>CM061257.1:89322500-91822500 GCA_030848825.1 Tadarida brasiliensis
AATATAAATGGAAAGCCTTAAGAAATCATTCCCTTTATCACCCATAATACACTTTGAGAAGTGTACAAGATTTATCACACAAATTCTCTCTCTCACACACACACTCACATACACACACTCACAATATGTCAGTTGAAAAACAATATATATATATATATATATATATATATATATATATAGCCTGACAGGTTATACACCAAAATATTAACCATAATTCTAGATGGTGAATTCTGATCACGTAAATTTTATTTCCTTCTGTTTATCTGTTTTCTAATTTTAATAAAATAATTTTACTACTTAAAAAATTTTGAGTTTACAATTCACCTCAAAACAATTTAACTTTAAATTATTTCAGAGAAATTTCAAATAAGATCTTTGCATTAAAACAAATTACAGAACATAAACTCAAAAAAAGGGGAAAGGGTGGCACGTACTTGATTTTAGAGGACATAAACAGACATACCAACCACTTAGTTTTTCAATGTCATCTCAGAAAAAGAAAACCCGGCCCTGGCCAGTTTGGCTCAGCGGTTAGAGCGTCAGCCTGTGGTCCAGAGAGGCCCGGGTTCGGTTCCCGCTAAGGGCATGTACTTTGGCTGCAGTTTGTCCCCGGCCCTTGTTGGTCATGCGCGTGGCAGCCACTCGATGTGTCCCTTTCACGTCGATGTTTCTCTCTCTCTCTCTTCCTCTCTCTCCCTCCCACTCTATCTGGACAAAAAATGAAAAAGTGTCCTCGGGTGAGGATTAAAAAAAAAAGAAAAAGAAAAAGAAAAAGAAAACTCGGCTCCTCTAATTAAAAATATGAGGAAAAACATTTTAAAAATTAACTTTAAAAGCCTACAAACTAGCCCTGGCCGGTTTGGCTCAGCGGTTAGAGCACTGGCCTGCGGTCCAGAGAGACCCGGGTTCGGTTCCCGCTAAGGGCATGTACTTCGGTTGCAGTTTGTCCCTGGCCCTGGTTGGTCGTGCGGGTGGCAGCCACTCGATGTGTCACTTTTACATCGATGTTTCTCTCTCTCTTCCTCTCTCTCCCTCCCACTCTATCTGAACAAAAAATGAAAAAATGTCCTCGGGTGAGGATAAAAAATAAATAAATAAAAAATAAAAGCCTACAAACTAGAAAGATATTATTTCTGAAGGCCCAGTTATCTACCAAAGCATCAAGAGGCAAGTCTGTTATAAATGCTTACGATTTTGATATGTACTATGCCACATCATATCATAATTTTCTTTCTTCAGAACCAATCACTAAGAAGTCACCCCATTTCTCTCCATTTTTATTACTTCCAGTCACCTCTAATGGAGCATATTATTCACCATACTGTAACCATCCAAAAAAATCAATTTCCACATGCATGGAATAATACTCTCTGTCAGGAGTTAGTCTTTACTTTTAAATCAGATAATGTCATAAATTTAACTTAGAATTCTTTACCATTAGCCATAAGGAACTTGGGAATTAAGTCAACGTTCCAGTCTCTTCCTCTCCCCATTGATGCTGGTGGTGCTCCTGGTATTTTAAACCTTTTGTATAACTAAAACAAAAACAAAAAATACCCATAATGTAACAAAATTTAATTTTCATTATACTATGCAACTGTTTTTTCATGACATGGTTTTGCACCACCACCACTACATGAGGTAAAGTATAAAAAGCGTATTTCATTTGTAATCAGGTAAGACTGTTAGTGAAGTTCTAATACATATATTAACTAAATAATGAATGCTAAAATAAGTACTGCAAAGACAGTGTTTGTTTTTACTAGCAGAAAAGCAAGAATACAAAGCAATTTGTCGATGACACACTAGTTCTTCAGATACATTCCTTATTTGTAGAAATCATTTAAACTCACTCTCTCCCTAACAGAAAGCTATAAAAATACTTAATTTTGCTTCTGTAGTTATGTAAGCAGTCAAAAATAAATTTTGGATTCTTCTTATCAGAAAAGACTATTAAAATTAGTTCCAGTGAATTTATAATTTGTATGAGATATGTAGAAGCTCTAGATCAGCGGTTCTCAACCTGTGGGTCGCGACCCCTTTGGGGGTCGAACGACCCTTTCACAGGGGTCGCCTAAGACATAACAGTAGCAAAATTACAGTTATGAAGTAGGAACGAAAATAATTTTATGGTTGGGGGTCACCACAACATGAGGAACTGTATTAAAGGGTCGCGGCATTAGGAAGGTTGAGAACCACTGCTCTAGATGAAAGCTTGCAGTTTAAAATTTGAGAATATTCAAATTCACATATTGCTAAGGTGGAACAGAAGAAGCAAATTGGGTACATATTTACTTAGTAAAAATCTCCAAGTCCTTGCATATATTCACACATAAAAGTAAAAAGAAAAAAGACAGCTTGCTCATCTTACTAAGATCAGCTAATACATGTACTAGGCGTGGAAGGAATGTTGCTAACACATCACTCCACAGACTACTCATAATGAAAAGCTCTGGCAGTAATCATCTTAACCAAGGTCAAACTTGGCATCGTAAACCAAGGGACAACCAGACAGTATGTGCCTGCTGATGTGATGCAATGTGAAGTACCCAACAATACTTTCTTATAAAGTGGAGAGACTTCAGTAGATTAAAAGAATATGGAGCAACAACTCAAAAGCAATATTTACTCTGGTTTAAAAACACCACCACCTCGCCCCGCCAGTGTAGCTCAGTGGTTGAGCATCGAATCATGCACCAAGAGGTCGCCAGTTCGATTCCCAGTCAGGGCACATGCCCGGGTTGTGGGCCAAACCCCCAGTGGGGGGCATGTAGGAGGCAGCCAATCAATGTTCTCTCTCATCGATGTTTCTCTCTCCCCCTCTCCCTTCCTCTCTCTCTAAAAATCAGTAAAGAAAAAAAATTTTAAACAACACTACTATACAGGAATAACATTCTTGGGAATCCCTGGGAAATTCTATTATGGTCTGGATATTATTAATAATTTTCTTAAATATGATAATGGTATTATGTAGGAGAATATTATACTTAGCAGATGAATTCTGAAATATTCAGGTCAAGTATCATGTCTATTACTTCCAATGGTTCAAAATCAGTAACAAATAGACATCAAGCAAATATAGCAAAATGTTAACTACTCAATCCAGATGGAAGGTTTTTGAATGAGTAATATTATTCCTTCAATTTTTTTGTACACCTGAATATAGAAAAAAACTTTTTGATATAAATATTAAGTTTATTTTATCAAAAGCATTATTTAAGAAGTAATTGATGGTATCTATATATTTCCTATTAAAAAAATTTTAAGAACTATAGTACAGCTCATATCCATACATGTAGATGTTGAACAAACATCACATAGAGAAATAAATATATTTAGTAAAACATACTCTGGAAATGCTTCATGTGCCCATGTTCTAAAAAAGTAGGAAACAGGGCAGTCAGTATAGCAAAAGGAACTTAGCTTTGGCGTCATATAACCCAGGTGCACAACCCATTTCTGTGATTTTAACCCCACTGAGACTATGTTGTCTGAAAAATGGGGATAAAATATCTCTCTTTGAGTGACTGGGAAAATAAATCAGAACATGAGGAAAGCACTGGCATTGTGCCTGGCACACATCAGGGCTTCATCAGAAGTCTGTACTTCTATTAACTTATCTTCAGATAGAGTAGGAGGGAGGGAAGGAGGAAGAGAGGGGGGGGGGGAGAGATATCGATCAAGATCAGTGTGAAAGAGACACATGGACTGGTTGCTCCCGCACAACTCCGACCAGGGCCGGGGGCAAACCAACTGAGGTATGTGCCCTTGACCAGAATCCAACCTGCGACTCATTGGTCCGTGGGCCGACACTCTAATCGCTGAGCCAAACCGGCCAGGGCAGTATAAAAGGCATATTAATTTATTCTAATACTTACATCTTCCAGAGGTGTTATAGATGCACTCTCTCCTCCATAATATGGGTTTCTATCCATGTGAAGAACTTTCTTTCCATTCACTGACATTATACCTGACAGGATACATTCCTACAGGGAAAGCATAAGGATCTTCAAAAGAAAGAAAGTGCTACAGCATGTTTCAAACAGATACTTTTTTTAAGCCTCTCATGAAACATTGTTTTAGTAACTAACACCCATGTATGTGCAATATATGATGTACTTGAAGGATAAAGCCCTGAAGCAGGGTTCAAAGTGTAGTCTGTAGACTCCTGTGGGTCCCGAGGTTAAAACTATTTTTCACTGTCTTGACGTTAGCACTGATGGTGCAAGACGACTACTGGATAAAATTAATTAAGGCAGTGGTTCTTCACTGAACTAGTCATATTCTGTACCACCTGGAACTCACAGTTTAAAACAAGGCCAGTTTCATTTAATGTACTTGATAAAGCATCAAAAATTACCTCTTTTGAATGTACACATAAAGCCACTCTGGCTCAAGGAAAACCTCTAGTGTGATGGATTTATAAAGCGAAACTAGCTACTTTTCATGGACTATTTTTATTGGAAAGAACCACTGAAAAACAAACTATGATTACTCAGTCTTAGGTATCTGGCAGACATTTTCTTAAAAATGAGTGTCAAGGATATAAACGAAAGTATTTGTTGCCAAAAACAAATGTCAAAATTTTGAATGAAAATTCTGAATTCTGGAAAACTTAATCCCCACCAGAACACATGTCAGATCCCCAATACTTAAAAGAACTTTTCTGACCATATCAGCGATGACATCAACAAATATGAGTTTCTGGTATTGCAAAATGAAATGTGTCAAATATTCAAGATATATGTTACTCAATAAACCAGTATTTTCCAAATGACAAATGAATAATGTTCAAAATCATGCTGGGGGATAAAAGAGAAATTCAAAATGCAAGGTAGATTAATGGGTTTTAATGTAATAGAATACGAAATGTTCACTGATGTGGTTTCAGGTATCTTATTGCAATTTATATAACAAAACAAAACCTAACACTTGTGTTTTGCTGTGAATCAAAGAATATGCTCAATCTGAGAGGCTACTAAAACACTTCTCCCTTTTCCACCTACACATCTATATGAGGCCTGATTTTGTTCATATACTTCAGCTAAGACAATACCTCACAAAAGACTCAACACTAATGCAGATATGAGAATCCAGCTATTTTTTTTCTTTTAATATATTTTTATAGATTTTTTTAGAGAGGGAGAGAAACATCAATGTGAAAAACATTGATCAGCTGCCTTTTGCATGCCCCCTACTAGGGATTCAGCCCACAACCCCCGGCATGTACCCTGACCGGGAATTGAACCTGGACCTCTCAGTCCATGGGATGACACTCAATCCACTTAGCCACATGGGCCGGGCAATCCAGCTATCTTTTAAGGCAGACATTAAAGAGATGTGCAGACAATGTAAAATGATGATACTCTTCTCATGAATTTATTTTGTTTTGGGAAATATAGTTATACTTCATAAAATGTTATACATGTTAACATCTAATGGGTTTATCATTGTTATCTTTAAGTAAATTAATATATATTTTTAATTAATACTTTTCAAAAAAATTCTGTGTTGATTTCTAATATGATAAATATCGGCAATCCTTATAAACAAAAGCTCTTCAGCATCCTCAATTTTTAAGAGTCTGAGAACTACAGCTCTAAAGGAAGTATCCAGGATAACCATTAATAAATTGACAATTGATAAAGGATTATAAATGACCAATCTCAGGAAAAAGGTGAACAAAGCATGGATATACTAAGACATACCAAATCAAAATGTGTGTGTTGGGGGAGGAGGGGTTGACAAGAATACAATTAATGACAAGAAACACAGAGATGGGATACACATTCACTCACAACTGTTAAACCAGGGGATTTTGGTGATCAGAGCTTTAGTGGGGTTTTGTTTGTTTGTTTTTTTTTTTGAAAACACAAATTTTTATTGTCTAGAAATATATAAAAAAAATTTCCCACAAAAGATGCTATTCTCTCATTTCTCCATCTTCTTCCTCTTCTTCAACACCACTGATATAAAGGACATTATTACACCTTATTAAAACTTCACCCAGGTGTCCAGACAAGGCTCCATCTATGTATTCTTCTGTATTTGCAAGCTGCATGTTCATATAGCCATCTACAGATACCAGGTAGCCTTTGTACTCCATTTCCCACTTAAGTTTCACCATTACTGGCTTCCCTGTTAATCCATTGAGGAAAGGTTTGGGATTGAGGGGCAAACTCATCACGACAGCAAGCAAATGCTGCAGGCTACTCGCCGCCGACCCAGCAGTCGTCCGCCCCTCGTGACTTGTTTTTGTTATTTTAAAGACAAAGAAAAGTCCATGTTTCTTTAAAAATCCTTAGTGCTTCTCAATTTTACCCAAATGACCCTAGATAGCAGAGAACAATTTCATTTGTCCCCTAGAAGTTTGACTTTGAAACTTTATTTTAAAAATTCACATATTTCGAGGACTTCCGGTCAAGATGGCGGCATAGGTAAACGCGGTATCGCGTCCTCCCACAACCACATCAAAGTTACAACTAAACTACAGAACAACCATCATTCAAAACCGCCTGACATGAGCTGAGTGGAAGTCCTACAACTACGAAATTAAAGAAGCCGCATGGAGACTGGTAGGAGGGGTGGAGGCAGACGGGCTGGTCCCACACCTACGTGTGCCAGATAAAAATTAGAGGACACCTTGGCTAGGAAGGTCCTCCCTGAGGATTGAGGGGTCCCCGTCCCACACCAGGTGCCCAGCTCAGGGTTTCAGTGCCAGGAAGAGAAGTTCCCATAACTTCTGGCTGGAAAAACCAGCGGGAACTGAGGCTGAGGGAGGCTGAGGCAGCTGGAGCCCCAGGCAGCTCCTCTTAAAGGGCCCGCGCATGGACTTACTCGGACTCGCACCCTCCAGGCTCCAGCGTGGGGGAGGCAGCTTGAAAGGCACCAGAGCAATATGGGGAAGAACTGAGCTGTTTGGCATTGGAGCGAGGGCTGGAGAGGCAGCTTTTTCCTGGACAGACATGCTGTCAGAGGCTTTTGTTCCTTTGGTGAGCCCTTCCCTGGGCCGGCAGATGCCACCATATCTGGGACTCCAGCTACCTGGCTCGCAGTGTCTGCCCCGCCCTGGTGATTCCCTGAGGCCCCGCCCCACCCAACTTTCAGGCCCACCCAAGCTGTTGCCAGTTGCTTTACCACAGGATTGGCCTGTCTTGAATCCTGCTTCAGCTTTTCCTAAATTCTTTCAAACAAGCAGCATCTAGTCTCAGCTAGCCCCATACCTCTCGCTAAGTAATACATAGAAACAAACATAGGGAGGCAGCCAAAATGAGGAGACAAACAGGTCCCAAATGAAAGAACAGAACAAAACTCCAGGAAAAGAACTAAGTGAAATGGAGTTAAGCAACCTAATAGATGCTGAGTTCAAAACACTGCTTATAAGGATGCTCAATGGACTTAGTGAGAACCTCACTGAACTTAGTGAGAACCTCAGTGAACTTAGTGAGGGCATCAAGAGTATAAAAAAGGACCAGTCAGAAATGAAGGATGCACAGTTAGAAACGAAGGAGGCACTAACTGAAATAAAGAATAGTTTACACAGATTCAACAGTAGAGTAGGTAAAGCCAAGAAGTAAACCATCGATTTGGAATATAAGGAAGCAAAAAATACCCAATCAGAACAGCAAAAAGAAAAAAGAATCCAAAAAAATGAGGATAGTGTCAAGAGCCTCTAAGACAACTTCAAGCGTGCCAACATTCGCATCTTGGGGGTGCCAGAAGGAGAAGAGAGAGAACAAGAAATTGAAAACCTATTTGAAACAATAATGGCAGAAAACTTCCCTAACTTGGTGACGGTAACAGACATACAAGTCCAAGAGGCGCAGAGAGTCCCAACAAGATGAACCCCAAGAGGCCCACACCAAGACACATCATCATCAAAATGCAAAAGGTTCAAGACAAAGAGAGAATCTTAAAAGCAGCAAGAGAAAAGCAGTTAGTTACCTACAAGGGTGTTCCCATAAGATGGTCAGCTGATTTCTCAAAAGAAACTTTGCAGGCCAGAAGGGAGTGGCAAGAAATATTCAGAGTGATGAAAAGCAAGAACCTACAACCAAGATTACTCTATCTTGCAAAGCTGTCATTTAGAATCGATGGCCATAGAAAGAGTTTCCCAGACAAGGAAAAGCTAAAGGAGTTCATCACCACCAAACCATTATTATATGAAATGTTGAAGGGTCTTCTTGAAGAAAAAGAAGATTAAAAATATAAACAAACAAAATAACAATAAATACATATCTATCAACAATTGAATCTACAAACAAAGTGAACAAGCAGAACAGAAACATTCTCATAGATACAGAGAACTTTTGTTGGTTACCAGATGGGTAGGGGATAGGGGGATGGGTGAAAAAGGTGAAGGGATTAAGAGTTACAAACTGGTTGTTAGACTGACAAACCTCAAAGGGAAGGGGGTAGGGAGGTGGGAAGAAATAAACCAAAGAACTTATATGTATATATGCATAACCAATGGGCACAGACAACAGTGTGGGGAAAGGCAGGAGAGGGATGGGAATGGGGAGGAGGGGGCCAATGGGGGAAAAATGAGGAACATCTGTAATACATTCAACAATAAAGTTAAAAAAAAAAAACAAAACACACATTTCAAATTTTCCTCCATAATACATCTATTCATTTTAGTACTTTTAAATGTTTGAAATCACTTACTATCAGCTTCAAATTTTATTCCAGGAGGGTGCATCATTTCTTATTTAGGATCAAGAAACAAAACATTGCCCTGGCCGGTTTGGCTCAGCAGTTGGAGCATCAGCCCGCAGACCGGAGAGGCCTGGGTTCGGTTCCTGCTAGGGGCATGTGCCTCGGTTGCAGTTTGTCCCCAGCCTCGGTTGGGATTGTGTGGGTGGCAACCACTCGATGTATCTCACATCGATGTTTCTCCCTCTCCCTCTCTCTTCCTCCCTCTCTCCCTCCAGCTCTGTCTCAAGATAAATGCAAAAATGTCCTCGGGTAAGGATAAAAAAAAAAAAAGAAACAAACAAACAAAACATTATGAGCACCCCACAAGGCCACCTTCGTGCCCTATTCCAGTCATAACCACCCCCCACCCCAGCCATTGTCATGACTTCTAAGAACAAAAGTGTCTGCCTGTTTTTGAACTCAGAATCAATGGATTCGTGCAGTATATACTTTTTGTATATAACTTGTACTCAACATTATGTTTACAACATCATCTATGTTTTGTGTGCAGTCAAAATGTTTATAATCATTGCTACAGAACAGGATCTATGAGCCACAGCCTGCAGGCTTTTTGTGAGTTAGGTTTTACTAGTAAACACCCACGCTCATTTGTTTACATATTGTTTGTGACTCTGCTCACTGTAGTTGTGCCTGCAGTTAAGACTGTGTGGCCTGCAAAGTTAAAATATTTTCTATCTTGCCCTGGCCCACTTGGCTTACCGGTTAGAGCATCGGCCCACAGACCAAAGAGTCTCCGGTTCGATTCTGGTCAAGGGCACGTACCTCGGTTGCGGTTCGGTCCCCACCCAGGGTCATGGGGGAGGCAACCATTCGATGTGTCTCTCTCACATCGATATCTGCATCTCTCTCACATCGATATCTGCATCTCTCTCACATCGATGTCTGTCTCTCTCTCCCTCCCACTCTATCTGAAGATAAATGGAAAAATATCCTCAGGTGAGGATTTAAAAAAATAAATAAATAAAATATTTTCTATCTAGACCTTTACAGAAGGTTTGGCTAACCCTGCAAGCAGTGGATCTCAAAGTGTGCTTTCCAGGTGATATCACCTGTGAACTTCTTAGAAATGTAAATTCTAAGCAGATTCTCAAACCTCAGTTGGCATCCACATCACCTGGAGGGCCCATACCCAGAGCTTCTGAGTTAGCAGGTCTGGGGATGGGGCCTGGGAATTTACATTTCTCACCAATTCCCAGGTGCTGCTAATGCTGCTGGTGCAGGACCAATTTCAAGAACCTCTGCACTACTAAAGCAGTGCTGCTCAAATTTTATTAAACGTAAGAATCACCTGGGCTCATGTTAAAATGTAGATTTTGATTTAGTATATCCTGGGTAAGACCTAACCTGCAAGTCTAGTAAGTTCTCAGGTGTTGCAGAAGCAGGTGATCCATGAACTACATTGTGTAACAAAGCTGTAGTGTAGAGGTTTATGTTGAATGCTTATACAACACAATAAACCACAAGTTATCCATTCTACTACTGATGGACATCTGGACAGTTTCCAGTTTTGACAATTATAAATAATGCTCTATACACATTTTCAACATGTCTTTTTATGTATGCATTTGTTGGCTATATATCAAGGAGAATACAAGTATGTTCAACTTCAGTGCATACTGTCAAACAGCTTTCCCAAATGGCTTTATCAATTTGCACTTTCGTCAGCAGTGTATAAAAGTTCCTACTGTTTCAAATCCTTGCTCAACACTTGTATTGTTGTCCTTTTAATTTTAGCCATTCTAATTAGGATGTGGTTTAATTTGCATTTCCTGACAACTATGAGGTGGAGCACTTGTTCATAATTTACTGATAATTACAGTATCTTCTTTTGGTAAGTGCCTATTCAAATTATTTGCTCATTTTTAAAATGGGCTTTCTGGGCACCCTCCCTTTCGGGAGCAAGCCCATGCCTTTCTTCCCTCTCAGACGTGCATCTCCTAAACTCTAAGGGATCCTAAGAGACTTGCAACCAGGGGAGCAATGGACGAAGTGGCAGCTTGAAGTGGCAGCTCGTCCTGGGCTAACCCTGTGAACCTGTCTCCAAAGCCCCTTTTCTCTGATTTTCCAGTGAGTCAAAGCAGCCCTACCTAGGCTCTGTCCTGTTGCTTCTTCTATCCTAAGCCCTTCCTTGTTTCACTGTCCCCAACTTTAATAAATGTACTCTCAAAATCAATCAATCAATCAATAAATAAAGTGGGCTTAGTCTTTTTCTTATTGCTATATAAAAGTTCTTTATATATTCTGGATATATAAAATCCTTTATTGGTTATATACGTTAAAAACATCATCTTCCATTCTGTGGCTTGCCTTTTCACTTTCTTAATGATGTCTTTCTTGATAAACATCTGAATGTATTTTACCTACAAAAAACTCTAATACCATCAAAAGCAATTCACTTGATCAAAAAAACCACCACCAACAACAAAAACTCTAAATCACTAACATATATGATTCAACATATCTATTTACTACCTCAAAAACATGTATGACATGAACAGAGGAAGACCAGTCACATTTCCAGCTGACAAAACTAGACTTCAGTGTTCAACTTCTGGAAGCAAAATCACAGGAAGCAACTTTGAGTGTTGCACAGCTTCTATATATAACTTTTCACACTCCGTTGCAAGTAAGCATGACCCACTCACTAAACCGTGGCTCCTCTAGTAAGCACTGAAGGCTGAGGCCTAACAAAGGGTCTAATCATTTAAAGATTAAGCCAAGTCTGAAGAGCTGATACTAACTACCTTTAAAGGCATCACTTAGAGAGAATATGACAAAAGCTAATTAAAAATCCACAGGCCCACTAAGTCTTTTCTAAACCCCTCTGAAAAAGACTGCTTTTAGGTAAAATTGCCAAAAGAATAAAATACATAGTAGCATAAATATGACACTTTAAGTTTTGCTTTAAAACATAACCAATGAAGTTTCACTGATAAAAAGAATTCACTGATAAAATTTATCATATCTGGACATAGGAAGTACATTAGTGATCCTAAAATTTTACTATCTTCCAAAATTAAAAACTCAAAATTAAAATCTACCAATACTGCCTATCTGGTGAATACATAATAACAAGCAAAACATATTAAAGCCAGAGAAAATACTCTAAATTAATTTCCTCTTTTTGCACTAGAAAATCTGGTCCATTCATCATATATGTCAAGAACACTGATTTTTACCAGAAAACTTACATATGAATGATTAACCAACACATTCATTTTAAATCTAACAGATGGGAGTACTCGACATTAATCTGGAAGTCACACACAAATGACCTGAGCAGGATACGAATACAAACTCACATCCAAAATAACTAAAACTATAAAACCATCTTCAGAATCAACATTTTTTATGTTAATGGAATCTGCCCTCCATCTGGCACTTCATATTTTCCTCCATAAAAAGAAGTAACCACAGAAAAGTGTTTAAAGTTCAGTTACAGTAAGGCTCTAGTATGTGTAGATAGGTGGAGATGGGGGAAGGACCACTCAGTGATACTGAAATTAATTCCCTTCCCTTCAGCACCCTACACATAACACTAGAATTGCAATAATCAAAGAATAACCCATTTGGACAGCATCTAAACACATTAGACAAAGTACCTCTTAGGTACTGAAGTGGCCTGAATGGCTTTTCCAAGGCCAATTATACTAAATAGCATCCTAGTATCCTGGAAGTTAATGGCCACCTCACTCCTACTTAGACAGCAACTTAGGCATGGAAGTGAATAGAGCCAGCATACAAACTAAATGCTCATTAAAACTCTATAAATTCTACTGCATTTTTTTTAAAAAAGAATCTTAAAAGTATTTGTCAATATCAAAAGACTGAACAGTGAAAAGTGGGGGCATTATTCACCTTTTTTTTTTAATATGTTTTTATTGATTTTTTAGAGAGAGGAAGGGAGAGAGAGATAGAAACATCGATGTGAGAGAGAAACATCAACCAGCTGCCTCCTGCACACCCCCTACTGGAGATCGAACCCACAAACCAGGCATGTGCCCTGACTGGGAATCGAACCGGGACCTCTCAGTTCATGGGAGGACACTCAATCCACTGAGCCACACTGGCCGGGCACACTTTTTTTCTTTTTAGATCACATGGTAGCTCTACTTTTTCTTTTTTTTTCAGTTTACTTTCAATTTTATTTTGTCTTGGTTTCAGGTGTACAGACCAGCATACACTTTACACAGTGTTCCCCTCAATATTTCTAGTGCCCAAGTGGCACCATACACAGTTGACATAATACTACTGACTATATTCCCTAAACTTTAATTTACATCCCTGTGACTATTTTGTAACTACTAATTTGTGCTTCTTAATCCCTTCCCTTCTTTCACTCACTCCCCCATTCCCCTCCCCTGTAGCAACCACCAGCTTCTTGCTGTGTCTCAGTTTGTTTCAATTGTTTGTTTCTTTTGTTCTTTTAGACTGCACATAAGTGAAATCATATGGTTTTTGTCTTTCTCTGACTTATTTCACTGAGCATAATACCCTCTAGGTCCACCCATACTGTCTACTGCATTTTTTAATTCTGTTACAAGAAAAAAAACGCAAATGCACAAAAAATGTGATTATAAAGACAAAGTACCTAAGAATTTATATTAAAGAAAAGTATCTTTCGAAAGCTACTTTTCTAGAAATATGAGGAAAATGTATTAACTAGAAAAATTTTTAAACCTGTTAATCTCATACCATTGTCTTACAGCAATAACATCATAAAAATGATCATTAGTTTTCAGCAGAATAAGTGTTTAAGTCTCTGTTCCTCTAATGCATCTCATTAAAAGTGTCAAAAGATAACTTTTCTTGAAATTTGACTCTAATTATATCTTTCCTGCTCAAAATCCTCTCACTGCCTAGAATATAAAGTTCAAATATCTTAGCCTAGTATTTTCAACATTCTTGGTGATATGCCTTCTTTCCAACCCTATTTCCCATTATGCCTCTTCATATTACCTGTTTCAGGCAAAATAAACTATTTTATATATCTTCTTAATATTGATTTAAACTGCTCTCTGCCTAGAAAATCATTCATCCTCACATTCAAAGTATACCATATTGGCTTCCTTTCTTTTTAATTTTTTTATTTATTGATTGATTTGAGAGAGAGAGAGAGGAAGGGAGAAAGAGAAACACTGATTTGTTGTTCCACTCACTGGTTGACTCTTGTATGTGCCCTGACCTGGGATCTAACTACCCGGCGGCAACCTTGGTATATGGGGATGATGCTCTAACCAACCGAGCAACCCAGCCAGGACCCAGCTTCCTTTGTTTATGATAGTTTTCCTGACTTCCTTGTCTGAATTCCTCATGTGTCTCTCTCTTATGGCACTTAGTACATTCTCATATTAACTCTTATTATAGTTAACCCCCTACATGAAAAGTTATTTATAGACAGGTGTGTTTACCTTTTTATTGCCCATAACAGACCACATCAGTCACAGGTAGTTTAAATAATTGAATTTGGGGAAGCCATTACTCCAGTCTTTAATCAGGCACTATGAATGAGAGGGAGATAGAGATACAGGCATCACTCGTTTCATTGTGCTCCACAGATGTTGCATTTTTTACAAATTGAAGGCAAAAGGACCCTTATCATCAATATTTCTGAGGTATGCCTATATTGCAGATTATCATGTATGTGAGCCTAAACATTTACCAAGTGGTCCTTCAAGCCAAATGTCTCACTACTACCTCTATTTGCTAAAATGTCTGATTTTACTTATATTCTTTTGGGCCAGTATAAACAAGGCTGATTAAAAATACAGACTATCTACAAGATATGTATACCTTCCAAAAGTAAGACATTTGTATATATGGGCCCAAGATCACGAATGCAATGAATAGTCCTTTGTCTACTCTGACTGTTGTGATCCATTATGAGCAATGTCAAGGATTTTCAAGCAAATCTAAGTTACAAGTGTCTGTTTGTTTTTCCCACAAGTTTTTTTTTAAAAACTCAAGTTTAAAAAAAAACCTCCTCTTGGAAATCACAAAATTTTAATGAGAGGAAGGTAGGGGAAGTATGCCTGAGATGTAAAACAATTTTTTAAACATACAATGCTGAGAATAATCTGGCTAAATATCACTAAAGTATACGTTTCTATTCATAACTCCTTACCAGAATTACTATGTACAACAAACACTTTGGGGGAGCACAAATAGCTATAGAGCTAGTTACCCTTATTTTATATACTATTTCTAAGAAGATGCATGACAAAAAAATGAAAAAAATGTCCTCGGGTGAGGATTAGAAAAAAAAAAAAAAAGAAGATGATGCATGAATTTACTGCCAAGCCCGAAGTCGATCAGAAGTAGCAAATTAGGTAGTCAGAGGCTGTCTATACACACTGAAATCAAAGAAAAGTAAAAGTCACCAGCCTAACAGCAAAGTAAAAAGAGGGGAAAATGAAAAGTAGACTGAAAAATTCACAAAGCCAAGCAGTCCAAGTAAGAAGGGCCAAGTTCCTCACTAGGTCTTGGTGGCTTCATTACGTTCTAGCATAATACAGTAATTAATCCTCATGATGTGAAATCTTAGTTATCAAGTAAATTATGTTCCTCACTTTAAGAAGTTGTGATATCATTTAGAAAGGCTTTTATCAAAAAGTGGTGGTTCTTTAAAGGTATAACCCTCAATTCCTTAGAAAATTAAATTACTATACAAAATATTCCATTTCTCCTAGACAGAGAATGAAAATTTTGCTAGTTCATACAAAATCGCTTTATGCCTTCTTTATTAAAATTACTATCAATATTTGTGGGTTAATATGACCTTATTTTTTATCTAACAACCAATACAAAACAATGACACTAGGCAATACAGAAAAATTCCAACACTGCCTTACACTTTATTTTAAAAGTAACAAGTTAACTGCACTAAAAATACTTGACATGCTGGCATCAAGTAATATTTGGTACCCACAATGAGAGCATCTGTCTGTTTCTAAGTTCTTAAATCTCAGGCACTAAATATTTATAAACCAAAAGTCACTCCAAACAAAGTTAATTTTAATTTGAGGGTTATTAACTTTGGTGGACTCTTAATTTAACATTAAGTAATCAAAGTCCTTGTATCAGTAAAAATGAGTAAAAGACTTGCCAAAATCATCCCATCACCACTACTCTCATCAATGATGGTAATAATGTAATTGCTCTGAATTGATATAATTCTCAAAGAACATCTTATAGAACTAGAAAGGTTTACAGGGATTATTATCATAGCTATAAAATGACATAAAAATTGGTCTGATTTCTAGTTAAGTATGCATCTACCACTCATCAAACACGTCATGATTAATCCAAATGAAAACTAAATAAAGTGTATTATTAACTTGGTCGTTGCACAATAAGACAGTGCATCTTTGATACAAAGTAATGATTCTGACCTAGGCATATAGAAGCCTGCATGATGTTGAATCTGTACTCATTTGTTCACGTTCAACTAACCTTAATCAAGAGCAAATCTGAAAGACCAGCAATAACTGTAGAAAAACAGTGGAACTAAGTGGCTCTTACAGCATGCTGCCAATGGGCAAGATCCATCATCACAAACTACTAAGTTCAGTTCAAAATCCCAATTAGGCACTTTAAAAATAAAAATACACACACACACACACACACACACACACACACACACACACACCCTGCCGTGGGTAGGCCTATTCATTTAGGCATCTAACAGTCTTCCAACTCACCACCAAAAATGAAATTCAACCTAATACCTCACATTCAAAATGACTAAAAAGTTTTGTAGGTAAGTAATCTCATTTATTTGGTACCGTTTCCTAGCCAGTCACAAGTCTGTTTCTGGATTGGTCAAACATAATGAAGCATTCAGAAATAAGTATTCTCCAACAATCACCACAAATCACTTTAAAGAAAAATGACAGTCTAGAAAAGTGCCCTTCTGGTTCCTAACAACCTTGTCCCAAAAAATTAGCCAAATGAAAGTTCAAAGGTTTCCCCATCTAGAGAAATCTAAAATAGTTAATTCGGGGTGTTACCTGAAAAAATATTAATTTAATCCGAAAAGATAACACATTTCAACATATCTGAAGTGGTGGGTTACATTAAATGATTCGAGACTTTGAAGTCAGATTATATAGAATACACAAGATATATATCAGTGTTCATCTTATTAAGATGAACTAGCCCAGTCAGAATTTCAAATTTCCCCCCCAAAAATTTTTATAATGAAAAATTTTTAATATTTATAATGAAAATGGTCCTCTCTTAAAATGGAATTCTCTCGCAAGATGGTCTTCATTTTCTTTAAAAGAGAGAGGTACACAATACAACACACCTGCCTGCATTATTTGCATAATGCTATTATCTAAGGTCTCTAAGCAGACAGACACCCAGGAAAATAAATTTTCTATGGTATTAGGAGCACCTGCCATTCACATTAGGTTCGCATTCTCTAGGTTGTTACTGATTTACCTTCTAACTCCCTGAAGAGAGCAAAGTAGTAGAGAATGTGGCCTCTAGCAATCCACCACCAATCATTCCTTAGGGGAAAGCTTTGAGTAGAGACAATGGAGGCAAGGAACAGACCAAACAAAAGGAAAAGATGACAAACATCAGGTGAGAAGGCATTTATTTGATAGACAAGTTTTCAGAAAACTCGTTTCCAATTCTATAGATGCTCAGTAAGTGGGATTGGAAGGTGGTTAAAAAAATAATGGCTAATGCTCCTCACTTGGAGTGGGGGAGATAAGAAAACTAAGGTTCTCCAAAAATTTAAGTTACTTGAACTCTAACAATTACAAAACAGTAATTATCCAAGGACTTGTCACAAAACCTTTTGCCCAGCGTTGGCAGCCAAAGACTGACTAGTAGTGGTTGAATGCTGAGTAGGAAACGCAACTGAGAGTGGCTTCCACCCTCCCCCACTCTGCTGGTGCTTTTTCCGTTTCCACAAGGGAGAGGCCATCCACCCATAAGGGAGGAGGAAAAGCAATTCCCCAAACCAGGCTTTTTGGGGTCTTCTCTGTAGCAGAGTCGAACTCATTTTCCACACACTTTTATTTCGCCGTTAGTGCTCATCAAATCACACACTTGCTTGGGTTTTGCATCTCTTGGTCTTTCTTTCCACAGTTAGAGACGACCCACTTGGCCTGGTACGGTCGCAAACCCTTACGCGGTGGAACGTGCCTCTCGCACCCAGCCCAACGCCTTTTCCCGGCTCCCCTCCAAAATCAGACACGAAAAGACAAGAGACTGTACCCACAAGAAAGCCCTTGTGCAGACCAGGGTTCACGCATCCCAGAGGAAGGGGCGTGCGGGCCGGACCCCAGCCTCCCCTCCCCCGCGCCGGGCCTGCACGTCCTCCCCGGCTCCTTGGCTGCCGCCGCCGGGAACTCAGCACTCACCGTCAGGCCGGTGCCCAGCACGATCACGTCGTACTCCTCATTCATGGCGGGGCAGGCGCGGACAGAAGCCCAGAGAAAGGAGAAAGCGCAGGATGCTACGGGCCAGGGGTTATATGGCCACCCCGAAGATTCGAGGGATGCGCTCAGGCCGGTCTTGGGCCCCGAGGCGAAGGGGAAGTCAGGAGGAGAGGTAAAACGGAACTGCAGAGGGAAGCCAGCCGCCACCTCAGACGGGAAGAGAAGAGCCAGGCGGGCGGGGGAGTGGGGGGGGGGGGGATGGAAAGGGGCGGGGCAGGCGGGCGGCGACCCGGACCTCCGCAGCTGGGCGGGCCTCAAAGGAGGAGCACGGGGGGCAGTCCATCACACCTTTCCCGCTCTCTCATTGGCCACATCCCCATCGCCCGCCCAACCCTCTTCCTTTCCGAGTTCTCGCGAGACGAGAGCGGGACGTCCCTCTTTTGGATTCCCGTACCGCTCCCTGCCGCTACGACAGCGATTGGGAGCGGAGGTGGCCACGCGCCCGCTTTGCAGGGATTGGGAGGAAGCGTGCCTGCGGCCCGAGAGTGTCTGTCCAGTTCGTTACTCCCGCCACGTTGTGGCAGCCGACGCCCCAGGGCGCCATTGGACTTTGAGCCTGCGCCGGCCACGTGGGCCGGAACCACCGGGCAGGGCCTGGGCAGGTGCGGGCGCGAGGAAAGGGGGCGGCCACCTCGGGTCAGGCCCGCCCACCCGGGAGGTTACGTAAAGTGGCCTGACCCCCGCTGCTGCCTGCGGGCGGGACTCTCCACTCTGGATCGCTCGCATGGCGGCGCCTAGTATTATTTGCAACTTGTTTTGTTTTTCTTTCTGTCTTGTCTCTTTTCTGAAGGAAAAGAACCCAACATATTTTAAGGAGTTCAGAAATAACATGTTTTATAGTTTTCCCCCCCACCTATGTCATTCTTGCTTCGTGTTGCCCCAAGTGCGGCCTTAGGAAATTTAGAAGGAAAAAATAACCTCCTTTTAAAAATAACCTTAGTGTGGCCCTGGCCGGGTTTTAGGTTGGTTAGAGCATGGTCTTCGTAGCCAAGGTTGTGGGTTTGATTCCCTGTCAGGGCATATATAAGAATCAACCAATGAATGCATAAATAAGTGGAACGGTAAATTGTGTGTGTGTCTCTCCCCCCTCTCCTTCCCTCCCTTTCTCTCTAGAATCAATAAATTTTTTAAATTTTTAAATAATTAAAAATAACCCTTAGTGTAAATAAGGGGAAGGCCAGAGTTGATTAGGAATTAAATTTGTGCCTACTGAGAGCTATAACAATGCAACTATTAAAATAGTAGCTGACCAGTATATGAATAGGTTTAGGCCATGAGCATAGAAGAAAAGTTTCCATTTGCCTTCCATCTCCTCTACCCCAGTCCCATCCCACCCCCAACACACACACTTTTTTTGTTTTTAGGTGTAAGCAGAGGCTTGTGTTCTCAAATAGACCTATAGAGGCCAATACAGGTGATTTTCCTAAAGGCCTGACAACCAGTGTTTTTAGCCTGTGATAGGCCTGCATACCCAGCAGGAAGAGAGTTGGTATTTCCTTCAAGACTCTCTCTAGCCCTGCCAGTGTGGCTCAGTGGATTGACTGAGAGGTCCTGGTTTGATTCCCGGTCAGAGTGCACGCCCAGGTTACAGGCTCAATTCCCCATGGTGGGCTTGCAGGAGGCAGTCCATAGATGTTTCTCTCTCACATCAATATTTCTATCTCTCCCTTCCTCTCTCTGTAAAAAAAAAAAAATTTACTCTCAAGTGTTAGCTGGATAAGAGCTATTCAAAATGAATCTTGGTACACAGAACTGCCTTCCTTCATATTTAAATCATTCAGATTCAGGAAAGAATTCAATGACTTTTTACAATGTTTCTTCACCCCATAAAGAGAGTTTGAGAAGGTACGTTATATTGGACAATGGACCTTTTAGGGGAGGAGGGAAAGCAGTTTATATTTACATACAACCTTAGTTGGATTTGTATTCATTAGTGACCAAATGAATTTTTATAAGTAGACAAAACTGAAGTGCAAAGTTTACTAGACTGCTGAACAGGTTATGTAACAGTATAACTGACTTCTGTTGGCTAAACAGATAATGACTTAAGAAGGTCCTAGCCCTGGCCGGTTTGGCTCAGCGGTTGTAGTGTCACCCTACGGACCAAGGAGTCACGGGTTCATATGGGCCAAGAGCATGTACCTCGGTTATGGTTCATCCCCAGCCCTGGTCAGGGTTGTGCAGCAGGCAGCCAATCGATGTGTGTCTCACATCGATGTTTCCCTCTCTCTCTACCACTCTATCTGAAGATAAATGGAAAAATATCCTCGGGTGAGGATAAAAAAAAAGAAGGTCCTGCTGTTGCTCTCCAAGTAATCAGGAGTCACCATATATACATATATGCTTATAAACAACATAAATTTATTTCTTACAGTTCTTGAGACTAGGAAGTACAAGATCAAGGTGTGTCTGGAGAGGGCCCTCTTCCTGGTTTATGCTGTCTTTTCACTGTGTCCTCACATGGCAGAAGGGACAAGGGATCTCTCTGGCTCTGCTTTTATAAACTT
Organism: Tadarida brasiliensis; assembly: GCA_030848825.1. NCBI lineage: Eukaryota > Metazoa > Chordata > Mammalia > Chiroptera > Molossidae > Tadarida > Tadarida brasiliensis. The sequence continues at coordinate 89,343,181 of CM061257.1, forward strand.
ACCTATATTTTTTAACTGACATGAAATACTGACCCATTTTTTTTTTTAACTAGCAAGAACAAGAACCTTGTTTATGTATTGCTATCAGCCTCTGAATGTTGAGGCTTTTAAGATTATCACCTGAGCCCAGCCACTGTGGCTCAGTGGACTGAGTGTCATCCCATGGACTGAGAGGTCCCAGTTCGATTCCCAGTCAGGGCACATGCCTGGGTTGCGGGCTCGATCCCCAGTAGGGAGTGTGCAGGAGGCAGCCCATCTATGTATCTCTCTCACATCGATGTTTCTCTCTCCCTTCCTGTCTCTCTAAAAATCAATTTAAAACAAAAAGAGAATATCACCTGAATTGTGTTACCATGTCTAAAGTGAAGGATATTTCATCCATATTCAGAGAGAATTACTGAAAAACTTAAAGGCATTGGATAAGGTAACTGAATTTAAAGCTAATGAGTCTCCTCAATTTGATCCCTTACACCGAAGTTTAGTTTTATTGGCAATGTAAGTCCTATGGCCCTGTAGAAGGACCAAAATAAAACAAAAAAACCCCCCACAATTGGACTGCCCTGGCCAGTGTTGCTCAGTGGTTAGAGCATCGGCCCGCACACCAAAGTGTCACGGGTTCAATTCCCAGTCAAGAGCACATGCCTAGGTTGCAGGTTCGATCCCTGGGCCCAGTGGGAGCGTATGCAGGAGGCAACCAATTTGTCTCTTTCACATCGATGTCTCTCTCTCTCTCTCTTTCTCCCCCTCTCTCCCTCTACCCCTTCCCCTCCCACTCTCTCTTCCACTCTCTCTAAATATCAATGGAAAAAATATCATCAGGTGAGGATTAACAAAAAACATACACACACAAAATGGCTGGACTAATCTTCAACAGATGGAGTTCCCCTAAAATTCTGTACTTGCTTTTGCATCTTCTACCCACCTATTCCAGTTGCCAAGGAACTTGGTTGACAACAAATACTGTTTAAAGTGAAGTGGCTTGAAAGCCACTAACTGGTTCAGTGTATACAAAGCCACAGATGATAGTTCCAGAGAGAGGGAAACCTCGAGTGTGGGGGAAAGAGGAGGTTGGTGGAGAGAAGTGGAAAACACCATCAATCTTGAAAATATTTCCATTTCTTTCTCTTTTTTTTTAATAAATTTATTTTTTCTTTTATTGATTTTAGAGAGAGGAAGTGAGAGGAAGAGAGAGATAGAAACACAGATGAGAGAGAACATCGATTGGCCACCTCCTATATGCCCCCCACTGGGGATCAGGCCCACAACCTGGGCATGTGTCCTGACCAGGAATTGAACCAGTGTATGGGTCAATGCTCAACCACTGAGCCACACCGGCCAGACAATATTTCCATTTCTAAGATGACTGCAGAATAGGTGGAAACTGTACTCACCTGCTCCTGGCACCAAACCGGATTTACAGCTAAATTATAGAGTAATCACCCTGAATAACCAACTGAAGGCTAGCTGAACTGAAATATTACCAAGGATTTACAGAAGAATCCACATAAAGACTGGTAAGAAGGGCAGAGACATGGAAAGGACTGGCCCCTGCACCCATATGTGGTGGCTGACAAGCCAGAGGGATATCTTGGCTACAAAACTCCCTCCCCCCAGGAGCATGAGGTCTCAACCCCATGCAAGGATCCCCAACCAAGAACAATAGAGATGGGAAGAGGAGCCCGCATAGCATCTGGTGGTGAATATCAGTGGGGATTCAGTCTGCCTGTGAGAGAAGTGAGTCTGCTAGAGACCCAGATGCCACCTTCCCAGGGTCAAGCACCAGCCTGGGAGGTGCACTGCCCAGTCCTCATACTGCTAGCAGCGCCACTCTACCATGTTCAGGTCCTGCAGAGGGGTCTGCTGGCTGCAACCAACAGGGACCTTGGGGGTGCTCTTTTTCTGTGGAAGCTCATGGCAGAGACTCAGTGATTGAACCGTGAAGCTTCGAAAAGGGAACCATTCTTCCCCATCTTGGGCACACAGCTGGCACCCACCACACACACCTGACAGATCACTTGAGCTGCCCTTCCACTCCCTGTGGCCCCACCCTGCTGAGTTCAGTAGCACAGGTGGATCAGGGTGCCACACAGAACTGGAACTTTTAGAGTGTTGTCTCCCAGGGAGGCTTTTGTCCAGAAATCAGATGAGCGGGTGTTGGGTTGTGTGTCTACATCACAAGGGACCCACTCCTATCTCCCCTACAAGTTCAGCCCTCACTATTCCAGGAAGGGAAAGAAGTACCCACCCCTATCCTACAGACTGTTTGGATCTGCCCTCCCAAATCCCAGCAGCCCTGCCCTGCTGAGTTCAGCTCTATGAGGAAAAGAGAGGACTGCTTGGAGCTGGGACATTTGGAGTATGTCTCCCTCAGAGGCTATTGTCTGGGACTAGGACAAAGTGCTTGGACCCCTCCTGCAGACTCAGCTGGCACCACCCCCAATAGGAGACTCTTGATCTGTCCCCCAGTAGTTTTGCCCTACAGAGCTTGCTCCTGCAGAGGGGATGGCTGGCTGAACCCAACCTGAACCTTCAGCGTGCTCCTTCTGGGGGAGCTAGAGTTGGGGACTCTGGCAGAGATTGAGTGGTTTGGCTCTGGGGTAGGGGCCACTTTCCCTTCATTGAGTGCCTGACGTGCAGCCCCCAAGTAGGGAACCCACTAGTCCCATCCTCCCAGCCCTGGTTGCCCCAACCTACCGAGCTTGTGACCTGTGGAAGGGTCTGTGGGTCATGGCCAGCCTGGGCCCACTCTACAGTCTTTCTTTGGAAGGCTTTGGAGAAAGACCAGGTAACCTTGGGGTGGAGTAGCTGACAGGTAGAGGCGAACCTTAGGGAGCCTCAGACCTTTTACAGGTCTGACCCCAGCTCTAAGTTGGAAGAAGTGACCCTTGTATACAGATTGGCCCCTCCCATGCACACCCAGGCCCAGTAGAACAGCCACAAACAGTGAATAGCATGGTAGCTCCAGACAGGTAGCACAATGCCATCAGACATTGACCTATACCTGAACCCCACCCAAGAGGACTCTGAACTAACACAATCAGTGGCGGGCTTCAGACCATACCAGAGCTTGACCCAACTAGCCACACAAGTGGTACACACAAAGGGGGATTCCGGCAGGCACCAGACCCTACTGGAAACAACTCCATATTGTGGGCAGCTCCTGCACAGTAACTAATGCACAGTGATTGAGGTTTATCCTTACAGGCAGCGTGCCTGAAGGATTAATTTCATACACAAAAGGACCAACAGCATTCAAAACTCAACTACAGCCCTGGCCAGTTTTGCTCAGCAGTTAGAGCATCGGCCCGCAGACCAGAGAGGCCCGGGTTTGGTTCCCGCTAGGGGCACATACGTCGTTTGCAGTTTGTCCCTGGCCCCGGTTGGGACCTTGTGGGTGGCAACCACTCGATGTGTCTCTCTCACGTCAATGTTTCTCTCTCTTTCTTCCTCCCTCTCTCCCTCCCGCTCTATCTGAAGATAAATACAAAAATGTCCTCAGGTGAGGATAAAAACAAAAACAAAACTCAGCTACAACAGGAGGGTGCACATAACCCAAAAGAAACATTCTTGGAATACTGAGCTCAGGTGATCAGGAAGGTTGTGCCACTGAGCCCAATAAGCCACCTACATTATAAAGCCATCATAACAACTTTGGGAGTCATCACATCTACCTAACACACAGAGACAAAATGGGGAGACAAAGAAATATGTCTCAAATGAAAGAAGAAGAGAAATCCTCAGAAAAAGAATTAAGTGAAATTAAAGCAACCAAAATATAAGATGCAGAGTATAAACAATGGTTATAAAGATGCTCAAGGACCTTAGGGGAAGAATGGATGATCTTAGTGAGAACTTAAACAAAGATATAGTAAGCATTAAAAAAAAGACATGGAAACCATAAAAAAGAACCAGTCAGAAATGAAGAGTACAATATTAGAAATGAAAAATACACTAGAAGGAATCAACAGCAGGTTAGATGAAGCAGAGGATCGAATAAGCAATTTAGAGGACAAGATAATAGTAAGCATCCAAGAGAACATCAAAAAGGAAAGAGAATTTTTTAAAATGAGGAAAGTTTAAGGGATCTCTGAGACAACATCAAGCATGAAACATCTACCTCATGGGGATACCAAAAGGAGAAGAGAGTGAGCAAGGGATAGAGAAGGTGTTTGAAGAAATAATGGCCGAAAAGTTCCCTAAACTGGTGAAAGAAAGAGTCATACAAGTTCAGGAAGCACAGAGAGTCCTAATCAAGATGAACCCAAAGAGACCCACACCAAGACACATCATAATTAAAATGGCAAAAATTAAAGACAAAGAGAGAATCTTAAAAGCTGCAAGAGAAAGACAGCTAGTTACCTACAAGGGAGCTCCCATAAGGTTGTCAGCTAATTTTTCAACAAAAATACTTCAGACCAGAAGGGATTGGCATGAAATATACAAAGTGATGAAAAGCAAGGACCTACAATCAAGACTACTCTATCCATCAAGGCTATCATTTAAAATTGAAGGCAAAATAAAGAGCTTCCCAGACAAAAATAAATAAATAAATACAATAAAAAGCTAAAGGGGTTTGTTACCACCAAACAATTATTGCAAGAAATGTTAAGGGACCTGCTTTAAGAAGAAGAAGAATAAAAAAGAAATATATATAGAGAAGAACATAGGTATAAAGAATAAATAAATAAGTACCTATCAATAATAACCTTAAATGCAAACGAATTAGAGGCTCCAATCAAAAGACATAGGGTATTTCTGGCTGGTGTGGCTCAATTGTTAGAGTGTCATCCTGTGCACCGAAGGGTTGCAGGTTTGGTTCCCAGTCAGGGCACATACCCAGGTTACCGGCTTGATCCTGGTTGAGGCACATATGTGAGGCAATCAATTAATGTTTCTCTCTCACATTGATGTTTCTTGCTCTCTCTCCCTCTCTGTTTCTCTCTCTCTCATCAATGAAAAACATATGCAAGGATGAGGATTAAAAAAAAAAAGGCATAGGGTAGCTGAATGGATAAGAAAACATGACCCATATATATGCTGTCTACAAGAGACCCACCTCAGAACAAAAGATACACACCAATTGAAAGTGAAGGGATAGAGCCCTGGTTGGTATGGCTCAGCGGTTAGAGCGTTGGCCCGCAGGCCAAAGAGTCTAGGGATCTATTCCAGTCAAAGGCATGTACCTCGGTTGTGTTTCATCCCCAGCCCTGGTCAGGGTTGTGTGGGAGGCAACCAGTCAACATGTCTCTCTCACATCAATGTTTCTCTTTCTCTCTTCCTCCCTTCCTCCCTCCCTCCTTCCCACTCTATCTGAAGACAAATGGAAAAAATAATAAAGTGAAGGGATAGAAAAAATATTCCATGTAAATAGAAAGGAAAACAAAGCTGGAGTAACAATACCTGTATCAAACAAAATAGACTTCAAACAGGGGCCATAACAAGAGACAAAGAAGGTCACTACGTAATACTAAAGGATTCAATCCAACAAGAGGATATAATCCTTGTAAACATATATGAACCCAACATAGGAGCACCTACATATATAAAATCTTGGTGAACATAAAAAGAGAGATCAACAGCAATACAGTGATAGCAGGGTATTTTAACATTCCACTGACAACAGTGAATATATATATATATATATTTTTTTTTTTAAATCCTCACCCGAGGACATTTTTCCATTTTTTGTTCAGATAGAGTGGGAGGGAGAGAGAGGAAAAGAGAGAGAGAGAGAAACATCGACGTGAAAGGGACACATCGAGTGGCTGCCTCCCGCACGACCCAACCAGGGGCCGGGGACAAACTGCAACCGAGGTACATGCCCTTAGCGGGAACCGAATCCTGGTCTCTCTGGACCATAGGCTGACGCTCAAACAGCTGAGCCAAACCGGCCAGGGCAACAGTGAATATATTTTCTAGACAAAAAACCAACAAGGCAACAGCAACCTTAAATGACATACTGGAGCAGATGGATTTAATTGATATTTACAAAACATTTCATTCCAAAGCAGCAGAATATACATTCTTCTCAAGTACACATGAAACATTTTCAAAGATAGTCCACATGTTAGGACTCAAAATAAGTCTTAATACATTCAAGAAGATTGAAATCATATCAAGCATCTTCTCTGGCCACAATGGTGCGAAACTAGAAATCAATTACAATTAAAAAACTGAAAAACATTCTGACATATGGAGGCTATATAACATGTTATTAAATGAATGGATTAACAATGATATAAGGAAGAAATTAAAAGTTATCTGGAAACAAATGAAAATGAACACACAACAACCCAAAAATCTATGGGACACAGCAAAAGGAGTCCTGAGAGGGAACAACATAGCATTTCAGACCTACCTAAAGAAGCAAGAAAAATCTCAAATAAGCCCTGGCAGGTTTGGCTCAGTGGTTAGAGTGTCAGCCCGTGGACCAGAGAGTCCCGGGTTTGGTTCCCACTAAGGGCACATACCTCAATTGTAGTTCGTCCCCAACCCCTGTTGGGGTCATGTGGGTGGCAACCAGTCGATGTGTCTCTCTCACATCAATGTTTCTCTCTCTCTCTTCCTCCCTCTCACCTTCCTGCTCTATCTGAAGATAAATGCAAAAATGTCCTCGGGTGAGGATAAAAAAAAAAAAAAAAAGAAATACAAAGGATTCTAAGAAAATATTATGAACAACTATATGCCAACAAGTTGGACAACCTGGGTGAAATGGATAAATTCCTACAAACATACAATCTTTCAAAGCCGAATCCGGAAGAATCAGAAAACATGACTAAACTGATTACAAGTAATAATATTGAAGCAATAATAAAAAATAAAAATAAAAAAAACTCCCAGCAAACAAAAGCCCTGGACCCAATAGCTTCACGGGCAAAATTTAAAAAAATTTTTTTTCATTGATTTTCACATAGAGAGGAAGGGAGAGGAAGAAAGAGATAGAAACAAAAACATTAATGTAAGAGAGAACCATCGATTGGCTGCCTCTTGCACGCCCCGTACTGGGGATCAAGCCACAACCTGGGCATGTGCCCTGACCAGGAATTGAACCGGGGCCTCTCAGTCCATGCGTCGACACTCGACCACTGAGTCACATTGGCCAGGCATTCACAGGCAAATTTTACCAAACATTCAAAGATGGACTAAAACCTATCCTTCTCAAACTATTCCAAAAAATTCAAGAGAAGGGAAGCCTTCCAAGCTCATTTTATGAGGGCAGCATTATCCTAATTACAAAACCAGATAAAGATACAATGAAGAAAGAAAATTATAGACCAATATCCCTGATGAACATACATGCTAAAATCCTCAATAAACTATTAGCAAATTGGATCCAGCAATATACATTAAAAAGATCATAAAGTATGATCAAGTGGGATTTATTTCCAAGATACAAGGTTAGTATAATATTTGCAAATTAATAAACATGATACATCGCATAACAAAGTGAAGGATAAAAATCACATAATTATATCAATAGATGCAGAAAAAGCACTTGGTAAAATCGAGCACCCATTTGTAATAAAAACTCTCAGCAAAGTCGGAATAGAGGGATCATACCTCAGCATAATAAAGGCCATATATAACAAACCTACAGCCAAGATCATGCTCAATGGGCAAAAACTGAAAGTGTTTTCCTTAGGATCAGGAACAAGAAATGGATGTCCACTTTCACCACTCTTATTCAATGTAATATTGGAAGTACTAGCCACAGCAGTCAGACAAGAAGAAGAGATAAAAGTCATCTACAATAAAAAGGAGGAAGTAAAACACTCATTATTCAACAGATGACATAATATTGTACATAGAAAACCCTAAAGACTCCACCAACAAAACTTCTAGATTTAGTAAATGAATTCGGCAAAGTAGCAGGATACAAAATTAATATTCAGAAATTGGTGGCATTTTTATACACCAATAATAAACTATCAGAAAAAGAAATTAGGAAAACAATCCCACTTACTATTGCAACAAAACAATAAATAAAGCACCTAGGAATAAATTTAACCAAGGAGGTAAAAGATCTATACTCAAAAAATTATAATATTTTGAAGAAATTGAGGAAGATACAAATAAGTGGAAGCATATACCATGTTGATGGATAGGAAAAATTAACATCATTAAAATGTCCATACTAAACAAAGCAATCTATAGATTCAATGCAATTCCTATTAAAACACCAATGGCATATATCTCAGATATAGAATACTCCAAAATTTATATGGAACCACAATAGAGCCTCAGTAGCCTCAGCAGTCTAGAGAAAGAAAAACAAAGTGGGAGGTATCACATTATGTGATATCAAACTATACTACAAGGCCATAGTAATGAAAACAGCAGGGTATTGGCACAAGAACAGGCATATAGATCAATGGAACAGAATGGAGAGCACAGAAATAAACCCATGCCTTTATGGTCAATTAATATTTGACAAAGGAGGCAAGAACATTCAATGGGGTAAAGACAGTCTCTTCAATAAGTGGTGTTGGGAAAATTGGACAGATACATGCAAAAAAATGAAACTAGACCACCAACTTACACCATACACAAGAATAAATTAAAAATGGATTAAAGACTTTAATGTAAGTCATAAAATCATAAGTCCTAGAAGAAAATATAGGCAGTAAAGTTTCAGACATTTCTTGAAGCAATATTTTTGCCAATAGATCTCCTCAGGCAAGGGAAACAAAGGGAAAAAACAAGCAAATGGGACTACATTAAACTAAAAAGATTTTGCACAGCAAAAGAAACCATCAACAAAATGAAAAGGGAACCCACTGAATGGGAGAATATATTTGCCAATGATACATCTGATAAGGGGTTAATTTTCAAAATATATGAAGAACTTATACAACTCAACACCAAGAAGACAAGCAACCCAATTAAAAAATGGGCAAAGGACCTGAATATACACTTCTCCAAAGAGGATATACAGAGGACCAATAGACATATGAAAAAATGCTCAATGTCACGAATCATCCAAGAAATGCAATTTAAAACCACCATGAAGTATCCCTTCACACCTGTCAGAATGGCTACCATCAATAAATCAACAAACAACAAGTGCTGGAGAGGATGTGGAGAAAGGAAACCCTCGTGCACTGTTGGTGGGAATGCAGACTGGTGCAGCCACTGTGGAAAACAGTAAGGAGTAGCTCAGTTGGTTAGAGTTTGATCCCTGGTCGGGGCACATGCAAGAATCAACCAATGAATGCATGAATAAGTGGAACAACATATTGATGTACTCTCCCCCCATGTCTCCCTCTCCCTTTCTCTTTCTCTAAAAATATGAAATAAAATAAAAAAGTATTTAACAATAAAAAAACAATTTTTTAAAATCCTCACCTGAGGATATTTTTACATTTATCTTCAGACAGAGTGGGAGGGAGAGAGAGAAACATCGATGTGAGAGAGACACATCGATTGGTTACCACCCACACGACCCCAACAGGGCTGGGGACGAACCGCAACCCAGGTACATGACCTTGGCTGGAATCGAACCCAGGACTCTTTGGTCTGCAAGCCGACACTCTAACCACTGAGCCAAACCAACTAGGGCCAAAATAATTTTTTTAAATAAATAAAATAAAAAATAGAACTGCCTTTGACCCAGAGATCACACTTCTGGAAATATATCCTAAGAATCCCAAATCACTAATTTGAAAGAACATATGCACTCCTATGTTCATTGCAGCATTATTTACAATAGTCAACATCTGGAAACAGCCCAAGTGCCTATTAGTAGACGAGTGGATAAAAAAGCTCTAGTACTTACACAATGGAATACTACTCCCCCGTAAAAAAAAAAATAAAAAGGGAAATCTTACCTTTTGTGACAGTATGGATGGACCTGAAGATTATTATGCTAAGTGAAATAAGCCAGTCAGAGAAAGACAAGTACCACATGATCTCAGTTGTATGTGGAATCTAATGAACAAAATAAACTGATGAACAAAATAAAAACAGAGGTATAGATGCATGGCTACATGGAACAGACTGACAGCTGTCAGAGAGAAGGAGAGTTGGGGGGCTGGCTGAAAGAAGGTGAAGGGATTAAGCAAAACACACACACACACACACACACACACACACACACACACACACATATATATATAACACATAGACACAAACAACAGTGTGGTGTCAGCCAGAGGGAAAGGAGGCTGTGTGGTAGGAGGAGGTGAGAAAGGGGATGGAGTGGGGAGGGTGTTGGGAAATGGGGATGAAAAGAAATTTGCTTGGGGCGATGGGAGCACAATGCAGTTTGCAGATGATGTTTTATTGAGTTGTACACTTGAAACCGGTATGGTTTTGCAAACTAATGTCACCCCAATAAATTCAACTTAAAAAAAGAAGAAAAAGAAAGAAAATACTTTAAATCTTCATAGAGAGCAAAAGTCTACTGGGAGTCTTATTTATACTTGGGTACTTAGAAGTAATTGATGATTCATTTTTACTAACCCTCCACCTACACTCTACAAAGGAACAGGCTGAGTCCAGGGGGAAAATTAGAGTGAACCTTAGTCCAGGCCATCTTTCTCCGTCATGAACTACTACAACAGTTGCTCAACCAGTCTTCCCCCCGTTTGTCCTGACCATTATCTTAAAATGTGAATCTGATCATGTTCATGCTTTTGCCTATCTTTTACATTTAGAATAAAATGTAAATCTTTTAATATGGCCTAAAAGGTATTGTTTAATCTAGCACCTGCATCTCTCTCCATCTTCAACTTGCTAGTCTTCTTGCTCACTACACTCCAAACACTAGTCTTTCAGTTCCTAGAATCTGGTCAAACTTTTAACCACTCAGGGCATTTGCATGCTTGTGTGTCCCATAGCTATCAACACCTTATCTAAAGTATTAATAGATTCCCCTCAACTTTGATTCTCTATCAGCACTTGCTTACTTGTTTCATTGCTTTTTATCAAATTGGTAATTATTTTCTTGTTTGTTTGTTTTTTTTGTCTGCCTGTCAGAATGTAAACTCCATGAGGGCAGGGATATTATCTATTTTGTGCACAACATAGTGCCCCTAACACTCAGAACAGTGCTGAGTACCTGGCAGATGCTGAGTAAATATTTGATTAATGAAAAAGAGACCTGGAAATTGATCCCTTGATCAAAAGGAAAAAAATGTGATGAAATAGGTACCAGTTCCTCTTTATACTTTTGAGAAGTGCAGCTGTTCTTATTGCAGAAGATATTAAAATTAATATTGTAGAAGGTCTGGTTGATAGGGATCTAAAACCTGGATAGCTGCCCAGCTGGTGTGGCTCAGTGGACTGAGCATCGTCCCATGGACTGAGAGGTCCCAGTTCGATTCCCGGTCCAGACACATGCCCAAGTTGTGGGCCCAATCCCTAGTGGGGGGAATGCAGGAGGCGGCCAATCAATGTTTCTCTCCCTCTCCCTTCCTCTCTAAAAAATAAAAAACAAACAAATGCTCTGGTTGGTTTTGCTCAGTGGTTAGAGCGTCAGCCCGTGGACTAAAGAGCCACAGGTTCAATTCCGGTCAAGGACACGTACCTCAGTTGTGGTTCAGTCCCTGACCCTGGTTGGGGTCCTGTGGGAGGCAACCAGTCCATGTGTCTCTCTCTCATCAATGTCTCTCTCTCTCTCTCTCTCTCTCTCTCTCTCTCTCTCTCTCTTTCTCTCTCTCTCTCTCTTTCTCCCTTCCACTCTGTCTGAAGGAAAAAAAATATTCTCGGGTGAGGATTTAAGAAAACAAAGAAACAAAAAAAAAAAAGAAAAAGAAAGAAAAAAAATCACCCTGGATGGTTTTGCTCAGTGGTTAGAGTGTCAGCCCAAGGACTGAAGGGTTGCAGGTTCAATTCCTGGTCAAGAGCATATACCTGGGTTTCGAGTTGATCCTCAGCCCTGGTCAGGGTCTTGCAGGAGGCAACCAATCAATGCGTGTCTCTCACATCGATGTTTCGCTCTCTCTCTCTCTTTCTTTCCCTCCCTCCCTTCAACTCTATCTAAAAAAATCAATGGAAAAATATCTTCAGGTGAGGATTAACCAAAAAAAGCAAAAACAAAACAAAACAAATATATCAAAAGTGACTGAGTTAACCATATCTTTTAAATCTTTCATGGGTCTCCAGCTTTCCGACTTGGGCCCAGCACAATGGCTCCCACAAAGAAGGGTAGGGAGAAGAAGGGCCGTTCTGCCATCAACGAAGTGGTGACCAGAGAATACACCATCAACATTCACAAGTACATCCATGGAGTGAGTTTCAAGAATCGTGCCCCGTGGGCACTCAAAGAGATCCGGAAATTTGCCATGAAGGATATGGTAACTCCAGATGTATGCATTGACAGCAGGCTCAACAAAAGCTGTCTGGGCCCCCGGAATAAGGAATGTTCCATACTGTATCCAAGTGTGGTTGTCCAGAAATCACATTGAGGGTGAAGATTCACCAAACAAGCTCTATCACCTATGTACCTCTCACCACTTTCAAAAATCTACAAACAGTTAATGTTGATAAGAACTAACTGCTGATTGCCGAGTAAAGTTATAAAACTGCCTTTGAATTAATAAAATAAAATAAAATCTTTCATGGGTCTTGATTGCTCTTAGAATAAAGTCCAAACACCTGATCATTTCCTAAGATAAGTTTGAATGATCTGGCCCTCAATTACCTAATCAACCCAATCTCTCACCACAATCCTCTTTCACCCCTCACCATATTTTTTTATTCATTGCTGTATTAGTCATGTCCAGTCAGAGAAACAGAAACCACTCTAAGTCTTTTAAACAGAGGCACTAAAGGGAATTGGTTTCAAAATCTGAAAGGGCCAGAGGTGAAAAAAAGATAAGGTTACCCAGAGGTTAGGAACTGCCTAAAACTCTAGGCTGGAGCAGGAGGGGAAATGGTGTTACCAATGCTCATTACTGCTGTGCTGCTCAGGCCAACCTACCACCATTATTGCCACTGCTAGAGCCAGTGGCATGGCTGAGGTTCCCACTGTCACCACTGCTGCTGGAGCCCAGGAGTCCCCACTCACTGGCTGCTGCTGCTGCCACAACTGGGGATGCTACCAACAGCGGGGGGCGGGGAGCTGGCATGGCTTCTCTCTCCCTCCTGCCTCCAGTTGTCCACCAATGCTTTCCATTGGCAGACCCTCTCCAGAAGCCAATGGACAGAGAGATCTGGGCAGTGTGATTTGCTGACTCATCCTCCTGAGATATAGCGGGAATGGAGCTGACAGCCAACAGACAGGTGGTTAGCAGAGCTGCTCTAAACGTTTTCATGTTTCGTGAATTCACCAAGCTCTTTCCCTTCTGCACATACTTTTCCCTCTGTCTGTCTTTCCTATCCTTCTACTTGACCTTGCTTTCTCCTGCTTGTTAGAATTCTCAGTGCCTGTGTCGCTTCTTTCAGGAATCTTTCTTTAATTCCTAATCTGGATTAAGTTCTATTCTGGGTTACTACAGTACTCTCTATTACCCTCCTCTTAACATATATAACTTGGGTAGTAATTGGGTGTTTACTGCTCTGTAGTCTTTTTTTTTTTTATCCTCACCCCAGGACATTTTTGCAGGTGTGGACATTTTTGCATTTATCTTCAGATAGAGCGGGAGGGAGAGAGGGAGGAAGAGAGAGAGAGAAACATCCATGTGAGAGAGACACATCGAGCTAGCGGCTGCCACCCACACAACCCCAACCGGGACCGGGGACAAACTGCAACCGAGGTACGTGCCCTTAGTGGGAACCGAACCCGGGACTCTCTGGTCCGCGGGCTGATGCTCTAACCGCTGAGCCAAACCGGCCAGGGCTGCTCTGTAGTCTTATCAAGTTGTGTTCCTCTCAAGGGTAGAACTCTCCTCTTCCACCCTTTTCCCCTCACCATCTAGAATATAGGAGACACTAAATATTTAATGCAGGGTTCACAAACTGGGAGGTAATTGTGATGGCTCTAAACAGTCTATGAACCCTCAGATCTATACGCAAAAGACAGTGCACATGCATATGTTTTGAGAGAGGATCCACCATCAGATTGTCAAAGGGGTCACGGACTTCTGAATGATTAAGAAACCATGTATGTATGAATAAAGGAATGCTTTCACAGTAGTGAATTCACAATCTTCCTAAGACCTAGATAAAGAAAAATGTAACTTCCAGGATGAAACTGAGTATCAAAGACCATTTCAGTGGCTTGCCCTAGATCACAATTGAATTCCTGTAGATAGAGAAATGAAATAAGCACCAAGACAGACGAGGTACATGGAAATACAAAATAATATGCAAAATAGAAATTATTGTGGAGCCATGTATATGACTAGGAGTTGGTGAATGGGGTGGGGCTCAGTGCAGTGGCAGAGCAGGTGAGCCAGGTGTCCTGATTCTCAGAAGACTCATAAGCAAAGTGCAGGCATGTTCTAGACTCCTTTGCCCTTCAAAAAGCTTTAACTCACTCTAGCACCTAACTGTAGAGAAGTTGTGGGGAAACAACATGGCTGTCAAGGAAAAGTAATGAAAATGGATTATGTCATCTTATTTATTTGTTCCATTCTAGGGAACTAGAATGATCTCTAAGCTGTATGAGCCTTAATGTCTCTTAAGTCACTATGAAATCATTTACTTGAATGTCTCTTGTATTCATTTAAGTTACTTTGGTTTTAAGTAACAAAAACCGTATCAGGCTATCTTAAGTATAAAAGGAGAATATATTAGCCCTGGCCAGTTTGGCTCAGCGATTAGAGCATCGGCCTGCAGTCCAGAGAAACCTGGGTTCGGTTCCCGCTAAGGGCATGTACCTCGGTTGCAGTTTGTCCCTGGCCCTGTTTGGTCGTGTGGGAGGCAGCCACTCGATGTGTCCCTTTCACGTTGATGTTTCTCTCTCTCTCTCTCTTCCTCTCTTTCCCTCCCACTCTATCTGAACAAAAAATGGAAAAATGTCCTCGGGTGAGGATAAAAAAAAAAAGGAGAATATATTAGAAGGATAAAGGGGCAAAAATGTAGTCACGTCTCTGGGAGGAACTGGAATCAGGATTTGAAAAACTTTCTGTATTTAAGCTCAGCTCCTCACTATACCACTTCATTATTTTCTCTCTCTACAAGCTGTCAGTCTGTTTCCTTTGTATGTGGAGGGTAGACGGCTGGTGGCCCCAGTAAACTGAGTTACACAATGTCTTTTCAGGTGCTCATACTACAGCAAGGTTTCTCAGCCTCACACTTCTGACACTTAGGCCAGATAATTCTTTGTGGTGAGGTCGGCTGTGGACTGTGGGATGTTTAGCAGCATCCCGGGCCTCACCTACGAGGTATCATAATACCCAACCTCTCCCCTGCCCTATTTGTGACAATCAAAATGTCTCTAGATGTTGCCAGTGTCTCCAGGGGTCAAAAATCACCTCCAGTGAGAGCCACTGGTCTAGATTATCTAGGTTTTCATAATCCAACAACAAATTTCCAGAAGAGAGAATCTGATTGGCCCATCTTGGGCTCTACGTCCAACTTGATCCAATTAACTTGATCCAACAGCGAGGACATAGAGTCAAGAGGCAGACAAATGGCTTCCAGGAATCCACACCTGTGGGAGGGGTGGTCAGTTCCCAGGAAAGAGGGATGGACAGACACTCTAGTAGGTGTATGTTACATTTCCTTAACCCTAGAAGAAAGATGTTCTAGTCTGACTCTATCTACTATATTTGTACTTGTTTCAGGGGAACATATTTTCATAGATGTATTTATGATATCTGTGTATCTTTAAAATTTTAACCCCAATCTTCCACTATCAGGCTTTTGAAATAATGATAGCTGGTTTTTTAATTTGTTTCTTCAACAATTATTTATTGTGTCTCCTCTGTGCCAGGCACTGGGCTAGGGCTTAGTGAGCTAAGTAGATTGGGTCCTGTCTACACAGAGGTTACATTTTAATTCCAGATTTGTTTATCTAATGATTACAGTAGTACATTCTTAATTTAGATTAGCCTTTTTTTGTTTCATTTTCAAAGCCATTTTACCTTTGAGACCTAATTACTACTTTTAATTTTAAAGTTTTAAAATCAATTCTCCTCTCACACTACTGTGGGAATATTTGCCTGTCAGAACCGAATGTTAGTGTTGGCATTCTTACCAGCAGTTTGTGAACGGATGCCTGTGTTTTACTGCAAGAATCACAGTTTTGACCACTGAATCTCAGTTGCCCATGGCCCTGGGAAAAGAATTCCAAGGTTAATCCTGATTCCTAGCAAGAAAGAGGGAGAGGGAGAGGGGAGGGGGGAGAGGGGAGAGGGGGGAGGGGGAGGAGGAGGGGGGAGAGGGAGGGAGGAGGAGAAGAAGAAGAAGAAGAAGAAGAAGAAGAAGAAGAAGAAGAAGAAGAAGAAGAAGAAGAAGAAGGAGGAGGAGGAGGAGAAGAAGAAGAAATATATGTATAGAACAAAGTATTAGGAAGAACATCTAGACTTTTCTCAGATAACAGAAAGATGACTTATTGGGTTAGCCAGCAAATAAGGATTTACTATGCAGTGAAGGTTATGAGAATGACGCTGTTAGATTAAACATAAGCTGGGTTTACAGCTACTAATGTTGCCCCATTTCCCAAAGCAGCATGCTGCTCCTCTAGTCCTGTGTAATCTTCATTAGTATCCCCAGTGTGTTGGGAGACACTGAAGGCTCGTGATGTTTTTCAAGGCAAGAGTTCCACGGTCATATAAGTTTGAGAAATGCTGCCTGTCATGTCCTCCTTTGAGAGAGTCACAATTAAGATGTCAAGGGCTCTGAGAAGTTTTCACTGCCATTTTGGAGACAAATCTGGTAATATTTTTAAAATGTAACATGTGAATCCTATGTCCCAGCTCTCTATTCTTGGGTACATATGAAAAATAAATTTCCTGATATATAAGATGTGCTAAAATGTTCATTAAATTTTAATACATGATAGCACAGAGTTGGAGGTAACATTCATGCAGCAATCAGAAGGATAAAACTATAATTGTAGTGAAGTAGAGGAAGCTGAAAACAGTGTTGAGAAAATGAGAAACAGAATGAGATTTCTAATACAATACCATTAATTTAAAATTTTAAAATACATGCATATGTATATTTTGAACATATGCACATGTTCAAAATATACTTACTTGAGTAGAAGCTGAACTGTAAGGGTATTCATTAGAGTGGGTGGAGAGTGGGGAGTAGGAAAACAATAGTAAAATAAAAGACTGAACTTGAGAGAACATTTCACAGATTGAACACATAACTTTAACTTGATTCCCTCCCCAAAGTCTGCTAAAATGGCATTAAAGGATTAAAAAGGATATCAACCCATGAGTTCAAAGAGAATAAAAAAGATCAGCCATTAAAAGAAGGCAATGGAATTTTGGAAGAAAGCAGATTGTCAAATCTAACTGACCTACCAGGCCTGAGAGAACCCAAACCTCGGGGCCTTCATGCAGGTAGGGCATTAAGAAGCAAACTTATTCAAGCTAGAGGACACAGAAAGACCAGGAGTTGTGGGGAACAGGTATCTGGAAGGTCAGGCCATGAGCTGGGGTGAAAACAAAACTGGTTATGTACAAAGAGCACTCGGTTCCTGGCCCCCCTCCACCAACAAAAACAGGCAGTTGGCTGTGGACAGGTTGAGGCAGAAAGGTCCTGGTTCTGGCACACTGGGCACAGAGAAAAAACACGTGCCACATCCACACACGTGGGATTCTTGTGCCAGATGGTGATAATGGAGGAGGCAGGGAGACATATAGCAAACCTCTGTACCTCCTGCCCAATTTTGCTGTGAACCTGAAACTGCTCTAAAAAAATAGTCTATTAAAGAAAACAAACCAGAAGTTAAAAACATGCTCTGGGACAGAATCTCATTTTAAGAAAATAAAATATAGTATTTTCACTTTAGAAAAATAACAGGTTTAGAAGCTAGGTCAGCAGGCTGCCGGGTTTGCCCTCAATCGTGGAAGCACATCCTCTGGTCCCCACACCTTCTCTTCTCCCTCTTCACTATTTTTCTTGCCCCTTTCTCCCCCTTTCTTAGGCCTTTCCTCCCATAGCACCTTTGACACTTTTCCAAATTACTGACATAAGAAGGTAGAATCTGCCTATGTGTGCTGTTTGGAAATGTGGCATAATTAGGTGTTTCCATCCTTGGAAATAGGCCATGAACTTCCCCTGCCTCTCTCTCTGCCCACTTAGCGCTGTCAAATGGTGAGTTTGTCAGGGCTTTCCGAGGGGCCTGCCCACCCCAGTGCCAAAAAAATCCTCATGGTGTGGAATAAAAGTGACCGGGGATGTGGCCCCGAGGGGCATGTCTAGCTGTGTAGAACTCCTTCATTCAGCTCATCCTAGAGCCTCGTGGGAAAACTGCTTGAAGATTAGCATATTGGTCAAACAGCTTTATCTGCATATTGAGGGCACTTGGCACATGTCCTTCTGTGGGAAGGACCCGGGTATCCTGTGGTGAGCAAGACCCTTCCCCCACTTCATGTGCAGCACGAAGCTAACCTTGACCGACTCTGTGGCTTGGTCTGATTGGAAGGAGAGAAGTCCTTTGCCGCAGGCTCATGACCTTAAGAACCTAACATTTCCACACTATTGGAAAACTTAGGTTGCAGATTTCACCCACTAAAAGTCAATGCTATATATTTTAATTAATTTTTTATTTAAAAATAATGCACAATTTTTAAAAATAGTCAGGTAATACTTAAGAGTATGCAGTGGAAAGTGTTCCTTCTCCACAGATGTCCACTCCCCACCGTGAAGTTTCATATGTGGACGTCCTTCCAGAAATATTCCATACACACACAAGCATGCATCCACCTGTTTATAGATGTACAGTAACACCAAGGGCAGCATAGATAACATTATTTTTCTCCTTTCTTTTTTCACTTAACACATTTTACAGATTGTCTTCTTTCTGCACATATAGATCTAATTCATTCTTATGAACACTTGTATAGCATTCTACTATTCAGCCATACCTTTTTTTATGTTATAGTATACTGTATACATTGAAGATAGAAAACAGTTTGGAGACACCTAAATAAAACAGTAACCTGCAGCCCTGGCTGGATAGCTCAGTTGGTTAGAGCATCATCCTGATATTCTAGGGTGCAGGTTCAATCCCCCGTCAGGGTACACATAAAAATCAATGAATGAATGCTTAAATAAGTGGAACAACAACTCTCTCTCTCTCTCTCTCTAAACCAATCAATAAAAAAAATTTTAAATCCCACGGTAACCTGCACCTTTTTGGCAAAGTACTGCATTCATGGCAGGATAAGCGATTTCCCCCAAAGGTGTGTAGTGGGTTGAATAGTGGCCCCCAAAAGGACCATGTCCTAACCCCTGGAAAATATGAATGTAACCTTATTTGCAAAAAAAAGGGTCTTTGCAGGTATAATTAAGTTAAGGATCTTGAGATGAGATCATCCTGGATTTAGGGCAATTCTAAATCCTTGTAAGAGAAAGACCGAGGGAGATTTGAGATTCAGAAACACAGGGAAGCAAGCCATGTGAAGAGTGAGGCAAATCACATTGCCCCATACCAAGGCCTGGAGCCACCAGAAGCTGGAAGGGGCAAGGAAGGACCCTCCCCTAGAACCTTTAGAGGGAGCATGGCCCTGCTGACACCTTGATTTCAGACTTCTGACCTTTAGACTCATAACAGAATACACTTCTGTTCTTTTAAGTTCCCCAATTTGTGGTTCATCCTTTGAAATCACGGCATTAAAAGTATGCCCAAACCCAAGCCACCTATTCATTCTGGGCTTGGTTTTCTTCATATCTAAAAATGAGGAGATCAGGCCAAATAATCTACAAATTTCTTTGTAGGCCAAACAGTTGTACTACACATGTACCCGTGGAGGGTGAAACAATACAGGGGCACACATGATGGATGATAAATCAATGAAAGGGCCAAGCACTCTGAGTTCAGATGACAGCAGTTTCTGTTGGTGATGTGTCTGGCAAAGGTTCATAGAAGGGTGGAGGAGAGGAAAGAAAACCATGCTGGGTGATGACTGAGGTCAGATGTGCAAGTGTAACCAGAACCCAAGTTTTGCTGTCTGCCGCCACAAAAACCAAACTCATCATACAGATGCTGGTGAAGAAGCAAAGAGGTTTTATTCAAGTGCCAGGTATCTGAGGAGATGGGAGACTCTTGTCACAAAGCCCATCTCTGCATCTCAGTGCAGGCAGAGGTTTTTTTTTAATTGATTTTTTTAGAGAGAGAGAAAAAAAAATTAATGAGAGAGAAACATCAATCGGCTGCCTCCTGCATGCCCTACTGGGGATCAAGTCCAAAACCTGGGCATGTACCCTGACTGGGAATTGAACCAGTGACCTCTTGGTACATGGGGCGATGCTCAACCAACTGAACTACACTGGCCAGGTCAGGCAGAGATTTTTATAAGGAGAGAGAGGCAAAGCAGAACAAAGAAATCAAGGGGAGGGGGTTGAAAAGTTCTCTACATGCAGACCAGCACAGTCCATTCCAACAAGGACCTCAAAACTGGTCAAGTGATGGTCTGGTGTGCATCATCCTGGTCCTCGTCACCCTGGTTCTATGTTTGAAGGTTAGCAAATCTGGACTGGAATGACTGAAGGTTGGAGTCTGTACCTTCTAAAGTTAGTTCCCAGGATTCTTATACAAACATGCTGTTTATCTACAAGCTACGTATTAGTCAGTCAGCATTTACAGAAACAATGTCCAAAGAATGGAGGGGTGGGTTACAATTCTGACTGTTACATAAGGTGTGATGTATGGTGAATGGTCTAGGGAAGATCTGACTCAGAAGGGCTTTTGCACTGAAATGGGATTTGTAAAACTTATTTCCCTCACCCTGGGCCAGAGATAAGTGGCGTTAATTAGCAGAAATTTGTCCTGAGGAAGTTAGCTCTGACTTTAGAGGGCACACAAAGCAAATTTGGGGAATATTAACTTTGGGGAAGGATGGGAAACACTCAAAGAATGAGCTTTTAGTTTTCCAACCAAATATAATCGGGTAAGGTAGACAGGGGATGTGGACACATTCAGAACTGCACCCAGATCTTGATCATTAGAAGGAAGCTGTGGAGAAAAGCACTTATTTCACCAGTGGGGTTTACTCTTGGGTGGTGAGCATGTTTTGGAACTATATAGAGGTGGTGGTTACATAATAGTGTAAATCTACTAAATGCCACTGAATGGTTCACTTTAATTTTATGTGATGGGAATTTCACCCCAATAAAACAGAAAAGCCTATGAAGTTGTACGTGAGTTATATAAAGCAAAGGTAGAGGCAGGCCCAGAGAGGATGGGTGATTAAGTCTGTGGTGGGCTCAGGAAGACCTCTATGGGTAACACATTTTCTCTGCTGATGTTTGTCTGAGGTAAGTGCAGCTGTATGCAGGTCCCCGAAGTTCTTGTTTCTTTTGAATTTCCAAGGAAGCCAGTGTTTCTCCCCATGGAAGTGGGTCTTTGTTTCAGGGTCAGACCCGGAGTCTGGGCTGTGTTTGCTTGAGCCATTCTTCGTGTGTGTGTTACTGTGATTTAGAAGCCGGGATAAAGGGCCATTATCAAAGGACTGCGTGTTCCCTGCCTGATCACGGAAGGCCTGCACAGCATCCCCGGAGGCCACAAGTTTACTGGGAGGAACAAAGCTGCTCTTGTGTGGTGAAGCAGTTAGAAAGTACATTTTTCTCTGGGGTGAACTGCTAGCTCTGCAAGGCAGGAAGATTTCTTTGTTTCACAGAGCACCTTGTTTCATGTCTGAGGGCTAGTGGGACCATCGTGTCCACTCACGTCTAGATTGCATGCTGCGGAGAGTGGGGAAACGGGGAGGCAAGGGGCCACTGGTTGCCCTGAGTCCCAAGTTTAGGTCAACCAAGTATCCAGGCCGTGTCAGCTTTTCTGGTGGGCCCTCGCCAGGTAGCTCAGTTGGTTAGAGCGTTGTCCCTATATGCCAAGGTTGCGCGTCACATCCCCAGTGTAACAAAGCAATGGCTCTCTCCCTCTCTCTCTCTCCCCCTCCCTCCATCCCTCCCTCCTTTCCTCTTTCTCTAAAAAATCAATTAAAAAAATTTTTTTTTCAAAAAGAAGCTTTCCTGGTAATCCCTTGATGACTTAGGAGAGACTCACGGACCCGAATGGTTTGCTCTCCCCAGGTCTCACTGCTGCAGCTGGCCTGGCAGAGGAAGGCAGGTCCAATTCTGCCATTGTCTACCTCCTCCCTTATTTCTGGCACTTCCTCCCTCATTGTAAAGCCTCCATTCAGATGCCCAGACAAACCTTTCTTTTAATAAACACCTGACCACTCCGGGCTTCTCTTCTTCACCAATACCATTCCACTTGTTTTGTATTCCATTGTTCCATTCTTGCAAGGTTTTCTGACACAAAATCAAACTACTATTTTCAGGTTCTATTTTGGCCAGGCACTAGTAGGTATTTAGCATGTGATGGTTCATTTAATCCTTGTAATTACCACATAAAGTAGGTATTACTGAATCCAGGATACAGTTAAGGAAACAGACTCAGAGAGATTGGGATTTGGCCAAGGTAAACAGCTGGTGAGTGGTGAAATAGGATTCAAACTCTAAATTTAATGTTCAATAAGCTGATCCCTATTAATAAGCCAGGTATTGGAGAAATTATCCCTCCCAAATGATATAACGTCTCAACAGAGTAAAAATAACAGACTCTTGTGGTAGTAATGGTATACAGTGAGTCCTCACTTAACGGCTTCACTAGGTTCTTGAAAACTGCTGCTCTAAGCAAAACAACATATAAGGAAACCAATTTCATCAGAGGCTAATTGATATAAACAAGAGTTAAGCTCCTCTGGCATATTCCTGGTCCCAGAAGCATCACCAAACTTCTAAATAAAGACCCCAAACACTTCTAATAGTAAACATTGAAATACATGTGAGCTTATACATACATTTAAGAAAGATAAATATAAACAAGTAAGATTATTATTTTCCAACCTGCTGATTCCAGTTCAGGGTCAAAGGTGGCCAGTGTCCCTCCCGGAAGCTCAGGGCCAAAGTGGGACCCATTCTGGACAGGCAGCCCTCCCATCAGAGGGTCACTCACACCCACCCACACTCACTAGACAGGGGACAATGTAGACACGACATTCATGTCAAGTGCACTTGTTTGGGATGTGGGAGGAAACCGAGTCCCCAGAGGAAGCCCACACAGACACGGGGAGAACATACAGATGATGCTGAATGAGCACAGATGCATTGAAGGTACTTCTTTCACCATCCCCTTATCTTATACAGCCGGTCCCCAACATAAGATTTTTAATGAAACATTTAAAAAATTTATTTATTGATTTTTTAGAGGGAGAGGGGGGGGAGAGAGAGAGAGAGAGAGAGAGAGAGAGAGAAACACTGATTTGTTGTTTCATTTATTTATGCATTCATTGGCTGATTCTTATATGTGTCCTGACCAGAGATAGAACCCAAAACCTTGGCATATGGGATGATGCTCTAACCAACTGAGCTCCCCAACCAGGGCCAAGATTTTTTTACTTTATGATGGTGCACAAGTGATACCCCTTCAGCAGAAACCAGCCAGGCTAAGCTATGAAGGTTGGTAGGTTAGGTGTATTAACTGAATTTGACTTATAATATTTTCAACTTATGATGGGTTTATCAGGACCTAACCATTGTAAGTGGAGGAACATCTGTACACTGGAGAATGAATCAAGAGTAAGACTCACCTGAGCTCAAGGTGAGCCGAAATGTTCTTTCCAACTCACTTCATGTGCTGTCTCCTGTGAAGTCCTCAGACCCCCCACAAGAGAAATGAAAACATATATCCACACAAAAACTTGTAAAAGAATGTTCATAGCAGCATTAATCATAATAGCTAAAAGATGAAAATAACCCACATGTCCATTAACTAAGGAATGGATAAAGAAAATGGGGCCCATCCACACAATGGGATATTATTGGGCTATAAAAAGGAATGAGCACTGGCTGGTTTGGCTCGGTGGTTAGAGCGTCGGCCCGCAGACCAGAGAGACCTGGGTTTGGTTCCCGCTAAGGGCACGTACCTTGGTTGCAGTTTGTCCCCGGCCCCGGTTGGAGTCGTGTGGGCGGCAACCAGTGGATGTGTCTCTCTCACATTGATGTTTCTCTCTCTCTCTCTCTCCCTCCCTCCCTCCCTCTTATTCTATCTAAAGATAAATGAAAAAGTATCCTTGGGTGAGGATTTAAAAAAGGAATGAAATTCTGATACATGCTACAACATGAACCTTGAAAACACTGTGTGTCAATGTAAGAAGCCAGTCACAAGAGATCACGTTAACCGATTTCATTTACATGAAATGTCCAGAATAGGCAAACCCACAGAGCTGGCATGTAAAATAGTGGTTGCCAGAGGCTGGAGGTGGGAGTGTGGAGGAGCGAGTGTGATGGCTGAAAGGCATGGGATTTCTTTTGAGGGATGATGTTCTAAAATTTGTGGTGAGTATACTAAAAAACACTGAATTGTATACTTTAATTTTAAAATCTGATATGTATTTTTAAATGCCTCATAAGCATTTTAATACTAAAATAATATTTAATATCCACTCTTGAGTTTTCTAAATATATAAGCCATTTAATTTCTTAACATATGGCACATATTTTCTCAGAAAATAAAATACCTACAAGGAACTTAACATCCAAACTTTGTTCTCATAATAATCCAAGCCCTCGATTCTTTTAATTGATTGGTTGATTGATTTTAGAGAGGATGGGGAGAGAGAGAGATTTGTTGTGCCACTTATTTATGTATCCATTGGTTGATTCTTTTATGTGCCCTGATTGGGATCTAACCCACAACCTTGGTGTATCGGGATGATGCTCTAACCAACTGAGCTCCTTGGCCAGGGCTCCAGGCCTTCACTCGATTCTATCTTTATTTTTAGTGTTGAGTGATGTGTTTGCAGCATCTGCACTTGACATATCTTGTAGGGTCTCAGCTGCCTGGGGCTTCTGCAGGAAAAACAGTCCACAGTCCACTTCCTGCCTGGCCCTAACAGAACTGAGCACACGGTGAGGTAAAATTACTAGTTAGCTAAATGCTATCACAACACCATGGGTACCAAGTCTAGCAATGCCTTCTCAATATATAAGCCTTCTCAACATCCTTTCAAATATTGCTTTAAATAAGCATCCCTGGTATTCCCATGTGCTGTTGACTGAATAGACCCAGGAAGGGGGAATGAATTGCCCTTGAGAAAAGTATCTGCCAAAAATAAAAGTCTTTTGATTTTTTTAGGAAGACATTTAAATTTAAGTTTCAATTACAAAGCAACTGGAGAGTCTTAAACATGACACTTTGGCATGACTCTTGCTGTGTGCTTTGTCATGTCTTCACAAAACCAGCCATGTTCACTTCCTAAGAGATGTAGGACCTAGCCTTAGGTATCGAGATTCAGGAAGAAGTTTTTGGTTAAATGACTGACTGATGAAAACCTGTGTGCAGATGGACAGAGGCAGAAAGAAAACATGAAAAAGTGAAAATACTGTGTTTATGTAATGAGAGTATGATTACACTGAATTCCCTAAAATTGCCTTTTGGTATGACTAGAATATTGTTAAATAAAATTTGGGCTCTGGTCAGGTAGTTCATTTGGTTAGTGTTGTCCTCATACACCAAAGTTGTAGGTTTGATTCCTGGTCAGGGCATAAACAAGAATCAACCAGTGGATGCATAAACAAGTGGAACAACAAATCGATGTTTCTCTCTCTCTCTCAAAATCAATAAAAAAATATTTAACATTTTGGGTTAAAATATTCACTTGCAATTATACCCACTGAGTGGAACCCTATGCAGCAGTTAAAAAATATAAAGTATGCCTATAAAGTACTAGCATGGAAGGAGTTCCAAGAAATAGTTATGAGAAAAGAGAAAGTAAATTTCAAAAAGGAAGTATTAATACTTAAGTACGGGAGTCAGCTCAGTGGCCCCTAGTGATCTTTTCTCATCCTGTATGTGGCTCAACCCAAAGGACACTCTTTCCCTCAGGGTACACAGAGCAAACAGAATGCCATCATGATTCTTTTCAGGGAACATCCTTTCAAATATTGCTTTAAATAAGCACTCTAAATCATAAACATCGTCTCATTCTTGTCAACGGTACTTTTTTTAGCCTTCCTGTAGAACTTGGTATTTCGTTTATAACTTAGCCTTGAACAAATTTACTTGCCAATCTGCCAGGGGGACAATCTGTATTGTAATTTGCCCTGAGATATCTAGAATAGAGGGTGGTGTCTTGCTCCTCGCTAAAAATAACTTGTAACGATGAGCTAGTTCTAGATGTTCTAATGGGCTAATCATTTTGAAGGACACTATTTGCCTACATAGTATACCACCTCATCTTTTGGTTAAAAGGGGAATTATTGTTTATCCCTAAGATCGGGGAGACATTTTTATTTCAGTCCCTGTCCCATTTTTGGACACCAGAACATGGGCAAGGCCACCCCAATAAACTAGCCAAGTTTGCTGTAATAGGTCACACAGCTGAGATGTCTGAGAAGTTCATGTCACGTCAGCAGCTTCTCTCTCCCAGACCCACCCACTCTCCCTGGTCACTTGGGAAAACATAGTAAAGACACATTAACCCAACAATGCAGTGCTGTCCACAGAAGATTCCGAGTTACAGGGTCTCAGGCCCTGCTGTCGGATCATGGCCAGTCCAGCCTCCTTAGCTAGTTCCTTGACATGACAAAATGAAACCAAGTTTAAAACCAAAAACACCAAAAAGTAAAGCAGGGGTAAAATGTGGTCCAGCAGGTCGTCTGTTGTCACAGCAAACCATTTTTGGTCCAGACTGACATCTGAAATCTGAACAGTAAAAGTGTTTTGTTCCATTTATGGGGAGTGTCATATGTGCTGGAAAAAATGAGTAAGACCTGTGGAGGGTTAAGTTCAACCCCACTGAGAAGTTGCACATGGTGCTGAAGGCAGTGAGAAAGATCAGAACATTTCTCAGGTTTTCTTTCACTGGATTATATTCAGGCAACTGCAGTGGGAAACTGAAATTCCAGCCCAGGCACAATTCTGATATTTAAAAGGAAGAAAAAAAAAATCTCCCAACTATTTGGAAAAAGTAGCAAATGCAGCTGATCTATTCATGTGAAAACATGTGACATTTGGTGAAGTTACACCCTGGTTACTGAGGGCAGGGCGCCCGCTGCTCTTTGAGACACTTGCTCTAAGGGCTCAGCCAAGTTACAGAACTTGGCTGAGCCTCATCTGGAATCGATGGTTTCTTAGACTGAGAAATCTAACATATGAAAAATGTTGATACTGTTGTTCTGTGTTGCTACTGGGGAAACCACCACCACATACAGCAAGTCATGGAGATACTTTTAATGACAGGTCAAAGACAAAATAATAATACTGTAGTAACAACTCTTCATTGAGTGTCTTCTATCTGATAATAGTGCAAGGGGATACTATGGCTTTTTTACAAATGAGAAAACTGTGTAACGAGGTCCAGAGTCTCACGTATAGTGATTAAACACAAGAGTTCTCTGGTGCCAAAGCTGTGTTCCTTCCTCTCGTTCCACCCACCTGCTCTCCACTCAAGGCAGATAATTCTGGGGACACAGGAAAACATTTCCTGGCCCTTCTGCATCTGGGTGGAGCAACCCATCTGGTTTTGCTACTGGAATGTGGCCAGGGCTGATGTGGGCCATGTACAGGCCTGCCCACAGAAGAGCGAAATGACTTTTCATGCTGTCTTTTCCCAGTCTGTGAGACCAGAAACCAAGGACTTCAGGTGGTGGCACCACTTAGTGGACAACTGCTCAGGGGAGGCAAGGTTGCTACATGAGTTGGCATCTGATTCAGGGCTGCCAGACCTCAAAAATGAAAACACAGGACACACCCAAATAAATATGAATTTTAGATCAACAACAAATCCTTCTTTTGTATAAGTATGTTCCGTGCAATACCTGGGACATACACTAAAAAGTATTTGTTAACCTGGAATTCAAATTGAACTCCATCTTATCTGGTACAATATTGTGATTTATGAGATAGTTGGTCCTCACCAATAGTTCCTGGCTTACAACTCCCCAAACCCTTGGAATGTCCTAAGTGTTGAAAGTGAAAAAGGTGTCTTTTGTTAAGGAGTGACTTTAGATCCCGCCCAAGGGTGGGACTGGTTGCCAACCCTATGATTAGAGGGTTGGAACATTCAGTCTCATCTCCTCCATCCCCCCAGGGAGGGGGCAGGGGCTGGAGGTTGAGTTCAATCGCCAATGGCCAACAACTTAGTCAATCAAGACTATGTAATGATCCATAAAACCCAGGACAGCTTGTTAGCCCTTTTTTGGAGATGCCACGTTAGGGAACCAGAACGCTTCCCAAGCTCCTTCGTTGGGGACCTCGCCCTATGTATCTCTTCATCTGGCTATTGATTTGTATCTTTATTTTCATTTGTAATAAATGGTAATCTAGTGAATAACAGGTTTTCCCGAGTTCTGTGAGAATCTCTAATCTATAGTTGGTTGGTCAGAAGTACAGGTTACAACCTAGACTTGCAACTGCCATCCTGAGCTAGATGGGGTCTGAGCCTGGACTTGTGGATGGCATCTGAATGTGCATGTGTGGGGAGTTGTGGGACTGAACCCTTAATCTGTGCTGTGGAATCTGTGCTTTCTCCTGGTAGAGTGTCAGAATTGAGTTGAATTCTTGGAAACCCTCCTGGTGTCTGAGAATTGTTTGTTGGTGTGGGGGAACCCAACCCCAAGTTGGAATTGGGTCCAGGAACCCTATTCATGCTCCTGCATGCTCCCTACTGGGAATTGAGCCCACAACCTGAATCGAGTCGGCGACCTCTCAGTGCATGGGACAATGCTCAACCAATTGAGCCACTCTGCCTAGGGCAGAATGCATTTTTGAACTCCAGATTTTCTAAACACTTCTAAGAGGGTATGAAAGTTTTTTTTTGTTTTTTTTTAATCCTCTTGTATGTGCCCGGACCCAGGATTGAACTCACAACCTTTTGGTGTACCTGACAATGCTCTAACCAACCAAATGCCCCAGCCAGGGCATGTCTGCTTAAGTTCTAATGCTGCCTGGATGGAAGGTCTATTCTCCATCTGCTGGGCCAGTCTTCTGGATCTGGCACTGGCTAGCTGCTATTGCTGCTACACGGAAGCCTGAATATTCAGTGGCATTGGCTGTTTGTTCCTCAGCATATTAGTAAAGCGCTCTTTTAGAGACATCTTGGTAATGCTTTCTAGCACAACTTCTGCTGCTGACCGTGCAGCCATCTTCAAATCCCGAGGACTGAAGGAAAAGGACACCAGTGCTCCTCCCAGGGCTGCCACCACGGCTGCAGCAGGTGGGCCAGGGCCTGCCGAACCTGAGTGGATGGTTGAGGGGCTCGGGTTGACTTGTTTGGTGGTTGGTTAGATGTGTAGCAGCAGTCTGCTAGGTTGGTTCATTGCTGCTGGCTGGCTGGCTGGTCAGCCAATCTGCCTGCTCACCGGCCTGCCCTTTCTGCCTTTTCTCTGTCCTACCACAGCTGGGGCCACCAACTCCTGCTCAGTGTCCAAACCTTGACCAGATTCTTGAGTATAGAGACATTCTTTGTGCAAAGTTCCTCTCCTAGATCATTCATTCATTCAGCAGACATTTATGGAGGGCCTACACTATGCCAAGCACAAGCAGACATGAACACTGATCTTGTGGATTTTAGTCTTGTGGGAAAGACAAGCATTATTCAAGCAGTCACGAATAGTTACATAAAGGAGTATTACAAAGTGCTACGAGAGAAGGGTCTGCCTTAGACTGGGGTCAGGGAAGGCTTCTCTGGGGGAGAGACAGTCAGGGACCAGCAAGAATAGGAGTAAATCACATAACAAGGCACAGAGAGAAATTTCCAAGAAGACAGAGGCAGAAGAAAATTTGGTCTGTTTGAGGAACTGAAAGACGGTCTGTGACATGAAGTGTGACCTACAAAGAGGGGCTTTCTACACTGATGCAGAGGAGGTAGGCTGAGCTGTGTGGACTTATAGGCAGTCCTACAACTGGGATTTATTCTAGGTGAAGGGTTATGGGCCAGGGAGGGACACAATCTATAGTCTGTCATAGGCTTTTCCAGGCTGCTACATAAGAGTTATATGAAGGAGCCCAGCTGGTGTGGCTCAGTGGTTGAGCATGGACCCATGCACCAAGAGGTCGCCAGTTTGATTCCCAGTCAGGGCACATGCCCAGGCTGCAGGCTCTATCCCTAGTGGAGGGTGTGCCAGGAGGCGGCCGATCAATATTTCTCTCTCATCGATGTTTCTATCTTTCTCTCCCTCTCCCTTCCTCTCTCTCTAAAAATCAATTAAAAAAACATATTAAAAATAAATTTAAAAAGAAATAAAATTGCAATCTTAAAAAAAAGAATTGCACAAAAGGAAGTACAGAAGTGGAAGTAGCAAGACCACTTAGAGGCTATTATAGTAATTCAGACAAGAGAGTGGCCAAGTCTAGGTTTGAAAAGTGTTCACACAGTATTTCCGGTCCCACCTGCTGTTCCACAACTTGGCCACTCCCTGTGATGAGGCGGAGTCTATTTCCTTCCCCTTAAAGCCAGATTTTTGGGTTTAAGTTGTTGGCCAGCACTCATGGACATGGACAGCAGTGTAGTGATTGCAGGGGGTAGGGAAGAGTGTGGGGGTGGAGGTGGAAGAGGGCATAGAGAGGATAAATGGTGATAAGAAAAAAAAAAAAAAGAGATTGTTGGCTAGCCTTGACAAATGGGATGTGGGGAAGTGAAAGTGCTCGACTCTCAGCGACATGAGAAAGGCGACCAGCTTCCTCCTGCACTGTACCCCCCGACCTCCCCACAATCCCATATGCTCACCCTGGGAACCAGCCTCCACCCTGCGAAGCTCACGCCAGCCTATATGGAGAGACCCCCTGGGAGGAGCCCACATAAAAAAACTCAGGCCCCAAACAAGAGCAGCATGGACTGCCAGATATAACTGAGACCCAGTCACTGTGGAGCAGATATGAATCACCCTGTCATGCCTTGTCTCAATTCCTGCCCCACAGAATCCATGAGCATGATGAATGGCTGTTTTATCCTCTTAAATTCTGGGGTCAGATGTTATGCAGTCACAGCACCTGGAACAAGAGGACACTGGCTAGAACTAGTGTAGTAGCAGTGGATGTGGAGAAAAGTGGACCTATTTGAGATGCCGAAAGGAAATAAAATTAACAAACAGAAAACGTCTCAATCACAAAAGTTTGAGTGAGGGAAGGCCCAGATGGAATACATTTATTTTTTTTATCCTCACCCGAGGACATTTTTGCATTTATCTTCAGATGGAGCTGGAGGGAGAGTGGGAGGAAGAGAGAGAGAGAAACATCAATGTGAGAGAGACACATCGAGTGGTTGCCACCCACACGACCCCAACCGGGTCCAGGGACTAACTGCAACCGAGGTACGTGCCCTTAGCAGGAACTGAACCCGGGCCTCTCTGGTCTGCAGGCCGATGCTCTAACTGCTGAGCCAAACCGGCCAGGGATAGAATACATTTTTAAAAATCTTTCTTCACAGCCCTGGCCGGGTAGCCCAGTTGGTTAGAGCGTCGTCCCGGTATGCCAAGGTTGCAGGTTCTATCCCCGGTCAGGGTACATATAGCAACCAACGAATGCATAAATACATGGAACAACAAATTGATGTTTCTCTCTTTCTAAAATCAGGTTTTAAAATCTCTATTTTTAATCTTTCTTTACATCTTGAGGGCTTTGTTTACTTGGTTTAATAACCTGATCTCAGGGATGGTAAAAATGGTAAAATGTATATTTTTAATTCATTAACTTCTTGGCATGGAGAAAGAGACCAAGTTTTGTTTTTTGATAAAGAAAATGGAGGTACCTAAAGAAGGAAGGAGAAAGAAAGACAAATGGTGCCTCCATAACCACTCTGGTGGCAGTCCTTCCTCTCAATCTTGCTGCTGTTAATGGTGGTGATTTTCATTCACCGTTGACAAGGAGACTGTGCTGGTGCTATTCTTATTAATGACACAGTGGCTAACATTCACTGGTGCCAGGCATCACAGGCACTAGCCCATCTCATCCTCACAACAGGAAGGAAGTGCCATCATTGCTCCTTTTATAGGAATCCAGCAGCAGGGAGTTGAAGTAGGTCACATTAGGTCACAGAGCTAGCTGGTAGCAGTAGCACAGGGACCCACACCCGGCTCTATGTGGCTGCAGACTGTTCCTCATCCTGACACCGTCTTCACAGATGGCCTCATGTCCCTCATAACTTCAAAAGTCTTAAAAAGTGGGTTACTCTCAGCTTTCTAGAACTTTAAAGCCTGAGATTAAGGAGTAAGTGTGTGTCTCTGCTAAGGGCATGTGGCTGAAACCCTAAAGGACCCTCAATTTTACTTCTCTTCTAGGATCGTGTGGCTGAGCTGTGGCCAATGAGACTTGAATGGAAATGATACACTCACCTTTTTTTTTTGGTTAATCCTCACTGGAGAATTTTTTTCCATTGATTTTTAGAGAGCGGAAGGTAGTGGGGTAGAGAGGGGGAGGAAGAGAGAGAGAGAGAGACGGAGAGAGGGAGAGTGAAACATCGATGTGAGAGAGACACATCAATTGGTTGCCCACTGCACTATCCCTACCAGGGCCAGGGATCAAACCTGCAACCTAAGTATGTGCCCTTTACCAGGAATCAAACCCATGACCCTTCGTTGAGCAGGCTGACACTCTAACCACTGAGCAACACAGGCCAGACCTATACTTGCCTTCTTTTTTTTAAATATGTTTTTATTGATTTTTTAGAGAGAGGAAGGGAGAGAGGGAAACATCAATGTGAGAGCAAAACACTGAGCTGCTGCCTCCTGCACGCCTCCTACTGGGGGTCAATCCCGCAACCCGGGCATGTGCCCTGACTGGGAATGGAATTGGGAATGGAACTGGGACCTCTCAGTCCATGGGACAATGCTCAATCCTCTGAGCCACACCGGCCCGGCATACACTTACCTTCTTAAAAAAAGGGGCATGATTTCCACCCTTGTCCCCTTCACTGGCTGACCTGGACCCCACAGAAGAGGGCCCTGTGTTCAGGATGGCAGAACTACCAGGAGTCTGGCTCACTGACCTAACTCACACCAGGTTGGCTTTGCCCAGGCTCTTATGTGGGAGAGAAATAAACTCATGTTTATGCCATTGTTATTTTAGATCTTAGCTATAGGAGCAGAGTTTATATCCTAACTAACATAGGCTACCAAGGAAGTGTGACTAGAGTACTATGGAAGCTCTGAGAAGGAACAATTATTTTTTGGACTGTATGTTTTTCTTTACTTGCAGACCTCTCTTACTGAGCAATTTTTGTTTGTCTAATGTTAAATGATAAAACTGAGTTAGCTAAGCATGGGAAGAATGTGAGAGACCCAGAGAGATGTTCCCAGGGGCAGGATCATCCGCAAGGTGGATTTGCTTCCTGGGTCTTTTACACATACCTGAATCTTGGTTGTGGATTTTCAGCAAAATGGGGAAAATAAGGCCAATGCGTACTATAGGATGGCCCAGATGAAAGTTCTAAAACTCTGAGATCTGCTTTCAAATTATCACAGACTATAATCAAATAGAAATATCCTACCCCATCCAAGTCGTGTCTTCCCATTCCAAGCATTTTAGTTATTAGCCTCGTGTAATGTCCATATCTATGCAAGAGGCTTTTTAAAAAAAGGAGATATGCCCAGCTGGTATGGCTCAGTAGATGGAGCGTCGTCCCATGGACCGAGAGGTCCCGGTTCGCTTCCTGGTCAGGGCACGTGCCAGGGTTGCTGGCTCAATCCCCAGTGGGGGGCATGCAGGAGGCAGCCAATCAATGTTTCTCTTTCACATTGATGTTTCTCTCTCTCTCTCCCTTCTATTCTCTCTAAAAAATCAATAAAAAACATATTTAAAAAAATAATAAAATAAAAAAGGAGATATATGTAATTTCTACAATGCTGTTGTGGTTTTTTTTTTTTCACTTATAAATGTATACCAACGATTTTATAGTTACTATCTGAATTTTGTGTAGAGATAATTAACTCACTATAAAATGGACTTTTATAAATCAAGACAAACAAAACACCAGTAAAAAGATAATGCAAGCCTGGCCAGTGTGGCTCAGTGGTTGAGCGTTGACCCATGCACCAAGAGGTCACCGGTTCAATTCCGGGTCGGGGCACATGCTCAGGTTGTGGGCCCAATCCCCAATGAGGGGCGTGCAGGAGGCG
Source organism: Tadarida brasiliensis (assembly GCA_030848825.1). Classification (NCBI taxonomy): domain Eukaryota; kingdom Metazoa; phylum Chordata; class Mammalia; order Chiroptera; family Molossidae; genus Tadarida; species Tadarida brasiliensis. The sequence continues at coordinate 89,377,366 of CM061257.1, forward strand.
GCCAGTCGATGTTCTCTCTCATCAATGTCTCTCTCTCTCTCCCTCTCCCTTCCTCTCTCTCTAAAAATCAATAAAAGAAAAACAAAAAAAAAAGATAATGCAAGACATGCATTTCATGAATGGTCCCAACCAATGGCCTCCGTATCCAGGCATTGAGTGGTGCTTTGTCACAACGATGCTGCGCATTGGCTAATGAGAAGGGAGTATCTGCATAAACAGAGCAGAGAGCAAAAAAGTACCTGAGTCTTTTTCTTTCCCCTGCCATAGTCATGAAAATAAGTCTGGGCCAGCCTGACAGAGGAAGAGACCACATGAGGCACAGCCAAGTCCATCCTAAGCCAGCCAGCTCGAGTGACCCACCAGCTAGCTGACTGCAGATGCATGAGTGAACCCAGCTACTGGCTGAGCTCAGCTTGGATCAGCAAAACCACGGGCTGATCTGCAGACTCTGAGAAATAATTAACAGTTGTTGCTTTAAGCCACTGAGTTTTGGGGGTAGTTTGCTACTAAGTAGTAGCTAACTAAGACAGTAGCTAGGAAAGAGAAATAAAAATAGCCAATAAACAAATCTACACAGCTTTGGTGACGGTGTGGAAGAATCAGCACTTTCACACATGGTAGATTTTGGAGGTATTTTGGCAATAGCAAGTCTGGTGGGTGGGCATGGCACCCAAGATCCATTCTAACCTCCTTTTTATGTGATTTCCTACATTGCAGAAGCCTTAAAGTTATAAACTACATTTCCCAGGCTCTCTTGGAGGGAGATTTCTGGATGTGAACTGGATTCTGCCAAAGGCTTCAGTTTGAAAAGGAACCTGGGCTCCTGCTGGCAGACACGCCTGGTCCACAGTCTACACTGATAACTAAGCTCTGCTGCCTCTCCTCCACTCTGGGAAGGTCTCTGGAGCAGTAAAACCCTGCATAAGAATTAATTAGCACTGCAACCTTTGTTTCTGTTGTTCCAAGTGCCCCGGGTATGCCTCTCCCCCATGAGTATGCACTGAGCCTTTTCGAGCCTGGGAAGAAGCAACAAGAGATTAGCCGATACAGGAGGCTGGCTGAAATGCCTGCACTCTGGCCAGATAAGGCACAGAGGCAGGACCTAGGTGGCCGATAACATAATTATTCCCCAGTGTTTTTCTCAGGAATGCCTAGGCCTGTCCACTTTTATAGTGAATTACCTCTCTCAGGGATGTTGTAAAGCTTTATGATCGGTCTTTGTCACGCACACCATACAAATCCTTCCTGTTCAGCTAAGGTCAGAAATCCAGCCCTCACTTCTCCCTTGTTTTTCCTCAATTTAAAAAAAAAAAATCACATCACTCTAATTGGCTCTTGACCTCCTCTACACCCTTGCTGTCTCAGGAAAGCAATTTTAAGAAATCTAAAGACTATCAAATATATATAACATTGTCCTTCATTACTGTAGAAAATGTAACATACATGTTCCATCAGTCCCACACCCTCCAAATACCGATGGTAAATGAAATATGGGGGTGGATTCCACCTGAAACATTCTCATCTCGTCAGCCTCTCTTCCCTTTGGAATATTCCTTCTGTACCTGGAGCTCAGCCTCCCCCAACCTCCTGTAGGACCTGCCCCATCAATGAGCCTTCGCTTTTTCACTGCTTCAACTTCCTCCCAAACTGGATCCTTCTCCATGTCTCTCACCCATTCTACAATAATCTATGCTGACAAACTACCTTCTTATGTATTTCTTTTTCTTTACCACTTGATGCATCCAAAGAACACAGGTTTGCTCAGGCCCCACCGTCTCCACAACCCCTGTTAGGCCCTGGCCTTCTGGGGACAAGACCCAATAGCCTTTCTTCAGTCCTCACTGCCTCCATGCTTGCTTTTAAAAAAAAGATACACACAAAAAAACAAAAATGAGCCCGGCTGGTGTGGCTCAGTGGCTGAGCGTTGACCCATGCACCAAGAGGTCGCTGGTTCAATTCCTGGCCAGGGCACATGCCCGGGTTGTGGGTTCGATCCCTGGTGGGGGGAGGGGGACATGCAGGAGGCGGCCAATCGATGTTCTCTCTCATCGATGTTTCTATCTCTCTCTCCCTCTCCCTTCCTCTCTCTCTAAAATCAATAAAGAAAAAAATTTTGAAAAAAACAAAAATGACCACATAAAAGAATAAATGGACAATAATATGGTGGAGTACTAGAGAGAGATTAAAAAGTTCAGAAAGTTTTAAAGAGCATTAGGATATGCTTGCAATATAAAGTTAGGAAAAAATGCATATACAGCATCATCTCAACTACAGTATATGCATTTAAAAGACTAGGAGGAAAAAAGAGTAGTGACTTCTGAGCAGTGGAATTACAAGTTACTTTTATTTTCTCCTTTACTTGTTCTATATTTTACAATGAGCCTTAAAAGAAATCTGGGAGGGGGTGGGGGCTGGGTATAGGTGTGCAAAAAAGAGGAAAATGGGGGACACCTGTAATAGTGTCAACAATAAAAACAAACTGGGAGAATAAAAGGGACATTTCTATGGCCTGCCACCTGCTGGTGAATTCTAGCAACGCCACAGTTAAGTTGAATTTAGTGCCTCACCCACCCTACCTCTCATTACCTGAGTTCCCTTCACATACAGTTTTTTTTTTTTTGGTCTGAATTTCATAATTTATTTTCCATTTTTCTCTTGTAAATACTTTATATTATAATTAATATATGTCAGGTCCTGGCTATTTTCAAATGTTTGTAATTCTTACCAATTTGTATCTCTTCCCAGGACTTTTGCCTGATCAATCTCAGGAACAGACAGTCACAATGGATCAGGTGCCCTTTCAGGACCAGCCAAAAGCTCTGAGAAAGTGACTCTTGGTTAAGGCACTAAACCCTGGTGAGTGTGCAGGTGTGTTCTCTGGATGGGGGACTTGGTGAACCACCTGCGGCAGTCAATGCCCTTGGTCATGTGAGTGGGAGCTCAGGGCTGTGTGGAGGAAAGATTTGAAGAGAACAAGACCGGGGGCTGGAAGAACAGTTAGGAGGCTGCTGCAACAGAGGTCTGGACAAACTGAGGGCTTGAACCGTGGAGTCTTATTAGGGCTGGAGCAGAATAGACTGAGCAGGGCTTCCTGTTAGAGCAAACCAAGAAGTCAGATTCCTGGTTTCCAAGTTGGGTGACTGGGTGATATGCAGTATCATCAAATTAGGCAGCAAACACAGGTACACATATAAGCAGGTTAAGGGAAAACCTAGGTTCTGAATAAATTGAGTATGAAATAGCCTTAGAATATCTATGCAAAAAATGTACAGTAGGCAGTGGAAAATAAAGGTTAGAGAATGGAGTGTCACCAATATTAGGGTGCAGGTGAAAGGAGGAGAATGGATGAGATGGTTCTGGGAGCACACGCAGAATAAGGACAACAGTGAGATGGAGACCGAATCGGGCACACTAGCATTTACAGGACAGGCCCTAAAAGAGGCATTCATGATGGAGACAAAAAAGAAAAAGTCAGAGAAAATCCTAGGAGAGTGTTATCAGAGGTGACAGGAACAAACTTCCAGAAGGTGGGAGTGATGGATAATTGAACTGAACAGATCAGTAACATGAGGGCTAAAACTAGATTACTTGATTTGGCAATTGGAAAGTCACTGGTAACCCGACTGAGAAAAACTTGCACAGAGTAGCAGCGGATTGAGCGGTGCCTATGAGTTGATGGAACCGAGAGTAGCTTCTTTAAAAAAGTTTGTGTGGGAAATGATGCTTGGGATGGAATAATAATTAGGAGGGGCTGTATCATGCAAGGGCCAAGGGATGAAATGAGACCATCTAGGTAAGATGCTCGCATCGTATCTAGGATATAGTAAGTATTCAAGAAACATGAATTGTCACCATTCACTCATTATCTATATAATAATTTCAAACCTTACTACGCACCAGGCTCTGCTCTGGGCCTGTGGATATATTAAGCAAACAAGAGACAAAAGCCCTGCCCAAGGAGCTGACATTCCAGTGGCGAGACAGCCAAGAAACAAAATAATTCAAAATGTATATATAGTACACTTGATATTGGTAAATGCAAAGGAGAAAAAAGAAACTGAGGAAAGGTGGTATAAAATGCTGAAGGAGAACAGTTTTAGATTGGGTGGCCTGGGAGGGCCTCACTGAGGAGACTTTTAAGTAAAGACACAAAGAAGTGAGAAAAGTGCCTATAACTAGAAGTAGGGAATAACATTAATTATTATCACTATTGTCATTAGCATTTTAAATACATCATTACAGTAAGATTGTTACTATATCATCACTGCTATCTTTGCCACAATTGACACTGATATCATTATTGCCAACTCTGGAACTCCTGGGAACAAATGTATAACTAGATATTCCCTCATTTCTCCCGGTGGTGAGCTAGTACAAGTGGGTACAGCAGAAGCAAAGCCACAGAGGTGAACGGGTCTTGCATGTAGTCACTGCAAATAAAAGGCTGCTTCACATGTGTACTGAGGGGATGAGGTGGCTAGCACCAGGATGATGTTCCATCCCTCCTACACATAACATGGCCATCTTCAGAACCAAAGAACAGAGACACAGACATCTCTGAAGCCACAGGAAATGTAACTGCAGCCTGAATCAGTGCAGATGCAAAATGTGTGACGCAGAGGTCACAAGACAAGACTATATAATCAAGTTGTGTTACTACTAGATGTTTATCTGGTTGTTGGGGACAAGACTCAGCCAGCTCCATCTGGGAATAATAAAGAAGAACTGGAATTTCTGGCTGTTCATCCAGTCCAGCACATCACTGAGAAAAGCTGGGTGTGTGACAAGTTCTCACGGGATTACAGTGAACAAGGAGATTAAGTCTTGCTTGTGATGGATGCATTCAATCTTTCAACAGACAGACTTGAACTAATAACTATCCTCTGCAATTCAAAGAAAATGATTTTTAAAAGAAAAAGGGAGCCTGGCCGGTGTGGCTCAGTGGTTGAGTGTCGACCCATGCACCAAGAGGTCGCCGGTTAGATTCTCAGTCAGGGCATATGCCCAGGTTGTGGGCCTGGTCCCCAGTGGGGGCATGCAGGCGGTGGCCAATTGATGATCTCTCTCACTGATGTTTCTATCTTTCTCCCTCTCCCTTCCTCTCTCTCTAAAATCAATAAAGAAAACATATTTTTTTAAAAAAAGGGGTGGGGTGGAAGAATCCAAATGCCTGAGGATTCATCCTATCTTCAATATGTTTAAATTGCTACAAATTTCTTAGAAGGTATATCAAGTGTTCATTCCTCCACAATCACAGGCTTCAGTGGCAGATGGCAAATGACAGGAAATGCGACCTGCAGGCTTTAACAACAAACCCATTTCTCAGCTGAGGTAACAGAAGTTCTGAAAATATCTTAGATGCATTTTTTAGGTGTATTAATTACCTGAAGGGCATCAATACAGAACTTTTCTAAAAAAAAAAAAAAAAACCAACAAAAAATCTCAAGATCATAACAATAGCTTAACTAGCAGTGCTTAGAATATAAACGTTTTCATTAATTCCTTATAAATGTTTGTGTAAATAAAACAGATTGTAAGCACTTCTTTCCGGCTAGAAAACCAAACTAAATCATTGTAACAACCAAGAAAAAGCCTATGAAAGAAAGTAAACAGGCCAATTATTTATGGCTGAAATTAATAGCAATTTGTTGTATTTTTAATATTATTATTGCCTTACCATATAATATTTACTATAAAACATTTCACATATATGTACAAATACATACATTAAAGTATATATACTACATTATATTCACGCATGTTACATGCTCCTCTGAGGAGCCCTGACACTGACATCACAAACATTATCTAAGTCCACTTGAAGGCCACAAAATGAAATGCAGGTAAGGAGAGATTTTGAGTGTGTCCGTCTTGCATCTAGGAAGCCAGCATCCACATCCTCCGGGAATCTCAGCAGCAGAGTGCAGGGAAGGGAGGGCAGAGGACACCGGCTATTAGCAGATTTCACTGAACCTGGTAATGACTTAAGCAGCAGGATATAAGTTACCATAAGTTTTACTGCCTTTGTTTAGAAACGTTGTGGCTGAAGCACTGAAGGATGTCTGAGTTCCGTATGAGCTGCTGAGCCAGCGTACCTGTGACATCTGGAGAGTCCCTCAGCCCAGACTGCAGAAGAAACTGGATGCAGGCCATGTGCTGACCCGCGCAGGCCAGGTGCAGGGCTGAGCAGAAACAGAAGTCATACGAACTTAGTGCATGACCCCCAAAACAATACTTATCTGGCCAGTAAACTGCTCCTAACGAAAATATTGATTCTCTCAATTGTACAGATTTTATATTTCCATATAAATTGTACAGATTTTATATTTCCTCTTAAGCTGATTGGGCTAGAAATGGCTTAAAAATAACAAGGCCAACTGGACAGGATTTAAGAGACTTGTCTAAAGCAACAAAGCAAGTTTATGAGAAATAGGAGGCTTTAAATGGTACAGAAAATATTTTCAAAGTTTTGTGAAATTTCTGTGTAAGTAAAAATATCACCATGAATAAGAATGATGTGATAAAAAGAAAAACAGCTGACAAATATTCCTGTTACGGTTAGTAATTAGTGCTGAAGGGACCCTGGCTTCTGCTCCCGTCTTTAGGAGAAAGTCTGTCCCTGGACTTAGCGACCATCCTCTGTGGCCTGAAAGTGAGTAGTTATCTGTAAGTCTTTGAAGCCTCATGAAGCTCCCATTAAACTCCTGAAGGATGGTCACTGACTCAGAGAATGTTACTGAGGTTTATTCTAAAGTCTTAGTTTATTTATTTATTTATTTTTATTTTTTTATCCTCACCCGAGGACATTTTTGCATTTATCTTCAGATAGAGCAGGAGGGAGAGAAGGGGGAAGAGAGAGAGAAATATCAGTGTGAGAGAGACACATCGAGGGGCTGCCACCCACACAATCCCAACTGGGGCCGGGGAAAAACTGCAACAGAGGTACGGGCCTTTAGCGGGAACCGAACCCGGGACTCTCTGGTCCGCGGGCCAACGCTCTAACCGCTGAGCCAAACCGGCCAGGGCTAAAGTCTTAGTTTAAAGAATTAGCTCTGAAAATATCCTTCTGAGCCCCAAATTGAGAAAATTGTAATAATTATAGTATTTATTTATTTATTATTTAGTTAATCCTCACTCGAGGATATTTTTCCATTGATTTTTAGATAGAGTGGAAGGGAAAGAGGGAAGGAGAGAGAGAGAGAAACATCCATGTGCAAGAGACACATCAATTGGTTGCCTCCCCCACAACCCCGACTAGAACCAGGGATCGAACTTACAACCCAGGTATGTGCCCTTGACTGGGAATTGAACCTGTGACCCTTCAGTCCACGGGCTGATGCTCTAATAGCTGAGCCAAACCAGCCAGGGCAATGATTGTAGTTTTTAAATACACTCCAAAGAGAAATGACCTATGAAGAATCTATTATAGACTACCTGGATAGCTGGTGGCATCATGGATGAAGATAGAAAGTGCTTTTATGTCACACAGATTGTTGCAGTTTTAAATAATAAAAACAATAATAATAACAGCAATAGTAATGAGTACTAGTCTTTTTCATTGCCATGGTAACAGCAGTAGTTATAGATGGAGATGTTATTTTAAGAAAAAGTTGCCGAGCTAGTAGAAGAATAATATTAAAACCAATGTTTTTAAAAGTCCACGTATTGTTTACATTCTGTTGACTAACAATTTCAAAGAAGTCATACCTGATCGATTTCTTTCATCTTTAGAGTTGATGTCAGCACCCAAGGATATGAGTGTCTGAACTGTGCTCACATGTCCTTCCTGAGGGTTGAAATAAACTCGTTATCACTGTGACAAGGACCTTTAAACATAAACACTGATGTATATATTAGGTCATTTTTCTAAAATACTCAACTGCTAAAACTGTATTTCCATATCTAAAGGAAAAACCATTACATCACTCTCACACTCCAGTATAAATTATTAAAGACAGTTTTTGGTGATACCCAGTTATTAGAATATAGATGGTCAACTTTGTAGGCCTAATTATCGACTAATACAGCTGGGTTTCCTTTAGTGTAATGAGTATAAATATTGTGATTTATACAGAATACACAGTTACAAATTCTTCCAAGCACATACATTCTTTGCTAAAATCTTTAGGGCAGAGATAAACTAGAAGAGATGGACTCCCATCATAGCCGGCATTATCAGTCATAAGGCAATTTATACATTTTCTGTCTAGTCAGTTAATCCATTAGTATGTGGTGAGACTAAAATCAAGGTTATAGGTTCAATCTTCCTATGGGTGGACACACCAGCTTTTCCCCCTGCTGTGGCCATAGATCATTCTCTTAACCCACCCTCATTTATCTATCCACTCTCTCATAGGGGAACGCAGGCAAGAGTGTGTAGTTTACCAGAAAACATTCTTGTTGCTAGAAAAACAAGTAAAGGCAAGTAGCCAATCATGTTAAAGATAATAAGCAAAAGATTCCTAGCATTAAAACAGGAATATGTAAGCAGCTACTTTTGTAGTGAAAACTTTTTACATGTCTTAAATATTTTATACAATTGGAGAGGCCAGTAAATGCAATGCCCTTGCCTCAGTTAAAGGAATTTTAATTTCCAAAATCTACCATAAGGATAGAGAGCTAGGAATTTAATACAATGGATTTTTATAGTTTCATATAATACCATTCTTTGTTGTTGTTAATCCTCACTGGAGGATATTTTTTCCATTGATTTTTTTAGAGAGAGTGCAAGGGAAGGGGGGAGGAGAGAGAGAAAAACATCAATGTGAGAGAGTTAAATCGATTGGTCGCCTCCAGCATGCACCCCAACCAGGGCCAGGGATCGAACATGCAACCCAGGTCCGTGCCTTTGACCGGGAATCGAACCTGTGACCCTCCAGTATGCAGGCCAACGCTCTTACCACTGAGCCATGCCGGTCAGGGCCAAATAACACCACTCTTGAGGACAAAAAGGGGGCGGGAGGAAACATAAAAGTCCAGGCCTCATATGGAATAATGGGTGTTTTCAGTTTTTATCTAGCAACAAATAAAGGCAGGTTTCTATTTAAAGGGATACAAGGGCTTCAGAACCATGAACATTTCAGGAGCATCTCATGAGCAATTTCTTTCTTCTACAGAGATGGAGCCAAAGAAATAGGACTGTGGAGCTATTCATCAGTGGAGTAAGGCAAGCCTAAGGAAGCAGGGACACTCTTATGAAAAGAAACAAACCTTAGCTGCATAATGAAGTGCTGTGAGGTGGGTTGATGTTGCTCTCACATCTATATCAATGCCAAGTTCAGAGACCAAGAATCGGATGGCTTCATTCTGTCCAGTGATTGCTGCCCTATGTATAGCCTGGGCTCCAAGGGAATCCTCAGCAGAAATGCAAGCCTAGTAGAACGAGGAGAGACAGGAACAAAAATAAGAAGCAGAGAAACCTGGGTCCATGGACTTTCTGACATTTTAGCTAAACTTTGTTGTCAATGTACATTTTTCTGGGCTCTATGTTACATGGCTTTTGTCAGATTCTTTTTTTGTTGCTGTTGTTAATCCTCACCCAAGAATATTTTTTCCATTGATTTTTAGAGAGAGTGTAAGGGAGGGAGGGAGGGAGGGAGGAAGGAGTAGGGGGAGAGAAAGAGAGAGAGAGAGAGAGAGAGAAAGAGAGAGAGAGAGAGAGAGAGAGAGAGAGAGAAAGAGAGAGAGAAACATCAATGTGAGAGAGACAGTGATTGGTTGCCTCCTGCATGCATCCTGACAAGGGCCAGGGATGAAACCTGCAACCCAGGTATGTGCCCTTGACCAGGAATCGAACCTGCTACCTTTTGGTGCGCAGGCCAACACTCTAACCACTGAGTTACCGGCCAGGGTGCTTTTATCAGATTCTTAAAGGACCCTGTAAACAAACAAACAAAATGGTTGAGATTCAATGTTCAAAGTGTGCCAAAAGTGCACTCAGTGGAGAGTTTGTTGTTATTACTATAGAATAGCTACTGTTTACTGAAATCTTACTTTGCTGCCATGGCCGAGTAGCTCAATTGCTTAGAGTGTCTTCCTGATATGCCAAGATTGTGGGTTTGATCCCCAGTCAGGGCACATACAAGAATCAACCAATGAATGCATAAATAAGTGGAACAATAAATTGATGTTTCTCTCTCTCTTGCTAAAATTAATTAAAAAAAGAAAGAAATCTTACTTTGCTAACTGCTTTATGTACATTATATTATTTAATCATTAGAGGAACCTTCTGAAGATTTTAAATTTGTCACCATTTTAGTGATGGAAATACTGATGCTTAAAGAGGTCAAGGGGTCCTACAGGGGGACTGTGGCAGCACTGGAATTTTAACCCAGGATCTGAGTAACTATGATCTCTGTTTTATCCTATGACCTAAAACTAATAGGAAAAACCAAACCATTGCTGTACCTTATGTTTTTCAAGGAGCAGCCAGGCTATGTTGATGTGCCCACACTGAATCGCATCCATAAAGGGTGTGAAGCCACACTTGTCTCTGCAGTCTGGTTCATATTGACACCTAGAACCCAAACCCAAAATAACAGAGCTGAGAAAAGCCACTGCTTCAAACCTAATGGACAGTTGACTCTTGACCACCTGCAGTAGATGACATGCCCTACAAATGATCTTTGAAAATTTGGAGCACTCTCCCTCTTTTCCCCATCTCAATAGCAGAACTTAGCTCTAAGCAATATGTTAGTTTCCCCCAGCAAATCTGCTCCTCCTCTAACCTTTGTCATTCCATATTATGGACTATCATCTCTCCAACTTCTCATGCCAGAAGCCCTGAAGTCATCTCTTAGCCCTCATAACTGATCTATTACCAAAACCTCTCAATTCTGCATTCAAAATATTTTAATTGTATCTAATTTCTCTCTCTGTTTTCACTCCTTAGGACCAAAGCAATAGACAATAGCCTCCTAACAGTTTTTCTCACCTTGGCTTCTGTCTTGCTAATCTATTCTCACAGCTACCAGAATAATCTTTTCACCATGCAATTTGGGTATGGCCACTCCTGTTAAAAACCTTTAACTACTGTACTTACTAAAAACAAAGCACAAAATCTGGAACCTCAGCATGACCTCTAGTGGTCAAGAAAATTTGGCACAAACTTACCTCTCCAGGTTTCTCTCTCCCACATACCCCCCGCTCTGTGCTTACTGCAACCTACCTTCTTCACGGTTGTCCTTTCCTCCAGGTCCTGCTTATTTCCTGGTCCAACCTGTCCTACCACCTTCTTAATCCCACCTCTCACCCATCCTATCTTTTTACATTCCTATCTTCTTCATGGTCCAACCTTCTCTACCCTCCTCAGTCCTACCTTCTTCTGTTCCTACCTTTCTCACCATCCTACCTGTCCCACTGTCTTCTCGGTCCTCCTTTCTTCTTGTCCTATCCTTTTCTCCATCCCATCTTACCTTTTCTGTTCCTACCCTCAACTTCCTGTCCTATCTTCTCAGTCTCACCTCCCACCAGTCCGATCATCTTCTGTTCCTACCTTCTTCATGGTCCTTCTTGTCTTACTTTCTTCCCCATCCTCTCTCTCTCCTGTCCTGAGTTTCTTACATCCACTATGCTTTTCCCAGGCTCTGAGCATTCCTGAGTACTGTTTCCTCTGTCTGGAATGCCCTTTGCCTCCCACTCTCAGCCTCCTTCAGGTCACAGTTTAAATATCACAGTGCTGAGATTCCTTACTCCTAGGCCAAATTGGGTTTTCCTGTCATATGCTCCTCTAGGGATCCTGCAATTCCTTGTAATGCCACCAGATTCACATGACTTGTGCAGTATCTGTGAATTCCATGAGAGAGAAACAACATTGTTTTGTTTCTATTGTAGCCCCTATATCTGGTACAATTCATAATAGGCACTGAATAAAAATAGATGAATATTTGTTGAATGAACAAACAAATGAATGATTTTTCTCTCATGTTTGTGAGCTATTTTTGTTTTATGTTTTTGGAGTTCATTTCTCTTTTGGTACCTTGGTTGCTCTCTGAACAATTTGCTTGAGCTCTTTATGTAGCATTGACATTAACTGTTATAATTAGCAAATATCTTCCTCAATTTGCTGTTTTGTTCTTACCTCTGAAGAAGCACCTTTACTGCCTCTAAACGGCCATGCATTGCTGGGAGAAGAGAGTTGAGAATTAGAGCTTTCAGGTGCACCTATAAAATGCTTCGTTCCTCCTGGCACCAGTCTCTGTTCCGTCTGTTTAGCTATGACTCAGAGGAAGGAGTAATTAAATTAGGTACATTAATAAAAATTTAGCTGGATAATTGAATTGGTAAAGAATTACTTTTTTACTGAATAGGTCCATAGCCCAAACAGATTATCTTGTCTTTATGAGCACTTTTATGACAAAATTTCAATCCTAAACTTATCTCCTCACTTTTGTGTTGGGCCAGTCAGTTTTTGCCCAGGAAATGTAAAACATTTTAAGAGTAATACATGACAAAATAACCAGGAATTTAATTCCCCTACTAAAAATAACCATAGCCAATAATAAAGTTTTTTGACTCTCTGTGCACCATTACTTTGTGTAAATGAACTGGGTGCTGTGTCTTCAGAAAAGTAGAGGAGCTAGTCAAAAAATTCATGAGTAGAGAAACATTTTCTACTCACTTGCAAAGTTTCAAAATGGATCCCTTGGTCCCTACCTGCCCACTGTGGCTAGAATAATTGTATGCATATTTTCTAAACTATATCATGTCACAGGTACTGATTTTTAGAGAAATCAAAAGCCCTGTATTCTAATTCAATGCACTCTCTAGAAGGCTAAAGATTATTTTCTAAATTTGTTGATCTGGATTCTTTATTTAAAAATATGTTTTTAATGATTTTTTTAGAGAGAGAGAGGAAGGGAGATAGAAACATCGATATGAAAGAGAAACAATGATCGGCCGCCTCCTGCACGCCCCCTACCGGGGATTGAGCCCGCACCCTGAGCACGTGCTCTGACCTCTCAGTCCATGGGATGATGTTCAATCCACTACGCCACACTGGCTGGGCTGGACTCTTTTTTTTAGAGAGAGAGGAAGGGAGAGGGGGAGAGAGAGAGAGAGAGAGAGAGAAACATTGATATGAAAGTGAAACATGGGTTGGCTGCCTCCTGCATGCCCCCTACTGGGGATTGAGTCCACAACCCTGTGCCCTGACCAGGAATCAAACCAGCAACCCCTCAGTGGACTCTTGAGCTCATGAATATCCATTTCATCTTATGCCACAGCACTTTTGCTTTTTACTAATTTAAAATAATCTACAAATAGATAATTCAGAAGTAAAAATAATTACTCAAAACAATAAAAACTGTACCCCACACTTACATTTGACATTATCACTAGTTAAGTCAAATACACTCAGGTCCAGGTATTTAATTATATAAACACCTATAGTTATTTAATTGGATAGCACTGTGGTAGGTATTGCTGAGGATATTTTAAAAACCATCTCTTTTCCTCCACCTTTAATAATAAAAACAATGTGAAAATGATCATAAAAATAGCAGCAGCCAGGTCTGTGCTCAAGTGTCAAGCACTACGCTAAGGGGTTTACATACATCTGGCTCCTTAAACCTTGTAATAACCTTGTGATATGGGCATCATTATCATCATTATTTTGCTGTTGAGGAAACCTGCTCAAGAGACTAAGCTCCTTGCCCAAGGTCAAAGACTTAGTGAGGAACACAACCAGCTTGCCATCTAACTAGCTGGGGAGAATAAGACTGATATTTACGAAAAGTGAAATAATACAAGAAAGAAGAGCATGTTAAGTGCCAAGTGTCATTAGCTTTAGAAACTAAGTGTATGCCAAAATACCTCAAAGCTGCTCTTATTCCTTAACCTCTATTTTCCAAAACCCTGCAACTCGATGACATTCTTCAGTGCTGGGGGAGGCAGGCTGCATATCCATGCTTGCATCCCTGCAGAACTCCGGGCCATACCTGCTGTGTGCAGAGGAGTTCTGCTAATTTTGCTCTCTGTTTTCCAGGCATCTGGGCAAACAGTGAGCAAATACTGGAGGACTGTAGGGTCACCTTCTCGGCTGGCAATGTGGAAGCTGTTCCAGCCATCTTTGTTCTTCAGAAGTGGATTTGCACCATGTTCTACAAGGTCCTGGATCACCTCAAGATTCTTCTTTGTGCAAGCCATCATCAGAGGAGTCCTAAGGTCAAACAGGACAAGCTGTCAGATGGAAGGGAAGCTGAGACATTAGAAGGGTGCGACCAGGTCTTTAGAAAAATGCACACATCCTTGGCAGGACTCGGGGGTTTGGGAAGCAGGAAAACTGGCAACTTCTCTGCCTGCCCTGAGGACTCTGGAGGAAATAACAGGAGGAAAATGACTGAGATGTAGTTGCGCCTACAGGAGGGGGATACTGAGGAGGCAAAGCTGCTTCTGAGCTAGTTTATAGTATGGCACTGAATTGGGACAGAACTAATCCAAACCATAGTCTGTCCTGAAGAATACTGTATAAAAGGTACTCTGCTGGACTTAATCCCATTACCTCAGTCAGAAACCATTTATTAATTATATTGTGCTGAAAAGAAGTTTAAAAAGAGCATTTGACAGAGCATCTAGCCATAAGAAGCATACGTTGGTGAAGCAAACGCAACAGTGCGATTACAGTAAGTTTCTGAACTGACTTGTGTTCACAACTATAGGAGAGTGAACTACATTAATATCAAGAGAGGTGGCTCTGCCCTTCCTCTTCTGCCACATAAATGATTTGGGGTAAGCCATTTCACTTCCATGAGCTTTTGGTTTTTTGTCTGCAAAATGAGGGGCTATGATTTCTGAAAGCAGGGGCAGGTCTTGTTTAACTCCTCATTCCCAGGGTTAGAAACTGTCTGGCACATAATGGGAGCTCACTATACTTGGATGATCTCTAAGGTCTCATCTAAGATTTATCTTCTAAGAATGCTATATTAGTTAATTATCAACACTACTTTTTTTGGGGGGGAGGGGGGTAATGTACTAATGATAGTGAATAAGAAATTAAGAAGGAAACAAACACCCAGATAAATGAAGGCTGGAATCTTCAAGAAGAGCTTCATGAAAGGAATGAATCTTGAGCAAGACAGGATGATTAGTAAAGCAGGTATTTTAGAAAGCCAAAATAAAATAAAATAAAATAAAAAATAAAATAAAATAAAATAAAATAAAATAAAATAAATAAAATAAATAAAATAAAATAAAATAAAATAAAATAAAATAAAAAGAGAATGGGCAAAAATGTCTCACTGTGATTATACACATCCCAAATACATAATCAAATGAACCTCGCCCTTTTAGAGTTTTTTGTTTTTGTTTTTGTTTTGTTTTTTGAGGCTGTTTCCATCTCTGAAGAATTCCTTTGAGGAGTATGTGAGGTCTATGCCTCTTGAATGTCTTCAGATCAACTTACCAGCAGCACAAGAAAATCAGTCTTGTGCTTAGTCACAGCCAAAGTGCAACCCTCAAAACACAACCAGGTCTATTCCCCTATCCAGAGGGCAAAATGCACTTTATTGTATATTGCTGTCTGCTGTGTTTCTTTGTAACACATCAAGAATTACTTGTAGGCAAGAACTTCATTAAGTTATGAATCTTTCAACATTCATAATCTCTAAGGAGCCAGACACAGTGAGTACAGAAAACAATGCTGGTTTAACAAAATCCAATTGGTTTGGGTGATGGTAAAGGTATCTTTTTTTTTTCTTTATTGATTTTATATATATAGAGAGAAAGATAGAAACATCAATGAGAGAGTACATTGATTGGCCGCCTCCTGCATGCCCTCCACTGGGGATCTGGCCCACAATCTGGGCATGTGCCCTGACGGGGAATCGAACAGGGGACCTCTTGGTGCATGGGTCCACACTCAACCAGTGAGCCACACACGCCGGGCTATCTCTTTTTTTTTTTTTAACAGTAGCATGTACTTATTTTATTCTAAAAGAATAAAATGCATAAAGAGAAACACCTTTTATTTTTGTTTGCAATCTATAGAATTGAGTTATTTTGCTTACATAAAGTACCAATAACTCACTTGAGGACCACACTACCTTCTGAAAATGCCACACACCTGCTTCTTAAACATGTCAAAGTCACAGCACGTCCTAGACTCAGCCAGAGCTGAATCAACAAGCAACTGACTGCTTTTGGACTATAGGTGCTTTACTGGCCACAGCTCTGATTGTGGGGAAGCATTTGTGCAGCAGGGCAGCCAGATAGAAGGGACTTTTTATTTGAAGGCAAAACACCCAAATGACTCTCTAGCATCTACAGTCATCCCTCGCCACTTCGCGCTCCACGTTTGCGGCTTCACTCTATCGCGGAATCCTACTTTGCGGAAATTCATTTATTGCAATAGAGTCTGAAACTGATTAGCTGCGATAAATGAGGGCCAACTGTACTCTTAGCTTTGTACATGATTTCCTAACATAAGGGGTTGATTTGGATTGACTAGTTGAGAATGGTGTCCATTACTTAATAAGTAATGACAGAAAGCGATCTGTGGTTACACGTAAACTTGCAACAGGTCTACAGATGAAGAAGTGAAGACAGTGAAGAAGTCAGCTGCAATCCATCTATGTGAAGGTCACACCAGCTTCATTGTACACCTTGAAGACTTTCTCAATGGCACTGAGGTAGGCAGCTGTTCTCAGGTCCAGTCCCAGGTTATACTTCATGGCTGTACGTATGATTTGCCTGGCCAAGCACTCTATAGTATAAACTAAACCAGAGTGCATAACGTATTTCTCAGATGCCCCCAATATCCTGCTGTGGGCACAATAGGAATAGTTCCACTGTGCTTTCCAAATTTTCTTCCCAGCTCTCTTGAACAGGCATGAGCCTTTTATATTTGAAGGTCAAATGGCCATAGCTGACATGATATAGGTTCTTCAGCCACTCAAAGTAAGATAACATCACTCCTCCAGCATTCAAATAGAGATCTGGAATAACTATAATGTTCCTCTCCAGGAAAAACGTTAGTTTCTGGAGTTGTCGGCCCATTGGCACCTTCAGCGATGGTCTTGGCTTTGATTCCAGGTACGATGGACTTGGTCAGCTGCTTCTCACTGGCAGCAGGGGTCAGTATGTCACAGTCGGCCTCTAAGATGCTCCCTTCATAAAGCTTTGCCTTGAGGAAGCCCAGGATTGATCCATATTGCACTTTGAAGCCTTTCAGTTCCTTTGGGTCACTACCATCTGGGTTCCATATGCTCTCATCAGAGTCACTGACACCAACATATTTAGCACCAAAGTGATGCAAATATCTCATACAGGCCTACATTACCAAATCCCTGAACATGTTTTACCTCCATATCCTGGTGTCATTCCTAATATGCTCATGTAAGAAGTTTCATTGATGAAGTTTTCAATCCCCTGGAAAACTCCCTGGCCAGTAGCAGAGATTTGTCCGTGGACCCCACCCTGAATAATGGGCTTACCAGTGACACAGGCATGGGCATTAATATCATAGTGCCCTGTGGTGCTGGCATAGGTGTTAGCAATCCAAGACATTTCCTGCTCCCTGTGTTCATGTCTGGGGCAGGCATATCAATGCTGGGACCAATAAAGCCCTTTGCCAGTTCCATGGTGAACCTCCTTGTGATCTTTTCCAATTAATTATCAGTATAGTTCTTGAGAATGATCTCAACACCAGCTCTGGCACCCCACATCAACCACTGCACACTTATATGTCATCAGAGAAGGCAAAGCTTTCACTTCATCTACACTCACATCAGTGCTGTAAGGAATATTCTCCTTGTAGGGTGTGCAGTGCTGGCAGTGCTGGGTCTGGTAGCCCTCCATGACTTCCCAAGAGCCATTGCACTGGATGGGGAAGGACAGGCTCAGCACATGGTTGCGGGACTTGATGATTCACAGGATGCGCGCACTCGGTTCCGCTTTTGCTCCTCGCTCTCCCGGCTCTTGAGGTCCTCCACCAGCTTGTCCTCCACGATGCTGGAGCTGTGGTCAAAGAAGCCCTCCATTATCTTGAAGAAATTGGGATCATCTTTGTGGTCTGCCGCC
Organism: Tadarida brasiliensis; assembly: GCA_030848825.1. Lineage (NCBI taxonomy): Eukaryota > Metazoa > Chordata > Mammalia > Chiroptera > Molossidae > Tadarida > Tadarida brasiliensis. Next base: position 89,395,381 of record CM061257.1, read on the forward strand.
ACCTTGCTGTAGTGTCGCTGGGAGGGTGGCATGAGCCCTGGCTGCGGGGCGGCGGGAACTGCCCGTGGGCACTGCCTAGCAGCAGCAGAAGAGAGTTGGCTACCACAGAGCCCTGGACAGCTAACAGCGCTTAGCCCAGGCAGCGGTACACGGCAGCGGGGCAGAGGCCATGGAGGAGAGGCGCTCTCGGAGTGAGCAAGAATATCTCGGCAGTGAAGGTGGTTATACAAGGCTACACATGATAAAAATCACAGAGAGCACCACATACACACAAGTGTATGTATAAAATGGTGAAATGGCAATAAGTATACTGATTGTAGCAATGTCAATTTCTCAGTTCTGTTATTGTAATGTAACCTATAAGATGTTAACTTTGGGGGAGTCTGGGAGAAGGGCACATAGGACTTCCCCGAACTTTTCTTTGTAAACTTCTGTGAACCGATAACTATTTCAAAATAAAAGTTAAATCAATGCCATTGGTGAAGTAATCATTTACCTAGATGTCACTAGAAGAACTCCGTATCTTGGGGCTCATGTTATATGCAGTACAAACTATTGATTGTTTGATATTACTCTATCTGTTCGATCATATTCTGTATTGTTCTCTGCTTTATAAAAGGAAGCAACTTCCTGAACCAGACAGTTGACCCCCAAGGGCGGGCACAATGTGCCCTAATGGGGAAGGTTGAGAAGCTATGCTGTAGAGGCAAAGTGCATGGGCATCTATGATTCTGCGAAAAAGAGGGTGAGGGGTGTCTTTCTGAACTCCTGCCACCTACCAGTCAGCCTTCTTCAGGCAGTCGACAACGGCTCCTCGGCCCAGCAGGTACCGCACGCAGTCCTGGTGGCCCATGGAGGCTGCTTCATGCAGAGGCCGCTTGTAGTCTCGGTTGGCGGCCTCGATGTCCATGTCCCAGGCTTCGGCCAGATAGGCCAGGATGTCCAGATGCCCGTGGCGGGCGGCGCAGTGCAGCAGGGTGTCCCCTGCCGGCCCCGGGCAGCTGGCGCGCCCGGTTCCCTGCAGTTCCTCCCTCAGGGCGCACAGCCGGCCTTCTTGCACCAGCCTGAAGAGCCACTTCGGGTCCCCGGGCACTGCCATGGCCACCAGAGCCAGGCGAGGTGTTCAAGTCCCCAGCCCTGCCCTGCGCAGAGTGGGCGTACTGTACAGGTACACTAGCCGGGTGTCGGCTTCCCACTCCGGATCGCGCTTCGCTACGCCGGCTGACCCTTCGTGAACGCGCGCTCCACGTGCAGGCGTAGTCGTGTTCGAGGACGCGTGGCTCGTTCGGGGGATGCTGCCCACACTGATTTCATTTAGGGCGAAACATTAGTGAGACAGCTGCCGTCGTACCTGCTGGGAGGGGCACATGCCGTCTGTCACCCGCCGTCGCCTGCGCTCACTCCGGGCGCAGCAGGGCCAGGTGAGGGGGTCAGCGCAGTACCTGCACTGGTGACGGGCCCAGATTGGGGTCAGCTCGATGGCACCTCAGAGCCCCCGAGATACCAGTGAAGGAGCCCTCCGGGAGCTGCTACCCGTACTCTTTACCAGGATTGGAGTGAGGCCCAGCGCGTCCCAACCCACCGCCACCCCTTCGCACGAGCGTAGCCAGCCTCCGCCTCCTCGCGGCCACTCCACGGGTCCCCGAGGGCTCAGAGGAACTCTGGGAAACTTTCCACAGGCCTCCTCACCCCAGCGGAAGCATGGGCGGGGCGGGGCCGCTAGCCGTGGCCGCGCCTCCTCCGCACGCGCGTTCCGATTGGCCGTGGGGGAAGTCCGTCAGCCCCGGCGGCGGGCTCTTCCCGGCTGCGGCGGGGCGGAGCTGTCAGAGGAAGTCTGAGGCCTGCTCCCGCTATCGCTGCCCTGGGGACGCCGGGACTGGGAGCCCGGGCGGCCCGGGCCCGGAGGCGACGGCGGTGGCTGGAGCCCTGGTCCTAGTCGCCATAGTGCGTGAGGCCGCGGTTGTGGCAGGGAGCTAGCTCAGGCGGGGCCCCGCGCTGTGAACACTTAACCTTTTGGGGTCCTGAGCGAGGGTTCGGTCTTTCGGGGCCGGGAGCGGGACTGCGGGGGGCGTGGGGAGCCCGGGCTTGGGCTGTCCCGGGTGGGTGAGCTGCAGGGGCGCGGCGGGGCTTGCACGCTAGAGGCGGAGGAGCGACCCTACACTGCGTCCTTGTGCCCAGGAAGTGGGGAGCTCGTCGTTTCTTGTTGGTTGTAGCAGTCACCGGGGACGTGGCCTCGGCTGCCGGCAAGCCAGCATGCCTTTTCTACTCTGGTATTTTGACGTTGGGCAAGTCATTTTATTGCATCCTTTTGCCTCTTTCATTTGTAGCCTCCTTCCTCCTCAACTGAATTTTAAGAAAAATTGAGGTGATGTGGGAAGGCCTTGAGCTTGTGGAGGATACCTTGAGATCTGAGCAAGGTATATGGGATGATGGAAGGGATTTGAGTAGGTGTTGAGTTCTTTCCCGGATCTCATTAGGTACTAGTCATTTAAACCTCTTGATGTTTTCAGTTCCTTTAGAGATCAAGTGGAAATTGCTACTATTTGCCAGACCTAGAAACAATTATGCTTTACATATTACATTGAACTTTATGGTTTGCAAAGCACTTTATGTAATCCGCAAACAACCCTTTAAGGCATCATTACAGGTGGGGAAATTGAGGCCTAAAAGTTAGTGCTTTTGCCACTGAAAGTATAAACAATGAAGTCCTATGGAAGGAAGGATGGTAGCACCTAGTGAGTGTCTGCTAGTGCCTGGCCCTGTGCTAAAATTAAGAGAGATAAAATGAAAAAGAAAAAGAAAAAAAAGACCTCTGCAAGCCCATTTTACCAGTGAGCCTATTTAGTTTGGTTAGTTTACTGAGCAATATGGACAGTTTGGAGGCAGAACTAGGTTCAGTATCAACTTTGTCAAAGTTTCTGTTCCATTGTCTCTTGCCACTTCAAAAAAAAAAAGAAGGAAAGCATAAAAGTGGTTTGAAACGCGTGAAGTTGTAGAACATGCTAAGCATTGTTCCTTCTGCTGCTGTTGGAGTCAATGCAAATGGCAGTTAAGGCTTCTGGTAGCTTCCCACTTTTTGCTGCTAATGCTCCCTCCCATCCTGGTTACAAATCACTGTACCTTCTCTTGCCTTATGCTTCCAGTTTCCCCGTTTTAATTTTAATTTTATTTATTTATTTATTTGTTAATCCTCACCTGAGAATATTTTTTTCCATTGATTTTTAGAGAGAGTGGAAGGTGGGGTGGTGGGGGGCAGGGGAGGTGGAAAGAAAGAGAAAGAAACATCGATGTGGGCCAGGGATCAAACCTGTAACTCAGGTACGTGCCCTTGACAGGGAATTGAACCTGTGATCCTTCTGTGTCTGGGCTGATGCTGTAACCACTGTGCCACACCGGGCAGGGCTCCCTGTTTTCAAAAACAAAATTGGAACACATCGGATGCACAATAGGACAAACTGTTTTTTTAAATGTTTTTATTGATTTTTTTTTTTTAGAGAGAGAGGAAGGGAGAGGGAGATAGAAACATCGATGTGAGAGAGAAACATAGATCTCCTGCATGGCCCCCACTGGGGATTGAGCCGGAAACCCAGGCATGTGTCCTGACTAGGAATTGAACTGGGACCTCTCAGTCCATGGGACGATGCTCAATCCACTAAGCCACACCGGCCTAGCAGACAAACTATTTTAAGTCCAGATGATTGGTTACTTAACTGGTGTCAATTGCAACTCTGTCTCTCTTCTCTTTTTTAGAAACTTATTTTGAAGTGTATTCCCCCTTTAGATAACTAGATGACAATGTATGTGTATCTGTCCACAGCCCCTGTGATTTTCTGGAGCAAAAGCTTGGTGTACAGGAAGCTAACGGATGGAGCTATTCTGGGGTCTTGCTGATTTTCCAGTTGGGCTGCCCATTTCTTTTGTGTAGGCTTTTGGAGTTTGTGGTCTGGCCTTTACTGTCTCATTTAGCATATAGTCATGTTGGCATTGTGATTTTCTCCTTGTTTGTCTTCTTTCCTTTCTCCTGTGTTGTATTTGTTGTTTATGTAGTGTTCAGCAGTGGTCATTGATGTCATGATCATTTGACATGTTTTGTGTGTGAACACTAAACTATTGGTATTGGTCTTTGAGCTCTAATTTCCTATTTGTTGCCATCATCTTTTCTCTGGTTATTATATCCCTTTTCTCTGGTTATTATATTCCTGGGCTGATTTTATTTGAAGATTGAATTTGGTTCTGTCTTTGCCCTTCTGACTGTGGAATAACGTTAGAAACATCTTACCAGAGCACCTCAAATCTTATATCTCAACTGTCATTCATTTTGAGAATCAGTCTCATATTTTAAAGTGCCTCCTGGAGCTTTACCTGGCATTCCACAGATAACTTTAAAACAAAACAAACAACTGTTTTCAAAACTGAAAACTTTCATCCTCCCCTCACTCCAAGAAAAAGTGATTAAAAGAAAAGCACTATTTCTCCTTTACTCCTTAATGTGGTTAATGACATTTTTACTGGAACTGTTTTTTCCTTTGTTCTTTCTATTTCATCTTTCTCTTCCCGTCTTGTTAGAAAAGACTTGTTGATCTTCACTTTCCCCTGCTCCCTATTTCTGCTGCTGCTCTCAGGCCTTTACCAACTCTTGCTTAGGTTAGAAAAGTCACGCTCTGCATTGTTTTCCAGACAATCTTCATCATTACCCTACCTCCAGAGTTACTGTTCTGAACGTGTAAATTTGATTGTGCATTGACCTTAAAAGCTAGATGATTCTCTGAATTGCCTACCTGGTAACGTCCAATTTCCTTAGTGTTATATATATTTAAGGACCTTTATAATCTGTTCCCCCAAATTCCTTTTCCAGCTTTGTCCCCCATTCATGAACCTCTTGTTCTAATGAAACCCGACTTCCTGCCACACCAATGCTGTGCTGTGTCTATGTTTTTGCACATATTGTTTCTTTTGCCATACTGACTCCTACTCTTTTTGAGGTTCAGCTCTTGGTAAAGCCTTTCCAACTTTCCTAACTATTCACTTTTCTTGTGTGCATTTGTGTGGAACTTATATTGCCTTTTGTATAATAATTTGTGTTTGTTTTGGTAGCTGCCTTATGGGCAAACTAAGTCTTACTCATTTTTGTATCTTTCGTGTCTAAAATAACATTTGACACCAGAGATGCCAAGAGAGGAAGCACTTATGGTGTTTAATGAATTTTGGACATAGTGGATACGTAAAAGTGGTTCTGGAATGAATTGACAGTAGAAAAAGCCTTTCGAGTATATAAAAATATGTTCTAATCTATTAAAAAACTGATTATTTTGTTTTTCCTTAAAAAAAAATTATTCCTTCTTTTCCCTGTGAGAAACATAGACAAAGAAAAGCTCCCTCTATCCTAGTTTGTAGTATTGAGTGAACCTGTCTCCAGGGGAGGAGCAGGTGCTTTCAGGGTGTGAGAGAACCTAAAGACAATTGAGCCTGGAGCCTAGACCTTTTGGGTTTGTAGAGAAGTAGGCTATAGTGCTGGGAAGGACCTTGCTTTGCACCAAGAGTGAGTACTTGGGAAAGAGCTAGCTCTTTAGTGTTTTCTTTCTACATTTGTTTCTTTTAGAACTAATGGGGACAAAATTTGAGGTTTTTCCATTTTGAGTCTACAGTATTTAGTGATATTGCCCCTGTAGTTACATTATCTAATATACTTGTTTGTTATTAAATCTTTGGTTATGACATTGCACAATGATTAAAAAATAGTGACATAGAAATTAAACCTGAGGTTTTTAGAAACTGCTTTAAATCTTTCCGGACGTGGAAGAGAGAATGTTACAGCAGAAAGAACACTGGACTTGGGGAGTCAGGAGACCAACATTCCATCACCTACAAACTGTATTGTCACTTCAAGCAAGTCTTCTCTGAGCTTCAGTTTAGTCATGGTACAATTGTAGGATTGTGTGAAGATGAAATGAGAGTATATGAAAGAACTTCAAAAGCTAAGACGTATTTAGGAGCTGTAAGATAGTATAGGGTTTCGAAGACAACCTACACTTCTTTAGAAGGAAGTGCTGTAGCCGTGTAGTTCATTTATTCTACAGTTGTTTATGGAGCAATATGCAGTGGGTGCTAGGACTGCGTGTGTTCCTCATTCTTCCCTTCCATCAGACTATAGAGTTTTCAATCCAGGGCTGGAAGACCTATCAGTACACACGCAAACAATTGTTAATAGTACAATAATAAAATATACTCTAGTAGTAATAGTAATTTGTATATGACACATATTAAACACATAGTCATACAAATAATTATGACAAGTATCTCAGAGACATATGGAGTGGTTTTATTACAGCAGAGTGCTTCCTGGCTGGAATGAATATTTTCTATTATACTGGAGTTGAGGAGTAACACCATTAACTGTGTTTAAATTGTGCTCTTAGATCTCACAGGTAGCATCTTGACCTGTGAAGTACTTGAATCCTTGTAATATGAGCTACATTGCAGTGCACCTCTGATGCCTCCACAGGAAACATAAGAGGGAAAGTGTCTGCTGTTGATCTTCACAGAGTCTCTCAGAGAAAAGTGAGAGGCTTGTGGGGAACTAACAAAATGAGGTTAGGGACTCTAAGTTATCTAGATTAGCAAAACTGCCCTCTGTGGTTCTTCTTATGGGTATTCTCTCTAGTCAGGTACCTTGTACTAGAGTTATCTCAATTAAAAAAAAATAATAACCTTTTCCTCCAGGAATTATAGATACTTATTATCTTCATCTTCTTCATTTAGGTCTGTAACCTGTAAATTTTAGAGGACTTCTTGGTATAATTATGATTAGTAAAGGTAGGGGAAGAAAGGAAACTATTTGGTATCAATTACAAATGATCCTGGAGTGATTAGGGTAAGCTTGGCTACAGTAACAAATGGCAAACATGTAATTACCTCACTATCAGAGTTTATTTCTCAGTCCCATAATAATCTAAGGTGTGTCCAGGTTGCTTGAGAGAGAGAGAGAGAAAGAGAGAGAGAGAGAGAGAGAGAGAGAGAGAGAGAGTGAGTTAGTTGTGGGGAAGAAGTGGCGCTTTTTAAAGTTATAATCTAAGGACCCAGGCTGCTGGAGACTTCCGTTTTGAAGGGGTATCTTCAAAGGATGCCCTGAGGAATCCACTTCCTCCGTTCACTGGAAGGGGAGTAGAGAATGGAGGAACAAGCACAAGAGGTTTCTATGGGCCAGGCCTGGAAGAGGCACACATCCCTTTTATTCACATTCCCTGAGCTAGAGCTCAGTCAAGGCAACATCCACCTGCAAGCAGGATAGGACAGCTGTGTGCTGAGGAAGAAGAGGAACTATAATCTTTGCCACCAAACCCGAAGCACGCCGTTTTACTTTTCTGTGACTTGTTTTGTACATTGTTTTGCAATAAAGAAGATTAAAAAATGAAGCCAGGCCCTGGCTGGTTTGGCTCAGCGGTTAGAGCATCGGCCCGCGGATCAGAGAGACCCAGTTCAGTTTCTGCTAAGGGCACGTACCTCGGTTGCAGTTTATCCCCAGCCCGGTTGGGATCATGTGGGTGGCAACCACTCGATGTGTCTCTCACGTCGATGTTTCTCTCTCTCCCTCTCTCCCTCCTGCTCTATCTGAAGATAAAAGCAAAAGAATGTCCTCAGGTGAGCATAAAAAAAATGAAGCCAGGAAGATTAAAACAGAATTGAGGAATCAGCCACATACTTCTCATTCAACAAGTATTTGAGTATCTGTTATTTGCAAAGTATTGCGTTAAGTGCTCTGAGGAATAAGGTGATGACACATGTTTAAAGGGCTTTAGTCTAGTAGAGGTTTAGTAGTAACTGTTGTTCAAGGGAGACTAATCAGAATCTAATCTCTTCAGTGGGCCTCCTGACTGATGGAGGATGGGGTGGAGGCCGGAAGTAGGGCTAGGATGGGCTAGATCATCAAGGTGAAGAACAGATCAATGATGGGTAAAGGGCCAAACTCCAGGTAATCACCACTTTGAAGTCATATAGCAAAGACTGGAACCAGTTGTTTGAGCTGAGGGCTCTAGGAAGGGGGCCACAGGAGTGAGGGATCAAAGAGATGTCACCCTATAAGAAAACCATCGCAGACTTTGCTACTTGAACAATCTCAAGCAGCCTCTAACATATAAGTATCCTTTAAGAGAGGTGCAAAGTGCTCTTGCTGTGTAGAGAAGGGAGGAATACCATGGGCTTTGGGGGGCTCCGGGAAGGGAGAGGTAGCATTTGAGGTTCTTTATTTCAATAAAGTTATATTCGCATTTCTGGTTTTAAAGCATATTAATAGAAATAGAAGGGTGGTTAGAATTTTGCTATAGATTTTAAATATAATTTTGCAAGAATATTAATGCCGTTAAACCTTATGCACCTTTTAGGAGACACTTAGAATGGTGTGGTTGATATGTGATTCTTCTGACATTTCAGCTGATAGGCTTTGGCAGCTTTAATGTGGGTGTTACTAAGTACTTTCTTCTGTATTGTCTCATTTGAACCTCATATAACTATTCTGTGAATTCAGTGTGGCAGGTTATTATAATCCCCATTTTTAATGATAAGGGAATTAAGGCTTTTAGTGATTAATACACCTACCAAGTGGAGGAGGTCTTCTGACTCCAAATCTGAGTATGCCACGCAGCCTTTTAGTGAAATGATTTGTTTAATGCAGGGCTCCTGGCTTCTAGTTTAGTAAATCACAGCACCTCCTCTCTCAGAGACATGAGTGTCAGATAAAATACAGTCTAATTTTTTTTACCTCTAGCTAAAGTCAGAAAAGTAATTTTTGACATATAAATACAATAAAAGTGTTATCTCTGCATCCCAGGTAAGCAGTCATGGCTCAGGTGACACCATTCCAAATGATCCATATAGGCAGACATATTAGTACCCAGAAACCAGATTGCCCAGTCTAGGTAGGTGCCCTTCCCCCTAGCTGTTAACCTTATCTCCTTCCATGATGGCTTCTTGCCAGAATACATTGGAATATACCGGAACTCTGGAAGCTGAACATAATGTTCTTCCACTTACTCCCCTGACCTCTTTCTTTTGCTCCTGTGCCTTTGTTAGATTTCTGCAAACATTTAATCTTTTCAACAAGCATTTAAGATTCAGATGAATTTTACAAAATAATCCTTAACTAAAAGTCTACCTTTGTCCATATTACCTACTTTTCTTTTTTTTTTTTATCCTCACCTGAGGACACTTTTTGCATTTATCTTCAGATAGAGTGGGAGGGAGAGAGGGAGGAAGAGAGAGAGAGAAACATCGATGTGAGAGAGACACATCGACTGGCTGCCACCCACACGACCCCAACCGGGGCCAGGGACAAACTGCAACCGAGGTACGTGCCCTTAGTGGGAACCGAACCCAGGACTCTCTGGTCCATGGGTCGACACTCTAACTGCTGAGCCAAACTGGCCAGGGCAATATTACCTACTTTTCTCAAACAGTTTCTTTTGGGTACTTTTGGTGTTCCCTTGTCTGGTGTGCTACATTTGAACGTTCCCCCATGTGGTCTGCCTTTGCCAAGTTCCACATAAAAGCAGCCCCACAGCAAGTTCCTAGTGATCTAGGGCTTGGGTTCCTCTACCACCCACCCAATCTTACCTCTGACTTTGCTGTCTTCTCATCCTCCTCCATTCTTTTGGTATTTGTTGACCATGTACTGTGTGTCTGGCACCGTGCTACATGCAGAGGGTACAGCAGTGGAAAAGACTGAATACTTCCTTACCTTCTTGGAGCATGCTTTGACTCTTAGGCATGTGATTAAGACATGACTACCTAGTTGGTGGTTATTTTCAGTGCTTCTGTGTTTTTACTGTGGCATCATTATTATAGTTAGTTGGCTGGGAAAGGATGGGATAAAGCCATACTTACGTACTTTTTTTTTTTTTTTTTTAACATCTTTATTGTTGAATGTATTACAGATGTCCCTCTTTTTTCCCCCCTTGACCCCCTCCTCCCCAATCTGCCCCCCTCCTGCCTTCCCCACACTATTGTCTGTGTCCATTGGTTATGCATATATGCATATATGTTCTTTGGTTTCTCTCTTCCCACCCCACCCCACTTCCTCCCTTCCCTTTGAGGTTCATCAGTCTAACAACCAAATTGTACTTCCTATACCTTCATCTTTTTCATCCAGCTCCTCTCCCATCTGGCAACCAACAAAAAGTTACCTGTATCTATGAGTCTGTTTCTGTTCTGCTTGCTCATTTTGTTTGCACATTCAATTGTTGATAGATACGTATTTATTGCCATTTTATTGTTCATATTTTTTTCTACAATTTTTATTAATTTATTTTTGTTACAGATGTTTCTTCTTCCCGCCCCAGACCCCCTCCTCCCTGTCCTCCCCCCCCAACCCTTGTTCATATTTTTTTATCTTCTTCAAGAAGACCCATCAACATTTCATATAATACTGGTTTGGTGGTGATGAACTGCTTTAGCTTTTTCTTGTCTGGAAAACTCTTTATATGGTCATCAATTCTAAATGATAGCTTTTCAGGATAGAGTAATCTTGGTTATAGGTCCTTGCTTTTCATCACTTTAAATATTTCTTGCCACTCCCCCCTGGCCTGCAAAATTTCTTTTGAGAAATCGGCTGTCAGCCTTATGGGAGCTCCCGTGTAGGTATCTAACTGCTTTTCTCTTGCTGCTTTTAAGATACTCTCTTTGTCTTTAACCTTTTGCATTTCAATGATGATGTGTCTTGCTATGGACCTCTTTGGGTTCATCTTGTTTGGGACTCTGTGCTTACCTGGACTTGTATGTCTGTTTCACCAAGTTAGGGAAGTTTTCTGTCATTATTTTTTCAAATAGGTTTTCAATTTCTTGCCCTCTCTCTTCTCCTTCTGGCACTCCCATGATGTGAATGTTGGTACGCTTGAAGTTGTCCTACAGGCTCCTTATACTATCCTCATTTTTTTTGGATTCTTTTCTCTTCTTGCTGTTTTGATTGGGTTATTTTTGCTTCCTTATATTCCACATAGATGATTTGCTCCTTGGCTTCACCTACTCTACTATTGATTCCCTGTAAATTATTCTTTATTTCAGTTAGTGCATCCTTCATTTCTGACTGGTCCTTTATTATGCTCTTGAGGCCCTCACTAAGTTCATTGAGCATCCTTGTAAGCATTGGTTTTAACTCTGCAGCTGTTAGATTGCTTATCTCCATTTCATTTAGTTCTTTTCCTGGAGTTTTGTTCTGTTCTTTCATTTGGGACATGTTTCTTTGTCTCCTCATTTTGGCTGCCTCCCTTTGCTTGCTTCTATGTATTAGGTAGAGTTGCTATGTCTCCTAGGCTTCCTAGGGTGGCCTGTTGTAGTAGGTGTCCTGTAGGGTCCAGTGGCACAGCCTCCCTTGTCTCCCAGCTGGGCCCTCGTGTGGACTTTACACCCTTCTGTTGTAATTGAGTCTTGATTGCTGTTGGCACATCAATGGGAGGGTTTTACTCAGGCTGATCAACTGCAAGGACTGGCTGTGCCCACTAATCACCGACCTCTGACTACCTTGGGTGATCAGCTGTGCAGGGGCCCACCACACAGTGCAAGACTTAGATCAGCAGTGCTCTGGTACCCCCTGAGTCCGTTCATTGAGTGTGTCACTTATGGAGTGGGTTGGATGGTGGTGCTTCAATGTAGTCTGAAGCTGTCCACTGGGTGTGCTGGCTCTGGGGCAAAATCAGCCACTGCCTGGGTTCTACCCAGGGCCACTAGGCACAAGCTACAAAGCAATCTGCCGATGGCTGCTTCTTGTGCTGGGCTTGGAGGTGCCCAGGTGAAGCCAAGCAGTGAACCAAGCAAGGCTGGCTGCTTCTAGTGCTGGGCCAGGGGCCACTTAGTGAGAGGTATGGGGCTCGCTGTGGCCAGATGCTGCTTGTTTGAGAGAATTTAGGAAAATATGAACCAGGAGCTAAAGCAGGCCAATCCTAAGGTAAAGCCTTTGGAACCAGCTTGGGTGGGCCTGAAAGTTGGGTGGGGCAGGGCCTCAGGGAATCACCAGGGCGGGGCAAACAGTTTGAGCCAGGTTGCTGGAGTCCCAGATATGGTGGCAATCTGCCTGCCCTGTAGGGGAAGGGCTCACCAGAGGAACAACGGCCTTCACCAGCAGGTCTGTCCAGGAGAAAGCTGCCTCTCCAGCTCTTTCCCCAATGCCAAACAACTCAGTTCTTCCCCGTATGTCTCTGGTGCCTTTCAAGCTGCCTCCCCTCCACATAAGTCCGTGTGTGGGCCCTTTAAGAGGAGCTGCCTGGAGCTCCAGCAGCCTCAGCCTCCCTCAGTCTCAGTTCCCACTGGTTTTACAGCCAGAAGTTATGGGGACTTCTCTTCCTGGCCCTGGAACCCTGAGCTGGGCAGCCTTGTGTGGGAGGGAGGGCCTCACTCCTCAGGGAGGGCCTTCACAGCCGAGGTGTCCCTCCTGATTTTTATCTGCAACACGTGGGTGTGGGACTACCCCGTCCACGCCTCTGCGCCTCCTACCAGTCTCGATGTGGCTTCTTTAATTTCGTAGTTGTAGGACTTCCATTCAGCCCGATGTCAGGTGCTTCTGAAGGATGGCTATTTTGTAGTTTAGTTGTAATGTTGATATGGTTGTGGGAGGAGGTGAGTACCGTGTTTACCTATGCCGCCATCTTCCATTCTTACATACTTTTTACCGAAAAAGTTCCAAGGTGTATTGCGTGTGTATGAGTGCCTCTTTTATACAAAGCTACTGACAGCCTCTGTCTTGTATCTTTCCAAAAGCTGAATTTAGGGGTATATTGTAGGTTTGGCAACTAAAGACTTGAGGCAGAATTTTAGCTATAATGTGTTGCTAAGGGAGAATATGAGATTTCCTCCTTTGAGATCTTTATAAAAGTGGATTTGGTCCTCTTCTACTTGGGAGCCTCATTCTTGTCCTACGCCCAATGCTGAGATCCTCTGGGGGCTAAGAGGCGGACAGGGTGGTCTTCTCTAGGAATTTACAGTGACTGTTTTATTAGTTACTGTGTTCTGCTTCTGAGACTTGGAGAAGCTTGTATATACTGTACAGAGGGTGAGTTTATTTTTGAAAAGCTATAACCAACTGATGGTTATTATGGGAATATAAATGCCTGGTTAAAGTCAAGGAAAAGATGCCAGATCTCCATTTATCCATTAGTGGCAACTTCTTTTTGAAAGAGTATTTTATGATCAGGGCTTCTAGAAAGAATAATAAGTAAAAAAAGGAAATCTTTTTAGGATCTTATTTTTGGATTGTTTTTTTAAATTTTGAGGAAGAAATGCTAAAAAACTATGAAATGACTGAAAGTTTATGGGAATATAGAGAAGAAGAAAAGGGCTGGCTGGGGTGGTCCAAGGTCACTGTATTCCTGAAAATTGAGGATAATTTGCTGGCTTCCTTGTAGAATTGGTGATAACTAACAAGTGTCTCATTTATTTTCCACATTGGTACAAAACAGTGAGACGGTTTAAGCGGAAGCATCTTACAGCCATCGACTGCCAACATTTGGCTCGGAGTCACTTGGCTGTGACCCAGCCCTTCGGTCAAAGATGGACAAACAGAGACCCGAACCATGGCCTCTATCCTAGACCCAGAACAAAAAGAGGGACTAGAGGTATGTCTTCTAAAAAAAGTACCTTGCATTTAGAATCTGTAGTGAGGGTGGCCTTTGACTCTCTCCCAGTATTTGTAAGTATTGCTGCTATGATTTTGTAGTCCTGTTGCAACAGTCTGACACTTTTTTCATTATTTGTGCATTTTTCATGAAAATTCCATCCTATTATAAGTGGTTGGTAAAAGCCCCAGGAAAACATGACTGAATGAATTCCATTAGCTTGCTTAATTATAATGTGGTAGAAAATACATACCAACATCACCACTATTCCAATCTAGAACCATTGTGATTTCTTGACTCTATAGTAATTCTCTTTGTCCAGTTGTTACTAGGTCCGCTGAGTCATTATTTTTCTCCAAAATGTTCCCTCATTCAGTGGTTTCATGGTAGACCACGCCCTTGATCACCTCGGACCTGGACTGCTTGCCTCTAGATTTTATTTCTTTCAAATCAGCTGGGACATACATCAAGTTAATATTCTTGGGTACCATTTCCTGTCATGTCACTGCCACTCTGAAGAACCTACAGCAAAATGTCTCCCTGTTGCTGTTATGGACCCAAGCTCAAACTTGCCATCAGCTGATATTTATTTATTAAATGCAAGGTCTATTCCTCACAGTTTCATTTTCTTACTACCTCTCTATGTGCCAAGTGAATTCCTACTTTTGATATATCTAATTTTAGAATCCCACTCAAATCTTATCAATTTATCTTTTTTTATTTTTATTTTTTGTGTCCTCACCCGAGGACATTTTTGCATTTATCTTCAGGCAGAGGGGGAGGGAGAGAGAGAGAGAAACATCGAGTGGTTGCCACCCCCATGACCCCAACCGGGGCCAGGGACAAACTGCAACCGAGGTACGTGCCCCTAGCGGGAACCAAACCCGGGACTCTCTGGTCCACAGGCAGAGGCTCTAACTGCTGAGCCAAACGGGCAAGGGCCAATTTATCTTTAAATATTATGTGTTTATCACTTTTTGGAACTGCCATAACCAATTTATGAGGCGGTTGTTGTTTTTTTAATCCTTACTCGAGAATATGTTTGTATTTGAGAGACAGGGAGAGAGAAGCATCTATGTAAGAGAGAAACATTGATCTGTTGCCTCCCATAAGCGCCCCGACGGGATCAAACCCGCAACCTGGGTATGTACCCTGATCAGGAATCGAACCCAAAACCTTTTGGTGTACGGGATGACACTCCAACCAGCTGAGTCACCGGCCAGGGCTATGAGACAGTTTTAAACTAGATGGTTATATTTTGTTTGTTTTATGTGTATAAGTCAACTTGTCCTCTGCTGTGAGTTTTTTACTGTGTATGTTTCAAGGGAAGTCCTAGCACTGAGCATGCAGTAGGCTCTTAATAGATATTTCTGTGATCAAATTCCACAATTAGAAAATATCAAGATTTAACCCAGGCCTGTTGACTTCAAAACTCTGGGTTTTTATCAAACTGCCCGAGAAACAGTTATAGTCCCTCCCACCCCAACATAGAAAAAGTATTAAAGCCTAAACCTAGTTTTGTTCTACTCTCTTATTTTCCAAAGTGAGAATTCTGGCTGTAGTCATTTCAGAAAGTAACCATGTATTTTGTTGTATACTGATAAGGTGTTTAAATACATCATTGGCATCTTACAACAATTTATAGGAGTTCAAAATGCAATGGTGATGTGTGAAATCACCTTTTGATTCCCCTTAGTGCCTGAAAATTCTGTGAGATCAGGGACTATATATACATTTTTCACTTTATTTTTGTCTTAGAATCATAGATGCTTATGAATATATGTATAAACTAGATTAGGTACCACTCTAATAATATGAAGAGAATTTGTACTCCTTCCTTTTTATTTTAAAATAAATTAAGGTGTCAGCTTCACAGGAGGACATGAAAATAAAAGGTTTTAACTCTGTCACATGAGAGAGTGAGTTTTACTGAATCCTGATAACCTGAAGCATTTTTATTTCTATTTAAACAAACTTAGATTTTTTTATTGTAAGAGCAAGCCAGAAGTTACGATTTTTTTTTTATCCTCACCTGAGGACATTTTTTATTTTATCTTCAGACAGAGTGGGAGGGAGAGGGGGAGGAAGAGAGAGAGAGAGAAACATCGACGTGAGAGAGACACATCAACTGGTTGCCACCCACACGACCCCAACTGGGGCCAGGGACAAACTGCAACCAAGGTACATACATTCCCTTAGCAGGAACTGAACCTGGGTCTCTCTGGTCCGCAGGCCGACGCTCTAACCGCTGAGCCAAACCGGCCAGGGCCAGAAGTTACGAATTTTTGTAGGTGGATGTGTGAATGAATATGAGCAGTCATTTGCTTTTTGTCTGTCCATTCATGTGTTCAGTTTGTATATATTACAAAGTATAATGTGGTCCTCTGAAGACTGGTCTCTGTCTCATTCCATATGTGTCTGACTATATAATAGAGCCAAATATAAATGTTGTTTTTTTTTGGCTTTAGCTCTTACATAATCAATTAGCCAATAACAGCTGTATCCTTGTATCTTAATTGGAAATGAGTTTGTATCATTTGGGTCAACAATGGGTCAGTGGTCATTATTCATTTCTTGTTTCTCTGTTTGGGTTCTCTGTATAGGTCAAGGATGTCAAAGATACATCACTGAATTCCTCCTACCTGGCCAGCAGCAGTGCACCAATGACATGGCTAAAAGCAATTCTGTGGGCCAGGACAGCGCTAAGGACTCAGAGGGTGAAATGATCTTTGCTGCAGAAAGCAGTTGTGCCCTGCCTCAGGAAGGTAATGGAGAAGCAAGGCTGGGCTCCTCAGGCTCCACTCTGCATGCAAGGAAGCGCTCTCGGTCCTTTGAGGATGAGAGGAATCAAGCTACAGGGACCAGTTATTGGGTTGGGGTTTCTAAGAAAACCCCACAGCATTGTTTGCCCCGGTCCTGCACAAAGGCCAGGGAAGCTAGGCAAGAAGCAGGGGGCTATTTATCATGGCTCTCTGCAGAGCCTGAAGAATCCAGCCAAGAAGTGAAGGACGAGGGTCCTGATCCCATTCCTGACTCTTATTATGGGCTTCTTGGGACCTTGCCCTGCCAAGAACCCCAGAGCCACATCTGCAGCCTGCCCAGTGAAGTCCTAAGGCACATTTTTGCTTTCCTCCCCGTGGAAGACCTCTATTGGAATCTGTGCTTGGTGTGCCACCTTTGGAGGGAGATAATTAGTGATCCACTGGTACGTAAAACACTTGGAGTTCTATGATGTTTTCTCTAAAAGTAAATAGGTTAGCTTCCCTTAATACATACTTCTGATTATAGTGCTTAGTTTCCATTTGCCTCCAGAATAATATCCAAATTCCCTGGAGGCATGTAAGGCTTTCCATGTTTGTCTCACCTTATTATCCCAGTCTCATTGCTCACTTCTTCTCAACATATCCCTGTGTTCTATCCACAACACATGATTTATTGTATTCCAACCAAAGACTGCATATTCCTTTCCACGTGTTGGTCTAACGCGCCCACTCCCACCTAACGGGGCCCTCATATCTGTTGACATCTTCCTCTTCTCCAAGGCTTCACTCTATTCCTTCCGTTTCATTCTCTCTTCCTTGTGCTACTGTAGCAATTTTTACCTCTGTTACAAGCTTATCACATTTTGTTTTATGCTTTCCTTCCCCCTTTAAATTATTAGCTCATTGATGGAAGGCGGGTTGTCCTATAAATGTTTTCTGCATTCTCCTCATGATATTTTACATGTAGTAGGTGAATTATAAATGAGTATTATGTCAAGTGAATCACTTTGGAGTAATTTTTGAGGCTGATCTACTAGGCAGACTGTGCTCTCAGAAAAGAATTCTCAGTGCTACAGTTAGTCATATCACATTCCAGCAACCTGGCCTTCCCTTTATTGTTATATTACACTTCTTCCCATCCCAGGTTCAGGTTCTCAGGCAAACCTTAGTGCTGGGAAAATGTTTTGCTTAGCTTAGATATCCTTTGGACTAGCCATTGGGAATAATTCAGAGATACAGAGATAAACTCTCCCTTCATTTATATTGAAGTTTAAAAATTTAGGACGGTGTGGCTCAGTGGATTGAATGTCATCCCATGGACTGAGAGGTCCTGGTTCAATTCCCGGTCAGGGCACATGCGCACGTTGTGGGCTCACTCCCTGGTAGGGGGCATGCAGGAGGCAGTCGATCGATGTCTCTCTCTCACATTGATGTTTCTGTCTCTCTCTCTCCCTTCCTCACTCTCTAAAATCAATAAAAAATATTTAGGGAGGAGTGTAAGATGGATATATAAAAACTTAGTATATTTTTTTTCTAAGAACAAAAGATTTTGGGGGAAATTTCACATCACTGTTCCTCCATTCTTCGCTTGGGGTCTTGTCTCCTACTTTCTGAAGAATACCTTTCTGCTTTTAGATCTGAAATCCGTTTTGTGTCACAGTATTTCTACCCACTAAATTGAGATCTCTCTGATGTGAACCAAATAGTCATAGATGGGAATAAGTAAGGATTTTCTCCATTCTGCTTGAAAAGATTTGGGGGAAGATATTCCAGCCTATACTTACTCTTGAAATGTTAGACTAATGCTATTTTTACCATCACCAGTAACCTATTATAGCTTGCATTTTCTTTTCATGTCTTAGAGTGTCTTTTTCTGGTTTTGGTGTAAGGTTATGTGGCCTTGTAGAATAAGTTGGAAGTGTACCCTTCTAAGTTTTTTCAGAGTCTGAGGAGGATTGATAGTAATTCTCCTTTAAATGTTTAGTAGAATTCTCTAGGGAAGCCATCGGGTCTTGGGTTTTTCTTTGTTGATATGTTTTTTATTACTATTTCAATCTCCTTACTCATTGGTCTGTTCAGATTTTTTCATTTCTTCATGATTCAGTGTTAGTAGGTTCTGTGTTTCTAGGAATTTATCCATTTCTTCAAGGTTATTCAATGTGTTGATTCACAGTTGTTCATAGGATTCTCTTATAATCCTTTTTGTTTCTGTGATATCCGTTGTAATGTCCCCTCTTTTATTTCTGATGTCAGTTATTGAAATCTTCTCTTTTTTCTTAATCTACCGAAGGATTGTCGATTTTGTTACTCTTTTTAAGAAAAACCAACTCTTAGTTTCATTGATTTTTAAAATCTCTTCTGTTTTCTGTATTATTTATCTCTGCTCTTCTCTTTATTATTTCCTTCAATCTGCTAGCTTTGGGTTTAATTTGCTCCTCTTTTTCTAGTTCCTTTGGGTGTAAAGTTAGGTTGTTGATTTGTAATGTTTTTTAAATTGTCAATGTTAGTTTATTTTAATTTTGTTATTTAATTAAAATTTATTGGGGTGACATTGATTAATAAAGTTATATAGGTTTCAAGTGTACAATTCTTTGGTACATCATCTGTATATTCCATTGTGTATCCACCACCTAGAGTCAAATCTTCTTTCGTCACCATATATTTGAACTTTTCTCTTTTTTAATGTAATTGTTTATAACTAAACTTCTTTCTTAACACTGCTTTCACTTCATCCCATAAGTTTTGGTATGTTGTTTTTGTTTTTATTTGCCTCAAGGTATTTTCTAATTTCTTTTTTGACCCATTGTTTGTTTTAAGAGTATGTTGTTTAATTTTCATGTATTTGTGGAATTTCTAATTTTCTTTCTGCTACTGATTTCTAGTTGCATTCCACAGGGATTGAAAAAGATGCTTTCTGTAGTTTTAATCTTTTAAAATTTGTTAAGACCTGTTTTGTGGCCTAGCATGTGATCTATTTTGGAAAATGTTCCATGTTCACTTGAGAAGACTGTATATTCTGCTATTGTTGGGTGGAGTATTCTATATAGGTCTGTTAGGTTCAATGAACTTATTGTTGTTCAAGTTCTCTGTTTCCTAATTGATCTTCTGACAAGTTGTTCTATCCATTCTTGAAAGTGGATTATTTAAGTCTCTATTGCTATTATGTTGCTGTCTATTTCTCCCTTCAATTCTGTTGGTGTTTGTTTTATAGATTTAGGATCTCTATTGTTGGTACATATATATTTATAATTGTTATATCTTCTTGGTGAATTGACCCTTTTATCATTATATAATCTCCTTTGTGTCTTATAATAATTTCTGACTTAGAGTCTTTTTTGTCTAATATTAGTATACCACAGTTTTCATGTTATTTAATCCTCATTGAAACTCTGAGCCATTGTATCCTGATTTTTCAACAGGGACATTGAAGCACTAGCTTTTCCCAGATTCTATATTAAGTTAGTGTTCAAACCAAAACCAAGACCTTGGTCTTCTAGTTTCCAACCAGAATTTGTGTAATGTTTGTACCATATCTGCTCAGCTTTTGAATTGTGAGCTATGATTACTTTTTTTTTTAATCCTCACTCGAGGACATTTTTCCATTTTTTGTTCAGATAGAGTGGGAGGGAGAGAGAGGAAGAGAGAGAAAGAGAAACATCAACGTGAAAGGGACACATCGAGTGGCTGCCTCCCGCACGACCAACCAGGGCCGGGGACAAACTGCAACCGAGGTACATGCCCCTAGTGGGAACCGAACCCGGGTCTCTCTGGACTGCAGGCCGACGCTCTAACCACTGAACAAAACTGGCCAGGGCTATGATTGTTTTTTTTAAAAAAAAATTTTTTTTCTTTATTGATTTTTAGAGAGATAGAAAGGGAGAGGGAGAGAGAGATAGAAACATTGTTGAGAGAGAACATCGATTGGCCACCTCCTGCGTGCCCTGCACTGGGGATTGGGCCCACAACCTGGGCATGTGCCCTGACCAGGAATCGAACTGACGACCTCTTAGTGCATGGGTTGACACTCAACCAGTGAGCCACACCGGCCAGGCTATAATCGCTTTTTAATTGGTAGAGGTTATCCATATGTTTGTGGCCTAATCTGCTCTCTAATAGCCATAGCCTGCATGTTATTTTGTATTTTTTCAACTATGTAGTTCATTCCTTGGAAAAAGCTATATCATCGATACCTAATGAATGAAGAACAAGCTGTCAGCAAAGTGGATAACATCCTTTTGAGCTATGGTATTGAGAAAGAGTCGAACCTGTGTGTGCTGAACCTCATCCGGTGAGTTGCTTTTCTCCTGTGGGGAAGATAGTTTCTGAAGTTCTTTCCCATATATTATCACTTATGATCATCTTTCTCATGGATTCCTCTGTAAATGTCTTATAGCTATACAGCCACCACTAAATGCTCCCCAAGTGTGGATCCTGGAAGGGCACTGTGGAGTCTGAGGGATCATCTCCTCCTTCCTGAGGCAGAGGCATGCGTGCGTCAACACCTCCCTGACCTTTATGTCACTGCTGCAGTAAGTGAAGAGGCTGTGGGGAATTTGTGGGGATGGTGACACCTTTTACTTGTGGAAGAAAAGTGTATTGGTGATTAAGTTTGGTTGAAGGTTATTAAAGAAATTTTATTTACTTTTTTTTAATTTTTATTTTTTATTGTTGAAAGTATTACAGTTGTCCCCCTTTTTTCCCCATTGACCCCCTCCTTCCCGCTCCCACCCCCCTCCTGCTTTTCCCAACCTAATGTCTGTGTCAATTGGTTGTGCATATATGCATATAAGTTCTTTGGTTTATCTCTTCCCACCATCCCTCTGAGGTTTGTCCGTCTATTCCCTACTTCCATGACTCTGGATCTCTTTTGGTCGACAGCTTAGTGTTCATTATGTTCCATAAGTAAGTGAGATCATGTGGTACTTGTCTTTTTCTGACTGGCTTATTTTGCTTAGCATAATACTCTCCAGGTCCCTCCATATCATCTCAAAGGGTAAGAGATCTTTCTTTCTTACAGCTGCATAGTATTCCATTGTGTAAATGTACCACAGCTTTTTTATTCACTCATCTACTAATAAGCACTTGGGCTGTTTCCAGATCTGGGCTATTGTAAATAGTACTGCTATGAACATAGGGGTGCATATATTCTTCCTGATTGGTGTTTCAGGCTCCTTAGGATATATTCCAAGAAATGGAATCACTGGGTCAAATGGCAGTTCCAATTTTAATTTTTTGAGGAAACACCATATTGTTTTCCTTAGTGGCTGCACCAGTCTGCATTCCCACCAGCAGTGTACTAGAATACCCTTTTCTCCACATCCTCACCAGCACTTGTTGTTTGATGATTTGTTGATGGCCGCCATTCTGGCAGGTGTGAGGTGGTATCTCACAGATGTTTTAATTTGTATCTCCCTGATGATTAGAGATGTTGAGCATTTTTTCATGTGTCTCCTGGCCATTTGTGTGTCCTGTTTGGAGAAGTGTCTATTCAGGTCCTCTGCCCATTTTTTAATTGGATTGTTTGTCTTCCTTTTGTTGAGTTCTGTGAGTACTCTATATATTTTGGGTATTAACCCCTTATCTGATGTATCATTGGCAAATATGTTCTCCCAGAAAGTGGGTTCCCTTTTCATTTTGATGTTGGTTTCTTTTGCTGTGCAGAGCTTTTTAGTTTGATGTAGTCCCATTTATTAATTTTTTTCCATGTTTCTCTTGCCCTAGGCGATGTATCAGTGAAAATTCTGCTATGTATGATGTCTGAGATTCTTCGGCCTACGTTTTCTTCCAGGATTTTTATGGTTTCACGGATTACATTTAAGTCTTTTATCCATTTTGAGTATATTTTTGTGTATCATGTGAGTTGGTGGTCTGGTTTCATTTTTTTTTGCATGTAGCTGTCCAATTTTCCCAATACCATTTATTAAAGAGACTTTCTTTTCTCCATTGTATGCTCTTGCCTCCTTTGTCGAATATTAATTGTGCATACCGTCTGGGGTCGATATCTGGATTCTCTGTTCTGTTCCATTGATCTGTATGCCTGTTCTTGTGCCAGTACCAGGCTGTTTGGATTACGATGGCTTTGTAGTATATAACTTGATATCTGGTATTATGATCCGTTCCACTTTGTTCTTCTTATTCAAGATAGCTGTGGCTATTTGGGGTCTTTTATGTTTCCATATAAACTTTTGGAGTATTTGTTCTAATATGTGAAATATGCTGTTGGTACTTTGGAGATTGTATCGAATCTGTAGATTGCTTTGGGTAGTGTGGACATTTTAATGATGCTGATTTTTCAGATCCATGAACATGGTGTATGTTTCCACTTTTTTATCTCTGTCTTTCCACTTATTTCTTTTTTCAATGTCCTGTAGTTTTCTGAGAACAGGTCTTTTACCTCCTTGGTTTAGTTTATTCCTTGGTATTTTACTTAATTTTTGTTGCAATGGTAAATGGGATTTTTTTTTTTTTTTTTAGTGTCCCTTTCTGAGTGTTCATTATTGGTGTAAAAGAATGCCATTGATTTCTGAATGTTAATTTTGTATACTGCTACTTTGCTGAATTCATGATTAAATCTAGTAGATTTTTCATGGAGTCTTTAGGGTTTTCTATGTATAATATCATGTCATCTGCGAATAATGACAGTTGCACTCCTTTTCAATTTGGATCCTTTTTCTTTTTTCTTTTTATCTAATTGCTGTGGCTAAGACTTTCAGTACTGTGTTAAATAAGAGTGGCGAAAGTGGGCATCCCTGTCTTCTTCCTGTTCTTAAGATAAATGCTTGTAGTTTTTGCCCATTGAGTATGATGTTGGCTGTAGGTTTTTCATATATGGCCTTTATTATGTTGAGATATGATCCCTCTATTCCCACTTTGCTGAGCGTTTTTATCAGAAATGGGTGCTGGATTTTGTCAAACGCTTTTTCAGCATTTTCGATATGATCATATGGTTTTTATGTTTCATTTGTATGAACATATGTTTTTATGTTTCATTTATATCACATTTATTGATTCATCCCTGGGATGAATTGATCATGGTGAACAATTTTTAAAACGTATTGCTGGATCCAATTTGCTAATATTTTGTTAAGGATTTTGGCATCTATGTTCATCAGGGAGATTGGCCCGAAGTTTTCTTTCTTTTTAGTGTCTTTATCTGGTTTTGGAATTAGGATTATGCTGGCCTCGTAAAGAGTTTGGAAGTCTTCCTTCTTCTTGAATTTTTTGGAATAGTTTGAGGAGAATGGGTGTTAGTTCTTCTTTGACTGTTTGGTGAAACTCCCCCATGAAGCTGTCCAGGCCCGGGCTTTTGTTTGCTGGGAGTTTATTGATTAATCTTCAGTTTCCTTAGTTGCTATTGGTCTGTTCAAGTTTTCTGTTTCTTCCCAGTTCAGTTTTGGGAGACTATGTGATTCTAGAAATTTTTCCATTTTGCCTATGTTGTCCAATTTGTCGGTGTATAATTGTTCATAGTACTTTTTAACAATCCTTTGTATTTCTGTTGTGTCAGTTGTTACTTCTCCTATTTTGTTTCTGATTTTGTTTATTTGGGTCCTCTCTCTTTGTTTCTTGGTGAGTTTGGCTAAAGGTTCATCAATCTTGTTTATCTTTTCAAAGAACCAGCTCTTTGTTTCATTGATCTTTGAATTGTTTTTTTAGACTCTGTGTCATTTATTTCTACTCTGACCTTTACTATTTCTTTCCTTCTATTTTCTCTGGGTTTTTCTTTTTGTTTACTTCCTAGTTCTTTAAGTTGTAGGGTTAGATAGTCTATTAGAAACTTTTCTTGTTTCTTGAGGTAGGCCTGTAGTGCTATGAACTTCCCTCTCAGGACTGCTTTTGCTGCGTCCCATAGATTTTGTATTGTTGTGTGTTCATTTTCACTGATTTCCAGTAAGCTTTTTTTTTTTTTTTTTTTTTAATCCTCACCCAAGGACACTTTTCCACTTTTTGTTCAGATAGAGCGGGAGGGAGAGAGAGGAAGAGAGAGAAACATCGATGTGAAAGGGACACATCGAGTGGCTGCCTCCCACACGACCCAACCAGGGGCCAGGGACAAACTGCAACCGAGGTACCTGCCCTTAGCGGGAACCGAACCCGGGTCTCTCTGGACCGCAGGCCGACGCTCTAACTGCTGAGCCAAACCGGCCAGGGCTGATTTCCAGTAAGCTTTTTAAATTTATTTTTATTTTTTTTATCCTCACCCGAGGACATTTTTGCATTTATCTTCAGATAGAGCAGGAAGGAGAGACAGAGGAAGAGAGAGAGAGAAACATCTATGTGAGAGAGACACATTGAGGGGCTGCCACCCACACGACCCCAACCGGGGCCGGGGACAAACTGCAACCAAGGTATGTGCCCTTAGCTGGAACTGAACCTGGGACTCTCCGGTCCGCGGGCCAACGCTCTAACCACTGAGCCAAACCGGCTAGGGCTCCAGTAAGCTTTTTATTTCTTCCTTGATCTCCTTGGTAACCCATTCATTGTTTAATAACATGCTATTTAGCCTCCATGTGTTTGAATATTTTTGAGTGTTTTTATTGTAATTGATTTCTAGTTTCATGGGATTGTGATCTGAGAAGATGCTTGATATGATTTCAATCTTGTTGAACTTGTAGAGACTTAGTTTGTGTCCTAATATGTGGTCTGTCTTTGAGAATGTACTGTGTGCACTTGAGAAGAATGTGAATTCTGCGTTTTCGGATGTAATTCTCTGTAAATATCTATTAAATCCATTTGGCCTAGTGCATCATTTAGAGTCTCTGTTTTCTTGTTAATTTTTGTCTAGAGGATCTATCCGGTGATGTCAGTGGGGTGTTGAAGTCTCCTGCTATGATTGTATTACTGTCATTTTCTCCTTTGAAGTCCTCTAGAAGTTATAAAATATATTTTGGTGCTCCTATATTGGATTCATATATGTTTACCAAGAGTATATCCTCCTGTTGGATAGATTCTTTCCATATTATGTAGTGGCCTTCTTTGTCTCTTGTTATGGCCTTCATTTTGAAGTCTATCTTATCAGATATGAGTATTGCTACCCCAGCTTATTTTTCCTTTCCATTTGCTTGGAAAATTTTTTTCTATCCCTTCACTTTCAATCTGTGTGAATCTTTTGTTGTGAGGTGGATCTCTTGTAAACAACATATATATGAGTGATGCTTTCTTATCTAATCAGCTACTCTGTGTTGTTTGATCAGAGCATTTAAGCAATTTACATTTAAGGTTATTATTGATATGTACTTATTTATTGCCGTTTTTGTTTTGTTTTTTTCATAGAACAGTCCCTTTTTTTTTTTTATTATGGTTATGTTTCTCTTCCTATTTCTTCTGCTTGTCACAGAAGTCCTTTTAACATTTCTTGCAGTGCTGGTTTGGTGCTAATATATTCCCTTAGCTTTTTTATGTCTGGGAAGCTCTTTATTGCACCTTCTATTTTGAATGATAGCCTTGCTGGATAGAGTAGTCTTGGATTCAGATCCTTGTTTTTCATTACCTTGATTACTTCCTGCCATTCCTTTCTGGCCTGTAGTGTTTCTGTTGAGAAGTCAGCTAATAGCCTTATCCGGGGGTTCCTTTGTAGGTAACCTGTTGCTTATCTCTTGCTGCCTTTAAGATTCTCTCTTTTTCTTTAATTTTTGGCATTTTAATTGCTATGTGTCTTGGTGTGGGCCTCTTTGGGTTCTTCTTTCTTGAGGCTCTCCGTGCTTCTTGAACTTGTATGCCTTTTCCCTTAGAGTGTCGGCCCACAGACCAGAGAGTCCTGGGTTTGGTTCCCGCTAGGGGCACATACCTTGGTTGCAGTTTGTCCCCAGCCCCGGTTGGGGTCGTGTAGGTGGCAGCCCCTCAATGTGTCACTCGATATGTCTCTCTCACATTGATGTTTCTCTCTCTCCCTTCCTCCCTCTCTTCCTCCTTCTCTATATGAAGATAGATGCAAAAATGTCCTCAGGTGAGGATTAAAAAAAAAAAAGGCATTCAGTTCATTGTCCTATTCCATTGAGGAATCTTCAACAGAGGATGGTCATCTAACCTCTGTGTGCTCTGGTCAATAAGGCTTTCTTTTCAGGGTAGCCCATTCCATTGTCAACAACGTGGGTTACGTGAAGACCAGAGAAATTCAGGGTGTTGTTGCAGACGCATAATAAGTTAATGAGAAGCTGGAAATAGTCCTCAGGTTCCTGACTTGTGGCTTCTCATTTAGATCATGGATTTTCAAATTTTATTTTGGAAGCTCCATACAACCTCAGCCTGTATTCTGTAACCAGTTGAGGATTAGAAATCCATCCATGTGCATTTCTCTTTCTGTCTTCAGTGAAATGATTGGTGGAGTGAATTTTCTTTCACAGGATGGTTGTAGTGAGAGGTGCACCTCTCTTGAAATGCATTTTTTAACAGGGAGACTTGTAGTAAAGTTAAGAATGTTAAAGATAGATGTCCATTATTGACTATTTCCATGTTAGTGAACATTTTCTTAGACATTACTAAGTGGACCATACTCTGTTTGTAATAATAAATTTTCAGTAATTTATTTCACATTTATTTAACTTAATATTTAATGATTGTTAAATAATAACATAAAGTAAATAGTAAATTAATATCTTAATGCCAGAAAATTGTCAGTCTTGATTTCCCCCGTAAAGACTGCTATCTTCTTTTGTATCCCCCATCTTCTGTGCCTCCCAATTAGGCACCCATTTAATCATGATCCTGTTATGACTCTGTTGAGTATCTGTGGAACTGAGAGCTCACAATGACCTAGAGATGAGGGGTGGGGAGGTGAGAGCATCATCTCTACACAAAGGTCTATGTTAAATACTTTGTAAATGTTATTTAGTTACACTGAGAACTCAAATCCAAAGTGTTAGAAGAAAGGAATCCAGCCCTGGCTGGTGTGCTCAGTTGGTTGGGCATTGTCCTGTGCACCAGGAGGGTGCTGGATTGATTGCCAGTCAAGGGCACATGCCAGGGTTCCAGGCTCCATCCCTGGTAGGGGGCATGCAGGAAGCAGCTGATTGATGTTACGCTCTCACATCAGTGTTTCTCTCTTTCTCTCTCTTTCCCTCTCCCTTCTGCTCTCTTGAAAGATCAATAAACTTTAAATGTGTGTTATATATATATAATACCATATATATGGCATTCTTTAAATACCACATATATAATATATACATAGTATTTAAAGTATATATATTGCCCAGCTGGTGTGGCTCAGTGGTTGAGCGTCAACCCATGCACCAAGAGGTTACCAGTTCAGTTCCCGTTCAGGGCACATGCCCAGGTTGTGGGCCAAATCCCCAGTGAGGGGCATGCAGGAGGTAGCCAATTGATGTTCTCTGTCATCGATGTTTCTATCTCTTTCTCTCCCTCTCTCTTCCTCTCTCTCTAAAATCAATAAAGAAAAAAATTTTAAAAAATTATAAAATAAAGTATATGTATTACTTTAAAAAAAGAAGAAGAATGGAATCCAGGGCAAAAGAAAAGGTTGCCATTGTTTCCCAGACTTCATTTGGGAAGTTTGCACTCAGTTCAAACAATCTGTAGATGGCATCTGAACCCCAAACTTGGATTTCTTCACTGGGTGTTTGATGTAATTTTTATTAATTGTGACCTGTGTTTTTGGTTTTCTTTTTCCCCTCCCTGGTCCATCTCCCTCCAGGGTGTCAACGTGTGGGCTTTGGTAGCAGCCATTGTTCTCCTCTCTAGCAGTGTGAATGACATCCAGCAGCTACTCTTCTGCCTCAGAAGACCTAGCTCCACCGTGACAATGCCAGACATCACTGAGACCTTATACTGCATCGCTGTGCTTCTCTATGCCATGAGGGAGAAGGGAATTAACATCAGCAATCGGTAAAGTGGTGGGAAGGAGAGCAGAGGCTCTGATACAGTGAAAGGTCCTAGACTTGTGACTAGTCCCAGCTCTGCTACTTTAACACTGTGCAAGCCATAAAACTCACACTGCTTAGTTTCTTTATCTGTAAGATGAAGGTATTGTGAGATTTAAGAGTAGTGATTTAGGTGACAGTGCTCTGCAAATATAAAGTGCTATACAACTGTAAAATGAATCATCGAGGTAGTTACGTGCAGGGGTGTTGAAGTCCCAAGTGAAGTCTTACTGAAAGAAGTCTTCTTTAGTCAAATGTGGCTACATTTTCCTGAGGAAAATATTAGGATTTGGTTCCTCCATTTCTCACTTTTTTGGGATAGGATATAAACCTGTGGTTAAGTCTTGTCTGTTTTATCAGCTTAGTGTGAGAAAGGCTGTAGCATGTGGGTTGCTAATTCAGATTGATTATCATGGTTTCACTCACCAGCAGACATGCACAGGTCAGTTTTGAGAGGGAAGTATGCATTCAGCAAATTTTGAGCACCTACTACCTGTCAAGTAGGTTTCCAGGCACTAGCAATGCCTCTGTGAGTTGGACAGTATTCTCGCTCATGTGGATGGTATGTTCTAGTGAGGGGAGACAGGTACTGCATAAGTAAATGTGTTAAATGAGTGATTAATGGTGCAAAGAAAAGAACAGGGTGATGGGCAAGGGAGATGAGGAGCACTACTTTAGATTGGGTGAGAAAAAGCTTCTCTGAAGAGGTAACCTCTGAATTGAAACCTGAATGTCAGGAGGAGCCGGCCGTTTTAAGATTTGTGGGGAGAACATTTTAGCAGAAGGAATAGACAATTGTAAGGGCCCAAAGACAGGAATGAATTTAATATATATGAAGAACAGAAGAAGTCTAGTGACAAGAATGTGGTGAATAAGAGGGAGACTGGTAAATGATTATGAGAGGTCTGCAGTGACCAGGTGAAGGAAGATGTTGTAGGCCATGTAAGAAATTAGAATGAAATCCCAGGTATGAAGTGCAGCTACTAGGAGGCCCTGACCCCTGGCCTGAAGACAGGCAGTGTAATGATACAGCAATTCCTGGAGAAGCAGGTGTTCCAGAAAGGATCTCTGCATTTCCTTTTCTGGAATTAGTGAGTCTTAGTAAGAACAGGGCTG
The DNA here is from genome assembly GCA_030848825.1 of Tadarida brasiliensis. Classification (NCBI taxonomy): domain Eukaryota; kingdom Metazoa; phylum Chordata; class Mammalia; order Chiroptera; family Molossidae; genus Tadarida; species Tadarida brasiliensis. Next base: position 89,424,730 of record CM061257.1, read on the forward strand.
GGGGCACCAGGTGAGCTGTGGCCCAGTTATTTGTGGTGAAGTCTAAGGATGGAACATTTATTCTCCAGAAATGTCAGAGTATGTGCTGTGTTTCTGAGATATATTTCAATTCATTAAATATAGTTTATGTTGTTCCTACTCCATGGCATTGAGATGTGGGGTAGGGAGCTTTATGACATAATTCAGACAAGACAAATACACAAATGACGAATAGTGACCATAAGTGCAAATATGAACCTACAAATTATCTACATGTTTACATGTACATAGATGAGGAATAGGAGACATGATATGTTGTGAACATAGCAAGGGTTACTATCAAACTCCACTTACTGGGCCAGAGACCCTTTAGCGAAAAACTTGTCCCTCATGTAGCACTACCTACACTTGTGAGTTCATCAGTGGCCTCAACTCCAAGCTCTAATAATGTGAAGTTCTGGGAGATAATCTTAATGTGACCAGAGACTGAAATGTTGTATTATTAAAAGTATTTGTTTCATCGAAAAGATTGATGCGTGGAGATCACCTATTCTCACTGGAGATGGGGAACAATGCACTAAATTGTGGGCTCTGTTAAGAACACTGTGTCATCTTCCGTCCCTCTTGGTGACATGGAGACTGTTTTGTCCCTAGTTCTTGGTAGTCATATCTTGTTACCGACGTAGCACCCTTCCTTTGGGACCTTAAAAGATAGAATGTTCTTCCTGCTTCTAAACCAATATCACTTCACAAAAAGCAGGGAGCAGAACAGCAATGGAGACTCAGAAAGATAAGATGACATTACATTGATGTTGAACAAGAATCTCACCACTAGGAGCAGAATTTACATTTGTAAATTTAACTGGTTCATGCTGCTTTTGTAATTATTTGTCTTTTATGGTCACAGCTAATGCCCTGTTTCACAAAGGGCATACCCTGGTCTCTCTCCTTTTGCCATTGCACACTGGAGCCAGGTGTCTTTCCCAGAACTGTGCTCTCCAGGAGGGCATTGGTCGCTCTAGGTATATTTAAATTCTTTTCTTTTTTTTGTTTTTATAAAATGGTGATAGGTTTTTGTTTTGTTTTTTAGGAATATTAAAGAATCTAAATACATCCTAGGAAAAATAAGATACAGATTGTGACTTAATTTGATAATCTCTAAATCTGCTTTTTCTCTGTTAGGATTCACTACAACATTTTCTATTGCCTGTATCTTCAGGAGAATTCCTGTACTCGGGCCACAGAAGTTAAAGAGGAAACATCAGTTTGGCCAGGGTGTGTATATAGATAGGAGTGTGTGTGTGTGTTTTCCACTCTTGACTCTTTTTCATGCTTAAGGAGGAGAGGTGTTTTTTTTTTGTTTTTGTTTTTGTTTTTTTTTTGCATTTATCTTCCGATAGAGTGGGAGGGAGAGAGGAGGGAAGAGAGAGAGAGAAACATAGATGTGAGAGAGACACATCAACTGGTTGCCACCCATACAACCCCAACCAAGGCTGGGGACAAACCGAGGTACGTGCCCTTAGCGGGAACTGAACCCGGGTCTCTCTGGTCCACGGACTGACGCTCTAACTGCTGAGCCAAACTGGCCAGGGCGAGAGGTGTTTTGTTTTAACAACTTTATTGAGTTATAATTTACATTACATAAAATTCACCTATTTTAATTGTATGATTAGTGATTTTTAGTAACTTTACTGAGTGTGCAATCAATATCATAATCCAGTTTTAGGACATTTTTATCACCCAAAAGGGAGGTCTTTTCTTTGGTTAAAATTTTGTTCATCTGATTTGCCTGTTTGGTTTTTGACAGTCCATCTTTTCAATTCCTTTGTATTTTTCTAATTTCTCTTCTGTAATGATTATAGTAAGAAAACAACCATCCAGCTTACACATGAACAACAGCTGATTCTGAATCATAAGATGGAACCTCTCCAGGTGGTAAAAATTATGGCATTTGCAGGTAAGGGAGCTCGCCGGTATTGGAATAGAGAGTTGGGTTCATGACTTATCACTACATCCCCCTTCCCTGTTACTTGCCAGAGTATCTTTACCTTGATCTGTTATTGAACTACTGCAATGAAATAATCTAAAGAGCAGTTGCCAAGTAAATCTTGCTTTTTCTTACCATGTCAGGGTGCATCCACATTCCTGGTAAGATAAATAGTTCATAGGAATTAGTTTGCAGAGTAGTTACCGAAGGTATTGATCCAGCCTGTCATTTATCATCACACATGCTTAGTCACTGATTACTTACGGACTGGAGGGTCATGCTAATCTCCTCTCAGAGAATTTCAGTAGCTCCTGATTTCTGTCAAGTGAAGTCTAGAAGACCCTTCCACCATTTGGTTCTAACCTACATTCCTAAATGTATTGTCTACTGTTCTCCTGCCCCAGTCAGCTCATTGTCCTTACAGTCTCCTAAAGTACTTGGTTATTCTTTTGTCTGAACTTTTGCTCATTCTATTTTCTCTACCTGGAATTCCTTCCCACATCTTTTCTGCCTACATACCCTGCTAAAAACAACAACAGCAGCCATTTTTTAAATGCCTGCCATGTGCTTGGCACTGTGCTAATCCTATCAACATTCTCTAAGGTTGGCTAGTTGTCTCTATTTTATAGATTAAGATTTGAAGCTCAGAGAAATAAAAATGACTTGCCCCAGGTTAAATAAGCAAGTAAGTGATGGAAGTAGAATTCAAAGCTGGATCTGTTTCTCTCCAAAAACCTGCCTTTTCCTCTCCTCCTCTCCTCTTTTTTCTCCCCTTCCCCCTTGTTCTTTGCCCTGCTATGTTGACTCCTATCATTTCTGGTTCTTTTTGATGGAGGCTTCTTTAGTCATTTGAGTCCTATATGATCTCTGAACTCTTACCTATCACTGGTTATCCATGTTAACTATTTGGTGCCTGATTATATAGTAAGGATAGCCAACACGCACATTTTATAAACACTTCCACACTGTGTCATTCATCTTCAAAACAGCCCTGTAAGGTTGGCAAAGAGGTGTTGTTTTTCTTCTTTGACAGGTGAGATTTATTTTGTTTCCAAATTCATATTCTTTCTTACTTTATTGTGTTGTCATTATACTCTTGTTTTGTTCTAATTGTTTCAGTTGTGTTGGTATTTTATTTCCAACTAGATTATAATGTAGGAACCTTGCTTTATGTCTTTTAATATACTTCCAGTACTTAGCATACAGCTGATCATGTAGTAGGTGCTCAGTAAATACTTTTTGAATGAATGACAGTTGACTAAGTAAATGATTGAATGAATGGTGGAGAGGTAGGGCAGACAAGAGAGTTCAGAAGGAATCTCATTTGCATGTTCTTGCCATCAAAGCATTAATGAGTCCTAGGCTAGTCATAGCTACCATTTATTGAGTTCTTCTGTTGGTACCTTTATCCTACCTGACTCTATAAGGTCACTGGTACCCACTCGTGGCTGAAAAGCACACTGAAACTCATTGAGGCCAAGTGGCTTACCCTTCACTACTTGACTGAAACTTGACAGAGCCTTGATCCCGACACAGGTTAATCTGGCTTGAATCTGCTGGGTTTTTTTCACTGTACCATTGTTCATTTATATCAGTATTGGAAAACTTGTCACTGTCTGGTCTCAAGCAAGAGGTGAGATAAGTGTGAATAAAACCTGACTGAGGCATCCTTTGGAACAGTTTTTCCTGGTCAGAGGGTCACTTCCTTTCCTCTTGGCTTCCCCAGGCACCGGGAAGACCTCTACCCTGGTCAAGTATGCTGAGAAGTGGTCTGGGAGCAGGTTTCTTTATGTGACATTCAATAAGAGCATCGCAAAGCAGGCTGAGCGAGTCTTCCCCAGCAATGTCACCTGTAAAACCTTTCATTCCATGGCCTATGGACACGTCGGGCGGAAGTGAGCATCATGTTGCCACCATTGTTGTTATGTCTAATTACTGTTTTCATGTTGCAATCATCATGATCACATATGGACTTGCACCACAAAGACACTAAGAAAATGTAATGCTTTTATTTCTATTTATAGGCAGCAAATATAAAGATAGCTTTAGTGATATGTACTTTTACCTGATAAAAATACATTATTTACAAATAATATCTTGAGGGGGGATCTCATTTTTCTGTAATTGAAGCACAAAAAGTCAAAATGACTTGTCTAGGGTTCAGGATATCAGCAATATGATTGGTCAGTTTTAGGCTTTCCTTGGAATGGGGCAAGAGGAAGAAGACTGAGCTGAGGTGCACTTGGCCCAGGTCTCTTGAGGCCTTTGAACCAATGTTCCCTTGGATGTGAAGGCTTCAGGGAACTTTGAGTGTTCCCTTCTTAGGGGCCTCTTGGAGTCTGGTCCATACCTTGAAGTATTAGTATCTGCCATGAGCCAGTTCATCTTTTGAGTTATTATGAATTCCTGAAAGCCAACTGAAGCCATTTCCAATCATACATGGACCTGGCTTAACTTCTCTGGTTTTCTTTTTTTTCTTTACCTATATGTGACACTGAGAATGACCTTGTGGTATCATTGGAGAGAAGGGGATTGGGAGTGGGGGAGACATTTTATTGGCATTGCCAGTAAAGCCAGATACTGTTCATTCTTGATATGTATTACAGGTACCAATCAAAGAAGAAATTGAATCTCTTCAAGTTAACACCCTTCATGGTCAATTCTGTCCTTGCTGAGGGGAAAGGTGGATTCATAAGGGCCAAGCTAGTGTGTAAGACTTTAGAAAACTTCTTTGCCTCGGCTGACGATGAGCTGACTATTGATCACGTGCCTATTTGGTGTAAGGACAACCAAGGACAGAGAGTCATGGTTGAACAGAGTGAAAAACTGGTGAGTATTTTACTATCTTTAGTATTAGGGATCTGGTGATAAATGAGAAGAGTTGACATGATACAGTGTTGTATTTGTCTTTTATTTCTTCATAACTGCTGGCAGGAAGTAAAGGTGGAGGGGTGAGACTGCCGGCCAATGGCGATGGCTGTGAGTTGTAAAGTGTTTTCTGTGAAGAACTCTCATGGACATCTCACTTAATTCTCTCACTGGTCCTCCCATTTAGCTCATGAGGCACCTACCCAGGGCTTATAAGAGCTTGTCATTGGGGCTGCTGGACAAATCTAAAGATTTAGAATCTCTTTTCTAATTTTTAACAAATTTTTTCAATCATTTGACATTCTTTTTATAAATTAATTGTTAGCCATAAATCTGGAGAAATAACCCAGCCTTTTCTGGTCCATCAGATTTTGTGCTGTCTCAGCAATGTTCTATCACTGGGCTGTCAGCCGGAAGGAGGTTAGGGAAGTGACTGCCACTCTGAGCTGTGATGGTGCCTTTATTCCGACCTCTGCTCTGTATGTGGAAACGAAAGTCTGATTTCAGGGTGCTGTCTTTTCCAGGGTCTTAAACTAGGAGTTACCAATTACTTGTTTTCTAGAACAGTGTTCTTGAAGCAAGCCGCCTTTGGGACAACATGCGGAAGCTGGGGGAATGCAAAGAAGAGGCTTACCAAATGACTCACGATGGTATGCAAGTTTCCAAATCTTGCTATCTGTTAAATGTAACTGCTTTAGTTGTGAGTTCTGACTCTTGCTACTCCCTTCTTTTAGGCTACTTGAAACTCTGGCAGCTGAGCAAGCCTTTGCTTGCCTCTTTTGATGCCATCTTCGTAGATGAGGCCCAGGACTGTACCCCAGGTGATAAACTATTCAGGACATCAGTAGTCTCAAACACATAGAAACAACATCATGATTATGTAAGAGGACATATATGCGAAATAAGTTGATAATTTGTCCTAAAGAAGAAGAGCAAATGATATTTAATCATTCAGAAATCCTTTATTATTTGACTTTGGATTTCAGCAGTTTTTCTTACCCCCACCCAAGGCAGATTAATTTTCCTCTAAATGTTTTGCTTCAGGTTATGCTTTAAATATTGACTAAGCATAGGTCATCAGATGATAGGGACCTAGACTCATGCTAAGTGGGAAAAGATCGTCAACTTAGAGTGAACAATTTGTGTTATATATTTTTCAAGTGGCTAATAAAAAATTGTGGGTTACTTTGGGATCTTGAGTTATAATATTAGAGAGAAAAGACAATTTACTTCATTTTATATTTGCCTATGTTGTTTTTTACTTATATATTTTATTATTATTTTTTGGTAAATCCTCACCCAAGGATTTTTTTTTTTATCCTCACCTGAGGACATTTTTTGTCCAGATAGAGTGGGAGGGAGAGAGGAAGAGAGAGAGAGAGAAACATCGATGTGAAAGGGACACGTTGAGTGGCTGCCACCCGCACGACCAACCAGGGCCGGGGACAAACTGCAACCGAAGTACATGCCCTTCGCGGGAACCGAACCCAGGTCTCTCTGGACCGCAGGCCGACGCTCTAACCGCTGAGCCAAACCGGCCAGGGCACCCAAGGATATTTTTCCATTGATTTTTTTTTTTTTTTTTTTTACATAAAGTGGAAGGGAGGGAGGGAAAGAGAGAAACATCTATATGAGAGAGACACATCGATTGGTTGCCTCCTGCAGACCCCGACTGGGGCGGGGAATCGAACCTGCAACCCAGGTATGTGCCCTTGACCAGGAATCGAACCCGTGACCCTTCAGTCCACAGGCCGACACTCTAACCACTGAGCCAAACCGACCAGGGCCTTTGTGGTTTTTTATAGACAATAATTTGTTCAGGACTAAAAATAATCTACATTCCTAGGATTAGAAACTGTTTCTTTTGTGTGTTATGAAATCATTTCTTTGGATTGAGTGTGTCTGTATTGTAGGAAAAGGCAACTCTGTTGTGCAGTGTGCCCTGGCTTAGTTTCATGAAAGCATTTCATCCCTTTCTGTCTGAAATATGGTTTCTTTTTGTGATGTATGTTGGCGTTCTTTTAGATCTCTCACTTTCCCACTTATTGGTTGCAGCTATTATGAATATAGTTCTGTCTCAGCCATGTGGGAAGATCTTTGTAGGGGACCCACACCAGCAGATCTATACCTTCCGTGGTGCAGTCAACGCTCTGTTTACAGTCCCTCACACTCATGTCTTCTATCTCACACAGGTAAGAACTCTCTTCGCTCCAAGTCCCCAGAAGCACATAAGCAAGCATGGTTCTCCACCCTTGTTTTTCAGTAGTCACCACGTGCCAGGACCTGTGCAAGGTTTTGTGTCAGGCTCACAGTATGTAGCCAATCCTTGCTCCTAAGCAGTGACTCTCTGTGGTTCTCAGGGGATCTACAAAGTCAAGATGGTTGTCATGTAGTAATTTGCCTTTTTCACTGTGTTGACATTTTAACTGATGATGTAAAGCAGTGGTGGCTGAACCAAGGCATCGGCACCAAATGGTACTGCCGGTCATTGTGTTCTTTACTGCAGTGCACTTACAGAGTTTAAAAACAAACTACAACAACAGAACCCCCAAAACAGTTCACTTAAGAATGTACTTGATACAGCAAAAATGACTAATTTTATTAACTGCTGTCCCTTGAGGACATCTCTTTAATGTTCTGGGTGATGAAGTGGGAAGTATGAATAGAGTACTTCTGCACACCTAAGTATGTTGGTTGTCTGATGAGCTTTTTTGAGTTGTGAGCTACACTGGCAGCTTTTTTCTTATAGTACCATTTGTCATCAAAAGAACAGCTGACAGCCCTGGCCAGTTTGGCTCAGCAGTTAGAGCATCAGCCCATGGACCAAAGAGTCACAGGTTCGATTCCAGTCAAGGGCACGTACCTTGGTTCTAGGTTGTGGTTTGGTCCCCAACCCTGGTCAGGGTCGTTCGGGAGGCAACCAGTCAGTGTGTCTCTCTCACACTTTCTCTCTCCCCCTCTCCCTCTCCCTCCCCCTCCCCCTCTCCCTCTCTCCCATTCTGACTGAAGATAAATGGAGACAGTATCCTTGGGTGAGGATTTGAAAAAATGAATAAATAACAGCTGACAGACCAACTCTGGTTATTCAGATTTGTGTTTTTGGCATTTTCCCCAAAATGAATGAAAGGAGCTGTGACTCAAGGAAAACAACTGACAACAAGTGTTTGTTGCCAAAGTTAAAATCTTTGCTTTCAAGTGAAATAACAATTTTGATGTCTGCCACTGTGAGTGTGATAACTCATGGTGACCTTGATTGTCCAAAAAGGTTATTAAACTCTTCTCCCCTTTTCAACACGCATGTGTGTAAGGCTGAATTTTCTTCATATCTTTCAACCAAAACAACACGTCACCACAGGTAGAATACAGACAGAACTGAGAATCCAGATGTCTTCTACTCAGCTGGGCATGAAAGAGATTTGCAAAAATGTAAAACAGTGACACTCTGTTTTCCTGCTAATTATTTTTTGTCTTGGAAAATGTATATTTTTTTTCTATACTCATCCGAGGATACTTTTCCATTGATTTTTAGATAGAGTGGAAGGGAAGGGGCGAGAGAGAGAGAGAGAGAGAGAGGGAGAGAGGGAGAGAGGGAGAGAGGGAGAGAGAGAGAGAGAGAGAGAGAGAGAGAAACATCTATGTGAGAGAGACACATCGATTGGTTGCCTCCTGCATGACCCTGACCAGAGCTGGAGATCGAACCTGCAACCCAGGTACGTGCCCTCCCTTGACCAGGAATTGAACCCACAACCCTTCAGTCCACAGGCCGACACTCTAGCTGTTGAGCCAAACTGGCCAGGGCTTGTCTTGGAAAATATATTTAAATAAATATGTTCTTTATGTTATTATGTAATGGGCTTATTATTGTTATTTTTAAATGACTCAAAGTTTCTAATGTAACTGGAGTTAGATACAACTCACATAAATAAAAGGTCCTTCAGGACCTCAGCAATTTTTGAAAGTGTAAAGAGTACTGAGACCAAGAGGTGCAAGAACCACTGCTTTTAAGAAACACTTCCAGTTAGAGGATGTGAGATGTGCCAACTCTTCAAGTGTAGTCTGAACTGTCTTGTTCTGTTAATTGAAAGCCCTGTAGCCTACTCTGTGACTTTATTCAAGTTCCTGTTGTATTCTATAGTGACTTAGGGTAACATCAACTCAGAGTAACTTTTTTTTAATAGACTTTTTTTTTTTTTTAGTTTCAGATTTACAGAACGATTGAGAAAATAGTACAGAAATTTGCTACATACTGTGCATTCGGTTTACCCTATTATTGATATACTAGTGTGGTGCATTTGCCATGATTAATGAACTAGTATTGGTGAATTATTATAAAGCCCGTAGTTTATTCCAATTTCCTTAGTTTCTGCCTAATGTCCTTTGCTCTTCCACGATCTTATGAGGGTTATCACGTTACATGTAGTTGTCATGTCTTAGCCTCCTGTTGGCTGTGATAGTTTCTCAGACTTCCCTTGTTTTTGATGACTTTGACAGTTGTGAAGAGTACTGGTCAGGTGTTTTGTAGGATGCCTGAATTGGAATTTGTCTGCTGTTTTTCTCATGATGAGACTGATGTTATGGGTGGGTGTTGGGGAGGAAGATCTCAGAACAAAAATTGTCATTTTTATCACAATATCGAGGGAATATGATTTATGACTGTTGATGTTGACCTTGATCATCTGGCTGAAGTTGAATTTGAAGTTGTTAGGTTTCTCCACTGTGAACTTACTCTCCCTGCCCCCTGCCCTTCCCATATTATGTATTTTGGAAGGAAGTCACTATACTTAGCTCTCACTCAAGGAATAGGTGTTGGAGTATCTGTATAAATTATTTGTAATTCCTCTGCAAGGGAAATTTGTGGCTTCTCTTCCATTATTTATTATTATTATTTCTAATTCTCACCCAAGGACTTTTTCCATTGATTTTTTTAGATAGAGTGGGAGAGAGGAAGAGAGAGAAACATCTATGTGAGAGAGACACACCAATTGATTGCCTTGCACATGATCCTAACTGGGATTGGGGATAAAACCCACAACTGAGGCACGTGCCCTTGACCAGGAATTGAACCCTCAACTCTTTGGTCTGAAGGCTGATGCTCTAACCACTGAGCAAAATCGGCCAGGACTCCCATTTACTTATTCAATCATTTATTTATATCAGTATGGACTCACAGATATTTATTTTATAATTTGGGTTATGGTTCACTCAGAAAAGTCCTATAGCAACAAAGTACTATTTGTTGAAAGTTTCGTTTTCTTTAGACTGTATTATTGATGTTTACCAAAGCACATAATACTTTATTACCTTAAGTTAGAAATGCGTGGAAAAGGCAATGAATATCATGAGTTTGGGGAAGAATGGTGTCTTTCCAGCTGCAGTGGTCCAGGAATTAGGGTGCTAAGCAGAATTTTGAAGGGTAGGTAATTGTTTTGCCATGCACCAAGGTAGGGAGAGTGCAGGGAATGCTCAAGAAATGAGGATTATACTTGTGGCTGGTTATATAGGACAATGGTTTTAAATTAATGTTGAGAGAGTCTCAAAGGCAAGGAGAAAAACTCTCCCTACCCTCTGTTAATCTTTTGTATAATTTATAGTTGTTAGATTTGATTTGGAAAGACGAGTAGATTTGCTTAAAAGAAAAGTTTGCTATACGGTTTGGGAATAGAAATAGGCTGTTCAGACTGTGATGAATCTGTAAAGCGTATGTATCACCTGTTCTTCCTGTATTGCTCTTCCTTTTTCCAGCAAGGGCATGGCTTGAGGACAGTGTGTGGGAAAGATTGATCTGGCAGAGGTGCAGAGAGGCATTTGGCAGTGGGAGGACACTAGAGGGAAAGAGACCAAGTAGGTGAGGCATGAAGTTTGAGTTTCTGAGCTGACCTGGCAGCAGTGGTAAGAAAAATATTACAGAAAATATGGTGGAAGAATTGTCAATTGGTGGATGAATTGGATTTGGGGACAGGAGGTAAAAAAAATAATAGGTAACTCTAAGGTTTCAAGATAGAAAATACTATTCTGGAAACATATAAATAAAGTCAGTGGCTCTTGTCAAGCTCCTATTCAGTTATAAGTGGGTTAACACTAGGGAATTACCAGATATGCTTTCCAGGCAGGGTGAGTCAGGAATGATCAATCTGGCAAGGCCAGGACTTGGCAGTGATAGAAATGTGCTAACATACTTCAGGGAGAGGTTGTTAACTCTTTTTGTTTTGCTGTTTTCCAACAGAGTTTTAGATTTGGTGTGGAAATAGCTTATGTGGGAGCTACTATCTTGGATGTCTGCAAGAGAGTAAGGAAAAAGACTTTGGTTGGAGGAAACCATCAGAGTAAGGCTTTCAGTTATTCTTCTTTTATTTGTTACAAAAATTAGTTTTCCTCTTTATTTGGATTTGCTGTAGAGTTTCTGCTGTCTCCCAAAAGGTGACATTAGAGGTGATACAAAGGGACAGGTGGCCCTGTTGTCCCGGACCAATGCCAATGTGTTTGATGAGGCTGTACGGGTGACTGATGGAGAAAGACCTGCAAGGATACATTTGATTGGGGTAAGAGTAAATTTCTGTTGACTGCTTCATGCACAGAAACATTACTGACAAACATAGTCAAGAAACTGTTCAATTTAATTAGGATTATGATGCAAGCAAGCATTTGGGTTTTTGAGTTTCCACCATCTGTGCCATGACTGACGTCTTTCTCCCTGAACATTCTGATTGTGCTAGCCAAACATTCCTGTACAGTCAGGCCCAACAAGAACCGAGGATCTTTTCTTTCTTCTACTCTTTAAAAAAACAAATGCCCTTCTCACCTTTGTGCGAATGAGGCTGCTGGCTACCTGCGAGTGTTCCGGTGTGTGTTGTTCAGTATTGTGAGAACGAGTGAGGTGACAACACAGCTGGGACAGGCCAGTGGGCTCCAGTGGATAGAGTGTGAATACCTGGTTCTAGCTCTGGTTCTGTCACTAACTTTGTGTGGCTTGCGGCAAGTCACAACTTCTGTGTGCCTCATTCTCTCCTTCTCTAAGATAAAAGTAATGCCTTTCCTTTACCTGTTTCACGGGGAAGTTATGGTTCAGTGACATGCGTATGGCATTTTTAACTCTTTGAAGCAAAGTTATATGACTAAAAGACATTCACTCATTCATTTATGAAAAAATATTTTTGAGGGCCTGCTGTTTGTAGGCACTCAATAAATATGTTGAGTGAATCATAATCAAAAGATGTTCTGACTTCTCTTTTTTATTTATAAAGATTATATAACCAAGTTATAGGAAAAAATTCAGCCGTAATCTCAGTATTTCATATAATTCTCATTTTTGCTATTTGTCTTTGTCCTTCTAGATGTGTATTTTTACATAATTGTAATTATAGTGTACATTAAAAAGTATTTTAACTCAACACGTAAGCATATTTCCTTTCATGTTGCTACTATAATGACTTTATAATGTTTCATGTAGTGGATATAGCATAATTTAGCCATTAAGTTATTGTAAGAAAATAGTATATGGGGAGTCCATGCTGGGCAAATATAAAGTAAGTCGCTCTCTTCTCTCTTTATCCGCTCATCACTTGTAGCATCTATCATTATACATGACCACATCTAGTTTCCAATTGTGCTGTATACTCCCTTATTTTGGTCTCTGTTTTATGTTAATGTGTTATGTGTCCCTTCCCAAAATGATGATAAATCCTTGGAGTGTGGAGTCTTTGACGTGTGTTTCTTCTGTACTGGGGCCTGGTGCCGTGCAAATGCTGGGGTCCCCAGCCGGTGCTCAGTCCATGCTTCTAGGTAGAATTGGGCTGAACTGTGACACAGTCAGGCCCTCCCATCCAGGAGCCAATAACCTTTTAAAACATAATAATCTGAACCTATAGACATTCTCTGTATGGTAAGTATTCATATTTCCACACTTTGTATTCAGGTGTCATTTTATTCTTCATCGCAACCTTTCTAATTCCTGGAAGGTAGATGATTTGAATTGTCCTTTTTTGACAAGAAAAAATTGCAACCAGCTCTTGCCTTTTTTAAAACATAGGAAGAGTTTGAGGTAGTAGCTAAAACTTAGCATTTGATAATCCTGAATTTTCAGGCTGCATTATAGCCTAGGGCTTTTATGCTTGATGAAATTTCTTGCTTACTGTCCTTGTGCTTTGAGTGCAATTTGAGATCCATTTCCAAGAAACTATCTTATTTCAGACTCACATCTCAACATTTGGTTTACTTTTGTTAAGACAACAACAAAAGCAAAACAAAACGAAAAACAGCAAAAAACCCCAAAAATCCCACCAAAAAACTTTTTCAGGGGATTAAATCATTTGGATTGGACAGAATCATTGATATTTGGATCCTCCTTCAGCCAGAGGAAGAACAGAAGAAACGTGAGTACCCTCCCAGCCATGGTGCAGTGGATGGAAGCTCTCCAGTGACGAGGGAGGGGAGAAGGATGGGCATTTTCTGAGTCAGAGTTCTTTAATTCTGGAGAAGGGTGGAGCTAGTGTTGCTCTTTTCCCATCAAGACTGGGATGCCTGAGGCCTCCTGTTTTCAGAGGTACTGGTAACTTTTTTCAGATCCTTCTCTCAGGAGTCATAATTTTTTTCTATTGTTGGCCCCTTAGGCTGTCTTCCCTCATTATCTCTTCTGTCTGCCAGGGCAACTTGACACATTGAAACTTCTGCATGTGTCCCAAATGATCGTTGATCGTTACTAACATTTCTATAGCACTTTTCTTTTCATTACTATGCTATTTCAAATCCCTGTGAAGTAGGTAAGGATCTCAAGGGTAGGGCTCTTGATCCTCAGTTTGGAGACGGAGAGGCTAAAGCACAGGTCATTTCACTGACTTGCCCAGGAACACACAGTAGGTTAGTGATGTAGTCAGGACTAGAACCTGGATCTCCCAGCCTTAAGACCTTTCACTCATGCTGTTGGTTAGGAACGTGTAGCTGCTGCCACTGTAGCCTGTATCACGTTAACCTATGTCTGTTCTTCCCAGGAAACCTCGTTATTAGAGACAGGTTTATTAGAAGATGGGTGCACAAAGAAGGCTTTAGTGGCTTAAAGAGGTATGTGACCGCAGCCGAGGATAAGGAGCTTGAAGCAAAGATTGCTGTCGTTGAAAAGTATAACATCAGGATTCCAGAACTGGTCGAAAGGATAGGAAAATGCCACATAGAAGACGTGGACTTTGCAGGTAAGGAAAACGCTTAGTTCTTCACTTCCCACCAGGAGGAGGAACAAATGCTTCTCTCAGGAGTCTTAGGTCTTCTGATGTTTCTTGCCAGTGTGAATAACATGTGTGACCAAGGGTGGCTTTGTTGTGTCCCTGGCATTGCCTGGGAGAAGGGAGCAGAGCTGTCATTCTTCCTCAGGGGCCCTTGACTTCTGTTCTGCCTCCAAGCTCACAGAATGGGACTTTCTGGTCCCAACTCTGCTGCCGTGTGACTTTGGGCAAGCCATTCACCCCTCTTCTGGGCCTCTGTCCCTACGTGTGTGAAGCATAGGGGGTAGGCGGGCCACTGTGAGCTCTGGAATGTGGTTCTGAGATGCACTAACTTACCTGCTGCAAATTTTCTAGTTTTCCCTGCATCTTTTTATTTTTCTCTTTTTTTTCTGGCTATATTTTCCTCTTTCCCCCTTTTCCTACAAAGCTGCACACAGGCAGGAAAATGAAGTTAGAGTTTTAAGGGTATAGTAGGAAGAGTACATTTCCTCCCTCTTTTGTTTCTCTTCCTGTCTTGCCCCTATCTAATGCTATGCTGTGTTTTTATTCCAGAGTACATTTTGGGTACTGTGCACAAAGCTAAAGGCTTGGAGTTTGATACCGTTCATGTTTTGGATGATTTTGTGAAAGTGCCTTGTGCCAGGCACAACCTTGCACAGCTGCCCCACTTCAGAGTTGGTAAGACTGGTTGCACTGAGGATTCTTATTATTTAAGAGTTGACTGGGACGCTTCCTTGGAATGCCTTGCTTGTGGTTGGATGGTGTGGCCTCTTGGAAGGATTATTCTAGAAGGAAAAAAAGCACCTCTTAGTTTTAAATTTTTTATTCATATACTACATTTTTTAGAAAAACTACTTCCAGAGCCCACCTCTCTTGAGGCTGCTTCTAAGGGCAGTTATGTTTATAATGTCCCTATTTAGCCTGCATCAGCTCTTCAGCTTTGGGTTTTTACCGTTAGACTCATAAAAGCTTTAAAACATATAGCTTACCTGCTCACCAAGGTCTTTTTTCTTTAATTAACTCTCCTTTTTATTAAAGAGGCCAGAAAATCATAAAAGGTGAAATAGTAAGCACTCTATATTACTTGTCTGCTTTTGTATAAATTTATACTGAAGTCTAGTTGTTAAACTCTATTGTTTTGGTTTTAATTCTTAGAATAAAATCATTTGAAGTGTTCCTACCAATAAAACAAACAAATAAAAGCTCTCAGTTAACTGTGGATTTGAAATTTGGGGCATAGCATACATTATCAGGCTGAGATAGAAATACTAAAAATTCCTTATATTTGATGACTGTATTCATAAAATGAGAGGACATGGTATTGAACATAAATTAAAGTGAAGTGCTGGTCATTACATGTTTACATATATATTTTTGTGGGAATAGTTTTTGAGAAGTGATTCACAACCATATAATCCATCTCTTAAAAGTATACAAGTTAGTGGCTTATAATATATTCACAGGTCACCTGTTCTTTCTTGAGTTTTTAGCATTGTGCTAGGTATTGTAAATGAGAGAACTGAGGTGTAAGGCATACAGTAAAGACTTGTCATTTGTTTTTCTTCTCTGGTTGTCCTGTGACTACATAAGACATTTCCGCATTGGCCCGAGTAAGAGAGAGCGTTAGAAAAAGGAAAGAACTTTGGTTTTAGAGACTTGGGTTAAACTCCTGGACCCTGGATTAGCCATGGCCTGTTTGTCCAAATGCACTATCTCCATAAGTCTCAGTTTCCCCACCAGTCCCACAGGGTTGTTGTGAGGAAAACTGAGAGAATGAACAGAAAATATGCAATGGGTACATCCCAGGGGTTGAATAACCAGTGAACCAATTCCCAGTAGTAGCACTAACTAAAACTCAGTGTTTTATGCCACTAGGGTATTAGGTTTTTGTCTATTTTTGGAGTTGGTGTTTGTAGGAAAGTTTCATATTTGATAGCCATCAAATCTTGAGTGTGTGTGTGTTTTTAGGGAGGCTAGATGAGGGGTAGTTAACATTTAGATGAGAACATAAATTTTTGTAAGCAGGCTTTTGAGTTGATGTATTTTTTCCCTTAACTTTCCTTAGAGTCCTTTTCTGAGGATGAATGGAATTTACTGTATGTTGCAGTAACTCGTGCCAAGAAGCGTCTCATCATCACCAAATCACTGGAGAACATTTTGACTTTGGCTGGGGTAAGAGGAACCAGTAGTACAAGTTAGTTTAACAACATTCAGATTGTATTGGGTTTGAATCTCTCTGGGTTGGAAGAGAAGGGCTTCTTTCCTGAGTGCACAGAAGCCTATTACTAGTGCAAGAAGTGTCCTAACCAAAGAAACAAAACCATAGGTTATTTTCTAAATTCTTTCCTAATCTAGTTTTCAGAGTTCTAAAAATAAATACCAACTGTGTTCATGTATTTCTTAATTTCTCTCTTACTCAATTAGTGCTCAACACTCTTAGGGGAAAAAACGGCAAGAATGTTTTCTATTTGAACTTTCTCCCTCTCACTCCGTAGTTCCTTTTGAACTGGCAACGGCTGCTGTACCAGTAGACTTCTCCGAAAAGCACATGTCCTTGCCAGGGGAGAATGCATATTTAGGCACCTGGCCTCTCGTCACTGACTGAGATGCAGAAAAGTGTCAGCATTCACTCTCCTACCTTCTCCCCCACTCTCTTATTTCCACTTCCTTTCTGCTTTCACGGGCTGGACTATAAGCTAGTCAGTCTTTTCAACCTTGTTGGAAACTGAAACAGAAATTTGAGCTAACAGTTACCACTTAGTCTTTCCCTGAACCAAAGATAGTTAAGCCTGAAACCTAAAACTTAAATATAAAAGTTATAAATACTCTTCCCTCCTTAGCTATTTCCAAGACATAAAAGATTTTGTATAGCAGAATGACTTAATCCAATTGCCATATTGAATGTTCTGTCAAGGAGATGAGAATATGTGGAACTATAGAATCTAGGCATTGCTACCAGTGGCTTTGAACCTCTGGATGGGGTGGAGGTATGGGACAGTAATCATTCTTTAATAAATGGTGTTCACAGTCTGAGTAGTTAAGTGGTGGTGAAACAAAACTCTGATAACTCAGAATTGAATATTTATTGAGTGCCTAATATGTGCCAAGCACATTTCTAGGCACTGGAGCTATAATGGTGGGCAAGGGAAATTCCTGCCCTCACAGAGCCCCCATTGTAGGTGAAAAGACAGACAATAAACGAGTAATCAGATAGGATTTCTCTTTACATTTTGAGGAGAATATCAGAGCTTAAAAGGGAGAAACTTTGCAGGTAAATACTCTATATAACCAGTCAGAACAGCAAAAGCTTCTTGCCTAAGAATGATTACCTTGCTTTTTTATCGAATTTTGTGCTTTCAAGTTTCCTTCTCACTTTTCTTCCAAGCCTCTCTTAGTCAGGCCTATTTGGCCGTAAGAATGTTTCTGGAATTTGAAATCAGCTGCATGTTTCCCCAAGCAGCTTTGCTCCACCTGGGTCTCATCGTGTGACATCTCACCTTGTATAGCAGCTCACATGGCAGAATTTGGACTGAAGCCTTTTTTTAAAATCCTCACCGAGGATATTTTTCCATTTATCTTCAGACAGAGTGTGTGTGGGGGTGTAGGGGTTGGAGAGACAGTGAGGTAGATACATCGATGTGAAAGAGACACATCAATTGAGGCACTGCCCTTGGCAGGAATCAAACCTACGACTCCCTGGTCCAATGGCCAATGCTCTAACCGCTGAGCCAAACCGGCCAGGGCTGGACTGAAGCCGTTTTTGTTGGTTGCATCCTCAGTGGCACCTGGGTCACCAGTGGAGTTTCCAGAAACAACTTAGAGCCAAACTCTGTGAGTTTTTCTGTAAAGATCCAGACAGTAAATATGTTAGGCTTTGCAGGCCATGGGATCTCTGTTGTATCTACTCAGCTCTGTTGTTGTAGTAAGAGAGCAGCCGCAGGAGTTCATTAATAAATGAGTGTGACTGCGTCCCAATAAAACTTTATTTATAACAGGCACTGGTCTGGATTTGGCCCCCTGATTGTAGTTTGCTGACCCCTGGTTTAGAGATAAGTGTGGCTTTCTTCATTTTAGGGAGTGGAGTAGAATAATAATATTAGGTACAAATAATCTCTACCTATCACATAATTTTTTATATAAACTTTGATCTTGAGTATACCTGCAGTATGGTTTTCTCATAGACATACTGTTACATTAGTGGTTAGATCTGTAACAAAGCCAAGTTGTCATGTTGGTAACGTTTTTTATGGTTTTTTTAAATTGATTTTTTAGAGAGAGGGGAAGGGAGAGATAGAAATATTGATGTGAGAGAGAAACATTCATCAGCTGCTCCTGCCCACCCCTTACTGGGGATCGAGCCCACAACCCCAGCATGTGCCCTGACCAGGAATCAAACTTGGACCTCTCAGTCCATGGGATAATGCTCAATCCACTGAGCCACACCTGCCGGGCTCATGTTGGTAACTTTTTTTTTTGTTTTTGTATTTTATCCTCACCTGAGGACATTTTTGCATTTATCTTCAGATGGAGTGGGAGGGAGAGAGGGGGGAAGAGAGAGAGAGAAACATCAATGTGAGAGAGACACATTGACTGGTTGCCACCCACATGACCCCAACCAGGCGAGGTATGTGCCCTTAGTGGGAACTGAACCCGAGACTCTCTGATCTGCAGGCCGACGCTCTAAATGCTGAGCAAAACCGGCCAGGGCTCATGTTGGTAACTTTTAATGGAGGTATTGTAGAGCAGTGATATCATTTCACAACATAGGTTAAATAGAATTTTTCTTTAATTTAGGAAAATTTCAAGACATTTCAAAGTCGAGAAAATAACATATTAAATTACCATATACAAATCACCCCCTATATATATTTGGAGTACATATCTCTAAAAAAATACAGACCTTTTTTCCATAACCAAAGTGCCATTATCATTTTATATAATTTATAATAGTTCCATGTGGCTCTACTGCCCAATCCATAATCATACTTTTATGATGATCTCAAAAATGCCTTTTTACAGTTGGTTTGTTCAAATCAGGATCCAGACATTTGGTTGTTAGGTCTCTTACATTTCTTTTTTATTTTATTTTTTTATTAATTTATTTTTGTTACAGATGTTTCTCCTTTTCCCCCCATTGATACCCTCCTCCCCCTCCCTCCCTGCCCCGTCCCCAGTTTTGTTGTCCATGTCCATTTGTTATGAGTACATGCGTACAAGTTCTGTGGTTCATCGCTCCCCTCCCCCACCCCCTCTTCTGGCAATTGTCAGTCTGTACTCTACTTCCATGTCTCTGGGACTACCCTGTTCCTCAGACTGTTATGTTCATTATATTCCAGAAATAAGTGAGATCATATGATATTTGTCTTTCTCTGCTTGTCTTGTTTCGCTTAGGATAATAGTTTCCAGGTCCTCCCATGTTGACTCAAAGGATAAGAGATCTTTCTTTCTTACAGCTGCATAGTACTCCATTGTGTATATGTACCACAGCTTTTTTATCCATTCGTCTACTGATGGACACTTGCGCTATTTCCAGATCTTAGCTATTGTAAATAGCGTTGCTATGAACATGGGGGTACATATATTCTTTCTGATTGGTGTTTCAGGCTTCTTAGGGTATATTCCTAGGAGTGGGATCACTGGGTCAAATGATAATTCAATTTTTAATTTTTTGAGGTAACACCATAGTGTTTTCCATAGTGGCTGCACCAGTCTGCATTCCCGCCAGCAAGGGTACTAGAGTCCCCTTTTCTCCACACCCTTGCCAACACTTGTTGTTTGATGCTTTGTTGATGGCGGCCATTCTGACAGGTGTGAGGTCATACCTCATTGTTGTTTTAATTTGCATCTCTCTGATGATTAGTGATGTCGAGCATTTCTTCATATGTCTCTTGGCCATTTGTATGTCCTGTTTGGAGAGGTGTCTATTTAGTTCCTCTGCCCATTTTTTAATTGGGTTCTTTGTCTTCCTTTTGTTGAGTTGTTTGAGCACTATATATTTTGGAAATTAATCCCTTATCTGATATATCATTGGCAATTATGCTCTCCCATACAGTGGGTTGCCTTTCCACTTTGATGGTTGTTTCTTTTGCTGTGCAGAAGCTTTTGAGTTTGATGTAGTCCCATGTGTTCATTTTTTCCTTTGTTTCTGTTGCCTTAGGTGATATATCAGTGAACATTCTGCTGCGGATGATGTCTGAAATTTTGTTGCCTACATTTTCTTCTAGGATTTTTATGGATTCATGAGTCACATTTAAGTCTTTTATCCACTTTGAGTTTTTTCTTGTGTATGGTGTAAGATGATGGTCTAGTTTCATTTTTTTGCATGTAGCTGTCCAGTTTTCCCAACACCATTTATTAAAGAGGCTGTCTTTACTCCATTGTATGCTCTTGCCACCTTTGTCAAATATTAATTGAGCATAATGTTTTGGGTCAATTTCTGGGTTCTCTGTTCTATTCCATTGATCTATGTGTCTGTTGTTGTGCCAGTACCAGGCTGTTTTGATTACAATAGCTTTGTAGTATGACCTGATATCCGGTATTGTGATCCCACCTACTTTGTCCTTCTTTTTCAAGATTGCTGTGGCTATTTGGGGTCTTTTTTTTGGTTCCATATGAACTTTTCAAGTATTTGTTCTAGTTCTGTGAAATATGTCATTGGTATTTTGATGGGGATTGCATTGAATCTACAGATTGCTTTGGGTAATATGGACATTTTAATGAGGTTAATTCTTCCAATCCATGAACAAGGTACATGCTTCCACATTTTTATATCTTCCTCTATTTCTTTTTTCTATGTCCTGTAATTTTCTGCAAATAGGTCCTTTACTTCTTTGGTTAAGTTTATTCCTAGGTATCTTAATTTTTTTGCCGTGATGGTAAATGGGGGGGGGGGTAACTTGTTTAGTTTCTCTTTCTGTGAGTTCATCATTGGTGTATAAGAATGCCATCAATTTCTTGACGTTAATTTTGTATCCTGCTACTTTGCCAAATTTATTTATTAAGTCTAGTAGATTTTTGATGGAGTCTTTAGGGTTTTCTATGTATAATATCATGTCACCTGCGAATAATGACAGTTTCACTTCCTCCTTACCAATTTTGATCCCTTTTATTTTTACTTCATGTCTGATTGCTGTGGCTAAGACTTCCAGTACTATGTTAAATAAGAGTGGGGAAAGTGGGCGTCCCTGTCTTGTTCCTGTTCTTAAGGGAAATGTTTTTAGTTTTTGCCCATTGAGTATGATGTTGGCTGTAGGTCTTTCATATATGGTCTTTATTATGTCGAGATATGATCCCTCTATTCCCACATTGCTGAGCGTTTTTATCAGAAATGGGTGCTGGATTTTGTCGAATGCTTTTTCAGCGTCTATTGATATGATCATGTGGTTTTTATCTTTCATTTTGTTTATGTGGTGTATCACATTAATTGATTTGCGAATATTGAACCAGCCTTGCATCCCTGGGATGAATCCCACTTGGTCATGGTGAATAATTTTTTTGATGTATTGCTGGATCTGATTTGCTAGTATTTTGTTAAGGATTTTGGCATCTATGTTCATCAGGGATATTGGCCTGTAGTGTTCTTTCTTTGTAGTGTCTTTTTCTGGTTTTGGAATTAGAATTATGCTGGCCTCATAAAATGAGTTTGGAAGTCTTCCTTCTTCTTTAATTTTTTGGAATAGTTTGAGGAGAGTGGGTGTTAGTTCTTCTTTGAATGTTCGGTAAAACTCCCCCATGAAGCTGTCAGGGCCTGGGCTTTTGTTTGCTGGGAGGGTCTTGATTACATCTTCAATTTCCTTCGTTGTTATTGGCCTGTTCAAGTTTTCTATCTCTTCCCGGTTCAGTTTTGGGAGACTATGTGTTTCTAGAAATGTGTCCATTTCACTTAGATTGTCAAATTTGTTGCCATATAAATGTTCATAGTATTTGTTAACGATCTTTTGTATTTCTGTGGTGTCAGTTGTTACTTCTCCTCTTTCATTTCTGATTTTGTGTATTTGGTTTCTCTCTCTTTGTTTCTTGGTGAGTCTAGCTAAGGGTCCATCAATCTTGTTTATCTTTTCAGAAAACCAGCTCTTTGTTTCATTGATCCTTTGAATTGTTTTTTTGGTCTCCATGTCGTGTATTTCTGCTCTTATCTTTACTATTTCCTTCCTTCTACTTGCTCTAGGGTTTTCTTTTTGTTTGCTTTCTAGTTCTTTAAGTTGTGAGGTTAGGTAGTCAATTAGAAATTTTTCTTCTTTATTGAGATGGGCCTGTAGTGCTATGAACTTCCCTCTCAGAACTGCTTTCGCTGCATCCCACAGATTTTGTGTTGTTATGTGTTCATTTTCATTGATTTCCAGGAAGTTTTTAATTTCTTCCTAGATCTCCATGGTAACCCATTCATTGTTCAATAACATGTTATTTAGCCTCCATGTCTTCAAATGTCTTTGCATGTTCTTGTTGCAATTGATTTCTAGTTTCATGCCATTGTGATCTGAGAAGATGCTTGATATGATTTCAATCTTCTTAAACTTGTAGAGAGGTCTCTTATATTTCTTAATTTAGAGCAGTAAAGACCCCCCTCCCTCCTTTGCAATGCTCCTAGGATTTTTGCAGAAACGGAGTCAGTTTTCCTACATAATGTTTCACATTCTAGATTTGCTACCTTGTGTGGTTGTATAGCTTATTCTGCTATTGCCTACCCTAGATTTCCTATAACTGGAAATTGGGCATAAAGGCTTAATCAGATTCAGGCTTAACTTTTCTGGCAGGAATCCTTTTTTTGGGGGTCAGGGAGGGACTTTGCTTTGTATTGCCTCACATCAGACGGCAATGATATCAGATCATCTCCTTTTACTGATGCTAAGATTGTTCAACCTTTCAGTAGACAGAGCTAGGAAATCCATATTTTTGAAAAGAAAGAAAAATCAAGAGTTCATGCTGATAATTCTAATCCCAACTTTTTATTTAAACTCCTTATTGTTAAATGTAACACAAATATAGAAACAGATGTATAGTTTGCAGTTAGGATGAGTGAATGTTTGCCCAGGTCAGGGGATTGGATTTGCCAGCTGTCCCACATTCCCTCACAGTCAGCACCCCCACCCTTCTGAGAGTAACTGCTGTCCTAGCTTTTTAAAAAATATATGTTTCTATTGATTTTAGAGAGAGAGAAACGTTGATGTGAGAGAGAAACATCGATCAGTTGTCTCCCACATGCACCCCGACCAGGATCGAACCCTCAACCTGGGCATGTGCCCTGACCAGGAATTGAACCAGCGACCTTTCGGTGCAGTCCCGATGCCCAAATAACTGAGCCACACTGGCCAGTGCTGTCCTGGCTTTTACCATGAGGACTTCCTTACTTTTTCTTAGTTTCTAACCAAGTGTGCACCACCACCATTGTGAGTCATAAAGACATTTTTGGCTCATGCTGTCTTCATCCTTTCATTACTGTAAGGCTGCACTGTGTCTGCATTATCAGAGCCTGAGGCCATTTACATTTGCAACTCTCATCAGTTATAGTTCTGCAGTCCAATTCAGACGAACATTAAAGGATTTTTACTTCTTTTACATTTGAATCTTTTCTCCTACACTGAAAATCTTGGTTCCCAACAGTATTTATTCGTTGCTTATTTACACTATTGTATTGTGTAACAAACTTTAAAAATAATACCAATATTACTGAACACTGAATGGAGTTTAAGATTTCCTAGCAGCTCCATGTCCCCATATTCCACTGAGAGTGTATAGTCAAAATACCATATTCTGAAGGCACTTGAAATAAGTTATTTTTCCTCTGTAGTTGGATGACCAATTTAATTATAGTAAGATATACAGTTGTTTGTTTATAATCCCTATAGGAATTACTTGGCTTTTTTTTTGTAGTGGTTGTTGTTAATCCTCACCTGAGGATATTTTTCCATTGATTTTAGATAGAGTGGGAGGGAAGGGGAGAGAGATACATCGATTGGTTTCCTCCCGCATGACCCAGACCAGGGCCGGGGATTGAACCTACAACCCAGGTATGTGATCTTGACCAGGAATCAAACCCATGACTGTTTGGTCCACGGGCCAGCGTTCTAACCATTGAGCAAAACTGTCCAGGGCTGCTTGGCTTCTTTTTGACTTAATTATCTTTTTGGAATGAGTAGGACATTTATGTTTTCAATGTCAAAATTTTGTAACATATATATTTAAAGAAGTCTCATTCCACCCCTGTCCTCTTCAGAGTTTCTCTCCCTCTGTCACTGATAGCTTATTCTTAAATTAGTTTTTGTTTTATCCTTCAGTATTTCTTTTTGCAAATATGTATATATTGTATATATTTTTTTATTCTCCATTTTCACAAAGGTGTCATTCTATATAAATGTTCTGAACCTCACTTTATCACTGAGAAATTTGCATGGAAATCACTATCAGTTCATGAAGCTCCTTCTCATTCCTTTATACAAGCTGAGTAGCCGTTCACTGTGTTGATGAATCATGATTTACGCAGTTTTTCACTAACAGATACTGGGTTCTTTCCAATCTTTTGCTCTTAATAGTAATGTCACAATGCATAATCTTATGCACAAGTCATTTTCTATTCTTGCCAATGCATCTTGGGGATACACTTCTAGGATCTTAATTTCTGGGCAAAAGATAAATGAATATGTGATTTTTCTAGATATTGCTGTATACCTCGGAGTCCCACCAGTTTAAGTATAAGAGTCATGTAGGCTTTTTGAAACTAATTTGAAACTTACCAGTTGGTTACTGCATACATTTTATGGGGTAAATGAGTTTTCCCCATAAAGAAAAGAATACAAAATCTAGAGAAATACTTCCCCCTTTCTGAAACTGGGTTGGGAAACATCTGAGGAAGCCCCAGATATATGGCCCATTTGTGTGAACAGATGTTTATAAGTCTGAGGTAAGAGTACTGCTTTTTCTTCATCATAGCTTTTGAATCAACTTGGAGACATCCTGTTTTAGAAGTGGCTAAGTCCACCCTCTGGTCAGAGAGGAAGGCTATAGAGAATCTTGAAGGCTCTGGGGGAGGGGAGGAGGGTAATCATTGAGAATGTGAAAGCATGTTGTGAACAGTAGTCGTGCATGGGGAGGTTTTAGGACATCAGTGAGCCATTGTTTCCCACTGCATAGAGTGATAAACCATTTGGTCTCCCCTGTAACCAAGAGTAGGGCCGGCAGCCTACTCTTTCTCTGACCCCTTTAGAAAATCTAGCTAATCACCAGGAGCCTTTTTGTTCCTTTGCTTATTTTATTCAATTATGAAGTGACATGGAGTTAGGCTTGTTGCTCACAGATAGTGTCTTAGCCTTCCAGAGTCTTAGATCCTTAATCCAGATCTCATAGGCATATCCTCAGAACAGTGCCTAGCTCGTGGTTGGAGCTCAGTGTTTGTCGAATGGATGAAAGCAGCATCCCCTCTCTTTCTGAGGCTGCTCATGGCCTGACTTCACAGGCCTCAGATCAGACTGCCTCGGGTCACATCCCAGTTCTTCCACCTGGGCACTTTGTGACAGCGGGCAAGCTACTGATCACTCTGTACTTCTGCTTTCCAATCTGTGAAGCTGGCGTAACAGCACTGACTGCCCCTCTGAGGAGGGCATAGTGAAGGGCCGTGGTGAACTGGTGAAACAACTGCTTTACAATCGATTGAGGAAAGCAGAGGGGATGCTTAAAGCAGCTAGTTGTTTTGAGACACTGAACCCCAAGAGGGAAGTGTCGAGGGGAGAACTGGCATTTGTGGTCACGGCATGCATGTGCTCATTCATTCAGCAATGATTGCTGAGCACTTTCTACATCACAGAAGTGCTGTTGAGTCATGTACTTCCGTGTCATTTAGCTTTGCATCTGGAGATTACAGGAGACACAGAGACAGAGAGACTCTGGTGCTTGGTGATTTAAGAGCACAGGCTCTAGACTTAGGCACACCCAGGTTTGAGCCCCACATCTGCTGCAGTTGAGCTCTGTGATCTTTTGCCCTCATATATGAAATGGGAATGATGACAGTATCACCCCCAGGAAATCGTTGGTGAGGGTTGTATGTACAGTGCTTTAGAAGCAAAGGACCTGACTGCTAGTAGGGAAGCAAGGCATTTAAAAACAAACAGCCCGGGCCCAGCCGGTGTGGCTCAGTAGATTAAGCGTTGCCCCATGGACTAGGATGTCCTTGTTCAATTCCTGGTCAGGGCACATGCCCAGGTTGTGGGCTTGATCCCCAGTAGGGGCCTGCAGGAGGTGGCTGATCAATGTTTCTCTCTCACATCGATATTCCTCTCTCTCTTAAAAAAAAAAAAAAAATTGAAAACAATAAAACAGCCTGGCATAATTTGAGGAGGGGAGGTGTAGGTGGTGGCATCATGTGCCTTTGGATTCCTGAAGGCCAGGTGTTCAGTGAAACTTTCCCCCTGTGACAGTGTTTGCAGCAGCTGCAGTGGTCCATCTGCCAGTACATTACAAAGTTTGATGTAAGCCCTTCACAGTTCTTTGAGTGATGGAGTTTCCCCACTGTTACTGGTCCTCATATCTGTGAAAGTATCAGACACCCAAGATGTTTCTAAAGAATGTGAGTGGCCTAATTAGTTGATTTACCTATTCAGTTGATAAATATTAACTTATAGAGCCCCTGTCACGAGCCAAGCACTGTAGTTAGTGCTAGGACGTTCAGGTAACAAAACAAGTAAGGTGCTTTATAGTCTAGGAGGGAAGCCATTAGGTAGTTTTAGATCTAACAGCAAGATTTTGGGAATTGGAGTATTTCCAGCTCCTTGCCTAGTAGAGTTTCCAAGTAGAGTGTGGCAGAGGTATTGCTATTATTCTTTCTCCCTGTTTTCTTTCCAGGAGTATTTCTTGCAAGCAGAGCTGACAAGTAACGTTTTAAAAACAGGAGTGGTTCGCTGCTGTGTGGAGCAGTGCAACAACACCATCCCAGTGGACACTGTGCTCACCATGAAGAAGCTCCCCATCACTTATGTATGTGGTCTTGGCTGCCGCTGTGGCTTTCTATAGGATCTAATTCAATTGTGTGTGTTTTATTGCATGTGAGCTATATGATTTCTGGGCTGTGGGTGAGGGAGATAAAAGAGAAATTTGTACAGTCCTTCTCAGGGTCTTTTCACATGTAAGGCACAGGAGATGCCAGATCTACCTCTGTGTCAGAACGATGATAACAACATAATCAATGTGGGTAGCATAGGCTGGGAGGTGGGTGTGACCGACACTCCAAGGAGGACTGCGTACCTGGAGGGCCTGGTTAACTTGTTCTTGGCTCTTCATCCCTCGCCTTAATAAAGTTGGGTTTCTGCTGTAAGGGAATTTGATAGAGTTGAGTCTACCCTAGATGAGCATGCAGTGAAAAGTGTTACCTCAGAGGTTTGCACAAGTCCGAAAATATCAGAATAATAATACATAGTCCCTTGGCAGTGCAACAGCAAGTCAGCACTGTTCAGTAGACAATCCTTGTTCTTTGATTGTTCCCCTTCCCTCTTTTTCTTATCCCTCACTGCAGAGCAACAGAAAGGAAAACAAGGGTGGCTATCTCTGCCACTCCTGTGCAGAACAGCGCATCGGGCCTTTGACCTTCTTGACTGCCTCCCCCGAGCAGGTGCACTCCATGGAACGCACCGTCGAGAACATAGTACTGCCCAGAAACGAAGCTCTGCTTTTCCTTGTCTTCTGAAAGCCAGGAGGAGCATTCTCCATGGTACCGATTGCCTTCTGCGGACTCCAGTTACTTGAAGAAAGCCCGTGTGGGGTAGGGTTCTCATTCACCTGAGACTCTGAACTCACTCACAGAGCATTTTTGAGGAAGATGAAGCCAACCAAGTTGGACCTGCCATTTCTCCATTCCCTATAGGTAGTCCGTTTCCTGCCCCTCCTCCATGTACACAGGCTGGGGAGGTGAGGGGTGTTCTTTTGATACAAAAAACAAAAACCAGCAACAACAACCTACAACATTTTATGTATTTAAACTTTTATTACAAGGTTTCAATTAAACAGGCATTGTAGAATTGACATACCACTGTGTGACACTTGCCTTCGGCCCTGTTGTTTTGAATTTTCTCCAGCTTTCTTTTTTCCATTTACTTTTTTTGACAGCTCGGTCAGTGTTCACACGATACAGCAAGCAGAATATGAGACTTTTATCCAGAGTGATAATTGCTGCTTCAAAATGAGATTTTCAGGGTGGGGAGACTCGTATAAGACATAGCGTGCCTTTGTTATCACGGGGTTCACAGTTTACGCAGGGAGGCAACATCATACAGAAAGAGACAAGCACAAAGTGAGAATAGCTAGACTTCTTGTATTTGCCACAGGTAGAAGTGAAGATCAGAAATACTTGAGAGGGAATGCGTGAAGGGGGGTCAGTGGTAAAAAGAAAAATAAGTAAGTACAGGCATTACTGAGCAACACCAGAAAATAGCTTACTATTGTCTAGTAATTTGTAACCAAAAAATAAAAACTTGAGAGGGAAGCCAAGTTGGCCAGCCAAGGGGTTGGGGATGGGGGAACGGGAGTAGGTAGAGATAGAAAGTTGGTACCTGGTTTGCTGCCTGGGGATGGGGGGTGGTTTTAATAAAGCTATTATTATAGAAACCAGTGAAAAATTCACATCACTTAGATGTCCATGGATCTGGTATTTTTACATTTTTGCCATACAGCACTTCAGGGATGCAGCTAGCAGGTGAGGGAGTTGGCACGGCATTGCTCAAAGAGTTCACCACATCTAGAGTCCGAGCCAGTCAAGCGGAACCCAAGAGCAGACCTCATAGCTTCAGTTGTTGCAGTCTCCCTTTAACCTCTCCTACATCAGGCTCTAGTGGAAGCTTAGAGTGCAGGCCGGTGAGTACAGCAAGGGTGCTGTTGGATTGGGCCAGGGGTGCTTGGAAAGGGTGAATGCCAAGTCACTGTTCGCATATTGAGGAAAATTCACAGAATTGGACCTGAAGACAAATTTAATGAGAAAGGGACGGGGCTGTTTCATCTACTTGGCTGGTATTTCTGGCCCAGCTTTGTTTGATGTTTATGGATAACTTGGAATAAAAGAGCAAACGAAAGGAAATTAGTTGAACTTAGATTGGTTACAGTATTCAGTATCATTCAAAAGAGTGGTTTGGGGGAAGGGTGGCGAGGGAGGGCTCATTAACACGTTTCCTGGAAATCTAGTTCTGCCAACCAAAGAGAAAGCAACTTATGTATTGGAGGACAAGTCATTAACTCAGTGAACCTTCACTGAACACCTGTTGTGTGGCAGATGCCATGTAAGTAGGTGTATGCAATCAAAATGTGGTTTCTGACTCATGGAGATCATGTAATTGTAGTTTGAGGTGCCAAGTGTTTGGAGAGAGGGCGGTATAAGTGCTCTGGGAACGGGAGGGGTGTTTTTATCAAAGTCCAGGGCCGAGGGCTGCCCCAAAGGGGGTGGTGCTGCAGCTGTGTTTAATAATAGGATGATTAGTTAGCCAGCTATTAAAGAATGAAATAATATTCTGGGAAGAAGGGCACAAAGAATGTGTGTGATAATGGCACTACAAGAGCAAAATGTCAGTCAGTACTACTATTTTGGTTCTTATTTTGAGAAATAACAGAAGCTAGGAATTAGTACTGGTATTTCATTTTTAAAGAATTTTTTTTAATCAGTAAAACTAAATATTTGGTGTGTTTCAAATAGAAAAGGCAATTTTTAAGTACACAGTAATAATATAAATTTTAAAAACTTTAAATGTCCATTATCATTTTAATATAAATGATTAGATGAGAATAATAAAAGCATTACTCAAAAATATAAACTATTAACTACAGGAAAATGAAAATATTAGATCTTTTTAAAAGTACAGTCTTTAAGAGGTTCTCATGATTTCATTTAGTTGTGAATATACAGGGGTGTGCAAAAGTAGTTTTATAGCCCTGGCCATATGGCTCAGTGGATAGAACCCTTGTGTGCATGGGTTCGGTCCCTGGTCAAGGACACATACCTGGGTTGCAGGTTTGATCAACGGCCCCAGTCAGAGTGTATGGGAGGCAACCAATTGATGTGTCTCTCTCACATCGATGTATCTCTCTCTCTCTCTCTCCCCACCACACACACACTCTCTCTCTAAAAATCAATGGAAAATATCCTTGGGTGAGGATTAGCATAAAATTTTTTTTAAAAGTAGGTTGGTTTACAGTTGTTTATATGGAAAAAGACACGCAGGTTATGATTATTTCAATAACTTTTTTTTTTTTAATTTATCTTTTCCTTTATTGATTTTAGAGAGAGAGGAAGGGAAAGGGAGAGAGAGATAGAAACATCGATGACAGAGAACATCGATTGGCTGCCTCCTGCATGCCCCCCACTGGGGATCAGGCCCACAACCTGGGCATGTGTCCTGACCAGGAATTGCACTGGCAACCTCTTGGTGCATGGGTCAACGCTCAACCACTGAGCCACACCAGCTGGACTCAATAGCTTTCTTTTAAAAAATATGTTTTTACTGATTTTTCAGAAAGAGAGGAAGAGAGAGAGAGAGAGACAGAAACATTGATGCAAGAGAGAAACATCGATCGGCTGCCTCCTGTGTGCCCCCTGCTGGGGATCGAGCCCGAAACCTAGGCATGTGCCCCAGCCAGGAATTGAATCAGGACCTCTCAGTCCATGGGATGACGTCAGTCCACTGAACCACACCCGCTGGGCTACAGTAGCTTTCATTATTAACACTGTTTTACATACAGCTGTAAACCAACTTTTACCCACTCCTGTATTTATGTGCAAGACTTTCTGTAGAAGTGTTTAACCATAGTAATTGGGAGAAAATAAGGAAAATAATTACTATAAGTTAGTTCCAAATATTTTCTCTGGTTCAATCATTTTTTAATAATTTCTCTTATTTGATAACTTAGAGGAGATCTTTTTAAATTTAAGAATCTATAATCAATTGATAGTAAGTTCTAGATTTTTATTTCTGAGAAAGCATTTTTTATTTGTCTTTATCTTCTTTGATTTTTTTTTTTTTATCCTCACCCGAGGACATTTTTCCATTTTTTGTTCAGATAGAGTGGGAGGGAGAGAGAGGAAGAGAGAGAGAGAAAGAGAAACATCAACGTGAAAGGGACACATCGAGTGGCTGCCTCCCGCATGACCCAACCAGGGCCGGGGACAAATTGCAACCGAGGTACGTGCCCTTAGTGGGAACCGAACCCAGGTCTCTCTGGACCGCAGGCCGACACTCTAACCGCTGAGCCAAACCGGCCAGGGCACGATTTTTATCCTGTATATAGAGGTTCTGATTCAGGGTTACCCATATGAAAATAAATGCTGTTATGTCATATTCCATTTGTTTAGAAGGTACTTACAATAATATAAAAATTACTCTTGCAATAGAAATGTTGAAATACCATAGTGTGTTGTAGACTACATATTAGTTTTTCCTTTCACATAATTATTCTCGAAGAGGTAGCATCAGTAAGACTTAGAGCTTAGATGAGGATGGTGAGGCAGCGATAGGAATCTCAATAGGATCTTCAGTTTTCTGGCCAGTTCTGCGAGGTAGTTGAGGATACCCTTCACTGAGCCAGAAAACGGGAGATGTATTATGTTTGTGTAAAAAGTGATGAATTTTGTTTTTGACATGGTGAGTTTGGGGTGCTTATGAGAAATCCAAGTAGAACTGTCCAGAAGGCTGTTGAGGAAATAGATTTATACTTCAGCAAATTGCTTTGGGCTAGAAATAGAAGTTTTAGGGTTTTCAGTACATAAGTGGAGTTAAGATAGTTCATTTTATGGGTCTTGATGAGCTTCTTACAGCATAGTATTAAGAATGAAAAGAGCAGAGGTCTAAGAAGTAAGCCTTAGGAACATCAGGTTTGGGATTAAAAAGGAAAGAGGATTTTGTGAAGAAAGTGACAACTGATTCCAAAAGATAAACTTGCTACTTAATTTGAGAGAGGAAAGAGTTTAAGCAAAAGTGGTCTTCAGCATCCAGTGCTGTAGAGAGACTAAGTAAAATAAAGGTTTACAGGTGTTCTTGTAACTGACCCTCTGAAAGTCAGTGGCAACATTAGCATGATCAGTTTCACTGAGGCTAGAGGCCAGACTGCAGTGGGCTAGAATGTGAGTGGGGGACTTCTGGTAATCTGATGGACTAAACATATGTATTTACTTTGGCTGCTTCCTGAAACCATACTAAAATGACAATAAAAGGATTTTTTAAGGCCTAAACCCATTAAGGCAAAGAAAGCAGAAAAGAGATGACAGTCACAAAATTTTTGGAAGTTGGAAAGCAGATCAATGAGTGATAACTGAATTAGCTCATCTGAGAAAATGGAATGTTAAGCCCGAGAACTCAAAGTAGATGTGGGAATTGATGGCACCAGGTTCTTCTACAAGTAGAGTGTAAAGGTGGAGCAGAAAAACAGGAGATTGGTAAAAAGTTTGTTTAAATCCTCTGATTTTTTTAATCATGTCCCCCCATTCTGTATAGCTGGACAACTTCTCATCCTCAACCCTAGCATAAGACTGGAGGTTTAATCTCTGAGGAGAATAAAATAGAGGAATAGAGGAATGCCTCGTGTAAGAGACTAGACACAGCCAAGGACAGTGGCCATACTAACAAGACCACTGTCTTAGCGTAGGCTGCTAAAACAGAATACCACAGAGTTGGCAGCTTATAAACAACAGACATGTGTTTCTCACAGTTCTGGAGGCTGGAAGTCCAACTTCAAAGTGCCAGTAGATTTGGTGTCTGGTGACAGCTTGCTTCCTGCTTCCTAGACAGCCAACTTTTACTTGTGTCCTCTCGTGGTGGAAGGGGCAAGGGAGCTCTGTGGGGTCTCTTTTATAAGGGCACTAATCCCACTCATGGGGCTCCACCCTCAAGATCTAATCACCTCCCAGAGGATCCACTTTCTAATATCCCCTTGGGGGTTAGACTTAACATGAATTTATATACACAAAACACATATGTACATATATACATGTACCCACATACAGACTCTAGGTGGAAGATTGACAGTTCCTTCTCTAGGGAATATAACCAGCTTTGGGAGAAACACTAACAGTGACATTAAAGGTTCCTAAGGAAACTGGCCAACCAGATTACCTAGGGAAGAGCCTATAATCCTCAAACCCCACCCAAGTGCTCAGTATCAAACATGGTTTTAGTGCTTCACTCTTAAATCAGAGCTACTAGTAAACCAAAGGATTGTGAAACATCATAATAGAATCTCTAAGGTGAAGGTTGGATGTCAGAACAGAAGAATCAACTCGGAAGGAACAGTCTAGGCAAGGAGAAGGAAACAAATATCTTAAATATATTTATAGTGCACCCATGAAAAACAATCATATTTAGAAACAAAATTGAAAGAAATAAAA
Organism: Tadarida brasiliensis; assembly: GCA_030848825.1. Taxonomy (NCBI): domain Eukaryota; kingdom Metazoa; phylum Chordata; class Mammalia; order Chiroptera; family Molossidae; genus Tadarida; species Tadarida brasiliensis. Next base: position 89,458,118 of record CM061257.1, read on the forward strand.
ACCCAATAGAAGGATAAGTTGAGAAAATATCCAGAAAGTAAAGAAAAAAACAAAGATTGGAAAAAAGAAAACAAGTAGATTCAATTAAATAAGTTTAGCATCTGAATAATAAAGGAGTTTCAGGAAAAGAAAACTGAGGCTGGGAAATTTTTTTTTAATCATGGAAATTATCCGGAACTGAAGTATATGAGTTTCCAGATTCAAATGCTCAGCAAATTGAATGAAAATAGACAGTATCTTGTGGTACAGTTTTAGCAACACTAGAGGCAAAGATCCTACAAGCTCCCAGAAAGAAAGAAAGTCATCTACAAAGGTCCAAGACTCAAACTGTCTTCAGGTTGTGCAGTAGCTTTATTGTGGAGCTGTACCTCCCAAACCGTGGAGAAGTGATCTCCAACTTAGAATTCTCAGCCTAACTAAAGAATCAACAGGGTAAGCACATTTTCCCATGTAAAACTGAATCTACTGAGAAGCTACTGGAGGACTGAATTCCATTAAAGGGAAGAGCAAACCAGGAATGAGGACTTTCCTCTGGGAAACAAGCTGCCTGACTCAGGAGTGTGGAGAGGCATGCCAAGTGTTCCTGAGCACATTGCTAGGATTCTGACATAGTAGGCAGTGTTGAGGCTGGAGTTAGCGATAAATATATAGAAAATGAAGCAAACGGGGCAGGGAAACAAAGCAATTATTAATTCTTTAATAATTAAAGCAACAAGTTGTGCAAGGGAGAAAAAGTAACCATAGTTTACCACCTAGCTCAGCTGCGTATAATTGTGTTTTCATAGTCTTAATAATATCAGCGTGTGTATTAGAGGTAGGAAATGGGTGAAGGTGTGATAAGAAGAGGAGTGCTCGGTCTTCAGCTTCCATGGTAGGGAGTCAGTTGTAATGCCTGAACCTGAAAACAGAGTCCATAGGAGCTATCATCTAGAGCTACAGAATACCAACCAAAGCAATCAGCTAAAAGATTTTTAGTGCATAGGACGATGCTCAACCAACTGAGCCATTCCAGCCCTGCCAAGCTCATCTTTTAAAGGACCTCACTTGAAGGCTGAAAGAAATAGCCAACACAACATGAACATTCTGGGTCCTCCCCCCTCCCCCTTTTTAAAATGTCCAATTCAATGCTTCTGGATTTTTTTTTTAAGTAATCATTTTACTAATATTATATTTTCCTAATCTCTACTCAGGGTAAAACATTTTAAGGTAACATTTTAAGCACTTGTGTCACAGCCACATAACAAAGGGACACTGGCTTCCTAACCGAAAGCAGTCAGGACCTTACTACCCTCTGTCCTACCTCTGCTGCTCAGCAGTTCCTCATTTTAGGGTCTATTATAATGTTTCCACAATGACTAAATTTAGTATCAGGACATTTGGGGCTGTGAGTAACCCCAAACAAAAACTCTAACAGGCATTGAAAAGAAAATGTTATGATTTCACCTGGGACTGCCAGGAAGGGCAGGCTGTAAGGTGGCGCAATCCATGCTCAGTACTGTTCCTTTGCCAGGTCCTTTTGCCTCTCTCTGCCATCTTTACTGTCAGCTTCGCCCCAGGCTGGCTTCTCTGCAGCCAGCCATTTGCAGCAGTTCCGGGCAGTTCCAGATGCAGTGTCAGAAAGAAGAAAGCCTGTCTTCTGTGTCTTAGGAGCAAGGAACCCTTTCCCAGAAGCCTCCCTAGCCGACCTCTCATCTCAGTGGTCAGATGTGGGTCACTTGCCCATTCCTAAGCCAATCACTAGCAAAGAGGATGGTTTAAAATAATCAGGGTTTTCTCTCCTGAAGCTTGAGATGAGGTGATTTTCCTTTGATGCACATGGCTGTGTGGAAGAGGATAAGTACGCAAAATGTTGGGACTCATTGGAGAAGGAAGAGGAATAGGCAGTCGCCAGTATAAGATTATCCAATATATAAATAGATCTCATTTAGGAAATGAATTTAGCTTTATTAAGTACTTCCTACATGCTAGACACACTTAGGAGTTTGTGTACATTACTACATTTGGTCATCACAGCGAACCTGGAGGAGATGATGGAACAGGCTGTATAGCGACTGGGCCCAGACAGCTGTGCTGTAGCACATAGAATAGAGCTTGGGTTAAAACTCAAGTGCCATCCCCAAACCCATGGTATTTCCACTACCATCATGTAAACAGCTAGAACTCTTAAAAAAAAAAAAAAAGCAAACACCACATTTATTAAAAACAGAACGCATAGAAGAAATTCAGATGTTCTTAGCCATGACACTCTTTAAACCAAATGTTACCCCCATTTAGAGTGTAGCTGCTCTAATTAGACAGGACTGGAATTCTTTCTAAGCTCTCCCCCTGGGTAACCCCCAAGGTGCTTCTGGAGCCTCTGAAGCTTCGTGGAATATGCTGAAGACACCATCAGCTACATGCAACCCAGGTGACCCTGGACCACTGGGTCCTGGAGTGACTCGGGTACCCTCTGGATCTCATTGATCTCAAAGTGGATTTTGAAGATTACACTCTTGCTTTATAATTAGTGCTTTGGCTTTCTGACCAGAGAAATGATGAAACAGCACTGGAACTTAGATAACCATCTAAGTTCATGGTGTTGACATCTACCAGAAGGGGGCCAGTGAGTAGAGCCAGGGACTTGGGGAGAGACCCCCAAACTTCTGGGGATTCTATTCAGTTTCTTCAAGACCTTTGCTCTTTAAGGCTCCCCCTCCTTTTTTTAAAAAAAAAAATGTTGTTTAACATATAGTTACTGAGCAATCCTCTTGGAACTCCAGCTAATGTTATATATAATCCCAAGGGGTTATAAAAGAAGCATGAAGCTTCACAATATGACTCCTGCCTTATCTCTTACGTCGCCCTACAGATAGTTTGTCATTCCAACTGCTTTACTCTTTCTTTTCTGAACTTGTCACTTGCATTCCCATCTGTCTTTGCCTGTGTCAGGCCCCCTGTTTAGAACCCTCCCTGCCTATTTCTGTTTATTAAATCACACCCATTCTTCAACTCAGGTCCCATTACGTCTAAAATACTCCTTAAATATCCAGGTCAATAAACGCAGCGGAAGCAATATGTGCCAGTTCCTACCCTAGCCTGTCAGGGGCCTGGCAGTTTTTTCTTTCAGTCACCAGGTGAGCAGTCTGACTACCCCGAGACCACCATACTGTGAGGAAGTCCAAGCTAGCCACGTGGAGATGTCAAGTAGAGGAGTGCTGAGGGACCAGTGAGTGAAGCCTTCTTAGACCTTCCAGCTCAGCCCAGCCACTAACTGAAAGCACCCAAGTGAGTGACCCTAGTTGATGGCACATGAAACAGAGCTGCCTGGCTGAGCCCAGAGATAATCAACAGTGGTGGTTTGTTATGCAGCAACAGACAACTAGAGCAAGTAAGCATCATAGCAGGTCAGTTGGCAGGACTCTTCCCAGATAGGCTGAATTGAGGCTTTCGGGCAGGATGGGAGAGTGGTGATCTTGGAGATCTCTGGCAGGCAGCTTGCTGGTAGGGTGAGGGGGATGGATTAGGAAGGGGAACTTGATGCAACAGAAGTGCGCCTCAGATCCCTGCATACTATTTATCTGCCCTCCAGCATAGGCTGTTATTGCTCATTGCTCTCCATGCAGCCCTCCTCACTTCCGGGTCTCATTGTGCCTTCCGGAGCCAAACCCCCTGGTCAATTACTATACTGTGTAAAAATGAGGGACAGTTGTATGTAGAACTTGAGGCAGTGCTTGGAACTGTCAACAAAGCAGGGGGAGATGGGATGCACAGACAAGTGGCTGAGTGCCCCAAACATCACCTCCTTTGTAGCTTTGCCTGACAATGGGCTGCCCTGTCTCAGAACATTTAGCCATACTTCAGTTAGGAAGCTTTTACTTTATTGATCTAGCACCTATTAACCACCTTCAGGGCACTGCATTCGTCTCAGAATTCAAAGATGAAGACACAGTTCTTACTTTCGACATGTTCATCACTGCTTGATGGATAAATTCTGGGGCCATAGTATGTTTTGGCATTGTAGAGATTTTTTTGGTTTTTTCTTTTTTTTTTTTCTTTATTGATTTTAGAGAGAGAGGAAGGGAGAGGGAGAGAGAGAGATAGAAACATCAATGAGAGAGAACACCGATTGGCTGCCCCCTACATGCCCTACACTGGGGATTTGGCCCACAACCTGGGCATGTGCCCTAACTGGGAATTGAACCGGCGACCTCTTGGTGCATGGGTTGATGCTCAACCACTGAGCCACACTGGCCGGGCTGTAGAAGTTTTTTTTTTAACATTTCCCTAGAAGAACTACAGCATCTGGTAAAAGAATTCATTTAACCCTTTAGATCTTTGGGAAAAAACATCCCAGATTTGTTTATTTATTTATTTATTTATTTATTTATTTATTTATTTATTTATTTATTTATCCACCCCACCCTACTCTCCCTGGTCCTTTCAGACCTCACCTCCACCCCACCCTCTGGCTTCCATGTCTAGATCTAATTTTTGTCATGTAATTTACCCAGCTTGAACTTGGATGGATCATGGGGTTCTTCTGTGATGGGCCTGAACCAGTGATTTCAAAGCTCCAAAATGGGCCCCAGAAGTCCTCATATCACTCACTTTTCCAAAGAAAATGGTGAATTCAAACCACAGATCTATGTGGTTTGAACTAGCCCTATGATCTAGCCCTTTTACACTTAACAGAAACCTTTCAAAAATTGGTTCCATTGAACATCTTCCCAATTTCTTATGTAGGTTGTATTTGCTCTCAAATTAGTTTTAAAATAATAAGGGTCAAACTCCTAAAACTTCTTATAAAGAACAAACTGGATCCAGCCCTAGAAACTTAGGGTCAAGCAGCTGCAGAGTTTAAATCAGGCAGGTTCAAGGTAACGAAGTAATTAAGGCCAAGAGCGAATAAAATGGCTTAGCTCACGTGTTAGCAGTGAGTTTTTCTACTCATTGAAAAAGATATTTGCCTGTAGTGAAATGGTGAGGCTTTAAAATTCCAAGCACCAGCCATTTAAGTTTCTACTCTTCCTTTGCTTTTGATGAAACCATCTAAATTGTTGATGAAGAAGTTAAGAAGAAAGGGCACTTTGAGAGCTTCTGGTAGAGCGTGAATTGGTTGCTCTGTCCCACCTCCCAAATGCTTATGATGGCTACCTGACTACCCGGCTGTGTGACTGGGCAGTTGATAGCTGGCTTATAGTCAGGCCTACTACTCCCCGCCCCCCATCCCAAATTCTGTTCAAGCTCTGGCATTAATTGAGCCATTTAGCCTTGGGTAAGTCAACTTCTCTGGGCCTCAATTTTCTCATCTATACAATGAGGAGGTGGGATTAAGCCCATGATTTTATTTTTAAAATGTTATAAACAGCAAAGAAAGAAAGAGAAGAACAATGTAGAGCAAGAGCATGTGTGCACCAGGCGTACCTGGGCCAGAACCTGCCACCTGTGTCTTCTCACATGGAAATCCCATTAGACATTCTCTAAAACTGTGCTATGACCCACTTCAGGCAAGATTTTTTTCTCCATTTAGAAAAGCGGAGCTCAACCATTTGGGACTCGGTTTTCCTGCCTTTTTTCCTCTTATTTTTGTTGTTGTTGTGTGTGTACATTTCTTCTCAGTAATTCCGTTATTGCATTTTTTAATTGAAAATAGACATTTTATTTTGTTTATACAAGGTACAATTTCAAAATGCAAGTCATATAACATGTAGATATAATAGATAAGGAAGTATAAATATAAATGTGTATGTATATATAAAATGTCACTGAGTTCAGTTTTCTTTCTGAACCCTTAAATCTGGAGAATTCAATGGGCACGCTCTCTTTGCTCCCATTCAGTGCATGCAGAGCACCTAACTTGGAGAGTTTTAGGAGATGAAATGCTGATGTCATCCTTATAGATACCTCCTAAACCAGGAGGAGCCTACTCAGTTCACTTAGAGCCTCAGATATATTTCTTTTCTTTGTAAACTGCAAGTCAGGAGGAGGGACAGAAGAGAGAATCAAGCTGATAAGTTATCCTGAGTAAATGTCAGAGGGAAATAGAAGCCCTGACAGGAAGACCTGAGGCCTTCAAAGGCTGGAGCTTTGGGAACCTGGCCCTGTATCTGAGGCAGGGCAGGCATCGAGCTGCCATCCTAAGCCTGGAGAACCTACCCGTACACACAGTGCATAGGGTGGCCACAGTCGATAAAATGATGCCAGGATAGTTTAGCATCCTGGCAGCTTCTCCCTGGTACCCAACTCCTAGAGTCTTTTCTAAGTCCCCTCTGGCCAGAGCAGAGTTGGTGCCTTTGCTCCAGCCCTTGCTGGCCTTGGTTTTCTCCTGGCATTTCCTAGGTTGTTTGGCAGTTTTCTGTGTCCTCCTCTCCGCCACTGGTTCCCCCAGTCATTGGCATATCTTCCATGTTTTCCATCTGAACACTGGGTGTCCGGGAAGTTTGCCTGTAAAGCAGATAATTCACAGGTTTTGAAAAGAGGGAGGAGAGTGTTGCCCTCAAATTTAGTAAACAGATAGTTCCTATTGAACACTCAAATGGAGAAAACTCCATTCACAGATACTATTTAAATCCTATTTTGGTATTTTTAACCCCCTATCCACCAAAGACTTCCCAGTGCTGTTGGAGCAACTCCCCCCGCCCCCACCTTGGGAACCCCCTGCTAAAAAGTGGTAGTTTAAATGGCGAGAACAATAGAAGGAGAGAGTAACGAGGAACCCAGCTAAACCAGATGTGATAATCCTGATAAAAATGATGTAATATTTTTAAAGCTTTTGAAACAGTTCTGGGCACTTGGTGTTAAATAAACAAACAAATACATTAATCAATTCCTGAGTAACCAAGAGGAGAGGAGGCAGAACACATTAATTCCATGTTTCCATCTGTGTCGAATGATGTGTTTTTTAGGCCATGAATATCTGAGTCAGCAATTTCTTCCATGGATTATTTAATCCACCTCCTGAGGATATGTATTTTTCAGAACATTTTAAAATAAGCACTTTCGCACTAGCCAGTTTGGCTCAGTGGTTAGAGTGTCGGCCCAAGGACTGAAGGGTCAAGGGATCAATTCCCAGTCAAGGGCATATACGGGGGGGCAGGGTTTTGTTTGGGTTTTTTTTTTATCCTCACGAGGACATTTTTCTATTTTTATTCAGATAGAGTGGGAGAGAGAGAGAGAGAGAGAAAAAAAAACATTGATGTGAAAGGGACACATGGACTGGCTGCCTCCAGCACGACCCCAACCAGGGCCGGGGACGAATTGCAACCAAGGTACGTGCCCTTGATGAGAATTGAACCCGCGACTCATTGGTCCGCAGGCCGACGCTCTAACCGCTGAGCCAAACCAGCCAGGACTTAATTTTTAATTTTTTTATTAATTTATTTTTGTTACAGATGTTTCTCCTTTTTCCCCCATTGACACCCTGGCGTGCAGGTTTGATCCTGGCTCCAGTCAGGATCGTGTGGGAGGCAACAAATTGATGTGTCTCTCTCACATTGATGTTTCTCTCTCTGTCCCTCCCTCCCTCCTTCCCTTCCACTCTATCTAAAAATCAATGGTAAGCCCTGGCCAGTTTGATTAAGCGGTTAGAGCGTCAGCTCACGAACCAGAGAGTCCCCGGTTTGGTTCCCGCTAAGGGCACGTACCTCGGTTGCAGTTTGTTCCCGGCCCCAGTTGGGGTGTGCGGGTGGCAACCAGTCAATGTGCCTCTCTCATGTCGATGTTTCTCTCTCTCTCTTCCTCCCTCCCTCTCTCCCTCCGGCTCTATCTGAAGATAAATGCAAAAAAAAAAAAAAAATGCCCTTGGGTGAGGATAAAAATAAAAAAAGAATATAACTCCAAATACAGCATTTTATATGGAAATTATTACAGTGATATTTTGAAAATCCTTATAAAAGTCATTTTGCCTAGCCCTGGCCAGTTTGGCTCAGTGGTTACAGCGTTGGCCTGCGGACCAAAGAGTCATGGGTTCGATTCTGGTCAAGGGCACGTACCTCGGTTGCGGTTCGTCCCTGGCCCTGGTCAGGGTTGTGTGAGAGGCAGCCAGCCAAAGTTTCTCTCTCTCTCTCTCTCTCTCTCTCTCTCTCTCTCTCTCTCTCTCTCCCTCTCCCTCTCCCTCTCTCTCCCCCTCCCTCCCACTCTATCTGAAGATATTTGAAAAAGTATCCTCTGGTGAGGATTTTTTTTAAAAAGTCATTTTGCCTAAATGGATTTTTTTGGTTATCCTCACCTAAGGATATTTTTCCCATTGATTTTTTTTTTTTTAAAGAGAGACTAGAAGGGAGGGACGGAGGGGGAGAGGGAGAACGAGAGAGGGAGAGAGAAAGAGAGAAACATTGATGTGAGAGAGACACATCGATTGGTTGCCTTCTGCACAGGCCCCAACTGGAGCTGGGGATTGAACCTGCAACCCAGGCACATGCCTTTGACTGGGAATCAAACCCTTTGGTGCTTGGGCCAACACTAACCACTGAGCCATACCGGCCAGGGCTGTTCGGATTTTTTTGACAAGTTTTTAAGTAATATATCAACCTTAGTTTGTTAATTTCTGAACTATTTATGAGTTTTACGGCATTTCTTATTTGTTGAGTTGGTATTAACAGATTTTGAAGATTTATGTAAATTTTTAGGTAACATTTTCATTTTGGCTTTACAGTAGCATTTCATGAAAAGTTCATTTTTTTCAAAGTTAGGCTCAAAGGGCAGTAAAGTCTTTATATTGATATGATATTTAGAAAAGAGTATTTTTTTTTTTACTAGTAACTAAAAGTTTATTTTCAACAAATCTGAGAGAGAGAAACATCAATGGGTTGCCTCCTGTATGTGCCCCTACCGGGGATTGAACCTGCAACCTGGATATGTGCCCTGAGTCAGAATCGAACCTGAAACCTTTTGGTGTATGGGATGATGCTCCAACCAACTGAGCTACCCGGCCAGGGCCCGACACTCCTTTTGGTCAACATAGAAGTGGGTGAGAGCGAGGTCCTATGTCTCTAGCCAGGAAAGTGGTTCTTCCTTTGAGAAGGCAGTCACAATAATGAAGCTGTTTTCTCGGAGGAAAGGAAGACTCTTGTCCAGTATGATTCTCCTGTGCCACTCACCTTGACTTTTTGCAATAACATACCAGAAGAAACACCACACATACTCCACAAAGCACAGTGACAGATGTGGAGATTGCTGCCACTGAAAAAGAAGAGAACTAAGCTGGTATCATGCTAAAAGTTTCAGTAGCAGATTCATTTCATTTTGTTTTCCTTTTTATTGAATTTATTGGGGTGACACTGGTTAACAAAATTATACAGGTTTCAGGTGCACACTTCTACAACACATCATCTATACACTGTACTCTGTGTTCACCACCCCAAGTCAACCCTCCAGCCATCTCCATTTATGCCCCCTATAAGATTCATTTCTAAGAATCTGAAAATTCTTTATAGTTTACATTCCTTCAGAGAGATCCAAACGCCTTACCAACCAGCTTACTGTTACTAACGTTTCTTAAGGTTCCATGCAATTCAATCTATTCTACATCTGGGCAAAAAATACATTCCTTTCCCACCAACACTGCCAGTTCAAACTGTCCCCATTCATGTTATCCCATGTCCCCTGCTCCTAATCCTTTCCTTCCTGAGCAGAGTGACATGGTGATGGGCAAGGATGGGAGTAATTCAGGAGGGGAAAATAAGAGGCTCAGAGATCAGAAGTGGGGGTGGACAGATGAGGATGAGGCCAGCACTTCATGAGAAGAAATGCTTGCTGCTAAATCCAAAGTCAAGAAAGTACATGAGCCTAGCCGGTGTGGCTCAGTGGTTGAGCATCGACTCATGCACCAAGAGGTTGCCAGTTAGGTTCCCGGTCAGGGTATATGCCCAGGTTGTGGGCCAAATCCCCAGTGGGGGGCATGCAGGAGGTGGCCAATCGATGTTCTCTCTCATCGATGTTTCTCTCTCTCTCTCTCTCCCCCTTCCTCTCTCAAATCAATAAAGAACAATTTAAAAAAAAAAAAAAGAAAGTACTGCCCTGGCCGGTTTGGCTCAGCAGTTAGAGTGTCGGCCGGCGGTCCAGAGAGACCCGGGTTCGGTTCCCGCTAAGGGCATGTACTTCGGTTGCGGTTTGTCCCCGGCCCTGGTTGGTCGTGCGGGTGGCAGCCACTCGATGTGTCACCTTCACATCGATGTTTCTCTCTCTCTCTCTTCCTCTCTCTCCCTCCCACTCTATCTGAACAAAAAAGAAAAAAAAAAAAAAGAAAGTCCATGAGGCCAAGGTCCTCCTCAGCTGTCCTCTGACACGACTCCCCCTTTTCAGCAGCTTCGCAGAATCCTAATTTAGAACCGACACTTGCAGTGCCATTTTTCTTCCAATTTCATTATCATTATTTACTTATTTGCTACTTTTTATGACAGAGGAAGGGTGGTAAGGAGAAAGATGAGGTGTTATAAGAGAGGTCTTACCGATAAGAGGAGAATAAGGTAATGCTTAGGAAAAGGAAGAAAGCATGTTGACTGAGTTGAAAGGAACAGTGTGGAGTGGCGGGAGGACTGGAGGGTGGAAGCAGCAGCCATGACAGCATTTGAGATTTATTACAGGAAGAGTGGGGTCCTCGTGTGAAAGCAAAAGTCTTATCCCAAGGGCAGGGTGAACATAACTTTTTAAAATACTGTGTCAATAATAAACTCCAAGTAGATTTGGCCAGTTTGCCTTCATGTTGTGAAATCTCCCCGCGAAAGTCATCTAGCTGCCCCACGTGCAAGATGACAACCCTGAACATCTAGAGACCAGTTATCTCACTGTGGACCACGTCTCCTGCCGGTTAAGCTTTTTGGACCTGTGCCTCTACAGCCAACACACAACCTTGTAGGCAAGAGGAAATTCCATGGCTTGGCCTTCAAAATACAACCCTATTGAAAAATAGGTAAATATATGGAGGTGGGGAAATACCCAGAATTTCTGCTTTGTAGACATGTAAACGAGCATGGATGTTCTCATGGGTAATTGGCAACATAACAAAAGCTTTAGAGAAGACCATATCCTTTGACTCTCCAGTTTTAGTTCCAGGAATTTATTCTAAGGAAATGGGAAAGTACATATAGGAACATTCACTGAAGTAGTGTTTAAAATAATTTTAAAATACTAATCTAAATCTCTTACCAGTAGAAAATTAGTTAAAATGTGGTATACCCATCCAAAGGAATATTGTTCAGCTTTTAAAAATTATGAAATGAATCTGTATTAACATGGAAAGATATCTATGATATCATAAGTGAAAAAAGCTGGTTGAGATAAAAATGAACCAAAAAATAACCTTCAGTAAGCCATGTGTGTGTCCATGTGCACAGAGAAGTCTTCCATATATACCAAAGTATTAAGTAATGGTGGGATTATAGATCATCTTTATTTTCTTTAAAAATTATTCCTGATATTTTTGCAGTGATACTGCAATCAGAAGAAACAGCTAAGCCCTGGCCGGTTTGGCTCAGCAGTTAGAGCGTCGGCCTGCGGTACAGAGAGACCCGGGTTTGGTTCCCGCTAAGGGCATGTACTTCGGTTGCAGTTTGTCCCCGGCCCTGGTTGGTCGTGCGGGTGGCAGCCACTCAATGTGTCCCTTTCACGTCGATGTTTCTCTCTCTCTCTCTCTTCCTCTCTCTCCCTCCCACTCTATCTGAACAAAAAATGAAAAAAATGTCCTCAGGTGAGGATAAAAAAAAAAAAAAAAGAAGAAGAAGAAGAAGAAACAGCTAAGTTGTAAGAAATAGTAAAGTGTAAAAACAAAACTACTTGTAGTAGAAATAAGCATAAAAAACTTCCAAAAGAAGTAACAGGAAACATGGGAAATTAGTGAAAGATGTTTTGAATTTTTAAACTTAACATTACTCGTCAGTATGACTAAAAATCAGAAATCTTTATTAGCAGAGATGTTGTAGCCTATGATAAGCTATTTCTTCACACTGACTAATCAGCTTGGCATGCATTTACTGTTCATGAAGAGATTTATTGGAAAAGGCAAGTTGATATAAATAATAGTTGGATTTCACAATGCTTCTTCCTGTTTATTTTTAATGAGAATAAAAGCTGCAGACTCAAACTCAAGTGAGAAGAGGGCTCCTGAGCCAATGATACAATGATACAAAGAAAGCAATTTGAACTCAGTGACTTAAACTCAAACCCCTGGCCTCTTCCTCAGTTATATCCGGATAATTTTAGTAAAGAAATTGAAACCAGAATCACTCAGACAATGGACTAAGATATCAGCTGCCAGAGTTCGCCACCCTTTTCTGTTTCCTTGGGATGCATGAATTAGAGAAAAAGGAAGTGAAAGAGATTTAGTGAGATAGAGGAGGATTAGAGTCTGGGAGAGGGGGAATAAAAAGTGGATTATTGCACAGGAGGCCAGAAAGGCCAGTAGCTGCCTGCCTAGAGTCCAACCTCCAGTGTATGTTGGGTCTGAGGGGGAGAAGGTGGCCTAGGCAGCCAGTGGCCACTATTGGATGTAGATGATGAAATGTCCTCTGTGAACATACAGGAATCGCTATTCCTTAGCAGGACCTGCGAACTAGATCAGTCAGGAAGTAGTACGTATTTCTGCTGTTGCTGTGCCCAGAGTCCTTGTGTGTCTGCATTTGATGAGGGCAATTTTGAAGTAAGAATGTCAATTCATTATGCCTGGGCAGTTTTCCTAGTTGTTTTTTTTTCTTTTTCTTTTCTATCTCTTACTGTATTAAGTACATTCAAAGTGTTGGGTTCAGAGTAGATACTCAATCAATACTTAATTGATTGAATCAAACCATTAACATTCCGTTAATTGAAGTATGTACATTTAAAGTGCCCTTTGCTTTTTAATGAGAAATCTGAATTTCACTGTAGTTTAGGACCATATCTGGCACAAAGTAGGATCTCAGTTTCTATTGATTGAACAGGTGAATGTTATAGAGACAGTTCCTGTCAAAGGCTGAGCAGACTGACTATAGCAAACTTATATCAGATGTGACAGAAAAATGAACTCCTCACTCCAAGTGTACTAAATGAATATGGCCATGTAAACACTGTCATACGTGACACTTTGACATTTTATTTTACAATTGAAACTCTTCAAGAATAGCTTCGTCAGGATCAGATATTGGAATAACTGCATCAAGTTATTTATAAAAAAGGCTGCCAATGAAATGATGAGCCACACTTCCTGAATATGTACTTAAATGTTGAAGCCCTCAAATTTACTTACCCATTTCTCATTCTTTCAATATTTATTCTTTCATTATTTCTGTTGAACTAAGAAAAGCAATTTCAAAAGTTGTGATTTCTTTTATAACCTTATTTAAAAGAAACAAATTATGATATTGGTAGTATCAGTGGGCTGATTAAAACATTAAGTTAACATTTATTGAGCAACCACTATAGTATAAACATCATTTATACTTTCTTACAAAGATGAGCTCAACTGATTGCTTATTCATGTGAAAATAGCAACACCCACCAGGGAGAGAGAGAGACATCGATGAGAGAGAAACATTGATCGGCTGCCTCCAGCATGCCCCCTACTGGGGATCGAGTCTCAACCCAGGCATGTGCCCTGACCAGGAATCAAACCAGTGACCTCTGGGTGCACGGAACGATGCCCAACCAACTGAGCCACTTGAAAGAAGAAAATCTTATTCCTACAATATGAAAGGTTTAAAGCTGTTTTTTTTTCTTTTAAATCTCTGTATTTTCACAGTTCCTTGCACATAGCTATTTTTGTCTATTGTACATATTCAGTTAATGTTTATTATGTTACATTTCAGAATTTGGGAGTGAGTTTCTGATATTTTATTATTATTATTATTTTTTTTGTTAATCCTCACCTGAGGATATTTTTCCATTGATTGTTGGTAGAGTGGAAAGGAGGGAGGGAGGGGGAGAGAGAGAGAGAGAGAGAAATATCAATGTGAGAGAGAGAGACATCAATTGGTTGCCTGTGCCCTTGACTGGGAATTGAATCTGCAACCCTTTGTTCCTCAGGCTGACGCTCTAACCACTGAGCCAAACAGGCCAGGGCAAGTTTCTGATATTTTAATCCAGTGAAAGACATACATTATAAAAAAATATAGACTATAGCCCATAATAAAATAGTTTGAAAATCTATACAGAAAATACAGCCCCATAGTTTTATGTATAGGATTTTATCCTACACATATACTTGCACATACTGAAAACAATGTAAGATTTCCAATTAATCATTGTTTGTAATATAGCCAAAGAATGTAAGCAATCACAAGTCCAAACAGGGGGTTGGCTAAATAAATTGTGGCAAATCTGTAGACCGGAATATTTTAAAGCTGTTAAAAAGAATGATGTGGTTTTATGTATTGATGTGGAAGGATCTCCAAGATGTGCCATTACGTGAAAACACACAAGGTGCAGAACAGTGAAAATGAAATACCTGACTGGCATCATGTGTCCTCTGTGTGCTGTTGACACACTGACTTTCTCTGAAAGGGTACACAGAAATCTGGTAGCAGGAGTTGCTTCCTTCCCACAAAGGAATTTTCAGTCAGAGATAGGGCTTACTTTTTACTATCGATCCTTTTGTACTTTTTTATTTTTAAGCCATGTGCAAATATTACCAGTTCAAAAAAATGAATAAAAATTTTAAAACTTTGTAGAAAGATTAATGTAGTAGGTGACATAAAAAGAAAAATTAAGTTGTCTTCTTTATTTATTGGTCTCCTCTTAGATGATAAACATTTTTGTTTCCGTGTCCTTGTCATTAAATGCCATAGTTTCTCCATGAAAATACTCTCCAAAGAGCCTTTCTAAAACGTCTTGCCTGTGCATATATGATCGATTTTTAAAAAAACATTCTAATCAACTAACTGATAAAATGACCAAAGCCACTTTTTAATTTTTTTTCCCTAGATGACACTAATGCTGATAAAAGGTAACCACAAAACTATGACTCCTTCTCTACCAGGAAAACTTGTAAATCAAAAGTAGAAATCATTTTTGTCCATATGACATTAGAGTGGTTTTCAGTTCATTGAAAACCTATCAGACAAAAGTATTAGATTCTTTCTTACTACCTGCATTTCTCTCTCCTTGCTTCTGTTTCTCTTCTTTCTCTTTTTTTCTCTCCTCTATTCTCTGAGATTCCTTTCCTCCTTTCATTCTCGCTAACACTTTTCCATTTTCCTCCTTACACCTACTGGGACATTCTCTCCTAGCCTGGGCGTTGTGTGCGTCTTCTGTAAAAAGAAGGCTCCTAGGCCGAGACATTGGAGCAGGTGATACATGCATGGCGCTGACACCCTGGGAGAGTAGTGCGGCACACGTGGCAGCAGAACAGCGTCATCTCCATGACGCCAGCACTCACTCATGGTTTTCTAATAAGTCCTGGGCAGACGTCTAGCCCTGCTTAGTAGAACTGAAGTGCTGAATAGGCCCTTTTTGTGATGTGTCCAGTCTCTGATTTCCATATCAGGAGCCTGACAGTGAGAAGGTACCAATATGAAAAGAGTGATGTCAAATAAAGAATCCCATAAATAGGGTGATCGTGTAACTCCCCTTCTACGCTGAGACACTTTTGAGGGGGAAAGGGGATGCTGTTAGTTATCATGCTGGGACAGCAGGCACAAACCAGAACTGTTCAGCTCTCTGGGACCGAGGTCCCTGAGCATCACCACTGCCAGGACAAAGGAAAATACTTACCAGGGACAGATGTGGAATTGTGTGAATGTGCACCTGCAGAGAAGAGATAGCTCAATTATGACTGTAGTCCTAAAGGCACTGTTCTCATTAAGCAGGAGAAATTCTGGACAACTTGGTTCTCATCTGAAAGCCTTGAGAGATTCACGGCTGGCAAAACCAAACTCTTCTGAGCAAAGAACAAGCAAGTAATTCATTTAGATGCTGGGCCACGCTTAAGAATCAGATATGCCCTTACAGAAGATATAGATTGCCGGGAGCTCCTCCATCCCATGGATCGTGACCCCAAATGGTGGAAAGCTTCCTCCATCCTCCCATACTGGGAGGAGGAAGATATTATTCAGATTCTTGGTAAAGCAGGTTAATACGGTGAGCCTTGTCAGCTATGGGAAATGGACTTTCTTTTTCACCTGGGCTGAGCCAGGGTGGAGCACAAAAAATAGAGACCAGAGCAAGAAGGCTGTGGCAGAGAGCAGGTGGCAGAGGGTTGCTAAGTTGTCCTGACTTTGGATGGTATAATGCCATGCAGGCAGAGAGCTGACCCCTCCTAAAGTATGCAAAGCCAGCGCTAACCTGGCTTCTCAAGCGAGGCGGAGGGAGTGTGTTCCAAGGCCTTTGCTGTTGTCTGAGATGGGGCTTGGGGATGCTCATTCCTGACTACCCCAGTGGTTCCTGGAGAAGGAGGTTTTGATGGCATCAGCCTGGAGCCCGGTACAACAGCTGGCTTTGTGGCCACTGTGGTGTCTGACTTGGAAGTGAAAGCTGGCTCTGTAGGAAGGTGCAACACATGGAGAACATAAATGTTTAGAATAGTCACTTTCTCAGCTCCAGAAGAGAGTGGACTTAATACCCACTGTAACGAGCCCACCTTGGGCCAGCCCTCCCCCAGCAGCATATTGCTCCACAGCTCTTGGTGAAAATCCCTTAAATGCATAACACATAGTCATCCATCTGGGGTGGCCACGAGACTTGAGAATGCTAGAGGATTTACAGTGATTTGTCATGGTGCACCTAAGTTAAAGATCCCAAAGATTAGATCCAGGCTTGTTTACTACAGAAGACTGACCTCAAAAAATCGTGTGGAACCGTGTTTGCCAAAGACGAGACATCTGGGATGCTGATTTTAGTTTATTTTATAATTGTTTTAACAAAACTTCTAAATAAGGGGAATCCTGAGAATCAGCCCATCAGAACTATAGAATGTATTTGAAGAATGTCCTGGCTTTGCCCCAATCTCAGCATCTTTGGCCAACTGACCATGCTATTTGGGCCGCTTTCCCGTGCACTCCCAGCCACAGAAGCTGTGAGAAGTCCTTATGCCCTTTAATCCTTTGTCACTACCTCATACTACCCAAGCTGCCAGCAGGCCAGGTACTTTGCAGATAGAGTTCCCCTAGAGCATTCCCATCCAAGTGCCCACGGCCACGTCACCCTGCGTCAAAGATGACACTCTCATGTCTGAGATTTCAATTGTGCAGTTTCATCTGATCAAGTGTTTGGCACAGGAAGGCAGGACTGGGAGAGGCCACTTGATTATTCTCATCAATTGGGTGAACCAGATGTGACTCAGATAAAAGGAGCTTTTAGAATTACCCCAAACTTAAATATAGCCAGTACCTCAACCTCTTCCTTCTATTTGTAGCCAACTAACTAGCAAGGTTCTCAGCCTTGGCTACCTAAGAATCACTTGGGGAGCTTCTAGAATTCTGATTCCCAGATAGCTCTCCAGGGTTCCAAGGTGATCTCAGTGGACAGCCAAGGTGAGGGACCAGTGCTCCACAGAAGGAGTGTCAAGCATAACAGAATGACTCTGCCTGGAGGGGAGAAGATAAGGGCCAGGAAAAGCCACAAACTGGATAATGGGACACGAAAAAATCAAGAGTTAAGTGTGAAGTAAGGGTATCATAGGACACGGGCCCATTGTCCCACAATATTTAGCCCCCAAGATTGCGAATTCTCTTAACATTGGGACAGTGCTGAGGAAATTGGGATAGTTGATTGCCTAAGACTCTGGAAGTATGGAACACTGGCAGCTTTGTGCAATGATCGACAGCAGAGCCATCATAGTTAATTTGCTGATGTTGAGAATTGTTGGGAGACAATTCTGCATGGGTCTCGCGTTTCTGAAAGTCACTTTATTTTATTAACACTTACAGAGCTCCTTCTAGAATCAGAACTCATGCACTGTTTTTTGTTGCTTTAAAAAAAATGTATTTATCATTGACATACAGTATTACATTAGTTTCAGGTGTACAGCATAGTGATTCAGCATTCATATACTTTACAAAGTGATGACCACAACAAGTCTCTGACCCAGGAGTGTTGTGTTTCCTGCCAGGACCCCTGAGACCATGGCAGGCTAACAGGTGAGGCAGGCAAAACCTCAGACCCTCTCTGGTTTTGATGAGAATAGCAGTCTACAATGAAGTTTGCTCTAACATAGGAAGAGTGGATTTCAGACCATTATTAGTCATGCACATATAAACCTGGCTATCAAGCCCTTTTGATTTAAAACACAAAGTTAAGCTGAAGTAAATTTTTGTTCTTGATTTTTAGAAAATGTTGTTGTATTACATACATTTGTAGTGGAACTCCAGCAGGGGTCCATGAATCTGAGGGATTTGTGGGAACCCGCTGGTTAGCAGGGAACGGAAGTCCTTAAAAAGTTTCCAACATCCTACCTTTTTCAGAAGGGGAGGGGCTCTCTGGCTCTGGGGTCACCCCTGCCGGAGCTACTGTGGAGGATGGCCTTTGGTGAGTCAGGGAGGGGTCTCCTAGAGAGAGGACAACCACATGGCATTTATGATCCTGAGGGTGGAACCTGGGGTGGCTTCAGAACTGGATACAAATAAAAAGTAAATATACAAATTTAAAATGGATACATTTGGCTTCCTAGGATAGATCAGAAGCCCAAGAAATAAACTACAGTGTTTCTCAACTTGCAGTTCTCGTGCAAATACAAACACAGGCTGCAGACACAGCAGGCAGCAGGAGCGTCAGCATGTCTCCATCAATTCCCTCATCCCCAAGCCCCACAGGGGCAACGTGGCCTGAACAGATACATCCAGTGGGCTACATCACAGCAGAGGAAGCCTGAGCTCAGGGAACCTGAGTCTTATTAATAGCATGACCATGTCTGCCTTTTCTCCAGAGAGGTGCTGTCTCCATCTTCCAAGGCTGTATATATAAGCATCCTTGAACAGATAGTCCAGGGGAAGGGCCATCAGTCCTGTGTACCAAGTAGAAGGCTTCCTCCTTGCCCTGCCTCTGATGTGTGCATGACAGCCACGCAAAGGGAGGGGGAAAGGTAGGAGTCACCAGGTGATCTAAACACTACAAATTCAGTGAGAAAATCTGGCTTTCCAAGGAGTCCTACAGCAGAGTGAGTTTGCTATAGAATAACCTCCCCTCACCTCTTTCCCCTCTGCTTCGCCCATAGAGAAGCGGGGAATTTTCACAAATGTTATATGAGAAAGTATCTCACTCGCGACTGGACATGCACCAAGTAGGCAATATATGTTAAATCAGAATTCTCTTAGAAGACTGTGGGTTAATCTTTATTTTTCTAGAGTAAGAGGATTGGTATTTTTGGAAGTGGCACCATCGGCTTCCACCAACTTTTTCTCACACCTCACACTTGCTCTGGAGCACTGATTGGACCTTAGCTGACCGAGTTAGGGAATCTGTGCCCCATGTGTCTCCCCATTCTCCTGGGGTGGACACCAATGGAGAAGAATGGCAATAATTTCCCCGCAGGCTCTCTCTGAGGGAGAAATCGGAAAAGCTCTCTGAGAAGCAAGCATGCTTGAGCACATACCCCTGTCTGTAGCCACATTCTTGCTACCATAATCTTAAAGCATTGATGGTAATAATGGTTAATATTTACCCAGGTTTCACTGAATCCTCCTACAAGCCACAAGGCTGACATAAGGTCCATTTTCTAGATGAGAAACCTAGAGTTCTGAGATGTGAAGGCCCTTGCCCAAGGTCTCATAGGTTTAGGTAAGTGGAAGAGCCAAGATTTGAACCTAGAATTGTATGACCTGCCCCCCCCATCCCCACCCCCACTCCAAAGCCCATGTATTTCCACCTCTGGGAGATGCTGTTTAGAGGCCTATTGATTTATTTAGCCTCAGACCTCAACACAAATCTCTTGGCCCCTCAGACAGGCTCATTCAGTGACCCACATTACAGCACTGCTGTCTGTGTGTCCTTGGCAAGGGTGGAGGGCAGGGGCAGTGCAGGGACAGTTACTTACTGATGCACTTGAGACTGGGAATTGTCCACTGGGTAATGTTTGTGTCCTCATTACGCAGGCACTTAGTCAGGCTGGACGTACCAGCTTTACGCTTGAAACCAGAATTACAAATATACCGCTCCCTGGAATTCTCCTTGTAACTCTTGACCTGAATGTTCGCATGTTCAATAGATGTTGGAGTAGAGCATGTGGTGCCTGCAAAAGTACAGGTAAGAGGGGAGAGAGGAATAAATTTCAGCTTGTTCAGAAGCCTCCCAGAAGCCTTGCCTTAGGTGCCAGCCATCCAGCATAGCTAGAGACAGAGGAGTTATCAATGAAAACCTCCTTTGCCTCACCCTCCACTTCCCATCCTCCCCAACCTCAATCTCTCTCAAAGATATCCATCTCTCTCTTTCTCTTCTGCCTTATCCATACCAAGTCTGAGTTCTCTTGCCTAAACAAACAGCAATAGCCTCCAGGCAGCCAGCATCATCTTTATAAATGCATATTTGATTGCTTCACTCTTTCCTGATGTTCTGCTGCTCTTAGAATAAAAACTAAAATTCTCGAGTCTTCAAGGATCTTCCAAAACTGGCCCTGCCTGCCTCTCTAGCTACAATTCTCCTGGTCACATGGGCCTTTGGTCCCCTTATGCCACTCACCAGGCCTCCCCAACTGCCTCTCACCCCACTCTTGGCTGGCCATCTGTCATCTTTATTCAGGAAAGTTTTCCCTCACCCACACAGTCAGTCAGGTCCCATAGTTCTGTGTTCTTTACCTGTACAGTCGTTTTCACAGTTGTATTTAAGATGTTGAGGTGATGTAATGAATGCATGTCTCACCATCTGCACTGTAAGCTATAGAGGGTAGGGGTCATGTCCGTTTTGCCCAACATTGTATCCCCTGAACCTAGTACAGTACCTGGCAAGAGCAGGTGCTCAAGAAATACTTGTTCAGAGAATGAATGGATGAACTTTCTTCCTCAACACCACGCTTAAGTCTGACCTTCTCATATAAGTGAGTTCTATTTATTTAATTTCTACGTGTATAACTGCCCTATCTAATTCCTACTTTTTCAGAGGAAACCAGAGGCAAGGTGTATTTCCCCAGATGGCTCTACTTTGTGATAGCTGGAATTAAACACTGACTCCAAAACTCCAGCTAAAAACCCTGGCAATGGGGCTCTAGCTCTGTTTTGTGGAAATGAGGAGTTTCCACAAAAACTTGGTATCTAAGGATATTGGCCTAAGAAGGAACTGAAGGACTGGAATGTTGGCTATTTCCATTTTGAGGACACCATATTTATTACTGACTTGTTGTGGTTGTTAATTATTTATGGCCTGTTGATATTTTTGCATCCTTGGAAAAATCTCTTTCCTATATAAAAGCATGCAACATAAATGTTAAAGACATTTAATAGGTTGTAGGAGTACTTCAGACTTTTCCCCCTACATTATGTAACAACAAAACTTGCAAAAAAGAAAAGTTAACTTTTTTTCCCACTAGGCAAAAGGAGTGAGACTGGCATTATTTATCATGCATCTAATGCAAAATGCTGTGGGTGCCGGGAAGAATGTTCATGAGGCCATGGTGACAGTTAAACAGTGTCCTCCTTGGCACCATTCCTCTACAAGGAACCCCAAAAAGGCCCTTTGTTCTTAAAAGGTAAGGACCAGCCAATGTATTGTTCTACCATGTTTGCTCCAGACCAATATTGCTGGCCTATCCTTGTTTAAGATGAGGTCCTGCCCAATGGCAGAAAAAGTCTATTGCAGAAAAAGCTCAAAAGCAAGGTTTTTCTTTAGCCACTTGAAATAACTATATAATTTTTTAAAATTTTATTTTTCAATTACAGTTGACATACTATTATATTAGTATCAGGGGTACAACAGTGATTAGACATTTATGTAACTTAGGAAGTGATCACTCTGATAAGTCTAGTACCCATCTGACACCACAACTGTATGATTTTTATACTCTTTTTTCCTATTAATTCAACACATTTTAGATTTTCTTTCCTGCAGAGGAGATGAGCGAGAACTAGTTTCTGACGCCAAGCCTTGCCTGGGGCAGTGGAGGTAGCTTACAGTGGGCTGTGTTGAAAGGAAAGTCCCACAGAGGGAAATTTTTCTGCGTCACTTTCCTTTGTCCTGGAGCTTGTAAGGACGTGTTGAGAAAGTACTGCCCCCACCATTACTGAAGTGTGTATATATGCTGAGTGGTTCATTGGCTGAGGTGCTGGCAAAGGGTAGCAACCAAGGTTACCAAGTTAGCTGTAAAACATAAAAATCTGCGGGCTGCCTACAGCTGCCTGGGGAAGTGGCTTTTTGGTTACAGGTGTGGAAGCCTTACTAAGTCTCTGCTGAGCAGCTGGGACATCAGCAGGCAAGAAGGTTCGGACTTAGCCAAGAGAACTGAGTGAAGTAATCTTTCTGCCAAGGAGGGTAATCTGAGGTGGGGAGTGAATAAAGTGGCAGTCAGATTGGAGTAGGAAGGCCCCAACTGTCTGTGCCAGGTGGTCAACCAACTAAGGCCCACGAGCCAAATTCAGCCTGCCACCTACTGTTGTCAATAAGTTGTTATTGGAAAACAACCTTACTCATTCATGTATGCATTGCCTGCAGTTGCTTTCACACTACAACTGCAGAAATGAGTTGCTGCAGCAGAGACCGGATGGCACACAAAATCAGAATTCTTTACTCTCTCGCTCTTTACACGGTAAGTTTGCCAAGCCTGTTACCAGTGATTCAGCACAGAACTGGTGCAGTCCTCAGGATAATTGAGGCTGGCAAATGTAAGATGCCCACATAAAAATCAAAACCTTTCCACATGACAAAACTCAATGTAAGTCAAGAGGCAAATGACAAAATGGAAAAAAGTTGCATCTTATCTGGAAACAGCCCAAGTGTCCATCAATAGATGAGTGGATAAAAAAGCTGTGGTACATACACACAATGGAATACTATGCAGCTGTAAGAAAGAGAGATCTCTTATCCTTTGAAACAACATGGAGGGAACTAGAGAGTATTATGCTAAGTGAAATAAGCCAATCAGAGAAGGACAAATACCACATGATCTCACTTATTTGTGGAATATAATGAACAGGGTGGGCTGATGAACGAAATAGACCCAGAGACATAGAAAGGAGTATAGTTCCGACCGACAAACATCAGAGGAGAGGGGCAGGGAGGAGGGATGAGATAAACCAAAGAACTTATATGCATGTATACATAACCAATGGACATAGACAACAATGCTGGGGGAATGGGGCGGGTAGGATGGGGAGGAGGGTGTCTGGGGGGGGGAAAGGAGAAACATCTGTAACAAAAATAAATTAATAAAAATTGAAAAAAAAAGTTGCATCTTATATCATATAGGGCGAAGGAGAAACATCTGTAACAAAAATAAATTAATAAAAATTGAAAAAAAAAGTTGCATCTTATATCATATAGGGCGAATCTCTCTCATGTTAAGAGCTCCTGAAGATCAACCAAAAGACTACCGATCCCATGGGAAAACAGGAAAAAGATATAAACAGGCAGTTCACAGAGAAGGAAATGCAAACGGCTCTTAAATAAATAAAGTACGCAACCTCATTCACAGTAAAGGAAGTGTAAGATAAAACCACGTAAGAGAGAGAGCACTTTCATCTCCCAGATTAGAAAAGAGCCCAGAGTTGGTGAATACAGCACGTTACTTCCATATAGTGCATACAGCACCCAGTGAGGGCATATTTGCAATCTAAATAAACGTGCTTTTTGACCCCATAATCTACTTGTTGGAATTTATTTTACCGATATACCTGCATACCTATGAAATGTTATAACACGCACATATCCTTTGACCCAGCAAGTCCACTTCTAGGAATTTACCTTCCAGATATACTGGCATATTTATAAAGTGAGTATATACAAAGTCACTGATTATAATAGCCAGTACCTGTAAATCACCTTGTATGTCCTCAGTAGGAGACTAAGTAAATTACAGTCCAACTGTGCAATGAAGTACTACTCAGCTCTTTACAGTAGGCGAAGAAAGTTCTTTATGCATTGAAGTGGAAAGATCTCCAAGATTCACTGTTAGATTCAGAAGAAAAAGATCAGAACACTGTATTATTATATGCTTCCATCAGTGAAAAAAGAAGAAACTATACCAATGCACAATTTTTCATCTATACATAAAATTTTTGAAAGGATACACAAGAAACTATTAGTGCTGGAGATGAGGCTGAGAAAGATATGGGAGAGACTTTTTACTGGATGTCTTTTCATTCTTTCCGAATTTTCTAACAGTGCCAATGTTTTACTTGTTTAAAATGCTTTTGAAAGTTTTTGTAATGTTCTGTTTCTTAAGCTGATATGCACATGGATGTTTATAACTCTTTTTCATATATTACATATATGCTGATGCAAAAATAAAAATGTTTAGCCACTAGTGCCACTCAGACACTGACTAATCAGAATAGCTATTGGCATAAACCAGGACCAGGCAGGGTGACCACTGGCCACAGATGAACAGCCACTGACAAGGACTGGCAGAATACCAGTTGTGCATATATGTTATGTACTGTTTTAAATATATGAAATAGGACTTCCGGCCCAGATGGCGGCGTAGGTAAATGCAGTATCGCCTCCTCCCACAACCACATCAAAATTACAACTAAACTACAGAACAACCATCATTCAGAACCACCTGAAATTGAGCTGAATGGAAGTCCTACAACTACAAAATTAAAGAAGCAGCCACATCGAGACTGGTAGGAGGGGCGGAGGCGCAGACGGGCTGGTCCCACACCCACATGTGGCTGATAAAAACCAGGAGGGACACCTCGGCTGGGAAGGTCCTCCCTGAGGAGTGAGGGGTCCCCGTCCCACACCAGGCGCCCAGGGTTCCAGTGCCAGGAGGAAAAGTCCCCATAACTTCTGGCTGGAAAAACCAGTGGGAACTGAGGCTGAGGGAGGCTGCGGCTGCAGGGAGACCCAGGCAGCTCCTCTCAAAGGGCCATGCATGGACTTACTCGGACTCGTTCTCTCTGAGCTCGGAGGGGAGGCAGCGTGAGGGGCGCCAGAGACATACAGGGAAGAACTGAGCTGTTTGGCCTTGGGAGGAGGGCTGGAGGGGCAGCTTTCTCCTGGACAGAGGTGCTGGTGGGGGCCTTTGTTCCTCTGGTGAGCCCTTCCCCGGGCAGATGGCTGCCATATCTGGGACTCCAGCAACCTGGCTCACACTGTTTGCCCCACCCTGGTGATTCCCTGAGGCCCTGCCCCACCCAACTTTCAGGCCCACCCAAGCTGTTTCCAAAGGCTTTACTATAGGATTGGCCTGTCTTGGATCCTGCTTCAGAGTTTCCTAAAATCTCTTAAACAAGCAGCATCTGGTCTCAACGAGCCCCATACCTCTTGTGAGAAGCAACCAGCCTTGGTTCACAACTTGACTTTTCCTGGACACCTCAAAGCCCAGTACAAGAAGCAGCCACCTGCAGATCACTTTGTAGCTTATGCCTGGTGGCCCCAGATAGAACACAGGCAGTGGCTGACCTTGCCCCAGAGCCAGCACACCCAGTGGACAGCTTCAGACCACATCAAAACACCACCACCCAGCCACTTCCACAAGTGACGCACTCAATGAGTGGACTCAGTGGGTACCAGAGCCCTGATGAAGTAAGCCTTGCTCTGTGTGGTGGGTCCCTACACAGCTGATCCTCCAAGGTAGTCAGAGGCCAGTGGCTGGTGGGCATAGCCAGTCCTTGGAGCTGATCAACCTGGGTAAATCCCTCCCATTGATGTGCTAATAGATCCTACAGGACACCTACAACAATAGGCCATCCTACAAAGCCTAGGAAACATAGCAACTCTACCTAATACATAGAAACAATCACAGGGAAGCAGACAAAATGAGGAGACAAACATGTCCCAAATGAAAGAAAAGAACAAAACTCCAGGAAAAGAACTAAACAAAATGGAGATAAGCAATCGATCAGATTCAGAGTTAAAAGCACAGGTTATAAGGTTTCTCAAGGAACTTGGTGAGACATTCAAGGGACTTAGTGAGACCTCCAAGGAACTTAAGGAGACCTCCAAGGAACTTAGTGAGAACATCAACAACATAAGAAAGGACCAGTCAGAAATGAAGGATACACTAACTGAAATAAAGAATAATTTACAGGGAATCAATAGTAGAGTAGGTAAAACCAGGAAGCAAACCATCGATTTGGAATATAAGGAAGCAGAAAAAAAAAAAAAACAAAAAAAAAACAGAACAGCAAAAAGAAAAAAGAATCCAAAAAAATAAGAATAGTGTAAAGAGCCTCCAGGACAACTTCAAGCGTGCCAACATTTGCATCATAGGGGTGCCAGAAGGAGAAGAGAGCGAGCAAGAAATTGAAAACCTATTTGAAAAAATAATGACAGAAAAGTTCCCTAACTTGGTGAAGGAAACAGACATACAAGTCCAGGAAGCACAGAGAGTCCCAAACAAGTTGAACCCAAAGAGGACCCCACCAAGACACATCATCATCAAAATGCCAAAGGTTAAATACAAAGAGAGAATCTTAAAGCAGCAAGAGAAAAGCAGTCTGTTACCTACAAAGGAGCTCCCATAAGACTGTCGGCTGATTTCTCAAAAGAAACTTTGCAGGCCAGAAAGGAGTGGCAAGAGATATTCAAAGTAATGAAAAGCGATGACCTACAACCCAGATTACTCTATCCTGCAAAGCTCATTTAGAATCGATGGACATATCAAGAGTTTCCCAGACAAGAAAAAGCTAAAGGAGTTCATCACCACCAAACCAGTATTATTTGAAATGTTGAAGGAGAAGAACAAAAATATGAACAATAAAATGCCAATTAATACATATCAACAATTGAATCTACAAACAAAATGAGCAAGCAGAACAGAAACAGACTCATAGATACAGAGAACTTTTTGTTGCTTGCCAGATGGGTGGGCGCAGGAGGATTGGGTGAAAAAGATGAAGAAATTAAGAAGTACAAATTGGTTGTTAGACTGATGAGCCTCAAAGGGAAGGGGGGAGGGAGGGTGGGAAGAGATAAACCAAAGAACTTCTATGCATATATGCATAACCAATGGACACTGAGAATAGTGTGGGGAAGGCAGGAGGGGGGCAGGATTGGGGAGGAGGGGGTCAATGGGGAAAAAAAGGGGGGAACATCTGTAATACATTCAACAATAAAGATGAGTTTAAAAAATAAATATATGAACTATATGGTAAAAAAAGGGGGGGGATTTTAAAGTACCCTACCACAGGAAGTCAGAAACCTTGCTTGAGCCTAGGTCAAGAGAGAGATAAATCATGCCAAAGGTGGACACTTAGTGCCTATTGTAATACATCTCCTGCTAAATGAGTGTGAGAAATGCAAGAGATCCTAGAATTTGGGATTTTTGCCTTTCTCTGGGCAAGTTAAGGCAGGTTGAGGTAAAATTGAAGCTGAGATAGCTTCTAAGGCCACGTAAGGGGATTCTGGACCTCCTTTTGGGGACAAGACACAAGTTACTCCCAGCACACTGTGGATGTGACACAGTGTATGTGGAGTGAAAGGTATGTTTTATCAGAAAATATTACCAAAAGAATATAAGAGCGAGAGCTAGAATGATTAAAGTTGTTTTTGTTTTGTTTTTTTTAGCTATAAAACTGTTAAAAATTCCTCCTTCTTTCTAATTAGAAGTTGAAATATTTAAGCAAGATTTAGACCCCAAGATTGTCTTAGTTTGAAACTTAATGGCTAAAATCAGTGTCCTGGGCTTATCCAACCATGTCCATTCATTTCATTTTTGTGGCACCTCTCTATAGACAGATGCTCAGTAGATCTTCAGGGTAAGCCCAGAGCTGGTCTAATAGCTGGTTAGCATGACACCTGGTACTCATTTGTTCTCACATCTGAGTTTAGGAATTCTAGTCTGAAAGTCTGATGATTTAGCTACCTGAGAGTACTGTGGACAGCCTAACTCCCAAATGGATGAGGTGAGCTTGGCCACCTATCCAGCTTAGACTGTGTACTAGGCCTGAAGGGGAACAGACTCTGGAAAGTTGGACCATCTTCCACAGCTCTGAACGTTGTGTTGAGGATTCTAGATTCTGGAACACAAATCTCCCTCCATCCTGGAAAATGTCTCTGATCTTTATGGTGTTCGGGTGATGCTGATTTCTTTCTGTTTTCTTCAAATAAGCTCATCTTGTTTGATTTTCCCCAATAGAATCTGTGCTTGCTTTCCAGCAACTTGAACCTTCTTTTGGTCGGGCAGGATCTGGGCCAGCTTTGACTAAATAGCAGTTTTCTCCTTGCTTCTCATCTGCTTCCTATGCATTGGCCTGCCTCTGCCTAGAAACCCCAGCTTTCTGGAAGGGGGCCCTGACCCTCTGCCCAGGTCTTGCCCATCTTTTTCCCCAGAGAGCAATCCTTGGATTTCCACACTCCCCAGCTGATGGCTATGTTTGGATGTCAGAAAATGACTGCCAGAATCACCAGGACACTCACCTGACTCCCAGGATCACCATCTCCTGGCCCCCTTGTGCCAAGTCCCACTGGTTAGGTGGGCCTCTCCAGATATAAAAATCAGAGGGAGCCATCTTAGAATTCAGAATGTGGTTAGGACAATCGCTGTAAAGTGCCTGGCAGCCTTCAGACAGGCTAGCCCACCAATGGCTCAGCTGTCAGACCCTCACTTCCTACTTCAGCAAGTCCTCCCCTCTGTCTCTGTCACCAAGGTTTCAGCATACCTCATACCTGAGCCCACCTGAACTATGGCAGCCCGGTGGGTCAGTCACTCCAGGCTTCACTTGGTCTTCCTACTCTCAAGAGAGAAATGGATGATTGATTTTTGTTCTTATTCTAACTGCTGACTCTTCTTTTAAAGTCCCATTGACATCTAATTATATTTTGTTATATATATGTATGTTTATATATATAAAATCTGTGCCACCCTTTTCACTCCATGCGGATAGTCTCAATGTTCTCTTCTCATTTATGTGGCTTCTACAGCAGACTCAACATTTTCATTTCCTTTTCTTTCTTTCCTTTTTTTTAATCCTCACCCGAGGACATTTTTGCATTTATCTTCAGATAGAGAGGGAGGAAGAGAGAGAGAGATACATCAATGTGAGAGAGACACATCGACTGGTTGCCACCCACACAACCCCAACCGAGGCCGGGGACAAACTGCAACCGAGGTACGTGCCCTTAGCGGGAACCGAACCCGAGTCTCTCTGGTCCGCGGGCAGATGCTCTAACGGCTGAGCCAAACTGGCCAGTGCTTTCATTTCCTTTTTAATGAGATCATAGGATAATCATTATTTTAACTTACTAATTTTCCTACTGATTTCTATGCACAAAGTTATTAGAGAGAAGAAATCTAGCTGTTGGATTTACTTCCTTTACCGTCCTCTCTCTTCCATCTGTCCTTTAGGTTGTAC
This sequence comes from Tadarida brasiliensis, assembly GCA_030848825.1. NCBI lineage: Eukaryota > Metazoa > Chordata > Mammalia > Chiroptera > Molossidae > Tadarida > Tadarida brasiliensis. Next base: position 89,487,439 of record CM061257.1, read on the forward strand.
CCTCTTTGCCTGAATCCCTTCCAAAAAATTGTTATTCAATGGGTAGTCCTCAAATTCAATTTTATCAACTGATTTTAGTTTTAAACAATGTTCTGAATCTTTTTATCTTTCTTTGGTTGACATTTTCCACTCTTCAGTGTTTTCTGTGTTTTCAGATTGGTGTTTTTTGTCAGCAAATTTTTCTACGTCTTCTAAGTCTTGAAATAGTCTCCTCCATTTAGGACAGTGTTTTTTAGCTCTTAGTGTTTGTGGCACAAACACATTGAAATAAAATATGTTTGTCCTGTCACTGGAGGGAATTTAAAAAGTCAAGGCAATGGCAATCATGTCACCAAGAGTTGTAAAGAATCACTGCTATAGTAGAAGGCCATCAGTGCTAACGTGTGAACCATGTGGTCATCCTACAGAGCTGGTTCCCGTGTGAGTGGGACCTGTCTGCATCTCTGTGAGCCCAGAGTTCTTACAGCTTCCAATATATATGCAGTCTTCTTTGGAGGTAGCTTGACTGATTCCTCTTAGATTCATAGCAGATAGTACCCCTCTCAGCTCAACATCCCTTCTGCCAAACATTGTTACTGCAGGTACATTCAGTTAGAGCACCAATGAATTTTACACACCAGATAGGAAAGCGTTCCCAGGAAATGTGCTATGCACACAGTTGAGAACCACTGTTTTAAAAGGAAAAACAAGCCCTGGCTAGTGTGGCTCAGTTGATTAGGGCATCCTCCCATGCACTGAAGGGTCATGGGTTTGATTCCCAGTCACGGCACATACCCAGGTTGCAGGTTCGATTCCTGGGCAGGACATGTACAACACCCTGTGGGGTCATGTATGGGAGGCAAACGATTGGTATTTCTCTCTCACATCTGTGTTTCTCTCTCCCTCTCCCTTCCTCTTTCTCTAGAATCAATGAAAAACATATCCTTGTGTGAAGATTAAGAAAAAGAAAAATAGACCCGGGTTTGGTGCCTGCTAAGGGCACGTACCTCAGTTGCAGTTTGTGCCTGGCCCCAGTTGGGGTTGTGTGGGTGGCAACCAGTCAATGCGTCTCTCTCACATCGATATTCTCTCTCTCTCTCTCTTCCTCCCTCTCTTCCTCCCTCTCTATCTGAAGATAAATGCAAAAATGTCCTCGGGTGAGGATATAAAAAAAATTAAGTCCGGCTGGTGTGGCTCAGTGGTTGAGCATCAACCCATGCACCAAGAGGTCGCCGGTTCGATTCCCAGTCAGGACATATGCCCGAGTTGTGGGCCAGATCCCCAGTGGGGAGCATGCAGGAGGCGGCCAATTGATGTTTCTATCTCTCTCTCCCTCTCTCTCTAAAATCAATAAAGGAAAAAAAATTTTTAAATAATAAAAAAATAAAAATAAAAGGAAAAGCAAGCTGGCCAGATACTGAGTAAATAGTGATTACAACTTCTGTAGATTTTCCTCCCAAGCCCATCTCTGCTGTTAAATCTGAGGGCAAAGGTCTAAAGTCACTGTCATCTCTCCTTTTCTTCTTGAAAAATCTATAGGAGCCAGTCATCATCAATGATCAAAACAAACTCAGTCCAGGTTTTGGAGGAAGAGGTTACAACTATGGAAATAGGAAGGGTATGAGTAGAATGTACCCTATGGTGTTGGAATAGAATTGAGCTTGAGATTTCAGTATGTAATTAGTGTGTGTGTGTGTACACATGTGTGTACATGAGTCTGTGTGTCCTTCTGTGCCTGTGTGTGTACGTGCAAGTATGTACCTATGCATATGTGTGTGTGCTAGCTCTGTCCTCTGACAGTGCCTAGAAATAATGACATATTAGCAGCAAACATGCTTGGTACTCAGATCTTGGTCTCTGCAAAAGGAAACCATGGTTCCTTGGAGAAAAGGCTGATTCCACGGTTAGGACATGGAAAGCACAAGGTGAGTGTGGAATATCTCATGCCAGAAAGTATGGAGGTGCTCAAACAGAAAATAAGGGAGTGCTCAAAGAATGATGGAAATGTCAAAAGGATACAGTGGCCAGGTTGAATCAGCTCTTGCTGGCCAAATTTGGGGAATTTTTAGTGTTAAAACAAGGTAGTAACAGATTATGGAACAAAATAAAATTCCATAAGTTTGTACTAAAATAAGTAAATAAGAAGAGAAAGCCCTTCTTACAGTAGATCAAAATTAACATTACCTGAGGGAAGGAAAAATGGTGGCTGAGTGAATGGAAGCTACACAGACCGTCTCCCAGGACCAAACTGGAATTACAACTAAAATAAAGTCATCTGGAATAACCAACTGAAGAGCAGCTGGAGAGAACCCTTATAACCAGGGACGTAAAGAGGAGCCCAAATCGAGACTGGTAGGAAGTGCAGAGGCGCCAGAGGGCTTGCTGGGCTCCCACAGGCAGGAGCTGAGGGCTATCTTAGCTGTGAGGAGTTCCCTCTGAGAAGTCGGAGGTTTAAACCCCAAGCTGGCTCCCAGCACAGAGCAGCAGAACAGGGAAAGGCCACACATAACACCTGGCTGTGAAAAACACCAGAGCCAAGGTTCTGTCTGGCAAGGAGAGGACCTGGGAACACAGGTACCCACCTGAAGGGCCAGAGCATTAAATTACAGGTACAGCCACTCACCTTGGGTTCCTACCGAGGGAGAGCAGACTGGACTGGAGCTGCATGAGGAGAGTCAGGGGTTCGTGGCGCTGGGGGGAGAGCTGGGAATGAGGCCATCAGGAGCCCTATCTGAGTCATTCCCCCACACTACAGAAACCACTTTTCTCAGTCAGTACTTTCCCATCAGAGTGGCTTTAGCGTGGGGTCAGGGGGAAGCAACTGCCCCTCCCCTTGGAATTTAACCCCACCTGGCCAGGAGAAGCACAACATGTGGCTCATTGACTGTAAGAGATTACCAGCCAGCCAGTAGGCAAAGATGAGTCTTGGAAGGCTCTGAGCCTTGGGTCTGGCTCTCAGTTGTTGGGTTTTGTGGCTCTGGGGACTGAGCTCTGAAGACTGAGGACTAGGTCCCTGTGCTGGGCCATTAACCCATGCTGTAGGAACCATTCTTCTCAAGCAGAGTGCTCCCATCAAAGTAGCTAAAGCCCGGGGGGTGGGGAGCAAATGCCCCACCAATTGGAAATTAACCCTGCCAGGCCCTGAGGAGTCAGCACTTAGCATAGAACTGTAACTTGAGGCTCATTTACTGTGAGAGACTACCAAAAAGCCTGCAGGTGAAGATGAGTCTCTGGGTGCTTTGAGCCTTGGGTCTGGCTCGTGATCATTGGTCATTGAGTTTTTTATTTTATTTGTTTTTCTTTATTGATTTTAGAGAGAGTAAGGGAAAGGGAGACATAGAAACATCAATGAGAGAGAGAATTGATTGGCCACCTCCTGCATGCCCCCCACTGGGGATTTGGTCCACAACCTGGGCATGTGCCCTAATCAGGAATCAAACTGGTGATCTCTTGGTGCATGGGTTGATGCTTAACCACTGAGCCACACCAGCCAGGCAGTCATTGGATTTTGAAGCTCTGGGGTCAAAGCTGTGAAGGTGACTGCCTGGGCCCCTGTGCTGAGTCATTAACCCATGCTACAGAAACCATTTTCTTCAGGCAGAGTATTGCTCTCAAAGCAGCTTTAGATGGGGGTGGGGGGTGGGGACGGGGAGCAATTGCCTCACCCACTGGATACCCTCTTACCCTGTTCACCTGGGGGAGTTTTCATTCAGCTGAGGGCTACAACCTGAGGCTCATTAAGTGACTGAGATTAACAGTCAGCCTACAGACAAAAGCTCTGGGATACTTGAATCTTTGCCTGGCCTGCGACTCTACCCAGGAATGTAAGACCAGATATTGCTGCTCAGCTTGCTCCCTTCCATACTCATCCAAACACAGCAGAAGGAGCCACAGTCTGTGGAACATTGATACCCACAGGGAGATTTTGGCAGTTGCATACCCTGCTGAGACAGCCAAAATGGTGAAACAAAGAAACAAATCCCAAATGAAAGAACAAGAGAATTCTCCAGAAGAAGGGCTAAATGAAATTGAGATAAGCAGGTTATCAGATGTAGAGGTCAGAGTAATGATTATGAAGAAGCTCAACAGCATGAGTAAAGATATAGAAACAACAAAAATCACCAATTGGAAATGAAAAACAACCAAGCAGAAATGAAGAATGACATAGTAGAAATAAAGAACACATTGGAAGGAATAATCAGCAGATTATAGGAAGCTGAGGATCAGATCAACGAATTAGAAGACAGTGGAAAAATTCATTCAATCAGAGGACCAAAAAGAAAAAAACTTAAAAAACAGGAGGACAGTTTAAGAGAGCTGTGGGACAATATGAAACGTAACAACATCGCATCATAGGAGTACCAGAAGAAGAAAGTGAGCAAGGGTTAGAGAATCTATTTGAAGAAATAGTGGCAGAAAACTTCCCTAACTTGGTAAAGGAAAAAGGCATACAATTTCAAGAAGCGCAGAGAGCCCCAAGCAAGAAGAACCCAAAGAGGCCCACACCAAGACATCATAATCGAAATGTCAAAAATGAAAGACAAAGAGAGAATCTTACAGGCAGCAAGAAAAAAGCAGCAGGTTAACTACAAAGGAGACTCCATAAGACTATCAGCTGATTTCTCAACAGAAACACTATAGGCCAGAAGGGAATGGCATGAAGTATTCAAGGTAATGAAAAGCAATTATCTGAATCCAAGACTACTCTATCCAGCAAGGCTATCACTCAAACTAGAAGGTGAAACAAAGAGCTTCCCAGACCAAAACAAACAAACAAATAAATAAGGCTAAGAGAATATATTAGCACCAAACCAGCATTGCAAGAAATGATAAAGGGACTGCTGTGATAAGTAGAAGAATTAGAGAGAGAAGTATAAGCATAATAAACAAAAATGGCAATAAATACGTACATATCAATAATAACCTTAAATGTAAATGGATTAAATACTTCAATCAAAATAGAGTAGCTGAATGGATAAGAAAGCATGGCCCATATATATGTTGTCTACAAGAGACACACCTTACAACAAAAGACTCACAGAGGTTGAAAGTGAAGGGATGGAAAAAAAATTTCCAAGCAAATGGAAATTTAAAAAAAAGCTGGGGTAGCAATACTCATATCTGATAAAATAGACATCAAAATGAAGGCCACAGCAAGAGATAAACAAGGCCTCTATATAACATTAAAAGAATCAATCCAGCAGGAGGATATAACCTTGGTAAACATATATGAACCCAATATAGGAGCACCAAAATATATTTAAAAACTTCTGGAGGACTTCAAAGGAGAAATAAACAGCAATACAATCATAGCAGAGGACTGCAACACCACAATGACATCACTTGATAGATCCTCTAGACAAAAAATTAACAAGGAAATACAGACCCTAAATGACTCATTAGGTCAGATGGATTTAATAGATATTTTCAGAGAATAACACCCCCAAGCTACAGAATAGACATTCTTCTCAAGTGCACATGGGACATTCTCAAAGATAGACCACATGTTGGGACACGAACTAAATCTCTACAAGTTCAAGAAGATTGAAATCATATCAAGCATCTTCTCAGATCACAATCCCATGAAACTAGAAGTTAATTACAATAAAAATACTCAAAAACATTCAAACACATGGAGGCTAAATAGCATGTTATTAAACAATGAATGGGTTACCAAAGAGATCAAGGAAGAAATAAAAAACTTCCTAGAAATCAATGAAAATGAACACACAACAATACAAAATCTATGGGACTCAGCAAAAGCAATCCTAAGAGGGAAGTTCATAGCATTACAGGCCTACCTCAAGAAACAAGAAACATTTCTAATAGACTATCAAACCCTACAACTTAAAGAACTAGAAAGTAAACAAAAAGAAAACCCCAGAGCAAGTGGAAGGAAAGAAATAATAAAAACCAGAAATAAATGACATGAAAATTAAAAAAAAAAAAAAAAAACAATTCAAAAGATCAGTGAAACCAAGAGCTAGCTGATTTTTTGGAAAGATAAATAAAATTCATGAACTTTGGCTAAACTCATCAAGAAACAAAGAGAGAGGACCCAAATAAACAAAATCAGAAACAAAAGAGGAGAAGTAACAACTGACACCACAGAAATACAAAGTATTGTTAGAAAATACTATGAACAATTATATGCCAACAAAATTGGACAACCTAAGGGAAATGAACAAATTTCTAGAATCACACAGTCTCCCAAAACTGAACCAGGAAGAGTCAGAAAATTTGATTGACCAATAACAGCTAAGAAAATTGAAGCTGTAATCAATAAACTCTCAGCAAACAAAAGCCCAGGTCCAGACAGCTTCACAGGGGAGTTTTACTGAACATTCAGAGAAGAACTAACACATATTCTCCTCAAACTATTCCAAAAATAAAAGAGGAAGGAAGACTTCCAAACTCTTTCTATGAGGTCAGCATAATCCTAATTCCAAAACCAGATAAAAACACTACAAAGAAAGAAAATTACAGGCCAATATCCTTGATGAACATAGATGCTAAAATCCTCAACAAAGTATTAGCAAATCAGATCCATCAAAATATTAAAAAGATTATTCACCATGACCAAGTGGGATTTATCCCAGGGATGCAAGGCTGGTACAATATTAGCAAATCAATAAATGTGATGCACCACATAAACAAAATGAAAGATAAAAATCATATGATCATATCAATAGATGCTGAAAAAGCATTTGACAAAATCCAGCACCCATTTCTGATAAAAATGCTCAGCAACGTGGGACTAGAGAGATCATATCTCAACATAATAAAGGCCTTATATGAAAAACCTACAGCCAACATCATACTTAATGGACAGAAATTAAAAGCATTTTTCTTGAGGACAGGAAGAAGACAGGGATGCCTACCTTTGCCACTCTTATTTAACATAGTACTGGAAGTCTTAGCAACAGCAATTAGACAAGAAAAAAATGAAAGAGATCCAAATTGGAAAGGAGGAAGTAAAACTGTCATTATTCACAGATGACATGATATTGTACATAGAAAACCCTAAAGAGTCCATCAAAAATCTACTAGATTTAATCAATGAATTCAGCAAAGTAGCAGGATATAAAATTAACATCCAGAAATCGATGGCATTCTTATACACCAGTAATGAACACTCAGAAAGGGAAACTAAAAAAACAATCCCCTTTACCATTGCAACAGAAAAAATAAGATACCTAGGAATAAACTTAATGAAGGAGGTGAAAGACCTGTTCTCAGAAAACTACAGAACATTGAAAAAGAAATAGAGGAAGATATAAAAAAGTGGAAACATATACCATGTTCATGGATTGAAAAAATCAACATCATTAAAATGTCCATACTACCCAAAGCAATCTACAGATTCAGTGCAATCCCTATTAAAGTACCAACAGCATATTTCACAGATCTAGAACAATACATAATATCTCATAATTACTTAGAAGAAAATGAATATGGGTAAAGAGGAGGAATGATAAAGTAAATGGGGCAAAATGTAAACAATTGGTGACTCTGGGTAAAGGGGTATTAAGGTCTTTGTACCATTCTTGCAACTTTACTATAAGTTTGAAGTTATAACAGAATAAATAAGTTAAAAATAAGCAAAGTTAGAATCCAAATAAAAACCACTTGAGCCCTGGCCGGGTAGCTCAGTTGGTTGGAGCATCGTCCAGTACACCAAAGGGTTGGGGGTTCAATTCCCGGTCAGAGCACATACCTAGGTTGCAGATTCAATCTCCAGTAAGGGTGCTTACGGGAGGCAACTAGTTGATGTTTCTCTCTCTCTCCTTCTCTCTTCCTCTCTCTCTAAAATCAAGAAAAACATATCCTCGGGTGGCACTTGGGCCCCCCCCCTTTTTTTTTTTTGAGGATTCCTTTTGCAGGAAACTCTATGAGCCCTTGAAAGCTCAGGCCAAGATTATCTTCAGTCAGGAAAAATTTCTTTAATTTCCCTAATTGTGGTTTTCATAGTGCTAACTTTTCCTCTTTTCTTGTCCAGTGTTCACACCCTTTAAAGTTCCCTTTTTCATTTCCAGGGTCCAATAGTGGTGTTTCCACTCTCTCTGCATTTGGTATTTGATTGTAGCTTTGGTTCACTGTATGCATTCACCGTTGCCATATCAGAGTCCTTGCTCTGCTGGTGAACTCGGTTCCTAATGACCTTTATCTTCATCTTGGGCCCTCTGTGTCAGTGGTTCTCAAAAGTGAGCATGCATCAGAACCACCTGCAGGGTTTGTTAAAACACAGAGTGCCGGGTCTCCCTCCCAGAGCTCTTGAGTCAGTAGGGCTCAGGGATAGCTGCTAGGTACCTTTCTTAGGTAATGGCATTCATTCCGTTAGTGAGGGTTTCTTTTACAGATTCTTCTTGATGTGCTTTCTCAATCTCTTTTCTAATACTTTTTAATTGGGTATTTCCCCCTCTTTCATCTCAAATCTCTCTCTCTCTCTTTATGTGTTGAAGCTTGGCAGTACCATGGTTTTAGCTTCATACTACCAAAACCTTAAATCTGCAGCAGTGATGTGTTCCTGTATGTTGACATCGCTGGGAAATACTTAGAGCTTGTGGGAGAGAGTGGGAAGGAATGATTACAAAACTCAACTTTAGAAATTTGGCAGTAAACCAGAATGGATCATTCCATAAAAATGCTAGACTTTGCTCTATAATAAAATGTTCCTTCCTTCTGAGGGAACCAGACTCAACCTTGGATCTTTGGACTTCTCAGGTAATATTGTGTTATGGGTCACTGAACAGTCTCCATCCAGCCAGAGATCAGTGATTCCAGGAACATGAGAGACATGAGGTCCAAAGGGGAAAAGGCTAGGCAAAGACTGGATTTAGTTGGTAGGAATATATTTAACTGGATTTTCCTGACCTGGCCCTTTCCTTCCATACATCAAGTCTGCTCTTTGGAGCTGATAGCATCATTGTTTTGGGCCTGGAGGAACTTGTAAGATCAGAGTGTAACTCTCAGCCTCTGGAGGACTAATGGCCAATGCTGTGGGTTATTTCAAAACCTCAGAAAGGAGAGTCTAAAAACCTCTACCTTACCCTAAACACCACACACACAGATACTTGCAAGACTAGTGCCTTTATGATTGCAAAGACACCTTGCTTAAACCTTATTTCCGCTTAGCAAGTGTCCTTAGCATAATCCATATCATAGCACATTGCAAACTCTCCTTCCTTTTTAAGGCTGAACAATATTCCATTGTATGTATATACCATGTTTTGATTATCTATTCACCTGTTGGTTCTACATTTTAGCTATTGTGAATAACTCTGTTATGAACATGAGTGTACAAATATCTTTTTGAAACCCTATTTTCAAATCTTTGGGATATATACCCAGACATGGAAGTGCTGGATCATATAGTAATTCTATTTCTTATTTTTTGAGGAACCTCTATACTGTTTTCCACAAAGACTGTACCATTTTACATTCCCACTAACAGTGTATAAGGCTTCTAACTCTCTATATCTTGCCAATAATTTTTTTTTCATTCATAGTCAACCTAATGGGTGTGAGGTGTATCTGAAGTTTTGATTTGCATATCCCTAATGATTAGTGATATTGAGGATGCTTATTGGCCATATTTATATCTTCTTTGAAGAAATGTCTGTACAAGTTCTTTGCCCATTTTTGAATCAGGTTGTTTTGTTGTTGTTATTGAGTTTTAGGAGTTATCTATATATTCAGGATATTAATCCCTTTTAGATATATGATTTGCATAAAATTTCTCCCATTCTGTAGGTTTTTGCTCTATTGATAGGGTCTTTTGATACACAACATTTAAACAAATTTTTTTTTAATCCTCACCGGAGGATACTTTTCCATTAATTTTCAGATAGAGTGGAAGGGAGGGAGAGAGAGAGAGAGAGAGAGAGAGAGAGAGAAACATCGATGTGAGAGAGACACATCCACTGGGTGCCTTCGGCACAACCCTGACCAGGACTGGGGATTGAACCTTGGTCCGCGGACCGTCGCTCTAACCGCGGAGCCAAACCGGCCAGGGCTGATACACAACATTTTTAAACATTCACTAAGTCCAATATGTCTATTTTTTCTTTTGTTATCTGTGCCTTTGATGTCATATCCAAGAAATCATTGTCAAATTTAATGTCATGAAGAGTTTTTCTTCTTTTTTAAAAAATATATAACATCAATTAATTATTTTATTTATTGAGGTAACATTGGTTAATAACATTATATAAATTTCAGGTGTATAAAATTATAATTTGATATCTGTATTCTCGATGGTGTGCTCACCACCAAAAGTCTACATCCCTTCCATTACCATATATTTGACCCTTTTCACCCAATTTTCCCTCTTCCTTCTCCCCTTCCCTCTGATAACCACCATTCTATTTTCTGTATCTGTGAGTTTGTTTTTGTTTTGTTATAAAGATGTGATATATACATATATACACACATACTAGAATACTACTCAGCTATAAAAAATAAAATAATGCCATTACAGCAACATGGATGGAGCTTGAGGGTATATGCTAAGTGAAATAAGTCAGATGGCAAAGAACAAAAGCCATATGATTTCACTCCTCTGTGGAATATAAAACAAAAACTAAACAAAGAACTATGTTTTCTTCTAAGAGGTTTATTGTTTTAGGTCTTACATTCAGGTCTTTGATCTATTTTGAGCTAATTTTTGTATATGGTATAAGGTAAAGTTCCAACTATATTCTTTTGCAGGCAGATGTCCAGTTTTCCCAGCACCACTAGTTGAAAAGACTGTCCTTTCCCAATTGAATGTTCTTGGCATCCTTGTAAAAAATAACTTGGCCATATATGTGATGGTTTATTTTGGGCCTCTCTATTCTATTCCACTGGTTTATATGTGTGTCTTTATGCCAATACCACACTGTTTTGAGTACTGTAGCTTTGTACTAAGGTTTGAAATCAAGAAGTGTGAGTCTTCCAGTTTTCCTTTTCTTCTTCAAAATTGTTTTGGCTATTTAAGTTTCCATATGAGTTTTAGGATGGGTTATTCTATTTCTGCAAAAAACAAACAAACAAACAAACATTGGGATTTTGATAGGGAGTACTTTGAATCTATAGATTGCTTTGGGCAGTATCAACATTTTAACAGTATTAACTTTCAGCAGTGTTTTATACTTTCTATTGTACAAGTCCTTCACCTCTTTGGTTAAGTTTATTCTTAAGTGTTTTATTCTTTTTGATGTTATTAAAAATGGAATTGTTTTTGCAATTTCCTTTACCGAATGCTCATTAGTGTGTAGAAATGCAGCTGATTTTTCTTTTTTTTTTATTAATTTATTTTTGTTACAGATGTTTCTCCTTTTCCCCCCATTGTCACCCTCCTCCCCCTCCCTCCCTGCCCCGTCCCCAGTTTTGTTGTCCATGTCCATTGGTTATGAGTACATGCGTACAAGTTCTGTGGTTCATCGCTCCCCTCCCCCACCCCCTCTTCTGGCAATTGTCAGTCTGTACCCTACTTCCACGTCTCTGGGACTACCCTGTTCCTCAGACTGTTATGTTCATTATATTCCACAAAAAAATGAGATCATGTGATATTTTTCTTTCTCTGCTTGGCTTGTTTCACTTAGGATAATAGTTTCCAGGTCCTCCCATGTCGTCACAAAAGATAAGAGATCTTTCTTTCTTACAGCTGCATAGTACTCCATTGTGTATATGTACCACAGCTTTTTTATCCATTCGTCTACTGATGGATCCTTGGGCTGTTTCCAGATCTTAACTATTGCAAATAGCGCTGCTATGAACATGGGGGTACATATATTCTTTCTGGTTGGTGTTTCAGGCTTCTTAGGGTATATTCCTAGAAGTGGGATCACTGGGTCAAATGGTAATTCAATTTTTAATTTTTTGAGGTAACACCATAGTGTTTTCCATAGTGGCTGCACCAGTCTGCATTCCCGCCAGCAGGGTACTAGAGTCCCCTTTTCTCCACAACCTCGCCAACACTTGTTGTTTGATGATTTGTTGATGGCGGCTATTCTGACAGGTGTGAGGTGATACCTCATTGTTGTTTTAATTTGCATCTCTCTGATGCTTAGTGATGTTGAGCATTTCTTCATATGTCTCTTGGCCATTTGTATGTCCTGTTTGGAGAGGTGTCTATTTAGTTCCTCTGCCCATTTTTTAATTGGGTTCTTTGTCTTCCTTTTGTTGAGTTGTATGAGCACTCTATATATTTTGGAAATTAATCCCTTATCTGATATATCATTGGCAATTATGCTCTCCCATACAGTGGGTTGCCTTTCCACTTTGATGGTTGTTTCTTTTGCTGTGCAGAAGCTTTTGAGTTTGATGTAGTCCCATGTGTTCATTTTTTCCTTTGTTTCTGTTGCCTTAGGTGATATATCAGTGAACATTCTGCTGCGTATGATGTCTGAAATTTTGTTGCCTACATTTTCTTCTAGGATTTTTATGGATTCATGAGTCACATTTAAGTCTTTTATCCATTTTGAGTTTATTCTTGTGTATGGTGTAAGATGATGGTCTAGTTTCATTTTTTTTGCATGTAGCTGTCCAATTTTCCCAACACCATTTATTAAAGAGGCTGTCTTTACTCCATTGTATGCTCTTGCCACCTTTGTCGAATATTAATTGAGCATAATGTTTTGGGTCAATTTCTGGGTTTTCTGTTCTATTCCATTGATCTATGTGCCTGTTCTTGTGCCAGTACCAGGCTGTTTTGATTACAGTAGCTTTGTAATATAACCTGATGTCCGGTATTGTGATTCCGCCTACTTTGTCCTTCTTTTTCAAGATTGCTGTAGCTATTCGGGGTCTTTTTTGGTTCCATATGAACTTCTGAAGCATTTGTTCTAGTTCTGTGAATATGTCGTTGGTATTTTGATGGGGATTGCGTTAAATCTATAGATTGCTTTGGGTAGTATGGATATTTTAATGATGTTAATTCTTCCAATCCATGAACAAGGTATGTGCTTCCACTTTTTTACATCTTCTTCTATTTCTTTTTTCAATGTCCTGTAGTTTTCTGCAAATAGGTCCTTTACTTCTTTGGTTAAGTTTATTCCTAGGTATCTTAATTTTTTTGCCACGGTGGTAAATGGGATTTTTTTTAGTTTCTCTTTCTGTGAGTTCATCATTGGTGTATAAAAATGCCATCAATTTCTTGACGTTAATTTTGTATGCTACTTTGCCAAATTCATTTATTAGGTCTAGTAGATTTTTGATGGAGTCTTTAGGGTTTTCTATGTATAATATCATGTCATCTGTGAATAATGACAGTTTCACTTCCTCCTTACCAATTTTGATCCCTTTTGTTTTTTCTTCATGTCTGATTGCTTTGGCTAAGACTTCCAGTACTATGTTAAATAAGAGTGGTGAAAGTGGGCATCCTTGTCTTGTTCCTGTTTTTAAGGGAAATGCTTTTAGTTTTTGTCCATTATGTATGATGTTGGCTGTAGGTTTTTCATATAAGGCCTTTATTATGTTGAGATATGATCTCTCTAGTCCCACGTTGCTGAGCATTTTTATCAGAAATGGGTGCTGGATTTTGTCAAATGCTTTTTCAGCATCTATTGATACGATCATGTGGTTTTTATCTTTCATTTTGTTTATGTGATGTATCACATTTATTGATTTGCAAATATTGTACCAGCCTTGCATCCCTGGGATGAATCCCACTTGGTCGTGGTGAATAATTTTTTTGATGTATTGCTGGATCCAATTTGCTAGTATTTTGTTAAGGATTTTGGCATCTATGTTCATCAGGTATATTCGCCTGTAGTTTTCTTTCTTTGTAGTGTCTTTTTCTGGTTTTGGAATTAGAATTATCCTGGCCTCGTGAAACGAGTTTGGAAGTCTTCCTTCTTCGCAGCTGATTTTTCTGTGTTAACTTTGTATCTTGCTACTTCAATGAATTAATTTATTATTTCTAACAGTTTTTTTGTGTGGAATGTTTAGAGTTTTCTACATATAAGATAATAACATGTGCAAACAGAGATAATTTTATTTATTTATTTCCAATTTGTATACATTTTATTTCTTTTCCTTGCCTAATTGCTCTGGCTAGAACTTCTACTACAGTGTTCAATAGAAGTGATGAAAGCAAGCATCCTTGCCTTGCTCCTGATATTAGAGGAAAAGCTTTCAGTCTTTCACCATTGAGTATGATGTTCACTATGGGTTTTCATATATGGTTTTTATTATGTTGAGGTAGTTGCCTTCGTTCCTAGTATTTTTAGTATTTTTATCATGAAAGTGTATTCAATTTTGTCAAATTGATATAGTGATGCATCAATTGATATAGTGATGTGGTTTTTCCACTTTGATCTATTAATGTGGTGTATTACATTGAACAGTTTTCATATGTTGAATCATTTCTACATTCTAGGAATAAATCCCACGTGATCATGGTATATAATCCTTTTAACGTGCTGCTGAATTCAGTTTGCTAGTATTTCGTTAAATATGTTGTATCAATGTTCATAAGGGACATTGGTCTGTAGTTTTCTTATACTTTCTTTGTGTGGCTCTGGTATCAGGGTAATATGGACTTCATAGAATGAGTTAGAAAGTATTCCCTTCTCCTCAATTTTTGGGAAAAGTTTGAGGATTGGTATTAGGTCTTTAAATGTTTAGTGGGATTCAGAAGTGAAGCCATTAGGTCCAGGGCTTTTCTTTGTCAGGAGATTTTGATTACTGATTCAATTTCCTTACTACTTATAGGTCTATTCAGATATTCTATTTCTTCATGATTTAGTCTTGGTAGGTTTTGTGTATCCAGGAATTTGTCCATTTCATCTAGGTTACCCAATTTGTTAGTGTACAATTGTTCATAGTACTCTCTTATAATCCTTTTTATTTCTGTAGAATTGGTAGTAATGTCCCCACTTTCATTTCTGATTTTAGTAATTTGAGTCTTCTCTCTTTTTCCTTAGTTCATCTAGCTAAATGTTAGTAAATTTGTTGATAATTTCAAAGAACCAATGTTTAGTTTCATTGATTTTCTCTATTATTTTTCTATTCTCTATTTTGTTTATTTCTTCTCTAATTTTTATTATTTCCTTCCTTCTGATAGCTTTGGGTTTAATTTGTTGTTTTTCTGGTTCCTTAAGGTATAAAGTTAGGTTGCTGACTTAACTTTTTCCACATCTTCCTTTAGTTCTTCAAAATAATTGTTTTGTAGTCTAGTCTAATATATCTGCCATCAGGTCTTTCTCAGGGATAATTTCTATTGACTTGTATTTTCCTTTAAAGGGTCAGACTTTCCTGTTTCTTTCTATGACTTGTGATTTTTGTTGTTGTTGAAAATGGGACATTTGAATCTAATAATGTGGTAACTCTGAAAATCAGGTGTGCCCCATTCTTCAAAATTGTTGTCGTCTGTCTCTGTGCTAAGGGTCAACCTGAGGTGTAAACTTAAGACATTCTCAGGTATTTTCTGAACTTTTCCCTGGGCTTGCACAGCTACTTTTTTATTTTTCCTGTATATGCAGTTGTTTCTGAATGTCCTAGTTGTTAATATCTGGCTTCCAAAAGAGGAAAAAGAGAAAAATGGAGAAGGGGAAAGGGGGGTTTCAGTCCTTTAAATTCCCTGGAATTCACTTCAGCTGGTCTGGAAGGGACTTGCAGTAACAGGGAGAGGTGCAACAACAGTGGCTACCCCCCTCTTTGGTGGCACCTCGTGATCAGAAGCACCAGTCAGTGATCACAGCACAGATGCTTGATAGATGTAAAACAGGGTCCTTTTTTGCCTACTCTGGCTCCTGCAAGCTGCTCCAGGAACACGTGCACAGCTTCCTGTCACATGGCTGAGGGGAGGGAATAGGTAGCTGTTACTGTGCTAAGAGCTGAAATTGACCACAGTTGACCACAATTTACCATCCACCTCTCCCCCTGGAAGTTGCAATTCTTCAATAGACTCCAGAGTTCCAAGATAGTTATATCAAACAGACTGCTAGTGCAATTATTGTTTAGGTGGGGAAATGGATTCTTGATACTTTCTACTCCACCATCCTCCAAGAATCCCATTTTACCCTACTATTAGGGGGACTGGAAAGTAATGTCGTTTTTTTACAGTAAATTCAAACAGATAAGTTTTTAACAAGTTTTCATTTTTAATTAATGATGTAATCACCCTCATTATCAACAACATTTTGCCATCTAGTGTGCAAATTTTCAATGCCGGATTGATAAAAATCAATTGGTTTTTGAGCAAAATATCTGGAGATGGCATTTTGTTTTTTGTTTTTTTTTAATCCTCACCCGAGGACATTTTTTCATTTTTTGTTCAGATAGAGTGGGAGAGAGAGGAAGAGAGAGAGAGAGAAACATCGACATGAAAGGGACACATCGAGTGGCTGCCACCCGCACGACCAACCAGGGCCGGGGACAAACTGCAACCGAGGTACATGCCCTTAGCGGGAACCGAACCCGGGTCTCTCTGGACCACAGTCCGACGCTCTAACCGCTGAGCCAAACTGGCCAGGGCTGGAGATGGCATTTTGGACATCATCCAAATTTTCAAATTTTTTGCCACTTAGAAAATGTAGCGATCGGAATAAATGGAAATCCGATGGCGCAATATCGGGCGAGTATGGTGGGTGAGGCAATACCTCCCATCCCAATTCATTAATTTTTTCCAGGGTTTGTCTTGCGCAGTGCAGTCTTGCATTATCATGTTGCAGAATAACGCCTTTTCTGGTGACAATCGCTGGGCACTTTTCAATTAAAGATTGACTTACTCTATCCAATTGTTCACAGTAAAGGTCTGCATTCAGTTTGTCCAGGTTTCAGCACTTCAAAATGAACGACCCCGCGAATACTCCACCAAACACACAAAAGTGCCTTTTTGGGGTGTAAACCTGGCTTAGCTGTACTTCGTGGCGATTCTTTCGGAGAGAGCCACTGCCTTTTGCGTTTTGGATTATCATAGAGGACCCATTTTTCAGCTATAGTGATCAAACAATCAAAAAACGCTTCTGTATTGTGCCGCTGAAGCAATAAGTTGCATGTGGTGGACCGGTTAGCTTTGATTTCTTCGGACAGATTATGCGGGACCCAAACACCTGCTCTGCTTACTTTACCAATCTGCTGCAAATGTTCTTGGATGGTCGAGCAAGGTTGGTTAAGAGTGTTTGACAGTTCCTCGATTGTCTGACACGGATTTGCTTCCACTTCCGCCCTTAACATGTCATTACTTTAACGACATTACTTTCCGGTCCCCCTAAAATTTTGAATGAATGTTTCCCTGGGTACACAATTCTAGGTTGATGGCTTTTCTTCCCAGCCTTTGAAGCTTTCTGGCTTTTATTATTGCTGTTGCTCTGAAAAGCTCACTGTGTGTCTAATTATTGTCTCTTTGTCAGTAATGATCCTTTTTCTCTGGATACTTATCTTCTCTTTATGTTTGGTGTTCTATAGATTCATTACAGTGGTTCTTGGTATGGGTTTCTTTTTGTTTATCTTGCTTGGTGGTATTTCCCAAATTTGATATTTTCATGTCCTTGATGGCTTTGACCAGTTCTGGAAAATACTCAGCCATTATCTCTTTGATTATCATCTGTTCTTTGTTGTCCTTATTACCTGCTTCTGGAACTCTGATTATATGATTCTTATTCTATTTGTCTTATTCAGTTCAGGCTGCTATAAGAAAATACCATAGACTGGGTGACAACAATTTGAATATTGATTATTTGCAGTTGATTATATGTTTATTGTTGACAAGCATTTACCAGAGTAGACCAATAATCATTCAGAGAATTGTATTTGAGTCAGGATAGCTGCCTAAGAGTACCCTCCTCCTCAGCACCCTCTTCCTCCTCTGTACATTCTTAAAACACTTTTTATTATAAAAATTACATATATAAAAGTATATAAAATGTTTAGGTTCAGTTTAAGGATTAATCACTAAATGAAGACTCATGTAGATACCAATCAGCTTAAGAAATAGAATACTGTATTACCAATAACTTAGAGGATACCTGAGTGCCCTTTCCAGCTTCACCTCCCAACTTTATCTCCCCAAGAGATGAACACTATACTAAAGTTTGTAATAATCATTCCTTTGCTTTATTTATGGCTTTATCACATGAATAAGCATTCCCAAATAATGTATTGTCTGGTTTTTATATTTTTGAATTTTTATAAGATAAATTATATTACACATATTCTTCAGTACTATGCTTCTCTCACACAATGTTATGCTTTTCATTTATGTTGATGCATATAGCGGTAGTTCATCCATTTTGGGTATTAAACTATTCTATTGCATGGATATGCTACACTTTAGCCATTTTACTGTTGTTAGACATTTGGAACATTTCCAGTGTTTTTGCTATTACAAATAATGATGCAATACATATTCTTGTATATGTGGCTTGATGCTCATGAGAGTTTCTTTGTGATATATTCCTAGCAAAGGCATTGCTGGGACATAGTACATGCACATTATCAATTTAACTAGATAATACCAAATTGTTTTCCGAAGTGACTGTACCAATTTACACTTTCACCAGCAGTAGGTGAGCTCTAGTTCCACAACTTCACTAACGATTGCCTGATTAATTTTTGTTAAAGTGGTGAATATGACATGGTATCTCATGGTACTTAATTTCATTTCCCTGATATTAGTATGGGTGGACAGCTTATCATGTGTTTATGAACCCCATTTAGGCTTCCTAGTAAAATTCCTGTATGATTTTTGACAGTTTTACTCTTAGGATATCTTTTTGCT
Organism: Tadarida brasiliensis; assembly: GCA_030848825.1. NCBI lineage: Eukaryota > Metazoa > Chordata > Mammalia > Chiroptera > Molossidae > Tadarida > Tadarida brasiliensis. Next base: position 89,506,124 of record CM061257.1, read on the forward strand.
TTTTGATTATTGCATGTTTTTTGTTTGTTTGTTTATTTGTTTTTTTGTATTCTTGATACAAACTCTTTGTCATTTAGGTAGGTTACAAATAACTTCTCCCAGGTTGTGGCTTGTCTTTATTTTCTGTTTGGTGCATTTGGATGAACAGAGGTTTTATTTATTTATTTATTTATTTATTTATTTATTTATTTATTTATTTATTTTTATTGATTTTTAGAGAGAGAGGAAGGGAGAGGGAGAGATAGAAACATTGATGAGAGAGAACATCGACTGGCCACCTCCTGCATGCCCCCCACTGGGGATTTGGCCCACAACCTAGGCATGTGCCCTGACTGGGAATCAAACTGGTAACCTCTTGGTGCATGGGTCGACACTCAACCACTGAGCCACACTGGCTAAGCAGATGAACAGAGGTTTTAAATTTCAATGTAGTGAAATAAATCAGTGTTCTCCATTTAGGATTAGAGTTTTGGTGTCTTAAGTCTTTCCTAACTCAAGATTATAAAGAGATTCTTCTACATTTTCTTCTTCTTCTTTTTTTTTTTTTTTTATCCTCACCCGAGGACATTTTTTCATTTTTTGTTCAGATAGAGTGGGAGGGAGAGAGAGGAAGAGAGAGAGAGAGAAACATCGACATGAAAGGGACACATTGAGTGGCTGCCACCCGCAGGACCAACCAGGGCCGGGGACAAACTGCAACCGAGGCACATGCCCTTAGCGGGAACCGAACCCGGGTCTCTCTAGACCGCAGGCCGACGCTCTAACCGCTGAGCCAAACCAGCCAGGGCTACATTTTCTTCTAAGAGTTTTGTATTTTTGGCTTTCAAATTTAAGTCTTCAGTCATTCTGTAGTTGATTTTTATGTATGAAGTAAGAATTCAATTTCACTTCTTTCTTTTCTTTTTGTTTTTCAATTTTTATTTATTTATTTTTTAATTTATTGGGGTAGCATTGGTTAATAAAATTATATAGGTTTCAGGTGTACAATTCTATAACATGTCATCTGTATATTGTACTGTGTGTTTACTACCCCAATCAATTAAATTTTTTAAAACAAAGACAACCAATTATCTTATTTTTATTTATTTTTTCTTTATTGATCTTAGAGAGAGAGGAAGGGAGAGGGAGAGAGATACAGAAACATCGATGCAAGAGAACATTGATTGGCTGCCTCCTGCATGCCCTCCACTGGGGATTTGGCCCACAACCTGGGCATATGCCCTGACCGGGAATTGAACTGGCGACCTCCTGGTGCATGGGTGGATGCTCAACCACTGAGCCATACTGGCTGGGCAACCAATTATCTTATTAAGAATTGTTATAGTTTGCCCTGGCCGGTTTGGCTCAGTGGTTAGAGCGTTGGCCCGCGGACCAGAGAGTCCCGGGTTCGGTTCCCGCTAAGGGCACTTACCTTGGTTGCAGTTTGTCCCTGGCCCCGGTTGGGGTCTTGTGGGTGGCAACCACTCGATGTGTCTCTCTCACGTCGATGTTTCTCTCTCTCTTCCTGCCTCTCTCCCTCCCGCTCTTTCTGAAGATACATGCAAAAATGTCCTCGGATGAGGATAAAAAATAAAAAAAAGAATTGTTATAGTTTATCTTTTTCAGCTCTATCATAAATTAAGTTGCCACATTTTCTTTTTAGGTCATTTTATTTCACTGATTTAGTTTTCTATCTCTACACCATAATTTAGGTAGTAAGTCCTGATAGTTAATACAGCAAGGCTAGTTTTGGGAGAATTGACATCTTTAAGATATTTTGTCTTCTTACCTGAAAAGTAAATCTTTTTACTTATTTAGGTTTCTTTTAAAAAGTTTTACAATATTCTACATAAGAGACTGACATGTTTTGTTGATTTATTACTAGGTACTTAATTTTTGAGGGTATGTGCTTTTGCAAATTAATTGTGTACTCTGCAACCTTGCTGAACTTATTCTAATAGCATTTTGGTAGATTCCATAGGCTTTTCTACGATGATCATGTCATGGATTATTTGAGTATATTCATGATTCCATTTCATCTCCCTTACTGGCTGACTAACTACAATTTTTTTTTGTATTATCTTAGTGGTTGCTGTAGAGTTTATAGTATATATCTTTACTATGGTTACCTTCAAGTGACATTATACAACTTCACATATATAGTATAAGAACCTTAAACAATATATTTCTTTTTTTATTATACTTATCTTTATTGTTGAATGTATTACAGATGTCCCCCCTTTTTTCCTCGATTGACCCCCTCCTCCCCAAGCCCACCCCCCTCCTGCCTTCCCCACACTATTTTTTGTGTCCATTGATTAGGCATATATGCATAGAAGTTCTTTGGTTTATCTCTTCCCATCCTCCCTCCCCCCTTCCCTTTGAGGTTCATCAGTCTAACAACCAATTTGTACTTCTTAATTCCTTCATCTTTTTCACCCATCCCCCAAGTCCCCTCCCATCTGGCAAGCAACAAAAAGTTCTCTGTATCTATTAGTCTGTTTCTGTTCTGCTTGCTCATTTTGTTTGCAGATTCATTTGTTCATATATATGTATTTATTGCCATTTTATTGTTCATATTTTTGTTCTTTGCCTTCAATAAGACCCTTCAACATTTTATATGATACTGGTTTGGTGGTGATGAACTCCTTTAGCTTTTTCTTGTCTGGGAAACTCTTGATATGTCCCACTGATTCTAAATTATAGCTTTGCAGGATAGAGTAATCTTGGTTGTAGGTCATTGCTTTTCATCACTTTGAATATCTCTTGCCACTCCTTTCCAGCCTGCGAAGTTTCTTTTGAGAAATCAGCTGACAGTCTCATGGGAGCTCCTTTCTAGGTAACTAACTGCTTTTCTCTTGCTGCTTTTAAGATTCTCTCCTTGAATTTAACCTTTGGCATTTTGATGATGATGTGTCTTGGTGTGGACCTCTTTGGGTTCATCTTATTTGGGACTCTCTGTGCTTCCTGGTCTTGTATGTCTGTTTCCTTCACCAAGTTAGAGAATTTTTCTGTCATTGTATTTTCAAATAGGTTTTCAACTTCTTGCTCTCTCTCTTCTCCTTCTGGCACCCCCATGATGTGAATGTTGGTATGCTTGAAGTTGTCCCAGAGGCATCCTCATTTTTTTGGATTCTTTTTTTCTTTTTGCTGTTCTGATTGGGTGTTTTTTGCTTCCTTATATTCCAAATCAATGGTCTATTAAACAATATATTTTCATTTCTCTCCCCCCAGTCTTTGTGCTATAATTGTCATACATTTTGCTTCTACATATAGTATAAACCCCGCAACACATTTTTATTATTTTTGCTTTAAGCAGTTGTTACATACTTTATTGCCTAGGGATTTTAATAGATGTTTGCTCTGTTTTATTCATAATTTCTGGGTGTTTTGTAGTAGGAGGGTTTTTCAGAATATCTACTTTGTCATTTTGCTGAAAAAGGAAGTCTACTAGTGGTCTTTCCATTTTGAATAGTCCTCAAAGAAAAATAAGTGCATTAATCCCTGACATCTAAATGTACAAGAATGTCAATATACTGCATCCAACCCAATCAGCCAGTTACTTACTTTACAAAGCTAGACTCTCTCTCTCTTTTTTTTAATCCTCACCCGAGGATATTTTTCTATTTATCTTCAGATAGAGTGCGAGGGGGAGAGAGGGAGAGAGAGGGAAACATTAACATGAGAGGGACACATCGACTGGTTGCCTCCCGCATGACCCTGACCAGGGCTGGGGACAAACCGCAACCAAGGTATGTGCCCTTGGCTGGAATCGAACCTGGGACTCAATGGTCCATGAGCTGATGCTCTACCGCTAAGCCAAACTGGCCAGGGCCAAAGCTAGACTCTCTTGTAAGTATATTATAGATAATGCATTTGATTGTATCAATAACCTTTTATTGAGGCCTTAATCATATCTTTAATAATTCAATTTCTCTTTATATTCATTCTTTTATAACATTGTTCCCTAGATATGCAATGTAAACAAGTCTCACCTTTTTTATAATATTGTAAGTTCCTTGAATGTGGTGAATATATTTTTTAAAGTCCTCTGGTACTCACAATGCTAAGCCTGACATACGATGGTGTTTCCTGAAGTTAGTAGCTTATGAATATATAGAGTGAAATGGGTGAAGTAATGGAAATAGGACTAAACTTAAGGTTCTGAGATTTTCAAAACTCTTAAGTAGTCAGAAAACATATGCAACAAGTCCTAACAATCATTTAAATGAAGTCACTAAAATATGCTTATGGCCACACCCAGAACTTGTGAATCAGGCTTTCTTATGAAGTTGGTTTACACAATCTAATACGAGTAAGTAGCTCTGGCCTAGTCTCATATTAGAGTTCAAAAGTTATCAGGTTAACATGCCCCTCCTGTTCTTTAAGGAGAGTCAGAATCCATTCCAATATTTTCTTTTTCTTATTCTACCATTTAAATGCCTATAGCACGCTAGTTGTAGGATACAAAGAAGTATGCCATGTGATTACTACTCTCAAAAAATGCACTGTGAAGCTGACATAAAGCGTAAAGGCCTCTGTATTTACAGTAATTTGTTTTCTTTCATATTTTTCTAGCTGAAATACCAGCCAAGCCAACACACTTCCTTCTGGCACTCACTGTACCGACTGTACTCAGGTCATTGCCCTTAACTCATCTATTTCTGTTTCAGGCTCATTTACTGAGCTTCCCAATCCACCTTTTGTGTGACAGGCAAATTCATCATAGTTTAAGTCCTTAAATATTGATTTCTGAAGGCTTGGATGACTTGAATGAAGGCTGAAGAGTAAACAAAAGGGAAAGAATGAAATACATTTTGTAGTCATAAGACTCAGGAGGAAATCTGCTCCCTCCTCTCTTCCTTATTGACACTGCCTTGGTTCAGGATTTCATCACCACTTACTAGAACTATTGCCAAAGGCTCCATCTTAGCTTCCTGCCTCCAGACCCTCTTAACTACAGTTAATTCTTCACATGCTTTACAAGAGTAACCCTTACACCATTCAGCTCCAGTGATGTCCTCTTTGCCCAGACACCTTAATTGGCTCCTTACTGTGCAGAAGGAAATCAAGTCTTTCCAAATAGAAAATCAAATAACACTAATCCTGTGTCATGAGTGACACTGATATAATTCCAAGAGTACACACTTGGGGATTTTATACATTTATTCACATAGTTATATGCTATTTGGTAAAATCAATTTGACAAAACAAGTTAGTTAAAGCGATGATTTGATTGAAAAAGAATATCCCCAGAAACATTGTCATTTTTTAGAATTTGAGGTATTTCCCCTTGCTTTTTTTTTGCTCTATATAGCTAGTTTTCATCCAATTATTCCTATTCTGTGCTGTTTAGAACATCAAATATTTTGAAACAACTTAAATAACTAACCATTTAGAGGCAACTGAAGCCTACACACAGCTCTAACAATAAGGAATTGTTTTTTGGTGTTGTTTTTTTTTTTTTGAGAGACAGAGAAAAACATTAATCTGTTGCCTCCCATACATGCCCTGACCAGGGACTGAACCCACCACCTGGATATGTGCCCTGACTGGGAATCAACCCGCCCCCTTTTGATGTACAGGACAACACTCCAACCAACTGAACCACACCGGTCAGGGCAATAGGGAATTATTTAAACAAATTGTTAAGAATTATAAAATGTATGTATAGTATGAACAAATGTTATATGCAGTGACTTTATAGTAACTTATTTTGAGCAATTTATAAAATATATAAAGTCATGAAAACATTGCCAAACAAGGAGGTCAGCTATAATATAAAATAAGTTCTAAAACTCCAAAATTCTAGATCTTTATAGTGTTATTTTGTGGTTTTACTTTTCTTTTCTTATTATAAAACAATTCAAAATATTAGCACCACACTCTAACCAACTGAGCTAACTGGCCAAGCACAACAATTCATAATATGATAGAAAAGTGAGAAAAGGCAGGCAAATACACAGACACACACAATTCATCTCTCTCTGCTTAATGACAGCCACTTGTAGATCTTCTGGTAAAAATGGAATCATATGATGCATACTATTTGAAAACAACTCCATTTTATTTATGCATCCTCCACTGTTGAACATTTAGGTTGATTTCAACAAATACGGTATTTTTTGTACATTTAATTTTCATTACTTTTTTGCTTTCAGTAGTAGCACAAAGCAATAATAACTAAATAAAACTGATTTGAAATTAAAAAAAAAAAAAGGTTTGGGCAAAACCCCCAGAGTTCTGAAAAATAGTTTAAAATTTTTATTTATTTAAATTTTTTATTACTGACACTATTGCAGATGTCCCCCATCCCCAACTTTGCCCACCTCTACCCAGCCCCCACCCCCCACCCCCTTGGCCCTCCCCACACTAGTATCTATGTCCATGGGCTATGTATATATGTTCTTTAACTAATCCCTTCGCCATCCTTAATCCAGTCCCCCCGACCCCCTTCCCTCTATCATTTGTCAGTCTGTTCCATGTATCCACACCTTTGGTTCTGTTCATTAGATTTTGTTCATTAGATTCCACATATTAGTGAGATCATATGGTATTTGTCTTTCTCTGACTGGCTTATTTTGCTTAGCAAAATAAACTCCAGGTCCATCCATTCTGTCACAAAGGATAAGAGTTCCTTCTTTTTTACAGCTGCATAGTATTCCATTGTGTAAATGTACCACAGCTGTTTTATTCATTCATCTACTGATGGATACTTAGGCTGTTTCCAGATTTTGGCTATTGTAAATAATGCTGCTATTAACATAGGGGTGCATATATTCTTTCTAATTGGTGTTTAGGAATTCTTAGGATATATACCCAGAAGTGGGGTCACTGGGTCAAAAAGGAAGTTGCATTTTTAATTTTTTGAGAAAATGCCATACTGTTTTCCACAGTGGCTGTGCTAGTCTGCATCCCCACTAACAGAGTGCACTAGGGTTCCCTTGTCTCCACACCCTCGCCAGCACTTGTTGTTTGATGATTTGTTGATGGTAGCCATTCTGGCAGGTGTGAGGTGACATTTCATTGTGGTTTTAATTTGCATCTCTCTAATGATTAATGGTGTTGAGCATTTTTTCATATGTCATTGACCACCTGTATGTCCTCTTTGGAGAAGTGTCTATTCAGGTCCTCTGCCCATTTTTAAATGGGAGTGTTTGTCTTCCTGGTGCTGAGTTGTATTAGTTCTTTATATATTTTGGAGATTAACCCCTTATCAGATGAATCATTGGCAAATATGTTCTCCCATATGGTGGGTAAAAATGTTTGAAGACATAAGTTGTAAAACCACCCCCAAATGCACTAACACTCTGTATAAACCAGCACTAGTAGGCAGGGTTATTTTATTTATTTATTTATTTTTCTTTATTGATTTTAGAGAGAGAGGAAGATTTTAGGGAGAGAGAGAGCTAGAAAAATCGATGAGAGAGAACATCAATTGGCTGCCTCCTGCATGCCCCCCACTGGAGATTTGGCCCACAACCTGGGCGTGTGCCCTGACCAGGAATCGAACCAGCGACCTCTTGGTGCATGGGTCGATGCTCAACCACTGAGCCACACCGGCCGGACAGGGATATTCCTCTTTAAATAAATTATTATCTTTCAGGTTGTGAAGATTTTTAAGAAGTAAAAGACCTGCCCAAGATGATGGATTCCCCTCCAAATCAGTCCTTTTGAATAAGAACAGACTGATGACAACTTGCTGTCTAGTAGCACTACAAACTAGCAGTAACAGATCTGAGACTATATTATTTTCTCAGCTAGGGATAAGGAATGGGCTTTTCTTTATACTTTATGACCAGGACCATACTACCAAGTAGCAATTTAATAATTTGGATCTCTTCTAAGATCACTTAAAAAACATCAGGTATCCTCTGTTCTGTTGGCTCTTTATCCATCTTACACCAATACCACATTGTCTTGATTACTGTAACTTTATAATTAGTCTCAAAATCAGAAGTGTTGTTCTTCTAATTCTGTTCTTTTCAAAATTGTTTTGGCTATACTAGGTCTTTTCCATTTTCATGTGAATTTTAGAATCAGTTTGTTAATTTCTACAACAAAGCCTGCTAGAATTTTGATTTGAGGAGAATTGACACCTTAATGATATTGATTTGTCCAATTCATGAACATGGTATATCTTTTCATTTGTTTAGATCTTTAAATTTCTCTCAGCAATGGTTTGTGAGTTTCGGTGTACAGATGATCTTTTTTAGTCTTTTGTCCGATTTATCCCTAAGTATTTCATACTTTTTAATGCTATAGCAAATGATATATATTTTTTAAATTTCATTTTCTAATTGCTCATTGTTAATGTATAGAACTACAATTGATTTGTGTACATTGGTGTTTTTTCTACTGCAACCAATCCAAACATGAAGGGACAGCCTATGTTAAATAAAAAAAGGTGAAACATCAATTCAGCAGAGATAATCTTTTCAACAAATGGTGATGAAACAATTGGATATCCATATGCAAAATATAAAAAAACCCAAACCAGCCTGGCTGGTGTGGCTTACTGGTTGAGCGTCGACCCATGCACCAAGAGGTTGCCGGTTTGATTCCTGGTTAGGGCACATGCCCATGTTGTGGGCCCAATCCCCAGTGGGGGACATGCAGGAGGCAGCCAACAATGTTCTCTCTCACTGATATTTCTAGCTCTCCTTCCCTCTCCCTTTTTCTCTCTCTAAAATCAATAAAGAAAAAACAAAAACCCAAACCAAACCAATACAAAACTTTCAATCCATACTTCACATTATATAAAAATTAATTCAAAATGAATCGCTCACATAAATCTAAAACCTAAAGCTATACAAATGCTAAAAGAAAACTTATATGACCTTGGATTTGACAAAGATTTCTTAGATATGACACTGAATGCATAATTCATAACAAAACAAATAATAAGTTGAACTTCATCAAAATTAAAATGTTCTCCTCTCATCAGACACAGTTAAGAGATTGAAAAGACAACCCACAGACTTTGAGAAAATATTTGCAAATCATATATTTGATAAAGGACTTGTATCCAGAATATATAAAGAACTCTCAAAACTCAAAAATAATACAATTCAGTTTTTAAATAGTAAAAGATTTAACAAGACACTTTACCAAAGAAAATATAGAGATAGCAAATAAGCACATGAAAAGATGCTCAACATAGTTATTAGGAAAATGAAAATTAAAACTATGAGAGACCACTATATACCTTTTAGAATGGCTACAATTAAAAAGACGGATCAAACACACACTGCACACAAAATTGGTAACTATGTGAGGTGATGGATGTGTTAACTAACCTTATTGTGGTGATCACTTCACAACATATACATATTGTTTATCAAATGATCACACTGTGCACCTTAAAGTTGCATAATGTTATGTCAATTATATCTTAAAACTGGAATAAAAAGATTTTAAAGAAACTGACCATACCAAGTACTGACAAGGATGTGGAGAAATTGATGTGGAGAACTCTCCCACACTGCTATTGGAAATGTAAAATAGTACAATTACTTTGGGAAATGGTTTGGCAGTTTCTTTTAAAAATTAAATATTCACATGTCATATAATTCAGCCATTCCACTCCTAGTCATTTTCTCTACCCAAGAGAAATAAACGCCTATTTCCACAAAAGAACCTATATATAACTGTTCATAGCCTTCTATATGCAATAGCCCAAGACCAAAACAACACAAATGTCCATTAACAAGTGAATGGATAAACAAACTGTGTGATATCCATGTAATGGAATAGTACTAAGTAATAAAAAGAAAGGAACTATTGATACAAGTTACAATGTGGATCGATTAATTCTTAGACTAGTTACTATGAATGAAAGAATCCAGACAAGAAAGAGTACATACTATGATTGGATTTATATCAAAATTCTAGAATATGCAACGAATTAATCGTGACAGAAAGCAGATGGTGGTTGCCTGGGGGACAGAGCCATTTGGAAGGTAAAGAGTATGCAGGACAGGAAGAAACTTTTGGTAGTCATGGTTATGTTTATTCTCTTGACTGTGGTGATTGATTCATGAGTGTATACATTTACCTTTAAATTTATCAAATCGTGCAATTTAAATATATGCAGTTCATCTATCAATTATCCCTCAGTAAAGCTGTTTAAGAAAAACTAAGAAACATGAGAAGTTACCAGATGGCAGTAATAACCCTGTGAGGTTAAAGAGCAATGCTGTAGTTGATGAGCTTTAGAGATCTTGACTTCAGTGTTCCTCTCTTCATTCTGGCAGCTCATCTTTGCTGGGTTCTGACTAAAGCTTCATTTCACTTTCACATTGTGCAATAGAGTTGCCCCAGTCTACTGGCTATCTCTTGCATCTCCTCAGGGGTCATGCAGGACACTGGTTAGCCAGCTGGGAGGACCTGATTTGTCACCAACAAAACTCATATTCTCAGATGTGGGGGGAAATCCAAACATAGTCTTACGAAAATAAAACTTTATGGAATCCACAGAGCTATGGGGTTCACACTAACCCAGCCAGGATGGATGGCTCTGATCAAGTACTGGCTAGACTGGTCCAACTGATTGGATGTAAATGATTGGGAGTCTTGCCTTAAACACACACACACAGATGGTGAAGGAAAAGTGAGATATCATGGATTTACTAACTCTCCTGGGCAGTCCATGGATAGCCTTCAGTGAGTTGGGTCCATGACCCCCAAATTATATGCAAGTTTTGTTAAGTACATGCATTCACGTATTTTTTTCTGGGGAAAGGGTTCATAGCTTTCATCACACCCTCAAAGAGCTCCCAGACCAAAAAGATTAAGAAGAGCCAACATGGATAAAGCCAAACCCATCTATTATTTCTCCTCCCCCCTCTCTAGCTTCCAGGAGAAAAACCTATCAGTCACTCATTCAATTCTTCCCGATGAGATTACATATGTTTGACCTACACAAAACCATCACCAATTTCATTTCTTCCTCTTTGCCTGGGAGCGCATATTCCAGGCTGCCCCACCACCCTGCGCCCTCTCACAGTTTCATGCTGCTTAAGAATTTGGAGTTGTTTCCAGGTTCCCCAGATGTGCAAACTGACCGCCAAGTTTTCTCTCCCCAGGGACTCCGTCCCTACCCTATCCTACAACTACCCACGGGTATTGATGGGGTCGTCTTCATCCGACTTCCGCGGGGACTGCCTGCTTTGCAACATTCACCCAGCTTTCCTCGTGGGTCTCGGGGGACCGCGCTCAAGATTTCTCGAAACTGCTGTAAAACTCCATCTCGGATATCCCATTGCAAGCCCCGGGTTTTTCCCTTTGCCTTGGAAATCGGGAAGACGTTGTATTAAAAGACTCGCAGCTCTCTCCCTTGGGTGCCCAGGCAAGCCCGAGGTGAGTAGGGGCGCAGGAACAGGCATTCTGTCCCTCGCCACCGCTCCCTCCACGTGTTCCCCGCGCACCGGCGCAGCGCCCCCCTCCCCTGAGAGCACACACCCCTTTCCTCCTGACCGATTCGCGCCGCTGTAGGTGGGGTGCTCTGTGCCCTACCTCTGCGGCCCCCGGCCTCCTCCCACCGTCCCGCCAAGGGCGCACGCCTCTCCCTACCCGGTGTCGCTGGCGGCCGGAGCAGCAGTAGCAGCAGCAACACAGGGAAGTCACTGAACCAGCAGCCCCGGAGCCGCTGGAGGGCCATGGCTTTACCCTCGTCTGCGTCCTCGCCGGTCCCTGCAGATGCCCTAGGGTCCGGGAGGAGGTGACTTCCACAGCTCCCGGGACTGGCCGCCCCGCGAGTCGCATTCGCTTTCGCTTTTGCTTTAGCCCCCGGAGGGCTGGGGAGAGGTGAGAAGCATGACAGATCTGTGACTCAGCACCCCCACCCCCTCCTCTAGAAAAAGCCCCGGCAGTCGAGGCGATCTTGGTGCGTCTGCCAGAGTCCCTGGAGCGCCAGGGGCCTCGCACCGCGGAGACGTGGACAGTCACCTGCAGAGGACTGGGTCCCAACTCCCCTTCTCTCCTCGTCTCTCGTGACCCCAAAAGTCCATTCGGTCTCGTGTCCCCAAGCAGAGGGAGTGGGCAAAGACATTGGATGCAAGGTCTTCCCCGTAAACTGGGCCGGCGGGCGTTCACACCTGACTCCTGCTCCACTCGGTGACCTCACCTAGTTGGTCTCTGCCTGTCGTTTCCCTTCACTCCTGGACCATTGGCTAGTGGGGAGTGGCCCTAAGCTCCACCTTTCTGATCCCATCACGGTGGGGAAACAAACGTCACCTCTGGGTGACGCCAGAAGTGTCATTGTGGTGCACCTGGCCGGGTCACCTGCCTCAGGATCGCAGCCCGTGCCACCTGCTCGCGCTTGCTGGAGACAACCGAGCGGAGCCCTGTTTATTGGAAACTAGTACGGAATCACAGCCTGGGAATTGACACTGATGCAAAGCATAGCCACATTCGAATTTTGTCAGTTTTCTGTGCATTCGTTAATGTGTTTTTATTTCAGTGCAGTTTTGTCTCACACAAATACAGAGAGAGAGAGAGAGAGAGAGAGAGAGAGAGAGAGAGAGAGAGAGAGAGAGAGAGAGAGAGAGAGGGAGAGAGAGAGAGGGAGAGAGAGAGAGAGAGAGAGAGAATCTGTGACCACCACTGCCAAGACGGAAGAGTTCCCCTCTCAGGATCTCTCCTGCTGCTCTTTTATAGCCACAGCCACCTTCTCTCCCTGACCCTAAGCCCTGGCAACCACTGATCTTTTTCTCCATCTCTATAATTTTATGTGAAGAATGCAATATAAATGTAACCATACAGTCTGTAACATTTAAAGGTGGGCTTTTTCACTCAGTATAATTCCCTTGAGATGCATTCAAGTTGCTGTGCGTATCAGTAGTTTGTCCCCACCCCCCACCCTTTTTTTAAATGTTATCCTAGAAATCTTGGTCAAATTCTTGTTTTGTTCAATGTCTTTCTATCTTTCTTTATTTTGGTGGGGTTTTTTTGTTTTGTTTTTTTGTTTTTTGGTACGTGCCCCTAGCGGGAACCGAACCCGGGACTCTCTGTTCCGCAGGCCGACGCTCCAAGCGCTGAGCCAAACCGGCCCCGGGCTGGTTTTTTATTTATTTGTTTTTGATCATCACCCGAGGATATTTTTCCATTTATCTTCAGACAGAGTGGGAGGGAGGGAGAGAGAAAGAAACATTGATGTGAGAGAGACACATCAATTGGTTGCCTCCCGCACAACCCTGACCAGGGCCAGGGACCAGATGCAACTGAACCCATGACTATTTGGCCTGCAGGCCGCCGCTATAACCTCTGAGCCAAACCGGCCAGGGTTGTTCCTTTTTATGAGTAGTACTAAAAGTTTCTTTTTAAATGTATGAATCTCTGCCATCCATCCATACTCAAATAACCCAGTGCTTTTATATGTGTATTAGTTTCCTAGAGCTCCACAACAAAGTACCAAAAACGAGGTGGCTTGCCCTGGCTGGTTTGGCTCAGTGATTAGAGCATCAGCCCTCGGACCAAAGAGTCTCAGGTTCGATTCCAGTCAAGGGCATGTACTTCGGTTGTGGTTTGGTCTCAGCTCTGGTTGGGGTCATGCAGGAGGCAACCAATCGATGTCTCTCTCTCTCCCAATATCTCTCACTCTCTCTCCCTCCCTCCTACTCTATCTAAAGATAAATGGAAAAGTATCCTCGGGTGAGGATTAAAATAAATAAATAAATGAATAATAAAAAAATAATTTTAAAAAACGCGATGGCTTAACCAAAAATTAATAGAATTAATAAAAGAATTTGGTATCTGTCATGTTCCAATACACTAATAATGAACAATCAGAAGGAGAAATGAGGAAAACAATCCCATTTACAATTTCATAAAAAATAATAAAATATCTAGGAATAAACTTAACCAAGGAGGTGAAAGACCTCTACTCAAAAAATTATAAAACACTGAAGAAAAAAATTGAAGAGGACACAAATAAATGGAAGGATATACTGTGCTCATGGATAAGAAGAATTAATATTGTTAAACTGTCCATAACACCCAAAGCAATTTATAGATTCAGTGCAATTCTTATCAAAATACCAATGTCACTCTTCTCAAAACTAGAACAAATAATCCTAAATTTTTTTTTTTATAATCCTCACTCGAGGACATTTCTGCACTTTATCTTGAGATATAGAGTGGGAGGGAGAGAAGGAAGAAGAGAGAGAGAGAAACATCGGTGTGAGAGAGACACATCGAGTGGTTGCCACCCACACGACTCCAACCAGGGCCGGGGACAAACTGCAACCGAGGCATGCGCCCTTAGCGGGAACCGAACCCGGGCCTCTCTGGTCCGCGGGCCGACGCTCTAATGGTTGAGGCAAACTGGCTAGGGCTATAATCCTAAAATTTATATGGAACCACAAAAGATCTTGAGTAGCCAAAGCAATCTTGAAAAAGAAGTCGGAGGTATCACTCTCTCTGATCTCAAACTATACTACAAACCTATAGTAATAAAAATAGTGTGGTACTGGCACGAAAACAGACACACAGATCAGTGGAACAGAATAACGATCCTAGAAATAAGCTCTCACTTATATGGCAACCAATCTATGACAAAGGTCAACTAATCTAAACACTGGGGTAATGACAGTCTTTTCAACAAGTGGTGTTGGGAAAACTGGACAGATAAATAAATTTAAAAAAAGAAAGAAACTAGATCATTCTCTTACAGCATACACAAAAATAAACTCAAATGGGTTAACAACTTAAATGTAAGGCCTAAAATCATAAAACTCCTAGAAGAAAACATAGGAAGTAAACTATCTGACATTAGTCTGAGTAATATCTTTTTGGACATGTCCCCTTGAGCAAGGGAAACAAAAGAAAAATATAAGCAAATGGGACTACATTAAATTAAATTCTGTACAGTGAAGGAAACAAAACCTGGAATAAAACAAAAAAGCAACCTACTGACTGGGAGAATTTATTTGCAAATTATATATCTGAGGAGTTGATATCCAAAATATATAAGAAACTCATAAAACTCAATAACAACAACAACAAAAGCCCACTACAATTGAAAAATGGGCAGAGGTCGAAAAGATATTTCTGTGAACAGAACATACAGATGGCCAAAAGACATATGAAAAGATGCTCAACATCACTAATCATCAGGGAACTGCAAATCAAAACTACAGTGAGGAGACCCGGTCAAGATGGAGGCGTAGGTAAATGCGGTATCACCTCCTCCCACAACCACATCAAAATTACAAGGAAACTACAACACAACCATCATTCAGAACTGCCTGAAATGGAGCTGAATGGAAATCCCACATCTACGAAATTAAAGCAGCTGCCACATCGAGACTGGTAGGAGGGGTGGAGGCGTGGACGGATAAAAATCAGGAGGGACACCTCGGCTAGGAAGGTCCTCCCTGAAGAGTGAGGGGTCCCCATCCCACACCAGGTGCCCAGCTCAGGGTCCCAGTGCCAGGAAGAAAAGTCCCCATAACTTCTGGCTGTAAAACCAGCGGGAACTGATACAGAGGGAGGATGAGGCTGCTGGAGCCCCAGGCAGCTCCTCTTAAAGGGCCCGTGCACAGACTTACTCAGACTTGCTCCCTCTGAGCTCGGAGGGGAGGCAGCTTGCGGGGCACCAGAGACATATGGGGAAGAACTGAGCTGTTTGGCCTCAGGACGAGGGCTGGAGGGGTACCTTTCTCTTGGACAGACGTGCTGGTGGAGGCCGTTGTTCCTTTGGTGAGCCCTTCCCCCACAGGGTAGGCAGACTGCTGCCATATCTGGGACTCCAGCAACCTGGCTCACACTATTGGCCCCGCCCAGGTGATTCCCTGAGGCCCTGCCCCACCCAACTTTCGGGCCCACCCCAACTGTTTCCAAAGGCTTTACCATACGATTACCCTGTCTTGGATCCTGCTTCAGAGTTTCCTAAAATCTCTCAAACAAGCAGCATCTGGTCTCAGCGAGCCCCATACCTCTCGTTAAGTGGCCCTTGGCCTGGCACTAGAAGCAACAACTTGGCTTTTCCTGGACACCTCCAAGCCCAGCACAGGAAACAGCCATCTGGGGATCACTTTGTAGCTTATGCTGGGTGGCCCTGGATAGAGCACAGGCAGTGGCTGACCTTGCCCCAGAGCCAGCACACCCAGTGGACAGCTTCAGACCACATCGAAACACCACCACCCAACCACCTCCACAAGTGACACACTCAATGAGTGGACTCAGTGGGTACCAAAGCCCTGATGAAGTAAGTCTTGCTCTGTGTGGTGGGCCCCACACAGCTGATCCTCCTAGGTAGTCAGAGGCCAGTGGCTAATAGGCACAGTCAGTCCTTGCAGCTGATCAGCCTGAGTAAATCCCTCCCATTGACGTGCCAACAGCAATCAAATACAACAGAAGGGTGTACAGTCCTCGAGGGGTGCACCTCGAAGGCCTAGCTGGGGTGATCAGGGAGACTGTGCCACTGGATCCTACAGGACACCTACAATAATAGGCCACCCTATGAAGCCTAGGAGACATTCCAACTCTGCCTCATACATAGAAACAATCACAGGGAAGCAGACAAAATGAGGAGACAAACATGTCCCAAATGAAGGAAAAGAACAAAACTCCAGGAAAAGAACTAAATAAAATGGAGATAAGCAATCTAACAGATGCAGAGTTCAAAACACAGGTTATAAGGTTGCTCAAGGAACTTGGTGACACATTCAAGGGACTTAGTGAGACCTTCAAGGAACTTAAGGAGACCTCTGAGGAACTTAGTGAGAACATCAACAATATAAAAAAGGGCCAGTCAGAAATGAAGGATGCACTAACTGAAATAAAGAATAATTTACAGGGAATCAATAGTAGAGTAGGTAAAGCCAAGAAGCAAACCATTGATTTGGAATATAAGGAAGCAAAAAATACCCAATCAGAACAGCAAAAAGAAAAAAGAATAAAAAAAAATGAGGATAGTGTAAGGAGCCTCTGGGACAACTTCAAGCATGCCAACATTCACATCATAGGGGTGCCTGAAGGAGAAGAGAGAGAGCAAGAAATTGAAAACCGATTTGAAACAATAATGACAGAAAACTTCTCTAACTTGGTGAAGCAAACAGATATACAAGTTCAGGAAGCACAGAGAGTCCCAAACAAGTTGAACCCAAAGAAATCCACACCAAGATACATCATCATCAAAATGCCAAAGGTTAAATACAAAGAGAGAATCTTAAAAGCAGCAAGAGAAAAGCAGTTACCTACAAAGGAGCTCCCATAAGACTGTCAGATGATTTCTCAAAAGAAACTTTGCAGGACAGAAAGAAGTGGCAAGAGATATTCAAGGTGATGAAAAGCGATGACCTACAACCAAGATTACTCTATCCTGCAAAGCTATCATTTAGAATCAATGGACATATCAAGAGTTTCCCAGACAATAAAAAGCTAAAGGAATTCATTACCACTAAACCAGAATTATATGAAATGTTGAAGGGTCTTCATGAAGGCAAAGAAGAACAAAAATATGAACAATAAAATGGCAATTAATACATATCTATCAACAATTGAATCTACAAACAAAATGAGCAAGCAGAACAGAGACGGACTCATAGATACAGAGAACTTTTTGTTGCTTGCCAGATGGGTGGAGGCTGGGGGGATGGGTGAAAAAGATGAAGGAATTAAGAAGTACAAATTGGTTGTGAGACTGATGAACCTCAAAGGGAAGGGGAGAGGGAGGGTGGGATGAGATAAACCAAAGAACTTCTATGCATGTATGCATAACCAATGGACACTGACAATAGTGTGGGGAAGGCAAGAGGGGGACAGGATTGAGGAGGAGGGGGTCAATGGGGAAAAAAGGGAGAAACATCTGTAATACATTCAACAATAAAGATGAGTTAAAAAGAAAAAAAAAAAAAACTACAGTGAGGCCCTGGCCGGTTTGGCTCAGCAGTAGAGCCAATATTTGGGGACCAATACCTGGGGACCAATATTTGTTCTAGTTCTGTGAAATACGTCATTGGTATATTGATAGGAATTGCACATTGAATCTATACATTGCCTTGAGTTGTATGGATGTTTTAATTATGTTACTTTTCCTATCCATGAACATGGTATATGCTTCCACTTATTTGAATCTTCTTCAATTTATTTCTTCAGAGTCTTATAATTTTCTGAGTACAGGTCTTTTTTTTAAATTTTTTTTAATCCTCACCCAAGGACATTTTTTCATTTTTTGTTCAGATAGAGTGGGAGGGAGTGAGTACAGGTCTTAATTTATATCCTTGGTTAAATTTATTTCTAGGGCCCTGGCTGGTTTGGCTCAGCAGTTAGAGCGTTGGCCCACGGGCCAGAGAGTCCCGGGTTCGGTTCCCGCTAAGGGCACATACCTCGGTTGCAGTTTGTCCCCGGCCCTGGTTGAGGTTGTGTGGGTGGCAACCACTCGGTGTGTCTCTCTCACATGGATGTTTCTCTCTCTTTCTTCGTCCCTCTCTCCCTCCTGCTGTATCTGAAGATAAATGCAAAAATGTCCTTGAGTGAGAATAAAAATAAAAAAAATTATTTCTAGGTATTTTATTTTTCTAAAGCAATTGTAAATGGGATTATTTTCTTTGTTTCCCTTTCTGATAGTTCATTATTGGTGTGTAAAAGTGAAACTTATTTCTAGATATTTAATTTGTATCCTGCTACTTTACTGAATTCATTTTTCTTTTTTTTATTAATTAATTTATTTTTGTTACAGATGTTTGTCCTTTTTCCTCCGAAGACACCCTCCCCCCTATCCTGCCCCACCCAAGCATTGTTGTCTATGTCCATTAGTTACACATGCACGCATATAAGTTCTTTGGTTTATCTTATCTCCCCACCACCACTTGGTCCCCCTTTTCTGAGGTTTGTCAGTCTGAACCATACTCCTTTCTATATCTCTGGGGTCTGTTTTGTTCATCAGCTTTTTTTTGTTCATTATATTCCACAAATAAGTGAGATCATGTGGGATTTGTCTTTCTCTGATTGGCTTATTTCACTTAGCATAATACACTCCAGGTCCCTCTATGTTGTCTCAAAGGATAGGAGATCTTTCTTACAGCTGGATAGTGTTCCATTGTGTATACGTACCACAGCTTTTTTTATCCACTCATCTATTGATGGACACTTGGGCTGTTTCCAGATCTTAGCAATTGTAAATAGTGCTGCTATGAACATAGGGGTACATATATTCTTTCTGATAGGTGTTTCAGGCTTCTTAGTATATTGAATTCATTTTTCAATTTTAGTAGTTTTGGGGTGGAATCTTTAGAGTTTTCTATGTACAGTATCATGTCATCTGCAAATAATGACAGTTTTGCTTTTTCCTTTCCAATTTGAATGCCTTTTATATCTTCTTTTTGTCTGATTGCTGTGGTTAGGACTTCCAGTACTATGTTGAATAAGAATGATGAAAGCAGACGTCCCTGTCTTGTTCCTGACCTTAAGGGAAATGCTTGTAGTTTTTGCCCATTGAGTATGATATTGGCTGTGGGTTTCTCATATATGGCCTTTATTACATTGTGGTCTGTTCCCTTTATTACAACTTTGCTGAGAGTTTTTATCATAAATGGGTGCTGGATTTTATCAAATGCTTTTTCTGCATCTATTGATATAATTATCTGGTTCTTATCCTTCATTTTGTTTATGTGGTATACCACATTTATTGATTTGCAGATATTTTACCAACCTTGCATCCCCAGAATAAATCCCACTTGATCATGGTGTATGACCTTTTTAATGTATTGCTGGATCTAGTTTGCTAATATTTTGTCGAGATTTTTATCACCTATGTTCCAGGGGTACTGGCTTATAATTTTCTTTCTTTGTAGTGTCTTTATTTGGTTTTGGAATTAGGATAATGCTGGCCTTATAAAATGAGCTTGGGAGTCTTCCCTCCTATTGAATTTTTTGGAATAGTTTGAGAAGGATAGGTATTAGTTCTTCTTTGAATGTTTGGTAATATTCACCTGCAAAGTCATCCAGTCCAGGATTTTTATGTGTTGGGAGGGTTTTTTGTTTTCGTTTGTTTTTGTTTTTGTTTTGGGGGGTTTTCTTTGTTTTTTTACTGCTTTAGTTTCACTAGTTGTAATCCTTCTATTCTTATTATCTGATACTTCCTGATTCAGTTTTGGAAGATTGTATGTTTCTAGGAATTTATCAATTTGGTCCAGATTGTCCAATTTGTTAGCATATAGTTGTTTGTAACATTTTCTTACAGTCCTTTGCATTTGTTTGGTGTCAGTTGTTACTTCTCTTTCATTTTTCATTTTATTTATTTAGATCCTCTCTCTTTTTTTCTTGATAAGTCTGGTTAAAGGTTTGTCAATCGTGTTTATTTTTTCAAAGAACCAGCTCTTAGTTTAATTGATCTTTTGTAGTTTTTTCAGACTCTATTTTGTTTATTTCTACTCTGACCTTTATTATTTTCTTCCTTCTACTCACTTTGGGCTTTGTTTGTTGTTCTTTTCAATTCCTTTAAGTGTAAAGTTAGATTGTTTATTTGAGATTTTTCTTGTTTCTTGAGATAGGTCTGTAATGCTGTGAATTTCTCTCCTAGGACTGCTTTTGCTGTGTCCCACAGATTTGGGGTTGTAGTATTCTCATTTTCATTTGTTTCAAGGAATTTTTAAATTTCTGAAGGGGAACCCCGTGCAGCTGAGATATCCCTCCAGAACCTCAGCCACCATCTGTGGGCATGGAGCCAGCTCTTTTTGCATCTCCACCCTTCCTACCAGTCTCAATGTGGCTTCCGTAAATCCTTGGTTATAAGACTCCTCTTCAGCTGGTCTTCAGTTGGTTATTCAGGATGATTTTTCTTTAATTTAGTTGTAATTCCAGTTTGGTCCTGGGAGGAGGTGAGTCCTAGTCTGCTGCCATCTTGAAATCTCTGTAAGGCTAATGGATTCTTATTTTCCCTCTTCTTCCCTCTCTTCCTTTTTCTCCTCTTCCTCTTCCTCCCCTCCCCCTCCTTCTTCTTGCTTTAGAATCTTAAAATTTTAAATTAAGATGTAATTGACATAACATAAAACTCACCATTTTAAAGTGTATAATTCAGTGGTTTTTAGTATATTCGTGATATTAGTGCCATCATCACCACTGTCAAATTCTATAATAGTTCCATCAGAAACCCAGTACCTGTTAGGAGTCACTCCCAATTTCCCCTGTCTTTAGTCCCTGGTAACTCTAATCTACTTTTGTCTATGGATTTGCCTATTCTGAATAGTTCATATAAATGGAATCATACAATATATTCTTTGTGTCTGGTTTCTTTCACTCAGCATAATTTTTTCAATGTATCAGCACATTATTTCTTTTTATTACTGGATCATATTCTATTAAATAGATATTCTACATTTTGTTTATTCATCCACCTGTTTATGGACATTTGAATTGTTTCCACATTTTGGCTATTATGAATAATACTCCTATGAGCATTCACGTACAACCTTTTGTGTAAACATATAGTTTCAGCTTTCTTGGGTATATACCTAAGAGTGGAATATTTGGGTCATATGGTAATTCTAAGATTCTTAAAGGTCATAAAGAAGATGCAGAGAACCATTTAAGAACCAGACACAACTGTTCTCGGACTGAGCATGTGTGTAAGTGATACATTTCTAATGTTCACCAAATGATAGCGTGCTTGGCTTTGGGAGATATTGACTTAGGAACTAAGGCAAGATAAGTCTGTAGGAATCAGCATAAAGGCATCTAGTTGCTGCAGCTAACCTGGGGAAACCAAGACAGTAAAAATGAGGTGGAGGAAATGAAAGAGAGTCCACTCACAGAAGGAGTTTTGCTTACTAATAGAAAAACAAACACTGACCATTAAAAGAAAAAAATTGATATGCAATACTCAAAGTATAAAAAGTACCACATTTACTTATTTTTGTAAATCATATCATATCTGGCTTCAAACTTTCACTCACAAAGATCAACAAAAATCTGATATCATCCCCACACCCATAGCAAATAATGCTTTTCCCTTGGGTTTTTATAAGGACCCAGGAAAATAGAGAGAGGCCTATGACCTGTGTCTTTTTGGTTATTTTCGGATGGTCATTGTTCAGACCCACCCTCCAGGCTCTGGTCTCTACAAACACCCCTGACTCCCTTCTTGGTAGCCTATCCCCATTCCCTTCAAAACACTTTTTGCACATCCAGTGATACTCACAGACAATCTAGACTGTTTATCTCTGTTAGCATAGGTCTTCCTCCAGAAAAGTCCTGTTTGGGTCTGACTCCTTGGTGTCCCACAATAAAATAAACAAACATCAAACACATAAACAATCTGTAAACTGCATCCCTGAGATGGGAGAGTCTCAGATTCTAGAATAGAAAAGCTTGCCTGCTCTTGGGGGAAATCACTCCTTTCTTCTCTGTGATGAAGCTTTGGTAGCAAAAATCTCCAAGAGACCAATTCATGCTTTGGTAACTCAATTATATTAATTTGGAGCCTCATAATTATAATTTAATCATAATTAAATTAGAGTTGAAAATTAAGCTACGAAATGGATTTTTTAAAAAATATTTAAATATATCAGAGTAGAGTGAGCTTAACAACTTTTTAAAATTTCATTATTTTTTAACTCAAAGTTGTTCTTTTGGAATTTTACTTATTTATTTTTTAATTTTTTTAATCCTCACCCAAGGATATTTTTCCATTGATTTTTTTTTTTTTTTTATCCTCACCTGAGGACACTTTTTCATTTTCCGCTCAGATAGAGTGGGAGGGAGAGAGAGGAAGAGAGAGAGAGAAACATCGAAGTGAAAGGGACACATCGAGTGGCTGCCACCCGCACGACCAACCAGGGCCGGGGACAAACTGCAACCGAGGTATGTGCCCCTAGCGGGAACCGAACCCGGGTCTTTCTGGACCACAGGTCGACGCTCTAACCGCTGAGCCAAACCGGCCAGGGCTGATTTTTTAATTTTAATTTTTATTTTTTAGATAGAGTGGAAGGGAGGGAAGGAGAGAGAGATGTGAGAGAGACACATTGATTGGTTGCCTCCCACATGACTGGACCAGGACCAGGAATCAAACCTGCAACCGAGGTACATGCCCTTGACTGGGAATCGAACCCGTGACCCTTTGGTCTGCAGGACAACGCTCTAACCACTGAGCCAAACCGACAAGGGCTGGAATTTTACTTTTTATTTTTTAATCCTCACCCGATGATATTTTTCTATTTATCTCAGATAGAGTGAGAGGGAGGGAAAGAGAGAGAGAAATATCGAGATGAGAGTGACACATTGACTGGTTGCCTCCTGTACGACCCTGACCAGGGTCGGGGATGAACTGCAACTGAGGTACGTGCCCTTGACTGGAATCAAACCCACAACTCTTTAGTCCATAGGCTGACGCTCTAACCGCTGAGCCAAACTGGCCAGGACTGGAATTTTACTTTTTAATTGTCTTTGAAAACATATTTTTTCCAGTTCTGCATATGTAGAAATAATAGGACCTACACCTTAGGGTAGTTGTGAGGAGTAAATGAGTTAATAAAAGCATTTTGAATAGTGCCTGACATATAATAAATGCTCAATAAGTGTTCAATAAATAATATACAACATATAATATTTAACATGTTGTCTTTTGTAAACTACTTAAGATAATTTAGAGAAAAATTGTCAGCTAAAAATGTTAAGTACAAGTTAGGGGTTGAAAAAGTACTCAGAGATATATTATCTATGATACTGAGCCAAGCCATCTGTCAAGGCAGGATGCCAGAGCATGAAGGAGATGGATGGGAGGCCTCATGAACAGCTGGTGTGGATAGAGATTCCACCCTGGGAGGAACTTCCAACAGCAGAGACACATGTTCCCACATCACTATCACTCCCTACAGCAAGACTACACCCAACTTAGATGATAAAAGTGTAAAGCAAACTACCCTAAGATGCAGGCTTCATGTTCTACTCCCAATTACACCAAGAGCATCCCCCTACTGACCCTCATCTGCCTAAGAGCTCAACTTGGCCTGTCACCCTCGGGCACTTCCTTCATGTTTGCAAAATATGTCTGCCCTTTCTTTTCTGCCCCACCCCCTTCTTTACCTTCCTTATCCCACCTCCTGGTGAGGAGAACTTGGAAGGAGAGGAAAATCTTTTAAGAACCTTCTGCTGTTCACATTTGCTTTTTGTTTTATCCCTAAACTCAGGATAAAACCAAGGAAGAAAGTAATGGAATCTTAGGGTTTTAAAAACTTAAACCCAAGATTTATTTGAACGTTTCAAACCCAAATGCCTGTAAGGGCCAAACCACAGTGTTTGTGGGCATGAGACAAGATAAAATGGGCTGAAAGCCCTTGCAGACTGTAAAGGAGCAATGTGTGTCCAGTGACACTAGATTTTTAATTTTTGAAGAAACTTAGAAAATATAGGTCCTTGTGTGAAATCTCCTCATTTACAAATAATGATTATTGTTTTAGGAAAAAAAAAAAATCAAAATACCATGCAAGCCAGACAAAGCCCATGTTTAGGCTTTGCAACATCTAATATGTAGTAATCTTCTTTTTATTCACAGTTATTAAATGTTCCTATTCCTCTACCATGCTAGAAATCAGAGATATTAACATAACTAGAATAAGTTTGGTTCATGAATTTTAAAATTTTAGATCTATGACCAATCAAAATAGGTGGCCCATGACCTCTTAGAACATTTTGCAAAATGTTTATTGGAATGTGCACTTAAAAAAAAAATGTTTTGCCCGGCTGGTGTAGCTCAGTGGTTGAGCATCGACCCATGCACCAAGAGGTCTTTGGTTCAATTTCTGGTCAGGGCACATGCCCAGGTTGTGGGCCAAATCCCCACTGGGGGGAACGCAGGAGGTAGCCTGTCAATGTTCTTGCTCATCGATGTTTCCATCCCTCTCTCCCTCTACCTTCCTTCTCTCTAAAATCAATAAAGAAAAAATAAAAAAATGTTTTTATTGATTATTTAAATAGACAGGAAGGAAGAGAGAGAGATAGAAACATCGATGTGAGAAAGAAACATTGATTGGCTGCTTCCTGTACATCCCCTACTGGGGATTGAGCCTACAACCTGGGCATGTACCCTGACCAGGAATCAAACCAGCAACCTCTTGGTGTATGGGACAACATTCAATCCACTGAACTACGTTAGTTGGGCTGGAGTGTGCACTTTTATACAGAAAGGATCCATAGCTTTCATCAGCTTTTTCAAAAGGGTCCTCAACCTAAAATGTTAAGAATAAAATGTCTACAATGTGTAATATTTTATAGACATTGCAATTTTTAAATGTAAGAACTTAGATTTTTCAATTTTATTTTCATATTAAAGTTGATATTCAATATTATTTTATATTAGTTTCAGATGTATAGCATAGTGGTTAGACAATTTTATAAATTACAAAGTGATCTCCCTGATAATACCCACCTGGCACCATACATAGTTATTACAATATTACTGACTGTATTTTCTGTGCTGTACTTTATATCCCTGTGACTGTCAATTTGTACTTCTTAATCCCTTCACCTTTTTCATTCAGTACCCCCCAAATCCATCCCCTCTGACAACTATCTGTTCTCTGCATGTATGAATCTGTTTCTGTTTTGTTTGTTCATTTATTTTGTTCTTTAGATTCCACGTGTAAGTGAACTTGTATGGTATTTGTCTTTCTCTGTCTAACTTATTTCACTTAGCATAATACCCTTTAGGTCCACCCATGTTGTTGCAAATGGTAAGAGTTCATCTATTTTTTATGGCCAAGTAATATTCCATTAAATATATATACTACAACTTTTTTTATACACTTGTCTATTGATGGGCACTTTGGTTGCTTTCATATGTTGGCTATTGTAAATAATGCCACAATGAACATACGGGTGCATGTATTCTTTCCAATGAGTGTTTCAGGTTTCTTTGGATATATTTGCAGAAGTAAAATCACTGGGTCATAAAGCAGTTACATTTTTAATTTTTTGAGGAAACTCCATACTGTTTTCCATAGTGGCTGCACCAATCTGCATCCTCACTAAAAGTACACAAGGGTTCATTTTCTCCACATCCTCACCAACACTTTTTGTTTGTTGATTTATTGATGAAATCATTCTGACAGGTGTGAGGTGATATCTCATTGTGGTTTTAATTTGCATTTCTCTGATGATTAGTGATGTTCAGCATTTTTTCATATGTCTATTGGCCATCTGTATGTCCTCTTTGGATAAGTGTCTATTCAGCTTCTCTGCCCAGTTAAAAAATTTTTTTCTTTGTTGATTTTAGAGAGAGAGGAAGGGAGAGGGAGAGAGGGATAGAAACATCAATCAGAGAGAACATCGATTGGCTGCCTCCTGCATGCCCCCAACTGGGGATTTGGCCCACAACCTGGGCATGTGCCCTGAGGGGGAATCGAACCGGCAAGCTCTTGGTGCATGGGTTGACACTCAACCACTGAGCCACACTGGCTGGGCTCTCTGCCCAGTTTGTTGTTGTTGTTGTTGTTAATCCTCACCTGAGGACACTTTTTGCATTCATAGAGTGAGAGGGAGAGAGGGAGGAAGAGAGAGAGAAACATCGATGTGAGAGAGACATCGACTGGCTGCCACCCACACACCCCCAACCGGGGCTGGGGACAAACTGCAACCGAGGTACGTGCCCTTAGCAGGAACCGAACCCGGGTCTCTCTGGACCTCAGGTCGACACTCTAAGCGCTGAGCCAAACCGGCCAGGGCTCTCTACCCAGTTTTTAATTGGATTTTTGGTGTTGATTTGTATGAATTCTTTGATATTACATAACATTTTAGATATTAATCTCTTATTGGGAGTATCATTGGTGAATATCTTCTCTGAGTCAGCAGGTTGTCTTTTTGTTTTATTGATGGTTTTCTTTGTTGTGGAAAAACTTTTTAGTTTGATGTAGTCCCATTTGTTTATTTTTTTTCCTTGCTTAAGACATATCAGAAAAAGTATTGCTAAGAGAAATGTAAGAGAATTTACTGCCTATGTTTTCTTCCAGGAGTTTTGTGGTTTTGAGTTTTACATTTAAGTCTTTAATCTATTTTCAGCTTATTCTTGTATATAGTGTAAGAAGTTGGTCTAGTTTCAGTTTTTTCACATATCTGTCCAATTTTCCCAGCATCATTTATTGAATAAACCGTCTCTACCCCATTGTGTGTTCTTGTCTCCTTTGTGATATATTAATTGATCATATAGTTGTGAGTTTATTACTGGGCTCTCTATTCTGTTCCATTGATCCATGTGTCTGTTTTTATGCCAGTACCATGTTGTTTTGATTGTAGTACAGTTTGCTATCAAGTAGCATGATACCTCCAACTTTGTTCTCTCTCAAGATTGCTGTGGCTATTTAGGGTCTTTTGTGGTTCTATATAAATTTTTGGATTATTCATTCTAGTTCTGTGAAAAACACCATTAGTATCTTGATAGGGATTGCACTGAATCTATTGAATGGGCAGTATGGACATTTTAATGATGTTAGTTCTTTCTATCTATGAATACAGTGTATGCCTCCATTTATTTGTATCTTCTTCAATTTCTTATAAATTTCCAAGTATATGTCTTTTACCTCCTCAGTTAAATTTATTCCGTGTGTGTGTGTGTGTGTGTGTGTGTGTGTGTGTTTTAATGAAATTGTAAATGGGATTGTTTTCTTAGTTTCTCTTTCTGATAGCTCATTATTGGTGTATAAAAATGCAACGAATTTCTGAATATTTATTTTATATCCTTCTACAGTACTGAATTCATTTATCAGTTCTAGTCGTTTTTTGGTGGCATCACTGGGGTTCTCTATATATAGTATCATGTCATCTGCAAATAATGACATTTTTACTTCTTCCTTTCCAATTTGGATGCCTTTTATTTCCTTTTTTTTAAAAATTTTTTCTTTCTTTATTGATTCTTAGAGAGAGAGGAAGGGAGATGGAGAGAGAGATAGAAACATCAATGAGAGAGAACATCGATTGGCCACCTCCTGCATGCCCCCCACTGGGGATCAAGTCCACAACCTAGGCATGTGCCCGGACTGGGAATCGAACCGGCGACCTCTTGGTGCATGGGTCGATACTCAACCACTGAGCCACACTGGCCGAGCTTATTTATTTTTCTTGTCTGATTGCTGTGGGTAGGACTTCAATACTACGTTGAATAAGAACAGTGGAAGTGAACATCCCTGTCTTGTTCCTGGTCTTAAGAAAAATACTCTTAGCTTTTCCTGACTGAATATGTGGTTAGCTGTGGTTATGTCATATATGGCCTTTATTATGTTGAGGTATGTTCCCTCTCTTCCCACTTTCCTAAGAGTTTTTATCATAAATGGGTGCTGGATTTTGTCAAAAGCTTTTTCTGCATCTATTCATATGATCATATGATTTTTATTCTTCATTTTGTTTATGTGGTGTATCATTTTAATTGATTTGTGGATATTGAACCAACCTTGCATCCTGGAACAAATCCCACTTTATCATGGTGTATAATCTTTTTAATGTATTGCTGAACTCAATTTGCTAATATTTTGTTGAGGATTTTTGCATCTATGTTCATTAGGGCTATTGGCCTATCATTTTCTTCTTTTTGTAATGTCTTTGTCAAGTTTTGGAATAAGGATAATGCTAGCCTTGTAAAATGAGCCTGGGAGCTTGCCTTCTCTTGAATTTTTTGGAATAGTTCGAGGGGAATAAGTGTTAATTCTTTGAATGTTTGGTAAAATTCACCTGTGAAGCCATCTGGTCTGGGACTTTTGTTTGTTAAGAGGTCGTTGTTTTTTAAAAATCTTTATTGTTGAAAGTATGTTGAGAGTTTTTTCTTTATTTTTATTACTGCTTTGATTTCATTGGTTGTAATTGGTCTGTTCAGATTTTCTGTTTCTTCTTAATTCGGTCTTAGAAGATTGTATGTTTCTAGGAATTTATCCACTCCTTCCAGATTGTCCAATTTGTTGGCATATAATTGTTCAGAGTATTTTCTTATAATCCTTTCTATTTCTGTGGTCTCAGTTGTCACTTCCCTTCTATCTGATTTTATTTATTTAGGTTCTTTCTGATTTTATTTATCTGAATTCTTACTCTTTTTTTCTTGATGAATCTGGCTAATGGTTTTATCAATTTTGTTTATCTTTTCAAAGAACCAGTTATTTTTTTTTTTTAATCCTCACCCGAGGACATTTTTCATTTTTTGTTCAGATAGAGTGGGAGGGAGAGAGAGGAAGAGAGAAAGAGAGAAACATCGACATGAAAGGGACACATCGAGTGGCTGCCACCCACACAACTAACCAGGGCTGGGGACAAACTGCAACTGAGGTACATGCCCTTAGCAGGAACCGAACCCGGGTCTCTCTGGACTGCAGGCCGACGCTCTAACCGCTGAGCCAAACAGGCCAGGGCAAAGAACCAGTTCTTGGTTTCACTGATCTTTTGTATTGTTTTTTGTTGTTGTTGTCGTTACAGACACCCTGTATTTTTTTTTTTTTTTAGACTCAATTTTATTTATTTCCACTCTGAACTTTATCATTTTCTCCCTTCTACTCACTTTGGGCTTCATTTGTTGTTCTTTTCCTAGTTATATTTGGTGGAAGTTTAGCTTGTTTATTTGAGATTTTTCTTATTTCTTGAGGCAGGCCTATATTGTTATGAATTCCCCTACTAGGACTGCTTTCACTGTGTCCCATAGATTTGGGGTTGTTGCATTTTTATTTTCTTTTGTCTCTAGGTATCTTTTGATTTCTCCCCTGAACTCATTGTTAATCCAGTCTTTATTTAGTAACATGTTATTTAGCCTCCATATGTTTGTGTGTTTTTTAGATGTTTTCTGTAACTGACTACTAGTTTTATACCATTGTGGTCAGAGAAGATGCTTGATATGATTTTAAGCTTCTTAAATTTATTGAGACTTGTTTTGTGTCCTAACATGTGACTCTCCTGGAAATTGTTCCATGTACACTTGAAAAGAATGTATATTCTACTTCTTTGATGTGAAATACTCTAAAAATGTCAGTTAAATCCATCTGGTCTAATGTGTCATTTAAGGCCGCTATTTCCTTATTGATTTTTATGTCTGGAAGATCTATCCAGAGATGTCAATGGAGTGTTGAAATCCCCTACTATAACTGTGTTACTATCAATCTCTCCCTTTATGTCCATCAATATTTGCTTTATATATTTAGTTGCTTCTGTGTTGGCTGTATAAAGGTTAGGGGTTGTTGGATTGATTACTTTTTCATTTTGTAATGTCCTTCCTCATTCTTACTGGCTAAAGTGCAGACCTAATAACTAGAGCTCCAGCAGTCATATTCGACCATGAGGACTCTTGAAAATGGATGTCACAAGCCATCCACAGTGTAGAAAAAGATGAAGAGACTGGGTCCCTGATATCAGGAGGACTAAACCAGTCTGGACTATCTTCCTTTGAACTTCAAATAGAAATAAACACCTATCTTGTTTGTCATTGTCATTTAAAAAAAAAAAAAAATCTTACTAACTTTATCCTAACAACACACCTTAAAAGAGAAACTAAATTTCAGATAGACTTGTATGTGTGTGTGTGTGTTTTTTTTTATAGATTTTCTTTTTATGTGCCATGGTATTCACCTGAGGATATTTTTTCCATATATATTTTTTAAATGTGTAAATAATTCTTTTATTTCATTATTTATAATAATTCTGTGAACTTCGTTTATTCTTTTTTTAGCTATTTAGTTTATTTTAAATAATATTTATTTATTTATTTTTGTTACAGATGTTTCTTCTTTTTCCCCCATTAACACCCTCCTCCCAATCCCGCCCCTCCCCCCTCCCTGCATTATTGTCTATGTCCTTGTTTATGCATACATGCATATAAGTTTTGTGGTGGTTTATCTCTTCCCTCCCCACACGTCCACCTCTTCTGAGGTTTGTCAGTCTGCCCCCCACTTCCATGTCTCCGGGTCTATTTTGTTCCTCAGCTTGTTTGGTTCATTATATTCCACAAATAAGTGAGATCATGTGATATTTGTCTTTCTCTGCTTGGCTTGTTTCACTTAGGATAATACTCTCCAGTTTCCTCCATGTCGTCTCAAAGAAGAAGAGATCTTTCTCTCTTACAGATGCATAGTACCACAGCTTTTTCTGGACCGAAGGCCGAAGCTCTATCCGCTGAGCCAAACCGGCCAGGGCTACCACAGCTTTTTTATCCACTCATCTATTGATGGACACTTGGGCTGTTTCCAGATCTTAGCAATTGTAAATAGTGCTGCTATAAACATAGTGGTACATATATTCTTTCTGATTGGTGTTTCAGGCTTCTTAGGGTATATTCCTAGAAGTGAGATCACTGGATCAAATGGCAGTTCAATTTTTAATTGTTTGAGGAAACACCATTTCCACAGTGGCTGCACCAGTCTGCATTCCCACCAGCAGTGTACTAGAGTCCCCTTTTCTCCACACCCTCGCCAGCACTTGTCGTTTGATGATTTGTTGATGGCGGCCATTCTGACAGGTGTGAGGTGATACCTCATTGTTGTTTCAATTTGCACCTCTCTGATGATTAGCGATGTCGAGCATTTCTTCATATGTCTCTTGGCCATTTGTATGTCCTGTTAGGAGAGGTGTCTATTTAGGTCTTCTCCCCATTTTTTAATTGAGTTCTTTGTCTTCCTTTTGTTGAGTTGTATGAGTACTCTATATATTTTTGAAATTAGCCCCTTATCTGATGTACCATTGGCAATTATGCTCTCCTGTATAGTGGGTTCCCTTTCCATTTTGATGGTTGTTTCTTTTGCTGTGCAGAAGCTTTTGAGTTTGATATAGTCCCATGTGTTCATTTTTCCCTTTGTTTCTATTGCCTTAGGCAATGTATCAGTGAGACTTCTGCTGCATGTAATGTCTGAAATTTTGTTGCCTGCATTTTCTTCTAGGATTTTTATGGATTCATGAGTCACATTTAAGTCTTTTATCCATTTTGAGTTTATTTTTGTGTATGGTGTAAGTTGGTGATCTAGCTTCATTTTTTTGCATGTAGCTGTCCAATTTTCCCAACACCATTTATTGAAGAGGCTGTCTTGACTCCACTGTATGCTCTTGCCACCTTTGTCAAATATTAATTGAGCATAAGGACTTGGGTCAATTTCTGGGTTCTCTGTTCTGTTCCATTGATCTATATGCTTGTTCTTGTGCCAGGCTGTTTTGATTACTATGGCTTTGTAGTATAACCTGATATCTGGTAATGTGATCCCTCTTACTTTGTTCTTCTTTTTCAAGATTGCTGTTGCTATTCGGGGTCTTTTTGGTTCCATATAAACTTTTGGAGTGTTTGTTCTAGTTCTGTGAAATATGTCATTGGTATTTTGATGGGTATTGCATTGAATCTATAGACTCCTTTGGGTAGTATGGACATTTTAATGATGTTAATTTTTCCAATCCATGAACAAGGTATATGCTTCAACTTTTTTATTTCTTCCTCTATTTCTTTTTTCAGTGAGCTGCATATATGCATATATATTCTTTGGTTTATTTCTTCCCATCCCCCCACCCCCCTTCCCTTTGAGATTTGTCAGTCTAACAACCAATATGTACTTCTTAATCCCTTCACATTTTTCACCCATTCCCCCAACCCCCCTGCTATCTGTCAACCAACAAAATGTTTTCTGTATCTATGAGAATGTTTCTGTTCTGTTTGTTCATTTTGTTTGTAGATTCAATTGTCAAAAGATATGTATTTATTGTCATTTTGTTTGTTCATATTTTTGATCTTCTTTTTCTTCAAGAAGACCCTTCAACATTTCATATAAAATAATACTGGTTTGGTGGTGATAAACTCCTTTAGCTTTTCCTTGTCTGGGAAGCTCTTTATATGTCCATCGATTCTAAATGATAGCTTTTCAGGATAGAGTAATCTTGGTTGTAGGTTCTTGCTTTTCATCACTCTGAATATTTCTTGCCACTCCCTTCTGGCCTGCAAAGTTTCTTTTGAGAAATCAGCTGACAGTCTTATGGGAGCTCCCTTGTAGGTAACTAACTGCTTTTCTCTTGCTGCTTTTAAGAGTCTCTCTTTGTCTTGAACCTTTGGCATTTTTATTATGATGTGTCTTGGTGTGGGCCTCTTGGGGTTCATCTTGTTTGGGACTCTCTGTGCTTCCTGGACTTGTATGTCTGTTTCCTTCACCAAGTTAGGGAACTTTTCTGTCATTATTTTTTCAAATAGGTTTTAAATTTCTTGCTCTCTCTCTTCTCCTTCTGGCACCCCCATGATATGAATGTTGGTACACTTGAAGTTGTCCCAGAGGCTCCTTACACTATCCTCATTTTTTTGGATTCTTTTTTCTTTTTGCTATTCTGATTGGGTGTTTTTTGCTTCCTTATATTCCAAATTGATGGTTTGCTTCTTGGCTCTACTATTGAATCTCTATAAATTATTCTTTATTTCAGTTAGTGCCTTCTTCTTTTCTGACTGGTCCTTTTTTATGCTCTTGAGGCCCTCACTAAGTTCACTGAAGTTCTCACTAAGTTCACTGAGCATCCTTATAAGCAATGTTTTGAACTCTGCATCTGTTAGATTGTTTATCTTCATTTTGTTTAGTTCTTTTCCTGGAGTTTTGTTCTGTTCTTTCTTTTGGGACATGTTTCTTTGTCTCCTCATTTTGGCTGCCTCCCTGTGTCTGTTTCTATGAATTAGGTAGAGTTGCTATGTCTCCTGGGCTTCCTAGGGTGGCCTATTGTAGTAGGTGTCCTGTAGGGGCCAGTGGCACAGCCTCCCTTGTCTCCCAGCTGGCCCCTCGAGGTCAACCCCCTCGTGTGGACTTTACACCCTTCTGTTGTAATTGAGTCTTGATTGCTGTTGGCATGTCAATGGGAGGGATTTACTCAGGCTGATTAGCTATAAGGACTGGCTGTGCCCACTATCCACTGCCCTCTGACTATCTTGGATGATCAGTTGTGCAGGGGCCCACCACACAGAGCAAGGCTTACTTCAGCAAGGCTTTGGTATCCACTGAGTCCATTCCTTCAGTGTGTCACTTGTGGAGGTGGTTGGGTGGTGGTGCTTCATAGTGTTCCGAAGCTGTCCACTGTGTATGTTGGCCCTGGGGCAAGGTCAGACATTGCCTGTGTTTTACCCGGGGCCACCAGGCATAAGCTACAAAGCAGTCTGCAGATGGCTGCTTCTTGTGCTGGGCTTGGAGGTGCCCAAGTAAAGCCAAGTTGTGAACCAAGGCCGGTTGCTTCTAGTGCCAGGCCTGGGGCCACTTAACGAGAGGTATGGGGCTCACTGAGACCAGATGCTGCTTGTTTGAGAGAATTTAGGAAAATCTGAAGCAGGATCCAAGATAGGCCAATCCTATGGTAAAGCAACTGGGAATAGCTTGGGTGGGTCTGAAAGTTGGGTGGGGCAGGGCTTCATTACCAGGGTGGGGCAAACAGTGTGAGCCAAGTTGCTGGAGTTCCAGATATGGCTGCCATCTCTGTCTGCCGGCCTCCTTGGGAAGGGCTCACCAAAGGAACAAAGGCCTCCAACAGCACGTCTATCCAGGAGAGAACTTCCTCTCCAATCCTCGCCCCAGTGCCAAACAACTTGGTTCTTCCCCGTATGTCTCTGGTGCCTTTCGAGCTGCCTCCCCTACGCTGGAGCTCAGAGGGAGTAAGTCCAAGTAAGCCCGTGGGTGGGCCCTTTAAGAGGAGCTGCCTGGGACTTCAACAGCCTCAGCCTCAGTTCCTGCTGGATTTTCCAGCCAGAAGTTATGGAGACTTCTCTTCCTGGCACTGGAACCCTGAGCTGGGTGCCTTGTGTGGGAGGGGGACCCCTCACTCTTCAGGGAGGACCTTCTCAGCCGAGGTGTCCCTCCTGATTTTTATTCGCCACACATGGGTGTGGGACCAGCCTATCCGGACCTCTGCCCCTCCTACCAGTCTTGATATGGCTTCTTCTTTAATTTTGTAGTTGTAGGACTTCCATTCAGCTCGATTTCAGGCAGTTTTGAATGATGGTTGTTCTGTAGTTTAGTTGTAATTTTCATGTGGTTGTGGGAGGATGCGATACCACGTTTACTTACGCCGCCATCTTGACTGGAAGTCTACTATTCTTATACACACAAAATCCAACATTCAATCCAAATGAGAAGAGATACCAAAAAGCAAGATAAAATTAGATAAAGCAGTCAATGGAGTTAGACACAGAGATAATGTAGGTGTTGAAGCTATCAGAGACTTTAAAATAACTATAATTAATATATTAAAAGGTTCTAGTGCAAAAGGTGAACAACATGCATGATGGGGAATTTTATCAGATAGATGGAAACTCTAAAAAATAGTTAAATGATAATGCTATAAATGAACACCGTTTTTATGGACTAAATTATGACCTTCTCTCTTCCCCCCTAATTTATATGTTGAAAACCTAACCCCCAATTTAACTTATTTGGAGATAGGGCTTGCCCTAGCAGGCTAATATAACCATGATATGAGACATAAAGAATTCCTTCAACAGGCTTATTAGCACAATGGACACAGAGAGGAAAGAATCAGTGAATTTGAAAACAGGCCAACACTGAAACATACAGAGTAAAAAGGCAGGGCAGAAAAAAATAATAATAATAACAGCATCGAAAAGCTGTGGAATAATATGAAATGGTCTAAACACACATGTAAATGAGTCCTACAAGGAGAAGAGGAAGAGGAAGACAGAAGAATAGATAATAATAGCTGAGCTTTCTCCAAAATGAATGAAAAACAACAAACTCAGACCCAGGAAGCTCAGAGAACCCCAACCAATATAAATACAAATAAAAACACAGCTAGCACATCATAGTCAAACTGCTGAAAGTCAGTGATAAGTGGAAAATCTTGAAGATGGCAAGAGAATAATGAAATAGTCCATAAGGAAGACATTATGTTAGCAGAGATTACATCAGGCACTGTGCTAGCCAGAAGGTGATGGAGTGACATATTTAAAATACACATGGTCCCTACTTAACAATGGTTCCAATTGGGATTTTTCAACTTTACAATGGTATGAAAGTGATACACGTAATAATAATGAGAGAGACAACACTTTATTATAAGCTAGGCTTTGTGTTAGATGATTTTGCCCAATTGTAGGCTCATGTAAGTGTTCTGAGCACATTTGGGGTAAGCTGTGATGTTCAGTAGGTTAGGTGTATTAAATACATTTTGACTTAACAATATTTCAACATACAGTGGGTTTACTAGGACAGAACCCCATCATAAGTTGAGGAACATCTACTGAAAGAAAAAAGTAAACCTAGAATTCTATATTCAGTGAAAATATCTCTCACAAATGAAAGAGAAAAATATTTTTTAAAGGCAAATACATGCTAAATTAATTTATCACCTATAAACTTACACTGCAGGAAATTCTTCAGACAGAAGGAATATGAGACTAGAAAGAAAGATGGATCTACATAAAGGAATACAGAGTGTGGAAATGGTTAAAATGTGAAGAATGTTTTTTCTTATTTGTAATCTCTTTAAAGAATAATTGACTTTCTAATGCAAAAATAATAATGTATTAAGGGAATTATAACATATGTAGAAGTAAAATGCATTTCAGCAATTGCACAAAGAATGGAAGAGAGGAAATAGAAATCTGTTGAAAGATTGTTACACTTAAGGTAAAGTGCTATAATATCATTTCAACTTAAATTGTGACAGGAAAAAAATGTGAGTAACCACTAAAAAAGATAAAGGTCGAGCTAATGAACCAATAGTAGAGATAAGATGGAATCATAAAAAAAATAAAACATCAGGAAATGAGAAAAAAAGTAGCAACGAACAGATGGGACAAACAGAAAATACATAGCAAGATGATAGATTTAAACTCAACCATATCAATAATTAAATGAAATATAAATGGTTTCAACAGTCCAATAAATTAGTGAGACTGTCAGATTGGATTTAAAAAGCAAAATTTAACTATACAGTATTGTCACTATGGGAAGCCCATTTTAAATATAAAGACACAAATGGGTTAAAACAATGGAGAAAGATACATCATGCTAACACTAATCAGAAGAAAACTGGAGCTATATTAATATCAGATTTTGAACTCAAAGAATTTGAATAAAAAATAAAGAATATTACCAGGGATAAAGAAGGTCATCATATACTAACAGGGTAAGTTAATCAAGAAGTCATTGTAATGTAAATGTTAAAGTGCTTAATAACAGAGCTGCAATATATGTCAAACAACTGAAAAAAACATATCTATAAGTATGATTGGAGTATGGTTCAACACTCCTCTCTGAGTAATTGATAGAAAAAAATAGACCAAAAGATCAGTAAAGATATAAAAGATTGAAAACACTATCAACCAACTTGACCTAATTGATATTTATAGAACACTCCATCAGCAGAGTACGAATTCTTATATGTACATGGAACATTCCATCAAGATAGATCATTTTCTGTGTCAGAAGAAAAGAGATCCTATTCCAGGCCTCAATAAATATAAAAGGATTCATACCACACAAACTATAGTTTCTGATCACAATATAATTAAATGGAAATGATTAACAGAAAGATACCTGAAAAATTCTCAAATATTTGGAAAGCCAATAAAACATTTCTAAATAATCCCTGGGTCAAGGAGTAAATCACAAGATGAGATAGAGATTATTTTTTTATTCCTCACCTGAGGATATTTTTCTACTTACCATCAGATAGAGTGGGAGGGAGAGAGAGAGAGAGAAACATCGATGTGATAGAGCCACATCGACTTGTTGCCTCCTGCATGACCCAAGTGGGGCCGGGGACAAACTGCAACCG
Source organism: Tadarida brasiliensis (assembly GCA_030848825.1). Taxonomy (NCBI): domain Eukaryota; kingdom Metazoa; phylum Chordata; class Mammalia; order Chiroptera; family Molossidae; genus Tadarida; species Tadarida brasiliensis. Next base: position 89,543,798 of record CM061257.1, read on the forward strand.
AGGTACGTGCCCTTAGCGGGAACCGAACCCGGAACTCTCCGGTCCGCAGGCTGACATTCTAACCGCTGAGCCAAACCGGACAGGGCTATACCTACATTTATTAAAGGAAGGTAGTTAAAAACCTACCCCAAAGAATACTCCAGGTACTTATGGCTTCAATAGGTTTTTATAAGAAGTTTGAAGTATTGTTTTTGATCTTCAAGTCCTTAATTCATCTGGAGTTAATTTGTTTGCATAGTATGAAGTAGAGATCTAATTTCATTTTTCCCCCTATGGAAAACCCACTTTTTCTAACTTTGTTTATTGAGTAATCCTTCTGTCATGCTCCTTCATCATTCCCATGCAGCCTATATAAACGGGTCTGCAAATTAACTCTCCCATGAATAAACTAGTCCAGGAGAGGTGTGTCTCCAAGGGATTCATGTCAGTGGAGATCAAGAAGGGCATCATATCTGGTGAAATATCTGGTGACTCAGATACACTCTGACTTTTTAATTCAGTCATCCAAAACAAGAAAAACCCAAAGTGTATGCATTTGTCAATACATACATACATGCATGCATGCATTCATACATACATACATACATACATACACACATACTGGGGTGAAATGATGAAGAAAACTTGATGACTGATAGGTGCCTATGGAATACAGAAAATGCTTGCAGTTCTGAAAAGCTATTTTCCTCACCATATTAAATAAGAGGTCCAGGTATCCATGGCAAAGCAGAGTGATCTTGGCTCCCTTATGATGAAACCATGGAGAACAAGATCTTATCCTTCATTTCAAACCTGAGAAAATAGAGGGAACAAGGCTCAGATTCTTGCTGAAGGTAAAGAAATGAATACTCAGCCGGGCATGTTCTTTCCTGATTAATGCTTGGTTAAGACTTCCCCAAATCAGTCTACGAAATCAGAGAGATTGTTTTGGGGAACATCTGGAAGAACTAACCAGAATACATTTCTCTTTTCATTCAGCTAGGATCAGATTAATTATAGAAAACTCAATCCAAATAGCAAGCATAGGAATTAAAAAATCATTGGGTCTCTGAGGAAACACCCCTATTATCATATTGGACTCAGAATCATGGTTCTACCAGGGGTCTTCTCCCAGGGAGTGCTCCAAGGGAAGTGCTGGGTGCCATTGCTATGTCACAGTGCCACAGTGCTCTGCGCTGACTGTGAGCCTCTAGGTTTTGCAGTCAGAGTACCGGAGTTTGAGTTTTCCTGTACACTGCCTCCGTTTTCTCATCTGCAAGGTGGGAACAGAAGTGAGGTTGTTGTGGTTTGCAGGCCCCTGCAGAATGGTCTGTGAAGCCTGTTGGAACCAAAATAAAGCTGGGTCAGTAGGGAAGAGCTATCAGGGGTGGTGCTGGGACCCAGAGAGATTAGGGCACAATTTATGACCGCGGCAGCTGCAGCTGAGAATTCCAGCGGGGCAATCAGTGTCAGGATCTGAAGAAACAGAGGATGGCCTTTGAGGGCCCTAGCTCTTTCCCATGGGCATGAAGTTGCATGAGCCATTCTCCTCCGCATCCCTCTCCACACTACCTGGAAACTGTTTTAGGGCAAAAAGCTGGAGAGGATATTTGAGACATTGAGCATTTTTATTAAAGAGAGACTGAATATTGCCTACAGGGATTGTTTAAATTGGATGGGACATTTTATTAATTTTCCTGTCAACTAGTAGGTGGGGTCTGCCTGATTCATTATAGGTTACAGAAGCTATAATTCTGTGCGTCTCTTAAAGTTTCAGCCCAGAGGTGACACAGGCTTCTCATGTTTATTGGTCATAACAAGTCACATAGCCATGCCTGAGTTTAAGAGGGTGGACAATAGAATTCTCTTGCATGGCGGAGCACTGAATACTTGGGAACAACTATACCCATTAGAGGTATAATGTGACCTGCAATACTTGCAGCTTATTTATTCTCTAAAATCATTGTCTCGTAGGATTCCTTTGAACTGCAGCAAATGGTTTGTCAATTTACTTATTTTTTTCCATTAATTTTTGTTTTAGATAGGTGGGAGAGAGGGACAGAGAGAGAGAGAGAGAGAGAGAGAGAGAGAGAGAGAGAAACATCTGTGTGAGAGAGACACATCACTTGGTTGCCTTCTGCATGACCTCGACCAGGGCCATGGATCCAACCTGCAACCCAGGTGTATGCTCTTGACCAGGAATTGAACCCGCGACCCTTTGGTCTGTGGGCCGATGCTCTAACTGCTGAGACACACTGTCCAGGGCTAGTTTGTCAATTCATAATGACTGATATAACTCTAAGGAGGGGAACAATTGGAGAGGAGGAAAGGAAAAACTGTGAAAACCAAAGGTGTACTTTGGGGACCAAAGATGCCATCTGATTCTTCCAGGCAGAGTGAGCAGTTACTCTTGCAGGGCCCAGGGTGACAGAAACATTTTAGAGGTCATAACATTTAATTTCTGGTTCTAAATCTCTGATCTGCCAGGTACCTTCAGTTGAATCTTACCCACTCCATGTTGCCCCTCTGTCCACTTCATTCATTTCTCAGGCCAGTTATTAACTCAGTCAGAGTTTAGCTGGGATTCTGGGAGGGAGAGACTGGCGGCGGTTACCAGTGGCCACACGTTGGAGAGGGGAGGTCTCTCTTCTGTTTCTGCCCCAGATATCTCCAGCACTGAGGATTTCCTGTTCCAGGCCCTGGTAGGTGGCAGCATGTGCGTCTGTGGGTGCCATTCACTTCTGGGTACGGAGACCCACTGAAGTTCTTGGCCTCAACTCCCTTGGGGTCTGTGGCAGGATGCTCAGGCTCCTTCCTCAGTGATGCCCTAGAAAGTGTGCCTGTCCATGCCCTAAGTTGACCTCTCTTCTCCACAGGGACACATGGGGGCCATTTGGGCCATTTTCAGGCCACATTTGCCCTGAGGGAAACTCAGAGGCCTCTCTGGAAGCTCCTTCTTGATTTCCCCACTTCTAGTGGTACACGGTTTGCATTCCTGGCTGTGCTCTCAAAACAGCCAGACTCTCTCCCCTAGCACCCTTCCCCCTTTTAACAGCTTTATTGAAATACTTTTGACATACAAATTGTATATACTTAAGGTGTACAATTTGATGTTTTGATATATGTATGCAATGTGAAAAGATAACCACAATCAAGCTAATCAACATCTCCATCACTCTACATAGTTGCCTAGGTTCTTGGTCGTCTCAACTTAATGGGGTACTGTGTATCAGAACCTCCCCTCCCTCCACAGATCACAGAGCAGGGGGAAGGTGGAGACACTGAGTGTAGAGTGACTATCTCCTGTTTTTCCTTCACAGCTTGGGCAGTGAAAGTTGTGTAGGGAAGGAAACCAGTTTTCCTGGTTGTCCCATATTTCCCCACCTTTATTGTCCCACACCTAGTGGAGTATTTCTTTAAACCCAGCAGAGTAGCATCTGGTGACTTTGTTTTTATGAGTCTAAGTGTAGGTGGTTGCAGGGGTGCAGAACATAGTGTAATGCCTTAATTTCTAGCTCTGCCAAAATGTAATACATATCAGCCTATCACACCAGCTATGGAGCCTTCTGTTTGCAGGTTTTCCCTAGGGAGTGGTGTTACATATTTGTAAAATGAATGCATCGAGGTAGTCCCACCCTCAGAAGCAGCACCACACCAGCCATGGTGGTACCTGCACTAGGCGATCCCGCCACAGGACATGCTGCTCTTTCAGCATGAGCAGGGCTGCTTCTTCACAGTTCTCGGGCTGTTCTGCGCTGGCCAGGGTGCCTCCTGGGCCTCCCTGGCCATAGAAGCCTTGGCTGGACCCTGTCCCAGCCCAGCCTCCCTATGAGGAGTTTCCAGACTGGGGCCGCTTGGTCATGTGCTCCACCCTCTGGCACTAAGTCTTGGTCTGGGCTGTGGCGCCATCAGTACCTTGGTACTTGGTACTGATCATCTCCCTCCTCTGTGCATTCAGCGATGCTATAGGAGAGCTCAGGCTGTAGGGGAGCAGGTGACCCTCACTACTCATGTCCCCTTTGGCTTGGGTGCCCACTTCACTGTACCCTTGAACCAGGTATCCTGCATGGCCCAGTGGGGTGAAGTCCCTGCCATGTTGCCTCTGAAGGTCAAAGACCAGTGCTTCTACTTCTTAGACAAAGCTGGACATTTCTCCAACACAAAACTCTTTGACAACACTGTGGGTGCCTACCGTGGCTTTTGAAAAAAACCTCAGGACACTCACCGCTCCCAGAGGGGAATAAAAGCTGAACCCTAGGGATGGGGTGAAAACCAGAGTCACACAAGGTGACCCCAGGTTCATGAACAGAAAATAAAAGCAGTCATCCCAAGGGCAGGTATCTGAAAAACAACAACAAAACAAACAAAAAAATTGAATATGTGAAGAACTTAAATCCAGAGGCCCTAACAGATGTTGTTTCAACAATGTCATCTTGACATATGTGGATTGGAATTTGCATTCACTTGTTGGCCAGTGGAATTCACATCTCTCTGGGCATGTCTGATGAACCTATGGGACAGGACCCAGAAATCTATTTGCAGTTTTGGAGGAGAGACCCAAGGGAGAAGAATAGGGAGGAACAGAGAGAATATCCTAGTGTTTGTCTGAGATTGCTCCTGGTCTGGCCCCTTGGCTGTGTGAGAACCTGATGGAAAGAAAAACTATAGGCATAACCTGAGGATACAGGTTTCATGGAGGGCTCCGTGAGACTAGGGCGCAAGTAACTTGTTTTAGTGCAAATGCAGTCCTGCCAACTGGATCCTGGGGACTCCCAAAAGTGTCTAAATGCGCGCGCGCGCGCGCGTGTGTGTGTGTGTGTGTGTGTGTGTGTGTGTGTGTGTATGGGTGCGTGTAGGGCCGAAGTTCTACACTAGCAGGTGAAGTTATGGGTTATTATCAATATTATCAAGGAATTATGGGTTATTATCAATAGCATGACCTCTCTGAGCCTACCCGCTGGTGAGGCCAGGGAACATTTCAGTCAGAGACTAACCCCACCAAAAGAAAAGAAAAGAAACAAACTAAAATCCCTAGAACCCCAGACACTAGCCAGGAATTTCAGAGGTGATTTTTTTTGCAGTGTTTTATTGTGGTTTAGTTGGCATGCAAAAACTGCACATATTTGGAGCATATAATTTGATAAGTTTTGACATGTCTATACCTGTAAAACCACAATCAAGACAATGCCCCTTTGTAATCCTTGCTCCTGCCCCTTCTTGTCCTCTCCCCTGACAATCTGCTTTCTGTCACTGTACATTAGTTCACACTTTCTAGAAATGTATATAAAATAAATGGATTTAAACAGTAAACACTCTCTTTTTTTTAGAAAATTGTGGTAAAAATATATAGCACAACATTTACCATTTTAACCACACTATTCATGGCATTAAGTATATTCGCATTGTTGTGCAACCATCACCACCATCCATCTTCAGTCTCTTTTAATCTTGCAAAACTGAAACTCTGTACACATTAAACAATAACTCCCCATCCCACACTTTCTACAGCCCTGGAAACTACCATTCTACTTTCTGTCTTTAAGATTTTGCCTACTCTAAATACCTCATATAAGTGGAATCGGACAGTATTTACATTTTTGTAATTGGCTTATTTCATTAGTATAAAGTCCTTGAGGTTCATTTGTCCTGTAGCCTATTGCAAAATTTCCTTCCCCTTTAAGTTTGAATAATATTCCCTTATATGTATAGTCCACATCTTGTTTATCCATTCACCTGTTGATGTATGGGCTGCTTCCATGCATTAGCTATTATGAATAATGCTGGTATAAACATGGGTATACAGATATCTTTTTGAGACCCTGCTTTCACTTCTTTTGGGCATATATCCAGAAGTGGAATTTCTGATTCATATGATAGTTCTATTTTTAATTTCTTTTTTTAGGAACTGCTATACTGTTTTCCATAGTGGCTGCACCATTTCACATTCTCAGCAGTGGTGCACAAGTGTTCCAATTTCTCCACATCTTTGTCACCACTTGTTATTTTCTGTTCTGTTTTGTTTTTAATAACCATTCTGACAGGTATGAGGTGGTAACTCATTGTAGTGTTGCTTTGCATTTCCCTAAGGATTAGTGATCTTGAGGATCTTTTCATGTACTGTTATTCATTTACTTATTTTTTAGTCTTTTCCTCTCTGTGTTTTATTTTGGATGGTTTCTTTTTAATTTTTCCCAGAGCTCACACTTGTGTTTTTGTTGCTGTTGTTGTTGTTGCTATTTTTCTCCTCCGTGTTTTATTTTAGGTCATTTCCATTGCTGTGTCTTCAAGTTCACTAATTTTTCTTCTGCAATGTTTAATCTGTTGTTAACCCCACCCAGTGTATTTTAAAATTGGAGATAGTATAGTTTCAATTGTAGAAGTTTTATTTGGGTCTTTAAAAAATTATCTTCTGTGTCTCTACTTGACATGTACAATCTTTCCTCTAGCTTTTTAAACAAATGGAACAAAGTTATTGTTACTGTTTTAATGTGCTTGCCAACTCATTCTAATATCTGTGTCAGTTATGCTTTGGTTTTGATTGACTGACCATCTTATCACTGTGAGTCATATTTTCCTGCTTGTTTGCATGGCTGGTAATTCTTGACTGAATTGTGGGTTTTATCTTCTTGGTTGCTGGATGTTTTTTGCATTCCTGTAAAAGTTCTTGAGCTTTGTTCTGGGATATAATTACTTGGATATATTTTTATCCTTTGGGGGTCTTGCTTTTAAGGTGTGTTAGTCAGGATTAGAGGAGCTTTTAGTCTAGGGATAATTATTTCCCACTACTGAGGTGTGGCCTCTCTGAGCACCCTACCTAATGCTCCATTAATTATGGAATTAGGAGGTAATTCAGGCTGGCTGGTGGAAACAGCCATTGCTCTTAACCCCACATAAGCTGAATGTTGTTTCCTCTAATCCTTTTCCTGACCTTGAGTAGTTTTCTTACACACATTTGGTGATGGTACTCTGTTGAAATAGGACACTAAAGCAGTCTTTTCATAATCTGCAGGTCTCTGAATTCTCTCTCATGCTGCCCTTTCCTCTATGTCCTCCTCCCTATAAACTCTAACTGCCTTTGTCTCTCTGGACACTCAGCTGCATCTCCAACTCAGGAAGTCTGCTAGTCTCCACCTGGGCTACTCCTCCTGGCAACATGCCAGAAAACTCTCTCAAGGTAGCAAGCTGGGACCAGCATAGGGCTCACCTTGTTTGTTTCCTGTCTCTCAGGGATCTGATTCATTGCCTCATATCCAATGTCTTAAAGGCTGTTATCTCATATATTTTGTTCATTTTTTAGTTGTTTTAAACACAAGGGTAAATTTGTTCCCTATTACTCTATCTTGGCCAGAAATGGAAGGCTAAACAGAGCATTTTAAATATAGGGATCTGGTTACAAAAATGTCTGAAGGGCTGAAGGAGCAAAATGGAAAAGGTGAAATAACTCAGAGATTTGTATTGCAGGAAGCAAAGTCTGGAGGAACAAAAGGGAGGAGATGATGCTACATGAGTCCAGGAGTACCTATGGCTGATACTGGTGGAAACTGTTGCTGCTATTGAAATCAATGCTTTTGTAAATTCAAAAATATTCAGAACCTATAACTCTCAGAAGCTGACGGTGGTCAAGCACTGCTCTCTTTTCTGGAACTGCCAAGGGATGCTGGAGTCTGGAACCATCTCTTGCTCATCACGAGAAGCTGTATAAAGGAAGGATTATGTCTTCTCTTTTTTCATCTGTCTTCCAATTCTTTTTAGGACTTATCATTGGCCAAACCTAGCCAGAAGCAAGTACAAGATCACCTGGAAAGGGTAATTTGCAAAGATCCAGCCCCTAACCATAGATAACAAGGCATAGAAGGACAAGGATGCTTTAGCACTCTGCGGTTGCATCTTTCACTCCTTTGCTGATTAATGGTACTACTTTCACAATTAATCACTTTGCTCTAAAACATTTATTCCACTTAAAATGATGACGATTTCAAACACTTAATGTCTTCTCTTATAAGGTCCTCGTCTTTCAAGGTAATCTAAAGAGACTTAAACTAAATTTTCTCTTTTGGATCTAATTAGAAATGAAAAAACACCTAGCTGTCTGCCTTGCCTGACTGCTTGAAGATAATTAGCTATTAGTCTATCTTTTATTCAGTGCATTCTTTTCTTAGTGGTGTTTTCATAATATTTTGTCATTTGATCCTTGTATAATTTTTTCCTTGTTTCCCTGACCAGTCTGGCTCAGTGGTTAGAGAATCATCCCACAGACCAAAGAGTTACAGGTTCAATTCCCAGTCAAGGGCACATACCTGGATTGCAGGTTTGATTCCCCAGCCCTGGTTTGGGTAGTGTGGGAGGCAACCAATCAAAGTGTCTCTCTCACATCGATGTTTCTCTCTCTCTCTCTCCCTCCCTCCCTCCCTCCCTTCCATTCTATTTTTTTTTTTAATTCATGGAAAAATATCCTCGGGTGAGGATTTAAAAAAAAAAAAAGTCAAACTCATAGAATTAGAGAATAGAATGGTGGTTACCAGGGGCTGGCAGGGTGGGGTGGGGTAGGGAATGGGAGATGTTGGTCAAGGAACACAAAGTTTCAGTTATCCAGGGTGAATAAGTTCTGAAGATCTAATTATAGCATGGTGACTATAGTTAATACTGTCTTGTGTATTTGAAATTTGCTGAGAGACCAGATCTTAACTGTTCTCACATACGAACAAAAGGGTAACTATATGAGGTGATGGATGCGTTAATTAGCTTGATTGTGGTGATCATTTCACAATGTATACATACATCAAACATCACATTGCACACCTTAGATATATGCAATTTTGTCAGTTATACCTTAATAAACCTAGAAAGGAAAGGTAACTGACAATAACTGTCAAATAAGTGAAAATGTACCCTGTCTGAATAGAGAGGAGGACAAGACTGTGATTGGCACATGGCAGAACTCTCAGGCTGTGGGACTTGAAATGGCCTTTTACTAATGGCTCTGGTCAATGGAGAGAGTGAAATAAGGGGAACACACGAACAACACCACTGGTGTTTGGAGGACTGCACGTAATACAGTAGTTTGGTCAGAGTGGAGGGCGGAATGATTTAAGTGGCAGACTGAAGATTATGTGCTTTACCTTGTAGCTGGTGGAGTCTTTGAACTTTCTGAGCAAGAGATTGATGGAGGAGGGGAAAGAATCATTGATGTGGAATCATGGTGCATAAAGAGATTTGGGCGCACACTTACTCTTTCATCATAGATTCTGTCACCGTGCTCTCAGACAGGCACAGAGCTATGTCCCAGACCATGCACATACAGATGTAAGAAGAGAAGACAATTTTCTTAACCCATTTCAACACTTTTCCCTCCTCATTCCCTATCTCTGATCTCTATAGTCTGCTGGTGCCTGATTTTTAATATCAAGATCCAAGTGCTTCTGAGTCTCCACCTTCTCCTCTTCCAGCCAACCCAATACTCCCATCCCAATTCCATTCCCATCCATAGAGCCACATCTCAGATACTGCGTCCAAGTTTTTCTTGCACAACCTAGCACATTGTCAATGGAAGATCATCAAAGAAGTTTTTCTACACCCTTAAAAATTCTCATATTCCGGTCCTAACAAACCTCTTGTTTACATTTTCTTTCCTATTCCCATGACTGAGCTTTGAGCTAGTTCTTTCTAAGCTTTGTAATAGTATGATTGATGGGGAAATTTAGGGTTTTTAATAGAATAATACTTCATTATAGGCCATAAAGAGAAGTATGTTTGCTTACATCTACTTCCATTCTCCTTTCTTTTGATAACAACCTGCTTTTCACTTGGTTTTTACCATTCTCCCCACTTCAAGTAGCCAATGAGGGAAGCTGATTCCACTCTTAATTCTAGGGGTAGGATGTGGGGGTCAGGCCTAAGGAAATAAATAACTGTCATCTTGCATCCTCTGGCCACAGTGCAGGGTAGACATGAGGCCTAATTTGAGCCAATAAGACTGGAGAACCCATTTCCTGGGACCTCCTTAGGAAGAAGCTCTTTTGATCTGATAAAAATTCTGGAATATTTACAGACTATTTGCCACCATGAAGTTAATCTTGTTGTTGGATAAAGCTGGCATCACTAGAAACAGAAGAGAGAGGAAAAAACAAAATCTACACTCTTAATAAGGTTGTTGAGCTATGAAGGAAACTACCACTGAGGAGTACACACTTAAGTGAAAAGTTGTTTTGGATTTTTTATTATTTACTACTTAGAATCTTAAGTGATACATATGCTAATATTGTGCTTGATAATTCTTATCTTTTTTTAAAACTTATCTTTATTGTTGAATGTATTACAGATGTCCCCCCTTTTCCCTCATTGACCCCCTCCTCCCTGCTCCCACCCCCCTTCTGCCTTCCCCACACTATTGTCTATGTCCATTGGCTATGCATATATTCATATAATTTCTTTGGTTTATCTCTTCCCATCCCCCTCCACCCTCCCCATTGAGGTTTGTCAGTCTAACAACCAATTTGTACTTCTTAATCCCTTCACCGATCCCCCAACCCCTTTCCCTTCTGGCAACCAACAAAAAGTTCTCTGTATCTGAGTCTGTTTCTGTTCTGCTTGTTCATTTTGTTTATAGATTCAATAGTTGATAGATATGTAGTTATTGTTATTTTATTGTTCATATTCTTGATCGTCTTCAAGAAGACCCTTCAATATTTCATATAATACTGGTTTGGTGGTAATGAACTCCTTTAGCTTTTTCTTGTCTGGGAAACTCTTTATATGTCCATCAATTTTATTTATTTATTTATTTTTTATTTAGGTCTTCTTTATTTATTTTTTAAATTATTTTTATTAATTTATTTTTGTTACAGATGTTTCTCCTTCCCCCCCATTGACACCCTCCTCTCGACCCCCCCCACCCAGCCCCATCTCCAGTATTGTTATCTATGTCCATTGGTTATGCATACATGCATATAAGTTCTGTGGTTTATCTCTTCCCTCCCCCCCACCCCCTTTTCTGAGGTTTGTCAGTATGTACCCTACTTCTATGTCTCTGGGTCTATTTTGTTCATCAGTTTGTTTTGTTCATTATATTCCACAAATAAGTGAGATCATGTGATATTTGTCTTTCTCTGATTGGCTTGTTTCGCTTAAGATAATACTCTCCAGGTCCCTCTATGTCATCTCAAAGAAGAAGAGATCTTTCTTTTTTACAGCTGCATAGTATTCCATTGTGTATATGGACCACAGCTTTTTTATTCATTCATCTATTGATGGACACTTGAGCTGTCTCCAGATCTTAGCAATTGTAAATAGTGCTGCTATGAACATAGTGGTACATATATTCTTTCTGATTGGTGTTTCAGGCTTCTTAGGGTATATTCCTAGAAGTGGGAACACTGGGTCAAATGGCAGTTCAATTTTTAACTTTTTGAGGTAACACCATAGTGTTTTCCATAGTGGCTACACCAGTCTGCATTCCCACGAGCAGTGTACTACAGTCCCCTTTTCTCCACACCCTCGTCAGCACTTGTTGTTTGATGATTTGTTAATGACAGCCACTCTGACAGATGTGAGGTGATACCTCACTGTTGTTTTAATTTGCATCTCTCTGATGATTAGTGATGTTGAGCATTTTTTCATATGTCTCTTGGCCATTTGCATGTCCTGTTTGGAGAGATGTCTATTTAGGTCCTCTCCCCATTTTTTAATTGGGTTCTTTGTCTTCCTTTTGTCGAGTTGTATGAGTACTCTATATATTATGGAAATTAACCCCTTATCTGATGTATCATTGGCAATTATGGTCTCCCATATAGTGGGTTCCCTTTCCATTTTGCTGGTTGTTTCTTTTGCTGTGCAGAAGTTTTTAGTTTGATGTAGTCCCATGTGTTCATTTTTTCCTTTGTTTCTATTGCCTTAGGCATTGTATCAGTGAAAATTCTGCTGCGTATGATGTCTGAAATTATCCACCCATTTCAAATGAGAGCTTTGCAGGATAGAGTAATCTTGGTTGTAGGTCCTTGCTTGTCATCACTTGAAATATTTGAATATTTCTTGCTACTCTGTTCTGGTCTGCAAAATTTCTTTTGAGAAATCTGCTGACAGTCTTATGGGAGGTTCCTTGTAGGTAACTGCTTTTCTCTCGCTATTTTTAAGATTCTCTCTTTGTCTTTAACCTTTTCCATTTTGATTATGACGTGTCTTGGTGTGGGCCTCTTGGGGTTCATCTTGTTTGGGACTCTCTGTGCTTCCTGGACTTGTATGTCTGTTTCCTTCACCAAGTTAGGGAAGTTTTCTGTCATTATTTTTTTCAAATAGGTTTTCAATTTCTTGCTCTCTCTCTTCTCCTTCTGGCACCCCCATGATGTGGATGTTGGTATGCTTGAAGTTGTCCCAGAGGCTCCTTACACTATCTTTATTTTTTTTAATTCTTTTTTTCTTTTTCCTGTTCTAATTGGGTGCTTTTTGCTTCCTTATATTCCAAGTTGTTGGTTTGCTTCTTGGCTTTTCCTACTCTACTATTGATTCCCTGTAAATTATTCTTTATTTCAGTAGTGTATCCTTCATTTCTGACTGGTCCTTTTATATGCTCTTGAAGTCCTTACTAAGTTCCTTGAGCATCCTTATAACCAGTGTTTTGAACTCTGCATCTGTTAGATTGCTTATCTGTGTTTCGTTTAATTTTTTCCTGAACTTTTGTTTTGTTCTTTCACTTGGGACATATTTCTTTGTCTATTCGTTTTGGCTGCCTCCCTGTGTTTGTTTCTATGTATTAGGTAGAGTTGCTATGTTTCCTAGGCTTCGCAGGGTGACCTATTATAGTAGGTGTCCTATAGGGTCCAGTGACACAGCCTCCCTGATCACCCCAGCTGGGCCCTCAAAGTGCACCCTTAGTGCACCTTGTGTGGACTGTATACCCTTCTGTTGTAATTGAGTCTTGATTGCTGTTGGCACCTCAGTGGGAGGGATTTAATCAGGCTGATGAGCTGCAAGGACTGGCTGTGCCTGCTGATGACTGACCTCTGACTCCCTTGGAGGATCAGCTGTGCAGGGGGCCCCAACCCAGAGCAAGACTTATTTCAGCAGGGCGCTGGTATCCACTAAGTCCACTCCTTGACTGTGTTGCTTGTGGAGGTGGTTGGGTGGTGGTGCTTCGACATGGTCTGAGGCTGTCCGCTGGGTGTGCTGGCTCTGGGGCAAGGTCAGCCACTGACAGTGTTCTACCTGGGGCCACCAGGCATAAGCTACAAATTAATCTGCAGATGGCTGCTTCTTGTACTGGGCTTGGTGGTGCCTAGGCAAAGTCAAGCTGTGAACCAAGGCTGGCTGCTTCTAGTACCAGGCCTGGGGCCACTTAGTGAAAGAGGTATGGGGCTCACTGAGGCCAGATGCTTGTTTGAGATAATGTAGGAAAATCTGAAGCAGGAGCCAAGACAGGCCAATCCTAAGATAAAGCCATTGGAAACAGCTTGGGTGGGCCTGAAAGTTGCGTGGGGTAGGGCCTCAGGGAATCACCAGGGTGGGGCAAACAGTGTGAGCCAGGTTGCTGGAGTCCCAGATATGGTGCCCATCTGCCAGCCCTGTGGGGGAAGGGCTTAGCAAAGGAACAGAGCCTCCACAAGCACATCTTTTCTGGGAGAAAGCTGCCTCTCCAGCTCTCGCCCTGATGCCAAACAACTCAGTTCTTCCCCATATGTCTCTGGTGCCTTTCAAGCTGCCTCCTCCACGCTGGAGCCTGGTGGGAGTGAGTCTGAGTAAGTCCCTTTAAAAGGAGCTGCCTGGGACTCCAGAAGCCTCAGCTTCCCTCATCCGCTGGTTTTTACAGCCAGAAGTTATAGGGACTCCTCTTCCTGGCACTGGAACCCTGAGCTGGGGGGCCTGGTGTGGAACAGGGACCCCTCACTCTTCAGGGAGGACCTTCTCAGCTGAGGTGTCCCTCCTGATTTTTATCCGCCACACGTGGGTGTGGGTTCAGCCTTGCCGTGCCTCTGCCCTTCCTACCAGTCTCGATGTGGCCTCTTCTTTAATTTGGTAGTTGTAGGACTTCCATTCAGCTCGATTTCAGGCAGTTCTGAGTGATGGTTGTTTTGTAGTTTAGTTGTAATTTTGATGTGGTTGTGGGAGGAGGCGAGTACCATGTTTACCTATGCTGCCATCCTGACCTGAGTCTGATAATTCTTATCTTTTGACCACATATTTCTTTTGGTGCCTACTCCCAAAGCAGTAGTATAACTACAAAGGCATATTTCTCAATATAGTAGAAGAAGAGGACATTCTTCAAAGGAAGAATGGAATAACAGGGATTGGCCTAGAAAAATCTCTTGTTCTGATTCCTGACTTAGCCAGCAAGCACCATCTGATAGGAACATCTCTTGTGAGCCAACATTTTTGGAAAGCCTTCAGGGACATTGTAAATTAATTGCAGTTATTTTCTGAAGATGAGTAAGGGATTAGTCACATTACCACAAAGAATTGATACCATTTTCTCTGATATACTTATTTACCTCCTGGAGGGAAAATTTTTTAATGTAATATTTATGGAAACAAACACATGTATTTACTTGAAAGTCTGTTTAAATGGTGAAAGCTAATTCTTGTCCCATTTTCTGTTGAAAATATTTTCATGTTAATATGATGGTATAAGCCAAATTTGGGAGAGGATGAATAATTGTTAAAGGATGATGGTATAGCTGCTCTAACCAGGGTAAAAATTACAGTGGCCTGAATGGGAGGGTATTTCTGTCTTAGGTACAGTCCAAGTATAAGCAGTCCTGGCGTACCACCTCCATGGTGTCAGACTTTCAGGCTACCTTAGTTTTGTTTCCCAGTCAAACTAACATGCAGCTTCTATCCCACTGGTAGTTCTAACTCCCAGCACCAAGACCACCTGCCAGCCAGTGAAAGAGACAAAGAAGGGGAAAGGAATACCTGTTCTTTTCAAAGACACATCCTGAAAATTGCACATTTTACTTCTGCTCATGTCTCCTTGGTCAGAACTTAATCACATGACCAAAATTAGCTACAAGGGAGGCTAGCAAACATTATCCTTAGCTGAGGAGAGGAATGTGTTCCATTGAAACCTGGGGCTCTTATTAGCAATGGAAAAAAAGATTTAGGGGGACATAGCAATATGTGTCAGAATGATTTATTTTCCATAATTGTTTTATTTTTTTAACTTATCTTTATTGTTGAATGTATTACAGATGTTCCTCACTTTTCCCCCATTGCCCCCCTCCTCCCCTTTCCCACCCCGCTCCTGCCTTTCCCCACACTGTTGTCTGTGCCCATTGGTTATGCATATATACATATAAGTTCTTTGGTTTATTTCTTCCCACCCCCCAACCCCCCTTCCCCTTGAGGTTTGTCAGTCTAACAACCAATTTGTACTTCTTAATCCCTTCACCTTTTTTACCCCTTCCCCCAACCCTCCTCCCATCTGGTAACCAACAAAAGTTCTCTCTATCTTTGAGAATGTTTCTGTTCTGCTTGTTCATTTTGTTTGTAGATTTAACTGTTGATAGATATGTACTTATTGCCATTTTGTTTGTTCATATTTTTTTATCTTTTTCTTCAAGAAGACCCTTCAACATTTCATATAATAATGGTTTGGTGGTGATGAACTCCTTTAGTTTTTCCTTGTCTGGGAAACTCTTTCTATGGCCATCGATTCTAAATGACAGCTTTGCAGGATAGAGTGATCTTGGTTGTAGGTTCTTGCTTTTCATCACTCTGAATATTTCTTGCCACTCCCTTCTGGCCTGCAAAGTTTCTTTTGAGAAATCAGCTGACAGTCTTATGGGAACTCCCTTGTAGGTAACTAACTCCTTTTCTCTTGCTGCTTTTAAGATTCTCTCTTTGTCTTGAACCTTTTGCATTTTGATGATGATGTGTCTTGGTGTGGGCCTCTTGGGGTTCATCTTGTTTGGGACTCTCTGTGCTTCCTGGACTTGTATGTCTGTTTCCTTCACCAAGTTAGGGAAGTTTTCTGCCATTATTGTTTCAAATAGGTTTTCGATTTGTTGTTCTCTCTCTTCTCCTTCTGGCACCCCCAAGATGCGAATGTTGGCACGCTTGAAGTTGTCCCAGAGGCTCCTTACACTATCCTCATTTTTTTGGATTCTTTTTTCTTTTTGCTGTTCTGATTGGGTGTTTTTTGCTTCCTTATATTCCAAATCGATGGTTTGTTTCTTGGCTTTACCTACTCTACTATTGATTCCCTGTAAATTATTCTTTATTTAAGTTAGTGCCTCCTTCATTTCTAACTGTGCATCCTTCATTTCTGACTGGTCCTTTTTTATGCTCTTGAGGCCCTCACTAAGTTCACTGAGGTTCTCACTAAGTCCATTGAGCATCCTTATAAACAGTGTTTTGAACTCAGCATCTGTAAGGTTGCTTAACTCCATTTCACTTAGTTCTTTTCCTGGAGTTTGGTTCTGTTCTTTCATTTGGGACCTGTTTCTTTGTCTCCTCATTTTGGCTGCCTCCCTGTGTTTGTTTCTCTGTATTACTTAGCGAGAGGTATGGGGCTAGCTGAGACCAGATGCTGCTTGTCTGAATGAATTTAGGAAAAGCTGAAGCAGGATCCAAGACAGGCCAATCCTATGGTCAATCAACTGGCAACAGCTTGGGTGGGCCTGAAAGTTGGGTGGGGCGGGGCCTCAGGGAATCACCAGGGCGGGGCCAACAGTGAGAGCCAGGTTGCTGGAGTCCCAGATATAGCAGCGAAGGGCTCACCAAAGGAACAAAGGCCTCTGATAGCACGTCTGTCCAGGAGAAAGCTGCCTCTCCAGCCCTCGCTCCAATGCCAAACAACTCAGTTCTTCCCCATATGACTCTGGCGCCTTTCAAGCTGCCTCTCGCATGCTGGAGCTTGGTGGGTGCGAGTCCGAGTATGTCTGTGCGCGGGCCCTTTAAGAGAAGTTGCCGAGGGCTCCAGCCGCCTCAGCCTCAGTTCCCGCTGGTTTTTCCAGCCAGAAGTTATGGGGACTTCTCTTCCTGGCACTGGAACCCTGAGCTGGGCGCCTGGTGTGGGACGGGGACCACTCAGTCCTCAGGGAGGACCTTCCCAGCTGAGGTGTCCTCCAAAGTTTTATCCGCCACACGTGAGTGTGGGAGCAGCCCGTCTGCCTCCGCCCCTCCTACCAGTCTCCATGCAGCTGCTTCTTTAATTTCGTAGTTGTAGGACTTCCATTCAGCTCGATGTCAGGCGGTTTTGAATGATGGTTGTTCTGTAGTTTAGTTGTAACTTTGATGTGGTTGTGGGAGGACGCGATACCGCGTTTACCTACGCCGCCATCTTGACCGGAAGTCTCCATAATTGTTTTAAATTCCAGTCTGATAATTCCAACATCTCTGCCATAGCTGAATTTGGTTCTGATGCTGGCTTTGTCTCTCCAGACTGTTTTTTGCCTTTTAGTGTACCTTGCAATTTTTTGTTGAAGGCTGGACATGATATAGTAGGTAAAAATAACTGAGGTAAGTAGGCTTTTGGTGTGAGGCTTTATGTTTATCTGGCTAGGAGTGAGGTTGTGGTTGTGTTTATTCTTTGCTGTGGTGTCAGAGGCAAAATTTTCTCTAGTGTCTTTGTCTTTGTCTCCCCTATTGTCTCTGGGTTTCCCTAGAGACTTCTTAAATAGAATGTGAGATGTGGGGTTCTTTTAGCTGCCTTCCCCTGTTACCATATAGGATTGCTACTGATGTGGTGCTGAGGTGTGGGGGAGGGAACTGATCCATCTTCCTACAGTTAGGGATTAGGTTTCAGTCTTTAAGTGAGTTGTTGTGTTTTCCTCCTAGAGAAACACGCATACCCATTAAGTAATTACTCTCTCCAGGCCCTGGTAAGCAGTAATTTATGGAGCTGCCTATACTTGATATATAATATAAAAGGAATCATACAATGAGTGACCTTCTGTATCTGGCTTCTTTCACTTAACATAATGTTTTTGAGGCTCATCTACATTGTAGCATGTATCACTACTTCATTCCTTTTTGTGGCTGAATAATATTGCAGTGTATGGATATACTACAATTTCCAGTGGTTCTCAAAATATGGTACCTGGACCAGAATCATCAGCATCACCTGAAATTTGTTAGAAATATAAATTTGCAGGCCCACCCCAAATCTGCTGACTCCAAAACTCTGGAGATGGGCCCAGCCATTTGTGTTTTGACAATTCCCATCCATTAATGGGAATTTAGGTTTTCATCTCTTGGCTATTTGGCTATAATGTTGTTGTAAACAATCATTTACATGTTTCTATGTGAACATAGGTTTTCATCTCTCGTGGGTATATACCTAGAAGTAGAATTAGGAGTAGAATTGCTGTCCATTGGTAATTCAATGTTTAACTTCTTAAGGACCTGCCAACCTGTTTTCCACAGTGGCTGCACCATTTACATTCCCACCATCAATGTATAAGAGTTCCTATTTCTCTATATCCTTGTCAACCTTCCTTCCTTCCTTCCTTTCTTCCTTCCTTCCTTCCTTCCTTCCTTTCTTCCTATCTTCCTATCTTCCTCCTCTTCTTCTTTTTTGCTTCAAGTCATCTTAGCGTGTATGACATGGCATTTCATTGTGGTTTTTGATCTGCATTTCTGAAATGCCCAATGATGATGTGCTGGTTAGCTATTTGTCAGAACCTCTGTGTGTTATTAAAAAGTGTTGAGGATTCCAAAGAGCTTTTGTTTATATAGTTACAGCTAGTGATACTTACCATATTTAGACACTAAAACCAAGAAATTTAAAAACTTTATTTATTAATTCCTTCATATACAACAGTAATAAACTCATTGTATGTTAACATCAGAGTGATGACATGATCACATATCATGTAGCTTCTGGAAAACTTCACCATACACTTGTAAGAGAATGAGAGTGAATAAGGTAAATAAACATCTTAATCATTATGAAAAAAAATTATCTCATAGTCCTCCCTCCCCCAAAATGAGTAATGATAATTCAATTCAATTTTGCTCAAGTAAGATAAAAAAAAATTATCTGAGATTCCTCTCAACTTTAATTTAACCAAAAAACACAAATTTGGGGTGGTGATGGGGGGATATTGACAATGGAATCTGTATAGTACTTGGTTGGTCACAGAAAGGACAGAAAATTGTTCTTTAATCTGGATATGGACCTGCTGACACCTGCCCATATTCTTCATAACACTTTCCTGCCCTTTCAGAAATGAAAATGCTGTAGGTTTAGACTTTTCATTAATCGCCTTAGTCCTGTGATTTTTGTCCAATGGGGACATCTGAGTCAACTGATATTAGACTTGAGCCCTTATGAAAAAGGCTGTACAAGAACTTGCACTGAAATCCCCACACCTGAAGTTGATTTTTCCAGTAGGCATTGAGGATCAGTGGACATGGAGAAGTATAACCCAGTGGTTCTCAAAGTGTGGTACCTGGACCAGAATCATCAGCACCACCTGGAATTTGTTAGAAATGTAAATTTTCAGGCCCAACCCAGACCTGTTGGCTCTGAAACTCTGGAGATGGGCCCGGCCATCTGTTTTTCAATAAGCCTCCAGGTGATTCTGATTTACTAACAGTTTGAGGACCACAGGTATGACCTTTTCCATAGTTACATCCTATCAGTATGATCCCCCTCCCCATTCCTCACTTCCTTCTTCGTTCTTTCCATAAACATTGACTATATCGACCACTTATTGGTGTTTTTATGACACTTATAGGAAATAGACACATTTGCATATCATGTTTCTATCTACAAACATCAAATTCTTGTGGGACAAATTCAGACTATCATTTATAGCAACCCCAAAGAAACTAAGTCTTAAAGAAACCTATTAGTAATGAATAGGTGACGCTTTTTAATAGGTATAATTCATTACCTGGGACCTAGTTTATCCTTCTTTTCTCAATATGAACTCCAGTAAAATCCTTTCAAATATTGAAGTTCTACAATTCCAAGGGCTTGGTTTTCTGTTTTGGTGTTACCCAAAGATAATTCTGCCATGGCCTCTGTTCCTTTGAAATTCAAAATTGAAGATTCAGTGGAGGGGGGCTAGTTTAGAGGACTGACCCTAAGGACAAAAAGATGCATTCAAGTTACCAGTCCAGAGTTCTTAGAGGGTGTTCATTAAAGAATGTGACCAGGAGAATGGGCCAGTCAACCAGAGGCTGGCAAAGGATCTACATGGATCAAGGGACAAGGTCCTATTACACAGGCTAGAGAGTGTATGTGTGTCTATTTACATTAGTGCTGGGGTTTTCCTTGGGATGTCTAAACTGGGCAGTTGGGATGAAATTAACACTAAGCTCTTTTCTTTATACTATGTAGGATGTGGAGAGAGTTCCTTGCCCATCAAGCTTTACATATACATGAAAATAAGAAGAGAGTTCTAGTTATTCCTCCTTGTTCTTCCAATAATGTACTTAGAAGCAGGTTGAGCTCACTCATTGATACTTCAGAGCTGGCTTCGTGATGGGGTTGCAGTTGCCTGTTGTTCTGTGATGTGATGTCAGAGTTTTTCAAACCCAAGGGATCACGGGAGATGCAGCTTGGGCGAGTGTTTAACTTCTTTGATTTTGCTTGTGCTTCATGACTTCTGTGGGCTGTGCTCAGCTTCTTACCACTCTGGCTTTCTAGATTGTTCTTCTACTCTTCCTCCTGTAGTGATATAATGAAGTCATAGTTATTGATGTAATACTGCACAAAGAAAAATGTAGTTCCCCCCTGAACTAATGTGGGTAGAATATTCAACCAAGCCCACATTGACGTGCTAACTTTAAATTCCACCCCAGGATACTATTACTTTCCTACATGCTGAAATTTGACTTTAAGGCTTCTCCATCCTGCTGAGACTGCCCTGTGGTTCTTACAGCATGAAAATTCAATCATTATGCTGTGACTCAATCTGAGAAAGAGCCCAAGAAAGCCTTCCCATTTCCCTGTCAGTTCCAGGACTAGACAGTTATAGGTATGGAGGCCAAGAATGTCCCAGGTCATGGACTACAGGATGGGCTCTGCTTCGGGGTTAATCCCCAAGGGATATACTACTCTAGATCCTCACTTTGCATTTCATCTCAGTGTATAGTGACTACTGGGTCCTGCTGTCACACTCTGAAACCTGGACTTACCCCGGGTAATACCTCTTCCTTAACACTCACTTCCAACCAGCTACCTTGACCTCCTTTATATATTACTCGATTCTTTTGCTCCTTTTTAACTTATGCCCACTGACCTAGTTCATGCTGTCATCATCCCCTACGTGGATTTACTCCGTCATAGCATAATCAAACTGCTACCACTGTTATCTACCTTAAATCTAGCCTCTGTTGTAGCCAATGCTACCATTTGTCTCATAAGTAAAGCTTCTGTGGTGCTCTCTATTGCTCTCAGGATGGGGTCTAAGCACCTTAGTCTGGCCTGATCTTCCATGACCTGGTCACTGTCCATTCCTAGAGCATTGTTGTCACCACTGCCCCATGCACTCTGTGTTCAGAACTGCTTGGCTTCTCCCAAACATTATTATGCTCCCTCTCACTGCTTTCCCTCCACCCCCTCGCCCCCAGCAGCTATCTCCTCACTTTTAAAAATCTGGCCTCAGGCATCTTAGACACCTTCAATGCTAAAGGCCTTCTTGGCACCCCGATGTAGGGTTAAGTGTCCTGTTTTTTGCTCCTATAACACCTCAATCTTAGGCTTTAACAAATTATATTTAAAGTCTCTATATTTTCCCTTCTCCTCTACTAGTCTGTAAGCTCCTGAGAACAGAGGCCATTTGTATTTATCTTTGGGCCCCTGACAAGTGACTGACACATGGCAGATATATATATTTATATATATATATACAGGGGTGGGCAAAAGGAGGTTTACAGTTGTGAATATATGAAACAGTTTTTTCTTTTATTATTTATGTATTAATTATTATATTATTTATTTGTGTTATTTGTCTTATTATTGTTGTTATTATTTTGTATCCTTACTTATGATTTATCTTTTAGGTAATGATGGCTGGTAACTTAACCTACTTTTGCCCACTCCTATATATTTTTATTGAATTTATTGGGGTTACATTGGTTAATAAAATTCAGATATTCTTGTAATAGATTTTTTGAGATGTAATTGATATATAAACTGTGTGAGTTCAAGGTGTAAACATGTTGATTTGATACGTTTATATATTGCAATATGATTACCACCATAGCATCAGCTAACACCTCCATTGTGTCACATAATAATCATTGCTTTTTTATAGTAAGAATATTTAAGATCTAGTCTCTTAGCAACTTTGAAGAAAATAATACAGTACTGTTGACTATAATCACAATGCTGTGTATTAGATCCCTAGAACTTATTCATCTACTAACTGGAAGTTTGTACGCTTTGACCAATATCTACATAGGAGATACTCTGTACAATTTTTTTAACTATATGGAGGACAATAGTTTCACAAAAGGAATAATCATAGCAACTAACTGTGCTAAGTGATTTTCATGAATTGAAAACTCTTAGTTCCTAGCCAGCAGTGTGCTATAAGAACTTTCTGGGATGATGGAAATATAAATGTGGCTAGTGCGACTAACGAAGTGAATTTTTAATTTATTTAAATATCCACACGTGACTTGTGGCTACTGTATTGAACAGTACAGTCCTTACTCTCCCCAGTTTTTATTTAACCCAGTGGGTTGCTTTCTACCTTGCTCAGAGCTCCCATGGGGCAAGTAGTAGGCTGGTAAATGGTTGACAACCAGCTCTGAAAAAGTTTGCCTATTTCCATGGTGTAAATATTCCCACCATGCCTAGTTTCAAGCTGCCAATGTGACATCATTGAATACAGAGTTGGAAAGAGATGTGCAGTAGCAAACCATTATAGCGTCTTCTCGATACAGATGCAACATACGTAAGTAACCCCGAGAACAAAGAAGGCAGTAAAATGTAGTAAAATAATTAGAAGTGATTACTTTTGAGTATTTAATTTTGTATTTAATATAATTTATTTAAATATAAGTTCACTACTTTAATTTTTCATAGTAGCTATGCTTCAAAACAATTTGCAAAATTCCTGAACATTTAATTTTGGCTCTCGGGAGCCAGTGTAGCCGGCTCTCCGGCTCATCACTAGCTCCTAGTAATTGCTGAGAGAGAAAAAAATCAAATGTAGGATTCTGTTTGGCCATAAGAGGGCATTATCAGATGAAATTTGATTTTAGGAAAGATTTTTGGACTGATCTCTGACAGAGGGGTCAGTTTGAGTCTTCTGGAAGACTAATTCTGGAAGAGCTTGTGGGAAGTCAGGATTTCAGGCTGTTCTTTGTTTCACAACATAAATTCCAAAACCTTTACCACTCCCAAACAGCTTCATTCCTTCATGTCTGAAGGCTTTTGGTCTTTAAGCTACTAAAATGAAAAGGTCCTTGAGAGGTGTTAAGTCTTGTCACTGAAGGAAAGAGAGGATCTAACAAATATCTTCTCAGGGTCTTACTGGGGAGTTTATATTAGGGTTGGCCAGAGTGTACGCTGGTGTGCAGGTACAGATACCCTGGATTGTCAATAGAGTGACATAATACGTCTCTATCGTCTGTTGTCTAAAGGGAGGGAGAAGCTGGCCATTTCTCTCTCTCTCTCTCTCTCTCTCTCTCTCTCTCTCTCTCACCGTGTGTGTGTGTGTGTGTGTGTGTGTGTGTGTGTGTGTGTGTGTGTGAGAAATGATTTCACTCTCTTGATTCTTAGTACTCTTAGGCCCATGCTTATGCAATGGTTCTCAAAGTTTGGTTCCTGGAGCAGAAGTATGAGTATCACCTGGGGCTTTGTTAGAACTGTACACGTTCAGGCCCCATCGCAGACCTGCTGAATCAGAAACTTTGGTGGTTTTCTGTCTGAACAAGTCCACCAGGAGATTCTGGTGCCCATTCAAGTTTTGAGAACCACTGGCGTAGTGCAGAGTTGACAAAATTGTATGCGTATGTATTTGATACATCTGAGGGGTTTTTAAAAAGTAGTTATTTCCTAGTCGTACAAGGTTGTATATTGTATGATTCCATTTATATGAAATGTCCAGAACAGGTAAATCCACAGAGATGGAAAGTAGATTAGTGGTTGCCAGGGAATGGGGGAAATTGGAAAGTTTGCGTTTCTTTTTTGGATGATGGAAATGTTCTAATGTATAATTAGATAGTGGTCGTGTATAAACAACATTGCTAAAAACCACTGAGTTATGCATTTGTAAATGGTTAAAATAATGCATTTTATCTCAATGGAAACCTGGGTGGTGTGGCTCAGTTGGTTGGAGCATCATCCCATGCACCAAAAGACAGCAGGTTGGATTCCCACTCAGGGCACATACCCAGGTTGCAGGTTTGATCCCCAGTTGGGGCACATGCAGGAGGCAACTGATCAATGTCTCTTACATCGATATTTCTCTCTCTCTCTTTCTCTCTCTCTCTCTCTCTCTCTCTCTCTCTCTCTCCCCCTTCCTCTCTCTAGAATCAATTTTTGAAAATCATATTAAAAAATATCTCCTGGTTGTTCTAATCCACAGCCAAAATTGAGAATCTGTTAGTGCAAATAAGGCTACACAGGGGTCGTGTTCCTGGAGAATGGGGCTCCGGTGTGAATGTCTGCAGGAGGCAGTGTGGGGAGCGCAGGAGAGGGGGAGCTCAGGGTGGACCTAGCTTCCTTCCAGCCCGGTGATGGTGCAGAAAGGTCTTGGGCTCTCTATTCAAGTTGCAGTTTGGGCCTCTGCTTTGCAATCTTGTTTACTTTACTTAGTTTGTCTAAGATATAGCTATCAGAAGACAGGTTGTGATAATGTTTATTAGACAAGCAATGAAACTTATACACAGTGGCACTCAGCAAATGTTAGTTTCCTTTGCTCTCCCAGTTCCCTGTGACTTTAATTCTTGTTGATTGACTCTTTGGGAGTGCATACATTGGCCAATTCTCCCTCTACTGTTCCCCAAATTGCTGGTGGGTAGTAGGAGGGTGGGGTAGGCTGCCCTGATGCTTCTCCTACTCTGGCTTCACTGCTAACTTGGGCATCCGTAATATGGGACTCACCATGTCCACTGCCAGGTAAGCAGACTCAGAACGAGGATACTGATCAGCAGGAGAACGCAGGCAACTGTCAATAGAAAGGCAGTTCAGCAAAGGTATGTCCTGGGCTAGGTCACACAGCAGGCTGAGAAAATCCCCCCATGAGCAAGGATCTCCTGAAGAGGTGGGCTCTGCAGTTTCTGATTTCCCCTCCCGGAATGCAGCTCCCTCCCCTGATGGTTTCATAGGGTGCCCTAGGACTGGGTGAGGTGCCATGGCGTCTGTTCTCAAAAGGCTTTCAGGTGAGATCAAATGGACAGACACCCTCTTCAGAAGGGCTCAGAGGCCAGGCCTCAGTTAAAGAGGCCATGAGTGAGGCCTGTGATGGGTAAAAGAAATATGGAAACATAAAGATAAATGGTAAACACTTTAGCATCTCCTGAAAGTGTTCATATTTCCGAAATAGTACTGGAGTGCTACATATCTACCTCTGTATTTATTTATCTACCTATATACCTCCTATCTATCTATCTATCTATCTTAAATGTTCCTCAAAGCTTGCTTTCTTCTCCCCCCCACCCAGATTTATTGAGATGTAATTGGCATATACATTGTGTGAGTTTAAGGTGTACAATGTGTTGATTTGATACACTTACATTTTGCCATATGATTACCACCATGGCGTTAGCTAACACCTCCATCATGTCACATAACTACCATTTCTTTTTGTGGTGAGAACATGTAGGATGTAGTCTCTTAGCAGCTTTCGAAGATACAATATAGTATTGTTAACTATGATCACCATGCTGTACATTCCATCCCCAGAACCTATCTTCTCTGACCACCATCTGCCTGTTTGCCCCAGCCTCAGCCCCCGGTGATCACCATTCTACTCTCTTTCTATGAGCTTGTTTTTATTTACTTATTTATTTATTTTTTTTGCCACAAAGCATGTGTTTTCCCTCCTCCTGGGAAATAACTGTACTGTTTAAGGAATGTTTTTTGTTTTCATTTTTTTCTTTCCTTGTTTATACGTCCTCCCTCCTCCTTCGTCTCACCCTTCACATATAAACATGGGGTATTTTCTCATTTAGGATCCATTCAGGATGATTGGGGCTGGTTTGAGACTTCATTCACAACTTACTGTAAGTGATTCCTGTGATTTTAGGTTATGTTAATTTATGGATTAGTCTTTTACTCTTATAAACATATAGTGTAAATAAGGGATCATTTTTTTTTTTTTTGAGATTTAATTATTGTTTTTTTTTTATTTGTTATTAATTTACTTTTGTTACAGATGTTTCTCAAGGGGATCATTTTAAACAACTAACCAACCCACCCACCAAGCAACACACCCCACAGTCTCTATCTGGGGTACATTTTGTCAATAACAGAAGCAACTCTTACTCACCTGCTATCTGATACTCGGTGGTAAATATGAACATCTCCGTGGTTGTAGCCTCTTCTGTATGTTTTTGAAAATCTGTGCAAAAGAGAGAAAGGAAGTTGTTCTGTTTAGGCAATTATCAGACTACACAGGCTGGAGAGTGCTAGGGCTTCTCCCGGATGGAAAAGACAAGGAGAGGCCGTGCACAAGCATTTCGTTCTTCTGCCTCAGGACACCGCCTTCAGTCGGGTTTCTCCTCTTTCTGACACTTGCTTTTCAGCATTTGAGGATTGGGAGGTCAGATACAGATGCCTGATCATCTTTAACATCCACAGGGCAGCTCTGATCCATCTGCTGGCAGGACTGCTCCAGGCAAACTGTCTTCTCTTTCTCCCATTACAATTAAATGCCCAAGCTTTTATCTTCAGAGAAACAAACTCTAGCCATACCTGTAGTAGTATCTGTCGTTATTAAGGGACCGGAAATTTCACTCCCAGGAGTATCCGTGCTTGCTTGAGACTCTTCATCACCTGGAAAAGAGAGTAAGCGATGCTCATGGAACTGAACCACCCGCCCTCCTCAGCTGACTCCAGACGCACTAGCTAAGGTGTGAATCTCAGTTCCGGACATGTTATCTGTGGGTGCCATGTCAAGTGGCTCTACATAAGAATCACAGGGAGGTGAGTAAGTGTCCCCAGCAGAGCCCAGTGAGAGGGAATTCTAATTCTGATCCTGGTTTTCCATAGAACTTTGAGACACTCTTTTTCCCTAGGCATCCAGCTCAGCCCTGGTTTCCATCTGTGGCTTGGAAACAGGTCATAACAAAAAAAGTACCACTGAACCATCAAACAATTAGAAAAGCACTAAAGGATAGCTTTTCTCTGTGACAGGTTCCCCATTCAGCGTGGGTCTGTAAGTTACCCAGGACACTGTTGTATCTTGTCATCCTTTTACAAAGGAAACCAGGGACATGCCATGGACAGCAGTGCAACTCATTGGAGACAGGCTGTGGGAAAGAAACAGAATTCCCAAAGAATCCAAGAGGAAGACATGGGATATGGGAAAGGATAGTGAGCAAAGAAACCCACTCTTATATGTGACTATCTATATATTTTATCCTCACCTGTGGATATGTTTTTATTGATGTGAGAGAGAGAGAGAGAGAGAGAGAGAGAGAGAGAGAGAGAGAGAGAGACAGAGAGAGAGAAACATCAATGTGATAGAGAAACATCAATCAGTTGCCTCCCATATTTGCCCTAACCAGGTACCGAACCCACAACCTAAGTAAACCCACAACATTTTGGTATACAGGACGACACTCCAACCAACTGAGCCACCTGGCCAGGGTAGTGTAAGTGACTTTAGACTGTAGAAATAATAATATGATTTCAGAATGAAAATAGCAGAAGACCTCAACATAGGTGGGTTGTGTATATGTGTGAATGTGTGTGTGTGTGTGTGTGCATGTTTATGCTTGAATAAGTCCCTTCTCTGTATATTTGCACTTTTATTAAAGCTCAGGTGGGAATTATACAAGGGGGAGTTGCATGTCAACCATGTAACACTATATAAATAATGGATTTACATTATATATTAGTAAATTAGAAATGAGTGGGTTGCAGGCTGGACTTTCCCTTTTGAATGAAAAGAAGTCTTGGTAGCTTAGAAGACGTGGAATTTCAGGATCAGTTAAGAAAGGGGAAGCAGTATCACTAGTGAGTGATCTGGGGGCTTTGGAACACTCAGAATATATTTTCTCCTCTTCCGTCTCCTACTACTTATCCCCACTCAGGGTACAGGGGACCTTAAGTGTTAGAGACCTTAGAGTTTATCTAGTCTTTTCTATAGAATGAAAAAAAATAGAGGCCCAAGGAGATTAAGTGGTTTGCCCAAGGTTACATAGCTGGTGGGTTAGGAATTCCACTCTGCTCGGCCTGATGGAAAAAGTGAAGTAGTGAACTCAAAAAGGTGCCACCACACCTAGAAGCTGATTGTTCTTACTTTCATTTATGCACTTGAGCTGGGGCTGTGTCCACCTCATCTTCCCAGGGCTCGTTCTGCAGGTGCTCGTGGCAGGACCTCTCTGCAGGGCCCTGAATCCCTGGGCGCACTCATAGTGAACTGTCTGCCCCACCACGAAATGGTAAATTCTCTTTGGAGCTTCGTGTTCCCATGGTGGAGGCTCCCTGCAATGATCTGGAAGAGGGAAAGGAAATTCCAGAGGCAAGTTGGGGAAAGCAATGTGAATAAATCCGAGTTTCCCCTTCCTAGAAACTGGGCCTTGGTTCTTATTCTTTTGTTTGTTCATTCATCTTCTTTCATTTAACCAACATTTGTTGAGAACATCTATGTGTCAGGAACTTCGTAAAGTACTTTGTGGGAAGGTGCAAAGACCCAGTCACTCCTGTGGGAAGGATCAGTCAATTGGGTAAGAAAGACATATGAAGGCAGAATGTGCTGAGTATTATAGGAACAAACGCTTGCTATGGGAACACAGAGGAATGAGTAGTTTCTTCTGATGACAGTGAGGGCTTGGATAAGTGGACAGGAGTAGGAAGGGTGGTCTCAGCTGAGGGATAAGGGCAGGCTCAACTCAATTTGGGTCACTGAAAAGTGAAGACCAACCACCCTATATCTCTACTGCTGATTGAGGAAGCTACATCCTTGGGTTACAGCTAGTGGTTACCTTGGGACCACGGCAGAAGGACTGGGGACAAAGCCAAAGCCATGAGGGGAGAAGGGCGAAGAGACTCTCAGAGAATTGGAGCCTGATCT
Organism: Tadarida brasiliensis; assembly: GCA_030848825.1. Lineage (NCBI taxonomy): Eukaryota > Metazoa > Chordata > Mammalia > Chiroptera > Molossidae > Tadarida > Tadarida brasiliensis. Next base: position 89,572,915 of record CM061257.1, read on the forward strand.
CTGATCAAGCCATGCCTGAATCTTGTACTTCGTGAGCCCTATCAAGGCCTCTGAAAATTCCCCATGCCCAGTAACTTCCCACTCCCAAACCAAAACCCAAGCCTGATTGACCTTTAACCCCAAAGAGTAAATCCTGCTTTGATATCATCTCAAGATTTTTCTCCGTATCCCCAATCTAGACATATGGGACCACAGGTGCCCTCTGTTCCTCGGACATGTGAAGCTACACACATTCTCTGACTTTCCAGACCTTCCACAACCTGAGTACACAATATAATCTTCAAATACCCTCTGTAAACCTTCTGCCCCAGCTGGAAGCCTAGTGGTTCTGTCCTGAGTGATCTGCTCTAGTATAACACCTTTCAAATCATGACTGAACTTATGGTTTAGTCTCAAACATATGCGTGAATGAGTGTAAAAAATTTTCACAGCCAATGAAATCCATAACTGTTTGAGTCTGTTTTTAATTGGGTTTGCTTCTTTTAATGAAAACATCCTAATTAAGACAATCTGTGAAATATCACTTAGCCAGACCAGCTAGTTATCTCTTGAGTTAGGACAATAAACAATGACCTTTTGAGAAATCTTTCAATAAGTGGAGGGTATTATGGGAGAAGTGGAGAAAACTATGAAATGTGTTTTGAAACACCATTCCATTGGAGGGGGGGCAGTAAATGGATAAAAACATCATGTTGCAACAATGCCCCTGGGTTACTCGCTCTCATTTTTTTTTTTTATTTTAAAAAATGGAAGTTATAAATTAATTCAAACTAGTCTAAAATAAGCAATCAGTAGAAAGATCCTTAGTCTAATTCAGGAGACCCAAGGTCTTATTCCTAAATTATGTGAGTTTAGCCAAGTCTTTTACCTTCTCAATGTCTCAGTTTCTTCAGTAAACTGAAGTAATACTCCTGCTCCCTGACTCACTGGGTTGTGAGGTTCAAGTGAGATTATATATAATATGTTCAAGTTCTTCGTAAGGTTATAAAATCAGCACAGGACCATAGGGTTTTGTAAGATCAGCTGGTCCCCCAGAAGCTCAGACTTTCCTAATGGGCTCTATTTCCTCCTGACATTATGACTTGACTTCATTGCAGAAAGTTGCCGTAGCAACTCGGTAGTTATGGGGCTCACTAATCCACAGCCCATTAGCCAGGAGGTATTTGTCTGTAGCTCTGAGAGTCACCAGTATGGCCCAGCACATTTTACACACACACACACACACACACACACACACACACACACACACACACATCAAAAGAAACATCTTGAAGTAAATTGCTTTGCTGGCAGTTCATTATCTTCTACTTAGGGGAAAAACAAAGTATTTCCCTTAGAGCAGGGACTATTGTCTGCTCATATTTGTATCTTTTGTTGGCAGTGCCTGGCCTTTAGTCCCAACACATGCTTTCTGTGTTGTTGTTTTTAAAAATTTATTAAATATTTTTTCTTTTTTTCTTTTTTTTAAGAAAACTAAATTTCAGACTTGTTATATGAAGCAAACTGCTGATAAAGCATTCTATGTAAGCCTATGGCCCCCTTTCCACACTGACTGGTTTAGCACTTTCCATTTGAGAAAATGACAGTATGGTTAAGTGCACTTAATTTTTATTTTTGTATTCATTCTTTTTTTTTTCCTTCAATTTTTATTAATTTATTTTTGTTATAGATGTTTCTCATTTTTCCCCCCAGACCTCCTTCTCCCCACCCTGCCCCCTCACCCCCCATAGCATTGTTGTCTGTGACCATTGGTTATGCAATATTAAATATTTTTATTGATTTTTAAATTTTTTATTTTATTTTATTTTTAGAGGGAAAGAGAGAGAAAGAAACATCTATGTGTGAGAGCAGAACATTGATCGGCTGCCTCCTGCACACCCTGTACAAGGGATTGAGCCCACAACCCGGGCATGTGCCCTGACTGGGAATCAAACAGGCAACCTTTCAGTACAAAGGACAATGCCCAACTAACTGAGCCATACCAGTCAGGGCAGCACATGCTTTTGGAATGGAATGGAATGGAATGGAATGGAATGGAATGGAATGGAATGGAATGGAATGGAATGGAATGGAATGGAATGGAATTCTATTCTATTCTATTCTATTCTATTCTATTCTATTCTATTCTATTCTATTCTATTCTATTCTATTCTATTCTACTCTACCAGCTCTCACACCAGAAAGTAAACCAGAGTCTAGGTTGGTTTCGGTGAGAATGACTTGAAATGCTGAGCCAATATCCTGCAAATGCTAAACAATTGTTCTTGTTGACATGATATCCTTTGAGGAGAGGATAGTGGGACAGACTTTCTTCCTTTGGGGAGCACATCATATACCTGCAAGAGAAGGGTTGGCTCCTAGTACTCAGACAACAGTTGCTCAGATTCACCTCTTACCTAGAAGGTTAACTTGGTCTGTGGGCTGCATTTGGCTTGGCATTTCTGTGGTTTTTCTTTCCTTCTGTTCTTCAGGTTTAGGAGTAGCTTGTTTTTCCATGTTTCTGGGAGCTAAAAAATATGAGTGGAATGAAGCAAATAATTTCACAAATTTTTAAAATAGTTAACATTCTTCATTTATTCAGTAAGAGTGTCTTTCTAGTGCTTGTGGCATGCCAGGAAATAGCAAGGTGTCAGGGTTACAAAGATGAGCCACACATGAACCCTTGCTCTTGGGGTGCTCTCAGTGGGCCCTGCTCACGTCAAGCCCAGGACAGCACTGACCTGTCAGTATTCATGTGTGTAATGACAATGGCCTTCAGGATGTTTCTGAAAGGACTGAAATATTTTCTGGTGGAATTTTTTGAGTATGTGGGTTTCCCACAAAGGGACTCCATTCTGGCCATCAACCCTGCCAGCATTCTACATGGATCTGTGTGTGATGACAATGAGGAATGATCTGACTCAGCAGCCCACTCACTCTTTTGTTTCCCTAAAGCAGTTCATTTATAAGTTAGAGAAATGCAATCTTGAATTAGTGAGAAAAAAACAAAAAAAACAAATACCTCTCTACAATCCTCCTCTCAATTGTAAAGAGTTTGGCAAAGGAGTTGAGTAAGGGCACCAAAATGAGTAAGGGCACCTTTCAAATCATGACTGAACTTATGTTTTAGTCTCAAACATATGCGTGAATGAGTATAAACAATTTTTACAGCCAATGAAATCCATAACTGTTTGAGCCAGTTTTTAATTGGGTTTGCTTCTTTTAATGAAAACATCCTAATTAAGACAATCTATGAAATATTACTTAGCCAGAACCAGCTAGTTATCTCTTGAGTAAGGACAACAAACATTGACCTTTTGAGAAATCTTTCAATAAGTGGAGAGTATTATGGGAGAAGTGGAGGAAAACTATGAAATGTGTTTTGAAACACCATTCCATTTGGGGGGATTCTAACTTGGGGTCAGAGAGGGGATCTTTTGGGGAAAAAAGACTATGGGGAACTTCAACAGAGCAGGAATCTCTAGACTTTGCAGTCCATACATGGTTTGGGTGGGACAAAATCACTGCAGCTCACCAACAGCATCTCCAGGATTAAGAAATAAAAAGACACATGAACCCATAACTATTCAGCACATTCTAATAACATAGACTGGATAAAAGACCTCATAGGGAAACTGGACTCATAAGAGAACTTCCAGGATTCAAAGAAGAAAGTTAAATGGCAAAATCATGGTAGCAGATCAACTTGGGTTTAGAAAGCATCTTGGGGGTCATCTCCTTCAATTCCATTCCAGGGAGGTGATTTGCCTACAATATCTGGGTATGTAGCTCTGGCATCTCTTCTTGCCTTCCCCAGCAACCTTGAGGTTGGAGACTCTTAGTTCACCAATGATTCCAATCATGCCCAGCATTGAGGGCCACGAGCTCTCAAGTCATGTGTTGAAATTCAGATATAAAGAAATTCTAAGTGAATAGGTTCTTCTGCCTCTCTGCTTCCCTCATGCTGATTTGGGGCCTTACCCACACACCAGTCTGACCTGCCTTGGGGCTTGTTATTCTGACCCCAGCAAGGGAATGTGGGGTCTTTGGGGAATATTCCTCATGCTCTGGAATGCCAGTTCCTGACACTGGGCTGGGAAGGCCCTAGACAATATATTTCTGCTTGGCAATATCTGTTCCCCTCCAAAGAAATCCTCAAAAGGCTCCATGGCACCCAGAGTGAAAAATGTCAGTAATAAATGACTCTAGAGTTCAGTAGCATGAACTTCTATTTCCTGTTTACCATTGTCAGGGGAGGAAATGCCTGTCCCATTGCTCCCATTTTTGTACCTAGAACTTTTTCCTTAGGGTTGCAGAGGTGGTCACTGAAAAGGAGAGGGGGAAGAGGGGTCATGGAGCATTCTTAGGAGGTAGAGCTAGAATAAATATATTTCATCAATCAGGATATTGGTGGTATGAAGTGTGAGCTTTGTGAACACAAACGAGTTAATTCAGCCTTACAGGTAGATAATGCCCACTAGAATTGCTTGTTTTTTATATTCTTTATATAGGCTCACTCGGACTATTCTTTTTTTATTTTAAAAAATGTGGTAAAATAGACATAACATAACATTTATCATGTCAGTTACTTTAAGTGAAAAGTTCAGTGGCATTCAGTACATTCACATTGTTGTGAACTAGAATTATTTTTTAATTGTTCAGTAATTATTAGTGTAATGTCTGTACCTCCCTGCCCCTGAAATACGAGTTTCTTGAGTGCTGGGTATCCTGCATGCCTAGACCAGTCCTTGGAACTAGAAGGCGCTCCTTAAATATTTGTTTAGTAAATGAATATTTGAGAAACCAGTAAAATTAGTTACCATATAGCTCAGACTGGCCAATTTTTGTCTATGGGCCTGAGTGAACCAAAACTGAAGCTCTGTGTCACTCTCTGCTGCGGTTCTTCTCTTCCCCTTGGTCGTTACGAAAGGAAACACTTACAAGTCCTTATACACTGACATGGATTTTCCCAGGAAGAGTGTCCAGAGGTTCCTGTACAATTCATATAGGCCGACCCATTGCTTCTGCGGAAGCCTTTCTTGCATTCACAGTTCAACAGGGTGCCCACTTTGTACTTGAGGGCTTTGAATGTGGCGTATTTGAGATCTGGTGGGCCAGCACCACACAACTCTGTGAAGGGAAAGAAGCGTATTAGGAATTCAGAAGGGTCCAGTTAGACACTCACACATTTAACCATGTAGTGATTTAATCACATATTGCTTCATTTTCTTTAAAGAATTTATATATACCCCGCTTTTTCCTAGAAAGAAACTAAGGCTGTTGCCATTGTCCTTTCAGAAAACCTTGTATGAGACTCAGTTCAAAATTTAATTTCAACCAAATTTCTCTTCCAACTACAATATATTTCAAAGTAAATGAATAGAAACGAATGAGGTTTTATTCTGAATATTCCTCATGCCGAGCAAGTAGAGAGAGGAAGACCAAAGGATATGAGGAAAGCCATGTAAATTTAATTAAGGGACAAACTGTGTGTGTATAAGAAGTAAAAACTTTTCAGGAAATAAGGATTGTCCAACTTCCTATAATTAATGATTCTGTACCATTAAAAAATAGAAATGTAAAGTGCTCCACTCAATGTCTGGCTAGTAGGAAGTGTGTGTTTCTCACCTATCTACCCATCTGTGAGTTTTCCAAATTCCTTTTCCTATTGCAATGACCTGACCCTCACTCAGCCCGAAAAATGGACACTGGTTTCCTACTAAAGACCCTAGATGTAGTGGCCAAACACCCAACTCTTAAGGAGGAAAAGGCATTGGTCTCATCAGAAAGATGGCTCCATTGCATATCTTGCAATAAGTTCTCCTGCTTCAAGAAACTAGATTTTTAGGAAGAAGTCACACACTGGATAAAATAAGTGGATATGAAGGATCACAGGAAACAGGAAAAGGTGAGAAAGCCGGAGCCTCTATCACCGCCAGCCTCTCCACCCACCAGAACAGGCACCAAATTTGAGCTGGTTGCCCCACTCATTGCTGGCAGAGAACAGCCTGCCAATTGCTTATTAACAACTCGGATTGTGATGAAGCTTCCCTGTGCCCACACACTCTGTCCAGTGTCTTGTCATCCTAGAGATTACTGCCATCCAAGGCTTAGGACAATCCATTTACCCCCAAGAACAGAAGGTGAGGAGAATGTGGACAATTTGTCCCACCTCTAACCAAGAAGGGACTAAATGAAAGCAATTTGAATGGCTCATTGGGCTAACAATTGTAGAGGAACATGTGTCATAAGCACTCAGTAAATTCCGGTAATCACAATAGTCATCATAATAAGGCAAGAAAAGCAGCATGGTAGAAAGAGGAGAAAGATGGTTTTCTAAATTCTGGTTCTACCAGTTTACTAGCTATATAGCTTTATTATTTTTACTTAGATGTGGCTTCCTTTTCTGTAAAGTGGGTGTTATAATTATTATTTCACTAATTTGTTTTAAAGATTACATGACATAACGTACTAAGGTAATTTGCAGAGCACCTGGCACATAATAGGCATAGATAGATGCTAGTTCTGCTTTTTTCCTCTGTTCAGAAAAAGGGAATGCTAATTCATATAGAGACTGGGCTGAAGTTTATTTTACCCCTTAACTCCTGCAAAATGGCATCTCTCTCTACAGTCCATATCATCAGTACCACTCACTGGCACTTATCAGACATCAATACCAACCAAATTTTTAAGTATCAGAAGGTAAATCTGTTGCTAAAACAAGATATGCATAAAAATCAGAAAAATCAATGGAGGAACACAACAAGGATGTTCCTTTTTAAAAAATCCTCACTCAAGGATGTGTTTTTATTGATTTGAGAGAGAGAGGAAGGGGGAGAGAGAGCACGAGAAACATTGATGTGAGAAAGAAACATCAGTTGGTTGCCTCCCATACATGCCCTGACCGGGGATCGAACCCACAACTGAAGCATGTGCTCTGTCTGGGAATCAAACCCACAGCTCCTTGGTGCATGGGATGGCACTCCAACCAACTGAGCCACTCGGCTAAGGCAAGGATATTCCCATTAACTACCACTTTTCAACATTGTACTCAAAATCCTAGCTAATGCAATAGAACAGAAAAGGGAACAAAAGGTATACAGATTGGGTAGGAAGAAATAAAATTATCTGTGTCTGTAGATGTCATGGTTGACTATGTAGAAAATCTGAAAGAACAGACAAAAAACAAACAAACAAAAAACCCCTCTTCATACTAATAAGTGATTATAGCAAGGTTTCAGGGTACAAAGATAATATACAAAAGTCAATTGCTTGGCTATATAGCAGCAATGAACCAGTGAAAATTGAAATAAAAAACACAATAGCATTTACATTAGCACCCCCAAAATAAAGCACTTAGATATAAATCTCACAAAATATATATGAGGTCTATATGAGGAAAACTATAAAACTCTGATGAAAGAAATCAAAGAGGAACTAAATAAATGGAGAGATATTCCATGTTCATGGATAGGAAGATTCAATATTGTCAATATGTCAGTTCTTCCCAACTTGATCTATAGAATCAATGCAATCCAAAACAAAATCCCAGCCAGTTATTTTGTGGATGTCAACAAACGGATTCCAAAGTTTATATGGAGAAGCAAAAGGCATAGAATAGCCAACACAATATCGAAGAACAAAGTTTGAGGACTGACACTACCTGACTTGAAGACTTACTATAAATCTACGATAATCAAGACAGTATGGTATTAGTGAAAGAATAGACAAATGTAACACTTCATATACAAAAATTCATTTTATTACATATCTAAATATTTATACACTTGATCTATACATTGTAGATATAAACATAAAAGTTAAAACTATTATGCTTCTAAAAGAAAATAAAGGCAAATAGCTTTTCAAGCTAAGTATAGTCAGGGAGTTCCTAAAGAGGACATGAAAAGCACTAACCATAAAAGAAAAGTAAATTAAAAACTTCTACTCATCCTAAGACATTAAGAAAATGGAGCCCTGGACGGTTTGGCTCAGCGGTTGGAGCGTTGGCCTGCAGACCAGAGAGTCCTGGGTTTGGTTCCCACTAAGGGCACGTACCAAAAAGAAAAAGAAAAAAAAAAAGGAAAATGGAAAAAAATAAACGATAGAGATAGACTTGGAGAAAATATTTACAACACATATATTTGATAAAAAAGGCTTATGTCCACATTATATAAAGAACTACAAATTAATACTAAAGGGCAAGTAACCCAATAAATAAATGGTCAAACACTTGAAGGAACACTTCTCCAAAGAAGATATATGATTATCAATAAACACTTGAAAGAGTGCTCAACATCCGTAGACATAAAGAAAAAGCAAATTGGAAACCACCATGAAATAGTCTATTAGAAGGGGTGAAATGAATAAAAGAGCAACTACCCAATGCTGGAGAGGAAGTAAAGCTACTGGAACTCTCTTACATTATTGATGAGAGTGTAATACCATTACTTTGGAAAACTGAATGTTTTAAAAATGAAGTTAAATATATATCTACCCCTACATTGAGCCACTCCACTCCTAGGGATTTGTCTACTAGGAATGAAAGCATATGCCTATAAAAGGATATACAAAATATTTATAGTAGCTTTCAATAACCTCAAAAACATCATATTGAACAAAAGAAGATAGACACAAAATACTACATACTGTTTTATTTCATTTATATGAAGTTCAAAAAAACAAACAAACACAAACTAGTATACTGAAAGAAACCAGGTTGCTTGTGGTGGGTGGGGATTTACTAGAAGTGAGGTGACAGAGGTGTTGATTATATGAGTGTACACATTTGCCCAAATTCACCAAATTGTACACTCAAGATCTGTGCATTTCACTATCAGTAATTTTACCTCAAAAAATCATTAAGAAGTATACTTAGCAAATAATCAAGAACTGACCTCAGATGCATTTGGAATCTGATAACTCAACCACACACCAAGAACATTTCTAAATACATAAAAAAAAAAAAAAAAAAAAAAAAAAAAAAGGCAGACTAATGTCCTTAAAAACTCTTTAATTATGTAATAGCATGCTTTTCTAAATAAGGCCACGGAAATTTCCAGAGTCATTATGAATTAGCCCAAGGATCTGAGGAGTTCGTGTGGGGACAAGGAGAAGTTCCAGAACTTCCTACTCCCACAGACTTTCCTTTTATAAAAGCATCTTTCTTGGAATTTAGAACATTGACACTTCGCTGGTCTATAGCTAAGAACCAGCAATGAGCTTGGTTATAATCCTTTTCCCTGAAACACTTTGCCAGGAGTATTCCAAATACCATCTGAAGAAAGTGGGAGCTAGGAGGGCAAGTGGGAAAGTCCTGGAGGTTTGTTTCTTTTTACTCTAATAGGAAGAAATCTGGAATACTTTTTGGTGTCATAAAAGAAACCGCAGTAAAACATCTTTTAAAAAATTGAAAGTACTTTGTCTAACCTGAAGTCTTGCAGAGAAATAACAAAGGAGAATTCCATTTACATGACTCTTCCCACATAGTATGGCAGCTTTGCTCATTTTCTACTTTTCCTCACTAAAAACTGAAAATTCTTTCTCAAAGTTCAGCTAATAGGGAGGGGCTTTTCCCTGCCTTTACGCTTCTACCTGTCTTTCTCGTTCTGCTAGAGGCTCCGACTCTTAAGCAGAAATTGTCCTGTGCTCTCAGCTCTACCCATTCCTTGGGCTCACAATGGGCCTAGAAGGCTCAGGCGCCAAACACAAAATTTTCTTTAGAAGGTGGGAAGGGAAATACTTTTCTCTCTGTAATTTTTAAGTATTGGTACGATCCTGGATTTATATGTCGTTTTCTCTCCTGTGAGTATTTCAAGTGGCTGCCTACATGTTGGTCTATGAAGGGTGCTAAGAAAGATCCCCAGCCAACTGCTCATGAGATGCTACAATCACCAGCCTTCATTTAGTCATCCTTTCCTTTACGGCTTTCTCTCCTTCAGCATCCTCTTCACAATGTCAGGAATTTTAGATCATTTATCATTGACTCTTTGTTATGGGCTGAATTGTGTCCCCGAAAATTCATCTACTGAAGCTCAAAACCCCAGAAACTCAGAATGAGACTGTATTTAGAGAACAGGGCATTTAAAGAGGTAATTAAGATTTGCCCTGGCCGGTTTGGCTCAGCAGTTAGAGCATCAGCCTGTAGACCCAGGTCATGGATTCAATTCCCGGTCAAGAGCATGTACTTGGGTTCCAGATTCAAAGGTCACCAGTTCGAGTCTCCATCAGGGCACATACTATCTAGGTTGCAGGTTTGGCCCAGTCCTGTTCGGAGCATGTATGGGAGGCAACCAATCAATGTTTCTCTCTCACATTGATGTTTCTCTCTCTCTCTCTCTCTCTCTCTCTCTCTCTCTGTCCCTTCCTTCCTCTCTTTAAAATCAATAAACATATCCTTGGGTGAGGATAAACAATAAGTAAATAAATAAAAATAAACTAATAATAATTTTTTAAAAGTACATTCTTTTAAAAAAGGATTAAATTAGGTCATGTGAGTGGGCCCTAATCCAGTCTGACTTGTGTCCTTACAAGAAGAGGAACTTGGATATGCAGGAAATGCCAGGGATGGGCACAAAGGAAAGGCCCTGTGAAGAGGCATTAAGAAGGCATTCATCTGCATGCCAAGGAGAGAGCCCTCAGAGGAAACCAACCCTGCTGGCTCTTTGATCTTGGACTTCTAGCCTCCAGAGGTTTAAAAAATCCATTTCTGTTGTTTAAGCTGCTAAGTCGGTGGTATTTTATTATGGCAGTCTGAGCAGACCAATACCACTTCTTAACATACATTAGTTCATACAATCCTCTGTTCTTTGCCAAGTAGTTGATGTTTGGAATAGAAACGAGAAATAGGTTCTTCCCAAGAAGGGAAAGGTCTGAATTCCCAAAGAATTATAAGGGAGCTAAGCACAAGAGAAGGGTGATGGATTGGAAGTAAGAGACAGAAAGAGAAGGAGGAGGATTGATATATCACTAATATGTGACATTTGTATAGGATTATTTGGTTCCAAAGGGCTTTCACATTAGCATTTCATTCTGACGACAGTGTTTGAAGGAAACACTGTCTCCATTTCACAGATGAGGAATCAGAGTCTCATACAAGACGTGTATCACTCAAGGTCATCCTCAGAGCCTGAACTCAGACCCAGTACCATCAAGTCCCACAGGTGACAAGCATCTTGGCTTCCCAGGTTTGCTGTGGCCACCTGTGCATTCCGCTGGTGCCTCCACTGTGCAGCACCCTCAGCCTATGTGATCTTGACTTTTCCAGGAACAAAAGGCCAAAGCACCAGTAAACCACCGGTTTTATATTGCAACCTCCTACCACAACTGGGATCCCCTTTGGGGCCAGAACTGCGTCCTAGTCCCCTTGGCAGCCCCTTGCAACACCCGATATGGAGCCTCACACAGATGAGCAGAATATTTGCTGATTGAACCAACATGACCCCACTTTATTGTTTGCAAAAACAAAGTCTGGATTAATCCAAAACCAGTCCCTAATTTAAAAACCAGCATTGCAATACAATTTTATTTGTGTGGCAGTATGTTTGGAAAGCTCAGAGTTCATTTTCCAGTTAAATAAGTGATACAAATACATATTAAAAGCCATGGATGTCTTTATAATCATTGACCCCAGAATCCCACTACAAAAAGCATGCCCTAAGCCACCAGTTCAACAGGACAGCAAAGATGTTCGGTGATTGTTCTTGTTAAACCGTAAACCTAGATACTATCCAACTGTGCCATAAAAAAAATAAAAAGGTTAAATAAGAGAAATCAGTGTGTTGTGACATTGTGCAAATATTTTAAATGATTATGATGTTGCCTGGGAAATATTTGTGATATAAAGTTAGGCAGAGTCAGGAGATATATCTGATATGTGGACTAAGATGGTGTTATATTATTTTAAAAATAAAAATGGAAAAAGGAGATGCAAGTTTTAGTTAGTTCTCTGCATCAGTGCAAGGAGCCCTTTAACTCAAATGTACTTAATCTGATCACTCCACCCTCAATGGTAGGGCCTGAAGACAGACTCTGCAGAAGGAAAAATGAAGCGAGAGAAGAAAGAATTAGGGAGGAGTGTGGGGGGCGGGCAGAGGAGGAAATTGTGGATACAGACTTCCAACCACCTCATCTGATTCCATATCTCTCCATATGAACACCAAGACTCTCTCTTCAGTTAATGGTATTATAAACCACCCTGGTCGGTTTGGCTCAGTGGTTGGACTGTCGGCCTGTGGCCCAGAGTCCCGGGTTCAGTTCCGGCTAAGGGCACGTACCTTGGTTGCAGTTTGTCCCCGGCCCCGGTTGGGGTCGTGTGGGTGGCAGCCAGTTGATGTGTCTCTCTCATATCGATGTTTCTCTCCCTCTCTTCCCCCCTCTCTCCCTCCCGCTCTATCTGAAGATAAATGCAAAAATGTCCTCGAGTGAGGATAAAATAAAAAAATAAATAGTATTATAAACCAAGATCTTTGGGTGTCAATAAATACGTGATTGATTGATGATTGATTTTTCTAATCCTCACCTGAGGATATTTTTCCATTTATCTTCAATTACGTTATTTTTTAAAAAAGAAGTGTCTGCTGCCTATGAAGTGGAGTAAAACTTCAGATGACTAACCTGGTGTTGGGAGATGGGGATAGTAAGTGCCCAGAGCTTGGGAAGTGGGGCTCTCAGCAGGGGAGTCCTACCATAGGTGCAGGGGTACACTGATGTGGCCTTACCTTTTAGCTCTTGTACCTTTTATGTGGGGAGTGGGAAAAGGAGACAGCCAACACTTGTTATTCGTCCTGAAAAGCCCAAGGGTTTTGGCGTCTACTAAGAGAGCCTTCCACTGATCTGATGTTGAAAATGTTCACATCTTATTTCATATTTATTCTATGAATGGTCACTTGAAAGACACAGACAGGATCCCACATGTTCCACTCCCTCCTCACACCCCACCTCCATCACTGTCTCTGAAATACTGTCATGGGTGCATCTTACCATGGGTTATTTATGGATTTGTTGCCTCCCACTCAACTGAAGTGTCACACTCCATGGGCACTTTTGGCTTCTTCAGTTGACACTAGTGACAATAACTGAGAGCCACCTTCCTCTGGCTTGTATCACCAAACGGGTCTGGGAGAAAGATGGGTGAGGGTGAGGGACTCTCAGACACTCTTCTCTTTTTACTGCTGTTTTGTCTCTTGTTTTCCCTCCAATGGCTTGCTGGAGACTCAAATTCTCCATCTCACTCGCCATGCATGCTAGGTAGGGAAAGATTAGGCATGTGTAGGACACACAGCAACAAATTTAGGGATTCAAACCAGCCTCTCTGTCTTCCAGGCATCTGCTCTTTCCTTTCGTGTATTAGACCATATCATCAACCACCCATCACTCTTCCCAGAGGAACAAATGTCCCGCTTCTGCTGCTTGGGTTTCAAAGAAAAGGTGAGGAAGGTGGTGAAATGAGGTACTCTTCTTCTTTCCTTCCTGTAAGTGTCCCCCTCACAGGTAAGAAGGAAAGGAGTAAGAGATCCAGGGGTTCCTAATTGGATTTGGAATCCTGACACCCCTGTATTTTGTTTTGCCAACTTCCCCTATAGAAAGCTACCCCTTTGGTTTTTACCCTTTTGTTGTTGTTGTTGTTGTTGTTGTTTTAAGGGAATAGAACTAAAATGAGTTTCGTGCTGAGATATGTGTAGTGTCCTGTGAGTTAACTAGAAATATCAGCAGTTGGAGGTTATTTGACCTAAGTTGGGTGCTCTCCAGCCAGTAGGACTTAAGCTTAAGTTGTTCACAGCTGTGCTTCTCAAACTTCACTGTGCACACAAGTCCCCTGGGGAGTCTTGTTAAAATGCTCATTTGGATTCGAGAGGCAAGTATGGAGGCTAAGACAATGTCTCGCAAGCTGCCAAACACTGTTGGTGCCACAACCACATGCTTAGAGTAACAATGGCTGCTGCAGCCTCCCTCTCCAGCTGCTGCTTCCTAAAGACCCCCTCCCCCAGGAGACGGCAGCAGGGGCCCTCAGGGGCTGTGCAGCCTGCTTACAGAGCCTTCCGTTCCCAAGCATGTTACTTAATATCTAAGAGGGTGCAGTGAAAATTTCCTTGGCTGGAGGAAAGATGGGTAGGTGAAAAACGGTTGTGATTTTTTTTTTTTTTTGGTCTGATGTTGTTTAAAATGAGAAAGAACTCACCTGGCCCCTGTGGCCCATGTGAACAGCATGAAAGACAAGGAAAAGGAAGGGGCTTCAAAAGGATGTGGACAGAGTCTGCTACAAGATTCTTTGCTCTATGGGTGAATCAAGGTCAAGTTATGTTTACCCACAGCCCAGCCAGCACTGTTTCCAAAACTGAGTTAGTGGCTTCATCTTTGTGCCTCTCCTCTTCTCCATCTATACAGTCGAGATGGGGTGAACATTAGAATAACTTAGTAAGTAAGCACAGAGACTTCTAGACGATGATTTACTAAGCTTTACACAACGGATATAGAAGTACATTAGCTTAGGGTACCTGGTAAAGAAATGATCTGGTTCTTGACCTAAAGCCATTCATCTTCTATGTCAGATCTAAGAAGAACCATGGTATACCTAATGTCAACTTCCTTAGGAAATCCAACTTCCTTAGGAAATCCAACCAACAAAAAACAAGTGTTTCTGGTGCAAAATACCATAGGACATGTTGAATATAACTCTTAAGGATCCTGAGATCTGAGAGCCGGGAGAAACCCTGAAGATCATTTAGGTCAACTTCCAGATTTTGTGGCTGAGGAAAGTGAGGCTGTGTGTCGTTCCTCAAGTTGTGGCAATCTGATTCCCAGTTTAGTGCTTTCCTATCATGTAGAATCATAATCTTCAGGAACGAATGTGCTTTTTACCCAGCTGTGGAAGGTTCTCTCTTGCTGAGAAGTAGAGCTATTTCTAAACTATCTGGGTCACTGGAAACTGTTTGTGAAATGCTGTGGCTTAATTCAGATCATTATCTTTGAAGAAGTCAGAGAGCTCAGGTCCTCCAATTGGGGCCATTTATGTAATAGTAACTATGATATTTGAGCCCTGCCTGTGTGCTGCTCCTTTGTCTAGATTGCCTTTAATATTCACTACACCCCCGAAAGGTAGATATTGTCATCCTGAATTTATATAGCAGGAGAATGAAGCTCAGAGTGAGGTGATGGGACAGGAATCACAAGAAAGCCTACTATTGCTGCCCTCTTTTCTGCCTTTACACTTTTTTCACTTTTACTTTTAGGAAATTCTTTCAAGTAGCAAACTTAAACATGGCAGGAAGAAAGGATGAAGAGGACAGAAGTATGGATAAAAGGTTTGCATTGACCTTAGGAAACCATAAAAGCTCAGAGGGTGATGCCATTGGCTTTGTGTAGGAGTGAGATTCAAAATATTGAACAAGCAGGATAGCAGGGTCAGGAATAAATATGAATATAGCAGTAAAATGAATTAGGAATTTGGCAGACCATAGTGAGAAAATTTCAGAAAACATCAGGTAGGGGTAATGACATGTCAAGTGATACAAAGACTTGGAATGGGATGTGTCAACATCCCCGGATATGTAAACATGTCCTTGTTCTGTCAGTTTTTGTTTTATATATGTTGAATCCATGTTACTGGTCGCATTCAAGTATATATGTTCCTGGTGTATTGAACTTTTATCAACGTTAACCGACCCTTGGATTTCTATTAATTTTTTTAACTGCAGAGTTTGGCCCATTTACATTGATTATAACTACTGACACATTTGGATTGATTTCTAATTTCTTATTTTGTTCTAATGATGTCTTTCAAAAAGAAAGGTAATGAGCCCCGAAGGAAAATAAGAGTTGCAAGAAGAGATGGTGAGCAAAGGTGAAGGTGAACTTGTCAGTGAATCTAAGTCAATGTTGACTGTATAAAACAATTAAAATGTCGGTTTTGTGGGGTTAAAAGATATCAAGATAGAACTGAAATTCTGGAAGTCAGGAAGGTGAGTGGAATTAAAGCATTCTGGGGTTATTTATTATTTGGAAGGAGGGTTATGATGTTGATTAAATTTGAACTTTGTAAATTCTGGGTTCATGTTAAAATTTTGAAAATGGCATCTAAAATGACGGAGTAAAGTAAATGCCTTAAAAACTAGTAAAGAGAAAAGAATGAAATTGAGTAAAAACTTATTTAAGACAAAAGAAGGGAAGAAATATGAATAGAAAGAGAAGAGAAAAAATAAAGAAAATAAGATAGTGGGAATCAATCTAAATAAATCAACAATGAGAACCAATGTAATGGATTAACTCTGCAGGTAAAGAAAAAAGAATTCTAAAAATAAAGTTATATGAAGTTTATAAGAGATATGATTAAAGTATAAAGGCTTTGAAAGTTTGAACCTAAAAAAGAATGGGCAATTATGATCCAAAAGAACATTGTATTAATTGATATCAGACTTAAAGGTGAAAGCAGTAATAGAAATCCAGAAGTCAGTACAGATTGTTAAAGGAACACAGCTTCAAAATAAACAACAGGAAAACATAAAAATTATTTACTTATATGGACCAAATAACATAGCTTCAAAACATATGAAGCAAATATTGATGGACAAGAATACATTTACAAATCTAGATGGTGAGAGATTTTAACAAAACCTTCCTTTGTGGTTGATAAATCAAGCAGACAAAAAAATCAGTAAGAATATAAAAAAACTGATCAACACAATTAACAACGTTTGTATAATGGACAACTCTAGGTAACTACTCCAACAAAAGCAGAATCCACTTTTTTTTTTAATACATACATGGGAAATTTATAGGATACTCGAAGAGTTGAAGGCCAACTAGGGACATAAGAGAGGGTGTTTGTGGGAAAAATGGAAGTCTAGATAAAAAATAAAGAGAATGAAAATAACAATGAGAAAGGGATGTTGTACAGACACATGAGAACAGTATAACATGAACAGATTATAATGATTAATTCAACTCTTGATCTAACTGTAAAATGAATGAATAAATAAAAAACAAAACAAAGGTTTAATATAAAATCAATGGGTTTCCAGAGGATAGTAAGAGTGGCTCAGAATACAAGGACTTTTCTATTCTAGCATCAAAGGGATGGTTTTCTTTAATAATGTACCCCAGCTCCCAAGAAGAAAGACTTGCTCAGAAGACCTTTTCCTGGGAGAATCATACCCAGAGATTGTGATAGAAAAATGGGGAAAATAAAGAAAAAAAATTTTCTCCCTGGGTGTGAATTGCTTCTGGATGTTAAAAAAAAAAAAGGAACTCAAGTTATTTTGAAACCCAGGAAAGAGGTGATTAATAGCATTCAGTTCCTGATGGATCTGTGACAATACCTCTCTTCAAAGTGCATTATTGATAAGATTTTAACTGCTTTACAACTGATAGTGAACTAGATTCCAAAATAAATAGACCATAGACAGCACTATGTGTCAAGCCCTTGCTGAGGCCTGAAGATTAAAATGAACAACAAAGATGAGTCCCTGCCCTCATGGAATTTATATTCCAGACAAATATTATGTTAAGATAGATAGTAAATAAATTTTACAAATAAGCAAATAGTTACAAAGATGTAAATTGCTACAGAGATGCAGTATAAGCTACTATCAGAGTGTATTTACATTTGACATTTTTTCTCTTTTGTTTTCTTTGATAATGACATTCTGTTTATGATTGATGATGTGAATTAATTTTGGTCCTTTATGGACTATTCATCTAATGACTATTTTCTAAGTATTCATGACCCAAGAGAATAACTAAAAAAAAAAAAGAAGCTATGCTTCTACACACCAAAAGAAACCATCAACAACAAGACAAAAAGGCAACCAACCAAATGGGAAAAGATATTTGCAAACAATACCTTCAATAAGGGGTTAATATCGAAAATATATAAAGAACTCATACAACTCAACAACAAAAAACCAAACAATGCAATTTAAAATGTGCAGAGGACCTGAACAGACACTTCTCTCAAGAAGACATACAAATGGCCAACAAATATATGAAAAGATGTTCAGCTTCACTAATCATCAGAGAGATGCAAAGTAAAACTACAATGAGGGCCCTGGCCGGTTTGGCTCAGTGGTTAGAGTGTCAGCCTGTGAACCAAAGAGTTGCGGGTTCTATTCCATCCAAGGGCACATACCTTGGTTGCAGTTCTCTCCTCAGCCCTTGGTCGGGGTCATGCGGGAGGCAACCAATCAATGTGTATCTCTCACATCAATGTTTCTCTCTCTCTCTCTCCCTCCCTCCCACTCTATTTGAAGATAAATGGAAAAAAAATATCCTTGGGTGAGGATTAAAAAAAACAAAACAAACTACAATGAGGTATCACCTCACACCTGCCAGAATGGCTACTATCAATAAATCAACAAGCAACAAGTGCTGGCGAGGATGTGGAGAAAAGGCAACCCTAGTGCACTGTTGGTGGGAATGTAAACTGGTACGGCCACTGTGGGAAACAGTGTGGAGGTTCCTCAAAAAATTAAGAATGGAACTATTGTTTGACCCAGAACTAATTTAATTCTGAAAAATACTATGAAGTAAATATTATAATTATTACTGCCATTTTTCAAATAGGAGATTGAAGTGCTGAGAGGTTTGATAAATTGCCTGAGGCAATCTCTAGCTGGTCACACAGCTAGAGGACCCACAGTAATGGAGCTGGGAGTCTCGTCTAGGTTTCAGAACCCAAGTTCTTAGCAATGATGCCATGCTGCCTCTTCCAGATCTGCATCTCTAGCCCTGAGTTCTAGTCTAGACATACTCTGTGCCCTTCTACTTTCCATTTGGCTATCCTCTGGTACTGCAACTCTGTTCAAAACTTTGTTCCTTGGTAAAGATACTATTTCTTCTTCTACCTAACATTGCCATTGAGGTTTTAGCCAGTGCAATTAGGTAAAAGAATGTAGAGGCATAAAAACTGGAAATAAAAGAAATAAAACTATCTCTGTTTTCAAATTATATGATAGTATATCTAATAAACCCAAGAGCATCAATGATGAAAGTAATAAAATAATTTTAAAAGATAGCAATCCATAGTGATACTAAAAAAATCAGGGAGTGAAAGGGGGAAGGGGAAAAGCTCTCCTTTACAGGATAATGCCAGCTAAGGAATGCAGAAAAATGGATCTCAGGGGAATTAAGTGCAGAAATATGGATCTCAAGGGACTTAAGCTGAGTTTTAAAAGCCAGTTTCAAAGGTTACATATTATATGAGTCCATTTATATAGCATTCTTAAAATGACAAATTATAGAAATGGAGAATACTTTAGTGGTTGTCAGGGATTAGGAAGGAAGGAGGTGGGTGACTATGGCTACAGCAGGGTAGCAGGAGGGATCCTGGTGATGGGAACCACTGAGTATCTTAACTGTGGTGGTCACATCATGTGATAAAGTAGCACAGAACTAAATACACACATAAATTATTGAGTTCATATAAATTGGTGCAATCTGAATAAGGTTGGTGGATTGTATCAATGTCAATTTCCTGGTTGTGACATTGTGCTATAGTCATGAGGGAAACTGAATGAAGAATATATCGGATGTCTGTTATTATTTACAACTGCATGTGAATCTAATTATCTAATTATCTCAAATTAAAAGTTAAAAACAAACACACAGACAGCCCTCTGATCCTCTTCTTGGACTTGTTTCTGTTAATGACCCTCACATTCCCATCATCTGAGTCCCAAGCTTGACCTTTTAGCATTCTCTTTAAATTCCACCTTTCCTTTGCCCTCATATCAAATTGCTTCCCAAGAGTCATTACTTTTACCTGCTCAATATTCTTTTTCAAAAAAATTGATTTTTACAACTCAACACCAGGAAAACCAACAGTAGTCCAATTAAAAAATGGGCAAAGGCCCTGGCTGGTGTGGCTCAGTTGGTTGGGTGTCATCCCCTGCACCAAAGGGTCGCTGGTTCGAATCCCAGGCAGGGCACATGCCCAGGTTGTGAGCTCGATCCCTGCTGGGGGGCATGCAGGAGGTGGCTGATGGATGCGTCACTCTCACATCGATATTTCAAACTTTCTCTTCCTCTCCTTTCCTCTCTCTCTAAAAATCAGTTTAAAAAATTTAAACAAAAATGGCAAAGGACCTGAATACACACTTCTCCTAAGAGGACATACAGATGGCCAATGACATATGAAAAAATGCTCAACATCACTAATCATCAGAGAGATGCAAATTAAAACTACAATGAGATATCACCTCACATCTGCCAGAATTGCTGCCATCAACAAATCATCAAACAACAAGTGCTGGCGAGGGTGTGGAGAAAAGGGGACTCTAGTACACTGCTGATGGGAATGCAGACTAGTGCAGCCACTGTGGAAAACAGTATGGAGTTTCCTCAAAAAATTAAAAATGGAACTGCCATTTGACCCAGCGATCCCACTTCTGGGAATATATCCTAAGAATCCCATAATACCAATCAGAAAGAATATATGCACCCCTATGTTCATAGCAGCGTTATTTACAATAGCCAAGATCCGGAAACAGTCTCAGTACCCTTCAGTAGATGCATGAATAAAAAAGCTGTGGCATAGCCCTGGTCGGCATGGCTCAGTGGTTAGAGCATTGGCCTGCTCACCGAAGGGTCACAGGTTCAATTCCTGGTCCAGGGAATTCAGTGCAGGTTCAATTCCTGGTCTAGAGCATGTACCTGGGTTGCAGATTCAATCCTTGGCCCTGGTGGGGCCACGTGTGGGAGGCAACCAATCAATGTGTCTCTCTTACATCAATGTTTCTCTCTCTCTCTCTCTCTCTCTCTCTCTCTCTCTCTCTCTCTCTCTCTCTCCCTCTCTCTCCTCTTTTTCTCTCTCTCTCCACCTACCCTCTCCCTTCCAGTCTCTCTAAAAATCAATGGAAAAAATATCCTTGGGTGAGGATTAAAAATAACAACAAAAAAAGCCATGGTACAATTATACAATTGAATACTATGTAGCTGTAAAAAAGAAGAATCTCTTACCCTTTACAACAGCATGAATGGACCTGGAGATTATTATGCTAAGCGAAATAAGCCAGTCAGAGAATGATAAATATCACATGATCTCACTCATATGTGGAATGTAATGAACAAAATAAACTGACCAACAAAGTAGGTCCAGAGGCATGGATGCTTGGAACAGACTGACAGACCTCAGACGGGAGATGCGTAGGTTGGTGAGTGGGTGGGTGGGGAATGGGAAGAGATTAACCAAAGAACATATATGCATATATGTATAGCCCATGGACATAAACAATAGAGTGGTAAAGGCCTGGGGTGGGGTGGGGGCTGGGCGGAGAGGGGCAAAGGGTGGAAAATGGGGGACATCTGTAATACTGTCAACAATAAATAAAAAATTGATTTTGAGCCTGACCGGTGTGGCTCAGTGGATTGAGTGTCATCCCAAGGACTGAGAGGTCCCAGGTCAATTTCTGGTCAGGGCACATGCTGAGGTTTCGGGCTAGATCCCCAGTTAGGGGTGTGCAGGAGGCAGCTGATCAATGTTTCTCTGTCACATCAATGTTTCTCTCTCTCCCTTTTTCTCTCTCTAAAAAAATCAATAAAAACATATTTATAAAAAATTTGATTTTGGAGAGAGATAAAGAGAGAGACATCAATTTGTTGTTCCACTTATTCATGCCTTCATTGGTTGCTTCTTGTATGTGCCCTGATTGACGATCGAACTTGCAACCTTGGCATATTGGGACAACATCTGACCCACTGAGCTATCCTGCCAGGGCCTCTGCACAACACTCTGCTCATCTCCACTTTCACCTCCTAACTGCTCACCTGCCATAGCAATAGCATCTTATCATTTCTCTCACCTTTCATCTCTCTATCCCTCTAGTATGTCTTTAAAATATTGTTAAATCGAGCATCCTAAAGCACAGAGCTGATTGTGCTAGTAGCATAATAAATGGCCTAGAGATGAGGTTTCACGTGCTCTCCACCTGTGTGATTCATCTCCTGTTACAGCAACAACAAGCCTCCCTTCTTTTTCGCTTGATCCAGGAAGTGGGTTTGTCTGACACGGACTAAGTTTTTGTTGGGAGACATTGACTGCATTACTTTGGCGACTGAGTTTGCCAAAGAGCAGATGGCAGATTCCTCAGAACCATGAACTAGCATGTGACCACAGGAGCTTCTTAGACACCCAAGTCATTGCCTTTGGCCATGCTGATTGGTCTTCTGGGTCTCCTGACATGGTGCCCCCCTGGTGGGGAATCCTGCCCCTGTTCATGAGCCAGAAACAGAGAAAGGCTGCTCTTGACTGTACCGTGTTTGAAGGGTGAATAGGGGCTCACCTGGTAGGTTCAGCAGAATAGATCACCTGGCAGAGGGAATGTTGTGTTCAGGGGACTATAAGTAGAATGTTTGGCTGGAGTGTGAATGGCAAGGTTATGAATGACAGAAATATGTCAGTGGAAATAATGTGAGTGAAAGGATCTTGAAATCTGCCGAAAGCCCCATAAATCCTGTTTGTTGCTTTTATAACCCCTCAAGTGGTGCTGTTTTTAAACTGATAAAATATGTAAGGTTGCTTTGTGAGCTGGAAAAATTTTTTTTAAATGTTAATTACTTAAAGTTTGATGGTGTCAGAGCAAAGAAATGGCATTTCTTTTGAAATCATCTTCTAAGAACTATTTATGAGAATTCTATATTAGTTTCCTTCCTCCCACCCATATTCTCATGAATAGTTTATAATGATTTCATATCTATTAAAATGTAGTCAGCCCTGGCCAGTAGCTCAGTTGGTTGGAACATTGTCCCATACACCAAAAGGTTGCGGCTTCAATCCCCAGTGGGGGCACATACAGGAAGCAACCAATCAATGTTTCTCTCTCTCTCCCTCCCTTCCTCTCTCTCTAAAATCAATAAAACCATATCCTCAGGTGAGGATTAAAAAAAAAGAAAAATTTTTTAAATCAATCAATGAATTAATTAAAATACGGTCAATTCCCCGATGACTGCCAGCCAGCTAGGTCCCCATGGTTTAGCTTGGATACTTCCAGTCACCTCTGATTGTTGCTGACTGCCTGCATCACCTATTATTAATTTAAACTATTTCATCAACACAGGCAGTAGTAGGCACTAAATAAACAATTGGGAGCATTGGCAGTAGTAATACTGTTCATTCATTCATTCATTCATTCATTCATTCATTCAGTCAATCAACTACCCATCTTTGTTCAGCAAGGATAAATGTTGAGGGGAATGTGGGAGAGGCAAAGTTTGGTATCACAGGGATGGGGGCTGGGGCAACGAGGTCAAGGGAAGTTACTGTCACTAAAGAAAAGGTGCTGCCCTGGCCCTTTGGCTCAGTTGGTTGGAGTGTCATCTCATACACCAAAAGGTTGTGGGTTCAATTCCTGGTCAGGGCACATAACTAGGTTGTGGGATAAAAAATATATCCTCCGCAGGCCAGTGTGGCTCAGTGGATTGTGTGCTCTGAGGGAGGAAATCTCGGGCAGCTGGGTACCTTCTGCAGTGGTTAGCACCGATCGTCTGTGTGGTATCTGTCTGGGCCTAGTGGGTCAAATAGTCAGAGTTTCCACAGTCGAAGAATGAGTGACTCATGGGGTAAGACCCTTCTGGAAAACAACTTGTGCCTTAATCAACACTTGCTACCAAGAATAAAAGGGGGGGTGGGGTGGGAAGGGGGGAATCCAATTATTTTCTATTTATCTTAGAAGGAAAAAAGAAGATAGGCAACGAAAAATATCTCTCCTAGCAGCTGTCTTTAAATAGAAACTGCCGTGTTTCGGATCTCAAACATTTCTGCAAGTGAAATGTAGGGACTGGTTATTTTCTGCCCCTGGGAGTCTTCTCAGTCGATAACAAGCTTCTGTATATGAAAGGATTAACCACAAGTTCACCACAGAATGTCAACCTGATGAAAATTAAAGCGTTGTCAGATAAGAAAAACAAGGGGTAGAAATATATACGCTCGTTATTTCTCTGAAATCTAAAAGCAGTTTTCCTTCAAATCTTTGAAACCTATTTCTTGGGGTGGAATAATATTTTTAGTAGAAATATACTACATGGGTGAATCCCACCCACAGTCTTCTACAGGAGAGTTTTCTGTGAAATTAGACCACAGTGTGGAGGAGATTTTCAGCAGGTTAACAACAGGATTTCCACTGAGACTGTAAAGAATACCAGATAGGTTAATATGATGCCAGATAGAAACTTAAGACCACAAGGGAAACAAAGAAAAGATGGAAAAAGGAAAAAGTCGCATGAAACAGTAGAGACTTCGGCAAGGAAGTATTTCTCCTCGGCAGTGTAGCCCAATCTGGGTGGCAGGCAAGGGCCAGCCACATTGACACAGGCCTTAATTGTGTCCGACATACCAGATCCACATGTACAGAACCTGGGATGACCCTGGGTCAAATGTGCCATCAGCCACCCTCTCCTGTTATCTCCACACCCATCTCCGGGGAGTGACACTTGGACCCCTCTCTGCTCTCAAGAATCGTATTCAATTTTAAACAAGACATAAGTGTATACTGTTTGGACTGAATGTTTGCCCACGCCCCCCAGATTCATATGTCAAAACCCTACTGTCGCCCTGGCCAGTGTGCTCAGTGGGTAGAGCATCAGCCTGAAGACCAAAGGGTCTCAGGTTCGATTCCCAGTCAAGGGCACGTACCTGGGTTGCAGGTTCTATATCTGGCCCTGGTCAGGGTGCGGGCAGGAGGCAACCAATCAATGTGTCTCTCTCACATGGATGTTTTGTGGTTTTTTTTTCTCTCTCCCCTCCCTGCCCCTTCCACTCTCTCTAAAAAAAAAAATCAATGGAAAAAATATCCTTGGGTGAGGATTAGCAAAAAGAAAAAAAAGTCCTACTGTCCAATATGATGCTATTAGAAGATGGGGCCTTTAAGATTAGATGAGGTCATGAGGGTGAAGCCTCATGAATGGGATTCTTGCCCTTCTGAGAGTCACAAGAGTGCTGGTTTCCTCTCTCTGCTCTCTGCCATGTGAGAATACAGCCAGAAGGGGGCCATCTGTGACCCTGAAGCAGGTCCTCACCAGACCCCCCCACCATGCTGACCCCTGACCTTGGACTTCCAGTGCGATGATGGGGTGGGCAACACAGGATAGGGAGGAGGTTATATTAAGATGGTCAGTTAAATGATACCAAAACTCTTCTCTTGTACTCCAGGAACTGGCCCTAGAACAGCCAACTTAACTTAAAGGCTTTTGTTGAGTTCAGTCTGTGGACACAGAGTGGGCCGCTCTCCCTTGGCCAGTGCTGAAGGACACACAGCCTCCCATGCTCCCCAGTGCTCTACACCATTCCCACTTTACATAAATTCTTAGTTAACACATGAAATCACGGTCTCGGATCCTGCACGGTCATTAATATTGGGCTTTTATAGAATTTAAATCCAAGGTGGCTGCATTTTCTAAGGACATGGGAACTTAAGATCTGTTACCATGATACACTGAGAATTGCTTTGTGCTAAAAAGTAACAAATGGGCCCTGGCCAGTTTGGCTCAGCGGTTAGAGCGTCCGCCCAAGGACCAGAGAGGCCCGGATTCGGTTCCCGCTAAGGGCACGTACCTCGGTTACGGTTTGTCCCCGGCCCCGACTGGGGTCGTGTGGGTGACGACCACTCAATGTGTCTCTGTCACGTCGATGTGTCTCTCTCTCTCTCTCGCTCCCTCCTGCTCTATCTCAAAATAAATGCCAAAAAAAAAAAGTCCTCAGGTGAGGATAAAAAAATAAAGTAACAAATGGAACTCATCAAGAACGTGGTCATTATAGCGTGAACTAGATATACTTCCTTCCTTGCCTTGGACCAGTACCTCCAGTCCTGCTTATGAACGGACCCAAAGTAGGCAGGGGAGCTTGCCGTCCCCCTGGGAGGTTAAATGACGTAGTTAGCATGTTGTTGAAAAGAGGTTACTTTTCACTCCACTATAGGGCAAGTATTTATTAAACCATAGAAGGCGAGGACTGAAAGGGGGCTTACAAACCCCTTCTCTCAATCTGCTTGCTTGCATAAGAGTGCACACCTTGTCCACGGCATCTCAGAGCACTGCATGCCAGCAGCTATTCTAGGCACTCTACACATATTGACTCCCGTAATCCTCTCAGTCAGTTATGGTAGGCTATTATAAATATGAGTGCTAAATATTACAATCATTATATCATATTAAAACAATTCAATATATGATAAATAGTATACAAGGTACTATAGTATAATTATTGTAATTATCAATAAGAATCATTGGTAATTAATTAATTATCAGAGGAGTGGTTCTTATCGCTGCATTTTATAGATGGTGGACATGAGGCACCAATAGGTTCAGTCAGTGACCTTCCCAGGGTCACACAGCCAGTCGGTGGCGAAGGCAGCATTTGGACCCGGCAGACTAACAGCAGTCTGCGTTCATAACTTTCCTCCCTTTGTGTCTTGGCTGCATCTGCTCCTGCAGTCACTGTCGCCTCTGACCTCCCACAGGCCCTGTTCTGCATCTGTCCTGCATTGTGGGACGCTATCGTAGGCCTTCCCAGTAGGGTGATGACAGAGGTCATGGAGAGAGGTTGCTAATGTTCAGAGATCGTAAAGGCTGGAATCTCCAGGATTGGGGCCTGATTGAGGGCATGGGACCAGTGCAAGGAAAGAAACAAGGAATTTGCTCAGGTTTCCAGGAGTTGGGTGGATGATGGTGTTGCCATTGAAACAGGAAATAGGGGAGAAAGAGCCTGGGGGAACAGTTTTGGATGTATTGAGTTTGGGAAGCCTGTGAAATATCCGTGTGGAAAGGTCCACTGGGCCTTTAGTTATCCAGATTAGAAGTCCAGCAAGTCATGTAGGCAGGCTGTTTTACATAGCTTTACAACCACCCAGTGGGGTGGGGTGGGGGGTGTTATTCCCATTTTATATCCACAGCAACGGAAGCTCATGGAGGTTTGAGGAACCTGCCCACCATCCACTCTCACCTAACCTAGCAGCCTAGCTCGCGCCTTTGGGGTCTGCCACTCCCTCCCTGCCTCCCATCTCATGAGCTAATCCTTCTCAATGAAGCCAATGCCAACTCTAAAGTCCAGATCATGCCCTTCCCTTGTCTAAGACTACTTACTCTGTGGTGTTCTGTTCATAAGCCCTTTCTGCTCTCCCAAGATGTTTTCCAGTTGGGCAGAATTCCAAATAGGCGTGTGAGGTGTGGAAGATTATTCCAGTAAGGGGGTGGGGGTGGGGGGAAGTAAGGTTCCCTTAGGAGCCGAGCTTTGAAACCACAGGTGAAGAAGTTGCATTTGCAGAATAAGAGGAGAGCTGCTGGCCAGGGTGCATGGAGCTGGGGTGCCCTCTGCAGAGGACATCCAGGTAAGAATATTAGATGCCAGGCAGAGGAAATGTGTCCCATAGGCCGTGAAAAATTATTTGAGCTCTTTGATCAGGGAAAAGTCATCATGAAATTTGCTTTCAGGGGAGATTAATTTGAGGATCGATCAAAGAATGACTTCAAATGAGAGAGGGAAGGCTTGCATAAGAAGCCACGGGACATCTGTTTTCCTTGTACCAGGATGGAGCAGATAGCTCACTCCCACTGCTTTCTTGGGCCTCACAACCTCAGTTTCCTCATCTGTAAAATGGGAATGATAATAATGGTACCCATCTCATAGGGTTGTTATGAGGATTCTGTGAAATAACAGATGCAGAGTGACAGCTTGGTGCACGCTTGGCCCACAAAAAGGCTCCGGGGCCACAGTTACTATCACGTGAGGAGAAGGAAGGCAGCTTGCTTGGGAGGCCTGGCCTGCTCTGACTCAACATTCCTCCTGCACTGGCCTGTGGCAAGCTCAGACCAGAGGAGCGAAACTCAAGAACCCCTGGGAGAGGGAAACTGAAATTTATGGCCTGATGTGTGAAATGCAGTGAAAGCCAAAAGTGAAATAAGTGACAAAATGATTGAATACCGAGAGCTGAAATACTCACTCTTTGCGGTCTCTGTGCTCTCTTGGGTGTTAGCAGGATGTCTGAGGAAATTGCCCTTTTTTAAAAAAAAAGTTGTTTTGGGTTTTCTTTTTTTTTTTTTTTTGTAGTTGCTTGTTTTGCTTTCCACTTAAAATAAGGAGTTTTCTTTTTACAAAGATCCTTTTATTCTAAATCAAGCTCTGAACAGAGGTGTCACTACCACAGGGCCGGAAACAGATACCACACAGGTGCTCAGCTGAGTCTGAAGGCTCTGCCCGGCTTCATCAGCAGGGGAAGCCGAGACAGCCCTGGCCACAGCCAGGAAAGATGTCAGGTGCACGACCTCGTGTAAAGTCGTCATCACCACCACCCAAAACTCCCGGGAAACTCACAGAGCTCTGAGACAGGAAGAAGCTGACGTCAACTTATGTTTTGGGGACTTCAAAACTCTTAGAAATGATATCTTTGCCCTTTACTTGGTATCATAATAACTGATCTTTTGATGAGGAGATGGGCCAATTTGTTCCAAAGAGTTCATTTAATGTAATAAAAACCTTTAAAAAAAAAAGAGAGAGAGAGAGAGAAAAAGAAAAAGAAAAAGAAACACTGTTGCTTTGCTTTTAAGTACATAATAACATAAAGCAAACTGATTAGGTTCCCTTGGAGAGGAACATCCTTCATGGATGTTTAGGATAGGGGAATGGTTCACACCCAGCTGGGCAGGTGACAGCTGGTGGTCAGTCCCATTTATAGATGGGACTTCTAAACCACTTGGGGACTTTGGGAAAAATCAAACAGTTTGATCTTAAAGGACTGTAAATACTCCCACCTGAAATGTTTCCAAATATTAGCGCCAACATGAGACAGTTATTGACTTAAGACGCTGGGACTTGCAGTAAGAATGAACATCTCTCTCTCTGTGCGTTCCATCACTCTTTCTTCACACTTGTACCTTAGATCTGGTGGTGTAATTATCTGTGCATTTCTCCCCTGATGCCTGGTGAGCTCCTGAGACCAAGGACTGGGTTACAGTCGTCTCTTACCCCTTATCTGGCACATTGATGTTGCTCAGTACACACTTGCTGAATGAATTAATAAACAAAGGAATGAATAAATAAACAACTGGAAGTCCTGCCACAGGGCAGATTGTGTCCATCCCCCCTATGGCTTCCCTCTTCCACCTGTCCCGCCCACCCCGTCTGTTGACTCTCCCTTGGCAGCAACGTTTTCGCTCTGAAAACCGTCGCAGCAGAGAAAACTCCCCCCACGTCGCCTCGGAGGCACCCACCTATCCGTGCCTTTGTTTTTATTGCTGAGAGTACAGAAAGCAGTGAAGCGGCTGGGGGAGGTATCTATTTCAGTCCCAAACAGAAAAGAGTGGGTGATTCCGGGGGCAGAGATGGCAATTCCTGAACATGGTGTGGTTGACTCATGCCCAGAGGTGCTCAGAATTTCCTCCGTTTTGTGGGCGTCTGGGGCAGACTTGGCCCGACTGAAGTTTCTTTGAAGCAGAGTCAAATACAAGAAAGACAACTCAAGCTGCTCTTTTGGAGGCAGAAGAAATACTGAAGGGGAACAGCAAGATTCAGAGAATTTCAGACTCCAAGGACCTTAAGAGATCGGTCCCTGTCATGCATGAAGGGGCAGCTCTGTGGCATCAGGATTCGGTTTCTACAGGGACAGGCACACTAATTTATGCACAGCCACAGAAGCAGTGGGACATACCCCATAGCATATTTACTTCAACTTTGTAGAGAGTGGAAATAAACTCCTTTGTTAACACGGCATCTATATATTCGACCTTTAGCAGCAGTTTAGAAGCATAGTAAAGAACACAGGCTCTGGAATGAAACTGCCTGGCTCACACTGGGCCCCTTATTTAACCTCTATGAGCCTCAGGTTGCCAGGTGTAAAAGGCGGGATAATAAAAAGGCCTGGCTTATTTTGAGGGTTAACTGAAGAAATGCTATGTTTTCACATAATACCGGAAAGATAGCATATAGAATATAAATAGTCACTCTTGTTATTATCATTGCAGTTTAAAATATTTCTTAGAACAGGCTGAAAGCAAATTAGCCTGAAAGGAAAAATTAGGTGTTGGTATCAGTATTCGTGCACCACCTGCCTCAACCAGCCAGCTGTTTTCCAGTTCACAGCTTCGCTCATCAGCTCGCCTTTCCTTGTCGCTGAAGGCGATCAGGGCCTACTGGAAACTGGTCCATTTTCCATGCTCTTCGGTATAAAGGAACCAATTGCCGTCTTAGAACTTCCTTTTTATCTCTATAAACATGCTGCTTTTTCTTCTTTTTTTGAGGAAAAAGTATTCAACAGCCCCTAGTCTGACATCAGCCTGTTCTGTCACTGCATCCGGAATGAGGGGTGTGGGGACACCATGGAAAGGGAGAAAGCAGCCCAGAAAGCATGTCTGACTAATCTGACCCTCTCCTTCCATGGTGGGGTGGGAAGGAGGCATAGACTTCTGATCAGCACCTTACTCCTTCCCTCGCCTTCCTCCCAGCATAGTGACCCCCCACCTATGACACCCACACTTTGGTGTCTTAGTTTTCTGCTGCCCGCAATCCTCCTGTAGGCAGGATGCCTGGCACTGGGCTGCAGGCAGAGTCGCTGACTAAAAGCCCCATCAGTTGGGGGGAGGGTAGGTGTGAGCTATCAGGATGGACCCCTGGGACTCTGGCCGCCAGCATGCAGTTAACTGGGGCTGAGCCAGAAACAAAATTTGGACGTGGGGAAATAAGACCCTGGACTTCTTGATTGTCACCCAGAGGTGTCATGTGGCCCTGGTGACACTGATCTAGTCAGTGGTCTGGAGTCAGTGAACGAAGTCTACCAGGTCCCAATGATATATGTAGATACCAGAGGATTAACGTGACATGGAGAGCACTAAGTTGCTTTTTGTATGAGCAAAAGTATTTTTTTAAATCAGAGAATCACTAGCCATTTGAGCTTCATTTTGCTCAACACACTCACACTCACACACACACACACACACACACACGCACGTGTGGGGGGGGGCGGGGTATGAAATATGGATCATTTATTTCATTGGCCTAGTAAACACCTAGTAAACACCAAGTTTTCAGTTTGTTACTCATGGAGCATGATCTATGTATAAAACTAGCAAAATCATTAAAAAACACCATCTTCCAACCCATCTCCTAAAGGTCACAAGCATAAATTCAGAGCCAGTAAGTCCCAGGGCCGCCTCCTCCAAGAAGCCTTCCCTAACTCTCCAGGAAGCACATTACTCACCTAATCTGATCGTTATGGCAGGTGTCAATTTTGCCACATACTACCTTGTGATATTTGATCTGGAATCTTTCCCAGATTGGTTTGCCCATTTTAGCTGCAAGTTCTGTGTGGGTAGACACAACTCATCTTTCTTCTCTCACATCAGAGCCTTGACACTCGAAATGGGGTCCGTGAGCCAAAAACATGGGCCTCGTGTAGGAGCCGGTTTGAACCAGCATCTCAGCCCCTGCCCCAGACGTCCTGAATCAGACTCTGCTTCGTAACAATATCCACAGGTGACTTGTACATACATTGAAGTCTGGGAAATACTGCACTAAGGCACCCATTCTTAGTGAACAGAAATGAAACTATGGGATCAGACCAAAACGGGAATTATTATTTTGTGGATTTCAATCCTAACTGCATCTTGAATCATTTGATGAACTTTAAAAAAAAAAAGTTATTTTTATGTCCAATTCTCATCCCCAGAGAATCTGAACTAATTGGTCTTAATTATTCTTGGGTGGGGGCTGGACATCGTTTGTGAAAACATCCCAGGTGCACATTTAATGTGTGGTTGGTGCTGGGAACCACTGCTCTAAATGCATTTCCCGGTGGGACTTGTGTTTCCTTATCGAAGGCAGTAAATCCCAGAGTAACCTTAAAACAACTCAAATAGCCAAAAACTATCTGAGTAATCTTAGAGTGGAAAATACCTAAAATACCTAGAGACAATTATATTACTCTTTTCCCCTAAATGGGTGACTTATTTGAAAGCCCAGTGGGGGGATTCAGTGATGGGCTGTTGACTCATTGGCAAACCCTTCTGGCTTACCTTGTCAGTCTGGACCAGAATTGCTCAGCAGATGTTCCATCCCTGTTTTTAGGTCAAAAGCAGTTTGAGGGCAAGGACTGTCATGATATTTATCTCAGCAATCCTGGTGCGTGAATGGAGGGATGCATACATATTATTGGGAGTCTATGTAAAGACATGCAGGGAATATTGGACTGAAATTTAAGAGGTTTAGATTCTAGTCCTGGCTTTGCCACTTTTCTTGCTTGCCTGGTGTCATTGATGTGTCCTTGGTACCCTTTACTTGCTGTCTTCTCTCAGCACCCAGCCGTCTTAGGTTGCCCTTGCCTATCATAGTTACCTTACCAGGGAGGGCAAGTTCCTGTGTCTCATTCTCTCTGTTCATGACAATGGGTGTTAAGATATCAAATAATATAATCAAAGGTCTTACCTGGGGACCCTGGTTTGCAGGGAGGCTTTAACCCCAAGAATTTTATTCAAACTTTTGTGCATAGGCACATTTTTTCCTAAGGAGACAGTTAATAGATCTCATCAAATTTTCTCAAGGATTTAGCAATTTACCGCTAAAAAAAAAAAAAAAAAAGAACAAAAAGCTAGATAGGTTGTCGCTATCACATTGTTTTTCCTGCTGAGGAATTCAGGCTGTGTGTATAGGAGGGCTAGATGAGGATCATCTTTATGTAGTGAGGTTCTCTGGGCCTCCCTCCCCATCCCCCCCCCCCCTCCTGCAAACGCTGCCTGGGGCAGCAGCTGACTTTACCTAACCAGAACTTCCTGAAGAAATCTTCAGAAAAGGTCACCAAAGAGGAATGCAGGAGATGAGGGAACTCGTTAAGGGTCCTCAATCTTTCCTTACTTGATACCTGCCTAGACAAAGAATTGAATGAGAGAAGATGGTCTCAGGGAGTTTAGAGACCCCCAGTAACAGAGGGCTCCCGGATGGGCCATAGACTGAGGCCAGGGTGGTACACATTATCGGTCCAGAGAGAAGCAATCCTAGATTCTAAATCCAAAGGGATCAGAGTCCATCACTTCAGCTCTCTGCGTGGTTTGGGACATCTCTGCACCATTTTTGACAAATTTTCATGTAGGGTCTGCCCAAGTGCTTCCAGAGGAAGGGAGCCCATGCCTTTGTGGAGAGGGCAGGAGTGGAGGAGCTCTTGACTATGAATGTTTGGCTACTGGAATTCACCAAATACAGGGTGGGGCCAAAGTAAGTTTACAGTTGTGAGGATGTGAAACAGAGTTTATTCTAGTATTATTAGTTATTATATTATTATTATTATATTATTTTCCATACAAACTGTAAACATACTTTTGTCCCACCCTGTACAGATAAATCCATGGTTCAAATTTTACCTTCTTAGTGGCTTCCCCTCACCAGCCTCAGTCACCTTCCTACTCAAAGTCTCCTTCCTTCTATGTGTCTCACTGCCACCCAGAGTTCGGAGTGGGGGAGTAGACAGTGGATTAAAACCAAGAATCCACACTTATCTGGATGCTTTTAGATTTGAAAAATATGAAAGTCACGTATCCCTAAATTCATTTTCCAGGAGGGGAAGTAAGAAATATAGGTTGGAAGGCCGCAGAGGAGAACCCGAATGGAGAGGTGGGAGGAGCCCAGAACGCCGGGCCCAAGGGCCGCGTCCGCCGTTCACACCTCCACAGCGTCCCCCAGAAGTGGCCACAGACTCTATTTGAACATTTTCAGGGGTGAAGGGCTTATAACTTTCTGAAGCAATCAATTGAATTAAGATACTCTTCCCTTTTCTCACCGGGAATGGCCTGGGATAAAGAAGAAGAGAAATAGGTTCCCACTCATGTAAGATCTCTCATGTGAGAAACAAGAAAATGGTTTCAGGCAAATATCCCTTACACAATCAAGTAGACAGCAGAAGGCCTCACCAACAGTGAGTGGTGCTTTTGCCTTGACACTCACAACTGCAACAGTGACAGGAGCACTGGGTCTCTCTTGAGGGCAGTGGAGAGAGTTGGAAATAACCTACAACAAGATATCAGTCTGGGTACTTTGACACAGGTCTCTTAACCCAGACCCTGCTGTGTCTGTCTTCAGTTTGGAAACTTTTTCATCCAAAAGTACCACAGCTTGAAAATGTCTTTTAAGCAGAGCTTTGTTTTTTTTCTTTTTTCTTTTCAGATTTCTTGACATAGACTGAAAGGGGGCCTCAAATCATCTCTATCAATCTTCTCATTTTACAGAGAGAAACTGAGGCCCAAAGAGGTGTACAATTCTGTCAAAAATCACATCCTTCACATGTCTTCCCTTTAGTCCTCCAACAATGCTTGTCAGAAAGTGCTTTGGCCCCATCAGCCCCCTGAAAAGTTCAATTTCCCTCTAATCCTTCTCTCCCTTGACCTCAGGTGACATGCCCACTGCCTAAGGGAACTCTGTTTATTTTTAAAGTTTCTACTGATCATTGGGCAATAAGAGGAGCAGGGAAATTAACTCAAATGGCCACCATGTTGAGGGATAGCCTGACTTAAGGGTGATTCCAGCTATTGTAGGAATGACTTCAACAAGAAATTACACAGAAGTATCCCGAATAGTCAAGGATTTAGCCAAAAAAGTTCAAGAATGCTTCTCTCTGAGATGAGTGGGCTCAAGTGGTAGGGTGGTAGAGCTCATCCACAGTTCTTTTCCAGCATCTCTCACTGTGCATTAGTGAAGTCAGTTCTTCTGTGCCTCCGTTTTCTCAGATGTAAAATGGAGCACATGTACAGGTGATATTCAGCACTGCCTACTTAAGACACACTAATTTTTTTTATTTTATTTTATTTTTTATCCTCATCCGAGGACATTTTTTCATTTTTTGTTCAGATAGAGTGGGAGAGAGAGAGAGGAAGAGAGAGAGAGAGAAACATCAACGTGAAAGGGACACATCGAGTGGCTGCCACCCGCACGACCAACCAGGGCCGGGGACAAACTGCAACCGAAGTACATGCCCCTAGCGGGAACCGAACCTGGGTCTCTCTGGACTGCAGGCCGACGCTCTAACCGCTGAGCCAAACCGGCCAGGGCAAGACACACTAATTTTTTTAAAGTAGCAACTGTTTTATGAGGTACTCTCTATGCTTACCAAAACCCTGTCGCACCAAGGTATATCTTTTTTTTAAAATATTTTTTATTGATTGATTTTAGAGAGAAAAAAATCAATTTGTTGTTCCACATATTTATGCATTCATTGGTTGATTCCTGTACGTGCTCTAACTGGGTATCGAACCTGCAACCTTGGCGTATGGGCACAATGCTCTAACCAACTGAACAGCAGCCAGGGCTCACCAAGGTATTATCTTGAAGATTAGCAAGGTAACAGTGATAATGACATTCTAGGATCTAGAGAAATTAAATGATTAAGTGAGAAGAGTTAAACATTTTATATTTTAATGACCAACGTGAAGATGGGAAATTCCAGTGTGGGCAGTAGTCTTTACAAGAAGGGATAATTAGAAATATCATTTTAATGGGTTTCTGCACTTTTTTTTGTTTTTTTATTTTTTAGTCTAAGGGATAAAGATTTGATCACAGAATTCCTAGAATTAAAAAAAAAAGGTGATCAAGGCATAGATAAAGTCTCAGAATTTCCACAATTCTGAGAAAGGTGCCTTTAATAACGTGCCGTGTTGGTGACATCAGGAGAATTCTCTTTTAACCACATCCCAGCACCCAGTAAAACAGAGACTAAAAACACCCAGGTTGATTAATACATCCCCTGTAACCCATCAGAATTTTAAATGGTGGCTTTGGAAACTTTCAGAATGAAAATCTGCCTTGTGAATCAGCTAGAAATTGCATCTGTTGATAACCTGGTTTATTTCATTAGAGACCTCTCACCGCTGAGGAATGAAGACTTGTTTAAGATTGAGTTCTTGGAGGAAAAAGTCTGAGATGAGATTATTTGTTACCCAACTCATTTAATTCTCTTTAACCACCAAGTCCCCATTTGCCTCTGGATTGGACTATCTCAAGAGCCTCATGAACTTCCTCTGTGCACCTAATATCTCTCCACCCCATGCCAGAGTCCTCTCCACAGAGATATACCCTGTCTGAAGTAAACAGAAAGAGCACAAGCAGGAGAGACCTAGGTTTAAGTCCCAGCTCTGTCACTGCCATGTGATTTCTGAGTGTTGGGTTCTCCATATAGTGGGTTTGTGACATCCTCATTGCAAAGTCCTTACGGAGATTAAAATAAGACACATATCTGGGCACGTAGAAGGCACTCTATTGATGGTAATGTTTACTTTCTAGTAGTCTCTTATTGACTACCAAATGGAGTTACATTTTTTTAAACTTGTTATCCAAGGCCTTGAATCATTAATTTGACCCCATCCTGCCTTTCCAGTCTTAATTCCCAATATCCTCACATCACCGTCCAGTGCTGGGGGCCACAGCAGACCACTGTGGTTCCCTAGTGCTCTGCTGTGTCTTTGCTCAGATGGTCCCCTCTGTCTGGAGTCTCTACTTATGGAAATTTACTAGTCCACCAGGGCTCTTCTTGTATGCCACCTTCATGAAGCCTCCTCTGATAGCTTCAGGCTCCATAGATCTTTCAGGCGTTGTTACTATATTACTGTTATTATATCTGTGCCTTTCTCCCTCTTACTAAGTTATAAATCTCTCAAGGATAAAGACTGTCTTGTTCATTTTAATATTTCCTACAGTGCTGGAAGGGGGGGATACGAGATATTGGATAGATTTTTGGAGAACTGAGTAAATGAAAGAGTCCTCATAATACTTCCACTTGCCCCACTGCCACCAAGACCATTCATATCCTCAGATAAGTCACCACTTGGTAGCAATAACACAAATTTACTTGAAATGTGTTTCCCAGAAATAAGGCGTGAATAAAGTTGTAAAGATATTTTTGTTCTGGCTTGGACTGACCTCCCACTTTGCAAAGACCCTGCTGAGACAGAAATCCCATTATACGCATTCCTAAAATCACACCCGCGTTAGCTCCAGAATGAAGAAGTACCTACACCTGGGTCAGTTCACAGCCCAACATAATGGCCACTTCCGCCCAAAAAACAAGCAAAAAGGCTCCATACACATCATCGTATTTCACTTCTTCACACATCTTTCTGTGGCCTGTTAGCATTATTATCTATCTACAAATTAAGGATATGAAATTATAGACTTTACTACCTATCTGTCTTCCTGGGTAAGCAAGGGAAGAAGTCATTAGAAAATTCACATTCAATTAAGAAGGGTGGTTTTGAGGGGGAAATTTGTGGTTATTTCTTTAAAAAAAAAAAAAAAAACTTGACAAAACCCATTTGAAAGGATGAATGAAATTCAAAATTTGCATATATATAAATATCATATACACATACATATACACACATAAGAACATAAAAAGTAGTGTTCTGAAAGTGAGCATGCTTATATTTCCAAAATTTCTATCAAGTACACATATAAGGAGCTTCCTAGATATGATTTCCTGAGGCAGTAAAAAACAAAGTATACATCCTTGACGCTTAACTATTCTGAGATCTCAAATTATCCCAATATTTCATGTATGAGTTACTGACATCTCAGGCACATTTACCGGGTCTTAGAGAGAGTTCTAGCACATTCTTAGTATTATCTTAACAGCTGGTGGGTACAGCAGAAAACCAAATCCATCCGGAAATAAAAGGAAATTTCTTTTCAAATATCAGATCACCCTATTCATCCCAGAATTAACTGACAAAGACTTTGAGTGACAGGAGAGTCCAACATTCCTAGCTCTCTATATAGATCAGGGACAACTGAGGTATAAAATGGGGCCCCAGAGGGTCATGGACAAGGGGTAGAGGCCAGTATTCAACCCCCTTCTCTATACCCTTCTACTTAGGTGCTCTCTGTGATTCTGTGGCTGGGGAGAGGTAACATCCCCCCTTTCCAAGTTTCTGGGGGCACCCATGACCCCTTACCTGGTACACAGTCAGTTACCATGATGAGTGTGAAGAATCTCCACAGCAGCAAGTGTGACTTCATCTTCCAGGCACCTGGGATAGATGGCCTAATTAGGGACAGTGAAGAGAAGATTGTTCTCTGCAGAATTCCGGGTTTCCTGTCAGCCTTTTGTTAGCATCATGCTGGGAGGATGGGGGATGAAAGGATCAATTCATCAGAGTTGCCATCCTTGCTGGTCCATCCAGTCTCTATGACAGTCAGGAGTGGCTCTCTATAAGTGTCAGGCTGATTTGTTCAGCCAGGAAATCGTGCCTGGCAGTCTCTTCTCTAGTCTCAGATAGGAAGTGGTTTTAACCAGGTGTTTTTCAAGTTCAATTGCTGGGAGGTGTGGGCTGGTTGTTGAGAAGGATTCGGCTTTGTTGATGAGTCTTCTTCAGCTTCACCCAGAACAGGAAAGGGAGATTCCTCTGCCGTTACAGGAGGGTGAGCAAGCACTTCTTGGCAGTGGTCTCATCTAGCACTTCATAAATTGAGGTCTTCCCCCAGACTTGCAGCTCCCTAAGGAGTCAGCAGGTATCACACGAGATGGGGGAGCATGGGCCTTCCAAGAGTAGACAGCAATTTCCTAAAGCTGTGTGACCACCAATCCCTTTAAAAAATCTAGTGGGCAATCAGGACGGGTCTCCAATAGTTAGTAATTTGGAGAGGAAGCGACAGACTGACTCATACTCAGAATACGTTAATAATCTTCCAAGATTTTAATTGGTACTAGCCATAGTCATTTTACCAGGATGTCCTGGGTTCCCAAATGTGAATTGTTTTTATCATTACCTCCAGATTAGTCTTTCTCTTAAAGAATAATACTAAAAGTGGGCTTTGGACTTTGGACTTCTTTGCAAAATTAAATCTTGCTTCCTTGTTTAATTATCAGAGAGCTATCTCCTGATTTTCCTAAAATAGTTGTCTGTTTTGCTATCCAGAAAAGCATGTCCATGAGCAATTATCTTGTTATATTAAAATACAATTTTTAGAATATTAGAAAGCAAAAATATTGACAAAAGGAAGACCCTCTGGGCAAGCCAAAGCAGATCATGGTTCCAGTGTGTATTTCTTCTACCCCTGACCTCTCAGAAAGACAGCTACTCCAAAAAGAGCCTCTGCAAATGAGTGGCTCCGGAGCTAAGTACAAGAATTTGCAGAGAAAAACAGTAAACTGATCTCTTTCTCTGAGTGCGATTACTTATCCAAATGTGCCAAGATTATCTTTTAAGATTCCATAACAGCCCTTGCCGGTTTGGTTCAGTGGTTAGAGTGCCGGCCCACAGACCAATGAGTCACGGGTTCAATTCCAATCAAGGACACATACCTCAGTTGCCGTTCGTCCCCAACCCTGATCAGGGTCCTGCGGGAGGCAACCAGTCGATTTTCTCTCTCTCTCCCTCCATCCCACTCTATCTGAAGATAAATAGAAAAATATCCTCGGGTGAGGATAAAAAAAAAAAAAAAGATTCCATAACAAGCTTAACCTCATTGCTAGAAACCTTTGCAACTGTATAGGGTATACAGCAATTCCAGTTATTAAGCAGGAGTTATTGTCATATAATTTTGAAACAAACTCACAGGAAAAATTGGAATTATATTACAAATAACATGTCCCCCTTAAACCATTTAAGAGTGTTGTCAATATGATGTTTCATCAGCCCTGGCTGGTTTGGCTCAGCGGTTAAAGCATCCTGGGTTCGGTTCCCGCTAAGGGCACGTACCTCGGTGGCAGTTTGTCCCTGGCCCCGGTTGGAGTCGTGTGGGTGGCAACCAGTCGACGTGAAACACATCGATGTTTCTCTCTCTTTCTTCCCCCCTCTCTCCCTCCCGCTCTATCTGAAGATAAATGCAAAAATGTCCTCGGGTGAGGATGAAAAAATGATGTTTCATCACCCTCGAATATGTGAGTGTGTATTTCCTATAAACAAGGACCTTCTCCAATATCACTACAGCCATTAAAATCAGGAAATGACATTGATGCATTACTTCCATTGAGTCCTCAGACCCTAGTTTCTCTAGTTGTCTCAATAATGTCCTTTTAGCAGAAGGATCCAGTTCGGAACCACTGGTTGCATTTAGTTGTCGTGTGTCCTCAGCAAGTCGTCTGTCTTTTCTTGATTGCATGACCTGACACTTCTGAGGAATATAGGTGAGTTATTTTGTAGATTATCCCTCAGTTTAGATTTCTTTATTGTTTCCTCATGATTAGATTCAGGTTTGGCATCCTTGGCAGGAATGACACAGTAGAGGTACTGTGTACTTATGGCACCCTTTCATCCCCTTACTAACCTTGTTCACCTTGATCACTTGATTCAAGTGGCATCTTCCAGGTGCTCCCTCTTCAAAGTCACTGTTGTCCTCTTTGTAATAAATATTTTGTGATAGGATGTTAAAATATCCCACTGCACGTCAAACTTTCAATTTATTCATTTACTTATATCTGTACGGACTCATGATTTTCTATTTTATTCAATGGGTTATAATCTATTACTGTCATTTATTTCAATGCCTAAACTGTCCCCTGCTTGTCCACTGGAAATCCATTCAAGCTGGCTTCTGTTTCCTTTTGACAAGTCCCCATCATTCTTTGAATACTTCCTTGCTTTGGGGGCATAAAAAGATTTTCCAGGCTCATCTTGTGCTTTCTCTGTCCAATCCCTGGAATTAGCCATTTATCCAAAGTTCTCTGATTCCTTTAGGGGAGATCATGTGGGTTAGACATCCTTGGAGGATGCTTTTTATATTTTTTAAATAAAAAGATAGATAAACTCACAGTGCACTTTTTAAAAAGTTAAATCCTACATATCCAGGCCAATATTTGTTTAACTACACTAAGCAAAATATGATTTGGCCGAGGGACCAGGGAGAGACCTTTAATTTTATCTGATTTTACACAAATATTTCTGCACTCAGAGAGGGAGGGACGGTTCCAGAGCTTCATCATAACCATCATTAAATGTCTACTCAGGTGTTGTTCGTCTTTGCTCTGAATGTCATTGCTTAGACGCTGACGTAGGGCCCACGATAACCCAGGCTTGTTTTGTATCAGAAGCACACAGCCGGGCACGTGCCAGAGAACTGCTGAGGGAGCAAGTTGACTGTTCAGACAAAAGTTTGCAAGTAGAAAAGATGTCGATCCAAGCTCTCTGCAGTGGAGGGGTATCTAGAGATTATTCATAGTTATCTGAAGAGAAAAGTGGCAGCTGGAAGAAGCCACCTGTCTTGTATCTCCTTCCTTTGGCATCGGCTGGATACAAGGCCACATGAAAAATGTTTCCTGCTCTGAGTAAGGGCTCTTCAACAAGTGGCTGACTCTGACATGTGTTAAGGGCTGAGATGAAACGGACATCTGTTCAAATAAACCAGACTCAACCCATCAGAATGACCAATTAGCCCATGTGCTTGTTTGTTTGTTGCATTCCATAGTTAGAAGCAAGAGCAAAATTCCAAGAAAAACAGTTCCTGCTGTGGGCTGATCTCAGAAACCACGTTGAATGTATGTCCTCAGGACGGTTCTTCCTGGAATAAACTGTTATTGGGGAAGTTGGTGTATCCCTTTCCCCCTGAGTGCTGGGGACGGAGTCCTTACAATATCTCGAGAAAAAGAATTTTCTGAGACTTGCACAGGAGAATGATTTTTTTTTAAATCCTCACCCGAGGATATTTTTCTATTTATCTTCAGGTAGAGAGAGAGGGAGAGAAAGGGAGAGAGAGAGAGAAACATCGACGTGAGAGGGACACATCGACTGGTTGCCTCCCACATGACCCCAACCAGGGCCAGGGACAAACCCCAACCGAGGTACGTGCCCTTGGCTGTAATAGAACCCAGGACTCATTGGTCCGTGGGCTGACACTGTACCGCTGAGCCAAACCGGCCAGGGTGAGAATGAGTGATTTTTATTTGTATGAAATTACATCCCTGGGTTTCCAAAGTCCCATTTCCCTTAGTCCAGTCCTGGTAGAAGGGTAGCTGGGGATTCAGTAGAGCAAAAGCAAAACCAGTGCCCAGAGTTTCCATTCCATGTTGCAGCCGGGTCCAGTTCAGCATCAGGATAGTTACAATCCATTAGTCCATTGTGCGGGCCATGTGGGCTAGTGCAGGGGAGCAGGAGCATGAGAGCCCCACAAGCCAGGAGTCAAGAGCAACACGCCAAGAAAAACCAAGACAGTGAACTCCTTTGTTTAGGAGATTAAGTATCTCAAATCTTCCAGTTTGCAGTGGCCATGCCCATTCTGGCCAATGACCTCTGTTCACAGGTGTGACTGACAGCAAGCACCTTCACTAGTGTTCCCCTCTCCCCCTCGCCCCCCAGCTTCACTGGGCATGCGTCTATCTTCCCTTTGCTGGACCTCTGAGGAGTGTAAAGTTGTAGCTTCCTGGCAAAGTGCCCAAATGACATGCCTACAATACCTGGCCTTTGTTTGCTCCTTTCCTGTTATTACTAACTAGGTTAATTACAACGGTATCAAAACTCCTACTCTCTATTTAATTTAAAGGTTAATGAGATTTATTTTAGGAATGATGACCCAAGGTATTAATCATTAAAGGAATGTTTGATTAGGCTCATTGACTTCTGTTTATTTAGACAGAATAGAGACATAAGCTCATATTTTACAAAGAACTTCCCAAGTAAAAGGAAACAATTTAGTGAAATTAACCAGGACTCTATGCCTATCTAGAATACCCCACTCTATTTACCTTCTAAGAAATCAGCTCTCAAGATACAAGGCATAGCTTTGAGTCCCCTAAGGATATTTTGTTAGAAGGAGGAGGCACCTTCCCAAGCTAGAACTAGAGAGAGGCCACAGCTGAGCTGAGCTCACCCACTCAAAAGAGTAAGGAAGAAGAGAAACAAAAGGTAAAATCTAGAGTAAGGAGTCCTTGATATGCAAGTGCCCAGGGTTGTGATCTGACACTTACGATCTGTCTAATCGATGGGCAGGGCTCAGGCACTCAACAATGAGAAGGTTTAGGTGCATCTGTGTTCAGTTCCAGGTCTGTGCTCAAACCCATGTGAGAATCAGATGAGAGCAGTGATGGCTTTGGGGTGAGACACACCTAGTTTAGATCTTTCATCAGCAGCTTGTTGGTAACCCTGGCAAGTTACCTAAACTAAGCTGACTTCCCGCCTACGGTTGTATGAGGATTAAACAGTTATGTAAAAGGTCTGAGCCGGCGGGAGATCACATCCACAACGCAAGTTCAATGTAGAGCAAAATGGCTTTATTGCATGTGCCTGGGTGCAGGTGGGCTGAGCCCCCCCTCAAAAGGGAAGCCAGCCTCGAATAACAGTTGGCGTGTAGGTTATATACTCTGCTTCTAGCTTCTGGCAGTTCCTGCTGATGTACTCTGCCTGGCCCATTGTCCACTTTGCAGTTGGACTGGTCCGGTATCTCCTCCTGTGTCTGCTGGGTGATTCACTGTTTTGCAGATAATCCAGATAATCCATATCCGTACTCAACAGAAGGCTGAGCAAAGGTCATGCAAGCCACACATTTTTTACAGTTTCTGCCTTTTGAGAGCTTTTACCTTTACCCTTTAAAACGTTACTAACCCTTTCATTATGAACATGAAGCACTTAACATAGTGGCTGGCTCATGTGCACACACAATAGATGTTAATTATTTGTTAAGAGATACAGAAAGTTGAATAGAGGAAGGGAAAAGGGGGTTGTCCAAGCCTACGAGTTGCTATACAGAATGCATTTTCCTGTTCTCCTTAGTAAAAGACATTTCCCAACCCTCTTTGTAGCTAGGTATGGCATGGGACAAAATCCTAACCAATGTGTGGGACTTCTTTAAATGAAAGTGTGAAAGCCTCCTCCTCCACTTATTTCCACCTATTTCCTGGCTGCAGTGTGGAAGTGAGGGCTGGTGCCTGGGCAGGCATTTCTGACCAGGAGGCAGGAGGCTAGGAACGGCAGAGCGAGATGAAAGAGCAGGGCTCTCCGCTGTCCAGCCTCTATGCGCCACCTCTGGACTTGTCAGCGAGGGAAATAACTTTCCATCTTGTGAAAATGATCTTTTTTTCCCATTAGTTTATCTGTTAGCTTATCTGTAATCTAATATTTTTTCTTTTTTAATATTAATGATTTTTAGAGAGAAATTAAGGGAGGGGGAGAGAGACAGAAACATCCATGTGAGAGCAAAACATTGATTGGCTACCTCCTGCATGCCTCCTACTGGGGATTGAGCCTAAAACCCCGACATGTGCCCTGACTGGGAATAGAACCTGCAGCCCTTTGTTGCACTGGATGACACCCAGCAAACTGAGCCACACTGGCCAGGTCCCTAATCTTATTTTAACTGATGTTCAAGATCCCTGATTTAGGGAATTCAAGTAAGTTCAGGTGGATCAGGTGGCTCAGTGGAGGTTGATCTCTGGAAGAGTAGAGTAACCTCAAAGGGACCCACAAGAAGCTCTCTGAGCCCCATGCTCTAGGGTTTTTATGGAGGCTTTGTCCCTTCGACAAGATTGATTACACCACTGACCATCGGTGATTCAACCTCTGGCCCCTCTCCCCTCCCAGGAGATAGGGGTGGGGAAGTGATATGTAAATTCCAACCCCCTAATCACCAATCATGTGGTTGTTTCCTCTGGCAACCAGCCATCCTTAGTCACTTCAGCATAAACTCCATCGTGGCTGAAAGGTGCTTATTTAAATAACAAAAAACACTTACACTTATATCTCTCTTATCATTTAGGAAATTCCAAGAGTTTTAGGAACTCTGTGCCAGGAATAGGGACAAAGACCAAACATATATTTGTTATTACAACACAACACCACAACCTGAGGAAAGGGCTT
This sequence comes from Tadarida brasiliensis, assembly GCA_030848825.1. Classification (NCBI taxonomy): domain Eukaryota; kingdom Metazoa; phylum Chordata; class Mammalia; order Chiroptera; family Molossidae; genus Tadarida; species Tadarida brasiliensis. The sequence continues at coordinate 89,617,624 of CM061257.1, forward strand.
TATGTCAAGAGGGTTAAGAAACCCATAAAATCATGACTGTCTAGAGCAGGGGTGGGGAACATCTGGCCCTCGGGCCATATAAGGCCAGAGAAATCATTTGATCTGGCCCTGCCAAGACAACCACAGGTGAGACTTGAAATTCAATAAATCTAGGAGCTTTTTTCAAAGCAACATAAATTTATATTCAATGAATCATAATAATAATATAAATTTTGTGGGACAAGCAAGGAATGTCCATTACAGGACAGACAGGACACATAGGAATACATGACAGGACAGACACGAATGGTTCTCGTCAGCTGCCCATAGCCTGTCTGCCTGTATCGCGGTGACTCAGAGACAGTCAGTGCCAGTTAGGCTGGGAGTATACACATTTCGAAAGTGTTACCACACTGTGGCGAAACTACGTCGATCCAGTGATGAGATGAGATTTGATGAGATGATTCCTCGAGACATTGATGACCTTGCCTCCAACGATTGACGACACAGTGTTGTCCACTTTTTTGTCGACACAGACGATAACTCCAATCCGATCTCTATCCACATGTCCACGATCCACAATCCTCACAAGAACTGAATCTCAGGTGAAAATTAAGGAAATTACAGTACACAGAAAAGACCTCAAGAGTTGATGATAATTAAATGGTTGACCAAATATAGAAGGCTAATTTTTAAGTTGATAATTTTGTATGGCCCACAAATTATGTTATAAAAATCCAGTGGCCCTCGGCAGAAAAATGGTTCCCCACCCCTGGTTTAAAACATTGCTTCTGGTCATCTGGTCAGCCTGGGAAAATTGCTGAAGTCCCTGTTGGAGTCGGTATTGTTGGTAATCTTGAAGGAGGAAAGGCTCTCCCTGCTGAGACTCTGGGTGGGGCAGGTTGGTGTGGCTGGCTGGTGGAGAGGGTGGGGAGTGAATGTGCACCCTTGGGTGTTCCCACAGCAATGGTATCAGCTGACAGTTACAAGAGTGCCTCATGGTCTGTGGTTTGTTACTACAGTGTTCATTATGGTGATCTGATGGCACCAGGAGAAATGGAGCCCCTGGCTCATAGCAGTGCAGGAGGGGAGATCCTGAAGGAGAGAGCCCACCTAAATTCATGCCTGCAGATTGAATTTCCAGAGTCTTAGGAGGAGGAAATTCTCCAGTGTCATGTGTCCAGGCCTTGCTCAGGAAGCCCTGTATTCAGGAGGCCATCATTTAAGATTTTCAGATAAATTTCTGAGGGCCAGCCTTACAGTCTAAATCTGATGCTTCCGGGCCACCAGCAGATGTGTTTATTTGAATTTCGATCTTGAAGCACCAACCTCCAGGCACGTGAATGCCAGCAGGCACCCCTCCTTTTCTGGGTTGAGTTTTTCAGATGCTACATCTTCTATGTGGAGCCTCCTGTCATGCTAGTTCTCTGTGAGGATATAACTGTGGGGGAAGGTTCAAGTTTGAAATGCTTTAGGCAAATGCTTGGATGGAGCAATTTGGGGAGCAGGGGTTGTGTTGTGCTGCAGAATGGGAAGGTACAAGTTGGTCATGCCCAAATTCTGTTAGAGGTGGCAGGTCTCGTTCCGGCATTCCGGTTGCATTGCAGATTACTAATGCAATGGGAATGGCCGGGGTACTGATAGTGATCTTTGATTCATCTTTATGTTTTTTAACTTGAATTTTACTTGATGAGATGTCAAAGTAATCTTGACATTCAAATGGAGGACCGTGGGATGAGGGTTGTAGGAGGGGAGGGCACAGCTTGACACTGGTACTGGGAGGAGAGGGATGAAGACCGGGAGAGCGGTGATTAGTTATATTGCAGAGGGTGGAATTGTGGATTGAAGGGAATTCTCTAGGGGAAACATCAGTGGGCAGAGCTCTGGAGAATTTAATAGAGCTCAAGGGCAAAGATAATACTAGTAAATATTGGTAGATTGTTATTGCTAGTTGAATTGTTGCTTGGAAGCACAAAAGTTCCTTGGAAACTTTCTAAAGCATTTAAATTTTCAGTGCAGGGGAAAAAGCAAAAAGCAAAACTGTTTTTGCTTGGCAGCAAGGTGGGGGAGACTGAAAAGTTGTAATTGAAAACCTGATTGTCGAGCATTTGAAAGATGGATGTCAAAAATTTGCATCAGCCCTGGAGGGTTTGGCTCAGCGGTTAGCGCGTTGGCCTGGGACCAAAGAGTCATGGGTTCAATTCTGGTCAAGGGCACGTACCTTGGTTGTGGTTCAGTGTCGGGCCCTGGTCAGGGTTGTGCACAAGGCAACCTGTCGATGTATCTCTCTCACCTTGATGTTTCTCTCTCTCTTTCTCTCTTTTTTTTTTTCTCTCTCTCTCCCCTCCCACTCTATCTGATGATAAATGGGAAAATATCCTCAAGTGAGGATTTAAAAAAAAAATTTGCATCAGCCCTGGCTGGTGTGATTCAGTGGATAGAGCATCAGACTGCGAACCAAAGGGTCATGGGTTTAATTCCCAGTCAAGGGCACTTACCTGGATTTCAGGAGGCAACCAATTGATTATGTCTCTCTCATATCGATGTTTCTCTCTCTGTCTCTCTCTCTCTAATCCTGCTTCCCTCCCTCCCTTTCACTCTCTAAAAATCAATGAAGAAAATATCCTGGGGTGAGGATTAACAAACAAAACAAAACAAAACAAAACAAAAAACTTGCATCAGCAGGGAGTTAACATCCTTCACTGCTTTGCAAGATTCTTTAATGGTTTATCTGAAGCGGTAAAGGTGAGTCTTAGCAAAACAACTTGTAATACTCAAACTGTGGGCTTTTAAAGTATTTAAGTTTGAGCCCAGCCAGTGTGGCTCAGTGGTTGAGCATTGACCCATGCACCAAGAGGTCACCATTCAATTCCCGGTCAGGGCACATGCCCAGGTTGTGGGCCCAATCCCCAGTGGGGGGCATACAGGAGGCCACCAATCAACATTCTCTCTCATTGATGTTTCTAGCTCTCTCTCCTTCTCCCTTCTCCCTTCCTCTCTAAAAACGATAAAAAAAATTTTTTAAGTATTTAAGTTTGAGATTTTTGTGTACACTTAAAATGAGATTAGATGTACTCTTTTGGGTTACTCTTCAGGATTTGTAACTCAATTACTGTCGTTGGAATGTAAAGAGTATTAGTTATGCATGTAGGGGGAAACAGATTGGGTAAGAACTAGTACTGTTGCCTCATGTACGTGAGTAATCATTTTTCTTTTTTTCTTTTTTTCATTAATTTACTTTTGTTACAGATGTTTCTCCTTTTTTCCTCATTGATACCTTCCTCCAAATTCCCCCTCAACCCATCCCCAGCTTTGTTGTCCATGTCCATCAGTTATGCTTATGCATATAACTTCTGTGGTTTATCTCTTCCCTCCCGCCCCACCCCCTCTTCTGAGGGTTGTCAGTCTGTACCCACATCTCTGGATCTACCCTGTTCCTCAGACTGTTATGTTCATTATATTCCATAAATAAGTGAGATCATGTGATATTTGTCTTTCTCTGCTTGGCTTGTTTCGCTTAGGATAATACTCTCCAGGTCCCTCCATGTCGTCTCAAAGGATAAGAGATCTTTCTTTCTTACAGCTGCATAGTACTCCATTGTGTATATGTACCACAGCTTTTTTATCCATTCATCTACTGATGGACACTTGGGCTGTTTCCAGATCTAAGCTATTGTAAATAGTGCTGCTATGAACATGGGGGTACATATATTCTTTCTGATTGGTGTTTCAGGCTTCTTAGGGTATATTTCTAGAAATGGGATCACTGGGTCAAATGGTAATTCAATTTTTAATTTTTTGAAGTAACACCATAGTGTTTTCCATAGTGGCTACACCAGTCTGCATTCCCACCAGCAGTGTACTAGAGTTCCCTTTTCTCCACACCCTCGCCAACACTTGTTGTTCGATGATTTGTTGATGGCAGCCATTCTGACAGGTGTGAGGTGATACCTCATTGTTGTTTCAATTTGCATCTCTCTGATGATTAGCAATGTCGAGCATTTCTTCATATGTCTCTTGGCCATTTGTATGTCCTGTTTGGAGAGGTGTCTATTTAGTTCCTCTGCCCATTTTTTAATTGGGTTCTTTGTCTTCCTTTTGTTGAGTTGTATGAGTACTCTATATGTTTTGGAAATTAGCCCCTTATCTGATGTATCATTGGCAATTATGCTCTCCCATACAGTGGGTTCCCTTTCCAATTTGATGGTTGTTTCTTTTACTGTGCAGAAGCTTTTGAGTTTGATGTAGTCCCATGTGTTCATTTTTTCCTTTGTTTCTGTTGCCTTAGGTGATGTATCAGTGAAGATCCTGCTGCATGTGATGTCTGAAATTTTGTTGCCTACATTTTCTTCTAGGATTTTTATGGATTCATGAGTCACATTTAAGTCTTTTATCCACTTTGAGTTTATTCCTGTGTATGGTGTAAGTTGATGGTCTAGCTTCATTTTTTTGCATGTAGCTGTCCAATTTTCCCAACACCATTTATTAAAGAGGCTGTCTTTACTCCATTGTATGCTCTTACCACCTTTGTCAAATATTAATTGAGCATAATGTCTTGGGTCAATTTCCGGATTCTCTGTTCTGTTCCACTGGTCTATATGCCTGTTGTTGTGCCAGTACCAGGCTGTTTTGATTAAAATAGCTTTGTAGTATGACCTGATATCCGGTATTGTGATCCCACCTATTTGTCCTTCTTTTTCAAGATTGCTGTGGCTATTTGGGGGTCTTTTTTTGGTTCCATATGAACTTTTGAAGTATTTGTTCTAGTTCTGTGAAATATGTCGTTGGTATTTTGATGGGGATTGCATTAAATCTACAGATTGCTTTGGGTAATATGGACATTTTAATGATGTTAATTCTTCCAATCCATGAACAAGGTATGTGCTTCCACATTTTTATATCTTCCTCTATTTCTTTTTTCTATGTCCTGTAATTTTCTGCAAATAGGTCCTTTACTTCTTTGGTTAAGTTTATTCCTAGGTATCTTAATTTTTTTGCCGCGATGGTAAATGGGCTTGTTTTTTTAGTTTCTCTTTCTGTGAGTTCATCATTGGTGTATAAGAATGCCATCAATTTCTTGACGTTAATTTTGTATCCTGCTACTTTGCCAAATTTATTTATTAAGTCTAGTAGATTTTTGATGAAGTCTTTAGGGTTTTCTATGTATAATATCATGTCAGCTGCGAATAATGACAGTTTCACTTCCTCCTTACCAATTTGGATCCCTTTTATTTTTACTTCATGTCTGATTGCTGTGGCTAAGACTTCCAGTACTATGTTAAATAAGAGTGGGGAAAGTGGGCGTCCCTGTCTTGTTCCTGTTCTTAAGGGAAATGTTTTTAGTTTTTGCCCATTGAGTATGATGTTGGCTGTAGGTCTTTCATATATGGTCTTTATTATGTCGAGATATGATCCCTCTATCCCCACATTGCTGAGCCTTTTTATCAGAAATGGGTGCTAGATTTTGTCGAATGCTTTTTCAGAGTCTATTGATATGATCATGTGGTTTTTATCTTTCATTTTGTTTATGTGGTGTATCACATTAATTGATTTGCGAATATTGAACCAGCCTTGCATCCCTGGGATGAATCCCACTTGGTCGTGGTGAATAATTTTTTTGATGTATTGCTGGGTCTGATTTGCTAGTATTTTGTTAAGGATTTTGGCATCTATGTTCATCAGGGATATTGGCCTGTGGTTTTCTTTCTTTGTAGTGTCTTTTTCTGGTTTTGGAATTCGAATTATGCTGGCCTCATAAAATGAGTTTGGAAGTCTTCCTTCTTCTTGAAGTTTTTGGAATAGTTTGAGGAGAGTGGGTGTTAGTTCTTCTTTGAATGTTCAGTAAAACTCCCCCGTGAAGCCGTCCGGGCCTGGACTTTTGTTTGCTGGGAGAGTCTTGATTACATCTTCAATTTCCTTCTTTGTTATTGGTCTGTTCAAGTTTTCTATCTCTTCCAGGTTCAGCTTTGGGAGACTATGTGTTTCTAGAAATTTGTCCATTTCGCTTAGATTGTCGAATTTGTTGCCATATAAATGTTCATAGTATTTGTTAACGATCCTTTGCATTTCTGTGGTGTCAGTTGTTACTTCTCCTCTTTCATTTCTGATTTTGTATATTTGGTTTCTCTCTCTTTGTTTCTTGGTGAGTCTAACTAAGGGTCCATCAATCTTGTTTATCTTTTCAAAAAACCAGCTCTTTGTTTCATTGATCCTTTGAATTGTTTTTTTGGTCTCCATGTCGTGTATTTCTGCTCTGATCTTTACTATTTCCTTCCTTCTACTTGCTCTGGGGTTTTCTTTTTGTTTGCTTTCTAGTTCTTTAAGTTGTGAGGTTAGATAGTTTATTAGAAATTTTTCTTGTTTCTTGAGGTGGGCCTGTAGTGCTATGAACTTCCCTCTCAGAACTGCTTTCGCTGCATCCCATAGATTTTGTGTTGTTGTGTGTTCATTTTAATTGGTTTCCAGGAAGTTTTTAATTTCTTCCTTGATCTCCTCGGTAACCCATTCATTGCTTAATAACATGCTATTTAGCCTCCATGTGTTCAAATGTCTTTGCATGTCCTTGTTGCAATTGATTTCTAGTTTCATGCCATTGTGATCTGAGAAGATGCTTGATATGATTTCAGTCTTCTTGAACTTGTACTTAGTTTGTGTCCTAACATGTGGTCTATCTTTGTGAATGTCCCATGTGCACTTGGGAAGAATGTGAATTCTGTAGTTTATCTATTAAATCCATTTGGTCTAGTGCTTCATTTAGAGTCTCTGTTTCCTTGTTAATTTTTTGTCTAGAGAATCTATCCAGTGATGTCAGTGGGGTGTTGAAGTCCCCTGCTATGATTGTAGTGCTGTTAATTTCTTCTTTGAAGTCCTCCAGAAGATTTTTAATATATTTTGGTGCTCCTATATTGGGTGCATATATGTTTACCAAGGTTATATCTTCCTGCTGGATAGATCCTTTCAATATTATGTAGTGGCCTTCTTTGTCTCTAGTTATGGCCTTCATTTTGAAATCTATTAAATATTTTATCAGATATGAGTATTGCTACCCCAGCTTTTTTTCCTTTCCATTTGCTTGCAAGATTTTTTTCCATCCCTTCACTTTCAACCTATGTGAGTCTTTTGTTGTGAGGTGGGTCTCTTGTAAACAACATATATATGGGTTCATGCTTTCTTATCCAATCAGCTACTCTGTGTCTTTTTATTGGAGCATTCAATCCATTTACATTTAAGGTGATTATTGATATGTACTTATTTATTGCCATTTTTGTTAGTGTGGTTCTATTTTCCTTCCTATTTCTTGTACTAATTACAGCAGTCCTTTTAACATTTCTTGCAGTGCTGGTTTGGTGCTAATGTATTCCCTTAGCCTTTTTTTTTTTTTTTTTTTTTTTTCTGGGAAGGTCTTTATTTGACCTTCTATTTTGAATGATAGCCTTGCTGGGTAGAGTAGTCTTGGATTCACATCCTTGTTTTTCATGATCTTGATTACTTCATGCCATTCCCTTCTGGCCTGTAGTGTTTCTGTTGAGAAGTCAGCCGATAGCTTTATGGGGGCTCCTTTGTAGGTAATGTTGCTTATCTCTTGCTGCCTTTAGGATTCTCTCTTTGTCTTTAATTTTTGGCATTTTAATTACTATGTGTCTTGGTGTGGGTCTGTTTGGGTTCTTCTTACTTGGAGCTCTCTGTGCTTCTTGAACTTGAATGCCTTCTTCCTTCACCAAATTAGGGAAGTTTTCTGTCACTATTTCTTCAAATATATTCTCTAACCCTTGCTCATTTTCTTCTTCTTCGGGGACTCCTATGATGCGAATATTATTACGTTTCCAGTTGTCCCACAGTTCTCTTAACCTGTCTTCCTGTTTTTTAATTGTTTTTTCCTTTGGATTTTCTGATTGGTTAATTTTTTTCTACCCTGTCTTCTAATTCACTGATCTGGTCCTCAGCTTCCTCTACTCTGCTGTTTAGTCCTTCCAATGTGTTCTTTATTTCTGCTATGTCATTCTTCATTTCTTCTTGGTGCTTCTTCATTTCCAGTTGGTTGATTTTCAATGTTTCTATGTCTTTACTCATGGTGTTGATGTCCTTACTCATGCTGTTGAGCTTCCTCAAGATCATGGCTCTGAATTCTAGCTCTGTTAACTTGTTTAATTGCATTTCATTTATCTCATCTTCAGTAGAGGTCTCTTGTTCTTTCATTTGGGATTTGTTTCTTTGTTTCACCATTTTGGCTATCTCAGTGGGTTTTGGAGCCTGCCAAATTTTCCCTGTGGGTGTTGGTGTTCTGCTGTTTGTGGCTCCCTCTACTGGGTTTGGATGAGCATGGGAGAGCCCACGTTAAACCCCACTGTCAAGTCTTACTTTCCTGAGTAGATTTGCAAGCCCAGGAAAGGTTCAGTTATCCTCTGGCTTTTTGCCTGGAGGCTATTAGTTGCGGTTACTTGAAGAGCCTTGGGGTCTCAGTTGAATGAAAACCTCCCTCAGGTGTTCAGCGTAAGAGGATTTCCCAAGGGTGGGGCCGATGCTGGTTGTTAATGAGCCTCAATTTGCATTTCAATGGCCCACCTGGGTGGGGTTGAATCTCCGAGGGAGGGGCTGCTGCCTCTTCCCAGAGCCCTGGGAAGGAGTAAGATGGCCACCGTCCTTTGTGGCAGCGACTCAGCAAAAGCTCTGAGCACCTTCCAAATCCCGAGTGTCCCCACACAGTTCCAGTCCAGTCTGCCCTCCCTCTGCAGGAGCCCAAGGTGAGTGGCTGTGGCTATTTTAGCGCTCTGTTCTGGCCCTCTGTACTGTGGAGCGGGCTTGGGAATTTAACCCCGAGGGTGCTGCTCACAGCTAAGAGCACTGCTGTCCATGGGCTCCTAGCCCCCCTCTCGCACCTCCGCAATCCTACCAGGATCGATTCAGTGTCCCTGGTTATGTGGTCTTCGCAAGCTGCTTTTCTGTTGCTTTTTCCTGACGATTTGTCTTTATTTTAGTTGTAATTCCAGTTTGGTCCTGGGAGATGGTCTGTGTAGCTTCCATTCACTCTGCCGCCATTTTGGAATCTCTCAGTAATCATTTTTCTTCCTCATTACAGCACAAATAAAGGTTTGAGTTCTAAACTAAAAAAAAAAAATCAAAATTTGAATCATGGTTTTTTTTTTGCTTTGCAACAGAACTTCCCTCAATCTCTCCTCATAGTAATTAGAAGAGCTAAATCCATTTTATTTCATTAGTAACAAAGTAATAAAATATTAGCAAAATATATTAAATATCTTATTTTATATTTTTATTACTTAAAATGATATATAAATGATTAAAATAAAAATAGCAATTTGGGGAGCCTTTTAAATCAAATAACTATCATTTTTATGAATAATGTTGCTAAGTTGGAGCCCCATATCAGAGGCCACATTTGACAATTTTTACATCTTATCCTGCACTAATATGTTGGGGAAGTAACAGAAATTTCTCACTTGTCCAAAAAAAATTACCAATTGATTTGCCTTGGGAAACTTACTTCTCCATTTTTAATAAATTTCACGTTAGATTTTTTTTTTTCATTTTTATGTTGAAATGTTAGGACTTATTGCTTATTTAAGTCAGTCCCAGTTGGAGAACCATGTAAAAGTCTTTTAGTCATAAAGTCAAGTCAACATGATTGTGTAATATAAATGTTGGGTATTCATTAAACTGAATAATATCATAAACACATGATGAAATTAAAACTCAAGTTATGTGACAGAGACCAGAGACCAATAAATCAACAATTTGACAGTTGGTATGATGGAAACTGCCAGCAGTTTACCAAATCATTCTTTCCTTCTTCTTGGGCAACTGAACAGAATACATTTCTCAGCCTCCTGTAGCCAAGTGTGGCTACATAATGAAGTTTTTGCCAAGAAACATTAGCAGCCTTGGCCAGTTTGGCTCAGGAGTTAGAGCTTTGGCCCAGAGACGGAAGGGTCACCGGTTCTGTTCTGGTCAAGGGCACATTTTTGATCCCTGGCCCTAGTCGGGGTCATGCGGGAGGCAACAAATTGATCAATTGGTATATCTCTCTCACCTCAATTCTCTCTCTCTCTCGTTCTCCCTCCCTCCCTTCTACTCTATCTAAAAATCAATGGGAAAATATCCTCCAGTGAAACGTTAGCAGAAGCGATGTTTAACACTTCTGCCTCATTTGTTTAACTGGAAACCCTGGCATTTCATCTTTCCTGCTGGCTGGAATGCTATGACCAAGTAATCTTGGAAGCTGGGTGTTGAAAGTGGCAGCACTGTGCTCCACTTGCATTCCTGAATGCCTAGAGTACAGCTACCTATGACCTGGAACATGTACCTCAAATTGCTATGTAAGAAAACAATAGATTTTTTTTGTACATTAAACAACATTATTGTTTGGTCTTATGTTATGGCAGCTTAGCTTACCCTAACTAATATAATCGGTCTCAATGGAGAGATCAAACACCACGTGTTCCTGTATGGGTGATTTCCCATGGGGCAGCAAGCCATTGCTTGACAATTCTCAATCACATAAAATCAACCATAATAGTATAATAGCTTCCGTCTGACTCAACATAAGTGGAAAAAACATCGCACTGTGTGAGCTTCTAATAAAAAATGTTTCACTTTATCTTTTCAAAATATGGGGACACTGCCATTTGGCTTAAAACAATAAATCTAACTAAATGGACTCAGATGTTTGACATGTTGTTATTCAGGTTTCTTCCTAATATTATTTGTAAGTTTCACATAAACATTACCTTAATATTTGAACCAACATATTGCCTGAAGCTCAAGAAGCAAAGCAACACTTAAGGCCACTTTTAATTATAAAATATTTACGTTCATATTAATGAAAAAATTTTAAATACTACATCACAAAGTCCCCCCCCCCCAATTTTTCTGACAAAATAAGAGGACTAACTTGGCACTAATGGCACTAATGTAAGACTAATGTAAAACAAATAACCTAGTTGACTTTATACAGTTTGCCCTGAGCTGAACTTTCAGTCTTAGTGCTCAGTCATTGATGACCTTGAGCTTTCTGGTTGGTGTTTCACTGCACTACTCAGAGACAAGATGGAGAGAGAGAAGAAAGTAGACCCATTTTATCATGAATTGTGTATGATCTCGTACAGAGGCTATATATATATCAAAGTCGCCACCCTTAATGAATTTACAACTGAGGTGGAGAGATACTTGAGGATCACTTCCTCCAAGAGGCCTTTTCTAATCCTTTATGCGCACGCTATCATTGTATTTGCCACACTGCATTGTAATCCACTGTTTATACACCATTTCTTCCTCCAGTCTGGTGGTTAATCTTTTTGTGGTTAAGAATCCTCTTGAGAATCAGATGGAATCTATGATTTCTTCCCTTGGAAAAAAGTGTTCATCAGAATCTACTCACTAAGTTGGCAGGCTGTTTCAGAAAAGTCATGGACACTTTGAACTTTTCTATGCCAAACTGTGGACCTGTAGAGGATGGGCCTATACCCAGTTTATCTTTGAATTCATGTCACCTAACACAGTGGGTAATACATGTGGGTGTCCAACTGCTATTTGTTAAGACATATCTGCATAAAAATATCACCAACATATATATATATTTTCTTTTTTTCCCCCAATTTTTATTAATTTATTTTTGTTACAGATGTTTCTCCCCCCCCACCCCAGATCACCAACTATATTAAAGCCGTTTCAGACAAATTCTTCGTGAGTACATGTCAAAGTTTTGTTTCAAGCCTACTGCAAGGTGGTACTTTCCAATAAGTCCAGTTCAAAGATTTCTTTCCTGATAGATCTATATTTTTCTTAGGAAGAAAGGGTAGCTAGATAACATTGATAGATTAGGTTCAAGAATGAACATTTGGTTAAAGGTAACTAAGTTCCTCACAGGATAGATGGTCAAATGTACCAGTCTAAGTTTATCAGGAAATTGTTTAACTCTATTATCAGAAGTACTTGGTAATTCCCAGAATAAACTGTTCTTCACATCAGATAAAAAGTTTCTGACCAAGGCTGCCTTATCTTTGGCTTGAGACAATTTTCTAACAGTAGAAATCGACAAACACATTTATTCTAAGAAGAGCAATAGAAATTCAGGAAGGGAAAAGTTACTAGATTGATATGACTGGGAAAGGCCTCAAAGTTATCCTTGAAGGGCGGGTGTAGCCTTGATAGGTAGGTGGCTACTGAGGTAGTAAGGCATGGTCTGTGGTTCACCAGAAGTAGAGTTCCGTAGACAGGTGGTTGAAGCTAAGAGTAGAGACAAATGTTAGTTGGATTTAGAGTAGGGTGGACCTTCAAGGGTGGAATAAGATGTTTGCACTTTAGCCACTGAAGGTGTCTAAATAGGGGCAGAACATACTCCAAATGACATCATAATTAGCTTGAGTTGGTGCAGTGTGCAGGAGAGAGTAAAGGGCAGGGTAGATTGAATACATACAGATGCTAAGATGCTCCCTAGGCATGAAATAATAAGGATCTGAATGAGGTGATGCAAATTGGGATGGCAAGGAGGAATGATGTCAGAATATCTTGCAAAGGAAAAATGCAGGTTTTAATACCTGGTATATAGAGAATGGAATTTGTGAGCTTTAGCAGAGGTGGAATTCACTGATTAGAGTTTCATCTTTCCTTTCCTTGAACACTCCCTGATGAAGATGCAAGTAATCACAAAATGAAGAGACCAGCAGGGGGAGATGGAAGAAGACAACAGATGATTAAATCCAGGTGCATGAGGCTGAGGTTAGGTGAGTGGCAAAAAGGTGAAACCATTAATGGATAGGAGTTAGTCGCTCACTTTTAGTTGTTCTTTAATTCCAACTATTTTGGATAGTCCTTTAAGACAGAAACTTTGTTTTTGGCATTTATCATCCAGACTATCCTAAACCTGGGTTCCCCATCTCTCCCCACACTCCAGTAATGAATAGTAGCACAGATTCTCCTATGAAAGGAAGATAAAAGAAATGGATCATGAAGATTGAGTGCTGCAGAAAGAAAAAGTAAGAAAAAAGAATGTGATAAGGAAAAAAGAGATAAGAAAAAAGTGAACACAGTGAGAGATGATAAGTTCCACTTGATGATGGGCTACTATAGTTTGCAAACTCTGATCATTGAGGATGGTGTCATACTGGAGATACCATCTAAGGTTGCTGAGATCAGTTCTCTATTGAATCCACTTATTACTGTTTTCAGGTAATAAAACACTAGTTCTCCAAGGTTTGGTTGATAGAGCAGGCATGAGTATGCACATTAGAGATGCCAGGAGTAAGAAAAATAGCTCTATAGAAAGAAAAAAATAATAAAGAAATGGTGGACAAATGATAGAGAAGTAGAGTTGAGAGACAGACAGTGCCAGAGAAGAAATTAGGATAGAGTGAAAAATTAAGGGGAACTTTGGGGCAATAATAGAGACCTTAAAAGAGATTTTTAAAAATCATTGGAAGATAATAGTTTGCCATTTGCTTTGCAATGTTAAACCTTTTCCCTACCATTCCACAAAAATATTGAATAAAATTCCAGTTTTTTTTCATGACTTCTGGAATTGAATTAGCTTTGAGGATGAGTTAAAATGCTGAGCACAACTTTCTCTATGAGATAGGGTCAAGAGGAAAGCCTGTTTAGCTCAGGAATCATGTAATTTCTCTTTTTTCTTTCCTGTTGCTGTCCTCTTTACCCTTTTATTGTCTACTAGCATCTCTACCAGGGACATCTAAGGAAGGGAAAGGTGAAACTTGGATAAAAGAATTTCATTGCCATCAAATCATCCATCACCAGATGTTGACTGAACACATACAATTAAAGTGTTATGCTAGGATATAGGGGCGATCTGAGAAATTAAGCTCTGGGGATGCTCACAATCTATTCAAAGAGGAAAAGACATGGGCCCTTGACAAGGGAAATGACTGATGGGTTCTGCAGGGATCCTTTAAAAGCTCAGCCCTGCCCTGCCTTACCCAGCTGCACCACATAAAAGCAGCCTTGGTCTCTCATCTCACACTCTCCTTTCTCTAGCAGAGTGATGGGCTGAGCTGTGGTTTCAAAGTCACAATCCAAAAAGAAGAGAACTCTTTGCTTTCTTGGATAGTGGCAGCATAATGACCAGAGGTGGTGAAAAGAGCCCATTATGGACATAATTCATGTTCTTGTTCAGTTCAGTAAGAGGACACCACAGGCCTTTCTGACCTTTATCTTTTAGATGTAGACCTGAAATCTCCTTTTGAGGTCACACAATTTACTTTTTCTTTCTTTTTTTTTTTTTTTAATAGTTCATGCACTCTTGGGTGCATCCTTTAGTATAATTCAATTCAATGAGTACAGATTAAGGATCAAGGAACAAGACACTCCACCCAGGGTCTGGGAGATGCAAAGACAAGTAAAAATAGGGTTTCTGCTCTCAAAGAGTACAATCTAATGATGGGGGTTAGGGAGAAGAAAAGCCCCCTACTAACTGCAGATCATCTGTCAAATTGATAAATCCCCCAAAGAGCAAATCAATCAATGAAAAGAAGCTGGTGCATGGAGGCCTTCAGTACACGTTTGTTGAATGGATGGTGGAGGGATGAGCAGTATCTGCCATGATTGGTACCTTCCATCACTGAGAATTGTGTTAACACTACTTCAGATTTTGGCCCAGTTGGTGCTGTGCAAAGTCTTATTTCTCTCAAACTGGTGTTGAGAGAATGCTGCTGCTAATTCTATGAAATCTACAGGTGCATCCTGTTATTGTTACACTGAGTTGAATTTCTACAGTTTGTAATTTCCACCAGATTTTACTAGATGGGGCACAGGGGTTACTGTGGAAAACCAAAATCCACAATGAATCAAATAACTCTCCCCTACTCACATGTCAAGTTCCCAAGGAGCTATTTGACTGTTGTGAATAGCTCTGCCTATAAAATACTGGAAGAGAACAGTTGGTTTCTATGAATCAAAAACGGAGTCCTCCATCTGTGATAGCAGAAAATTGACTTTGTTCTTGTTTCGCAGCTTATAATGACCATTCTTCTTGGATCTCACAGAGACTGTCTAGAAGTCAGATTCCTTTTTCCCCTTTCCATTTGAGGGCTGGATGTGTTGGTTGGATGAATATCTGCAAAGCCCCCTCACCTCTTCCATCATGACTCTAGTTTAGGTATGGATGGTAATACATTTTGTCTTTCAAGCCAGCACTGATCAGTTACCACCGGCTGCCTGGGGCAGGTCCTGGGGCTCCAGCTGAGCTCAGTGGGCTGTAGGTATTAGGATCAGACCTGTAGGCATGCCTGTGTCATTTTTGTCTAGATGTCTACCTAGCTTTCCAAGGAACTTTCCAATGTATCTTTTCACATCTCCATCATTCTTACCCATTACTTCCAGTTTAATCTTCTTGAAGAACACTGTTATTTTTTCCCTTCAGAATGTCCATAGTGTCTGTGAAATGAAACCCAGATTCCTTAACCTGGCATTCAAGATCCTTCATAATCGGCCCTAGTCTATCTCTTCAACATGAATTCTTCACCTCTCTCTTTCATGCTGTCTTTGCTACAGAAAAACAAACAACAAAAATCAACTGCTCATTAATCCTCCAACATGACCTCCTCTTTTCTTGGTTGTCTCTGCCAAAACCCTAAGTCTAAATCTCACTCACTCTTTAAGATCCAGCTCAGATGCCACCTCCTAAAAGAAACTTCCCCGTATTCCTACATCAAGAAGTGCCCTCTCTCCTCTGTGTCTCAGTAATATCAATAATAATCACTAGCATTGATTAAACGCATACTACATGGCAGTCACTGCGCTAAGCACTTCATGTGTATTATCTATCTCATTGACTTCTCACAGGAATTGGATGAGATCAGTGTGCTATCACAATTTCCATTTTATAAATGCAGACATTGAATCACATTGTGGTTATGAAACGCCCACACTCACACAATTACTTAGGGGTGGTATCATGTCTAGATCCCCCGGTATCATGTCTAGATCTACCTCTTAAACAACACTGCTATTTCATCACTCTGCATTTTCAAGTTTATAACTGTGTTATTGGTTTTTGGAGACACGGCTGATCATTCCAACATGTATTTAGAGGCATTTGCCTCCTCTAAGTCACCTTTTTATTCCCAGTGCCTAGTGCAGTACCTTGCACATAATACATGCTCAGTATCCGTTGAATGAATGATTGGATAGAGCTCTGGTTTGGGGAGACAAGATTAATATGGTGTCAGCCTCAACTGTTTTTTCATCAGGCTTTTACGTCATAGAACTGGGTTTGAGGAAAAATATTCAATTATGGTATATCTGAGTATACAATTAAGCAATGTGTTACACAGGTTTGATTGTACTCATATCATCAGTTTCAGTAGTCAGGATGGTCAGTATTCTCAACCATGAATTCAGAGAATTGGGTGTAATTAGCTAGCTGATGTGAGTTCTTTTCTTTTAGGAGCAAAGTGTGCTGTTCTCTTAAGAGGACTTGCCTCTTCTTAAGAGCTGATGGGCCTCCATAAACTGAGCTGGGTAGCCTTGTCTTCTGAGTGTGTGGGCCTAGGGAGGGTAAGGAGAGAGGAGGATAATATTTTGCTTCTTTTGGTTTTGAGCAACTTTGCCCCTCCATAAAAACTGACAGCTTTCCCCACACTTTTTTCCAGCAACTTCTACTTTCATTGCTTGAGAAAACAAAATAAAAATTGGGAACAGAAACAAAATAGAGACTTTTCAGCTAATTTCATAATAGGTCACCTTTTTTTTTTTTTTTTTATGACACCTGGTAGATTAAAATAGAACAAAAAAGTCTGTCTGAAGAACCTAAAAGCGACTTTAGCAAGTGGTTAAATTCATGGAATCCATGTATCTGTTTCATCAGTCACAGCCAGATGAGGTATTAACAATACCTCGAATTGATGAAATTTATTTTTTCTGAGAAGTTCAGAATGTTTTGAGTTATCTCCTTTTTCCCCTCCCCAAACTACTATGAAATATTCTATTTCTTGTTTGATAAATGAAGCGATTGAGATCCTTTGAGATTAGGTTAATTTCATCCATGGTGAAGACAAGACTGATTTCTAATTTTCTCACTTGTCTGTCTTTTTTTAAAAAACCCATAGCTCTCCTATTATTATCCATATTTCCCCATGCTGGTGACTTGTTTGTCTGCTTTATACAGAGAAGAGAATTATTTATTTTCTACTGAGCTCATCTTTTGGTGCTCTGTTACTGCTGCTATTTATTGAGTACCTACTATGTGCCAGGCACATTGCATGGGCATCAAGTAAAAATAAAATAGACAAAATCCTTGTCATTATTATAGTGTTTAAGTTCTGATGCAGCAGACAGACAATAAGCAAATAAATTAATATATAGTGTAATGTTTCATGGTGATAAGTGTTACAAAGAAAAATAATGCAGGTAAGTAAAGCATGCCTGGGATGGGGGCGGAAATGATGCTTTTATAGGTGCATATGTCAAGAAAAGCCCCTTTGAGAAGGTGATACTTGGCCAGAGACCTCAATGAAGTAAAGGAACAAGCCATGTAGCTGTTAGGGGAAAGAGCTTCTCTGTGGCATGAAGGAGCCTGACACCCTAGCCCCAGAAACCAGGCTGGTGTGAGTGGGTGAGTCAGAAGACAGAAATGAGAGGGTCCAAGGGAGTAAAGCAATCAGGTTATTGCATTTGTCCAAGTGAGATGATGGTGGCTTGGTCTGAAGTTATAGCAGTGGAGATGGTGAGAAATGCCCACTTTGGGGATCTATTTTAAAAGTAGAGCCCACAGAGCTTGCTTGATTGATTGGATGAAGGATGTAAGGAAAATAGGAGTGAGTCCTCAGTGAAAGATGTTGCCATTTACCAAGATAGTGAAGGTGAGTAGAAGATGGTTTAGGGTTATGAGGGAGAGGTGGAATCAAGAGTTCTGTTTTGGCCGTGGGTAATCGGCATCTAAGTGGATATTGTGTAGGTGTTGGATAAGTAACTCATTTGAGGAGTTGTGCTCTAAAGGTGAGCAGAGAATATAAGGCAGTAGCTGGAAGGAGTTGTGAGGCTAGTGAATTTATTTTTCAATAGACTATTTTTTAGAGTGGTTTTAGGTTCATGGAAAACTTGAGTGGTAGACATTTCCCAAATACCCAATACCCCCTTCCCCTGCCTCCTCCACTATCAACATCTACCACCAGATGGTACATTTGTGATCATTCATGAACCTACACTGACAGGTCATCATCACCCAGAGTCCATAGTTGACATTAGGGTTCACTCTTGGTGGTGTACATTCTACAGGTTAGAGTATCATACAGAGTAGTGTCACTGCCCTAAAATCCTCTGTGCTCCACCTAGTCATCCCTCTAACCCTTGGCAATTATTGAGATTTTTTTTTTAATTGTATTTTTGTTTTTTAAGAAGGGAGTTATGGTATAGTGGTATGCTGATAAAAATACTGGAGAGAGAGAGAATTATTATTATTATTGCAGGCACAATGTTTTTGAATAAGAGAAAGGCCACAGGATTTGGTACATAGATGAAAGAACCAGCTTGAAATACCAGCATAGATAGTCCTTCTATCTGGTGAATAGTGGGTCAGAGTTAGGTCTGCTAGTAAATGTGGCAGTGGGAGGTGAGATGAATATCTTCTCATTGCCTAATTTTCTTAGTGAAATGAGAAGCAACGTCATCATCTGAGAGGCAGGGGGAGGACAGAAGGTATTAGATGAGAGGTCTTATTCAACAAGTTCTAACTATTATGTGCCAACCACCATTTTTGGACCTAGGGAAACAGCAATGAACAAAATAATGTCCCTACTTTCATGTAATTTACATTCTAGTAGATTGGAAAAGGCGTGAGAGGTGAGAGTGACTATTAGGTAGTTTTGCTGCAGTGATTAATGGCTCCAAAGTTTCAGTGGCTTACAACAGAAAATGTTTCGCCCATGCTACATGTCAACTGAGAGTGATCTACAGCTCTGCCATGAGGATAGACTAAAACTCAGCTCCGTCTTGGTCTTGGTTCCCAGATCTCAGCTTTCATTTCAAATATTTTTAAAGCATGAAAACTTTCTTCTTCTTTAAAAAAAATTATTTTACATTTGGAAACCAATGTTTAAATCAACAAAAGCAGAGTTACTTTAGTTGAAGTGAGGTGGTGAACTCTGCGAGAGTTCATCAACCCAGAAGCTCTCTGAACCTTGTCTTTTTGGGGTTTTATGGGGGGCTCTAATTACATAGGCACCACTGATTAAATCATTGGTCACTGGTGATTGAACTCAGTCTCCAACCCCTCCCCTAAAAGCAGGGGGTTGGACTGAAAATTCTAATCCTCAATCATAGGGTTTGTTCCCCTGGTTACCAGTCTCTGTCCTTAGGTGCTTTCCAAAAGTCGCCTCATTAACATAACAAAAGACACCTATATCACTCTTATCTCTGAGGAAATTCCAAGGGGGTTTAGGAGCTCTGTGCCAGAACCAATGTCAAAAAACAAATATATATTTATTATAAATTACAATATCATACTCTTTATGTCATAACAGGTTCAGAACTCAGAGGCGAGAGAGAGAAAATTAATTATCACCCTGAAATCCCAACGCTGTGGGTATAATAGAAAATATTTAAGTATTAAATAAGGTGATAGGGCTTATGGTTTCTTTCAACCCTAAGATTATATGTCTCTACAATGACTGTTCAATTACATCCCCTTCTCTCACTCAAGAAAGCATAGAGACATGCAGGAGAGTCACTCTATGGCCTTTAACAGAAAGGTGACCCAAATCAAGCTTGAAAAAGATGTTTCAGATTTTTTTTCTGTACTGGAATGATGTCCACACAAGCAAAATGTCTCTTCTTAGAGCAGGGAAAACCAACCACCGTAGAAAAGGGGAACAAGTGCATGGAAACAAATTAAATTCTATTTTTCAACTGTTTTGTAATGGAGAGAAACTACATTTTTGCTCAAGGAAGAAGTCTTACATAAAGGAAATGAAGGCAAGGACGGAAGAAGGGATACCTGTAAGAAAACAAAAAATTCACTACCACTTCTTGTTCTGTTTCTTAGAAGGTCACAATTACAGATATTTCGATAAAGATGTTTTCTTTACTGCTTGTGTTCTTTTCACATGATGAGGGAGATACAGCTGGCACTGTTCAGTCACAACGCTGCCACCTTACCTTGAGAAACAGTGAATGGTAGGAGGTGAGGAAAACAGAAGAAAACGTTTTCATTTTCCCCTCGGTCATCTTTATCATTTTTCTAACCACACATATAGGTGTACTCCACACTTTTTATCTTGGTTCTCATGCTCCCTGTTAGGAAACAATCCTCTGGTTTAAGAATGTGTGTTTTGGTGTCTGAGAGTGGACTGTGAGCAATCATTATTTGGAATTATTTAGACCAGAAAACTTTAAGTAGGATCATAGATAAGTCACTGAATATCAATAGTCGATCCTTGAGTTTGTAATTAAGTATACAAAAATGATAGTGTTGCCATCGTAATTAGCTAGCTAATATTAATACTGGGAAAGAAGCAAAGAGGTGGCCAGACATTGTAAACATAATCATCTGGGCAGCTTCACTAGGAAAGATGCAATTTTATGCTACCCAGGGAAGCACCGCTCCATTCCCTGAAAATCACGGGGGGAAGGGAGATGGGTACATGCACAGAGAAGTCGGGGTGCTTGCCTGTCAATTTAACCTAAAAAAAGATTATTGGCTAGATGGATGAAGCCCCTGCAAATGCCCAGAATCTTAGAAGGTTAAAATCTCCAGACAAATAATTCTAGCTCTCTTGTTCCCCTTGTTTCACTCATGCTTTCTTGCACTCGCTTGCTCCATGACCCACACTGGCCTGCCATGTGGCCCTAGAAGCCCTGGTCCATGGCCATGTGAATCCCACACACAGTGGACTGCAGCAGGGAACACAAGCTAACCTAGCCAGATGCTAGACTGGGTTGAACCTTAATATGGAGCAGAAATTCTGGGCAGTGGCTTTAATCCTTTTAAAGGATTAAAAGGAGGGAAGGATGGAGGGAAATGGGACCCTGAAGGGGAACTCCCTTAATGTTATCTCATCCATAAAGCTTTCCACGATACCTCCTCTTCCTCCTGTGGGGCCTCAGAAAATTGTTGTTCTCCCAGCACCACAGGAGTTCCACTTCCACAAATCACAGGTGGGGACACAGAGAGCACCCCACTGATAACAATAGGAGATGATTTCTTGAAATCTTTATTACCAATGACATTTTTATATAAGATACTACATAGTATGCAGGTGGTCAGTACACAAAACCCTAGCGCTAAGAAATAAATTACCTTCTGAAACAAAAATTAACAGGGGAATGCAAGCCCCCATAGAAGTCAAACAGAAATTATTGTCATGAATGTCTGGGAACACATGTCCAATGAAGATAATGTGCGTGTAAGAAGTGGGGAGAGCTGGAATATGAATATAATTTTTAAAAACTTAAATCTGGCCTGGGTGGTGTGGCTCAGTGGTTGAGCATCGACCCATGTACCAAGAGGTCACCGGTTCGATTCCCGGTCAGGGCACATGCCCAGGTTGTGGGCCAATCCCCAGTGTGGGTCATACAGGAGGCAGCCAAATGATGTTTATCTCTCATTGATGTTTCTATCTCTCTCCCCCTCTCCCTTCCTGTCTATCTAAAAAACAAAATAAAAATAAATAAATAAATAAAAATAAAAACTTAAATCTGATCATTTTTGGTTGCCTGTTGAAAGAATGTACTACAGAAGGAAGATTGACTACAGAGAGTTTTTGAAAGGAAGCCCAAAGAGCAAGACTTTGTTGTCCAAGGAGAAAGAGCTCTACTCATCCAATGGGAGTGCTTTCTATGTGGATGAGGATGGACACAAGCAATATTGTAAGAATCAGCTCAAGATAACTAATTGTCCAATGCTTGGCCTTACCTTATCCTCTTAGGTTCCAAAGTTTTATTCTAGAATCTTCTCTCATTACCAGTCTCTTAAAAAAAAAAAAAAAAAAATCCGAAGTAAAGCCTAAAGTAACGGGCGTCTTGTGGTCATTAAGTCCATGACTTGAAATGGTGGTGTCCTGACACTTTGGTGGGTCTTTACCTGTAGTGAGGAATGTGAAGTAATCAGTTACAAAGATACCAGCATTTGCCAGTTTCATAAATTAGACCAGTTATCCTTAGAACTTCATTCCAACTGACCTGTGTATGGCTCTTCTTTTGAGAGAAAAGTGAATGAAATTGCAGCTGGAACCCATTCCTGGAAATCTGCTTAAGGTATATTTTGGTGTGTTTCATGTGTGTCATGACATATCTACTTCAGTGACCCATATGATGCACTTGAGTTTCCTCTCCTCCATTGTCCCCTTTGTGTACCTCATACCCATTTCCAAGTTTCCTCTCTATATTCAGCCCAGAGCTGAGTCACATACACAATACAAATAAGTTACTATTGATGATGATGAAATCCTGGAAAATTGGAATGTGTGCACACTGTCTTAAAATGGCAATAGCACCAGAAGCAATTTAAGGACCTGCTGTTGACCCACCAGGAGACCTCAAAGGTGAGAGTCCTCAGCTTTCTTGTATTCCTTCTTAAATATTTCCAACACCTTCACCTTTGAAGTTTTTAACATTAGATCAAAAGTATTCCAACTCTATGTTGTCTATAAGACACCCACTTTAAATACAAAGACACATACAGATTCAAAGTAAATGGATAAAGAAAAATACACCATTCTAACACTAGCCAAAAGTAAGCAGGAGTGACTATACTAATTTCAAACAGAACAGACTTCAAAGCAGGGCAATTCATCAAGGATGAAGCAGGACATTACATAGTAATAAAGAGGTCAAGTCTCCAAGAAGAAATAACAGATCTTAATGTGTACTTACCTAACAACGGCATCAAACTACATGATGCAAAAACTGACAGAACTGCAAGGAGAAATAGATGAATCATAGTTGGAGATAACACCCCTGTCTCAGAAATGGACAAATTCAGCAGGCAGAAAATCAGTAAGCAGGTAGCTGAACTTAACACTTTCAATCAACTGGGTATAATGAATTTATAGACTGCTTCATTCCACAGCAGTAGACTACATATTTTTCTCAAGCTCACATGAAACATTCACCAAAATAGATCATATTCTGGGCCATAAAACACACCTTAACAAATTTAAAAGAATAGAAATTATACAATGCCTGCTCTCAGACTACAAAGGAATTAAACAGAAATCAATAACTTAAAATTCCCCCAAATATGTGGAGATTAGCACATAGGTCAAAGAAGAAATCTTAAGAGAATTAAAAATATATTTTGAACTAAATTAAAATGAAAACGCAACTCATCAAAATTTGTGGATACAGAGAAAACAGTGCTTAGAAGTTAATTTGCAGCACTGAATGAATATATTAGAAAAGAAGAAAGATCTAAAATCAATTATCCATGTTTCCATCTTAGGGACCTAGAGAAAGTAAAGCAGCTTAAGCCTAAAGTAAGCAAAAGAAAATAAATAATAAGAATTGGAGTAGAGCCCAGCCGGTGTGGCTCAGTGGTTGAACATCAACCCATACACCAAGAGGTCGTCGGTTCGATTCCTGGTCATGGCACATGTCCAGGTTGTGGGGCAAATCCCCAGTTGGGGGCATGCAGGAGGGGGCCAATCTATGTTCTCTCTCATTGATGTTTCTGTCTCTCTCTCCCTCTCCCTTCCTCTCTCTCTAAAATCAATAAAGACAAATAAATAAATAAATAAAAAGAATTGGAGTAGAAATCAATAAAGTTGAAAACAAGTAATCAATAAAGAAAAATCAATAAAACCAAAAGATGGTTCTTTGAAAAGAGCAATAAAATCAATAACCCTAGCCAGGCTAAGAAAAAAAAAAGGGTCGGGGGGGAGACAAAAAATATTATTTTTGGAAATAAAAGAGGGGACCCATGGACATTAAAATGATAATAAAAGAATACTATGAACAACTCTTTGCCTACAATTTTACAACCTAGATAAAATGGACCATTTCACTGAAAGATACAATCTGCCAAAACTAACATTTACAAAACTAAACATACTCTTATTATACAATCCAGCAATTGAGCTCCTTGGTATTTACCCAGAAGAACTGAACAGCTATGTCCACACAAAAACCTGTACAGAGAAATTTTCTTCATAATTACCAAAATTTAGAAGCTACCAAGATGTCTTCCAGTAGGTAAATGGATAAATGTACTGTGGTATATCCAGACAATGGAATATTACTTGGCACTAAAAAGAAATGAGCTATTGAGCCATGAAAAGACATGAAGAACTTTAAATGCACATTACTAAATAAAAGAAGCCAATCCGAAAAGTCTACATACTGTATGATTCCAACTATATGACATTCTAGAAGGGGCAAAACTATAAAGACAAAAAAAAGACATTGGTTGCCAGAGGTTGGGGGTGGGAAGGAGATGAATAGGCAGAGCATGGATATATGTCATTATACATTTGTCCAAACCCATAGAATGCTCCAGAATATTTTTAAGGATTATCTCCCATAGAATGCTCCAGAATATTTTTAGGGGTTATCTCCCACTCTCTGCAGCCCACGTGTCTTATAAAATCTTGCAGCAGGCTGGCCATTTCTTGTCCATCTGGCCCAATTAGAAAAATACCAGTGTGATGTTCTGCAGGATGTCTGGACCATCTCAGAACTCTTAAAAATATTATGATAGAAGGTAGGAGAGTAAACATGGCCCAGGGGCAAACCTGTAACTGTAGATGGGTGTCTCTTGCAACTATTTCTGATTGAAATAAAAAATAATTCATTGGCTAAATCATAATGTTGCCTGTTATTTACCTGAGGCAGTGTTAATCTGCTCTGGTAAAAGTACCATATTTGCTGTGGTAGCTGCAACTGGGGCTTCTACTTGGTTGACTTTATGGTAATCTGCTAGTATTTTTCAGGATCTAGCTAATGTTTCCTGAGGTCACACTCGTGAACTTAATGGAAATATGATAGGGACCACCACCCTGCACCATTTAGATCAAGGGTTCACAAACTATGGTCCATAGGCCAAATTCAATTCACTGCCTATTTTTATACAGCCTGTGAGCTAAAAATGGTTTCTACATTTTTAAAAAATATATTTTTTTATTGTTAACAGTATTACAGATGTCCCCCATTTCTTCCCCAGCTTTGTCCCCCTCCTCCTAACACCTACCCCACCCCAGGCCTTCCCCACACTATTGTCTGTGTCCATGGGCAATGCATATAAGTATATAAATTCTTTGTTTAATCTCTTCCTATCCCCCTATCTCCTCTCTGAGATCTGTCGGTCTGTTCCATGTCTCCATGCCTCTGGATTTATTTTGTTGGTCAATTTATTTTGTTCATTAGATTCTACAAATAAGTGAGATCATGTGATATTTGTCTTTCTCTGACTGGCTTATTTTACTTAGCATAATACTCTCCAGGTCCATCCATGCTATCTCAGAGGGTAAGAGATCTTTCTTACAGCTGCATAGTGTTCCACTGTGTAAATGAACCACATGTTTTTTTTAATCCACTCATCTACTAATGGGCACTTGGGCTGTTTCTAGATCTTAGCTTTTGTAAATAGTGCTGCTATGAACATAGGGGTGCATATATTCTTTCTGATTGGTATTTCAGGATTCTTAGAATATATTCCTAGAAGTGGGGTCATTGGGTCAGATGGAAGTTCCATTGTTAACTTTTTGAGGAAACTCCATACTGTTTTCCATAGTGGCTGCACTAGTCTGCACTCCTACCAGAAGTGTACTAGAGTCCCCTTTTCTCCACACCTTCGCCAGTATTTGTTTGTTGATTTATTGATGGCCAACATTCTAGCAGGTGTGAGGTGATATTTCATTGTGGTTTTAATTTGCATCTCTCTGATGATTAGTGACGCTGAGCATGTTTTCATATGTCTATTGGCCATCTGTATGTCCTCTTACAACTCAGCAAAAAGAAGACGAACAATCCAATTAAAAATGGGCAAAGGTGCCTGGCCGGTGTCGCGCAGCGGATTGATCATTGTGCCATGGACTGAGAAGTCCTGGTTCCATTCCTGGTTAGGGCACATACCCCGGTTTTGGGCTCGATCCCCAGTGGGGGGTGAACGATTGATCAATGTTTCTCTCTCACATCGATGTTTCTATCTCTCTCTCCCTTCCACTCTCTCTAAAAAAAAAAAAAAAAAAATCAATAAAAACATGTTTTAAAAAATGGGCAGCCCTGCCCTGGCCAGTTTGACTCAGCGGTTAGAGCGTCGGCCTGCGGTCCAGAGAGGCCCGGGTTCGGTTCCCGCTAAGAGCACGTACCTCGGTTGCAGTTTGTCCCTGGCCCTGGTTTGGTTGTGCGGGAGGCAGCCACTCGATGTGTTCCTTTCACGTCGATGTTTCTCTCTGTCTCTCTCTTCCTCTCTCTCCCTCCCACTCTATCTGAACAAAAAAAAAAAAGGGCAGCCCTGGCTGGTTTGGCTCAGCGGTTAGAGCGTCAGCCCGTGGACTGAAGAGTCTCGGGTTTGATTCTGATGAAGGGCACGTACCTCGGTTGCGGTTCCGGCCTTGGTCAGGTCATTCAGGAGGCAACTAGTTGATGTGTCTCTCTCACATTGATGTTTCTCTCTCTCTCTCTCTCCCTCCCACTCAATCTGATGATAGACGGAAAAATGTCCTCGGGTGAGGATTAAAATAAAGAAAAATGGGCAAAGGACCTGAATAGACACTTCTCCAAAGAGGACATACAGATAGTGTCTATATTTTTAAATGGTTTAAATCAAAAGAAGAATATTTTGTGATACATGGAAATTATATGAAACTCAAATTTCAGTGTCCATATGTAAAGTTTTATTCAAAATCAGAAATGTTATTTACATATTGTCTATAGCTGCTTTTGTGCTACTATAGCAAAGCCAAATGTTTGCACTAGAGACTGTATGGTCTGCAAAGTGCAAAATATTTACCAACTCCTGCTTTATATCCTTAAGTGTGATACTGATCTTTGCCATCTTTCCCATTCCCTGGGGCGTGGTATTTGTTTTTATTTTCTGTCTTGATTTGGGAGAAGGGATCTTCAGAAGCTTTTCTTCGGCCTTTTCCACTATAATAGCCCTCACCCACAGGCCACCCACCCCATAGGCCAAGGAACCTAGGTAGGGGGTGTGGCAATTCTCAAGTATGTCAATCTCAATTACACACTCAGAAACTGTGAAAATGGACCACTGGGTGGGTCCATGTAAGCTGGACCTTGGCCGGGATTCCATTTATTATCTGTCCTGTTATACCCCAACTTGAACAAGGGGGCCATATAATCCTTCAGGTCTCTGGGTAACAATGTCAGCAAGATTTCTCAGACTGTTTTATTTCTCTTTCCTCAGTACAGTTGCCCAATTAAAGTGCCAAAGGTCCCTTGAGTGAAGGACTGTGGGAATTATTATTATGTATACTGGCAGAGTTCTTCCTCCTAGGGAACCATCCTCCTCTTCTGTCAATGAATTCTGGGTCTAATAACTGGCTCAGAACTAGAAATTGGACAAGGGATCATATCTTTTTATTGGATGATTTCCGTCAGCCCCCTGGTAAAACATCCTTTATTTCTTCTGACAGTACAAGCTGACAGTACCTGACTGCCCAGCTAGGCTCACTGATAGCAATGGGGATGATACCTCTGGAAGAAAGGCCAGGTGCCAGCTCTTAATCACCAGAAGATTTCGGGGCGGGGGGAAATGAGGGGAGTGCAATTATCATAATGAGCAGCAGGGTTGATGGGATGGCAGCCATGCAGGCCTGACCTGCAGAGTTATGGAGATGACTGTTGGAATATGACATCTCTAGGGATAAATTCTCTGGCTGAGTTATGCTGTTCCCCAATCCTAGCTAGAGTCTAATGGCCAGGAGGAAGTAGGGAGAAGATTCTGTCTTGTGAGAAGAGGTTTTTGCATTGTCTTAAAACAAAAGGGGAATGTTGGTGGGGCCTAGTTTTCAGTGTTCTCTGCCCTCCCACTTTCTCAGGAGATGAGAGCCCCTTTGTAAGCTACTAGAGAATTCCTCTGGATTCCAAACTTGTCTTTCAGTTGTTTGTTAAACATCCACAGCTTTTTATTTTCTTTTTTTGTAAAATACCAATGGAACCTAGCAATAACCTTCTTCTATGGTCTTAATGTCTGTGTCCCCCAAATCCATATGTTGGAATCCTAAACCCCAAGGTGATGGAGTTAGAAGGTGGAGCCTTTGGGAGGTGATTAGGTCATGGGGGTGGCGCCCCCATGAATGGATTAGTGCCCTTATATGATGGGATTAGAATCCACCGGGCTCCCTAGCCCCTTCATGTGAGAACACAACAAGAAGAATCCGTCTGTGAAGCAGGAAGTGGGCCCTCACCAGACAACGAATCTGCTGGCACCTTGATCTTGGATTTACCAACCTCCAGAACTGTGAGAAATAAATTTCTGTTTATAAGCCACCCAATCTTTGGTACTTTGTTATATTAGCTTGAATGAACTAAGACACTATCCAATCCTATTGTCCTTATAATTCCTATTTCCTCAAACTTCTCAAATACCTAACATCTCACACCAGCTAGTGTATTTCTTTCCACTGGTGCACCATTCCAATTCACCCAGAAAGTTCTCTAAAATTCTAACTCTGTTCATATCCATTTAGGTTTGTTCTCTTTTCTCAAAGTCTTGCCATCCTGGCCTCACACCATGTTTTCAGCTGGGGCTATTATCAGATGTGCTGCTCCCACTGTGACCTTCACACTTATTTCCTGAGCACAAACACCCAGGTTTCACCTCTTTAAAAAAAAAAAAAAAAAAAAAAAAAAACCTGTATCTTTTCTTAAATCTCTACTATGAGCTCTTATTCATAGAGGCCATTGCTTCATTAAAAATTCATGACAATGTATTTGGTCCCAGGACTCATCTGTTCCATCACAATATTTTTCTTCAGTAACTTTGCTTTCTTCCTTTCTTTTTAGAGTATAACTTTGTATTGATCTGTGTTGGGTACATTTCCCATTTTTCATGTGTGGAAATTTCAATGGGTCAAGTTCTTCCTAAACAAGCTATTTACAGGGGCTTGGATAAGAAATATTCTGGGGTCATGATCTAGAGTAGCAGAAATTCCAAGGCACAGAGAGTTTGTGTTAGAATCTGTTTTTTGATTTTGGGGGGGGGGGGTGGTTTAGCCTTTATTTCTTTCCATTGTCAGATGCAAGGATACTCACATGTGGTTTCTCTCCTCTAACCTGCTTCTGAAAGGGTTAATAATGTTTTAACAAAATTAAACTCCATTCTGACCCTCAGCTACTGCACGTACACACCCTGGCAGTTTCTTTTTGTAAACATAAGGGCCTTGAGAAACCCAAAGAAAACTATAAAGATAAGGGGTTAATGAAGGCCTTGGGAAACTCAGAGGAACCATGAGAAGAAAGAGATTAATGATGGCCCTGACCTCTGCCGGAGCAGACTCCTTACCTCTGAGACAACTCGTACCAACCCAGACACCAATTACGTGGTGCCAAGAGAATGTGGAGTTTTTTTTAAGGTAATTTTTTTTAGTTTCTGTAGTTTGTGACCATAAAACCCAGAGAACAAAGAGACTTCGGCGCTAAGCCATTTTCGGCTTGGCCTGCCTCCACCCAGGCATATGTAAATAAAGCAATTTTGCTCTACATTGGCCTTGCGTTGTGGATGTGATCTCTCGCCGGCTCAGACCTTTTATTTGGTGCCAAAACCCGGGAGGTCTGTGAGGATCCCACATTGGGGGCAACCGAGGGCCCCTGGAGTCCTCCAGGCCTCCTGTCGGACTGGGACCGATCACATCCTCAGCCAGATACCGGACCTCCAACCTTTCCTGCCGATCCAGCATCAACACCGGACACTAATCCACTGGTGAGTGTTTATTTGCCTACTGGTCTGATTCTCCGGGCTGTCTCGTTATCCTCCGTACTGGACAAGAGAGCCAGGCTCTCAGTCACTACTGTGATCATCCCTCCGAAAATCCAGCGCTGGTCGGGACACGCTCCTCAGGAACCAGGTTCCCTCAGCTCACCATATATCTGGGGACGCCTGGCATAGGTGAGTTGCATGTCTCTCTACTCTAGGGGAGAAGCGAGGACGCCTTCTTCCTCCTCTAGTGTATCCGTCAGACCGCTAGGCCACGACATCTCACACCTTTAAGCTTCAGTTACAGCTTCCTGCAAAAGTGCCTTCTGCCCCACCTTCTCTGCTTCTCCTACACTTCATTTCCACTGGTTCAAACAAGGGAATGTGGTGTTTCTCATCGGTGTAAACCTCTTACTCTGGAGAGCTGACTTCTTCTGGTGTCTGAGATGTTCGGCTGCAGAGAGTGTTATCCTGTGCATGTGGCAGACCTTCCCCAGAGTCCAGAGTCAGGGATGCATTCTGGGTAAAGGAGTTTGCACTTCTGTTTCTGAGTCTATCTGTGGCTTTTGGTGACACCTGAGAAGATGAAAAGCAGTGTCAACTCTCCTGTTTCCTTTTCAAAGTAGGGGGCTCATTGAACCTTGGCGTGGATATTCAAAGTTGATAACTTTCTAAACCATAATATTGATCTTTGTCAAGTCTCTATGACACTGGGCTCAGAAATTCCAAGAGGGAACTCAATAAAATCTAAGGAAGCATCCAAGAATAGTAAATCCTACTGCAATGTTGTTGGAAATAAAATGCTATCTCGAACTTACAAATATTTTTCACTTTATGGAGATGGCATGTCACAATGAACTTGGTCTCTGCTCAAGTTTGACTAGTGGAATAAGGCATAGAGTTTCAGAGAACAGTCTTTGGAATGAGGAAGTTCTGGGTTCAGGTAGTTAGGACCTTAGGCAAATAATTTCTCTAAACTGCCATTTCTTCATCTGTCAGCACACAGGACAGACAGAGACTAATGGGGGACCAGGAGGAGTGAAAAACAAGTGGGTGCACTAGAAGGAAAACATTTTAGTTGACATGACAGTTTCATCAAAATTATAATTTGATCAAAAATGATTATTCCCTGGGACTCTGTGTGTAGTGATACTTTTCACATACCATGAAGGATGATTTTTGTTCACTTTTATATAACTTGAAGCAGATCTCTTATGAGGAGATTAGGTAATATATGTAAATCACTCAGCCCACAGCCTGGTACGTAGCAAGTGCTTGATAAATGGCATTGTTTGTCAGAATGGAAGGACAGGGGAGTTCCAATGGGAGCGAGGAGACTACACTGTAGAGTATCAGAAACCATCCAGTGCTAGAGATACGTACATCTGGAGGTAGCATCACTGTCCTGATCATTAGTTAAATTGCCTTCTCATCAGGAGGCAGCTTAATATATTAAAAAGCACACTAACTTCAGACAGAAAGACCTGAGTTCTCATCACAGTTCAGCCATTTACTAATTGTGGAATTTCAGCAAATTACTTGACCTCTCTGATTGTCAGTTTTCTGTTCATAGTAACACCTGTCTCGTTGGTATTTAGGGATAAATGGGCTGATTTATATTAAAATTCTCAGAACTCGGTGGCACTAGTTCTCCTCTACCATTCTATGAAAGTGTACCTCTGTGCTCAGCTGGCATCACTACTCTCTGCAACGCTTCTGCTCCACGGAGGGAGACCGTGTAACTTGAAAGAGTTATTAATCCCTCGAAACCCTCTGATCACAGATAAACTCATTTCCCGATCCTGCCACGTAAGCCACTGATTTGGCTTTGATGACCGGATCACACGCTGAGGACCACATTAAGGTTGTCACTCAAAGCTGTACTCTCGATCAAAGTTCTGAAGTGAGGCTTGTTTCTGCCCACACACTCTGGGGATGGCACCAAACTACATGATGGAAAAGATAACAGACCCCCACGGAGTCATCTCGCTCAGATCAAGGTCTTAGTCTCCCTGCTTGAAAAGTGGGAACATCACTGCTGGAAAGTAATAAAAAAAAATTTTTTATAATAAAATAGATCCACATTAAAGTAAAAACATGCAGAAAAATTATTTTTTAATATAAATTTCCTATTGAAAGGATTCATTTTCAACCAATCAAAACAATTAAAAATTTATGGTAAATCTTGTCAAACAAGCAGAACAGACATTGATTGATAGAAGGAGAGTTAAAACTTTGTTAAAAATTTCAGAAAACTCGACATACATTAAAAAAATTCTACTGGGAAAAAGTACAAATAAACAAAACATATAAATGCAGAACTGCTATAATCCCACCTACCAGAAGAAAAGCATATTGGCAAATATTCCTTACATACTTTTTCTGCATATAGTTATATAATTTTAAAACAAAATGGGATTCTTCCTTATAAACTGTCACCCAAAATAATGTAATTTCAGTCTTTATTATTGACTATTTAGTTTGTTACTGAATTTTTGCTTTTATAAACTTACAAAACAGGAATGACTCCAGAGAATGACTTAGGAAGAAAAAATATGGGGGGAGGACCAAAAAATTTTCTGAATAATGGACAAAACTGCTTCGAGTTATATAAAAATGAACAAAAATCATCCTTCGTGGTATGTGAAAAGTATTACTACACACAGAGTCCAAAGGAATAATCATTTTTGATCAAATTATAATTTTGATGAAACTGTCATGTTAACTAAAATGTTTTCCTTCTAGTGCACCCACTTGTTTTTCACTCCTCCTGGTCCTCCTCCAGTCTCTGTCTGTCCTGTGTGCTGTGGTGGTTCATTCTAGCCACTTCCTGCCAGCCTAAGCACCTCCCTCATCTTCTTCCTAGAACATCTGCCATGCTAATTTCTAATTTTTGACTTATTCTATCATCTACTTTCTGCCCTCCTCCCTCCAGGCTGAGCTCCGCTGGAGAAAAATCATACAACTTGTGTCACTAGGTGTCACTAGGTATGTTTGCTCTCCAGCCTGGACTGGCCCCCTGTGCCTCTTGTCTTATCCCTCTTCTGAATCTCCACAATTTGTGTATCCTTCCTTTTAATTGCGTGGCCTGGGTTACTGTCCTCCATCTCAGTAAGCCTTGGATTCTCAGTTTGTAAATTAAGAGTAATATTAGTTACCTTGGACAGGAAGTGGAAATAATAATGATGTTTCTAATATACTCAGAGACGAGAGGGAAAAATATTTCCTCCTGAGAATTAAACTAGGAAATTCCCAAACAATGAAGGTGACTGCATCTATGGTATGTAAATCAGAAAGTTGTCTGTCAATGTGCGACAACGATTTGGAAATGCACAGAACTCTAAGCAGAAGGAGGGCAGTTGTGGTAAACAGCCTGCAAACTGGAGACATGGAGCAAATGAGGGAGGCTTGGTAGACAGCAGATTTCACGTGGAGTGTCCCCAGGGCTCCTGGCCTCAGCTTCAGGGTTTTTGCCGACCCACCAAAACTATTGGAGGCACTTGGTATATTCATTTTATTTCTTCAATGTTCAACTTTCTTTCCCCTCTCACATTTAAAAAAAAAATTATTTTACTTTTTAATTGACTTTAGAGAGGGAGGAAGAGACGAAAGAGAAACTTCAGGTTACCTCCTGTACCCGACTGGGGATTGTCCCCATAACCTAGGTATGTATGTGCCCTGACCGGGAACAAACCTGCG
Source organism: Tadarida brasiliensis (assembly GCA_030848825.1). NCBI lineage: Eukaryota > Metazoa > Chordata > Mammalia > Chiroptera > Molossidae > Tadarida > Tadarida brasiliensis. Next base: position 89,651,135 of record CM061257.1, read on the forward strand.
ACCCTCCAGTGTATGGGACAATGCTCCAACCAACTGAGCCACTCTGGCAAAGGCTATTAATCACATTTTAAATCTTCCTGAAAGCTTAGCCCGAGCACTCCAGTCCTAAGCATGTTGTCTTACTGCCAGAATGTTCCCCGTCACGTGGTGGGGGGGGGGGGGGGCTGCTGATCCCCAGAGCTCTGGGAATAACTTTATTCTAGGACTGAGGATTTATGTTCTAATGCAGCACTAATATTTTGTTTAGGATTTTTGGATCGAGAGTCATAAGTGAGAATGGCCCACTGTTTTTGAGTATATTTGTTGGGTATCAATACTGTGCTGGCTACATATAAGAAATTGGAAGCTTTTCTCTTTTTTTAGGCTCTGAAACAGTACATCAGAATTCATTGGCCCTAAAGGCCTGGTAAATTCCCCTGTGGAAACATTGCAGAGTAGCTCTATGTATGCTCTTCTTCCCTGCTTCTCCTGTGACAGTTGGTCTGTTTAAATTGTATAATTCAAAGTCCATTTTGAGAAATTGTATTGTCCTAAAAAGTCTTTCTTTCATCCAGATTTCCTAATTTATTTGCTAAAGCTGAAAAAAGTCATCTCTTAAGATAATTGTACTTTCCTTTGCATCTGGAGTTAATTCTCCTTATTCCATATTTTGTATATTGTGCTTTCTCCCCTTTTTCTTGGTAAGTTAACAGCTAACCTATTTATTTTCAAAGAATTAGTTATTGGGTTTATTGTCTTAATTCTATATTTTTCTATTTTATTTTATTTTTAATTAAAATTTTTAAAAAATATATTTATTTTGGGGGTTTTGTTTGTTTGTTTATTTGTTTTAGAGAGAAAGAAGAAGGGAGAGGGAGAGAGAAACATCAATTCGAGATCAGAACATCATTTGGCCACTCCCCTGCATGCCCCCCACCAGGATCAAGCAGAAACCCAGGCATGTGCCCCAAATGGGAATAGCACCAGCAACCCCTCAGTGCACAGGATGATTCCCAACTGAGCCACAGTTGTCGTTAATTTCTGTGTGGTTTTTTAAAATTGTGATCAGATGTTATCTATATGGTTCTACTTATTGGAATATATTAAGATTTTCTTTGTGGCCTAAAATATGGCCAATAGTTGTGAGTGTTCCAAGGACACTTGAGAAGATGTAATCTCTGTGTAGAGTTTGATATATTAGATCTACCACATTAATTATATTTGTAGCTCTTCTTTATCCTTATTTACATCTTGTGCCCTTAATCTGGCAAGGACTATGCCAATTATTTCTGTCTATGTATTTTCTTTGTATCTCCTATAATCTTTGTTATGAATAATGAAATTATGTTATTCAGTGCATAGATATTCCTATTGTGATTATATTGTAACTCTTATGATTATAACAGGCCCTTCTTAATCTCATTTAATGCTTTCTGTCATGAAATCAACCCTATGTAATAGTAAGTTTGTGATCCCTGATTTCTTTGTTTGCATAGTCCTGGTATAGCTTTTCTATTCTTGTATTTTCGAACTTTCAAAATCACTCTCTCGTATACAACACAGAGTTATGTTATGGTTTATGCTCCAATCTGAAGCTGTATATTTTAACTAGGCTAATTTAACTCATTTATGTTTATTCATGTAAGATGTTTGATATTAGTTCTGTCATCATGTTTTGTTATGCTTTCTGTTTTGTAATTTTTTCCAAACATTTCACTATGTGATTTTGTTTGATTCATACATGTTTTGATAATTTGAAAGGTTTGTATTTTTGTTTTAGGTTAGCATAATAATTATAATGTTACCTGGTGTCCTGAATCATCTATTTCTTTGGATTGTCTATGGACTCCTTACTATATTTCTTTCACTTCTCCTTTACTTGATTGCTAGATTTTAGTTGATTATATTCTTTCTTAGTATATCTTTGTTCCAAGATATATACTTAAATCTCTACTCTTTGTTTTGTCAGCTTGAAATATTTTACTCCCAATTATAGATATGAAAATCACATTTACACAAAATCCCATTTTCTCTTTTCCTCCCCACTTTTGTTATGTTTTGAATTGTGAGGTTTTATAACATTTATGTAACCTTAAACTCCATATCTATTGTTTCCTTAGTGGTACAGTTAATTCAACGCTTATTGCCATTTCTTTTGCATCCGTTTCCCATTTATCTCGCCTATGGTAATTAATGTTCAGCAATGTGCATATAGATATATGGAATGGTTTTGAATGAATGAGAACGAACGGCTCGGAAGGATTCTCCCCTTTTCTTCTGTTAGAACACAATTGGCTCCCAAAGGCGATCTTTGCAGCCTTGGACCATTTATTCTCACCACCTGAGATCACTGCCAAGTTCTCCTAAGAGCCTGAAATTTCACAAACTTGCGCCCCTGCGACACCTCTTGGCAGAACAGAAGGACGCCGGCGGAGGGGAGGTGCAGTGTGGTCCTCCCGCCCGCAAGGGGCGCCCGGGCTACACGACTGCGGCGCAGGGGAGTCTCTCTCGCTGCCGCACGTTTCCCTGACCCCGCGCCGGCGCGCGCACTGCGGACTCCGCGTAGGGGTCGGTGCCGGCTGCGGGTCGCACCGTCCAGGGCTGAGGCCGAGGGTGCCCTGCCTTCCCTCTCCGCGCGTCTCGGTCTCCGTGCGGCGGCGCGGCCCATGGGGAGAGGCGGCCTGGCGGGCCGGGTAAGCGGCGCCTCGGGGGTACCCGGGCCGGTGGCCTGGCGGGGAGGCGGGGAGGTCCCTGGGGGGATTTGGACCCGAGGCCGTGGCTTTAGGCCGCGCCGCCATGGGGCGGGAGGTCTCGGGCTGGTGCCCCGAGCGGTCGGCGCCCTCGGACTCCAGGCGCACCCCCGGCCCCGGCGACCCTCTGTGTTTCCTTTGCGCCCCGCCACCACTTTCCTTTATTTGCCTCGGGTCACCGGGCCTCAACTCTTCCTCTCCCCTCCTCATTCTTCCTTTTCCGTCTGTCTGTCTCCGTCTTCTTCGGACCCGAGGACGTTTTTCTCTCCCCTCTGTCAGTCATGTTTTGAGGAAAAGTTTCCCGGCCCCTGGACCCCGGTGGCCAGACCCATGTCACCCGGGGCCCAGCACACTTGCACCCGTCCCAGGCCCACGTAGTGGAGAGGGGAGCAGCTGTTTCCTTCCTGGGCCGCAGAACTCGATATCCCTCAAGGACGAGGGGTTTACCTGGGCAGGTGAAAGGAGACATGAGGCCGGTGTTACCTCGGTCCTTGTCCTTTCAAAGCGCTGTTTTCGCTCTGGTGTTCAAACAGCAAGCATTTTTTAAAGCGTCACCTCTTGTCCAGACCATATGTTATGAACAGCAGATGGAAGATGATTGAGATTCTATCCCCGCTCTCGTAGTTTGGTCTCTAGGGACACAGTCATAAAACCCATGCCTGGGTTGATCCGAAGGACCAGAGTGAGGTCTGGAAAGGCTTCCAAGAGGGAGTGATGCTTATAGTAACTGAGTCTTGGGGGTGTTTTGTTAAATGTGCAAGATGGGAAGAAGGTTCCCTGCCTTACCTGCAGTTCCCATAGCGCATTCTGGGAACTGCAGGTAAGGCAGGGAGAGGTTTGAGGAGAGGTAGGTCAGATCAAAAGGTTCTTTGAGAAGTCAGCAAAGGAGAACCAGCTGTGGAAGGTACTTATTGCTAGAACCAGACTAATGTATAGAAAATATATTCTGGATAAGGGCATATTTGTGAATATACACAGGTAGATGAAGACTGTATCTCCCAGCAGCAAGTGGAGTTTTTAAAGGATGCAGCTCAATTTCCATGTTTATGGGATAAAGGCCAAAGTCATTTTGACTATAATAAGGATATTCAGGGAATATGGGGTAATAAATTAGTAAGTTAAACCGAGGCTGTTTTATTTTTAGAATTTTATTAAGAAATGTGTTGCATGCTGTTCAATTTTGAATAAATTGTGAAATAGACAGAAATATAACCTACTGTAATAGAAGTGTTAACAGTGAAGAGCTATTATGATTGTGGAGCTCTGTGATGACTAAGGATAGCCTTTATGGAAAATAAAAATTGAGGGAGCATTGTTGAGTGTTCCCAAATGTAACTTTATAAAGTGGATTTTTTTTTTACCTGGTTTGTTTTAAATTATGTTCATGGAACAGATTATACAGGGCTAGTAGTTCCTCGTCTTTCATAGTAGTAAATCTGTGGTTTAGGTATTTTGGGGGAAGGATAATTTACATAATCCTCATTTCTTTTAATTTTCTTATTATTTTTAAAATATGTTTTCATTGATTTTTTTTAGAGAGAGAGATAGAAACATCATGTGAGAGGGAAACATCCATTGGACTGTCTCCTGCATGGCCCTACCGGCGATCCAGCATGTACCCTGACTGGGAATGGAACCTAGACCTCTCAGTCTGTGGGAGGATGCTAACTCAGTCCACTGAGCCACACCCGTGGGGCTTTTCTTTTTTAAAGTATAAACGTTCATGGTAGAAATCAGAAGGGAACATGCTAGGATTTTTGCTATAGCAGGGCAAAAAAAACACTAGATGGTTCTTATTGTGAATAGCTGATAAAATAGTAGTTATGAATATGAATTAGACAATGAATGGTAGATTTTATTGTATTTTTCCAGTGAATAACTAACGTATTCTGTTTATGTTTATATGCTTAATTAATTCTGTTTTATGTTTAAAATACTCATATCTATAGCCTGTCTGCGTTTGGAATATGCTGAAATACATTTTATTATTATTAAATTTATTGGGGTGGCATTGGTTAATAAGATCACATAGGTTTCAAGTGTACATTTCTATGATACATGATCTGTATATTGCATTGTGTGCCCACCACCCAAAGTCAGATCATCTTTTGTCACCATGTATTTGGCCTCCTTTACTACCTCCCCCTGCCCCTCTGGTAACCTGTTGTCTCTGTCTATGAGTTTCCCTTTTATAACCCATATATGAGTGAAATCACATGCTTTTTGGCTGACTTATTTTCTTACCATGATATGCCTACCATGATATTCAAGGTCCATCCATGTTGTCGCAAATGGCAGTATTTCATCTTTTCTTATGGCTGAGTAGTATTCCATTGTATATATGTACCACATTTTTATCCAGTCATCTATCAGAGGACACTTTGGTTGTTTGCATGTCTGGGCCACTGTGAATAATGCTGCAATGAACATAGGGGTGGACATATCTTTACAAAAATAGCCAGAAAAGGAGTTGCTGGGTCATATAGTAACGCTAGTCTTAATTTTTTGAGGAACCTCCATACTGTATTCCATAGTGGATGTACCCGTTTACATTCCCACCAGCAGTGACTTGAGGGTTCCCTTTTCTCCACAACTTCTCCAACACTTATTACTTGTCTTGTTGATAATAGCCATTCTAACAGATGTGAGGTGGTATCTCATTTTAGTTTTGATTTGCGTTTTCCTAATTGCTAGTGAAGTTGAGTATCTTTTCATATATCTGTTGGCCACTTGTATATCTTGTTGGGAGAAGTGTGTGTTCAGGTCCTCTGCCCATTTTTAATTGGATTGTTTGTTTGGTGTTGAGTTGTATGAGTTCTTTATATATTTTGAGTATTAACCCCTTGTCAGAGCTGTTTGCAAATGTCTCCCATTCGGTTGGTTGCCTTTTGGTTTTGTTGACATTTTTATTTTGCTGTGCAGAAGCTTTTTAGTTTGATATAATCCAGTTCATTTATTTTTGCCTTTACTTCCCTTGCCTTTGGAGTCAAATTTTTAAAATCTTCTCTAAGACCAAGGTCCATAAGTTTAGTATCTGTGTTTTCTTCTGTGTAATGTGTTGTTTCAGTTTTTATATTTAGGTCTTTGATCCATTTTGAATTCATTTTTGTACATGGAACAAACTGTAATCTTTTTATTCTTTTGCATGTGGCTTTCCAATTTTCCCAGCACCATTTATTGAAGAAGCTTTCTTTTCTCCATTGTGTGTTTTTGGCTCCTGTGTCAAAAACTACTTTGCCCATATATATGTGGTTTTATTTTGGGGCTCCCATTCTGTTCCATTGGTCTGTGTGTCTGTTTTTCTGCCAATACCATGATGTTTTGATTACTGTAGCTCTGTAGTATAATTTGAAGTCAGGTTAGTGTGATACCTCTGGCTTTGTTCTTTTTTTCTCAGGATTGCTTTGGGTATTTGGGGTCTTTTGTGGTTCCATACAAATCTGATAATTTTTTGTTTTATTTCTTTTTGAAAATCACATTGGGATTTTGATAGGGATTGCATTAAATCTGTATGCTACCTTGGTAATACAGACATTTTAACTATGTTGATTCTTCTGATATACTAACACAGAATATCTTTTTGTTTCATTGTATATTTTTCAATCTTATTTATTTCTTTATCCTCACCCGGGGACACTTCTCCACTTTTGTTCAGATAGAGTGGGAGGGAGAGAGAGGAAAAGAGAGAGAGAGACATCGAGATGAAAGGGACACATCGAGTGGCTGCCTCCCGCACGACCCCAACCAGGGACGGGGACAAATAGCAACCGAGGTATGTGCCCTTGACCGGAATTGAACCCGCGACTCATTGGTTCGAGGGCCGATGCTCTAACCGCTGAGCCAAAACGGCCAGGGCTCAATCTCTTTTAATAACACTTTGTAGTTTTCAGTATATAGGTCTTTCACATCCTTTGTTAAGTTTATTCCTAGGTATTTTATCTTTTTTTTTTTTTGCAATTGCAAAAGGAATTGTTGTTGGGTTTTGTTTGGTTTTTTAATTTCATTGTTAGTATATGGGAATGCAGTGGATTTTGGGAGGATGGGGTGGTTAATCCTCACTGGAGAATATCTTTTCCATTGAATTTTTTTTTTTTCCAGATAGAGCAGGAGGGAGAGAGGGGGGAAGAGAAAAAGAGAAAAACATCGATGTGAGAGAGACACATCAACTGGTTGCCACCCACACGACCCCAACTGGGGCCGGGGACAAACTGCAACCGAGTTACGTGCCCTTAGCGGGAACCGAACACAGGACTCTCTGGTCCACAGGCTGACGCTCTAACTGCTGAGCCAAACTGGCCAGGGCTCCATTGAATTTTTTAGACATAGTGGAGGGGGGTGGGAGAGAAACATCGATGTGAGAGAGACACAATTGGTTGTCTCCTGTACATGCCTCAATTAGGACTGGAGATCAAACCTGCAACCCAGGTACGTGTCCTTGACTGGGAATCAAACCCATGACCCTTAGGTACCTGGGCTGATGCTCTAACCACTGAGCCACGTTGGCCAGGGCTGCACTGGATTTTTGTACATTCATTTTTGTATCCTGCAACTTGACCGTATTTGTTTATTGTTTCTGATAGTTATTTGGAGGAATCTTTAGGTTTTTCTATATACAGAATCACGTCACCTGCAAAAAGTAACACTTTTACTTCTTCCTTCCCAATTTGGGTACCTTTTATTTCTTTCTCTTGCCTGATTGCTCTGGCTAGGACTTCCAGAACTATGTTGAATAAGAGTTATGAGAATAAGCATCCTTGTCTTGTTCCTGATCTTAGAAGAAAAGCTTTAAGTTTTTCACCATTGAGTGTGATATCAGCTGAAAGTTAGTTGTATATGGCCTTTATTATGTTGAGGTAATTTCCTTCTAGTATACTCATTTTATTGAGTGTTTTAATCATAAATGGATGTTGTATCTTATCAAATGCTTTTTCTGCATATGATTTTTATCCTTTGTTTTGTTAATGTGGTATATATTACATTGACTGATTTGCATATGTTGAACCATCCTTGTGCCCCTGGAATGAACCTCACTCGATTGTGACATATTTTTTTAATGTATTGTTGTATTCAATTTGCTAGTATTTTGTTTAGGATTTTTGCATCTGTATTCATCAGAGATATTGGTCTGTAGTTTTTTTTGTGTGTTATCTTTGCCGGGTTTTGGTATCAGGGTTATGTTGGCCTCATAAAATGTATTAAGAACTGATTGGGTTACAACCAAGGTCTCTAACTCCCTCCTCCCTTGATAGATGAAAGGAATTCTGATAAATAGGATGTTCCAGATCACTACCCCAGGTATCCAGGTTGAATCACCCTGGGAGTGGAGCCCCCATTGGTCTCCTTGCAGTTATACCTATGCAAGTAGCCAAATCACATTGCCCTCTCCCTCTAAGGGCTGCCAGCCCCGCACTCATAAATCCCCTATGTAACCCTGCCTGTTAGAGATACCGGTGCTGACCCCGCCTTAGAAGTCAGCCGGGCAGGTAACTCTCCAATAAAGTTCTCTTGCCTGAACCCAGGTGTGTTCCTCCTTCGGCCGACCTTTCATCTTGGTGCCGAAACCCGGGTGGGGTGCCTGCCAGGACCTGCTGGATCGCCCTTCTCTCCCTTTACTCTCCCCCCGGGCTTGATCGCTTCCTGGCCGCCCCTCCTAGACCTGCCGAGAGGACGCCCTCTCTCCAGGGCTCTCCACCCCTGCCACTGCCGACTCTACAAACACCACCGGCCTGATTTCTCCTCTTATGGGTGAGTAACGTGGTCTCCTAGTCCGGCTCTCCTATCTCCCTGTCGGCTTCGGTCCTCGAAAGTCCTAGCGCTAGGCCAGGAAGACCCTCTCGACCTTCGGGTCCTGATCCTCACAAATTCAGAATGTCCAGTTTGTGAGTGATCCTCCTCTCTCGCCACTCGGAGACTGGCCGGGGGAACGGGGACGCCCCTTCCCTTTGCCCTTCTCCTCCTAGGGACCCTCGCACTCACCCTTTATAGCCTCCAACTCCACATCATGGGAACCTCGCAGTCTCTTCCTTCGAAGGACACTCCATTGGGATGTCTCCTTCGGAATATTGACTCTCTCGGTTTTTGAAATGTAGTCAAACCCAAGAAACTCATCTTTTATTGCAATACTGCTTGGCGCCAATACCAGCTAGATAACGGGTCTCAATGGCCCGAAAATGGCACTTTTGACTTTAACACACTTAAAATTCTTGATAACTTCTGTCAATGCAATGGCAAATGGTTGGATATCCCCTACATTCAGGCCTTCTTTACCCTCCAATCTTGCCTCTCTCTCTGTCAGTCCTGCTCTACATATCAAATTCTTTTAGCACACTCCAAATCTCCTCCTCCAGCCAACTCTGAACCTCCCCGCTTTGATCCTGCCGATCATAGTGTCCCACCATCAGCCCCATCTATTCCTCCTCCCTATGCCCCTCCTCAAGACCCCCCACCCTGAGACGTCTCCCTGCCATCTGGGGACCGTTCGAGCTTAGAGTCAGATCCTGACTCTCCAGGTCTCCCTTCTCCCCCTCCTACTTGCTCACGTACAGGATGGCGGGACCCTCGGGACCCTCCGGCACCCCCCCCCCCGAGAAGTAGCAGGCGCTGAAGGGATTGTTAGAGTCCACGTCCCGTTCTCCCTCTCAGACCTGTCCCAGATAGAGAAGAGAGTAGGCTCCTTCTCCACCACCCGGACACTTATTTGAAGGAGTTTAGATACCTAACCCAGTCATACGGCCTGACCTGGCATGACCTCTGTATTCTCCTCTCTTCTGCCTTACTACCTGAAGAGAAAGAGTGGGTCTGGCTGGCTGCTCAGGCACACACGGACGACCTCCATAGGCCAGACAACCAAAAACCTGTGGGAGCGACAGCTGTTCCCCGGGAAAACCCTAATTGGGACAATCAGGTTAGTAAACCTGGCAGAGACCTCCGTAACCATATGGTGGCCACCTGCCTAATAACCGGGCTCCAGAAGGCCACTCGCAAAGCAATTAACTATAAAAAGACTCCGAGAGATTTCACAAAGGGCAGATGAAAATCCGACCCAATTCTTGGCCCGCCTAATGGAGGCACTCCTAAGATATACTAAAATCAACCCCAGCTCTGTCGAGGGGGCTATATATCTTATCACTCATTTTATCTCCAGGGAGGCCCGATATGGAAAAAAAACTTTAAAAGGCGGAAGAGGACCCTCAAACCCCTCAACGAGATCTCCTTAGTATAGCTTTTAAAGTCTATAATAACTGAGAAGAACAGGCAAAGGCAGAAAAGGCCCAAAGAGATCAGATGAAATACCAGCCTGGGAGTCCTGGGGCAATATAGGGGCCCCACTTTCACCCCGGTAGCCTATCTGTCAAAACAGCTGGACACCACTGTACGAGGCTGGCCAACCTGTCTCTGTGCTCTAGCTGCAGCAGCCCTTCTTGTCCAGGAAAGCTGAAAACTCACTTTTGGCCAACAGATTACCATTCTTTCACCTCATCATCTAAAGCAGCGGTTCTCAACCTGTGGGTCGCGACCCCTTTGGGGGTTTAACTACCCTTTCACAGGGTTTGCCTAAGACATAACAGTAGCAAAATTACAGTTATGAAGTAGCAACGAAAATAGTTTTATGGTTGGAGGTCACCACAACATGAGGAACTGTATTAAAGGGTCACAGCATTAGGAAGATTGAGAACCACACTATCTTCTTTCCTATAAGGCCCTGGGACAGCTTTCCCCCCTAGGCTCCAGCTCTTACACGCTACCTTCATTGAATCCCCAGAATTTTCAGTCAATAGTTGCCCCTCACTGAACCCAGCCACACTCCTACCAGACCCACACAGGATAATTACACACTCCTGCCTAGAGACTTTGGAAGATTTAACACCTTATTTTAGTCATATCCTCACTGACCCATTAGGTGACCCTGAAGACACCTGCTTTATAGATGGTAGCTCTACTACTACCCTTGATGGGCCCCGGGTTGCAGGATATGACATTATAACTCTTACAGACATAATTGAAGCCAAACCCCTACCTAGGGGTACCTCCTCTGAGAAGGCAGAACTTATAGCCCTCACCTGGGCACTAACATTAGCCCAAGGACAGAGGAGTAACATTCTATACTGACTCCAAATATGCCTGTCATATTCTTCGCTCCCATGCTGCCATTTGGCAGGAGCATGGATTCCTCTCTATGAAGGGATCTCCCATCACCAATGTGCCCCTCATCCTGCACCTATTGAAGGCTGCAGACCTTCCCCAAAAGGCCAGTGTAATCCACTGCAGGGGCCATCAGACGGGGGACAATCCCATCTCCAGGAAACAACAAGGCAGATACAGAGGCCAAACGGGCCGCTCCTTGTCCTAGCCTGGCAGCACAGCTCTTAGCCATTCCTGCTATTCAACCTCTCTACACCCCTAATGAGAGGGAAAGTCTCCTAAAAGCAGAGGCCACCCCACAAGGGAATTGGCTCCTCATCCAGGGCCAGTATGTCTTACCTCAAAATCAAGCTCATGATATTCTGACTACCATACACCAGGCCTTACACATAGGATTTAGGCCTCTACACCATCTCTTGAAACCACTGTTGATCTGCCCAAACCTCCTATCCCTTCTACAGGAAATAACCAGGTCTTGCCCTATTTGTTCAGTGGTCTCCCCTCAGGGAGAGCTCCGTACTCCCTCGTTCCCCACCCACCAAGCAAGGGGACACATTCCTGGGGAAGATTGGCAGATTGACTTCACCCACATGCCACCAAATAAAAGGCTTAAGTATCTTCTAATGCTGGTCAATACCTTCTCAGGATGGGTAGAAGCTTTCCCCACCACCTCTGAAACAGCGGCCGAGGTTACTAGAGTCCTTATTTCTGAAATCATCCCACACTTTGGATTACCCAAATCCCTCCAATCGGATAATGGCCCCACTTTCATTTCCAAGATCACCCAGCAAGTAGTAGAGGCTCTAGGAATCACATGGAAACTTTATATTCCCTATCGTCCCCAATCTTCGGGAAAAGTAGAAAAAGCCAACAGTTTTATCAAAACCCAATTAGCCAAACTTACCCTAGAACTACAGCAGCCATGGACTAAGCTCCTTCCCATTGTACTTACTCGAATCCAGGATAGTCTCAGGAGCCCATCCTTTCTCAGCCCCTTTGAGCTCATGTATGGCCGACCCCACCTTCTTGGCAATTTCCCCAGTCAAACCTCCTCTCTAGGAGACTATATCCCCATCCTTAACCTAGTCAGACAACTACTACGAGAACATGCAGACCAGGTCCTTCCAAAGCCTCTACCTGGACCACCCTCAACCCTAATACTCGTCCCAGGGGACTGGGTCCTCTTAAAAACCCTTCACCCATCTGATTTTCGCCCTCGATGGATGGGCCCTTTCCAGGTTCTCTTCACCACCCCCACGGCCACAAAAATCCAGGGAAAAGCCCCCTGCTTCCATCTCTCCAGGTTAAAGAAGACAGAAACACCGTCTCTTAACACGTCCACGGACACTTCCATTCTACCTGGACCATCGCCTAAGCCTAAGTATCCCTGCTCCCCTCTGGGTCCCAACAAGGTCAGACTAACCAAAAATCCCAGAAGACGACAAACAACCTGAGCCGTGAGTAACCATGATTTTCCCTTGGCAACAACAGGAACAAGAATTCCAATTTATTCTGCTCTTTCTTATCTCCCTATCCCTAGGGGGACATTTTGCCCCCATACCCTCTCTTCTAGAATCCTCACATCTAGAACGCTCCCTTAATCTTACTCAGAATCTTCTAATTAAGGCTAATTCCTCCCATGCAGCCAAGTGCTGGAAGTGCCTATCCATGTCCTCCTCAGCCTACTCCGCTCTACCTATTCCGAGTAGCGACACCTATCTTCTTCCGACCACTCTTACCTATAAAGTTCAGAAGGGGGCCACCTTCTTTGAGAGAGCTGATACTCTCCTAGGAGATTATCCTACCTCAGCCGCCAACCGAGCAAACAGGCTATATCATACCTACTATTCACATCTTGAGGAATTAAAACCTTCAACCCCCCCTGCCCAAGGGCCAGTCACTCTTAATACCTCTCTCCTTTCACCTGCTCCCTTATGTTTTACTGCTCAAGGCACCGTCCCAGTAGGCCATCTTCCCTCTGAACTCTGCAACACCACGGTAAACATTCAATTTCCCCAGAACCATCAAAACAGCCAGGTCAATTATCAGGTATCTCCAGAAGCAAACGGATTATTTATTAATCCCGTTCGCTTCACGGAACCCCCTATTCTTATGGCCTCACAGCACAAGTGCTCCTATCCCACTAGCCGACTCCACCCTTGGCTCACTACTTCCTCCTTAAAATTGCTATGCTCAAGACAATCCTCTACTCATATCTCCCCCCTTGTGGGGGCTGCACTTTCCTCTACCCTGACTGCCTGGAGCTCAGAGACGGTAGGACGGAGCCAGCCCCTCATCCATCTATTCTCTCTTCATCTCTCGGCCTGCGTCACCCAGTCAGGAGCATTCTATATGTGTGGAACTAACACCTATATGTGCCTCCCGACTAATTGGACAGGAACTTGTACCCTGGTCTATCTCACCCCAGACATCAACCTAGTTCCAACCCATGAGCCTCTTCCAGTTCCTGGTACTCAACTGGTCAAGCAAAAGAGCAAACGAGCAGTACAGACCTCCAGAACTCCCTAGAAGAAATTGCCTCCACTCTAGTGAGACTCCAAGATCAACTCGACTCCCTGGCCATTGTCATGCTACAAAATTGCCGAGGCCTGGACCTCCTAACGGCAGAAAAAGGGGGTATCTGTGTCTTTCTAGAGGAACAGTGTTGCGCTGGCTAGAGACGCAGCAACAAAATTAAAGGAACGGGCTCAATGAATCCGTGAAAGACAGGAGGGGTCTTGGAATCAATGGCTCCGCACAAACTGGGTGTCTTGGCTGTTACCATTTATCGGTCCACTCACCCTCATTTTTGTCGTTTTAGCATTTGGACCCTGTCTCCTGTGCCTGTTTTCTACCTTCCTCCAGGATTGCTTAAAAGCCTTTACTAACCGGACGGTCCATGAACTCCTGTTGATCCAAGCCAGATATCAAAGCATCCCTACTTCACCACTGCCACCTGTGCCCAGTCAACCCTCCAGCTGCCCCCTTCCTTAACTCGCCGCCCCTTGTCAGCAAGAAGCAGCTACAGAAGAATGATCACCACCCCTCAACCATATAACAAAAGGCTGGAATGATTGGGTTGCAGTCAAGGTCTCCAACTCCCTCCTCCCTTGATGAAAAGAATTCTGATAAACAGGATGTTCCAGATCACTACCCCAGGTATCCAGGTTGAATCACCCTGGGTGTGGAGCCCCCCTTGGTCTCCTTGCAGTTATACCTATGTGAGTAGCCAAATCACATTGCCCGCTCCCTCTAAGGGCTGCCAGCCCCACACCCATAAATCCCCTATATAACCCTGCCTGTTAGAGATACCGGCTCTGACTCCGCCTTAGGAGTCAGCCGGGCAGGTAACTCTCCAATAAAGTTCTCTTGCCTGGACCCAGGTGTGTGTTCCTCCTTCAGCCGACCTTTCAAGAACTGTTGCCTCTTCAGTTTTTTGGAAGAGTTTGAGAAAGATAGGTATCAAATCGTTGAATGTTTTGTAGAGTTCACTAGTGAAGCCATCTGGCCCTGCAATTTTATTTTGGGGAAGTTTTTGTGTTGTTTTTATTTTTTTATGGTGGTTTCAATTTCCCCACTATTGATTAGTCTATTTAGAATTGCCGATTCTTCATGATTCCTTCTAGGAAGGTTATGTATTTCTAGGAAGTTATCCATTTCTTCTAGGTTATTGAATTTGATGACACATAGCCTTTCATAGTATTCTAGTATGATCCTTTATATATCTGTGATGTCTGCAGTAGTTTCTCTTTCATTTCTTATTTTGTTTATGAGTCTTTTCTCTTTTTAACTTAGTCTAGCCAGGAGTTTGTCAATTTTATTAATCTTTTCAAAGAATCAGCTCTTTGCCCTGGCCGGTTTGGCTCAGCGGTTAGAGCGTCAGCCTGCGGTCCGGAGAGACCCGGGTTCGGTTCCCACTAAGGGCATGTACTTCGGTTGCAGTTTGTCCCTGGCCCTGGTTGGTCATGCGGGAGGCAGCCACTCGATGTGTCCCTTTCACGTCGATGTTTCTCTCTCTCTCTCTTCCTCTCTCTCCCTCTCACTCTATCTGGACAAAAAATGAAAAAAAAAAAAAGAATCAGCTCTTTGTTGTATTAATTTTTTGTATAGTCTTTTTGTCCTTTATTTCATTCACTTCTCTAATTTTATTATTTCCTTTCTTCTACTGACTTTGGGTTGCTTTTGTTCTTTTTCTAGTTCTTTAAGATGTAGCCCTGGCTGGTTTGGCTCAGCGGTTAGAGCGTCGGCCCGTGGACCAGAGAGACCCGGGTCAGTTTCCTCTGAGGGCACGTACCTCAGTTGCATTTTGTCCCCGCCTCCGGTTGGGGTCGTGTGGGTGGCAGCCAGTGGATGTGTCTCTCTCACATCGATGTTTCTCTCTCTCTCTCTTCCTCCTGCTCTGTCTGAAGATAAGTGCAAAAATGTCCTCCGGTGAGGATAAAAATAAATAAATAAAAAAAGATGTAATGTTAGGTTGTTTACTTGGGATTTTTCTTGTTTCTTGAAATAGGCCTGTAGTGATAATAACCTTCCCTCTTATTACTGCTTTTGCTTCATCTCAGAAGTTTTAATATGTTGTTATTGTCATTTGTCTCTGTATATCTTTTGGTCTCACCTTTTTTTGACCCAGTCATTTTCAGTAGTATTTTGTTTAATCCCCACGTGTTTGTGGGTTTCTTTACTTCCTTTTTGCAGTTGATTTCTAATTTAAAAGCATTGTGGTCAGAGAATATGCTTGATTTCAAGCTTCTTAAATTTGTTGAGTCTAGTCTTATGACCCACCATTTGGTCTGTCCTTGAGAATGGTCCATGTGCACTGGAGAAGAATGTATAACTTGATCTTCTGGGATGAAAGGCTCTGTAAATGTGTTATGTGCATGTGTCATGTAAGGCCAATTGTTCTTTATTTTCTGTTTGGATGATCTAGCTAGAATTGTCAGTGGTGTATTTCAGTCCCCACCTATTGTGTTTTCTCCTTTTAGCTCTGTTGGTAGTTGCTTTATATATTTTGGTGTTCACTTATTGGGTGCATGTGTATATTGAGAAGTGTTATGTCTTCTTTTTTTGTGTGTGTGTATATTTTAGGAAAGTATAGAAACAATTTGTTTTTTCTTTATTGATTTTTGAGAGAGAGGAAGGGAGAGGGAGAAAGAGATAGAAACATCGACGAGAGAGGACATCGATTGGTCGCCTCCTGCATGCCCCGCACTGGGAATTTGACCCACAACCTGGGCATGTTCCCTGACCGGGAATCGAACCAGCGACCTCTTGGTGCATGGGTCGACACTCAACCACTAAGCCACCCGGCTGGGCTACATCTTCTTGGTATAGTGTCCCCTTTTGTCATTATAAAATGTTCATCTTTGTCTCTTGTTACCTTTGTTAGTGTGAAATCTATTTTGTCAGGTGTAAGTATTGTTACACTTGCTTTTCTGTGGAAGCTATTTGCTTGGAATATAATTTTCCACCCTTTCACTTTGAGTCTGTTTTTGTCTTTGCAGCTTAGATGTGTCTCCTGAAGGCAGCATGTGGTTGGGTTATGTTTTTTGATCCAATATGCTGCTCTGTACCTTTTTATTGGTGAATTCAGTCCATGTACATTTAGGGTAATTACTGATGTATGAGGACTTTCTATAGTCATTTTATCTTTTGGTTGCTGGTAGCTCTGTGCCTCCATTGGTTCTTTTCCTTTGTGTTTCTGTCTTGTTTTTCTTTGGTGGTATTTCATACTTTTTCCCTCTGTTCCCTTTTTTTTTAAAGTCATGTGTCTCAATTTTGTGTGTTTTATGTGTGGTTACCATTAGGTTTATGAACAAGAATGTTTCATACACACAGTAATCCTTTTTTTCTTTACATACACACACATTATTGCCAGTATTACAGATGTCCCCCATTTTCCCCAACTTTGCCATGCCCTCCACCCACCCCTGCCCTAACCCAGACCTGTAACACACTATTGTCTGTTTCCATAGCTATGCATATATGTATATAAGTTCTTTGGTTAATCTCTTCCCATCCTCCCAAACCCCCTCCACTCTGAGATCTGTCAATCTGTTCCATGCCTCCATGCCTCTGGACCTATTTTGATTGTCCGTTTGTTTTGTTCATTAGATTCCACATATAAGTGAGATCGTGTGATATTTGTCTTTCTCTGTCTGGCTTACTTCACTTAGCATAATACTCTCCACGTCCATCCATGCTGTTGCAAATGGTAAGAGATCCTTCTTTTTCACAGCCGCATAGTATTCCATTGTGTAAATGTATCTACCACAGCTTTCTTATCCACTCATCTACTGAGGGCCACTTGGGCTGTTTCCAGATCTTAACTATTGTAAATAATGCATCTATGAACATAGAGGTGCACATACTCGTTCTGATTGGTATTTTGGGATTCTTAGGATATATTCCCAGAAGTAGGATTGCTGGGTCAAACAGCAGTTCCACTTCAAATTTTTTGAGGAAACTCTATACTGTTTTCCACAGTGCCTGCACCAGTCTGCATTCCCACTGGTAGTGGACTAGGATTCCCTTTTCTCCACATACTCACCAGCACTTCTTGTTTGTTGATTTATTGATGGTAGCCATTCTTGCAGGTGTGAGGTGATACCTCATTGTAGTTTTAATTTGCATCTCTCTGATGATTAGTGACATTGAGCATTTTTTCATATGTCTATTAGCCATCTCTGTGTCCTCTTTGCAGAAGTGTCCTTTGCACATTTTTCCATTTTTTGTTTGGATAGAGTGGGAGGGAGAGAAAGAGAGAGAGAGAGAGAGAGAGAGAGAGAGAGAGAGAGAGAGAGAGAGAGAAACATCAATGTGAAAGGGACACATCGAGTGGCTGCCTCCCGCACGACCCAACCTGGGCCGGGGACAAACCGCAACCAAGGTACATGCCCTTAGCGGGAACCGAACCCAAGTCTCTCTGGACCGCGGGCCGATGCTCTAACCGCTGAGCCAAACTGGCCAGGGCTCCTTTGACCTTTTTTAAATTGGATTGTTGGTCTTCCTTTTGTTGAGTTGTATGTTTTATATATTTTGGAAATTAACCCCTTATAAGGTATATCATTGGTGAATATGTTCTCCCATACAGTGGGTTCCCTTTTCATTTTGATGCTGATTTCTTTTGCTGTGCAGAAGCTTTTTAGTTTGGTGTAGTCCCATTTGTTTCTTGTTTTCCTTTGTTTCTCTTGCCGTAGGAGTTGTATTAGCAAAAAATCTGCTATGTAAGATGTCTGAGGTTTTACTGTCTATGCTTTCTTCTAGGATTTTTATGGTTTCATGACTTACAGTAAGACTTATCCATTTTGAGTTTATTCTTGTGTGTGGTGTAAGTTGGTCTAGCTTCTTTTTTCTTTTTTTTTGGGGGGGGGGGCATGTATCTGTCCAGTTTTCCCAGCACCATTTATTGAAGAGACTGTCTTTAATCCATTGAATGGTCTTGCCTCCTTTGTCAAATATTAATTGACCATAAAGGCATAGGTTGATTTCTGGGCTCTCTCTTCTGTTCCATTGATCTATAAGCCTGTTCTTGTGCCAGTATCAGATTGTTTTGATGACAGTGGCTTTGAAGTATAGTTTGATATATGGGTTTGTGATCCCTCCAATTTTGTTCTTTCTCAAGATTGCTGCAGCTATTCGGGGCCTTTTTTGATTCCATATAAATTTTTGGAATATTTGTTCAACATCTGTGAAATATGCCATTAGTATTTTAATAGGGGTTGCATTGAATCTGTAGATTGCTTTGTGTAGTATGGACATTTTAATGATGTTAATTCTTGCAATCCATGAACACGATATATGCTTCCACTTGTTTGTATCTTCATATATATATATAATTTTTTTTTTCAATGTCCTATAGTTTTCCAAGTACAAGTCTTTTACCTCCTTGGTTAAGTTTATTCTTAGGCACCTTATTTTTTGTTGTTGCAACGGTAAATAGAATTGTCTTTTTAGTTTCTCTTTCTGAAATTTTATTATTGGTATATAAAAATGCATCAATTTCTGGTGGTTGATTTTGTATCCTGCTACTTTGCCGAATTCATTTATTTATTTTTTAATTTATTTTGATTGTTGAAAGTATTATAGATGTCCCTCTTTTTTTCCCCCATTGACACCCTCCTTCCCACTCCTGCCCCCCGAATTCATTTATTAAGTCTAGTAGTTTTTTGGTGGAGTCTAGGGTTTTCTATGTACAATATCATGTCATCTGTACACAATGACAGTTTTACTTCCTCCTTTCCAGTTTGATGCCTTTTAGTTTTTCTTCTTGTCTGATCACTGGCTAGGACTTCCAGTACTATGCTTAATAATAGTGGTGAAAGTGGACATCCCTGTCTTGTTCCTGATCTTAATGGAAACATTTTTAGTTTTTTCCCATTGAGTACGATGTTGGCTGTAGGTTTTTCATATATGGCCTTTATTATGTTCAGGTATGATTCATCTATTCCATTTTGTTGAGAATTTTTATTATAAATGGGTGCTAGATTTTGTCAAATGCTTTTTATGCATCTGTTGATATGATCATGTTATATTAATCCTTCATTTTATGTATCACATTTATTGATTTGCTAATGTACCATCCTTACATCCCTGGAATAATTTCCACTTGGTCATGGTGTATGATCTTTTTAATGTATTGCTGGATCCAGTTTGCTAATATTTTGTTGAGGATTTTAGCACCTCTTTTCATCAGGGATATTGGCCTATAATTTTACTTCTTTGTAGGGTCTTTATCTGGTTTTGGAACTAGGATAATGCTGGCCTTGTAAAAAGAGCTTGGAAGTCTTACCTTCTCTTGAATTTTTTGGAATAGTGAGGAGGATAGATGTTATTTCTTTGAATGTTTGGTAAAATTTGCTTGTGAAGCCATCTAGTCCAGAGCAAAAATTTATTTTTGGAGTGCCGCAAAATTTTAGTAATTAGTTCGTGTACCATGAGATGAAAAACGTAAATTGTTGCTCTACGTCAGTATTAATCATTCCTTTTTTTTTTTATCCTTGCCCAAGGATATTTTTACAGTTATTTCCAGATAGAGCAAGAGGGAGGAAGAGAGAGATAAACATCGATGTGAGAGAGAAACATTGATTGGTTGCCACCCGCATGACCCCAACCGAGGTAACATGCCCTTGGCCAGAATTGAACCAAGGACTCTTTGGTCCACAGGCCGACGCTCTAACCGCTGAGCCAAACTGGCCAGCGCAATCATTCCTTTCTTTGTATTCTCTTAGCATTTTACTTTTTTATCTAATATTACACCTTTAAACTTGTATTATATGATTATGTTTATTAAATTGACCAAATGTTAACTTAAATAAATGTTTTGGCTTATTGTCAAACATTTTTGCTCTGTTTTTTTTTTTAGCTGTGTTTTAGATGGTTAAAAATATCATCAACTGATCTTTAAATAAATGAAATATCATAGCTAATAACAAAACTACGGATAGGGAAATGTTGATTGCCCCTTGAGATATTTTGTAATGGTCGGATAAGATAATGGTTTTCAGCTTATATTTAAAATATATTCATATTTTGCTATACATGCTTAATATTTAAGCTTGAGCAACCGAAGTCATAGTATCTAGTATACTTCAGTTGTTTGAAGATTTTTTATATATAAAAACTTTAATGCTCTTAACTAAAAAAAGTAGATACCATAAAATTATTTACTGAAAAGTTGAGAAATGGCTGCTTGTGGCAAACACTGTCATTGCCCACCCAATATCCATTCTCCCTTAATATTTTATTAGTAAAATAACATTGATTTTGTTTGGGGTGATACTGTACTGTTAAAAAACACATCAACAAATAAAGTCTATTTCCTGAGTTGTAAGCAAAAGCTTGCTGGGGATTTATGGGCAAGTTTTTCTGTCTGAGATTTCTGGAGTTGTAGCAGCCATGATGTGACCACAAGTCAACATTTGTAAAGTGCTTAGAACAGCACTTGGCACATAGTATGTGTTTGTTAAACAACTGTGCAAAAAGGGCTCTGTTATGAGTGGCACACATAGGGCACCTTGATTGCTGTACATGCAGAATCAACATCAAGAGATTACAGAAGCATAATTTTTTGGTATCTAGGCAGCCAGTGATTGTTGGTCCCAGCACCCATTAAAAAAAGTGCATGGTGTCGAGATTTATTATGCTCTATAATTTATTAACATGTAGTGATTATCTTTTTGTCTTTTATGTATCTTGATTACCATTTTGAGAAAGAAAATTATATATACCATCCGGCTTGAATGCATTTTTCATTTTTATATGACCACAATTTAGAATGTTTCAATTATGCACTCTAGCTTACAAATTTATTGAGTACACACTGCTTTCAGGCAGTTCCAGCCTTCCATTCCTAACTCATTTTTCAATTCTAGCCCTTTGTTCCATTGTTTAATCAGTGCCTTTGTTATTAAAAATACTTAATGGTGAGTTTCATCTCTTCAAATGTTATGTAAGGTTTCCTGCAATGTGTAGTATTTTTATTTGTGCATTTAGTAAAGGCCCAGGGTATGCTTGTTGAATAAAAGAATCTTCAGTTTTTGAAAAGCAATATCTAGTAATATCATAACAGATTTGTTCAAGTAATCTTTGCAGTAAGGGAAATTCAAAACCCATTCCACCATCTGTGATGTCAGTTCTTATCACTGTAGGGCACAACACCCACAACATGGTGACATACAAAGCAACATTTGGTGACACATTTGGGAATTTTCTAGATGACACATACTTTTTTTATTTTTATTTTTTATCCTTATCCGAGGATATGTTTTTATTGATTTTTAGAGAGAGAGGAAGGGAGAAAGAGGAAAGAGAAACATTAATGTGAAAGAAACATCGATCAGTTGCCTCTAGTATGTACCATGACCGGGGATCGAACCCACAACCTAAGTATGTGCTTTGACTGGGAATCAAACCTGCAAACTTTTTGGTGTACAGGACAATGCTCCAACCAACTGAGCCACATTGGCCAGGGCTGGATGACACACTCTTTTTTTTATTTTTTATTCCTCACCCAAGGATATTTTTCTACTTATTATCAGATGGAGTGGGAGGGAGGGAGAGAGACAGAAAGAGACAGAGAAAAACATCGATGTGATAGAGCCACATCGACTGGTTGTCTCCCACACGACCCAACCAGGGCCAGGCACAAACCGCAACCTAGGTACGTGCCCTTGACTGGAATCGAACCCACAACTCATTGGTCCGCAGGCCAACACTCTAACCACTGAGCCAGACCGGCCAGGCCTGGATGACACATTCTTAAAGGACGCTGATAAAGGATCTCGGTTTACTTATTTAAATTATCCTCCATATTCTTTGCTCTGCTGTTTGTTGCTTCTTCCTGTGTTTTTCCTGATCATATTTAAATTAAGTGTTTATCACATAAATATAACAAAGGTGGGGGGAGTCAATCAAAAGGGAAACTATTTACTATAACAGTTAAAACTTTGTTTCTAAACAGGCTTAGCTTCTCCATATGAGGAAAAAGCATAAAAACTTTAATGTAAACTTATACTGTAGAATAGTGTATGCCTGTGGTATAGTAAGACCATACAGAATCGCCATTTGTTATAAGTTGCTTAATAACAGTATCAGTGGCAAAGCCATAATTATCTATGGATAGCTGCATTTTGGATTGCACATATTGTCACAAATATATGTTGTGCAAGTTGTCTTGTTATTGTTTTGAGGGAGAAGCGTGAATATTATAAAACCAGTAATGTGAATCAAGATTATGTATCACTTTGCAGAGTAATCAGAGATACTTAGAAAACTCTGAGACACTGAGCCAGTATCCTGTGTTGCCTTCTTAGGGTGTTTAGAGGTAGCATGGAGGATAGTTGGGAACTGGCAGGACAGGTATACCAGGTTCTATTTGACAGTGATTTAGAGTAGCCCTTTGCATGTATCTCTACTCACTGCCCTATGACATACATACTTACAGTGTTATAACCTGACGGCGAGATAACCAGAGACGCACAGCCGAACTGTAAAGGAGCACTTTATTTTGCCGCGGGCTGTGGAGGGCATAGTTTCCCCTCAGATCAACAGCCACGATTCTTCTTACTCGTCCCATTTTAAAGACAAAAACTCCCTCCTCCTTTTGCCCCCCTCCCCTCAGGGAACCAGTACAATAGTGGGAGTGACAGAGATTACAGAGGTCAAAATTAGCATTATTCACCAATGGGCACAAGTACTTGCAAATACCTATACTCAGGAAACTGCAAATGCCTCCCAACTCCTGGGGCAACTATAATTTTAGGCAAAATTCCTTTACGTCTAGGGGTAATTAGCCTATTATTGGAAGAATATCGAGGAATGTCTATTGGTGATAAAATGGAGTCTTTTAGTTGCCTTAACCAAGGGGCCTACATAAAATGGAATCTAGTTGCCTTAGCCTTGGGGCCCAGATCATTGTTACTCTTTAAAGTATTGTGTATTGCCCTGGCCGGTTTGGCTCAGCGGTTAGAGCGTCGGCCTGCGGTCCAGAGAGGCCCGGGTTCGGTTCCCGCTAAGGGCATGTACCTCGGTTGCAGTTTGTCCCCGGCCCTGGTTGGGTCGTGCGGGAGGCAGCCACTCGATGTGTCCCTTTCACATCGATGTTTCTCTCTCTCTCTCTCTCCCTCTCTCTCTCTCTTCCTCTCTCTCCCTCCCACTCTATCTGAACAAAAATGGAAAAATGCCCTCGGGTGAGGATTAAAAAATAAATAAATAAAAATAAAATAAAATAAAGTATTGTGTATTAAGCTGTGAGCTTCTTGAGGGCAAGGACCAAAGTTCATTCATCATTTTGAAGAAAAGTTAATTCTGAGGAATGCAGTGGTTGATGAGCTTGCCTGGTATTTGTTTCTCTATAGCTTATCATCAAAGAGATGAATGCACATATGGATAAGAGATAATTGTTCTACCTAATCAGTTACTTAAAATGATGTTATTAATCAAAATCATGGCTATGACTAGAAAGAGGTATGAAGGGATTTCTGGGATGCTAATAACATTATCTTGACTTACTTGGGTGCTAGTTTCTTGGGAGATACTCACTTAAAAAAATTCATCATGCCCTGGCCTGTTTGGCTCAGCGGTTGGAGTGTCAGCCCGCGGATCAGGGAGGCCTGGGTTCAGTTCCCGCTGAGGGCGCATACCTCGGTTGCAGTTTGTTCCCGGCCCGGTTGGGGTCCTGTGGGTGGCGGCTACTCGATATGTCTCTCTCATATCGATGTTTCTCTCTCTCTTCCTCTCTCCCTCCTGCTCTTTCTGAGGATAAATGCAAAAATGCCCTTGGGTGAGGATAAAAAAAAAAAAAAATTCATCATGATGTAGTCTTTTAATTTAGGCATTTTTCTGTATAGATATTTTGATTTTAAAATTTACATGAGAAGAAATTTAATCTACCCTTACCTGAGTCTTAGGAAATAATCCTCAAGAGATATTGATGCATTATACTGTGCTCCTTGTATCTCCCTCTGCTTCAATCCTATCTCATATTTTAAATGACCTCCCATTTATTTTATAAAACCTTGCTTAATCTTGCTTTACACAGTTTACAGCCAGCCTAAGGTAATCACCTATCCTGACTGACAATTTTCTTACAGATGGCTTCTATGCTGCTTGTCTTGGTTCTTCCTCTTTCCCGGCCTATATGGACAGGTCTCCTCATTTGAAACCTAAGAATTATTGCTTCAGAAGTATTTAGCATTTGAAGTACTCAAGGTTTTACAATCTGCTAAATTTCACACTAACCTTGAGTGCTAAGTGTTATCTCACACATAGAGTCCTTTTGCCCAGAATTCATCTACCAGGTAATTTTCTTCCTTGACTCCAATAATTTAAAAAAAATTTTTTTTTTCTTAATATTAATTTTAGAGAGAGAGGAAGGGAGAGGGAGAGAGAAACATCGACGAGGGAGAACACTGATTGGCCGCCTCCTGCATGCCCCCCACTGGGGATCGGGCCCACAACCTGGGCATGTGCCCTGACTGGTAATCGAACCGGCGACCTCTTGGTGCATGGATCGACGCTCAACCACTGAACCACACTGTCTGGGCTCCATTAATTTCTTTTAACCAGCAATTTTCATACTGCTGGTCACAGTGGTTGCAAACCAATTTAGAGACTCAACATAGAAGGTAGTAGAACTAAGTAGGGTGGTTTCAATGAAATGGGAGTATGAACTTGAGGTGGTTACTATTATTAGGTCTAGTTGGCTTGAGGTGGAGAAGAATATAATTTTTTTAATGTCATTTTGGGTGAGGGCAAAGATTGCTATAGTGTGGTGATTGCCCATATGCATATCATTATTATTATTATCATTATTATTATTATTTGAATTAGCTTATTTTCTGTTAGTGGGTAGAATCGAATTAGTAGAGAAATGCCTGCTACGACTACTGGGCCTTCCATGGCAGAGGGTTGTCATGGGTAATCTGAATTGGGCTGATTTACTGGTGGCAGCTAGTAATCTGGTGAGCAGGAAGTTGGTGTTGTCAAAGTTGAGTAAAATGATCTATTATAATTCTCATGTGTTAGAGTTAAAATGATCTATTATAATTCTCATGTGTTAGAATTAATTAAGAATCATGCTTTGATATAATAAATCTGATATTTCTCTATATGGTTATGTAAGATTGCTTGCAGGGCCATAGTATTAGCATCTGCTCAGCGTATCATGAGCTGATGAACAGGAATGACATAATTCCTACTCCTAAACCAATAAATAATTGAAAAAGATTCTTGGTGGTAACTAGGATTAGTATTGTGATGAGAAATATGAGTGCATATATCATATTGAGAATTCCATAATAGATCATGTGGCAAATAGTGCTACTGGTAGGAATATCACTGAGAAATAGACTAGTTTGAAGCTGAATGACCATTTCATAGTTTGAATTATTATTCATTGTCAGTTAGAAATTACTATTTCTTGCCCTGGCCAGGTAGTTCAGTTGGTTAGAGCATCATCCCAATAGGCCGAGGTTGCCAGTTCAATCCTTAGGGCACATACAAGAGAATCAAGCAATGAATACGAAAACAAGTGGAACAACAAATTGATGTTTCTCTCTCTCTCTCCTTCCCTTTCTCTCTCTCTAAAAGAATCAATGGAAAAAATATCCTCAGGTGAGGATTAACCAAAATATACATATGTATGTGTGTGTGTGTGTGTGTGTGTGTGTGTGTATATATATATATAAAATTATTTCTTGGCCAGAGTAGATAAACATTATAGTAAGGATTAGTCTGGTGATAATGGCGTATGATATTATAGTTTTTATATAGTGTGGGTATAGAATATATTTCTAAATATTATAGATGGTTATTATGACTGGTATAATTAGTATAAGTAGCAAAATTATTGCGGCGGCAAATAGATTTATTACTTTTATTTGGAGTTGCACCAATTTTTTGGTTTCTAAGACCAGTGGATAACCTCTATCCTCCACAAGTCTGAAAAAGCCACACTGTTAAGTGTGGGGGCACGAGTTAGCAGTTCTTGCATACTTTTTTGATAAATAAGAATTTTTAGATTCTATTATTACATTCACAATTTAATGTTTTGGTTAAACAGTATTTACAAATACAAAGTCCCCAAAATGATCTTGGGGTTAATAGTAGTAGGAGTAGTCAGTGCATTAATATGGAGTGTTTTCTCTTATAAAGGATGCTTTAATATGTTAATATATGTGGTTGCCTCAATGGGTTGTAATTAGCATATAAAGGGAATATAGAGCAGCAATAACAATGTTAACTCCTATAAGATTGACGGATAGCCCGGCCCGTGTGGCTCAGTGGTTGAGCATCTACCCCTGTACCAAGAGGTCACTGGTTCAATTCCCGGTTAGGGCACATGCCCAGGTTGTTGGCCCGATCCCCAGTGGGGGGCATGCAGGAGGCGGCCAGTTGATGTTCTCCATCTCTCCCTTCCTCTCTAAAAATCAATAAAGAAAAAATATTTTTAAAAGAATGATGGATAGGTAGTATCAAGAGAATGGTGATACAACTACAAACAGTTCTCCAAGTTGATCATAGGGGGTAGAGCTAGGTTGGTGAGAGTTGCTAATGGTCATCATGATGCTATGAATGGGAGAACTGTTTGTAGGCCATGAGTTAAAATTATAGTTTGGCTATAATTTAGTCTTTTCCAAGCAGTTTACTTTCAGAATAAATAATTTCTTTCAAACAAAAAGACAGTTGTATTTCTAAGGATTTACTGAGGTCAAATACCAGGGCAATCTGAAGTGCTAGAGTAGGTCAGCAAATCACCAGAAAAAAGAACTTAACATTAACAAGTGTACAGCTATCAATCCTATTTCCTATTCCACCAAATTCTGAAGGTTCAGAGCCCAGAGCAGATACCTAAGATCTCTTATTAGTGACAGCTGCCTTCCTAGCTCTCTCTGGTCTCTCAGGACCTCCCCATTCTTCCTACAAGAACTAGATGGTTCTCTCTCTCTCTCTCCCTATGTGTCAGTTGTCTTTGGCCTCAGTTTTATTTTCCCCAAAGGCTGAAATCACAGCCATGACTTCCAGATTGCCACAGGCTGAAAAATACTGCTCCGTTTTTACAGCTGGCAAGAATATGCCTTCCTAGGAAATGTAATATTGACTTCTGAGGGAAAACCAGTATTTTACTAAATTTGAATTAAGAAGACACAACTCCTTTGGATAGGAGTCTGACGAGGTGAGGAAGAAGAAAGAGGAGAATATAGTTAGTTATATATCAGGATTGTGATTGATTTTAAAAGATGTGCCTTCATTGTTTTAGAAAGAGCTAAAAACAGTATGTAATATCTGCTAAACTATAATTCTCATGATTCAGAGAATGTAAGAGGTGTTTTTTAATCTAACTATATGATATTTGTAGTAATCTGAAATCTTTACTTTCAGGGAAATGGAAAACTTTTCTATGAGGTATTTACATGTTTGAACCTGCCTCCCTCTACTCAAGCCCAAAATGGTTAACATTCACAGCACTGTAGAATATGTTACAATTATTTTTTAATTGTAACTATCAATACTGATCAATTTTGGAAGGTACTGCTGTCATGTGATGTGGTTTCTTCTTTATATGGCATATAAACTAATAGCAAATGGAAGGCAAAGTGAAATTAACTGATTGCCATGCTGTGGCCTGGTGGAGAAACAAAAAGTAATGTGGGGAGTATTCAGTCAACAGTATTTATAAACAAGTCCTATATAATAAGACTACATAGCAAAAGTCTAGATAGCAGTTTTCAACCTTTTTCATCTCATGGCACACACAAACTAATCACTAAAATTCTGTGGCACACCAAAAATTTATTTTTTTGCTGCTCTGACAAAAAAAAATAGGTGTAAGTTTGATTCATTCACACCAGACAGGTATTGTTGTGTTGGCTGTTGTCATTTTTTTAATTTGACAATCTTAAAGAGGTCAGGTATTGCATGTTTTAAAAATTCTTGCAGCACACCAACGTGCCACAGCACACCAGTTGAAAATCACTGGTCTAGATCATTATTTTATTTTAGGAAAATCTAAGAAACAGTTTTGGGGATGAGGAACTTGATTCAATCTAGCACAGTGGGCCTCAGCCACCATCGTGCAAGTAACCAGCAGAAACAGTCATGTATAGACCACAAGTGGCCAAAACCAGCTTTCAAGCCTTCCCCAGAGGGGCCAGAATAAGTGACTGTGAAGCTATATCCACCTGCCTACTCAGCTGACTCGAGCTCCCACGTCCTCTATCCTTGTAAACTCAGAGCTGGCTGAAAGTGGGAGCACCACAGAGCCTGCATATAGTAAATGCACAATGTTTCTACTATTACCATAGCTGCTACTAACACTACAATTATCATTATGTGAGCACACACTGCCCTTGACTACGGGGTTCATGACAGCTACTTTGGCTTCACTCTAACATAACAATAAGGACATGACAACTAACATTGACTGAGCTCTCGTTTGCTGGGCAGTGTGCTAAGCATTTTTTTTTTTTTTTTAACTTAACAATGGCGCTGGGAGGTATTTGCCTGTGGCAATCTGGAAGTCATGGCTGTGATTTCAGCCTTAAGGGAAATTGAGACCCAGAAGGATTAATTTACTCACTCACAGTCATGTAGTCAGTAGGTGAAGAGCTGAAATTTGAAGCTAGAAGTTCTGACTTTGGACAGATCCCCACTCTTACCGCCACTCCACCTGGTCAACTAACATTCTATTTACCCACTTTCCTCTATTAACTGAGTCCTCTTAACTCCTAAAGCACTATGATTCATCACAGTTATCTGGGTATGACACTACAAGATTCACAAAAGTCCTCATTTGTGAAAAGTCAGACCCAGGACCTACTATCTTCAGGCAGTGACAAGAGGAATGGCACCTTTCCCTTCTGCTTGGAGGGATGGAGCTAGGGACAGTAGTTCACCACAGGTCTCATGAGAATGAAACTTGAAGATATTAGTCGTCCTCTAGGAAGAACCAGCAGCATCAAAACGTCCCCACCTTGACCTGGATGCACTGGGGTTATTTTTAATTCGAACTTCTGTTGGTATAATATGCCATCTTTGTTTTTCTTCTATTTCCTGTTCATTCTGTCTGTCCCAAGAGGTGACAGATGTGAAATTTACACTCCTTAGAAGATAAAAGCAAGCTTTGAAATGCAAGGAAACACTTGAATTAACCCTAATAACACATTCAAATTCTATTGTAAGATGGCAAAAATTCAGAAACATTTAAGGACTATAAAGCTTCATTAAATGGTTCCATATTTTTGTTGAAATATATAAAAATATTTTCTAAAAACATGACATAAAAGACAATGTGAAAATCACCATATTTTACAGAAATAAGTCCATCCTCAAGTATTCCTTTTTAATTATCCAACTGCAACTTTCAGATCTAGAGGGAGTCATTTTAAACCCCCTTCTGTGACTGCTGTTTACACATTTAAACTATGAGGAAAAGTCTCTTAGAACTTAGTTTTTCAACTATTTAAAATAAAAGCAAAACACAGAAATCAGTTTGCAGTCAGATGTGATATGAGAGCCAACACAGTTCTTAAAATCAAGAGTTGCATTAGGTAGAACCAAGAGTCTAGAAATTCCATTTTTCTTCCCTCTTTCTTGTTGGTAATTCCAGAAGTCTGTACCATGCTCCCTTAAGTTTCTTACTATTATCTACACATTGTGCACAGATCTCACAGTGCATTATACTCCACACATTTCGATGGATCTGTAGGAAAGTGCTTCTGGCAAATGGTCATTAACCTCTTCAATCCCTGAGAAAATAAGGAAAATGAAGATTGGTTATGATACAGTTAAACTTTTTTAAATTGCCTTCCTCTGTACTCCAGTTTACCAATGTCCCCATTAAAATGTGGCAGTCCCCAGCCCTGGCTGGTGTGGCTTAGTTGGTTGAGCATTGTCCCATGCACTGAAAGGATGCCGGTTCAATTCCCAGTCAGGGGATATGCCTGGGTTGCAGATTTGACCCCTGGTGAGGGTGTGTATAGGAGGCAACCAATTGATGTTTCTCTCTCCCTTCCTCTCTAAAATCAATTTTAAAGAAAACATACTTTTAAAAATACATCAAATCAATCAAAATAATTACTTAAAAATAAAATGTGGCAGTCCCCAGCAATACCACTCAGATGTATATTGAGAGAAATGTTTATTCATGTGCACCCAGAGATATGTATAAGATGGTCATAGCAGAATTGTTCACAATAACAATAGCAAAAGAACTGGAAGTAACCCAAATGCTCATCATAGGAGAATATATGAAAAAGTATGCTCACAAATGGAACATTTTACAACAGTCAGAATGAATTCTAGAGCTATATATAACAACTCGGCCTTTCTTCACCAGGTTCCAGTAGAGAATTAAGCCCCACTGCCTAGCATAAAGCATTCATTGTACGTAATGAGACAGCTCCTCTCCTGTGTATCTAAAGGGTGCTACATATGTACCATCCTTGAGAAACATAAGAAAATAGGCACTCAAATCATCTTCTGTGTTCTGTGGTTCAGGTGGAGAATTCTGGTTGAGAACAGATAGACATGAATCTTAGAAACAATGTTGACTGTAAACAGCAAGCAGCAAAAGCTACATACAGTACAAGAGCATTTTAATAAAACTCAAAAACAAAAATAATATATTGCTTAGAAATACACACATAATATGGCAGAATTATTTTGAAAAAGGACAACAAATTCAAGGTCACCGTTACTTCTGGAGTAGAGAAGGAAAATACAGATCTATGATCTTCAAAATGCTCTAGTTCTTAAAGTGGGATTAGGCATTTATTTATTTATTCATCCATCCATCCATCGTTACCTGAGGACATGCTTAGAGAGAGAGGGAAAGAAACATTGATATGATAGAGAAACATCAACTGGGGATCAAACCCACAATCCAGGTATGTGCCCTGAACAGGAATCAAACCAACAACCTTTTGGTGCACAGGATGACACTCAACCAACTGAGGTGAGCCATTCCGCAAAGCAAGGCCTTTAGATAACTGTTTTTACTTCATAACTTACATGTTACATGTATTCTTTTTTATGCAACTAAATACTACATAATATAAACATTTTAATAGCATAAAAACTGAGTACAACGGCCCTGACTGGCTTGGCTCAGCAGTTAGAGTGTCGGCCCACAGACCAAAGAATCAAGGGTTCGATTCTGGTCAAGGGCACATACCTTGGTTGCGGTTCAGTCCCTGGCCCTGGTTGGGATCGTTCAAGAGGCAGCCAATCTGTGTGTCTCTCTCACATTGATGTTTCTTTTCTCTCTCCCCGTCTGAAGATAAATGGATAAATATCCTCGGGGAAGCATTTAAAAAAATAACAACAACAAAAAACTGAGTACAACATTCCAAACGTGATCCGGCCAATCTTGCAGAATTCTGTTTTATGCTACTTCACCACCTTTGTTCTGAACCTTTGGCATCTGTGTTACCATCGCCTTCAGTTCTTTTTTAGACAACTATACTAACCCACCACAAATTCTCATGACCTCACAAATATCAAGTGCTTTCTATCTCTTCTGCAATTAGGCCAGTTTTTATCTAGTCTATAACTTTGTAGTGATACTTTTACATGATGACAAGAATGATCACTCTTAAAATTTAGCCTCATCCTTAAGTCTTTTTTTTTTGTTGTTGTTTTTTTATCCTCACCCGAGGACATTTTTGTATTTATCCTCAGATAGAGCGGGAGGGAGAGAGGGAGGAAGAAAGAGAGAGAAACATCGATGTGAGAGAGACACATCGAGTGGTCGCCACTCACATGACCCCAACTGGGGCCGGGGACAAACTGCAACCGAGGTACGTGCCCTTAGCGGAAACCGAACCCAGGACTCTGGTCCGTGGGCTGACTCTCTAACCACTGAGCCAAACTGGCTAGGGCTCCTTCAGTCTATTTTGTTTGTTTTTTAAATCCTCACCCAAGGATATTTTTCCATTTATCTTCAGATCGATGTGTGTCTCTCTCTCAAGTGGGAGGAGGAGAGAGAGACACACATGGACAGGCCAGGGCTCACCTGAGAATATTTTTTCCCTTGAATTTTAGATAGAGTGGAAGGAAGGGAGGGGGGCGGAAGGAAGGAGGAGTGGGAGGGGGAGAGAGAGAGACATTGAGACATTGATGTGAGAGAGACACATCGGTTGGTTGCCTCCCATACAACCCCGACTGGGGCTGGGGACCAAACCTGTAATCCAGGTACAGGTACATACCCTCCTTTGACCGGGAATTGAACCCAAGACCCTATTGTGTGAGGGCTGATGCTCTAACCACTGAACCACACCAGCCAGGGCCAGAAAGCATAGTTTTGATCAATGATATGAGAACAACTCCTGTGGTATCTATCTACAGCTGAGCCAAACCTGCCAGAGCAGTCTGTGATCTTTTAAAAACCTTAGTTGGCATTTTGTTTTCAGTTATTCCTGTTAGCTTTCTCTTCCACCGGTGAGCAAACATGCCTCTAAGTCATCCAAATTCACAAACAGGCCAGAGACAAGGGCAGAAACCTGTGACATGCCACTCTAGATCTCTCTAGAACAGTTCTGGGAAGAGTTCGGCAACCAGCAATGAATCCTGTTGTTTTATCTACCAGCCTACAAAATGTCCTTGTTTGCAACTGTCTTACTGAAATCAATATATCTACAGCAATATTGATTAGTCATTAAAAATACTAAGAATAGCAACACTTAATTTTATTATCTCCAATGCCATTTTTGGCACAAATTATTTTAAGGTTTCTCAGTTTGGCTTCACAAAAATTAAAATCACCCAATTCCTATCACAATAAAAAGAATGAAATCTGCCCAGCCAGTATGGCTCACTGGTTGAGCATGATCCATGCACCAAGAGGTCATTGGTTCGATTACCAGTCAAGGCACATGCCTAGGTTATGGGCCAAATCCCCAGTGGGGGGCATGCAGGAAGTGGCCAGTTGATGTTCTCTCTCATTGATGTTTCTATCTCTCCCTCTCCCTTCCTCCCTCTCAAAAAAATCAATAAAGAAAAAACAATTTAAAAAAAAGATGAATGAAATCCTATCAGAGGCCAAAGGTTGACTATGTTCAGTTCTATATTAGATACTGAATATGAAGTTGCATATACAGCACCCTGCCTGGTATTTAACTAGTATTAGCCCCAAATTCATTTTGTTTCCTCAGAATAATACAATGAAATGTCATCTGCTCTTAAGAGAAGAAAGCTTCATGATCTGGGAAAGCAGAGGATGTGGCTATAACCGCACAGCCAGCAACAGAAGAGCATATCTGTAAGTCTGAAGAGGAAGGGTAAAAAACTACCTTGAAATGTTTGCTGATATAACAGGTACCTGAAACATCATCAAGCATTTGGAACTCTTAATTACTTTGTAATTATCCAACTATTCAAACAACTCTTAAGCTCAAAATAAAAACAAAAGAAATCATAACAAAAATATCTGCAAAATCTCTTTGGTCCCATAGTAAGGAAACAACACAAATATAAATTATTTCTATGCATTGTCCCATAGAGTATTCATTCAATCAGCAAATATTCATTGAGCACCCACCATAAGTGTAATACGTTCTAGACTGGGGGGGTTTAACAATGATCTATGTTCTTTTGTGGAACCAACACTAAATTATGTCTGATAATGTAATGTAAGCTATCATTAAACTTTCCAGTGGCCATATCATATTATTAGTTTTATTACACTTAATAGTTCACTAAATTCCCTAATTTTTCCTCTCATACATTGCTCAGATGTATGCTCAAGCAACTAAGTTATTGGATCCAAATTTATTTATGACAATATGTCCTTCAGTCTGTCAAGAATTTCTACAATGCCCGTTTCTTTTCTGCCTTACATCCTATTTCTTCTAGTTTCTTGCTGTCTATAAATCTGATAAACATACCTGTGTAATCATCTGAATCAGTCATTTGAGGTCACTAAGAACCTATGGCATATGTTACTAGCATGCACCCAAGTAGACATGGATTCATTATTCAGTATTCCATGGCTTCCCTCACTCAACAAGTTATGAGTCACCTGATTGTATTGTCATGTCTACCTATCCATAAAAATATTATTGGTTTAGGTCAAACACCTTCCCAAAGTTCAGATATAGTATGTTCACCAATTTTCCCTAATCATGTTGGGGACAAAAGAGAATTTTTTTTTTTTTATCCTCACCCGAGGACACTTTTGCATTTATCTTCAGATAGAGTGGGAGGGAGAGAGAGGGGAAGAGAGAGAGAGAGAAACATCAACGTGAGAGAGATACTTCGAGTGGTTGCCACCCACACGACTCCAACCGGGACCAGGGACAAACTGCAACCGAGGCACATGCCCTTAGCAGGAACCAAACCTGCGACTTTGGTCCGTGGGCCAACACTCTAACCACTGAGCCAGACCGGCCAGGGCAAAAGAGAATTTTTTTAAATGAGAAGGTAACAATTTAAAAGATGTACAACTAAGGGGCGAAAAAGTCAGTATGTAGCTTCCAATATAAACCAGAAAGCTTTTATAAAATAAATATTAGGTAGGGAGCATTTAAGATCTTGCTCCCCAATATATGTCATCAGTTTGGCTCAAATAACTCATAAAAAAAATTTTTTTTTAAGTAAGTAAATAAATTCTAGGTATACTTTAAAACAAACAAACAAACAAACAAACAAACAGCCCTGGCCGGTTTGGCTCAGCGGTTAGAGCGTCGGCCTATGGTCCGGAGAGACCCAGGTTCTGTGCCCGCTAAGGGCATGTACTTCAGTTGCGGTTTGTCCCCGGCCCTGGTTGGTCGTGCGGGTGGCGGCCACTCGATGTGTCACTTTCGCGTCGATGTTTCTCTCTCTCTCTCTTCCTCTCTCTCCCTCCCACTCTATCTGAACAAAAAGTGGAAAAATGTCCTCGGGTGAGGATAAAAAAAAAAAAAAAAACAGTTTATGGGGAGGTACCATTATTAAGACAATTTATCTAATTATATGATCTCTTACACACTTACAGCTTAAACCAAGGGTATAACTGAACATATACTAAGCAAATTTAATCACTGGAATTGTTTTCAATTGTTAAAGCCAAACAAGCCCTGGCTGGTTTGGCTCAGCTGTTTGAGCATCAGCCTGAGGGAGGGTCTGGGGTTCGATTCCTGGGCAAGGGCACGTACTTCCTGGCCCTAGTCAGGGGGGTAGTGCGGGAGGCAACCAATCGATGTCTCTCTCACACATTGATGTTTCTCTTTCTCTTTCCCTCCCTCCCACTCTATCTGAAGATAAGTAGAAAAATATCCTCAAGTGAGGATTAACATAAAAAATTTTTTTTAAGTAACAAAACAAAATTTATTGCAAATACTCTAAATTTGCTGCTCTTCACTAAACTCTCAAAGCAAACCGCAATAGTCTTATTTCAATGCTTAGGTAACTTAAGCATAACACTTCACCCTGTTTTGCATCATATATGGGACTTAAAGAGTTATTCAGTGAAGATGTTTTAAACACATTTCTAAGAACTATACTTACATCCTACATGCCACGTCCTATTTGCTATAATTCCTTTGCTCTCAAAATACACAGTTTTGGAATTGGATAACATTGACCTCCAGAGAAATGTCTTTCCCTCCAAACTGCTTACCTGAATATATTTCCGCTGTGTTTCATCATTTAAAACATGTGCGACATGCTTGGAGAAAATCTTTTCCCTACCCGTTCTGGCATGGATACCAACCATAGTGACACCAATGGGCCAAGGGGCATTTCCAATGGCCATCTGAAGATAAGCATCATTAGCCTAAAAAGAAAGATTAAGGAGAGATCAGAAAAGCAGAAATATTGTATTGGTCCAAATTCTTATATCAAGTATTCCACAACTCTTTATGATGTAATTTTCATTCATCTCTTAAGCATGCTGAAAATATTACTATTCCCCATATTCAAACAAAAGAAATTAAAATACAGATGACTAACTGCCCAGAACCACAACGTCCATGGAAACAAAGAAAGTAAGCTACCTTGTGAGTAGAAAGACAAACATTCCTCTGCAGCCTCTGTGCACTGAAAATTAATGCATTTCAGATCTGGAATTACCAGGTAGCTAATTTGATGTACTGAGAGAAACTCTAGTTTGGCTCTCCTTTCGACCTAATCTTCTCCACAGGTGGTCCCACAGAAGACACAGGCCAAGTAGTTTTCTGTAATCCAACCTGAAACAGTCCACTCCCTGCACAGCAGCCAGACCTCTGAGAGCAGCGGGGGCTCTGCACGCGGGGACTACTACATAGGGCTGGCCCGTGGCACACATGACAACCAAGATTAAATACTGGCCCTTGAGTCAAATAGCTCAAAGATGAGATTGGTTGACTTTAGGTCCCCCCAAACCTCCCACCTGCCAAGAACCTTAAAATAAAAGCTACAAAATATAAAGACAGAAACCAGTGAAGACAAAAAAGCTCTTTTTCTAAACCAAGCCTGGGGACTTGTGAGGAAGGAAAAGAAGAAAAACAAACAAAATAGAAAGCAAGGAAATTCTAAAAGACCCTGAGCATCTCAGAGAAGCCTATACAGCCAGGCCTCAAAGAGATTTTCATTTAAAAAAATCAAACACCTATGTGTTTGATATGCAGAAGTGATTTAAAAAAAAAAAAAAATACCATGTACTACAAATAGGTTAACTGAAAGATCATTTCCACCCTACAGATAAATTTGAATTTGCTTTACTCAGTTTTTTAAAGTTTAATTTTGAAAGGGTGTACACACATTTTTATTTCTGATTCCCATGTATGCAAATTTTAACAGTGGATATTAAGTGATAAAATTTCCAATGTTTAGTTTCCCTAAATTTCTAAGGAAAACTGTCCAAATAGTTGTTAAAGTTTCTTGGTTCTTTCTGTAGTTTACACAAAATAAACTTTCACCTCATTCTCATATATGAGAATGAGAAACATCACAAGAGGAAAGGCAAGTGATCTGAATGCTTTGTGCGGTGATGGTGACCTATCCATCCATTCCAATGCCGTCCTCAGTAAGCAGCATGCAACTAACAGAAACTGTCCAAGAATCAAGTTTAGGGCCATAAAACAAAAACATTTCCTTTGATGTAACTAACCGGCTCTTCCAAAGAGGGAAAACAATACTTGAGCATGAGGCTCTGACCAAGGAGACCACAGTCCCCCAGGAATGTCAGTAGTCCCTTCTGAGTACAGATACTCAGAGCACAGATAAGCAACGTCATTCCCACTTTTCTGTCAGGCTCTACGGCTCTGAACTGTCACTGGAACTGGTGCACTGGAATTCTCTGCGGCTACTCTCGGGAGGCACAGCCACCAGAATCCCCACTCCTCACCCTCATGTTTATGGCCCACCAAGCAGTGTCCCATTTCCAATCTCCACTACTAGTGTACTAGGCCCTTCTCTTCTTTAAGTTTTTTTCCTAATTGATTTTTTTAGAGAGAGAGAGAAATATTGATATGAGAAACATTGACTGGCTGCCTCCTGCACGCCCCCCACTGGGGATCGAGCCCACAACCTGGACATGTGCCCTGACCAGGAATTGAACCAGGACCTTTCAGTCCATGGGTCCACGCTCAACCAGAGCCACACCGGCCAGACCCACTCTTCCCTTTCTAAACTCTGCCCCAGCAGCGCTTGGACAGCAGAGCTCTTTCCCCATGCCACCTCCTCCCAGAGCCCATTCTGGAGGCAAGACATTGGAGCGAGGGCAAAATCTTCCCTTATAAGGGGTCTGCTACTGCTGCAGTCCTCAAATGGGAGAGATGAATGCTAGGAGCCTGACTTGGAACATTTCTCATAGAAACAATCATAAAGGTGGTCAAATTACACTGTATCATTAGTACAACAGTTCAGCTATATTATGGATTAAGTAGGTATTTATAGCCACATAACATTGTTTCTATGGGAAATTTGTTCCAAGCTATAACCAATCTACAAATTTTGAAATTCTGTCCCATTCATGAAACACACCTTGCCTATATCCAGTACATGATCTGAAGAATTTTTACACCTACCTTAAAGATGACTAAAAAATAGTGTGGTCTTAAAGTTTAACATTGAATGCCCCACAATAAAGTTGACACTACATAAGAAAATAAAAGGTTTTTTTTTTAAACTACGAATTCCTTTTACATTTATTCTTAAATCGCATATGTAAAATTCTCCCACACAAAATGAACATATGTACATAGCCTAGATGGACAAATAACCATACTTCCAATGCACAGCATGGTCACATACCTTCACATATTCTCTCTGCAACATGAATTTAATAATATCTGTTATGGATTCTTTAATATCAGCAGGAAGATTCTGAAAAAGAAAAAAAAGCATAACTAATTTCGGAAGCTACTGTGTGTCATTACAGACTACATTTATTCTAATTTTATATATTCTATTTTTTTAATCAGTTAATAAAAGCATATTTTGAGAAACTTCACCCTTTTCCGTAGCTTTCTGAAAAGGGGTCTGAGATAAGACTCGGTCTGTTTCTGAGTAGCACTGTTCAGTTTACCCTGCACACTGCGCTTCACATAATCTTCTCTGGCATTCAGTTCTTTAGCCCAAACACCAAGAAGGAACTGTTGAAAGAATGGGTATGATTAGACTACAGTGCCACCCAGTGGTTAAACAAAGTTTAAAATTTCCTAACACACAAAACAGTAAACTATCATCTTTAGAGTAAATTTCCCAACTGATTACAGTATCATCCACTAATATTTAATGAATGAACTATACCTACATATTCTGTCATGTATGTTCTGAAGTAGTGCCTTTGGCAATTCACAAACTTCTCTATATATATTCCTAGCTCAGAGATAATCCATTTTCCCCTAAAAAGAATTAACAAATTACATGAATAATTATTTGATAGAAATAAACTTTTAATTGTATTTCTATTACATAAAATTCACCCCACCTAGATTATCAGCCATAATACCATAGGTGCTGTGATATTTAATGAATCCCCCAAGTATGTTGTTGTAGTATCTGGACTTTCTACTTTTGCAGTAAAGACAATTCAATAAAAAAATTCCCACTAAAGCCCGGCCAGTGTGGCTCAATGGACTGAGTGTCATCCCATTAACTGAGAGGTCCTGATCCTGGTCAGGGCACATGCCCAGGTTTCGGGCTCCATCCCCAGCAGGGAGTGTGCAAGAGGCAGCAGATCGATATTTCTATCTCCTATCGATGTTTCTATCTCTCCCTTCCTCTCTCTAAAAACATTTTTTTAAAAATTCCTACTAAAGTGCCTAACTAAAAGAGAAGGAAAGAAAAAAAGGAACAGAAATAAAAGATACTATTATCCATACCCTCCGCCACCCCACCCTGGAAAACTACCGCAGTGCTCCTTGGGTTTACCTGTATAAAGTGCTCCTTGGGT
Source organism: Tadarida brasiliensis (assembly GCA_030848825.1). Classification (NCBI taxonomy): domain Eukaryota; kingdom Metazoa; phylum Chordata; class Mammalia; order Chiroptera; family Molossidae; genus Tadarida; species Tadarida brasiliensis. The sequence continues at coordinate 89,690,858 of CM061257.1, forward strand.
TTACCTTGGGTTTACCTTCTATAGAGGGAGATACACAGTGGTGGCTGAGGAGGACATACTCCCCTAGTGGCAATCCTATATAAGGAGAGGCTGTCACTCTAAGAGAAAATTCTAGTTCATAACTAGTTCCCATGTTCTATCTAGTTCCGTATCATTTCCTCAATAGATTCAGAATTTTGATGACTAACATGTTGTATTTAAACTGTAAATGCAAGTAAAAGTATTTTTACACATTTTTATTGATCTAGAGAGAGAGGAAGGGAGAGGGGAAGGGAGAAATATCAATGAGAGAGAAACATCAATGATAGAGAAACATCGATAGGCTGCCTCCTGCACACCCCCTACTGGGGATTGAGCCCACAGCCCAGGGTATGTGCCCAGACTGGGAATCGAACCAGAGACCTCTAGATGCATGGGACGATATTCAACCAACTGAGCCACACCAGCTAGGGTATAAAAGCATTTCTTGCATTTAAATCTCATGGCCTAAACACAAATAATTTATGAGTAAATGGTGAAATCTGGAATTTGCACACACTCTACCTAAACTACTAAAATCAGAAATGCTGAGAAGATGGAATGAGCATATCATAGCAAAAATAAGCAGCTATCTGTAGAAGTGAGAAAAGGAGCAGTCTCTAAGAGGTTTCTGATGTTTGCTTTTATCACTGCCAATGTATTACTACTTCCTTCCTTTCCTTACTTGTCATCACCTCTCATAAAAGCTTCTAGTACTCTCCCCTCACTGCACTCTTTCCTAGAGTGCTTTAATAAAATGTAGAATTCCTCAAACTTCTTGTTCATTCTACTGCTGTAATTCTTTTTTTCTTTGTTTTTACATTAATAAGTCAGCTTTTTTTTAAAGTGCCAAGAGGAACAGAAATATAGTCTTTGATTAACCTCTATATGCAAGTGCAAAGCAGTATCATAAACAGTGTACATGCCAGTAATATTTTGCTTTCCCTTCCCAGTCTTTAACTCTTGATAATCCAAAAGTATAAAAACAGTTGTTAACCAACGAAAAACACCCTCCTTTCTTAGCCTAAAAGTACATTACCTTAAGGAATTTGGTGATTATGTCCATGTCTTTATGATCATCACCTTTTCCTAAAGATTCTCCCAATGCCTGAAAAAAAAGAATGCTCCTGCTCATTAGTAAAGAGCAACAGCTGAATATATGTTATTAACACCAGTCTAAACATGGCTCTTTATTACATAGACTGTTAGATTTCTATTTAAAAACCTGATGGAATTTCAAAGTAAAAAAATTTAAAAACACCAATTTGCCATTTAAATTTTGAAAGTATGTTATCTTTTATGAATCAAAAGACAGAAGAGGGGGTAAGTGGAGTGATTGCTAATGCATATGAGATTTCTTTTCAGGAGAACAAAATTGTTCTAAAATTAGATTGTGATGATAATTGTACCACCCCATGAATTGTATGGTATGCAAATTTCCCAATAAAGCTGTTAAGTGGTGGGGGGGGGGGGGGGGGAGAGACACTGATTGCTCACACCAATTACTCCAGTAAAAATTAGATTCCATAGATAGGTGCTTTGTGTGTGGGGTGGGTACAATTAAAAGGACATCCTCTTCAACTATGATACCAACATGCACAAGAGCAAGGAATGAAAGGAAAAAGAAAACTAACACTTTACATTTTATTAAGTATTAAGAGCTTTAAACTAAGCCATATTGTTTGCTCGAGCTAGATATCTGGATAACGAAACATTGCTCTTTAATTGAGATTACACATATCACTCCACATTCAACACACTGACAAAAATTAGAAAGCAAAATATTGCCCAGTGCTGACAAGGATTAGGGGTATGAGACATGCCCTGCTGGTGGGGTATAGACTAATACAGCCATCTGGAGGGCAACTTAGCAGTACTTAGACAAGTTAAATATATATAAACCTCGCAATCCCACTTCTGAGTCCATACGGTGATGTACAAGATTATTCATCACAAAGCTGTTTGTGGTGACAGGGAGCTGGGAACAATCTAGTTGTCCGTCATTACGGGGAAAAGGCAGTGAATGCCACAGGGTATAAACCATTACTTAGTAGTTAAAAGCAAAGGTTTAGATGTACATAGGCATCAAGGATGGATATTAAAAACACAGTTCAAAGTATAAAAAAAGAAAAATAAAAGAACAAAGAAGAAATAGTACAATACCATTTATGATCAAAACCACATGCACACAAATTACTACTGGTTTTAAAATACCAATGAATAAAACGATGCACATCAAACATAGTAGAATGACTACTTTTGAAGGCAGGAAATAGGGGAATGTGAGTAGAGAATGAGAAAAAAGGGACTGAAGGAATGAAAGCATGAAATGAAAGAAGTACCTTTGTAATGACCAAAGACGAGTGTGCTCTGAACTAAGCAATCTGAGGAACTCAATGATTTGCTGTAAGGATGAGGTAAGGTGGGTATAGAGATTACCTCTAACTCTTCAATTGTGGTGTTTTCTTCATGAACTTTCAAATCATTCTGTGTGTCTTCCTCTCCAGGTTCTTGACCACCTACAAGTTCATTCAGGTATTGCTGATCAATCTTATCCAAAGCTGCTTTCAGATCATTCCTCAATCCCTGAGAAAGGTGAAAAATTAGACCTGATATGAAATTTCACTAATCTTTCACTTGACTTTTCACTAATAATAAGTATAATTCATCTCAGACTACCAGTCAAGATGGTGGCATAGGTAAACACTGCACTTGCCTCCTCCCATGACCACATCAAAATTACAACTTAAATGGTAGAACAACCATCATTAAGAACCACCTGAAGACTGCTCTAAACTATGGAAACATTCAGAAATGTCCACAGTATAAAACTAATGTCTCCTCTATATCCTAGGCTATCACTATATTTCTAACACCAGCAAATTCCACATTCTATTCACAACCAGTTTGTGACTATTTAAGAAAAATGAAAGCCTTAAGCTGGACCCTTACCTTACACCATATAGAAAAATTAACTCAAAAGGGACCAAAGATCTAAATGTAAGAGCTAAAACTATAAACTCTTAGAATAAAACATAAGGGGAAAGCTTCATGACATTGGATTTGGGAATGACTTCTTATATACAACACCAAAAGCACAGGCAACAACTACAACAAAAACAGGTACGTTGAACATCACAATTAAAAACTTTTATGCATCAAAGACACTATCAATAGAGTGAAAAGATAACCCACAGAAAGGAAGAAAATATTTGCAAATCATATATCTGATAAGGACTGATATCCAGAATACATAGAAACTCCTGTAATTTAACAAAAAACAATCGGTATGATTAAAAATGGGCAAAGGACTTCAATAGAAGAAGACATGCAAATGGCCAATATGCAAATGAAAAGATTCAATATCACAAGAAGAGACATGAAATCAAAACCAAAATGAAATACCACTTTACACACATTAGGATGATTGTTGTTGTTGTTATTGTTGTTGTTATTATTATTATTATTATTTTAATCCTCACTGGAGGATATTTTTCCGTTTATCTTCAGATAGAGTGGGAAGGAGAGAGATGAGAGAAAGAGGGGAACATCAATGTGAGAGAAACACATCAACTGGTTGCCTCCCGTATGACCCCAACCAGGGCCAGGACCGAACCGCAACCAAAGTACATGCCCTTGACCGGAATCGAATCTGCAACTCTTTGGTCCACAGGCCGATGCTCTAACCACTGAGCAAAACTGACCAGGGCAGGATGATTATTATTGTTTAAAAAAACCACAATAACAAGTGGTGGCTAGGATATAAAGAAACGGAACACTGTGCACTGCTAGAAATGTAAAATGGTTGGAGCTGCTGTGGAAAACTGGGCAATACCTCAGAAAGTAAAACATACCCACATTCAGACACATTATAATTAAAATGTCAAAAGATAAAGACAATGAGAGATTCTTAAAAAGAGCAAGAGAAAAACAATTTGTTATATACAACAAAACACACATAAGAGACAACAGATTTTCAGCAGGAATTTTGCAAGCCAGAGGGAGTAGTACAATATATTCAAAGTACTGAAAGAAAAAATTTCCAACAAAGAATATGCTTCACCTGGCAAAATTATAATTTAGAATTGAAGGAAAGATAAAAGAGTTTTCCAAGCAAGCAAAAGCTAAAGGAGTTCATCACCACTAAACTGGCCTTACAAGAAATGTTAAAGTGATTTTTTAAACTAAAAAGAAAGGGTGCTAATTAGCAATAAAACAATATGAAAGTATAAATCTCACTGGTAAAGGTACATACAAAGTAAAGGTAGTGAATTAATCATGTATAAAGCCAGTATGAAGGTTAAGACAAAAGTGGTAAAAATAATTATAACTACAATAATTAGTTAAGGGATACACAAGATAAAAAGATGTAAAATGTGACATAAAAAACATAAAATGTGCCCTGGCCGGTTTGCCTCAGCGGTTAGAGCGTCAGCCCGCACACCAGAGAGTTCTGGGTTCGGTTCCCAATAAGGGCACGTACCTTGGTTGCAGTTTGCCCCAGCCCCGGTTGGGGTCGTGTGGGTGGCAGCCACTTGATGTTGTCTCTCTCACATCGATGTTTCTCTCTCTCTATTCCTCCCTCTCTCCCTCCCACTCTACCTCAGGATAAATGCAAAAATGTCCTCGGGTGAGGATTAAAAAAAAAAAACATAAAACGTGGGCTGGATAAAAAATGTAGAGCTTTAGAATGCATTCAAACTTAAGATGTTATCAACTTAAAATAGATTGTCCCAGCCCTGGCCAGGTGACTCAGTTGGATGGAGCATCGTCCTGTACACCAAAAAGGTTTTGGGTTCGATTTCCAGGTGAAGTGTGTTATGGGAGGCAACCAATGGATGTTTGTCACATTGATATTTCTCCCTTCTTCTCTAAAATCAATAAACATGTCCTTGGGTGAGGATAAAAATAAAAGATTGTTCCAGTTATAAAAACAAGTCATGAGGATATAATGTTCAGCATAGTTACTATAGTTAATAATACTATATAGCATATTTGAAAGTTGCTAAGAGAGTAACTCTTAAAGTTCTTATCACAAGAATATGGTGGTGGATGTTAGCCAGACTTTCTGTGGTGATCATTTTGCAATATACACAAATATCAAAATCATTATGTTGTACGCCTGAAACTAATATGTCATTTATACCTGAATTTTTTAAAATGGCCCTGGCTGATATGGCTCAGTGGTTAGAGCGTTGGCCTGCAGACCCAAGGGCCTCGGGTTTGATTCCCAGGCAAGGGCACATACCTGGTTTGCATGTTCGTTCCCCACCTCCAATGGGAGCACATTGTAGGAAGCAACTAATTGATGGGTCTCTCTCACATCAATGTTTCTTTCTCCCCCTCCCTCCCTCTCAATCTCTCTTAAGAAAAAAATCAATGGAAAAAATATCCTCAGGTGAGGATTGACAAAAAATACAAGTAAGAAATTCTGTATTATTTGACACAGGCTTGAACAAAATTAGAATACAGCAGGTTGTTATAAATTAATATTAGTTACCAGAGAAATGTGAAAACAACCACAATGAGATACTATTACACATATGAGAAAATGGTTAAAATTTAAAAGACTAACTAAAAATGCTGATGGCATTTGGAAATATTTGGCATTCCTTAAGAAGTTAAGCATACATTTACTCTTAATCTTCAGCAATTCCACTTCTAGGTATTTATCCAAGAGAAATAAAATAGGCTCAAAAAAGATTTGTGTAAGAATGTTCAGCCTGGCTGGTGTGGCTCAGTGGTTGAGCATCAATCCATGCACCGAGAGGTCGCCAGTTCAATTCCTGGTCAGGGCACATGCCCAGGTTGTGGGCCAAATCCCCAGTGGGGGGGCATGCAGGAGGCAACCAATCTATGTTCTCTCTCACCGATGTTTCTGTCTCTCCCTCTCCCTTCCTCTCGCTCTAAAATCAATAAAGAAAAAACAAAAAATTAAAAAAAGAATGTTCGGAGCAGTTTTATTCATAATAGCCCAAAGTTGAAAAACATATTGTAGTATATTCATATGACTGATAACCATCAGCAATGAAAAGGGAACAAACTATTGATATCCACAAAAACATTGATGAATCTAAAAAATATGCTGATCAAAAGAATCCAGACACTATGACTTCATCTATAAGAAAGAGAAGAACAAATGAAATTACTCTATGGCATTAGAATTTTAAAAGGTGGTTGCCCAGCAGTGGAGAAGGAAGAATATGGGATTGGCCAAGAAGGGGTGCTGGAGAACTTCCTTGGATGATGAAAATGTTCTATACCTTCACAAGGTTGGTGGTTACAAACGTATATGTATTTGTCAAAATGCACTGAACTGTATGATTAAGATATGTGCTTTTTAAAAACTTATATTCACCAGCAAGTAACCTGGCAACTTTTTCCATTTTTTCCTACAATTCAATTGGTCAAACTCCATCAAACTCCACACTGTTCTAGTTTATGTGGTACAGTGATATTCTTCTAGCTTTGTTTTGACTTCTTACCTTGTTTACTTCTGGTGTGAGGATCTCTATTTTTCTTAAACGCTGAAAAGCATCATAATCAGTTTCTCCAAATAGTCTGATTGGTTCTCCTCTTTCTCTCAATCTCCTAATAACCTATTAAAAATAAAAATAAAAAGATAGTAGTAGTTCCTTATGTTATTAGTAATAGTAATTCCTATATTAGGTGACCACTTACTTTGAAATGTCAATGCAAAAAGCTGTATTTGAATTTTAATTTTTCCATGAACAGATATACTGAGTTATTGTCACACCTTAAATAATCCTAATGGGCCCTGGCCAATTTGGCTCAGCGGTTAGAGCGTGGGCCTGTGGTCCAGAGACCCGGGTTCGGTTCCCAATAAGGGTATGGTACCTCGGTTGCAGTTTGTCCCCAGCCCCGGTTGGGGTCATGTGGGTGGCAGCCACTCAATGTGTCCCTTTCACGTCGATGTCTCTCTCTCTCTCTCTCTCTCTCTCTCTCTCTCTCTCTCTCTCTCTCTCTCTCTCTCTCTCTTCCTCTCTCTCCCTCCCACTCTATCTGAACAAAAAATGGAAAAATGTCCTCGGGTGAGGATAAAAAAATAGTAATAATAATCCTAATGGTTTAGGTCCGTTGGCTGTTTCAGGAAAGTACTAATCAGAGTACATAAGAAAAATATTAAGATGGGAACAAGTGAGAATATTCATATGGGGAAGGAAAAAGTTTGGAGTCAGCTGATACTCAACGACCACAGCCAAGGTCAGCATTGCAAGACTACATTTAAACAAAACACTTGTCCCTCAGAAGAGAAAGTGAGTATGATCAGGATGGGGCACATGCAGGGCTTTTGAGGGGCTGATAATACTGCTTTATTTCTTGACTTGGGTGATGGTTATACAGGTGTTTTATAATTATCCAGTATATCAAACATATGTGTTTTATACACTATATACATGCTATAGTTCACAAAAAGGTGAAATAAAAAGTATAATTAATTAATAAAGGTTAATCCAAATTAAAAGTAATACCAAGAACTTTACCACACACTTAGAAACCACTGGTAGGGCTCCCAATGGATTAACTGAAGCTTGGTATTAAAAAGAAACTTAAGAGATCATCTATTGCTTTCTCTTATCAATACAGAAATGACCTCAAAAATACCTTTGTCAGGTCCCTGTCTGACAAATGACAGGAATCACATCTCTTCATGAAATAGCCCACCCCATTTATGGATACATTTTGTTTCTCAAACTAAAATCTACCTCCCTTAAACGTCCACCCATTTATCTTAGTTCTACTTTATGAAAACCACAGGCAGTACTCAATTACTTTTCAAAATTAGAGCTGTGGTCAACAAATTCTCTCTTTAAAAAAAAAAAAATTATATCTATATTTATATATATCTTTTTTAGAGAGAGAGGGAGAAGGAGAGAAACATCAATGTGAGAGATGATGCCCCTCGAACACACCCCAATCGGGGATCAAACCCAAAACCCAGGCATGTGCCCTGACCAGGAATCAAACCCAGTGCCCTTTGGGTGGACAGGAGGACACTTAACCAACTGAGCCACACTGGCTAGGGCAATAAATTCTTTTAAAAGTCTCTAATATTCCTCTCTTCAGGCTAAGTATTCAAAATTCCTTCCTCTAATTTTCATATGACAGCTTCCAGAGTCAGCCATCCTTTCCTCTAAAAGTTTTCTTTTGTTCCAAGTTCATTTTTATTTTGTACCTTCTGAATAGTTTGAATTCTTTATATCACATAAATATCTTTAAAAATTTTTTTTTAAAGAAAATAATAGTTGATAGCGACCAGGATATGGACAAACACAACAGGTGAGAGTTTAAACTGGTGTAACTGATACAGAGCCCTCTGGTCATGTGTAGCTAAAGTCTTTGAAATGTACATAGACTTAAACTTTAGTACATACACTCCAGATATCACACTTCTAGAAATTTTTCCAAAGGAAATAATCATACATTATTATGCATGCAATCATGTCTTTAGAAAGATGTTCCTCTTAGTATGATTTATACTGAAATAATCTAAATGACAATTAATAAAAAATTGGTTTTAAAAATATTATAGGAGCCCTGGCTGGTTTGGCTCAGCGGTTAGAGCATTGGCCCGTGGACCAAAGAAGGGTCTCAGTTTAATTCCCAGTCAGGTTTAATTCCTGGCCCTGGTCAGGGTTGTGAAGGATGCAACCAATTGATGTGTGTCTCTCTCTCTTCTGCTCTATCTAAAAATTAATGGAAAAATATCCTCAGATGAGGATTAACAACAACAAATATGATGGGAAAGTATACAGAGACATAAAAAAGTATATCTATCTCTCTATATTTTGACCTAGAAGAATGTATTAAGAGAAAGTTATAAAATAGTACATTATTTAAAATAATTTAAGTATAATTATTTAGAATATATACATTTAAAACAATGTGTTTATTAGTTTTTAAAGTTTAGAAAGATATTTTAAAAAGTTTAACATAATAGTATCAAGAAAAGCAGAGATAATTTACAATTTCATGAAGAAAACTGGCTATCTGCATAGTAATTGAGTTCAGTAAGTTATCTTATACAGGAAATAATGACATAAAAGTACTGGATAGAACTACAGATAAATATAAATGCTGTGCAAAGTTTTTTTTGTTTGTTTTTTTAACGAAACACTCTCTATATAAACTTACCTCTTGCCTAGAAAGAGTCATGGGTAATTTTTCCTCTGCCAATTCAAGTTCTAATACTGGATTTGATGAAGTTAATGGTTTCTGATCCTCCTCTTTTGGCTGTATCTATATTAATAGCAAAAAAGAAAAAAAGAAATTCAGCTTTTAAAATATAGGTAATACTTATTCTATTAGTTTAGCTGTTCACAAAAGTTAAACATGTTTTAAATATTGAAGGCCTTCTAAATGTTCCTCCGAGGAAAGAGCTCATAATAAATGTCCAGCTTTTAAGAGCTTATCAAACTTGTCCATTTCAGGGACAGCACAAATAGAAAACATGCACATCGGAAACAGCATTCTTGCTACAGAAGAGTGACATTAAGTGTAATGGTTTCCAAAAGCAAAACATTAAAAGAGCTGAAACTTAGACTCACTTTCTCCCTCAACTTAAAATAACTTTACTTTTTTCTCAAAAAGCAATCAACCTGCTTCTCTTTGAGAAAATCATCTTACAGAGTTGTCTGATCCTTGCCGTGGATTTAAAATGAAAGCCAAAGGAAAGAACTGCTTTCTAACAGAAACCTGTAAAGCCTCAAAATCCAGCTTTTTCCTACCCTAGTTTTTGAAAGGTATTATTCCAAGTGTACAGAAATCACTGTTGAACATGTAGAAAAATTTCCAGTGGTATACAGAACTTGTCCACAAAACTGAGCTACAAACCTTGTGAGAAAATAATGAAAAACAACACCTCTCTACTCATACCACACAAAGAGTGGACATTCTTGTTCATATGAACCTGGGGAAAAAATCTCTTCATATATTTTCTTGAGTCTGCTGCCCAAGTCACAGTTTGGGAAAATTGAGTTCAGCAATTTATAAGCCCCACTGTGTCGTCTGTAAAAAGATATTGAAACGTGGTTTCCCAATTGACCATAAGACAAATCTAAAATGCCAAAAGAAGTAAGATAAAACATAAAGGAAGATCAACATTAAGGAAAAACTCATATCCAACTAAGAAGGGCTATATGGTTAAAATTATATAACTTATGATTCTATAAAGTTTATGATTAACAAGTTTATCAGTATTACTAGTGTAACAGAAAATTGAGATAAAAAAATAAACGTTCGCCCTGGCTGGTGTGGCTCAGTTGGGTGTCGTCCTGGGCACCAAGAGGTTGTCCTGATCAAGGCACATGCCTGGGGTTGTGGGCTAGATCCCTGGTAGGGGGCATGCAGGAGGCAGCCAATCAATGTTCCCCTCTCTCTAGAGAAATCTTTAAAAAGAGAAAATCTTTAAAAAGAAAGAAAAAAATAAATAAAAACCCTAAACTTTCACCCTGTTTGGTGTGGCTCAGTTGGTTGAAGTGTCGTCCCAGACACCAGAAGGTGGCGGGTTTGACTCCCATTCAGGGCACATACCCAGATGGGTTGGATCACCGGTCAGGCTGTGTGCAGGAGGCAGCCCAGCAGATCAATGTTTCTCTCTCTCTCAAATCAATAAAAATAAAAAATAAAAATAAAAAATAAACTTTAGTATTTTCACAAACCAAATCAGCATCAAGCCTTAAAAAATGGTAACTAGTATCTATAAAGGAATAAAGTAATACATGTTGTATTTTCATTACTACCAAGAAAGAAATAATAAAAATGTTTTAGAAAGAACAATCTGTTCTTTTCCATCATAAAAACAGGTTATTTCTCCAAAAAATCTTAGGTTGAAAAGTAGTTTTAATTATAGAATGGCAGCTGGACTCAATGTTACAAGCAATACCTTTACAGTAATTATTTTGCTTCAATGCCTTCCTCTATATAAGCAAGTACTGCCATATCACCAAAGCAACCTAAGCAAAGCAAAACTAGTGCCATTGTTTTTAAATTATTTTCCTACCTTATCAAAAAGCTGAAAAGTTCAAATTTAGGGATCTGGGAATGCAACAAGTCAGCAGACTAAACCCAGGGTAAGTAATTCTTACTCCAAATGAAGTTGGAGTTAAACAATGTTAGGGCAAGCAAAAGATGAGAATTCTTTCTGAATATTTGATGATTATTTACACAAAACATTTTAATTGCCTAAATTAGAAGCAAATGAAATCACTATATTCATGGAAAATATCAAAATACCAATATAAACTTTCATATTTTAGAAACCTATCAGAAATATAAAACTTGCCCTCTCCCAACACTACAAAATAAAGCCAAATGCATATACATACCATTTGCATTATTCATGCTTCCCTCTAGAAATGCTATGCCAGATAAATTAATTTCCAGAACTTTCAACATGACATGCACAAGAGTATTATTTGATATTGGTGTTTCACAAGCAAAATGTTGATTTTAAATTTATGATTTAGCAAAAGTAAGAGCCTTCTGAAATTTAGTTTAAAAATTATTAAACTAGATAGTTTTTAAAAAATAATTTAAACATAACTTCACCTCATAACCTTTAACCCCTCCCAATAAAAAACCCAATACGTTATTCAGCTAGGTAATGTCAAAGATAATTTCAGTCATGCTTCTAAAATATACAGGTCTTCCAGACAACTCATTTGTTTCTAACAAATATTTCAGTATTACATTTTCTGTCCAATAGACTGAGCAATGTTTGCAATGTGGTTCCTTATTACACAAAAGTACATAAATGTTATATGGCACTATACTTCAAGCAGAGGTACTTAGGGCCAAAAGGAATTATTAATAATGTAAACATAAAAACAATGGCTTAAAATATTCAGGAGAAAGCAGGGAAAATACCACTCCTAATACCATTGTTTTTGAATGAATAAAATGTTTTTAGCCCTTTAAAAACAGACTTTTATTGGGAGAGGTGGGGAGAAGAGTGGTGGTGGAGATGAAAATGAGGCAGCATCAGATCCAGGACTTAAAAAAAACAAAAAAAAACAAGCTTTGATCTCAAGCCAGTTCATGCTGTCCACAGAAGGCCAAACCATTCCAAGCCAAAAGTCATGCATGTATATTCCTGAATTCAATATAAAAAAAGAAAAAAATGAAAACAAAAATTCATACCTCTCCAGATGGCTTCTCATTTATAGGCTAATGTATAACATTGATAAATTGAACAGAGATCAATAATTTTGTCACTTTAATAACAGCTGTATAAATTTAAACTCAGAAATAGACAATTTAACATAAAAATAGGAATTCATACCTTATAGCCACATCTTTCATAATATGCTTCCTCTTCTTTTTTTGAAAGTTCACTGCGCTTGAAATATTTTTTATTTTCCTATTGAAGAGAGAAATAAGTTAATAATATATCCTTGCATAAAATTTCACGTCCCCTAGTCAACAGCCTGAAAATACTCTTCAATTTTTAAAGAAATGGATAGTTTTTTTGGTTCCATAGAGATTATACTGATTTCCTGAACACGCCACCTGTCCTCAACCCCTAGTCTAAATTTGAAGTACATATTTTTCTTGCAGTATCATTTTAACAGGCATATCCAACAGCAAAGAGAAAAAACCAACAATATTTTCCAAGTGTTCACACTGTTTTGATTTAATATCTCAATATCTGAGTTCAATGATAAGCTCTACAAATGGATTTATTATAAACCACAAGAGTGTATCAAAATTATTTTCATCATCTAAAATCTTACTGTATCAATTAATTGCATTTTATTCTTAAAATTGTATTAACTTAAAATAATCTAGATAGATATGGAATGGTTTTAGAGTCATTTTATTAAAAAGACAGTGTAAAGGCATTTGTTTTAATATGACTTGATGTTAAGAGACAAGTTCTAAATCTGTGATGGGGAAAAAACGTTAGTTCTTTCTATACTATATATAAAATTATCCTCACTGTTAAATATACAGTCCCTAATTTGGAGGCTTCTTACTATCTGCAGCTCTTATTCCATTGACGACTTTGCTCAAATAAAGGTACTTCCTTGCCCTGGCCCGTGTAGCTCAGTTGGTTGAGTACTGTCCTGTGCACCAAAGGTGGTGGGTTCAATTCCCAGTCAGGGCACATGCCCAGGTTGTGGGTTTGATCCCCAGTATTTGCATGCAGGAGACAGCCAATCGATGTTTCTCTCTCTCCTCCCCCCCTTCCTCCCTCTAAAATCAATAACATTTTTTTAAAAAAGGATGCTGCCCTACTTTATTAGTAGTAAGGACACTAGTACCTCAATACCACCTCCACTCAGGTATTTAGCACCTCAGAGTCCAAAGCTCATTCACTCAGGCAATGACCATCAATGGATGCTGAGACCATTACAGGAAAGGCTAATGGTGAACAATGCAAAGACCAGGCTGCCAACCCTTGAACCCACTGATAAGTTTGGCACCAAGAAAACATTATGCACCTCCCTATGTGATACACATAGGATGTATACAGCACCACTGATACAGCATTCTTGCCAAAAAGATAAATATGAATCTAATGAAATATTTAGGTCTAACTTCCAGTTTACCATACATTGTAGGGAATAAAAGAATAAGCAAAATAACACCACAGGGAAACAATCAAACACTGGAAAGTTTTACAAACTAACCCCAGTTTCCCCAACAAGTTAATGGCATCAAAAAGGGGTGGGGCTGGGAGAATAAAAATGTTCTCAGTTAAAAGAAACCAAGAGTCATAATAAATTCAATGACTACAGTTCATGTGGATCTGATTTAAACAAACCAACTATAAAAACATATATGTATATATTTTAATTCAATTGGAGGTATCTGAACGTGAAAGGAGTATCTGATGATACTAAGGACCTAATTTTAATTTTGTTGGTTGTCATTTTGTTTATATAAAAATATTTTTAAGTGATGTTAGAGAGAGGAAGAGAGAGAGCGAAAAACATCAAGGATCATGGATAGGTTGCCTTCCGCATGCGCTCTGCCTGGGGATCAAACCTGCAACTGGGGCACGTGCCCTGACCCGGAATCAAACCCACCACTCTTTGGTGCATGGAAAGATGCTCCAGCCAACCAAGCCACACTGGCCAGGGCTATATAAAAACATATTCTCATTTTCTAGTTACAAATCTTTAGGGGAAGGGGTAGATGGGAGCTCATTATACAATTATGTTTTTGTGTATGTTTAAAACTTTTCATTAAGTGAAATTTTTTTAAAGTTCATTCATTTACCACACACCAAGCACAGCTTTACAGATTAACAATGAAGAAGATATTACCTGGGGTAAGGAACTGATGGTATCATCTGGATATCAACTATCCTGAGAAAGGTGGGAGCAAATAATATTAATCCCATAGTACATTAGAAAGGTTAGGTGACATTCCCAGAATTAGTAAGCCTCATAAGTAACAAAGACAGGACTAGAACTCTGGTCCTTAAGTCCTTTGTACTGTCCAGGATTCCATGCTAGAGTTCTTCATTCCCAAAATGTTATTTCAGCATCACAAATTGCTCCTTTTAAGTATGTAGCAGGTAATTGCCAAATTTCAGATAAGTTGGCAAACACATACGGCATCCTCTCAGAAAGAGGGACTATAGAAGAAGAAAGTAAAAGGGCCCTCCAGGCCAGAGTCCATGGTCTAATCTATAACTATGATATCTTTTATTCTATGTCTCAATTTCATTGCACATACCTAACAATATCTTAAGCGCAGAACATCAATTCATAAAATGTGGTTCACAGTCTTCTGGAGGTCCCTCACATCTTTTCAGAGGTTCTGCAAGGTCAAATTTATTTTCATAATAATACTAAGATGTTATGTGCCACCTTTTTCACTGTGCACACACTTGCACTAATGGTACTACAGCAATGAGGAAAACTACTGGAATCTGAGCATAAATAAGGCTAACTACCTTATTTATGTAGCAGTGGTCACTGTACTCACCACCATGGACTTGCAGGAAAATAAAGAGGCCAATGTCTTTTATGTCTTGATAAAGCACATGATGAAATAAAAAATGAAGCAAAGCACTTCTGCTACATAGTAAAGTGAGATCAATGTTCAAAGAAAATCATTTGTACAATTGATTATTCAGACTTGCAGATTAGACAGACATTACTTAAAACTGAACAAAGCAAGCCTGTTACTTAAAGGAAAACGATGACAGTACTTTATCACCTATGATAAAATTCCATCTTTCGAGTGAAAATTAGAATGGTGGGAAACATGTATCCATTACTGTGAACTTGATGGTTTCCCAATACTTAAAGGCTTTTCTGATGAACTAAAAATAATATTAGTGAATGTGATTTTCTTTATATCATCTAATGAAATATATCAACATTTAGCAGATCTGCTTATCTCAGCAAACCATAATGTTATAAGGGCAAGATGTTACAAAATCATGTATAGGCACAAGATCTATGAGCAGAATAGATCAGCATAGATGTAGAGCAGAATATATTAATGGATTTTATATACAAAAAGTCATTGATATGGGTTAGAATCCAGTCTTAGCTAATCTTTAGGAAAACATTTGTCTGCTTTTGGTGTAATATCAAAGAAGAACCACAATTATCTGAAAAGGCTATTAAAATACTCCCTTTTCCAATTACCCATCTGTATGAGGATGAAGTTTCACCATAAAATTGAACAAAAACAGCATATTGCAGCAGGAAAAATGGAGAAACTCAAAGGAGAATCCAACTATCTTCTAATATGCCTGAGATTAAAGAGATCTGCAAAACTGAAATATACCACTCTTCTCTCTAAATTTCTTTTGTTTTGGAAAATATAGTCAGTTTTCATAAAAATGTATTATTTATGTTAACTTATGATGGATTTCCATTGTATTTGTACATGGAATATATAAACATTTTTAAATTTCCCAGTTTTAATTTCTAACAGAGTCATTATCAATAAACACATAAACAAAAGCTCTCCATAATGATCGATAAAAAAGTCTGTAAAGGGGTCCTGAGACCAGTAAGTGAGAACACTGTCCTAGAAGAGTTTTCTTGTTGGCATTCTCCACACCTGCACCTAGTGTGCTAAGCAATGCCGAGAACCCACTTGGGCATCTATGGTGCTTACTGATCCTAGTGTACTTCTCTGTACCGTTTTCTGTCCTATTGTCACTGATTGTTACCCATTCTCTATTCTCTCAAACCTCTTATCCCTTCATTTCTTCCCTCATTTTCAGCAAATGACTAAGCCAATCTATGAAGAAATTAAAAGCCATGAAACAAGAATTTCTCCAAACTCCTCCCAGCACCAATCCTTACTTGGATCTGTACCAATTCCTTCATCGTTTCAGAATTGAAGGGGAAACCATCCTCCTGACTAGGGCCAGTCTCTTCCAACTGTATTCCATCAATTCCTCCTGCCTTTTTCAGGGACATCTCATAATCAATGATCTATTTTCTCTTCTGCATCTCCACCTTTTCATTCTATTGGCACCAATGAACATCTCTTAAATATGCTCAAAACTTTGCAACCTTAAGAGAAAAATTCTTTATTCTGCACTGACAACCATGCTGAGTACTATTTACAGCAGAACTACACTAAAATGTTTCTCTAGTCTGTCTCCATTTCTTCATCTCCTGTTCTCTTTGCAGCCCTCCCTAACAACTGGATGCCCATTTTTATTGCTCCACTGAAAAATCCTCTCAGGTCATAAATAACATCCAAGGTGCAAATCCAAAGGATCTTCTTAGACTCCTCTTATACTTCAATTGCTTTCCTCTCTTGGCTGTCAGATAACTCTTATTTCTTCCTCACTTACTAGTTCATTCAGATTTTGTATTTCTTGTATTTTTTTAGTCATTTATATACCTTAGCTTTTCCAACTTATTAGAAAATATTGATACATTATTCTCCCTAATTCTTTTCCAATTATCTTCCACATTGGTTACTACAGTTCTTACCCTTACTGTTCAATTTCAAGTACAGGGAGTGGAGTGGTTCTTGTATGCTATCATTTGTATTTAAAAAGGAGAAAATAGACTTCTGGTCAAGACTGCAGTGTAGGTAAACGCGCTGCAGGCCTTCTCCCACGACCACATCAAAATTACAACTAAATTACAGAAAATCATCATTGAGAACCACCTAAAAATAGCTGAACAGAACCACCTAAACACAGCTGAACAAAAGTCCTATAACTAAGGATATAAAGAAGTAGCCACTATGAGCCTGGCAGGAGGGTAAACACACAGAATCCATGATGTGGCGATTCAGAATTGGGAGGGACATCTAGGCTGCAGAGGTTCCCTCTGAGGAGTGAAGGGTCCAGCCCCACAGCGGGCTCCCAAACCTGGGACATCAGTGCCAGGAAGGAGTCCCCATCACATCCACCTGTGAAAACCAGAGAGGATTGCTTCCGAGTAAGAAAGAGAACTAATGTAGATGGAGGCATCCTCTTAAAGGGCCTGGGCACAGACTCCCTGAACTGAAAAAGAGATAAAGAGTTTCCCAGACAAACCGGTTTGGCTCAGCAGTTAGAGCATCGGCCAGCAGACCAAAGGGTCACAAGGTTTGATTCCCAGTCAAGGCACATACCTGGGTTGCAGGTTCAAACCCCAACCCCAAGGGGTCATTCAGGAGGCAACCAACTGATGTGTCTCTCTCATATCGATGTTTCTCTCTCTCTCTCTCTCTCCCTCTCTCCCTTCCACTCTCTCTAAAATCAATGGAAAAATATCCTTAGGGGAAGATTAACAAATAAAAATTTAAAAAGTTTCCCAGACAAGAAAATGCAAAAGGAGTTTATAACCACTAAACCAGTATTACAAGAAATGTTAAAGGAACTAGTTTAAGTAGAAAATTTTAAAATATGAATAGTAAAATATAAGGAAGAAAAAAATTCTCACTGTCAAAGACAAACAGTAAAAGCAGTGGATCAATCAACTATAAAGCTAGTACAAAAGTTAAAAGGCAAATGTAAGAAGATCATGTGTAATTACAAGAATTAAAAGATACCCACAAAGGAAGTAAAAAAATAATGACAAAAACATAAACATGGAGGGAGGGAGTAAAAATTGTAATGATTTTAGAATGTGTTCAAACTTAAGCAACCATCAACTTAAGATAGAATGCTATAAACATAGCTTGGTATATATAAAGCACATGATAACCACAAACCAAAAATCTACACGAGATAGACAAGAAAGAGAAAGGAATCCAAACACAACACTATAGAAATCAACACTATAAGGAACAAACAAGAACTACAAAACCAGTCAGAAAACAATACAATGGCAATAACTACATACCAATCAATAATTACTTTAAATGTAATCGGATTAAAAGTTCTAATCAAAAGATAGAGGGTGGATGAATGGATAAAATAACATCTGTACATATGCTGCCTACAAGAGACCCACTTCAGATAGAAAGACACAAAGACAAAGTAGAAGGATGGAAAACGGTATTTCCTACAAGTGAAAACAAGAGAAAAAAAAACAAAACACAAAACTGGTATACCAATACTTAAGTCAAAGAAATTAGACTTTAAAACAAGGGTAACAAGCGGAGGAAAATGGCCATTCAAATGATAAAGGGATGAAACCAAAAAGAAGATATGACTACCCTAAACCTCTATGAACCCAATACAGGACCACCTAAATATATAAAGCAAATATTGATGGACATAAAGGGAGAGATCAACAGTAATAAAGTCATAGTAGGGAACTTTAATACCCAAATGACATCATGGATAGATCATCTAGGCAGAAAATCAACAAGGAAATGATGTCTTCATGACACATTAGATCAGATAGATTTAACTGATAATTTTAGGACATTTCACCCAAAAGCAGAAGAATGTACATTCTTTTCAAGTATACATCGAACATTTTCCAGGAATAGACCACGTTAGGCCACAAAATAGGTCCCAATTTAAGAAGATTAAAATTATATCAATCATCTTCTCTAATCACAATGGTATGAAAAACTACAAATCAATTACAAAAAGAACAGTAAAAAACACACAAACATGGAGGCTAAATAACATGCTACTAAACAATGAATAGATTAACTAGCTCAAGGAAGAAATCAAAAGATACCTTAAGACAAATAAAAATGAAAACACAACAATACGCCCTGGCCGGTTTGGCTCAGCGGTTAGAGCGTTGGCCTGGGGACTGGAGAGTCCTGGGTTTGGTTCCCGTTAGGGGCACGTACCTCAGTTGCAGTTTGTCCCGGGCCCCGGTTGGGGTCATGTGGGTAGCAACAACTAGATGTGTCTCTCTCACATTGATGTTTCTCTCTCTCTCTTCCCCCATCTCTCCCTCCCACTCTATCTGAAGATAAATGCAAAAATGTCCTCGGGTGAGGATAAAAAATTTTTAAAAACATAACAACATGCCCTGGCCAGGGTGTGGCACAGTGGTTAGAATGTTGGCCCTCACACCAAAGGATCACAGGATCAACAACCAGGGAAGGGCGAGTACTTGGGTTTCAGGTTGTATCCCCAGCCCCAGTCAGGGCGTGTGCAGGAGGCAACAGATCACTGATGTTTCTCTCCCCCCAACCCAACTGCCCCTTCCACTTGCTCTAAAAATAAATGGAAAAAATATCCTTGGGTGAGGATTAACAAAAACAACAAAAAACAGCAACCCATAATCTATTGGGCACGCCTCAAGATTCCACACAAAAAAATATTAGAACTGAAAAATGAATTCATTAAAGTAGCAGGATACAAAATTAATACTCAGATATCGCTCACTATTTTATACAGCAATAACAAACTATCAGAAAGAGAAATTAAGAAAAAAATCCCCATTACATTTCATGACAAAAAATAAAATACCTAGGAATAAATTTAACCAAGGAGGTCAAAAACTTGTATTAAAAAAATTAGAAGACACTGAAGAAAGAAACTGAAAAATATGCAAATAAATGGAAGCAGATATCATGCTCATGGACAGAAAGAATTAACATCACTAAAATGTCCATACTACCCTAAGTAATCTATGGATTCAATGCAATCCCTATCAAAATACCAATGGTACTTTTCTCAGAACTAGAACAAATAATCCTAAAATTTATATGAAAGTACAAAAGACACCAAATAGCCAAAGCAATCTTGAGAAAGAACAAAGTTGGAGGCATCACACTAACTGATATCAAACTATACTACAAGGATATAATAATCAAAACAGCATGGTCCTGGCATAAAAACAGACACACAGATCAATGAAATAAACTAGAGAACCCAGAAATAAACCCATAGCTATATGGTCAATTAATTTAATACAAAGAACACAAGAATATACAATGGGGTAAAGACAGGCTCTTCAATAAATGGTGTTGGGAAAACTGCACATATACATGCAAAAAATGAAAACTAGACCACTTTATACCATATACAAGACCAAACCCAAAAATGGATTAAAGACATAAGTGTAAGACCTGAAACAAGAATAAATGGGCAGTAAACTCTTTGACATCACTCCTAGTCAGAGTTCTTTGGATATATCTCCTCAGGCAAGGGAAACAAAAGAAAAAAACAAATGGGGCTACATCAAACTAAAATGTTTTTGTACAGCAAAGGAAACCATCAATAAAATGAAAAGACAAACTACTAAATGGGTGAAGATACATGCAATGATACATCCATTATGGGGTTAATATCCAAAATATATAAAGAACTCATACAACTTAACGCAAAAAAAAAAAAAAAAAAAAAATGGGCAGAGGAACTGAATAGACATTTCCCCAAAGAGGATATACAGATGGCCAATAGAAATATGAAAAGATGCTCAATATCACTAATCATCAGGGAAATGCAAATTAAAACCACAATGAGCTTACGCCTCCTACCTAAATGGCTATCATCAATAAATCAACCAACAAGTATTGCACACAAACAAAATTTGAAGACACACTATGCTTTCCAAAGTAAAAAATATTATAAGTGTCAGTGAATACTGTTAGCTAGGCAATTATGTTTTTTCAATAATGTCATCCAAAGTAGAAAACGACATCAAAATCTGCCTTGCATAAGTGAATTCTACTTATTTTATAATTACATGTGTTTACAAAATTATATACAATATAAAACACATAAAATTAGATAATGTAAACAAAAAACACCAATCTTACAAAAACTATAAGAAAATAACATTAAACATACACTTACTGTATGATCCAAACATTCTATTCCTAAGTACTTTTTCCAGAGAAATGAAAGTATATGTCCATACAAAAACCTGTACACCAGTGTTTGTAGAAGCTTTATTGTAATAGCCAAAAATGGAAACAACCTTAATGCCCATCAACATGTTCGTGAATAAACAAATTGTGGAATATCCATACAAGGGTGGAATACTGCTCAGTAAAAATAGTTAACTTTTGATACAACCACATGAATGAATCTCAGATTTATTAGGCTGAATGAAAAAAAGAATACACTGAACGAGTGTGTTTACATTAAACTCTAGGAAAGGCAAACTCATTTAAAGTAACAGAAAGCAGATCAGAGGTTGCCTGTAAACAAGGCAGAGGTGGGGTACAGGAAGGGACAAGAAGATGGATTACAAAGGGGCAAAAGGAAACTTTGGGGTGAGACAGACAAGTTCACTCTATTGTGCTGATAGTTGTACAGGTGTATACCTATGTCAAAACTCACCAAATTGTACACTTTAAATACATATGGTTTACTGTATGTCAATTACACCTCAGTAAAGCTGCTATCAAAATAAAATATCATGCCCAGCCAGTATGGCTCAGTGGTTGAGCATTGACCCATGCACCAAGAGGTTGCCAGTTTGATTACCGGTCAGGGCATATGCCCAAGTTGTAGCCCCAACCCCCAGTGGTGCATGTGGGAGGCAGTCAATCGATGTTCTCTCACTCATGGATGTTTCTATTTCTCTCTCTCTCTCCCTTCCTTTCTCTCTCTAAAATCAATAAAGAAAAAAAACTTTAAAATATCACAAAGAAGAATCAGGAGAATTAGGAAGAAGAGTCAGGAAGCAGGAGGAAGGGGTGAATTAATAACAAAAGAAAAACTAGTAGCATTTGCAATGCCTGTCCTGAAGACTCCCCACAATGCTACAGCAATCAAGACGGTGTGGCACTAGCACAAGGATCAACAAGGAGATCACAAAAACAGAGTAAAGCACCCAGAATGGAGCCATACAAACAGTTACAGTTCATTCTTGAGCCACATGGGTTTGAACTGCGTGGGCCCACTTATACATGGATTTTTCTTAATAAATACTGTAAATGTATTTTCTCTTCCTTATAATTTTCTTAACATCTTCTGTTCTCTAGCTTACTTAACTGTAAGAATACAGTATATAATACATATATAAAATATATGTCAACTGACTATGTTATTGGTAAGACTTCCAGTCAACACTAAGCTATTAGTAGTTAACTTTTGGGGGTGTTAAAAGTGATACAAGGAGCCCTGGCCGGTTTGGCTCAGCGGTTACAGCGTTGGCTGGCAGACCAGAGAGTCCCGGGTTCGGTTCCCACTAAGGGCACGTACCTCGGTTGCAGTTTGTCCCCGGCCCTGGTTGGGGTCGTGTGGGTGGCAACCACTAGATGTGTCTCTCTCACATCGATGTTTCTCTCTCTCTTTCTCCCTCTCTCCTTCCTGCTCTATCTGAAGATAAATGCAAGTGTCCTCGGGTAAGGATTTAAAAAAAAAAAAAGGATCCCTGGCCGGTATTGCTCAGTGGTTAGAGTGTTGGCCCACAGATCAATGAGTTGCGGGTTTGATTCCAGTCAAGGGCACGTATCTCAGTTGCGGTTTGTCCCCGGCTGTGCAGGAAGCAACCAGTCGATGTGTCCCTCTCATATCAATGTTTCTCTCTCTGCCTCTCTCTCTCTCTCCCTCCCTCTCTCCTACTCTATCTGATGATAAATAGCAAAATATCCTCAGGTGAGGATTAAAAAAAATTTTTTTTTAATCTCTACCAGATAAACATATAAAAAATAAAAAAGTGATACAAGGATTTTTTTACTGCACAGAGGGTCAGCAGCCCTAACCGCCACACTGTTCAAAGGTCAACTGTATTGACTTTTGATGATCCCAAAATTAGCCAAAAGGAAAAGAAAAATATGTTCAATAAATGGTTTTCAAACTCCTGGAAATCCACACAGAAAACAATAAACCTCTTCTCATAGAAAATGTTGATTAAAAAGTCATTATATAAAACCATAAAGCTTTTGTAAGACAATATAAAAGAATACCTTAAGGACTCTCTTGAGTAAATGCTTAGGAGTGGTATGGCTTGATCATAAAGCAGGTATATGTTTATATTTTAAGAAACTGCCAATCTGTTTTCTAACAGATTATACTCTTTTATATTCCCAGATAGAACACAGAAAACAGTAACCATAAAAAAATTGATAAACTGGGCTTTATCAACATTAAAAGCTTTTGCTTTAAGAAAATAAATAGAAAACTTACAGTCTGGGAGGAAATATTCACAGAACATATACTTGGCAAAGGACTGGTATCCATAATATATAAAGAATTCCTTCAAATCAATAAAATTAAAAACAATCAAACTGAAAAATATACAAGCCATTTTAAGAGACACTTAATAAGAGATGGTTAAAAAAATAAAAACAAAACAAACAAACCAACCACACATGAAAAGTAATCAACATTATTAATTATCAGGGAGATGAAAATTAAAACCACAATGAGATATCACAACACATCTACCAGAATGGCTGAAATTAAAAAGACTGGCAAATCTTTGAGACAATGTAGGGCATCTGAACTCTCTTCCTTTGCTGGTGAATGTATAACATAGTCCAATCACTTTGGAAAAGATCTACTTGCTTTTTATAAAACTAAACATATAGGTAATCTATGACCTAGCAATTCTATTCCCTGGCATTTTCCTAAGAGAAGTAAAAATCTAAGACTTGTACAAAAAATGTCCACAGCAGCTTGAATCGTAACAGCCAAATCTTGAAAACAGCCCATCATCAGTAGAGTGGATTAACAACCTGGGTATATATACAGACAAGGAAGTGCTACTTAGCAATAAAAGGAATAAACAATTGATACAAACAACAGGAATAAAACTCAAAACATTATTCTGACTAAGCAAAGTGAGACATAAAAGAGTACATAATATGATCCCATTTTTGTGAAGTTCTACAGCAGGCAAAAACAAATTTAATGGAAAGAAATCACAACAGTGGTTGCTTCTGGGGACAGGGAAGGTGGAATGAGGGTAATATGCTCTACCTTCATGTAGTCTGGGTTACACAGGTGCATGCATTTGTCAAAATTCATTAAAAGGCACATTTGTGTTTTTTTTTTAACTTATCTTTATTGTTGAATGTATTACATATGTTCCTCATTTTTCCCCCATTGACCCCCTCCTCCCCATTCCTGCCCCCTTCCTGCTTTTCCCCACATTGTTGTCTGTGTTCATTGATTTTGCATATATACATATAAGTTCTTTGGTTTATCTCTTCACATCCTCCAACCCCCCTTCCCTTTGAGGTTTGTCAGTCTAACAACCAATTTGTACTTCTTAATCCCTTCACCTTTTTCACCCCTCCCCCCATCCCCCACCCATATGGTACCCAACAAAAGTTCTGTGTATCTATGAGAATGTTTCTGTTCTGCCTGTTCATTTTGTTTGTAGATTCAATTGTCGATAGATATGTATTTATTGCCATTTTGTTTGTTTATATTTTTTTATGTTTGTCTTCAAGAAGACCCTTCAACATTTCATATAATAATGGTTTGGTGGTGATGAACTCCTTTAGCTTTTCCTTGTCTGGGAAACTCTTTATATGGCCTTCGATTCTAAATGACAGCTTTGCAGGATAGAGTAATATTGGTTGTAGGTTCTTGCTTTCCATCACTCTGAATATTTCTTGCCACTCCCTTCTGGCCTGCAAAGTTTCTTTTGAGAAATCAGCTGACAGTTTTATGGGAACTCCCTTGTAGGTAACTAACTGCTTTTCTCTTGCTGCTTTTAAGATTCTCTCTTTGTCTTGAACCTTTTGCATTTTGATGATGATGTGTCTTGGTGTGGGCCTCTTGGGGTTCATCTTGTTTGGGACTCTCTGTGCTTCCTGGACTTGTATGTCTGTTTCCTTCACCAAGTTAGGGAAGTTTTCTGCCATTATTGTTTCAAATAGGTTTTCGATTTGTTGTTCTCTCTCTTCTCCTTCTGGCACCCCCAAGATGCGAATGTTGGCACGCTTGAAGTTGTCCCAGAGGCTCCTTACACTATCCTCATTTCTTTGGATTCTTTTTTCTTTTTGCTGTTCTGATTGGGTGTTTTTTGCTTCCTTATATTCCAAATCGATGGTTTGCTTCTTGGATTTACCTACTTTACTATTGAATCTGTGTAAGCTATTCTTTATTTCAGTTAGTGCCTCCTTCATTTCTGATTGGTCCTTTTTTATGCTCTTGAGGCCCTCACTAAGATCACTGAGGTTCTCACTAAGTCCATTGAGCACCCTTATAAGCAGTATTTTGAACTCAGCATATGTTAGGTTGCTTAACTCCATTTCACTTAGTTCTTTTCCTGGAGTTTTGTTCTATTCTTTCATTTGGGACCTGTTTCTTTGTCTCCTCATTTTGGCTGCCTCCCTGTGTTTGTTTCTATGTATTACTTAGCGAGAGGTATAGGGCTAGCTGAGACCAGATGCTGCTTGTTTGAAAGAATTTAGGAAAAGCTGAAGCAGGATCCAAGACAGGCAAATCCTATGGTAAAGCAACTGGCAACAGCTTGGGTGGGCCTAAAAGTTGGGTGGGGCGGGGCCAACAGTGTGAGCCAGGTTGCTGGAGTCCTAGATATGGCTGCCGTCTGCCGGCCCAGGGAAGGGCTCACCAAAGGAACAAAAGCCTCTGATAGCACGTCTGTCCAGGAGAAAGCTGCCTCTCCAGCCCTCGCCCCAATGCCAAACAGCTCAGTTCTTCCCCATACAACTCTGGTGCCTTTCAGGCTCCCTCTCGCACACTGGAGCCTGGAGGGTGGGAGTCCGAGTATGTCCGTGCGCGGGCCCTTTAAGAGGAGCTGCCGGGGGCTCCAGCTGCCTCAGCCTCAGTTCCCGCTGGTTTTTCCAGCCAGAAGTTATGGTGACTTCTCTTCCTGGCACTGGACCCCGGAGCTGGGCGCCTGGTGTGGGACAGGGACCCCTCAGTCCTCAGGGAGGACCTTCCCAGCCGAGGTATCCTCCTAATTTTTATCCGCCACACGTGGGTGTGGGACCAGCCCGTCGCACCTCCGCCTCTCCTACCAGTCTCGATGTGGCTTCTTCTTTAATTTTGTAGTTGTAGGACTTCCTTTCAGCTTGATTTCAAGCGGTTTTGAATGATGGTTGTTCTGTAGTTTAGTTGTAACTCTGATGTGGTTGTGGGAGGACGCGATACCGCGTTTACCTATGCCGCCATCTTGACCGGAAGTCCAAAAGGCACATTTGTTAAATGTGTATTTCTTCATATGTAAATTATTGCATACACACACAAAAAAATATATAAACAAACACTAAACACTAGCTAATGATATACATGTTAAACTGTTGAGAGGTTAAGTGTACCAATATCTGCAACATAATTTGAACTGCATAAAGATGAGTAAGTTGTTTTCAATACCCCAACTGCAGCTGAAAAACACCTGTCTATTTGGTTTTTTTAATCCTCACCCAAGGACATTTTTGCATTTATCTTCAAACAGAGCGGGAGAAAGGGGGGAAGAGAGAGAAACATGGATGTGAGAGAGACACATAGATTGGTCGCCACCCACACGACCCCAACTGGGCCGGGGACAAACTGCAACCGAGGTACATGCCCTTAGCAGGAACCGAACCCAGGTCTCTCTGGACTGCAGGCTGACGCTCTAACCGCTGAGCCAAACCGGCCAGGGCTCACTAATTATTTTTAAAGCTTCATTGATTATGAAATCTGCCATCTACCTAAAAATCCCAACTTACACTACATTGTATACATTAATTTTACATTCCATTCAAAGACCTAAGCACATGTTCAAAAAGTGTGGTTCTCAGATCCCTGGGATCCTTAAGATCCTTGAGAGGGTCTGTGATGTCAAAACTATTTTCAATATTAAGGTACTGTTTGCGTGTACACTCTATGGCCATTTGCACCGAGGGTGAAAAGCAATGGTAATTCTCCTGGTGCCTTGGCAAGTATACCTAAAGCACTTCTCATTTATACGGAAGTATGATGGTTGTCTGGAGGCAAAGCACTTGCATGATTAAGCTGCAAACCAAACTAGCTGCTTTTATCATGGAATATCATTTTTACATGAAAGAATACCTACAAAAAACTATAGTAATTCAGACTTAGACAACTTCCCAAAAGTAAACAAAGTGAACCTGACATTCTGGGAAACAACTGATGGTATTTGCTGCCTATGATAAAATTCCAGCTTTCAAGTGAAAATTGAAATTGTGGAGATCTTAGATTTGTTATCATGAGCTTGATGGTGTCCCAATACTCAAAGCTGTCCCTCTTGACGTCATGGTGATGTTAAATAACGTGATTTTTAAAATATGGTGTAATGAAACATCAACATTTGGAAGATCTGCGTAACTCAGTGAACCAATACTTTCAAATAATCGATGAATTAATATATAAATATTTTTAAAGCTCAGCTTTAACTTCTAATATAGTAAATATCGATAAACACATAAACAAAAGCCCTTTGGATCCTCAGTAATTTGGAAGAGTGTAAAGAGGTCCTCATACCAAAAGCTTTGAGAATCGGTGATCTAAGTTATTGTTATGCAATAAAGTAATGGAGATCCATCAACTTAAGGAAGTTCCTATATCATGTAATTCTTTCTCCTCTTTCTCCACTGTTTCTCCAACACAGTTTTAGCCTTGCTTTCAGTGAAGAACTGACCAACAGACCTTTCTAAGAGAACTGGGGTGTCGGGGTGAGGAAATGTAATAAATAACCGGTTTTACTAGTAGGAATGAATCAAAGATTTTTAAAAACTAATCCTGAGTCTGCCCTTCCTCTGTGTTTCAGTTGGGCACAAACCCTTAGTAAAACTACAGACGTGAAGGACCAGACAAACTGGGGCAGAATTGCGAAGAATATCGACACACGGGAGTGGGCAGAACGGGCAGTTGGGGAAACTGAGGAAATAAGGGGGCAGGTGGAGAAATTCTGGCCAAAACCTTGGGCTTTCCTGCAGCTCCCCCACGTCCTCCCTAAGGCTGCCGAGTACGGTGTCAAGGGGGGAACCAGGGGGGCCGCTCCAGGGAAGTGGGGGGCTCTCGCTCACCCCACGCCCGCCCGGAACTCCCTCAGTGCCCGTCCCCACTCCCAGCTTCCCTCTCCGCCGCCCCTACACACCCCCGCGCCCCAAGGCTCCTCACCGCCAACAGGTTCCTGTCCTCCACCAGCTGCCGCTTCCGGAGGATCTCCGACTTCAGAATGTCCATGTCGTTGCCCGGGTTTAAGCTCGAGTTTCCCTCTCCAGCTCCTCTGGCCAAGCCTCACCAGCCGGGCGGTGGAGCGAACCCACCAAACACTGAGAACCCAAATATAAGCAGACAAGCCTGACAGACGCGCTTCCGGCGGAAGCTGAGGTAAGCGAGAGAAGGAAAGAGAGCGCCTCAGGACGCCTGTGGTGACAAAGCCGCTGTGCATGAGCGGCCCCTGGCGGCGCCCTCCGGCAGCGCGCCTGTAGTTTCCACGACCACAGATACAAATGAATGTGGGCTGAAACGCGAGTCTTCTGAATCATGTGGAGGTCCACCGGCTTTATTTTTAATGATGTTATTATACCTACTTGTACCTGCTAGTTCAGGTCCAAAAACCTCCTAGCCGAACACCTCAATTATGTTAAATAAGGCCAGATCCTTACTTATCATACCAGAAGTTCACATAGGGTCTCTAAAGTTACCTGCTTACCAAAATTAATGTACTAGAGAGGGAGTAAAACCAGAATATAAAGTAAAAGGGCAGGGTTCATTGCTAGCCTGTTAAATTCCCTGTAAAGTTAAGCAATTACACCCATTTAAGTCTTTTTCAAAAGTAAATTTGTCTTTGCTCTCTCAGTTCTAGATTGCTTACGTATCTTAGTGATAATTGAACATTTATTCCAAGCTGAGAATATCTTTTTGGTCGTGTTCAGCAATCAAGATTTTCAGTGACATGATTGAAGACCTAATCAGAAATTCTTCTTTTTTTTTTTCAGTCCAACCAAAGAACAAAAATAAATTGGGGAGAAAAATTACATCAGAGATTGTAATGTTTAAAAAGACACTAAAAATTGTTTACAATACATATATTTTTGGTTCTATGCCATTTAATCTTTTTTTTTTTTTTTTAATTCTACTTAAGCCCAGCTGGTGTGGCTCAGTGGATTGAGCATCTGTGGACTGAGAGGTCCAGGTTCCATTCCCACTCAGGGCACATGCCTGGGTTGCTGGCTCGCAGTAGGGGGCGTGCAGGAGGCAGCTGAGCGATGTTTCTCTCTCATTAATGTTTCTCTCTCTCTCTCTCTCCCTTTCTCTCTAAAAAATCAATAAAAACATATTTCAAAAAAAATTTTTTAATTCTACTTAAGTCATCACTGAGCAATATTTGGCATGGTAGTTTTTCCCACTTTTCATTCAATTGATAATGGGTAAGATGATTTATGAAAATAAAAGATGAGAGAGAATTGTTCATTTCAATTTAAGTGTTTTATTGTATACATGTGTGTTCGTTATATTGCCTCTAAAAGATATCTGACTTTTGCCAGAAATAAATTAATATAGAAAGTTAATTCTCTTTCTCACTTAAGATGCTTTGCTAAATTTTAGAGCTTTTGGAAGCTTAAGATATTTTAAAAAGAAAAGATCCTTGAACTAATAAACATAGTAACAGTCTTACATGGATATCTGTTTCCTGAGTCACTTATAATTTAACAAGTAAATAATAATTTATTAGGATTTTCCTGCCTATCAGTGATTCTCAAGCAGAGAGAGATTTTGCTCCTCAGGGGACACTTGGCAGTGTTTAGACACATTTTTGGTTGTCAGAACTGTGGAAAGTGTGTTATTGGCATCTAATGGTAGAGTCAGGGACCTCCCCCCCCTCCCCCCAAGAATTATCTGGCCCAAGGTTGAGAAACCCTGGTCTCTATTATTAACATTTTCTCTATAACTTTTTAAAGTTTAGACAATCAACACAACAATAGATCAAGTCCAAGTTTGTAGCATTTGCCTGTTTCTGTGGCACAAACACTCCCACCATGGCTGATTTCCAGCTACCAGTATGACATCCTCAAGTGTGGAATGGGTAGAAGATACAAAGTAGCCATATTATATAGTATTTCCATCACACAGATGCAATAGTCATAGCTAACTCCAAGAGCATAATAGTAACATGTAGTAGTATAATTAGTAATAGGTTCTGTGTATTTATCTTTGTAATAGAATGTGTTTAATTGTAAATAAACATTTAACTTTTAATAGTGGCTACACTTAACAGTTGACTCACAAAATTCTTAAAAATTTAGCAGTGAGCTCTTGCAGGTCAGAATGGACTGGTCTGGATCTAGCATGCCACTGGCATAACTCCACTACCCATTTTCTAGGGAACCGGCTCTGACTGGCCCAGATTGGGTTGGTACCTGCCCATGGTATACCCACACAAAGCAGGCATGTGAACGTGGCTGGATCCAGAGGGAGCCTGCCCGCTTCCATTAAGAAATTGATGGCAATGAGTGGGCGGGTGCCCGGAGAGACACCCCTGACAGTGCTGCAGACACATGCCTCCTCCTCCTCTCCTGTTCAAGACTCTATGTAGACTGAGTTTCTGACTCACCCACCTTTTTCCCCCTAGAGGGATTCCAAACTAATATATCAGATCTGTGGTTCTCAAAGTGTGGCCTCTGGTCAACAGCAGCTGCCTCACTTGGGAACCTGTTGAAAACGCAGATTCTTGGGCCCCACCCCAAGCCTCCTGAATGAGATATATCCTCTGGGGATCAGGACTGGCAGTCTGGGCTTAAAAGTGTCCTTCAGGTTATTCCGAAGATTTAGGGCCACTGTATTAGATTATATAGTTGTTTTTTTGTGTTTGTTTGTTTTTTTAAAGTTACATTCTATCCCTTAGGACAGCAACAAAACAAAGCCAGGCCATCCTGATCAAATTTGGTATTTCCTCCAGTCTCCAGAAATGACAAATTATATCTTAGGATGAGTTAGTTCAACAGAGGAATAATCTCATCCATCATATATTGAGTCTTACTATTTCTTCTTTTAGAAAATGACTTGTCTTTAATTTCTTTGAATATTTTATTATAGCCCCATATATGCTATTAAATCATATTTATCTTACCTAATTTACCTTTTCAGGACCTATTTCTCTTCTTTATTGATTTTAGAGAGAGAAGAAGTGAGAGGGAGAGATAGAAACATCGATGAGAGAGAACATCGATTGGCCACCTTCTGCATGCCCCACACTGGGGATTGGGCCCACAACCTGGGCATGTGCCCTGACCGGGAATTGAACCGGCGACCTCTTGGTGTGTGGGTCGACGCTCAACCACTGAGCCACACCAGCCAGACAGGATCTATTTCTTGATTCTCAAGTTAGCTGGTAATATCTTCAAGGCTAGGACTCGTTTATTTTTATTTTTATTTTTTTGTGTTTTTTTTTCTTTATTGATTTTAGAGAGAGAGGAAGGGAGAGGGAGAGATAGATACATCGATGAGAGAGAACATTGATTGGTCGCCTCCTGCATGCTCCCCATTGGGGGTTTGGCCCACAACCCAGCATGTGCCCTGACTGGGAATGGAACCGGCAACCTCTTGGTGCATAGGTCGATGCTCAATCACTGAGCCACACTGGCTGGGCAAGGACCATTTTTTATATTTGGTTTGGGCCACAGAATCTAAGGTAATATAGAGATAATAAAAAATATTTAAATATTGATTGAATAATTATAAAGATTAAAAATATATATATTGTCTAATCCTTTGCTTTCTTTTACTGGAATTATTTAAAATTTATCATACACAATTTCTAAAGCAATTTTACTGAAAAAATTTATGAATAATTTAATAAAACAGAAAATGACTGCAATCAGTATATATTTTTTCCAAATTATGGAATTCGTAACAAATTGTGGTATATAGAAGAAAAGAAAAATCACCAGTGGTACTATTGACAAATAATAACATGATATTTTGACATGTTTCCTTCCAATCATTTTTCTAAGTTTATATGCTTTTCTTACCAATAGAGACAATATATTGTATTTCTAGTTTCATTTATTCTATTTTTTTTTTTACCAATATATCACAAGCACTCTCGTATCATTGAATATTTTTTGAATCATGGTTTTTAATGTTCCACATTATTCAGTTGTGTGTATGAAGTATAACTTATTTACTCATTTTCCCATTTAGGACATCTGGATTGTTTGCACTATTTAACTTTTTAAATTTTATTGTGATGTAATGGGATATATATATTAAAAATGAATACATTCTCCCTTCAAGTCAGGATTGATTGGTTCTCTTGGGTGTTTCTGAACTCTCCTGGTCATCTTTTTTCCTCTTCTATATTGAAAAGCTTACTCATCAGTTTGCTTGTTCAAGTACTCACCTCTCTTATGTCTTCCATCTCAGGCCTTAATCAAGATTTAATGCACAGGTTTACATAAACATCCAAGACAATGGAAGTCTGAAATGTAATAGGAGCCTGCTTATGACAGCTCATGTTGCTCTGGTTTGCACTAATTTTCTCCCCTCTGGCCAGCAGTTCCACTGCATTCTCTGTGAATCTGGCTTCACATAGATATGTAGTTGGAAAACAGAAGAATATCTTAATGAGATAACTGTGGACATTCTTCTTTGATACTGTACCCAAACATGCCTCCTCAAGTGGTAGTTTTCTAAAAATTAGGTGCAATGTGGAATCTGAAACCATTTGTAAACTTTTCATACTGTTACATTAGAAGTCCATTGGTCTATTTTGAACTTTGAATAGATCTTTTACTCATGTATGATTTTGTGACATCATGCATTGCTTATTTGGAAAATATTAGTTCACTGATTTATACAGATCTTCCAAATGTTGACATACTTTATTACACAATATTTTAAAAATAATTTTAATCACCTGGCCAGTGTGGCTCAGTGGTTGAGCATCGACCCATGCGCCAAGAGGTCACCGGTTCGATTCCCGCTCAGGGCACATGCCCAGTGTGGGGCATGCAGAAGGAGGCCAATCGATATTCTCTCTTGTAGATATTTCTATCTCTCCTCCCTCTCCCTTCCTCTCTCTCATATCAATAAAGAAAAAAATATATTTTTAATCACTTTAATCAATATCATCCCCTTCATCTCATCAGAAAAGACTTTCAGTGATTGGGAGGATAATAAGCTCATGCTGGTGGATACAATTTGCTAATTGTAAAATGTTAATTTTTACTGAACGCTCATATTTTATCATTAGCAAGATATATGGTCAGTAATTTTTTTAAGTGACAGGCTCACTTTGTTCATTTGCAAGAAGACATCTGCCAAATACTCAAGTCTAAATGACTATAATTTGTCCCTTGGTTACTTTTCAAGTAAAAATAACATCCTTTTTTTTTTTAAAGCTATTTTAACTTGCAATTCAAAGTCACTAGGTGCTTTCCCTAAAGCCAAGCATCACACTTCAGTATGCAGCACAAATACTTTGTGCACACTTCCTGTTTCATCCCACAGAATAGTAAAAAGATGCCTCCTCAAGAGTCAAGGCTTGATAGAATTAATAATTTTTACTCTTTATTAAGAACATTTTTTAAAGTGAAACTGGCTGTTTTGTGTGTGAGGGTGATACTGAATCCAGGTTCAGCTGCCTGCTGCTTTGAAAGCCAGTGCTGATGTAAGGAAAGATGGTTTATTCAAGTGCCAGCAGCCTGAGAAGATGGAGGACTCCCATCCTAAAGACCATCTTAACATCTCAGTGCAGGCAGAGGTTTTTATTAGGAGGGAGAGGAAAAGCAGAACAAAGAAATCAGGGGGGCCTGGCTGGTGTGGGTCAGTGGTTGAGCATCAACCCATGCACCAAGAGGTCACCAGTTCGATTCCTGGTCATGGCACAAGCCCAGGTTGTGGGCCTGATCCCCAGTGGGGGGCATGTAGGAGGCAGCCAATCGATGTTCTCTCTCATTGATGTTTCTATCTCTCTCTCCCTTCCTCTCTCTCTAAAATCAATAAAGAAAAAAAAATTTTTTTAAAGAAATTGGGGGCGGGGGAGGTTAAAGTTATCTACGTGTAAGTCAGCACAGTCTGTTCCAATGATAATCTCAAAGCTGGTCAAGCAGAGGTCTGATTTTTATGGATAAAATCAGCAAATCTCCTGAAGCCAGAATGTCTGGTTGCTGGAGTCATCTTCCTTTGAAGTTAGTTCCTGGAACTTTTACACAAATATGCTGTTTATCTACGGGTTACATATTAGTAATTCATCTTTTATTCTATTTTATTTTATTTTATTTTTTTATCCTCACCCAAGGACATTTCTTGCATTTATCTTCAGATAGAGCGGGAGGGAGAGAGTGAGGAAGACACAGAGAGAAACATCGACATGAGAGACACACATCGAGTGGTTGCCAACCACACGACCCCAACCGGGGCCAGGGACAAACTGCAACCGAGGTACATGCCCTTAGCGGGAACCGAACCCAGGACTCTCTGGTCTGCAGGCCGATGCTCTAACTCCTGAGCCAAATTGGCCAGGGCCCAAAACACTTTTAATAAAAACAAAGTTAAAAGAATGCAGGGGTAGGTTACTGGAGTGCATGGAAAGGAAGAACATGACTACTGCACAGTTTAGTGCCACTGCTTTGATTCATGCCGATGCACCAGCAAACTTACCACTGCTTTTGTACCTTCAGTGCAAATGTTAACTTTCCCAAAAGGAATATATAAATTCTACATTTCACTTATAATGTTTATGGAGTGGGATTTTGGAAGAAGAGAAAATGATCTTAAATATCACAAGGAAGTATACATTATAGTCGTTTCATAATAGTCATGAAATGGTGAAAAAGTATAGTGGATTGTTGCTTCTGCCCTGAAGGAGTAACTGCTACAGCACGTTCTGTCTCACCATAAAGAACTAGAAAAACAGGCAAAACATATGAAATAACTGTTTTTCAGACATAGGGCAACAGTCAGCAGTGGGCTATGACTCCTAAGAAAAAGGAAACAAATGAGATAAGCAGTAGCCCTGGATTACTACCTGGAGGCAGTGTCCAGGATGCAGCCCAGGTACAAGAAACTCAAACAGAGCCTAGTATTCCACTAAGTTGAGGGGAAAGAGATTACAGTTCTGGGAGATTGAAGAAGCTACCTGTATGGGATAGAATACTAAAAAAGGAAAAGATGTTCAGGGGGAAATCTTGAGAGAGATCTGCCCAGGGGTCCTTTCAAATCATTAGCTGAATCCTAATCTGCATGTGTTTGGATGAAACTCCCCAGGCTGAGTTAAGAACCACCATAAAGCAGTGGGCCATGCAATGCCCAGAGCTCACCCAAAGATGGGCATATACCAGGTATGAGATAGAGTCTTCTGAAGGAAACCACCCAGGTAGTGGGGCCAAATTATCCTAGACTGAAGGCTGCTCTGACTCACCCTAACAAAGCAGAAAAGCAAGCCCCAAAAGGATCAAACTGATT
The DNA here is from genome assembly GCA_030848825.1 of Tadarida brasiliensis. Lineage (NCBI taxonomy): Eukaryota > Metazoa > Chordata > Mammalia > Chiroptera > Molossidae > Tadarida > Tadarida brasiliensis. Next base: position 89,726,526 of record CM061257.1, read on the forward strand.
TCAATTAACTTAACTGCACGTCAGATCAATGGCCAATATTTTCCAAGGAATACAAAAAAATCCAGCACCCAACAATATAAAAATACCAAAATCAATCAATGTAATCCACCATATCAATAGGCTAAAGAAGATAAAGCATATGGCCATACAAAAAAGCATTGACAAAATCCAACACCCACAGCAAAAGACAGCAAACTAGAACAGAACATTTACAAAAACAAAAACAAAACCCCAAAAACCACAACAAAAAAACACCCTATAGCTAAAATCATATTTAGTAGTGAAAGATTCAGTGGTTCTCCACTGGGGTAAGGAAACAACACAAAGGTAAACAAACTGTAGTAAAATCCATTCAAAGGAATACTATTCTGCAATAAGAAGAAATGAATAGCTGAGACATACAACAGCATGAAAAGGTCTCAAAACATTATGTAAGTGATACCCTGCCCAGTTTGACTCAGCGGTTAGAGCCTCGGCCTGCGGACCAAAGAGTTCCGGGTTCGATTCTGGCCAAGAGCCCGTACCTTGGTTGCAGTTCATCCCCAGCCCCAGTTAGGGTCGTGCAGGTGACAACCAATCGATGTGTCTTTCTCACATCAATGTTTCTCTCTCTCTCTCTTCCTCCCTCTCTCCCTCCTACTCTATCTGGAGATAAATGTAAAAATATCTTCGGGTGAGGATAAAAAATTTAAAAAAGCATTATGCAAGTGAAATATTCCAGGAAAAAATACCACATACTACGTGATTCCATTGATATGAATTCTTTACGTTAAAAATATAGTGATAGAAAGCAGATTAGTGGTTGTCAGGAGCTGGGGCTTGGGTTAGGAATAGACTACAAAGGAACAGGAAGGAACTTTTGGGGGGGATGGAAATATTTCTGTATCGGAGCGGTAAAAAAGACACCTGCAGATCCTCCCTAAACATCCTGTGGTCTGGTATGTTCCATATTCCTCCGACCGCATTCATCCCTTAGCACCCTCTATCACCCTCTTCCCCTGTGCTAATCACCACACCCAAAATACATACTCCACCAGTTTTTGGAGGAAGGCACTATTTGTGATAGCATCTACCACAGTTCATAGCACCCAGAGGAGGTACAAGACATTGCAAGTGGGCAATAACAATGACCATGAGAAAAGCTGACTATGAGCAGCCCACAAGTGTTAGAATCAAAACACATTTATATGCTATATTTCATCATTTTACATTTAACTTCTATGAAAGAGAAATACAGCCTTCAATTGATGGCATCATGAAATTCTAAGTGGGGATGTCAATTTTTCTCAGTGGTAAAATTTTTAAAACATTCCATCTTAGAATGGATGGCAGAATTCTGATTCTAAACTGCAGAATGGCTGGATATGGGATGTATGGGATGTTAACTGCGCATCAACGCTATAGTGGCCCTCCTAGTCTCTCTCGAGGCTGTGTGCATGGCCAAGGGCGTGGCACGGTCCTGGATGTACAGCAAGTACTCCTTCATGTGGTACTGCAAGCTGGGTTGCTCTGGCTGTGCAGGTAGATGCCAGGCTCGCCTCTGACTCCACCTCACACCACCAGGTTGGGCATGCTGTTCCAGTTTCTGGTGTCCAGCATGCTCCGCCGGTCCCCCATTCCCTCAGCTGTGTTGCTGCCGCATGCCCACCTCACACACACCTTGGATGAACAGTCTTCTGCCAGCATGGAGTAGTTGGTGTTCGTATGTGCTGGGAAGCAGTGCTCTTAGCTGCAGTGGCTGCTGAAGAGGAGCAGTTGTCTATGGGGTCCAAATGTTTGCTGCTAGGAGTCCATGGGGTATAGAAGTCAGGTCTCCCATGTCGTCTCCCATCCCAGGAGCTTGACCTGAGACCCCAGGCTGGAGCTCCAGTGCTAAGAATGCAGGGGCAGGCTGTGCAGGTATGTGGGGCTGAGGTCCATCCATCTGCAGGGAGAGGCTGGTGGGTCTGGGGACTCAGGTTAGGGGTTGGGGGATCTTCAATCACTGGACTTAGGATAAAGCCTTCAGCAAAGGAGCAACTGGGAAAGACAAAGCTGTGTTGCCCTAGGAATCCTGGTGCTTCCCATTTTTCCCAGGTAAAGGGCTGTTGCAGGGCAAGACTTATCCCTAAAGGCAAGGATGGTCTTTGCTTTGATTTTTGATTCCCAGTGGGAGGTGGGGTTTGCATTCCCAAATTCTGCTGGCACTGACCTGCCAAGTGCAGTTTCGCAGGAGAAGGGACACAACTCAGAACTGGGACATTTGGTGCGACCCCCTCCGAGCCTCCCATCAGGGTTTCTGGCAGTGCACTGCCAAGCTAGGGGAAAGCTAGCAGCTTGCTCCCTTCCAGATGGCCGAGGGCTGGCATCATCCCCAGCAGAGGGCTGCCTTGATCCATTCCTCCAAGTCCTGCAGAGGGGAAGGGAACAGGGAGCACAAATTGGAGCTGGGAACCTTGGAAAACAGTTCTGTCAGGGTCTCTGAAGGTGTGGCTGCAGAGCTAAGCGGAGGAGGCATGTAGCTTTCCCCCTTCATGCAGGCTAGCGCCACATCCAGTGGAAGACTGCCTTGATCTATTTTCATAATCCCCACCGGCCCCATCCTGTTAGGCTCAGTTTTGAGGGGGAAGGAGGCTCTGCTCAGAGCCAAGACATTCAGAGTGCCTCTATCTCAGAGGCTCCAAATCAGGGCTAGAGAGGTATGGCTATGGAACCACAAGGAGGAGTGCAGCTTGCCCCCTCCCACGGTACAGTTGTTGCCACCCCCAAAAGAAGGCTCTCTCAATATGTTTACCCAAGTCCCAGTGACCCTATCCTGTCCTGCCAAGCTTGCTCCTGCAGTGAGGACAGCTGGCTACAGTTAACCTGAACCCGAGGTGCCCTCCTCCTGGGGGAGCTAAAGTTGGAGACTGGCAGAGACTGAATGGTATGTGTCTGGAGTAGGGGTTACACTCTCCCCATTGAGTGTTAGACCACACTGCCCCAAACTAGGGGGCCTACTAACTCTGTCTGCTGACCTGTTCACCTCAACCTACCAAGTTTGAGCCCTGTGGAAGGGTTAGTGGGACGTGGCCAGCTTGAGCCCCTTTTACAGCTTTTCTGTATGAGATTCTGGAGGAAGACCAGGCAATTCCGAGAGGAAGCAGAGTAGCTGACAGGTAGATGCTTACCTGAGGGAGCCTTGGCCTTTTATAGATCTGATCCTAGCTCAAGCTCCAGGAAGCCAACCTGTCCACAGAGATGGTCCAGTAGACGCAGACACAAACGGTAAACAGCATGGTAGCTCCAGGCAGGTAGCCCAAAATCAGTTACACACAACATCTGACAGCGACATGTACCTGAACCCAGAACCAGTACAACCAGGGGTGGGCTTTAGACCACACCAGAGCTCAACCCAACCAGCCACACAAGTGACACACGCAAAAAAAGAATCTGGCAGGCACAAGATCCTGCTGGGAACAACTCCACCTCAGGGGCAGCCTCTGCACAGCATCTCAAACATGGTGATCGAGGTTTACTCTTACAGCAACCCAGCCTGAAGGGTTGACGCCACCCATGAAAGGACCAACAGCAATCAAGCCTCAACTACAACAGGAGGTGCACATACCCCACTAGAAACATTCCTGGAGCACGGAGCTCAGGTGACCTGGAAGATTGTGCCATTGAGCCCAACAAAACACCTCAAGACTGCAGCTGCATAGTAGCTTGCACACCATGGTCTTGGTTAAGCTTTAGCCAGCCAGCCTGAAAATCAATCCCACCCATGAGTGGGTCAACAGAAATCAAGACCAAATTACCCGGCCGGTGTGGCTCAGTGGTTGAGGATCGACCTATGTACTAAGAGGTCGCCAGTTTGATTCCCAGTCAGGGCACGTGCCCAGGTTGTGGGCCAAATCCCCATTGGGGGGCAGGCAGGAGGTGGCCAGTCGATGTTCTCTCTCATTGATGTTTCTATCTTTCTCTTGCTCTTCCTTCCTCTCTCTAAAATCAATAAAGAAAAAAACATTTTTTTAAAAGACCAAATTACAACAGGAGGGCCCACATAACCCACATAAGGGACATTTCTAGAACATCCAGCTCAGGAGATCAAGGAGACTACACCATTGGGTCCCATATGAAACATAGTACAGCTCTGGCTGGTTTGGCTCAGCAGTTAGTGCGTCGGCCCACGGACCAGAGGGTCCCATGTTCGGTTCCTGCTAAGGGCACGTACTTCGGTTGCAGTTTGTCCCAGTCCCCAGTTGGGGTCGTGTGGGTGGCAACCACTCAATGTGTCTCTCTCACGGTTTCTTTCTCTCTCTCTTCCTCCCTCTCTCCCTCTTGCTCTATCTGAAGATAAATGCAAAAATGTCCTTGGGTGAGGATAAAAAAAAGAAAGAAAGAAACATAGTACATAAGGTCACCCCACAAAGACTGGGGGTCATTGTAGTCCTATCTAATACATAGAAGCAAACACTAAAATGGAGAGACGAAGAAACAACCCCGAAATGTAAGAAAAGGAGAAATCTCCAGGAAAAGAGCTGAATGAAATGGAAGTAGGCAGTTTATCAGACATAGAGTTCAAAATAATGCTTATATGGATGCTCAAGGGCCCTGGCTGGTTTGGCTCAACAGTTAGAGTATCAGCCTGCAGACTAAAGGGTTGCAGGTTCAACACCCAATCAAGGTCATATACCTGGGTTGCAAGTTCCATCCCCCAGCCCCTGTCAGGGTCATGTGGGAGGCAACTGATGGATGTGTCTCTCTCACATTGATGTTTCTCTCTCTCTCCTTCTCTCCCTCGATCCCTTCCACTCTCTCTTTTTTTTTTATCCTCACCAGAGGACATTTTTCCATTTTTTGTTCAGATAGAGTGGGAGGGAGAGAGAGGAAGAGAGAGAGAGAGAGAAACATCGACGTGAAACAAATAGACAGGTGTTTTTCAGCTGCAGTTGGGGTAATGAAAACAACTTACTCATCTTTATGCAGTTCAAATTATGTTGCAGATATTGGTACACTTAACCTCTCAACAGTTTAACATGCATATCATTATCTAGTGTTTAGTGTTTGTTTATATATTTTTGTGTGTGTGTGTGTATGCAATAATTTACATATGAAGAAATACACATTTAACAAATGTGCCTTTTGGACTTCCGGTCAAGATGGCGGCATAGGTAAATGCGGTATCGCGTCCTCCCACAACCACATCAAAGTTACAACTAAACTACAGAACAACCATCATTCAAAACCGCCTGAAATCAAGCTGAACGGAAGTCCTACAGCTACGAAATTAAAGAAGAAGCCACGTCGAGACTGGTAGGAGGGGCAGAGGCGCGACGGGCTGGTCCCACACTCACGTGTGGCGGATAAAACTTTGGAGGACACCTCAGCTAGGAAGGTCCTCCCTGAGGACTGAGGGGTCCCTGTCCCACACCAGGCGCCCAGCTCAGGGTTCCAGTGCCAGGAAGAGAAGTCCCCATAACTTCTGGCTGGAAAAACCAGTGGGAACTGAGGCTGAGGCGGCTGGAGCCCCCGGCAACTTCTCTTAAAGGGCCCGCGCACGGACATACTCGGACTCGCACCCACCAAGCTCCAGCATGCGAGAGGCAGCTTGAAAGGCACCAGAGACATATGGGGGAGAACTGAGTTGTTTGGCATTGGAGCGAGGGCTGGAGAGGCGGCTTTCTCCTGGACAGACGTGCTATCAGAGGCTTTTGTTCTTTTGGTGAGCCCTTCCCTGCAACGGCAGACAGCCTTCATATCTGGGACTCCAGCAACCTGGCTCACACTGTTTGCCCCGCCCTGGTGATTCCCTGAGGCCCTGCCCCACCCAACTTTCAGGCCCACCCAAGCTGTTGCCAGTTGCTTTACCATAGGATTGGCTTGTCTTGGATCCTGCTTCAGCTTTTCCTAAATTCTTTCACACAAGCAGTGTCTGGTCTCAGCTAGTCCCATACCTCTCATTAAGTAATACGTAGAAACAAACACAGGAAGGCAGCCAAAATGAGGAGACAAAGAAACAGGTCCCAAATGAAAGAACAGAACAAAACTCCAGGAAAAGAACTAAGCAAAATGGAGATAAGCAACCTAACATATGCAGAGTTCAAAACACTGCTTACAAGGATGCTCAATAAACTCAGTGAGAACCTTAGTGAACTTAGTGAGGGCCTCAAAGGCATAAAAAGAAGCAGTCAGAAATGAAGTAGGCACTAACTGAAATAAAGAATAATTTACACAGATTCAATAGTAGAATAGGTAAAGCCAAGAAGCAAACCGTCGATTTGGAATATAAGGAAGCAAAAAACACCCAATCCGAACAGCAAAAAGAAAAAAAGAATCCAAAAAAATGGGGATAGTGTAAGGAGCCTCTGGGACAACTTCAAGCATACCAACATTTGCATCTTGGGGATGCCAGAAGGAGAAGAGAGAGAACAAGAAATCGAAAACCTATTTGAAACAATAATGGCAGAAAACTTCCCTAACTTGGTGAAGGAAACAGACATACAAGTCCAGGAAGCACAGAGAGTCCCAAACAAGATGAACCCCAAGAGGCCCACACCAAGACACATCATCATCAAAATGCAAAAGGTTCAAGACAAAGAGAGAATCTTAAAAGCAGCAAGAGAAAAGCAGTTAGTTACCTACAACGGAGTTCCCATAAGACTGTCAGCTGATTTCTCAAAAGAAACTTTGCAGGCCAGAAGGGAGTGGCAAGAAATATTCAGAGTGATGAAAAGCAAGAACCTACAACCAATATTACTCTATCCTGCAAAGCTGTCATTTAGAATTGATGGCCATATAAAAAGTTTCCCAGACAAGAAAAAGCTAAAGGAGTTCATCACCGCCAAACTATTATTATATGAAATGTTGAAGGATCTTCTTGAAGAAAAAGATAAAAAATATGAACAAACAAAATGGCAGTGAATACATATCCATCGACAATTAAATCTACAAACAAAATGAACAGGCAGTACAGAAGCATTCTCATAGATACAGAGAACATTTTGTTGGTTACCAGATGGGAGGGGATTGGGGGAATGGGTGAAAAACTTGAAGGGATTAAGAAGTATAAATTGGTTGTTAGACTGACAAACCTCAAAGGGAAGGGGGGGGTAGGAAGAGATAAACCAAAGAATTTATATGTAGATATGCATAACCAATGTACACAGACAACAGTGTGGGGAAAGGCAGGAGGGGGGCGGGAGTGGGGAGGAGAGGGTCAATACGGGAAAAATGAGGAACATCTATAATACATTCAACAATAAAGATAAATTTTAAAAAATAATGACAAAGAGAGAATCTTTTGTTAAAAAATATTTTTTCTTTTTATTGATTTTAGAGAGAGAGGAAAGGAGAAGGAGAGAGAGATAAAAACATCAATGAGAGAGAACATCAATCGGCCACCTCCTGCATACCCCACACTGGGGATCAGGCCCACAACCTGGGCATGTGCCTTGACTGGGAGTTGAACTGGCAACCTCTTGGTGCAAGGGTTGATGTTCAACCACTGAGCCACACTGGCTGGGCCAAAGAGAGTATCTTAAAAGCAGCAAAAGAAAAGCTGTTAGTTACCTACAAGGGAGCTCCCATAAGACTGTCAGTCGATTTCTCAAAAGAAACTTTGCAGGCCAGAAGGGAGTGACAAGAAATATTCAAAGTGATGAAAAGCGAGGACCTACAGCTAAGATTATTCTACCCTACAAAGCTCTCATTTAGACTTGATGAACAATAAAATGGCAATAAATACATATCTATCAACAATTGAATCTACAAACAAAATGAACCAGCAGAACAGAAACAGACTCATAGATACAGAGGACTTCTTGTGGTTTGCCAGATTGGAGTAGGGGAGGGGGGTGGGGTGAAAATGGTGAAGGAATTAAGAAGTAGAAATTGGTTATTAGACTGACGAACCTCAAAGGGAAGGGGGGAGAGGGCAGAAAGAGATAAACCAAAGAACTTATATGCATATATGCATAACCAATTGACACAAACAATAGTGTGGGGAAGGCAGGAGAGGGGTAGGAGTGGGGAGGATGGGGTCAGTGTGGGGAAAAAGGGGGGACATTGGAATACTTTCAACAATAAAGATAAATTAAAAAAAGAAACTAAGAGCTGTTTTGTTTTGTTTTTTAAAGATAAGCAAAGTAGAGAAACCTTTAGCTAGACTCACCTAGAAAAAAAGAGAGAAGACTTGAGTAAAATAAGAAATGAAAGAGGAGGTGTTAAAAATGATACCATAGAAATACAAAGATTCATACAAGACTACTGTGAGCAATTATACTGCAACAATTTGGATAACCTAGAAGAAATGGAAAAATTCTTATAACCTAAAGACTTAATCATGAAGAAATAGAAAAATCTGAAGAGACCAATTACTAGTAACAAGATTGAATCAATAAACAAAACTCCCCCCAAAAAACAGAAATATTAATCAAACAGTTTCACCAGTGAATTCTACCGACTATTTAAAGAGAATTAATACCAATCCTTCTCAAACTCTTCTAAAAAACTGTTAGAAGAAAGAAATTCAGCAATGTTGCAGGATACAAAATCAACTTATAAAAATCTGTTGGGTTTCTATACACTAATAACTATCAGAAAGAAATTTAAAAAATAATTCATTAACAACTGCATCAGAATGAATAATTAAATTTAACCAGGGAGGCAAAGAACTGTACACTGAAATTATAAGACATTGATGAAAGAAGATGCAAGTAAGCACTCATGAATTGGGAGAATTTATATTGTTAAAATGTCCATACTACCCAAAGCAATCTACAGATTCAAGAGATCTCCATCAAAATTCCAATGGAATTTTTCACAGAAATAGAAAAATCTATCTTAAAATTTGTGTGGAACCACAAAAGACCCCAAATAGTCAAAGCAACCTTGAAAAAGAAGAACAATGCTGGAGGCATTGCACTTCCTGATTTAAAATTATATTACAAAGTTATAGTAATCAAAACAGTATGGTATTTGGCATAAAAACAGGCACATAGATCAACAGAACAGAGAGCCCAGAAATAAATCCGCACATTTATAGTCAATTAATTTTCAACAAAGGATCCAAGAATATATAAGGGGGGAAGGATAGTATCTTCAATAAATGGTGTTAGTAAAACTGTACAGCCACATGCAAAAGAATAAAACTGGACCACACATAAAAATCAGCTCAAATAGATTAAAGCATTGAACTTAAGGCCAGAAACCATAAAATTCCCAGAAGAAAACATAGGGCGTAAGTTTGTTGACACTGGTCTTGGCAATAATTTTTTAATTGATTTTTTTTTTTTTAAAGAGAGGAAAGGAGAGAGAGAAATGCTGATGTGAGAGAGATGCATCGATCAGCTGCCTCCTGCACGCCTCCTACTGGGGATCAAGTCCAAAACCTGGAGATGTGCTCTGACTAGGAATTGAACCTGGACCTCTCAGTCCATGGGACAACAATCCACTGAGCCACACAGGCTGGGCAAGTCTTGGCAATAATTTTTGTTTTGTTTTATTTTGACAGCAAAATCAAAAGCACACAAGCAAAATAAACAAGTGGAACTACATCAAACTCAAAAGCTTCTGTACAACAAAGTAAACCATCAACAAAATGAAAAGGCAACCTATGGCATGGGGGGAAATATTTGCAAATTATATATCTGATAAAGGGCTAGTATCAAGTGTATATATATATATAGAGAGAGAGAGATCGATCTCATATTACTCAGTAGCCAAAAAAAAAAAAAAAAACCCAACAAAAACACTCAGCTCAATCTAATGAAAGTATGGGCAGAGGATCCTATAGGCATTTTTCCAAAGAAGACACAGATGGCCAACAGATACGTGAAAAGATGGTCAATCAAAACCACAATAAGATAACACCTCATACCTATTATATTGACTATTATTAAAATCACAAGAGGTAACAAGTGTGGGCAAGGATGTGGAGAAAAGGAAACTCTTGTGCTCTGATGGTGGAACTGTAGATTGGTACAGCCAGAAAACAGTATGGAGGCTCCTCAAAAAATTAAAAGTAAAACTACTATATGATCCAGCAATTTTGCTTCTGGGTATTTATCCAAAGGAAACCAAATCACTATCTCAAAAAGATATCTGTGCACCCATTTTCATTGCAGCATTATTTACAACAGCCAAGACATGGAAACAAATTAAGTGTTCATTGATGAATGAATGGATAAAGAAAATGGGATATATATATATATATATATATATATATATATATATATATATATAATTTTATACATATTTATAAGTCATAAAAAGAAGGAAATTCTGCCTTTTGTGACAACATGGGTGGATCTTAAGGGCTTTATGCTAAGTGAAATATGTCATACAGAGGAGGACAAATACTATATTATTTCACTTACATGTGGAATCTGAAAAAACCAACTGAACTCATAGATACAGAAAACAGATTGGTGGTTGCCAAAGACACGGTTTGGAGGTGAGCAAAGTGTGTGAAGGTGATCAAAAGGTACAGATTTCCAGTTATAAAATAAGTAAGTTCTGGGGATATAATATACAGCAGCCCCTAGTGGAACCAAACCCGGGACTCTCTGGTCTGCAGGCCGATGCTACAACCGCTGAGCCAAACCGGCCAGGGCGTGATCCCTGATTTCTTTGTGTTTGCATACTCTTGGTATAACTTTTCTATTCTTGTATTTTCGAACTTTCAAAATCACTATATCTTGTATACGACGTGGTGTTATGGTTTGTGCTCCAATCTGAAGCTGTATGTTTTAACTAGGCTAATTAAGCTCATTTATATTTATTCATGTAAGATGTTTGATCTTAGTTCTGTCATCTTGTTTTGTTATGCTTTCTGTTTTGTAATTATTTCAAATATTTCACCATGTGATTTTGTTTGATTTGTTGTAGTTGTGTGTACACTTATGTGTTTTGATAATTTGGAATGTCTGTATTTTTGTTCTGTGGTACTATAATAATTATAATGTTACCTGGTGTCCTTAATCATCTATTTCTTCAGATTGCCTATTGACTCCTTACTATATTTCTTTCTTTTCTCAATCGCCACATTTTAGCTGATTATATTCTTTCTCAGTATGTTCCTTTGTCCTAATATATAAACTGGAATCTCTATTTGATTTACCAGCTTGAAATATTTACCCCCAATTATAGATATGAAAATCATATTTATACAAAATCCCATTTTCTCTTTTCTTCCCAACTTTTGTTATGTCGTTTTTAAATTGTGAGGCTTTATAACATTTATGTAACCTTAAACTCCATATCTATTGTTTCCTTAGTCGTACAGTTAATTCAATGGTTGTTGCCATTTCTTTTGCAGCAGTTTTCCCATTTATCTCGCTTATGGTGATTAATGTTCAGCATTGTGCTTATAGATAGATGGTTCTGAATGAATGAGAAAGAAGGGCTCGGAGGGATTCTCTCCTTCTCTCCTGTTAGAACACAGTTGGCTCCCAAAGGCGATCTTTGCAGCCTTGGACCATTTATTCTCACGACCTGAGATCACTGCCAAGTTCTCCTAAGAGCCTGAAATTTCACAAACTTGCGCCCCTGCGACACCTCTTGGCAGAACAGAAGGATGCCGGCGGAGGGGAGGTGCAGTGCGGTCCTCCCGCCCGCAAGGGGCGCCCGGGCTACACGACTGCGGCGCAGGGGAGTCTCTCTCGCTGCCGCACGTTTCCCTGACCCCGCGCCGGCGCGCGCACTGCGGACTCCGCGTAGGGGTCGGTGCCGGCTGCGGGTCGCACCGTCCAGGGCTGAGGCCGAGGGCGCCCAGCCTTCCCTCTCCGCGCGTCTCGGTCTCCGTGCGGCGGCGCGGCCCATGGGGAGAGTCGGCCTGGCGGGCCGGGTAAGCGGCGCCTCGGGGGTACCCGGGCCGGTGGCCTGGCGGGGAGGCGGGGAGGTCCCTGGGGGGATTTGGACCCGAGGCCGTGGCTTTAGGCCGCGCCGCCATGGGGCGGGAGGTCTCGGGCTGGTGCCCCGAGCGGTCGGCGCCCTCGGACTCCAGGCGGACCCCCGGCCCCGGCGACCCTCTGTGTTTCCTTTGCGCCCCGCCACCACTTTCCTTTATTTGCCTCGGGTCACCGGGCCTCAACTCTTCCTCTCCTCTCCGCATTCTTCCTTTTCCGTCTGTCTGTCTCCGTCTTCTTCGGACCCGAGGACGTTTTTCTCTCCCCTCTGTCGGTCATGTTTTGAAGAAAAGTTTCCCGGCCCCTGGACCCCGGTGGCCAGACCCATGTCACCCGGGGCCCAGCACACTTGCACCCGTCCGAGGCCCACGTAGTGGAGAGGGGAGCAGCTGTTTCCTTCCTGGGCCGCAGAACTCGATATCCCTCAAGGACGAGGGGTTTACCTGGACAGGTGAAAGGAGACATGAGTCCGGAGTTACCTCGGTCCTTGTCCTTTCAAAGCGCTGTGTTCGCTCTGGTGTTCAAACAGCAAGCATTTTTTAAAGCGTCACCTCTTGTCCAGACCATATGTTATGAACAGCAGATGGAAGATGATTGAGATTCTATCCCCGCTCTCGTAGTTTGGTCTCTAGGGACACAGTCATAAAACCCATGCCTGGGTTGATCCGAAGGACCAGAGTGAGGTCTGGAAAGGCTTCCAAGAGGGGGTGATACTTATGGCTGAGTCTTGGGGGTGTTTTATTAGATGTGCAAGATGGGGAAAATGTTCCCTGCAATGCAAAAAAGTGTAAAGGTAGCTTTTGCTACCGGAAGTACCATAGTGCATTCTGGAAACTGCAGGTAAGGCAGAGAGAGGTTTGAGGAGAGGTAGTCAGGTCAGATCAAAAGGTTTATCCAGATTTCAGTAAAAGAGAGCCAGCCGTTGTAGGTACTTATTGCTAGAACCAGGCGAATGGATGGAAAGTATATTCTGGGTAAAGGCAAAATTACCCATATAGGAAGGTAGATGAGGACTGTATCTCCCAGCAGCAGGTGGAGTTTTTAAATGATACAGCTCAGTTTCCACATTTTTATGGGATCAAGGTTGAAGACAAGGATATTCAGGGAACATTGGGTGATAAATTAATAATTTAAACCAAGGGTATTTTATTTTTAGAATTTTAATTAGAAATGTGCTGCAAGCTGTACAGTTTAGAATAAATGGCGAGATAGACAAGAATATAACTAGGTGTAATAGAAGTGTTAATTGTAAAGAGCTGTTCTCATTGTGGAGCTCTGTGATGACTAAGGATAGCCTTTATGGAAAATAAGAATTGGGGAGAATTGTGCATTTCCAAATATAACTTTATAAAGCGGATGTCTTTTTTTTAAAAAAAATTATTTATTCTTAGAAAAGGGAAACGGGAGGGGAGAGAGAGAGAGAGAGAGAGAGAGAGGGAGAGAGAGAAACATCGATTTGTTGTTCCACTTATTTATGCATTCATTGGTTGATTCTTGTATGTGCCCTGACTGGGGATCCCACCTGCAACCTTGGAGAATTGGAATGACGCTCTAACCAACTGCCAACTAACCAACTACCCACCCAGGGCAAGTGGATTTCTTTTTACCTGTTTTCTTTTTTAAAATATGTTTTTTATTTTAGAGAGGGAGAAACACCGACCGGTTGCCTCACATACACACTCTGACTGAGGCCTGAACCCGAAACCTGGGTGTGTGCCCTGACTGGGAATGGAACCAAGCAAACTTTCAGTGCATGGGACAATGCTCTACCAACTGAGCCACACCAGCCACAGCTTACCTGGTTGTTTTAAATTATCTTCATGGAACAGATGATTTAGGGCTAGTAATCCCTCTAGTCTTTCATAATAGTAAATTGTGAAGGATGTTCTGTTACATACCCAAATTACCTGTGACTCTCATGGACTTTGTTTGGAATATGCTCCAGCCTATGTTATTTCGGTGATAATCGAGTCTATGAGAATTGATGGGAGTATTAAAACTGTGACAAGGGTGTCAGAGTTGCAGGTATAGGGAAATTTAAAAAAATTCTTTAAAAGGTAATTATAAATCTTAATGGGGCAGATGCTTTGTGTTGCGTGGACATCGATGTGTATTGCCCTTCATAGTTTTCCTCCTGTTCCTTTCTGTTGGTATATGCTTACCATAGACGTTAAGCTTCATTTTTCCTTAATGTACATGAATACCTATTTAGTGATTGAAGTGGGTGCATTAACATTTTCCATTCATTCACTGATACATTTAGAAATATTTATGAAGCGTTTACAATTTTCCAAACATGGTGCTAAGCTAGAGATACAAAGATGAAGTCAAGAACAGCCCTTGTGTTTAAGGGGCTTATGATATAGTAAGATATGTGCCAACCAGTGGGAGGCATAACATGTAAAAGTTGCCCTGACCTAACTGTGTTCAGGGGAAACAAATTGGAGATAGTTTTATGTGTGAGTAGTAGTCACCAAAGGCTTCAAAGATGCACTTGGAAGATGAGTAGATGGGATACTTCTGAGAATTCTTCATGTTCTTCTTCTGCCATTGAGGCATGTTTAAAAAACATACTTTGCTAGCTTAGTTAGAATCTTGAAAAGTCATTGTTCTTCTAGCAGAACAGTGTTTTCTGTGTTTCTTCTATAGAGCGTATATGAAAGATGTGTTGATCAAAAGGTGGAGTTAGGCCCTGGCCTGTTTGGCTCAGCGGTTAGAGCGTCGGCCCTTAGACCAATGAGTCGCGGGTTTGTTTCCGACCAAGGGCAGGTACCTTGGTTGCAGTTTGTCCCTGGCCCTGGTTGGGTTGTGTAGGAGGCAACCAGTTGATAATGTCTTTCTAGCATTGATGTTTCTCTCTCTCTCTCTTTCCCTCTCCCTCCCTCCCACTCTTATCTGATGATAAATGGAAAAATATCCTCGGGGGAGGATATAAAAAAAAAAAAGATGGAGTTACAATAAAAAAGAAGCAAATAGTTAGCAGGTATATTAAGTTGTAAAAGTCAGTTGTTTGTATTTGCATTTGATCCTGGCTTCTTAAGGTATATCCAGATGTTAGCAAGTGCTGCTTTTTATTACCTGGCACAAGATTTCATGAAATAAATGTGTTATATATCTTCTAAGTGACATCTTAGCATGAATTAAGTTCTGGTTCTGGTTGTGTGTCAGTGCATTTGTTATATTCAGTGGTAGTGGGGAGAATGAATGAATCAACGTTGGTATTTTTATAAGTGCTTGGAACACCTAAAATAAAAAATATACACACCTTTTAAGGAATAGATGTAATAAAAGTATGTAAATAAAATTATATAAAAGAAGGAAGGCAAGGGATTAATAAGAATGGGGTTCAGGTTGCTGCTCACCCCTGGGCCAGGGAAATTACTCACATGGGTTGGGGGGAGTGGTTTCATTTGAATTGAGTGTAGGTTCTTGGTCAAGTTGCATTTCTTGTTTCGGGTAGTGAAATCACTGGTGCTTGTAGCATCATAGTAATCAAAAACATACTTTGCTAGCTTAGTGTGTGGATGGAGGATGAAATGTGGTTTTGTGATTAATGCAGTATGGTGGATTTGAAGTTGAGTAAAAATGAGAGTGTGAGAAAGCTCTTCTGCATTTACTGGGACCTTATTTATAAGCACTTTGTTGCAGAAACTAGCAGATGATGCTAAGATGACAGCAGTTTCTAATATTTAAAGTGTGTTTTTGAAGATTTTGAGAATAGAAGCAGGGAACTTGAACATAAGATTTTGCTGCATAATGATTTCTGAAGCTAGCAGATCAAGGCAAGTAAAAGGGAGTTGTCACCCTGGCCAGTTTGGCTCAGCGGTAGAGCATTGGCCAGTGGACCAATGAGTCCCGGGTTCGATTCCAGCCAAGGGCATGTACCTCAGTTGCAGTTCGTGCAGGAGGCAACCAGTCAATGTGTACCTCTCACATTGATGTTTTTCTCTCTCTCTCCCTATCTTTCCCTCTCTCTACTGGGAGATAAATAGAAAACTATCCTCAGGTGAAGATTAAAAAAAAGGAATTGTCAACAAACCATCTTCAGTTTAGAAATAGAATCACAGGAAGTATAATTTCATGAAATCTCATTATTTCAGCCCTGAAATTCTTGTTGAGTATTGGATTTTTAGATGAAAGAACTTTGTTGGAGGCAGAGAGCCTCTATACTGCTTGATTTTTTTTTTTTTTAACTCCAAAATTTGGGAAAATATTTCTATGAGAGATTATTCTTACAGGTTGGGAGATGTACGAGAGTTAATTAAACAGCAGCCTGTTTTACACCCCCCTATCCAGTTCGGCTTCTTCCCTCCCTTTTACCTATTCTTTTTTTTTTTAATTGTAGTAAAATATACATAACAAAGTTTGCCAACTTTCACCATGTTTAAATGCACAGTACTATGGCATTAAGTATATTCACATTGTTTGACCATTACTGCCATCCTTCTCCAGAACCTTTTGCCTACCCTTCCTAGTGGAAGCTGTGGGCATTGTGTGTTTTCACAACTGATTCATGTGGCTAAATAGACTTGATTTGAATATTAATATTTTAGCAAATGTTTATTAAATGCCTACTCTGTGCCAGAAATTGGAGATGCAAAAATGAATAAGCTAATCTTTTCCCTTCATAGTTTAGTGGGCATTTGGTTAACCTATTTCCATTTGTAAATACCTCCTCTGATGAAGTTCTCAAGTTTTTTGTTTTTTTTTATCCTCACCCGAGGACATTTTTCCATTTTTTGTTCAGATAGAGTGGGAGGGAGAGAGAGGAAGAGGGAGAGAGAGAGAGAGAGAAACATCGACGTGAAAGGGACACATCGAGTGGTTGCCTCCCGCACGACCAGCCGGGGCCGGGGATAAACTGCAACTGAGGTACGTGCCCCTAGCGGGAACTGAACCCGGGTCTCTCTGGACCACAGGCCGACGCTCCAACCACTGAGCCAAACCAGCCAGGGCTCAAGTTTTTTATAATGAGGTATTGGAAGAAATAAAGTGGAGTTTGGGTTGCAAACACATTTTGATCATTTTATTTATGTTTGTATTTTCCCAGAAAGCTTCCTTTATATTTGTTTCCCAGAATGTGTTAGTCTTCCCTTGCCTTTATAAGAATAAAGAAAGACAGAACAAATGAACCCATAGTTTTTTTTTGTTTTGTTGTTCTTTTTTTATCCTCACCCGAGGACATTTTTGCATTTATCTTGGGATAGAGCAGGAAGGGGGGGGGGGGAGAGAAACATCGATGTGAGAGAGACACATCGAGTGGTTGCCACCCACACGACCCCAACCGGGGCCGGGGACAAACTGCAACCGAGGTACGTGCCCTTAGCGGGAACCGAACCCGGGACTCTCTGGTCCTCAGGCCGACACTCCAACCGCTGATCCAAACTGGCCAGGGCGAACCCATAGTTTTTACTAGGCTTTGGTTTGGTGACCAATGGATAAAGAGGGCTCAAAAAATTAAACCAGGGTAGGTGAAAGATGTATGGTCATTTCTGAAGTACATTTTTTTGAGAACCACAGCATAAAGCTGGACATTCAGCATTGTTTTTCTTACTGTTTGAGTTTTTCAGATTATATTTAAAGTTTAAGGATATCTTATCTAAATTTTAATTTAGAGAAAAGAAGGATTAGTTTTGCATGCCAGGTAGGCTAGGGGTAAGTAGGCTCCAGGGGGATTCCTTCTAAAGCTTTAAAGGCAAGGTTGTATTTCAGCCATACTTAATTAAGAAATAGAGTTCATTGCTTTTTCTTCATTTAGCTTCACTGACTCAAGCTTAACATGACAAGGCATTGCCTAGTTCCTGAATAAAGTATTTGCTCTGTCTGCCACTGAAGGCAGTGGGCATTTCCCTGTTGGATATCCTCTCTAGGAAATTGTTTGTGCTGCTATCAGCTAAGCTGGTGAGTTGTCACAGAAGCCTTAATGAGGAGGAGAACATGTAGGCATCCCTGAATTTTTAGGTTCATTCATTGGAGCAGTCAGTCATCAAAAGCTCTGATTTTATTCACCTTGTTTCTGTGCTACCTTGGGGGCCTTTTATTAAGAAATCAAAACAGAGCTTTTAAGTAATCTCTTAGGATTTAAATATTGAGAAGCAGCAACACATAGTGGGGCACTGACTTCTAGGCAGAGAGAGCTACAGCGCTCAAAACCAGAACAACTATTCTGAGGGAGTAAAGTTGGTATCTACCCCTGTTACCCCCGCCCCCCAACCCCACACAAAGTGGAACCAAGGTCAGCAAAGGTGTTGGGGCAGCAGGGTCCTAGAATGCCAGTCATGAAAGGGTAGAGAAATAAGCATATACCAGAGAAATTTTTGCCCTAAGTCAGTCGTAACCCTGGGGTGGGAATTAAATATTTTTCTTCTTGTCTATATCGCCTTCTCTTCCTGAGACACAGACACAGGCAAGAACAGGTTTTGTATAACAGAGTTTCTGTGGCAAAATGCTGTTTGGACCTGGGAACTAACAGACGTTTGGAATGTGTCCATAAATGGGAAGCTACCTGTGTTAAGCATTTATTTGCAAGTTAGGGATTTCAGTAAAAAAAAAATTTCAGCAATCAAAAGATTGATGTCTTATTTTGAAAAGTGGGTCATGTTGTGGGTTTCAGAATGTTGAAGTTTTTTCTTTAAAGGTGGCAGTAGGGATTTACTGGCAAGGGTTGTGATGTTCACCTGACTTGGTTAACCTATTTCTGTTGTGTGTGTGTTTTTAACTTCTAGGCATATGTTTAAATTTTTTGTATAAACAGCTAATATAGCTGAGCGAACCTGTGCAAGTAAGGCTTCTCTTTTTTGCTATTGAGACCAAATAGAATTTTTAAAATTGGATGTGTGTAATTAATGATGTCCTGAATCTAGAACTTTTCCTCTTTAGTTCATTATATACTATAGAACAGACGGATTTCACTTACGAATTTCTTGACCACATGGTCTTATTAATTCTAGAAGTTTATTTTTAAAATAATGCATGCGTATTAGAAAGGGCACTGATTGGTAATAGCAAATATCTTGGCTTCTGTCACTAAAGATTCCTGGACTAGGGGATTGCTTTAAATAAATTTTACCTCTTGAAAATGAGTTATTTTAACAGGAAAAGATTTTAGATCTTTACTGTATTTTTCATTTTTAACCCCCCTCCCCCAATCTTTCAGCATTAAACTGAGAAGATGTCCTTGTATGATGACCTGGGAGTGGAGACCAGTGACTCGAAAACAGAAGGCTGGTCCAAAAACTTCAAACTTCTGCAGTCTCAGCTTCAGGTGAAGAAGGCAGCTCTCACTCAAGCAAAGGTAAGATGAGCACACAGAGTGAAAGCAGAAGTGTGCGGAGCAGGTTCCTCCTTAGATTAAGAGTAATATAGTTTTAGCTTGCTCTTCTGCCTTTTTATTGATTATGGTAAGGTTAAACATTTATGGGGAGAGAGGCTCTATGTAGAGAAGAATAAGGTGCTTCAGGTCATTTTACTTCTCCCAACTCCTGGGCATAGAACTATTTTAGGAATTCCAGTGAAGAAGGGCAAAGACAGTACTCTGGGTTTCCAGCAATATACAGGTTTTCAAACTTCAGTATGTCTAAGATTACTGAGAATTTGGCTAAAATATTGCTTCAGTAGCCATATTTCTGAAATTCTGGTTCTAGGTTGGGGCCCCAGAATTCTACGTTTTTTTGTAGCATGCCTGCTGTTAGTAGTAGGTAGTTTGGAATCAGCACTTTGAGAAAGGAAGCTCTGCAATAATTAGTAAGCTGTAAGAATGTGTATGCATTATTGAGGGCTCAGATTGGTTGTGATTGTGTCAGGTGTATGTAACCTGGGTGTCATTGTTTTTGTTCCTTTTGTGTACATGTTGGGCATTGTCTGCATCCTTGAAATTATTCAACATGTAAAACATTAAAAACATGGGTGCCCACTGAATGGATATTTGATATTAAAATGTTACTATCAAATACTTTTAGGAATAAGAATGGTATTAAGGTTTGCTTGTTGTTTTAAGGGCCCTTATGTTTTAAAGCATGCATCCCCAGTAGAGGCTATATCTTTTCAAATGGGGCAAATATTGGTCCTAAAGGGAAAACTTGACCTTTTTGTGTATAAAATACAGATATACATAAAATACACAAACAGTTACAGAGTGTATATGTGATATTAAAATTTTATGGGTGGGGGAAAATGTATTAAAAGGTTCCTTGAGGAGGCTATAATGAAAAAAGTAGAGAAAAAATGCTTTAGAGATACATATTGAAGTATTTACTGATAAAATGATATAATTTCTGAGATTTACTTTAAAATAATCCAGTCTGGAACAGGGGAGATAACGGATGTACATGAAACAGAATTGGCTGTGAGTTGATGGTTGTTTAAGCTGGCTGATAGAGACTTAAAGAATTCTTTAATCGTTCTCTTTAATTTTATGTATGAAATTTCCCATAATAAATGGGTTTATAAAGTTGGAATTATTTTTCTTTTTCTTCACTATATAAATAGATACTTATTGTGTATTGAAGCACTTACATTTGATTGCTCAGTACTGTGAGGATTTTTTGGATTAGGATACCCATAGATAAAGCAACACTGTCTTAAAATTTAAATTTGTTTTGTAAATTCTGTTGATTAGAGTTTTTTGTCTTTTTCACATTCATCATTACAAGGTTTAAATTTTTTATGCCATTATTTCTTTTTAAAGAGACATAATTTGTCTTTTTAAAACAAGCTTTCAGCCCTGGCCAGTTTTGCTCAGTGGTTAGAGCGTCGGCCCACAGACCAGAGAGACCTGGGTTAGGTTCCCGCTAAGGGCACTACATGGGTTGCAGTTTGTCCCCGGCCCCGGTTAGGGTCCTGTGGGTGGCAACCAGTCGATGTGTCTCTCTCACATCGATGTTACTCTCTCTCTCTAACTCCCTCTCTCCCTCCCGCTCTATCTGAAGATAAATGCAAAAATGTCCTCGGGTGAGGATAAAAAAAAATCCATGAGATTTCATCCTACATGAAATGAAGATTAATTAAAACACGTCTTGTTTTTCCTTTTAATTTTTAAAAACTGATTTAGTTTTTTAAATCTTTGTAAATTTCATGTAACTTTTGATTTGTACATAAGATAAATAAGGTTTTATATTTAAATGCCAGTACTATTTCATATATTTTAGTCTTGATGGTCTAATCTTCTCTTTTATAAAATGGCTGTCTCTAAGGAGCAATTCTCATCTTAATAACATAAACTCAGTTCAATGGAAGATAACAAAACAGAAAATAGAAACAAAACAAAATAGAAAAGCAGAAATCAAAATATTCTAGAGATATACAAATTAAAAATTACTTGGGATAAATTTTTTTTTATGGCGAGGATTGTATAAAGTATTGGATATATAATTTTGAAAAGTAGGTACCACGTCTTGAGTGCTTATGATGTACTTATGCATGTTGCTAAGGTTATGAAATCACTCACTGGGAGTGGTTACTAGTAGCTTTGCCCCCCCCCACCCCCTTGTTTGGAGGGAAGGGATTATCTTCCTAATTGAGTGAATGCACGGCCAAACGGACCCTCCACCTCATCTCTCCAGTTGGATTGGAGGCAGGGAGGCCATGGACTTGGTTGTCCATTTGGCCTTTTGATGAACTCATCCTGTGTGTTGAATGAATGAGAGAACAAATGAGTGAATGATGTAGACGAACAAATGCAGACTGCCACATTTTTCCAGTCTCCAGGAGATGCAGAGGCCACGGTAAAAATCTAAGGGGTGTGGGCCCAAAGGTTGGCCTCAGAGCCCACTTCCAGACCCCAGACCCAATGAACTCCACCCCAGCAACCTGGCATTTTACACAGGTACCCCCGCCTGAGCCCGATCTATAGGTCTCAGAGGAGAGGACGCTCATCCTCAAGGGGCAATCAAGGCGGCTTCCCGGAGGAGGCAGCCTCTGGAGCCGGAAAGAGAAGGCAGGGTGTTGGAACTGGCAGTGGGCGCCGGGAGGCCAGGGGCTTGTTCACTTCCGTAGCCCCAGCGCCCAGCAAATGTACGTCAGAGCTGCCGCTCCATGCGGGCATGCTCCACGGAGAAAACCACAAGCCCGCGGACACCTGCGTCGTCCCCCCCCTCCACCCCCCCCCCCCCCCCCCGCCCCCCCAGACCTCCCTGCTGGCTGGCTCCCACCAGGCCTCCTCGGTGAAGCAGCCCAATTTTTTTTTTTTTTTAATCTTTATTGTTGAGAGGATTACAGATGTTCCCCCTTCCCCCCCCATTTCCCCCCTCCACCTGGTTCCCTCCCTGCCCCAGGCCTTTACCACACTGTTGTCTGTGTTCATGGGCAATGCATAAGTTTTTTGGCTAATCTCTTCCCACCCCCTCTCCCCCCTTCCCTCTGAGATTTGTCAGTCTGTTCCATGTTTCTGTGCCTCTGGTTCTATTTTATTCATCAGTTCATTTTGTTCATTAGATTACACATGTAAGTGAGATCATGTGATATTTGTCTTTCTCTGACTGGCTTATTTCGCTTAGCATAATCATCTCCAGGTGCCTCCGAGCTGTCTCAAAGGGTAATAGATCCTTCTTTTTTTTTACAGCTCCATAGTATTCCATTGTGTAAATGTACCACAGCTTTTTTATACATTCATCTGCTGATGGGCACTTGGGCTGTTTCCAGATCTTAGCTATTATAAATAATGCTGCTATGAACAGAGATGGAGGTGTATATATTCTTTCTGGTTGGTGTTTTGGGATGGGATAATTCTTTATTACCAGTTTAAAAATTGTCAGCTTTGCCTGGCCGGTGTGGCTCAGTGGTTGAGCGTCAAACCATGCACCAAGAGGTCGCAGGTTCGATTCCCAGTCAGGGCGCTTGCCCAGGTTGTGGGCCCCATCCCCAGTGGGGGGCATGTAGGGGGCAGCCAATCGGTGTTCTCTCTCTGAATGTTTCTATCTCTCCCTCTCCTCTCTCTAAAAATCAATAAAGGCAAATTTTTTTTAATTGTCAGCTTTGTGAATTACTTGCAGCCAATCTTTAATTTTTTAAAAAATATGTTTTTATTGATTTTTTTTTAGAGAGAGAGGATGGGAGAGATAGAAACATCTGTGTGAGAGAGAAACATTAATTGGCTGCCTCCTGCACGCCCCCTACTGGGGATCGAGTCCACAACCCAGGCATGTGCCCTGACCCGGAATTGAACTGGGACCTCTCAGTCCATGGGACACTGAGCCACACCAGCCAGGCATTGCAGCCAGTCTTTTAAAATCCTGGCTAATTGCCCTGGCCAGTCTTGCTCAGTGGTTAGAGCATCAGCTCAAGGACCAAAGGGTCTTGGGTTCGATCCTGGGCAAGGGCAAGTACCTGGGTTGCAGTTCAATCCTCAGCCCTGGAAGGGGTCATGGGGGAGGCAGCCAGTTGGTGTGTCTCACATTGATGTTTCTTTCTTTTTCTCTCTCCCCCTCACCCCCTCCCTTCTACTCTATTTGAAAATCAATGGAAAAATATCCTTGGGTGAGGATTAACAACAACAACAAAAACATTTAAAAAGTAAAATCCTAGATAATTTGTTTCTTCCTGCCTAGTACTTCAGGATTACTTTCTTTATCCATCCAGTGCATAATTAGAAATACAGGTTAAAAATCAGCTTGAATAAAATAAAATTGAGAAAATAGATTCTTCTACAAAAGAAATATATTAAAATGTCAAATAAAATTTATGGATCTCACACTGGTTTTCTGTACCATTATTTTATTCATATGAAAAGAGTTGGATGCTGATGAACAAGGAATTATGTTTTTATATGCACTTGAGACTCTTAGACATCCTCTGCAGTACCTGCTTCAGTCTTATGCAAGTACATTAATTTCAGGAAATCTCTTGTGATTTCAAATAGATTTGTTTAATTGGTCAAAGTAAAAAGTTGCTTATGAAATTATTTCTGTTAACTTTCTAACATTTTTTGAGATTGCTATGTGAAGTTAATATATTTTTTTTTTAAGGTAAGTGAAGATACATTTTGTTGATTCTTTTAGTCTATTTAATTTACTAATTAATTACTCAGTACCAGGTTGGCATAACCAAATCTGTAAAGGTATTTGGTAGAGAAAATGTTGTCTACAAACTGAAAGATGGAACTGTGGTTTCATTTGTATCTACATTTTAAAAATATGTATTGAATAGAAAAATGTATGGTTCTGATCACCAACCCCCCATTGTCCTTTAAACTTTGATATTCACCTTGTGAATTGTATTTTTAATGGTTGAATTAAATTGGCTTAAAATTATAAGTGATGTTAAATCCAAGAGAGATGGTGGCTTATTTTGAGCCTTTGTAGTGATAACAGTGAAAATGTATAACACTTTAAATTGCAAAGGGAGGGGCCACTTAAACCTTCATAACCAACAGATCAAGTGGACACCACTATTCCCATCTGATCATGATTAGCATTGCTAAAAGACAGCCTGACCTTGTGTGCCTGCTGGGGTGATGCATCATGAAGCACACCACCTCACCTACGGTGTATTCTTGCCAGAAAGCACTACTCTAACTTAATCAAGATTTAACTCAGTTTTCAGGAATTGTAGGGCATAGAGGAATAAGTGAAACTAGACCACCAGGAATTTATCAGACATCTTAGAATGTGTAGCATTTTACAAGACAGTGTCAGAGGAACAAAGAGGAGGAGACAAAAATGATGATGATGAGGATGACGACAATGATGACAGCAAAGAGGGAGGATTTTCCTAAATCAGGAGACTTAAAAACCAAATGCATTGTGGAATATTGGTAGGATCCTGGTTCAAAATAAAATATTTAGAAGACATTTGGGGGACCACTTGGAAAATCTGAATATGAATTGGATAGAAAATGATAGAAGGAATTAATTGATTTTATTAGGTGTGGTAATAGTGTTGTTGTTATGTAAGAGAATGTTCATGATTTTAGGAGATTAAGGATAGTGTCCTGGTGTCTTCCTATTTCTTCAAATGGTTCAACATAAACTATAGGTGTAGGGTAAAACAAATATGGTAAAATGTTAACAATAGTTGATGGTATATGAATGATCACGTTATCTTTATAAAAAAATTTTTCTGTATGTTCATAATAAAAGCAGTAGGGCAGGATTTTATACTGGGAGGAGAAAAAATTAGAATCCACAAATATCTTTTGCCCAGGATATTAAAAATATATCCATTCCTTGTGAAAGGTTACCACTAGTCAAAATGTAATGTGCTGTTTGTTATAGATTTGCCCTCCTGGTCAAAGGAGAATCCACTGTAGAGCTGATTTCACATGCAAATTTAAATAAAACTGATCAAGTTTACTATAAATCTTTTACAGTGGAGGAAATTAGTGTTATAAAAGAAAAGGCTAATGAAACTTGTATGTAGTTATAGTAATAATTGAATTAAAAGGCTATTTTAAAGTTATGGTTTTCTCATATCTGAAAGGTTCATTACAGAGAACCAACCCCTAACACCACCACCAAAGAAAGGTTTGTTACAAATAGTATGAATTTTAATTTGAAGCTTCAGTATAGTCTTCTTGTTTTTCAATGATTTTAGAGCCAGAGAACAAAACAAAGTACAGTCCTTGCCCCAGTAATAGACCTAAAGCGAGGTGGCTCTTCGGACGACCGGCAGATTGTGGACACCCCGCCTCATGTAGCAGCCGGTCTAAAGGTAAGCCTCACCTCTGACCTTGACAGGCTTTCCTGCTCACTGTGTGTCTTATTTTATGCATATGTCACTCTGAACACAGTCTCCTCAGTAGGCCTTTGAAGTCCAGTGAGTATCATTTTCAACTTAATTTTTACTTTTGTATTATCAAGTTTAAAACATTTAGCTTTTTAAAATAAAATAGTTCATTATAAAAGAATCAGAAACTGGAGATATGCAAAAAGAAAAACAAACAACTTCAATCCTACCCAGAAGTTTAAAACTTTATATTTTGGAATATTTTCCCATTCTATGTCTTCTCTACCTACTGTTCTCTGACTTGCTTATCTCGCTTAATGTGTTATGGCTATCCATTTGTGTCAAAAAGTAGAGAACTGTATGTTAATGGCTTCACTGTATTCCCTTGCATGGGTGTACTGTAGTTTAGTTAATTTTCTTTTTTTTCTTTAAATTTTTTTTTTTTTAGCTTTTTCTTTTTCTTATTGTTGACAATATTACAGATGTTCCCCAATTCCCCACCCCCTTAGGTCCCCTCCTCCCAGCTCCTGCCCCACCTCGGGCCTTCACCACGCTATTGTCTCTGTCCATTGGCTATGTATATGTGTGTATCAGTTCTTTGGTTAATCTCTTCCCTCCACCTCCCCAGTTTATTTTCTTAATGCTAGATATGTAGGTTTTTTTCCCCCAGTTTTTACTGTCGTAAAGAATATTAGTGTAGCCTGGCCAGTGTGGCTCAGTGAATTGAGCATTGTCCCATGGACTGAGAGATCTCAGTTCAATTCCCTGTCAGGGCACATGCCCGGGCTGTGGGCTTGATTCCCAGTAGGGGGCGTGCAGGAGTCAGCCAATGGATGTTTCTCCCTCACATCGATGTTTCTCTCTCTCCCTTCCTCTCTTTCTAAAAAAAAAAAAAAAAAAAAAAATCAATAAAAACATATTAAAAAAAAGAATATTGGTGTTCATTGTTTTGTTGTGGATTAAAATAAAGAAAAGGGTTAAAAATAAAGATAATTCTACCACCTTACCCTTTATTATCCCAGCGATTTTACATAAGCTTAAAAACTAAGAAACAGACATGGACAACTCTGTAAATGGGTTAGTGAGGATGAGGAAGATCTGGAAAAGGATAATTCCAAATAATAGTTAAAACTACAAAATGAGCCCTGGCCAGTTTGGCTCAGTGGTTAAGAGCGTCGGACCGCGGACCAGAGAGTCCTGGGTTTGGTTCCTGCTAAGGGCATGTACCTTGGTTGAGGTTCATCCCTGGCCCCGGTTGGGGTCGTGTGGGTGGCGACCACTCGATGTGTCTCTCACATTGATGTTTCTCCCTCTCTCCCTCCTGCTCTATCTGAAGATAAATGCAAAAATGTCCTTGAGTGAGGATAAAAAAAAAACAAAACTACAAAATGGGTGCAAATGAATTAAACATAAACTATAGTTAAAATTACACCCACTCTTTGGGCATACATTTATTCTTCTATGGATGGCATTCAAATATACAAATGTGGTAGTTTAAACAGCACCATGCGCACAAGTTGCTTGATGAGAACTATGGCCCAAAGGTTAATGATAGAATATGCTATTATTGCTGACTGTTTCTTAGCAAGGTACTCTTCCCCCCACCCCTCCAACTGTTAGAAAGGACCCTAGTCAAACTGCAAGACAGTCAAACTGCACGCCCCCTCTCTTCTTTAGTTAATTTCTCATCCTTACGGTTTTGACTGTTCTGGTTTGGAATTCACTTGCTCCCCAACCTTGCTTTTATTTTCAGGCAGGGCACAGCTAAGGCTCTTGGTAGGATTTCTTGGCTGGAAGAACTGGTACTACTGCAGGCTAAGAGGGACAGGCACCCTACAGTGGAGGTGCTTGGGGTAGGGGGATTCTTAGTCATTTAACATTTTTTCCCACAAACTCACCACCTAACTTTTTCTTGCTACATCTACTGAAAAGCTGGTTCATCATCTTCTGTTATTATGTATTGATTCTAGAACCTATAATATTGTTGTTCCCTCCCTCCCACCAAGTTTAATCAATAAGCTTTTTTTCTTACATAGTTTTTCATAACCAATTTTAATTTTTTTAGAGTTTTAGTATTTTTTTTTAAATTTATTGATTTTTAGAGAGGGAGGGAGGGAGAGAAAGACAGAAACATCGATTTGTTGTTCCATTTATGTATGCATTCACTGGTTGATTTCTTATATGTGCCCTGACTGGCAATTGAACCTCAAATCTTGGTGTATTGGGATGACGCTCTAATCAACTGAGCTACCTGGCCAGGGCTCATAACCAATATTTAATTGTAAAGTGTTCCCATCAAGTGAATGTATTATAATTTATGTAAGTGTTTCCTAACTGTAGAACCATCTAGATCTGCTTTTATGTTGTCATCACAAATAACACTCTAATATGCATCTCCCTAGAGAGTGCTATATGCATGTAATAGTATTTTCTTAGGATAGATTTCCTGAGATGGCATTAAGAGAACAGTCATTTTCACTGCCAATTTCTTTTAGCGCTGACTTGTTTTCAGCAGAGTTCTGTCAGTATACAGTATCACCTACAATGTATGAGTATTTTAGTTTTACCCACCCTCCCCAGCATTGGGGTATTAATATGTATTTTAATTTTTTTTTAAATCAACAAGCTGCTTTATTCTCTGTAGCATATAGATTTGTGTAAATTTTCCGGTGATAGGGCTTGGGAGGTGATTACAGTTATTTTTCTAACTTCTTTTATTCATCACATCATACTGTTTCCTGGTTTTTAGTTATAAGGAAATGATGAAATGTTTGTTTTACAATGTAGAATGCCAAATGGAATGATGTAATATTGTAAAATGTCAAACTGAACAGCAGTTGTTGGATTTAAATCCATTGATATTGAACATACACTCTTCTTATCATATCAGTTTTGTGTTCAAAACAAAATACATTTTACAACCTTCCTGCCTTTGATAGTGTTGGGCAGCATACCTCCTGAAAGATGCAGAGTGGGCACTCAGGAATACTGGTCCTAAGGTATTCTTGTTTAAGATGTCTGTGAAGACTAGTTAAGACCTCTTATTTTTATAAATAGTAGTTATTCTAAGAAAACACGGAGGAAGGAAATATGGAGGTTTAGGAAACTCGGACTGTGCGTTAGATCGGGGCTTCCCAGAACCATGTAGAGATCAAGATCACCAACCTAGGGTAAAGCCCCACTTCTGATCATGTATCTTCTAGTACTCTGTGTGCCTTTTGGTTTTCTTATTTCTTTGTTAAGACTACCTCTTTTCTTTCAAAGAGTAAGTAGCCCTAGTTTCTAAATATTTAGAAGAGAAATGCAAAATGTTATCTTCTGAACCTGATCTTAGTGAACCTTAAAAAATTGCTGATGACCTGGCTGGTTTGGCTCAGCGGTTGGAGCATCGGCCCGAGGACCAAAGAGTCGCAGGTTCGATCCCAGTCAAGGGCACGTACTTCGGTTGCGGTTCGTCCCCAGCCCTGGTCGGGGTCATGTGGGAGGCAGCCAATTGATGTGTCTCTCTCAGGTCGATGTTTCTTTCTCTCTCTTTCTCAGGTGAGGATTAAAAAACAAAATGCTGATGTGAAGAGAATTACATTCACCTGTGCCAGGCTCAGCACATGAAGTGCAGCCTACCTGGAAAGGGATGCATGCCAGGGCATTTCAGAAACCCCAAGAGGATGCTTTTTGCTTTTTTTTTTGAAGTCTTAATATAGCATGTCTCTCCATGTAATCAAAATTTAAAGTTATTCTATTAATGACCACAAGAATGACTGGTGTTATTTGTGGGTTGTTTGGTTTTTAAGTATTTACAGAGATATATAAAAACAAGTATTCATTGTTTACTATATAAGTAATCAAATTTATTACTTAAAAGTTACGGTAGTGGCAATTTGTTTAGGAATTTCAGGAAAATACCATAGGGTATTTATGGAATTTATATTGAACTAAATTCTTTGTTCTGGTTTTGCTGCTACCTCATGAGGTATGTGGCCATGTTCAAGTCACCAAACCTCCTTAGACATTTATTCCCTTGTCTATAAAACAAAGGAGGCAGATAGATGGTCATCAAGGCTCCTTCCAACCCTAATATTCTATTACCTTAATTCTATGACTAAAATTTTAAGACATGAGGATGATACCTTGGCGTTTTTATCTTCCTTAGGATCCTGTACCCAGTGGATTTTCTGCAGGAGAAGTTTTGATTCCCTTAGCTGATGAATATGATCCCATGTTTCCTAACGATTATGAGAAAGTAGTGAAGCGCCAAAGAGAAGAACGACAGAGACAGCGGGAGCTTGAAAGACAAAAAGAAATAGAGGAGAGAGAAAAGTAAGGCTTTGTTTGGATTTGGGGATATTTTATGTTTGAAATATTTATTAGAATGTTAATGAATGAACTTCAGTGCTGTCTGTAAGGTTGAAGTTAGTTTTCGTGATTGATCTGGAGCAATCATCAGAAGGAATCAAATTGTTTTTAAAAATTTGTAGTTGCTCCATCCCAGCATTACAAAAAAGCTCTAGAGTGAATTTCATGTATAGACACAGAAAACTTAGAAGTATATCTTTTGGGTGAGTTGTTAGAAAAGTAACTTAGAATCCTGATGTTGAATAGTTTCTTTCCTATGCTATGACTCTTCTATAATCATAACTATTTAAAATACTTAAATTGGCCCTGGCCAGTGTGGCTCAATTGGTTGAACGTCCTTGCAAGCACTGAAAGGTCACTGGTTCGATTTCTGGTCAGGGCATATGCCCCAGTTGCTGGTTTGATCCCTGGCTGGGTTTGAATGGGAGGCAACCGGTCGATGTTTCTCTCATTCCTTCTCCCTTCTTCTCTCTCTCAAAAAAAAAAAAAAAAAATCAATAAAAACATTTTTAAAAACCTAACATCAGTATGAAAAAAATCACAAACAAAAAACCCCACAAAACCTTATTTTAACTATTTTTGAGCCAGGTGGAATTTTTTAAAGCATATGTGTCTTTAATTTATGTTTTTTAAAAGTGTGGGAAACTAGGATTTGTTGGTATTTTTTCTTTTTAAAATAATGAATATTGATTGTTAAATAGTTTATAAAATATGCCTGGCTGGTGTGACTCATTTGGTTGGAGCATTGTCCCATACACTGAAAGGTCGTGGGATCAATTCCCCTCTCTCTAAACATAAATGAACATGCCCTCAGGTGAGGATAAAAAAATAGTTTATAAAATATTAATATAGTGTTTCTCATTAGTTATTTAGTTATTTCATGTAGTGAAGGCATGTTCTAGAGCAGTGATTTTCAGTCCTTTTCATCTCATGGCACACATAAGCTAATTACTAGAATTCTGTGGCATACCAAAAAATACATTTTTTGCCAGTCTGACAAAATGCAATAGGTATAGTTTTGATTCATTCACACCAGACAGCAATTGTGCTAGCTGTTGTCATTTTTTTATTTGACAGTCTTAAGGGAAAAGAGGTCAGTGCCCCTGACTAAATAGTCAGGTATTGCATGTTTTAAAAATTCTTGAGGTACACCAAGTATACTTCTTCAGCACACCAGTTGAAAATTGTTGTTCTAGAAAACCAGAATTGTTCAGCTATTACCTATGTTGATGTGCTTTAAAATTGAAAGAGGGAAATATCAAGGAAACTTTTTTCTCGCTATTTATACTCATATACCTATTAAATGTATTCAGTTTATCTTCTGGGTTTTTCTTACGTCTCATACTTGTGCTACTTTAGTCTTCAGCGAGTTGTTTTCGCGCACACCCCTCCTCCCATTAATAGTTTAGTGTGAAAGGGAGAATTTGGTTATTTTCTAGGCAAGAGAAAGTCAAGGTGACGTCCTTGAGTTCACATCTCTAAATTGGATTGTCTGTGATGAACATGGGTTCTTTTATTTTCATAGGAGGCGTAAAGACAGACATGAAGCTAGTGGGTTTTCAAGGCGACCAGATCCAGATTCTGATGAAGATGAAGATTACGAGCGAGAGAGGAGAAAAAGAAGTAAGGCATGAACATAAATAGTAATGTTTCCAACATGGTGCAATTCCATGATTTGATTTTCATATTCAGTTTGATAAATAGTTCAGTTGACATTGATTTAGGTTAATTTTCTCTGGCATCCCAGCAATCCCAT
Organism: Tadarida brasiliensis; assembly: GCA_030848825.1. Taxonomy (NCBI): domain Eukaryota; kingdom Metazoa; phylum Chordata; class Mammalia; order Chiroptera; family Molossidae; genus Tadarida; species Tadarida brasiliensis. Next base: position 89,758,161 of record CM061257.1, read on the forward strand.
TTGTATACAGTCTTAATTTAAATTGCATCTTCACATAGGTTCTTCTTTGAGCTTCCCACCCAATATTTTTTTAAACCCTCACCTGAGGATATTTTTCCATTCATCTTCAGTTAGAGTGGGAGGGAGAGAGAGACACACACATCGACTGGCTGCCTCCTGCATGACCCCGACCAGGGCCAGGGATGGAACCGCAACCAAGGTACATGCCCTTGACCAGAATCGAACCCTCAACTCTTTGGTCCTTGGGCTGATGCTCTAACCGCTGAGCTAAACTGGCCAGGGCCCACCCACTTTCTAACATTATTATTAAGTGGATACTTTGAGTATACCTTAAAATACATAACGTACACTTTTCTTTACTTGTCACACAGTGACACTGACCTATTCTGTGTCCAGCTTCATTTCTGTTAAGCACTGGATGGAGAGTCAAGACACTTGTTTCCAGGACTTGGCCACTGTCGTGCATGAATTTGAGAACATCATTTAAGCTTCCCTGGAAGCTTGGTTGGTTCCTTTCAATGTCATCTGGAGAGCAGGAAAGCAAGAATTCATAAGGCCTTTATAGCTCTAAAATTTTACAAGCAGAATTGTAATTGTGTTAAGAGGTAAATTGTTAGTGATCACTAGATAGTTAAGCAGTGTTTGTTCTTGAGAGAATAGAATGTTTCCTATTTTAGCTTCATCATGTTTTGATTGCTGGGATTTCCTTGATTTAATTGACCAATTTGGTTGATAGATTGAGATTAAGTGAGAAATTTAAATCTTCTGCTTGTCTACTAGATCCCAGGCTCTGTTTTAGGTACTTCTGTAGCTTATCTCCTTTATGCCACATGACAACTCGGAGTGGGCTCTGTGATTATCCCCATTTTGAGGGTAGGAAATCTGAGGCACGGAATGAAGAAGCACTGTATATAATATAGGTCCATCTTATCCCAAATCTTCATCCATTTGAAAACCTCATTATAATGTAGTCATCTTTAACATAAGACCCAAGAATAATGTTATTATGAAGATGGAGTATATTTCCACACACATGAACTCTGTTTTATGACCAGCAGTTTGGCAAGCCTGGTCTGCCCAAGTGTATAGCCAAGGCTGTTTTAGGGTTTAATTTAAATTTTGAAATCGTAGTGGAGTTGGAAAGGAGTAAGTCTATAATAATTTAGAATCCTTAATTTCTCAATGCAGATATGAATTAAATGTATTTATAGAATACTTAGTGCACAACACACACAAAAATCAAGCGCATGGATACAGAGAATAGATTGGTGGTTACCAGGGGTAGAGAATGGGAGAAATGAGTGAAGGGGGTCAAAAGATACAAACTTCCAGTTATAAAATAAGTCATGGTGGTATAATGTATAGCATGGTGGCCATAGTCAACAATATTGTATTGTGTGTTTGAAAGTTTCTAAGAGAGTAGATCTTAAAAGTCCTCATCACAAGAAAAAAAAAATTGTAACTGTGTGGCAACAGATGTTAACTAGACTTTTTGTGGTGATTGTTCCGCAATATATACAAATATTGAGTTGTTATTTTGTACACCTCAAACTTACTATGTGTTAATTATACCTCAACAACAAAAAAGAAAACTTAGTACATGCTGAATATTGTCAGGTACTACATTGTTTTTCTAATGGGAGTAAAGTTAACATTTGAGTGTGCTCTGTGTGTCAGGTATTATGTTAAACATTTCATATCTATTACCATTAATCAACAAATGTTTGGTTTTTATTAACTTTTTTAGAATCTAGTATATAGGTTGAATATTTGTTGGCCTCATGTTTTCAGCTTACAGATAGATCGCTGCCCATTTTGTAAGGAAGTATGCTTTCTCTGTGAAGGCCATTTATTTTCTTGAATTTTAGCAGAAGCTGTACATTGAATAGTATGGCAGTAATGGCATTATGGCCATTATGTGGACTGCTGTCAACAGATGATGTTTATATTTTAACCTGATTAGTAGCAAATTTTTAGTAATCACCCGAATTTTTTATACTGAACTCATTAGAGCTAATCCCAGAATCAGTCAATAATCACCAAGGTCTTAGTAACAAGATTGAAAAGTGATAAGAAGTATTTCAAAAGAAATAGAGGAAAGTTTTATTCCTATTTCTCCTTAAGTAATTTGTCTAGTCCAGGCCTGGACTAGTACCATGATGCGGGTACGTATGCTGGCTTTAGAGGAATTTCTTTTGTGAAACATTTCATACTAGTGCAACACTGGTTTTGTAGTCAGTTTTATTTATTTTTTTTTATCCTCACCCGAGGACATTTTTTCATTTTTTGTTCAGATAGAGTGGGAGGGAGAGAGAGGAAGAGAGAGAGAGAGAGAAACATCGATGTGAAAGTGACACATCGAGTGGCTGCCACCCGCACGACCAACCAGGGCCGGGGACAAACTGCAACCGAAGTACATGCCCTTAGCGGGAACCGAACCCAGGTCTCTCTGAACCGCAGGCCGACGCTCTAACCGCTGAGCCAAATCGGCCAGGGCTGTAGTCAGTTTTAAAAAAAATATGTTTTCATTGATTTTTAGAGAGGGGGGAAGGGAGGGGGAGAGAGACATCAGTGTGAGAGAGAAACATCGATTGATCAATTGCCTTCCACACCCCTACCAGGGATTGAGCCTGCAGCCTGGGCATGTACCCTGACTGAGAATTGAACCAGTGACCTTTCGGTGCACAGGATGAGACTCAACCACCTGAGCCACACCAGCCAGGGCTATAATCCTTTTGTTTGTTTGTTTGTTTACATCTTATTTTTTGGACTATTTTGTTGGTGATTAAGTTATAATACATATATTAGGGCTTATACTTAATGAAAAATTCCTTATATTCTCTATTCATGTCAGATAGCAAATGGAGTTATTTTGGTTTGTTTGTGTCCACCATTCTCTGTCCAAAAAACATGAGCAGGAATGGTGACAACACAAAACGGATTCTGTAGAAACCAGAAGTACCCACATTTCCAAATACGTGTTTAGTGCCAATGGTTTGCACCCTAGGAAGGAGCGTGCTATATTGTGGGGGAAAGCGTGGAATCACTGGAAACTGCATTTTATTCTCTCTCTGCCCATTCATCCTCATCTGAAAGAAAAATGGACACAGTAATACCTACCTCAAAGGTTTATTAAGTCTAAAGGAGATAATGTATATGAAAGAATCTGGTGACTAACATGCTCTCAGTAAATAGTTATGTTACTGTTTTTTGTTTGTTTAAAAATGTTTTTATTGAATTTTTTAGAGTGAGAAAGGGAGAGGGAGAAATAGAAAAATCCATGAGAAACTTCAACATTGATCGGCTACCTCCTGCATACCCCCTGCTGGGGATTGAGCCTGGGACGCAGGCGTGTGCCCTGACTGGGAATTGAACCAGTGACCTCTTGGTGCATGGGTCAATGCTCAACCACTGAGCCACATTGGCCAGGCTTTTACTGTTTTTTAAGTAACGGCTGATTCTCTGGATTATGTTCTTTGGTCTTAAAATTCATTCATTAACTACATTCTGGGGCTCTTGAATGCCTGCTATGAAAAAAATAATTGTGTTTTTCTGACTTTTCCCAGTTTCTACATTCTTTTTCTTTGTTGTTAATCCTCACCCAAGGATATTTTTCCATTGATTTTTAGATAGAGTGAAAGGGGGGTATGGGGGCAGGGGATCAAACTTGCAACCGAAGCACGTGCCTTTGACTGGGAATTGAACACACGACCCTTTGGTCTGAGAGCTGATGCTCTAACCACTGAGCAAAACCAGCCAGGGCCAGTTTTCTACATTGTAAATTCTAGATTCAGATACTGAATTCTTTAGATGTTAGGTGGAGGGTTGAAGTAGCAGGTCTTTCTTTCTTTTGGGGGGGTAGGGGTGTGATATGACAAATGGCATATATCAAAGTCCTTGAGTCTGGCATCTGAAATGTTCCTTTAATCAGTGGAATTTATGTTTTTGCAGGTATGGGCGGAGCTGCCATTGCACCACCCACTTCTCTTGTAGAGAAAGACAAAGAGTGTATGTATCTGTTTCTTCCCCTCTTTTAATTTGATACAAATCTTTAACCCAGCCATAGAAAGTCTTAGCTTCTGTCAACCAGGTTTCCTGAGTGTAAAGGGAAATTGCCCAAAAGCCTGTTCTCTGGCCTAAACCCTGAGGCCCAGCATGTGTCCTTGAGGCTGCTGCTCCCTTCCACCCCTTATACTTTAGAAGTTTTAATGCCAGGCTCTAAGACTTGGTTTTTTATACAGTGAAATGCTGTTTGTTTGTTTGTTTTTTGTTTTGTTTTTGTCTTCTCCAACACTTCATATTTGGAGTTAGGTTAAAACAAATAATATAATATATAGTTTGTGTACTCAGAGGTTTAGAGGCTGTTATATTCATGACCTTCCACAAGGTGGTAGTACCTTCCTGATTAGATTTTTCTGCCTTTAGTTTTGATTTCATTACCTATTGCGTTACTTATGCTATCTTTTTTAAAGAATATAATTCAAAAAGTATTGTTAAATACCTTTTATGTGAAAACACTGGGTAAACCATAAACCCAATTGAAATCAGTCTCTGGGAGTGGGGCCCAAGCATCTGGATTTTTTTTTTTTTTTTAATCCTCAGCCAAGGACATTTTTGCATTTATTTTCAGATAGAGCGGGAGGGAGAGAGGGAGGAAGAGAGAGAGAGGAACATCGACGTGAGAGAGAGACACATTGAGTGATTGCCACCCACATGACCCCAACTGGGGCCGGGAACAAACTACAACCGAGGTACATGCCCTTAGCGGGAACCGAACCCAAGACTCTCTGGTCTGCGGGCCGACGCTCTAACCACTGAGCCAAACTGGCCAGGGCTGGATTTTTTTTAAGCTTCCTTGTTGATTCTGATATGTAGCTGGGGTTGAAAATCACTGCTCTGGTATATGGCCTGTAACCTCAAAGACCTTTATTCTCTGCTAGGCTAATGAAGTAAAATGAGAGTCCTAAGACAGGTATACAAGATGCTATGGGAATCAAAAGAGAATTTGATTGGATCTTTCTGGAACATACAAAAATCTTAAGGATTCAGACAAAAATTGTTATCTAGAGCACTTTTAAAGGATAACATTTCAGTAAAATATAAAAAGGACATTTAAGATAATCAACAGCTGGAACAAAGCTAGAATTAGAAATATAGTGCTGTACCTCTGTAATTTTAAAAAGTCATGTAGAGGCTGTAAAATGGATTTTGATTTTTTTTCCTCACTCCTTATAGTAAACTAAAAATGTCAGTTCATTTAGCTTAATATAACCAAAATACAAGTGCAGTTCGGAATTTTTTTATAGTTTTTTGGTAAACTTATTTTATTTTCATCCAACAGTACCCCGAGAATTTCCTTATGAAGAGGATTCAAGACCTCGCTCACAGTCTTCCAAAGCTGCCATTCCTCCCCCAGTATATGAGGAACAGGACAGACCTAGATCTCCAACGGGCCCTGGCAACTCCTTCCTCGCCAACATGGGGTAATGGTTCCAAGTGCTGTCGTCTCGGCAGGTGTAAGAAGGACGAGACTCAGTGTGAAGTGTTGGCAGTCCTTTCAGTAGATGCAGCTTGTTTTCAGAGATGCACCATGAGGGCATTCTCTGCTTGTAGGGAGATACTTGGTGTGTTTGGTCACTCTGCATCATTCTTGAGAATCAGTGCTTGAGTCACATGGAGGGCCTTGCAGCACAGTGCTGTTATATTTTATGCGAAACAAAGCCTTCTAATATATAATATAAGTTTGGGATGATTTAATTGCTGAACGTGGTATTCTCTAGTTAGGAAGTTTCTGATAATTATTTTTTTCATTATTATTTTCATAACATTTACAAATAAAATAGCTCATATGAATTACACCCTTATACCATGTCCAAAGGGTGAATGATATCTTTATTTTTTGATAAAATGAGCCATTTGCTTTAAGGTCATGGCTCTAACTTTGGTCTAAAAACTCTTAGTCCCACTCCAACTATAATTAGAATGTTTGCCTGCATGTAAAAATCAATTTTAAGGTTGACTTTCAGGTAGGGCTTGTGGAATTTTTTTAAATCCCCACTTTATTTGCCATGCATTTTGGTTAAAAGAATGTTTTATGTTGTTTACTTTGTCTCCTTCATGCAGTGAGGGGCTATCAGATGAAGCAGTGTTACACTAAGGCCTTTGTTCTGTGTCCTTTAGAAGGACACTGCCTATGATAGAAATGCTGTGACCGTAGTAATCACACCAATCTGCCCTTGCCTATGTGCATATGCTTTGATTCTGAGAACCCTCGAGAGGTGACTAGTCAACAGTTGGAGTAGATGGCTGGGGTTCCTGCACCGTGAAGATTTTGAGTTTCTGACCTTGGTATCCATCTCCTAGACCTGTGTTCTCTATGGTAGCTACTAGCCACAGGTGACCATTAATTTAAAATGAATACAGTTTAAAATGTAGTTCCTTAATCACACTAGGCTCATCTCAAGTGCTCAGTAACCACACAAGGCTAACAACTACCCTATTGGGCAGTGTGGAGAGACAACATCCCCATCATTGCAAAAGGATTTATTGGGCTGCCCTAGAATGTATGCTGGAGGGTGGACAGACATGACACTTTTTTTTTTCCTGCTAATGATAAAAATTGACTTTTCGCTGAATCCCCTTTTAAACAGGAATTCAATCTTCAACTTATACCTAAGAAAGATACAATGTGGTACAGTTTGGCAGTTTTCAGTCTTTTCTTTTTAGCCCTAGAATAGCTTCAAATGAAAATTTTAAGGAAATCACATAAGCATGAAGTAATGTAGGTACAGTTCTAGTTGAAGCAGGATTTTGTGGTTCAAGCCTTAAGTAGCAGTGGTCACTGGGGGGCACCCTTGAGATATTTGAGGCACCTGCAAGTGCAGTTTGAAAGTTATGGTATTAGAGAAAGAGCAGTAGATGGAGAATTACGAGTTGTGGGTTCCAATTTCAATTCTACCATTAATATGTATAGAAATAATTTCTGAATATTGTGTCTTGTTTTTGTTTCTAATTAGCTTATAAAGTCTGTCATTGGGAACTCTACTACTATTTAGAAAAGTGCAATCATTTTCATCATGAAACTTTATACTTTTTTTGATAGACACATTTTTTTTCATTATTATTTTTTTGGTTTTAAATAATTCTTATTTTTCCATTACAGTTGACATACAATATTATATTAGTCTCAGGTGTATACCCCAGTGATTAGACATTCTGTGTTACTAAGTAATAACCCTGATAACTCTAGTACCCATCTGACACCATGCATAGTTATTAAAATATTATTGACTGTATTCCTTATGCTTTACTTTACATTCCCATCACTATTCTGTAACTAACAATTTGTGCTATTTAATCCCTTCACCTTTTTCACTTACCCCCCAACTCTCCTCCCATCTGACAGAATGTTCTCTATATCTGTGAGTCTGTTCTGCTTGTTTGTTTATTTTGTTTTTTAGATTCCACGTATAAGTGAAATCATATGACATTTGTATTCCTCTGTCTGACTTACTTCACTCAGCACAATACCCTGTAGGTTCATCCCTGTTGTTGCAGAATGCAAGATTTCATCATTTAAAGTAATTGTTGATAGATATGTATTTATTGCCACTTCATTGTTCATAATTTTTTTTTCTCTTCTTCTTCTTAAAGAAGACCCTTTAACATTTCTTATAATACTGGTTTGGTGGTGATCTACTCCTTTACCTTTTCTTGTTTGGAAAGCTCTTTATCTGTCCTTCAGTTCTAAGTGGTAGCTTTGCTGGGTAGAGTAATCTTGGATATAGAGCCTTGCTTTTTATCACTTTGAATGTTTCTTGCCACTCCTGACCAGCAAAGTTTCTGTTGTGAAATCAGCTCCCTTGTAGATAACTGCTTTTCTTGTGCTGCTTTTAGGATTCTCTCTTTGTCTTTAACCTTTGGCATTTAATTAGGATATGTTTTGGTGTGGGCCTGTTTGGGTTCATCTTGTTTGGGACTCTCTGTGCTTCCTTGACAGGCACATTTAAAACAGATAAACTGTGGTCATAAGACATATACCAATGCATGGAATCTAAACAAACAGACTCATAGATACAGAGAACAGACTGATGGTTGCCAGAGGGGAGGTTAGGGGACTGGGTGAAAAAGGTAAAGGGTTTGAAAAGTACAAATTGGTAGTTACAAAATAGTCATGGGGATGTAAAGTATAGCACAGGAAATATAGTCAATAATATTGTAATAACTATGTGTGGTGCCAGGTGGATACTGGAAATTTCCAGGGGAACACTTTATAAAGTACATGATTGTCTAACCACTCTGCTGTACAACTGAAACCGATACAGAATAATATTGAATGTAAACTGTGATTGAAAATAAAAGATATATAGCAATGCAGATACTAGAACACACAAGAAGTCTAGTGTTTTCTAACAGGGGTATTGAGGAAAGTTCATTAGGGAAAGTAATATTTCTTTTACCTTAAAGATAATCTCAGGATGTTCAGGGTTTCAGCATTAGTTTTTTATATTTCTTTTATCCTGAACATCCCTACAAACTTCCATTTAATGGCCCATTGTTAATTCTTTGTTACCTCATTGAAGCCCTTGTAGAATTTCTATTCTCCTTTATGGAAGGAGAATGTTATGATGTAAAATCCAATTTGTGCTATAGCTGATGACTTCGAGTGTAAAGGATATTCCTTTTTTTCTTCTTCCCAGTGGCACAGTAGCACATAAAATCATGCAGAAGTACGGCTTCCGGGAAGGCCAGGGTCTTGGGAAGCATGAGCAAGGGCTGAGTACTGCGTTGTCAGTGGAGAAGACAAGCAAGCGAGGAGGCAAGATCATTGTGGGCGAAGCCACAGAAAAAGGTGGGTCTTCCGCAGAAGCAGGGAGAAATGCAGTCCAGAGGGAGAGGACTGGCTTTCTCTGGAATAGATTAAGAGAATTCCTGGTTATGATGCATTCCAATTCCATGTTGTAGCTCATCATCTTTATTCAGAACAGGTGTTGTAATAGGAAGGCCCATAGGAGAAAAGATAATGACTTCGGTAGAAAATGAACAGTACTTAAGAAAATAAGTTCATGCCTACTTCTACTAGGCAAAGAATCTTGTTAGATTGATAAGATCATAGTTATGTTTTTATAGCATGAAAAACAGAGCCATATATAGTATATCAGTGATTATATCTGCTATATTCCCATTCTTCAAGGGTTCTTATTGGTAGATGGTGTCTAGTCGGTGTTTTATTTTTGTTCTGTCAATACACAGTTTTAGTAAGCAGCCAGTCAACCTAGAGTTGCCCTGATTTTTGGGAGTATCTGCAATTAGTCAGCCAGTGGCTGGCTAATTAACTACTTATTATATTAGGTTACTGACCTTTGGCCACTTCCCAAGCCAAGACTCTCACTTGTAAGGGTTGGAATTGATGTACTCTGTCATCTTCTTAGGAAGTGAACTAAGTGAAAATTGTAGGTAACTGGGAAAGCTAAAAACTTCCAGAAATTATGGTAAAAACTTATACCAAAGCAAAGCAGATGCTTTCATTACAGATAAAGCTACATTTTTGCTCAGCCATAGATGCTTATAGATGACTGTAGGACATAAGAGGGTTGCTATTGAAATTAAATTATTCATTGTAATTTGGACTCGGTGCTCTAACGTGTCTACATCTGATGATTTATTTTCCTACAGATGCAGCCAAGAAGTCGGATTCAAATCCATTGACTGAAATACTTAAGTGTCCTACTAAAGTGGTCCTACTAAGGGTAAGAAGCAGAAGGAAGAAACCTGTTTTCTCACCTTGATTTATGTGTCACTCCACCCTAACCTGTCTCTGCATGCTTTCAGCACTACTCATACCACAATGGGTAAAGAAAACTGAAAATAATACTTTTGCAAGTGATACTTTTGGATAAACTACATATAAGACTGATAGAGTTCTTTTTTGCTAATGTTTCTTTGCTAAATTTAATATTTAAGACTACAGTGATTACTTTAAAATATTTGAAATTGTTAGGAGTTCAGCTTAGTTTATGCATTTTGATGCTTGCATAATTGCTCTTGTAACTATGAAGCTTTGTGTGTGTATATATATATTTTTTAAGTTATAGCAATTTGGGGGGACTACAGGGATGAAAATTTTAATTGTGTTATTTGGGATGGAGAACATTTGCTATCATAAAAGTTATTTATTCATCTTATTTATATATTAATAAATTATACTTGATACTTGAATTAATTTATTTTTGTTTATAGAACATGGTTGGTGCAGGAGAAGTAGATGAAGACTTGGAAGTTGAAACCAAGGAAGAGTGTGAAAAATATGGCAAAGTCGGAAAATGTGTGATATTTGAAGTAAGAGGGGTTTTTTTTTTGATGTTTATAACCTGTTGTGATTGACAGGTTACAAAACATTTTCTACAAATAGAGCCGTGTGCTGTGCTTAAATAACATAGTCTTACTACAGAAGATGACAGGTGTTGGTTATACTTCTCTTACTTGGTTATAAAAATTTTTAACATAAAGACAAGAAGGACTTCAGATTTTATTTGGAGAAGAAATAAACATTTCATTTTATGAGTGAGGTTTAGTTTGGTGATTAAAGACTTTGATTATAGTATGCTCAATAGTTTAGTTACTTGGACATGCCTTTGGTTTCATTCATTTGGCAAGTATATATTTAGTGCCTCTCATGTATCCAATACTGTATTGAGAGCATTGGGGATGTTCTGTGCTCTCAGTGATATGTTCAGTAGAAACAACAAAACAAACACATGTAAAAATAGAGAATATTTTGTTGCTAGATTCAGTAGTATTGACTGTAAGTACTGAAGGTGAGAAAAGGATTGTTAGATCAACAAAAAAACAATATCACATGTGAGCTGAGCTTGGAAATGAATGGGTAGGATTTGGATAGGTGGAAAAGATTCAGATTAAGGTCGCAGCTTCTGGGAGACTGACGAGGGCTACAAAATGGAATGGTTGGACATGTTTGGGATTAACAGGAGACATGTTTACATAAATGGAATGGGGCCTTAGTATGCAGGGCGTAGAGAGCACAATAGGAATTTAATCTATTATGAGAGGCCATTAGAATACAAATTTTTTTTTTTATCTTAAGTTTCTGTTCTCTCGCTTCTCTTCTATATCATGTTGCCACATAATTATTTGTTTACGTGACAGCTGTCATAGGACCTCCACAAGGTCAGACTGCTCTACGTAGCTGTGTATTCCCAACACCTAACAGATCTTCAACACATTTTTATGACAAATTATACTTATTTCCTTGGTATTTTACTACTTCTTGTTCATATATGATGATAATTGGCATACTTACTCTGACAGAAATCATTTAAGGAAGAAAACCCACATTTAGTGATATCTCAAATGATAAATGACTTATTATACTTTTATTTCTTTTCCAGATTCCTGGTGCCCCTGATGATGAAGCAGTACGAATATTTTTAGAATTTGAGAGGGTTGAATCAGCAATTAAAGGTAAGTTGTACAACTAAATATAAAGAACAAAAAAGTTGAATTTGTGATCTTGTTATAATTAAAACATGTTCTTTTAATGTCTTATAGGAACCTATATTAACTGGCTGTCTTTTTGTTTGCCTTGTAGCTGTCGTTGATCTGAATGGGAGGTATTTTGGTGGACGGGTGGTAAAAGCATGTTTCTACAATTTGGATAAATTCAGGGTGTTGGATTTGGCGGAACAAGTTTGATTTTAAGAACTAGAGTACGGGTTGAAGCTGCAAGCTGAGCAGAGAAGAAAAAGGCAACAGCCAGCCTGCATGGCTGTTGGGTACAGAGACTCTTGGAAGGACTGCTAAGATATATGTTAATTAATCCCTTTTTTATTTTGTGGTTTTTTAATATAGTATAAAAATCCTTTAAAAAAAACAATGTGTGCCTCTCTGATTGTTTCTCTTTTTTATTGCCACTTCTGAGGTAATGAACTTTTTTTTGCTAGGATTTCATGATAATTCTCAAGTGCTTCAGTGATACAGCATTTCTTGCACTAAAAAAATCTAGAAAGTTTCAGGATATGGGGCTGTATTAAGTTATCTTTGTGTTTCTTTCCTTTTTTCTCTCTTTTTGATTAATTTTAATAAAACTTGCAAATTACTGTAGCTTCATACGTTCTATAATAAAGTATCATCTTGGCAGTCTGCCGAAGGTGAAAATGTCTGCTTTCTCTAACAGAGAAATTCTTCCTATTGACTCCAATCAGAAAAAAGTCTTGATGACCTGAACTAAGGTTGAAGAATTGTGAACTTACCATGACCTGTTTGGATGAATCATTTTGATTAAGCTAAATCAGACTATAGGGTTTGTGATGGATTTAGGATATAGAAATCATGAAGCCAGCATTTGTTTTTTAGAGATAGTCTTTAGCATAGATATGTAATTTTTAAATTTATCAAGTTCAGCAACATAAACTGTACTGCCAATTAATATAATTCCAGAATTATGAAGAATTGTACCATTGAAGTGCAGTGGTATGTGTGGCTTAAAAATTTAACAGGACCATGAAAAAACACACAAATATTCAGTACCGGCCATTGCCAGAGCAGCAAGTCTTTCAGAATATACTTGTACCTGTGTTCTGGTCCTTGCTTGCCCAAATATTGCTGAAGGACATGCACTTATGTTGTTTCTCTAGGTTATTATGACATGAAAGCGTGTTGTGACCCTTTGGGGAAAGAAAGCACTCAACATTTCTTTGCATTCCATGGACTTGGTTTGAAGACCTAAGGAATATTCTGACCCTTTTTAAAAAAGGATTTTCTCATGTTTTTATTCAATAGAAATAAAGGAATAATGTTTTCTCTTTTGTGGTATTACTTTACTGAGTAAAATTTGAGACTTGGTTTTTGTGATAAAAGTGCACATATTTTATAAAATAAGTTTGGGTTAATGATTATAATGTAAAATAATTACATAATTGAATATTTTGTAGGACATAAGAATTAACAGCAGCCCTGGAACTTGGATAGATCTACCTATGGACTTAACTACTGAATAATGATGCCATGTTTGGCTTACAAGTACCTAAATGTGTTTATGCTGAATATTTATTATGTTGGCTTAGTTTAATTTGCATAAATTCTAATGTTCTTAAAGTTTAAGTTTCAAACTGCCTTTGATATCTGCATTATTATTATTTTGCTGCATAACATCATTGTTTATTTGCATTTAGGTGGCTTTCCCCAACATTCTCATGATCAAAAACCAGAGAAATGCAAGTAACTAATTTTTAGTAGCATGGACATAACTTGATGAATATCTTTCTTCCCATCTCCCCAGTCCTTTTTTTTTTTCATTAATCCTCACCTGAAGATTATTTTTTTATGTTGATTTTTTTTAGACTGGAAGGGTGGGGTAGGGAAAGAAAAATCGAGATCGATTGGTTGCCTCCCACACAAATCCCGACCAGGGCTGGAGAATGAACCTGCAACCCAGCTACTTGTCCTTGACCAGAAATTAAATCCAAGATCCTTTGGTGCTCAGGCCAAAGCTCTAACCTTGGAGCACACGGGCCAGGGCTCTCCCCATGACTGCATTAATTATTTAATGCATTATTTGCAGTGAATTTCTGATACTGAAATAATTTCTAAATCTGCAAGATAGTGCTTGAGAATTTTTAAATTAATTTTCACTATTAATTAAAATTTAACGTCAATATAAAAATTTCAATATAAATTAAAAATTAAAGGTTCAGTGTAATAGACATGTGTCCTTCTTGGCCCACCTGTGATGTCTTCTGAAAGCCTTTCCTGTGTTTGGGGAGTTTCCTACATTCACCCCCCCCCCCCTTAAGGTAGAGAAAGATTAGAAACTTGCTTTCCCAGCCCATGTTGCAGCTAAGGCTGGCACCATGTCCTGGGCTCTTTGTATCACATGTGCCACTCCAAGGCTTCAGCTTGGAGCAGAGCTTATACAGGAGCCATCCTCATAGGCAGGGTAGGCACAATGTCTCATCTTTGGGCAGTGGTAGCAGAGACCTTGTCATCCCATAGTGGCATGTGTTGTGGTGGGGCCACTTGTGTGGCAGGGCAGTCTTTGGAGCAGTTTCTAGATGTGATTTGGGGTTTCCTTGCTTGAGGCCTGTCTGGAGATTCTGTATGCTATCTAGTTTGGTTTTTTTTTGCTTCTGGAAGGTGGGGGTAAATTCCTTTTCAGTTTTAACAAGCCCGAGTGAGTTCTCTCATTTGCAACTAAGAACAGCTGACTGATAAACATTGATAATGGAATTGCAATGACAAATCCTAAAAGATGGAGGGAGAAGAACCCACTATCCTAGGTTAGTTGGTGAAACTAGTTATTTGTTGGCATAGCATCTTGCCAAACTGTTACTGGACTTCAGGGTACAGACCAGACTGGCGTTAAGGGAAATTGGGGGAACTGCAGAGTGTTGGCATGTGTTTGGTCACTTCTTAGGCAGCTTTGTTGGCGCCAGACTGCATGGGTTTAAACCCTGAGTCTGCTTACTTTCTGTGTGACCAGGTGCCTCACCTGAAAACAGAAATGCTAATCATTCCTACTTCTTAGGATTATTAGGAGAATGAACCAACTCATACACGGAAAGCAGCATCACAGAATTGTTGAAACTGAGCCATTGCAAGCTGCAAAGTCCTGCAAAAGAGCAATTAAGTCAGACTGAAGGAAGCTGGTTCGAAAACAGGGCCTTGCTAAGAGAAACTTCTCTGCTTGCAACCTGTATGTGTAGTCTGAGTGGATTGACATTTGCAAGGCTTAGAGAGTCCTGCTGATTTGAGAAAACCTGCATAATTGAGACAACCAAGGAACCCAGTAGGAGCCTTGCCAGGAATTGAGATTAGAGATTGTGGTCTTGTAAAAATGGAATAAAGATTTTGCTTTCCCACTTCAAATGATGGCTTTGAATTGACTCAAGACAATAGCCAGTAAGGTTGGGAGAAGGGACTGGACAGAGGCCCAGATACCAGCTGCTATAAGACAAAATGCTCATCTTAAAGACCATGTAGGTAAGATCTTTTTGTTGACTTGAGCATGGAATGTGTAGGTATCTTAATTCTTTTCTGCATTTGTATGTTAGGTCCTTTGTTAAGGGTAGATAAACTAGCGTTTTAGCTGTAGGTCTGCACCATGTAGGGCCACATGGACCTGGTCAAGAAAATTGCATTTCATCCAGAGATTTTGGACTGGAATCAATGACTGGAAGAGACTTGAATTCATGTTCCGTAATTGGGGGTGAATGCCCTTAAAGTTTATATATGGGGTCCGGCCATTGTGGCTCAGTGGTTGAGTGTCAACCCATGCACCAATAGGTTGCCGGTTTGATTTCCCAGTCAGGGCACATGCCCAGGTTGTGGGCCAAATCCCCAATGGGGGGCATGCAGGAGGCGGCCAGTTGATGTTCTCTCTCTCTTAACAATAAATAAAAAATGAAAATAAATAAAAGTTTATGTATGGGAAGAACAGTGGATATTTTGGGAGGAACCAGGGGGTTGACTGGCAGACACCACCTATCCCAGACTCTTCCTTTCTATCTTATTCCTTTTTTAAAAAACTGAAAAAAACTCTATGTGGAACTAGGGGCAGCCAGCCATGTGCCATTTCTGGCCAATGAGGTATAAGTGGTAATGTAGTTTACATTTAGGTAGTTTTACAATTGCTTCTTTCCCAGTTAAGCCATAGCAGGCACTTAGTGAACTTCAGGTAATTAGCCAACATGCCAAGGTTGGTGGGAGGAAAGGCCTGGTCACATCAGTGAGGTGCTGCAATGCCCTAGGTATAACTCTTATGGGTGGAGAAACTGAGCCATTGTCTGGTTTCTTTGGCTTGAAAGTACAGTCTGTCTGCTTCCCAAAATGTGTGCAATCAGAAGCCAGAGCAGGTGTGGAGTGGGGTTGCAATGTGATTTTTTTTTTTTTCTTTGCACATAATCAAAGATCACCTATTAGGACTGGCTGGTGTGGGTCACTGGTTGAGCATCAACCCATGCACCAAGAGATCGCCGGTTTGTTTCCCGGTCAGGGCACATGCCCAGGTTGTGGGCCACATCCCCAGTGCAGGGCGTGCAGGAGGCGGTCAGTTTTGCTCTCTCTCATTGATGTTTCTATCTCCCTCTCCTTCTCTCTAAAATCAATAAAGGAAAAAAACATTTTTTAAATCACCTACTATAGTATAAAACCTTGCAGACTGTATTTTCTCATAGTTTGCTTTCCCATAAGTAGTCCCTACCTAAACTAAAAGAGAATTCAGTTTTTCATTTGAATTCAACAAACAATGTCGATTGCTATATGTATAGGTATTGCTTTTAGTACTGGGAATGAAAAAATGAATAAAATAGTAATCCTTGCTTTCAGAGATTATAGTTTATTTCAGAGAGACACACACACAAAGGCAACACAGTACAAGGTGAAACATGCTAAAACAAGATATAGCACTTGACTGAACTCTTTGGGGTTAGTGACAGTTTTCATCTCTCATCCCAGCATCTGGTGCACAATAAATTGGCAGTAAATTTGCTGAGTGTGTATAAAGCACTGAGAGCTCATAGATGACTGAGCAGATTTGTTAGGAGTGGTCAAGCCTGAGGTGGCAATAAAGAAGAGGTGATTTGTGCCAGGTCTAGAAGGAAGAGTAGGAATTGCCAGCTGGAAAGGCAAGAGTAGGACTTTCCAGATGGATTGGGGGGGGGGGAGGGGCGGCAGCAAAGAATCAGTGGCACTACCTCTGTCCCTCATTGTTGCCTTGTGGCCTTTGGACATTGGGCTAGTTCTGATTTGACCCCCTTCTCTATTGCTCTTCTGTATTTTTTAAATAAACCTTTTATTTTAGATATAAGGAAGTATTGTGACGAGTTCAGTTCCCTTACACCAAGTTTCCCCTAGTACTAATATCTTACATTAGTGTGGTACATCTGTCATAATTAATGAACCATTATTGGCACATTATATATTTTATATAATATATGTATTATTATACATTAGATACTTTATTCATATTTCCTTAGTTTCTACCTAGAGTTCTTTTTCTGTTTTTGGATCCATTCAGAATACTGCATTCCATTTAGTTTTATTTCCTTAGGCTCCTCTTGGCTATGACAGTTTGTTAGACTTCCCTTGTTTTTGATAACCTTGACAGTTCTGAATACTGGTCAAGTATTTTGTTAACTGTCCCTCAATTGGGATTTTTCTGGTGTTTTTCTCATGGTTAGACTGGGGTAATGTTTTTATTGGAAAGGAGACCACACAGGAGAAATGCCATTCTTTACCACATATCAACACCTGAACGTGACATCGCTATGGATGTTTACATCGATCAACTGAATGAAGTACTTGTTAGGTTCTCTACTGTGAGCTTACTCTTTTTTTTTTCTCCCCCCCTTATCAGCAATTTTCAACCTGTGGGTCGCGACTCCTTTGGGGGTCGAACGACCCTTTCACAGGGATTGCCTAAGACATAACAGTAGCAAAATTACATTTTTGAAGTAGCAACGAAAATAATTTTATGGTTGGGGGTCACCACAACATGAGGAACTGTATGAAAGGGTCACGGCATTAGGAAGGTTGAGAACCACTGCTTTACATGCTCTGCTCTTTGGAAGAAAGTCACGATGTACAGCTCACACTTAAGCAGCGAGTGGTATGTTCCACCTCCTTACGGTGGAGTAGCTATGTATATTGTTTGGAATTCTGCATGGAAGATTTGTCTGTTTTCCCCCCATTTGTTTTATTTATTCAGCCATTTTTTTATTTGTTTTTTAAAATATGTTTTTATTGATTTTTAGAGAAAAGAAAGGAGAGAGAGGTAGAAACATCGATGAGAGAGACATATCAATTGGCTGCCTCCTGCACACCCCCAGTGGGGATTGAGCCTGCAACCCAGGCATGTGCCCTGACCAGAAATCAAACCAGCAACCTCTTGGTCCATGGGTTGATGCTCAACCACTGAGCCACACCGGCTGGGCTCAGCCATTTATTTTTTAATTAATTAATTTTTGTTACACATGTTTCTCCTTTTCCCCCCATCAGCCATTTATACCAGTATGAACTTGTGGATATTTATCTTCTACTCCAGGTTATAATCCAGTATTTATTTTGTGGCTCAAATTGTTCCAGCTTTGACTGTTGGAAGCTTTTTCAGTTGGCAACTGGATCCCTTTGGCCTTTGACATCCGCCTTGCTGTATGGTGTTTGGTTGTTTGTTCTTAGCACCTCCTTACTGTCTGGCACTACAAGATGCCCCAGGCTCATCTTATCAGTTTCCTGCCCTAGTCCTAGAATCAGCCTGTCTCCAAGGCTGGAGAATGGTATTAGGAACCAAGATCCGGGCATTAGGTATGCTCGTTGCTATTGGAGTGTTCTTGCTTTTACACTCTCAGCTAATAGAGCAAGGAAATATATATGTGTAGAATAACCTGTGTATGTGTAACCATCGGTATCTATATTAAGGTAAACATGAGTTAACACTGATGCTCCAAATCTGATCCCCTCCTGCATGAATCATCTTGCTTCTTTCCCTCGCTTATCTGTAACCTCCCACTCCAACAGTGAGAAGCCCAACTCCCACCTTCTGCCATCATTTACTTAATTATTCAATTCCAGTACATATATATGTAGCACTTTCAGAATTGTTAATCCATATCCTTATGGGAAGCAACTTTATCAACCTGAGTACAGTGCTTAGGTACAATTTATCATGCCTTTATAGTTTAACAGACTTCACTCATTTCTAGAGCTACTTAGTTAACACTTTATTCCCCGACCTCACCCTTCAGTAAGGTAGTTTTTTAAAAATTTGTATATATGAAGGTTTACTCTTTGAGCTGTAAAGTTTTATGGGGCTTGACTAATGCTTTAATGTCTTGTACTCACCATTACTGTGTCGTACAGAATGGTTTCACTGCCCTAAAAAACATCACCTGTGCTGTATCTATTCAAATCTTCCCCCTCCTGATGCCTGGCAACTACTACTCTGTTTACTATCTCTGTAGTTTTGCCTTTTTCAGAATGTCATGTAATTGGAATCATACAATATGCAACCTTTTCAGACTGTCTTCCTTCACTTAGCATTGTGCTTTTTAGAGTTATCCGTATCTTTTTGTGGCTTGATACCTTGTTTTTTTATCAGTGACTAATACTCTGTTTTCTGAATTTACCACAGTTATTCATTCCCCTATTGAAGGACATCTTGGTCACTTCCAGTTTGGGGCAATTATGAATAAAGCTGCTGTAAACATTTTGTGTGCAGGTTTTCTGGACATCAGTTTGTACATTGGTTGGGTAAATATCTAGGAATGTGATTGCTGGATTGTGTGGTAAGACTGTTCAGTTTTGCCTTTTCCCTATTTTCAAACTCTCCCTGTGCTGGCTACTTTTCTGAAGCATGTAAGTATTCTCCACTTTCTTCCTTCAGGGGAAAAAAGTACTCCTTTTCACAGCTAGGCTTCTCAAAGAATCACCTACACTTACCGCCTTACTTTTGGTCACCCATTCGATTCATCCCACACTTAAGGAATGGCAACTGTAATGGACTACGTGTTAGACCTCTACTTCCAGCAGGCCTCCCCGATTGCTGTTCAAGATCATTCATTGTGACCCTCATCCAACAGATCTATTCAGTTCTCTTTCTTCACCATTTATGGCGTTTGACACTGTTAACCACTCCTCTCCTGAAGCCCGTGACCACTCTTCCTGTCAGTGTTTCCCTTTCTCACCCTCACCCCCTTTCTAGGTGAGTTTACTTAACTCTCTTTGCCTTTTGTTCCTGTTGTGACTCAGCCTCATCATAAACCTTAGATCTATATGCCTATTAGATGTTCCCCTCACACCTTAAACACAACCCACACTGCACTTGATACCGACGTTAGCTAGTCATTGAAAGGCAGAGAGCAAGGGAAGTCAGAAATTGTCGGGAATGGTCAGCTGGGAGGCAGAGGCCTGTTTGCTTCACCAGGAAGCTACAGCTTCACATCCCAAGAAATCGCAGCATTGTCCTCTCCCATTGCCCCTCCGGTACCAGATCGTGTGTGTGGGAGGGGAGAGCAGGGGGAGATAAGCACATATGAAATAAAGTCAGAATGGCTCAGGGGGAGCTCTTGACCCTAGAGGCCTGTCAGTCTCACCTGGGAAAGGGATCATTGGACCCATCTCTCTCTTTCTCTCACTGACCCACTCTCATCCCATGTGTTCACGTGTTCTCTATAGCCATGCGGGTGGGAGCCTGGGTATAGCAGCAAAGCCAGGGTTGCAGCCAGGAACACAAGCTAAGCTCGCCAAATGCTGGACTGGAACTAAGCTTTAATATGGCACAGAATCTCTGCACAGTGACTCTATATCTCTGGCCCTGATTTTCCACGATGGAACAGACAAAGATGGGACATCGGAGGGGCATCCTTTAATTTTGCATCACAGATATTACCACCAGATCCCATCCTCCCTTGTGGGTCCCTGGAAATGCTTTTTCTCATAACTCTGCAAGAACCCCACATCCACTTGCAACACACGCACTCTTCCCTTTTCAAACCTGCTAACTTCTCTAATTTGGAAACAGTCACCTTAAGTGGGAAACTAGGAATCATCCTAGATGACTCTCCCTTAAAACCCATCCTAATCTGAATCACGACCTGCTCGTTCTATTTCTCTTCTATCTTTCATACTAACCAGGAGTTCCTTGATCACAGACCCTCATCATCTCTTACCTAGAATAGACTGTGGTCTCCAGCTAGTCTCCCTGCTCTAATCTAGCACTCCTCTGATCTGCTAGTGTAATGCCTTAGCTGTTCTAGTTACTCCCATCGAAAAGAATCAGTTGTTCTCTAGAGGCAAGACTAGACGTCGTAAGCTAATAGGCTGGGGAGTTGTCCTCTTCCCTGTGCTTGCTTGTATCCCACCGCACCTTCACCCTGTGTTCCAGCAGGTAGGAACATTGGCAGGGTTTTGTTTTGTTTTTCCTTGTGTTCTTTCCTCTGCCTAGAGAATTAGCCCTTTCCCCCTATTCTTCCAGCAGTCATGTTGTTCCTAGTGAATTGCTTGCTACTCATGCAAGATGTATTGGCACCATAAGCCTTGTAGTGGAAAAAACAGTCCTCTGCTCTACTTCCCTGGTAACTTAACTGTTTGAGCTGGGTTGCCTGTGGTCTCTACATCCATATTTCTAAATATATATTCTCATAAGATTACTTTATTCCGCCCTGGCCAGTTTGGCTCAGCGGTTGGAGCGTCGGCCTGCGGACCAGAGAGTCCCGGGTTCAGTTCCCGCTAGGGGCACATACCAAAAAAAAAAAAATTACTTTATTCCTCCCTCCACTGCCCCCGTTCTTCATCCCTTTCTTCCTAAACAGGTGTCCAAGAACACTCTGAATTTGGTCATGTCCACCGCTTTAATATCCATTTAGTCTTCGGTCCACTACAACTCAAGGAGTAAATCCAGAAAAAAAGGTGACATCAACTCAGGGAAATAGGACACCCAACACAGGAGAGAGGGAAAAGTAATTCCCAAGATGATAGTGAAAGGAAGTTTTGGTCCAGTAGCTGTGAAAGGTCCTAGAGATCTCAGTCTGTATGGGAGCAGGAAGATGAGAGGTCTCAGAAGGATGGCTCTACAGGAAAAGGAAATTATATATCATGTACTCTGACTCAACTCCAGGAGAAGTTGTATAATGAAAACCATGATATACAACTGGCTCAGCTGAGAATAATATACAGAATGTAATAACATAAATACTAATTTGTTTTCCAATGTTTTATGAAAAATGGATAGAGGGATAGGGAGGGGTGTTCAAAGGCTAAATTTTCCATTTTCTAGGAAGTCAGTGGATTCTCTGTCTTTCCCATGTTGGATCCTCTTATGCTGGATCCTGTCTTTACTCTTTGATTTCCTCTCTATTTTTGGTGAAGCTTATCCTCTGGTAGTTTCTTGAAAAAAGAGACATGAGAGAGACATTTTTTGAGACCTTGCATCTGAACATATCTTAATTTTGTCATCATACTTAATTGATAATTTGACTAAATATGGAATTCTTGCTTAAAAGCTCTTTTCCCTCAGAATTTTGAAGGCATTGCTACATTGTCCTGTTCCTATATTTCTGTTGAAAAATCAATAGCATCTTTATGATCTGATTTTCTAGTCTCTGGGAGGTTTTGGAGCCACTGTTCTCAAGTATCATGATTATATGTCTTGGTGAGCATCTGTTTCTTTATGATGCTGGGCATTGGGGTGGACTCTTTCAATCTGGAGATTCAAGTTCTTTGAATTCATCTCCTGGACATTTTTCATAATATTTCTGTAATAATTTTCTCTCCTTCCTTCATAATATCGTCGTTCATTATACCTCTTTTTGGAGCTTTCATTAGTCAGTTTGTTTCTAGATTGGTCTTTCTACCTTTTTTATTTGCTGACCGCTGCTCTAAGGCAATAAGATATAGAAGTGTTGAGTCCTGGACCAGAGCCTTAAGAGTCTAGATGTATCTAAATTGTAGGACTGCATGTGTTTTATTTTTTAAAGCATGATAATGTAAAGATTTTTAGATCTTTTGAAGACCGGTGAATTTAATAATGACATTTTATATAAATACACATATATAGAGAAAAATTAGCATTTTCCTTCTAGAAGTGCATTCCTCTTACTCAGTACTAAGTTATTAAGATAATTGCTAAATGAAGAGCAACACATAGACCCTATTCTGTGAAATGCTGTTGAGTAAGTTAAGTTTCCTTTGTTTCTGTTATCAGCTAGACAATCACAAAACAGATTGAATGTTTTAAAGGTAACCTAAAACTTTTTTAAAAAGTGAAAAGTTAGGGAAATATTTTACAAGTAGAACACCAGATTTTATACAACTATGATAACAAAGGAAAACAGTGTTGTTACATTATCCCTTGCAAGTTATATGGTCTGCCTGACGGATGTGGGTTGGTGGATTGAGCATCATCCCATGCACCAAGAGGCCGCTGGTTCAATTCCTGGTCAGGTCACATGCCCCCTTTCAGGCTGGATCCCGAGTGGGGGGCATGGGGAAGGCAGCCGATCGATGTTTCTCTCTTTCAAAAAAAAAAAAAAAAAAAAAAAAAAAAAAAAAAATATATATATATATATATATATATATATATATATATATATATATATATATATATATAAAAGTTATATGGTCTACAGATATTTTAAATATGTTTCAGGACACCAGCTACTTCCAGATCTGGGTTTTTCTCTTTAGCAACCCCCTTTCCCTGTCCTCTGCACTCTCACACGATGCTAAAATACCTCTTCCTCTCTACCATTATCCTCTGCCTGTTGCACTTTCCTCCCATCGCTTACATGTCCTGACCAAGCAATGAACACACGAAGTTTCAAAGCTTCTGATAAGCCAAGGCACTGTCTCCATGGAAGGGTTTATAACAGAGCCTGTGGGGCAGGTGTGTGACTTGTGAAACCAGAAATTACAGTGAGGGTAGGAAATGGGTGCACAGTAATGGAGTTGCTAAGGGAATTTTATTACTGATTTATCTTGGGAAAACAGAAGGAACAGATAGAATCAAATCTGATAATTTGGCAAACAAAAAAAATCTTTAGTGAAGACACACTTTGCAGTTATTTGCAATACTGTTTTTAGGGTCATTATTAGGTACTGATGCTATGTCACTGTGGAAATAAACTGATGGCAAGTCAGTAAACCATCCTACATGAGTATGGATATAGGGACTTTATGAGGGGCCAACTGTATTGAGCCATTCTAAAATGAACTTTACATAATTATGACCAAAATTTGGGTTGAAAAGTAACTTTAGGGCTATAATTCCTATTTTCAGATTTTAATTTCAATTTTTGTCAAAATAATGTATGCACATAATTATAAAGTCAACTACGTGCTCAAAGACTTATAGCAAATTATAACAGCCCTCCACCCCACCAGTCCTGTTTCCCAAAGAAAAACATATTAAGCTGTGGTAACTATCTTTTTTATAGCATTTATTTCCCTATTTCTAACTCCATTGCTTATAATGCTGTTTCTTGATTTATTATTTTTAAACATTTTTCTAATGATTTTCTGTATAGGAGAGAGAATTTATTCAGCTTTCTAAACTCAACTCTTCATGTCCCATTTCTCCTCCCCAATTCTAATATACTCACATCAAAGTTTTTTGGTAAAGCAATAGTCACTGCTAACTTTACTAGTTCATAAATATGATTTACTTATGATCCAGGTAATATGATTATTTCCTTATATAACTTTTGGGTTTTCCTAGAATTAATAATAATTGCCCAATTTTTAAAAAAATTGTTTAACAGATGTACTTAAAATTCTAAGTTTTTTTGTCATTCTTCCATTGGTTTTTATCTGCCATTCACTTTTTCTCTCCAGCTAAGGTATATCCGTCTATCAGCTTTGTATTTTTCCTACAGACTGCTCCCATCAGAGTGCTCTGGCCTGCCCAAGTTCAGACTGGTCACTGTCTAGGTCTGCTGCACATTGCCATCTGGACCGTGTTTTGTATTGGGCCTCTTATTTTTAGAGTCTCCTGTGTGTTTTTTTTTTTTAATCTTCACCCGAGGACATATTTATTGATTTTAGAGAGGAAGGGAGAGAGAGAGGAACATCAATGTGAGAGAGAAATTGAATGGTTGCCTCCTGAAACCCATAACCTTTTGGTGTATGGGAGGACACTCCAACCTACTGAGCCACCTGGCCAGGGCCTCCTGTGTTCTTGCTTTAACAAACTATATTTCCCCAGGAACTTCATGAAAATATTGTTATTTTTTCTATGTCTGAAAATGTTTTTATTCTATCTACATCTTTGATTTCTGTACTTATATTTTTGGCTGGGTTCTAAACTGTGTTCCATCAGACTTCTGAGATGTTACTCCATTTTATTTTAGTTCCTATGGTTAATGTTGAGAAGTCTAGTGCTATTCTGATTTTTCCTTAAATGTGACATGTCTGCTCTGGCCAGTGTGGCTCAGTTTGTTGGGTGTTGTCCCATGCACCAAAATGTTGCTGGTTCGATTCCCAGTCAGGGCACATGCCCAGGTTTCGAGCTTGATCCCCAGCAGAGGGTGTGCAGTAGGCAGCTGATCAATGTTACACTCTCACATTGATGCTTCTCTCTCCCTCTCCCTTCCTCTCTCTGAAAAAAATCAATAATAAAAAAAGTCTTTAAAGTCTCATTAATCTTATTTATCTTAAAAAAAATAAATGTGACATGTCTTTTTCTCTCTGGAAATGTTTAGGATCTTTTATTTATTTCCAGTGTTCAGAAATGTCATGATGTGGTTGGCTCTTTCAGGCTAGAGACTTGGGTCTTTAAGGTCTGAGAAGTTAATCTTGTATTATGTATTATTATCATTATTGCTTCATCATTTAGTTTTCTTTTTCTGAAGCTCCAATTAAATATGGGTCTTAAACTCTTGTTGAAATGTTATTTTTATATACTGTCTCCTTTATTTTCTCTTCCTTTTTTTTTTCTTTTCTTTCTTTCTTTCTTTGTCTTTTTAAAACATGGCATCCCCACCCTGGCCGGTTTGGCTCAGCAGTTAGAGCGTTGGCCTGCGGTCCAGAGAGACCCGTGTTCAGTTCCCGCTAAGGGCATGTACCTCGGTTGCAGTTTGTCCCTGGCCCTGGTTGGTTGTGCGGGTGGTGGCCACTCGATGTGTCCCTTTCATGTCGATGTTTCTCTCTCTCTCTCTTCCTCTCTCTCCCTCCCACTCTATATGAACGGAAAATGAGAAAATGTCCTCGGGTGAGGATAAAAAAAATAAAATAAAATAAAACATGGCATCCCGGTCTTTCCTTTTTGTCCCTATACTTTATTTCTTTGAGGATATTAATGAGGAGTTTTTTGTTTTATTTATTTATTTGATCTTATTTGATCCTCACCTGAGGACATTTTTTCATTTTATTTTCAGGTAGAGTGGGAGGGAGGGAGAGAGAAAGAAAAGGAGAGAGAGAGAGAAACATCGATGTGAGAGGGACACATCTACTGGTTGCCTCCCGCACAACCCCGACCAGAGCCCGGGATGAACCACAACTGAATACATGCCCTTGACTGGAATCAAACCCGTAACTCATTGGTCCACAGGCCAACCTTCTAACCACTGAGCCAAACCAGCCAGGGCTATTGTTTCAACAAATATTTATTGGGTAGCTACTATGTACAGGTAGTTGTCTAAGCACTTGAAATATATATGTGGCCAAAATAAACAACCACAAAATTATAAGACAAGTCACTCAGACTATGGAAGATTGCTGATTGCTTACCCTGCTATCCACCCTTTTGATGGAAAGAGGCCCCCCCAAGTTTTAGCTGGACACAAGCTGTCCAAAACAAAGGCTACATTCCTCAGCTGGTATTTGGGAGGTGAGCTTGGGTCCCTCCACCCCCCATTTAATTCAGCAAACTCTTTAAAAATAATTTTTCTTTATTGATTTTAGAGAGAGAGGAAGGGAGAGGGAGAGAAATAGAAATATCGATGAGAGAGAACATCGATTGGCCACCTCCTGCATGCTCCCCACTGGGGATCAGGCCCACAACCTGGGCATGTGCCCTGACCAGGAATCGAACTGGTGACCTCTTGGTTCATGGGTCAATGCTCAACTACTGAGCCACACCAGCTGGTCGTCAGCAAACTTTTTTAATTCCCTGATTTCAGCCTGAGGCCTAGACCTTACCCCTTACTTGAGTCGGTGTCCTGAAACTCAGCTGCCCAGATTGTCCTTCATATGTCTGACAGAGCCCCTGATCTCATGCCCTGTGTACTTTTCCATCCTCCCCTCTCACCATCCCCCCATGTTCCAGGGCAGCCACACTGAACTGCTCATCGTTCTACTCCTGTGGCTTCAAGGCATTTATTCCACCTCATCCTAAGTAATTTCTGCTTATTCTTCAGGTTATAGTGCTTAGGTTATTAATGCCTACTAACACCTGTGTCTGCCTGTATATGTATCAACATGTATACACATATGCATATGAGTACACTCACTCTAGGTGTGGGCTCTGTTCCCATTACACCCTTTGTCAGCCTACATCATGGCACTTGTCACACTGTGGAGCTTGTGTGGCTGCAAGTCTGCACCCCCCCCATACCATAAAATTCACAAGTGCATAAAGTGTCTATCCTGCCAATATGCCCAGTACCACCTGGCACATAGTAGGCTCTCAAATAGCTATTTAATGAATAAATGACAACTTCTTTGAGCTCTGAACATTTTTGATGTGGCTTTTGGACATATAGTTATTCTTGACCCTTTTTAAATCAGTAAGTTAAGGCTTGTGGTGTTTTAAGAGAATAATATATATCAGTGAACTCAAAGGTTTATTTAAAAAAAATTTTTGCAGTCTCTCTTCTAACCTCTACCATCACTAAAAAGGGATTTCTGTACCTTAGAGGACATTTGAAGTGTGGCAGTTATTCATCTGAGGCACTAATGTAATTGAAAACTGAGAGATGAGTGGACACGTTCTCATCGGTTCATTGTTGCTGCTCCAGAGAACGTTGATGGATCAGGCTGTCAGCAAAGCTGTTTGCTCTTCAGGTTGACACTTGGCCTTTATATCATGAGGAGAAGCAAAAAGGAAGGATCTTATTAGTTGCATTGAAAGCACCTCTTACCTAGTTAACTTGACATGGCAATTGTTTTCCTTTTGGAGTTAATGCAGTTATATATCTGAAATTTTGGAGTGTAGGCCTTATTGATGTAGCTACTTTAGCCAGGTCTAAATTATCCTCCCCAGCCCTGGCTGGTATGGCTCAGTGGATTGAGTGTCCTCCTGTGCACCCAGAGGTCCCTGGTTTGATTCCTGCTCAGGGCACATGCCCAGGTTGTCGGCTCGATCCCCAGTAGGGGGCGTGCAGGAAGCAGTAATAGATGTTTCTCATCATCCATGTTTCTCTCCTTCTCCCTTCCTCTCTGTAGAAATCAATAAAAACATATTTAAAAAATAAATAAAATAAAATATACTCCCAAGTTAGCACTTAGAGATTTGTTTCTGGGATGGCCCACAGGTCCCTTGCCCAGAATGGATGGGTCAGGGGGTAGATAGGGGAGAGCAGTGATGAAGGAAGATGGAACAAGAATGAAAGAGAACCTATGTATTAGAAAGTAAACTAAAAAATTAAGTAAGCTCTGAGTAATCTTATTAATCAGTCACTTTTCCTGCTCTGCCCTCCTCATATTGCATTTTTTATCAAATTGTGAAGAAAGGTGGTCACAGAGAACACTGCTGAATCTCAGTAGCACGTGATGAGAGGAAGGTTTGGACAGAGAGTGGAGCTGGTAAGAAAACTTTATCTCCTATAAATCTGGAAAAGATCAGCCATTTGCCAGCAAAACTTCCAGTTCCTGAGTGAGCAATGACATTAGGGTCAAATGGGAAAAGCAGTATATTCTGCATGATTCGTATACAAGGATGAGGTTAGGCCTCATGTAACAAAGACAACAGAACGTAACAGTAGCTGTAACTGTTTCCTGGGTGCCACTGCAAATCATTTAAGAAACTATTTTATTTATATATATATATATATATATATATATATATATATATATATATATATATGTAGTGGGGAAAAATAAGACAAGTCACCCTATGAAAAATTTCTGGTTGTCTACCTGATACCCATTCACCCTCTTTTGCACAGAACTTCCAAGTTTTAGCAGGACACAAAGATACCTGAAAAAAAGTCTATATCCCAGCCTCATTTGCAGTTAGCTAGACATTGGATGAAGTTCTGTCAAATGCAGTATAAGGAGAAATACTGTACTGCAGTATTAAAGAACATCTGGAATGTCCCTCATGCCTCTTTCTCCTTGTAGGTGGAAGGCAGATATGATGGATGGAACTTAGCAGCCTTCACAGACCATAAAGAGATGGCTGAAGAACTCCTGAACTGACTTTTTTTTTTTTTTTTAAGTAAAATTCAGAGTTTTTTAAAGTGAAATTCAGAACTGCTGCATGACTTTAGAAGTTCAAGGGAAGTTATGATGCTTAATCTCTACAGTTTTGCAAGTATAACTATAAGTTCCAGCCTCCCATATCCTGCCCTAAGATTCCCTCAGT
Organism: Tadarida brasiliensis; assembly: GCA_030848825.1. NCBI lineage: Eukaryota > Metazoa > Chordata > Mammalia > Chiroptera > Molossidae > Tadarida > Tadarida brasiliensis. The sequence continues at coordinate 89,787,193 of CM061257.1, forward strand.
TCACAGGGATCGGTGCCCCTCAGTGCCCTGCATCCGGGTGTCACAGCCTTCTCTGCCCTAGTCTTCCAAATGCATTCTCTCATGCCCCTTTCCAGGAGGTGTTTATTAAGCACCCCAAAATTTGAAAGGAGTTAGCGTTTCTGAAACAATCAAGTAAGTCTAGACATTATCAGAATAAACAAAAGGGTAGTAAAAAACATTATAGTTACTACAAGTAAAACTTTTAGCTCTGTAAGAAGTCTTGAGACTGGGACAAGGATGGAGGAGGAGATTTTCCTCACTTCGCCTTCGGTCCAGTGAGTCATCATCTTCACTTTTACTCACAGTCTCTGACTCACTGTCCTTATTTCTCTGACCATCTATTCTTTAAAAAAAATTTTTTTTATTTATTGAATTTACTGGGGTGACATTGGTTAATAAAATTATATATGTTTCAGGAGTACAATTCTGTAATACATCATCTGTATATTGTACTGTGTGTTCATCCCTAGTCAAGTCTCCTTCCATCACCTTTTATCCCTCCTTTACCCTCTTCTACCTCCCCCACCCCTCTTTTCCTCTGGTAATCACTATACTGTTGTCTGTGTCTGTGAGTTTTTTGGTTTTTTTGCTTAATCCCTTCACCTTCTTCACCCAGCCCCCAACCCTTACTCCCCTCTAACAGCTGTCAGTCTATTCTCTGTATCTATGAGTCAGTCTTTATTTTGTTTGTTAGTTCAGTTTGTTCATTAGATTCCACATAATGAAATCATATGGTGCTTGTCTTTCTCTGACTGCCTTATTTCACTTAGCATAATACTCTCCAGGTCCATCCATGCTGTCATAAAAGGTAAGATTTTCTTCTTTTTTACAGCTCTCCACCCATTCTTTTTTTGGGGGGGGGGGGGAGAAACATTAATTTGTTATTCCACTTATTTATACATTCATTCATTTGTTGGTTGCTTTTTTGTTGTTGTTAATCCTCACGTGAGGATATTTTTTTCTGTTGCTTTTAGAGAGAGAGGAAGAGGGCAGGGGAGAGAAACAGAGAGACAGAGAAAGAGAAACACTGATGTGAGAGAGACATCAATTGGTTGCCTCCAGCAAGTGCCCCAAGAGGGACTGGGGATTGAACCTGCAACCCAGGTCCGTGCCCTTGACTGGGAATTGAACCTGAGACCGTTTGGTGCATGGGCCAACGCTCTGACCACTGTGCCATACCGGCCTGGGCCATTGGTTGCTTCTTGTATGTGCCCTGACCAGAGATCAAACCCACAACTTTGGCATATCGGGATGACACTCTAACCAACTGAGCTACCCAGCCAGGGCAAGTCCACCTATTCTTTTTGTTTGTTTGTTTTTCCTTTATTGATTTTTTTTTTTTTAAGAGAGAGGAAGTGAGAGGGAGAAGGATCGAAACATTAATGAGAGGGAACATCGACTGGCTGCCTCCTGCATACCCCGCACTGGAGATTGGGCCCACAACCTGGGCATGTGCCCTGACCAGGAATGGAACCGGCGACCTCTTGGTGCATGGGTCAATACTCAACCACTGAGCCACCCCAGCCATACAATCTACCTATTCTTAATGTTCCTGCTGAGGTGAGCTTTCTACCTACAAAGATTGTGTTCCTCTCTCAAGTTTTTCTTCCTATTTCTATTTTCTCTTTAGCTTTAATAGCAGGGACAGTTGTCATTGCCCTGACAATGAACATATTTCAGGGTGCCTTGTCAAGGAGACTTCCCTGTAGGAAGGTCTTAGTCGCTTCTCAGGTCAAGTTCAGAACCTGGGAGGTGGGTAGGGGAGGGATCAGAACCGGGACAAGGAGATAACCCAGAGGCAGGCAGGGCACCTGTGATGTGCCCTTTCACCTGACTGTTCACTTACCTCTGTCTTCTCTTGGAGTGTAATGCACTCTGAATGACAGGGCATGGGGTAGGCTGGCCTTTGTTTGAGAACTTCTAACCAAAGAATTTATCCTTTTCCTTGAGGAAATAAAAACTAATAATTCTCACTTTAATAAAGACTCCGATTCTCTAGAGACTTTATGACAGTTGCTTTGAAAACCCATGAATGCATTCACCTCAGCAATAAGGGTGGTTTATAATTTCCACATTTTGCTACATCTCACCAATTGTATTATTTTTATAACAATGACTATGCAAGAATAATGGCAACGCTTTTTCCTCCAGGTGACTAGACAAATGCATATTTTCTGACAAAAATAAACCTTCCTCCTCACATGTCCTTTTAGGTTTCCCACTGATCATCCACACATCCCCTCATTCTGAACAGCTTGTCCCCTCCAACTAATGACAAGCCTTTCGGGCAGACCCAGAAGTTGTTTCCAAAGACTGAAATAGCATTTCCAACTGGGTGGTGCTACCAAATCCACTGTGCTATTTGATGGCCTTTAGTGAGCTTATTTGTGTTGAAATATTTCATCTTCCCAGAGATTAAAGAGGGTTAAGATGTTGAACTTCTTTTTCAAACAAGTTCATTTGGAAATATTGGGAGGGGTGAGTAGTGATATAAATTGCTTTTCCAGTATTAAAAATGCCATCTCTCTGCTTATCTACATAGAATAATACTTTAAGCCAAATTATGTAATTTGTTGACTAGGTCAGGCTTTAAAATATTCAAGGAAATTGTATATTTTTATACCAATTAGCCACTGAAGAAGCATTTATTAAATGTGTACCATTCTGCTAAGCAATATGATTACGTAAAAATATATATCATGTTAAAAATATGGGCACAGGCTGATCTCCGAAGACTCTGTCACAGGGGTGTTCGGAATCAGACACCAGCCGGCTAATAAATGGCTCTTATATGGCCTTCAAAAAAAATATATGGGCACAAATATGGTTCTAAAATATGTACATGATCATACTAGTAAACAGATGGAGGTATAATTGGCCTAATAAACATATTCAGAGGTTGGAGAAAAGATTTTTTTTCTCTTTTTCCGGCTCCTAGAGCCATATTAAAACAACAACATTCCAAAGCACAAACCTTTTACTGAAGCCACTCTCATCCACACCAAAACTTCAGGTGTTTGGCTCCTCCCGTTCTCCACGAAGGGCAAGTCGATGCATCCTGCCCAGCCAGAGGTGGACGAAACTTTTGGTTCTGTGTCCTCATCCATTTTCAGTTCTCAGTCCAGCCAGCCAGAGATGGGCCACGGAGCACCCTCAGTCAGATGGCAAAGCTGGGACAGCAGACCGACCTCCAAGACAGATGTCGACTGTGAACTTCCAATTCACCTTGGGAACCTGAGACAGTCCATTTTCCTAAACTGTTTTAAAATCCTTAGTCCAAGATTGGTGCTTGTCTAAAACATTTATGTTAAGTTTTAAGGACTGGGATATGAAGGACCTTAAATATACCAGAAAGAACACTTCTCCCAACCAACGGTTGGTCGTTTTGAACGGGACTGAAAGGTCTTTAAACCCTCTCCTCTCTGTACAGGAGCACTGGGGTAACATGCCACGGCCTGCCCCTTCTTTTCCCACCTGGCCCTAGTCTAGGAAATACATTTTCTGCTTCCCAGCACCCACGTTATAATTCTGTCTAATTAGATGGAAGTAGAAATAGCTGAGGTCTTTCAGGGAAAGCTTTTACTTTCCTGGTAAAAGGGAAAGATGACCTATGGCTAGTCCTTTGTCCCAGTTCAACCTTGAACGAGGTGAACGAGATGCAGCAGTGATCAGACTGTGGGCAAGAAGGTCACTTGCTATGGTCAGGGGAACAGAGCAGTACAGGTTCATTGCACCAGCCCTGGACTGCTTACCTCTGGACTTCTTACACCAGAAAGAAGGCCTTTCTTGTTTAAGTAGGCTTGGCTTTCTGTTGCTTATGGGCAGAAACATTCCGAACTGATACAGAATTTGGTATCTGAAAATGAGTGGCTCCCAGGATAATTTTTTACATTTAATACAGACCTTAGGAGGTACTGTTTATTTAATTGCGTTTTAACAGATGTTTAGTAGAGTCTCAGGTGTGGTGCCCGCCTGCCAGCTCTGTAGGAGGCAGGCTCAGGAAAGGAGCAATGGCCTCTGCCAGCAGGTCTGTCTGGGAGAATGCTGCCCACCCCACCTCCAGCTCTGCCCCTGATGCCTGACAGTTCAGTTCCTCCCAGTCTGTCTCTGGCAGCTTTCAAGCTGCTGCCCCAGCACTGGAGCTCAGAAAGAGTGAGTCCGACTGCAGGCGTAGGATCCAACTGAAGACGCTGGGACTGGCAAGAAGGTATGTACCTAAGTCTGTACGTGCAGAAACTCCAGCCCACCCCATCCACCGACACTGACTGGCCGTGATGTGAGCCCAATACACTTCCATGGAAGCCACTAAATCTTCGGGTTGTTTTTTCCAGCAATTTCCCTCCCTGATAGAGGTGTGCAGGGTGACAACCACTCACACGTAGAGCATCATTGATTGAAGGAGAACCCTGACAGTTCAATAGCTCTCGGAGACATGAATTTCTGAAATAAACATCTGTTCTTCCTTTTCTTTCTGTGTATCAAACACTAAATCACAGAACAGGAAATGAAGAAGACTTGATTTTAAACAAATGCTTATTGAACATTTTCTGCACACTGGCAAAACCAGTGACACAAAGAGGGGCAAGATGTATTTGGAGTCCAAGCCACACAGAAATATGAATCCATATTCAGCAGCACAGGTAGCTTTGTGATTGACAGACTCATTCATTTAACAATTAGGCATCTACAGTACAGCAGGTTCTTGGAGCTGAAGATACAAAGATGAATGTCATAGCTCTAAGCTTTGAGGAGCACAGTCTTCCAAACATCCATCCTTCATCCATCCAATAAATGTTCATTGATCTGCTGTGTACCAGGCAGGCTCAGAGCTCATGCCTTGAGGGGAAACATCCCATAAAAAGGATTATGGATGGTCACTCTACTTTTGAATAGTATCATAGGTGCTAGAAGTTGGATTCAGGGAGGAATAAAATGAGAGGTGGGGGACCTGGCCTGAGGAACTTCAGTGGGTCTGCCAGCAAGAATGGCCAGGCTCTCTGTCTGTGGGGTGGCGTGATCAGGCACTCCAGTGCAACTTGGGCTACCAGCCTCTCTCCCTCTACTTTGTGGCTGGCTAAGCAATGTGCCTGGAGGCAGTGTTTTTCTGTTTAAAGCCCTATTTTCTTTGGGGTGTTTGCTGTGCTAGTCAGTCTGCCCAATGCCCTTATTCCCTCTCCTTTGCTTCTCAATCTGCCTTTCTGTGCTTATTCAGAGAACTGTAATGTCAGGCCTGGGACATCCCCATAGGTCACTTTGGAGTTGAGGTCACTGAGGCCCAGAGACAGGAAGGGGCTTGCCCAAGGTCAGCAAGTCTGTTGGAGATAGGAGTGGGCACTAGATCCAGGTCTCCTGATTCCCTCTAATAAAATGCACTAGTTCTGCTTGGATGAAGCCCAGGGGACAAGTTCTTCTTCTGAACCAGCATTGACCCTTCTGTACAGCCCACGCCCCTTTCTTTGGGAACTGCTCTCCAGCTCGGAACTCGGGGTTCCACTGGGAGCTGCCTTGTTCCTTCGGACCTCCATGATGGCTGTGCTCATTCCTGCAGCAGAGTGTTGTTCTGTGGTTTGGATGTTCTGCCTTTCATCCTGAGCAATCTCAGTATTCTTCTAGAAAATTGCCCTTTTGCTTAAGTTCTTTTGAACTAGATGTCTGCCATTTAGAAGCCAGAGTTCTGATGACCTCTTAGACGCTAGTGAAGTGCCCTTACTCTGTGGGACTGATTTTGACTCTTGCTTTTTCTTTAATCACCCACAGGCCTGTCCCTCTCTCAAGTCGTTGTCCTTCCATCTGTGCAGCCCTGTGCCTGAGGAAACTGCGCAGTGGCCAGGCTGAAGCCCCGGACCTCTGATGCCTCCAGAACATGACACCATTTAGGAATTAATTCCCTGGATAATTCTTGAAGCCAACTTTAAGTAAGCAACAAATGCTTTGTATAGTTTAAAAGCTTGACTCAAATCCCATCTAGAAACTCCCCAATGGCAGATCTATAATTTAGCTTTCTTTTTAGTTTTAAACATTTTATTGCAAAGATAATAGTACCCACAATTCAGAAGACCTGGAAAACCATTATTATGGTGTGTGCTTTTTTGGCATCCTAATCAGGGTCTTTCTGGTCTGTAAGTAACCTCAGGGCCATGGGACAGGACCCCCAACTTGCTGGTAATGACATAATTGTTTCTTCATTGAGTAAGTCTCTTTTAACCCTGAAAAAGTTTATATAAATAGAGGAATGTGAAGCAAATTCAACTCAGACTTTTGATATTTTAGGGTTAAGTTTAGGAGACCTGTATCTATTCCGTATTTTAAGAACTTGCAATTTTAAGAGAATGTGACAAATTTGAATATCCAATGGACTGACCTTGTGATTCCAGTTTAAAAACGTAAGTGAGCCTTGGCCGGTTTGGCTCAGCTGTTTGAGTGTCACCTGAGGACTGAAGGGTCTCGGGTTTGATTCCCAGACAAGGACATGTACCTGGGTTACAGGTTCGATCCCCGGTCCTGGTCAGGGTCGTGCGCGAGGCAATGAATTGATGTGTCTCTCTCACATTGATGTTTTTTTCTCTCTCCCTCCCTCCCTTCTACTCTATCTAAAAATCAATGGAAAAAATATCCTCAGGTGAGGATTAACAAAAAAATAAAAAATGTGAGTGAGTAATTGATGTAGACTTGTGATTTAAGCTAAAAGGTGCAATTCTATTAAGATTGTAAGCAGTCACATGCCCATGTTATGGGCCAAATCCCCAGTGGGGGGCATGCAGGAGGCAGCCGATCAATGTTCTCTCTCACCGATGTTTCTAACCCTCCCTCTCCCTTCCTCTTTCTCTAATATCAATAAAGAAAAAAAATAAAAAGATTGTAAGCAGTATGAGAACATTTAAGGTAACTTAAGATTCACCATAGGTAGTTGGTTAAGAACTTGGGAAGGCTTGTGAGCAAACTGAAGTATTCTAAAGTGTAGAGTATTAACTTCATAAATGTAGTTTAAAATGTTTTAAGGCAGTTTAGTTATTACTAAATTTCTGAATGGGACCAGTTGTCAAGGTTTCCCTTAAGTGTTAAATTGTACTATTTTTATAAAATAAAGTTATAAGTAGACTAAGGCAGTTTTAAGTTCAACCTAAAACCTTAAGGAAAACCTAACATCTTGATTTTGAATAAAATGAATATTAATTGAAAATAAAAATAATTCCAAGCAGTCTTTTGTATATATAAAAGCCACCATAAATTACAGTAAAAATATATGTTTGTCTAATATTAGAAATTCAGTATTTCTTAAGCAATCATTTTCTCCTTACATTTTGTCAACAACTAATATTCTCTGCATTTTCCAGATGGGGCAGAGGAAGGAATCAGAGGCTAGTGTGGAGGTCCAGCAGGCAGAACAAGAGTCAGATCTGGACTTGGTCACACGTGCCCACCTCGCCCCCACCAGCGTGGCTTGTCCACTGTTTGATTGGCCTGTAAAGTGTCCTTATTACAGTTGAAGTAAAACCCACCATGAAGAATTACCCTTTATCTCCAGAAGAGATTATGTGACTAATTTGAAATCTCTATGACTCCTTGTTTTCCTCTTCAGCATCAATTCTAGGACCACAATGGGGGTGGAAAGCTACCACTTGGCCTGAAAAGTTTAATCTGATTTCTGGGAAAGAGGCAGCCTGGCTCCTTTGCCGTAAATAGGTCATTAAGACTAACGACAAATTGAAGTTTTTCTCTCTTTCTCTTTCTCTCTTCCTCCCTCTCTCCCTCCCCCTTCCTCTCTCTCTTTTAAAAAAAAAAATTTTTTTTTAAAGAAAAAGACTAAATGCACTGGGATTGAATAGCCCTCAATCCCAGCTGAGCTAACCCTCTGAGGACTGTGACGTCCCACCCACAGGACAATGACAAGAGAAGAGAACACAGCTCCCTGGAGAAGGGCAGTGCAGCACGATGAGAACAGTGGCATTGGTCAAGAGGCCTGGATTTAGGTCTCTGCTCTGCCGTTGGCCGAGCAGCCAGGGCAAACCACTTCCCCTAGCTGAGGCCAGCTCTGTCATCAGTGAAAAGGGGTAAATGCTTGCCTCTGCTTGAGTAAAAATAATTTTCAGGGCGTTATGAAAAAAATATATGAAAGCTCTTTGCAACATTAAAAAAAAAAAGGCCTGAGCCCTGGCTGGTTTGGCTCAGCAGTTAAAGAGTGTCAGCCCGCAGACCAAAGAGTCATGGGTTCGATTCCAGTCAAGGGCACGGACCTCGGTTGCGGTTCTTCCCTGGCTCTGGTCGGGATCGTGTGGGAGGCAACCAGGCAATGTGTCTCTCTCACATAAATGTTTCTCTCTCTCCCTCTCTTTCCCCCTCCTTCCCACTCTCTCTGATGATAAAGAGAAAAATGTCCTCGGGTGAGGATTTAAAAAAATTTTTTAAAAAAGAAGGCCTGGTTATACATTCATGGAAATGGGCTTCAGAAGAACAGGCTGGTTACATTTTGAGTCATTTAGGGCTCTGATATTTCCAATGGCTCCGTCCACAATCCAGCCCCATTCTTCGGCTCAGGGGGTGTCAGAGGCCCAAGTTAGACCCTGTGAACAGCTTGCAAGGGCCTACCACTGACTTTGTAACCTCATTTTCAACTACTCTTTCCTTCTGAAGAAAGGAAGAACTGTTCCCGACTGGCAGGAAGCTGGTCTGGCTCTGGGCATACATTCCCAAGTGCCCCAGCTGTAACTGCTTGGTGCGTGCAAAGTTGCAAGGACAGTTGAACATGGTACTCTCCTTCCATCAAGGACAGTAATCAGGGATTTGAAAAGAATTACCTCCTATAGCCCTGGCCAAGTAGCTCAGTTGGTTAGAGCGTCATCCTGATACACCAAGGTTTTGGGTTCAATCCCCAGTCAGGGCACATACAAGAATCAACCAATGATTGCATAAATAAGCGGAACAAATTGATGTTTCTCTCTCTCCCTCTAGAAATCAATAAATAAAAATTAAAAATTAAAAAAAAGAATTGCTGCCCTGGCTGGTTTGGCTCAGCAGTTAGAACATTGGCTCACAGACCAGAGAATCCCGGGTTCAGTTCCCATTAAGGGCACGTACCTCAGTTGCAGTTTGTCCCTGGCCCCAGTTGGGGTCATATGGGTGGCAGCCACTAGATGTGTCTCTCTCGCACTGATGTTTCTCTCTCTCTCTTCCCCCTCTCTCCCTCCTGCTCTATCTGAAATAAATGCAAAAAAAAAAAAAAAGTCCTCGGGTGAGGATTAAATAAAGAATTGCCTCCTAGAAACTAAATCCTGATTTCTGAAACTTCAACACGAAGGAAGAGAGGATAATTACATTCCAATACAGTCAGGGCTGCACACAGAAGTAGAGCTTATTTATTATTATTATTATTATTTTATTATTTTTAATGCTCACCGAGGACATTTTTGCATTTATCTTCAGATACAGCAGGAGGGAGAGAGGGAGGAAGAGAAAGAGAAACATCGACATGAGAGAGACACATTGACTGGTTGCTACCCACACGACCCCAACCAGGGCCGGGGACAAACTGCAACCAAGGAACATGCCCTTAGCGGGAACCAAACCCAGGTCTCCCTGGTCCACGGGCCGACACTCTAACCGCTGAGCCAAACCGGCCAGGGCAGAAGTAGAGTTTAAATAGGATTATTAGGAGAGAAAGGAGGCGCTCTCTGAGAATCATCCCTTAGCTGAGCCAGGTCAGACTGGCTTGGGGGGCATTGGGCAGCCCATATCCTCATTGCTGCCCATTTCCTGATCCTCCACCCATAGCTAGTTGCTAATTCACATCCATGTAATTGGTTTAAGAAATTACTCTCTGTTGTAGGCAGGATTCTCATATGGCCCCCAAGGTCCCTGGGCCTGTTGCACACATACCTTTCCCAGTTATTTAGTCAAGCACTGCTGTGAAGGGGATTTGCAAATGTAATTAAGATTCCAAATTAGTTACCTGGGTCCTTTAAGGCAGAGAGTTTTCTCCGGCTGGTTCAAAGCCTGAGAAGGACTCAGCATGGCTGACTTGAAGATGGAGGGGCCGTGTGGCAAGAAATGCAGGCAGCTTCTGGACACAGAGTAGCGCCAGCCGACAGCCAGCCAGCCAGCTAGGAAATGGGGACCTTATTCCTACAGCCACAGGGACTGAATTGTGCCAACAAAAATGAGCTTGGAAGCACGTTTTTTCTCGAGTCTCCTGATGGGAACTCACCCTGGCCAACACCTTGATTTCAGCTTCATGAGACCCTGAGCAGAGAACCCAGTCTTGCTGTGTGACCTCTGACCTACAGAATTGCAAGCTAATAAATGGGTGGTATTTTAAGCCACTAAATTTGTGTTAATGCTCCTCATTAAGCCGCCTGGAAATTAGGCAGTGTTCGTCAGTAACAGTGATTAGTAGCTGATTACATGGCCAAATCAATTTGGGAGTTTTCTCAATTGGTGAGTTCTCCAGCAACTACAATTAACTTTTTAATTTTTTTAACTTTTCATTTTGAATTAATTTCGGACTTACAAAAATATTGTAAAGAGTACAAAGAATTCTCATATACCCTTCACCCCAACTCTCCAAATGTTATATACCCACAGCACAATTATCAAAATTTGGAAATTAAAATTGGTACAGTACTATTCAAATTTCACCAGCTGTCCTATTGATCTCCTTTTGTGGTTCAGGATGTAATCTGTGATCATGTATTCCATTTAGCCATTATGCCTCTTTAGTCTCCTTTAGTCTGGAAACACTATCTCAGTCTTTCATGATTTTGACATTTTTGAAGAAGCACTTGCTAAGTTATTTTGTATAGAATGTCCCTTATTTTAGGTGTCTCATGTTTTCACATGACCAGACTCGGGTTATGCATTTTTTGGCAAGAATATTACAGATATGATGTGTCCTTCTCAGTGCCTTATATCAAGAGGCACAAGATGCTGACTGGGTCCATTTGTGGTGACATTAACTTTGATCACTTGGTTAAGGTGGCTGACAGGATTCTTTTCAGTCAAGTTACCATTTTCCCCTTTGTAATTAATAATTACCTTGTGGGGGATACTTTGAGATTCTTACTATCCCGTTTCTCATCATATTTTACTTACTAATTTTAGCATACACTGATGATTCTCCTGTAAAATAATTATTTCTGTGGCATTTGCCAAATGGTGACTCTTCTCTATTGATTAGCCAGAATTCTAATAATTCTATAAGTTCTAGAATTTGTGAAGAAGAGCTTTCCTTCCTCCACTAATTATTCATTTATCTATTTATTTAAGCCAGTATGGACTCTTGGGCTCTTACTTGTGACCCACAGGGGTCACAATCCATTACTTTCTTGATTGTCCCAGAGGAGCCCTTTCAGGTTGGCCCATGTCTTTTGGACATGTCTCTGTCATTTGTTAGGACCTCAGCAAAATGATTATTTATTTTCTGGTGCCACAAGATGTCCTGGGGTCATCTCCAACCCTGAAAAGTCTCCTGTTTCCAAAATCTATGAGTTACTGTGTCCATATAACTACTCTAAATGTTTGTAGTTTTCTTTGATACTGTGGATCATTAATCCTTTCATAGTCACATACTGTGTGTATACAAATACATACACACACACACACACACACACACACACACACAGACTCACATTTTGGTAAAAGACAGTCAAGGAGCTGGATTTCTCTTGCCTCACTTGCCCCCACTGAACCTCAGCCCTAACATTTCTTTTTTTTTAATCCTCACCCGAGGACATTTTTGCATTTATCTTCAGATGGAACAGGAGAGAGGGAGAGAGAGAGAGAGAGAGAAACATCGACATGAAAGAGACACATCGACTTGTTGCCGGCTGGGGACAAACCGTAACTGAGGTACGTGCCCTTAGTGGGAACCGAACTCGGGACTCTCTGGTCCGCAGGCCAACACTCTTACTGCTGAGCCAAACCGGCCAGGGCCCTAACATTTCCTTGGTCCAGTGCACACGCTCCCACTCTGTGCCCTCCCAGGTATTCCCATCACTTCTCTCCTCTTCGGGGACCCTTCCCATTTACCACCTGGGGACTCTTAAAGTAGCCCCTCTCTGTTTCCAGCTCTAATAATATTAATACTACTAATAATGGCAGCTACCCTTTTTATTGAGCACTTGTGCTCCATGAAAAAAAGATTTCATCAGATCATTACAGCAATCCATGAAGAATGCATTATCCCCATTTTATAGACAAAATACTGAGGCTCCAGAGGGTATGTCACACAGCACAGTATGGAACACAGCAGGGATTCTCTCCCGGTCCTCCCACCCCTGCTCTTTGCATGCACCCTACCCTAAGTCTGGCTGTGGGTCAGCCTTTGGGCAAACCCCTAGGAGCTGGGAAGCTTAAGGCAACTGGGGCTTTAAACCACCAGGACCATACCATGGGAGGGGCATAGAGTGGGGAGATGGCCAGGCAGCAGGAGCCAGTGCAGTGGACACAGCTGTGGACTCTCCGCACTAGGGAGTCCAGCAGAGGTGGGGGTGGAGCTGTCAAGTCCTTGCTGGGCCCTGTCTCTTCCCACCCCCCACCCCTCCTCCTTTCTTTCTTTTCCACACACACACTTTCCTACCTGTTCCTGACCTCCATGAAAAGGTTCTCAGCCCCTTTCTTTGGTCTGGAATCCCTTCTTTGGAGACAAAACCTTACATTCTATAATTAGAGAGGAAAGGCTGGAAAATGCAAAATATATCCAAATACCTGGCTAAGGAAAGGCTGTGGTGAGGACCAGTTTCTGAGGGTAAAGAGTGTCAGTTCTCTGCCTATCTGAGTGTTACCCTTCCTTTGGTGAGAACATGAAAGACTTCGGCCTATGAACCCTAAAAGAAATCTGGGAAGAGGGCCTCTTTCTTCTTGCAGTAAGAAAACCAGAGGCTGGCCAGGCCAGGGAGGCACTCAGCTGGCACTCAGCTGGCACCAATGCCAGGGAAGAAGGGTGGCTCCTACCCTGGATCAAAGGAGCTCCAGATCTGTCTAGTTCCTCCATCGCCTCACCTCACAGCTGAGTTCCCTTTTCCTCTTTGGTTCTCCGAGTGCCCTCTGGAACTGGGAGAACTAGCAACATCTGTATCACCTGGAACCTTGTGAGAAATGCACATTTTTGGGCCCCATGCCAGACTTACTGAACCAGAAAATGGGACTGAGGCCCAGCCATCTGTTTAACCAGCCCTCCAGCTTGCTTCTCTGCCTGCAAGTTTGAGCACCTCTGTCCTCAGGGCCTCAGATCACCAGATTATGCTACTGACGGTGACCATTCTAAAATGATAAACGGGGGCCTGGAGAAAGTGGGAGGAAGACGCCTGGCTAGGCAGCCCTCAGTCGTGGTTCTCGCAATTAGGCGAGATTTAAAAAACAACACTTTGATGTGCTAAGAACTCCTTAGGACAGGAGCAGTGTTAAATCAATAGTCCATTAGACTGAGAACACAAATGTTCACAGACACAATGGAAAGTTTGGTGACTAATGATGAAATTACTTGGTTCTATGACTCATACTATAGTGTTGACAGAACCTGGGAGTATATTCTCACTTTAAAAATGCTTTATATCTTTCCTCCACATCAAAACCCGGAGGGCCATGTCCCACTACTCCAGCCCATTTCCCCAACAGGTACTGGCTACCACTTCAGCAAATCTAATTGTCCCTGCCAGTCTCTTATTCCTTGTGTGAACTTGTCTCAGCTATTTCCTCCCTTCTGCGAGGGACAAGAAGAAACACTCCGAGTTATTAAACGTTGACATCAATCCTGGTTGGCTGATTTGATTGGTGGTGAAAAAATAAATGTTCCCCAGGTTATTAAGGAATGAAAATCTGAGAAGCCTGCTCACTAAACATGGAATGGAAACAAGACAGTGTTCAACCTTATGTTCCTTTTCCTACCCAGGAATTGACTCAAAGTGCAGCAATCTGAAATGTTTTTACTTACAAGACTTCTGATACCAAATGTGTGGGATTTTTTTCCAATACCAACAACTAGTTCTCTAACTCTCTGACACCAACTGGGTATCCCATAATTCAATTCAATTCTGACACTCTCTACCCAGAGTTAACCTCAGACTCTACATACAGGTCAAGGGTTCAGTGCCAAAAGACTACCCCTACTTCAGATGCCAGTTGCAAGTATTGGGTGTCCAGGGTACCCACTCTTCTGTCCAACTTGGCTACAAAGTCATGGGTTCTCACAACTCCCTTTCAGGTTCTATAATTTTCTAGAAAGGCTCACAGAGCTTAGAAAAGTGATAAACCTGCTAGTATCAGTTTATTATAGAGCATACAACTCAGGAATAGCCAAATGGAAGAGATGCATAGGGGAGGTAGGGGGGCAGAGGTGCACAGAGCATCCATACCCTCTCTGAGCACACCACCCAGGAGCTTTCCCAGCTCCATCATTTAGGGATTTTCACTGAGGTTTCATTACACAGACATGATTAATTAAATTATTGACCATCTCCAGCCCCTCTCCTCTGCCTAGAGGTGAGAGGAGGCTGAACATCCCAACCTTCTAATCATGCTAGGTCTTTCTGGCCACCCCACCCCCATTCTGAAGCTATCTAGGGGGCCCCCAGCGACCAATCATTTCATTAGCATACAAAAATCTCTCATTACTTCAGAAATTTCAAAAGTTTTAGGAGATTATTTCATAAGAACACATATAGATTTCCCTCTTTTTTTTATTTTTAATTTTTTTTTCTTTATTGATTTTAGAGCGAGAAGAAGGGAGAGGGAGAGAGATAGAAACATCGATTAGAGAGAATGTCGACTGGCCGCCTCCTGCATGCTCCCCTTTGGGGATTTGGCCCATAACCTGGGCATGTGCCTCTTGGTGCACGGGTCAATGCACAATCACTGAGCCACACCAGCCGGGCTCAAAGGTTTTAGGAGCTGTGTGCCAGGAACCAGCAACAAAGATTACACACACACACACACACACACACATATATATATATATATATATATATATATATATATATTTTTTTTTTTTTTTTTTTACTGTATCACAATCAGCCAGGTGAGTCCACAGAGCAGTAAAGGTGCCAACTAGAAGAAAGAAAGGCCCACCTCAGTCAAAAGGCATGTCCTCTGGCTTCACTATGACTCGCAGCTGGGCAAGTATGAGATGTGTAGCCTTAAGCACTTTCTCTAGCCTTAGATACTATCTGCCTTCCATGGCAACCAAGTCCACGGAGTAAAGTGCATGTCCACCTGGTGTTATGGTTATGACAGGGAAAAGGGCAATGAAATCTGCGACTCCTACAACATCCCTTCCTGCTCCACTCACACAGACTGACACCCACACTCACCAAGGCCCTGGCACAGGAACTGAGTGAAGCCTGATCGCTCATGATCTTGATCTCCAGCCAGGCCCATGTATCTTTCCAGAAGGCCCTACCAGGGCTGTGTGCCCACGGCAACTGGCAGTATGCTGTCTAGTATACTTCCATCTCCTGGGCATCTTCTCCCTTCAAAAGTGGGGAAGGAGTTAGAACTATTACCCATAAAAGATAGCAGTCTAAGAAACTGATTCTGATTAAGGAGTGATTAAAAAAAACCAACAACAACCCACTTGTTCTGACTTTTCAGCTCACCTGGATGGTTTTTTTCACTACATTGAAAGAGGGCCATGGGTACTTTAAATTTTAGATCGGGAGATTGTTCCTAACATCGTTTCTTCAAATTGCAATATAAAACAGCACTTTTCACAGAAAGTAACACTTAGCTGACTGGAAAGGTGACCTGTCTTTGAGACATTTGAGCCCACCAAATAATAAAGCATTTTCTCAGGCACTCGCCTTCACAGAGGCAAAATAAGTTGGAATGTCAGGGAGGATCTCCCTCCCCTATTTCTTTAGGTTAGAGTTCCTTAAGTCTTATTATTATTATTATTATTATTATCATATTTATTGACCTGTGTGTGAAGTACTGCTGAAGATTCCAGAGAAACAGCAGTGAACAAAAGGAAAAATAGACAGTGTGTCAGAGGTGATCAGTGCTGCAGAGAAAAATAAAGCCGAGCAGGAGAAGCGAGAGTAGGATTTTGAATGGGCGGCCAGGATGACTACCAGAAATGTACTTTTGGGGGTGACTCCCTCCAGCCCTGATGTCATTTCAATTCAATCCAACCAGCCATTTGGGCAGTCCTCTGTGCCTGTCCTATGCTCCTGAGGGCCTAAGGATAAAAATGGGATAAAGTTCTCCAAATCCTTCCAGGGATGATGTCCCTGAAAAGCTCGAAGGAGCTGACCAGTGAGTTGATTTCCTTCCTGGTCCGGAGGCGCAGCTCGCCGCTCCGGGGGCGGGGGCGGCTGCAGGGAGCGCCCGCGGGGCGCGCAGGGGTTAAGCGGTTTCGCTGGGCCCGCCCCGCCGCGCTTCCCGCCTCGCCGGTTCCTCCCCCGTGGGTGACGCGCCCCGGCTTTGCCCAAATAAGTCCCTTTCCCCCTCCCTCGTCCTGCACCCGGAGCCTGCAGGCGCCCCCGAGTTGAGGGGCTGGCACTTGGACGTCGCCCGGCCTTAGAGTCCCAGGCTGGCCCTGCGGGGAGCGGCCCTCCGCGATGCCCTTCAGGAAAGGTAGGCGGGGTCCCCCTCGGAACCAGCGGGAGACCTGCGCGGGCCAGGTGAGGAGCCCGCGCCCGGGCCGGGACCGCGGCGGGGCCGGGGGTGGTCGCTGGCGGTGCCCACACAGGGCGCCGCGGTGTCCGCTCCGGGCCAGCACTGCCCCCTGTGCCCAGAACTCCCCCCACGCCGGCTCCGCGTTCCCAGCCCCAGCCGGGCATCGCACCCTCCCGGCCAGCGACGCCCTTCGGCCCCTCGCGGGCGGACCCGGGTGCCGGAGCGGGTCGCAGGGCTGGGCGCGAGTCTTGGCCGTGGAGCGACCCCCTCCGTTGCGCTCCGCTCAAGTTCCGAGGTGCAGGTGGAATAGGATTCTCCGGACGGACGATCTGGGGGTGCTGCAGTGGCCGCATCTTTGCAGCGCCGGATCCCGGCGGATTGCAGTCTGAGTCTAGGTGGGGGGCTGGGGGCACGGCTGGTGCAGAAGGCACATCTGAGTGTAAGTCCCGTCTTCTCCCTTTCCCACCTTCCATCCGTGGGAAGTCATTTAACCACCTGGAGCCTCAGTTTCTTCATTGACAAAATGGGCGCTTGAATGGGGACGACTGTGTGGGGACTGGTGAGACGGTGCATGGAAAAGCAGACGCTTAGCGAGGTGAGATCGACCTGGACTAGGAAGTTGCCCTCTGGCAAGATGTTCCTCGGTGTGCGGGGCACCCTCCCTAGGTGATGGTGCCTCCTCCATTTAGGCATCTCACTGGCGCTTCCTCCTCTGCACCGGGTGGTGGCTGTGTGTGCAGGGTCTGCGGGGAAAGTCCCAGATGCTCCTCTGGTCCCTGTCTGGAAAGGGGTCGCCGTTGTATTTGGCCCCACTTTATGGGCAGGGCTCCCAAGGCACTGTAGAGCTGGGTGGGAGCCTAGGATAGGGAAGGAGACTCAAATTTACTTTCCAGTCAGAACTATCTGAGCCTCTGCCTTTTCTATTCCTGTTGAGAGAGGCTTGGGCTCTGGTGACTCATTATCACTGAAGACCCAAGGCTTCCCTACCCCAACCTGGGTACAGCTGAGGGTGAGAACTGAGAGGAAGCCTTGACTCTGAGACCTGATACTGGGGACCATGTGTGAGCTTTCTCCCCGCTCCCTCCACCCCGCCTTTCTTGCACTTTCTTCACTTCTCTCATAATTCAGATTGTCAGGTTAATGCTACAGTTGCCGTGACACCCTATTGGCCTTTGTCCCTTAAACAGAGGTTGCTAAGATGCCATTCCGAGCTCCTGGTTGTGAAGGGGGATGGTTGGCACTCCCTGTCCTGTTGGGGGTGGTGGGAAGGAAGGAGACAGCTAAGAACAGGGACGGTGAGTTCTGTTTGGTCCTCAGTCAGCTGATGACACGGTTAGTCCCATGGTTACTGTCCTCAATGTCTCCATTATTCCATATATAACATGGCCACCTTGTTTCGGGAGGTTGTCTCTGAGCCCCCACCTGACCTCATTTAACTGCAGTATGAATGGTCATTTCTCTGTTGAGTTGATCACCTGCCCTGCCCACTGAGTCCTTGAGGTCTCTGGTGGCAAACTCCCAAAAGGCAAACATGTCCATTTACTTGTCCCAGCACTCCGGGGACCTTGAGGCAGCAAAGATCAAACAACCGGGCTGCTAAATGATTTTTATATATGAAGATTTCACTTTATGACAGGATATTTTAGTGTATTACTACTACATCACACAGGACAAAGCATTTGCATGCTGCCAACCATGTTAAGCTTTTTCGTTTGTTATTTTAATCTGAAGAGAACTTCGCTGCATGAAGAGGAAAATACTGTCCCTTCATTCAGTGGATGCTGATTTCTGAATCTCCCAGGGCATGAGAAGCAGTCGGGTTTTCTGGAGGCTTTGGTCTAAGCTTGGGTGGGGACTCTGGAGGACTTCGAGTCTAAAGCAGAACTTCCCTCTTCATTGAGCACAAGTGGAAATTACAGAGAGACCGGGTTTGTTCAATATGGTGATGAGATGTCACCTGGAGCTGCCTGACTTGGAAAGGTCTGCCTGTGAGGGCGAGTGCAGCACCCCATTCCTGCAGCTGTCAGATGGTGGAGACTTCAGAGGGCACCCTCCCAGTCCAGGCAGATCTCACCTCACTAAGTGTTTGCTTTTCTGTGCACTGTCTCACCAGTCCCCAGACAGCTGTCCCTATTCAAGGGCCCATTTTGCCAATGAAGGAAACTGAGGCTCCAGGTGGTTAAATGGCTTCCAAGAGTTGAAAATTATATCTTTTTGAATTTTGAACTGTATGAGTGTATTAACTATTCGGAAAAGAAATCTAAGGCCTTGGCCGGGTGGCTCAGTTAGTTGGAGCATCATCCCGTACATCACAAGGTTGCAGGTTCCATTCCCAGTCTGGGCACATACCTAGGTTGTGGGTTTGATCCCCAGTTGGGGCATGTGTAGAAGGCAATCGATCGATGTTTCTCTTTCTCTCTCTCTCTCTCCCTTCTTCTCTCTCTAAAATCAGTAAAAACATGTCTTCAGGTGAGGATTAAAAAAAAAAAGTTGCCCAGCTGGTGTGGCTCTGTGGCTGAGCATCGACCCATGCACCAAGAGGTCGCCAGTTCCTGGTCAGGGCACATGCCCAGCTTGTGGGTCAAATCCCAAGTGGGGGGCATGCAGGAGGCGGCCAGTCAATGTTCTCTTTCATCCATGTTTCTATCACTCTCTCTCCCTCTCCCTTCCTCTCTCTCTAAAAATCAATAAAGAAAAACCATTTTTAAAAAAGTAATTAAAAACAATAGGAAATGAAAAGATTTTGTTGTTCCTCCCCAAAACAAAGAGAAGCCAGATGGAGGACTTCCCACGGACCTGTTAAGTCCCTTCCCATGCTTTGTTTCTGTGTCTTGACAAGTAAGACTTTGGGAGCAACTTATTCATTCATTCATGTGTTCATCCTCTACATTGTGTGGCTTGGGGTGCACCAGGCACGCACTAGGCACTGGGTCAATAAGACAGACTTGGCAATTCTCTCCCCGTAGTTAGACCTTTCTTCCTCTCTGACGAGGTCCACAGCGCTACGGTAATGTCAGGCAGAAACTGTGTAGCATAAATGGAATGACTGGTGGTGGCTGAGATTGGCCCGGGCGGCAGCTGGCGGTGACCTTTCCAGCTGGCAGGTAGGATGAAATGTAAGCACTGCCTTCATGCTCAGGTCTCTTGTTGGCCGGTTCCAGGGTGATGGTGGCTGCAGTTGGGGAATAGAGTTGGATCCTCGGCCAAGCTGCTGGAAGAAGTAGGTTTTCAGATTGGTTTGAGTAAGGAGAAGGAAATGTCCTTGTGTGAAACATGAAGGAAATTAGTGAGAACAGAATAGGGCAGGAAAAACAAGACTCAGAGCAAGGCCATGAACGGGATGATTAAAGCTGGAAACGCCCTGGCCGGTGTGGCTCAGTGGTTAAAGCATCATCCCATGCACCAAAGGGTCGCAGGTTCGATTGCCAATCAGGGCACATACCCAGGGTGTGGGTTCAATCCCCAGTTGGGACATGTATGGGAGGCATCCGATCGATGTTTCTCTCTTACATTGATGTTTCTCTCTCCCGGTTCCTTCCTCTCTCTAGGATCAATGAAAAAAAAACAACCACCATAAAAACATATCCTTGGATGAGGATTAAAAAAAAAAAAGCTGGAAACTAGCTGTGAAGGGAGGCTGAGGCCGTTCCTGCTCTAAGAAAGGAGAGCTTTAAAAATAGGATAAATGGAGATTGTTTGGGTGATTTAGGTGTGGCTCTGCTCAGAGACTGGAGTCTTGACTAAATTCTTGATGTCCCCAGATATCCATGCCCCAAGTATTCTTGCACATCCCCACCTTCAGAAGGGACAGGAAACTAGGGGGTGGAGGTTCTAATAGTAAATAACAACAAGATAACCAAATAACGCTTACTGACACCTAGGTGCTGTGCTAAGTGCCATACATGTGTTCATTTATCCTCACAACTGCCCTCGGACGTGGCTGGTGTTATTATTTCCATTGTAAAGATAAAGGAAGTAAGGTTTAGAAAGGCTGCGTAACTTGTCTAAGTTCCCTCACCAGACTGGGTGCTAAACAGAGCCGGGACTTTGATGTCTGTATTCGGCCTTTCCAGCACAGACCACAGTGATAGGATAGGACGCGTAGCAGGCAGAAACCACATAGTAGGAAGTGTCTCATTCTGAACCAGCATCTTCTTTCACATTTGAATCAAGTGGAGGGACAGACTTAGATGCCTGACTCACCTGAATCTTTGAGAGATGTGTGCGGACTGACCCAGATGGGCCTACATGTGAAAACAGCCAGTCTCTGCCTCTCTTGAGATGACTCAGGACACTGCTGTCAGGTGCCGAGCGCACAGCTCCTGTCAGGTGTTGTGCAATTGATAAGCCATCCAGATGCCAGGCCCCTGGTGGCCACAGGGTTCCAGGGATGCCCAGGGAGTGTAGGGAAAAACAAGTTGTGCCATCATAGGGGAAGCAACCCCTTTGGAATTCCTGTAGGTCAGCTGCTTGCAACAGGAACTCACAGATAGATCAGCATTTTTGGACCCCAAACCAGGACCTGTCTTTCTTTTCTCTCTTCAGTGGGAGTGCAAAGAGCAGATCCTGAAAAGACACTGTCCAGGAGGAACTGCGCTGGTCCTTGGTTCTTTCCTTCCTTTCCAGAGCACTTACGCTGTGCCGGGCACCGCCCTCGGCTCTGGGTGTCTGCATTGGCAGGCCGTGTCCTGGAGTGCTCTCTCTTCCCTTGGGGCCTACCAGCTTACTGGATGAGAACAGGTCTCCCAGGCCATTTCAGAGCTCTGCCCCTGAAACGACTGCAGCATGCTCCCCAAGGAAGGGGACGTCGGCTTTGGCTCAGTGTCTCATCAGGGGCTTTCCATCTCCAGGTTTTCCCTCTGCAGTTTATCTTGTGAATTCTCAGCTGAGAGTGTCTTTGCAGGCCTCTTATCGTTGAGCTGTGCCCTTCTAACGTTTTCCTGTTACTCCTTAAAGCTCATTCTCTGCTGTGGTCAGGTATGTTCCTCAGTGTCCAATAGTGACCAGCCTAGGGCCACGCTGTGCTTTTGCAACCTGTTGCTTCCCTTTGACATCCTCTGCTTTTCTCGGACCCAGCCACACCCTCCCAAGTGCCCACCATCCTTCATGCTACATTTGCTCAGGCATGAGCATGAGTCTCTGCACATACACGCATGTATGCTTCTCATCATTCCTTAAGGCCCTGCTCAAGTTCAAGTCTTTTCTGCCCCTTTTTCCATTCACTCTACGTAGATGGGCCTCTTGCAGGTATATCCTGTTCCATAACCAGCATTTCAAATGTGTCCTCAAAAGTGCTTCCTGTATGTTCATTTGTCAGCTATCTGGGGGAGGGTCTGTATATCTACTTCCATAGGGCCAGATGGTAGCAAGTGCTTCATAAATTCTTGTGCTTGGTTGATTTGTCAAAAACTCCCATTTCCTCTGGAATGGATGGTTGCAGAGCCAAATTAATATCATCAGAAACCATAATCACTGAAAGATTATGGTCCTCTCCCCACATGTAAATTTAAAATAAAGACAGTACTGCCCAGCTGGTGTGGCTCAGTGGATTGAGCATCGTCCGTCCCATGGACTTAGAGGTCCCGATTCGATTCCTGCTCTGGGCACATGCCAGGGTTGAGGCTCAATCCCCAGTGGGAGGCGTGCAGGAGGCAGCCGATCAATGTTTCTCTCTCACATCAATGTTTCTATCTCTCTCTCCCTTCCTCTCTCTCTAAAAATAAATACATATATATACATACATATTTAAAAAAATAAAATAAAGACAGTACCAAGCCATAAATGTAAGCAAGATGTACACATTTCTGATTTTTGGTCAACATTTTGGTACTTTTTCGGGAGCTGTCAGTTTGTGAACAACATTAACAACATCAGTGGGCGCTGCGAGCATAAGGTGTAGTCTGCATATTGGTTTATTCAGATCGGGGGTCCCATGCAGGTGGGCTTTCTCCTTGTAGAGAGCTAGAAACACCAGTAGATCTTTGAAGTGTTCAAGCATCCATCTCATTCTTAATCCTCTGCAGTGAATTGTGTCTCTGACTTCACAGGCCACCACGACCTTCCCAAGGGCAGGGCCTGGGTCTTCATTTTTGTCCCAGCACCTGGCCTTTCTCTTTTCTCCGTATCTGCAGCCGATTCCCAGGAGGTATGGGAAACAGCACCTTGGGGTGTAAGGAAGGCCAGTCTTCCCATCCTTCCCAATTGTTGTATTTGTGGTGGAAGCTAGATAAAATGAACAAGGGGAAAAGAGGTCACAAAAGGGCAGTGGGAGGGGCAGGGGCAGCGGGTCAGAGGCAAGAGGAGCGGGGAGGGGAAGGGAGGAGTGCCTCCAGCCCTCACCCCTGCCTGCCTGCTGTTCTGCAGAAGCTGTGGTCTGACGTGGCGGAAGAGCCTAGGTCTTCTATAACATCAGCCAGACCCCCAACATGGTGGTGCCCAGGTGACTACACGTGAGACCATCACTCATTCTACAGGAATGTGGCCATGTTTACAGATTAGTTAGGCTCTGAGTGTTTGTTAGTCCTTTGCTGGGACAGTTCTGAGAGCAGCCCTGGCAGAGACCCACAGGCAGCAGGAGTGGTGACGCAGGAAGCTGGGTGAAGCCTCTGAGGTGTGGTAGGGCGCGCCACTCGTTAGGAATGGAATGTGTAGAAAACACTAGCCTGGGAGCTCGGAGTCCAGGTAGTGACAGGTCCACCTGTGTCTGTAACTGTCTGGGTGATCGCCAGTAAGCCACTTCAGAGCGCTTGGCCTCAGCCATCTGTAGAAGAAGGGAGTGACAGAGAGATCTGCTCCAACTCTGACTCAGAGATCAATGCTTCCCAATTGCTTAGATGCTTGTCGCAACACACAGTGGCCCAAGCCTCTAGGCGAAGTTGGCTGCGGGAGGCAGAAGGGATTCCCTCTGTGCCTTATCCTGGGATCCTGGCCTGCTCTCTCCCAGCCTCTCCAGGTGAGAGGCTAAGTTTTCAGGCGAGTAACTAACGAAGAAGCCATGGCCCTGCCTTCTCTGGTCTCTGTTCCTGTGGCTTTGATTTTAGGACTGAAATTTGTGCCAGAAGGAAGCTGGTGTTGGAGTCTGCCTTCTGTGGATGCACGTGACACCTTTCTGGCCTACCAAGCCAGGCTGGGAGTCTCTGTCTCGATGTCAGGCCATCATAAGCATAGATCTGTGTTTCCTTCAGGTAGCTCCAGGGCTAAGAGCTCTGCTACTCTTCCCAGAGTCTAAAGTAATCATCAGTAGCAGGCCCTCCCATGCAGAACACTTTCACAGAGGGTCGGGGAAGAGATTTGATTAATTTATTTCACAAATGGGAAGCCCTAGTGTTTTTCACATATGTTCAATTGTAAGCAACTTGGAAAATGCAGGAAACTATAAAAAACACAAAAGTTTCTCATCATTTCATGACCTGCAGAGAAATAGTTCTCCTGCTTCCTCATGGTGATTAGGCCAGTGGAGGGGACAACAGGAAGAGGGGAGGAGTGCCCCCCCCTCTTGTTGGCTCCAAACGGTACCTGTGGCTCCTGGCTGCATCTTGTGTCCAGGGACTGAGGAAGGGGCACCTGGCCCTGGGGATGTGCAAGTCCTGGTTGGAAGCCAGGCTGGGTAAGTCTGAAGAGCAAACGGGTTTGTGGCTGTCCTGCCCCATCCACAAGCAGCCCCTCCAGATGTTGCTCGGAAAGCAACTCATATGGCAGTTCTGCAAACGCACTTCCCCTGCCTGGTGTTAACCATCAGTTTGTCAGAAAGGGAGGCTCCCTCTTCCCCGTGTCATCAGCCAGATGAAAAGCAAGCAGGTCTTCCGGAGGTGTGGACCTTGCCCTGGCTTTCCTCCCTTGATGTGCAGGGTGCAGAGCTGTGCTGGATCTTTTGAGGAAACAGCTATGTTCTTTCTCAGGCCTGAATTGCTTTGGTACTTTACCTGTCTGCTTGACTTACAGAACCCCAGAGATTGGATTCAGGAAGCCCTCCCCAAGGCTGCTGAAGTCATCCAGGAAGCTTGGGGATGTGGGCAAGTCCAGTCACAGGCAGAGCAGGGTTTCATCAGTCAGTGGGTGGCGATCAGAGGCTTTGAGAGGTACCCCCAAGGAAGTGAGGGCTTCAAAGCAGGAAGAGAGAAAGATAAGATTCTGGCCATTAGAAAGATGCAGACAGACTCTAGGGAAAGCCTGGCCTTCTGCACCATGACCATCTGACTCTTAGGGTGGCCAGATGTTGGCCTGGAACAACAGGTACAGAACCACCAATTCTCTAAGAACAACAGAACAGAACCAGCCGGCTGGTGTGGCTCAGTGGATTGAGTGTCCTCCCATGGACTGAGAGGTCCTGGTTGTGGGCTTGATCCCCAGTAGGGGGCATGCAGGAGGCAGCTGATTGATGTTTCTCTCTCACATTGATGTTTCTCTCTCTCACTAAAAAAAATCAATAAAAACATATTAAAAAAAAAAAAAAAAAAAAAAAGAACCAGATGCCTGTGGCTGTTATTCCTGGCCATACATTTGAGTTAACTGGGAAGTTTTAAAAAATGTCTGATGTGCCTAGCTGGTGTGGCTCAGTGGTTGAGCGTCAACCCATGCACCAAGAGGTCACCAGTTCGATTTCCGGTCAGGGCACATGCCCAGGTTGTGGGCCAAATCCCCATTGGGGTCATGCAGGAGGTGGCCAGTTGATGTTCTCTCTCATCGATGTTTCTATCTCTCTCTCCCTCTCTCTAAAATCAATAAAGAGCCCTGGCCAGTTTGGCTCAGCAGTTAGAGCGTCGGCCTGTGGTCCAGAAAGACCCGGGTTCGGTTCCCGCTAAGGACACGTAACTCGGTTACAGTTTGTCCCTGGCCCTGGTTGGGTCGTGCGGGAGGTAGCCACTTGATGTATCCCTTTCACGTCGATGTTTCTCTCTCTCTCTCTCTCTCTCTCTTCCTCTCTCTCTCTCTCCCACTCTATCTGAACAAAAAATGGAAAAATGTCCTCAGGTGAGGATAAAAAAATTAAAAAATAAAAAAAAGAAAGAAAGAAAAAATGTTTTAAAAATTAAAAAAAATAGCCCTGGCCGGTTTGGCTCAGCAGTTAGAGCATCGGCCCGCGGACTGGGGAGTCCCGGTTCGGTTCCCGCTAAGGGCATGTACCTCGGTTGCAGTTTGTCCTCGGCCCCGGTTGGGGTTATGTGGGTGGCAACCAACTGATGTGTCTCTCTCACTTCGATGTTTCTCTCTCTCTCTTCTTCCCTCTCTCCCTACCACTCTATCTGAAGATAAATGCAAAAAAAGAAATACCCTCGGATGAGGATAAAAAATAAATACATAAAAAATATATTAAAAAGTCTGATGTACCAGAAAGTCTAATAGTTCTGGGTTGAGAACTGGACAGAAATATTAATGAAACAGTACTTATCCCTTGAATATACAGTACACGCTGACATTCTCTAATCTATTCCATTTCATTAGAAAAAAATTCTGTGCTGCTCTGTCTGTGGAGTAGCCTATTCGCTATCTCACTGCTTCACTAATGAACTCACTTTCACTTAAAAAAAATTCTGGCCTGGTTCCAATAAATTGATTTGTAGGCCACTAATGGGGAACTAACTCACAATCTTGAAAATGCTATTCTAGTGCAACAGCTTGTACTGCAGATGCTGGGAAGCTGTCAGCCGCATTTCCCAGACTCCCTTGCAGCTAGAGTTCCTGATGTGAGTTAGGGTCTCTAGTAAGATGTGAGTGGTCCTGCTTCAGGCTTCTGCAGGCAGGCACTGTAGGTGGACAACCTCTCTGTGGGGGCTTCCTGAGCCAGGCAGCTGTGGGAGGAAGCAGTGATCTGGATGAAAGATGGAGGTCCCGTAACAACCAGCTATCCATAAGTGCCACATTTCTCTAAGGCCATTTACAAAATAAACGTTTTGGGAACACTAAGAAAAGGAGGCTTATAGATTTGGTAGCTGAGGAAATTTGGTAGAAAAGGCAAGGAACACAATTGGAAGCCTGTCGGCTGCACCTGCTTGCTGGTACCTGCCCTGGCCTGTGATGTTACTTTAGCCCTTTCCATAAGCCCATCAGTCATGTGGCAAACAGCTGTTCAATGCCTAGTAAACCCTGTGTGGGTGAAGTGCTGAGGGTGCAGCCTTGAACAAAATAGACAGAAATGTCTGCCCTCCTGGAGTTTACACTCTAATGGGAGCAGATGGTCAGTAAACAGATAAGTGAGAAAATACAGATGTGCCTGATGGGTACAAGTGCTGAGGAGAAAAGCGAGAAAGATGAGGCAGATGGGGGTGGAGACAGGGCCTTTTAAAAATTTTTATTGGTTTTTATAGAGAAAGAGAAAAAGGGAGAGAGGGAGAGAGAGAGAGGAAGGGAAAGAGAGAGAGAAATATCGATTTGTTGTTCTGGCCGGTTTGGCCCAGCCGTTAGAGCGTCGGCCTGTGGACCATGAAGTCCTGGGTTCGATTCCAGCCAAGGGCACATACCTCGGTTTCGGTTTGTCCCTGGCCCCGGTTGGGGTCGTGTGGGTGGCAAACAATTGATGTGTCTCTCTCACATCGATGTTTCTCTCTCTCTTCCCCTCCCACTCTGTCTGAAGATAAATGTAAAAATATCCTCAGGTGAGGATTAAAAAATATATATATATCAATTTGTTGCATTCATTTATGCATTCATTGGTTGAGTCTTATATGTGCCCTGACTCAGGATCGAACTCCCAACCTTGGCATACTGGCTTCTAACCAACTGAGTTACCTGGCCAGGGCCAAGGCAGGGGGCCTTTGAAATAGGATGGTCACTGAGAGGTGACCCACAGAGGGAGTAAGAAATGGGCCCTGTGACATTTTCCCCTTGTCCCCTGCCCCCCCATGTGACATCTTAGGCGAGCCCTCCAGCAGGGAGCAGTATAGGTGCAGAGGTGGGGCCTCCTTGTGCTGAATGTTGGAGGCCAGAGAGGCTGGAGCAGCATGACTGTGGGGCAAGGTAAAGAAATGCAGGGGCAGGTCATGGAGATCAGGGCCACTGTAAGGCTTTGGCCTCTTACTCAGGGTGGGATGGGAAACCCTCAGTGGGTTTTAGTGGAGGCGTGGAATTAATACACTGCCTATTATACCCCATACATGCAGTATGTGGCTGCCCTCCTGAGAGCAGTATGTGGCTGCCCTCCTGAGAGCAGTTTGTAGGGTGATGAGGATGAAGCAGGGAGACCAGGTCTATCAGGGAGCGGTGATTCTGGCTTAGATCAGGGTGGTGGAGGGCAGGTGATTGTAAGTAATTGGATTCTGAATATATTTAGTGGATGGAGACAGCGATGGATTGGATGTGGGGTGAGAGAGAGTGAGTTGTGGATGCCTCCTAACTGCATTCTAGGTGACATGTGGAGATGCTGCCAAGGACGGACTGTTTTTTCACAGCTGTACCAACAGCAGAGGTGGAGGTTACTGTGAGTTCAGTGCAGCTCCGCAACCCTGTTGAGTAACTGCAACAGTAGCAGCAGATTTTCCTGAGGCTCATTTTCTGTCCATGGGTCAAAAGGACTGGGACTCGGCAAGCAGCCTTCTAGAAAGACCCATTATGCTCTGGGTCAACTGCCTGACACACCCTCCTTTGAAGAAGAAATAGGCTTTCAAAATCAGGGTTGCTGATCATTGCCACGCCTAAGGGATTTGTCAAGTTTTGTTGTGGTTTACATACAGGTACTGAGCATAGATATTTTCCAAGCTGGTAGGGAAGCATTTGGTAGGTTATCCATGTTGCCAATGTTTCCATGTCAGTAGTACCCAATTAGCAGTTATATTTCTGTCTATTCTTCAGTTTCCTTAAATTGTGAAGGGCTTGATTGTGAGGGAAGGGGAAAACCTGCTCCAGGAAGCCTTCCTGAACAAACTAAGCCCAGCCACCAGCTGACCGAGTTAGCCTCCAAACAGGGCAACCAGCTCAACCTGGTTTGCCTGGAATTTCCCCGTTTTAGCATGGAAAGTCAGGAGACCCAGCAACTTCCTTAGTCCCAGGCAAACCAGGAGGTCGGTTACCCTATCTACCTCCATCCAAGCCCTGAGCCATAGGCTTAATGACAGCTAGATGACCTCGTCTTAGAGAAGTGGGTTTTAAAACCTCATTAGTGTTTGAACAACAAAAGAAACCAACTTATGGCCCTGAGCTACAGACTTGAAACTATGGAAGATATGTTTCAAAGAAATTCTGTCAACAGACATATTAGAAAATCAAAACAAGAGTTATTTTATCATCAACGTGCTGCCTCATAATAACAGTAAAGGAATCTGAATCTGAAAATTGCCTGGTTCCTGTGTGAAAAATCTAAAAGTGAGTCAGTTAGCATCCACTTTACCATGAATCATGTTTGCTATTGTTACATCATTTCCCAGATAAAAATGGAGAACAAAAAAATGGAATCCACTTGAAGCAGAAATCATGTTTTGTGCAAATCCTGGGTTATATAAAAGCTTTCCTTGGGAAGTAATTTGAATGAAGCAAAAGGACATGCTGTCACTACTGCTTTATAGGACGTTGATTTCTTAAACTTACAAAACTTTATTTATTTTCTTTTTTTTAATATTTTTTCTTTATTGATTTTTTAGAGAGAGGAAGGGAGAGTGAGAGAGAGATAGAAACATCAGTGAGAGAGAACATCGATTGGCTGCCTCCTGCATGCCCCCCACTGGGGATTGGGCCCACAACCTGGGCATGTGCCCTGACCACGAATCGAACTGGCGACCTCTTGGTGCATGGGTTGGTGCTCAACCACTGAGCCACACTGGCCGGGCAACCTTACAAAACTTAAAAAATTTCATTTTGGAATGTATACCAATAAGTAATATACAGCATGACAGTAAAATCATAATCCATTCCACAGAAGAACCAACTGCACCAAGCAAGGAGACAGTCCTTTTTCCTCTGTGGCTTTGTTCCTTTCACTGTTAGAAATAACTGAATGACTGGTGAAACCTTTTTAAAGTCAGGCAGTGTGTAACATGACATAAGGAAATAAATTTAATCTGTTCAGTGACCAGGAAAATGCAGATGAGACTACAATGGGAGATACAGTTTCATCTCTCTTTGGTTGGCAGAAGTGGATAGAGGGGTCTCTGATACATTGTGGTGGGCATGTAAGTTGGTACAAGTGCCTTGGAGACTG
Organism: Tadarida brasiliensis; assembly: GCA_030848825.1. Taxonomy (NCBI): domain Eukaryota; kingdom Metazoa; phylum Chordata; class Mammalia; order Chiroptera; family Molossidae; genus Tadarida; species Tadarida brasiliensis. The sequence continues at coordinate 89,816,945 of CM061257.1, forward strand.
GAATTATCTTGCAAAATTGAAATTCGCCTACCCTGTAACCAGGTGTGTCATTCTGAGGTGTGTCACTGAGAGAAACTCACGTTCAGGTGACGTTCACAGGAGCACACTAATAGGAACCCTTTTAAACAAGCAAACGCACGCGGACAGGAGAAGGAATGCATTCTTGGTATAGTCCATAGTGAAATCTTATACAGCAATCTGAAGGAGCTGCACTCTGATAGACACATTCAGTATTGCTAATGACTATTTTAAAACATCACAAAAACATTAGATATAGTAAAATACTTTTTATAAAATTAATACACTTAAAACTAAACAATATAATTTTAAGGAATACATAGATAATGAAACAGTATTTATTTTATAAAGATTCAGACTTGCTCCTTTAATTTCATATGTATTTTATTTGTGTATCTATACAAACATACCAACTTTGACTTATGTTTGTATGTTTGATGACTCAGAATTATAGTCTTCTTGGGGTGGTGAACACACACTGAAATATACAGATGATGTATTATAGAATTGTACACCTGGCCCTGGCTGGTATGGCTCAGCAGTTAGAGCATCGGCCCATGGACCAAAGGGTTGTGGGTTCGACTCCAGTCAAGGGATGTACCTGGGTTGTAGGTTCAATCCCCAGCCCTGGTCAGGGTCGTGCCGGAAGCAACCAATTGATGTATCTCTCTCACGTCGATGTTTCAATCTCTCTCTCTCTCTCTCTCTCTCTCTCTCTCTCTCCCTCCCTTCCCTTTCTCCCTTTCACTCTCTCTGAAAATCAATGGAAAAATATCCTCAGGTGAGGATTAACAAAAAAAAAAAAAGAAAGAAAGAAAAAGAATTGTACACCTGAAACCTATATAATTTTACTACCAGTGTCACCCCAATAAATTCAATAATTTTTTTTTTAAAGAATTACAGTCGTCTTGCCCACTGAGCATTAATTGTATATTAGGAAGGTAATTTTATGTGTGATGGCAATGAGAGACTGTTGCCTGAAGGTTTTCCATTTCTGTCTCTCTTTTTACTTTAAAAAATGTCAAGGGTCGCCCTGGCTAGGTAGATCAGTTGGTTTGGAGAGTTGTCCCGATACACCAAGGTTGCTGGTTAGATTCCTGATCAGGGTACATAGAAGGATCAACCAACGGCCCTGGCCGGTTTGGCTCAGTGGTTGGAACATCGGCCTGTGGACCAGAGAGTCCCGGGTTCGGTTCCCGCTAGGGGCACGTACAAAAAAAAAAAAAAAAAAAAGATCAACCAAGTAAGTGAAACAACAAATTGATATTTCTCTCTCTTTCTAAAATCAATAAATTAAAAAAAAAAAGTCAAGCCAAGAATGGCATAGGGGACAATCTATGTCACCTAGATTCGCCAGTTGTTACGTTTTATTTTTTTCTAGTTACTGCATTATATCAGGTTATTTTCTCAACTAGTTTTGTTGATATTGAATCATTTGAGAATTAGTTACAGACAGCATGACACTTTATCCCTAAATACATCAGCATGTTCCTCCCAAGAACAAGAACATTCTCTTACGTGATCACAATGCAATTCTCACCCTAGATGGAAATTTAACATGGATATTAAGACTTATCTAGTTACCAGTGCATACTTGAATTTCTTCCATTGTCTCAATAATGTCTTTTGTAGATTTTTCTTTTCTTTTTGGATCTAGGATCCAATCAAGTGTCACACATTCAGATGTTGTATTTCTTTAGTCTTTTTTTTTTTTTTTAGTATGCTTTTATTGATTTTTTTAGAGAGAGAGGAAGGAAGAGAGAAATATTAATAGAAACATGGATGTGAGAGAGATCGACCAGCTGCCTCTTGCACGCCCCCAACTGGGGATCAAGCCCACAGCCTGGGCATGTGCCCTGACCCAGAATCGAACCAGGACCTCTCAGTCCACACATGGGGTGATGCTCAATCCACTGAGTCACACCGGCCAGGCTGGTATTGCATCTTTTAAAAATTCTTGTGGCACACCAGTTGAAAATCACTGGCCTAGGGTGTCAGTTTGTCTCTTTAATTGTGATGTAAATAACTGGTCATTTGTTTGTGTTAATTGTAAAGACAACTTCCCCCCTTTGTAATTAAAAACTTATCTGTGGAGGATCTTTTGGGATCACTCACAACATGTGAATAAAATATTCTGTTCTCAATAATTTTTTTATTTTTAGAGAGAGAGAGAAGGAGAAATATTGATGTGAGAGAAACACCAATCCATTGCCTCCCACACATGCCCCTACCCAGGGATAGAACCCGTAACCTGGGTTATGTGTTCTGACTGGGACTTGAACCTGCCATCTTTGGTGTATGGGACAACACTCCAGTCAACTGGGCCACACCAGCCAGGGCTGTTCCCAATATTCTTTTATGTAATGATTTTATTGTGTATTTTTGATTCTTGACTGAAACATTATTATGGTGGCTAAAAAATGGCAATTTACTAATTCTTTCATTCTTTCAACATTTATTGGTTGGCATTCTTTTGTAAAGAAGAACTTTCCTACCAACATTCCCCTTTAAAATAGCTTTTATTTTGCCCAGCCACTGTGGCTCAGTGGTTTGAGCATTGTCCCATGAACTGAGATGGTCCGGTTTGATTCCCCATCAGGGCACATGCCCAGGTTGTGGGCCTGATCCCCAGTGGGGGTCCTGCAGGAGGCGGCCGATCCATGTTCTCTCTCATCGATGTTTCTGTCTCTCTCTCCCTCTCCCTTTCTCTCTCTCTAAAATCAATAAAGGAAAAATAAAAATCTAGTATCAATAAAGAAAAAAAATTTTTTAAAAGAAACGAAATTCCACTTTATAAAAAACATTAAAATTTTTAAAAATTGTTTTAATTTTATTATTATTAATTATAGTAAGAGTATTAGAATGGATTCAGGGATTTTTTATTTTTATTTTTATGTACTTACTATTTTTGTTACAGATGTTTCTCCTTTTTCCCCCATTGACACTCTCCTGGATTCAGGGATTTTAAAAATTATTTTTGCATGTGTTATAGTTCATTCTTGACATTATTCATTTTGATGCTCAAATTGTCCCAAATTTCTCGAGCCCTTTCAAGCTGGCTGCCATGTCCTTTTGACACATCCCCATCGGTTTTTGAGTTCTTTATATTCTGCCACAACCAGATGCTCCAGACTCAGCCTTGGGATCAGCCACTTCCCCAAGGAGCCCTGGTTACCTTTAGTGGAGCAGGATAGAAACCAAGATCTGGACTCTGGTATGCTTCTTGCTACTGGGGTATCATTGTTTCTAGGGCCTTTTCAATGGACAGAACTAGGAGATTTTTTAAAATCATAAATTCTTTCTGCTATCTCTTATTCTGGTCCAATACCAGAAAGTTCTTGCTTCCCCTATTCTATAGTTGTATCTTCCATTTGCTTTTTGTTTTTCCAGGAATGCTTTTTTAAAAAAAAATCTTGAAACTCCTTTACTCTTGGTATTGTTAATTAGGAAAATAAAATTCCTCATGATTAATATCTAATTCCCCATGAATGATGACATTGAGATTGTAAATTCAGTACAGAGGTGAAAGCTAGTATCAAATCTTCTGGGCCTTAAAATAAAAATCTGCACAGACCAGACAGTCTCAAAGAAAACACAACCAGGAATATTCTACGTTGTTTCCAATAATTTCACAATGAATGTATATTACTTTTTTTTTTAATCCTTACCCGAGGACATGTTTTGCATTTATCTTCAGATAGAGTGGGAGGGAGAGAGGGAGGAAGAGAGAGAGAAACATCGATGTGAGAGAGACACATTCACTGGTTGCCACCCACACAACCCAACCGTGGCTGGGGACAAACTGCAATGGAGGTACATGCTCATGGCGGGAACCAAACCCAGGACTCCCTGGTCTGTGGGCCGAGGCTCTAACCTCTGAACCAAACTGGCTAGGCTGTAGTCCCGGTTCGGTTCGCCAAGGGCAGTACTTAGATTGTAGTTTGTCCGGGCCTGGTTGGGGTCGTGTGGGCGGCAACCAGTGAATGTGTCTCTCTCACATGGATGTTTCTCTCTCTTCTTCCCTCTCTCCTTCCCACTCTATCTGAAGATAAATGCAAAAAATGTCCTCAGGTGAGGATTAAAAAAAAAAAAAAAGGTAAAATTTTAAGGTAAAAACCCCCATATAGATTGGATGTCAACACTTCAGAGTTGTATGTTGTATAACACCATGTATGTGCCCTATATATTGTAGAGCAGGAAAAAGAATTTTTCCTCACTCCTAGATTCTTGGTTGAGATACCCCAAACCCCAGTAAAAAAAAAAAAAAAAAAAAAAATTAAGAGGAAAAAAAACAATTTTAATTATGTATGTCATACATTAAGAAGCCCCACAAAGATGAGACTTAAAAGGCTGAGCTAAGGAAAGGGATAGGGGTCTAGGGCTTCAGAGGGTAAGAAAACCCACAGGAAGATATGAAGAGGAAACGTGTGGTAAACAGAGCCATGCAGACAATCTCCCGGGTGCAGTGATCTCTGGTCATTGGTAATAGCTTTGTTCCTGGTACCGGCTCCCTTTTACATGTCAATTTCCCTTACAAAAGGGTAACTTATGTTTTCAGAGCTTCTCCTGTGTCTAAAGTTTCTCAAAACTAGTAAGCCTAAAATAATCCTCATGGCAAAGAGGTATATTTGGGGTGGCATATCCTGGTACCCTTCCCAGTTCCTCCTGGCAGCCAGGCGTTGTGCGGGCAGAGATGATCTAGGACCCAGATGCGGGGCGAGGCAGAGGAAGGGCTCTGCAGGCCTCTCCCGGGCTGGGCGGACAGGGAGCTGCCAGCCCTGCCCGAGGGCGCCCTGCCCCCGCCCCGCCGCGCCAACCCTCAGGCGGGTCCCTGTACCAGGGGTCGCCTGTCGGGACGGCGGCGTGCGGCAGGAGCCGCCTCACAGCCGGGGGCGCCACGGGGCCAGCCGGGCCTCACTCGGGCTGATGCCGGGGCGAAAGCCAGCTGAGCTTGGCAGGCCCGGCAGAGGTCAGACAGGGACGCGCCATCGCGCTGTGAGGAGCAGGAAGGGACTGTCCGGCCCGGCAGGGGCGGGGCGGGGCGGGGCGGGGCCGGGCGGCCAGCCCGGCGTGTGGATTGGCTGCAGGCGCAGCGCACGAGCCGATCAGCGCACGCCCCGCCCCGCCCCGGCCGTGCCGCACGCCACGTTCACGTGTCGCCGCCCCAGCCTGCCCCGCGCCGCCTGGTCGCGCACGTGGGTGCGGTGTGCGCCCGGCTCAGGCTGGCGCCTGGTAGAGGCTGTGTGTTTCCTCTGCCTGCGGCCTGTTTTCGTTTTGCAAGCCAAGGTTTTTTTCTTTGTTTTTTTTTTTTTTTTCCCTTCGAGAAGCCCTGGGAGCGGCTGTGCTTTGTAAATTCGCCAGAGGAAATAGGTCGGCAGGTGGTTAGCCGAATCCTGGGCTGGGTGGGGCTGGGGCAGGCTTGCACGCCGCTGAAGAGGAACGCGATACCGAGAGGCATTAAATAAAAGTTCTGGACGTGGGAGATTGCATGAGAGCGTACAGTGTTTTTATCTTTGGGGAATGAATAGTGTAAGTGCCCTATGCTGCATTTTCCTGTTTGGCAGAAAGATGTACCGAACCCGCTGAACGTGTACGCGATGTTCTGCGTGTCAGCGTGTAGACGTCCCCGCAGCTGCTGTGGGAAGACGCCTCCGGGGGCTGAGGGTCACAGTGGTTCCCTGAAAGGACAGCCACCTCCTGGCTGTAGGCTCTTCCAGCCCCTGATCGGGGCCCATACCCAGACCCTGAGTTGAGGACCCCCACCCCCAGGGCCTAGAATGAATTGGGACCCCGGCTGCGTCAGCCCCTTCCTTAAGAGGGCCTGGAGTTAACTTTCGAAGTGACTCAGCTAGTGAAGGGTCAGGAAACCATGAGGAGTGGGGCTGTTTAGCCCAGATAGGCCCTGAGTGCGCCTGAGTTTGTATGCAAACATTTGAAAGACTGTTGTGGACAAGAGATTAGACTGGTCTCAGTGCTCTCGCCTGAGGGGACTTGGGAAATGTTGACCAGATGTGAATTTCAGGTCAGTTACAGAGAGGTGAAAGGAATGAACGTTTTTGGAGTTTTCCAGGAACCAGGTACAAGCTAAGTATTTACATGTATCAGTAAGAAAATGGTGGAGCTAAGATTCAAATTCTCCTTTGCCAGGCTCCAACGCCCTTGCCTTTTCATGATGCATCTGTTTTAATAGGATGGGTTACTTTGGGAATAATGATGGTGTGGAAGGGTTTCTGCATTGGCTGAGAACATTGGTCTAGACCTTCCTAATTCCTCGACCCTTTAATACAGTTCCTCATGTTGTGGTGACCCCCAACCATAAAATTATTTTCGTTGCTACTTCATAACTGTAATTTTGCTACTGTTATGTCTTAGGCGACCCCCGTGAAAGGGTTGTTTGACCCCCAAAGGGGTTGCGACCCACAGGTTGAGTACCGCTGGTCTAGAGGATTTGTTCAGCCCTGTTTTAGTTCTGTCACTGACTCTCTACCTCCAATGAAGAGGGAGATTGTCCTGGACAGAGAAGCTACCAGGGCTACTTGACATGGAAGAGGCCTCCTATCTTACCAGCAAGTCAGACTTGACAGCAGGGCACATCTCTGATCCATTGTCCCTATAAGTGCTGCAGCACTTGTGAAAACAATAATGTTGACATTAACAGATATGAGCACAGTATCCCGCTGTCATCCACTTTTCTTACTGCCTCCTAGTCCTTCCTTTTTTCAAATCTGACACTCCTTCCCCTTGCCCACCCCTTCTACCTGGACCAGGTTAGAAGTGGGACCAGTGCAGGGAGAACCGAGGACTGAAGGAGTAACAGACCTGAGTGCATTTCAACCAACCAACACCCCCAACCCCCTCCCAACACCAGCTACAGTTTCCTGAAAAGTCAGGAGGGAAACACCTGGGCTGGTCTGATTCTCTTTGTGATCCTCAGTGTCTGATATTTCCGACTTGAAGTCTGTAGGGAAGATGAATCAAGATCCATACAGAGGTCTTGGATTCATTGGAAAGTATATTCATACTTTCTGAAAAGATGAGGACTTCAGGAGTCTGTTTTCGTGTCTGCTACCTGTATTAAGTTGTCAGATAAAATCCACTGTAGCATCCCTAGGAGGGAGAGAGAGGTATGGAATGGTTATAAAGAGGCAGTATCTGGTTTTTCTTGAACCTCTAGCAAACCTGGTTACAATTCCTTACAGAAAATACTGAACTGAGCCCTCTTCCCCCAGAGGAATTTGCCTGAGGCAGCATCCAGACTTGTTCTCCTTTCCTCCCAAAACACAAGTTTTGGAGCTCTAGGAGCTATCTATCTCTGAAGGTTCACTCCTCTGCCTCCAGGGTATGAAGTCATTAGCGCTCCCTCAACCCTGCCCAGTCCTAAGCGAGGTTTAGAGAAGGTGGCTTATTTCTGTTCTCTCCTGAACTCTCCTGCAAAATCCTCAGATCCCTCATTTGCATCATCTTTAAATGATAGTAGCTTAGTTTGCATTTTTGTTGTTGTTAATCCTCTCCTGAGGATGTTTTTCCATTGATTTTTAGATAGAATGTAAGGGGGGGGAGGGAGAGAGAAACATTGATGTGAGAGAGACACATCTATTGGCTGCCTTCCATACGACCCTGACCAGGGCTGAGATCGAACTTGCAGCCCAGGTATGTGCCCTTGACCAGGAATAAAACCTGAAACCCTTCAGTCCACAGGTCAATGCTCTATGCTGAGTCAAACTGGCCAGGGCCTTAGTTTGCATTTTAACTGACTTCAAAGATCTTTAACTGAAGAGAACCCTATCCTAGTGATGTATTTCAGGGCATTAAAAACTTGGGGTTAGAGTAGAGGGCAAAGGTTAAAGCACATTGCTCTTTTGTTCCTAGCCTTCCCCTCTCCTCCCCACCTCAATATTCTTTTCCTAGTGCAGCTCCGAGGTGGAGATAATGAGCGTTTTGGAAGACTAGTCATCAGATCTCTGCTTTGTTCTTGCTTACCGAGCCAGGCCTTGGTCACCCACCTGGCCATCTTTGATTTCATTTATAAAGGGGAGGGGACTTATTTAATAAGCTTGAACTCCCCCTTCCCTCCATCCTCTGGACTGGAGGCTGGGTATGCAAGCGAAAGAGGTGGGGCGGTTTATCTGGGCTTTGGGGTCAGGCTTTATGGGTTCAGACACCAGCTCTACCACTTAGTAACTGTGTGACTTTGGAGAAGTTCCTTAATCTCTCTGTGCCTGTTGCCTCACCTGTGGTTGTGAGGCTTGTGCTCAAAGCGCTCCAAACACTGCTGGCACATGTTTGGTGCTCCACAGGTGGTGGCTGTTTATTTCTCTCGAAGGAGACCTCAGTCCAGCCGTGACACTCTGCAGCTGCTGCTGCCACCTGCTCCTGTATGAGCTTAAATGGGCTCGAAGACTCGAGAATGGGTGGCTAGCACAGCAGCTGCCCCAAGTGCTAACTGGTCTTCTAGGCCTGCCCTGCCGAAAACCGGGCAGTCTCCAGTGATGCACCCACTCAAGACAGCACCACCTCAGGTGGTCCTTAGCCAAATGCTTCTCCTTCCTGTCCTCCCCATTCTCTAACAGAGTCCCCTGTTACACGTTCTTGCCAAGATGCAGCTGCTTGGTGGTCCACACGCCTGGAGAAGAGGTTCTTCATTCTTACACTCTTTAATTTTCTTTTTTTTGTTAATCCTCACCTGATGATATTTTTCCATTGATTTTTTTTAGAGAGAGTAGAAGGAAAGGAAGAAGGGAGGGAGGGAGAGAGAGAGAGCAAGGGAGAAAGAAACATCAGTGTGAAAGAGACGCATCGATTGGTTACCTCCCGCATGACCCCAACCAGGCCAGAAATCAAATCTGCAACCCAGGTAGGTGCCCTTGACCGGGAATTGAACCCGAGACCCTTCGGTCCGAGGGCTGACGCTCTAATCGCTGAGCCAGACTAGCAAGGGCTAATTTTGTGTTTTTATAAACTTTTTATTTTGTGGATGTGAGATACCGACAAGATTGAAATATTTATTGATAGTATGTATGGCTTGCTCTCTGAAAAGACTTTACTTTTCCTATTCTCTATTAGTAACATTTTGGGAGTCTTTTTTGTGTTGAATTTCCTGGACTTCTGTTTGGGGTTTTGAAGTGGCAGCATTGGGAGATTGTGCCTTGGGGGCCAACGCTCTGGTTCTCTAGTGAGGAGGTGGGTGGTTTTGCTTCAAACAGGAGCACCATGGTTGCTTACTCCCAGAGCTCCAGAAATAGATCCTGATCCCCAAACAGAACGTGCTTCGTGCCCAGAAGCCATGTAAAAACCTTGTGGCTTGACTGTCACCTTATCTTGAGTGACTTCTTGGATTGTTTGGTGATCTAGAAATGAGAAAGAATGCTATTTGCTTTAACATAAAGAAATCTACCTTCCAAACTCACTCCCACCCCTCCAATTGTTTATGTTTTCTTTTTGTTCCTCTAACAAATGAAATACAGAAGATGCCCTTTAAATGGTACTAGAAGCTTTCAGCCACAAACATTTCTGGGGCCATTGATGATGTGAATAGGAAACTTAAGAACAAAAGTGAGGTGTAGGGGTGGGGATGGGGTTGGGGACAGTGTAAGGAGATGATCTTGGGGTTAGGATGGGTGGGGCCAGAGAGGAGTGAGAGGATTCTGAAAAATTACGGGAGATTACCAATTCCACGACCCCAGAACTCTGCACTGAGAACTCTCCCTCTAATCCAGTGTTTGAGAAAGGCAGGGCTTACCTCATGCCCTTCTTTGGCCACCAAAAGATTACTTTGAGTGCAGGAAGCAAATATTACAACTTTGCTTTTTATTTATTTTTTTAGCACATTCTTTTTACTTTCTAATTTTTGTCTAAGTTTTATAATGTACATAATATATTAGTGCAGTAGTGCATGTGTATAAGTTACAACTGAAGAAACATCTGATTGGGAGGGGGTAGTTTGTGATAAAAATGGTTGGATGCCACTCCTCAAAGAAATGATGACAGAGCAGGCAAACAACCAGTGCTTCTCAAATTTGACTGCCTGTGACTCACTGGAGATATTGTTAAAATGTAAATTTCTATTCAGTAGATCTTGGCTGGACACCCAAATCCTACGGTTGGAAGTCTGACTCAGAAGGAGCAAGATGGTATTATTCCCTTTGTGCTGCAGTATTCCATTTGGTGTCTTAGTCAGAGAGGGAAACCCGAAAGCCTGGCAGTTCTGCTGTGGAACACTCAGGCATTACCCCTGACACTGAGGAAGTCCCTGTGCAGTGAATCATCAGAGGAGCTGCAGACATCTCTTCCATAAGGGGCGTGTCATTGTCATGTGATGTCGATTTGCTTCTTGGTCCACGCGGCTCCAGTGGCCCATTTCACAAGAAGGAAAAGTGCTGAGTGCAGCCAGTGAAAAGCCAAAAAGCTGACGCCTCTGAAGTGGGAGGAGGAGGTAGGGGAGCAGGTATACTCATTAGAGCTGGGGTGCCCCTCCTGCCGTCTGTGCTAGGTGGACTTCAGCGTTTTACTTACCTTTCCTGCCTCAGTCCTGGCACTCTGTAACAGTACCTAGTGCTTCTAATGTTAACTAACATTTGTCAAACACATTTCAGTACTGCTACTTAAATAGGACAGCTCTGCGAGGCCAATATTCTTTTTATCTCTTAGCAAGTGAGGAAACTGAGGCCCTGTGTGGTTAAGTGACTCATCGAAGATCTCAGGTCTTGTAAGCAGTAGAGCAAGGCAAATTCTTCTGACTGCATGCCCAGCATTTCTTCTGTTTGAATAAAAACTGCTTCTATTCTGGGAGCCAGTGAAAGTTAAGAGGCTTGAATTTCTGAGGACTTCAGTTCTCCTTCATTCACTCATCAAGTAAATATCTACAATGTGTCCAGTACTAAGTGTTCTGAGTTCAGATATGAACAATGCAGTCCTTGGCTTAAGCAAAGATGCATTTCCTGGACTCTGCTGAGTGCTGTGATGGGGTCAGGCCACTGCGCTATGGGAGAGTCCCCAGGTCCACAGAAGGGGCAGCAAGAAGGTTAACAGGCAGAGCTGTCTAGGCTGAGAGCTGAAGGGTGAATAACACTAGCGAAATAAAGAGGGGGAGGGCACTACCAGCAGAGGAGTCAATGTGTAGACATCAGGAGTTTCTCTTCAATACCACCAAAGCAGAAATGATGGCAATTAATACATTTGAAACCTAATAAAGTAATGACTTAACATTCATCAGTTGTTATGTCTTCTTGCTGGATCGGCCCATCCATTGATTTTTAGAGAGAGTGGAAGGGAGGAGGAGAAAGAGAGAGGAGAGAGAGAGAGAAACATCGATGTGAGAGAGACACAGTGACTTGACTGGTTGCTTCCCATATGACCCAACCAGGGCCAGGGACAAATTGCAACCAAGGTATGTGCCCTTGACCGGAATTGAACCTGTGATCACTGGTCTGCAGGCCGATGCTCTGCCACTGAGCCAAACCAGCCAGGGCCAGTGAAGAGTATTAATACCTGTTTTTTGCTAACTGAAAGAAATCTGAAAAGGATTTTCACTTTTATGAAAGAAGCCATTACCACACTAAGGTAGGTCTTCTGTGAAAACGAAGCATCATAAGGCAAACTTTTGGAAAGCGAGGGATACCTGTATACATCTTAAAGATCGGGGGCACTGAGGACCAGAGCAATTTATAAGTTTGCCCAGGGCCAGACAACTTGGAGAAGAAGGAACAGAACTAGATCTTTTTTTTTTTTTTTAATTTTTTAAAAATTTCTTTTCTTTATTGATTTTAGAGAGAGGAAGGGAAAGGGAGAGGGAGATAGAAACATCGATGAGAGAGAACATCAATCGGCTGCCTCCTGCATGCCCCCCACTGGGGACTGGGCTCATACCTTGGGCATGTGCCCTGACGGGTATCCAACCCGCGACGTCTTGGTGCATGGGTCGATGCTCAACCACTGAGCCACACTGGCCGGGCAGAACTAGATCTTTTATCTCCACCTGGAGGCTCCTCTGTTTCTCTACAACCCTTTCAGCCTCATTGAGCCTCACCTACTAGCCATCACCCACAGTTATTCAGGTCTTCCCAGTGCTCTCCTCACACATGACCTCTGCTGCCGCCCTCATGCCTTTGCCCACACACCTCCTCCTACCTGGGGCGTCCTCTTCTCTCTCAGCCCTGTCCTCCGCAACTCCCCACCCACCTTGATCACTTCAGAACTCACCTCACACCGTTTCCTCCATGAAGCCTTCTCTGACTTCTTTAACAGGATTGGAGCGTTATTCTCAGTACTTCCACCAGACCTTTATGCACTTCTGTAACAGAAGCTGTGTCACTGCGGTCATTGCTTGTGTTCATGTCCCTGTACACCAGCATCCTATGAAAGGTGGAGGTGATATTCTGTCATCTTCAGGCTCCTGGTGCCAAGCACATACTTCACTGGAGGGAGAGCTTGTTAGGAGGACTGCCCATATTGTTGGCTTCTCTTGTGTATTAGTCAGTCCACATATGTTTCTAGCACCCATATTCCACTGGGGTTGTGCTGTGTGCTGGGTTGGATTCAGAGAAGAATATTCATGCTCTGAAGAAGCCTAGAGTGTGGATGGGAACCACACACAACATGTGTTCACTCACATGAAAAGGTGCAGACAAGACACCAGTCTTTGATGTAGTACAGGAAATGAAAGCTTATGGCTACAGCAAGGGAAAGATGCTGATAGACATGGAGGATCGGTAGGGATCAAACTAAAAGGAGAAAAAGGGGTTTCTGGTGGAGTGCTCTGTAGAAAAGTAAAGATGGGCAGGAGAGTGTGGGGAGACAAAGCAGAGCAAATGGCCAGAGTGGAGGGGCAATAGGGAAAAAGATTACTTGAGAGCCCACCGTAGAGGACCTTCAGTGAAGACTGAGGAGGTTGAAAGTGGTCTTAGAGGAAGCAGGGAGCCAGTGATAGTTTCTGAGCGGCGGAAGAACAGAATCAAAGTATTGATTTAGAAAAGGAGCCTGTCAGTGCGATGTATGAAGGGTTGGAATAGAAGAGGCTATAGGAAGGGAGAGGAGAAGTTGATGACCTATAGTCTAGCTTAGGTGTTTTTTTTTTTTTTTTTAAATCCTCACCCATTTTTTGTTCAGACAGAGTGGGAGGGAGAGAGAGGAAGAGAAACATCGATGCGAAGGTGACACATCGAGTGGCTGCCACCCGCACGACCAACCAGGGCCAGGGACAAACTGCAACCGAAGTACATCCCCTTAGCGGGGACCGAACCCGGGTCTCTCTGGACCGCAGGCCAACGCTCTAACCGCTGAGCCAAACAGGCCAGGGCAAGTCTAGGTTAGGTTTTTAAGGCTTAAATCTGAGTGGAGACAGTAGGAATGGGAAGAACATAGATTATTTACACGAGAAACATTTAGGAGTTGGCGACTAATTAGCTATGGGGATTGGAGGCACTTGAAGTTACAGTAAAAGAAGAATCAGTAATGAACAGGTGGGCCTTGCTCCAAAGCCCATACTTTGTCTGCTAACCTCTCAGAGCCTCAGCTTCTTCATCTGTAAAACAAGAGACTTGGATCTCTGTGACGCATTCTGGTTTCAAAGCACAGACCCACTGTTTGCATCATTTCACTGACTCAGTCCTGTTTACCAAAAAGAAATCAAGATCTCCTTGACCTCTTCCTATCTGGCCAGATAACCTACTTTCTCAGTCCAGTGTAGGGGTTCTTAGGAAAGTCACCATGCCCCCAGCACCTCGTGTGGCAACATCACACGATGTTCAGGCAGGGCACCCTGGTGCGTAGCTCAAGTTCTGCGAAGTGAGGGCTTCCACAGCCTGGGCTGACCTCCTGGGCCTGCTGCCTAGAGCTGCCTGCAGTCCCCTAGCCAAGGCAGCCAAGACCTGAGGCCCAGGGGTCAGGTGGATTTTGTCTCTGAGAAACCAGGCTGGCTGACACTGGACTGCAGAGACCCAGCTGACCAGAGCAAGGGTGAAAGCTTGGGTGGGTCACGGGTGAGCCCAGAACGAAGTACCTCCTCCTCATTTCATTCTTTGGTGGTGAGCTTCTCTTGAGGCAAGAGGAAGGTGCTCAATTAGGTGAGGGTCTCCTTGGCTGGGTGGCTCAGTGTTCCTCTCCTGCAGCCTGTGTGGATGATGTCTGGGTGTGTGGTCCATGTGTGCCTCGTGGACAGCTTCTCTTTTATTTCTTCCCAACTGAGATGAATTGGCTCCCAGCTACTCTACTCAAACACCAGTTTCACCTCTTCTTTGGTTCCCACGCACAAGGGAAATACTTCTTTTTAGTTGGGAGAAATATGGGGTTGCTGTGTACGTGCTGATAAATTAACAACAAATTGTGAAATTTCATCTCAGTCGTGCTCTGTGTCCTCTCTCCTCTTTCTCGGCAGTTTCAGGTGCTTTCAGGTACAGAATGCTAGTGTAACAGTAAAAATCCCAACACATGAGCACTTATGACCTGCCAAGCATTGTTCTAGATGTGTGTATGCATTCACTCATTCAAGTTTAAGGAAAGAGGTCCTATTATCCTCATCCCCGTTTCACAGATGGCACAGCTGGGGCATGGAGAGGGATGGACTAGCCCAGAATGACAGCGAGTTGCTGCTCAAACTGAAACATAACGAAGGCATTCTGGCTCTAGGAGATGGTTTTGTTCCTGTATGTATAGATCCATGGAAGTCACTGTGGAGAAAAGAAAAACAAAAACCAAGCAAACTGCCCTGGTTGGTGTGGCTCAGTTGGTTGGGCGCTGGGTACTGTGTTGAGGGCTGGTGTGAAACCCAGTTATAGGAAGGGCCAAGGTACCCAGTGAAGCTCCTAAGGCTGCAGACTGATTTGGTTTCAGACTTGATCATAATGGGACATTTAAGGAACCTAAAATTACTGAATTCTGGACTATGGGGGAGAGCCACGTTCACTGAAGGTCCCAGTTTTCCTTTGGTCCAATTGCTTTAGACCTGTCTCTGAACCTGTGGGGACACACTGACTTGTACAGCCATCATTAATTCCTTCCTTTATCCATCCACTCAACAAATGTTTATGGTGCACCTGCTCTGGACCAGGGATACTGCCAGTCAACACCTTTGAAATGTCTTGGGAAATGGTCTCTAGTCCCAGTTTCCTCCTGTCTACCTTTATGACCTCTGTGAAAGGCCTCCATCACCTCCTCACTCCTAGGGCAACTAATTTAATTTGTCCTAGGGCAAGTTATGTAATTTCTCTGAGATTCTTTGCTTATCTCTAGAATAGCAAAGATTAGAGATAACCTATTTAAAGTACCTAACAATGCCTGGTACAGTCAGTAAGAGGTAGCTGTTATGAATTTATTGGCTAAGAATAAAAATGGCTAATACTTCTTGGGCTCTGTTTGTTTTTTTTAATCCTCACCTGAGGATATTTTTCTATTTATCTTCAGATAGAGTGGGAGGGCGGGAGAGAGAGGGAGAGAGAAAGAAACATTCATGTGAGAGAGACACATCGATTGGTTGCCTCCCGTACAACCCTGACCAGGGCCACGGATGAACTACAACCAAGGTACATGCCTTTGACCGGAATCGAACCCATGACTCTTTGGTCCATGGGCTGACACTTTAACCACTGAGCAAAACCAGCCAGGGCATTTTTTTAAAGGTCTCATACATTTATTACTGATCCAACCTACTAGTACAGAAACATATTAACATAAAATAATTCTTCCAATAATTTCCCAATAAAACACACCCAACTGTCCAGATAGTAGCGATCTTTTCAGTGATACGGTAAGATGCAAGCAACCTGGATACAGCGTATGTGTGTGTACCATCTCATGTGTGACTCCCTGTAGACCCAGCTGCTTCTTCTCCAATGTCTCCTCTTGGAGCTGTACCTGATTTTATCACCAGTTTTAATCTGAATCCATTGGGGAATGGGCCAATTCTGCCTTTGTTTCTTGTCCAGGAACCTCTGGATCCTGAAAATGTTGTGAGAAGACATGGCGAAAAAGAATCAACTGCATGCACCATGATGGTGGAAAAAGAGCGATTTGGGGCTCTATCATCTTTTGATTTACCAGTGAGGAAAGTAAGGCACAGAGAGGCTTAAGTTCTTGGTCTAAGGCTATACAGCTGGAAAGCGGTGAAACTGGATTTGAACCCAGTCAGTTTGATTCCCACAAGGAGGAGCAGCAGATGAAGGCGAAGCAGGCAAAAGCTTGACCTTTGCCTGGCACTATGCTGTTTTTGGACTGTTTGTCCAAATCCCAACAGTTTGTTCCCTACTGTGCTGAAAGATCGTGTCTATGTCAATGTAAGAAATATCCAAACCTGTAGGGAATTTTTATGAGTTTATTTGAGCCAAGCTGACTACGTATGCTGGGGAGCAAGATCTCAAATGCTCTGGAGAATAACAGTTTTGCAGTTCCTTTTATGCATTTGAAATTAAGGAGCAAAGATTAAGTGGAGGTAGGAAAAGCAAGGCAGGGATTGGATTACATAATAGTTAACAAGAAGATGTGCTCCATTGAGGGTGGTTTTGACTTATTTCAAAGGTGTGCTAACCTAGATGCACAGAAACAATGCACAGGGCTTGCTGAAGGCAAAGATAAACACTTTACTAAAGATGTTGTATGCCTGGGGTGTGACAACCCACCAGACCTGCCCAGTTAGGAATTTATGATCAGATCTCCTTGTGAGTTTACTTTCCATAAAACCCCTTTTTCATCCAAAATGCAAGCAGCCAAGGCTCCAGAAACTCTGCCAGTGTCACATCAGATATGTGAGGGGGTAAGACTGGCCAAGATGGGCAAGCATGAGAGTAGTCTGTGCATCGTGAACTGGAAGAGAGGAGTGGGAAGGAAAAGCAGCAGTTGGGAGTCCAGCTCACAAGTGGGGCAGCGTGGATCCTAATGCCACTTCCAGGAGAAGCAGAGCCTCCTGAATCACGGGCCTGACCCTTTCCCCAGGAGCCCCACAGGCCAGCTCTGCATGCCAGGCTCTGTATTTCACTCTAAAGTGCAATGGGCCTGAGCATTGACCCGCGGACCAAAGAGTCCCGGGATTGATTCTGACCAAGGGCACAGTACCTTGGTTGCGGTTCATCCCTGGCCCTGGTTGGGATCGTGTGGGAGGCAGCCAATCAATGTGTCTCTCTCACATCGATGTTTCTCTCTCTCTCTCTCTTTCTCCCTTCCTCCCTCCTGCTCTATCTGATGAAAAAATATCCTCAGGTGGGGATTAAAAAAAAAAAAGTGCAATGGGCCTGGTAGAGCTGCATGCTTCCATGGGGGGGGGGGGGCTACAAATGGAAATGCAGCGTGCCTCCTGCCCGGCACCCCCAGGCCTTGGGCCTCCTCTAGGCTCAGCATACCAGGCTGAGATATGGAGCTTTGGTTCCAGTGGAGCAGGGAGGCAAGACTGCCTTGTACTCTCACTGTCTCAGCTGGACAGTGCCCAAATGTGGGTGAAATTTGTCATCCAGTCCAGAGGCCTGGGCCAGGAGGGCAAAGAGCTGAGTCTCTGCCAGATAGTGCAATCCTTTACCAAAGCCTCATGGTGCCTATTTGCTCCACAGCAGGGTCAACCAGAGTGGCTGTCTGTTCTCATGGATACACTCTGTTGACCTCAGGCCCAGAAAGTGGACACGGCCGAGACCTGCAGGGTCTGGAGCACCAGAGCCGTGAATGAACACATGTACGCACACAGGCCCCCAATCTCATCCCCAGGTGACTTAGTCCTCACACATCACACCTGCTGTTCTCAGCTGGGGACTTCCAGTCTCTGATGGGTGAAGGGACTGGGTGGGATCAAGGAACTTTCAGGGGACTTTTCCATCCTATGATAGCAGGCAGAGGGAATGTTCTCTGGAAATTACCTAGCAGTTCGGTATCCTAAAAATTTATCCAGCCTTCCTTCAGAAGGTTAACCCAAGTCTTCATTCTCAAAAACAAACAAAAAAACGTTTCAAGGCTGCTAAACAGCTTGTTATAGCTACCTAGAAAAAAGGCTGCAGACATAGCAGCAAAAGTACCAATTTTACGGGGCTCTCTTATTCTAGACACTTGATTTTGATTTCTCCAAAATACCTCCAAATTCCACAGCAGTTTGGTTTACTAATAGTTCCCCATGCATATATCCCTTGTTTCCTCAGCAAGATATAAAATATTTGTGTTCAGGTGCCATATATATCTCCCTACTCCCGTAGGCCCAGCCTGAAGCTCAGCACAGGCTGGCCCTGTGACTAGGTGTGGTGACAGTCATTCGGAGTCTTTATTGGCTAAACACTGGAATCACTTGAGAAGCTTTTAAAAAATTTGCAAAGCCTAAGGCTTACCCAGAAGTTCTGATTTAATTGCTCTAGCATGGGGTTTACACCTTGGGTACCGTTGGCCCTTGAACAATGTGGGTTTGAACGGCATGGGTCCACTTCTAAGTGGATTTTTTCAATAAGTAAATGTATTTTCTCTTCCTTATGATTTTTTTTTTGTTAAAATATTTAAAATTTTTTTTTCTTTATTGATTTTAGAGAGAGAGGAAGGGAGAGGGAGAGAGAGAGAGATAGAAACATTGATGAGAGAAAACATCGATTGGCCGCCTCCTGCATGCCCCCCACTGGGGATTTGGCCCACAACCCTGGCATGTGCCCTGACTGGGAATCGAACCAGTGACCTCTTGGTGCATGAGTCGACACTCAACCACTGAGCCACACGGGCCGGGCTTCCTTATGATTTTTTTTTCCCCATCAGATAGAGTGGGAGGGAGGGAGAGAGAGAGAGACAGAGAGAAACATCGATGTGATAGAGCCACATCGGCTGGTTGCCTCCCACACGGCATGACCAGGGCTGGGGACGAACCGTAACCGAGGTACGTGCCCTTGACTGGAACCGAACCCTCGACTCATTGGTTTGTGGTCCAATGCTCTAACCACTGAGAAAACCGACCAGGGCTTCCTTATGATTTTTTTAAATAACATTTTCTTCTCTCCAGCTTCCTTTATTGTTAGAGTATATAATACATATAACATACAATATATGTGTTAATCCATTATCTAAGTTATTGGTAAGGCTTCTGGTTGATGGTAGGCTATTAGTAAGTAGTTAAGTTTTTGAGGAGTCAAACGTTATACATGGAGCCCTGGCCAGTGTGGCTCAGATGGTTGAAGCATCATCCTGTACACTGAAAGGTTGTGGGTTCGATTCTGGTCAGGGCACATACCCAGGTTGCAGGTCTGGTCCCTGGTTGGGGTGCATACAAGAGGCAACCAATCTATGTTTCTCTCTCACACCGATGTTCTCTCTCGCACGCATAAAATAAAAATTAAATTAAAAGTTACATATGGATTTTTGACTGCACGGAAGTCAGTGCCCCTAACCCCCACGTTGTTCGAGGGTCAACAGTGTTTTCTAAAAGTTCCCTGGATGATTCCCTGGATGACTTTGAAAACCAATCATCTATATCATGGTTTATGTTAAATACTCAGATTTACGTGTTCACTCTTTTTTCCTCTCTGGATTATCTAGCATATCAGCCTGGGATCTCTATTTATTTCATTTTCATTTTATTTATTTTTATTGATTTCAGAGAGAGAGAGAGGGAGGAGAGAGAGAAACATCGATCAGTTTCCTCCTGCATGATCGAACCTGAAACCTAGGTATGTGCCCTGATCGGGAATCCAACCCTTTAGTCCTTCAGACCTTTCAGTCTATGAGATGACGCTCCAATCAACTGAGCAACCCGGCAAAGGCTGGGTTCTCAATTTATTGAAACCCAAAACATAAAAAACCTGATTTAAATAGCCAGGAGGCCAGGTTTTCATTTTGCATGTGGACTCTAGTGGAAGAAATACTTAGGTGAACAGATTGTGTCCCAGGTGGCTTCCTGGTGAATCTATCTGCCCGGAAGGCCTGCCAGTTCTTTCCATGAATCCTCATTTGATCCCTCATTGTTTATCGAAACAACTGCTGGGTTAACCTGTAACCCATTTCCAAAGCATCGCAGGTGTGCTGTTTCTGCAGGTGACTCAACTCATCCACTTTACACTTCAGTGTCCAGTGACCAGTGTGTCTGACCTGGGCCTGAGTTCAGGGGCGCACGCTGTTGGGAGCCTGTGGCCTCCATTTACTATATTATACATGTGCGATACGCACTTTTGAGCCATCATTTTAGGCAAAGTCCTCCAAATTGTACTCCCAGAGGTCATGATGTGACAGGGGCCGAGCAGTTCCATTCTCTATTTCATATGGAAAGGGCTGAACTTGCCCATGTGTTCTTCCAACAAGGGTACTTCATCTCTGAGACAACACAGAGGGACCTCTCAGTTATGGCATCCTTTGGAAGAAAGCTCCTTTTAGTATGATGTAATATGTCAATACATTTTAACACATTGTAGGAAGTGACAGAATTACCCCTATTTAGGCACAGCCTTGCTCTGTCCCCAGCTGACCCAAAGCTAAGCTGGGACCTAGGAATTTCCTCTTTTTTCCTCCAACTTCCAACCTGGGGCTCCTGAGTTCTAATTGTGAATTAGCTAGTTACCTGTTTACTGTATCCTATTGTTTTTGTTAGAGTGTTATCTAACCCACATTTGCATTGGAGGTCAAACTGAGAACTGACAGCCTCCGTCTTCCACCAGGCAAATGTTTCAAGACCAGCAAATAGGTGAGAAGGAGAGGTGAGGGTTGATGACCTCAGGCTCACTGGCGGGGAAGTTGAACTTCCTGGGCTTGGGGTGGAGGGCTCCCAGTTAGCCTCTTCCTCTGGGTGACATAGGGGCTCCCCAGTGGCCCCTTCTCCCCTAGGTTTCCTAGCAGACCTTCTCTACCTCAGACCCGCTGACCTTCCTCTTTTCTTGCCCTCTATAACCAGCTTCATATATATTCCTTAAAAAAAAGTTTTATTTCAGGAGGCCAGTGAGCACAGTGGTTAATAGCATGGTTAATTTCAATTTTTTGATCTGACATGTCTGGATTAGAATCCCTGTTGTGTGACCTGGTATAAGATTTTACCTCTCAACATAGATTTCCTCATCTGAAAAATGGTGACACTATTATTTACCTGATGGAGTTGTTGAGAAAAATATATGTAAAACTTTAGCACATAGGACCTGGTTTATATTAGTAGATTTTTTTATCCCCACCCAAGGGTATGTTTATTGATTTTAGAGAGAGAGGATGGGGGGAGAGAAAAAGAGAGAGAGAGAGAGAGAAACATCCACCAAATGCCTCCCATATGTGCCCCGACTGGGGATTGAGCCCGAAACCTAGGTATGTGCCCTGACTGGGAATCAAACTCCCAACCTTTTGGTGTACAGGATGATGCTCCAACCAGCTGAGCCACCCTGCCGGGGCTGTATTAATTGAAGTTGATGACATTCATGATATATTGACTAGTTAGGAATGCTTTTGGCTCTAGGTAACTGAATACCTGACCAAAAGGATGTTGTTTATTGCTTACTGTAAAGAACTGGTCACATGATCACATCCAGACAAGTTACCTGCAAGAGGAGTGGGGATGGGTGCAGGGTGGGGGTTCGTGGGTGGGTGGATGAGCCCAATCCCAACTCATCACTGTGGATGGGATGGGAGGCAGCTTATTTGGAATTGGGGATCTCTGCCTCCTCCGATCTGCCAAATCAAGGTTCAGTCAGCCAGGAAGAAATGTGGGGGTGGCTGCAGGGCCACAATGAATAGTGTCTCCACATAAATTGAAATAGATCTCAGCTTTTTATATTTTACAGTTAACACATGCTATTTAATTTAGTTATGGAAGGGAAACATGAGAGATAAATTCAAGAATGGCATTGTGTTATTAACCAATGTCACTTCAATAAATTCGATTTTAAAAGTTGCAAGAAAAAATAAGAATGGCATTGTACATGTTAGGGTTGGAGACTGAAGTATAAACATCATTGGTTTTGTCTGAGTGAAAGCCTAATATCTTTTCTGACTCTTTTTTTTTTTTTTGGTACGTGCCCCTAGCAGGAACTGAACCCAGGACTCTCTGGTCCGCAGGCCAATGCTCCAACCGCTGAACCAAACTGGCCAGGGCTTTTCTGACTCTTTTTATAATAAAAGATTCTATATCTCTTGAAAGGTGTTTGTTGAAAATTGTCATTATACTTAAAAAAATTTTTTTTTAATCCTCACCCAAGGATATTTTTCTATTTATCTTCAGATAGGGTGGGAGGGAGGGAGAGAAACATCGATGTGATAGAGCCACATTGACTGGTTGCCTGCCACATGACCCGACCAGGGCTGGGGATAAACCACAACCGGCGTACGTGCCCTTGGTGGGAATTAAACCCACAACTCATTGGTCCACGGGCTGACGCTCTAACCGCTGAGCCACACCAGCCATGGCGTCATTATACTTTATATTTCAACATTAGGTTTTGAAATTTTAGAGATATCTTTGATTTGTTGTATAAGAAGTTTGATCAGCCCTGGCTGGTGTGGCTCAATGGTTAGAGCATCAGCTCTCACACAGAAGGGTGGGTTTGATTCCAGGGCCCCAGTCAAGGCTCATGCGGGAGGCAACCAATTGATGTGTCTCTCTCACATCAATGTTTCTTTCTCTCTCTGCCCCTCTCTACCTCCCTTCCACTCTCTAAAATTCAATGGAAAATATATCCTCAGGTGAGGATTAACAAAACCAAACCAAACCAAAAAAGAACTGATCAGATGCATGCAGCTTCCAAATCTGAGGAAGGTCCTTTGATGTGAATGTGGAGAATTTTTACCATTTTATGTGCCTCATGAACCTAAAATACTTGAGTTCTAATTTTTATTTTCTTTCTTCTTCTTCCTCTTTTTCTTTTTGGATACGTGCTGTCGAAGTGAGCACTAATTTTTCATTTTGAAATAGACTTACAGGAAAGTTGCAAAAACAGTGCAAAGCATTCCAGGATAACCTTCACACAGAGTTTGCGAAAGTTAACATTTTACCCTATTTGCTCTATCATTTTCTCTCTCTCAATCTTTCCTTCACTCCTCTGCCTACTTTCTTTCTCTCTCTCTCTCTCTCTCTCCATCCATCCTCCCACCCACCCTAAGTACCTCATATAAATGGAGTCATAACAATATTTGTCTTTTTGTGGCTGGCTTATTTTATTTAGCGTGATGGACTCAAGATTCATCTATGTTGTAACATAAAACAGGATTTTCTTCCTTTTCATTTATTTATTTTTATAACTTTTTTTTTTTTATCCTCACCCGAGGGCATTTTTGCATTTATCTTCAGATAGAGCGGGAGGGAAAGAGGGAGGAAGAGAGAGAGAAACATCGATGTGAGAGAGACACATCGAGTGGTTGCCACCCACATGACCCCAACCGGGGCCGGGGACAAACTGCAACCGAGGTACATGCCCTTAGTGGGAACCGAACCCAGGACTCTCTGGTCTGCGGCCGACACTCTAACCGCTGAGCCAAACTGGCCAGGGCCATTTTTATAACATTTTTATTGATTTTTTTTTTTTTTTTGAGAGAGAGAGAGAAACATCGATGTGCCCAGCTGGTGTGACTCAGTGGTTGTGCGTCGACCCATGCACCAAGAGGTTGATGGTTCGATTCCTGGTCAGAGCACATGCCCAGGTTGTGGGCCAAATCCCCAGTGCAGGGCATGCAGGAGGCGGCCAGTCAATGTTCTCTCTCATCGATGTTTCTCTCTCTCTCCCTTCCTCTCTTAAAGAAAAAAGGAAAGAAACATCAGTGAGAGAGAAACATCGATTGGCTGCCTCCTGCACACCTGCTACTGGGGATCGAGCCCACAACCTGGGCATGTGCCCTGACCAGGAATGGAACCAGGGCCTCTCAGTCCATGGGATGGTGCTCAATCCATTGAGCCACACAGGCTGGGGGATTTTCTTCCTTTTTAAAGGCTGAATAATATTCCATTATATATATAGACTGAATTTTGTTTATCCATTCATCTGTGGATGGACATTTGGGTTGCTTCTACCTCTTGGCTACTGTGAATAATGCTGTTCTGAACATGGGTGTGCAAATATTCCCTTGGGATCCAGGCCATTTCTTTCTTAGAATATCCTGAATTTTGGGTTGTTTGTTGCTTCTTTATGATTAGATTTAGGTTCTGCATTTTTGGCAGGAGCACCTGAGAAGTAGTGAAGTATCTTCAGTGCATCCTGTTGGGAGGCACATGATATCTGTGTCCCATTCGTGGTGGTGTGAACTTCGATCCCTTGCATAGGGTGGTGTCTGCCACGTTTCTCTACTGTAAAGTTACTATTTTTATAATTAATAACTATTTTGTGGGGAGATATTTTGAGACTCTGCATATATCCTGTTTCTTGTCAAACTTTCATTCACTTGATGATCCTTGTCTGAAATTATTATTACTATGGTGATTACCAAGTAGTGACTTACAAATTTCATCGTTCCCTTTTTTAAAAAAATTTGTTGGCATTCTGCTGCAAGGAAAAGCTAACTCATCTCCCGTCCCGTACTCACGTATTCATTTTATTTACAGTTGAGTGGAGTTGGGGATTCTAATTTTTCTCAAGGTGATAATTTGTGATAATTTATTACTATTATTATTCATTTTGTTGCTCAGAATGTGCCAGCTTTGGCCAATGGAACCCTTTGAAGTAGGCTCTTGTGCCTTTTTTCACATATCCTTCTCATTTGCTCATGATTTGTATTTCAACATCAATGTTTCCTATGCTTCCCATCTTTAAACAGTGACCAATTATGGGTATACTAAATAACTGATATTAAATCCATCTGAAGCTGCATAATGGCCAAACCCATCACAGTGGTCAGTGATAACTCATCTGAGTGATAAGGCAGCCGAATGTCAGGAGTACACTCATCTTGCACCCTATCTTCTGTACACTTGATAACACACTCAGATGCTTTCAAGCTATTTTATGTTAGTGGAAAATGTATCGGTTGGGTCCTTTGGCAAGTAGATACTAAGATGGAGTTGGAAGCGCAAAAGATTTATTGGGGTAATGCTTGTGAAAAATAAAGGGAGGGGGTTGTAGGTCTGATGACTGCGGAAAGCAAGGGGGAAGGAAGTGGGAGTGGGGGGAGAGCCTCACACTTCTGGGTCTCTCTGAGCAGTCTCAGATGGCCCTGTGGGGAGCTCAGTGCAAAGCTCCCTGGAGAGGAGCCCCATCGTGGCAGAAATGGCCAGGTCCTCGTGCTCAGTCATCGCTTGGGAGCTGCCAGGAAGAGCATGGCCTCCATTCAGATGCTGCCTTGGACCCCGAGGGGCTGCAGCTGGAGGCTTATTTACCTGCACTCCTTGCAGCTGATACGTTTTTCTTTTCTTTTCTTTTTTAAAGGATGTTTATTAAAGCTGGGGACAGTAGAACAAGGAAGGGCCCAGGATAACAGGAGAGGGACTAGTGGGGAAATGAGCCTAGGTTGGTCTGCTTTGGCTCACTAAGAATTCAGAGAAAGGGGGGCCTTGGGGACAGGTTCAGGGGGTTTGCCTGGGATGAACTGCCACTGCCCATTGCTGCCCTGGCTGCAAGCCTCAGGGGGTCCCTTAGAGTCCAGGAGATGCATGCCTGTGGGGGAAAAAGGTGGGGAGGCATGGACACGCTCCTGGGAGGGCAAATGATCACTGGCACCTTCATCTTGAGGGGTTTTCAAGGCTGAGCATTTAGGGGAGGTCAGGTCTTAAGGGAGGATCTCAATAGAATACTTGTCAGCTTTATGCTGATGTACCAAAATGAGATTTATTCTCTCAATTTCATCTATCCTTGGATGTGACTAATTGGATTTCTGCTGTCTGTCTCCCTGAGTAGGGTGATTTAAGCTATTTACCCTCACCCGGCCGGTGTGGCTCAGTGGTTGAGTGTCTACCCATGCACCAAGAGGTTGCTGGTTCGATTCCCGGTCAGGGCACATGCCCAGATTGTGGGCCCAATCCCCAGTGAGAGGCATGCAGGAGGCAGCTAGTCGATATTCTCTCTCATCGATGTTTCTGTCTCTCTCTTCCTCTCTCTCTAAAATCAATAAAGAAAAAATGTTTTTTAAAAAAGCTATTTACCCGCTAGTTGAGGAGGGGAAGTGTAAACCATTTACTCTTAACTATCCCTGGCTTAGGAAAGATAGGATTTACTAGGTGGCTGCAAACGGCTATTTAACTGTCTGTCTCAGTCTCCCTATTCGGCTTGTCCTGGCTTACTGGCCTGTCTCCCTAAGACCCCCAGTGGATGCCTAAAATTGTAGATAGTACCAAACCCTATATATGTACAATGTGTTTCCCTATGCATACATACCTGTAATAAAGTTTAATTTATAAATTAGGCACATGAAGAGATTAACAATATCTCATAATAAAATAGAAATTTAAAACAATATACTGTAATAAAAGTTACATGAATGTTGTCTCACCTTTCAGGGGACCCCTTGCTGAAGTCTTTGTACTGCAATTGCATAGAAACCTCATTTTTTTTCATGTGCCCTTTATTTTGATTTTTTTTCTTATGACTCAAACTGTGCCCTGACTCACCCAGTGCCCTGACTCACCCACCTCCCTCTCCCTTAAACAAGTTTTTCATAAAGGGAGATCAGACTGGCATTCCTTTAAGGCTACCATAGGAAAAATATTTAAAGATTGTATTTATTTATTTATTTAATCCTTACCTGAGGACATTTTTGCATTTATTTTCAGATAGAGCGGGAGGGAGAGAGGGAGGAAGAGAGAGAGAGAAACATTGATGTGAGAGAGACACATCGAGTGGTTGCCACCCACACGACCCCAACTGGGGCCGGGGACAGACTGCAACCGAGGTACATGCCCTTAGTGGGAACCGAACCCGGGACTCTCTGGTCTGCGGGCCCGACGCTCTAACCGCTGAGCCAAACTGGCCAGGGGTGTATTTATTGATTAAGAAATTAAATATTGAAACAGAACTCTTTCTACTTGGAATGTGGATCCCATATAACACTTTTGTGACTCCCCGAGGTTTTAGTGGTCAATAGATAGGGAATACTGGGATAGATGTCAAACCTCTAGTCTGGAGTTTTATTTTATTTTTATTTTTCTTTATTGATTTTAGAGAGAGAGAAAGGGAGAAGGAGAGACAGATAGAAACATCAATGAGAGAGAACATTAATTGGCCGCCTCCTGCATGCCCCCCACTGGGGATTGGGCCCACAACCTGGGCATGTGCCCTGACTGGGAATTGAACCAGCGACTTCCTGATGCATGGGTCAACACTCAACCACTGAGCCACACTGGCTAGGCTAGTCTGGAGTTTTAAGTTAGAATCTTTGGTTTGCTTGAGAGGTGCCATAATAATCTCCAATATGAATGGAAAGAAATTGTAGCACAGTTCTCATTGCGATGCCAGCAGGTTGCACTCCAAGGGGCTTATCAAAGGCATGTCTCACCCAGTCTGTGGCCCCGAGCTCCTTGACTACCCAAGCTGATTAAATGTATGACTAAATACTATACCAGCAGCTTTATACCCAGATTCACTTAATATTGTAGTTCTAGACTTTAAGACTTTACAACGGAAAAGGACTGTTGAGATCATGAGATCATTCCAGACTTGATATGCAGAGAATTCCTCCTCAAAGTTATTAGGTTGGTGAGCTGGGACTGAAGCTTGGGCCCCCACAGAATCATAGGATCCCCCATCTGCAGTGCTAGTCAGAGACCACTAGTTTGATTGACAGCTCTTGTGGGGACCCTCTGCAAAGTTTTTGACCACTAGGCATGTAGCTGCTGCTGGGAATCCTAAGGTATCCCATTGTTGTTCGTTGTGGGACAGCTGAAGCTACCCTGCCTTTTGTCTTCCAGCAAGCAATTTGGTTTCAGCTCATGTGAGCAACAAAATGTATTTGTAAGTGGTTATCATTTTATCTCATAATCTTGTTCTCTATCTCACATCTAGTTCTTTAGCTATTCCTCACAGAACATGGCTTCCAGATGGCTTGAATATCCAGCTTTTCTTTCTCTGGAGGAACACGAATTTGTTAATGCTCCCCTAAAAGGTGTTACCCAGAACTGAACACAGTACTGAAGTATGGACTTAACACAGGCGATTACAGACCACTCCACTCTCTACTTTGAACACTACTCATTAATACAGCCCAGCTGCGATAGATTTTCAACATCTAGTCAGCAGTGTTTTCTAAAACTACATTAAAACAAATATTTTTCCTTGATCAAGCTCTATTTTTAGAATGTTTTCCACTGGGAGAAAGAAGTCTCATGAGGGGGACAGAGAAGGGAAAGAATGCCAGTTCTGCTGTGCCAATCCATGACTTGCACCACTCTGCAGACTTGCACACACCACTCACGTCAGCAGGCCTTGCAACACAGTGCCCATTCCCCACTTTCTCAACCCCTGCGCTCCCTGAGCTCCCATGCTCAGCAGAAAGTTTGGTTGTCAGCTTCTGTTCTCACCAAAGTCCTGAGTCAGGGACCTCGGTTGTTTTGCTCAGGTCTTGCCCTCACCTTTTTGTGTGTGCTGTAGGGAGGTTGTCGATCTGTTGAGGACACCGAGGGATGGAGACCAGATCACAGAGCAGTCAAGATGAGAAATGTCCGTTCGTACATCTCAGTCACCCATCTTGGGGAGCGCCTGGACAATGTCAAAATGCTCATCTTCATATATTTGTTGAGTACTTCATAGTGTTTCCAAGAGCGCTTTTATTCATACCAAAATTCATACTTGAGGTTGGCAGGGCAGCTATTATCCTCATTTTACAGATGAACCAACTAATTGCAACAGTGAGTGGTTATCTGTCCACCTCTGAGCCGTGTGGTTCCTGGAGCAGTTATGGGAGCTATTTCCAGTCCATGGTGTGAGCCATACAAATATAATCATTGCAAATATAATCATTCCTTATCAAACAAACATATACTGAACACCTCCTATGTGTCTGACACTATAGTAGGCCCTGGTGATACAAAGATGAACAGCTGTCACCCTGGTCAGTTTGGCTCAGCGGTAGAGCATTGGCCCGTGGATCAATGAGTCACGGGTTCGATTCTGGCCAAGGGCACGTACCTCGGTTTCGGTTCGTCCCTGGCCCTGGTCAGGGTCGCGCAGGAAGTCACCAGTTGATGTGTCCCTCTCACGTCAATGTTTCTCTCTCTCTCCCTTTCTCTCTCTCCCTCCCTCCCTCCCATTCTATCTGAAGATAAATAGAAAAATATCCTCAGGTGAGGATTAAAAAGAAAAACAGATGAATAGCTGTTCCTTGTTGTTGTTTTCTTTTTTTAGAGAGAGTGGAAAGGAGGGAGGGAGAGGGAGAGAAAGAAAAACATCGATGTGAGAGAGACATGTCGATTGATTGCCTCCTGCATGCACACCTGACCAGGGCCAGGGATCAAACCTGCAACCCAGGTATGTGCCCGTGACTAGGAATTGAACTCTTGACCTGCTGGTCCTCAGGCCGATGCTCTAACCACTAAGCCACTCCAGCCAGGGCCATCTGTCCCTGTTTTAAGTTGCTTACACTGTGAAGTTTATACTGATATTTCATTGAGAACAGTTAGAATCTTTGGAGAAACGGGAACAATGCTTAGAGAACATCTAGATGGCTTATCAGCAGATGAGGGAACTGGAGTCCAGAGAGGGAAGTCCTTCGACCTGGTATAGACAGGATCAGTTGTAGGGTACAGGCTCCCAGCTCCCAGCCCACAGCCCCTGCCCCACACTGTACTATCTCGCCCATGCCTCCCACCCCCACTGGATAGATAAGCTTTGGAACTCAGACAAGTCTGTCATGCCTGGCCTGTGTGGCTCAGTGGAATGAGCATCGTCCCATGGACTAAGAGGTCCCTGTTCGATTCCTGGTCAGGGCACATGCCTGGGTTCCGGGCTCAATCCCCAGTGGGGGTCCTGCAGGAGGCAGCCGATCGATGTTCCTCTCTCACATGGATGTTTCTCTCTCTCCCTTCCTCTCTCTCTCTCTCAAAAATCAATAAACACACACACACACAAAAAAAGAAATGTTTTTTGTCTTAGTAATTTTGAGTGCCTGGCTCATTTCGGTATTTGCAATAGACCTGATGGTGTCACTCAACATTAACTTCTGCCTAGAACCCAATTCTTCTGACATCATGAGGCAGACTCACTCTTCTGGTTGGCTTTGCTCTGTGCCGTGTAAAAACTGTGTTTACGCTGTTTTAAAGTCTGGAGTGGGCTTCTTAGCCCGAAGTTTGCATGTTTTAATGGGAACATGCTAGCTGCTCACAGATGTTTGAGGGCTGGAAGAGGGCACAGGCTTACTGTGTACCCAGCAGCAGAATGAGAGCTAGCAGGAGGAATTACAGGAAGATACATTTGGCTCAGTGTAAGAAATGTCTGCCTGGCTAGTAGCACTGTCTAATAATGGAACGAACCTTCTTTACTAGCCCCACCTTAGCCACTCAGCCATGTCTCTAACCTGCAAGCCTGAAAAATATCATTTAGCTGGGCAGCTACAAACCGAAGTTCTGCTGTGAAGGAAGACGGGGAAAGTGGCTATTGGAAAATGTGATGGTTAAATTTATGTGACAACCTGACTGGGCCAAGTGGTGCCCAGATAGCTGGTAAAATATTATTTCTGGGTGTGTCTGTAAGGATATTTCTGGAAGAGATTAGCATTTGATTTGGTGGACTAAGAAAAGCAGACGGGCTGCCCCAAGGCGGTGGTCATCATCCTATTTGTTGAGGACCTGAGTAGAACAAACAGGCAGAGAGAACGTTTGCTTTCCCTGCTTAAGCTGAGACATCCATGTCCTCCTGTCCTTGGACATCAGAGCTTCTGGGTCTCAGACTCAGATCAGGACTCATACCATCAGCCCCCACTTCTCAGGCCTTCAGACTCAGACTGAACCACACCGCCGGCTTTCCTGAGTCTCCAGCTGCAGACAGTAGATGTGGGACTTCTCGAGCTCCATAACTGCGTAAGCCAATTCTTACAATAAGTCTCCTCTTATAAGTACATACATACACATATGTTTCTCTGGAGAACCCTGACTAATACAGGAAGGCATGGAACCTCCCAAATATGTGATTGGTTTCACAGAGTTGGATGGAGTGGAAAAGTAGGAGGAATCAGGGAAACCCTCCTTAGATGCCACCACTTGGTTTATTCAGGGAGTGACAGGAATTCTGTAGAAGTCTGAAGTCTTGGTTTGCACAGAACTCCTGGCTACCAAATACTGAGCATACTATGTGCCAGGTACTCTGCTATGTGCTTCTCACAAGATAACCCTATTTTATAGGTAGGCACTGTCCCTGTGTTATAGTTGGCAAACCCATTCTAGTATAGCTGGTCAAACCCAAACTTAGGATGGATGATACATCAGTGAATATGAAGAAGGTCCTTTCTGCCCTGGCGGATTGTCCATTCTACTTCTCATTTCACCTGTTTCTTTTTACTACTAGAAAATCTTCAGCTATGATTGTAGCTCCTATGGGACTGTGCTGCCCCAGGGCTCATGGAGATGGCATGCTATTGAACACCTGGGGGAGGCTGCCGTTCTGTAAAAATGTATTATTAACAGTATACATTTGAGATTTATCTAATAATTTGAATGATGTGGAGATATAGGAGTATTTCTTCTTTTTCTCCTTTCCCTTTACTAATAAATTTGGACATCTTGAAACCTATCAGAGGTACACAAAAGGCCCAAGACCTCCTCCACATCTTTTTTTTTTTCCTTTTTAAGGCTGATTCAGTTTCATCTCATAAAACTGTTAGTTCTTTTTAAATTGGCTCTACTGTAGTAGTGACCATGAGCCTTTTCTGCATCCTAAGGCAGGTATGGCTAAAATGTAAAGGTCTGTGAATCTTTGCAAGGTAACTCTATTTTCATATGTTAAGCAGAGCTTTTCATTGGAGGGTCATTTGAAAGTTTTTAGTTATTAATCTTCATAATAGTTTCTTAAGATTATCCTTGTTCTTGTTCCCACATTATAACCAAATACTAAGTAATTTAGAGATTGTCATCGAAACCACTTGGATCCAAAATGTTGTCGTTGGCATTGCTGTTGGGAGGGACACTGAGCACTCTAGTTGGAAAGTAGCTTAATTGAGAGAAACCTGAAGGAATACCAGGCTAGTTGAAGATCTTGTATTTTGTTCCTTGCCCTACTAGCTCTGTTATCACAGGCAAATAAGGTAATATTTCTGTGTTTCAGCTTCATTAACTCTAAGAAAAAAAGGCAGGAATGTGTTTGAGAGAGAGAGAGAGGGAGAGAGAAAGATATGAAGGGACACAATGAAATTCAAAAGTGAATTCATAATTCTGACAAGGACCACATCTTACTTGACTTCTAATAGCCCCTGGTACAGGCAGCTCTCAGTGAATACTTGTTGAATGTAGAAACAAATGAGAGACCTTGACCTTTTTAGTTTCATGTGTTCTCTTGGACTCAGCAGAGATAACGTGGAGAACAATGAGATGGATACGGAATTCCCAGTTGACCTGCTCCCACTTATGGGACTTTTCTTACTCTCCCAGCATGGATTTATCCTTAGCCTGCATTTGGCATATAATCTTGCCTTATCTAACACCTCTATCTTAGTTCCCTATTTTTATTCTAATATTTTTATTATATTCTAAATGTACACATTTACATTTACCCCTCTGGCCCTAAATTACAAGCTCTTGGGCCTGGAAACGATTTCTTTGTAATACTCAGCACTGAACACAGCTATTTGATCACCTACTTCTCTTCCTGGCTGGACCCAGGATGATTGAGATTCCAGTGTAGCTTGGAATGTCCAGTGTAGCAGTGTCTGACACGTAGCTACTGCTTGTGAGCATCTAATAAATGCTAGGTACCAGAAGAAGATGGACAGAAAGCTTCTCGAGTAGTTATTCATCTTTGTGCCTCCTTTCCCATCAGAGAAAAAGGCTCAGCCTTGACCTCTTGGAGTCCTCAGTTGAATTCTGCATGCTTTTCCCTTCCTTATTTTGTTTTAAGCAAGCAATTTGGTGACAAAGATTACAAACCCATTGACATTCTCCCAAAGATCTGTGCAAAGCCCCAAAATAGAACCATTCCTCCCAAGTTTAAACATAGCTTGAGCTTGATTCCAGGTGCAGGATTCGTGCAAATTCTCTGTGTATATGTGTGTCATTTGCAAGAAGCAAAGGTGTTAGAAACACATGCAAATCTCGACTACCTTTCTGCCAATTCCCTTCTCTCTCAATGCCTGGATCTACACAATCTGTGCTTTGCTTTTTTTTTTTTCCCAGAATTTGAGCAAACTGAGCTATCATTGATGTTAATTTTTTTAACTTTTTATTTTGAAATACAGGAAGTTACAAAATAGAACACAGAGTCCCATGAACCCGTAACCTAGCTTTCTCTAACAATGACATCTTACATGACTGGAGTAAAATATCAAAACCAGGAAACTGACATTGGTACAATACTATTAACTAGACTACAGAATATTTATTTTTTAAAAAGCACAAATATTTTGAAGTCATAAAATAATACTCTGAAAAGAGTAGTCAGGTGTGATGCTGGATATGACACACCAAAAGGCAATTTTAAGAGCATGCTCCCAGCCCCGGTTGGTGTGGCTCAGTTGGTTGGGTGTCGTGCCGTGCACCGAAAGGTTGCTGGTTTGATTCTGGGTCAGGGCACATGCCTTGGTTTAGGCAGTCAATTAATGTTGGGCTCTCACATCAATGTTTTTCTCTCTCTCTCCCTCTGCTTTCCTCTTTAAAAAAATAAAAATATTAAAGAAAAGAAACAAAGAGCATGTTCCCAAGCTCAAGGGTGTGCCCTGAGGAAAGGAAAGGCCAGCAGGAAGTGGAGCAGCATGGACTGGGCAGAGGGAAATGGAAACTTGCTGGATGGTTCAGTGGGTCTGCAGTTGCAGTTTGTGTCTATTCATCCAGAGCCAGCCTGTAGCCACAAAGAAACTGTCCTCACATCCCTGTGATACAGCATATAAGTCTACTTGACTGGAGAAAAGTGTATATGACATCTGTAGAAAAATAATGATTGTTTAAAATAGACTTTACTTTTTAGAACAGTTTTAGGTTCACAGAAAAATTGAGAGGAAAGTATAGAGTTCCCATATACCCTTTGCCTGCGCACATACACAGCTTTCCTCATTATCAACATCATTTTTTTTAAGGTTGCATTTTTTTAAGGAGGCATCTACACCGACACATCATCATCTCCCAAAGTCCATAGTTTACATTAGGGTCACTCTTGGCATTGTACATTCTATCGGTTCAGACGAATGTATAACAACATGTATCCATCATTGCAGTATCATACAGGATATTTTCACTGTATGATACTGTAATGAGTAGTTTCACAGAGTAGTTTCACTGTCCTAAAAATCCTCTATGCTCCACCTACGTCCTCCCTTCTTCCTCCCTAATCCCTGGCATCCACTGATCATTTTACTGTCTTCATAGTTTCGCTTTTTCATAGTTTTGCCTTTTCCAGAATGTCTTAGAGTTGGAGTCATACAGAACCTTGTCAAATTGACTTCTGTTACTTAGTAACATGCATTTAAGGTTCCTCGGTGTCTTTTCATGGCTTAATGGCTCATTTCTTTTTAATGCTGAGTAATACTTCATTGTCTGGATGGACCACAGTTTATTCACCTACTGAAGGGTATCTTGGCTGCTTTCACATTTTGGTGATTATGAATAAAGTTGCTATAAACCTAATTGTGCAGATTTTTAAAAAAATTTTTAAATCCTCACCCGAAGACATGCTTAGAGAGAGGAGAGAGAGAGAAAGAGAGATCCATGTGAGAGAGAAACATCCATCAGTTGCTTTCAGAGAGGAACCAGAACCCAGGTATGTGCCCTGATTGGGAATCAAACCTGCATCCTTTTGGTGCACAGAACAATGCTCAACCAACTGAGCCACTCCAGCTGGGCTCATTGTGCAAGTTTTGAATTGGGTTTTCAATCAGCCAATGTGGCATTGTGTGGATGTTGGTGTCTGTGTTCCCATTCACGTATGAGGGATAAGCATTAAAAAAAAAAAAAAGGTTGCCCCTCTCCCCTGTCTTTGGATGGGTGACGTGAGGGTTTATTTTGGTCTTTTTTTTTTTTTTTTTTTTATCCTCACCCAAGGACATTTTTTCATTTTTTTGTTCAGACAGAGTAGGAGGGAGAGAGAGAGAGAGAAACATCGACGTGAAAGGGACACATCGAGTGGCTGCCACCCGCACAACCAACCAGGGCCGGGGACAAACCGCAACCGAGGTACATGCCCTTAGCGGGAACCGAACCCGGGTGTCTCCGAACCGCAGGCCGACGCTCTAACCGCTGAGCCAAACTGGCCAGGGCGATATTTTGGTCTTTTATTTGGCGTTTCACTGCACTCTCTTAGACAGGATGGTTCATGGGAACAAATGATGACACTTTGTGTCTAATTAGCATCTCTGATAGCTCATTGCCACACCTTGTTCTTTTCTGATTCTCTTACTGGGGGAGGTGGGTACTAGCCTGGTTTAACTGTTTCAATCTGGCTAGCTGGCACTGAATCATGGAAATGGAGTTACTTTGTGCTGTTGTTATGGCAGCATCAGGGTGCAGGGGTAAGAGTTATGAAATGGTGAGAGGGAACTGGGCAGAGAGAGGTTATGGAGAAAAACCGCTTCTACCATCTGTTGTCTGCCTCTAGACCTAGCTAAAGAATTCTCTATGAACACCTCCACCACGCACTACTTACTGCACAAGAAGCTCTTTCTCTGTGCTTTCCTGCCAAACACCTCAACTGTTCTGCGTGAGATGGGCTGAATCAGTGTGGTCTTCCCCTTCAGGACTCCACTCAGCGCCCTAGGATTAGGATGTGTCCATTATGAGTCCCCTGGGGAAACTTGTCAGTGTCAAGTAGGGGACAATTTTTCCTAACTCGCTGTGTTTCTTGGCCTAGTTCCTTAACCCCTCTAATCTCTAAACCTCCCTTTACTCGCTTAAAACAAGACTGAATTATCTAGCCTTAATGGTGCCATGGACCATAGAATCTCCTCCAGGTACTTGGATCTGTCCTGTCTTAAAAGTACCTTCGTATTAGAGAAATTTTTACTCTCTGTAGCCTTTTCCGAAGGAGTGAGTTGCTGATCTTAGGGACCAGAAAGTTGATAAAAAGCCCTAGACAGTTTGGTGAAGGGGGGGCCATTAGCAGAACTAGGGGAAGAGTTACACAGATGTCTAAACCATAAACTCTGAACCAGTACATTCAGTTGCAGTTGGGTTGTTTATTTATATTTATTTATTTAAATCCTCACCTGAGGATATGTTTTACTGATTTTAGAGAGAGGGTAAGGGGGGGAGAGAAAGAGAGAGAGAGAGGGAAAGAGAGAAAGGAAGGAAGGAAGGAAGGAAAAGGAAGGAAGGAAGGAAGGAAGGAAGACATTGATGTATCCATCGGCTCCCATGTGCACCCAACCCTGCCCCTACAGGGGATGGAACCAAACCGGCACCCTAGGTCTGTGCCCTGGCCAGGAATGGAACCCGCAGCCTTTCTGTGCACAGGACATTGCTCCAACCAACTGAGCCACACCTGCCAGGGCTGGGTTGTTTATAAATGGTTTTGCACTTAAGTAATCTTATCTTCCATGGGGTGCTACCCTAATTTACTTTGAAGGCCGCAAGCGTGACACCAATTCAAGCTGCCTTCTTTGTTTTAAAGTTATTTTAAGTGTGAATTTATCCTTGCCTCCCACGCATTCCCAGTTTGTTTGCACTTAGACATCAGAAGTGGGAGGGCGATTAAGTGAACTTCCATTTGCCTACTCCCCATCAGATGCAGAAAGTGATGAGGAAGAACTCAGTCTTTGCTCCGCAGCAATGGCCGCCTAAGGCGTTATTGACACACCGGCAGGGAAAGTGTGCGAGCGCTTAAGCTGGCATCTTCGAGTTAGGTCTACTGCCTCGTGCCCCCAGAGCTGGACCTTGGACAGACACGTAATTAAGTCTGTAGATTAAAGATGTGCCTCCAAATTTTGGTCCTCACACTCCCTAAGCTGACACCCACCACAGTTGTTTGAGGGTGGTAGAATGCCGCCTCGTCCCCTTGCCCTGTTTGTAAGTATATGTAAAAAAAAAAAAAAAATCGGTGGGAAAGTAGCAGGCATGCAGGTACACTGTGGATCTTCCTGGGGAGGCAAGTGTGCAGGCATCTAGGGGTGCAGCTGCAGTCATACGCACAGCCGGCCCCCTTCCTGACTCTAGCGAAACCCTGGGCAGCAACTTTTCCCGGAGGCGCCGGCGCTCGCTGGCGAAAGCTTTTCTCTTTAATCAGCGCTCTCTTCAAGAGTGGTGTGGGACTCTTCCTGGGGCGTTTAGGGTGTCATCTCTGGCATTTGCTCCCACTGCAGAAAAACAAGTCCAATGCAATGCACTCGGGTTTCTGAACAGTTGCCGAGCGCCGAAACCCGACAGTCAGCAAAGCTGTAGGAGGGAGCGCAGGGACTCCGGGGAAGGCTGGGCGCAGGAGGCGGGGGAGGGGGTGGGGGGACGAGGGCCCCCCTCCCGGCGGGTGTGGCTCAGCGCTCCCAGCCCCTGGGAGGGCTGGAGTGCTGGGAAGAGGGGAGGCCCCGGTGGGGCGGGGCACGAGCAGCTGTGCCGGCCGCAGCTGTGCTGGCTGCAGGAGAGCGGGCACAGCCCCAGCGGAGCCATGTGGGACGTGAGCGACGTGTGGCAGCAGCCTCCGCTCCGACTATTCCGCTGCAGTGTGGGGTTCAGGGAGCGCCGCCTACTTCCTTGCAATCACAGCCCAACCCCTGCTTGAGGTATGCACCTATGCAAGGCAGGGCAGCGCTGCTGTGCTGATGCATCGCGCACATCCATGTAACACCATCGTGCCGGTGGCAGTTCCCGCGATAGTTATTATGGGGCTAATAGGTAATCAATTGCAGGTCACAATGGGATCTAGTTTTATTTACTCTTCTACTAGGAGAGATAAAGGCATATTGAAAATATTGTAAATGGTGACTGAGAGAAACCAAGACACTTGGGTCCATCTGGGTCCTGCCTCCGGGGCTTTACCGCCCCCTCCTCAGGCGCTGCTAGGGTTCCAGATCGTGGGACTGGTGTTGGGAGAGCAATGTTCAGGACAAGTCAAGGTTTCTAAGGGATTCAGGAAAAGTGGGCGGGGTGGGGACGAAGGGCCAGGGAAGCCCCCTGCCACGGGCCCTCTCAGCATCCTCCCTCAGGCTTCTCTCTCTCCAACCTTTAACATTAGGCCGAGTCTTCAGCTTCACTGTGCCTGACGCGGGTTGTATGTTAAGAATGCAGAGTACTGGGGTCCCACTCCCAGAGAGGCCATCAGTAGGATGCATTTTAACCAACATCCTTGGAGTTTCGACTGCACGGGTCCACGGACCACTGGATGGCGCCGCTCCTTTCCTCCCAGCACAGTGGAGGTGATTTTTCTGGGAAGCCGTGCCCGTCGCTTTTAGGGGATGATAGGAAGAGGCTCATGGAGTCTAGGACCTTCAGCCAAGGCTGGGTTTGGGGCGTTATCTGCAGGAGCAGGGCGCACTACCGAGGCTGGCCTGCAGGGGGCACCAGCAGGCCGCCTCCTGGCTTGCCCGCCCCACCCGCCCTCTCTCCACGTGAAGAGAGGCTGGAACCTGAAGAATGCGTTCCCGCCCCGAGGCTGACGTATGCGTCGCTGCCGGCCGGACTCTTAAAAACCCAGGCGGAGCGCGAGGCATCCTAGCAGAGCCGGAGAGGAGGCGAGCAGCCTTACACCGTGGAGGACTCGAGCTGGCGAACGGGGACTGCGGCGGCTGTCACTGCTCTCCGAGCATCCCGGGGACTTCTTGAGTAGACGAGCCCGGCCCTGCGGGAGCTGCGGGTGCATCCCCAGACCTCCGCCCCTTTCGAAGCGCTCGTGGACCCTCACGCCCCGGGCGAGCGTTCGTCACTTAGCACAAAGCACGTTTTCAAAAAGCAGCGCCAGGGAGAGCGCCCGGGCCGCGCTCCCGCGCACAAACTCCCTCTTTTCCTTTGTTTCTGGGGGGTCGACACGCCGGTCTCTACCCCAAGTGTGAATTCTTCTCAAGGGGAGGGCAGGCCGAGTCTAGGCTGTGAAGATGCCCCTGGAGCTGACTCAGAGCCGGGTGCAGAAGATCTGGATCCCGGTCGACCACCGTCCCTCGCTGCCCAGATGTGAGTGCAGATGTATGCAGGGGGTGGGCTGCCGGGGAGCCGCGCCGCGTGGAAAGCGAATCCATTGTGCGGCGGGCGCTGGTGAGGCGCTTTTGTACCGACTCCTCGCCTCCCTCCACGGCTGTGTCTGCTGGCTGGGGCCGGGCGCCTTCGGCTCCTCCCCGGAGCGCGGGGCGGGGCCGGCGGTGGCGCGGGGCCCGGGCGGCTCAGGCTGCTGCGCCGGCGCTGCGCCTCTCCCGGCGGCGGTCGGCCGCGCGCTGGCTCGGCCGGCTGCACCGCTGTGCGGCACCAGGCTCCCGCCGCGGAGCGCCCGGGGAGCCGGAAACAGAGAGCGCGCCGGGGCCTCGGCCCCGGAGCAGTGCCAGGAGTGGCAAGCTCAGGCACTGCAGAGAGCCTTTGCTTCAGGACCCTTGAGAAGGGACACCTGCTTGTGCCCCAGTCTCGGCTATCCTCCCGGGCGCCCGCTGGGCTGAGTCCGGCCGAGGGACGTGGCCGCTCGTACGCACAGCGTCACCTTGGATCTCTCCCATCTCTACCTTGCCTCCTCCTCTCTGTCCCTCTCTCTTTACCTCTATTTCCATCGCCTCTCACAGCCCTTCTCTATATTTGTCTCCTCTCCTTGCCTCTCGGTATTTCCATGTTCTCTCAGTCCTCTTTTCTATACATTTCTATCTCATCTCATCTTTATATTTCCATCTCCCGTATCTCTTCTCTTCTTTACATTTCTGTTCTCTCTCTCCCTCTCCCTCTCCCTCCCTCTTTCCCTCTATAGTATTTCTATTTCCTCTCTCTGTGCTCCCACTTCTAGCTCCTGTGCTGGGGGCCACAAGAGAGCTTGACCTGGAACCAAGCCATTGCCCCGGTTTTGGGGAGGGTCTGTGGAACCCTGACTGCACAGTTGGCAGCGTTTCACGTGCGCGTGCACACACACTCTACCATGCTCAGAATTTGCCGGCAGTTCACCAACCCGCCGTCATTGGCCATCAGTGCTTTGGAAAGGTTTACCTGAGGTTCTATTCCTAGCTATGGAGAGAGTCTTAGCCTCTTAAAAGGATGGTTCCAATGGTTTGAAGGCTACACCACTCCTCCAGGTAACCTGCCCAGGAGCCCACCAGTTGGGTGGGGTAGAACCCAAGCGGTGGGTGTTTTGCCCCAGGCGGGGTTAGATTGTCTGAGAGGTAAACATGGGATCCCAGGTGCAAACCCTAGGAGTGGTTTCTAGGCATCAGCGACAGCAGGAGGTGGCCTGCTGGCCTTCACATTTCTCAGAGGATGGTTATCAAGGCCAGGGTGACAACTCAACACAGCTCACCGCGGTGGGCTTTCCTCAGGTGTGAATCACTGCCCTCATCCCCCACCCCTACCTGCCCAAGGAGGTGGGGAGAGCTGGCCCTGTGGTGCTCCTTGGTCATACGGGCGATGGGGACCTGGCAAGGCACTCCTGACACTGGGGGCTGCTCCTCCACCAGCTTGTCACCTCTGCTGGACCTGAAAGATCTGGGAACCACAGAAGCCTTAAGGAGAACTAGGTAGCCGGGGGCTTGGCAGGTGTGCTTCTTTTAGATATACTCTTTTTTAAATAAGAAGAATAATTTATTGTTTTTTAGAGGGAAAGGGAGAGACAGAGACAAACATCGATGTGAGAGCATAACATGGATCGGCTGCCTCCTACATGCCCCTCACTGGGGATCAAGGCCGCAACCTGGCAACCCTTTGGTGCACAGGACAATGCCCTGCTATCTGAGCCACACTGGCCAGGGGTAGATATGCTCTTAAATAGCTTATAAACTGGGCTGACCACAGTCTGCTGGTAGTTTTATAAAACCTATTGGTGTTGAGGAATGCAGTGCCTCAAGTCCTGAGGGAGATTTGGCTACAGCGAGATACAGAAACAATCCATCCCTTTGTGACTTGGAATAAACTATATTTACAGAGCACTTTGTAAACTGTAATTGGTCATATGAATATAGATTGGTTTTATATATATATATATATATATATATATATGTACAGATGTATATGTAAATGCATGCATTTGTACGTGTATGTACACACATGCACATTGAGTAGTCCTTTGAGGTTCGTGGTGGTGGGCTGAGGTCTGGGAGGAATGACCCTGAGGTTCCATGCAGAGGGCACTGAGATTGGCTGCATTCGCTCAGTCGTGTGATTCTGAGAGACACAAGTGTGCAGTGATGCTTCCTTCCTCCAGGCATCAGAGACCCATCCATTAGACTCTCTCAGCCTGCACGTCTCACACGCAGATGAGAGATTTGCCTAAAAATCCCTGTCAAAACCATTCAGGGCTTGGGGTGGGGGTGGGGGAGGGATGCTAAAGCTGATGGATTAATTCTCTCTCCCCTCCTACTTCTGGAATTCTGAGTGTGGTTCTGAGGTGTAGTCTCAGACAAGTTCTTCCTTATAAAAATATCTGCAGCCTGAATAGTTATTACATGCCCTTATTTCAAGTAGCAGTGTCTTTCGTGGTTTATATAGCCACATTTGTCTCTCATCGGAATAAAGAAAACAAGGTATTTTTTCTTGGCCTCTTTCCTGATCCACTCACCTTCTTTAATGGCCTTTGGAACACTGGGTGGATTTTCTTCCTCTTAAACCTGTTATCATCTTTCTAAGTGGCATCCTAATTGGGGGTCTACAGCAGATTCCTCTGAGGGCATGAGTAATGTTATTGTTTATGCGCAAAGAACAATAAACCATCAGAAAACCCCAGATTGATTCGTTTAATATTTCTGCCTCTGAAATACATCCATTGTATGTCCTGTCAGTATACCCACATCATGGTAAATGCTTCTTACAAAACCTGCAGCTTCTTTAAATAAGTGGGACAACAAATTGATGTTTCTCTCTCTCTCTAATACCAATTTTAAAAAGAACATCAGTTTTCTCATCTGTCTACTGATAGAAGGGCTTTCTTCTCAGCAGGGGCTAATACTACTGATGGTATTCTAACTTAAAGAAGGAAGATAAGGGGTGTTTAAGAGAAATCCCTACCTATGCATGGGTGACCACTACAGTTGATTCTTGGCCCTAGCTACACATTAGAATAATTTTGGGGACATTTTAGGGGGAAAGATTCCACATGGATACTCCAAACCAAGTTAGAATTGCTACAGGGGAGGCCTGGGCATAGGTTCAGCCACTGGTGGAGAATCACTAATTTAGGAAAAAGCACGTAAAGAATTTCAGGTGAGAGAGACTTCGGTGAGCCCCAGCCCTGTCCCTTAGTACTTGTGCAGTGGGCCCTCTCCTCACTAGTGGGTCTTCGTTTCCTCATCTGGAGTGATGAAAGCCATAAAGGCTGATGCTAACCTAGGCCACTATAGAAAGCATTTCCCATGTATTATGTTGTGGTTAATTCTCCCAAGAAACTTTGTGAAGCAGTATCCCTCCATTCACTGAAAAGGAAAGTAAGACAGTGAGAGATCAAGTAACTTGTCCGAGGTCCAAAGAAGCCGTGGGAACTAGCTTTGAACTCTTTATTTGACTCCAGACCCTGCCCTCTGAACCATTATGCTATTGTATTGCTTCCCAAGGTTGTCAAATGATTCACTAAAACGCCCTGTGCCCTGTCCCTCACTGCGTTGGCAGAGACCATGTAGGGTTGGGAGGGCCATTCATTGGACAAAGATTAGTTAGGCATGTGTTAAAGTGTGCATGCAAAGTAATGACCAAATAGTACAGAAGAGCTTTTGAAAGAGGGTTGGCTTAGCTGAGTTCTCCCCACCCCCCAAAGCCTCAAGCACACCCCCCTGCGGCAAGCTCACTTAGATGTTGGTTCTTAACATTAACTAAGCTGACTCTTTGGGCTGATGTGATTCCAGAAAGAGTTTATGTCCAGCAG
Source organism: Tadarida brasiliensis (assembly GCA_030848825.1). NCBI lineage: Eukaryota > Metazoa > Chordata > Mammalia > Chiroptera > Molossidae > Tadarida > Tadarida brasiliensis. The sequence goes on from CM061257.1 coordinate 89,859,868, forward strand.
ACAGTAAAGTGTTTGCTATCACTCTCTGAGCCTGCATTTCATTCTCCCAGGGCCAAGTGCATGCAGCTAGTTTCCCAGAGAGCCCTCTTAGGTGATGGTGTAACTGCAGGGTCATAGCAGGTCTTTCTGTACAGAGTTTGGTGAGCCATTGCCTGGTGGGAAGTGGGTTTCAGTGGTTACTATAGACACAAAATGATCAAACTTCCATCAGGCAGTGCTGGGGACTGACCCCATCTGCATGGGTCTGTCTTTTTATTTTTAATTTTAATTTTTATGTTTTTTATCCTCACCCGAGGACATTTTTTGTATTTATCTTCAGATAGAGCAGGAGGGAGAGAGGGAGGAAGAGAGAGAGAAAAACATCGACGTGAGAAAGACACATCGAGTGGCTGCCACCCACATGACCCCAACTGGGACTGGGGACAAACTGCAACCGAGGTACATGCCCTTAGTGGGAACCGAACCCGGGACTCTCTGGTCCGCGGGCCAACGCTGTAACCGCTGAGCCAAACTAGCCAGGGCTGTCTTTTTATTTTTATTGATTTCTTTTTAGCGCGCGAGAGAGAGGGGGGCAGGAGAGAGAGGAACATTAATTGGCTGCATCCTGCACCGCCCCCCCCCCCCACATTGGGGAGCCAGTCTGCAACCCAGGCTTGTACCCTGACTGGGAATTGAACCTTCGACCTCTTGGTGCATGGGATGATGCTCAACCAACTGAGCCGCACCAGCTGGGCTGCATGCATCTGGTGTGCCCCTTCCATTTGTGCCCCCTCAGACTTGTCATTGAAGCAATAACTTACCCATTTGTAGAAAAGAACACAAATGACTTGGCATCTTTTTGAGGTTAGCATTTTGGAGTGTTTCTGGGTAGAAGAAAACTTGTAGGAAGGATGCGAGCAATAGCAAAATATCTTCCAATGGTTTATTTTACTTTCTGAGCGTGAGTCGTGGGTGTTAGTGTGGTTGGTGAGGACAGCTGTCGCGTGCCTGCTTGTGTCAGCATGTTACACGTTATCAGAGAAATTGACAGGTAATACATTATCATATTATGTAGGTTAACCTGGGTTGCAACTTTTGTCCTTCTGACTGACCACTTTCAGGATTGGCTACTCAGGTCACCATAGGTGCTGCTCCCCGAGCTCACCAACTGGCCTCCTAGTTATCATTCCTTCCTGTATTCATTTACATGTAGGGAACTAGCACATGCAACCATTGTGCATGATATACTAAGAAATGATGCAGCTGGCTGTGGACAATCAGGCCTCACCTCAGGTGCTACTCAGGGATGCTGACGCTGGCTACCCAGTTCAAACCCACCCCCACAGCCACCGCCTGTCCCCATGCCAGCACTCTCTAAAGGGGCGTCTGCCCTGCTCTTGTCACAGCATTTATCACGCTCTGAAATGACCTTGCGCTTTCGTTTGCTTGTGTATCATCTGCCCCCACCCCAGACCAGATGCTTCTGAGCACAGGGATGGTGTCCCCATATGCTTTGTGCTCACAGGGGACCCAGCACGTCTGTCCTTGAGTGAGTGTAGTGACATTAGAGAATTGAGGGTGAGCCTAGAACTTGGTGACTTTCTGTGAGTTCTTACTCAAGTGATGGCCTTAACCACGAATGACACTTTTAGCCTGAGCGTCCCCCTCCACCATCTTCCATCAAGGTGTTTATAGTCTGTTAACCCAGTGGTCTTTTTTCTTTTTTAATCCTCACCCGAGGATATTTTTCCATTGATTCTTTTAGATAGAGTGGGAGGGAGGGAGAGAGAGAGAGAAACACACATCCGTGTGAGAGAGACACATCGATTGGTTGCCTCCCGCAGGACCCCAACTGGGGCTGGGGATTGAACCCAAACCGAGGTACGAGCCCTTGACTGGGAATCAAACCCTTGACTCTGGTCCATGGGCTTACTTTGTAACCGCTGAGCCAAACTGGCCAGGGCTTCTTTTCTTTTTTTTTTTTAATCCTCACCCGAGGACACTTTCCCATTTTTTGTTCAGACAGAGTGGGAGGGAGAGAGAGGAAGAGAGAGAGAGAGAGAGAGAGAGAGAGAGAGAGAGAGAGAAACAGAGAAACATCGATGTGAAAGGGACACATCGAGTGGCTGCCTCCCTCACTACCCAACCAGGTGCCGGGGACAAACTGCAACCGAGGTACGTGCCCTTAGTGGGAACCGAACCAGGGTCTCTCTGGACTGCAGGCCGACGCTCCAACCGCTGAGCCAAACCGGCCAGGGCTCTTTTCTTTTTTTTAAATTGATTTTTAGAGAGAGAGGAGGGGAGAAGGAGAGAGAGAGAGACATCCGTGTTTCCCTCTCACATTGATCGGCTGCCTCCTGCACGCCCCCTGCTGGGATCGAGACCACAACCTGGACCTGACCAGGAATTGAACTGGCAACCTTTCAGTGCATTGGACGATGCTCAACCAACCGAGCCACACTGGCCAGGGCCCAGTGGTCTTCAAATGCTTGCTTACTTACCCCTTTAACATACTGAACATGTCCCTATCCTCACATACACATTGACATTGACATCTAAGTTGATGTCTAAATACATCTAAGTATAAAAAGTTTTTTTTTTTTTTTTTTTTTGTATTAAACATGTGTCTAAGATGAAATGAAACACACAAGTACTTTTTGGAAAATCTTGTGTCAAAACTCCGTACTTGTGTTTCCTAGTCTCTGTGCTGTTGGGAAGAAGAGGAAAAGGCAGAGCTCCTGGGAGGGTGGTGTGAGAGGTAGGAAGCGGCTCTCCTTCTCATGGGTTAAAAAAAGGGCTGCAGAGAAGAAACTGAGGGTCTGGGAAGAACTGAAGCAGGGGCAGGTGATTATAGGACCACAAAGGTGCTTGAGATGTGCTGTGACTTTTAAAAAGAGAGGGGAGCCTTGGCCGGGTGGCTCAGTTTGTTGAAGTGTTGTCCCATACACCAAAGGGTTGTGGGTTCAGTTCCCAACCAGGGCACATACCTAGGTTGCAGATTTGACCCCCCAGTTGGGGCATGTAAGGAGGTAACCGATTGATGTTTTCTCACATCTCTCTCTCTTTCTCCCTCCCTTTCTTTCTCTCAAAAAACAAACAAACAAAAAACCCCCCAAAAAACTCAATAAAAACATATCCTTGGGTGAGGATTAAAAAAAAAAATTATGACATGTTAAGCTATTTAAAAAATAAAATAAAAAAGAGAGGGAGGGATGATGGGAGACTAAGACGCAGAGGTGTAGTCAAAAGCGGGCTGGTTTTGCTCAGCAGTTAGAGCGACCCAAAGGGTCTCCGGTTTGATTCCTGGTCAAAGGTACATACCTGGGTTACAGGTTCACTCCCCAGCGCCCCTGTCAGGGTCATGTGGGAGGCAACCAATCGACGTGTCTCTCTCACAGCAATGTTTCTCTCTCTCTCTCTGCCCTTTCCATTCTAAATGGAAAAATATCCTCGGGTGAGGATCAACAATAAATAAATAAATGAATGAAATGTTTTGTGTTTTTTTTTTAAGTTTTTGTGTGTTCCCTGCTCTATTTGAGACCCAGGAGCGGCTGGGCCCAGGAACAGCCGCAGCCACCTTTGGCAGCCCCCACTGCGGCTCCTTTGAATCTTATGCAAGAAGCCAAAGGAATGGGAATAATAATTTCTGTTTTGCCAAATAAGGGACTGATGGTTTATTTGGATTTGAGATTCAACCTGGTTTTTCAGCTTAAGATATGTACTCTGCCGTGTCTTTGTTTTTTTTCCCTGCCAAAGCATCTACTGCCAGAGGAGATTTGGAGATTTCTGTGTATGGTTAGTGGGTAGTAGTAATCCCCAATTTGATAAATCAGTTAATATCTGTCTCCTCTTCCTTGGCACGAGCCCAGCGGTAGTATTCCATGCATGTGCACAGCTCAGAGATTGTGTGTGTGTGTGTGTGTGTGTGTGTGTGCGCGCATGCTCTTGGGAGCAGTAGCTTGATGGGAACATCAGATAAGACCAGGGTATGTGTGTGTGTGTGTATGTGTGTGTGCTCTTGGGAGCAGTAGCTTGATGGGACATCAGATAAGACCAGGGTGTGTGTGTGTGTGTGTGTGTGTGTGTGTGCTCTTGGGAGCAGTAGCTTGATGGGGACATCAGATAAGACCAGGGAAAAACCAGTGGCTTCGGGGAAGGATTAGTAGAGTATTGTTTTGGGGTACAAGTGAGAACACTTTCCTCATGTGTCACCTGCAGCGGCCACAATGCATACAGCAGGGTATGTCTTATGTCCCCGTTGTTTTTTTGAGAGCTGGTCACTTTTCTCTGCTTGCCCCTTGGGACTCAAGAAAGCTCATTGGTGCTTCTTTGCTCCACTCATGTGCTCATGTGAGACAAGGAAATTTCTAGGCTCTTATTTGTTCCTGGCTCCTGGGATCTGAGGAATCCTAGCCCCAAGCTTTTGTGGCTCCTGAATGTGTCCTGGCCTCCTGCTGGCCTTTTCCCCTCCTCCTCGTCCTCCTCACTTTGCATGGAGGTCGCTGATGGTCTCAAACAATGAAACAAACAGCCCCTCTGTGTTGTGCTTGCTTCCTCCTTGCCCCTAGCCTACAGGTCCAGGGGGCAGATCCTAGAGTAGCATGGTGGATGTTTGGACACCTGACCTCAGTTTGGTCACCAGGCCGAGGGTGGGACTGTGTGGGGGCACATCCAGCTTAAGAGGAGGAGTCTTCCTTCAGCCTGTGCTTGTCAGTGGCCTGGTGGCTTTCCCTCCTCCCCCACCTGGCACTCACCTATTAGAGAGAGACAGAGCCCCTGTCTAAATCTGGTGGCTGCCTAGATTTGCAGTGCAACCTGAATAGCTTTGCCTGCACCCTTGTGGCTGGTGCCTGGGAAGCAGTGCTGCATGGCTGATGAGGAGAGCTGGGCTGACCGTGGCAGCCAGTGAGCTCTGAGCAGCACTGCTGGGCTGGGGGTGGGCAGATGGCCAGTCTCTTGCTCCCAATGGGCAGCCCCTGGCTCATGTGTGCAGTCATCACCAGGATGCTGGAGTTGCCTGAGAGTCTCAGGGGCAAGACGCCAGCCAAGGAAATACTGTGGGTTAAATGTCCAGAGCAGGGCTCTTTAGGCTGCGTTCTTAAAACACAATGAAAAATACTTCTCCTTGGTGTTTGTCTTAATTGAGATTCTGAAGAACATGGGACATAGTTAAACAGCAAAGCCAGGAGGAGATTCACAAGGCAAGACCTTTTGGGTTTCCTGGGGCTCTGCCGGGGCTTAGTGACCTGGAGCATCTGGGACTCTGTTACCTGCCTTTTTTATTTTTATTTATTGATTTGAGAGAGAGAAAGAGAAACAGAAACATCGATTTGTTGTTCCACTTATTTATGCATTCATTGGTTGATTCTTATATGTGCCCTGATTGGAGATTGAACCCGGAACCTTAGCATCTCGGGATGATGCTCTAACCGACTGAGTTACCTGGCCAGGGCTTGACCTGCCATTTCGTAAGCAGGGCCCTGGCATCAGTCAGAACTTGGCAGAAAAGGGCAGGAGAATCTCAGGGACAGAGGAATTTATCTGTCATCCTCTATGGGGGTAGAACAGCATTCTGGGTCCCTGACCTACTTTCATTTGATAAAGTCTTAATTTTAAAAATTTTCTTCTTTAAGATCATTTTTAGGAAGGTCACCCAGACGTGCCCTGTGGAGACTGGGAAACTGGTGATCGCCTCTCTCTGCATTTCAACTATAGAGGCCCCACCCCCCATGCCCCACTCCTACCTGCCACCTCTCAATTTACATATTGCATTTGGAAACACCTCTCCTACTGTTGACTTCATCCTACTTGGTGTTGGGGAGTGCCTTCTGTACACTCCAGGTTCCTGGCAGGCTTTGAGGCCCCACCGTATCAGGCTGGGAATTAAAGTCTCTGTCTTTCATCACCTGAAAGCAAGATGGAGCTGCAAGGTGTGACTAAAGGGCTCTGGCCACCAGGGGGCGCTAATCCCACTGGATTATATAATACCCAGGGCTTTTAAGGTGGGAATGAAATAGGAATTTCTGTGGCATTTTTAAAAGTTCGTTGTAGGGCACAGGACTTGTCCATCTTTGAGCACTGCTTCATCCATGGCACTTTTCTTTGTTGCTCTTCCCAGCCTGTGGGCCGAAGCTGACCAACTCCCCGACAGTGATTGTCATGGTGGGCCTCCCAGCCCGGGGTAAGACCTACATCTCCAAGAAGCTGACTCGCTACCTCAATTGGATTGGCGTCCCCACGAAAGGTGAGTTCGTGTCCCAAGGTTGATAGTCACGCTGTGTGCTGCAGTCCTGCTCACCAAGTTGGGGTGTGTGTGTGTGTGTGTGTGTGTGTGTGTGTGTGTGTGTATTGGCTAGGTTTCCTTTTTTGGAGAGTGTTTCCAGCTGTGAGTGGCCCCTTCTTCCTGGGGCCAGCTGAGTGTCCTCTCCTCTGTCTGCAGTGTTCAACGTTGGGGAGTACCGCCGGGAGGCCGTGAAGCAGTACAGCTCCTACAACTTCTTCCGCCCCGACAATGAGGAGGCCATGCGAGTCCGAAAGTAAGGCCCACGCTGCTGCAGGAGGCCTTGGGTTTGGTTTGGTTTGCTTTTGAAAGCCAGGCTCTGTGAGAGAAAGAGGAAGCTGGCCTTCCGTGTGGCCCTCTGCAGGTGGCCATCAAATCTGGCCCCACCTCCGTGTGTGTTAAGAGGAGTTTCCTAGCCACCTGAGGCCTGCTTTTATCTGCTCCAGATGGTCTGATTCAGCTGATGTGACGCAGATCAACAACAATGTTTCATTATTAAGAATGAGCAAAATCATATTTGTGGAAAATCAGCTGTTTACACTGAAAAGGGTTTCTTGTTTTTAAGCCCAAGGTGATCATGAAACCCAAGTGCAGTGGTGTTCAACCCTGGCTACACTTCAGAATCACCTGGGAGCTTGGAAAGGTCCCAGTGCCAGGCCTACCCCAGACCAGTTTAGTGAGAATCAGTGGGCAAGAACTGGGCATAGGTTTCTTAAAAGCTCCCGGGGGATTTCAGTGTGCAGGCAGCATGAGCACCAGTTCCGGAAGGTAACTGCAGCCCTCTGTGCAGCTTGACGGGTGTCTCTGGGCCTGCGGGGTCTGCGCCTTGCAGCCCTGGCCAGCCTGAGTAAGTGTAGCAGCAGAGTCCCCTGTCACTCTGCTCTGATGGGCCAGCTCTGATGCATGTTCTCTTTCTCTGTGTTGCAGGCAGTGTGCCTTCGCTGCCTTGAGAGACGTCAAAAGTTACCTGACGAAGGAAGGGGGCCAAATTTCAGTAAGTCTGGGGAATGTGCTGGCTCTGTCTCCAGCCCTGCAGTGAGATGGTGCCCTGGAGGGAGTGAAATGTGGACACCGGCCCGAGCAGTACCAAGAGCCATTGTGGGGACACCTCACCTCAAATAGGGATGAGTGCCTCTGTCCTGAGAGTTGAGGGAAGCAGGAAGCAGGTGGCTAGAATAGCACTGGGACCCAGGAAGGTGGTTATCGGGGTGGACTTGGGGGCACAGCCTGCTGTTGTGTTCTGCTCACCCCTCATCTCTGTGCCCTCGGCACCGCCCTCCAAGGTAGGCTGGACCTGGGATGGCTGCAGCCACGGAGCCAGTGCCCCTTCCATAAGCACCTTCCTCCAAATGTAACTGTTGCTCGTTTGCTTTAAGGATTGTGCCCACTCCTCCCCTTCTCTCCCTGAGAGCTGGAGGTGGTGGGAGAGGGCAGGGAGGGGAGGGCTGTGGGCAGGGCGCAGTCTCTCCTAAAGTCACAGTTTTTGGTTTCTACCTAGAAGTGACAGGCCTGATCTACTTGGTGATTGGGTAAATACTGTTAGACTCAAACTTGGGTTCTCTTCACTATCCTTCTTTCTCTCCACTAGGTTTTCGATGCCACCAATACTACTAGAGAGAGGAGACACATGATTCTTCATTTTGCCAAAGAAAATGACTTCAAGGTGAGCCACACTTCTGGTCTTGCCCTGGAGTGCTCAGAAAGGAAAACCCTCAGGAATCAGCTGATGTATACTTAGTCCTTCAGCTCCTGCTGCCCTGGTTTTGCTACATACAGATGGGGCCTTCCTGGTGCCGGCTCTCAGGGTTACTGTGACTGGGGAGAGGGAGGCATCTCTCGGTTGGGGAAGGACTTGGGACTGAGAGAGTGGTTCTTTTTTTATGTTTTGAGGATTTGTGAGTGGTGTCCTTCCTCCTCAAATATGGTGATAACGTCACAGTGATACCAAAGTCGGTCCTTTGTGTTACCACCACATTTATTGTCTCCTAATGTTTCTGTCTCTTCTTCCCAGGTGTTTTTCATCGAGTCGGTGTGCGACGATCCTACAGTTGTGGCCTCCAATATTATGGTAAGCCAATGCAGGACTCCCCCTCTAGTGGCGCAGTCTGAGAAAAGCAGGGCACTGGGACCGGGGTCAGGCCCAGAGAAGTAACCAGGCTCTGAGGACAAGCTGGCTCTCTCAGCTTGCTGTTGATTTTGTCTGAGAGGTGGGATCCGGGGAGGTCAGAAGTGCAGAGTGATATTTCACTTGGAAGCATGTGCTGTGACCTGGCCTGGCTTTATGCGGGTCCTTTCAGACAGTCGGCTAAAAGCATTCTTTGTGGGACATGAGAGGTAAGGCAGGGTCTAGAAACAGTTTCTGTGGGTGGCAGTGGCTTGGTGGCAGGGTGGTGATGGGGTTGCTTGGGGCAAGGGGCAAGCTCACCCCTCTAGATGGGAAAGGAGACAGCAGGGTCTTTTACTATTAAGGGCCCTGGCAGGGAAGAGTGATTGTATATTGACAATGGTCATAGGACGCAGCAGACTAAAGGCAGAATTCCCAAGTTCGGCAAGCAGAGGGGTGGTCAGACTATCTTCCTACTGGTGTGTCTACAGCATACCCTCCTCCTCTCCCTGTGCCAAGGGGAGGTTGCCTGGATAAATTGAGGGTGATTGGCAGCTTAATTTGATTAATTCTTCAATTGTATCACTTGATAACAGTATATCGTAAATAGAAATAGTTACTGTGAAGACTTTACCACAAGTCACCTTCTCACCTTGTAGATGTTGTAGATACTTTTCTCTCCAGCTTAAATACGTCAGAATAAGACGTAGCTATAAAGAGAAACAGGTCTGCTACTTCTGCAGGGAACCTGTGGTATTGCTACACAGACGTGTGCATCTCTGAGAGGATGCTGAGCGCTCATTAGCTCCTGGTGTTGGGCCTGTTCTCCAAGGCGGTGGGAGTATTCACAAGCATTTCTAAGGAATGAGTTCATATTTCAGGAAGGGCTATTCAAATTGTGGAAAATCAGTCCAGATAGGTTTCAGCGGAAGAGGTTCAAAGGGCAAGGAAACAGAGGTTGTACTCTAAACAAAGGGTTTTGCTGTATTTCTTTGATTTGGTTCTGCTAGTTCCACTGGGTGGTAAAGGACAGAGCAGCCGCAACATCACTTTTCCCCAGTGCGCAGTCACTGTGTGCTCGGCCGGGAGTCACTTGCCCCCACCCTCGTGTTCAGAAGAAGCCTCTTTCTCTGATTAAGCCTCAAAGTGACTTTGCAGCTTAGCTGTGCTCTCTATGTGGGTGGCTGTGCTGGGAGAAGGGTTTGTTTTTAAGGGAACAGTTCCATGGCCTTCAGCATAGTCACATAACTGTGCAACCACCAGCACCATCAAGCTCTAGAACTTTTTCATCTTCCCGGATTGAAGCTCTGCACCATAGAACACTAACTCCCCACTGAACTTGGATTTTTATTTTATTGTTAAAAAAAAATTTTTTTTTCTTTATTGATTTTAGAGCGAGAGGAAGGGAGAGGGAGAGAGAGATAGAAACATCAATGAGAAAGAACATGGACTGGCCACCTCCTGCATGCCCCTCACTGGGGATTGGGCCCACAACCTGGGCATGTGCCCTGACCGGGAATCTAACCAGCAACCTCTTGGTGCATGGGTTGATGCTCAACCACTGAGTCATACCAGCCGGGCATTTCCTTTTACTCTTAAACGCTGGGTCGGGTCATCATTATTCTGAGTCTGTCTATGCTTTTCCCGTTTGCCAGCCCCAAATCCTGCTTCAGCTAAGCAGAAAGCCTCCAGCATGATTCATCAGCTGCTTCTTTGTGGTGTTACAGGAAGTGAAAATCTCCAGCCCAGATTACAAAGACTGCAACTCAGCAGAGGCTATGGATGACTTCATGAAGAGAATTAACTGCTATGAAGCCAGCTATCAGCCCCTCGACCCCGATAAATATGACAGGTAGTTCCTAAGAGGCGATCATCTCTAAATCATCTATACCTTAGGGCTTTTAATGTTTTCTTGGAGTTCCCACAATGCATTTGCTCCTGGATACTTTCAGAAACTCTCTTTTAAAATATCTTTTGAAATAAATCCTTCATTACACGTTCACTGTGAATAATTGTGCCCAGTCTTGCTGGGTCCCTTTGGTGTTGCCTTTATTTTCTTCCCTTCTCTTGCTTCTCTCCCCCTCTTCTGGGAGGCCAGCCCACCTCCAGACCACACACCCTGCTGCACGAATCAGACTCACACTCTGACTCTTAGATCGAGTAGATTCGGTTTGTGCTTTCAGGGATTGTACAGCCAGATGTTGTGGTTCTGTTGGGCTGATCTCTGCCTTTGGCCCCAGCCGGGTGAGTGGGCCCGGCTGGCAGTGCTGTGCTTATGGGGAGCAGGATTCTGACCAGCCGGTGCCTCCTGTGCAGGGACCTGTCCCTGATCAAGGTGATCGACGTGGGCCGGCGGTTCTTGGTGAACAGAGTGCAGGACCACATTCAGAGCCGGATTGTGTACTACCTGATGAACATCCACGTGCAGCCCCGCACCATCTACCTGTGCCGGCACGGCGAGAGCGAGCACAACCTCCAGGGGAAGATCGGAGGGGACTCGGGCCTGTCCAGCAGGGGCAGGAAGGTAGGGGAGCAGGGGGAAGGCAAGGGGCTAAGGGGCGGGGTGTGTGTTTGTACATCCGTATGTATGTAGGTATATGTGTGTGTCTCTGTGTGTATATGTCTACATATACGTATACGTTTAAGTGTGCTCCTTTCCCTGTGTGCGTATGTGTATGCGTCTGTGTCTGTGTGTGTCTGTGTCCCTGTGTGTATATGTCTATGTTTGTGTGTACTCCTTTCCCTGTGTGCGTATGTGTATGCGTCTCTGTGTCTGTGTGTGTGTGTGTGCCTGTATTTGTGTGGATGGGACGGGAATGTCTACGGGCTGTGAGGAGGGTGTGTGTGGGATGGCTCCTCAGCTGCTCTCAGTCTCCTCCTCACCATTCTAATGACAGCAAAGTGACTGCTCCCAGTGTAGGGTGGGAACAAGCCCTGCACCGCTGCTCCAGGGGACACAGGAGCCTGGAGTCCAGCGTGTGTCCCTCTTGTTTCCTGCCCTCCCAGTTTGCCAATGCCCTGAGCAAATTTGTGGAGGAACAGAACCTGAAGGACCTCAAGGTGTGGACCAGCCAGCTGAAGAGTACCATCCAGACGGCAGAAGCCCTTCAGCTTCCCTACGAACAGTGGAAGGCACTCAATGAAATCGATGCTGTAAGTGCTGGGTCTGGCTGTGTCCATGGGGGCAGGAGGGAGAGGGCAAGAAGCCTCTTCCCGTCGAATCTGCTGGGAATCCTGAGAGCCCTTTCAGACCACGTGTGCTGTGTTGACCAACTCAAGGTGGCCCTTGGAGCATGTTCCCTCAAGTGACCTCTAGGTGTGTTCTCCAGGGTGTCTGTGAGGAGATGACCTATGAGGAGATCAAGGACACCTACCCCGAGGAGTACGCTGTGCGCGAGCAGGACAAGTACTACTACCGGTACCCCACTGGGGAGGTACGTGTGCTGGCGCTGCTCCCCCTTCCACCAAGGGTCACTTGTCTGTGCGGTGAGCGGTGGTCAGGGCGGCTGCTGTGTGCTGTGCGTGGAGGAGCTCTGGACAGTGCGGAGGCCAGGCACGAGCAGGCGGCTGGGCACCCACGCAGTCAGTTACTGGAACCGATTGTGCACAGCAAGCCACGTGCTGTTCCGGTGCTGTTCCGGTGCTCGTGCCTGGCACTTTCACCTTTGAATCAGGTCTTTCTAAACAGAACCTTGTAAACAGCTTCAAGAAGAGTACAGTTGTATTTTCCTGTACGCAACAGCGAGAGAGGTGTTTCTCTAACGACGTGCGTACATGCGGGAAAGAACAACCGTCGTGGGTGATTCTTCACTCGCTGCGAGGGTTCTCCCCGTGACTGCAGGTGAGGTGGCAGACACGCCATCTCAGGTCCCTTGTGCTGAATTGGCACTGATGGGGCCAGTCCCCGGAGGCTGTGTGTGACGCCCTGTGGCTGAGTGCGCAGCTGCTTAGAGCCCTGGACAGTCTGGAATGCAGGTGCCGCCTCGCGGAGTCCTTCCTTCTGTGAGCTGCCATAGCTCCGTTTCCCCATAGCCCAAGGTGCTGTCCTTTTGTCTCACCTTGGCCCTTGCTCCCTGGGACCTGGTTAGGAAGAGAAGGAAGAGGACAGCAGAGAGACCGGTGTAAGGGGGAGCCCTGGTGGTCTCACAAGTCCTAGGCCTTCCCGTTCTTTTTCAACTTAGTTTTATTGACGTAAAGTTTATATCACATAAAACTCACTCTGTTAACCACTTTAAAGTATATAATCCATTGGTTTTTAGTATAGTCACAATCCTCTGCGACCATCACCACTAATTCTAGAACATTCCATCACTCCAAAAAGAAGCCCCAGCCTTTCAGCGGTCAGTCCCAGTTCTGCCTCCAGCTCCTGGCAACCACAGATTGACTTTCTGTGGAGTTGCCTGTTCTGGACATTCTCTATAGATGGAGATGTACGATATGTGGACTTCTGTGTCTGGCCTGTCACTGACTGGCATTTTCGAGGCTCATCCCCGTTGCAGCGTGTGTCGAGTCAGGAAAGGGAGCAGCAGTGAGAGAGGGAGGCTGCAGGTTCATGTCCCCTCAGGATGGCTGCTCCACTTCCTTAGTGACACACGGCGATGTCCCTTTCCTAGGGATCCAGTTGAGGTGGGTCCCTCAGTTTTAGAGCCGCAGCACTGAAACGCGCCTGGGTGTCGACTGGCTGATGGATGGTGTGTTCTCTAGTTCATCATGAGGGGTGGCCGAGGTGGCAAAGCTCCCGCCTTTCTGCGTGTGCTGCTCCAACACAGCGCCCGTCCCTCTGTCTTGCAGTCCTACCAGGACCTGGTCCAGCGCCTGGAGCCGGTGATCATGGAGCTGGAGCGGCAGGAGAATGTGCTGGTCATCTGCCACCAGGCCGTCCTGCGTTGCCTTCTGGCCTACTTCCTGGATAAGAGTGCAGGTGCCGCCATCCCCCACAGCCTCCCTGGAGGAGGGGGTTGGGAGCTGGTTAGCGGTCCCTGAAAGGAGGGAGGGAAAACAGCCTCTGAGTTTGGCGTAGTGGCTGACCTCGTCTTTCCTTACTCAGCCTGCCCCGGTTGTCTGTTGTGCTGCTGAGGGTTAGGAAGGGCCTCCGCCCGCTGAGGGCCCTCAGGCCCAGCCCTTCCTTGCTATCCCCTGGGAAACTCTTCCCGGCATGATGAGAGGCATGATGGGCCAACAGCTTCATGAGACAGCCTCCTGAAAGTCCTCGTCCACTCACATCTCAGTGGCTTTGGGCCGGGTGAGGAGGGCCAGCTCTTCTCTGTGGCCCACCTCTAAGGACAGACGGCCCAGAAAACTCTAACTGAAAATTTTTTTTTAATGAATCTTTTATTTTAATTAATTAATAAATTAAATTTTTTAGAGTGGGAGAGAGAGAGAGAGAAAGTGAGAAAGAAACATTGATGTGATAGAGCCATATTGATGGATTGCCTCCCACATGACCCCAACCAGGGCCGGGGACGAATTGCAACCAAGGTATGTGCCCTTGACCAGAATCGAACCCGCGACTCATTGGTCCACAGGCGGACGCTCTAACCGCTGAGCCAAACCGGCCAGGGCTCCAACTGAAAATTTGAGTCTGAGTCGGCCCGAGGCTCAGCTGTATCCCGACACACCTAAGTTGTCTGGGGAATGACTCTTTTCCTTTTTCACTCTAACTCATTCTGTGAGAGCAGGCTTGGGGTTTGTTTTGATTTTGTTCTTTGGGTTAGATGTCTTTTCCAGGGCCTGTGTGAGGGTGTGAGTCCAGGGAAGACACTCCAGCCCAGCCAGGCTCTGAGGGTCCGACCTGGCGGAGCTCTCACTGGGGGCCTGGGAATGTCCATCCTCAAGTCTCATATCTAATCGTGGGCCCTTTCTCTTTCTTTCAGAGGAGATGCCATACCTGAAATGCCCCCTTCACACTGTCCTAAAACTGACACCAGTCGCTTATGGTGAGTATGGTGACTCAGCCCCTGCCGAGTGGGACCTGCTCCCTGGGGTGGCTTCTGGGGGCTGTGGGGGGCTGTAAGCGGCTTCTCTCCTTTAATGGGAAGCTGCTCTCTCCCCCACCCAGGTTGCCGGGTAGAATCCATCTACCTGAATGTGGAGTCAGTGAACACACACCGGGAAAGGTCAGAGGTGAGTGGAAGCTTCATGCCCTTCAGCACCCCCTCCTGCCCTCCATCCTGAGGACTGCGTGACGGGACCCAGGCGTGTGAACTCTTGGGAAGTCCCCGTGTTGTGTTGCCTGTGAACGCTGACGTGTGTCTCTCAGTGGGTTCTCACTGAGGTAGTTTACGGGAACTCGGGGGGCCTGGGTGACTTTCTCCCCTCCCTTTTCTCAGCATCGGTGTGCTCCGGCCCTGTCTTCCTTGTGGCTTCTTGGCTTATATTTTTTTCTCTTTCCATGCTTTCTTCCTCCATTTCTGCTTGCCCCGAGAAGTGAGTATTAACTCGGGAGACGCATTCTGCTCTTAAATGTAACCACAGCACAAATGTTGCCTTTTCCTTTGCGGCAGCTAAATCTGCTTTCAGGTCCCAGAGCCACTGGCCGAAACAGGGTTGGCAAATCCACTCGGTCATCCTGACGCACTTAGGGACAGAGTCAGCCGGAAGTGGTAATAGTGAAAAAGGAAGTGGGACTGGAGAAACACGATTTGGAAATTAGAGCCACGCGGGATGGTGGATGGGAAGTTTTTTCTGGAGACCCCAGTGCCTGGTGGCATCTGATTCCCCTCTGGGAGGTCTGAGATTGGGTGGTCAGCCCGGCGGGCTCTCCCGAGGGCAGAGCCGATCTCCACCCAGGCATACGTTGTGGAAGAAAGTTAGAGTTTACTTTGTACCAGCTGTCGAAATGCAGTACTTTGCCGCCATCAGTCCGACACTGTTGTGTACACCGAGCACGATTTTCCATTTGTGCAGGGGACTTTCCTGTTCCCAGGGGGCTTGGCCAGAAGATTTTGGCGTTAAAATCCTAGCATCCCACAGCAGTTGCCCGGCTGGTTACTGAAATGCAGGAGGGTGTCCCTTGGCTCTGATGTCCCCTCCTGAACGCGTGTGGGTGGCGGATGCTGCGTTTCCTCTGGCTTTGTGAGGACCAGCCTCCCAGCCCGCCCCCCCCGGCAGCAGGGTTCGGCTGAACTGGGCTCCGATGGTCCCTGAACGCTGGACTGTGCAGAACCGGGGCAGGTTCTTGGTGGAGACAGACCCTAACTCGTGCTCCTGGGTCACGAGCTACAGTGACAGGCTGCAGGGGTCACTCTGCTCTGGGCGTGTTGTTGCTGAGCAGGAGGCAGGCTGGCGTTGGGCCCGGGCGGCCATTCTGCCTTCCTTGGGTCTTTGTGTCTTCAGTCTCCTGCTGGCTTTGAAACCTGCCTTTCCTGTCCTGAGCTGGGTGTAGTTGTGGGACACGGGCTGGTCCTCACCTGCTCTGCAGATCTGGCTCCAGGTCACACGAGGGAGTCCACACCGGCACCTTCTCCTCCCCGCCCTCCTGCTGTCCTGTCCCCTCAGTGGTTACTGAGCCTCATGCCAGGCCGCTGACCTCTCACTCCCCTCCTTGGAGGCTGGCAGCAAGGTTCTCTTCTTGCCTCGTTACCTGCTGTAACTGAATGACTGACTGTGCAGAGCTGGTCCCGCTGTTCCTCCCTCACCTGCTCTGTGAATGTCCCCTTCATCTGGTGGGTGTCTTGGACCGATCTGGAAAAGGGGCCTGGGAGGAGGTCATCCCTTGATCTTGCTGACTGGGAGATGCAAGACAAAATGGCAACCCGGTGGCCCCAGGGCCATTCGCTGTGTTGGGTCTTGTGTCAGTGCAATCCAGAAGCAGAGAAACGTGTTTGTTTGGTTTTGATTTTTTTTTTTTTTGGCTTATTTACCTCCCCTCTCCGTGTAACTGTCGCCTTCTCTCTTTTGTCTTTGTCTCGCTTAGGACGCAAAGAAGGGACCTAACCCACTCATGAGACGCAATAGTGTCACCCCACTAGCCAGCCCCGAGCCCACCAAAAAGCCTCGCATCAACAGCTTTGAGGAGCATGTGGCCTCTACCTCCGCTGCCCTGCCCAACTGCCTGCCCCCGGAGGTGCCCGCGCAGCTGCCCGGACAAGTGCGTTACCCCCTTTTCCTTCCTTGCAGTCGTGTCTCCTGTCTGGGTGGGGAAGAGACCACCCAGTGGGTGCCGCCACGGCCTCAGACCCAGGCCGGCACGTGGGTGGTGGAGGGAGCGAACACGGGGACAGCCTCTGAGGCGTGTGACATCCTGGAGGCCCACAGTCAGGTCCTGCCTGACCTTGGCTGTGAGCGTGCTCATCTGCTTTCTGAGGAGGCGATCGGCCCTGGGCAGACCCAGGTGGGGCTGGAGACGTGGCGCAGTGTCTGTGTCCCATGCACATTCGTGGATAGGTTTTTCTAAAAGAAAGTCAAAGGCAGCCCCTAGTTTGGAAGTCTCCCTGCAGCTCTGGGTCGTTGGCTTCTGCGTGGCCTGAGGACGTCTTTTCTGTCCCAGGCCCATGGCTGGGTGTTTTTCCTTCCTTTCTTGCCATAGCTCCCCATTGTAGGGAAGCTGTAGTTGACGAGTGTCCTCACCCGGAGCCCGCGTGGCCCAGTGAGAACCCGGCAGCCCGACTCACAGCTGGCTGGTCTGGAAATAGCCACTTTCTCACGTAGCATAGTTACTTCTGCAGGTAGTAAAAAAAACAAAAAGTAAAAAACCAACTAGACTTCACTTACTCTATTCACAGTGAAGATTAAAAGCTGAAAGATCTTGGCTGTGGGCATTAAGATTTGTTTTAGAAAACCATTTTTTTCTTCAGTGACAGCCAAGAATCTGTGAAACACAGAAATCTCTGGGCACAAATTTGGGTCCCACCCAGGGGTCTCACCTCCACCCACCAGGCCTGGTCTCTTACAAATCAATCATGGCTAACTTTTGAATTGGATTTGTTTATGAGCTCGGTGCTGAGGCCCACAAACTCTTCCTGCATTTCACCTGAAGCGCATTTAAATTCTATGGTGTCTGGAAATGTGATGTGGGAGCGAGTGCTGGGCAGCCTTGACAGGTCACTGAACCTCTTCAGGCCTCAGTTTTCTCATCTGTGGAATGGGGGAGTAGCGCCTACTGCCAAAGCAGATCGAATGAAGGAATGAGTGCTGAGCATCGAGCAGAGTGTCTGCCCTGGCACTAACTGGAGGATTTTATTGTCAGGTTACATTCCTCCCCGGCCTTCAAATGAGAGGGTAGGACTTGGAGATATCTAATTAATACTCCTTTCAGGCCTAAACTTAGAGGTGTTTTTTATGAAAACAGAACTGAAATTCTACGTGGTGTGTCTGTGACATTGTTTTAGTATAAACTGGAATCATAGTTGGAAGTTCAGAGGCCACTGTCACCGACACTTGTGGGGACTGGCCTGGGCTGGGCTCGGTGGTGTGCGGGGAGGACGCATAGCTGGGGCTCCCCCAACTGTGACGGGACAGCCCTTTGGGGTTGCTGAGCTGGGTGCTCAGGGAGTCTAGAAGCCGGGCCAGGCTGGGAGGGTCCCGCAGAGGATGTGCCGATTTCATGTGACCTGGGCCTTGTACGCTGTCCCTCAACTGACCTCTCTCTCATCTTTCCTCTCTGCAGCCTTTGCTAGGGAAAGCCTGTTTGTAAGTATTTCCCTCTGAATAATTTTGCTGCTAGCACCTCTTCCTTCTTGCTTGCCAGTTTGGCCTCCTGCCTGTTAAAATGTTGAGGCTCACGACAGTTTTTGTGAAATCTGAGGGAGGAGGGAGGGGGGATTCATGAGTGTTTAGCAAAGGACACAAGAAGCACCTACGGCCCAGCTATTCGTGTCACTGCCACAGCGGGCCGCTCACGGCCCCTCGGGGTCCTGGGTCACTGTTAGCACTAACTCTCGTTTGTCCCTCTGGGTGTCAGATTGTGGTGGGGAGCTAGGCCTTGTGCCTGCTGCCACTGCCTTTTAATTCTGCGTCTCCCTAGGAGAGCCTTTCATTCTGAGAGGAAATTCACCCAGAGCCTAATCTGCAAAACCCTGCAGCCTCTCCCTCTTGTCCTGGCAGGAACCCCCCCCCCACTGCACCCCTCACCCTAGGGCTCCAGGACCCCCCCACTTTGCAGAGGTCTGTTTGGGAACCGTTGCTCTGGATTGGGTTGTCCTGTATGGGAACCTGCTCAGCCTTGAAAGTCAAGTTCAGGATTGGGAGCAGCTTTCGAACCAGACCTGCTTGGTCTCCCCTTTCCCACAGCCAGAGCTCTCTGCAGAAGGTTCTGGTTAAGTGACAGCTAGATCGTCCCCATTGCTCTGGTGGTCCCCAGCGACAGAAGGAGCTGAGGCCTTTGTATCGCAGTTTTAGTAAGCGCCACCATGAAATGCCACCCTCCCCAACCCCTCAAATCACCCACCTGTGTTCCCTTTTGCTGATGAGGGACTAATTCACGCAGAAGCCGAAAGGGCTTGAGGAGTTCAGCCAGACAAGCTTAAAAACTTGGCTTGTTCTGGGAAAACAGGAGTTGGGCATCGTGCTTAGATCAGGTGGCACCACCTGTAGTGAATATATTTCCGACAGGCTATACAGGTCACACATAATGTGCTAGTGCCTGTCTCGTGTCTTTGATCCTTAAATAACCCTAGGCTGTCTGCAGGGCAGTCACTATCCTCGTTTACCAGACGAGGGCCCAGGTCAAGTCACTTGCACACGGTCATCCAGCCAGTCAGTGGCAGAACCAGGACTTACTCAGGTCTCCCGGCCCTGAAGGCTGGCTGGTTTCTGGGAACAGCCAAGATACTGTCCACCTGCCCCTGTCCCGGGCACCTGATGTGTGTAGCCTGGGGCCGTTTGATTTCCTTTCTAGCTCCTGCAGCCTCTCCCATGCAGCTGTTTCCCCTGGCTGAGGTGTGTTTACTTAACATGGGCGTGTCCATGAAATCCAGGCTTTAGCAGTAGCCGCCCCATGTATCTGTGCATCTCCCGTTCCTTTGATCCATGGCCTGGTGTTGCCAGGAAAGAGATCTTCTTGCTGGGAGGGGCCATTTGGGCACTTCCCCACCTACTAAGGTTGCACTTCTCTGTCTCTAAGGCTAACAGCACCGTAGGCTAGACTCCCTCCAGTTCAGCCAAAATGTGTTCTCTGGACCCTTCACACCTCCATTCCCCTCTAGGGTCTCAGCGTCCAGCCCAGCCTGGGAGCACGAGCCCATGCTGGGGCTGCAGATCCCAAATCGTATTATTGAAGTCACAGTGAGCTGAGTTTGGATCTTGGCTCTGCTACCCTCTCTCTCTGGAACTCTGGGCAAGGTGGTGCCATTCCAGGACTACAACGTCCTCATCTGTAAGAGGGAGATAGGAACGTTGTGAGGTGTTTTGATAATGCAGCACTCCCAGAATCTCTGGCACACAGTCCACGCCCGGTGGCTGGTAGCTATTACTGTGGGAGAGACGGTGCCCTGTGCTTGGGTGGGTACGTCCAGGGCTATGGGGTGCACTCCACTCTGCATCTTGATGCCCTCCTATTCCTTCTGCACAGGCCAGTGGGATTTCTTCTCGTGGGCAACAGGAGCACCAAGAGACTAGGGAGTGTGGGAGCCCCTGGGATCGCAGGGGTTGTGGCTTGAGGATGCCCGTGAGCATGGTTTCCCAGTAAAGCGGGCAGGACAGCCCAGCCAGATGTGGCGCTGCGGTCCCGTCCTGGGGGCTGTCCCAGTGCTTGGGGCCAACCATTCACCATGCACCCTTGATTTTGAAATTTCAAATGCACACTAAAAACAAAATACTACTAAAGATGTTTTGTTTTGTTTTTCTTTTCCAACATGTTTCCTCCTTTGTCCCACTATGCTTGAAAGACGAACTGTCTGTCACATTTTCTCAAAGTTTTCTCCTTACTAACCTTGGAAAGGTAAATGGCTCGGTGCATGCCCCTCTCTGTCCTCTCCGCATCTCTCTCTGAGTCATGGCATCTCTGCCCGGCAGGGCATCTCGGTCTGTGTGAAGACTGGCCATTGTGAAGTATGTGACTCACACCCGTGCCAGAGAACTGGTGATTTTTCAGAGCAGCACCATTGTCTTGAGGCGTCCTCTCTCACGTCCTCCTTTCCCTCCATGTGTCCTGAGCCAGGGACACCATGCGTGAATGGTTTGACATAGCCTGTGCCTGCGGCCCCCAGTGTCGTTGTCCCATTGCCATTGTTTGTGGGTGCTCGGAGCCTTGGGCTTGACATGTGTGAGGGTGGGATGGAGCCAGCCAGGCAGCACCTCGCTCTCTGACCCCACACGTTGGCTGGGTCCTCTCTGGTTTCGAGGCTACAGGGCCTTCCCCACAGACCCCGTCCCCTGCCCAGAGGATGTCTGATAGACTCGTGGTTGGAGGGTCGGTTTGCCTGGGCTCCTGAGTCCAGCTGAGAGCAGGCTCAGATCTGGACCTTAATGCTACCAGCCCAGGATTATCTTATGTAGGGATTTCTGCAACAGGGCCCTCGGTTCTGCATGGAAGGGGAGTGGGCCGAGGTGATCCTTGCATATCTGTCTGCCTGGGTTCCACTCTCTCCCTGTACCCCTTTAAGGCAGTCTTGGTGTAGACACTTAGGATGGGAGAGAACACTTTAAAAAAAGTGTTTCCCTTTTTGGTGGGTAAATTAGGAGGTTAGTTAAAGAGATAGCTGCTGTGCTATGGCAGCCATCATCTGTCCCCAGCTAATTGAGAAACACTTTTTTTAAAGAGGGCTTTGAGCCCTGGCCAGTTTGGCTTAGTGGTTAGAACGTCAGCCCGCGGAACAGAGAGACCCGGGTTTGGTTCCCGCTAAGGGCACGTACTCTCAAAAAAAAAAAGATAAAGAGGGCTTTGATACCAGCTTCTTATGGGTGAGATGTCTGTCTGGGATTGCTTTTATTAGAGTGGGAAGAGAGCTTTAGTGACAATGCCCACGTCCAGCCAGCTCGCAGCACCTGTGTTCTGGCTGCCGAGCCCGTGTTCCTCGAATCTGGGTCCCAGGGGCTGAGGTGTGCGGCCCTGCTTGAGTCGAGTTGGGAGGAGAGTCCTCTGCTCCTTGAGAGGGCCCCCGGAGCACCCTCTGCCTGGCGTGGCCAGCAAGACTTCCTTGGGCTGGGGCAGGGGCAGCCCTGGGCTCTCAGGGCTGTGAGCTGGGGGTCCCTTAGGTGCTGGCCCTGTTGCTCCCCAGGACAGCTCAGGCCTACAGAGCTGCCTGCTGTCCCTACTCCTTCCCGCCTCCTGCAGGCAGATGCCAGGCCTCTGCTATGAGGCCCTCCTCCCGTGTGAATCTGGCCTTAACCTCCGCCTGTTCCTGGGGCCTCCCTGGGCAACTGCCACCAGTTTGGTTAATGATGCTCATTCGGGGTCATGTCTTTTGTCTGGGGGCGGTGGTGGGGGTAAAGTCTCAGTTGCATGGCTTTAGTCTTTTGCTTTAGAAACCTAGTCAACGATAATAATAATTCTCCTTCCTCACTCCTTTTCTCCTGAAAACAGAACATGAAAGGCTCCCAGAGCAGCGTCGACTCCTCCCGGACACACTGAGGCAGACCCATCGGTTCATTTTCATTTCCATTCTTGCAGTAGGTAGGGCTCTTCCATCCGCCTGAGGCCAACGATCCCAACGACTTCTCCCAGAAAGGGCCAGGTGGCATAGAAGAGAGGTCTTCTAGGGGTCTTCTGGCCAAAGTGAACCTGTGCCCCCAACAGCGTTGGGGTGGCCGAGACCCCCACACACCTTTCCCGTGTGCGAGCAGAATTCATGCTTCTGTGTCCAGCTTCGGCCACCCCCACCTCAGGCTGGCCCCGCTGTCCAGGGCTGTGTGGCCTCGCTGACCCTCCACAAGGCTTGGTAAGGACGATGAGCAGTGGAGGAGGTGAGAGAAGGCCCTGAGGAGGGGACGTTGGGCGCCTCTGTGCTGTTTTGTTTTGTTTTGTCTCTCTGACCTTGGCCTGGAATGTTCCCAGCTGGGGAGATGACACTGGCCCCAGAATCCTAATGTTAAAGGGGCCTAGATCCCAGTTGCTGAAGGTTCTGGGATGGTGAAGACTTTCATAAGGCTCATTCGTGCATCTTGGCCTGGGATGTTGACGTGTGAAGAAAGGACGCCTGCTGGGCAGGGCCGGCGGGAGAGCCAGTCTGCAGGTGCAGACACAGGTGCCTGAGCTGGACTTGCTTGTCAGCTAAGCAGTGACCCTCGACGTGTCTACATACCTTCCCAGGTCTACGCTTAGCCTCTGAAGATGTTGACGGACAGTCTGGCTGTGCTGCTGGCGAGAGGAAATAGCACCGGGGCCTCACTTTCCCGGGGAGCTATGCGATCCCTCTGCTCTCAGGCCTGGATCAGAGGCACCTGAGCCCCGGGGCTGCTTGCTTTTTGCATTTTTTTCTGGCAGCACTGTGACCTGAAAGTCATACCTTCTCTTCAGGAACTTAGATTTTTGGGGTTTTGTGCCCTTGGGGGCTAGAGCTCTGAAAGAATGTGGGGAGTTGGGCGTGCCTACATGAGATGGGGAGCTCAGAGGACCTCAGTAAACTGGCTGAGAGCAAGCACTCAGATCACTGCAAGACAGACCCTGGGAGACAGCATGGAGAAGAACAAGGATCCAGCCGCCTTCCTTCAGGATGTTCACCGCCTTCCATATTTCCCGGGTGGGGACAGTGGCCCAGGCCAGGCCTCACTCTAGGCCACGTTCTCTAAGAGGCTGTTCACGGTGTCCTGGCAGGACTCAGCTCGGCGCCACACATTTCCACGGAGCAGCTGCTGTATGCCGGGCACGGTGTTGGGTTCCTCGGGGAACGTTTTCTGTTGCCTTAGTGGCACCTGTGGCATTGGGGGGGGCATTCAAAGCAGGGATTTGGGGACATGTGATTCTAAATACCTGTAGTTTCTGTCTGCTGGTTTCTCCTTGTTGCCTCCAAGTACAGAGGGAGGGAGGGGGTGTCCTGAGGCCCGGAAGAAACGAATTGGAGACCCAGCATTTGTCCAAATGATCCTGTAAGGACCTTTCTAAAAGCTGGTGCCAAAAGTCACTTTCTTTTCCTGCCCTCTGCGTTTGAGCCTGGCACCCTCACCCCTCTGCACCTACAAAATAGCGGAGGGTGGGGATGCAGCTTAGACAGCTGGAGCGGGAGGTGGAGACAACAGCCATTTGTTTCTGTTTCGTTTGAGAGGAGCTTTTAGAGAATGGATGTTCCTCTGATTGGGCTTTCGTGGGAAATGGGACACGTTTCAGATACTCTACAATCAAATTTGAGGTTTTCACACCAAATCATTCAGCTCCTGTCCTCTTGCTTGGCATTTTGCCTGAGAGGATCTCTGTGTACCTTCTGTACAACTGAAGACCTGGGTTATTTTTTTCTCTTTCCTGGTATCTTGAGTCTAGTTGACACGAGTGTGTGTTTGTAGGCCGGTCGTATTTTTAGGCAGAGGGGCCTGCAGTTCTGCTCTTGAGAATGACGTCATTGTGTCCCGCACTCTGGACTTCTGTTCCTGGTTGTCAGAGCTAACTCTGATTTTGGCCTCTTACGGCCGATGTGAGCGGGACTGTGTGAAGGTGCATGCCCCTGACAGCCTGAAGCGGGTACACACACAAATGAGGCTTTGCCTCCCCCAGAACATAGTCAGGGCCTGGGTGGGGCGATAGACATAAGTGTGGATGGGGAGGGGCCTTGGAGAGAGCAGGTGAACGCGGTGGTCTGACCTCTGAGGAGGCGCTGGACGGAGAGTGTAGGGGCTGCAGGCATGGAGCGTTGCTATTTTATTGCCTCTCACCCCTCACCCCTCACTCCCACCCCTGAAAAATATCTGGGACCAAATTTTTTTAACTTTGCATTTTTGTTTTTGGGTGGGTGGACCCCTCTCCTTTTTCTGTCCTGAGACCATGGACAAAATGCTTCATTTGGGGGGAGGAGAAAAACTGTTTGAACCACACCAATGATGATTTCGTTTGTAATACTTGAAATTTATTTTTGTATTATTTTGATAGCAAATGTGCTATTTATTTATTTAATGTGTATAAGGGAGCTTGAAAACAGAAAACTTTTTAGATTGGATTTATTGTTTGCCGGTTGATTTGGGGCCTTTATGTGCGACTTACGGACTTCTCTGCATTCTGTATATGGGTCTGAATTAATTTCCTGGGATAAAGCTGTGCCAGCTTTCCAACAGGGGCTGCCTTTTAGAAATTTGTATATTTTGCAGTTGCCAGAACAATAAAATACCTGGTTGAAATACACTGATGTGTACCTCTGGTCCTTTCTGTGGGGAAGAAGAATCTTTAATGGACACTCGCGGTCAGTGCACCAAGTCTGCTCCTCAGCTCTCCACCTGCCTCTCCACCCGCTTGCTTGAAACGGGACGTGCATGTCCCAGCCACCTCGTGCCAGCATTTGGGAAACAGTAAGCTGTGTCAAGTTTAAAAAATAACAATAATAGACATTTTTTTTTACAGCAGTTTTAGATTTACAGGAAAGAGCAGCCAGGACAGAGTTGCCAGTGCCCTCTGTCCCTGCACAAAGTCTCCACTGTTATTAACATAGTTCACGAATGCGGTGCGTCTGTTAATGAGCTGATACTGACAGATGATTGTTCACTAGGATCCACAGTTCACCCTGTGCTGTACGGCTCTATGGGCTTTGACAAATGCATACTGACATGTAGCCACCATTACAGAATTCAGTATGCCCATCAGTCTCTGTTCCTGTCATTCCATACCCTTTTTCCCAGCTCCTTCGAACAGTGGCCGTTCTTTTTTTTTAATCCTCTCGAGGATATTTTCCCATTTATTTTCAGATAGAAACATTGACGTGATAGAGAGACATCGACTGGTTGCCTCCGAACTGCCACAGAGGCACGTGCCCTTGACCGGCATTGAACCGCGACTCCGCGGTCCGCGGGCCGACGCTTTAACCGCTGAGCCAAATCGGCCAGGGCAGACAGCAGCAGTTCTTACACAAGCAGTGGGGCTGGTCTGTGCTGCAGTTCTCACCCCAGGTGCTCCCCACCTGCAGGCCAAGGCGGCTGGTAGAAGCCTCCAGCCAGGTTGATTCTCATCTTACTTTGCCCTGGGCTCACTTTCCACTTTTCTCATCAGCACAGTTAAGAATAAAGTTGGAATTATTTCATAAACAGTACCACCACAAGAACTGGTCACCTGTAGGAAGAAAAAGCCGATGAGATCATAGCATTGCACCATCTATCTCGACCTATGTGTTTTGTTTTGTTTTAATTTTTTTTAATTTTGGAGAGAGAGAGGGAAACATTGATTTGTTGTTCTGCTTATTTATGCACTCATTGTTTGCTTCTTGTATAAGCCCTGACTGGGGATTGAACCCACAACCTTTGTGTATCGGGAGGACACTCTAACCAACTGAGCTATCCGGCCAGGGCTTGACCTATGTGTTTATTTATTTATTTTTTCTTTATTGATTTTAGAGAGAGAGGAAGGGAGAGGGAGAGAGAGATAGAAACATCGATGAGAGAGAACATCAATTAGCTGCCTTCTGCATGCCCCCCACTGGGGATTTAGCCACAACCTGGGGATGTGCCCTGACTGGGAATCGAACCAGTGACCTCTTAGTGCATGGGTTGACACTCAACTACTGAGCCACACTGGCTGGGCTTGACCTATGTGTTTAAAAAAAAAAAATCAAACTATTAAAAAGGAGAAGAAAATATCGGTGAATATCTAATTTTTTGATAGAGACCAAGCTTAAAAGTAATAAAAGAAACTACAAAGGAAATACTGAGATTTCTCAATGTAAATATTTTAAGTTCAAGCTCGTCAAAAACCATCATATGCAAAAGGAAAAAGAAATGCTAAGAAATACTTGCAACAAATTTGATACCCCCCCCCATTATCCTAAAATATATATTGGAAACCCATCCAAAGCAATAAGAAAAACACCAAGATTCTTCTAAATACCTGGACAAAGGCTTCTGTTTAATCCTTACCACAAACTTTGTTGATGTTTTAAAGAATAAAGATAAAACAACTGAAATTTGGTGGAGTTAAGTTCTAAAGGTTTTATAAACTTTGAGCTCACATTTTTCTTTTCTTCTTCTTCTTTTTTTTTTTTTTTGGTACATGCCCCTAGCGGGAACCGAACCCAGGACTCTCTGGTCCGCAGGCCGACGCTCCAACCGCTGAGCCAAACTGGCCAGGGCGTGAGCTCACATTTTTCAACACAACGTGAGTGGGTTCAGATCTAACTTGGGGATGTAAGCAGGTCTTCACAGTCAATGTATTGATGGCCGAGGTAATCTACAAAGACACTGGTTTCAACCTACAGGTTCTGACACACTCCCGAGACAACACTAAAAGAGCCCTCATGAAGACAACAGAAGCACCTCAAAATATGGTACTTTGGCTACTTAGGAATACAGAGGACCCTTTGCTCACTCTTGAGAGAAGTCTGGATATATTTAATAGTGTGGGTGTCAGTGGCAGAAGCCTCATCTGCTTTGCACACACAGGGATCATTAGCCACATAAGATTCCATGTATAGGGTAAAATGAAGATTAGGGGTGTAGGGATGGGGGTTTGGTGGATGAACAAATTGTAACCTTGTGATGTGCTTTCTCGTGACCTGGCCAGCCTAGGATCAAAGTGTGTGTGGACAGGTTTGCCTGGAGGGCAGGAAGACCGCCCTGTTTGGTACTGAATGTTTTGTTTGCATGTGAATAGATGAGGTTTGCATGACAAAGGGTTGGAAGACCACCCTGAGAGGATAATGGGCTGTGGATGCCCAAGTGCAGATGGGTTTGTTATTTTTTTTTATCTTTGATGTCTTTCTCTGTAAAAAGCCAGAGACAAGGCTTGGCTGTATGGTCAGCAGAGGCGCCATCTCAAGGAAATAAATTACCTAAATCAACATGTAACCTGGGGAACCACTCTGCAAATAAATTGGGCTGCATCCAGAGATCTGGAGCATTTTGCTCTCTTGCAATGCTCCCCCTCACCCCTACCAGCATGTGCTTGTAGTTCATTGCATTGCGCTGACCCCCGGCAGGCCGAGAGAGAGAGAGAGACGGCACAGGGGTGGACTGTTAGAAAGAAACCTAACGGTGGTGGGGATGGGGGTGGGCATAGTGGAGGAGTGTCTCCCATATATAGAATATTTTGTAACATTGCATTGTCCATAAATGCTCAATGCAGGCTGTTCACTTTTAGTTCTTTGAGTCCTAAACGTAAGCTGCAGGCATCAGAGGAACTGTGCCTCGGATATGTTGGATTAACTGGATAAGACGTCTCACTGGGATAGTCTGACATATACTGTATAAGCAAAGGGGCAGAAGAGGCACTCAAGGCTTGGGTGGGACTGGGTTCTTCTCCATAGGTCCTGGCTATGTAGTAGAATCCAGCGGCTGGGGAGAGGGGCGGTGCCAGCCTGGTGTAATGAATCAATGAGACAACTCCAGGCGTTGGAGAGGGACAATCCACGGGTCACCTCTCTGTCCCACCATGTTCCAAATGTGTGGACTTAGACAGGTTACTTCATATTTTTAAACTTCTTCCCCATCCATAAAAAGGGGAAATCCAGACTGTATTTTTTATTATAAGGTGCACCATCAATTTATTAACTTTTGTACATAACAGGACACACCATATGCACATCAAATGCAAGACAAAATTCAATTTTGGGTGTGTTAAATGTAGACAAAAATTCTCCTTAGAAGTAAAGAAATATTATAATTACTTTTCAGGCTTTTTGTGAGCACTAAATCTTAGAAATGAAGAGCCCATGACAGGTCCGGGCACAGAGTAAGCACTGAAATGGTAGTCATTAATCTAATAATGTGTGCCACGTGCTTTAAATGCCAAGTGGGTATTCTTATCCCTACTTTGCAGATGTGGAAACTAGGAGAACTTAAGGATCCTGCTTGACTTTGCCCAGTCATAAGGGGGGAAAGCCTCAGGTCTGTCAGACTGTCAGTCACACGGCCTGAAAGCCACATGGCTGAGCAAGGCCCTGCTGGATGGATCATCAACCACAGGAATGGGACTGAGTCACATGTTCGTTAGCAAATAGGTCTTTGTGTTCCTGGGGCTACAGAGGGATCTCACTGAGTCCACACGAATAAAAGGTTTTCTTTACCAGATGTCCGGTCTCTAAGGTTCTGTGTTTTCCCCTTCCCACCAGCATCTCCTGGGAGACCCCATTCCTGGGTTACATGGAGACTTTCCCATGGGTACACCTGCATAGAGAGTTTCAGAGGAATAGGTTTCCTGAGCCTTGGCTTCAACACTCACCCTTTCTAAAGCAGCCTGGGACGCTTGCTTACATGCATGATAAGTACTCTCTCTGCTTTGCAAACAGAAGGCAACCCCTCACTCACCCCGAAGCACTTACTTACTACAGTGCGTTGCCTCCAGGGTGGTAACACCTCCTGGGCAGCCAACAAAGAGAAGCTCCTTTAATGATTAACCCAGGCCCCTAACCCCAGGGACTTCTTTCCTCTCGTCTTTCTGTTAAAGGTTGGAATGTTTTGAATTTAGAACAATTTGAAGCAGCATAAGTTAGTGCAGCAGTTCCCCAACTTCTTTAAATCTCAAAACTTTTACACTTTTCTTTTTCCTCCCCTAAGCCAAATAAGAACCTAAAAAATTAGGTTATTTTTTTAAATTGAGGTGTAATTGACACATAACATTATATTAGTTTCAGATATACAATGTGATGACTTGATATATTTGTATATAATACTCTTACACTCTTAAAAATTATTAAGGACTCTAAATAGCCCTTGCTTGTGTGGGCTATATCTGTACATATTTAGTGTATTTGAAATGAAAACTGCGAGTCTCCCCACATTATTTAATAATTTATTTCAGCCCTGGCTGGTTTGGCTCAGTGGTTAGAGTGTCAGCCTGTGGACCAAAGAGTCATGGGTTTGATTCTGGTCAAGGGCATGTACCTTGGTTACGGTTTGGTCCCTGGCCCTGGTCAGGGTCGTGCAGGAGGCAAACAATCAATGTGTCTTTCTCACATCAGTGTTTCTCTCTCTCTCTTTCCCACTCTATCTGAAGATAAATGGAAAAACTATGCTTGGGTGAAGATTTAAAAAAATAATAATTTATTTTAAAATAAACTCATTACATGGTATAATAACATTTTATACAAAATAACTATATCAAAGTTGAAAATATTCAGAGAGAAAAACGGCATTTATATATATATTTAAATATGTTTTTATTGATTTTTTTAGAAAGAGAGGAAGGGAGAGAGATAGAAACATCGATGTGAGAGAGAAGCATCTATTGGCTGCCTCCTGAACGCCCCCCACTGGGGACTGAGCCCAAAAACCGGGCATGTGCCCTGACCAGGAATCGAACCGGGACTTCTTAGTCCATGGGACGACGCTCAATCCACTGAACCACACCAGCCGGGTGGCAATTATATTTTTTATAAGTCTCTCTAGTGGCAGATTCTCATATCTGATTCTGTATTCAACCTATTGTGATATTATAACTTGGGTTTAAGTATATGAAGAAAATTCAGTCTCACACAGATATGTAGTTGAAAAGGGAGAAGTATGTTAATATCTTTTTCAGATAATTGTGAATATTTTTATCTGATTCTATATCCAAACTGGACAAATTATAGTTTCTTAAAGATTAGTTGTGTTGCCGTGGCCGGTTTGGCTCAGCGGTTAGAACGTTGGCCTGTGGTCCAGAGAGACCTGGGTTCAGTTCCCGCTAGGGGCACGTACTTCGGTTGCAGTTTGTCCCTGGCCCTGGTTGGTCGTATGGGAGGCAGCCACTCGATGTGTCCCTTTCACGTCGATGTTTCTCTCTCTCTTTTCCTCTCTCTCCCTCCCACTCTATCTGAACAAAAAATGGAAAAATGTCCTCGGGTGAGGATTAAAAAAAAAGATTAGTTGTGGTGTCAAATCTGAAACCATATCAGTGAACTTTTTGTACTTTGTTACATGCAAATCCAAATCCATTTGGTTGATCTTGCTCTTTGAATTGATTTTTTACCCAGGCATCATTTTGTTTTGTTTTGTTTTATCCTCACCTGAGGACATTTTTCCATTTTTTGTTCAGATAGAGTGGGAGGGAGAGAGAGGAAGAGAGAGAGAGAAACTGGCCAGAGCCCAGGCATCATTTTGTAACATCCAACATAGGGCATTTGGAAAATATTAGTTCACTGAGTAATGAAGATCTTCCAAATGTTGACACATTTTGTAATGCAGTATTTAAAAATCATGTTAATATCCCTTTGATCTCATCAGAAAATTCTTAAAGTATTGGAAAGCTATTAATCTCATAGTGGCAGCTACAAGTTTTCTACAATTCTAATTTTTATGTAAAAACTTGCAATTGCCAATGAATACTGTTGGTTGTTTTCCTTAAAGTGATAGGCTCACTGAATTGATTTTTTGAGAAATTGTCTATTGGTATTGTTTTTATAATTTAAAGCCCCTACCCCCCTTTTAAAGTGGAAATCTGATAAATCCTGTGCATAAATTCTTTCAGTGGTCACTCATTAATCCCCTCCCGAAAAACAAACAACAAACAAAAGACAGGACATTAGCATGGCTGGCAAAGCCCCCAAGCCAGGGACCCTTCTGCTTACCTTCCAACCCCTCCCTAATGACCTCCAGGCCTTCCCACCTGACCTCTGTCATCTGAACCTCTGTGGTTTTCCGAGTGAACCACGTTCTCTATTCTTGAAACTCTCTACATTCTCCTCTCTCTGCCTGGATCACAAATCTTTCCCTCCGAATTCAACCAAGTCCCACTAACCTTTTTCTTTTTAAAATACTTTCATTGATTTTGAGAGAGAGAGAGGAAGGGAGAGTGACACACAGAGAGAAACATAGATGTGAGAGCAGAACATAATCGGCTGCCTCCTGCATGCCCCCACCAGGGGATGGAGCCTGCAACCCAGCATGTGTCCTGACTGGGAATAGAACCAGCAACCTTCTGGTGCACCGGACAATGCTCAAGCAACTGAGCCACACTGGCCGGGGCTCACTAACCTTTTAAGACTCAGTTTTGGTGTCTAGCTTTCAGACTGTCTTCCCTTCATCCTTGTGGTGATGAATATTATGTATTATCTTGATTGGATCTCAGGGTGCCCAGATACTAGGTCAAATATTATTCTGGGCACTTCTGTGTGGGATTAATATTTAAATTGACAGACTGCGTAGAGCAGGTTTAATTATTCAAAGTTTTTATTATAAAGCTAAACTCAAAAGGTGTCTACAGGGTTGGCTCCCCCTCCCCCCCCCATCACCTTAAATCAGTAGTCTAACAAGGATGAGAAAAGACAGAACTCTAGTCGGTGTTTCTGACAACAGTGGAAGGAGAGAAAACATAACCATGGAAGATTTCTCTCAGGTGTTGGGTGGAGCCTACAGGATGAAAGTACTCTCATTGAAATGCCCTGAAAACAGGTTATTTTGTTTGTTTTTGTTTTAAAATAGCAGATTCATTTACTGTCTGTCTGGCCTAGAGGGATTCATTTTAATTATTCTAGCGAGGCTTTTACAGTACCACTCGGGAGGAGGTTGTCCCCACCAAAAAGATTCTGTTGAATGCCTGTCATGTGCAGGTCAGTGTTCTACGTATTAGAGATGGAAAACGTTTTAGGGCGTGGAGCGTCCTTTTATAGCGAGCAATCTAATAGATTCCGTAGGAAGCTCAGGTTCTTCACGTTCCAAGACAGCCAAGGTAGCCATGTGGAGAAGAAAGCAAGAGCGTCAGAGAGTCTCATTAAAGAAAGAAAACAGAGACCCCTTTACAGACCCCTTTATAGACCACACTGCAGTGATTGGAAATGGAGCTGCTGCTGGTCCCAGGACGATGAATTTAGCCTCTTTAGTCCAGCTCCATGATTTTAGGAAACTCAACCCCAAACTTCTTTACTTTGTTTTTAATTCCAAACTGCATCAGTGGATGAAGTTAGTGAGGAATGACAAGTATAGAGAGAGGAACAGAAAGGAGAAGTACACCCACTGTGACAGCTTCAGAGACACCCTCCCTTCCCCCCGAAAGGAGCAAGGACTGGCCGTCAGAACAGGCTGGCCCTTGGGCGCTGCCACTCTGGTCTCATTTGGCAGCTGAGCCGTCAACTGGAGGCAGCTGGGACGGTTTCCTCCTGGGGCCTGTTCTCTTTCTAATCACTTTGCATCTCCTCAGCTGGAGTGGGAAGAAGGCGTGAGACAGACACATTGTTATTCGTCATTTTATAACTTCAGGGCTTTTGAGTTAAACTTGTTAGCTCTCTGTGTCCTCAGCTCATGGAGGGGGCGGCGTGACCTTGGGGCAGCGGTTAGGGCCTTTCTGGCCTCAGATGGCGCATGAAGAGCGTGACACCCAATCCCGTGTAGGATAAGAATGTGCCGCACGCAGGGAGACCGAGTGAAACCCGTTTAGAGAAGGTCAACCTCTCAGTCCTCCAAGGTAGCAGAACCACCACCAGCCGCAGGAAGATGAGTTTGGTCAAAGTGGAAGGAACTTCTGCAGAGATTATGGTCTTTCTGGAGCAATCAGGCTGCTCACTCTGTTTCAGAAAGGCCAGGCCTGAGAGCGTGGGCATCGTGCCCAGGAAAAGCTGTGCTCAGCAGGTGTTCTGGGTCAGTTGGACCCTAAAGCACACCTTAGTCCAGTCAAGCATCTGGGCTTTCTTCCACAAAAATAAATCTGTTCTGTGGCAAGCAGATTATATCTGGACAAGGAATTCTTCGTCTTTGAAATCCCCAGCTCACAAAAGATTACGGTGGATTGAGAAGCTGAAAAGGGCAGTTAAGGACAAAAGCATATTGGGGGCCCTTAGCACACCTAAATGGTGCTGTGGGGAGGTGAGATGAGCTAGATTACATCAGGTTTTACCATTCGTTTGTTCATTCATTCATTCATTCATTCATTCATTCATTCATTCATTCATTCATTCAGAATTTATGGAGTTCCTCTTATGCTCCAAAATTGTGCTAAATGGTAGGAGGAATTTTACAGGTGATGAGAAAAACATTAATTCCTTTAAAAGAGAAGCGTCAACGCATCAGGAGCTTTCTAGTCCTAGAAGCCTGGTCCTCTAGTTCAACTCTACCGTCAACTTAAGAAACATTCAAACCCATAAAGAATTTTTGAGTTTATTTGAGCCAAACTGTCGACAATTGGTGGGAAGCAAAATCCCAACTGATTGAGATAATGCTCCAGAGAATGGCCGTTTTGCACCTTATTATATACGTTACAGTCAAAAGAGAAGTGAAGTGAGTTACATGAAATTCCTCGGTGATAGATTAGGGAGGCGGGAGAAAGCAAAGCATTGGGGGGGTGGGGGTGCTCTGGGATTGGATAAGAAGTAAAATGATAGGCATATACATCTCTCTCTTTTTTTTAAATTCTCACCTGAGGATATTTTCCTATTTCAGATAGAGTGGGAAGGAGAGAGAGGGAGAGAAAGGGAGAGAGAGAGAGAGAGAAGCATCAACCCATGAGCGGGACACATTGACTGGTTGCCTCCTGCACAACCCCGACCAGGGCCGGGAACAAATCGCACCTGAGGCACGTGCCCTTGACTGGAATCGAACCCGCGACTCACTGGTCCGTGGGCCGACGCTCTACCACTGAGCCAAACCGGCCAGGGCGGCGTATACATCTTTTACATAGGTGGGTATAGGATAGTGAACAATGAACTCAATAACATTGAGGGGATTTGTGGTGTCTGCTCTGGTGAGGTGCCTGTACTTGGAAAGTTCTGGAAAAAGGAAATTGCTGTGGCATTCCAAAGGTATGGTATTGTAGATACGAACAGACAGGATTACTTGAGGTGAAAATTGACCTCTGTCAGGGAAGATTTCTAGCCTAGGACATGGCTACCCACCATAAACAACTTTTAGTTATAAAGTTTTATTCTCAGACCATCCTCTGGGGTTAGTTTAGGTCTCTGAGTTTGTCAGGCCGCCGCGCAGGCCTCCCCTGAGCTTGTCAGGTGTAGTATGTGGCCCCTTTTTGTCCACACTACCATTGTACAGATGAGGAAACTGAGGCTCACAGTGGGGATTTCAGGCATAATAGCAAGTGGGATTAAACTGATGGCTCCTGATCTATTTTCTTCTTTTTTTCTTCAGTGAGTTACTTCCCTGGAGAGAGAGAGAAAGTGCCACAGGATGTGTGGAGGCTCTGTGTGGCATTAAGAAAACAGCTCGATATTGCTAAGAGGACATTTCCTCCCCTCCTGAGAGCTGACTCTTCTTCCCCCTTTGCAGACTCCGCGGGGTCCCTCAGCCCCCTGCTTCTTCCCCAGCGTTCTCCGGGGTTGCTTTTTGGAGCTGGCTGTCTACCCTGCTACAGCCACACCCTTTAGGGTCTCCTGTTTAGAGGTGACTTTGTTGAGTCAGACTTTGGATAAAGTCTGACATGGGCAGTATTTCCCAAAGACAGACAAAGAAGTAGTTTACATGCAGATTAAACCACGGAACACAATCCTTTAATCTCAGAGCCGGCAATCACTTTCGACAGTGACAAAGAGAAGTTCTCGGGGGCTCTCTAGAACGTCAGAGAAAAACAAGTCGGTTTTGCAAAGCGGGGTGCCAAAGAAGCCTCCCGAGATGGCAAAGACTGGCACATGTCACCCAGAGGCTGCTGGGGTTACCTTTCCCTATGGCTCTGAAGTGCAGTAAGTCCCCAACAAAGGAGAGAGGGCTGAGGACATTTTATGCAGATAAACCAAAGGCAATCTTTGCTTGTATTCATTCTCTGCAGTTAGAACCAAGATATCTAAATAATTGTCTTCATGCTCTGCTTTGCCTGACGGTGGGGCCAGTATTTCTGTCGATGGAAAACTCCAGTTCAGTCTCTGAGGGAGAAAACACAGTGAGCTAAATGCAAGTGAGGCAATGTTTCTTTTATTTTGGGGGCCAAACCCTGATTTGAAATGGTCAGACTTTGCGTCTCAGACAGCCTGATTTAATTGCTGAACAAAGCTCTCTTCTTGTGGGAAAGAAAGCAGAGGACTCCAACAATTAGCCCTCTCAAAATGTAGGGCTGTGAAAACAATCGGGAGGAAGTAGGCAGGCACATCGATCCGCCCATTGCTTTCGGCGAGTCCAGGGGAAGACAAAACAAAGGAAAACATCCAGTTAGTTCAAGAGTTCAGCTCTCCCTTTGTTAAAGAGAAAAAGCCATCTTTCTTTTCCCTGGCCAGTCCAGACCTCTGTTCCCATTCCACTGCCGTGATGTTTTATCTTCCAGAACCTCCTAACTGAACCCTTTCTCGTCTCAGTGGGGGAATCTTGTACCTCTTCAGTTGTCAAGGGTGTTAGAAGGGTCCAGGAATAAGAACTAGAGGCAATGCCCGGCTGCTGTGGCTCAGTGGATTGAGTGTCATCCCATGCACTGAGAGGTCACGGTTCAATTCCCAGTCAGGGCACATGCCCGGGTTGCAGGCTTGATCCCCAGTAGGGGATGTGCAGGAGGCAGCCAATCGATGTTTCTCTCTCACATCGATGTTTCTCTCTGCCACCGGCCCCCTCTATCTGAAGATAAATAGACAAATATCCTGGTGAGGATTTAAAAAATAATAATAATAAAAAGAACTAGAGGCAAGAACTTAACTGGATTTTTTATCAGGGTACATATGAAGAAATGTTCCCAAAGAATAAACAAAAGTAGTTTCTGAATGTCTGCTATGGGCTAGATGTGTACTCTTAGAACACTGCATTAAATCGTCCCCACAACT
This sequence comes from Tadarida brasiliensis, assembly GCA_030848825.1. Classification (NCBI taxonomy): domain Eukaryota; kingdom Metazoa; phylum Chordata; class Mammalia; order Chiroptera; family Molossidae; genus Tadarida; species Tadarida brasiliensis. Next base: position 89,895,890 of record CM061257.1, read on the forward strand.
TTATGAGGTAGTTATATATTTTATTCCATTTATATTGTTGAAAACAAGATAACAGTCCCAAAATGGAGTCACTTATGTTAAGTCCCACGACACTTAACCACAATTTTGGCTCTATCAGAAATGGACACTTCAACCTGTCAGGAATTGCCTGGTCAGCATTAGTGAGGTCATATTGAGGTCAATGGCCATGGGTAGCAGGATGCAGTCCCCTAATGCGGGTGCGTTTGTTCTGGGCAAGAGTGACAGTGTCATCATCCAACAGCCAGGTGGGCGAGGTGTGTTGTGTGACATGAACTGTTAGCTCAGAAGGAGCTTCCCTGTCCTTGGTTCCAACATTCTCCCACCTTCGTGGCTGGTGTGGGGAGGGGAAGAAAAGGTGATGCTGTAGCCTGGCGCTGAGGTGGGGGCAGCAGGGAGGGCAGTTGGGGCTCTACCAAGACAAGAGAAAGAGCACAGTTCACTTGGGACAGGAATCATGTCTTTTTTTTTTTAATTTTTTTCTTTATTTATTTTAGAGGGAGAGGAAGGGAGAGGGAGAGATAGAAACATCGATGAGAGAGAACATCGATGGACCATCTCCTGCATGCCCCCCACTGGGGACTGGGCCCACAACCTGGGCATGTGCCCTGAGGGAATCGAACCTGCGACCTCTTGGTGAGTGGGTTGATGCCCAACCACTGAGCCCGACCGACGAGGGGGAATTGTGTCTTTTAATTCATGTACTTGAATTTTGGATGGTTAGCTTTTCCTCTTTATCCCCTTTGGTTTATCCACCCAAGCCAACCAGTGTAAATGTGCCCCTTCCTACCTAGGAGTGAAGAAGCGGAATTGCCGGAAGGGCTCCAGGGTGCCCCGTCCAACCCCCTGACGGCGGGCGGTGCGTGGGTACCCGGACAGGCGGCCCATGTCCCAGCTCGGGACTGGCGCCGGCCCTCAGCACCCTGGAGCCCAGAGAGGTTCTCCTACCACTGCTTCCCTTCTCCGCTTCTCTCGGAAGCAGCTCCTAACGAGGTGCTTGGCTGCAGGAAACCACATTAACCCGAGACAAAGACGGGCCTCAAAGAGGTTTTCTTGTTCTATTTGGTGCTTTCTCAGGTCAGCCTCAGTTGTATAAAACATGTTTTTGGGTCTGTATGTCTGTGGTTTTGTGCCCGTACAGACTGAGTGAAACTTGCTTTCTGTTAACCTGACATTTTTTTTCTGTTAGCCCTCTTGGGCCCCATTTATAGTATTATGCTTTCTATTTCTTTCTAATCTCCATGTAAATGAAATAAAATTTAATCAACTTTCTAAAAAAAAAAAAAAAAAGCAATCCATTTTAATGCAAAAATGCAAGATAAGATTATTTCAACAGATGTCTCCCTTATCTCACTGTGGAAACTTGCAAGAAATTGTCATTTTTTAAAAAAAATGTAGTTTTGTTTAGTATGCAGAACTCTGTGAGGTCAGCAAATGATGGTGGTTGGTGGGCAGGCTTTGCCGTGAGCCCTTGGCTGTGGATTTCCTGCCGTGGAGGCTGGTGTTCTGCATGGTGTCAGCCTGGCTGGCAGTGCTCCGGGTTCTGGGCCCAGAGGGTGGCTTGGTAGGCACGATGCTAACTGACCCTGATGGAGAAGTAGGCTGCTGCTGCCCTGTGGCTTCACACGTGTGAAAAAATGTGACCAGAGCATTTGTAATCATGATAATAGTAATAATAATAATAATAATAATAATAAAATAATAATAATGAAAGGAAAGTGTTGGCAGCTGATCTGTGAGGCCTTGACATTTACCTTCTGTTCTGTCCTGTGTTCTTTGCGTTTCTAATACCACTGGGCGCTTTAGTGGAAAGAGCCCCAGGCCAGGATTTAGGACCGCAGACTGCAGTCTCTGACTTGCCACTGATGAGCTGGTTTGGGGTAAACCACTGTAACTCTGAAAAATGTTATTCTGTCCTCTGTTCCGCTGTAGTCCAATCTCTGGGTTCCCTTCTCTCTCTAAGATTTTAGGGCCTATGTGCTCGGAATTTACTGTCTTTTGTTCTCAGTGCCAGGAGTGAGATGCTTTCCTGAAGGAGATTTCATTCTCTTCCTGGACGGTTCGATGCAGTATTCCTCAAGCCAGAGGAACTGAATTGAAGTTTTTTTTTTTAGTACAGTAAGAGATGGGACAGTAGGAGACTGTGGCCTCCCTGCAACTGGCCAATGACCACACGGTAGAGATCACCCAGCAGCCAGGGCTGGAGGCGGCTGTGGACACCGTGTCCCTAAGACTGCTCACGCACCAGCGGGCCCACAGCGCAGACCCACGCTGCCCCATCCATGGCTCAGCCCTGAGTGGGGAGCAATGGGACTGGGGGTGGCCTGGGAGCCCTGTTCCCTGTGGATGACAGGAGACATCTGCTCACTCCCACCTGCTTCCTGGCTGGCCCAGCCTAATAAAGTGGTGTTGCCATCCCACCTATCCCTTAAAAAAAAAGAGAGAGGTGCAGTTTTAAGTTTGTCATCTCTGATGAAAAAAGATAGCCCTGGACAGTTTGGCTCAGCGGTTAGAGTGTCGGCCCACAGTCCAGAGAATCCCGGGTTTGGTTCCCGCTAAGGGCACGTACCTCGGTTTCAGTTTGTCCCTGGCCCTGGATGGGGTCGTGTGGGTGGCAGCCAGTCGATGTGTCTCTCACATCGATGTTTCTCTCTCTCTCTTCCTCCCTCTCTCCCTCCCGATCTATCTGAAGATAGATGCAAAAAAAATGTCCTCCGGTGAGGATAACAAAACAAAACAAAAAAGAGATAAGGTTTGATAGCACAGGGAGGAGAAGGCTTTGCCTGTACCCACCTGGCCCCAGGGTTGTGATAATGCAATTCTCTGTAAAGCCTCTCATAGTCCATTTCCCAGACAAGCTGTCCTGCAACTCAGAGGTTGCAGCCACCACACCTCTTCACCACACCTCTTCTTTTCACATGATGAACAGAAGAGTAAATGGGCTGACTTTATTAATCGCCCTGCAAAGCGTTGTAAATGCGGTGGGGATCCCACCAGGCATAGTTAATGTGGTGGAGATTTGTCATCCTGACATTTCATTGGGAACTATTCCGTGAATGGAAATTTGTAGTCAGAGATGAGAGGGGTCTTTCAAACACTGGTAAATCAAATTTACCCATCAGGAAGGAAAAACGAAGAAACCAAATTACTGCTGTTAGGTTCTGTGCAAAGAGAACTGCATGGTCTCTACTCTGGTGATTCTCCACAGAATAAGATAGTTTAGCTTACTTTTTTTTTTTTTAATTAAAAAATTTCTTATCTATATTGATTTTAGAGAGAGAAGAAGGGAGAGGGAGAGAGATAGAAACATCAATGAGAAAGAACATTGATTGGCCGCCTCCTGCATGCCTCCCACTGGGGATGGGGCCCACAACCTGGGCATGTGCCCTGACCAGGAATCAAACTGGAAATCTCTTGGTGCATGGGTCAACGCTCAACCACTGAGCCACACTGGCCAGGCATAGTGTAGCTTACTTTTACAGGTTTCCTAAACAAAAGCGTTCCTAATAGATTTCCATTTCTCCTTGTTGATCATTCCTGAAAGAAATATTCAACTTACTTGGAGCCTTTTCATTTCAGAAATGCCCAGAAAACCTCACAGTAAAGGAAGTCTCTCCATCATCAAGATTTCACCATTTTTTTGGGAGGGCGGGGGGACCATCCAAGGCTTTGGGAAGAGGTTAGACACTGAAATGTAAGACCTTGTCATTTCTCAGACAAAGGACTCTTTCTGAGTCACTGATCTGAAAATACGTCTGCTGGAACCAGCCTCGGGGAGGGTGTGTGATAATAACCATTGATTACTTAGGCAGGCAGTTTGGAAGTTGTGTGGGCTGAGCATTTTTATTCTAACTTAACTCCAGGAAAAATAAACAAGCATGCCCAGTCATTTATCTCCATGGTCACTAATAAAGGTAGTGGGATCCTTGCTGTCATGTTCATATTCTTATTTTTAAACTTTAATGTCAGGAGGCAGAACAACTGACTTGACCACCAAAGCAAGTCATCGGAATAGCTGGGTGGGGCGATTAGGTCTCTGCTGTAGGACTGGTGTGTAAGTATGTGTTCAGCATGGGCTGGGACAGGAAAAGACAGAACTAACATAAAAATCTATTAATAGGCCGGGCTGGTGTGGCTCAGTGGTTGAGAGTAGAACCATGCACCAAGAGATCGCCAGTTCGATTCCCGGTCAGGGCACACGCCCAGGTTGTGGGTCCAATCCCCAGTGGGGGGCATGCAGGAGGTGGCCAATCCTTGTTCTCTCTCATCGATCTTTCTATCTCTCTCCCTCTCCCTTCCTCTCTCTCCCTCTCCCTTCCTCTCTCTCCAAAATCAATAAAGAAAAAAAATTAAAAAAAAAAAATCCATTAACAGGAGACAGGTTAGGTAGACTACGGTACATCATATACTATGGAATTTATGTGCCATAAGTCATCTTCCCCGACACACCTGCAGTGAGGAATCGTCTGCACGTGATTTATTACGGAGGCGTTCCCAGGAGAACCTGATAAAGCAGGGCGAGGCAGGGGTGGAAAAGAAAAAGCAGTCAAGTCAGAGAGTGATTTCATACAAAGTTCCAGCACCTGCCTGGCCCCTTTGGGAAACTCTGGAGTATAAATTGTACCAACTGGGGGCCAGGAGCGGGGCTCTCAAAACCCTGCAGGTCTTTCTACTTCTCAGTGCTTTCAGGTCAGTGGCTCCAGAACCCAGTGTCAGGCCTCAGGAGAGACGCGCAGGTGCACGCAGCTATAGAAAAGCACACATAAGCCAAGGGATGGCACACATTGGAATGGTACAGGGATCGCAGGGGTCCTGGTTAGAGTGTCTGCCTTGCGATGCAAGTATCAGAAAGAATGATGTAGAGGGCGAAATCCTTCCTTTGGAAGTTATTTATGACCGGCACTAAGCTAAAAAAACAAAAACAAATCAAGTTACTGGGGAATCTTTTCTGGGGTATTTCCCAACACCAATCAATTCTTCAACATCAGCTGGGTGTCCAATGATTCGACTCAATTCTGACAGTAGCCACCTGGAGTTAGTGTCCGATCCCAGAGGATAAAGGGCTCAGTTCCACCACATTGCCCCCACTTCAGATGCCAGTCCCGGGTCCCAGGTTGCCACTTGTACTCTGGCACATGGCTACATATTGGGGGTTCCCAAGACCCCTTCTTCAGGTTTGATAATTTGCTAGAATGGCTCACAGAGCTCATTTTACTTACATTTACAGGTTTATTATAAAGGATACAGCTCGGGCACAGCCAAATGGAAGAGATGCATAGGGCAAGGTGTATGGGAAGGGGTGCAGAGCTTCCGCGCCTGCTGTGGGTGCACCACCCTCCCAGCACCTCCACGTGTCCACCTACCTAGCAGCTCATCCCTCCCAATTGCCCAGGACTTTCTATAGAGTGTAATCTCCACCCTCCTCCCCCTAGGGCTGTGGATGGAGCTGAAAGTTCCAACCCTCTGATAACCAGCCCCGTCCTGAGGCTACCTAGGGGCCCCACCTGTGTTACCTCCTTCCCATAAACTGAGGGGCATCGAAAAGGGCTCCTTGTGAATACAGAAAGACACTCCTACTAACCAGGAATTTCCAAGAGTTTTAGAGTTCTGTGCCAGGAACAGGACAAAGAGCAACAATATTGCTTATTATACTATACTCACACAGTTTGATATAATTTTTTTTTAAGTAAAAAGAAACGTGTGCATGTGAAGAAAAAAATCTGGAAGGAAACAGACCCAAATGTTAATTGCGTTACCTCAGGAGGGATTGGGGGTGGGGAAGAGAGGTGGAGGGGTGGGTAGGGGCTTTCTTTTTTTTTAGGTAGAGGCATTCAGAGTTTATGAGCAAGCTATTATGTTTTATAATAAGAATGAAAACCAGCGATGTGCAAGGCCTCTGCCATGTGACTAGAGCATGCGCTCTGGAGTCGGTGGGCTTTTCGGTCAGCAGTCCTGGGAATCAGACTAAGTGGAAGGAGCACAGTGGCTACTTGGTGAATATGTGACACGTCCCAGCAGTGAACACAACTTTGAAGTCTACAATTACGTCCAATACTGGACTGGAAATTGTGGCTTCAGTGGTTTCCATTCTGGATGCCTGGTGGTCATTTTCGGCTGTCTCAGGAAAACATGTTTTTAGCCAACTGCCTCCTCTTCATGCTTGGATCCCTGTCCATTGGACGTACATGAGCTTAGCCTCCGCTCCCTGTGGGAGACTGTCTGGCTGGAGACACTGCTCTCATACCCTGCCCTCGGCCTAGTTTGGTAGCCCTGGGAGAATACTTAATTTGTAGGTAAAATAAATTACCCACTTTGGTAGATATTATAGATCCAAGTCGATATAATCCCTTCCGCTGTCCTGTAAACAGCCAGGAAGGACCATGAAAAGTTCAGCAAAAATGGTCTTCCCTGTTATCACAAAGCCTGAAGCTTTATTATGTATGGTGTTGCCTTAAGCTCTGGGGAAAGAGCATGGAGAATGTCTCTGAACTCTTGGAGCGGCAAGATTTGCATCAGACTAACTTTTGTTTTTTTTAAAATTTATTTTATTAATTTATTTTTGTTACAGATGTTTCTCCTTTTCCCCCCATTGTCACCCTCCTCCCCCTCCCTTCCTGCCCCGTCCCCAGTTTTGTTGTCCATGTCCATTGGTTATGAGTACATGCGTACAAGTTCTGTGGTTCACCACTCCCCTCCCCCACCCCTTCTTCTGGCAATTGTCAGTCTGTACCCTACTTCCACGTCTCTGGGACTACTCTGTTCCTCAGACTGTTATGTTCATTATATTCCAGAAATAAGTGAGATCATATGATATTTATCTTTCTTTGCTTGTCTTGTTTCACTTAGGATAATAGTTTCCAGGTCCTCCCATGTCCTTGCAAAGGATAAGAGATCTTTCTTTCTTACAGCTGCATAGTACTCCATTGTGTATATGTACCACAGTTTTTTTATCCATTCGTCTACTGATGGACACTTGGGCTGTTTCCAGATCTTAGCTATTGTAAATAGCGCTGCTATGAACATAGAAGTACATATATTCTTTCTGTTTGGTGTTTCAGGCTTCTTAGGGTATATTCCTAGGAGTGGGATCACTGGGTCAAATGGTAATTCAATTTTTAATTTTTTGAGGTAACACCATAGTGTTTTCCATAGTGGCTGCACCAGTCTGCATTCCCACCAGCAGTGTACTAGAGTCCCCTTTTCTCCACACCCTCTCCAACACTTGTTGTTTGATGCTTTGCTGATGGCAGCTATTCTGACAGGTGTGAGGTGATACCTCATTGTTGTTTTAATTTGCATCTCTCTGATGATTAGTGATGTTGAGCATTTCTTCATATGTCTCTTGGCCATTTGTATGTCCTGTTTGGAGAGGTGTCTATTTAGTTCCTCTGCCCATTTTTTAATTGGGTTCTTTGTCTTTCTTTTGTTGAGTTGTATGAACACTCTATATATTTTGGAGATTAACCCCTTATCTGATATATCATTGGCAATTATGCTCTCCTGTATAGTGGGTTCCCTTTCCACTTTGATGGTTGTTTCTTTTGCTGTGCAGAAGCTTTTGAGTTTGATGTAGTCCCATGTGTTCATTTTTTCCTTTGTTTCTGTTGCCTTAGGTGATGTATCAGTGAAGATTCTGCTGCATGTAATGTCCGAAATTTTGTTGCCTACATTTTCTTCTGGGATTTTTATGGATTCATGAGTCACATTTAAGTCTTTTATCCATTTTGAGTTTATTCTTGTGTATGGTGTAAGATGATGGTCTAGTTTCATTTTTTTGCATGTAGCTGTCCAGTTTTCCCAACACCATTTATTAAAGAGGCTGTCTTTACTCCATTGTATGCTTTTGCCACCTTTGTCAAATATTAATTGAGCATAATGTTTTGGGTCAATTTCTGGGTTCTCTGTTCTATTCCATTGATCTATGTGCCTGTTCTTGTGCCACTACCAGGCTGTTTTGATTACAGTAGCTTTGTAGTATAACCTGATATCTGGTATTGTGATCCCACCTACTTTGTCCTTCTTTTTCAAGATTGCTGTGGCTATTCGGGGTCTTTTTTGGTTCCATATGAACTTCTGAAGCATTTGTTCTAGTTCTATGAAATATGTCGTTGGTATTTTGATGGGGATTGCGTTAAATCTATAGATTGCTTTGGGTAGTATGGACATTTTAATGATGTTAATTCTTCCAATCCATGAACAAGGTATGTGCTTCCACTTTTTTATATCTTCCTCTATTTCTTTTTTCAATGTCCTGTAGTTTTCTGCAAATAGATCCTTTACTTCTTTGGTTAAGTTTATTCCTAGGTATCTTAATTTTTTTGCCACGATGGTAAATGGGATTGTTTTTTTAGTTTCTCTTTCTGTGAGTTCATCATTGGTGTATAAGAATGCCGTCGATTTCTTGATGTTAATTTTGTATCCTGCTACTTTGCCAAATTCATTTATTAAGTCTAGTAGATTTTTGATGGAGTCTTTAGGGTTTTCTATGTATAATATCATGTCATCTGCGAATAATGACAGTTTCACTTCCTCCTTTCCAATTTGGATCCTTTTTATTTTTTCTTCACGTCTGATTGCTGTGGCTAAGACTTCCAGTACTATGTTAAATAAGAGTGGCGAAAGTGGGCATCCTTGTCTTGTTCCTGTTCTTAAGGGAAATGCTTTTAGTTTTTGTCCATTGAGTATGATGTTGGCTGTAGGTCTTTCATACATGGCCTTTATAATGTTGAGATATGATCCCTCTATTCCCAAATTGCTGAATGTTTTTATCAGAAATGGGTGCTGGATTTTGTCAAATGCTTTTTCAGCATCTATTGATATGATCATGTGGTTTTTATCTTTCATTTTGTTTATGTGATGTATCACATTTATTGATTTGTGAATATTGTACCAGCCTTGCATCCCTGGGATGAATCCCACTTGGTCATGGGGAATAATTTTTTTGATGTATTGCTGGATCCGATTTGCTAGTATTTTGTTAAGGATTTTGGCATCTATGTTCATCAAGGATATTGGCCTGTAGTTTTCTTTCTTTGTAGTGTATTTTTCTGGTTTTAATTAGAATTATGCTGGCCTCATAAAACGAGTTTGGAAGTCTTCCTTCTTCTTGAATTTTTTGGAATAGTTTGAGGAGAATGGGTGTTAGTTCTTTGAATGTTCGGTAAAACTCACCGTGAAGCCGTCAGGGCCTGGGCTTTTGTTTGCTGGGAGGGTCTTGATTACATCTTCAATTTCCTTCGTTGTTATTGGCCTGTTCAAGTTTTCTATCTCTTCCCGGTCCAGTTTTGGGAGACTATGTGTTTCTAGAAATGTGTCCATTTCGCTTAGATTGTCCAATTTGTTGCCATATAAATGTTCATAGTATTTGTTAACGATCCTTTGTATTTCTGTGGTGTCAGTTGTTACTTCTCCTCTTTCATTTCTGATTTTGTGTTAACTTTTGTTTTAATTTATCCATCCATCCATCCATCCATCCATCCATCCATCCATCCATCCAATCATCCATCCATCCGTATTTCAAATAATTATTGAGAGACTCTCATGAGCCAGGCATTGTAGCAGGCACAACTTCTCGTCTCCTGGCATTTATCTGTAGCAAATACACTTAAAACTCACCTCCAACCTCTACCCACAGACTTCAGTATACATTAGAAACCACTGTAGGCCCTCTCACTGCTTCTTCTCCTGGCCCAGGGTTTACAGTGACTTTCATCTCTCAGTAGTACCACATCAGATAATAATAACTACCATGTGGTGAGTGCTTTTTATGTACCCTATTTTATTTAATCCTTACAATGATCCTAAGAAATGTGTACTATCATCTACATTTTAATTTGTTATTGTGAAATACAACATACATAAAGAAAAGTGCACAAAAATATTGTTCTGAAATTTATTAAAAAGCAGTGACATGTATAATGAGGTAAAACATAGAACACTGCCAGTCCCCAGAGTCCTCTTTATGCCTCCTTTTTAATTGCCACCCCCTCTTTAACTCCTAGAAGTAACCATCATCCTCATATATATGATAATGACTTCTGCTTTTCTTTATAGTTTTACCATCTAAGCATATATCCCTAAACACCAGAGTTTGGTCCTGTTTTTATTTTTTTTTTAATTTTTTAACAATTTACATAAATTATATTGTATGTTTTCTTCGGTGACTTTTCAAAAACTCAACATTAAATTCTTAAGATTCATACCTATTGTTGCATTAGTTGTAGTTAATTCTCTTTTCTGTATAGTAATTTACATGAATATACCACAATTTACGTTTTTCCAGTTTTGGGCTGTTATGAAAAATTCTGTGATGATCATTCCTGCACATGTCTTTCAGTGAAAAAGAGCATGCATTTCAGCTGGACATGTAAATGGAAGTGAAATGGCTGGGTGGTAGGCCTGCATTCAATTTCGGTTGCTAACGCTAAACACTTTTCCAAACTGGTACTAATTTACAGGCCCGCCCATCGTGTACAAGAGTTCTGTGGCATTCATCTCTGCCAATACTTGGCATTGTCAGTCTTTTCAATTTCAGCTTTTCTGGTGTATAGTGATATCTTGTGTTGATTTTAATTTGCATTCCATTTTTGACAAAAGAAGTCGAATGCCTTTTCACATATTTATCAGACATTTGAATATCAGGTTGTGTGAAGTACATTTTAAAGTCTTTGCTCATTTTTTTCAGCTTTATTGAGGTATAACTGAGAAGTAAAAATAGTATATATTTAAGGTGTACATTTATTCTCCATCGGGTTTTCTGCCTTGATTTGTACCAGTTCTTTCTGTCTGGATACAAGTCCTGTTTTTTTGTTAAACAAATAGCAAATACCTTTTCCTATTCTGTCACTTGCCTTATAATCATTTAAAAGCTATCTTTTGATATTTTCCACGTAACTTAACTTACCACACTTTTCCTTAATGGTTAGCACTTTTGTGTCCTGCTTAGAAAATCTTTCCCAGCCCTGAGGTCATAAGAATAGTCTTGCTTGTTGTATCAGTCGTTGAGTTAGGAGAACAGAAATCACACTATGTATTTCAACAGAGAGAATTTAATACAAGGAAATAGTTACACAGGTATCAGAGGCTGAAAGACGAAAAAGAAATCGTAGGTTGGACAGTAACAGCTTCAGAAAATAGGTACCACCTCGAAGGTTAGGGGAACAAAGGCAGAGGTTGGTGTTATTAGGTCCTAGGAGTTCCGGCTGCAGCTGATGGCTCCCGGTGGGGGTGATGAGAATGCTGGAAGAAGCTGGAGGCTGGGACCAAACACTGCCCGGGTGAAAGGCTGTTGCTGGAGAGATGTTTCCAGAGCTACATGCAGTGCAGGGAGGAGGGAGTCTCTTCTTGTTCCTCCAGTCTCTCTGTCTCCTTCTCTCAGCCCCTGCTGCAGAATCTAGTGGGAAGCCAACCAGCAAAGGAGAAATGTAGAGTTCCCGCCTCCGAATCACAAAGCAGAGAACAGAAGGGTGGATTGGGAACTGAGAGACAAGAGCTTAACAACAATTATCTTCTAGAAGTTTTATTATTTGCCTCCTACATTTATCCACAATATACTTGGAATTGAGTTTTGTGAATGGTAAGAGTAAGGGTTCTGGCATCATCCCCCCCCACCCCCCGCCCCAACATATCTTATTAACTCAGTACAACTTATTGGAAGATTGGCTTTTTTTGTTGTTGTTAATCCTCACCCGAGGATACTTTTCCATTGAGTTTTAGATAGAGTGGAAGGGAGGGAGGGAGAGAGAGAGAAGTATCAGTGGGAGAGAGACACATTGATTGGTTACCTCCTGAACGACCCCAACCAAACCTGCAACACAGGTACATGCCCTTGACTGGGAATCGAACCCACAACCCTTTGGTCTGCAGGCCAGCACTCTAACTGCTGAGTCAAATTGGCCAGGGCTGGAAGATGGGCCTTTTACTATTGCTCTCCAGTGCTATTTTGTTATAAATTTAGAGTTGGTTTCTAGATTCTCTATTATAGTGTATTGATTTGTCTAAACTTGCACCAATATCACCTTAATTAATGTAGATTTAAAGCAAAGTTTGAGCCTGGCCGATGTGGCTCAGTGGATTGAGTGTCATCCCCTGGACTGAAAGGTCACAGTTCAATTCCTGGTCAGGGCACATGCCTGGGTTTTGGGCTTGATCCTTTGGAGGGGGGGGGGGCGTGCAGAAGGCAGCTGATCGATATGTCCTTCTCACATCTATGTTTATATCTCTCTCCCCCTCTGTCGCTCTAAAAAAAAAAATCAATAAAAACATTAAAAAAATAAATGAAGTAAAGTTTGATATCTGATAGAGCAAATCATCTCACTTTGTTCTTTTTGAGGATTGTCTTGGCTAGTCTTGGTCCATTGGATTTCCATTTGATCCTAGAATATGCTTTTTAGTTGCCACAACTGTCTTGCTGGGATTTTGGTTTAGATTGCATTGACTCTATAGATAACTTTGGGAAGAACTGACATGTTTGCTATATTAACTTCTTCAATCCATGAATATGGTTTATTTCTTCACTTATTTAGGTTTCCTTTATTTTCTCTTAATAATATTTGATGCTTTTCTGTTAGAAGTCTTACACATATTTTATCACATTTACTCTTAGGTATTTGACTTTTTAACTTTTAATTTTGAAGTAATTTCAAACTCTTAGCAAAGCTGCAAGGATAGTACAGAGAAATCCCTTATTTCCTGTAACCAGATTCAATATCTGAAAAATGTTTTGCCACATTTGCATTGTAATTCTCATTTTTTTTCTTCATTCACTTTATAGGTATGTATTATTTTTTATTTTCTAAATCATTTGAGAGTAAATTGCATAAACCAAGCCCCTTTATCCCTTAATATTTCCATGTGTATTTTCTAAAAGCAAAGAGAGTCTCTTATATAACCATAGTTATCAAATTCAGAAAACTTAGTCTTGATGCAATACTTTCATCTAATGCAGTCCACTTTCCAATTTCATCAGCTGTCCTATTAACATCCCTCCAGTATAGGATCAGTCCAGGAACACATATTGCAGTTAGTTGCCATTTTGTGTTAGTCTTCTTTAATTTGGCACAGTCCCTTGGCTTTCTTTGTCTTTCATGATAGTGACAATTTTGAAAACTACAGGCCATTTATTTATTTATTTATTTATTTTTTTAATATGTTTTTTAAAAAATATTTTTTCTTTATTGATTTTATTTTTATTTATTTATTTTTTAATCCTCACCTGAGGACATTTTTTCGAGTGGTTGCCACCCACACGACCCCAACCAGGGCCGGGGACAAACAGTAACCAAGGTACATGCCCTTAGCGGGAACCGAACCCGGGACTCTCTGGTCTGAAGGCCGACGCTCTAACCTCTGAGCCAAACAGGCCAGGGCTTCTTTATTGATTTTAGCAACAGAGGAAGGGAGAAGGAGCTAGAAATATCAATGAGAGAGAACATCCACTGGCTGTCTCCTACATGCCCCCCACTGGGGATTTGGCCCACAACTTGGGCATGTGTCCTGACCGGGAATCAAACCGGTGACCTCTTGGTGCATGGGTTGATGCTCAACCAGTGAGCCACACTGGCCAGGCATGCAGGCCAGTTATTTTTATTGAATGTTTCTCAGTTTGAATTTGTCTCATATTTCTTCATGATTAGATTCAAGTTTTGCATCCCTGGCTGGAATATTCCATAAGTAACATGTGTCTCTCTTGGGGTATTGCATCTGAAGGCACCTGATACCTACCTGCCTCTCACTGGTAATGATTCTGGTCATCTGCCCAAGGTATTGTTCAGTTTTCCCACTGTATATATACTATTTCCCCCTTGAAGCTAATAAGCAATCTGTAGGAAAACACTGAGGCCTTGAAAATATCCTGCTCCTTATCAAACTTGCCCCTTTTTAAGGTTGTTAATGATTCTTTTTTTTTTTAATCCTCGCCCAAGGATATTTTTACATTTATCTTCAGACAGAGTGGGAGGGAGAGAGAGAGAGAAAGACAGAAACATCGATGTGTGAGAGACACATCAATTGGTTGCCACCCGCATGACCCCAACCGGGGCCGGGGATGAACCACAACCTTGGCTGGAATCTAGCCCAGGACTCTTTTGTCCGCAGGCCGGCGCTCTAACCACTGAGCCAAACCAGCCAGGGCATTAATGATTCTTGGCCAAACCAATCTTTACTATAATGATTACGAAAGGATGATTGTCCCAGTTCTACCACTCCTTTCACATTTATCATTCAGCATTCTACCATCAAGAAGAGCCCTCCTTTCTCCCTCATTTATTTGTTTGTTTTCTGTTTATTATTTTATGGATTCATGGATTCCTATTATATTCAGTGGGTTATAATCCATTACTGCCCCTATTTGTTTTTTAAAGCTCACATTGTTCCAGATTTGGGCAATGGGAACATATTCAAGCTGGCTCTTATATCCTTTGACATGCTGCCCTCTGTTTTCTTTCTTTCTTCTTCTTTTTTTAAAAAATCCTCACCCGAAGATATTTTTCCATTTTTTAAAAATCTTCAGATAGATTGGGAGGGGAAAAGAGAGAGAGAGAGAGAGAGACAGACAGACAGAAACGTCGATGTGAGAGAGACACATCAATTGGTTGCCTCCAGCATGACCCCGACCAGGGCCAGAGACTGAACTGCAACCGAGGTCCGTGCCCTTGACCGGAATCGAACCTGAGACTCTTTGGTCCATGGGCTGACGCTCTAACTGCTGAACCAAACCAGCCAGGGCTGCGGCCCTCTTTTGTTTTGAGTATTTCCTTACTTTGTGGTCCAATAAGAAAGTCCATGCTCATCGGTGTCTTATCTGTTCTCAGTCCTGGAATCAGCTACTCCAGCTAGCCCTTGATCCTGGATGTGGATGGAGATATATTCATTGCTGTGGGATGTGATTGCTTCTGGGCTCTTTCAGTGGCCAGGGTTGGGATAAATATACGTGTGTGTGTGTGTGAAGCTATACAGTATCTATAATATATCTGTATATATATAATTATATTATTTGAAATACAAGTTCATATTAATATCTTCTATTCTAATTGAACCCACAGGATTCTATCTTGCCATCACCCAGGACTGTCTGCATCATTTGCAGAGTCCAGTGCAAAATGAAATGTGGGACTGCTTGTTCAGAATGTGTCCAGAATTTCAAGACAGCAACAGAGAGCATAAAACCGAGCAAGGGGCCCTTCTCAGCGTGTTCTCACCTACCCAGCTGTAGACATAACATGTTTATTTGCACTCTCTTTGAGCCTCATTGAATTCATGCATCATGGCATTGCACTTCACCTCCAAAACATCAGTTTAAAGATAAAATTATTATGAATTTCAAGATAGTGTCAACAGAGCATTCAACCAAGTGCGAGTCTTTCTGAGCACGGGGTCCTCCCTGTGGACTGCATAGTTCACAGGTCTCTTGTTTTTCAAGGATTTCCTTAAGACTCGCCTCTTCCACTCTTTGCGTCCAAGGTCTTGAAGCCCCAGCAGAGCTCCAGGGCAGCTTTGTGTGATTAGGTGCCTGGTTCTCTGCGTACTTTGAAGTTCCTCTATGTCTTGGCAATATCTTGGTTTCTTTTCACTCCTTAATGACCTTAGGCTTTTTTTTTTTTTTTATTTTGTGTGTGGGTTCTTGGCTTCGTGCAGGAAAGGTAGCACAGTGTGAGCCAGGTGATTTTGACAGTACGTTTGTTAAAGCTGGGGACAGTGAACAAGGAAGGGCCTAGGATGGAAGCAACAGGAGAGCCCAGGTGGGGCTGCTGTCAGCTCACTGGAGAGTCAGAGAAAAGGGGCCTTGGGGACAGGTTCAGGGGTTAGCCTGGGACAAGCTGCCACTGCCCATTGCTCCCCTGGTTGCAAGTCCCATGGGGTCTCTTAGAGTTTAGGAGGTGCATGCCTGTGGGGGAAAAGGCGGAAGGGAAAAGCGAGGGCCTCCTCCTGGGAGGGAGAGTGTTTTTTTTTTTTTTTGGAGGTTGTATGGAGAATTTTAAATTCTAGTGGCTGCTGTTATTTCTCAGACTATTTTTGTGTGTGTTTTATTGATGCCATTGTAAAAATTATCCTTTTTTTCCACAACAAAAGACTAATCAAAAACATTTGTTTGGGCTGGATAATACATTCACAAAGATCAAGCACAGAGAGATGAAAGGTATCATTACAACTTTTTATTTTTAATTATTTATTGCTGTTATGTAGAAATAGTAACTGCTTTTAAAAAAATTATCCTTGTACCTTGGGATCTTGTTAAATTCATTGAACTAGCTCTAATAATTTATCTGTAGTTTTATTTTTAAAAATTTTGTTTCTTTATTGATTTTAGAGAGAGAGGAAGGGAAAGGGAGAGAGAGAGATAGAAACATTGATGAGAGAGAACATCAGTTGGCCACTTCTTGCATGCCCCCCACTGGGGATTTGGCCCACAACCTGGGCATGTGCCCTGACTGGGAATGCAACCAGTGACCTCTTGGTTCATGGGTCGATGCTCAACCACTGAGCCACACTGGCTGGGCTGTAGTTTTATTTTATTTTACTGAAATCAATTATGTGGTCAGAGAATTATGACAGTTTTACTTCTTCCTTTCAATTCTTATCTTTCATTCATCTTCCTTGTTCCCTTGTTGTTAGGCTGTCTGGCACAATGCTGAAGGGAAGTGATGATGGTGGGCATCCTTGTCTTGTTCCTGATCTTAGAAGGAAAGCTTTTAACTTTTCACATTATGATTTTTTTAGATGCTTAAAAAAAAAAAAAAAGAAGGAATTGTCTTCTATTTCTAATCTTCTATAAATTAAAAAAAATTAATGATGTATATATGTTGAATTTTATCAAATGCCTTTTCTGCATCTGTTGAGGTGTCATGTGATTCTGACAGATCGATTTTTTAAAGTTTTATTTATTTATTTATATTATTTTATTTTTTCCATCACCATTTATCCCCTCTATGCCCTCTGACCGCCCCCCACCCGCCCCCCCAATCACCACATTGTTGTCCAGGTCTATGAGTTCTCTCTCTCTCTTTGTTTTTCTTTTTTGCTCAATCCCTACTGCCCCTGAAGCTGTCTGCCTGCTCTCTATCTGTGAGTCTGTCTCTACTTTGCTTGATAGTTCAGTTTGTTCATTAAATTCCACATATGAGTGAAATCATATGATACTTTTCTTTCTCTGACTGGCTTATTTCACTTAGCAAAATGTTCTTCAGGTCCATTCATGCTGTTGCAAAGGATAACATTTTCTTCCATTTTACAGCAGAGTAGTAGTCCATTGTGTAAATGTACCACAGCTTTTTTATCCACTCATCTACTGATGGACACTCGGGCTGTTTCCACATCTTGGCTATTGTAAATAATGTTGCAATGAACATAGGGGTACAGATAGTCTTTCAAATTAGTGTTTTGGGTTTCTTCAGTTAAATTCCCAGAAGTGGAATCACTGGGTCACAAGGCAGTTCCATTTTTAATTTTTTAAGGTAATTCCATGCTGCTTTTCACAGTGGCTGCACCAATCTGCATTCCTACCCACAGTGCACAAGGGTTCCCTTTTCTCCACACCCTCACCAACACTTGTTGTTTGTTGATTTATTGATGATAGCCATCCTGACAGGTGTGAGGTGATATCTTATTGTGGTTTTAATTTGCATTTCTCTGATGATCAGTGATGTTGAACATCTTTTCATATGTCTATTGGCCATCTGTATGTCCTCTTGGGAGAAGTGTCTATTCAGGGCCTTTGTCCATTTTTAAATTGACTGTCTAGGTTAATTATTATTATTTTTTTGCATTGAGTTTTATAAGTTCTTAGTAAATTTTGGATATTAATCCCTTATCATGTATATCTTTGGGAATATGTTCTGCCATTCAGTGAGTTGTCTTTTCATTTTGTTGATGGTTTCTTTTGAGGTGTAAAAACTCTTTGGTTTGATGTAGTCCCATTCATTTATTTTTTTCTTTTGTTTCCCTTGCCTCAGGAGATATATCATAAAAAATATTGCTACAAGAAATGTCCATGATTTTACTGCCTATGTTTTCTTCTAGGATATTTATGGTTTTGAGTCTAACATTTAAGTCTTTAATCCATTTTAGTTTATTCTTGTGAGTGGTATAAGATGGTGGTCTAGTTTCACTTTTTTTGCATGTATTTGTCCAATTTTCCCAACACCATTTATTCAATAGGCTATCTTTAGTCCATTGTATGTTTTTGCCTCCTTTGCCAAATATTAATTGGCCATAAAGATGTGGGTTTATTTCTGGGCTCTCTATTCTGCTCCATTGCTCTATATGTCTGTTTTTATGCCAGTCCTATGCTGTTTTGATTACTATGGCCTTGTAGTATAGCTTGATAGTAGGTAGCCGATTCCTCTAACTTTTTTTTTCTTTATCAGGATTACTATTGCTGTTCAGGGTCTTTTGTGGCTGAGTGATTGATTTTTGAATGTTAAGCCAACCTAGCATTCCGGGAATGAGCGCAACTTGGCTGGGATGTACAAAATTCTCTATGTATTGTTAGATATGGTTTATGCTCACTTTACTTTGTGTGTGTGTGTGTGTGTATGTGTTCATGAGGAAGATGGGTCTGAAGCTTTCCATTTTTGTAATGTTCTTCAGAAGTTTTGGATCACGGTTAGGCTGGTCTCAAACAAGATCCAAATGTTGGAGATTGCTTTTTTCTCTTCTTGGAAAGAGTTTGTATAAGAGTTGCATTATTTCTTCTCTGAGTGTTCTGTAGAATTTCCAATGAATCTATTTGGACCAGGAGATTTTTTTGGGTGTGTGTGCAGATTTTAAACTATGGATTTAGCCCAGGCTGGTTTGGCTCAGCAGTTAGAGCATCGGCCCGCGGAACAATGAGTCGTGGGTTTGATTCTGGTCAAGGGCACGTACCTCTGTTGCGGTTCATCCCCGGCCCTGGTCGGGGTTGTGCAGAGGGCAACCAGTCGATGTGTCCCTCTAATGTCGATGTTTCTCTCTCTCTCTTTCTCCTTCTCTCTCCCTCCTTCCCATTCTATCTGAAGATATATAGAAAAAAATGTCCTCGGGTGAGGATTGGAAAAAAAAATTATGGATTTAAATCACTATTCATATTTTCTACTTTATCATGCCAGACTTGGTAAGCTTTATTTTTCTGGTAATTTGACCATACATCCACGTTTTCATAGAGTTGTTCATAATATCTTAGAATATTTTTAATGTCTGTAGGATTTGCCATGTTGTTTCCTTTTTTATTCCAGCACTGTATACTATTCTATTGTCTCCTGTGGAGAAGGCAGCTGTCATTTTATTTTAGGTCTTTTTAAGGTAATACACTTTTTTTTTTTATTCTGTTGCTATATTCATATTCCCCTGGTCTTTAACTTTCAGTGGTTTTATTATGATGTACTTACAGTTTGGCTTCTTTTATTTTTAATCCTGCTGGATTTCTTAGGGGTTTTGAATTTGAGATTTGAAGTTCTTCATCATTTTAGGAAATTTCTCAGCCATTACTTCCTTAAATATTGCATTTCCCCCCATTCCCTCCTCTCTCCTTCTAGAATTTCATATGCACATATACTAGACATTCTCAATGTATACTCTATTTATGTTTCCTGCTCTGTTGTGTTTTCCATCTTTTTATGCTTTATTTTTCCCCCTCTATTTTTAGTTCACTAATTTTCTCTTGAACCTATCCATCTTAATTTTGGTTATTGTAATCTCAGTTCTAAAATTTCCATTGGCTCGTTTTTAAAAGAGATAATTTTCATTTCTCCACTGATATTTTTCGTCTTGTCTTTTATCGTCTTGGACATAGTAAGCATTTAACAGTTTATATATGTTAATTGGAGCCCCTGAGTCTATTTCTACTGTTTATTGTTTCTGCAGATTTTCAATTATATTGTTTTGTCTCCACATATGTCTTGTTACTTTTGATTGTGTGCAGGGCATTATTCTTATAAAATTATTTGTAGAAATAATTCATATGATGCTATCTTTTCCCCAGAGAAGATTTACATTTTTTTCTGCTGGATGCCTGAGGGCACTAACAATTTGTGATTGATTGCATTGATTACCTTAATTCAGTTTCAGTCACCGAGCTCATTTTAAACTGAGCAGCAGTTCCATAGAGTTATTACCCTTATTTTATTTTATTTTTTGTGTATAATCCTTTGAGGTTCCAATCCAAAGTGAGGGACATTCACCATGTTCCACTCCTATGTCTGTCCCTGAGCTCCCATCCACAAACCCCTCACCAGGTGAGGCTCTCAGGATCACCCCCCACTCCCCGCCCCAGCCAGGTGAGGCTCTCAGGATCACCTCCCCCCCCACCCCAGCCAGGTGAGGCTCTCAGGATCACCTCCCCCCCACCCCAGCCAGGTGAGGCTCTCAGGATCACTGCTCAGCCTCTGGGCCAACCCCTCTCAAATGAGCAGATGTCTCCGGGAGGAAAGCAGTTCTCAACGTGCACAGGCTCATCTCCCTGAGCCCTCAGCTCCCCTGCATGGCATTTCTTCACTATATTTTCAGCTCCCTACTGTTTTTCTGAGCTGGACTAATTATTCTGAGGAGGACCTTTGTTTGGAATTACCTGTTCTCCATTGTTAGGAGTGGAAGTCTTATTATTTCCATTAATAGGTGAAGATACTGAGACTGAGAGAGCATAAATAACTTTCCCAAATAAATTCAAGACTGAATTATAGACTCAGTAATCTGGGATACTTTAGACTTGTTTTAGAAAGTAACACACAACATTTTCTTTTCTTTTTAAAGACTCCATGAGGTCATGCTGAAAGTGCAGGGAACATAGCCTTTGCCAGAGGCAAGCACTGCAGTTAAGAGGTTGGGAGAGCCCGGCTGATGTGGCTCAGTGGTTGAGCGTCGACCCATGCACCAAGAGGTCGCTGATTCAGTTCCCGGTCAGGGCACATGCCCAGGTTGTGGGCCTGATCCCCAGTGGGGGGCATGCAGGAGGCGGCCAGTCGATGTTCTCTTTCTCATCGATGTCTCTCTCTCTCTCTCTCTCTCTCTCTCTCTCTCTCTCTCTCCTCCCCTCTAAAATTAATAAAGAAAAAAATTAAAAGAAAAAAATAGAAGTTGGGAGAGACTTAGTGTGGGGAAATGAGAGAGAGGAGGTAGTAAGGCTTAGCCATCCTGGGGGCAGACATTAGGTGGTTTGTATTTCTGGCCACTGGCTGAGTCATTTATACCCAGACAACTTCAGAAGTCAGCATGTCAAATGCATAAGTGAGAAGGGGCACCTAAAATGACTACTGACAAATTTTTAATATACTTTTTTTGAAGATGGATGTTGAGAGACTTGGGAACATGGGACAAGAGTCCCGTGTTTTAGCCTCTAGTATGCTATGACTTGGGGTAGTTGCTTTCCTTCTCTATGCATCAATATTGTCACCTCTAGAGGAGATGATAATTCATGCTTTTTCCCATTTCATATGAAAAGTGCAGTGAGGCTGACATTACTCATTATTCTACCATGAAACCAGGACAGTGTTTTTGAGGAAACTGCTGGTGTTATCCCAATGATCAAAACCCTTCAGTGGTTGCCTATTGTTCTTGGGCTTAATGACAAACCCTACAATCACAGCTCACCACGAGCTGGGTGTCCTGGCCCTTACCCACCACCCCCGCTTCACCTTAGACCACACTCCTCCAGTCACATTGACTTGCTGTAGCTCCCCTGTCCTTGCCATCCCCCTTCCCTTGTAAGGCCTTTTTACTGCTGTTGTCTCTGACTAGACGTGTCCCAGTTTCCTCCCAGCCCCGTTAGTTTCTGATGCGTCTAGTGTCACGTCCTCAGGGGAGTGTCTAGTGTTATGTCCTCAGCGGAGCCTTCCCCACCAGGACCAGCTCAGATCCCTGTGAAATGCACTCACTGGGCCACGCGCCTCTCTTTCACAGGCCTCTCAGTTATAGTTTTACATTTATTGGTGCAGTTATCTGCTTCATGCCTGCTCTCTCACTACACTCACACACCCGGGGGTTAGGAACCATGCTGGTTTTTGCTCGTCATTCTCTCCTCAGCCTCTAGTCCACTGTCTGGGGATAGTATGCATCCAATACGTATTTGTCAAATAAATGAAGGAAGGAAAGGTCTTGTTAATTTCATCCTCACTGTAGGCTTTGCCAGTTTATTAACTTGTTTTCTGAAAAGTGGGTTGGGGCAAAGAAGCATTAGGGACAGATGATTTAAACTGTGACAAAAGTGAAAGATGGTCTTCAAACGTCCTTGCCTGCATGTAGTTAGTATTCAGCCACTTCCGTCGTCTGGAACCTGGTTTCAAGTGCCAAGAGAAAACGTGTTTAGAATTTAAACGGATTCTCCTGGAAACACCCGCGGCAATGCGATTGCTAAAATAATCCAAACTAGGCTGTGTGGATGAGAAATCTTTGTTCTTTATTTGTTCACTTTATTTTTTTTTTTTTAACTTGCAGGCATTGTAGTGAGGATCTACCAGGTAGGGGGAGGGACACTGGTGTCTCAGGAACTGGGAGACCTCTCTGGCCACTTGCTAATCAGCCGAGGCAAAGACACAAGCCCTGGCGGCCCGCTGCTTCTGCTGCTTCTGCACTTAGTGTCAGCGTCGTCTCCAGCACCTCAGATAAGGCAGGGCTGAGAGCTGAAGCAACGTTTTGCCTTTTAGTTTATTTTCTGGTGCATGTGTGACAGCTGGGAAGCCCTTTAAGCCACTGCAGGACTCTGAAGGAAGCCTGCTGGGAGTGTGGAAGCCAAGTCGCAAGAAGTCAAGCTTCGAACGTGACTGAAATAACAGTGTCAGGGAAGGGCTGTGAATCCGAAAGTTATTCGAAAGTAATGAAGCCACGTCCGGGCAGGTTGCACAACCAGCTGATTGAGGACGATGTTTGAATCAGCCAGATCCGAGCTCCAACCCAGGTTCCATACTGATCTGTTTCTACCCACAGAACACTTCTGGCAGCAAGGGGGCCAAGGTTCTCCCACACTAGTCTGTTCTCTGACGCCAGCTGGGTGTCCAACGATTCAGTTCAGCTCTGACGCTATCTGCCTGGGGTTAACGCAGAGCCCACAGGTTAAGGACCTGGCCCTAGAAGATGTCCCACTTCAGACACCAGTGGCAAGTCCATGTTGTCAACTGCAACTTCTGACCCTCTGGCTGTAAAGTTCCTCAGATTTGATAATTTGCTAAAACAGCTCACAGAATTTAGGGAAAACGGTTGACTTGCTATTACTGGTTTATTATGAAGGATACATCTCAGGAATACAGCAAGGTTTGTGGGAAGGGGGGTGGACCTTCTGTGCCCTCTCCGGGTGGGCCACCCTCCCAGCACCTCCAGTTCACCGACTGGAAGCTCATCAAATCTCCTTGTTTAAGAGTTTTCACAGAGCTCAGTCTGCAGCCCCCCTGCCCTCCTGGAGGTCAGTGAGTGGGGCTGAAAGTTCCGACCCTCTAATCACCTGGTGTTTCTGGTGACCAGTGCCATCCCGAGGCTACCTGGGGGCACTGCCCGGGTCACCTCATTAGCCTAAACTCAGGTGATCAAAGGGGCTCCTTATGAAAACAAAAGACACTCCTATTGCTCAGGAGTTTCCAAGGAGCTCTGTCCCAGGAATGGGGACAAAGACCAAATCTATTTTTTATTATTCTACAAATACCCTGTAGCTTTATGACCTCAAACAAGATGTTCAACCTATGAGTCTCTAAATAAGGTCATTGTGTGAAATGAATGAGGTGGTGTCTGCACAGCCCTTAACAGAAAGTGAATGTTCAGCAAAGGCGATTGGGACACTATTACCCCAAACGGCCACGGCGACCTGGGGGCAGGGTGGGTGTCTTTGGGAAAGGTTGCAGTAAGCGTTCTGCTCCCACACTTTGGGCATGCTTTTACTTTTTTAAAGCTAAATTTAGATGCACTTGGGCAACCTTGGAGAGGAGAAAGTGTTGCAACAGGGCGATAGGCTATCAGAGAGGTGGGTGTGGAGGTGGGAGAGGCTTTTCTTTATTTGCTGAGGAAATACTGACCAGTGTCTGCACCTGTGGGAATCTGCTTAGCACTGAGAACACAGTGGTGGGCAGATACACAGAGGCTCCTGCCCTCTTATTGCTTATGATCTAGCAAGGCAGACGGAGGTGAAGCAGTAATTATGGGCTTAACTACCATTGTGTATGCACTCAGTATGCTACAAAGAAGTGCAAAGTGCCCTGGGTTCCTGTGACGGGGGCTGCAATCAGGCTGGTGTGTTTGGTGAATGGCCGGTGGGGAGGGTGGCTGCTCAGAGCTGAAAAATATCCCTGATGTCACTTCAGGACTTGTAGGTAATAGTTTCCCTATTCCCTCCCTTGAAGTCACACTGTCTACAGGAGGTGGTCATTCTGATCGCCCCATTAGGACATGGGGTGCTGGGTTTCTTAACTAAAGCCTGAATGATACATCAGATTTATGGCCACTGGTAATGACATAGGTCTATCAGGGCCCTGACTACCCTCTGCTTTGACTGAATTCTGCTGGACTTGTTCCAGATCCTGGATTTGTGTGTGCCAGCTGCTATATGGACAGATTTCATTTCAGCTCTCTTAATAACAGGGTCAGATGGAGGAGACAGGATTTCAGATTGGACAACAGTCCTGAGGACTGAGCGATTCTCAGAGAAAGAACAGTGGTGAGAAAATATTTCCCACTCTCCTGAAGTATTCAAATGTCTTCTGTAAGTACAGTCGAGGCGGCAGGTGTTTCCTTGGTGACCACAAACGGACTCCCTGTGCCCCATCACCTGCCCCTCACATGTGTGATCTAGATGATCATGACTGCTCTAAAGTTAAAGACGGGCCCTGGCCAGTGTGGCTCAGTTGGTTGAGCATCGTCCCAGGCATCAAAAGGTCACAGGTTTGATTCCCAGTCAGGGTACACATCCAGGTTGAGGTTGGATCCCCAGCTGGGGCGTGTACAGGAGGCAACCAATCGATGTTTCTCTCTGTCTCTCTCTCTCTCCCCCCCCACCCTTCCTCTATCTCTAAAATAAAAAAAAACATATTTTTTAGGAAAAAAAAATTAAAAACGAGACTGGAAGCAGCTGCCAAGTAAAAGTAAAAAAAAATGACGCCAGAGGCGTTCCCCACCTGCCTTTGGGGGCCTGAGAACTAGCTGCCTGGTGGGTGAAGAGCTCTGCGTTCTGATTGGGCCTCTCAGGCTTCTTCGCGCATCTGCACGTGGAGAGATTGCCCCCCCCACTTTCTGAGGGGTTCCAGCCACCATCTGACCTACAGTCGCGTGGGCCTTGGCAGTGTACGATGCCCTCCGAGTCCTGAAGGAGGCTCCAGGAAACCTGTGTCTCTCAGTTCTGTCAGTCACTGCTCTGTTGCTCGGGGCCCCACGAGGACACGTGGAGGCTGGACTAGATTGTGTGTCCGCTGTGGGCTGGATTGTGTCCCCTCACAAACATGTCGGAGTCCTGACTCCCAGGGCCTCCGAATGTGACCTTATTTGGAGATGGGCTCTTTGCAGAGGTAATGAAGTTGAAATGAGGTCGTTAGAGCTGGCCCTGACCCTGTATGACTGATGTTTCTATGAAAAGGAGAAATTTGGACAGAGACGCGCGTAGAGGGAAGACAAGTTGAACAGACATAAGGAGAAGGCGGCCGTCTGCATGCCAAGGAGAGTGGCCTCGGAAGGAACAAACCCTGCTGAACACCTTGAATTTGGACCTCCAGCCTCCAGTGTTCTGAGACAATACGTTTCTGTTGCTTAAGCCGCCTAGTCTGTGGTCCTCGGCCACAGCAGCTCTAGCAAACTAATACGACATTCTTAAACTATTTCCCTGCCTTGGACCCCTTTGGTGGTCTAAGGTTGACTCTGAGCTGCTTCTTAGAACAACATTTAAATATAAAAACTAAAATACGTTGGATTACACAAAAAGAACATTTATTGAAATACAGTTATCAAAATACCAAACATAAACATTTGTGATACAGTGCATATGTATTCTTTAATAATGGGACAGGATGTGAGGGCGATCTGGCTGTGACACCTGTCACCCTACTGATCACCAGGACTGATTTGGCTGATCTGGCTGGCCAGGTGGGTGTCCCCTTCCTCCCTCACCGCTCCATGTGGGTCCCTCCTGAAGCTGCACTCCGGGTCGAAGAGGACGACCTTTCCCGATAGAGTAGAGGACTGACCTTCAGTCAAGGGTGTATGAGTAGCTGCGTTCCTCTGCTAGAACCCCCAAACAAGCCCTCAAGGTCCATTTGTGGGAGAACATAGGCTCGCTGAGCTTCCACGACTCCAGGCACATCCAAATGAGGCGCTGCATGTGGCAGTCTGCCTAAAGAAAAAAGAAAATGGATTACATAGCAAGATGTAGTGACAAGTCTAAATACAACTGTAAGTTCCAAGTACAGAGGAAGGGTGAATGATATTTCAGGATCTCTGCAACAACCATGATGTGAGATGAACATATCGTGATTTTTATTGGTGGCAGACACAGATGCCACGAATGTGGTGCGTTGCCCACATTCCTAGCTAAAATGCTAAGTGTCTGTTGTTGGTTTGGAGGAGCAACAATTTATCTTTTTTCAGCAAGTGTACATCTTCCTGAATCCTATTCACTCCCAGCCTGGATGACACCTAGGGGCCTTTGGAGATCTGTGATTAAGTGACTGTGGATTGGTTCCACTCTGAGCCCGAAGTCTGTGGCTGCTTGCCTGGGTCCCACTAATCCTCTAGTTTGGGCCTTGGGGACTTGGTGCCAGGGGCTGGTGGTCACAGCCACACCCTCCTCTTCTCTGGGCCCCTGTTGTCATGTCACAAGCCTACTTGGTTCCTGGAGGTTGCTCCCTCCTCAGTCGGAGGCCCCAGAGCACTGTCACCGCTCTGGAAGAGTCCTCTGCATAGCTGGTCTGTGACTCAGCGAAGGAGGTGTTGAGGAGTCACGAGTCCGTCTTCAGAAGGGCCACCTCCGCTGCTACTGCATGACTCAGCCGAGCCCTTCCCGGGGTCCCACACAGGCAGGAAGTAGCTGATTATCTATCCCAGGAAATCCATTCCGGTGTACCCTGTGATGGAGCCAGCTGCCCGTGAATCATGGACCTCCAGTCAGCTGGTCTCCACTCGGACAAGGCCGTCTCCCAGCTCCAGCCTCTCCAGGAAGACCCGCATGAGCTCATCCAGCCAAGGCGAGCAACCACACTCCCCCTCACCCCACAGGTTCTTATGTCACAGAAAGGAAACCTCAATGGAAACATTCTCTTTATGACACAGGAGAGGATCCTGTTCTCCAAATAAAGGCAGAGGTTACATAATCTCAGTTTGAAGCTATTTGGATAGTATTCCTTCTATTCTAGGACATGCTTTTTGTCATGCTTGGATGCTTCTGCATACGTGTCTTACAATGCCTTGTGTCTTGTATTTGATGAAATAGGAGCTTAAACAGGGAGCCTTCCAGGAAATTAGAGGATCTGGGCCTGGAGCTGAAACACAATGAGCCCTAGATGTTGCCTCTGGTTTGACCAACTCTGTTCCCAAGGCTTTGTTCCTAAGATTACTTTTAATTTTAATTTTTTTGATTTTTGATTTTGAGAGTACGTTTATTAGAGCTGGGGACAGTGAAATAAGGAAGGGCTTGGGGTAGAAGAAGCACTAGGAGAAAGCCTAGGCAGGCTGCTTGGGCTCTCCAGAAATGTTAGGGGAATGAAGTGAGCCAAGGCGGGGCTGCTGTCAGACAAAAGGGGGCCTTGGGGACAGGTTCAGGGGGTTAGCCCAGGATGAGCTGCCACCGCCCATTGCTCCCCTGGTTGCAAGTCTGGCGGGGTCTCTTAGAGTTTAGGAGATGCATGCCTGTGGGGGAAGGAGAGGGGGAAGGGAAAGGCCTACTCCTAATATTATTCGATGTGAGTCAGGACCTCATTGTACTGAGGGCTTAATGCTTAAGGGAGTGGCCGCGCAAGGAGTCCTGTGAGGCTATTCTCTGGCCGCCATGTTCCTCCTCTAGGGGTTCTACTGCACGCCTAGCAACATGCCAGGGGAGGAAAGGTCAGGGGAGGCTCTGAACAGCATGACCAGCGATATGAAAAGTCAGGGGGTCCAAACTGCTTGCCCAGCGATATGCTAGGGGAGGAAAGATCACCCTGGGGGGGGAGGTCCCACCCTACAATACTTGTCGTCTCGGTGTTGCCCGTTGCCAGGCACTGGGGCTCTCTGGCCTGGTAAGCTTCATCCCTGGCCTATCGTTCCTACCCTGCGCATGCCAGTCCAGCTGCCTACCATGTCACATATATTTTAGATCATAATTTAGAAAATGTATAGAAGTGTAAAATGTATGTTTGTGGATCTATTTAATAAAAGGACTATCATTCAAAAAAAGAAAAAAAAAACAAACAAACTAAAAAATCCAACTCCGTATAGGAGTCATTTGACTGCTGGCAGGGTTAGTTCCATATTTAACCATGAGCTATGATAAGCTGTGTTTGAATTCTGCCAAGGACCAGCAAAATCTTTGTTTTCTCAGGGCAATGGCCTCAGGACAACGGCACCAATGTTGCAGCTGCTGGTGGAATTAAATAGTATCTAAAAAGGAGAACGCTTGCATAGTAGTTATAATGCAAAAGTTTAAAAAGATATATAAATTCAAGGAATTAAAAAAAAAAAAAGTGCACAGGGAGGGTCTTGTACTCTTCCTCCAGCTTCCCGCAGTGGTGCCATCGCATGTAACTCTTGTGCAGTATCACCAGCAGGGTGTTGACAGAGGTGCACACAGCTTACCCAGGTTTCCCTGTTCTATGTGCATTCATGTGTGTGAATAGTTCTGTGTAATATTATCACATGTATAGATTCTTTTATTTTTTAATATGTTTTTATTGATTTTCGAGAGAGAGGATGGAGAGGGGAAGAGAGAAACATCGATCGGTTGCCTCCCATACTCACCCTGACTGAGGACCAAACCCGAAACCTGGGCATGTGCCCTGACCAGGAATTGAGCTGGTGACCTTTCGGTACATGGGAGGACACTCAACTGAGCCATATAGGCCAGGGCTGTATAGACTCTTTTAACCACCACCAAAATTAAGATACAGAACAGTTCCATCACCACAAGGCTCCCTCAGGGTACCCCATTCACAGCTGCATACCCCCTTCCCCATCCCTAACTCCTGGCAACCACTGACCTGTTCTCCATCTCTATAGTTTTGTTATCTCAAGAATGTTACATAAATGGTATCATATAGTGTGTAACGTTTTGGTTGACTTTTTATTTGTTTATTTTTTTAAAGCAATGACTAGTGTTTCTTTTCTTTTCCCTCCCTCCCTCCCTCCTTTCTTTTTCTTTCCTTCTTTCTTTCTTTCTTTCTTTCTTTCTTTCTTTCTTTCTTTCTTTCTTTCTTTCTTTCTTTCTTTCTTTCTTTCTTTTTCTTCCTTCCTTCCTTCCTTCCTTCCTTCCTTCCTTCCTTCCTTCCTTCCTTCCTTCCTTCCTTCCTTCCTTCCTTCCTTCCTTCCTTTCTTTTCATTTATCTTCAGATAGACTGGGAGGGAGGGAGGGAGAGAGAGAGAGAAACATCGATGTGAAAGAGACACATCGACTGGTTGCCTCCTGCACGACCCGACCAGGGCCAGGGATGAACCACAACCCAGGCACGTGCCCTTGACCGGAATAGAACCCGAGACTCCTTGGTCCGTGTGCCTACACTCTAACCACTGAGCCAAACCAGCCAGGGCTCTTTCTTTTTTTTTTAAAGATTCTTAAAATTGATTTTTAGAGAGAGAGGAAGGACGATCAAGAGAAACATCAATGTGAGAGCAAAAAATCTATCAGGTGCCTCTTGCAGGCCCCCTACCAGGGATCTAGCCCAAAACCCAGGCATGTGCCCTGACCGAGAATGGAACCAGCAACCTTTCTGTGCACAGACAGCACTCAACCAACTGAGCCACACAGGCCAGGGCTGGTTGACTTTTTTCACTTGGCATAATTCCTCTGAGATCCATCCAAGATGTTGGGTACATTAATAATTCATTTCTTTTAAATCAAAGAATGGTATTCCATGATATGGGTGTGTCACAGGTTTTTTAACCATTTATCCACTGAAAGACATTTAGGGTGTTTCCCGTTTTGGGCTATTACGAATAGAGCTGCTATCTGCATAGTAACTTGAAAGGTCAAAAGTGATACTGACTGCTAAACCAAAGGTTTGCTGAGGGCAGACTGCGTTCTATACACATTTCCTGTGCTTGGCATAATGTCTGTACACGGACGCTCAGTAAACACTTGCTTGATGAATGGATAGATGGATAGCAGCCATTTCAAGGTGACAGTATGCTGGAGTGGTTAAAACCAAAGATTTAGACCCAGACAGAGTAGAATTCGAGGCCGGGACTTATCACGTCCTGGCTGATCTAGTGCAGACCTCTGTTCCTCGTCTGTAACAGATGTTGTAGGGCTGTTGTGAGAATTAAGTGAGGACATGCAGGAAGCTCCTAGCCGTCTGTTACGCAGTAATTGGGTAATAAATTTCAGCTGTTACTACTAGTCACTTCTAGATCATGAATCTACATAAGATCAAAATAATGCAATAACTAGTAACTTTTAATTGCTTTTATTATGAAATGCTTTATCCTTCAAATGAAGCCGTACCATTATATAGTTGATATTACGCATATTTAGCTTTGGTGTTGATGTACACGCAAACATTTTAAATCACTAAATACCTTATTATTTTTTTTAATCCTCACCCGAGGATATTTTTTCCATTGATCTTTAGAGAGGGTGGAAGGGACGGAGGGAGGGAGGAGGGAGAGAGAAAGAGAGAGAGAGAGAGAGAGAGAGAGATCAGTTTATTGTTCCAATTGTTAATGCATTCATTGGTTGATTCTTGTATGTGCCCTGACTGGGCATTTACCCTGAAACCTTTTTGGTGTAAGGGGCTGCTGCTCTAACCAACTGAGCCACCAAGGCCAGGGAAAATACCTTCTTTATAAAATGGCAATATTTGCTTAACATTATAATGTTGTCTTATAAACATCAGTAAGCAGTCTACTATCTTAACATGCATATGCATATTTTTAGACATTAGGAAGGATTGAAATGTTCTTTTTTTTTGTAGCTGGTCAGGGGTTTCCATCAACCTTGGGAAATGGTAGCTGCTCTTATAAAAGTGGACTGGCCAGATTTTATCTTCCCATCTTCGTCATACTATAAATCAGTGATTTTCAACCTTTTTCATCTCACGGCACACATAAACTAAACTAAAATTCTGCAGCCCACCAAGAAATACAGTTTTTGCCAAAAACTGTTTTTGCAAAAAAGGAATAATTTTGAGTTTATTCACACTGGATGGCTATTGTTGTGTTGGCTGTTGTCATTTTTTAAATTTGACAGTCTAAGGGAAAAGAGGTCAGTGCTCCTGACTAAATAGTCAGGTATTGCATATTTTAAAACTTCTTGCAGCACACCGATTGAAAATCGCTGCTATAAATTCATTTGAACAAGCAAGTGTCTTGTTTCCTTTTTTTCTTTTCTTTTTTCAGAACTATGGTTGCTGTCTGCGCACTTTGAGGGGAGACGATCCTGTGTGCCGGTGTGGAGTGTCTGTCCAGTGACCTCCTGGAATGTCCGTAAAGCCCTGAGTCACACAACCTCCCGCCAGACAACATGAGGCAGCAATTAGAAACTAACCATTAACTGCAGGGGCAGGAAGAGGTGAGTAAAATTTCCAGCTGTTTGACAAATAAACACCAGAGAGATTTGCCATTACATAAGTGGAGCCAGAGGCCATTGGCCTTGACATATCAAGGCCCTTGCGCAAGGGAGATGTTGTGTTAGGTGAGGCTGGGTTTATAAAGATCACCTAGTCTTTGTGCTCAACCCTGGCAGGATGCGGTGTGTGCAGGAAAGGTTATTTAGGAATGCCTCTCGGAGGAATCTGGGCTTTGCAGGTGGGTAGAATAGACAGCAATGGGAGACAAAGGATTCCTGAGCTTGTCTACACTGTCCCCATCACACACTGGCCACACGTAACTAGTTACCTTCCCGCTGTGGTAGCTCTACTCAGCTGCCTCTTCTACCTAAAACTCCCCTCCCTGGAGAAAGTCTACTCGTCTCTCAAGACTCACTCCCAGTGTTACTTCTTCTATGATGCCTTCTTTACCTCTACCAGACAGAATTATTTGTTTTTTTACTCTGTGGTGACAGCCCTTTATTATGTATATGAAATATATATATATATACACACACACACACACACACACACACATACATATATATATATATAAAATTCTTGCAGCATACTGATTGAAAATATATATATTATATATATTACAAGTATACCTTGGAGATATTGCAGGTTTAGTTCCAGAACACCACGATAAAGCAAATATTGCAATAAAGTGAGTCACATGAATTTTTTGGTTTCCCAGAACTTATAAAAGTTATGTTTACACTCTAGTCTATTAAGTGTACAATAGCAGTATGTCTAAAAAAATACATACCTTAATTAAAAATACTCTATTGCCAAAAGAACAAAGCATGATCTGAGCCTGTTGGAAAAATGGTGCCGATTTGCTGGATGCAGATGTTGCCACAAACTTTCAATTTGTAAAAAATGCAATATCGATGAAGCACAATAAAGTGAGGTATGCCTGTATATGATAAGATACTTGTATATAAGATTGTAAGATATATGTTTATATATATTTTTAGCCTGTTGATGAGATGGGATATATGAATTGATTTTTGAATGTTGAACCAGCCTTGCGTACCTGGAAATAAATTCCATTTGGCATATAGTTCTTTTTATACATGGTTGGATTCGATTTGCTGTTATTTTGTTGAGGATTTTTGCATTTATATTCATGAGAACTATTGGTCTGTAGATTTCTTTTCTCAGAATGTCTTTGTCGGGTTTTGGTACTAGGGGAATGTTGACAGAATGAGTCAGGAAGTGTTCCCTCTGCTTCTCTTTTCTAGGACAGGTGGCAGATAATTGGTATGATTTGCTTCTTACAAGTCTGGTAAAATTCTTCAGTGAGATTATGTGGGCCTGGTGCTTTTTGTTTTGGAAGGTTATTAATATGCTCTTGGCATAATAATCATAGTTATTTAAAATTCCAGGTCTGATAATTCCAAGCTCTCTGCTCTATCTCAGTCTGGTTCTGATAATAGCTTTGTAATTTTTGGTTGAAAGTCAGATATGATGTATCAGGAAAAAGGAACTGTGGTAGATAAGACTTCGCGTGAGGTTTTAGGTTTATCTGGCTGGGAGCTATGCTGTGTTTACTCGTTGCTGTAGCTGTGGTGTCAGAGGCTAAAATTTCCTCCAGTGTTCTTGTTTTTGTCTTCCCTGTT
Organism: Tadarida brasiliensis; assembly: GCA_030848825.1. Classification (NCBI taxonomy): domain Eukaryota; kingdom Metazoa; phylum Chordata; class Mammalia; order Chiroptera; family Molossidae; genus Tadarida; species Tadarida brasiliensis. Next base: position 89,929,179 of record CM061257.1, read on the forward strand.
ATCTTACATTTTCCTAGAGACTCCTTAAACAGGGTCTGAGTCTTGCAGGTTTTTTTTTTTAGCTGTAATCCAATTGTTATACAGGAACCCTATCGGTGAGGGGTGAGGGGTGGGGGAGGGGAAGCATCTGTAGTCCTACCGTTTGGTCTCACAGTCTTTCAGTGAATCTGAACTGGGCATTTCTCTTCCCTGTCAAGTAGGCTTTTGCAAGGGCCCAGCTGGTTACATTTTGGTAAGTAGTTCCCCTTTAAAACTTTTAAAAATTAATTAATTAATTTTATTGATTTTAGAGAAAGAGAGAAACATCGATTTGTTGTTCCACTTATTTATGCATTCATTAGTTGATTCTTGCATATATCCTGACCAGGGATCGAACCTGCAATCTTGGCGTATTATGAGGATGCTCTAACCAACTGAGCTACCTGGCAAGTGCAGATTCTGATAAATAGTTCCTCTTGAGGGCAGGCCTTGTTAAGAACAGAATGTTTTCCCTTCCTTCTGCTGGAAGCAACAGGGGATTTTTCTGTGACCTTCTTAGTGAGAATCTGGCAGGATTTCTGGGGGTAAAACTCACAAAAATATGCGGACGCCCCACCCCCAAGACTGGGTCCCCTTAGAGGTTTAATTCTCAAGCTTGTCCACAGTGAGCCTCCAGCAGTTAGTCAATTACAGCTTCCTGTGTTCCTGCAGGTACTGGCTCCGGAGGCAGGCGTGTGCTTCGGGGCCTCTGCTCCTGCGAGCTGCAGTCTCTGTATTTGCCTGTCCGCCTCGCGGCTCTGGAGGCGGCAGCTGGCCCTGTGACCTCGGCTTCCGGGTGGCTCTAACCAGAGCTGTCGATCTTCAGCTTGTTCAGCCTTTTCCTTGATGGGAAGATGGTAGTGACGACCTCCCAGCTGTTTACCTGTCAGACCTGAAACCAGAGTGGGTGTTTTTTAAGTCTGTCTTAGTTTGTGGGCTGAGATTTGAACCCACTATATACGGATCTCTGCAAGTTTTGTTGGGAACCCCTTGGCAGCTACTTAATTCATACAAAGGACCTCCAGACTTAGTTGATAGGAAACTGAGGCAAACAGACGACTGAAGACTGGGCTTCACCTGTCCATGCCAAAGGTGTAGGGAAAACAGCACGCAGTCTTGAAATGGCATCTGGGTCTCCTATCACCAACCAGACTTCCCTGGGCATAATTGGGCAGTGGGTTTTGGGGTGCCTGACGACATTCCTTTGTGTCCTAGCAGAGCATAAACTGGGATTCAAAGTTTGACTGAGTTCTGGAATAGTAGCCCAGTGGCGGGAAGGGGGGCAGTCCCCCCACTTGGCTGCTGTGCAGTTACAATGGTTGATGTGCATGAGGAAAGAGGCTTTCGTGGGAGAGATGGTTCTGCGCGGGTTCCTGGGAGAAGCTGGAATACGCTCCTCGTTCCTAAGCTAGGACACAGGGTGATGTCGGCACTCCAGGGAGAGAGTAGGTAGAAGATGAAAAGGCTGCATTTGTGTGACCCAAGGACAGAAGCAGGGCTGCTGCAGGGCCTAGGTGACAAAGCTCAAAACTAAGACTCAGAAAAAGAGGTGTCCTTCCTATTCTTTGCAGACACTTTGTGGATGCGGCACAGTTTGGGGGCGGGTATGGCGGCATCATTGGGAGGGAAACAAAATATTTTCTGATGCAGGAGCTGTGGCAAGATGTCACTGTGAGGGGTGCATGGAGGACGGAGGGCAAGCAGACCTGTTTCTGAGCACATGTGAGGACGCGAGCCTTTGAGCAGGGGGCCTGTTGTGTGGATGAATAGTCCTTCGGTGATGGCACTCTGGAGGTGGTGTGAAGTGGTAGAATACCTTTGAGTCGGCAGGTCTTCCCTTCTTACCACAGCACAGAGGGGTCCCCTTTCATGCCTGTGTGTATTTCCAGCTCTACATGCACCCCCATTTTTGTTTAACACCTCAAGTCACAGGTGTTTCTAATGACCTGTCTCTCTTCTCTCTGCTGACAATTTCCCTGGGGCATTAGTCTGTTCATCTGTCAAGAATGTGGATAAAGCCCGGCTGATCTGGCTCAGTGGTTGAGCGTCAACCCATGCACCAAGAGGTCGCCGGTTCTATTCCCGGTCAGGGCACATGCCCAGGTTGTCGGCCTGATCCCCACTGCGGGGCATGCAGGAGGCGACCAATCGATGTTCTCTCTCATTAATGTTTCTATCTCTCTCTCCCTTCCTTTCTCACTAATATCAATAAAGAAAAAAAATGTTTTTTTAAAAAAATAATGTGGATAAACAAACATATAAATTGCATTTTCAAACTGAAGTGGCTCTTATTAATCAGGCTGGTACCATAAGCCAGTATGTTCTATTTAGTTAAGGAACTTCCCTGAACAAAAAGAAGGAGAGAAGAAGGAGCCCTCTTGGCTAGCAGCCTATTTATTTTGTAAATCAGTCTGGTCTCTTGAGCAAAGCTGAATGGACCTGTAGGCAGAAGCCAAGCTAAAGCCAAGTCTGTGTTTCGGTTCCGAGAGCTCAGTGCTGTTTCTTCCTCGGTCACCACTACCAAGCATCCTTGGGTGAGGCCCGTGGAAGCCAGCTCAGGAAAGGAGGTGGCAGAATGATGAGGCCGTGGTCCACTTATTCGTTGTTCAGTGCATTCTCCAGCCCAGGCAGCTGCTCAGGCGCATTCCAGTTGTGAATGGTCCCAAAGGACTTAGGGGTCTTCCAGATGGATCTCTGTGATGCACCTCAAAGCCAATGCTCCCCGAGGCTGCCTGAGTCTCTCTGTGCCCAAAAAGAAGCCAGCATTTGGTGGCTGTGAGAGATGCCGATCATTTTGAAGAGCTTATTGTGCTGTACCAACTGTGTATATATATAGTCTGTATAATGTCTGATTTTCTTTGCCTGATCCTAAGCTCCTTGAGGACATGTCTTGTTCATCTCTGTATTTGCCACGTAGCCCGAAACCCGTGCGGATGCATGCTGATTTCAGTTCTTTCTCTGATACAGCAAAAGAACCCAAAGTGCATCTATTGACTCCTTGTCCTCTTGACACACGTGACTTTTGGCTTCTGTTTTTCCCAGTGCTCTCTTTTGTGGGACGGGAAACGATGATCTTGCTAGTCCTGTGGCTGGCTCACACCACTAGGGGAGACACAGGGACTGATAACCTACAGGGATGCATTCTGCCTGTAATTTTCAGGAACGGTACGGGCTTTTATCCACAATGGCTGTGCTGCTGTTATAATGAACCAGATTCTGCTCTTGCTTTTCTCTTTACTCAGAGGCAGATAGGATTTATACTTGTGCATCTATACCCTGCCCTACCTGCCCCACCCCCACCCCAGCTAGGATTTATAGGCAGGTGTCAGCCTGCTGACCACAGAGGGCAGTGCTGCTATAGTCAGGACTGAGAGATTGGCTGGCATGCATGGGGTCAACTCATGGTGCTAATGAGCCCCGTGGAGATGGTGCAGCTGAGTGCAGCTCATGTGCAGTGAGTCAAGGGCTGTTGGAAGTGAACTTGAGCCTCTCCTCAGCATTGACCTTTCACAAGATACACTGTTTTTCTAATCTGTTAGGGCAGATAAAGGATAATAATTTATTGGTCTTAAGTTCTCTTCTCTTTGATGTCACTACTTCTGCTCCTTAAGCAGGAATTGCTCAGTCTGGGCTTCCCAAGAACCTGCCCAATTTTATCCACTCTGGTTTTTCCCTTGGCTTATACCTGCTTCCCCAACCTTGTTTCCTTGGCTAACTTCTACCCTTCCTGTAAAGCTCAGCAGAGATAGCACCTCTTTTCTGAAACCGTCCCTAATTCACAGGCAAGGTTAAAGCTTCAAGATGTGGTGTTTGTGTGTGTATGAGTTAAAAAACATATAAATTTACCCTCTTAACAATTTTAAGTATACAGTACAGTAATGCTGACTATATGCACATTGTTGTGTAACATGTCTCCAGAACTTTATCATCTTACATGACTGAAACTCTGTATTCCTGAACAGCAATAATTCCCCCTCTTTGCTTCCCCCCAGGCCCTGGAAACCACCACTTTAGTTTCTGTTTCTGTGAGTTTGACTACTCTAGATACCTCATACAAGTATTTGTCTTTCTGTGACTGGCTTATTTCACTTAGCATAATATCCTCAAGACTAATACATGTTATGGCATATGACAGGATTTCCTTTTTTAAGGCTGAATAATATTCCATTGTATATAAATACTACATTTTCTTTATCCATTCATTCTTTGAGGGACATTTAGGTTGCTTCTACCTTTTGGCTATTGTGAATAATGCTGCTATGAACATAGTTGTGCAAATATCTCTTTGAGGTTCTGTTTTCAATTCTTTTGGATATATACACAAAAGTGGGGTTGCGGGATCAATTGACAGTTCTTTTTAAACATTTTGAGGGACCTCCATACAAACCACATGATGAATCTCTCTTTTTTATTATTATTATTATTTTTTATTGATTTATTTTTGTTACAGATGTTTCTCCTTATTTCCCCATTTGACACCCTTCTACCCAACCCCCCACCCCGTCCCCAGCTTTGTTGTCCATGTCCATCAGTTATGCACACATGCGGATAAGTTCTGTGGTTTATCTCTTTCCTCCCCACCACCCCCTCTTCTGAGGGTTGTCAGTCTGTACCCTACTTTCACATCTCTGGGTCTATCCTGTTCTTCAGACTGTTATGTTTACTATATTTCACAAATGAGTGAGATCATGTGATATTTGTCTTTCTCTGCTTGGCTTGTTTCGCTTAGGATAATACTCTCGAGGTCCCCCCGTGGCATCTCAAAGGATAAGAGACTTTCTTTCTTATAGCTGCATAGTACTCCATTGTGTATATGTGCCACAGCTTTTTTATCCATTCATGCACTGATGGACACTTGGGCTGTTTCCAGATCTTAGCTATTGTAAATAGTGCTGCTATGAACACGGGGGTACATATATTCTTTCTGATTGGTGTTTCAGGATTCTTAGGGTATATTCCTAGAAGTGGGATCACTGGGTCAAATGGTAATTCAATTTTTAATTTTTTGAGGTAACACCATAGTGCTTTCCACAGTGGCTGCACCAGTCTGCATTCCCACCAGCAGTGTACTAGAGTCCTCTTTTCTCCACACCCTCTCCAACACTTGTTGTTTGATGCTTTGTTGATGGCAGCTATTCTGACAGGTGTGAGGTGATACCTCATTGTTGTTTTAATTTGCATCTCTCTGATGATTAGTGATGTTGAGCATTTCTTCATATGTCTCTTAGCCATTTGTATGTCCTGTTTGGAGAGGTGTCTATTTAGTTCCTCTGCCCATTTTTTAATTGGGTTCTTTGTCTTCCTTTTGTTGAGTTGTATGAGCACTCTATATATTTTGGAGATTAACCCCTTATCTGATGTATCATTGGCAATTATGCTCTCCCATACAGTGGGTTCCCTTTCCGTTTTGATGGTTGTTTCTTTTGCTGTGCAGAAGCTTTTGAGTTTGATGTAGTCCCATGTGTTCATTTTTTCCTTTGTTTCTGTTGCCTTAGGTGATATATCAGTGAAGATTCTGCTGCATATGTTGTCCGAAATTTTGTTGCCTACATTTTCTTCTGGGATTTTTATGGATTCACGAGTCACATTTAGGTCTTTTACCCATTTTGAGTTTATTCTTGTGTATGGTGTAAGTTGATGGTCTAGTTTCATTTTTTTGCATGTAGCTGTCTAATTTTCCCAACACCATTTATTAAAGAGGCTGTCTTTGCTCCATTATATGCTCTTGCCACCTTTGTCAAATATTAATTGAGCATAATGTCTTGGGTCAATTTCCGGATTCTCTGTTCTGTTCCACTGGTCTATATGCCTGTTCTTGTGCCAGTACCAGGCTGTTTTGATTACAGTATCTTTGTAGTAGAACCTGATATCCGGTATTGTGATTCCACCTACTTTGTCCTTCTTTTTCAAGATTGCTGTGGCTATTCGGGGTCTTTTTTTGTTCCATATGAACTTTTGGAGTATTTGTTCTAGTTCTGTGAAATATGTCACTGGTATTTTGATGGAGATTGCATTGAATCTATAGATTGCTTTGGGTAATATGGACATTTTAATGATGTTAATTCTTCCAATGAATGAACAATGTATGTGCTTCCACTTTTTTATATCTTCCTCTATTTCTTTTTTCAATGTCCAGTAGTTTTCTGCAAATAGATCCTTTACTTCTTTGGTTAAGTTTATTCCTAGGTATCTTAATATTTTTGCCGCATTGGTAAATGGGATTTTTTTTTAGTTTCTCTTTCTGTGAGTTCATCATTGGTGTATAAGAATGCCATCGATTTCTTGACGTTAATTTTGTATCCTGCTACTTTGCCAAATTCATTTATTAAGTCTAGTAGATTTTTGATGGAGTCTTTAGGGTTTTCTATGTATAGTATCATGTCATCTGCGAATAATGACAGTTTCACTTCCTCCTTTCCAATTTGGATTCCTTTTATTTTTCTTCACGTCTGATTGCTGTGGCTAAGACTTCCAGTACTATGTTAAATAAGAGTGGTGAAAGTGGGCATCCTGTCTTGTTCCTGTTCTTAAGGGAAATATTTTTAGTTTTTGCCCATTGAGTATGATGTTGGCTGTAGGTCTTTCATATATGGCCTTTATTATATCAAGATATGATCTCTCTATTCCCAGATTGCTGAGCGTTTTTATCAGAAATGGGTGCTGGATTTTGTCGAATGCTTTTTCAGCGTCTATTGATACGATCATGTGGTTTTTATCTTTCATTTTGTTTATGTGGTGTATCACATTTATTGATTTGCGAATATTGAACCAGCCTTGCATCTCTGGGATGAATCCCACTTGGTCATGATGAATAATTTTTTTAATGTATTGCTGGATCCGATTTGCTAGTATTTTGTTTAGGATTTTGGCATCTATGTTCATCAGGGATATTGGCCTGTGGTTTTCTTTCTTTGTAGTGTCTTTTTCTGGTTTTGGAATTAGAATTATGCTGGCCTCATAAAACAAGTTTGGAAGTCTTCCTTCTTCTTGAATTTTTAGAAATAGTTTGAGGAGAATGGGTGTTAGTTCTTCTTTGAATGTTCGGTAAAACTCCCCCGTGAAGCTGTCCAGGCCTGGGCTTTTGTTTGCTGGGAGAGTCTTGATTACATCTTCAATTTCCTTCGTTGTTATTGGTCTGTTCAAGTTTTCTATCTCTTCCCGGTCCAGTTTTGGGAGACTGTGTGTTTCTAGAAAATTGTCCATTTCACTTAGATTGTCAAATTTGTTGCCATATAAATGTTCATAGTATTTGTTAATGATCCTTTGTATTTCTGTGGTGTCAGTTGTTACCTTTCCTCTTTCATTTCTGATTTTGTGTATTTGGTTTCTCTCTCTTTGTTTCTTGGTGAGTCTAGCTAAGGGTCCATCAATCTTGTTTATCTTTTCAAAAAACCAGCTCTTTGTTTCATTGATCCTTTGAATTGTTTTTCTGGTCTCCATGTCGTGTATTTCTGCTCTGATCTTTACTATTTCCTTCCTTCTACTTGCTCTAGGGTTTTCTTTTTGTTTGCTTTCTAGTTCTTTAAGTTGTGAGGTTAGAAAGTCTATTAGAAACTTTTCTTGTTTCTTGAGGTAGGCCTGTAGTGCTATGAACTTCCCTCTCAGAACTGCGTTCACTGTATCCCATAGATTTTGTGTTGTTGTGTGTTCATTTTCATTGGTTTCCAGGAAGTTTTTAATTTCTTCCTTGATCTCCTCGGTAACCCATTCATTGTTTAATAACCTGAGATTTAACCTCCATGTGTTCAAATGTCTTTACATGTTCTTGTTGCAATTTATTTCTAGTTTCATGCCATTGTGATCTGAGAAGATGCTTGATATGATTTCAATCTTCTTGAACTTGTAGAGACTTAGTTTGTGTCCTAACATGTGGTCTATCTTTGAGAATGTCCCATGTGCACTTGAGAAGAATGTGAATTCTGTAGTTTTGGGGTGTAATTCTCTGTAAATATCTATTAAATCCATTTGGTCTAGTGCTTCATTTAGAGTCTCTGTTTCCTTGTTGATATTTTGTCTAGAGGATCTATCCAGTGATGTCAGAGGGGTGTTGAAGTCCCCTGCTATGATTGTATTGCTGTCGATTTCTCCTTTGAAGACCTCCAGAAGATTTTTAATATATTTTGGTGCTCCTCTATTGGGTGCATATATGTTTACTAAGGTTATATCTTCCTGTTGGATAGATCATTTCAATATTATATAGTGGCCTTCTTTGTCTCTAGTTATGGCCTTCATTTTGAAATCTATTTTTATCAAATATGAGTATTGCTACTCCAGCTTTTTTTCCCTTTCTGTTTGCTTGGGAGATTTTTTTCCATCCCTTCACTTTCAACCTATGTGAGTCTTTTGTTGTGAGGTGGGTCTCTTGTAAACAACATATATATGGGTCATGCTTTCTTATCCAATCCGCTACTCTGTGTCTCTTTATCGGAGCATTCAATCCATTTACATTTAAGGTGATTATTGATATGTACTTATTTATTGCCATTTTTGTTTAGTGTGGTTCTATTTTCCTTTCTATTTCTTCTACTAATTACAGCAGTCCTTTTAACATTTCTTGCAGTGCTGGTTTGGTGCTAATGTATTCCCTTAGCCTTTTTTTTTTTTTTTATCTGGGAAGCTCTTTATTTGACCTTCTATTTTGAATGATAGCCTTGCTGGGTAGAGTAGTCTTGGGTTCAGATCCTTGTTTTTCATGACCTTGATTACTTCATGCCATTCCCTTCTGGCCTGTAGTGTTTCTATTGAGAAGTCAGCTGATAGCCTTATGGGGGTTCCTTTATAGGTAACCTGTTGCTTATCTCTTGCTGCCTTTAGGATTCTCTCTTTGTCTTTAATTTTTGGCATTTTAATTACTATGTGTCTTGGTGTGGGCCTGTTTGGGTTCTTCTTACTTGGGACTCTCTGTACTTCTTGAACTTGAATGCCTTCTTCCTTCACCAAATTAGGGAAATTTTCTGCCACTATTTCTTCAAATATATTCTCTAACCCTTGCTCATTTTCTTCTTCTTCGGGGACTCCTATGATGCGAATATTATTATGTTTCCAGTTGTCCCACAGTTCTCTTAAGCTGTCTTCCTGTTTTTTCACTGTTTTTTCCTTTTGGTTTTCTGATTGGTTGATTTTTTCTACCCTGTCTTCTAATTCACTGATCCGGTCCTCAGCTTCTTCTACTCAGCTGTTTAGTCCTTCCAATGTGTTCTTCATTTCTGCTATGTCATTCTTCATTTCCAATTGGTTTATTTTCAATATTTCTATGTCTTTGCTCATGGTGTTGATGTCCTTACACATGCTGTTGAGCTTCCTCAAGATCATGGGTCTGAATTCTAGTTCTGTTAACTTGCTTAACTCCATTTCATTTATCTCATCTTCAGTGGAGGTCTCTTGTTCTTTCATTTGGCAACTGTTTTTTTGTTTCACCATTTTGGCTATCTCAGTGGGTTTTGGAGCCTACCAAATTTTCCTTGTGGATGTTGGTGTTCTGCTGTTTGTGGCTCCCTGTACTGGGTTTGGATGAGTGTGGGAGGACCCACGTAATACACCACTGTTGAGTCTTACTTTCCTGGGTAGATTTGCAAGCCCAGAAAAGGTTAAGTTATCCTCTAGCTTTTTGCCTAGAGGCTATTAGTCCCGGTTACTTGAAGAGCCTTGGGTTCTCAGTTGAGTGAAAACCTCCCTCAGGTGTTCAGTGTGAGAGGATTTACTGAGGGTGGAGCAGACGCTGGTAGTTAATGAGCCTCAATTTGCATTTCAATGGCCCACCTGGGTGTGGCTGAATCTCCGAGGGAGGGGCTGCCACCTCTCCCCAGAGCCCTGGGAAGGGGTAAGATGGCCACAGTCTTGCGTGGCCGCAACTCAGCAAAAGCTCTGAGTGCCCTCCAAATCCCGAGTGTCCCCACACAGTTCCAGTCCAGTCCGCTCTCCCTCTGCTGGAGCCCAAGGTGAGTGGCTGTGGCTATTTTAGCGCTCTGTCCCGGCCCTCTGCGCTGTGGAGCGGGCTTGGGCTTTCACCCTGAGGGCGGTGTTCACAGCTAAGACCGCTGCTGTCCATGGGCTCCCAGCCCCCCTCTCATGCCTCTGCAATCCTACCAGGATCAATTCAGTGTCCCTGGTTGTATGGTCCTCGCAAGCTGCTTTTCCGTTGCTTTTTCCTGACGATTTGTCTTTATTTTAGTTGTATTTCCAGTTTGGTCCTGGGAGATGGTCTGTGTAGCTTCCATTCACTCTGCCGCCATTTTGGAATGGAATCTCTCTTTCTTTGTCTTCAAGACACTGAACTCCTCAAAGGTGACACTGTGTCTTAATCACCTTACTTCCTCCATCATTTGACATAGTACCTGGCACACAGTAGTTGTTCAATAAATATTTGTATTTACTGAATAAGTGGTAGATTCTAGATCGTGACAAGCCCGCAAGATCAGTCTTAGCAGTGAAGTTTTGCCCAATGTTGCTTTCTCTGTACATATGAAATGTGTATTAGCATGTGGCAATTTGAAATGTCAACCTTGGAATTTCCAGAAAGGAACTCACTAATACTCTTCTGGGGTCAGGACAGCTCTGGAACTAGAAAGAAACTAAGCATCACATCTCATGATTTTTTATTATTAACTGCCACCCAGATGTGTACACATCAGTCTTGTGATACTGAGTGGAAGTCAGACATTCTGTGCTACTGGGTATGATTTCTCCTTGGATTTGAGTTCTGTATTCCTTCCAGATGCCTTCCTGGATTTGAGTCTTTGAAGGCTTGGCTTGTTGAGGGGATTATGCCAGAGGTAGTAGAGAGAAGCTATCGCCATTGAGAGAAGAGTAGTTACTTAGGATTAGTAACAGGACATGAATCTCTGGGTCCCATGAATAGGGAGACCCTGTTATTCTCTCAGGCAACATTCTGAAAGCCGGGAAGACCACTAAGAGGAAAGGCCGTGTAGTGCCCCATGGAGGCTGGGCCCTAGCAATTGCAGCAATCATCTTGTTGCATATCCCTCTGTCCAGGCTTGGCATGGAAGCCACAAGCTGCCGGACTTCAAAGGGCCATGTGAGTGTAAACATAGATTGGTGTTTTGCTCTGTGTGCCTTTTTATAACCTTGGAGAAGTGTTGAACAGGAAGAAGCATCCATAATTGGACTTCTCACTATCTTTGTGGAATGGTGACTTGGAGTTGACTTTGATTTAAGGAAATAAAGTAATGTGATGATTCACACATACCTATATTGCAAGATGAATATTTATTCCTAGCACATACGCAATACATCTAGCACGATTCTTGGATGCTTAAGGGATTTGATAAGGATTAGTTTCCTTCACCCTTACTTGTAGGTAATGGTCAATGCATACTCATACTCTTTGATCATTTGAGATACATCCTTAAAAAGTACTGAGTGTTGCCCTGGCCAGTTTGGCTCAGCGGTTAGAGTGTCAGCCCAGGGACCAATGAATTGCGGGTTCGATTCCGGTCAAGGGCACGGCGTACCTTGGTTTGCCCCGGCCCCCTGGTGGGGGTCATGCGGGAGACAACCATTGATGTGTCTCTCTCACATCGATGTTCCTCCCTCTTTCCCTCCTTTCCACTTTATCTGAAGATAAATAGAAAAATATCCTCGGGTGAGGATTAAAAAAAAAAATTGAATGTTGATCACATTTTGGCGGGTGGGGATTGCCTGGTTTTAAATGCATTTGTGGCCCTGGCCGGTTTGGCTCAGCGGTTAGAGCGTCGGCCTGCGGTCCAGAGAGACCCGGGTTCGGTTCCCGCTAAGGGCACGTACCTCGGTTGCAATTTGTCCCCGGCCCTGGTTGGTCGTGCGGGAGGCAGCCACTCGATGTGTCCCTTTCACATCGATGTTTCTCTCTCTCTCTCTCTTCCTCTCTCTCCCTTCCACTCTATCTGAACAAAAATGGAAAAATGTCCTCAAGTGAGGATAAAAAAATAAAAAATAAAAAAAAAATAAATGCATTTGTGAAGCATGTCACTTTTTAAAGTGAAGAAGTCATATTTAAACAAAATTGTGCTAATCTGGATTTTCAGATAGTTTACTTAATGCAATAACTGATAGATTGAGGAAAGCTCCTTTTTTTGGGACAAGCACTGATTGACCTAACTGAGTGACAACCTGGCCCAGTGGGGCACCGACTCTGCCTTGAAGAGTAGTTCAGCTCAAAGGGCTTGTGTGGGGATTGTCGTGAGCAATGGAGCAGGCCACAGAGGAAACAGAGTTCTAATTCACCACTTACTCCATCTTGATGGGGGAAGCCACCCTGCAAGTCATTCCTTTTGTTATGATCAAATTACAGGAAATGAGAGATCACGTCATTCCAGTGCAAAGAGCTGGGCTGAGGGTCACTTGCTTTGCTATCTGCTCTGATAAATAGTTAATGGTCAATCTCACAAGATCCTCATGAGGCTGGATTGTCACTTTGCTTTCTCTACTTCCTCATGGGAGAGGGACAGAGGAGTGTGCTAATTTTATTAGTTATATAAAGCTAACATATTTGTGATTTTTCCACACCCGTCTTCCTTTCAAGTAGGAAGCCAAACAAACAAACAAACAAACAAACAAACAAGCAAATCTTGGTTTAAAGTGCTCTTTCTTGGCTTCCAAACTCAAGAAGTCATCTCTGGAATTCAGAAAAAACCTGGGACTGTTAGAAGGAATTTGGACATCCTATCTATCTTATCCTTTATGGATAAGAAGGAAGTTCAAGCTGATGTGGAATTGCCACCTGCCCCGGTGACATGCAGAGCAGAGACAAGAGTGTTTCTCCTCATGTCTGGTCTGGCACATGGTGATGAAACCAAGGTTATGAATGGCCCTGTAAAGCACAAATATTCTGTTTTTCAACAACTCTTTGCTCATGACCTCTTTTAAAAAATCCAGTTTAATGTCTGTAAGGATTCACGGACTACTATAATCTTATAAGAGTAATAAATATGTTATATATTGTGTAGGCCATGTATTGATTCATTTACAAAACCAGAAGAAACCTAATGCAAAAGAAGAAGAAGGAGGAGGAGGAGGATAAGGAGGTGGAAGAGGAGGAGAAAGAGAAAAATAAAAGTGTAGCCTAATTTCCTTTATAGAGAAGTAAAAATTATAATAGAAATATGAGCAAATGGTGTTACCGTTATAATTAGGTAGTTATTAATAATAGGAAAGGAGCAAAAGGGAGGCCAGACATTATTAGCATGGCCATCTGGACCGCTTCACTGGGAAGCTGCAGCTTTATACTCCCCAGGGGACTACCAGTCCATTCCCTGCAAATCACTGGGGGAAGGGGTCCCACAAAGAGGAGATGGGCACATTTGCAGTGAAGTTGGGGAGATGTAGGAAAGGTGCCTGTCAATCTAACCTGGAACAGAGATCATTGACCAGAGGGGGCAGGGCCACTGCAAGCACATGAAATCTTAGAAGGTTAAAATTCCCAGACAAAAGAATTCTCTCTCTCTTGTTCCTCTGCTTCTGCTCCTGCTTCCTTGTATTCACCCATGTTCCTGGAAGCTACATGGCCCACAGCCCTGTGGACTGCAGCTGGGAACACAAGCTAAGCTAGCCTGACGCTGGACTGGACTATGCTCCAACACGGAGTGGAAACTCTGGGCAGTGGCTTTGATCCTAAGGACACAGCTGGACTTCTTTCATGGTGGGATGGAGGAGAAGGGACCTCGGAAACTCAGGATTTAATTCCACTCAAATAAATGCCACTCATTCTGCCATGGGAGTCTCAGAAAATTCCACTTCCACTGGCAACAGGTGGGGGACACAGAGAGCTCACCATTGCTAACAACAGTACAATACAGCAACATCATACCATGCACTGATGGTTTAATGTTAAAAGTTCATTAATTTAAATATCACAGATGGATCCAAAACAAAAAGCTCATGACTTTAATAAATGCTGAAATAGAATTTACTTACTCTTGATTAAAATTTTGAAATCAAGAAAATGAGATTATAATCAAGTGATTATGAGGAGTTCTAGCCAAGGGAATTAAAACAGAAGCCTCTGGGCTGAGTTTGTAAGGCACAGATGCACTTCCTGCTCTGCCTTCCCTGCTGCTGGCTGGATTCAAGTGAAAATGAGGCTCCAGAGGATGGCGGAGCCACAGGAGGGAAGAATCCCAGGTCCCTGACTTACCTCACAGAGAATCTACAAACAAAGAACACTTGCTTTGATCAGGTTTATAAACAAAATGTACACCTGTGTTATGTTCAAGACATTAAGCATTTTTTTTTCTTTATTGATTTGAGAGAGAGAGAGGAAAGGAGAGGGAGAGAGAGAGAGAAACATCGATGAGAGAGAACATCGATTGGCTGTCTCCTGCATGACCCCCACTGGGGATCGGGCCCACAACCTGGGCATGTGCCCTGACCAGGATTCGAACTGGCGACCTCTTGGTGCATGGGTCAACACTCAACCACTGAGCCACACTGGCCGGGCCCACATCATTTCTTTAGGCCTCTATTCCTCTACACCAATTCTCTACTACAATAGTTATGTGAATCAATTCCTTATTCTCTCTCTCTCTCTCTCTCTCTCTCTCTCTCTCTCTCTCTCTCTCTCTCATCTATTTGTTCTATTCTCTGGAGATCCCTGACTAATACACTCAGCATGTAGATGACTACCAAGGGTGGCCCTAAAAAAAGGACAATTTCAATGTTCTGAGAACAGAGTGGCTTAAAATAGCTCTCTCCCCCTGCTTCCCTTCTTCCCTTCTTTCCCTCCCTCCCTCCACCCCCCTTCCTTCCTCCACAATTACATACTTGCACTACCTTGGTCTTGACAGAAGCTTGCATCATCCAGACTGGGAATCTGAGGGTCCACAGACTGGTGCCCATGTTCCTGGAAGCTACATGGCCCACAGCCCTGTGGACCCCACACGCAATGGACTGATGGACTGCAGCTGGGAACACAAGCTAAGCTAGCCTGACGCTGGACTGGACTATGCTCCAACACGGAGTGGAAACGCTGGGCAGTGGCTTTGATCCTAAGGACACAGCTGGACTTCTTTCATGGTGGGATGGAGGAGAAGGGACCTCGGAAACTCAGCATTTAATTCCACTCAAATAAATGCCACTCATTCTCCCATGGGAGTCTCAGAAAATTCCTTTTCTCATGACATCACAGGAAGCCTGACAGGTGATGAAGTCCTTGCAATAGCTTTTCAGTGGAAAAGCTGCTGAAGAGATAGCATCACATTTTGTTTGGGATACCACCGACTCTACACAGAGCCTGCTCGACATCCACAGGCACATCTCCCTAAACATTTCAGAAAACAACTTGGTGAATATTCTTCATTGTAATTAAGAAAAGATCCAGAAGTATAATTTATACTCCTTCAATTTATGTAGGTAGTAAAAACAGGTCCTAAAGGGGTGATTACCTTTTAAAAACATTTGCTGCCTACCATTTGACTGAGTTCTAAATTTCCTATTTATTGTGTTGTAAGTAAATCTGTTAACATGTACCCATGAGGGTAACATTTATTATTTAATCATCACTGTACATCCCGTCAGGACTGTGCCTTTGCCTTCCTGATCAACGTCAAGTTTTCTTGTTTCTGGAATCTCCTAGAAAATCGCTTTATAAACAATTTTTTAAACTGCTGGTCAACCACCCCTATTTACATAGAGAACAGAGGAACCAGTTAAAGGCATAGGGGAATGCATTAGCAAAATGCAGACTATGGGAAACTGCACAGGACAAACCACCGAATTTCTTCAATAAAATATTGCAAGTGAAAATAAAAGACATGGGTGAGGATGGGGCTGTAGATTCTAGAGAGAGACTTAGGAGAGAGATCCTCAATCACAATGTGAGAAACTCATGTGGAGACTGACTCAAACAAATTCTAAAAATGAACCCCCTGCCCTGGCGGGCGGCTCAGTTGGTTGGCGTGTCCTCCCGACGCGCCAAGGTTTTGGGTCCATCTCAGGTTGGGGCGCATGCAGGAAGCAACCAGTGAATGCATGGATGGGTGGAACAGCAAATCATGTTCCTCTCTCTCCTCTCTCTCTCTCCCTGTCTCTCTTGAATCAATAAAAAATAAAATAACATAAAAAAAGAACCGCCAAGCATTCATGATATATATGAGACAAGTAGAAATTTGAATACCAGTTGGGTTTTTAATGACATAAAGATATTTTTGGTAATTTTAAAGGTATAATAAGGGTATTGTGATTGTTTTGTAAAAATATAATTTTTAGAGACACATTCAAATATTTGTGGGATGTCTGAGACCATTTGCTTCAAAATAAAGCAGGAGAGGGAGGAGAACAGGTGTAGATGAAGCAAAATCAGTTAGGAGATGATAATTGTTGGAACCGACTGATAGATACATGAGCATTCATTGTACTATTCTGTTTTTATGAGTCTTCAGAACTTTCCTTAATAAGAGATTTTTAAAAAATGTTCATAATCAATTCTCATAATCTATAATTGCGTGAAATGAATTATTCTGTGTGACTTACTTCACGTTAGTAAAAGTAAACATATTCTGGGCAGCTTCAGAGTGCCAGGCACTAGATACTTTTCATTTAATTTCATCTTCTTAAAAACAGATGTTGAAATTAATATTTAAAAAAAATTAAGTTCTCTGCCTAAGGCCACATAGCTAGTAAATTGTGGTGTGAGTGTAAGCAGGGAGAGGGCGACGGGGATCGCGCTGAAACCCAGGCACGTGCCCTGACCAGAATCAAATTGGCGACCTCTCTGTGCACAGGACGACGCCCAACCAACTGAACTACCTGGCCAGGCTGGCATGGACTCTTTTTACACTGCCCTTGGTAGAAGAGGAAAACACACATCTCTTCTTCAGATGCAGAGAAGACCCTGTCAATGGACAATTTTTTCAATTGTCCATGTTCACTTGTCTCCCTGCACTGGCCACTGTGGAAGGTAATTTACTTCTTATCATGGGGAGCACCCCACGCCCTGCTGCTGTCACCCGGGACCTTCTGCTTTTCCTGAATGCAGGGCCTGTTCCTTTGATCTCTCTTCGTCTCCTGGAAGTTCCCCAAGAGGCCTCAGCAGGGAGCTGCACAGATATCTGGGAATGCTTTATTGCATGCACGCCCTGGAGTGCTAACATCATCCGAGTGTCTGGGGCTTGGAAACATGACCTTCCTCTGCACCTGCCTTTCGAAAGGGCGAAGACCTCTGTGTGAGGCCGGGTTCCTGCAACAGCTCCCAGAATCACATGTCCCTGCAAGTAGAGGCACCGATTACATTCAAGCAAGGCCTTGGCTAAGAAGAGGAGGCAGGGAAAAAAAAAATCCCAGATGATAAAAGAAAGTGACAAAATGGCCAAAGTACCAGGTTACGGGAAAGTGCTGAGTGGCTGGATCCTGGGTGCAGTGAGGTGGGGTTCATTTCTCTCTGTTTTCTTGTATTTGTTGTCTCTTGTCATACCTGCAGGGATCCTGGTGATGTAGGGAATGGCTTTGGAGACTTCTGTGTGCCTGGGAAGCATTAGCTAAACTTTCCCAAAGAGAACACAGAGTGAGGTGGAAGGATCCCTCTTCTCTGTCAGGATAATTGATCTCTTGGCAGAATAAAACACAACCTCTTTCAAAGCTGCTTTTTGCTTGGCCTCTATCCACCCCTCATCATCTCTCACATGGTGATAGATAGATAGGATGGCATAGTGGGGACCATCAGCCCTGAGCACTAGCAACAATGGGTATGTTGCCTATAGAGACTTAAAAAAAAACAACTAAATGGATGAAAATTGCATCTGCCATTTATTATCAACATGTGCTAGCAATTCTAAACAATGTCAATGACAAAAATATACCTCCCAGAAAAAGGTCTATTGTTGGTATAAGTTCTAAATTAATTGCTGTGGTTACGGTTCAGTTTTAATAATGTAAGTTTCGTATGAGCAGTGCATTAATTTAAATATTGTTTTACACATGAAAGTTAATTTGGAGAACTCCCAGGTCTATAGTCAGCCTCCAACACTTGTGGACTTAACTACATGTCTTTGTTTCAAGAGTAAGTTTGTAATAGCTCAGAATCATTCTGGCTTACTTTGGACACAGTTACTGTTTCCAAACTCTGTAGCACTATATATTCCTGTATTTCTTTAACAGATTCAAATAAACAACGATTGCCGGTGAAGGCAGAGAAATACAACTTTGTGTCATTCTATGTGACTACCTGGAATTTTTAATTAGCAGTTAAAATTTAAACCAGTGAAACTATGTCAACTGGGAGGTATAATATTTTTGTTTGGCATGAGTAAATTTGAACTCATATGTGAAATATTTTACTGAACTTGATAATATTCTTAAAATGAAAACTTTTTTGATTGTTAATTACATATTTTAAAACTAAAGCACGAATAAAACATTAAATGTTAGTGGTCTGATTTACTAGTTGCCTAAGTTATACCTTTTGCAAATATTCTGATTTTATTAAAATTTACTGATCGTTTTTATAACTGTATGATTACATACACAGAGTTCAAAACAAGGAAAATATCATGTTTTGCATCTCTACTCTGGCTTTTATTAATATTCATTTAATTTCATGATTATCACTACATTAGGTCTGTAGAGGGGAGGGTGTTGAAACGTTCCACGTGCTGATTATTCTTGGTAGCCACCCTTTCTGCCTCCCCAGTGCCGCGGCTCTCTCCTGCCTCTTCGCTAGTTCTCTGCACGGAACGCCTTTCCCATCTTGCAAACTCCAGACCCAGTTCCCATGTCACCTTCTCTGTGCAACTTTTCTGATCCAATCACGCTCAGATGATGAGTCATTCCCTCTCTTTTTGCCTTTACCATTCTTTGCACACTCATTTATTCTTGCATTGGCAGTCCCGAATTGTAATGACTTATTTGTGACTGTTTCTGCTACTAGATGGTGAGATAATTAAGAACGAGGATTGTAGCTCATTCATCTTAATAACCCCAGTTGCTAGCCTAATACCGGGCATATTGTAGCTGCTAAATAATCACTCTTGAAATGAAGGAAAGGAGGAAGAGAAAGAAGGACCTGGCTCTTGGTAGCTATTAAATAGGGCTTGGCTTGGAGACTGTATTCTTTATGCAACTTTTTTTTCTGCCCCATGAGCTGAACAGCTGAAGTCCCCAGCCCGCTGCTGCACAGCCCTTCCCTAAGGTGAATCAGGTGGGGGACAGGTATGGGTGAAAGTAGAGAGGAGTGGGACTCCGCAATCCAGGCTTCTTGAAATTAAATAGAGTACCTAAAAACTCTGGGTGAGGTAGAGTACCTCTTTTTTGAGAACTGAAACTTAGGATGAGTTTAAGTAGTTTGTGAATGGAGTAATAGAAATAATCTAATAGGAAAAAGGCAGAAGGACCTACCTCAGCAACATTTTCCCATTAACTTTGTATTAGTTGAATACTTACTTATTTAGGCTGTATGGAAAATATAGGGAAAGAAGCATATGTTCATTGTAGAAAAATTAGAAAATACAAATAGGTGGGGAAAAAGTCCCTGGTCCCATCACCCACAGATCATTGCCATTAGGTTGATACCTTTAATTTGTCTCTCTGTGTGCTTCTGGGCATACATATTTATTCTACACAAAGGGAACAATAATATACATCCCGTCGTGTGACCTAATTTCCCCCACACACAATAATGCATCATAAATAATGCATCATTTCCATGGTATTATACACTCTTTATAGTATTATATTAATAGCTGAACAGTATTACTCTGTATGATTACATCATAATATATTTCACCCACATTCTATTAATAGATATTTCAGTTTGTTTTAAACTTATTTTTCCTGTGAAGAACACCACCTATGCCGTTTATAATCATAGATAAATCACTGAGCAAATGCTTAAGCATATCCTTAAGACACAGTTTTGAAAGTGAAATTGCTAGATCAAAGGTTAAGAGTTGATAAGCCAAGTAACAGACTGCCTGACTAAAAAGGTTCAGATGGGCTTGTTACTATCATATAAGAAGAAGCCTGATGTGGTCACATAGAATGACACAGGGTTGTAATTCTCTGCCTTCACCGGCAATCATTGTTTATTTGAATCTGTTAAAGAAATACAGGAATATATAGTGCTATAGAGGTTGGAGACAGTAACTGTGTCCAAAGTAAGCCAGCATGATTCTGAACTATTACAAACTTACTCTTGAAACAAAGACATGTAGCTAAGTCCACAAGGGTTTGTTCCTGCCCCAGTGAAGTTCTGAAGGACCAGGCTCTTCCTTCTTCTTCTTTCTTTTTTTTTGTTAATCCTCACCTGAGGATATTTTTCCATTGATTTTTTTTTAGATAGAGTGGAAGGGAGGGAGAGGGAGAGACAGAGAGACAGAGAGACAAACATCATGTGAGAGAGACACATTGATTGGTTACCTCCCACACGACCCTGACCAGGGCAGGGGATCGAACCTGTAACCCAGGTACGTGCCCTTGAGAGGAATCGAACCCGAGACCCTCTGGTCCTCAGGCTGATGCTCTAACCGCTGAGCCAAACTGGCCAGGACTTTCTTCTTTCTACTCTGCCATCTTTCGTGTGTTGAGGATGTCTCCTGTCACAGGTAGTGACAGGTGACACAGCTCAAAGCATTATGAACTCACATAGCAGAGCGCAGCAGGAAGGAAAGGGCCCGGGGCGATGGACTTTCCTTTACATCGTCCCCTCTGTTATTAAGGAGGAGAAGCTGACCAAGAAGCTCCCAACAGACTGTCTTACATCATATTAGCCAGACCTGGCTCACCTGCCCACGCTAGTAAGTCAGCTTCAAGGGCAAATCTCTAGGGCTTAGTGCAAACTGCCCAAACCCGGTCAGATTCCTTCCACACCAGAGGCAGGGGATGGGCTGCCAGCCCCCAGGAGTGAATGCCATCGGGGAATGTGTATAATACCCAGATGTTCCCCAACTGGAAACTTGATCAGTGCTCAGTGTCTGCTTTCTTATTTACCACTGCAGAATATTGACACGTAGTAGGTGCTTACAAAGTATTAACTGAATGAAGTCCTTCTTGGGGCAACCATTTAAAAAATATTCAAAGGGACGGCTGAAGAGCTCATCCAGATCCCCGAGGTTCTCAGCTTACTCTACAGCACCTTGCACGGAATTCCTGCTCAAACCTGACCTCCGACTATTTACTGTGAAAATTTTAAAACATGCAAAAAAGTTGGAAGAATAATATAATCACTTCTCATGTACCTCAAATTCAGTGATTGCTAATATATTGTCATACGTGCTTTGTCTACAAATGTACGGACTACTTACACACACAACACTTTCCTCCTAACTATTTTACATACATCTCCTAAAATACTGACATCGTCCTACGTACCTGCAAAACCATGATGTCAGCCCAAACAATGAGGAATCCTTCAATATCTTCGAGGATTCAGCTATATTCAAATTTCTCTACTTACCCCCCAAATATATACATAGCATTGAATTGTGTTTTTGCACTTCTCGAATCTCTTTTGTGTCAGAATAGTCTCCCTGCTATGTTTTTCCCATGGTAGTAACCTTTTGAAGATACCAGACCGGTTGTCTTGCAGAATGTTCCGCATTCTAGATCTGTCTGATTTAACTTGTTCCTAATATTGGTAATGACAGATTGGGTAAATCTGATACTTCAAGAATAGTGTCCATTCTACAAAGAACCATCAATACAAATTTGTGTATATATAATAGACTTTACATATTTATAAATAGTGGACTCTATATAGTTGTATATAATAGACTATAATGCTAATATTTGGGAATAACAGAATGGATTATAGCAGAACACAGAAAAAGACATGACTTAGAACTCAACACTAGAGAACTTCAGCATGCCACAGGGCTATTCCCTGCTGGCAGTCTTTCTACTTACACACCATTATTATCATGTTGCATGACCATGAGCTCTATTTTTTTCTCAGTTCAAGAGCTCTCCCTGAAAACTTAAAATTCTCACTAGAAAAATAAAAAAATTATGTTGCTTTATTGTGTGCAGAGCCATCTTTTCCTTCTAGGCCATCATCAGACGATTTTACTTTTTTCACTCAGAACAGCCCATCAAGTTATTGCCCTAAACAAAAAGTCATTCATTCCAGTGCTCCATCCATAATAAAGAGTCCTCAGAAGATTTAAAAGTCCAGTTTAAAAAATATATATATTATAATCATTTTGAATAACTAACATAGGCATATGTTTAAACATTTTAAATGTACAAAAGAACTTATAAATAAAACAAGACTCCCTTCAAATCTTGTCTCTGAATTTCTTTCCCCAGATGCAACTACAGTTATTAGTTTTTTATGTATCTTTTCAGAGGTATTTTACGTACATGCAAATATCTATAAAATACTTTCTTTATTTTGTATATAAATATAGTTTAATATGCATCCTTCTTTATAGCTTGCTATTTGTTTTTCTTGTTTAGTTATTATGGATTGTTCCATATGTACACAAATAAAGCTATTTTATTTTTAGTGACTGCATAGTATTCCATTCCATTGTTTGTGCCTACGGTAATTTGTCTAATGAGTTCTCTATTGATTGTCATTTATCTTTATTTTATTTAAAAAAATTTTTCTTTATTGATTTTAGAGAGAGAGGAAGGGAGAGGGAGAGAGAGATAGAAACATCGATGAGAGAGAACATCAACTGGCCACCTTCTGCATGCCCCCCTCTGGGGATTTGGCCCACAACCTAGGCATGTGCCCTGACCAGGAATTGCGACCTCTTGGTGCATGGGTCGACATTCAACCACTGAGCCACACCGGCCAGGCCGATTGTCATTTATCTTGTTTGTGATCTTTTACTGTTGTTACAAAGAGTGCTTTAATGAATATATATGTGTGTGTGTATCTATCTATCTATCTATCTATCTATCTATCTATCTATCTATCTATCTATCTATTTCTGCCTGGTTATGTTGGGAGACAATTCTCCATGGGTCTCTCACATTTCTACATGTCTTGTGAGCAAAAGCATTCAGTTTTTGTTTCAGATGATCTTTTCGAGGATATTTGTGTAGTAAGCAGCCTGGAAGCAGATAGTGTCTCCTTCTGAGGCAAAGGCCAGGTTGTTTACTGTCCAATAGAATAAAGATAATATCTTCCTCTGGAGTGTTAGCTAGGTAGTCTTACTGTCTATTGTAAAAGAATTGGGTTCCCTTAGCTCAGGATTCGTCTCCTGTAATGCAATCTAGTGCACATACACACACTACTCGGCAGTAACTTTGTAGCCTCATGGGCACTAGGGTTTGGGGAATGAGTGGAGATGCTGATACTCTGGCAACTGCTATTGCTGTGAGTAATAAACTGTCATTTGTTGCTGACCCAGGATTTTGTGCTAGCATCTGTGTAACTGAGTCAGGCTAGCTTGTTAGCTTTCAAAGGAAGAAAATCTCAGATCTGTCACAGATTTTGACAGTTTTGATGATGAAGATGGGATTCTGGCCTTCTAGAATAGAAAAGGCGGCCTTGTGAGCTGATGAACAGGATTTGACAGAAGTCCATGGAATTAACAGCAACATGGAGGAAGAAAATCATTGAGCTTGGTTTATGGACATATCCGCTCAGGACGTAGGTGCAAGCCAAAAATGGCTCAGCTATTCTACAGCCAGCTAAGAGTGGCCTTAAAAGACAGTAAGTAGTGAGGCAAAATCAGCCAATGGAAAACTTTGGATGTTGAACCAGGTTGCTTTGGGTTGAAGGAGAAATGACTGGAGGTTAAATATTTGATGACACAAAATAGCAAATGGCTTGGCTAGCTAATCAGGGCACGGGAAGGAGAGAGACTGGAAGACTAGAAACCAGGAAGTTTGGGGTAGAGACATGAAGATGGACATACAGGAGAGGAATGGAATGTGGAGATAGTTTTATCACATGTTAACACCCACCAGGGAACATCCACCATGGAAGAGGCATTAATAACGTGGCCAGTTGACACAGTTGTGCTGCCACAATTGGCACATGACCAGGGTGGCCATGGTGGGAGAGACGAAGGCTATGATGGGCCCATGGTTATGGACTCCATCTTACCAAATGTTCAACCTGCCAGCAAGAGGGACCAATGCTGAGCCCTTGATTAGGGTTATACCTTGTGGATTATACCTTGAGAAGGCTAACGGGCCACTTCATGGCCAGTTGGCTACATGGGGACCCAGAGGTTTGTTCTGATAGGAATAGGCACGCGCCCTTTGTTCTTACAGGACTTCAAGTACCACTACTATGTGAAGGTCCTAGGGTACCTGGGTATTCCTATGAACATTTGTGTACAATTTTTGTGTGGACATAAATTGTTTTTTCCATTGCACAAAGAGGGGTAGTGCCTGGCAAGAGATTAAATAGTTGTGTCTCATTTGAGGACAACCCAATTGGCTGACAGTTTATTCTCATGGACGCTCAGACGTGAACAGCAAGTCAGAAGGTCATGAGGCCTCCTGCCCATCTCCGAAAGTGTGCTTCAGCTTCTGCTAGCAGACCGTGGCCATCCACATTCCCACCAACAATCACTGCGATGTTTTTATTTGGGACAGAGACACTCATTCCGTGCTTACGTCTGACCACTATAATTTGTCTGCTGTGGCTCTGTAGTGATTGATGTCACTTACTCCACTGTGGAAAATCCCAGTAGCCTCACAGATCAGGCGCCTGAAGAAAAGCATGTGGGAGGCCACTGACAATTTGTGTAAAGGGGAAAAATATTATTCCCAGCAGGCAATCCCTCCCTGGGACTGTGGACTCAGGCCACTTCTCAGAGCTCCAGCTTTCCGGTAAAATGGGAACGTGTCACGCACAAACATGAACTGGACTGGTGAAGGTTTGGAGGCCGAGGGATTTTCCAAGGCTTCCTCCCTAGGCTGCAGGTGTTATACAACCACAGCCTGGCCTCTGCCAGTGGAGACCCGCATTTCCCCATATCCTAGCACAGTGTCTGTCTAGCACAGTAGGTGCTTGATAGATATTCACAAGAGGAAACCTTTCAACAAATATGTATTGACCCTCTTCTGTGTTCTAGATGCTGGGGATTTAGTAGTGAACAAAATAAACAAGAATGACTCATTCGGATGGCCCCCGGTAAATGACCTCCCTGCCACACTTTCTTCCTCTCTGGTATATTCCATTATCTTTCTGTATTTATATCAATTCATTTGGTTTTCTTTCCCTCAAGGGAAAAACAAACAAAGCACAGCACCCCGGGAGGCCATGCTTGTTCAGGTCAATAGCCTTATATTGAGTCTATCTTCTGTCCTTTGCACTCATCTGGCAGCTTTCCAACCTGGTTGAATCCAATGATCTACTTCTTTTGCGCTTGAACTGAACTACTGAATAGTGTTGGAGGAACTCACACCCTACACTGACTGGCTTCACAATAAATTGCATACCTTAAATGAGAGCTAAGGTTCACATGGAAATTCTGTTTTATGTCCCTACTAGGCTTTCCATCATCCAGGATGTCTACCCTGCTCCTTTTCATTCTCTTTTGCTGACTACTCCTCTTCTTCCTGACTTTTCCCCCCAGATAACTGTACTATGACTTTTAGGGACACATGATCAATTTTTATAATACATTAAGAAGAACCTAACATTTAATCCTTGTTCAATTCTTTTTTCCTCTGTCTTTTGCTTAGGGCTATAAAAATACCATCTTTTTGATTTAACTGATATTTTTAAAGTTTTTTCTTCTGCCCAGCTGCTGTGGCTCAGTGGTTGAGCGTTGACCCATGCACCAAGGTAGAGCGTCAGCCCGAGGACCAGTGAGTCTCGGGTTCGATTCCGGTCAAGGGCACTTACCTGGGTTGTGGTTCGTCCCCGGCCCTGGTCGAGGTCACGCGGGAGGCCACCAGTCGATGTGTCCCTCTCACGTCGATGTTTCTATCTCTCTCCCTGTCTTTCCCTCTCTCTCCCTCCCACTCTATCTGAAGATAAATAGAAAAATATCCCTGGGTGAGGATTTAAAAAAATAATAATAAAAAATAAACTTCCTATTTTAGAAATAAGAAAATAATTTCACATAGAGATAAAGAAATTTGCTTCCCATTTTACACTAGGACAGGTGAGGATTTGAGGCAGGGATTGTTGACGCCATAACTCTCCAGTAGAGTGAACAGAGCATTGGTACTACTTTACACCCATTTGGATGGCTGTTATTAAGAAAACAGAAAACAGCAGGTGGTGGTGAAGATGTGGATATTGGAACCCTCGTGCATTGCTGATGTGAGTGTAAAATGGTACAGCTGCTGGGGAACACAGTACGGTGGTTCCTCAAAAACTTTAACATAGAATTATTCAGAAACTCTACTTCTGTGTATATACCTGAAAGAATTGAAAGCAGGGACTCAAATAGATACTCGTACACCCACGTTCATAGCAGCATTATTCACAACATCTATGAGGCCAAACCAAGTGTCCATTGACAGAATAATGGATACACAAAATGTGGTATAGCCATACAATGGAATATTGTTTAAATTGAAAAAGGAACGAAATTCTGACACATGCTACAACATGGATGAATCTTGAGGACATTATGCTGAGTGAAATAAACATAAGCAAAAGGACAAATGTACGATTCCACTTGTCTTAGGTACTTAGAGTTGTTAAATTTATGGAGACAGAAAGTGGAATGGTAGTTGTCAGGGGTTGGGTGGAGGTGAAACGTGGAGTTATTGTTTACGTGACACAAGGTTTCAGCCCGGCCAGTGTGGCTCAGTGGTTGAGCGTTGACCCATGCACCAAGAAGTCACTGGTTCAATTCCCGGTCAGGGCACATGCCCAGGTTGTGGGCCAGATCCCCAATGGGGGGCATGCAGGAGGCAGCCAATCGATGTTCTCTCTCATCGATGTTTCTATCCCTCTCTCTCTCCCCCTTCCTCTCTCTAAAATCAATAAAGAAAAATAATAATAATAAAAAAAAAGTGGCACAAGGTTCCAGTTGGGGAGATGAAAGAGTTCTGGAGATGGATGGTGGTGATAGTTACACAGCAGTGTGATTGTATTTAACGCCCCTGAACTGTACACTTAAGAATGGTCTAAATGGTAAACTTTACCTTATATATTTTACCATAAAAAAGGACATTGAGAAAGAACAGTTGGTCTTAATTTTGGGGATTCACAACTTCTTTGAGTCTATAAAAGCAAATCTTCCTATAAATATGCATATATACATAAAAGCTTTAGCATGACTGTATTTAAAGTTTCAAAAATGAATATTATTAAAAATTAAAAATACAAAGAAGAAGGAACACAGATATAATCCATAATGACAGACAGTTTACATTTGACCTTTTCCTTCTAAGTTCTTGGTGTGTATATACACTCAAGTGAACACATATTATTGTGTAATTAAGATCTCATAGTATGTACTATGCTTTCTCACACATCATGAATATTTACCAAAGTCCCAAAGCCATGGTTGTGTGTGTGTGTGAAGCCTGGATTTCCAGTACTTCAGGGTGTGACACCAGGGACCTCAGTGTGACTCACCTGTAAGTCACTCTATAGGAGTACATTAGATAAGGTTTTACAGTTACTCTCTGACTTGCAGGATGATAAATCCTTCCAGAAAATCCAGGGAGAGGTTTTCTATATGCCTGAGAAAGAAAGAAATGTCATGTAAGGGTGGCACAGTGACGAGCAGGGCACCTTGGGTGCAGACTTCCTGAAAAGAGGAGTGAGCCCAGGCAAAGCTGTGAGGACTTTGAGAACCAAGAATACACTACAGCAACTCTCAGGAAAAAATGTAGTCCTGCATTTCATGGAGACAAAAATTTTTTTTCTTTAAATCCTCACCTGAGGATATTTTTCTGTTTATCTTCAGATAGAGTGGAATGGACGGAGAGAGAAGGGGAGAGGGGGAGAGAGAGGGAGAGAGAGAGAAACATCAGCATGAGAGGGACACATCAACTGTCCAGGGCCAGGGACGAACCACAGCCCAGGTACGTGCCCTTGACCAAAATCAAACCCGGGACTCACTGGTCCTTGGGCCTATGCTCTAACCACTGAGCAAAACTGGCCAGGGCTCTTTTCTTGTTTTTTAAATTGAATTTATTGGGGTGACATTGGCTAATGAAACTATACAGGTTTCAGGGGTGCAACTCCACAACACATGATTTCGCTTATATGTGGAATCTAATGAACAGAATAAGCTAACAAACAAAATAGAAACAGACTCACAGAGAATAGACTGACAGCTGTCAGAGGGGAGTGGGGAGGGGGGCAGGGTGAAAAAGGCAAAGGGATTAAGCAAAAAAAACCTGTCATAGACACAAACAACAGTATGGTGACTACCAGAGGGAAAGGGGTGGGGGAGGTAGGAAAGGGTCTGGGGGTGACAAATGGTGATGGGAGGAACCTTGACTTGGGGTGTGAACACGTACTGTAATACACAGAGACAGACATTTCTTTTTTTTTTTTTTAAGTGGGGATGAAATTGGTTATTAAAAAAAAATTAATTTGAGGGAGAGAGAGAGGACCTCAATTTGTCGTTTTCCTTACTTTGCGTTCATTGGTTGCCTTGTAAGTACCCTGACCGGGGATCAAACCAGAAACCTCGGCTTATCGGCATCCTGCTCTAACCAACTGAGCTACCTACCCAGGGCTGGAGACAAACATTTATTTTTTATTTTTTTATTCTCACCCGAGGACATTTTTCCATTTTTTGTTCAGATAGAGTGGGAGGGAGAGGGAGGAAGAGAGAGAGAGAGAGAAACATCAACGTGAAAGGGACACATCGAGTGGCTGCCCCCCGCACGACCCAACCAGGGCTGGGGACAAACTGCAACCAAGGTACGTGCCCTTAGCGGGAACCGAACCCGGGTCTCCTGGACCGCAGGCCGACGCTCTAACCGCTGAGCCAAACTGGCTAGGGCGAGACAAACATTTTTTAAAAGACAAAAAACTGCAGTAGGACTCTGAATAAAGATGTTGACAGAGTTAAATGAAAATACTGCCTCCCCTTAATGATCCATTTAAAGTGAGATAGGAAGCACTCGAGTACAATAAGTATAACGCTTCTAAGGGAATCATCAGATCATCCTATTAAAACATTAGGGAAGATATGTCACCATTGACGGACTTGACAGTGTATTTGTGTAGTGCAGCCAAGAGAGATGCACACGTGGTTATCATCAAGATGTAAATATGAATGCATCTGTATAATTCCTTTCTGGTCCTTCCTTCTGTCCCTCTGTCCCCAACCCAGTGAACAAGTCCTGATATATTATATATACTGCTCAAAAGTGACTTAACAATTCCATGTCCAAGGTGCTTCTTTTCTATTAATTATAATAAAAAAGACTCCATTCGAGAGGTGGATTAACAGAGGTCCTTCTTATAAAGGGGTTATTTTACCACCTCTGCTTTAAATATACTATGGGCACTTAGAACTTGTTTTTTAATTTAATTTTTATTAGTTTTATTTTATTTTTAGAACAAAGAGGTTATTAAGTAAGTTTCAAGGAAGGCGGGGTGGGATGGGATACAAAGCATGGTGGAAAGATTATGCTAAATATAGAAACAGACCTACATGAAACACACAGGAATATAATGTGCTAATTATATAACAAAAATTCACCTCATTTAGCAGCATTTTAACTCACGGTTCTCACACTTATAGTATTTTCACCCCTGCCAATATGAGTAACTGTTAGTTTATAAACTCTGAACATAATAATGCACAATTTAATAATATTTAGCCTGGCCGGTGTGGCTCAGTGGATTGAGTGTCGTCCCGTGGACTGAGAGGTCCCAGTTTGATTCCTGGTGGGGGTGTGCAGGAGGCAGCCAATCAATATTTCCCTCTCACATCGATGTTTCTATCTCTCTCTCCCTACCTCTTCTCTCTCAAAAAATCAATAAAAACATATTAAACAATTTAATAATACTTGGAACATGTGTCTAGCTCAAAGGCTGTTGCCCTAATCATATTCATATTCCTGATAGATTTTTTCTTTATTTTTTCTATCACCATTTATCCCCCCTATACTCCCTTCTACCTCTACCCCCACCCTACAATCACCACCACACTGCTGTCTGTGTCCGTGAGTAGAACTTATTTTTTAACACGTGGAACAGTGGTTAGACAGTCTGAATTTCTCTAAAACTCATGGGCATAGACTCATCCACCCCCCACCTTGTGACAGTCAGTGTCCTGTTCCAAGATGAGGACAATTCATCCTCAAAAGATAATGATGCCCAGTGAATTAACAGGGGGAAAAATACTGAAGTGTGTTATTTTACATTCCCTTCTTTTAACACAGGTTGTGCATTTCTAAATATCTAACAAGATTAGCTGTTTCAGATAAAGACCTAAGCTGAGGACTGCCGTGGCACGGAACAAACTGCATACATGTCCTGTCACACGGGCTGTGTCCTGGAATTGTCTTCTAGATTGGACCTCCGGCCCAGAACCCTTCCCCTGCTGTCTGCTGTCAGCCAGTGGGCAACCAGATGCACCTGCAATGCCCAGAGAGGATGTCAACAATTTCCACAAGTCGCTTTTTAGAAGACAGTCTTTCCTACGAATTTTAACACAAAATGTACAAAATAGCATACCAACTCTACTTTTGTCAAGCACTGGCAACCTCTTTAACATCTAGGAAGACTAGATGCTTTAAAATTAGGACACACGCCCTGGCCGGTTTGGCTCAGCAGTTAGAGCATCGGCCTGTGGACCAATGAGTCGCGGGTTCCGTTCCGGCCAAGGGCACGGACCTCGGTTGCAGTTTGTCCCTGGCCCTGGCCGGGGTGGTGCGGGAGGCAACCACTCGGTGTGTCTCTCTAACGTCGATTTTTGTATTTATCTATCTGAAGATAAATACAAAAATATCCTCAGGTGAGGATTAAAACAACTAAAACTAAAATAAAATTAGGACACATTTGTCCATGATATACATTATATGCACAGCAAAACAACAACAACAACAAAAAACAAAACACCAAAGAACCAAAAACAAAATGCAGACCTCCGAGAGAGTGGGCAATCTCGCCTCACTGTGGGTACATTGGCACAGAGCCTTTGTACGTCCCTCTCATCCATCTTCCCTCCAACCAGGGCAACGTGCCCTTTGAAAGAGGTCGTTTGGCTGTTCCATTTCTAAAAGGCAGTATTTTTTTTTTTTTTTTTACAGATTTTTAACACAAAGACATTTATAAAACGTGTTACTTTACTACCTCTACTTGTAACATTTATCAGGTGCTTTAGCACATTAAGAAAGATTAGATATCTCAAGAAAGTACTTGCTGTGGTCAGCTAAATACGTAAGAATAAAATGTGCACCTGGAACAACGGTTGTAATATGAAAACGTCTTCTAAATAGGACCGATCTGGCAGGGCACCCTACTTCTGCATTCTGAATTTAGCTGCAGCCTAAATTTGGGGGCTTTCACACGTCCTTTAGCACTCATTCCTGAACCTTCCAGAGGTTCACGAAGTCGGATTAAGAATCCCTGAACTAACGATTTGTATGTGCTTCTCACTGATCCCACGATAGATTCACTGAAGGAGGGACGGCCTTTAGCTAATTCTTTTAATGCTTTCCAAGTGGGGCTCTGCCTTGGAGAAGTGCATTTCCAGTTATTGAACTGTCGTTTTGCCCTGTGTCTCCTCCTGGGAGAGGAAAGTGTTCGACTCCCAAGGTTCCTGGCATTTTTGAAAGGACTCTCAGCCACAGCCAGCTTTCCTTTGGCAAGTCATTCCTTCCCTTTCTGCCCCTCTTTCCTTTCCCATGGAACCTACTCTTTCCATCTGTCTTCCAAATTCCGCTTTATGAGTAGCAATTCAAGTTTTATTTTCTTCTTGAATGCACGCTCTCTGGAAAAGAGGCTTTTCACCAAGAATGTGGTATCTGGTTGCTATCTTGCCAATGGGCTAAACAAAGGTCTCCACGCTGGGTAAAATGTTGACGAGCCTGCTCACACACGCCTGCCCCCCTCTAACTTGACTAAAACCAACAACGTAGTCATGAAAATATAAGGGACAAAAAAATTCTTCCCCGAGCAATTGAGAAATAGCTTTGACATAATTTGATAAAATTACTTCTATTTTGCTTCCGTTTTTTTTTTCTGGAATGCGCTAATACAGGTGCACAGCAGGCCCTACATCCGCATCTGTGGAAAGCGTGAGTGCCTCTGTGAGGTTACTTACCACCCACTGTTAAATAATCTGAAGTTTGAAAAACTCAGTTGATAACTTATAAGAGCATAACTATTAATTGCCCCTTGTCTGCACAGTAGTATAGAAGAAACTAGGAAGATCTTAGTTTTGCTTTCAGCTTTTCTCCTAAAGGGCATAGCGAATAGCTCGTCTTCTCTGGCTCCCTAATGGCACAAAAAGTCGACAGGAAAGGAAACCCGCACAGAATGAGCACCTGGAGTATCACAGAGCCAGCCTGCGGGCTCGCTCCTGGAATGGCAGCTGCCTGACGAGGCGCACCGAGCAAAGGTCTCAGACCGCAGTTCGCCGGATGCGCCTTCCTTGTGCTCCTGCACCTGGCATCCCAGCAGAATCAAAGCCAGGGAGTGAAACCCTCTGTTTTCTTCTGCTTTTCCTTCTGCAGTTTTCTATTTTCTGTCTTCCACTGCCCGCACCACTTCCAAGAGAGTTAGCACTCTGCACACAAGTGGAGGAGAGGGCTGGTCACTGACGTGCTTTGGAGGACGTGGGCACCTTCTCAAAGGCCCAGATTCCCTTTTGCTGATATGGCTGAAATTCCCAAAGCGCTGTTCTCCACAAGAGTCACACGCGGAATTGTTAACCTCACAACACTTGTGAGCTCATTGAGAATTTGATCTTTCACCAAGCGTCTGAGTTGAGCCTGCTACCCCATCACCCTCCTTTTCAGCACACTGGCCTTTTCCTCTTTATATGAAGGTTCTGGAACTTCTCCAGGAAGTACATTTGATGTGAGGCTGAGTAACCTCTGACTCTTGAGAGACGGCCACAGAGCAGAAATGCATTCAGGAGGATTTAAAACAGGAGAGGAAGGAGGTGTGCGTGGGAGGCTGTACCTGCTGAAAGATGGTGACATGAGGGAGGACTGGCTGGAATGAACCAGTGAGGGCTTGAACACTGGACAAGTGAAAAGCAGCTTCCCAGACAGGAACCAGCCTGTGGATTGTGTTCATCGGGTCAGCAGAGCAACACCTGTATTATGTTCTTTCTATGCCAGTGGTTCTCACATAACAGACCACATATTAGAATTACCAGTGGAGCTGAAAATGTCCAGAACATGTCCCACACCAGAATCTCTGGGGCATAGGGTTCATGTATCAGTAAATGTATTTCTAGTTGTCCAGGTAATTCCAATATGCCGGCAAGGTTGAGAACTACTGTTTGATGTAATTTATAAATATTAAATAGCTCTCGCGTGCCATGTGTTGTGTCAGATGTTGTTAGGGACTGAATGATTGTGCCCTCCCCCATCCCAAATTCATATGTTGAAATTCTACGCCCCAGTGTGATGGTGTTAGGAAGTAGGGCCTGTGGGAGATGATAAGGTCACGAGGGTGGAGCCCTCATGATTGGGATTAGCACCCTTATAAAGGAGACCCCAGAGAACTCCCCCATCCTTCCACCCTGTGAGGACACAGCAAAAACACAGTCATTTACGAACCAGAAAGTATGTGCTCACCAGATACCGACACCTTGGTCTTGGACACCCAGCCTCCAGGACTGTGAGAAGTACACATCTGTTGTTTAGGCCACCAGTCTGTGTCATAGCAGCCCGAAGAATCAGACAGACACAGAGCATACACAGATGAAGAAATTCTCCCAGTGCCTGAAGGGGACACAGTCTGGGGGCTACACAGTCAGAGATGGGAAGAACCTTGTGCATTTGGTCACCAGCTCTCTCCTGTTTCTCCTGTGCTGGCAGGACCTTCTCTAAACACGGTTGCTGTGTGCTCAGACTTGGTTAGAAACAAAACAACCAGGACTTTGGCCACACAGCAACCATTGTACGTGCCCCAGGGAATCTTGGTGCTTTTCCTCTTTCCGTGCCACTGCTGCTCTGTGGATGTTAACACAGCTGTCCAGGTCTGTTGTTAATAATCAACAACTGCCCCCATCTCGGCAGCACATAACTAAGACTGGACCGATACAGAGATTAGCCTGGCCCCTGAGCAAGGATGCCACACAAATCTGTGAAGCGCTGCCTATTTTTGCTGGGGGACTGGATGAAAACGGTGAAGGGATAGAGAAGTACACATTGGTGGTTACAGAATGGTCACGGGGATGTCAAGTACAGCATAGGAAATATAGTCAATAATATTGTAAAAACTACGTAGGGTGCCCGTTGGGTACTGGAAACATCAGGGGGAACACTTTGTAAAGTATATGATCGTCTCACCACTATGCTGTACACCTGAAACTAATACAAAATAGTGTTGATTGTAAACTGTAATTGAAAAAAAATTTTTAAAAATAAATGAGTTTTAATATTAAAAAAATAATAATCAACAACTGGGCAATGCTTTATGATTTTACAAAATACCTTCATATATAAGAGTGGTTCTCAACAAGGGGCAACCTCCTCGCTCCCCTCCAGGGGACACTTGGCATTGTCTGGAGTCATTTTTGGTCATATCAGCTGGAGAGAGTGTTACTCTAATAGGTAGAGGCTAGGGATGCTGCTCAATGTCCGGCAGTGCACGGGACAGCCCCTACAACAAGGATTATCTGGCCTTACTAAATGTCAGCAATGCCGAGGTTGAGAACCCCTGATACATAGGATCTCATTTAAATGTTTGCAATGACATGAGTTAGATATTGTTAAAATTCCTTTACCAATAAAAGATCCTGAGGGCTAGGGATGATGACTTACTCATTCAAGATCATAGATCGCAAAGCCAGGCATCTCAGGCTAAGCCAGGTTTTTCCTTTGTTTGTTCCCTACCTCCAGCTTTATTGAGCTATAATCGACAAATAAAAATTGTACATATTTAAGGTGTACCAGATGATGTTTGATATATGTATACATTGTGAAATGGTTACCGAAATCAAGCTGATTAACTCATCTATCACCTCACATAGTTATCTTCTATATTTTTGTGATGAGATCACTTAAGATCTACACTCTTAGCAAGTTTCAAGTATATGATAAACATTGTTAACCGTTGTCACCATGCTATACATTAGATGTCCAGAAATTTTTCATCTTGCACAACTGAAACTCTGCATTCTCTGACCAACATCTCCCATTTGCTCTTCCCCCAGTCCATGGCAACCACTGTGCTACTCTCTGCTTCTATGTGTTTGACCGTTTTGTATTCCACATGTGAGATCATACAGTATTTGTCTTTCGGTGTCTGGTTTATTTCAACTAGCATAATGCCCTTCAGATTCATTAATGTTGTTGCAAATGGCAAGGTGTCCTTCTTTTTTATGGCTAAATAATATTCCATTGTATGTATGTATATATATCCCATTTCCCATTTTCCTTATCCACTTCTCCATCAAGGGACACTTAGGTTGCTTCCATGTCTTGGCGCTCGTGAGTAGTAATGCTGCAACGCACCTGGGGGTGCAGGTTCTCTTTTCTCCACGTCCCCACCAACTCTTGTCTTTGATAAAAGCCACCCTGACAGGAGTGAAGTGATATCTCATTACATATATATTTCCAAGTGCAGAAAGGTTGTAAATGTAATAATTAATTCGTACAAATAAATCATTCCACATACATTTGCTGACATATGAACATACAATGCTTTCAGAAACAAATAGAAATGAACGAAAATGTTTATATGGGCACACATTCTTCACATTTGAAACATAGGACCAACCATAAAGGTTTGATTTGCATTTTCCTGAGGATTAGTGATGTTGAGCACCTTTTCATGGACCCATTGGCCATCTGTCCGCCATCCAAGCCTGTGTAACTGCAGGCTGGCTTCGTGCAGACCGCGTGGAGAGGGCGGCCAGGTGATTCACCACGTGCTCCTGTTTAGGTTAGACACCCTCCACGAAGCAGGCAGTTGATGGAGTCACTTCAGTTGGACAAAATTATTTTCTTGACCTCATTGGATTCCTTGGTCTTAAACCATGTTATCAGGTTTGAGGCATGGAAAGTTTGGTTCCCGCACATTTTATTTGGCTCCTTTTATTTTTGTTTTAATTATAGTTGAGAGTATCTTGGCTAGCACAGAGAGAGCCAACTAGACTAATCTCTGACCCTGTCCTTGAAAATCCCATACTAGGAGCCAAACCGTCTGAAAGCTCCATGCCTCATGCCTGCCACAGCCTAAGTGGAAGGCAGAGGCCCCTCCCTGCACTTGGTGTGGGCGAGGCAGGCCTCTGATAGATTCCCCGGAGCCAGGTCCAGGACCACAGGCAACAAAGCCCACACTGGTCTGGGGTCGATGGGGACGCCGGCCAAATTCAGGTCACACAGCAAACCTGCCCTGCTGCTGGCTAGGTCCAAGCTGTAAGTCCACAGTCTGGAACCCAGAAACCTTGCTTGCTGTATGACTCACGAAGAGTCTCATCTCTCTAAACCACAGTTTTCCCAACTGTATAGGAGGAAGATTTTCCAATCTGTTTGTGTAAGTCAGGGCTCTCGAGAGAAACAGGGCCAATATGTATATACACATCTACATCTAGATATATATACATATGTAAATATGTACAAATTGTAAGAAATATACACTATTTATAAGGAATGTTTTATACGCATATTAATTATAAGGTTTTGCTCACTCCAATTATGAAGGCTGAGAGGTCTCAAGATCTGAAATTGGCAAGCTGGGAACTCAGGAGAGCCGATGGTGTAGTTCCAATATTAGTTCAAGTCATAAAACAGAAGAAGATCCTTGTCCCAGCCGGAGGCAATCAGGCAAGGAGAGAGAGAAGAGAGAGAGAGAGGGAGAGACAGATAGAGAGAGAGAGAGAGAGAGACAGAGAGAGAGAGAGCACACAAGTTATCCTTTACTCAGCCTTTCGTTCTCTTCAGGACTCCCGTGGATTGGATTGGGCCCACTCACAGAGGAGGACTGAGCCATCTGCTGTCCTCAGTCTATCCATTCAAACGGTCACCTCATCCACTGCTGTAGACTAAGTATTTGTGTTCCCCCAGATTCTTATGTTAAAACCTAATGCCCATGGTAATGGTATTAAGAGGTGGGGCCTTTGGGAGGTGATTAGGTCAAGAGCAGAAGCCCTCATGAACGAGATTAGTGCCTTTATATAAAAGAAACTCCAGCCCTGGCCGGTTTGGCTCAGCTGTTAGAGCGCCGCCCTGTGGAGCAAAGAGTTGCGGGTTCAATTCTGGCCAAGGGCACGTACCTGGGTTGCGGTTTGTCCCCGGCCCTGGTTGGGGTCATGTGGGAGGCAGTCAATGGATGTGTCTCTCTCACATTGATGTCTCTCTCTCCCCCTCCCACTCTATCTGAAGATATTTGGAAAAATATCAAGTGAGGACTGAGAAAAGAAACTCCAGAGAGCTCTGGTGAGCCCCTTCTGCCACATGAGGTTACATAGAAAAGGCAGGCAGCCACCTGAGAGCCAGAAAGCAGTCCCTCACTGGACACCGACTCTCCTGGACCCCTGAGCTCGGACTTCCAGCCTCCAGGACTATGAGAAATAAGAAGGTACCCTGCATGCTGAATGACAGCTGTCGTGAAGATATGAGGCCGAAATTTAGTGATGAAAATATTTCTAAGTTTTGAATTAATGACTGTCATTCAGGAGATACAATGTACACATATATAGAAGAGTCTATATTTTGAATTTTGAAAAATTAGTTTTATTATATTCATGTGGTTGGTTGTGTTTATTCAAAAGGTCTCTGCTTCACCTTAAATTATGTATTCTCTGAGTTCAAAGTTCTTCGATGAAATGTTATCTTTTTACATTAAAAACAAGCAATTACCATAGTGTTCTGGCAAAAGTAGGTCAGTGCTATGGATTTAAGGGACACAAAACAAAAATGTTCTTGCTGGATTGAAATAATCTGTTTCTTCCACAGTGAAAAAGAACTCTATGATAGACTGTAATATTGTTCAAAGTAGTAGCTTTTCCTTTCTGGGTAAGGATTGTAATTCCCACCCCACGATATCAGGCTTGGCCACGTGACTTTGGCCAACGAGGTCACTGTGGGTTTTCACCGTCCCCTTTCACTTCTGTCTGAAGATAGGCAACGTTTCAGATAAAGGCTGCCACCGGCCGAACATGGAGCTGAGCCTGCAACAGACACAATGTGAGCTGGAAATAAGCTGTTTGTTATTGTAGGCCATTGGGATTTTGAGGTTGTTTTTCACTACAGCATGACCTAGCCTGCCCTGACCGTTAAATGACCTGAAATGCTCACTAAACTGTAACTTCTGTCCTCAGGGAGGCCTCCCCAGCGTGAGAAATAAGATCAACTCAAAGGATATGGTGGCTTTCCATTGTGCCGAGGGTGCATCAAAGAAGGAAATGGGCTTAGCCCAGATTTCAGGGACGATAAAGCCGACTCTGATTACTCACAGAACGCATGTAAGGCTGTCGGCTTTGGACTTGGACAGCCTGAGTTCAAGTCCTGACACTGCCACGCACCTGCTGGAGAGCCTTAAGGACTTACTCAATCTTTGTGAGAGTCCATTTCCCTTCCATAAACCTGGAATACATATATTACAAGATTATGTGAAGATTAAATTATGTCACATATATAAAGCAATTTAGCATAGTGTTAAGAGCCCAACACTATGGGTTTACAAGATGTAAGAGCTCAGCAAAGAGTAGTTATTATTAACGCTTGTGTAGACACACTTAGAGACACTTAAATAACTTAAGTACTCAGTCTGAATGCTGACAAAGCGTCCACAAATATAGAGAGAAATGTGATGACTTGAATCACTTTCTAGTTAGCATAACTAGCATCATGTTTTGCTTTAATTGCAATATGGCTAAACAGCAATTGAAAATGTTTGACAACTACTAACATTTGAGGAACCAAGTTGATTTGAAAGTGATTTTGGGAAGAGAATATATTCATAAATGTAAAATTGCTAGA
The DNA here is from genome assembly GCA_030848825.1 of Tadarida brasiliensis. Classification (NCBI taxonomy): domain Eukaryota; kingdom Metazoa; phylum Chordata; class Mammalia; order Chiroptera; family Molossidae; genus Tadarida; species Tadarida brasiliensis. The sequence goes on from CM061257.1 coordinate 89,968,131, forward strand.
GATGTATTTATTTTTTTTTATTTAAAAAATTTTTTTATTCCTCACCTGAGGATATTTTTCCATTTATCATTAGATAGAGTGGGAGGGAGGGAGAGAGAGAGACAGAGAGAAACACTGATGTGACAGAGCCACATCAACTGGTTGCCTCCCGCATGACCCAACCAGGGCCAGGGACGAACTGCAACCGAGGTACGTGCCCTTGACTGGAATCAAACCCACGACTCTTTGGTCCACGGGCCAACGCTCCAACCGCTGAGCCAGACTGGCCAGGGCGCTAGAGATGTATTTAAACCAAGCCACTAAATCATTTCAGCCAACTTTTATTTATTTGTTTATTAATATTTTTTCTTCATTGATTTTAGAGAGAGAGGAAGGGAGAGGGAGAGAGACATAGGAGCATCAATGAGAGAGAACATAGACTGGCCACCCCCTGCATGCCCTCCACTGGGGATCGGGCCCACAACCTGGGCATGTGCCCTGACCGGGAATTGAACCGGCGACCTCTTGGTGCATGGGTTGATGCTCAACCAGTGAGCCACACTGATTGGGCCATTTCAGCCAACTTTTAAAAACATGCCTGTATGGTTCTGGATGGGGTTAACAAGAGAGATTAAAAAAACCCAATCTGCCCTGGCTCAGTGGTTAGAGCGTTGGCCCGCAGACCAAAGAGTTTCGGGTTTGATTCCAGCAAAGGGCACGTACCTCGGTTGTAATTTGTTCCCGGCCCTGGTCGGGGTCATATGGGAGGCAACCAGTCAATGTGTCCCTCTCACATTGATGCTTCTCTCTCTCTCCCTCCCTCCCTCCCTCCCTCCCATGCTGTCTGAAGATAAATGGAAAAATATCCTCAGGTGAGGATTGAAAAAAAAATCACATGTGGTTCCTACCTCAACTAGTAGTTGAATCGTTGGTAGAGACAGGGATATGAACAGCCGATTCTATTGTGAGACAGAGTGACAGCCGTGCTGAATGGAAGCCTAAGTAGCATGCCCATGCTACACCAGTTGAGTGTAACATGATAGGTATGAGGTAGAGAGCATATCCATCTGCTCTGGCTGCCAAAAAAAATACCATAGACTAGATGGCTTAAACAACAGACATTTATTTTCTCACAGTTCTGGAGGCTGGAAGTGTGAGATCAGGGTCCCAGCATGGTTGGTTCTGGTGAGAGCTCTCTTCCTGGCTCATAGATAGATGGCCGCCTTCTTACTGTGTCCTCATGTAGCCTTCCCTTAGTGTACTCAGAGAGAGAGAGAGAGAGAGAGAGAGATCAAGCTTTCTGGCGTCTCTTCTTATAAGGGCACTAGTCCCATCCTTGCCCTCATGACCAAGTCACCTCCCAAAGGCCCACCTCCAAATACCATCACGTTGAGGACAAGGGCTTCAACAAATGACTTTTAGGGGGAGACAGCATGCAGTCCACAACAGATGGCATGGCATATACACACACCAACAGGAGAAACTCAACAATCACCTTATTTAAAAACAATTTTTTTTCTTTATTGATTTTAGAGAGAGAGGAGGGGAGAGGGAGAGATAGAAACATTGGTGAGAGAGAACATCGACTGGCCGCCTCCTGCATGCCCCCCACTGGGGATTTGGCCCACAACCTGGGCATGTGCCCTGACCAGCGACCTCTTGGTGCATGGGTTGATACTCAACCACTGAGCCACACCGGCAGGGCTCAACCATCATTTCACGAAGACACGTCCTGCCATGCTGTTACGCTGATAAGTTCTGCTCCAAAGCAAAAGCAAGAAAAATAACAACAACAAAAACTCATAATGTAACCGGACTCTTCATTTACTCAACCAGGTGCTCACTGCTGTGGATAAGAGTGAGAATGTGAGAGTCAGGACCCTTGACCTTATGACCCCTATACCAGCCAACTGAGAGACTCAGGTTATATCCAAACATCAGGATTAGATGGTGGGGAGTGTGTGTAGGGGGGTGGGAGGGTGCAAGGTGGAGGGGTTGAGGGGGTGGGGAAGACTTTCCTGAGTATGTGATATTTGAACAGAGCTAGAGGAGAGTAGAAGAGCAGAAAAAAATTCAATTCCAGGCATAGGAGAGGCTGTGTGAGGGTGATGAAGGAGGAACAGCTTTGTGTCCTTGAGTGACAGGAAGAAGACCAGTGAGGCTGGGACAGGGTGAGGAAGGAAGGGGCGGAGTGAAATGGGGTGAAGTGGGAAAGGCCAGGGCAGACAGGCAAAATGTGAACATCTGTTTAGTGCTTACCAGGTGTAATGGGAGGTCATCAAAGGACTTTAAGGAAAGACATAATCCAACGAATGTTTTTAAGTTTGTTATGGTTCCTCAAAATATTAAACATGGAATTATCACTGATCCAGCAATTCTACTCCTGGATATATACCCAAAATAATTAAAAGCAAGGACTCAAACAGGTATTTGTACACCCATGTTCATAGTGGCATTATTCTCAATAGCCAAATGGTAGAAACAATCCACATGTTCATCAACAGATGAAAGGATAAACAAAATGTGGTATATATGTACAATGCACTATTATTGAGCCTTAAAAAAAGAAATGAAATTCTGGCATGTACTATAACATGGATGAATCTTGAAAACATTATGCTAAATAAACCAAGCCAGATATGAGGACAAACATACACTTATATGAGGTTTCTAGAGTAGTCAAATTCATAGAAACAAAAAGTATGGTGGTTACCAGTGGCTGGGGGTGGGTGGGTAGGGAGAATGGGGTATTATTACTATTTAATAGGTACAGAGTTTTAGCTGGGAAAGATGAAAAAGTTCTGAAGATGGATGGTGGTGATGGTTACATAACAATGTACTTATGCCACTGAACTGTTCACTTAAAAATGATTAAAATGGTAAGTTTTTGTTACATATATTTTACCACAAAAATGTTTGTTATAGTTGCTGCATGGGGAGTTGGGGGTGGGCAGGAGAGACCAACCCCCAAGCTCTTTCGTAGCCCTGGAAAGAGAGCAGGATGGCTTGGATCAGGATGGAGCAGTGGAGACGAGAAGTGGATGGATTCTGAATTCATTTTCAAGCTTGTCTCCACTGGACTAGGTGATGTACTAGACGGGGGTGGTGGTGAGAGAGATGGGGAGGGAAGTGTCAGGGATGGTGCCACCCTGGTGTCTGGTATGAGCAATGAGAGATTTAAAATATCATATTGAAATGGCAAACACTGAAGGAGGTACATACTGCAAGTGGAGGGAGGTGGGGAGGTGGGAGGTTCAAATGGTCGGGTTTAGATACACTATGTTTGAGATGACTATGAAAGATCCAGGTGCAGCTGTCAAATAGGGATTGCATAGAGCTCAGAAGGAAGTAACATGTAGGAACTGGGAGATGACAGAAGGTAGATACTACTGAAAACCACAGGATCAGATGAAATTGCCTAAGCCAAGAGTGTAGACCAGTGAGATGAAAACGCAGTCCAAGAAATGCAATGAGACAGTCTTCATGGAGAGTTGCTATGGTTTCCTGCTTCAACAGTGCTTGGATGGAACCCGGCATTTGACCCCCATCCCAGCCAGCCACCCAGATCCAGCCTTCTGCCACCTCCTCACAGCACCCCAGGACAGGCCCAAGGCCCCCCCCCACCCCTTTAGCGCTGTGCAGCTGCCCCTCCTTGCTGCCCACCGTGATGACCACATCGACCTTGCAGGTGCATCAGAACTACCACCAGGACTTGGAGGCCTCCATCAACCACCAGATCAACCTGGAGCTGTACGCTTCCCACGTCTACCTGTCCATGTCTTACTACTTTGACCGTGATGATGTGGCTTTGAAGAATTTTGCCAAATATTTTCTTCACCAATCTCATGAGGAGAGGGAACATACTGAGAAACTGATGAAGCTGAAGAACCAATGAGGTGGCTGAATCTTCCTTCAGGATATCAAGAAACCAGACCATGACGACTGGGAGAACTGGCTGAATGCAATGGAGTGTGCGTTACACTTGGAAAAAGTGTGAGTCAGTCACTGCTAGACTTGCACAAACTGGTCACTGACAAAATGACCCTCATTTGTGTGACTTCATTGAGACTCACTATCTGAATGAGCAGGTGAAATCCATCAAAGAATTGGGTGACCGTGTACCCAACTTGTGCAGGTTGGGGGCCCCTGAAACTGGCATGACAGTGTATCTCTTTGACGAGCACACCCTGGGAGACAGTGATGAGAGAGCTAAGCCTTAGGCTGGCTTCCCAAAGACGCAGGGGTGACTTCCCTGGTCACCAAAGCAGTATGTGCAGGTTGGAGTTACCATTACCTTTTCTATAACTCATACCAAATCATCCACTTATGTCTTTCATTTGTGCCGTTCCTTCAAATAAAATAATTTGGTACCAAACAAAGAAGAAAAATGCAATGAGCCTACATCAGATCTGACAGGTTGACCTTAAATTCTAGTGAATCAGCTTGGTTTTCTCTTTAAGAGACGTGAGTACTTGAATGAGAATCACCAGTGCCTAGATTAAAAAAAAAGAAAAGAAAAGAGTGGAATCAAGTGCACAGGGAAGACTCTGAAGCCTGGTAGTGCCTGCCAGTCACGTGGACCCCTGATTCTCCCAGTTGCAAAATGCAGACTATGGGCTGTCTGGGTGACTGGAGAAGAGGTCAGGGCTGGAGCCCAAGTACCATGGCTCTTCCTGTTCTGATCTACTCGTGTTTGAATACCATCCTCCCTCCCTTTGGTTGAACTAGTCTGGCTGAAGCTTTGATATTAGCAGGAAAAAGTGAACTAACCCAGGTGGCAAACACTCTCATCTTTAAGTGAGATGCAATATCAGTCTCATACTGTAATGGTCATAAAAATGTCAGCTACTTTACCATGTACTTCCAGTTAATGGGAATTTCTCCTCTCTCTCTCTCTCTCTCTCTCTCTCTCTCTCTCTCTCTCTCTCTCTCTCTCTCCAGACTATTATGGAGCACACAATTACTTTGCATTTCCTAGTCATGTATCAGTGAGGAGCTAGTTAGGGAATAATCATGATTTTTCTGAGTATGTAAGAACTTTTTAACAGAAACTGTTACTAAAACTCGGTGTTTCAGTTGGGGAGAATTTACCACTTACAAACTCGGACTAGGAAAGCGGCTGCAATAATCTATGTGGGTGTCTAAGCTGAGCAGTGGGTGTCAGAGTGCCGGTGGGACCCCAGATGGAGAGAGTTAGCGGCAGGTGTTGGTGAGGCTTGGGAAGCGGTGGCTGTGGACAGGCTGCGAAGCCCAGGGATTTAGGCCAGGTTTTGAAGCTCGGGTTCGGTGCAGACTGGAGGGCAGAGACTAGTTCCCCAGACCAGAAGAATGGAGGAGGAAGAAGAGGACTGGCACTGTGGGTGAGGAGGCAGACAGATGGAGGTGGAGGAACCAACGACAGGCTATATAGGTCCCTGGAACTAGGCTAAGGGCACTGGGAGTTCAGATGCAGGGAGGTGCCAGATACTGGGGTGCTGCGTCCTGAGAGCCTCCTGGGCGTGAGAAACAGGGGGAGGCAGCGGACTGTCCCTGTGCGGGCCCTACCGCTCTGCTTCCTCGGGTCCCTGGATCTGTGGGTCGAGTGCAGGCAGGACCAGAGTCAGCGAGGATAACAGGGTCCACCTGGAGGAGCCAAGAAACGGGGTGTGCGCGTGCGCGTTGCTTCCAATGCTACACCGACTGGCCTCTCCACTGGCGCTGGAGGCAGGAGATGAGTCCTGCGGTGTGTTGGTGCCGGTCTGGTTCATCATAACATGACTCTGCGACTCTGCAGAGAGCTTTCTGCGGGCAAGGTGACTGCAGCCTGAAATATGGAAGAGCCGCACCTCTCGGGCATGGAGGAGGCCCCTGGGTCAGCCTAGCAGGCTCTTCGCTCTGTTCCGGTCCAGCCTGGGTCCATCAGGTCAGTGTCGGGCTCCAGGCCACCGGGGAGGAGGACTGCAGCAGTGGAGTTCGGTCCTTTGACTTTTTGATAAACGAAGAACATAGGCAGTGAGTCTGGCTGGTTGCTGGGCCAGGTTGTGTCGGCTTTATCTCATGACCTCCTGGCTAAACGAGGAGGGGAATGACGGGAGTGTGTGTGTGTGTGTGTGTGTGTGTGTGTGTGAGAGATGGGGTGGGGGGTGCTTTCTCACTCATTCGTGGTAACATTGTGTTTTCCTCCTGATTATAAAAGGACGTAAAAGCATGCCATGCTCCGAGATCAGCAGAAATGCCGGCCTGAAGCAAGATGTAAGGTTGCTCTTTGCCCTTTCCTTGCCATGGCTCCCATCTCCCATCCCATGCCTTTGTCCCGGTGAGACTGGTAAGGCAAGCTGAGAGTTACAAGGTGATGCCTCATTCAGGTAAAGCGGAGCTTCCCTGAATCTAAAGGCAAGCTTTAGAAACAGAACCTTGCCAGAGGGCTATCTCCAAGGAGCTAGGAAAACATCTAAATACCAGAGAGGAGAAAAACATCCCTTCTTGGTCCTGTTCATCACCGTGTGACCCTGTGAAACTGCAGATCAAGAGCTTTGTCCCAAATCATTTAGATTCAAATCCCAGAAGTGGAACTGCTGATAAGAATAAAATCAGTCAACTTTGGTTTAACCATAAATATAAGGGGAGATTGGGGGACAGGAAGAAGACTAGGGGAGGTCAGGCTTGTGCAAGCAGCATAATGACATGAAGGCTAATTGATGACTACGTCATGAAATGGCTATATTCCTTTATTTTCAGGAACCAATGGCTCTGTGCAAAAATGACCTAATTTGCCCTGGCCGGTTTGGCTCAGTGGTTAGAGCGTTGGCCGCAGACTGGTTGGGTTCCCGCTAAGGACACCTACCTCAGTCGCAGTTTGTCCCCGCCCCCGTTGGGGTCGTGTGGGTGGCAACCAGTGGATGTGTCTCTCTCACATTGATGTTTCTGTCTCTCTCTTCCTACCTCTCTCCCTCCCGCTCTATCTGAAGATAAATGCAAAAATGTCCTCAGGTGAGGATTAAAAAAAAGATCTAATTTATCTCTATGACTGCCCCAATGAATTAAAAAAATAATGTCTTTTTCATAGATAGTAGCTAAATGAGGTTGGATACCTGAACCACACTGTGAAATTGGATTGCAAAGAGAGGGATAAAAATTAGGCCCTCTTCTTGTATCTTCCGAGTATTAGTTCCCCAAACAGAATTGAAATGTGGACAGGGAAGGATTTGATTAAAAATAATGTAATGAGAAAAATTATGAGTCAAATTCTGGTAAAGAAATAAAATATCCGGTTGGAGCTGAAGATTACTCATACTTCACAGTGTGAAACGCTGAGAACTATTTATTTTTTTATTTGGGTAATTGGATGATTTACCCCAGGGAGAGTTTCTGAAAAATAAACTCACCTCTCTTCAAAAATATTTGAATATCTATCTATTTATCTAATTACTGGGTGTTTCAGGCACTGTGATAAGCACTTTATATATATAATCCTCACAAGAACCCTGTGAGGTAAGCATTTTGCCTCCATCCCACAAATTAAGAAATGAGGTTAAAAATAGTTAAGTAATGTGCCTAAGGTCAAAGAGCTAAATGCAGAATAAGATGGACGTGTCTGTCTGCTTCCAGAGAACCCTACACACTGAACCACTTTTCTAGGTTGGCTTGCAGTGGCTTATATGTCTGCATAACAAGCGGACAGAGAATTCATCCCAACCAACACACATTGATTGCAAAGACACAAAGCAGATTTTATTCAAACATTTATTTGATGGCCTTCGGTATAAGACTCTGTGCACAACCTATCTTATTTACCCTGCCCCCTAAAACTGTCCTGAAAAAAGCCAATATAAATGTGTGATGTTAAAAGTCATCAGAGGCCCTGGCCGGTTTGGCTCAGCGGTAGAGCGTCAATGAGTCACGGATTCGATTCTGGCCAAGACACTACCCCTCTTTGTGCAATGGAAAAAACAATTTTATGTCCACACAAAAACTGTACACAAATGTTCACAGGAATACCCAGGTCCGTCTCCGGCCCTGGTCAGGTCGTGTGGGAGGCAACCAGTCGATGTGTCCCTCTCATGTCAATATTTCTCTCTCTCTGTCCCTTTCTCCGTCTATCACCCTCCCACTCTATCTGCAGATGAATAGAAAAATATCCTTGAGTGAAGATTAAAAAAAAAAAAAAGTCATCAGAGAAGTTGGATAAGAGGAAATCATTTTGGTGGCAAAGACCAATGAAATGAAAATCTCCATGGTCATTAGAAATGGAACCCCACTAGAGTATGACTTATTCTATCAATTCAGATATAGCTATCTTTTAAAACATGTCTCCCCCAGATATAACAATGTAGAAGAAAGCCAGGTGAACCCCTGTCTTAGATGCCAGTCTTTGACAGATATCTGAATTATAAATTGGTTCTACTTCATAGGTTAGCATGTACTCTTGGCTTTCAAAGGATGTGGTATTTTGGTGTTGATGTTCATTTCAACTCGAAGGTCCATAATACATAGTTATTTAAATTTTGCGGAGGCACAATTTACATGCTTTGTCCTGCAGTGCTTGCTCTGTCCAACTGATGTCTTGGATTGCTGCACATTTAGCTAGTGACAGTGCGAGGGGACCAGCCAACTCTATAATGCTTTTCAGGCGATAAAATTCTTCTTCTTTGTTAGAAATATTATAGCAATTTAGTATGGGAGAAAATAGTCATGAAAGTTGGAAAGACAACTTGTGGAATGAGGATATTTCTAGAACTGTGACTCAGTGGGCATCTGATTGTAGAGAAAGTCAGGAACTTGCAGAAACATTTTGATTCAGTAATTTGGAGCTCTCTGGAAGTCTGGGATACATCCTCTACCTGTGTGTGAGGAGTGTTGCACTCTGATGCGGGAACAAGATAATTCGGGATTGTTATAAAAACGACGAAACATTCTGATAAAAGTGAAGTTTGCATGAATGTCTAAATATTACCACATTCCTTATTGCATTTTAGTGTTGTAATTTCCAACTATTTTTTTTGTCCCTTGTAATAAGCCATCGTATAAATACCCTCCTGCATGTTTGTTGCTTCTGTTGGGGGAAGAAGTCTTCGTTTTATCTGAGAGAAGTGACATGAATCCGGGCCAGATACCGTAACCCAAGGAAATATACATGTTCCCTTCAACAGGCGCCTGCCTCCCTTTGGCCACCGCGCCAGGCGGGGCTGCTCACTTGTTTCTGGTACAGACAGCAGAGCTGCATGTTACACAGCCGGAAGGAGATTCAGATCAAGAGAAAAAATTGGGGAGATTTGAACTACATCTGAAAATCGGTGAGAAAGAACCAGTTTGCTCCGAAATGATATAGCCATTTCTCTCAGTGTCGGCTCCTTCTGCTCATCTCTCACCCAGCCATGCAGTGTTCCCTGAAACAGGGGCTTCCCTCAGGTGGAATGACAAAGAAACTCAGACTTGGACATGTCAGGTGGCTGGAGAGGGCGCTTCACCCCTGGATGCCAGTTTGCCTTCATGTGGAAAGGGGCTGCTTAGGGCACCATCTATCACTGTTAATCCTTGCCAGTCATCCTCTGACATGGCCAAGGACCACTAGCCCCTTTCAATTTGATGGCTTCACATCTTTTTTTTTTTTTTTAATCCTCACCTGAGGATATACTTTTATTGATTTTAGAGAGAGAAGGAAACACTGACGTGAGAAACATCAATCAGTTGCCTCCTGTACGCGCCCCCACTGGGGATCAAACCCCAAATCTAGGTATGTGCCCTGACTGAGAATGGAATCCACAACCTTTTGGCGAATGGGGATGATTCTCCAACCACCTGAGCCACCCGGCCAGGGCCACACCTTTATTAAGGAAAAAAAGTGGGGCAAGAATTGTCAAGCCAGCCTGGAGCACTGGGCTGCCTTCTTTTTCTCCCCCGTTCCAAGTTTTGGTGCTCTGTTTGAAATTAAGCTTTCTTACGTTTTCTTCCAAAATGAATGACAGAGAGAGAAAAACGAAAAAGCCACCCAGGGTTGAAAAGTGGTAGCTTCTTACAGCTGACTTCCTGCCTTTGCCAAGAAGGCAGTTCAGTGTGTCCTCAACTCACCCTTGCCGGCCAAGCTCTATGCAAATGAGAAGCTGTTTCCATGTCTGCCCATCTGAAGCCCTTAAGTGAAAAAGAAAGAAGGAAAAGAAAAAAAACCCCACGTCACCACCACCAAAAAACCCCAAGAGCAGTTAATTCCAGTAGATTGCGGCAGAGCAAGGACTCTCGGTGGGGGCACATCCTGTTTGCCATTTAAGCTGTCAACCCCCATGGCTATCCTCACTCATGACCCATACTCAGTTGTGAAAGAAATCGGGGAGGGGTGGGGTGGGGTGGGGTGGGGTTGGGGGGTGACAAAGAATTCAAAATATTTGCAGGACAATTTTCCTAACCTTTGGTTACTTGGAATGCTATTTTTTAAAAGGCTAATTTGCTTTGATGGGAAAACAGGAAAAACAAACCTACATCGTCAATGACGCCTGTAAATCTATTTTAGAGCCTGGCTTGAGGTCAGCTGATTTGGATTTGATCTCTCAAGAACCATCTTTGCTTCTTAAAGACTATTGTGTGGTGGGATCGCTGCCAGGCAGAATACCCCTGTCCTGTGCTTTCCTACCTCTGATACCCATGTTTGACTTGAAGAGTCCCCACCTAAGCAAACCTGATGATTATGTTGCCACCCAGTTCCGTGTTTTGTCCCCAGGCCAAGTAAGACATTAAAAATCCAGCCAGAAGGATTTTGTTTGGCTGTGAGCAGAATATATTAAACAGACTGAACTTAAATGGAGGGAGGACCAGAAAATTAATTTATTTATCTTCCGTTTCTGCCATCACAGATGACATCTTGGACAGATTCCTTCATTCATCCCTTTCCTGTCTCTTTCAGCCCTAAGAATATCTCTTTTTAGATAATTAAGAGTCACTTTCAAGGTTCAGCAATCCAGTGCAGTATAAGCAAGGCATCAACTGCAAGGCCAACCAAAGCCTCTTCAGTAATTCAGCAGGCACGCGTCGGGTGACGTTGGTAAGACGACCGATTGGTGGAAGTGAAAGAAACTATTAGTACATCTCTTCATTTGTTTTTCTCATTCTCTTATCATTTTTCTTTGGCTCGAATTCTAAAATATACCTAAATTTTGGTTCAGTAGGACATTTTCAATTTGTACATAAATATACATATACTTCGGGGGGGGGGCAAAATAAAAAAAAAGGTTTGAAGTACTCTGCAAAAGAGGAGGGCTTGAAGGGGAGTGAGACTAAATTCAGAAAGATCAGCTAGGAGGCAATGCAGTAATCCAGGAAAGAGATGATTAACTAAGGGAGAGACCTCTGTTAGAGAGGGGAAGTCAGAATTGTGAGAGTTGGTCACTGATGGGTCTGGAAAGAGGAGGTGATGAGGGTAGGGGCTTTGGCTTGGGTGATGAGCCAGTGGTGTTGCTTTTGTATCCATTTTTTCCCAGGACTCAGCCATGAGTGAGTACAAGGTCACGTTTAAGAAAATCTCAATGCTCCGAGGCCCGATCTGATTCCCTGGCAGGTGTCCAGTCTTTTTCTGGAAGCCCTCTGCTCAGTCATTCCCCTTGATTTGTCTTTCACATCAGAGCGGTTGCATCCTTCTGCCCTGGGGTTAATGTCTGCGCTGCTGTCCATGCTGTGCCCACTTGCAAAGCCCTGTACCTCCGAGTACCTTTCTCCCTTCTACACCAGCTTTTGCAGAGGGGCTTCTCAGAGCTGACTGGGCTTGTATACCTCAGCCTCTTCTTCTTGGGCCAGTGTCAACATAAGATCAAATGCACCTTTGTATCTAGAAACCGTGTTCTCTCCCTCTACACTGGCCTGCTCAGAATCCAGACTTCTTCAAATTTATTTCTCACAGCCTCATGCAAATTAAGGGATGTGGCTGGCCGCATCCTCAAACATTTCATGAATGTTGCTAAGCCCAGGATTATGCTATACTGTTAGAAGGCTGGTCTAGCCAGAACCCACAGAGGACCACTTCAGGAGGGTGTGGGCGAAATCCGTGTTTCTAACAGAGTCTTGCTCTGACCTGACTCCAAGTGCTGATACTCAGGTATTGACAGAGGGCATAATAAAGAGTAGAAAGAGTAGGTGTGGGTGAAAGGGGGTGAGCTCATATCTGAACAAGTTGAATTTAAAATGTGTCTAGTGGCCTAGCAAGTGTGGCTCAGGGGTTGAGCATCGACCTATACACCAGGAGGTCCCTGGTTTGATTCCTGGTCGGGGCACATGCCCAGGTTGTGGGCTCCATCCCCAGTAGGGGGCATGCAGGAGGCAGCCAATTGATGTCTTCCTCATCATCGATGTTTCTGTCTTTCTCTCCCTCTCCCTTCCTCTCTCTGAAATCAATAAAAATATATAAAATAAATAAAGTAAAATGTGTCTAGTGGCTGTAAAGATGGCAATATCTGGTCACTTGCTATGTATACAGATCTGTAGACTAGAAGGAAAACCAGAAAAACTTTTCCTCTACTCTCTTAGGTTCAGTATTTGGGGGCCTGTGAATTAAATTCAAACTGACAGAAAAACAGATTTTAATCACTTATGAACTAATGGAGTCTACAAAGAATTGTGACTCAAAGGGCAGTTAGCATTGAGGCTTATGTACCACCTTAAGGGGAATGGAGAGAGCACTAATGGGAAAACAATTTAAACCTAAAACAGTTACCTTTTTCTTGGAAAGGGAAACGGTCCTGAAGTGAAGGGGACAGTGGGCGTCAGATATGATAGTTTTGTGACAATGTCTGAGCATGGTGCTGACATATCTCTGACTGGTTTCTGAGAGGATTAGAGTTGCTCTCGGGAAGAGGATTTATGACAATTTAGTTCTTTTAGGATGCTAAGCTTTTAGGCAGATAATGGATTTCTTCATTATAATGCCTTCAACTAAAAATAATTTTTATGCCCCCATGGGTCACTCTGGACACCTTCGACAGCGGTGTTCCATTTGGAGTGCTTCTGATCACCGAATGGGGCAATTGAAGCCACAGGTGAATAAGAAGGTGTAAGTGACCGTGCACCCTTGGGGGAAGAGCTGATCCAGTTTGGGTCAGGAACTGTGTAAGAGGAGCCAAGCACACCTTGTCAGGTGAGCAAGGAAGCCATTAAAGACGGCTGGGTCCTTTCACAAGGGCCCAGAACCTCCCACTGGCTGAAGATGGGACAATTTGAGCATCACAGAGAATGACTTCAGTGGGTTGAAAGACATGTACATGTATCAGTCCACGAATTCATCATGATTTTCAAAAGAACACAACTCATTTGTTTCCTTTTGGAGGGGTCTGTTACCTTTGATTATTCTGAAAACTAGAAAAATAAGGGGGGTGAAGGCAAGCATTCCTTCTGTTTTCCTGTGTGAACTATGCTCACAGTAACCGAAGAGTTGATTAGGGAAATGTCTTCTTTATGGAAAAATCCAGCTAATAAGTTCAGAAAGAATGATAGAATTAGAACATCACCATTTTGAAACCTTTAATGAAATAGTAGAGCTGGGTAATTATCAGTAGTGTAATGCTAAAACTACAGGGTGGGCAAGAGTAGGTAAATAATAATAAAACAATAATTAATAAATATATAATAATACAAGAATAAACTCTGTGTTTTGAGTACTCACAACTGTAAATCTACTTTTGCACACTCCTGTGGCTGGTGAAAAGCTGATGGGTTTATAATATATGGATCAAGCTGGCGCCACCTGAAACCACTGATTAATTTTTTTTACATTTTTTTCTTTATTGATTTTAGAGAGAGGAAGGGAGAGGGAGAGAGAGGTAGAAACATTGATGAGAGAGAACATCCATTGGCTGCCTCCTGCATGCTCCCCACTGGGGATTGGGCCCACAACCTGGGCATGTGCCCTGACCAAGAATCGAATTGGTAACCTCTTGGTACATGGGTCGATGCTCAACCACTGAGCCACACTGGCCAGGCACTGATTAATTTTTAACATAAAAAAAAAAAAAAGAAATCCACAACAGCAAGACATTATGAACGTCCTGATATAATAGGAAGTAGACAGAACTATCTTTGAAATATACTTGTCAAACAACAAGTGAAACCCAAATCTGATCAGGCCTCTAGATCTAACTGCAGGGGGCAGGGAAACATGTTAAATGACACCTTGGAGGATGCAATTAATCAAATCTAGGATGTGGGAAATTCTGTAGGACAAACAACCTTGTTTCTTCAATAAATAAACTGCTAGAAGAATAGAGGGAACCTGTAGCTTAGGGACTTAAGAGATACAACAATTAAACCAATGTGTAGCCCTTATTATTATTATTTTTTTTTTGGTTGATCCTCATCCAAGGATATTTTTCCATTGATTTTTTTTTTTTTTTGATAGAGTGGAAGGGAGGGAGGGAGATAGAGGGAGAAAAAGGGAGAGAGAGAGAGAGAAACATTAATGTGAGAGAGAAACATCAATTGGTTGCCTCCCACACAACCCCGACCAAGACCGGGGATGTAACCTGCAACCCAGGCATGTGCCCTTCAGCAGGAATCAAACCCAAGACCCTCTAGTCCAAGGGCTGATGCTCTAACCACTGAGCTGAACCAGCCAAGACTGTAACCTTTATTTGGACCCTAATTTGAACAAGCCAATTGTTTAAAAAACTTTTAAGATACTCAGGGAAATCTATATCTTTTCTCAATATATTCTGACATATTTATGGATAAAATAATATGATATTTGGGATTTGCTTCAAAATAACTCCATCATGTTGGGAAGGAAGAGAGGCAGGGTATAAGATGAAACAAAATTAGCCATGTGTTGATATTTGTTGAAGCTGGATGATGGGTATTGGTCTTTTTTACTTTTGCATGTGTTTGAATATTTCTGTAATAATTTAGATTGAGGAGAAAAGAGGGCTAGGCCTGACAGAGGGAGAAGATCCAGTACAGGGGATAAGCTAGGAGAAAATCTGGGATAAAATGGTGCCATGGAGACCCATGTAAGAGTGAAAATCCCCATGGACTTGAAAGTCTGGAAATTTTCAGCTGGAAGAAAAGTTAGGTTGAATGACAGGACAGAGACCCTAATTTTCACTCCACATTTGCCCACATTTCCTAAAGTATAGCACTTATACACCTCGAAATTTTCTCATTGTACCACCCAACCATTATGATTGTGGCCATGGGTCATGTCTCATGTGGAATAACGTGAGGATTATATACAGTTCTGTAGACATTTCGTGAAAAAGTGAGTCAACACCCACCTGGAGTGAGTCAGCATTCCCAGTCAGGAGTGGCTCTTTGTCAATGAATATTTATTGAGTGTCCAGTTTTTATTTTGGCAGAAACTTTTCTAGGTGCTGGGAATAGACTGATAACAAAAAGAGATGTGGTGTGTGGCCCTCATGGAGTTTTGATTATAGTAGATACACATATTAAACAAATAATCACAAAAACAAAATAAAATATCAACTATTATAAGTGCAGGGAAGGAAAAGCACACAGTACTTCTAATAGCTTAGAAGTAAGGAACCTGACCTAATCTGCAGAGTTAATTAGGGACAGCTTCCTTCCCGAAGTGACTTTAGAGCTGAGATGAAGGGTGACTAAGAGTTAACTAAGTAATGGGAGGAGCGAGGAAGAGGAAGGGAAGGCTTTCCAGGCAGAAGCAAGAGTCTGTGCAAAGATCCCGTGGTAGGAAGGAGCCTGGTACATGGGAGGAACTCAGACAAGTCCAAGGTGGCCATAGTGCACAGTGAGGGGGCAGGGAGAGGCAAATGGTTTGAGAGATAAGCAGGGACTAGATCACACCATTTCTGACAGGCATGACAGGAGCAATGGGACAACATGGCAGTGACTCAGGTCAGAGGTAGAGGAGGAGAGGTGGGGATAGAGGTGGGAGCAATGATGGAAGACGCTCGTGTGCTCTGATTCCTGTTTGAAAAGAGCCTGCTCTGGCTCTTTGCATTGTCGTTATTGGGTGTTCTCTTTCCTATTGTTTTGTCTTGGCTACTGAAGATGATCAGGGGCTCAAAAGATAATGATTGTTTATAGCCCTCACTGTTTGGTTGCCATTGGCAATTGGGCTTAGAGTCTTTAAGAGGATTGAGTTTTTGCTAGGGGACCAAATGGGGCATTCTGGCAGCCTGTTCTGTGAAGGTGGTACATCAAGAATTAATATTTGTCAGATTTAGCAAATGTAAATATGATGTGTCAAGTTTGAATTTCAAGTAAGTAATTTCAGATAAATGTGAGATAAAGAATACATGTTTTTAATACAATATGGGACAATGAATCATTTCAGATAAACGAGTATCCTATAGTTTATGTGGCAACCTTAACCAGAATATCATTGTTAATGCTCAACTCAAATAAGTTTTGAGAAGTTATCAAAGAAGTATACAAATACCCATCCATAATAATCCATCCATTGATATCCATTCATCATTGTCCATCCATTCATCCATTCATCCATCCGTTTTTATTGAGCTTCTACTCTGTGCTGGACACTTTTTACGGGCTGAGGGTATTGTGATCAATAAGACAGACAGACTTCCTACCTTCATAGCGTTTACATTCTAATGGCAAAATGTTCATTGTAGAGTGATTATAACAAAGTGCTAGAGATAACCTTTATGTCCAGCAATAGAGGAATGGATAAATAAATGATAATATTATAAACTTTCATGCAACCATTACAGAAATCACATTTTTGAAGGCTATTACATGTCATGGAGGATTGTTTCTAATATAAAATCAAATTAAATAAAAGCAGTCCACAAAACCATGCTCAATGCATGTACATTTTATAAATTAAAATGACAAGGTACGGATATATGTTGTGTTAACATCTAGAAGGATATGCACCAGTGGTGGCTATATCTAAGTGAGGAATTATGGATAACCTTTTATTAAATCTTTATATTATTATTTTCTCTTACACATTGTCTATAAAAAGTTATGGATTATTTTATAGTTGGAAACGTTTTTTTCAGAAGCTTCACAGCAGCCATGGGGAGACTAAAAACTGGTGCCAATTTTGGTTCTGTCATTCATTCTCAGGACAACCTTGAGCAAGTCATGTCACCCTAAAAAGTGTCCAGCACAGAATAGAAGCTCAGCTAAAATGGATGGATGGATAGATGGACATGGATGGACATAGATGGATAGATATGGATGGATGGACATTGATGAATGGATATCGATGGATGGATTAATAATATTGATGGATGTGATTTTTTTTGTGTAATTAAGAACCAAACTAAGTTTTTAAAAAAATGTGCTCATTTTTATGGAAGGAACCCAGAGACTCCATCATTATACTGTTGGTATGTTTTTATAAAATCCATCTATCATTATTGTATTCTTTTGTCTTATCCAGCTCTTACATTGTCCATAAAATTTACTTTTAAATATTTTACTTTTAAGTTTTATTTTTAAATGTTTCAGTATACTCAGTGGTGTGTGTGTGTGTGTGTGTGTGTGTGTGTTCATGTTTGCTTAATCTTCTATGGGGTTGTTAACATTTGAAATATCCTAATTGGACATACCCCTTAGGAGTGGTTGGTAGGCTGCTGTAAGGCTTTAGTGATCTTTATCTCTGGTCAGTTTTAGGAGGGTTTCCTAATGAGCCTAATAAACATATGAAGCTATTTTTTTAATATTAATATATATACTTTTTATCCTCACCCAAGGGCATTTTTTTTTTCAGATAGAGCGGGAAGGAGAGAGGGAGAAAGAGAGAGAGAGAAACATCGATGCGAGAGAGACACATCCACTGGTTGCCACTCACACGACCCCAACCAGGGTGGGAACAAACCGCAACCGAAGTACATGCCCTTAGGGGGAACTGAACCCAGGTCTCTCTGGTCCGTGGGCTGACGCTCTAATTGCTGAGCCAAACCAGCTAGGCCTGAAGCTATTTTTTTAATTGGAGAATTGAGTGCTGTTCAAGATACATAAGTTGGCTAGAACTACTTAAAGACACTCCTGCCCTTGCATGAAGGTTAGGGAATCCAGTAATGCCAGCAAGTTATAAACCTTTGAGTGATGTCTAAGCCAGGTACACCAATTTGTCCTGTGTCCATTAACAGAGGGTTCCAGTGACTTGATCCCACTAGCATGGTAGCTAATACTATTGGTAGACTATTTTTATATCTGTTTTGAGTTAACATTTCACAGGAAGGTCGGGGCCCTGGTACTTCATTGAGCTTACAGGAATGGCTGTTTTTTGTGCCTACTCACTAATAAATATTTCTGTGTGTGGCAGAATTTGGACTGGGATTTGCTGTCTGAATCACACTTCTCCTAATAGCACGGTGATGGATGATGAGACCTGTAGTTCTTACTCACCTTCAGTTATTAGATATGTGTGAAGAGTCTGATAATTTTGAATGACTGAATTAATTCAGGCCATTTGGCATGTTAACGGTAAACTTTATTTTTAGAACTCTTTTATTTACTTGAGTTTTTAAAAAATTAATATATGTTTTAGGCAAAAATTAAATAATAAAGAGGAATATAAAGTATCTCACGGTCCAACTTCTACTAATTGACTGTATTGTGTGTCTTTATTATTATTATTATTATTTTTGAGGGGATAGAGCTATGTCCCACAACTTCCCTTTAGGGAATTTTATGTGCAATAATTCGTTAAAAATGGATGCTGGGTTTGGAAAGTGTCACCTCAGTGCTCAGTATCATAGACAGCCTGGTGCTGCCTCCCTGGAGAGAGTGAAGGGAGGCCTTGGCCAAAAAAATCTTGGAAATAACTAGCATCTCCTACTGCTTTCATTTTGATGAGTTAATTTGTATTTATTCACATATTGAATTTCACTTAAATACATGGAAATTTAAAATGCCAAAGAAGGGAAAAATACGACACAGTACACATTTTTAAGTGTTTTTCTGCTAAACTTGAACCACTTGAAAGCTAGAAATAGTCACTTTTGGAAAATCCAGTTCTAAAATTGACCATTGGCCCTGGATAGTCATCGTGAGGGTTAAGCACTGTGATTGCACCCAGGCTGGACCGTGTCCGTTCACTGGTCCCCAGGAAAGGCGGAGATGCGACGGGAGCGGCAGTGCGTGGGAACTTGGACGAGGATTCGGTTTGTTGGACGGTGGCTAACTCTGGGAGCTCAGGTAGATCGTGGCTCTTCTGCGTGTGACGAAGTCATTATCTCTGGAGCAGGACACGTCAAACTACTCCATTTGGGGAGCAAATCAGCAAAACTTCTCTTGGGGGACCTAATAAAGACACAGGCAGTTGGTGGTGGCGGCGGTGGGAGGGTAATGTGGCAGAATGACACAAGTCAGAATTTTGGCAACCACCAGTGTGATCTTGGGCAGTTTGCTTATTTCCTCAGCCTTGGTTTCCTCATCAGCAAAGTGGAAACAAGAAACGGCAACCTACTTCACAGGGTGTTTGTGAGCATTGTAAGTGTGCAGTCAACTCGTTCATTCTAGATGATATTCTGAACAGCATAAACCTGTAGGTGCATGAGACAGTGTCTATCTCTGAGTTTACGGTGGGAAATAAGATCCTCTATCTCTAAAACGGTGCTCTTCATATCTATGCCTAGGGGTGGTGTAGCAATTAAATAAAAGACTGGCATATATTAAGTATTTAATGGATAGTAGCGTTTCCATTGATCGTTGATTTTTTGCCACTGTGTTTAGGATTACAGAATTCTAGGATGAGACGAGATCACTGGTCTCAGGCAAAAACTGCTTCTAAACTAACCTAGAGCATTTAGTTTGCAGACCTAATTTTACAAGACTTTCAACATTGTGATCTAGAATTTAATTTAACTGCTCCTCAGTTCATTTTACTGCTGGCAGACTGAGAAGCTGTCACGAAATGTTAACAAAGATATTTCTAATGGAAGCCTTCAGGAAAGACATAGGAATGGGAAACTGGTGTTCCAGAGGAACTCAGGCCCCATTGCCTCGGGGTAAACAGATCAACGTCCTATTCTAGGATCAGCGCCTGGATGTGCATACCAGGGGAACACTAGTACTTTGACCACTTCTGGGCATTCTTGGATTTCCCCATAGCATGTGTTCTTTCCAGCCATGGTCAGGAAGTTAGCACCCAAGAGAATTGGGCTGATTCCAATGAAATCCAGTCTGGACCATGACTTGAATAAGGCTTGATCTCCCTAAATGGGCTAAACCAGGCCTAGCCTGCATGTCCAGACCTTCAGAGACCGCCTATCTCAGACTGTGGAGTGGGTTAAGAGAGGGTGGAGAACTTTATATAAGACACAGAGGACACCAATCAGAAAGAATTCATGTACCCCCATGTTCATAGCAGCACTATTTACAATAGCTAAGATCTGGAAGCAGCCCAAGTGTCCATCAGTGGATGAATGGATAAAAAAGCTGTGGTACATATACACAATGGAGTACTATGCAGCTGTTGAAAGAAAGATCTCTTATCCTTTGAGACGACATGGAGAGTATTATCCTAAGTGAAACAAGCCAAGCAGAGAAAGACAAATATCACATGATCTCACTTATTTGTGGAATATAATAAACATAACAGTCTGGGGAACAGGGTAGACCCAGAGATGTGGAAGTAGAGTACAGACTGACAACCCTGAGAAGAGGGGGTGGGGGGGAGGAAGAGATAAACCACAGAACTTATGAGCATGCACGCATAACTGATGGACATGGACGACAAAGCTGGGGATGGGGTGGGGGGATGGGGAGGAGGGTGTCAATGGGGAAAAAAGGAGAAACATCTGTAACAAAAATAAATAAATTAAAAAAAAAAAAAAAAGACACAGGTAATTTTAGGAAATAGCGTTTGGAGTGGCCAGAGAGCAGAATCAGGCAAGTTAGAAATGAAAGAGGCGGACATGCGGGGTACCGGGAGCATGGCTAATATTTTGTCAAGGTTAAGATGGTAAAACTTTGGCTTTTCTTAATTACAGAAGCACTTTGCCTCTTTATGCTCTTTTCCACTTTGTATTATAATTGTTTATATATCAGTCTAGCTCTCTTATTAGAGTCTAAGCACCTCACAGGCAAGTTCAACATAATCATAGTGTTCACTCACATCCCTGCTGCCAATTATTAAACACACAGAGGGCGGAGCTAACAGGTGTGCCTGGTCATATTCGTGGTCGGGCAACTGCTGCTGAATACTTGGAGTCAGGAGAAAGGGTTGAAGGCTCAAACTGTCTTGGAAATGTCTCCAAGGACCCCTGCATGGAAAAGGAATGGAAGTGGATGAGGTTTATCTCATGGAGTACATGACCGATGCAGTTCAGCTGATTTCAGCTTTATTATGTGCAAAGAAAGAGGGCATTTTGGTCCAACTATATTGGGAGAGGGCTTTTTTTTTAATACTTTATTTTATTTTTTAATTATTATTTTTTTTATCCCCACCCGAGGACATTTTTGCATTTATCTTCAGATAGAGCAGGAGGGAGAGAGGGGGAAGAGAGAGAGAGAGAAACATCGATGTGAGAGAGACACATCGACTGGTCGCCACCCACACGACCCCAACCGGGGCCAGGGACAAACTGCAACCGAGGTACGTGCCCTTCGCGGGAACCGAACCCGGGACTCTCTGGTCCGTGGGCCAATGCTCCAACCGCTGAACCAAACCGGCCAGGGCAGGAGAGGGCTTTGGAAGACATCTTGTTTTGGTACATATTTTTTGGTACACGTTCTGGATTCTCAATAAATGGAGCTATGAGGACCACAGCAGAGGCAGGACCTCCACTCTCGTCTAGCCGTGCAGCTGGCTCCAGGCGAGTTTGGGGTCTTGACTGTTATTCTGTTTGATGTTCGAGGTCACTGCGAGCCAGATGGGAGTTGGATTCTCCCACTTTGAGCTTTGTTCTCACTTTCTGCTCACAGTGACTATATCAGAGGAATATGCAGCAGTCAGTTAAAATTAAGTTGTTCACAGTAAAAAGACATTTGCTTGGGAGAAAGCCACAGGCCAATTTCCTTCCACTTTAATCTTAACCATTATTGAAACAAGCTAGAAATCTTCTCACCAGGCTTGAAAACATCTTCTATCTTTTTCTTTATCAAGTGTCAATTTTATTTTTTTAAATGCCTGCCATGTCTGTTTGCACGTTTCCATTTTTGCTGCTACGATTTATTTCAAACCTTTGTTATCTCTTCTGTGGACTCTGGTAGAAAATGCCTGATACCAGCCATCCCTTCATTTTTAGTTCATGTGCTGTATTTAACCATAGCTGGCACCTGAACACAACCCCAAGGAAAACCTCCTGTGGATGCCCACAGGATCAAGTCCAAATGTCTTAGCATGATTTTCGAAGCCTTAGGGGTGGGGAACGTCTGGCCCACATGCTGTATAAAGCCCGTGAAATCAGTACCAGCTAACATCACACGCCTCACCAAATGAGCCTGGCAGAAAATGTTCCCCACCCCTGCCTGAGACCAGTGTACCTTTCTGACTTTTCCTCCTGGGATGCCCTCGTGATCCAGTGTCCCGGTTGCCCTTGATATCTCACCAATTCCCTAATATGTCACGTGCATTCATGCTTCTGTGGCTTTGTTCAACCTGCTTCCTCCATCCAGATTGTTATTCTCTTCCTCCTTTGCCTTGTGGAAACCATTCATCCTTTAAGGCACAGGCAAATGGAATGGAATCTGTACACACTCCCTTTGTCTACCGTGACTGACCTCAACAATGCCGACCAACCGAAGAGTCAGTTAAAGAAGGAAATTAAAAATAAAACCAACCTACTTAAACATATCAAGAACATTCACTTATTGACTCTTTGGTGTAAGGCTTTTAGATTATGAATTTACTGATTAAAGTTCTGCATTGACTTTCTTCATAAACTACAGTCCAAAAGACTTATTTTCCAGTGTGGGTCCTTGTAAAGGAATAAGAATTGAAAGGTACTTGAAAAGCAATCTGAATGCAGAGTTCTTCTAGACTTTTATGATTCATCCCCAACTTTTTATGACTGTCTCGCTTACTCCTAATTACACAGCATTAAAAAAGAAAATCAATTTTGCACAGCAATGCAAATGTACTTAGTGCCATTGAAATGTCCACTTAAATGTGGTTAAGATGGTGTATTCATCTGTTGGGCTGCCATAAGGAGCCAGAGTTTGGGTGGTTTAAACAATATTTTCTCACAGTTCTGGAGGCTGAGAGTCCATAGTCAAGACAAATTTGGTTTTTGGTGAAGGCTCTTTTCCTGGCTTGTAGACCGCACCTTCTCGCTGTGTCCTCACACAACCTTTGCTGTGTGCGTTCGCACAGAGAGAGAGCTCTCTGGTGTTTCTCATTGTGAGAACACCAATTCTATTGGACAGGGTCCCACCCTTATGCCTCATTTAACCTTAATTACTTCCTTTGAGGTCCCATCTTCAGATATAGCCACACCGTGGGTTAGGACTTCAACATACACATTTTGGAGGATACAAACATTCAGTTCATAATAAATGGTAAATTTTATGTTATGTGGATTTTACCAGGTGCTCTGTTCACTCCACCAAACCATTTCTCTAGAGCGCAGTTGGGTGTATTCACCTCTTCCTCACAGTTCAGTGAGGATTCTTAAACTGTACTCAAAAGCCATGCACAAAATGGGTGGAAATGCATCCCTCCAACTTGCTGCTCTTTTCCATCCTTTTATTTTTTATTAAAAAAAAATTTTTTTTCTTTATTGATTTGAGAGAGAGCAGAAGGGAGAGGGAGAGAGAGAGAGAAACATCGATGAGAGAGAACATTGATTGGCTGCCTCCTGCATGCCCCTCACCAGGGATTTGGCCCACAACCTGGGCATGTGCCCTGACCAGGAATCGAACCGGCGACCTCTTGGTGCATGGGTTGACGCTCAACAACTGAGCCACACCAGCCAGGCCTTTTCCATTCATTTAAGTAAAAATGTCTGCAGGGAAATCTTCGTGATGAAATAGCTTGATGCATTTTGAGCCAACCTTTAGCCGTCCCAGGTGATCACTTTCCTTCCCCCATCAGACATTTTTCCTCCTTTCTCCATTCCCTCCTTACTCTCCTAGCTTCAGGTCTCTGTCATCCTAAGGAATCTATCTGTCCCGGTCCATAGGAATCCTTGAGACATTGTCGCTGGATCCCAGATGCATCATCAACTTGGCCTCTAAGCCAAGGTCTTCTTATGGCTGCAACAGCACCATCTGGTGGCTTCCAGGCACCGCACATGGGACAAACCCTCTTCAGGGGCAAGGAGATGTTCTGTAGGAGAAGGGACCCCTTGAAATCACACTTTGTCTCTTAGGCTAAGTTTTATTGTCTTTAAAAAAATGTACTTTTTAAACAGCAGTTTTAGTTTTACAGCAAAATTGAGGGGACAGTACTGAGATTTCTTGTGTATTCCTTGTCCTCACACATGCAGTTTCCTCCACTGTCAACACCACCCACCAGATGGTACATTTGTTACAGTTGATGAACCTAATTGACACATCACTATCACCCAAAGTCCACAGTGTACATTAGTCACTCCTGGTGGTGTACATTCTGTGGGTTTGGACAAATGTCTAATGACATGTATACACCATTATAGTGTCATACAGAGTAGTTTCACTGCCCTATGCTCTGTCTATTCACCCCTTCCCTCTGCCTTAACCCCTGATCATTTTCCTGTCTCCATAGTTTTTGCCTTTTCCGGAATGTCACATAGTTGGAATCATACAGCCTTTTCAGATTGACTTCCTTCACTTAGTACTATGCATTTAAGTTTCCTCCATGTCTTTTCACGGCTTGACAGCTCATTTCTTTTTAGTGCTAAATAATATTCCATTGTCTGGATGGACCACAGTTTGTTTATCCATTCACCTCCTGAAGGACATCTTGGTTGCTTCCAAGTTTTGACAATTATGAATAAAGCTGCTATAAACATCCATGTGCAGGTTTTCGTGTGGACATAAGTGTTTAGCTTGTTTGGGTAAACAGCGAGGAGTGTAATTACTGGATCACAAGGTAAGAGTATGTTTAGTTTTGTAAGAAACCACCAAATTGTCTTCCAAACTGGCTGCCCCTTTTGCACAGCCACCGGCAATGAGTGGGGGTTGCTCCGCATTCTCGCCCGCATGTGCTGGTGTCAGTGTTCTGTTCTGGCCTTTCTGATAGGTGTGTAGGGGTCCTTGTGCTCTTTTTTAAACCATAAAAACACAGAATTTCTCCACTCACTATTTATGTTATTGGTAAGAAGGAAGGGAATAAGCAAGTGCTTTTAAAGGATGGAATTTCTCACCTGGGGGAGATACTGGTACCTTGTGCTAAACTTGGGGAAATTGAAATTCTGCTTAGAATCTGAACTGAAGACAGATCCCCCTCTCCATCCTTGCAGTTTACAGACACACAGAAGCTGTGTTTTTTTTTCTGTACAACTTCATTCGATGTTTCTCTTTACTTGAAAATCTACCCTAGGGGCTCCAGGTCATTGCAGGGCCGAGCCCTCCTAGGATGGGAAGAAGAGAAGAGAGAGAATGCTGCCTTTGTCATGTCTTTTCTGCCCCAGCTAAGTTGGACAGCTTGGGTCTGTGCTGGTCATGCTGTTGGCAGTGTCTGTCCTACCCTGTCATGTCCTTCTTCCTCTGCTCCTCCCTCCCCAAATCCATCTGCCAAAGACCTATTTATTCTTTAAGGTGCCATAGCCTTCCTTGGACATCACAACAGATTGTATTGGTTTCTTTCTCTGAATTCCTAGAGCTTTTTAAATTAGAAACTTTTGTGCCTCTACTTACGTTATTCTCTCTGGAATTCTTTGTTCCTCTTTTGTTGCCTTGGGGAATCTTATTCAGCTTTAAATGCAGAACTAGTATGTCAGCTTATACGTAAAGCCTTACTCCATCCCTTAAAAGCAGGAAAATGTGGTCTCTGCTATAGCACTTCACTCACACCATTGTTAGACAGTGGTGCGCTGGTAAACCACCTACACCCCCCACACACCCCCAAAATCAAAACAACAATAACAAATCCCTAATCTGTAGTGGCTGCCAATTTCTATAGTCTAAATACTCCTGTTGTGGCTGATTTCAAGCTACTACTGTGACATTTCCGAATGTGGAGTTGGAAAGAAATGTGTACAGTTTTCACATGGACTGTCAAAGTATTTAGGACATAGAGACGGGGGCAAGTCTTGTTTACCTTTGGTGATTAGTGTCTAGACTGTGTTTGGCATATAGCAAGCACTCAATGTGTATCTGCTATCAATATTTATGTGAATAACTAAGTGGCCACCACATCTCTCCGTGGACCCGCTGGCTGGATGAATCTCTGGAGCGGGTAACTGTGACTGTGCTGTAGCAATCGTTACACAGAGAGGGCGCCCTAAAGAAAGCCACTTTACCCATGAGATGTAGGACAAGTATTATACACACAACGGTCCTTATGTTGGGAGCAGAAGACTTGTATATCCTTCCACTTCACTAGTTTGCTTCTCGGGGTCTAACATTAACATTGATCTAAAATGTAGCTACAGATGAAACTGTGGGTGCCATGAAAGGTTGTACGGGAGGAGAGGCAGGAACACAGCGGCCACTTGCTGCATAAACGAGTTGCCTATAAACATAAGCATATTAGGCCAGAGCGAAGCTTTAGCTCTCCGCATAGTTCATCTGACACGATTACCCTGCAGTGCAGCTGAAAATGACGGTTGTCAAATTCAAAGGCCCTTGGGGAATGGCATGTATACCAGATGTCAGCGCTTGGGCATGAGAAGGGAGGAGAGCAGACACGGCCCAGCCGAGGACGTCTGCACAGCTGCGACCCATTCTGTTCTGCTCTCTCCTTTGCTTCCTTCCATTTCTGTTGGGCTTTAGCTGTTTTGGGCTTTGACCAAGGTTTCATGACCTTTGGCAGCTAAGCAGATATTAAACAAGAAGACATGTCTCCCTGTGTACATGGCTTTGCAGAAAGCTCTGTAGAGGAGGGCAGAATGGCCCTGGATGGTTGCTCTTTTTCTTCCTGGTCTCCTGGGACAAGGGGCTGCTTTGGGAAATGGCTCAAAGGGAATGAGGCTGGACATTCTAACAAGTGAAGTGAGCAACGAGAGACCTGGAACCTGGCCCCTGTAACTTGCCATCTTAAACTATGAATTTGACAGTCACTGAAGCAATCTCTGCCTCAGTTTTCCTGTTTGCCCAGAGCCCCCTTCCCTCCATCTCTGTCTACACATCTCTCTCCTGCGGCTTCCGTCTCTCCTTAGTTTAGGATCCTTGTTCAGTCAAGGTGTCCCCATGAAACGTCCTTGCTATAGAAAACTACTCTGGATGCTTCACCAATGGTCCGCATGTTAGTATGAATTTCAGCTAACGTTCTACCTCCATGTGTGACACTACATTTAAAATCTCCACGCTGGGTACTTCCCTGGGAGCAACAACATAAACCCAACCATTTGCAGGTTCTCTTACTCTGTCCCTAAACACAAGGATAGGAAGGGGCTATTTTGAGATGACTGCATGAGACTGTATTTTTTTTTTTTACACGTAGGAAGAATATATTATCCTCCAACTCCTACTTGTTGTAACTCTAAAAACACCAGCATCTCCTTTCTTAGAAATTTGAGAGTATGAGGGCTGGGAAGCTGAAATTTTAGCACAGACGTCTCTGCAGCTAGAACCAGGTTTCTAAAAATGTGCCATGTTATATAATCCAGGGGAAGGGATGGAAAAGTACCAGCTGGAGTGAAGTTGGAGACTTTCCTGCCTCTGACTCACTCAGGCAAAAGCACTTGAATTGAGATGCATCAGAAAAGGCAAACAAAACCCATTCATTCTCCAGGGCTTCGGTTCATGGGGGAGAGTTGGACTGTCACCATGGGACAGAGCCCTCCTGGGTACAGCTGAGATTTTTCTTGTGGCCCTTGAGGCCAGCTTCCAGGGCCTTCTGTTGCCCTTCAGGATGCCCAGAGCCATCCTGCTGTATCTATGGTGCCCCACCCCTCCCAGGCAGACTGCCTCTAACAGCCACACTTGGCTTCCCTCCTCAACACTCGCCCCTTCCCTGCCCTGCGGCCTCAGCCTTGCTTCGAGTGGCACTTGCAATGTGTTGTCATTAATTACAGTCCGATGGACCCTTGCCATTGTGTCTGCTAACCAATTAGAGTACCTTTAAAAAAACAAAAATGTTTTAGCTCAAAACAGTGCATAGCAGTTATGCAGCGACAACCTTGGCTCTCCTATCAAGAATGAAGAACGGAAGGCGGGGAGATGTTTGCAGCCCCGTGGAGCTTTTTGGGTTCCTTCAGCCACACGTCCCACAAGTGGCTATGTAGCTGCCCTCTCTACTAGGAGATTTACGTGTTGGAGCCCTAGGCCTGGCTCTCCCCCTTTTCCCAAATCCCTTGTTCTGGGATTTCTGAGGAAACTATCTGCCATTTGCAAACAGTGGCTTTGAAGGAACTTGTTTATCGCTGTTCCATTATAGGACAAGGGCCGGCTGGAGTGTGGCGAGCCCGCAGGGGTCCGGAGGGGTGTGACAGATGCTCTAAAAGATCAAGTGTGAAGAGGTGACTGCACCGCCGAGTTTATGCGGTGGTGGGTGCATGGGGCCTGGCATCGTGAGAATGCCAGGAGGGGACATCCACTTCTCATGTGGAACCCAGGCAGGAAGGAACTTTCCTCACCAGAAGAAATAGAAACTGCTTCTGCTTTGTCCCCAGGGCTAAGCCCCTGACAGTGGGGATGGAGAGACAGCTGCAGTTACGGTCCACTGCCTCACGGCCCGCGCTTCTCCCCCCGGAGCGAGCAGGCACTCGCAGGGGCCCCGGCCCAGCGGGACGCGCCCAGCAGGAGGATGGAAACTCGGTCTGGCCATCCGGGAGCTCCCAACCTACAGGGCATTTGGTAAGAACTCTGAAGTGCAGGCTTGCCTGAGACAGGAAAACCAGGGAAGAGAGCCAAGGAAAAAGGTGGTCGACCTCTTGCTGACAGTTTCGTAGTGAATATGGGCGTCCAACCTCCCAGCGATGATGGCAGGAGGCATCTTCTTTGCCCTGGGAGCTGCCCTGAGGGCCTCTTTGTTCTTCAGACCACGGAGCAGCGTGTGTTTTCCAGAACACCGGACTCAGGCTCAGAGAACACTATGTATCAGATTGGGCTAAGTGTGAATGGTACATGGAAAACCTGGGCTAAGCACCCAGACTGATCGACCACAGCTAGTTCCTTGTCCCCAAGGCTGTCACCTTGTAAGACCGATCGAGTCAGAGTTTCTAGGGTCCAGCCATCTGTATTTAAAAGTTCTCCTGGAGCCTGGCGGGTGTGGCTCACTGGTTGACTGTCGACCCATGCACCAAGAGGTCGCTGGTTCGATTCCTGGTCAGGGCACATGCCCAGGGTGTGGGCCAAATCCCCAGTAGGGGGCATGCAGGAGGCGGCCAATCAATGTTCTCTTTCATCAATGTTTCTATCTCTCTCTCCCTCTCATTTCCTCTCGCTCTAAAAAATCAATCAATCAATCAATCAATCAATCAATCAATCAAAATAAAAGTTCTCCTGGAGATTCCCACATGTGGCCAGAGCTCTGGCCCGCGCTGTGGCAGTACGGGGGACAGTGAAGACATACAGTAGACACTCCTGTTTTGCAGACAGGAGAGCAGCGGGCAGCAGTCTGGGAGTGCCGACTCTCACACTCCGAGACTGCTACCCAGGACTCACCGGCTTCCCCCTCCTCAGAGGGTACTAGAATCCCAGGTCTCCTTTGCCACGGTCCACTGTGTGCCATAGTCCTCTGGACTCCCAGCTCTCCACACTCCTCTCAACTGTGGGAAAAAGAAGGAGACAGGCGCTCAGAAGGCTGTCCATTGTGGAGTCTAATGAAAGGCTTCCTCACCTGAAATCATGCCTTTTCCCCTGAAATAGTCACAGATAGTAACTCATTTTCCATTGAGTCACACACCCTATTTTCTTGTGACATTGCTGATCTACAAGAAAAGTTTGGAAAATGATATTTACAGAGCCTATTGACAAGTGGGTTAGCTGAGTCTGTGCCTATTCTACAGGTGCGTTGTCCTACTTCTAGGGTCAGGTGTGTCCTATGACTAACTTTTGTTTAATATTGCCTTTGCCTATCTGAAAATATGTCAGTTGTGTCCAAGGAAAGCCACAGAGTTCCACAAAGCAGAATTTCAGAGCTGGAAGAGAGTGTAGAGGTCATATGGTCTAAACATCTATTGGCCGCCTCCTGTATGCTCCCCACTGGGGATCGGGCCCACAACCTGGGCATGTGCCCTGACTGGGAATTGAACCAGTGCCCTCTTGGTGCATGGGTCGATGCTCAACCACTGAGCCACACCGGCCGGGCACACTGCCCTCTTGATACCTGGCTAATCCACACATGATTCCTGGCCCAAAATATACCCATCATCTTAGGTATTTAGCTGCTATTGTTCTCTTCACTTGCACTAATAACTGCAAGCTTGTGAGTGGAGGATTTAAGAAATATTTTTCACTCATTGAAAATAAAATGGGGTTGGGGGATGGGGAGGAGGGTGTCAATGGGGAAAAAAGGAGAAACATCTGTAACAAAAATAAATTAATAAAAATAAATAAATTTTCAGTTTATGAACTTAAAAAAAAAGAAGAAAATAAAGTGTATGGAAGTGCTTACAATATGAACACAATTAAGCAATCATCCATCCATCTTGAGGCACTTAATAGAACACGTGCTCTAATTAAGAAGAGCAGAATCGCACACAAGTTACTTTACGGTCACACACACACTCACACACACACAACACATCTGTCCATCATTGAGACTCTAACATTACTTAATGAGATCCCAAGCCTTGCCACGTGTCATATTAGTTTATAACACAGATTCTTAAGTTTTATGTCATCTAGGGAGACTGGTGAGTGTTCTTTTGATTTGAAGAGATTTAGAGAACAGTAAGAGCACTTTCCAGTCTTACCTGTAAGAAATTCTAAGCTCTATCCAGGTTTAATGTCTCTTTTCTTCAAGTTTGGGTAAGCCATTCATGGCTGGGACACTATTTAATACATGTTAAAGTTGACATAACCTTATATGGAAGTGAGTGACCTTTAAGTGAACAACCCTCCATGTCTTCATTTCCCAGATGGGATTTCAGAAAGGTGTTGAAACTCTCAGATGTAGCCCTCTGACCCTCACTGACAACTCCTGCGTCTAAGAGGCGGGGCGAGCTTCCTTCCCGTGCTGTTTGTACAGTGTGCATCAAGTCCTGCTCAGTCTTTCCCATACGGCTCACGAGCCCACTTTGTGCCTCTGGTCCATGCAGCCTCGTCTTCTCTTTCCTGTTTTATTTGACCTTTCATTCTTCCTTTTTGGTGCTTCTATTTTCCTCATGGTGAGCTAGCACCATTATCTAATGGTGATGGACAGAACTAGCAGAATTACAGTTACTTCCAGATGAACCATTGGTGTATGCACGTTTGAGGGGTAGCCTCCCCAAGCGCCAGAGTCCTCCTTTAGGGTTTCAATAGTTACTGCTCAGCCTGTTTTAAGGACAGACACCTGACACCCAGGAGGGAGGCTTCCCACGTTACGGTGCGGGAAGCCAGTCCAAGTAACCAGACCCTCCGACTCAATCACACGGCTGTGCAGGTCATCAGAATCAAAGGAAACCCGGGAAACCACTGTAACTGCTAAGCCATGTGTGGCCTGGTTAGACTGTTTCATATTTCACCAGAGAGAAGTGGTAAGCACTCTGCTTCTCAGTTTTAAACCCAAGGAGTTCTAGATAGTTTGAAAGTTGGAGTAATAACCTTTGAAAATAAAGAGCTCTTCTTTGCTCAGTCATTGTGAAACAGAATCACAGGATGCCAGCTCTGTGGGGATCTGTTCTACCCACCCTCTTTTTTTTTTTTAATCCTCACCCGAGGACATTTTTTCATTTTTTGTCCAGATAGAGTGGGAGGGAGAGAGAGGAAGAGAGAGAGAGAGAAACATCGATGTGAAAGAGACACATCGAGTGGCTGCCACCCGCACGACCAACCAGGGCCGGGGACAAACTGCAGCCGAAGTACATGCCCTTAGCGGGAACCGAACCCGGGTCTCTCCGGACCGCAGGCTGACGCTCTAACCGCTGAGCCAAACCGGCCAGGGCTACCCACCCTCTTTTATGGAGGAGGACCCTGAGACCTCCTGGAGGTTGATTGGTACATCCCATGTCACAGACTATTGGTGCAAGAGAGACTAGAAGCTAGTCATCCTGACTTCCTGTAAAAATCCCCCTACATCACACAGCCTCCCTTACAGCCATGTCTTCGTGCAACATAATGTTATGAAACACATTTCACTGCATACATCACTGCCCAGGCTGTGGACTTTTAAGCATTAAAAAAAGCACCATTATAAGGTTTGTTTTTTTTTTTAATCCTCACCCGAGGACATTTTTTGCATTTATCTTCAGATAGAACAGGAGGGAGAGAGGGAGGAAGAGAGAGAGAGAAACATAGATGTGAGAGAGACACATTGACTGGCTGCCACCCACACGACCCCAACTGGACAAACTGCAACTGAGGTACATGCCCTTAGCGGGAACCGAACCCGGGACTCTCTGGTCCACGGGCCGACGCTCTAACCACTGAGCCAAACTGGCCAGGGCAGATTTTTTATAAACATCCCCTAACAAGAGTGGGAAGGCTTTGGGACTGGGGCGTTCTCTGTCTTGGGCAGGCCACAGTGCTCTGATGACAGCCATCATATACTCAGAATAAAACTGGGGCACAGTCTGACCATGACTGAATGGAATATACAGTCTTTGGATATAGATATTTTGGATTAATGGAAGTTTTGATGGTTTATGGGGGCGGGTACTATAATAAGACAACTGGAATCTGGAGTGTGTGAAGCTATAATAGGTTTTTACTTGAGCTGATTTGAGAAGTGATTATAGCTGGCGTTGAGGTGCAGAGACATGATGAAGGTGATAATAACTAAATTTTGAGTTGGGTTTTTTTAACTGTAAGAAAGTAAAACTCACCTCACCTTACTAAAAAGGGGTCCATTGGGCTGAATGTATGCATGCACCTCCCCAGTTTCACCGGGTCCTACCCGCCTGCCGCCTGGGGCCCTCAGCTGCTTGTTCCGTGTGGGAGCTGCAGCAGCTCTGGTGCCTAAGCCCTGGGCCCAGCCTGACGGTCTCTGGTGGCCTGGCTGCTCCCACCACGCCCAGAATCAGATGAGATGGAGCACTGTGGGATGTGGATCTGCGTTCCCAGCTGCTAACTGGAGAGACTCACCTGGATGTGGGGTGGGGGTGGGGAGGCTTCATGTCCCCATGGCAGGAGCTCTGACCAGTAAGACAGGAGATGGGAACAGTTGGCATGTAAATTCCTCTTACTGCCCTCCTCCTCTCTCCTGCCCCAGCGCATGAACTGCTCAGGGGCAGTGATGCCTTTGACCTTCCCGGAAATGTCCCACATGACGGAACAAGGAGCTGTGTTTTCTTTTGAGGCCACAATAGCTGAGTAGCATACACCTTGTATTTACTTTTCCTGAGTTCTCTTCCCCTCCCTTTTCTCTTCGCTCTTGCTGTCCTGGGATTGCACCCTCCTCTCCATAAAGCATCAGCATATAAAATCCCCCAGGTTTTGTTTCCTGTGGAGCACAGGCTATGTAGGGGATTCCTGTCAAGTTGTAAAAGGTTTGTGAGCATAACCAGGAAGCTATGAACAGGCCACACCCAATTCCTCTTTTTAACTCAATTTGCCTACGAATATGTGAAGTGACCCTGGGGAGTGAATACCCTGGTTTTCTCTGCCGTGGTGTGTCTGCTTCTCTATACGTGTTTGCCTTGACCTCCTCTTCTTCCTGATTAGACAGTTGTTTCCATTTATTTACACCAAATCTCTTAAGGAGCCAAACCTCTTGGTTTGACCAATGACTCACAATTATCAGGCAAATATAAGGAGTCAAGTCACGCACAGAAAAAGAGAATCAGGCCCTGGCTGGTTTGGCTCAGCGGTTAGAGTGTCGGCCCGTGGACCAGAGAGTCCCGGGTTCGGTTCCCGCTAAGGGCACGTACCTCGGTTGCAGTTTGTCCCCGGCCCCGGTTGGGGTCGTGTGGGAACCACTCAGTGTGTCTCTCTCACATCGATGTTTCTCTCTCTCTCTCCCCCCCCCTCTCCCTCCTGCTCTATCTGAAGATAAATGCAAGAAAAAAATGTCCTCGGGTGAGGATAAAATAAATAAAAGAGAGTCAAGTCACTTCATGGGTTCTAACCAGAGTGTGGGTGGGTGATTCCTGGATGTGTGGCCCTGTCGGGCACAGAGAACACTCGCCCTACTTCCTTAACTCAGTCCATTGGAAGGGCAGAGTCGGCGAGAGGGAGAAGTTGATTATGCTTCTTCAGGAGAAAGTCTAGTGAGAAAAGGAGGTGCGTTTTCACCTGCGGGCTCTCTGGGTGCCTTTCCCGGGCTGACGGTGTGTCCTTAACTACCAGCCTCTCACGGCTCCCTCTGGGCTGTTCTGTGCGCAGTTCAAGCCCCCTTCTCAGGGATTATGTAGGCTCCTGGACAGTGACCTGTTCTGCACTGAGTGACAGCCAAGGTGTACTGCTGTGCAGGTGAGCGCTTGCATCTGTCCCATTGCTCAAGAATATGGTGGCAAATCAAGGGAAAGCTTACCCTCTTGAACAATTACTCAAACTATGTTAAGGAGGATGGTGATAAGGAGGTAGTTTGGGGGGCGGGGGTTACCTGGTAGTGCAGGAGAAGTTGCCCCAGAACTCACGGTGAAAAGGATCTGCAGGCTGAACACAGAAGGAGGGGAGAGGGAGGAAGCCAATGCCAAGGAAACCGCTCAGGAGGGCGGCCTGGCTGTGCGGCCTAAGTCCTCTGCAGCAGGGGGCAAGGGGCGCCATGTGGGGCCTCGGAGGGCGGCCTAAGTCCTCTGCAGCAGGGGGCAAGGGGCGCCATGTGGGGCCTCGGAGGGCGGCCTAAGTCCTCTGCAGCAGGGGGCAAGGGGTGCCATGTGGGGCCTCGGAGGACGGCCTAAGTCCTCTGCAGCAGGGGGCAAGGGGCGCCATGTGGGGCCTCGGAGGACGCGGAAGAATAAAAGCTGTTAACACCAGCTGAGAACTAACTCTCTTTCAGACCTCCCTCAGGGGGCTGTTTATTTGGACTCTTTCATTTAGCCATCATAGCCACCTCATGAGGTTTTACAGATGAGGAAACTGACATAAAAAGGTGAAGCAATGTGCCCTGGCCGGTTTGGCTCAGCGGTTAGAGCGTGGGCCCGTGGACCAGAGAGTCCCCGGTTCGGTTCTTGCTAACAGCACGGACCTTGGTTGCAGTTTGTCCCCGGCCCTGTTGGGGTCCTGTGGGTGGCAGCCAGTGGATGTGTCTCTCTCACATCGATGTTTCTCTCTCTCTCTTCCCCCTCTCTCCCTCCCGCTCTATCTGAAGATAAATGCAAAAATGTCCTTGGGTGAGGATTTAAAAAAAAAAAAAAAAAAAAAAAGGTGAAGTAGTTTTCCTAAGGTCCCACAGCTGGAGGGAGACAGGATTCCAGCTTTCTCCTGTTGTACCACCCCTCCCCCCTCCCAAACCTTCAAACATGGAAACACTGGACACATGTCGTGAAGAGCTCCCAGGTCCCTGTAGAGCATGATTTTAGCAAACATCTTTATCGTTTACTCTCTGCTGAAGCCTGTGACATTTCTGTTTGGAAATACAAGGCATAGTGACAACAGAATGACACTGTCTACGTCCTAGATCATGGTGAGACTGCTTATCCACACAGCTTGGTTTCACAGGCAGGACTGGAGGTGTTTTTTTTTTTTTTTTAAACAAAGAGGAACTTTTAATTATTTTATTTTATTTTATTTTTTAATCCTCACCCAAGAACATTTTTGCATTTATCTTCAGACAGAGCTGGAGAGAGGGAGGGAGGAAGAGAGAGAGAGAAACATCAATGTGAGAGAGACACATCGACTGGCTGCCACCCACATGACCCCAACCTGGGCCGGGGACAAACTGCAACCGAGGTACATACCCTTAGTGGGAACTGAACCCCGGACTCTCTGGTCCACAGGCCGACGCTCTAACCGCTGAGCCAAACTGGCCAGGGCAGGACTGGAGGTTTAATGTTTTGTATCAACTATGCGTTTAGAACCCCATTCATTTGTTCATCCATCCAATCATTTAACACATACTTATTGAGCTCCTTCTATATACTATGTTCTGTAATGGCCTTGTGCTGGGCCCCGAGGTTACAACAGCCAACAGGACAGACAAGATCCCTACCGTTAGGGGCCCTTAGAGATGTGCCCTGGTTGTCACGATAGCCATTTCTGACTAGTGAATGCTTGACAGATGGCTAGTTCCTATCGAGATGTACTGGAAGTATAAAATATATACCAATGTTAAACAGTATAAAAATGGTAAAGTATCTCACTAATAATTTTTTAGTTGATTACATGTTGGACCAATAATATATTGGGCATAATGGGTTAGATAGACTATATTATTGAAATTAATATCACTTGTTCTTTTTACTTTTTAAAGTGTGGCTACTGCGCCGGTGTGGCTCAGTGCTTGAGCATCGACCCATGAACCAAGAGGTCACCGGTTCGATTCCCAGTCAGGGCACATGCCCAGGTTGTGGGCCTGATCCCCAGTGAGGGGCATGAAGGAGGCGGCCAATCGATGTTCTCTCTCATCGATGTTTCTATCTCTCTCTCCCTCTCCCTTCCTCTCTCTCTAAAATCAATCAATCAATCAATCAATCAATAAAGTGTGGCTACTTAAAAAGGTAAGATTGCCTATGTGGCTTGCATTATATTCCTATTGAACCATGCTGATCTGGAGAGAAACTAGATGCTGAGCAAATGATTAGACGAGTTTTGAGCACCGCTAAGGGGAACTAATTTGTACGGCCGAGGCTGGAGGCATTGACCCATAACATAGTCTAGACAGTGAAGGAAGGATGTGTCAGAAGAAGCTGTGTCTCCAATAGATGATCGGTTGTGTTGCATTTAGTGATATTTCTAAGAGCACCAGTCTTAATAGTGCAGCTATTTGAAGGAATAGGGCATTCATTTCTTTCTTTTTTTAAAAAATGTTTTTTAAAACATATTTAAAAAAAAAAAAATATTGATTTTTTGGAGAGAGAGATAAACATCAATGTGAGAGAGAAACATTGATCGGCTGCCTCCTGCCCACTCCCCACTGGGGATCGAGCCCACAACCTGGGCATGTGCCCTGACCGGGAATCAAACCGGGACCTCTCAGTCCATGGGATGATGCTCAATCCATTGAGCCACACCAACCGGGCGAGCATTCATTTCTTTATCTGCTAAACTTGGTCACGGATGATGATTAGATTAGCCCAGCCCTGTGTTAATGAAGGCCTGACTGCATTTTGAGGACAAGCTATGAATGGTGTTAACTGTGTGTGTAGTGTGTGTTAAAAGGACAGCACTGTGCTTTAATAATGATAGTTAACATTTATGGAGAATTTACTTTGAACTGGAGATATTTTTTGAAGTGCTGTTAATATATTGTCTCACCTCATCTCAGGAATAATACTCTGAAGAGTCATCCTCATTATCTCCTTACAAATTCAAGGTAGGAGGTCGAGGTGGGGGAGAGGCATGGGTTGAGTACCTTGCTTTAGTTCTATCACCAGTGTTTGGCTGATCCAGGATTCAGACCCAGGTCATCTGTCTTTAGCATGCCACATCTCTCCCAGGGGCTTGAATTCCAGTTCTGCCACATACTGACTGAGATTTGAGTAAAAGACTCAATTCCACTGCCCTTCAGTTCCATCCTTCATAAAATTTGTGGGGGAGGAGAAACTTTCCCCTTGTCCCTCTTAGTCCTTCTGGGTGGTTGAATAACTAAAATGACAAAGACAGATTAACAGGAGAAAATATCCGTCCGGCCGGTGTGGCTCAGTAGTTGAGCATCGACCGACCCATGCACCAAGAGGTCGCCGGTTCGATTCCCAGTCAGGGCACATGCCCAGGTTGTGGGCCCGATCCCCAGTGGGGGGCATGCCGGAGGCTGCCAATCGATGTTCTGTCTCATCGATGTTTCCATCTCTCCCTCTCCCTTCCTCTCTCTCTAAAAATCAATAAAGGAAAAAAAAAATAGGAGAAAATATCCACATTTAATAATATGTGTATATACTAGAGGTCAGACTGAGGACAAATTGGGCAGTTGAGGCTTATATGCCTTCTTGATCTAAGGAGAAGGGGTACAGGTAGTAGTGGTTTGGGACTTCACAGGGCAGGAAGGCAATTCACATAGGGAGAGGAAAGCAAATTTGGTAAACAAATGTTTGTTAAACAAATGTTTGCTGGGCCATCTTTAACCACAGGACACAGAGAGGACTTGGATCACACAGGTTTTGCTGGGCTCCTCCGTCAATCACACTTAGTTCATATTAAAATAGAGCTGTCTGTGATGATGGCTCCCTTCCTGGAGCAGGTCTACATTTTTTTAGGCAGTTAGAGTCTTTTGTTTCTTAAAAACAACCAGCTTAAAATAATATCCCAAAGAGGCTTATTTGTGGGTTGCAAACTCTGCTCCCCTTCACTTTCCTTGCAGTAAGATTTAGAGATAACCCATGGATGGTAAACACGCTCATACTGTACCTGGCACTTAGTATGTGCTCAGCAAACTGTAGTTATTACTCTGTTTAGAGCCTCTTGTCAGAGTAAATTGTTGCATCAAACTCTTGTATTTGGCCCTGGCCGGTTTGGCTCAGCTGTTAGAGCGTCGGCCTGAGGACCAGAGAGTCCCGGGTTCGGTTTCCGCTAAGGGCATGTACCTCAGTTGCAGTTTGTCCCTGGCCCCAGTTGGGGTCGTGTGGGTGGCAGCCACTCGATGTGTCTCTCTCTCTTCCTCCCTCTCTCCCTCCCGCTCTACCTGAAGATAAATGCAAAAATGTCCTCAGATGAGGATAAAAAAAAATCTTGTATTTGTGTAAACCCCAGACTAATTAGTTGGGTAGCCACACTGAGTGTGGTCAGCACCTAACTAGATACAGACAGGGACACGTCACAGTGTTAAAATGAGGGACACATCTGCTTCCTCTCTAGTCCCAAATATGTCCTGAGTGTGAACCTGTTGGACACCCCACAGCATGACCAGCCATGTACTTGCCAACTTCTTTCTCTCCTGGAAATTCTCTCCTGGCGTCTGGCATCGGGAATTGAACCAGTTTTCTTTGAGAAGGTCAGTCTCAAGCGGGTGACCAACGATTGGTTTCATGACAACCAAGTGCAGTTTAGGCTAATAGAGGTCGAACAGAGAGATTCCTCCGTGGGCTTGGAGGCATGACGAGACCACAGCCCAGACAGGGAGGCTTCTCGTGGGGGCAGTTGAGGGTGGGGGGTGGTCACAACATCTGACCCCACTGAGGTGGAGCAGTGGGATGCTTGAGCAAGGGAAACAAGTGAAATGTTACTCTCTTCCTGTCAAAAATTGTTAAGAAGCCCTGGCAGCTTTGCTCAGTGGTTAGAGCGTCGGCCGTCGGATCAGAGTCTCAGGTTCGATTCCAGTCAAGAGCATGTACCTCGGTTGCAGGTTTGATCCCTCGACCTAGTCAGGGTCGTGTGGGAGGCAACCAGTTGATGTGTCCTTCTCACATTGATGTTTCTCTCTCTCCCTCCCTCCCTCCTCCTCTATCTAAAAAAAAACAAAACAATAAAACAATGGAAAAACAGCCTTAGGTGAGGATTAAAAAAAATTAAAAAAATATACATTGTAAGAAGGCAGTCTTCTCCAAAACTCAAAATGTCCAGCCAGGATTCACATATTCACATATATTCATATATACCAGTGAACACATATTAGTTCTGTATTAGACTAATTTTTCTGGGTTCTCCAGAGAAATAGAACCCCTGGCAAGTGGAGACCTGGGAAAGTCGGAGGTGTAATTCAGTGAGAGCCTGAAGATCTGACAACCAGGGAAGCCCATGGTGTAAGTCCCAGTCTGAGGGCAGGAGAAGATGAGATGTCCCAGCTCAAACAATGAGGCAGGAAAAAAGGGTAAATTCCTCCTTCTTCCCCTTTTGTTCTATTCAGGCCCTCAACAGATGGCATGAAGCCCACCCACATTGGGGAGGGCTGTTTACTTTATTGAGTTCACTGATTCATATGCTAATCTTGCCCAGAAACACCCTCAAAGACTTACCCAGAAATAATGTTTAACCTGGGCACCCTTGGCTCTCAGGGATCTGATTCATTCATTCATTGGTCCAATATTTATAGCACACCTAGGATGTTTTAGGTAGTGAGTGTGATGCTGGAGAATCATTGAGGAGCAAAACCAGACAAGGCCGCTGTACCCCTGAAGCTGGGGTTTAGAGTGAAACAGACACTAATCAAATAATCTGACAGGCTCTAGACTAGATTCGTTATTTCTGAGGTCCCTGCAGCTCTCTAAAATTAATAGTTCTCTTCAGTCTCTGAACCTCATAGCTCATAAAGAGGATAGTCACCAATTTCTGGCAGTTCAAGGGCCCACATTAACAGGAATTTGTCTGCCTTGCTGGGGAAAGTTTCCTTGCTGGACATTTTCCTTTGGTCAACAGTCCCACCCTAAGCAGAAGTTAAGAACTGTCATTCTGGAAGCTCCTTCCCCCACCTCACTGGCCTCTCTCCCTTGCCCTGGGGTTTGTTATTTGTTTGTTTTGGGGGAGTGGATTCCACCTTTAGTGATGAGTACTTCTGCCTCCATGACACTGCAGAGCTGATGATGGGCCTGTGATGAATATGACATCTCTTTGGCTACAGTCCTGGCTCCTTTTCTGCTCTTTTTGGCCATCAGCTTGTTGCAACCTGGTGCTGCCTCATGGGACTTGCCACTAAGCCAAACGGCCCTAGTCAGTCACAACATCTTAAGAGGGTTTCTTTCTTTTTTTTTTTTTTAAACACCCAGTCACACCAGCCAGGCCCATCTGTATATCTTCTTTTTTTCTTTCTATTGATTTTAGAGAGGAAAGGATAGGGAGAAAGAGATAGAAACATCGATGAGAGAGAACATCGATTGGCCACCTCCTGCATGCCCCCCGCTGGGGATTGGGACCACAACCTGGGCATGTGTCCTGACTGGGAATCGAACTGGTGAGCTCTTGGTGCATGGGTCGACGCTCCACCACTGAGCCACACTGGCCGGGCTTAAGTGGGTTTCTTAGACAAGGGCCTTTCCTCACCCCTTCTCTTTCAGCTTCACCAATTCTTGAACTTTCCAGGCTGCTTTGGTGGGTTGTATGCTCAGTTGGGAGGCTTGTCCATTTACATAACAGGTATTGAGAGCCTTCTGTGTGCCAGGCACCAGGTAGATATGGAGACCGTACAAATGCAACTGTGGGACTTCCGATTTCATTAGGAAGAAGGCAGAAGTGGAAAGGACCCAGTGTGGAGTGCCCACACACACAAAGCCAAAGTAAAGAAAAAAAATGAATGAAAGGATTAGGAATTTAGAAAAATAGAAGCTTTGATATAGAGTGAAAAAGCTTGAGATAGTAAAAACTAGAAAAGACTGAATGAAGACTCTAGGATCAAAACATAATATTAAGGGAAATTTATTAGAGGAAAGTTCTCCAAGTCTTTCCACTCTGTGAAAGACAGAAAAAGGAATTGTGGTGAGCAGATCTTTTTAAGCTTAAATTTTTTATCCAAGTTAGACATGCACGAAGTTTAAAGAGTCGAATAGTCAAGGTCCATAGTAAAACAGCATTCCTCAGTCCCACCCTTCTCTTACCTTCTTCACACAGGCAGTCACTTTTATTGTTTATTTCTACTTCTTTTTTTTTTTTAGTCTTCAGCACCATTTTTGACTTCCCTCTGTGGAAGCTAAGGTCTCATTCCCACCACCTTCCCACTGTGTATCCACATTCTCATCGCATGTCCTGCCAAGTTTTGATCAGATTAATTTTTAGTGTTTACTTGGACTGTGTACATTCAGAGCCATGTAGTATATGCTGTATTAGTTACCAATTTCTGCACAACCAATTACCCCCAAACTCAGCAGCTTAAAACAATCAACATTTATCTCACTGTTTCTGAGGTTCAGGTGTGGCTTAGCTGGCACTTTATTTATTTATTTATTTATTTATTTATTTATTTATTTATTTATTATTATTATTTTTTGCTTACAGCTATTTCTCCTT
Organism: Tadarida brasiliensis; assembly: GCA_030848825.1. Lineage (NCBI taxonomy): Eukaryota > Metazoa > Chordata > Mammalia > Chiroptera > Molossidae > Tadarida > Tadarida brasiliensis. Next base: position 90,010,158 of record CM061257.1, read on the forward strand.
TTTCCCCACTGACAATCCCCCAATCCCCAGCATTGTTGTCTATGTCCATGGTTATGCATACATGCATATAAGTTCTGTGGTTTATCTCTTCCCTCTCTCACCCCCTTCCCCCTCTTTTGAGGTTTGTCAGTCTGTACCCTACTTCTATGTACCCTACTTCTACTTCTGGGTCTATTTTGTTCATCAGCTTGTTTCGTTCTTTATATTCCACAAATAAATGAGATCTTGTGATATTTGTCTCTCTCTGATTGGCTTGTTTCGCTTAGGATAATACTCTCCTGGTCCCTCCATGTTGTCTCAAAGGATAAGAGATCTTTCTTTCTTACAGCTGCATAGTATTCCATTGTGTATATGTACCACAGCTTTTTTATCCACTCATCTATTGATGGACACTTGGACTGTTTCCAGATCTTAGCGATTGTAAATAGTGCTGCTATGAACATGGGGGTACATATGTTCTTTTTGATTGGTGTTTCAGGCTTCTTAGGATATATTCCTAGAAGTGGGATCACTGGGTCAAACGGCAGTTCAGTTTTTAATTTTTTGAGGTAACACCATATTGTTTCCCATAGTGGCTGCACCAGTCTGCATTCCCACCATAGTTGGCACCTTTGGCTCAGGGTCTCCCACAGGCTGCCATGAAGGCAGCTGGCCAGGCTGTGGTCATGTCAAGGATCAACCCAGAGGGTTGAGTAATTCCTCCTCCTCCATTTTCTCTTGTTTTCTCTATTCCTGTTATTCAGGTATTGAACTCACTATTTTTCTTTTCTTTCCTACTACCCATTTCTTTCTTTTTTTTACTTTATATTTCCTCAATTTTATGTTGTGATTCTATTATTTTTCATTTCTGCAATCCTGTTTTTAATTTTTAAGAATTCTTTTCTTTATCTTTGAGTGTCACTCTTACATAGAACATTGTCTTGTTTCTTGGTTAGGCTCTCCGAAGCTGGGAGTGATAGCCTCTCTGTTGGAAGTTTATTTCCCTCACACACAGGTTGTTTTCTCTAAATTTCACTGTTTATTTGATTTGGCTTCTATTTTCCTTATTTGAGATTTTCTTCAGTTGTTTGGTAATCTATTATTGTTTCCTAATGTTTCAGAGTGGAAGACCGCAATGTTGACAGATTATGTGCGTGAGGACGGAGTGTGTTAACTGAGGTTTGGAGAAGGGCGGTATGGCTGGGTTGTTGAGTCTGGGAACTCCCTTGGTTGTCTTGCTGTCCTGTCTCCTTGGCTGGGAGCAGAGCCCACAGAAAACTCAGCCCATCTCTTGTCTGGGGGTACAGCCTGATTCTGAGTTCTGACAGGTAAATAGGAAAGGTGGGGGGAGGCTTTAGCATAGGTACAGACCCACTTGTCTCTTCCATCTAGTCCTCTAGTCTTCCTCAGATACTAACATGCAAGGAGAAATGATTTCTTAGAATGCAAGTGAAAAGGAAGCTGCTCCTGCCATTTATGTAGGACCTTACAGTCTCATTAGTTTATCTGTGAAGGTGCCTTTCAGTCCTTATCTTTGGTGGTAGTTGGGGTTTAGCACAGACAGTGAGTGATTTTGACTTGGACACACTCTAACCGGGATTCCCCCATCTGCCTCATTGCTTACGTTCGGAGGCCTGGTCTCCAGATAAGATGTATTGTGTCTCCACAGTCTGCTTGCTGATTCATAGGGCAAACAACACACACGGATGGCTTGGGGCCTTGAACTAGATGAGTCATTTATCCGATTTGCCACTTATGTCCCGGAGTAGAGGGGGGAACATTTATAACACAAATATCTAAAGATGCAGGAGAGACCTACTGAGTAATCGGCTTGCTGGACGTCAGCTTCAGTGAGCAGCTCCCTCACTGTTGCTGAGCGTCAGGCAGGTGGAGCCTGGTGTGTGGTGTGCCGGGGGCCCTGCTTTCCCAGACACTGGCGAATGTGTGCACCAAATGGTCACTGCTGGAATACACCCTGGTCAGTCTGTCGAATTAAATGAATTTGGCTCCACAACTGATTGACAGAAGAGGAAGTTACAGCTGAAAACCCGAGAAGGAAAAACCCACATCCCTTCTGAGAACAATTTTATAATCTAGTTTCTCAAAATCAAGGGATGAGTATGTTAGAATAAGAATGGTCCAATACTGGAGAATTTTTTTCTCCAGAAATACATCTTTCATTCCTTCTTCTCGGGACGATTTCCTGAAGACCTGCTGCCGTTCCTACCACCGTCGCTGAGGCCCCGTCTGTCCGCGCTATGCCGAGCGCACTGTTCAGACGCTGTCGTTTGGCTTTTCCGGCTCTCGCCTTTTCTCAGTTATCGTGACAGGTCTGCAAAACCACTGCTATGTTTTCTTAATCGTCTCTATCAACAAGTTATATCCAGGGTTGATGGACTCCCCAAGTAGTAAGACTTTCCAGCTCAAGAAACAAAAAAAATTAGTAGATATTAAAATGACCTAATATCAAATAGTTACTGATCATGATATCATTTCTGCTCTGGGAATGTGAATGCTAATATTATCACACTTGAGTAATAGATTTTAAAAAATGCCTTCTAAGTACTATAGCCCCCAAATTAATTAATTCCCTTATCATTTGCTAGACTTTAACACCTTAGCTAAAACAAGTCTATTTTTCCTTAAAAGTAGATATTTTCTAAACAAGCTTTACTGAGCTATATAATTCACATACCACGAAACTTGCCCTTTAAAGTATGCAATTTATTTTCTTTGTATATTTAGAGTTGTTTAACTACCATCACAATCCAATTTTAGAACATTTTTATCACCCTCAAAAGACTCTCTGTGTCTATTTATAATCTCGCCCCATTCCCTCAAGCACAGCCCTAAGAAATCACTAATCTGTCTCTATGGATTTGCTTAGGCTGGACATTTCATAAGAATGGAATCATATCATAAGTGATCTTTCGTGACTGGCTTCCTCCACTTAACATAGCGTTTTTTGAGCTTCATCCACATTGTAGCATGTTTCAACACTTCTTCCCTTTTTATTGCTGCATAGTATTCCATTGTATGGATATACAACATTTGTATATCCATTCATCAGTTGATGAACATTTGGATTATTTACAGTTTTGGGCTATTATGAATAATGCTGTAATAAACTGTGTGCAAATCTTTTTTTTAAAAACATGTTTTTATTGATTTTTTAGAGAGACAGGAAGGGACAGAGAGATAGAAACATCAATGTGAGAGAGAAACATCAATTGGCTGCCTCCTGCATGTACCCCACTGGAGATCAAGCCTACAACCCGGGCATGTGCCCTGACTGGGAATCAAACCAGGATGTCTCAGTCCATGAAACGATGCTTAATCCACTGAGCCACACCGGCCAGTCTGTGTACAAATCTTTGTGTGGACACATGTTTTCATTTCTCTTAGGTAAATACCTATGAGAGATATTGAGTCATATGGTAATTATATCTTTGACATTTAACTGCCAAACTGTGTTCCAAAGTCATTGCACCATTTTAAGTTCTAAGCAGCACTATATGGTGGTTCTAATTTCTCCACATCCTTGTCAATGCTTGTGATTATTCATCTTTTTAATTTCAACCATACCAGTGGCTGTGAAGTGGCATCTCATTGTGGTTTTATTTGCACTTACCTAATAATTGAGTATCTTTTTGTGTGCTCATTGAGTATTTGTGTATATTCTTAAGAGAACTGTCTATTCAAATACTTTGCCCATTTTTAACTTGCGCTGTTTGTCTTTTTCTTGTTGAGCCATAAGAGTTATTTATATATTCTGGATACTAAGCGTTTATTGGACATATAATTTGCAACTATATTTTCCAAGTCTGTTGGTTGTCTTTTACTTTCTTGATGATGTTGTATGAATCACATTTTTAATTTTGATGAAGTCCAATTTATCAATTTAAAAAAAAATAATATTTATTTATTTTTGTTACAGATGTTTCTCCTTTTCCCCCCATTAATACCCTCCTCCCAATCTCACCCCACCCCCAGCATTATTGTCTATGTCCTTGTTTACACATACATACATATATGTTCTGTGGTTTATCTCTTCCCTCTCCCCCATCCCCCTCTTCTGAGGTTTGTCTGTCTGCACCCCAATTCCATGTCTCTGGGTCTATTTTGTTCCTCAGCTTGTTTTTTCATTATATTCTACAAATAAGTGAGATCATGTGATATTTGTCTTTCTCTGATTGGCTTGTTTCGCTTAGGATAATACTCTCCTGGTCCCTCCATGTGGTCTCAAAGGATAAGAGATCTTTCTTTCTTAAAGCTGCATAGTATTCCATTGTGTATATGTACCACAGCTTTTTTATCCACTCATCTATTGATGGACACTTGGACTGTTTCCAGATCTTAGCTATTGTAAATAGTGCAGCTATGAACATAGGGGTACATATGTTCTTTCTGATTGGTGTTTCAGGCTTCTTAGGATATATTCCTAGAAGTGGGATCACTGGGTCAAATGGCAGTTCAATTTTTATTTTTTTGTGGTAACACCATATTGTTTTCCATAGTGGCTGCACCAGTCTACATTCCCACTGGCAGTGTACTAGAGTCCCCTTTTCTCCACATCCTCACCAGCACTTGTTGTTTGATGATTTGTTGATGGCAGCCATTCTGGCAGATGTGAAGTGATACCTCATAGTCATTTAAATTTGTATCTCTCTGAGGATTAGTGACGTTGAGCATTTTTTCATGTCTTTTGGCCATTTGTGTGTCCTGTTTGGAGAGGTGTCTATTTAGGTCCTCTGCCCATTTTTTAATTGGGTTCTTTGTCTTCCTTTTGTTGAGTTGTATGAGTACTCTATATATTTTAGAAATTAGCCCCTAACCTGATGCATCGTTGGCAATTATGCTCTCCCATAGAATGGGTTCCCTTTCCATTTTGATGCTTGTTTCATTTGATATGCAGAAGCTTTTTAGTTTGATGTAGTCCCATGTGTTCATTTTTACCTCTGTTTCTCTTGCCTTAGGCGTTGTATCAGTGAAAATTCTGCTGTGTGTGATGTCTGAAATTTTGCTGCCTACATTTTCTTCTAGGATTTTTATGGATTCATGAGTCATATTTAATTAAGTCTTTTATACATTTTGAGTTTATTCATGTGAATAGTTTAAGTTGGTGGTCTAGCTTCATTTTTTTTTCATGTAGCTGTCCAATTTTCCCAGCATCATTTATTGAAGAGGCTGTCTTTACTCCACTGTATGCCCTTGCCACCTTTGTCAAATATTAATTGAACATAATGTCTTGGGTCAACTTCTGGGTTCTCTGCTCTGCTCCATTGATCTATATGCCTGTTCTTGTGCCAGTACCAGGCTGTTTTGATTACTATGGCTTTGTAGTATCTCCTGATATCCAGTATTGTGATCCCTCCTATTTTGTTCTTCTTTTTCAAGATTACGGTAGCTATTTGGGGTCTTTTTTGGTTCCATATAAACTTTTGGAGTATTTAGTCTAGTTCTGTGAAATATTTCATTGATATTTTATTGGGGATTGCATTGAATCTATAGATTGTTTTGTGTAGTATGGACATTTTAATGATGTTAATTCTTGCAATCTGTGAACAAGGTACATGCTTCCACTTTTTTATATCTTCCTCTATTTCTTTTTTCAATGACCTGTAGTTTTCTGTGAGGAGGTCCTTTACTTCTTTGGTTTAGTTTATTCCTAGGTATCTTAATTTTTTTACTGCAATGGTAAATGGGATTGCTTTTTTAGTTTCTCTTTCTGTGAGTTTATCATTGGTGTACAAGAATGCTGTTGATTTCTTGATGTTCATTTTGTATCCTGCTACTTTGCCAAATTCATTTATTAAATCTAGTAGATTTTTGATGGAGTCTTTAGGGTTTTCTATGTACAGAATCATGTCATCTGCAAATAATGACAGTTTCACTTCCTCCTTTCCAATTTGGATTCCTTTTATGTTTTCTTCATGTCTAATTGCTGAGGCAGTACTATGTTAAATAAGAGTGGTGAAAGTGGGCATCCCTGTCTTGTTCCTGTTGTTAAGGGAAATGCTTGTAGTTTTTGCCCTATGAGTATGATGTTGGCTGTAGGTTTCTCATGTATGGCCTTTGTTATGTCAAGATATGATCCCTCTATTCCCACATTGCTGAGCATTTTTATCAGAAATAGGTGCTGGGCTCAGCGGTTGGAGCATTGGCCTGCAGACCAGAGAGTCCCGGGTACGGTTCCCGCTAGGGGCACGTACAAAAAAAAAAAAAAAAAAAAAAAAAAAAAAAAGAAATGGGTGCTGGATTTTGTCGAATGCTTTTTCAGCATCTATTGATGTGATCATATGGTTTTTATCTCTCATTTTGTTTATGTGGTGTACCACATTTATTGATTTGCAAATATTGTACCATCCTTGTATTCCTGGGATGAATCCCACTTGGTCATGGTGAATAATTTTTTTGATGTATCGCTGGATCTGATTTGCTAATATTTTGTTAAGGATTTTGGCATCTGTGTTCATCAGGGATATTGGCCTAGAGTTTTCTTTCTTTGTAGTGTCTTTATCCGGTTTTGGAATTAGAATTATGTTGGCCTTATACAGTGAGTTTGGAAGTCTTCTGTCTTCTTGGATTTTTTGGAATAGTTTGAGGAGAATAGGTGTTAGATCTTCTTTGAATGTTCGGTGAAACTCCCCCGTGAAGCTGTCCAGGCCTGGGCTTTTGTTTTCTGGGAGTTTCTTGATTACATCTTCAATTTCCTTAGTTGTTTTGGTCTGTTCAAGTTTCCTGTCTCTTCCCAGTTCAGTTTTGGGAGACTGTGTTTCTAGAAATTTGTCCATTTCACCTAGATTGTCCAATTTGTTGGCGTATAATTGTTCGTAGTATGTTTTAATAATCCTTTGTATTTTTGTGGCATCAGTTGTTACTTCTCTTTCATTTCTGATTTTGTTTATTTGAGTCCTCTCTTTTTGTTTCTGGCTAAGGGTCCATCAATCTTGTTTATCTTTACAAAGAACCAGCTCTTTATTTCATTGATCATTTGAATTGTTTTTTTTTTTTTTTTTTTTTTTTTTTACTTTCTATGCCATTTATTTCTGCTCTGATCTTTACTATTTCTTTCCTTCTACTTGCTCTGGGTTTTACTTTTTGTTTACTTTCTAGAGCTTTAAGTTGTAGGGTTAGAAAGTCAATTGGGAATTTTTCTTGTTTCTTGAGGTAGGCCTGTAGTGCTATGAACTTCCCTCTCAGGACTGCTTTCGCTGCGTCCCATAGATTTTGTGTTGTTGTGTGTTCATTTTCATTGGTTTCCAGGGAGTTTTTAAGGTGTTTTTTTTTGTTATTTGGTTGTTTAAAAAATTTTTTTTCCTTTATTGATTTTAGAGAGAGAGGAAGTGAGAGGGAGAGAGAGATAGAAACATCCATGAGAGAGAACATCGACTGGCCGCCTGCTGCATGCCTCCCAATAGGGATCGGGCCCACAACCTGGGCATGTGTCCTGACCGGGAATCAAACCGGCAACTTCTTGGTGCATGGGTCGACGCTCAACCACTGAGCCACACTGGCCGGACGGTTTCCAGGAAGTTTTTAATTTCCTCTTTGGTCTCCTTGGTAACCCATTCATTATTTAATAACATGCTATTTAGCCTCTATGTGTTTGAATGTTTGTGTTGTAATTGATTTCTAGTTTCATGCCATTGTGATCTGAGAAGATGTTTGATATGATTTCAAATTCTTGAATTTGTAGAGGCTCCCTGTGTCCTAACATGTGGTCTATCTTTGAGAATGTCCCGTGTACACTTGAGAAGAATGTATATTCTGCAGCTTTGGGGTGAAATATTCTGTAAATATCAATTAAGTCCAACTGATCTAGTTCATCATTTAAGGACTGTGTATCCTTATTAATTTTTTGTCTAGAAGACCTATCCAGTGGTGTCAGTGGGGTGTTAAAGTCACCCACTATGATTGTATTACTATTGATCTCTCCTTTGAAGTCCTCCAGAAGTTTTTCAATATATTTTGGTGCTCCTGTATTTGGTGCATATATGTTTACCATATATGTTATCCTCTTGTTGGATCGATCCTTATAATATTATGTAGTGACCTTCTTTGTCTCTTATTATGTCCCTCGTTTTGAAGTCTGTCTTATCAGATATGAATATTGCTACACCAGCTTTTTTTTTTTTCATTTCCATTTGCCTGGAAAATTTTTTTCCATCCCTTCACTTTCAGCCTGTGTGAGTCTTTTGTTGTGAGGTGGGTCTCTTGGGGACACCATATATATGGGTTGTGTTTTCTTATCCAATCAGCTACCTTATGTCTTTTGATTGGAGCATTTATGCCATTTACATTTAAGGTTATTATTGATAGATACTTATTAGTTGTCATTTTTATTTTATGCCTGTGTTCCTCTTTTACTCTCTATTTCTTCTTCTTGCAGCAGTCCCTTTAGCATTTCGTGTAGTGCTGGTTTGGTGGTGGTAAATTCCTTTAGTTTTTTTTTTTTTTTTTTTTTGTCTGTGAAGCTCTTTATTTCACCTTCAATTTTGAATGATAGTCTTGCTGGATAGAGTAGTCTTGGATTCAGACCCTTACCTTTCATTACTTTGTACACTTCATGTCACTCTCTTCTGGCCTGCAGTGTTTGTATTGAAAAATCAGCTGACAGTCTAATGGGAGCTCCCTTGTAGGTAACTTTCTGTCTCTCTCTTGCTTCCTTTAAGATTCTTTCTTTGTCTTTAATGTTTGCCATTTTTATTATGATGTGTCTAGCTGTGGGTCTTTTTGGGTTCATCTTGCTTGGGACTTTCTGTGTTTCCTGGACTTGTGTGAATTTTTCCTTCACCAAATTAGGGAAGTTTTCTGTCATTATTTCTTCAAACAGTTTCTCTATTCTTTTTTCTGATTCTTCTCCTTCTGGTACCCCTCTATGATGTGAATGTTGTTACATTTTGTATTGTCCCAAAGCTCCCTTAAACTCTCCTCCTGTTTTTAAAATTTTTTCCTCATTTGCTGTTCTCTTTGGGTGTTTTTTTTCTTCTACTTTGTCTTCTAACTCACTGATTCAGTCTTCAGCTTCTTCTAATCTACTATTGAATCCTTCTAAGTTATTTTTCATATCAGCTATGTCATTCGTTATTTCCTCTTAATTTTTATTCATAGCTTCTACCTCCTTTTTAAGCTGATGTAGTTCCTACTGAGCTCTTTATACTTCTCATTAAGTTGCTTGTGGTTCTCACTGAATTGTTTGAGCACCCTTAAAATCATTGCTTTGAATTTTTTATCTGACAAATTGCTTTCTTTCATTCATGTAGTTCCTTTTGTGGTGATTCCTCCTTTTCTTTCATTTGGGTGTTGTTTCTTTGTCTCACCATTTTAGCCATTTGGTAGTTCTAGGCCCAGTGAGGGATGTTGGGATGTGTAGGCAGGTCAGTGTGTATCAAATAAGGCTGCTGTGCCTCCCAGACTGTTGTGTGTGGCGCCTCTTGCCTGCTGTGGGTCATGGAGGATTGTCTACTGGTAGCTGGTATTTGTTTGTGGTAGGCACTGCTGGGGCATGCGGGGCCACCTGTGCGTGGCTGCTGGGGCACGCGGGTCCTGCCGGTGCACGGCTGGGGTGAGCGGCTGCCTGATGGGGCTCAGCTCCTGATCAGCCTCTGCTGATGCTTTTGGGGATGGGTCTCAACTGCCGATCTGTGCAACTGCTGCCTGAGTATGGATGTCTGCTCTCAAGCCTCTGCTGCTGGTGGTCTGCTCAGGGTGCTGCTGTGGGAGATGGTGCTTGGCTCCCGGCCACTTGTGGCTTCTGCAGCAGGCACCTTGACAGTGCCGCTACTGTGTGCTGGTCTGTGTTAACACAGTGGGATCCACTGGTCCGATGGTGCAAGGTGCACTGGTGGACTCAGGTCACTTGGCCCTAGCCACTCCTGCTGCCTCCTCCCAGAAAAGACCAGGGATCTTCCAAAATGGTGGGGCCATCCAGCCACGCAGGAAGAAGCGCCCTGACAAGCCGCTTACCATGGTAGCCAGCTGCTCCCTGTCCACAGCACAGGAGCCCTCTGCCCCACCTTTCTGCACTGCTCAAGGATGCTAGTCCACACTCATGCCCACTCACACTCTCTCTCACACTCACTGACATTCTCACACACTCACCCTCGCTCTGGTCCTGCCTGCTGCCATCTTCCTCAATATTTTTTATCATTTGTGTTTTTGGCATCATGTCTATGAAATCATTGCCTAACCCAAGGTCATGAAGATTTACTCCCATATTTTTTTCTTGATTTTATAGTTTTATTTCTTTCATTTTGATCTGTGATCCATTTTGAGTTAATTTTTTAATATGGTGTGAGGTAGGAGTCCAGGTTCATCCTTCTGCGTGTGGAACATCTAGTTGTTCCCAGCACCATTTGTTAATAAGAATATTCTTTCTCCATTGAATTACTTTGACACATTTGTTGAAAATCAGTGGCCGCACCAGGGCTCCTTGCTCTCCTTTTTGGTCCCTGTATCCTATGCCAATTTTCTTTGTTTCTCCAGAACTGTGTTCAGCCTTCACCAACCAGTCCATTGGCAAGATAATGTTCCTTCAGTTGTCTGTCCGATACCAGCCCCTATCTCAAGTTCCAGAAGGCCAGTACCACATTCCAGCTGACTACTATCAAAGTCCATCCCCCTGTAACCCCTGTGCCACTTCCAGCAGGAAGTAGCTATAGAAGAAATGACCTTCAGTCCTTAATAACAAAAGGCTGGAATGTTAGGCCAGAGAGCACCCTGCCGTAGGAGTGCCTCTGTGGAAGTGGCCTTTCATTGTTCACCGCCCATCCCCCACTGGTACGGGACCCTGACCCTGGGCAGTTTCAGTGGAGCAACCGCTATCTTGTTTGCCTACTGCTATGTTGTTTGCCTGGTCTTTGTTCTTGTACATACGCCAAAACACCCGCCAAAAGAAAGCCCGCCCAAAGCCTCGGCCAGCTTGGGGCTGACATCATTCTGGACTCAGTCTGTCTGCTGTACAGGTGTCCTGAATAAAATTCTGTTCCTGCATCAAGAAAGGAAAAAAAAAAAATAAAGGAAAATCAGTGGCCGCTAATGTAAGGGCTTCTTTCTGAAATCTCTATTTCATTGATTTATATGTCTATCCTTATACTAGCACCACACTGCTTGATTATTGTAGTAAGTTTTGAAATCAGGGAATGTAAGTCCTTTAACTTAGTAGTCGTCAAAAATGATGCCTATTTTTTTTTTCTTTATTGATTTTAGAGAGAGGAAGGGAGAGGGAGAGAGAGATAGAAACGTTGATGAGAGAGGACATCGATTGGCTGCCTCCTGCATGCCCCCCACTAGGGATTTGGCCCACAACATGGGCATGTGCCCTGACCAGGAATCAAACTGGCGACCTCTTGGTGCATGGATTGATGCTCAACCACTGAGCCCCACCAGTCGGGCAAAAATGATGCCTATTTTTAAATAAAAGGTTGTCATACAGTTGGACTATGTGTTTGTAGACACCTAGATTTTGAAAACTTTGCAGAAATCAGGTGATACTCTTTTCTGGAGGTCAAAAGCTTTTACATGCCCAGCTGTCCAACAAAAAGAAAATCATATCACATGTCCTCATACATTTTTAATGGGCATGGGAGTCAGCCTTTGGCTGGTTGTGGAGACCTGTTTGAAGAGCCTTATTTCAGAAGTTGGATTTGTTTAGCGTTTACCTAGCGTTTCCTACATGTATTGTCATGGCCTGAGCTAGAAGCCTGGGAGATGAAGATAAATGGGCACAGTCTCTGCATTTAGAGTGCTCATAGTGTAGCAAGCAATCAGAATTTGATTGCTGACTTTCTGGAGATTGTCAACTTATACTCCTCCACTTTGTAGATATGAAAAGGGAGTCTGGGGAAAGAGATTTGTGTGAAAGCTATAGTGTCCACACAAGTAAATAATTGTGAGCACAGCCCGGCTGGTGTGGCTCAGTGGTTGAACGTCGACCCTTGCACCAAGAGGTTGCCAGTTCGATTCCTGGTCAGGACACATGCCCAGGTTGTGGGCCCAATCCCCAGTGGGGGGCATGCAGGAGGTGGTCAGTCAATGTTCTCTCTCATTGATGTTTCTATCTCTCTCTCCCTCTCCCTTCCTCTCTGTAAAATCAATAAAGAAAAAAAAAATAATTTTGAGCACAGTGCCGTGCACATAGTAGGCCATCGGAAAATATTTGCCACGATTGCTTACTAGATGGCGTGAAGACTGGTGGCCAGGACACCTGGCCGTGGAAGGACAGACTCAGGCGGAGAATGTGCTCAGTCCCTTTCTACAGGCTGAGTTGCACAGGTCAAGACTCCTTTGTGCTCGCTGCCCAGCCTCAGGCGATTGACGGCGCTTTTGGCAGTCAGCTTTGCCCTGGAGCCTGCCCTTGCCCTTGCTTTCTTTTTTGACTCCAGTGTCTTGAGACAGGTTGAATAACCACCCTGGAGTTCTGCCAGAGTCACAAGATGAGTGAGGAAGGGCAAGAAGAGGGAGAGCAGGGTGGGGAGGTCGGGGAGGGGGCAGTGCAGAGGAAGTTCAACAACCATCATGTGGTTTCAATGGCTCAGACATGCTTAGGCGCCAGTATTCGCTCAAGCAATTTAGACTTTAGGAAAACCTTCCTCTCAGAGTCATTTGTTTACGCCTATCTGGTGGGCTTCTCTGGCCATTTCCCTGAGCTCCTGAACCCAGAGTTCCCGGGGCGGAGCCTTCATTCCTGCTGGGAAGGCGAGCGACTCCAGGGGCCCAAAGTCCAGTGTGAAGTCAGCTGTGACCCAAATCATCAGTTGTGGCAGATGTCTGGCACAGAGGGAGGATGATGTGTTGGCAGTAAAAGGATTACCGTATATTGTGTGCCCTCTGCCATTTGTGGAGGAAGTGAATTTGCATGCGGAACAAGGTGAGGGCACAGCAGAACTGAAAGAGGAACTGGCATCTTGGGTAAAAGCAGGAACTGGAGACCGGGGGCCTCGGTTGGAATTGGGGTGCTATTACTACCAGCTATAGATGTGGGGCAACTTCTGTGTTATTTCTGTGTCCTAATGTTCTCATCCAATATTCCTAATCCCTATTTCTTTTATCCATAGCACTTTTTTTTTTGTTTGTTAAAGATATTGCTTTACAGTGTCTTTTTTTTTTCTTTATTGATTTTAGAGACAGAGGAAGGGAGAGGGAGAGAGAGATAGAAACATCGATGAGAGAGAACATCAATTGGTCGCCTCCTGCATGCCCCCCCCTGGAGTTTTAGCCCACAACCTGGGCATGTGCCCTGACTGGGAATCAAACTGGTGACCTCTTGGTGCATGGGTTGATGCTCAACCACTGAGCCACACCGGTCAAGCTGCACTATTACCTTTTAATATGCTATGTGATTTATTATGTTTATTGTTTACTGTCTGTCTTTCTCATTGCCCACCTTTAAAGGACAGGCATCTTCACTTCTGTGGCTGTGGTTTTTAAATTTCTCCTAAGGATCTAGAAGGCTTGGGACACATAGTAGGCGCTCCATAAGTATTTGTTGAATATGGTTAATACTAGTACCAACCTTGACTGGATTGTTATAAAGATTAAATGAGTTAATACTATAATATGTTCAGGGAAGTGTCCACCACATAGTAAGTGCTACGTAAGTAAAGTGACCCTGGGCCCCATGTCCTGCTGACCTGGGACAGTCCTGCGTTAGACCATTTCTTGCAGTAATTACAATTAATACTACCTTTCAGAAAAAAAAGAGACTCATTTTAAATGTTAAATTATATGGTTTTCCTACATGTAAGTGTTTCTACTCATTTATCTAACAAACTTAAAAAAAACTCCTACAATTTACCATGTTAGATGCTAAGAGCAGCGACCATAGTTTCTTCCCTCGCAGAACTTACAGTCTGTGGACTCTCACTGGAGAACTTCAAGAACACGATTAAGGAGGCAACCTCAGGACTTGAACTCATGGTGAAAAAGAATAATTGGATTTACATCCATGTTGTTCTTTGCTGTTTTATGAAAATGTTCTTTATCAGTTTCTACAGCAACCCAACAAGGTGGAAACAATGACTCTTCCCTCTTACTGATGAAAAACAGGTTCCGAGAGGACAAATAACCTGGTGAAGGTACAAACTAGAGAGCACTGGTCCCAGGGCGTGGATTCCTACCTGTTTTCCTGCTGGGGAACACTGTCCCCTGATTCTAATTCTTCTGATTTCTACTCTTGCCTGGTCAATGAAGCGCATCCATTCTCTAAGACAGTTCCCCTGGAAGTGGCAGCTGCTGCAGCTCTTCTCATGTTCCTCTGCCTCCCCCTAGTGACACAAGTATAGAATTGCTATTCTTTCTTTCTATATCTATCTATCTATCTATCTATCTATCTATCTATCTATCTATCTATCTATATCTATCTGTCTGTCTATCTATCATTTATCTATCTATCTATCTATCTATCTATCTATCTATCTATCTATCTATCTATATCTGTCTGTCTGTCTATCATCTATCTCTATCTATCTATCTATCTATCTATCTATCTATCTATCTATATCTATCTGTCTGTCTATCTATCATTTATCTATCTATCTATCTATCTATCTATCTATCTATCTATCTATCTATCTATCTATCTATCTATATCTGTCTGTCTGTCTGTCTATCATCTATCTCTATCTATCTATCTATCTATCTATCTATCTATCTATCTATCTCTGTCTATCTATCTATCTATCTATCTATCTATCTATCTATCTATCTATCTATCATCTATCTATCTATCTATCCATGTATGTATCTAGTAGTGATTTATAATATAATAGTAATATATTTATAATCTGTATTATCTTTATATAAATATATACTATGTTTATAATGTTACTATTATATATATTTTGCAGTAGGGAGTTATTTCAAGAACACAGAAGCTACAAAAAAGCCAAGCCTTATCTACTCCTTCCGTCCTTCCCTCCCTCACACCTCAGACACATGAAACACTGTCTTAAATACCAAGGACACAAAGATAAAAGCCTGACCCAGCTTTTCCCCACTTTGGACACTTTGGCCAACCCCTCTTGGTACCAAAAGAAACAAAGAGGACTTAAAATTTCAAAGAACAGTGGAAGTAACTACGTTCTGTTTCCAATATTTCTTATAAGAGGCTATACACTGGGTTGCACTGGAGACTTGCACTGAGGGAACAGGAGCGCTTTTTTATTCTGTATCTGCACACTATATCCTGACCACTTTTGTCCTTTGCTTCCCCCTTCCCTGCTCCTCTCCCTCTCCTCCTCTCCTCTCTTTTCAAGTCCCCGCCCCTCCTCCTACTCTTCCATTCCTTTGTGTTTTATGTCCATGGAAGCCAGGACACCACCCTGAAGGTTGCTGTGGAGCCTGAAGAGGTCACTCACCTCTGCTGCAACACTTGGCCTCCAGCACTTTGCAGGTGGTAAACACTCAGGACTTCTCAGTGACACTGCAGTTCAACAGTCTCGAAGGAATTTGCACCAGCCACTTAGTTAAAATAAGGCAAGAATGCATTCTAGGTGCTGCCTTCTACTTGGAAGCCAGCAAAGGAGGGAGAGGTTCTAGCATGTTCTCTTTACAAATGAATCCAGTGGCTTGATTCTACCATCTAATACTGATACCATTGTAATTAACAAGTTATTAATAATAGGAAAGGACCAAAGGGAAGGCCAGATATTATAGGCATGTCATTTAGAATGCTTCACCAGGAAGCCACAACTTGACACACCCCAGGGGTCCAACAAAGGGAAGGTAGACGTTCGCCCTGTAAAGTTGGGGGGGGGTGGGGACTAACTAAGGTGCTTGCTGTCAATCACACCTGGGAACAAAGGTCATTGGCCAGAATGGGCGTGGCTACTGCAAACCCATGGAAATTTGGGATACTTAATTCCCTGAACAGAAAAGCTCACTCTCTTGTGTTCTTATGCTCTCTTGGCTCTTTGTTCCTCTTGGCTCATGGCTCACACTTGACTTCACAATGGACTAATGGACTGTAACTAGCCCGATGCTGACCTGGACCTGTCTCCAGCATGGAACGGAAACTCTAGGCACTGGCTTTGCTTTTAGCTTTGCTGAAACCCTAGCTACACTTCTTCTGTGACTGGACTAAGGAAAATGGGACTTTAGAAATACATGTTGTAGGTGGTGGGGACGGCACCTGGTGGGGCCAGACCAGACCTGGGTTCAGCAACCCTGGTACTTGAGTTCTGGCTAGGAAGGAATTCAGAGCCAAGACTCAAACTAAAGAGAACATTTATTTAGAAAATCACAGAGGTAGAAGTAATTCGTAGATGGAATGGGCTTAGGAAACAAGTGATAGAGGTAAAGGAAAGGCCCTTGGAGCTTGGGAGTGAGGAAGGTGATGGTGACACACCTGGGGAGAGGGGAAAGGGAAAGGGTTTTAAGGGTGGAGATTTTAGGGGAGATCCCAGGAGAAGATCGCTATAGAATATTTGGCAGCTTTCCAGGCGTGTCCTTTCAAGGTTGGGTCTCTTGATTGATTGATAGGCCTCAGGGTAGGGGGCCATTGGTCAATGCAGCTGGTCCTGAGGTCAGCCATGGCATTGCTTGTCTGGTTTTGCAGCTTCTCTGGGTCTGCAGCTGAAATACAACTGAGGCCTAAATGTTATTTCTAGGGAGGAAAGGTCAGGGGGTCCAAACTACACGACCAGCGAAATGCTAGGGGAGGAAAGGTCACACCGGGGTGGAGGTCCCACTCTACAATTGTCCTTTGCTAGGCACCTGGGGCTTTCCACCCTGGTGACCTTCTGAACCTGGGCCATGGTCCTTGCTCTGCTCATGTCTGTCTAATTGCCTCCCACACACAGGGATGTAATTCCACACAAATAAAAACCACTCATTCTCCTGTGCAAGTCTCAGAAAATTCTTTTTCTTGGGATATCTTTAGAACTCCACCCCCAGCAACACCCCGTGGGGAAGAGACTCCCCCCCCCCCCCAGTTTGTCCAATATCAAAACCAGGAGTCTTCCTTAGCACCCAGGTCTCCATCACTGTTCTGCTGCTCCTTGGAGCTGCCAGTGTCACTGGATCACTAGTTTTGGGGTCACTCCCAGTTTATTGCTGACATTGGTGGGTCTCAGATGAGACTTTTTTTTCCCTCTTTATTGATTTTAAACATTAAAAAAAATTTTTTTCTTTATTGATTTTAGAGATAGAAACATCAATGAGAAAGAACATCAATTGGCCACCTCCTGCATGCCCCCCCCCCCCCCCACTGGGGATCGGGCCCACAACCTGGGCATGTGCCCTGACCAGGAATCAAAACAATGACCTCTTGGTGCATGAGTAAATGCTCAACCACTAAGCCACACCGACGGGACACACTGGGCAATTTTTATCTGTGCAGCTCTTATCATTCACCCAAGCACACAGTGTGTCCCTCTCCTACTAGAATGGAAACAGCTACAGGGTGTGAATTATGCAAATTTGTGTCCTCAGTGCCTGGGACATGGTTGGTGCTCAGTAATTGCTTTTTTCAAGAATGAATGAGTGAATGAAGGAGTAATGAGTCACCTCAGCAATACTTTGTCCTTCAAATCAGACCAGATATTTGTTTCCTAAGTACAGTATAGTTTCTAGGCCAACAGATGTGTGTGATGTAAAAGATTTTGATAAAGGTGTTCCTGATTTTATAATCTTCATGGTGAGAGATAAGACATTGTCAACATAAGAAACATCCAAACCTGTGAGAATTTTTATGAGTTTATTCGAGCCAACTGACAATTACCAGGAAGCAAAATCTCAACAGATTGAGAAAATGCTCCGGAAAATGGTAATTTTGCCATTTATTTTGTACATCAGAATCAGAGGGGAAGACAGAGGGGTTACATGAAATTCACTAGTGATAGATCAGGGAGTGGGGAGACAGCCAAGGGGGTGGGGTGGGGGAGAAATCTCTGGGATTGGATAAAAAGTAGCTGGAATAGACACACCCTTCTTTTACGTGGGTGGGTATAGGATAGTTAACTGTTAACAATTATGATGATAATAACAATGAGAGGATTTATGGTCTCTGCTCTGGTGGGTGGTTCTGCTTTGAGGGGTGAGGGGGCCAGGGAAAGAAAATTACTTTGCTAATCCAAAGGTATGTCATCAGGTATGTTATTGAGATGCAAAAAGACAGTAGACTGGCTCAGTTCAGGTAAAAATTGACCATTGGTAGGGAAAAATGCCAGCCTAGGACATGACTACCTGCCATGAACTGCTTTTAGTGAGAAAGTTTTAATTTCAGACCATCCTCTGTGGTTAGTTTAGGTCTGCGTTTGTAAGGCTGCCATGCAGGCCTCCCCTGAGCTTGTCAGGGTTAGTATGTGGCCTCTTTTTCATCCACAACATATGAAGAAAAGCCAGAAGGTAGCAGGCTACAAAGGCAACATAAATAAACACACCCAGCCAGGCAAATTGTCTAATAAAAAGTACCCACAGATTCTGATAACTGAGAGTCAGTGTCCAGCCATGATGGTCACAGTTTTAGTAGTAAGAATAAAAAATACTGTGGACGCCCGGCCAGCGTGGCTCACTGGTTGAGTGTCGACCCATGCACCAGGAGGTCGCTGGTTCGATTCCTGGTCAGGGCACATGCCCAAGTTATGGGCCTGATCCCCAGTGGGGGCATGCAGGAGGTGGCCAATCGATGTTTCTATCTCTCCCTTCCTCTCTCTGTAAAATCAATAAAGGAAAAAATATTTAAAAAAATACTGTGGACGAACAGGGGCCACATGCTAACCTGACAAGCTCAGGAAAGGCAGTCTTGCAAACTCACAGACATAAAGTAATCACAGGGGATGGTCTGAAATGAAAACTTTTTGACTAAAAGCAGTTTATGGTAGGTAGTCATGCCTTAGGCTGGCATCTTCCCTGACAAATGTTAATCTTTACCTTCACTGAGCCTGTCTATTGTCTTTTTGCATCTCCAATAACATACCTTTGCAATAACAAAGTAATTTCCCTTTTTCCTGACCCCTCAAAGCACCAGAGTAGAAACCACAAATCCCCTCATTGTTATTGTTATCATGTTAATTGTTGACTGTTAACTATCCTGTATCCACGAAGTAAAAGAAGTATGTGTCTATGATTTTACTTTTTATCTAATCCCAGAGGTCCCTCCTCCCCCTTGACTTTCTCCCTGCTCCCTAATCTATCATCAGTGGATTTCATGTAACCCCTTTAAACCTCATTCTTTGGTTGTGATGTATAAAATAAGGTGCAAAACTGCCATTTTTTTCCA
This sequence comes from Tadarida brasiliensis, assembly GCA_030848825.1. Taxonomy (NCBI): domain Eukaryota; kingdom Metazoa; phylum Chordata; class Mammalia; order Chiroptera; family Molossidae; genus Tadarida; species Tadarida brasiliensis. The sequence goes on from CM061257.1 coordinate 90,029,359, forward strand.
GAGCATTTTCTCAGTTTGTTGAGGTTTTGCTTCCTGCCAATTGTGGCCAGTTTGGTTCAAATAAACTAATAAAAATTCTCTGCAGGTTTGAACATTTATTGCGTTGACAGAACTGACAGCATACCAATATCAAACATCATTCTAAGATTATTCTTTTAAAACTCAGAATTGTGTTCAAGACCAATCTCCACCACCCACTAACCAGATTATTTCTTTTGGCATCTCCAAAAAGATACATTTGCACAGTGGGACCCCATGTTCTTTCAAGCTCTAACCTGTACTTCCAAAATTTAGCTGTAAAATAATGTTGACTTAAGTGCCCTCCAGTGGCTGAAACTATGATTGCACCAATGTGGAATTTTGGGTTGCAACCAAAAACCTAAATCCTACGGGAACACAGTGATTACCCTTTTAAATGAAGCAATGCAGGTACAACACTGGCCGCACAAGCCCTCGGTAAATGGCAGGAATTAGTTGCACATACAGCCTGTCCTCACTGTGGAGCATTCACATAAATGTAAAAAGAAACCTTGGCAAGTGTACTGACTGCAATATTGTAACAGCAAAATATCAGAAGCAGCTCAAATGTGTAGCAGTAGGATAGTAGCATGTTTGTCCACTGAAATACTGTACAACACTGAAAGTTAGTTATCTAGAGTTACATCTATCAACCTAGGAGTGGAGGTGTTAGACCACAGCCTAAGTGCATCTCTTTAAAGCAAATTACCCTCCCAAACAGTTCTACCCAGTTACATTCTTTCTGGCTCTTTTCCTCAGATACTAGCATACTTGCAACTGTCTGACTTCATTTGTTTTTGTCCCAGTCTGATGTGATTCTGTTGTAACGTGTCCGTGAGATAACCAGAGACGCACAGCCTAATTGTAAAGGAGCAACTAATTTACACCAGGGGTGGGGGTGGGGGTGGGGGTGGGGGTGGGGGGGGTACAGCTTCCCCAGATCCTCAGCACAGATTCTTCTTGCTCGTCCGTTTTTAAAGACAGAAGCCTCATCCCCCTTTTGCTCCCCCCCCCCACTCAGGGGACCGGTACAATAGTGTGTGTGACATCGATTACAGAAGTCAAAATTAGCATTATTCACCGCTCACAAGTACCTGCAAATACCTATACTCAGAAACTGCAAATGCCTCCCAACACGTGGGGCAACTATAATCTTAGGCAAAATTCCTTTACTTCTAGTGGTAATTAACCCATTACTGGGAAAAATATTGAGGAAGGTCCATTGATGATAAAAATGGAGTCATTTAGTCATCTTAGCCAAGAGGCCTACATAAGATTGGAATCTAGTCGCCTTAGCCTCAGGGCCCAGGTCAATTCTATTCTATTTTATTTTTTTAATTATTCTTTTTATTTTTATTTTTGGTACGTGCCCCTAGCAGGAACCGAACCTGGGACTCTCTGGTCCACAGGCCGACGCTCCAACCGCTGAGCCAAACCGGCCAGAGCAATTCTATTTTATTTTTTAAAAAATTTTCTCCTCATTACTAGAGAAGTAAGCATGTTTTTATACTTCTCCCGTTTGATTTTTCTCCCTGTGAATAGCTTGTTCAAATCCTTGTTCTATTTTTCTACTGATTTGAGAGTCTTTTTCTTATTTATTTGTATGAGTTCTTTACAGATGGATAATACATTTTCAGTGGATATATACTTTATAATTTTCTTCCAATAGCTTGTCGTTTCATTTCTAAAATGGCTTTTTTTTTTTTTTTTTTGGTACAGAAGTTTTATATTTCAATGTAGTTAAATTTGTATTTTTTTCTTTATAGCTCACTTTACCTTGTATACGTTATGTTTAAGCTGTCCTTTCCCACTCTAAAGACATGAAAATAATCTATTGTATGATCTTTTGAAAGTTAAAAGATTTTTTTCATCTGAGTGTTTTGCTCACCTGCGGCTGATTTTTGTGTGTGGTGTGAGACAGGAAGCTAGTTACAGATAAATAAGGAAGTTCTCTTTATCTGAAAGTAGAAGCTGCTTTCTTTCATGTGTCACATGGTGTTGGGCTAGAACTGGAATTATCATTATAAACTAATGATTTTAGTATATAGATGTAGATACAGCCCTGGCCGGTTTGGCTCAGTGGTTAGAGCCTTGGTCTGTGGACTGAAGGATCGTGGGTTCGATTCTGGTCAAGGGCATATACCTGGGTTGCAGGTTCAATCCCCAGCCCCAGTCTGCGGGAGGCAACCAATTGATGTATCTCTCTCACATCAATGTTTCCCTCCCTCCCTCCCTCCCTCCCACTCTCTCTAAAAAAAAATCAATGGAAACATATTCTTGGGTGAGGATTAACAGCAACAAAAATATAGATGTAGATGTAAATAGATAGATATAAATATATAAATATAAATATCTCTATATAAATATATAGATTGATAGATATTGAAATAGATGATATGCATATACTTTTATTTACTATATTACCTATTTTCTAGCTCTATCCTCTGAGAAATTCTATAGCAATGACACCCCAGTAGCCATGTACACAGTCCCCAGTTCTTGGTTTCTAAATGCCGTTGTCCACTAAAAGGAACCAGAGCTCTTGGGAGAAATAGCTGATTGCTGGTCCAGAGCAGGGAAAGTATATGATGAGCCTGGAACATCTTGTTTACCAGAAAGTAAGGGCGTGTTCAAAGAACGAGGGGGGACATGTCAAAAGAAAACACAAGCCAGTTCAGAGGAGCTCCCACTGATCAAGTCTAGGGCAATTTGAGCATTCGTATAAATAATTATAATTAAGGACTATAATTCCTAAAATAAAATAAGAATCCAGAAAGTACAGACTGATATAAAGAAATGCATCCATAAATACTCAGAGAAATATAACAAATAAAGGAGAAAGGAAAGTAAATTTGTAGAGGAAGAGCCTGGCAGATCACCAGCTGAACCAACTAATCGAAGGTAACATTACCACAATGGGACAAAATACATCACATGCTAAAAAGCAGAGGTCTGTTCTAGTTTTTTTTTTTTTTTAAATATGTTTTTATTGATTTTTTTTAGAGAGAGAGGAAGGGAGAGAGAGATAGAAACATCAATGTGAGAGAGAAGCATGGATCGGCTGCCTCCTGCACGCCCCCGACTGGGGATCGAGCCTGCAACATGGGCAGATGCCCTCACCGGGAATCGAACCAGGACCTCTCAGTCCATGGGACGACACTCAGTCCCGAGCCCTACTGGTCGGGCTCTGTTCTAGTTTTGATAGACATTGCCTGACAGTAAAGGCATTTTCTAAACTTTGATTTTTGCATTTTTTGTGTATTTTGTTTATTTTTATTACTTTAAATTTCTCCCTCTCTCTCTATATATAGACACACTTACATATACATATATGAATAAAATGTGTGAATGCATCAAAATGGTCATATACATGTTTTTTCTTAGTGTAGAACTTTAAATTATATTTGTGGTTAACCTTTTCATATCAGGACCTCCTCATTCCCTGTGGTGACAATTTAATATGTATCTTCTCATATTTTACATACTCATCATCTAAAAAGACCTATATATGAATATAGGTATATTATAGTTTTTCTAACCAAAACTGGAAACATAGAACTTTAAAAAAGAGACATACTTGATACATAACATTAAAACTTTAGTTTGTCAAAAGAAAGCATAAATAAAAAGCTTCTTATGAATTGAGAATAACAAAACAGAACAGGTAACAGACCCAGTAAAAAAAATGGAAAAATGATATGAATAGAAAATATCATAGAAGATCAAATCTAAATGGACAAGAAGTATATGAATTGGTTGCCTTTTATGTGCAATCAGGGAGATGCAAACTGTGCTAGTCGCAATGAGATGTCACTATGTACCCATTAGCCTGACACAATTAAAAAGAACTGCGCTGCTTGGAATTGCTAAGTGCCTTTTTGGAAAGCAAAGTGGCAAGAGACATTCAACCAGGCACTTCCTCCCCTGAATAGCTGTCTCGTAGAAATAAAGGCAACGATACAAGGCTATTTATTACTACATTGTCGGTAACAGCCACTAACTGGAAACAAACTGACTGTCCATCAATGGGAAATGGTTCACAAAATTACAAATATTTACCACAGAATATGATGCAACCATTAAAATAAGTGAATTCGAAATTTATCAGATGATTTGGAGGGATTTCTATGAGGAACTGTTGAATGAGAAACACATGCATTAAAAGTGTGTATAATGATTTTATTTGTATAAAACAGAGACAACCTTATGCATCTAGAGCAGTGGTTCTCAACCTTCCTAATGCCACGACCCTTTCATACAGTTCCTCATGTTGTGGTGACCCCCAACCATAAAATTATTTTCGTTGCTACTTCATAACTGTAATTTTGCTACTGTTATGTCTTAGGCGACCCCTGTGAAAGGGTCGTTCAACCCCCAAAGGGGTCGCGACCCACAGGTTGAGAATCGCTGAAGAGGCTTCTGTCCATGTCGGTTTTATTGTCCTGTGTCCCTATTTATTCTTCTACTTAGTCCAGTCTGGTTTGCAGCTCCATCCCTCCATGAAAACAGCTCCTGCCTGTCTCCAGGATCTCAACGGTGCCAAATCTAATTGTCACTTTTCTGTTCTCCTCTTACTTGATCTCTCAGCAGCACGTGACACAATGGACTGAACCCTGCTCCTTGAAGCGCTCTTTCATTATTTTATTAATTTATTTTTGTTACAGATGTTTTTCCTTTTCCCCCCGTTGACACCCTCCTCTCCCTCCCACCCCCACCCCATCCCCAGCTTTGTTGTCCATGTCCATCGGTTATGTGTACATGCATATAAGTTCTGTGGTTTATCTCTTCCCTCCCCCTCCCACCCCCACTGAGGATTGTCAGTCTGTACCCTACTTCCATGTCTCTGGATCTACCCTGTTCCTCAGACTGTTATGTTCATTATATTCCAGAAATAAGTGAGATCATGTGATATTTGTCTTTCTCTTCTTGGCTTGTTTCGCTTAGGATAATACTCTCCAGGTCCTTCCACGTCGTCTCAAAGGATAAGAGATCATTCTTACAGCTGCATGGTACTCCATTGTGTATATGTACCACAGCTTTTTTATCCATTCATCTACTGATGGACACTTGGGCTGTTTCCAGATCTTAGCTATTGTAAATAGTGCTGCTATGAACATGGGGGTAACATATATTCTTTCTGATTGGTGTTTCAGGCTCCTTAGTGTATATTCCTAGAAGTGGGATCACTGGGTCAAATGGCAATTCAATTTTTAATTTTCTGAGGTGTTTTCCATAGTGGCTGCACCAGTCTGCATTCCCACCAGCAGTGTACTAGAGTCCCCTTTTCTCCACACCCCCCCCCCAACACTTGTTGTTTGATGAGTTGTTGATGGCGGCCATTCTGACAGGTGTGAGGTGATATACCTCATTGTTCTTTTAATTTGCATCTCCCTGATAATTAGTGATGTCAAGTATTTCTTCATATGTCTCTTGGCCATTTGTATATCCTGTTTGGAGAGGTGTCTATTGAGGAACTCTGCCCATTTTTTAATTGAGTTCTTTGTCTTCCTATTGTTGAGTTGTATGAACACTCTATATATTTTGGAAATTAACCCTTTATCACATGTATTGTTGGCAATTATGCTCTCCCATATAGTGGGTTCCCTTTCCATTTTGATGGTTGTTTCTTTTGCTGTGCAGAAGCCTTTTAGTTTGATGTAGTCCCATGTGTTCATTTTTTCCTTTGTTTCTGTTGCCTTAGGTGATGTATCAGTGAAAATTCTTCTGCGTATGATGTCTGAAATTTTGTTGCCTACATTTTCTTCTAGGATTTTTATGGATTCATGAGTCACATTTAAGTCTTTTATCCATTTTGAGTTTATTCTTGTGTATGGTGTAAGTTGATGGTCTAGTTTCATTTTTTTGCATGTAGCTGTCCAATTTTCCCAACACCATTTATTAAAGAGGCTGTCTTTACTCCATTGTATGCTTTTGCCACCTTTGTCGAATATTAATTGAGCATAATGTCTTGGGTCAATTTCCGGGTTCTCTGTTCTGTTCCACTGATCTATATGCCTGTTCCTGTGCCAGTACCAGGCTGTTTTGATTACAGTAGTTTTGTAGTATAACCTGATATCCGGTATTGTGAGCCTACCTACTTTGTCCTTCTTTTTCAAGATTGCTGTGGCTATTCGGGTCTTTTTTGGTTCAATATGAACTTCTGAAGTATTTGTTCTAGTTCTGTGAAATATTTCATTGGTATTTTGATGGGGATTACATTGAATCTATAGATTGCTTTGGGTAGTATGGATATTTTAATGATGCTAATTCTTCCAATCCATGAACAAGGTATGTGCTTCCACTTTTTTATATCTTCTTCTATTTCTTTTTTCAATGTCCTGTAGTTTTCTGCAAATAGATCCTTTACTTCTTTGGTTAAGTTTATTCTTAGGTATCTTAATTTTTTTGCCACTATAGTAAATGGGATTTTTTTTTTTTTTTTTTTTTTTTAGTTTCTCTTTCTGTGAGTTCATCATTGGTGTATAAGAATGCTGTCGATTTTTTGACGTTAATTTTGTATCCTGCTGCTTTGCCAAATTCATTTATTAAGTCTAGTAGATTTTTGATGGCGTCTTTAGGGTTTTCTATGTATAATATCATGTCATCTGCGAATAATGACAGTTTCAGTTCCTCTTTTCCAATTTGGATCCCTTTTATCTTTCCTTCTTGTCTGATTGCTGTGGTCAAGACTTCCAGTACTATGTTAAACAAGAGTGGCGAAAGTGGGCATCCCTGTCTTGTTCTTGTTCTTAAGGGAAATGCTTTTAGTTTTTGCCCATTGAGTATAATGTTGGCTGTAGGTCTTTTATATATGGCTTTTATTATGTCGAGATATGATCCCTCTATTCCCACATTGCTGAGCGTTTTTATCAGAAATGGGTGCTGGATTTTGTCGAATGCTTTTTCAGCATCTATTGATATGACCATGTGGTTTTTATCTTTCATTTTGTTTATGTGCTGTATCACATTTATTGATTTGTGAATATTGTACCATCCTTGCATCCCTGGATGAATCCCACTTGGTCATGGTGAATAATTTTTTTAATGTATTGCTGGATCCGATTTGCTAGTATTTTGTTAAGGATTTTGGCATCTATGTTCATCAGGGATATTGGCCTGTAGTTTTCTTTCTTTGAGGTGTTTTTATCTGGTTTTGGAATTAGAATTATGCTGACCTCATAAAACGAGTTTGGAAGTCTTCCTTCTTCTTGAATTTTTTGGAATAGTTTGAGGAGAATAGGTGTTAGTTCTTCTTTGATGTTCGGTAAAACTCACCCATGAAGCCGTCCGGGCCTGGGCTTTTGTTTGCTGGGAGGGTCTTGATTACATCTCCAATTTCCTTAGTTGTTATTGGTCTGTTCAAGTTTTCTATCTCTTCCTGGTTCAGTTTTGGGAGACTATGTATTTCTAGAAATTTGTCCATTTCTCTTATTTATTTATTTTTTTTTAAGTTTTAGGAGCTTTATTAACCTGCGCAGGGACTGCAGCCAACCTACTCAGAGGAGAACTGCAGCCTTGTCCATTTCTCTTAGATTGTCTAATTTGTTGCCGTATAATTGTTCATAGTATTTGGTAACGATCTTTTGTATTTCTGTGGTGTCAGTTGTTACTTCTCCTCTTTCATTTCTGATTTTGTGTTTGGGTTCTCTCTGTTTGTTTCTTAGTGAGTCTAGCTAAGGGTCCATCACTCTTGTTTATCTTTTCGAAAAACCAGCTCTTTGTTTCATTGATCCTTTGAATTGTTTTTCTGGTCTCTATGTCATTTATTTCTGCTCTGATCTTTTTTTTTTTCTTTTTTTTCTTTTTTTTTATTAATTTACTTATGTTACAGATGATTCTCCTTTTTTCCCCCATTGACACCCCCCTCCCCCTCCCTCCCTGTCCCGTCCCCGTTTTGTTGTCCATGTCCATTGGTTATGAGTACATGCGTATAAGTTCTGTGTTCATCGCTCCCCTCCCCCGCCCCCTCTTCTGGCAGATGTCAGCCTGTACCCCACTTCCACGTCCCCGGGACTACCCTGCTCCTCACGCTGTTATGTTCATTATACTCCAGAAATAAGTGAGATCATATGATGTTTGTCTTTCTCTGCTTGGCTTGTTTCACTTAGGATAATAGTTTCCAGGTCCTCCCATGTCGACGCAAAGGATAAGAGATCGTTCTTTCTTAAAGCTGCATAGTACTCCATTGTGTATATATACCACCACTTTTTTATCCATTCGTCTACTGATGGACATTTGGGCTGTTTCCAGATCTTAGCTATTGTAAATAGCGCTGCTATGAACATGGGGGTACATGTATTCTTTCTGATTGGTGTTTCAGGCTTCTTCGGGTATATTCCTAGAAGTGGGATCACTGGGTCAAATGGTAATTCAATTTTTAATTTTTTGAGGTAACACCATAGTGTTTTCCATAGTGGCTGCACCAGTCTGCACTCCCACCAGCAGTGTACTAGAGTCCCCTTTTCTCCACACCCTCGCCAACACTTGTTGTTTGATGCTTTGTTGATGGCGGCTATTCTGACAGGTGTGAGGTGATACCTCATTGTTGTTTTAATTTGCATCTCTCTGATGATTAGTGAAGTTGAGCATTTCTTCATATGTCTCTTGGCCGTTTGTATGTCCTGTTTGGAGAGGTATCTATTTAGTTCCTCTGCCCATTTTTTAATTGGGTTCTTTGTCTTCCTTTTGTTGAGATGTATGAGCACTCTATATATTTTGGAAATTAGTCCCTTATCTGATATATCATAGGCAATTATGCTCTCCCATACAGTAGGTTGCCTTTCCACTTTGATGGTTGTTTCTTTTGCTGTGCAGAAGCTTTTGAGTTTGATGTAGTCCCATGTGTTCATTTTTTCCTTTGTTTCTGTTGCCTTAGGTGATATATCAGTGAAAATTTTGCTGCGTATGATGTCTGAAATTTTGTTGCCTACATTTTCTTCTAGGATTCTTATGGAGTCATGAGTCACATTTAAGTCTTTTATCCATTTTGAGTTTATTCTTGTGTATGGTGTAAGTTGATGATCTAGTTTCATTTTTTTGCATGTAGCTGTCCAATTTTCCCAACACCATTTATTGAAGAGGCTGTCTTTGCTCCATTGTATGCTCTTACCACCTTTGTCAAATATTAATTGAGCATAATGTCTTGGGTCAATTTCCGGATTCTCTGTTCTGTTCCACTGGTCTATATGCCTGTTCTTGTGCCAGTACCAGGCTGTTTTGATTACAGTAGCTTTGTAGTATATCCTGATGTCCGGTATTGTGATCCCTCCTACTTTGTCCTTCTTTTTCAAGATTGCTGTAGCTATTCGGGGTCTTTTTTGGTTCCATATGAACTTCTGAAGTATTTGTTCTAGTTCTGTGAAATATGTCGTTGGTATTTTGATGGGGATTGCATTAAATCTGTAGATTGCTTTGGGTAGTTTGGACATTTTAATGATGTTAATTCTTCCAATCCATGAACAAGGTATGTGCTTCCACTTTTTTATATCTTCCTCTATTTCTTTTTTCAATGTCTTGTAGTTTTCTGCAAATAGGTCCTTTACTTCTTTGGTTAAGTTTATTCCTAGGTATCTTAATTTCTTTGCCGCGATGGTAAATGGGATTGTTTTTTTAGTTTCTCTTTCTGTGAGTTCATCATTGGTGTATAAGAATGCCGTCAATTTCTTGACGTTAATTTTGTATCCTGCTACTTTGCCAAATTCATTTATTAAGTCTAGTAGATTTTTGATGGAGTCTTTAGGGTTTTCTATGTATAATATCATGTCATCTGCGAATAATGACAGTTTCACTTCCTCCTTTCCAATTTGGATCCCTTTTATTTTTTCTTCACGTCTGATTGCTGTGGCTAAGACTTCCAGTACTATGTTAAATAAGAGTGGTGAAAGTGGGCATCCTTGTCTTGTTCCTGTTCTTAAGGGAAATGCTTTTAGTTTTTGACCATTGAGTATGATGTTGGCTGTAGGTCTTTCATATATGGCCTTTATAATGTTGAGATATGATCCCTCTATTCCCAAATTGCTGAGCGTTTTTATCAGAAATGGGTGCTGGATTTTGTCAAATGCTTTTTCAGCATCTATTGATATGATCATGTGGTTTTTATCTTTCATTTTGTTTATGTGATGTATCACATTTATTGATTTGCGTATGTTGTACCAGCCTTGCATCCCTGGGATGAATCCCACTTGGTCATGGTGAATAATTTTCTTGATGTATTGCTGGATCCGATTTGCTAGTATTTTGTTCAGGATTTTGGCATCTATGTTCATCAGGGATATTGGCCTGTAGTTTTCTTTCTTTGTAGTGTCTTTTTCTGGTTTTGGGATGAGAATTATGCTGGCCTCATAAAATGAGTTTGGAAGTCTTCCTTCTTCTTGAATTTTTTGGAATAGTTTGAGGAGAATGGGTGTTAGTTCTTCTTTGAATGATCGGTAAAACTCCCCCGTGAAGCCGTCAGGGCCTGGGCTTTTGTTTGCTGGGAGAGTCTTGATTACATCTTCAATTTCCTTCGTTGATATTGGCCTGTTCAAGTTTTCTATCTCTTTCCGATTCAGTTTTGGGAGACTATGTGTTTCTAGAAATGTGTCCATTTCGCTTAGATTGTCGAATTTGTTGCCATACAAATATTCATAGTATTTGCTAATGATCCTTTGTATTTCTGTGGTGTCAGTTGTTACTTCTCCTCTTTCATTTCTGATTTTGTGTATTTGGGTTCTCTCTCTTTGTTTCTTGGTGAGTCTAGCTAAGGGTCCATCAATCTTGTTTATCTTTTCAAAAAACCAGCTCTTTGTTTTATTGATACTTTGAATTGTTTTTTTGGTCTCCATGTCGTTTATTTCTGCTCTGATCTTTATTATTTCCTTCCTTCTACTTGCTCTAGGGTTTTCTTTTTGTTTGCTTTCCAGTTCTTTAAGTTGTGAGGTTAGGTAGTCAATTAGAAATTTTTCTTCTTTCTTAAGGTGGGCCTGTAGTGCTATGAACTTCCCTCTCAGAACTGCTTTCGCAGTATCCCATAGGTTTTGCGTTGTTGTGTGTTCATTTTCATTGGTTTCCAGAAATTTTTTAAATTCTTCCTTGATCTCCATGGTAACCCATTCATTGTTCAGTAACATGCTATTTAGCCTCCATGTGTTCATATGTTTTTGCATGTTCTTGTTGCAATTGATTTCTAGTTTCATGCCATTGTGGTCTGAGAAGATGCTTGATATGATTTCAATCTTCTTGAACTTGTAGAGACTTAGTTTGTGCCCTAACATATGGTCTATCTTTGAGAATGTCCCATGTGCATTTGAGAAGAATGTGAATTCTGCAGTTTTGGGGTGTAATTCTCTGTATATATCTATTAAATCCATTTGATCTAGTGCTTCATTTAGAGTCTCTGTTTCCTTGTTGATTTTTTGTCTAGATGATCTATCCAGTGATGTCAGTGGGGTGTTGAAGTCTCCTGCTATGATTGTATTGTGGTCGATTTCTCCTTTGAAGTCCTCCAGAAGATTTTTAATATATTTTGGTGCTCCTATATTGGGTGCATATATGTTTACCAAGGTTATATCTTCCTGTTGGATAGACCCTTTCAATATTATGTAGTGGCCTTCTTTGTCTCTAGTTATGGTCTTCAATTTGAAATCTAATTTGTCAGATATGAGTATTGCTACCCCAGCTTTTTTTTCCTTTCTGTTTGCTTGGAAGATTTTTTTCCATCCCTTTACTTTCAACCTATGTGCGTCTTTTGTTTTGAGGTGGGTCTCTTGTAAGCAACATATGTGTGAATCATGCTTTCTTATCCAGTCAGCTACTCTGTGTCTTTTTATTGGAGCATTCAGTCCATTTACATTTAAGGTGATTATTGATATGTACTTATTTATTGCCATTTTTGTACAGTGTGGTTCTAATTATCTTTCTATTTCTTCTAATAATTATAGCAGTCCTTTTAACATGTCTTGCAGTGCTGGTTTGGTGCTAATATATTCCCTTAGCCTTTTTTTGTCTGGGAAGCTCTTTATTTGACCTTCTATTTTGAATGATAGCCTTGCTGGATAGAGTAGTCTTGGATTCAGATCCTTGTTTTTCATGACCTTGATTACTTCATGCCATTCCCTTCTGGCCTGTAGTGTTTCTGTTGAGAAGTCAGATGATAGCCTAATGGGGTTTCCTTTGTAGGTAACCTGTTGCTTATCTCTTGCTGCCTTTAGGATTCTCTCTTTGTCTTTGATTTTTGGCATTTTAATTATTATGTGTCTTGGTGTGGGCCTGTTTGGATTCTTCTTACTTGGGGCTCTCTGTGCTTCTTGAACTTGAATGCTTTCTTCCTTCACCAGGTTAGGAAAGTTTTCTGTCACTATTTCTTCAAATATATTCTCTAACCCTTGCTCATTTTCTTCTTCTTCGGGGACTCCAATAATGCGAATGTTATTACGTTTCCAGTTGTCCCACAGTTCTCTTAAGCTATCTTCCTGTTTTTTCATTGTTTTTTCCTTTTGGTTTTCTGATTGATTGATTTTTTCTACTCTGTCTTCTAATTCACTGATCCGGTCCTCTGCTTCCTCTACTCTGCTGGTCAATCCTTCCAATGTGTTCTTTATTTCTGCTATGTCATTCTTCATTTCCACTTGGTTGGTTTTCAGTGTTTCTATATCTTTACTCATGGTGTTGATGTCCTTACTCATGCTGTTTAGTTTCCTCAAGATCATGGCTCAGAACTCTACCTCTGATAATTTGCTTAGCTGCATTTCATTTATCTCATCTTCAGTGGAGTTCTCTTGTTCTTTCATTTGGGATCTGTTTCTTTGTTTCACCATTTTTTCTATCTCAGTGGGTTTTGGAGCCTGCCAAATTTTCCCTGTGGGTGTTGGTGTTCTGCTATTTGTGGCTCCCTCTACTGGGTTTGGATGAGTGTGGAGGGCCCTCCTTCACCACCACTGTCAAGTCTCACTTTCCTGGGTAGATTTGCAAGCTCAGGAAAGGTTTAGTTATGTTCTAGCTTTTTGCCTGGAGGCTATTAGCCTCAGTTACTTGAAAAGCCTTAGGATCTCAGTTGAATGAGAAACTCCCTCAGATGTTTACAGTGTAAGAGGATTTCCCGAGGGTGGGGCCAATGCTGGTTGTTAATGAGCCTCAGTTTGCATTTCTTTACCTCTTTACCTCACCTGGGAATCTCCGAGGGAGGGGCTTCCACAGCTCCGGGAAGGAGCAAACTTCGCTGCAGGTCTGTGCAATGGGGAAGGAGGGGCTGGCCACCACTGTCCTTTGTGGCCACAGCTCAGCACAAACTCTGGGCGCCCTCCAAATCCCAGGTGTCCCCTCAGAGTTCCAGTCCAGTCCGCCCTCCCTCTGTCGGAGCCCCAGGTGAGAGGCTGTGGCTATTTAGCGGTCTGTCCTGGCTCTCTGCGCTGTGGAGTAGCTGGGGCTCTTAACCCCGAGGGCGGGCACCGCCACCGCCGCTCCCAGCTAAGGTCGCCGCGCTGGGGCCGCCGCTCCTAGCCGGGGCTGCCGCTCCCAACCGGGGCCGCGGCTCCCAGCCGGGGCCGTAGCTCCCCACCGAGGGCGCCTCTTACAGCTGGGGCCGCAGCTCCCCACCGAGGGCGCCGCTCACAGCCGGGGGCGACGCTCCCAGCCGAGGGCACCGCTCACAGCCGGGGGCGACGCTCCCAGCCGGGGGCGCGGCTCCCAGCCGGGGCCGCGGTTCCCCACCGCGGGCGCGGCTCCCAGCCGGGGCCGCGGTTCCCCACCGAGAGCGCGGCTCCCAGCCGGGGGCGCGGCTCCCAGCCGAGGGCGCAGCTCAGAGCCGGTGTCGACGCCCACAGCCGAGGGTGCAGTTCCCAGCCGAAGGCGCAGCTCCCAGCCGGGGCCGCAACTCACAGCCGAGGTCGCCGCTGTCCGTGGGCTCCTAGCCCGCCACCCTCACGCGTCTCCGCAGATCCTACCAGGCTCATTCAGTGTCCCTGGTTGTGTGGTCCTCTCCCACTGCTTTTCTGTTGCTTTTTCCCGATGATTTGTCTTTGTTTTAGTTGTAATTCCCGTTTGATCCTGGGAGATCGTCTGTGTAGCTTCCATTCACTCCACCGCCATTTTCCAAGTCCCTCTGCTCTGATCTTTACTATTTCTTTCCTTCTACTTGTTCTGGAGTTTTCTTTTTGTTTGCTTCCTAGTTCTTTAAGCTGTGAGGTTAGATAGTCAATTAGAAATTTTTCTTGTTTCCTGAGGTAGGCCTGTAGTGCTATGAACTTCCCCCTCAGAAGTGCTTTTGCTGCGTCCCATAAATTTTGTGTTGTTGTGTGTTCATTTTCATTGGTTTCCAGGAAGTTTTTAATTTCTTCCTTGATCTCTTTGGTAACCCATTCATTGTTCAATAACATGCTATTTAGCCTCCATGTGTTCAAATGTCTTTGTGTGTTTTTGTTGTAATTGATTTCTAGTTTCATGCCATTGATCTGAGAAGATGCTTGATATAATTTCAATCTTCTTGAACTTGTAGAGACTTAGTTTGTGTCCTAACATGTGGTCTATCTTTGAGAATGTCCTATGTGCACTTGAAAATAATGTGAATTCTGTAGTTTTGGGGTGTAATTCTCTGTGGATATCTATTACATCCATTTTTTTAATATAATTTTTTTATTAATTTATTTTTGTTACAGATGTTTCTCCTTTTTTCCCCATTGACATCCTCCTCCCCATCCCCCCACCCTGTCCCCAGCTTTGTTGTCCATGTCCATCAGTTATGCATACATGCGCATAAGTTCTGTGGTTTATCTCTTCCCTCCCCCACCCCCTCTTCTGAGGGGTGTCAGTCTATATCCTACTTCCACATCTCTGGGTCTACCCTGTTCCTCAGATTGTTATGTTCATTATATTCCACAAATAAGTGAGATCATGTGATATTTGTCTTTCTCTGCTTGGCTTGTTTCGCTTAGGATAATACTCTCCAGGTCCCTCCATGTCGTCTCAAAGGATAAGAGATCTTTCTTTCTTACAGCTGCATAGTACTCCATTGTGTATATGTACCACAGCTTTTTATCCATTCATCCACTGATGGACACTTGGGCTGTTTCCAGATCTTAGCTATTGTAAATAGTGCTGCTATATTACATCCATTTGATCTAGTGCATCATTTAGAGTATCTGTGTCCTTGTTAATTTTATCTAGAGGATCTATCCAGTGATGTCAGCGGGGTGTTGAAGTCCCCTGGTATGATTGTATTGCTGTCGATTTCTTATTTGAAGTCCTCCAGAAGATTTTTAATATATTTTGGTGCTCCTATATTGGGTGCATATATGTTTACCAAGGTTATATCTTCCTATTGGATAGATCCTTTCAATATTCTGTAATGGCTTTCTTTGTCTGTAGTTATGGCCTTCATTTTGAAATCTATTTTATCAGATATGAGTATTGCTACCCCAGGTTTTTTCCCTTTCTGTTTGCTTGGAAGATTTTTCCATCAGTCACTTTCAACCTATATGAGTCTTTTGTTGTGAGGTGGGTCTCCTGTAAACAACATATATGTGAGTCATGCTTTCTTATCCATTCAGCTACTCTGTGTCTTTTGATCAGAGCATTCAATACATTTACATTTAAGGTTATTATTGATATGTACTTATTCATTGCCATTTTTATTTATTGTGGTTATATTTTTCTTCGTATTTCTTCTACTAATTACAGCAGTCCTTTTAACATTTCTTGCAGTACTGGTTTGGTGCTAATGTATTCCCTTAGCCTTTTTTTTGTCTGGGAAGCTCTTTATTTGACCTTCTATTTTGAATGATAGCCTTGCTGGAAAGAATAGTCTCAGATTCAGATCCTTGTTTTTCATTACCTTGATTACTTCAATCCATTCCCTTCTGGCCTGTACTGTTTCTGTTGAGAGTCAGCTGATAGCCTTATGGGGGTTCCTTTGTAGGTAACCTGTTGCTTATCTCTTGCTGCCTTTAGTATTCTCTCTTTGTCTTTAATTTTGGCATTTTAATTAATATGTGTCTTGGTGTGGGCCTGTTTGGGTTCTTCTTACTTGGGGCTCTCTGTGCTTCTTGGGCTTGTATGCCTTTTTCCTTCACCATGCTAGGGAGGTTTTCTGTTACTGTTTCTCAAATATATTCTCTAACCCGTGCTCATTTTCTGCTTCTTCTGGCACACCTATGATGTGCATGTTATTACGTTTCATATTGTCCCATAGTTCTCTTAGGCTGTCTTCCTGTTTTTTCATTGTTTTTTTCTTTTTGGTTTTCTGATTGTGTGATTTTTTTTCTACCCTGTCTTCTAATTCACTGATCTGATCCTTGGCCTCCTCTACCTTGTTGGTTATTCCTTCCAATGTGTTCTTTATTTCTGCTATGTCATTCTCCATTTCTAATTGATTGGTTTTCAATGCTTCTATATCTTTATTCATGGTGTTCAGCTCTTTATTCATTCTGTTGAGCTTCCTCATGATTATTACTCTGAACTCTCCCTGTGATATCTTGCTTAATTCTATGCCATTTATTTCTTCTCCTGCAGAATTATCTTGTTCTTTCATTTGGGATTTGTTTCTTTGTTTCACCATTTTGGCTGTCTCAGTGGGTTTTGGAGCCTGCCAAAATTTCCCTGTGGGTGTTGGTGTTCTGCTGTTTGTGGCTGCCTCTACTGGGTTTGGATGAGTGTGGGAGGACCCATGTTAAAAACCACTGTCAAGCCTTACTTCCTGGGTAGATCTGCAAGCCCAGGAAAGGTTCAGTTATCCTATAGCTTTTTTTTTTTTTTTTAACTTATCTTTATTGTTGAATGTATTACAGATGTTCCTAATTTTTCCCCCATTGACCCCCTCCTCCCCATTCCCGCCCCCCTCCTGCCTTTCCCCACACTGTTGTCTGTTCCATTGGTTATGCATATATACATATAAGATCTTTGGTTTATTTCTTCCACCCCCCAACCCCCCTTCCCTTTGAGGTTTGTCAGTCTAACAACCAATTTGTACTTCTTAATCCCTTCACCTTTTTCACCCATTCCCCCAGCCCTCACCCATCTGGTAACCAACAAAAGTTCTCTGTATCTTTGAGAATGTTTCTGTTCTGCTTGTTCATTTTGTTTGTAGATTCAACTGTTGATAGATATGTACTTATTGCCATTTTGTTTGTTCACATTTTTTTTTATCTTTTTCTTCAAGAAGACCCTTCAACATTTCATATAATAATGGTTTGGTGGTGATGAACTCCTTTAGCTTTTCCTTGTCTGGGAAACTCTTTGTATGGCCATCGATTCTAAATGACAGTTTTGCAGGATAGAGTAATCTTGGTTGTAGGTTCTTGCTTTTCATCACTCTGAATATTTCTTGCCACTCCCTTCTGGCCTGAAAAGTTTCTTTTGAGAAAGGAGCAGACAGTCTTATGGGAACTCCCTTGTAGGTAACTAACTTCTTTCTTCTTGCTGCTTTTAAGATTCTCTCTTTGTCTTGAACCTTTTGCATTTTGATGATGATGTGTCTTGGTGTGGGCCTCTTGGGGTTCATCTTGTTTGGGACTCTCTGTGCTTCCTGGACTTGTATGTCTGTTTCCTTCACCAAGTTAGGGAAGTTTTCTGCCATTATTGTTTCAAATAGGTTTTTGATTTCTTGTTCTCTCTCTTCTCCTTCTGGCACCCCCAAGATGCGAATGTTGGCACGCTTGAAATTGTCCCAAAGGCTCCTTACACTATCCTCATTTTTTTTGGATTCTTTTTTCTTTTTGCTATTCTGATTGGGCGTTTTTTGCTTCCTTATATTCCAAATCCATGGTTTGCTTCTTGGCTTTACCTACTCTACTATTGATTCTGTGTAAATTATTCTTTATTTCAGTTAGTGCCTCCTTCATTTCTAACTGTGCATCCAGAATTTCTGACTGGTCCTTTTTTATGCTCTTGAGGCCCTCACTAAGTTCACTGAGGTTCTCACTAAGTCCATTGAGCATCCTTATAAACAGTGTTTTGAACTCAGCATCTGTTAGGTTGCTTAACTCCATTTCACTTAGTTCTTTTCCTGGAGTTTTGTTCTGTTCTTTCATTTGGGACCTGTTTCTTTGTCTCCTCATTTTGGCTGCCTCCCTGTGTTTGTTTCTATGTATTACTTAGCAAGAGGTGTGGGGCTAGCTGAGACCAGATGCTGCTTGTTTGAAAGAATTTAGGAAAAGCTGAAGCAGGATCCAAGACAGGCCAATCCTATGGTAAAGCAACTGGCAACAGCTTGGGTGGGCCTGAAAGTTGGGTGGGGCGGGGCCTCAGGGAATCACCAGGGCGGGGCCAACAGTGTGAGCTAGGTTGCTGGAGTCCCAGATATGGCGGTGTCTGCCGGCCCAGGGAAGGGCTCACCAAAGGCCAGCCCTCGTTCCAATGCCAAGCAGCTCAGTTCTTCCCCATATGACTCTGGTGCCTTTCAAGCTGCCTCCCCCACGCTGGAGCCTGGAGGGTGCGAGTCCGAGTAAGTCCATGCATGGGCCCTTTAAGAGGAGCTGCAGGGGGCTCCAGCCGCCTCAGCCTCAGTTCCCGCTGGTTTTTCCAGCCAGAAGTTATGGGGATTCTCTTCCTGGCACTGGAACCCTGAGCTGGGCGCCTGGTGTGGGACAGGACCCCTCAGTCCTCAGGGAGGACCTTCCCAGCCGAGGTGTCCTCCTAATTTTTATCCGCCACATGTGGGTGTGGGACCAGCCTGTTGCGCTTCCGCCCCTCCTACCAGTCTCGATGTGGCTTCTTCTTTAATTTCGTAGTTGTAGGACTTCCATTCAGCTTGATTTTAGGCGGTTTTGAATGATGGTTGTTCTGTGGTTTAGTTGTAACTTTGATGTGGTTGTAGGAGGATGCAATACCGCGTTTACCTACGCCGCCATCTTGACCAGAAGTCGTCCTATAGCTTTTTGCCTGGAGGCTATTAGTCTCAGTTCCTTGGTAAGCCTTGGGTTGTAGCCCTCAAATAAATGAAAAACTCCCTCAGGTACTCAGGGTAAGAGGATTTCCAGAGGGTGAGGCAGATGCTGGCTGCTAATGAGCCTCAAATTGCATTTCTCTGGCCCAGCTGAGTGGTGTTAAATTTCTGAGGGAGGGGCTGTTGCTTCTCCCTGGGGCTCTGGGAAGGGGCTCTTTGAGTAAGATGGCTACTGTCCTGTGAGAGAGTGATTCAGCACAAAACCCCCAGTGCCCTCCAAATCCCAAATCTCTCCACACAGTTCCAGACCAGTCTACTCTCCCTCTGCCAGAGCCCAAGGTGAGCTGTAGCTAATTTAGTACTCTGTCCCGGCCCTCTGCCCTGTGGAGCCGGCTGTGGAGCTGGCTTGGGATTTTAATCCTGAGGGAGCTGCTCACAGCTAAAACAGCTGCTGTCTGTGGGCTCCCAGCCCACCCTCTCATGCCTCTGCAGATCCTACCAGGCTCAATTCAGTGTCCTTTTTTCCTGTCCTTGGTTACATGGGTCTTCTCCAGCTGCTTTTCTGTTGCTTTTTCCTGACGATTTGTCTTTATTTTAGTTGTAATTCCAGTTTGGTCCTGGGAGATGGTCTGTGTAGCTTCCATTCACTCCACCGCCATTTTGGAATCGATGTGATGCTTTTTAAAACTCCTGCTTTCTCAGCACGAAGTGCACACTGCTAATACAGCTCTTGTTGCTGTCTGTGGGCTCCCAGCCCACCCCCTACAAGCCTCTGCAGTTCCTACCAGGCTCAATTTTGTGTCCTCTCTCTGTCCCTGGTTGTACTGGCTGTCTTCCAGCTGCTCTCAGTTGGTTTTTCCCAATGTTTTGTCTTTATTTTAGTTGTAATTCCAGTTTGGTCCTGGGAGACGGTCTGTATAGCTTCCATTCACTCTGCTGCCATCTCTCTTTCTTCACTAACTCAACTTTAATTCAGGGAACCACACAGTATGACGTACAGATATTTCTGTCAAAAACAGTTATAATGCCTTCTGGTACTTGAACCATTAACTCTCAGGAATCAGTAGGATGCCTTTCTGGAGCAAATAATTTCCTGAAGGTTCTGAATAGGATATGAATTGTAAGATATTAAAAACAAAAACAAAAAACAAAAACCCTAAGCATGCTAATCTTTAGGTGGCCTTATTTAAATTGAGGAAGGTATACATTTAGTTTCCGGTTAACATATGATGTTATAAAGTTCCTAGGGTTAGTGTTATGTGGTGGTAACATATTTTGTTTTTTTTAACAATTAAAAAAAAATACAGTATACATAACAAAGAGTATAGGAAAAAGCAAATATTCAGTTTAAAGAAAAATAGCAAAATAAATATCCATGTATCCACCAAAAAGGCCAATAAGTATAACATAACTATATCTCAGGAATCAATTCCTCTGTGTCCCTCCCTAATCTCCCAGAGGTGACTGACCACTATCTGAATTTTCTTTTAAATTTTTCCCTTTATTTTTTAAAATCAATTGTTGCTTCTTTTACTTTTGTTTATGAACTTTATATATTTGGAATCAAAGAGTATATATTCACCTGTGACTTAGTTCTTTTATTCACCTTTATGTCTTTGCAATTCAGACATGCTGATGCGTAAACTACACATCATTAATTTTAACTGTTGTGTTTATATGTTATTGAGTAAATGTGCTATACATAATTGTCTATTTTATGCAACCTTTTATATCATGGAGAATTCCAACCATACACAAATTTGGAATAGTATAATGAATCTCCCTGTATCCATTATCCAGGTTCAAGAATGACCAACTCACAGCCAATCTTGTTTCATCCATGTCCCCACCTAATTCATTCTCACCAGTATTATTTTGAAGCAAATCCCATACATCATATAATTTCATTGTAAACCTACATACATAAAATATTGTATATGTATTTCTAAATTTCTCTAAAGAACTAAAACCAAAACAGAACATAACCACAATACTATTATCACACCAGGAAGATTAACCAATACCATCAAATCTTAATACCATCAAATCTTCAGTGTTCAAATTTCCAATGGTTTATATCTTTTTTGTTTTTTTGGTTAATCCTTCACCCAAGGATATTTTTCCATTGATTTTTAGATAGAGTGAAAGAGAAAGAGGGAGGGAGGGAGGGAGGGAGGGAGGGAGGGAGAGAGAGAGAGAGAGAGAGAGAGAGAGAGAGAGAGAGAAAGAGAGAGACATCGATCAGTTGCCTTCTGAACACGCCCCAACCAGGATGGAACCCACAACCTAGGTATGTGCCCTGACCAGAATCCACCCCTCCACCTTTTGGTGTTTGGGTTGGTGCTCCAAGCAAGTGAGTCACCCGGCCAGGACAATCATTTCTGTTTGTCCTCTTAACATTACCCTGCCCCCCCCCTCCCCCAAAGATTGGCTGTTCTGAAAAGCCCTCTCTGCATTGCTCCTTTTGCTGCCTCTTGCTCACCACTGCCATGTGCGCCGCGGTAGATTCCTGCAGCTTCCTCGCTAGAGTCTTCAAAAATCTGCGGCATTGGACCCGGACCACCGGCGTGCCTCACTGTGTCAGACGTGGCCATGGACACCAGCTCCGAGGTCACCACCCAGGACTTAAAGGAGAAGAAGGAAGGTGTGGAGGAGGCAGAGGGTGGAAGAGACGCACCTGCTAATGGGAATGCTCTTGAGGAAAATGGAGATCAGAAGGCTGACAAAGAGGTAGACGAAGAAAAGGAAGAAGAAGGGGAGGAGGAGGTAGGGGGGAGGAGGAGGTAGGGGGAGGAGGAGGTAGGGGGAGGAGGAGGTAGGGGGGAGGAGGAGAGAGGGAGGTAGTGGGGAGGAGGAGGTAGGGGGGAGGAGGAGGTGGGGGGAGGAGGAGGTAGGGGGGAGGAGGAGAGGGGGAGAGGAAGGACGTGGAGGAGGAGGTGGGAGAAGAAGAGGGGGGAGGAGAGAGGAGGAGGAGGGGAGGTGAAGGAGGAAGATGATGGTGAGGAAGAGGATGGAGATGAAGAGGAGGAGGCTGAGGCAGCTACCGGCAGAAGGGCAGCTGAAGACGAGGATTACGATGTTGACACCAAGAAGCAGAAGACCATAGGGATGACTAGACAGCAAAAAATGGAGAAGTTAGATTTAAAAAAAGGCCGCCGTGACCTGGTCACCCTGCACTTCCCATCCCAGAATCTAAACGTGGTCACCCAGAGGGAGTCCCGCCCACTGCGGGCAGCACCACCCTCAGGTAACTCGCTCTCTCCACCACCCAACCAAAACCACACTGTGAACTCGCAACCGGGGAGGAAAAAACCCCAAATTCCAAGGCCCTGCTTTTTTTTTTTTTTTTTCTTAAAGCTACTTTAAAAAGGAAAGTTTGTATTTTTTATGTACATGTTATATTTTTGTACATATTGTTAGGGGTCAGCCATTTTTAAGGATCTGGGGATGACCAAACCAGCTTTTGGAGGTTCTCTGTCCTACTTCTGACTTTACTTGTGGTTGTGACCACGTTCATTTTAATCTCAAAGGAGAAAAACAAAAAACAAAAAACAAACTTGTAAAAAAAACAGCAAAAACAATAACAATAAAAAACCAGTATTATTCCAAGGTTTCCAGTAACTTTTTGTGTATGTACTTTGGCTGTACTGTAAGTGGTTGGTTTGTATGAATTGGTTAAAAAGGCCAAAGATTAAAAGATTTATTTTTTTCCTTTTTTTTGTCTGTGAAGTTGCTGTTTACTTATTTATTTGTTTTTGGCTTGTTTGATGTATGTGTGAAACAATGTTGTCCAACAATAAACTGGAATTTTATTTTGCTGAATTCTAACAAAATAAATAAATAGATAAATAAATAAATAAATAAATAAATATCAGGATCCACATAAGGTCCATACACTGTGATAAATTAATGCCTTTTAAGTCTTCTCAACTCTATAGTTTTACCTCTCCCCTCTTTTTCCTTGCAATTATATATATATATATATATATTTTTTTTTTATCCTCACCCGAGGACATTTTTGCATTTATTGTCAGATAGAGTGGGAGGGAGAGAGGGAGGAAGAGAGAGAGAGAAACATCGATGTGAGAGAGACACATTGAGTGGTTGCCACCCACACAACCCCAACCGGGGCTGGGGACAAACTGCAACCAAGGTACGTGCTCTTAGCGGGAATCGAACCCAGGACTCTGGTCCGCAGGCCAACATTCTAACTGCTGAGCCAAACTGGCCAGGGCTCCTTGCAAATTATTTATTGAAGAAAACTTTTGTCTTATAGAGTTGCCCACTTTGGATCTTGCTTATTATATCCCCAGAGCATACTTCGACATATTATTCTGTATTCTATATTTAAAAAAAAATAAATTAGTGCTTGGATATAGAGCTTTTGCCAGATTCAGATTTTATTTATTTTATTTAAATTTTGGCAAGACTACTTTATAGACATTGCTCTGTTCCTTCATGCGACAAAAATGTAGTTGTCTTTCTTTTGGAGATGTTAGAAGCAGTTGACATGTTCTTTTACTGCCTTCTGGTTAATGACTTGAACAAGAATTTCTCCAGAAATGGCCCAGCTGAGTGGTAGTCTGTAATTAGGTTTAAAGTTACTAGTCAATGCCTAACTGGTTTCCAAACCAGTTGTTCTTAATGTTGCAGCTTCACATCCTTGTTCAACTTGTTCGTCCATCTGTTGGACGTGTGATGGTGTTTCACTGGTTTTTACGTTCACAGTAACGGAGAAGGGTAAAGGAAATTCAGCGTAAAAGTTTTACATGACCAAGGACATTTCTCATGATCCAATCTGAGTTGGTTTAAAGAGGACATATGGAAGAAAGAATTAAATCCAGATGTTGCCTGCTCCTTGTAACTTCATAAAACAGGACTTAATACTGGTGTTCCCTCCCCACCCCTAAAATTGGAGTATGTATTTCTTTTTCATTTTATGTATGCTTTCTGGAATTTCTAATTGGAATTCCATTTCAGCTATTCCTGAAAGAACTTTCACACACCATCGTTTTGATAACTAATATATTTTCCTCCATTTAGGTTAAAGTGAATAAACCTACAGAAGGATAGCTCCCACTTTGTAGCATGGAGGAGATATTATATCAAGTAGTTGATACACTGAAAAGCTATCATTTTCATGGAATGGGAAAAATAAGATTAAGGTGGCAAACCAAGATGAAGTTTCTTTGTTCATGTAGTTACTCCAATGGCAAAGTTAAAAGTCGTGTAATGTAGAAGGGTTAGTTCATTCTGCCTTTGGTGAAAGGAGTTACAAGGCTGGCTGATACCATGACAAACTCAAACTTTAAGAGATCTAGTTTAATTTTGGATTGTCCTCCATTTGAAGAAGTCTGGCTGTAGCTCACTAACTGTATAGGAAAGATTGTGGGGACAGAGAGCAAGCCAGTCCTTTAATACTGTTTGGGCCCTGGCTGGTTTGGCTCAGCCGTTAGAGTGTCGGCCCACACGGTCAAGAGTTCGATTCCTGGTCAAGGGCACGTACCTCGGTTGTGGGGTTGATCCCCAGCCTCAGCTGGGCTCCTGTGGGAGGCAACCAATTGATGTGTCTCTTTCTCTTTCCCTCCCTTCCTTCCACTCTCTCTAAAAAAATCAATGGAAAAATATCCTTGGGTGAGGATTAACAAAAACAAAATAAATAAACAAACAAACAAACAAATAAATAATACTGTTTGGGTACTCCTCCATAAATGTCTTCATTTATTGATTGGTTGATTTTGAGATGATTTGCAATTTGTTCTTATTAAGGGATATGTGTGGGATTGTTTAATATGTTACCAGTTCGGCAGGATATACGCTTTGAAACTGATGTAAATCCTTAAGTAAATGAATAAAGCTCCTAAGTTGGAATTTCAAGTGCTAGAGATCACAGCTGGTTTGCTGTTTGGGACTCTTTGTCACACTGGCTGAATGAGGCTGACCAGAAAATACCTTTTCCTTCAATACCGGCTGCCTTCTTGGGAGGAAAGCTAGGGCAGAGGGTAGAGCTTTATTTCTAGGTCAACAACTGCCAAGATTGATCCCAAACGACTTCATGACCAGGGCTTTAAGTAGCGGTGGTGTTTGGAAATGCATAGGGGCATTTTTTTTTTTTTTTTAAATGGCCCCAGGAGTGGTGGTAATGGGTATTATTGGCATTTAGTGCTTGGTAAGAAGAATCTAGGAAACTATAATTGTGCAAAGGAGAGTTTAGTGACCTTGGAATTTGCTTTAAGATGTAAAAGAAATTCATTATCCTCAAATCAGTTTATAAATTCAATGCGATCCCAATAAAAATATCAACTGGGAGTTTTAAAAGTGAAATTTAAGCTAATTTAAATTTTATTTGTAATAGTAAATGTGTAAGATGGACAAGAAGTTTTTGGAAAGGAGCAATTGCCTTGCAATTTATCAAATCGTCTTATAAAATAATAGTAATCAAGACAGATGGTTCTTGGTGGAAGAATAAATAAATAGCTTGATAGATCATGGAGGAGAGTGTTCAAAGATATGTATGATAAACTATGACAAAGACAGAATTTTAAATCAGTGAGGAAAGGACAAATTATTCATTCAATAAACAGTATTGAGTCACTTGGTTACGCATTTGGAAAATCAGTAAGGTTAGATCCCTACCGCACACCACATAGTAAAGAAATTCTTGATCGATTCGATCAGCGCTTCCTGACCAGTGTGCTCTGCACTGGTTGAGTATAAATGCCTTACAAGTGTCTCGAGTTATTACTGATCCTTTCAACAGTTAAGGTACAACTGGTACTGTCAGAATTCCTCGCCATGAAAGACATTGCTATCTTTCAGTCATTCGTGAGCACAATTGCTCATGTACGCCAGTTTGCTAATTTGTAATATTGTAATTTTTAATGTTTTAACAACTTTAAAAAGGTTAGGCTTACCTTAAAAAGCAAAACAAATGAACTATAAATATTAAAACTTCTTATCAGTGTCAAGAATAGGACTACCCTGCATTCCTCAGGCCCTTCTGCAACAGTCTGCTCATAAACCTAACCACTTTTAATCCTTGGGTAGAGAGGCCCATGGCAAGATAAGAAAATTCTCTCTCTCTCTCTCTCTCTCTCTCTCTCTCTCTCTCTCTCTCTCTCTCTCACACACACACACACACACACACATACACACACATGAAGCATTAGATTAAGTGTCTAAATGAAAATATATTAAAAATATTTAAGTATTTCATTTTTGGGCCAAGATGGAATAACAGGAGCTAGATTTACCCTCCTCTCTGAAACAACTAAAAACCAACAAAATAAATGAAATAAAAGTTATCAAGATATTGCAGCCTGGCCTATGTGGCTCAGTGAATTGAGTGTTGGCCCATGCACCAAGAGGTTGCTGGTTCAGTTCCCAGTCAGGGCACACATGCCAGGGTTTTGGGCTCAATCCCCAGTAGGGGGTGTGCAGGAGGCAGCTGATCAATGTTTCTCTCTCATCAATATTTCTCTCTCTCTTTTCTTTTCCCTTCCTCTCTCTAAAATCAATAAAAACATATACGTGTGTGTGTGTGTGTGTGTGTGTGTGTGTGTGTGTGTGTGTATATATATATTAGGTGGACCGGAAAGAAATGTCATTAAAGTAATGACATGTTAAGGGCGGAAGTGGAAGCAAATCCGTGTCAGACAATCGAGGAACTGTCAAACACTCTTAACCAACCTTGGTCAACCATCCAAGAACATTTGCAGCAGATTGGTAAAGTAAGCAGAGCAGGTGTTTGGGTCCCACATAATCTGTCCGAAGAAAACAAAGCTAACCGGTCCACCACATGCAACTTATTGCATCAGCGGCACCATACAGAAGCGTTTTTTGATCGCTTGATCACTGGAGATGAAAAATGGGTCCTCTATGATAATCCGAAACGCAAAAGGCGGTGGCTCTCTCCGAAGGAATCGCCATGAAGTACAGCTAAGCCAGGTTTACACCCCAAAAAGGCACTTTTGTGTGTTTGGTGGAGTATTTGCGGGGTCGTTCATTTTGAAGTGCTGAAACCTGGACAAACTGAATGCAGACCTGTACTGTGAACAATTGGATCGAGTAAATCAATCTTTAATTGAAAAGTGCCCAGCGATTGTCACCAGAAAAGGTATTATTCTGCAGCACGATAATGCAAGACCGCACTGCGCAAGATGAACCCTGGAAAAAATTAATGAATTGCGGTGGGAGGTATTGCCTCATCCACCATACTCACCCGATATTGCGCCATCAGATTTCCATTTATTTCGATCGCTACAACATTTTCTAAGTGGCAAAAAATTTGAAAATTTGGATGATGTCCAAAATGCCATCTCCAGATATTTCGCTCAAAAACCAATTGATTTTTATCGATCCAGCATTGAAAATTTGCACGCTAGATGGCAAAAGGTTGTTGATAATGAGGGTGATTACATCATTGATTAAAAATAAAAACTTGTTAAATATTTATCTGTTTTAATTTAATGTAAAAAAATGACATTACTTTCCGATATATATATGACATTGTACGTTAGGTAAGAATGGGAAGCAAATGAAGTGAGCCTCAGGATTGTCCAGCTACTGCCTGGAAAAAGTTTTAAGGTTATGGTGAATGGAGCGGGAACCTAACTAAGCAGACTCTGGCAGTTTCCTTGAGTTGAGTAGATGGAATCAGGAGTCCAGAGAATCCAAGGCAACTGGACCTCACAGGACAGTGTGTCAGAGAGGAGTGGGTAGTGCAGAGAGAGATCTCCTGAGATCTGTAGAGGATCCCACTCAAGTATTCCGTTGACTACTGTTCAGTGTGTGTGCAGGAGCAAACTGCCCCTGGTGGGGGAGAAACCACCAGAAAGGGCTATGGAGAAGGGCCAAGAGCTCACAGAGAGCCTGAGGTAGTGCCTACTTACAACAGCCAGGTGCAAAACCTTGTAATCCACAGGACAGTGGATAATGTACATAGAAAGATCTTGTCTCGTTAGTGTAGAAAAACTAGCCTTCTAAACATTTTTCTAGTCTTGTCTATCAGAGCTTAAAGCAAGATCTGAGAAGATCAAACAGTTTCCAAGTAACTTGATCACAGCACAGAACAAAGCTCAAATATTTTTCGTAGTACAAAACTATCTGGTACCCCAAAGAAGAAACATTTCAATGTCTGACACCCAGTAAAAAACCTACCAGGCGTACAAAGAAACAGGATAATAAATCCTATAGTGAGGAGAAAAGAAGTCACTTAATATTGATCCAGAAATGAAATAGATGAAATTCACAGGCAAGGACATTAAATGTATTATTATAACTGCATTCCATAAGTTCAATAAGCTAGAAGAAATATTGGACATGTTAAGTGTAGACATGGAAGGTATTTTAAAAAACAAATTAAATTTCTAGAGGTGATGAGATGAGCAATACATTGATTGAGATTAATGGCAGATTAGATATTGCTGAAGAAAAGATCTATAAATCTGGAGATGTAGTAATAGAAACCATTCAAGGTAAAACACTGAGAGAAAAGTGACCAAAGAAAAATAATAACAGGACATCCATGTGAGCTACTGTATAACTTTAATTGGACAAATATATATGCAATTGGAGTTCCCAAAGCAATGGAGAAGGGAGGAAAATATTTAAAGAAATAACAGCCCCCAATTTTCCAAATATAATGAAAACTTTACTTTTTTATTTTTCGTTAATCCTCACCTGAGGATATTTTTTTCCACTGATTTTTAGAGAGAGTGGAAAGGAGGGAGGGAGGGGGTAGAGAGAAAGAAAGAGAGAGACAAAGAGACAAAGAAACATTGATATGAGAGAAACACATCAATTGGTTGCCTCCTGCACACACTCTGACCAGGCCAGGGATTGAACCTGCAACCCAGGTTTGTGCCCTTGATCTGAAATAGAACCCATGACCCTTCAGTGTGTGGGTGGACGTTCTAACCACTGAGCAACACCAGCCAGGGCATTATGAAAACTTAAAAAAATGTTTTCATTGTTTTTTTCAGAGAGAGAGGAAGGGAGAGAGAGCAACATCGATGTGAGAAACATCCATTGACCTCCTCCTGCATGCTCCCTACTGGGGATCGAGCCCACAACCTGGGCATGTGCCCTGACCAGGAATTGAACCGGTGACCTCTCAGTCCATGGGAGGATGCTCAATCCACTGAGCCACACCGGCTGAGAGCATTATGAAAACTTGAAACCTACAGATTCAGGAAGCTCAATGCATCCGATACACAGAAAACATGAAGAAAACTGTACCAGGACATCGTATAACCAAATTTCTTAAAACCAGCAAGAAAGAGAAATCTTAAACCCAAGAAAATACATATCGACACACATACTCAAAATTTGCAAGAAATTTTGTCTCATTTATGAACCCCAGGTTAAGAATGCCTTAATTTAGATCAAGAAGAGGAAGACATGAGGACAAGCTCACGGTGAGGGATAGGTTACAAGCCATCCATAAAACTCCCTTTATGGTGAGAATCTTGGGACCATGTTTCCATGTGTGATTCCAGGACTGTGGAGTCACAGTATGGATGGAGCTCCTTTGTTGACAACTGTTTAACGTTTTTCTCATTTGAGAAAGGAGTGGATGAGTTTGTAGGCTACTTGGCAAATATGCCTCCTGTGGGGGTTCAACATTCACCATGATAAAGCAATTTGGATTCTTGATATGGTTGACTGGATGTATAATGAGCACAAAAGATACGATTCTTATTTTTGTTCAGCCATTTTAGGACCAAACACTGCTGGAAGGATCAACTTTCCTCTTGATAACTTCACCCCCATAAACACCAATGGTATGATTTATTCTTGGAGGAAATACAATTTTGGGGCACTAGAGGTCTCCACCTTACCATACAACAAATGATATCTCTGGAAAACCTTAAAGGAACAATTTCCATGGCAACAATGAGTGGCTGTCTTGTCCCTGGGGGGTCGGAGGGAGGGGTTGAGGAGAGGGTAATCTGTGTGCCGCTGGTGGTGGGGGCAGTTGTTTCTGTGGGTAGTTTCTCATGAGTAGATGTCATCTGTTGGTGTTTTGAAATACTGACTAAATTTGAGTAGGCTTTGCTGGACTTAGATTTTCCACTTGTTTTTCAGATTTACATCTTTCGTTGGCCACCCCAAGGTTTTTAAAGCCTGCAACACTGGAAAAAACCCCATAAATATGTGGTCAATACTACAAGTGCTTGCAGAGAGATTCTCTTCCCCTTTGGATTTTTAAGCTGACTTTTTCCAAACAACATCCCAGTTTTTAAACATGCCACTGTGTGCATTTTAAGGTAGCACGTGTGAATTCAAAGAACCTATGGGTTTGTAATAAAAGAAAGGAAAAGATGCACCCACAAAATCTGTGAGGCAGAATCAGACTCTGAGTATTAAAATGTTCAGACTGCTAAAATTTCTTGGTATTTGTCCCTTGCCAGAGGGTGCTGCTGAACTGCTGAGAACTGGCAGGAAGGCTGTCTGCTGTCGGGGCAAATCCCCAGGCACTCCTCCCTCTCAGATCAGGCAGGGTGCTCTGACTTCCTCAAGGAGGCAGGAAGCAAAGCTGAGCCTGGTTGCTCCTTCTTGTTGCCATCTTTTCCTTCTCTCCTCTCTCAGTCCTGGTGGGATGCTACAGTCAGGGGAAAGGAAATCTGTCTGCTGCTCCTTTCGGAATGCTCCCCGACCCTCACCCACACTTGGCACTCAGTTCAGAAGCCATCAGTGCCCCCTCCATCCACACTCTGATGGATACTTACAGAATCATAGAGGTTTGGGGGAGTATTGGTGACAGATTCCATTAAACTAGAATAGAATGCTTGAACCCCCTCTGAATGCCTCTGACAAAGTGGTCATATATTCTGTGCTTGATTAGTTCCAGCTCCAGGCAACTTCCTACCTCCCAGGGAGCCTGTCTGTCTGTCTGTCTATCTATCTATCTATCTATCTATCTATCTATCTATCTATCTATCTATCTATCTACCTATCTATCTATCATCATCATCATCTCTTTCCTTTTCTCCCTCTTTTTACATATATGTGTGTGTGTGTGTGTGTTAAATATGTGTTTAAAGTAATAAATGCACATAATTTTAAATGCCTTAGCTGTTTCTCCTTAATATATCTCAAGTAGATTTGTGTAGTGCTTTTCATGATTTAAAAATGTTGAGATTATGTTTTGGTTTCCTATTAATAAAGATGAGAATTTATTTTACCTACTCCCCTATACACATACCCTCTGCTCTCCCCATATTCTTCTAATCAGGTTATAACTCTCAATTTGATTAATTTTGTATTTACATAATTATTGGCATGTGACTTTTACTCACAGTGGATCTATGTCATATATTATGATTACCTTTGCTTTTTAAAATTTATTTAAAAATTTTTCAATTACAATTGACATTCAATACTATTTAAAAAAAATTTTTTTCTTTATTGATTTGAGAGAGAAAGGAAGGGAGAGGGTAAGAGAGATAGAAACATCGATGACAGAGAACATCGACTGGCCGCCTCCTGCATGCCCCTCACCGGGGATCGGGCCCACAACCTGGGCATGTGCCCTGACCGGGAATCAAACCGGCGACCTCTTGGTACATGGGTCGACGCTCAACCCCTGAGCCACACCAGCCGGGCTCAATACTATTTTATATTAGTTTCAGTTGTACAGCATAGTAGTTAGACTTTTATATAATTTATGAAGTGATCCCCCAATAAATCTGGTACCCACCCAGTACCATATGTAGTTATAATATTAAAATATTATTGACTATTACTTTTGCATTTCTGAACAAAATTTTATTTTATCTAGAATTAAATACTTTTCTTGTTTATTAATCAGCTTGGTTTTCTGTGTATCTATTACTAATTCACCCTCAAATCTCAGACACAACTGAAATCTCTTCTAATACATTTACACACAGCAGATACTCCCATCTGTATGTTGGTTTTTACCCCTCAGGGAGAACCTTCTCTGTCATCCTGGTATAGTCTGAACTGATTGCTCTCCAGGGCTACACTACATAGCTGCTGTCTTGCTACTTCTTTTTATAATTATTCTGGGAATTCCTTTTGCTTCATTCATTCTTCATTTGGATCCTCTATTTCCAAGTTCCGATGTCTTTTTCTTGCTTAAGTCCCCTCTACCCCTCCGTGTAAGCCCCTGTCCCCCCATACACCATTGCTTGGTGATGTCTTTATTATATCCTAGCACCTGAATAATAGTTTGGATTAATGATGGAATTTATGTTGAAATATGTTTTATCTCAGGGTTTTGAAGACATTGTTCCATTGTCTTATAGCTTTCAGTGTTACTATGAATAGTTGCATATCATTCTGTTCCCTGACCCACTGTATGTGGCCTCTTTTTCTTCATGGAAGGTTTTTTGGATCAATTTCTCTCTCGTGTGCACATTTCAAGTTACCAGTATTCTAAAATTTCTTTATTATGTGCTTTGATGGAGATCTTTTTTATTTTTATTTTTATTTTATTTTATTTTATTTTTTATTAATTTATTTTTGTTACAGATGTTTCTCCTTTTTTCCCCATTGACACCCTCCTCCCCATCCCCCCACCCCATCCCCAGCTTTGTTGTCCAGGTCCATCAGTTATGCATACATGCGTATAAGTTCTGTGGTTTATCTCTTCCCTCCCCCCCCACCCCCTCTTCTGAGGGTTGTCAGTCTGTACCCTACTTTCACATCTTATGCAGCTGTAAGAAAGAAAGATCTCTTATCCTTTGAGATGACATGGAGGGACCTCGAGAGTATTATCCTAAGCGAAACAAACCAAGCAGAGAAAGAAAAATATCACATGATCTCACTCATTTGTGGAATATAATAAACATAACAGGATGGAGATCTTTTTTAAAATTAACTTTACTGGGCATCAAAATAGTCTGTTCAAACTCCTATTTAAACCCCCCTTTAAAACTCCTATTATGTGGGCATTGAATCTCAGGATTGAAACTTTATCTTTTTTTCTAACATTTTCTAGTTTTCCTTTTGATCTATTTTCTGAGAGATTTCTTTATCGTTATTTTATAAACTATTTGTTTTTTTAAAAATTTCTCTTATCATTTTTTGAAATTTCCCAAATAATTTTTTCTCCCCTGATTTTTAAATAATATGGAAGCAATATTTTATTTGGTGTCTGAAGATTATAATTATTGTTGTGGTTGTTACTATTTAGTTTTCTTCTATTCCTCATATTTTCTCTGTTGTCTTTGTTTTCTCTCAGTCCTCCCACCCCCCAAGTTATTTTCATTTCTGTCTTTTAGGTTAGATAGAGCTTTTCTTCAAGTGCTTGGTAATTCTTAGTTATCTGTTTACAGATAACTTTCTCCAATGTTTTGGAGAAAGACATTAAAATTATGGCTGGGTCTATTGACTTTTTCTCCTGGGCTGATCAGTGTCCTCAGAAAGAAACCCTATCATTTCCAGCTATGGGAGAAATAATTATTCTGGAACTGAAGTGAGGGAAGGTGACTGGGGTGGGGGAAGGTCTCCCCATTCAGTATATGGACTTTGACTTAATCTCTCACCTTTTGATATAATGACTTAACCCCACTCTCCATGGAGGGTCCTTGAGTCCAGATCTTTCCAAGGGAGCAAATCTCTTCTCTTCAGTTGGGTGCTAGTTTCAGCAGTATCTTGGCTGAATGGAGAAGGTAACTCCAGAAGGTCTAACTGCTGTTGTACCCTCATCGTCAGCTCCACTTTACACTGTCGCCTTCTAGGATATTTTGCACAATTGAAATTTCCGTTTATTTCTGACATTCTATGGAATAAATAGGCCTCAGGTTAAGGATTTATCTCCTCACTGGGCCAAGTCTTCTTCAATTGCTTTCTAGCTTCCAAAATTTTGTTAATAGCTCTCATTTCCATAATTTCTTTTCTTGTTCCCTTCATTGTTTTAAGTAATATATCTTTCTTTGTTCTTTTTTGCAATTTTTATTAATTTATTTTTGTTGCATATGTTTCTCCTCCCCCTCCCCCCAGTAATATATCTTCTTTAAAAAATTAAGTGAGGTTGGGAAGGAAGTGGATGAAATGCTGTGTTCGCTGCACTGTGTTTCTTTAGTCCCTCTGACAACATGATAGCTAGAAGAGTCATTTTTGTTTTAGTTGAGATATAAGTCACGTGTCTTTCTTATGTTAATGACAGCTGCTATCGTTTTGCTGGTGCCAGTCTGCTGTTTTCAAGCTCATTGAAACAAGTGTAATTCCTCTTTCACACTATCATAGCCTTCAAGCATTTGTCCACAGGACAAAAGCTGCTCTTTCCCTTCTCTGGAATGTCTTCTCTTCTCCAAGACAAACATCTCCAGTTCTTTTGACTGTTCTGATATGACGTAATTTGGTTTTCCTCTATCATTTTGATAACCTTCCTCTCAATTAGCTTCAGTTCTTTGAGGTCCCTCTTAAAATGTAGCACTTAACCGCCCTGGCCAGTTTGACTCAGCAGTTAGAACGTCGGCCCGCGGACCAATGAGTCACGGGTTCGATTCCGGTTAAGGGCACGTACCTGGGTTGCGGTTTGTCCCCGGCCCTGGTTGGGGTTGTGCGGGAGGCAACCTGTCGATGTGTCCCTCTCACGTTGATGTTTCTCTCTCTCTCCTTTCTCTCCCTCTCTCTCCCTCCTACTCTATCTAAAGATAAATAGAAAAATATCCTCAGGTGAGGATTAAAAAAAAATGTAGCACTTAACCTGTTGGCGTGGCCTGATAGTTTCAGAATATGGCATTATTGTTGTTCCTAGATTCTCCACTTTACCCTTAACCCACTACCAGGTCTTTTTTGGGGGAAGCAGAGGCCTTGGTGGGTAAGTCTGGAATGGACTAAATCTTATCAATAGAAACAACACAGTATGCTGTACCACAGCATTCCTCAAATTGAGAAAATAGCAGTGTTATGAAGGTTCTTGCTATACATTTGAAAGTTTTCTGTGTATACATGCTCACACACACACATACACATATATGCATGTTATATTGATCTCATATATATATATATAAAATAGTCACACAGATGACTGCCTTGTAATCAAGTATTATCATGAGGTTTCAGAGCTGCGCTAATCAACATGGTAGCTACTATATACATGGGACTGTTTCTATTTAAAATAAGGTAATTAGCATACAGAAATTAATTTCCCTATCTCAGTCACATTTCCAGTGTGCAACAGCCACATGTGCCTACAGGCTACATTTGGTACAGCATAGGTACATTTTCGTCATTGAAGCAAGTTCTGTTAGGTATTATTGAAAGCCGGAGCGTGTGGCACACACCGCTCGTGACTGTGTTGGCACCAGTGGCGTTGATCTGTCATGTGCTGTAAGAAAGGAGCTCAGGTACACGTAAGCATTTATGACAAATGAAAGTCAAACACATCAAGACACACCACTGATTCTTCTTTGGTAGTTTCAGTGGAGAAAAGCAATGGGTGGACTGAGTCCTCACACCGTGATCGCCTAACCATGATTAAACGCGAAAGCGTGTAGGACCCATTTCTATCAGAGCGGTGGTTTAGTTTCAGTCTCCCAATGTGATCATCACATAAAGTTAAGACTGTTAATTTTATTATTTTTATAGTTTAATTTCCATTAACTTTTTTTGTTGTTGTTAATCCTCACCCAAAGATATTTTTTCCAATTTTTTTTTTTATTTTTTTTTTTTAGATAGAGTGGAAGGGAGGAAGGGAGGAGGAGGGGGAGAGAGAGAGAGAGAGAGAGAAACATCGATATGAGAGAGACACATCAATTGGTTGACTCCTGCATGTGCCCCCACCAGGGCTGGAGAACGAATCCACAACCCAGGTACATGCCATTGACCAGGAATCAAACCCTCAGTCCTTTGGTTCGAGGCCGATTGTCTAACCAGTGGGCAACACCGGCCAGGGCTGCATTAACTTTTTAAGTCATGCCCTTATGCCCTTACTTGGGTTTTATAGCTGTATAAGAGCAATAAGATATATTTTGCTTATTCATATTTAAGTTTGATCCCCTCCTTTGGTGATCAGATAGAATTATTTTTGCTATAACAGAGGTCTCTAAATTATTTCTGTTGAGATACATCAGTGTAATAACAATACTGATATGATATGATTGTCCATTAAGTGGTCTTCTAAGTGCTTTGCATGTATTCTTTCGTTCCGGTCTCATAATTCCCCGATGAGGTTGGCACTGTTACTGTCATTCTAGAAACGAGGGGGCTGAGGCACAGAGGGTTTAAGTGACTGGCCCAGGGTTATGCACCAGGTGGTGAAGCTGGGAAGTGACTGGCCAGCCTGACTCCAGCACCCACTTGCTCAGCCGGCATGCTGTTTGCCTACCTGCACAGTGGTAAGGAGTATGGGCGCTGGAATGAAACAGCTCTTCTTCAAGATTCTGGGCAGGAGCTCTAACCCGTCTAACCCTCAAGGTCCTTATTTTAAGACGAGGTGATCATGCTGTCCTCAGAGGGTTGTTCTGGGCATAAGTGAAGTAACACACATAAAGCACCTCATACAGTGCCTGGTACTTGGCAGAACTTTTCCATAAGGAAGTTTCCTACTTTGCACTTGCCAGATGGGGGCTGGCCCAGTAACTACGTCAGTTAAGGAAGTGAATGCATTCTAACGATGTCTTATTTTTCAGTGTACATAAGTAAAATTAAGTAGTTTTATTGGAACACGGTTACATTCATTCATTTACATATTGTCTCTCATTTCTTTCCTGCGACAACGGCAGAGTTGAGAGGTTGTGACAGAGACTGCAGAGCCCACAAAGCCTAAAGTATTTATCCTCTGGCCATTTACAGGCAAAGGTTCCTCACCCTGGCTTAGGTGACTCTCTTTCATTCCCTGGGGAAGGGTCCACGTCCCCGGACTTATTGCTGCCTGCATGATTCTGGAACAAAATCAGGGTGTTGTTAACAGAACCTGGGGTGATGATGGCTGTTGGGAGGCACACACAGTATGGGTTTATTGGGAGTATTATTGTAGCTAATTTGTGTCTCTGCTGCTGACCCTCCCCACTCTTCCCTAAGAAATCATTTTGTATGTAGTGATGGTTTATTGCCAAAGCTTCATCAGCAATAGAAGTAATATAGAAGACAGGGAACTGAGAGGCAGGAAATGGATTTCCTGACAGGGGTATTCATGTCCTGTCTCCCTGGGGGATATCACCCCACCCCCCAGACAGTTCCCCTGTGGGGGTTGCTTCCACCCCTCTGAGGGTGCTCTCCTGACAGTGAGCTGAGAGCCACACAGAAACAACTTTGAAGGATGCCGGCTCCATCCCGAACGCCTTTGGGCTTTGGTTGTTTGGGCCTGTTCTTAGCTACTGTTGTTTTAAAAGACAAAATGAGAAGGGAAGCATCCCTGACCACGGTCAACTGTGTGGTAGCAGAGGCCTCATGCAGGAGGCTGGAGCATCAGCTGGGCCTTCGGGAGTGGGTTGGTTTGGGGTTGTTTACCCCAAAAGATGTAGGAGGACCTCTCAGGCTGGTAGGAGAGGATGAGTCAAAGTTCTTGGATAGGAGCACACATCAGGTATGTAGGGAACAATGAGTCAACTAGTCTGATGTTTATAACTGCAGAGTGTGTTTTGTAATAGTTCAGTTAATTTCTCTCTCTCTCTCTCTCTCTCTCTCACACACACACACACACACACACGAGACACACTCAGGACTCTTTGGGCTCAGGGCTGAGGATACACAGAGAAACAGGCAGTCAGGACTATTGTGGGCCCTCATGGAGACTGGACGGGTGTCACCGAGGGAATGAATGCGTCCAGCAACTTCCGTCCCGGCCTGGCTTTCGGACTGGGGCGTGCTCCCACCTCTGCCAGGATGGCTTCCTGAGTTAGAGGACCAAAACAGGGCTCACCTGAGGGTTGCCCACAACACTAACTTCCCAGCAGCTCTGCGGACCTTTCAGTAGTAACTCCAGGTTGTTAGAGCAACTCTAGTGTCCTCAGAATTGGTTAGTTCCTGGTCACTATCCTAGGGGTTCCTGATTATGCTGACAGACTGTGCTATCACGGCTTCCATGATTGCTCTCTACCTCCTGGCTTCTGCTATTCCTCTCTTCTGCCTTGTGGCCTCTGTTTCGATGACTTCTCTCTTTGTCAGCTGCTTTCCGCCTCTTCCTAAAATTCCCCAAGAGAAAGAATCTAATACCATAGTTCAGTTAATCACTGCTGGACAAAGCACTTACCACCAGGCCTTCTCATCAACTAGTTCCATACATTGATCGATGACCATAGTTACGTGCTTACCCACAGTTGAATTCATTCATTCAACAAAATTTATTGAACACCTGCCAGGGTGGTGGGATTGGTGAGAAAAGGCAGGCGATGTATGCATCGGAAGTCTCTCATGGATACGGTGGCACCAAGAGCAGCGTAATCTCGGCTCCAATAAGTGTCTGTGTGTAAACGAGCAGAGCTCTCAGGGCAGCACAAAACAAAATAAAGTCTTTACTTTGCCTACTGTCCATTCAAACCTGTTCTGTGGCATTAGTTCTTCCAACCTTGCGATCTCATGGGTTCCAAGACTTTTCTGGTGATTGAAAATATCCTCACTTCTACTTTCCCCTCAAGTCTCATTCCAGTAACTTACATGTTCAGTGCCATGGAATAATCCAACGTCCATCTAGAGTAGTTCTTCTCCTCTCTCCAGTTCAATTAGGCTGCATGCTGTGGTCAGCTTCTTTGTGATTTCTTGCTTCTCGATGCTTTAGTCTTTTTCTCTGGCTTGATAACCATGGTTTCTGCTCTTCTGTACTTTCTCCCATGTTGGGAGAGGAGAGGTCAAGAGTAAAGGGAGGTGGGAGAGTCTTCCTTGATTTGCACCATTGTGAATGGATTTTGGCATTTGCTGGGCCTTGTAGGTGATTAAAGCTGACGCTTTGTCTCATAGGGGCTTTTCCTGGGTCCATCCCAGACAGATGTTCTGAATACTGAGATCTCTGTTTGCACTTGTATACATGTTCAAAGGCGTCTGTCTTCTGGTTGATGGTGTTTGACTTCTTCCTCTACATTTGAGCATTTGTGGGCATAACCCCAGCAGAGTAGCTGCACCAGGTAGTCTTGCTAACAGGCTCTGAGAAAACCCTGGGTAGCCCTCTCAACGGCCTATATCTTGTACACTGGAAGTACGCATGCCTCTTCCTTTGTCTGTATGTGCAGTAAAAGGTCCATTAGAACAGTCAAACTCTCAGTTCATATTTTCCTAAAAAACTCTGATCTTTCTTTTTCCAATACCTTTGACTGGGCCCCCAAGGAAAAGTTCTCATTTCTACTGGTGAGATTGAGTCTAGGTGGAAGTACAGTGTGGGAGGGAACCAGGGGTGGTGGTGAGATGGCCAGGCTTCCATGAGATTGTCTCCTAGAAATGGAGCAGGGAAGGCCAGGTGTGAACCGGAACTGGATGAGTCCATTTAAAACTGTAAATGACAGGATATAACACAGTTGGACAGATGCAGCAGGAATGCTACAGTCTGGAATGAAGCAGGATCTGATGTTAAGAGACCCAGGTTCAAATCTCCAGAGTAACTTTCTAGTGTGACTTGCGATAAGTCACCATGTCCCAGAGCCTCCCTCCTCATCTATGAAGTAGGTATATTAGTAAGCAATTTCAGGGGCTCCTGTAAGAACAGAGTGATATGTGTAACTCCTTTGTACACTCTAATATACAGAGCAAACATTAATTTGTTAGTCAACAACAAATTTACACAGGCAACCTTTATTAAAAGCCAGTTATGAATAAACACTGTTTTGGGTACCGTGGAGGGGATACACATTTGGATGTTATTATTTCTAAGAGCCAACTCTTCAAAATGTCTCCTGCTGGGGGTCCTGGTGGGGGTCTCCAGGCAGCATGAAAACACTAGATGCCTGGGCATGGGGTGTGTAGGGACCCAGAACGAGGGAGAGCAGTGCTGAGAGGAAAAGAGGGGGCCTGAGGCCAGTCTCAGGTCTGCAAAGGGTGGAATCAATGAGTGTCTGTGTGTGTGGAAAGTATTGCTCATCGACCTTTGCAGCTTCTCAGATTAGAACCAGAAAATGTTTGTGCTAGAAGGGACCTTAGATATTATCTTCTCTGACCCCCTTATTTGGAGTCCCCCAAAGATTAAATCACTTGTTCAAGGTTTCATGGTGAATGAGAAGCAGAGCCGGTTCAGAACAAAGGACCCGGACATTTCTGATCCTCTGCTGTAGCCTTTCCCTTCACTCAGCTGCTCCCTGGCCCTCGCCGTTCTCTTCCTCCTTCAAGTGGGCGCATCTGATAGACACCTGTGCGCATTTTCACCTGGAGCAAGGAAAGGGGAAGCAATCCTATGGAGACCCGCAGACTTGATGTTATTTTCAGGACAAGGTACCCTAACATCTGAATCGATGCTTTTGAAGACAGGCACCTATTTCCAGTGCGTTTGATGAGGCTCTCAGTGTTCATTTCCGCAGCATGTCAATGAAAAAACAATCACAATAGCCTCAAACTAGTCACGATAATATCACAGCACGTCTGTCAGACTGTCAACTTGCCTTTATAATTGCCTCGAGGGAGCACGGATGCTTCGCCGTTTGGCCCACTGCACTATTTCCTTTCCCTTGTCAGGCTTCTCATGTCTGGAACAGCCCAGTTCACGCGCATCTGTAGATTGCGCTCCACTGAGGCCATTGGGGTGTCAAAAGTGAAAAAATAAACAGCAAGAAAACAGAGCAGTCCACCACAGGTGTAGCTTCATACTCATGTTTCATCTGAAGTTTGAGATGCTAACTTTACCAGGGTCTTTTCTCCTAACCACCTTTTCAGGTTTTGACCCCCGACAGCAAAATTAACATCGCTTCCTCCACGTACTCTTTCCCAAGCCCAGGCTCAGACAAATCACACACAGCTTCCCGCCTCACTCCACCTTCCTGGCCGAGGAGCCGTCACCGAGCCAGGGATCAACAAGTGTGCTCTTGTGTCCCCTTACTATCCTGAAATGAAGCAACAGGTAAATAAGCTACCCCCATACAGACTTGCTTGTTTCCTCCAGTTTGAGGGTGTTACTTTGTCTTGGCAACTTATTTCACCCTTGATTATTTCCCTCCCTGTTTTACCATATTCAAGAGCGGTCTGATTTAGAAGTGCGCTACTCTGGACCTTATTTTAAGTAAGATGAGGTCAGTCACCAGCAGCAGGGGTGTACGCTCTGTCATTCCCTCCATGACACAGCGAGCAGAAGCCATGCCTGTAAGACGATGCTACGTCACCTCCGTTTTATAACTTGCTCTGCTCTCTGAGGAATCATTGTGCCCCCTTGTCTGGCCTGGAAGGAATGGGAAGGCAAGTGGTCTACATGTGTTCTCATTGCTGCAGCCTCTGTAAATAGGTGGCCTTGTGAAGATGACGGGTAGGAAGCTGTGAGGGAGGAGAGTGACGCCGCAGCTAGACACCTGCCCGCCGCCCTGCCTTTGCCACGGCGCAGTGATGACAGCTCTTCTGCATGCTGTGAAGGCGGGCTGGCTGAGAAGGTGGGCTACAATGTGACCCCCGTGGGGAAAGAATATGTACAGTTTTGTTTCAAAAGAGAGAGAGAACTAGGAAAAGCATGCTGTTGGGATAAAAGTTGGAGCTTTGCAGTTAGAGAGACCTAGGATCAAATCTGCCTTTTATTACTAGCCGTGTGACTTTGAGCTGTAAAATGGGGCACTGAAATGGGAATGTAATTTTAATGCCCAACTCAAGGGGGTTATTGTGTATATCTGCTTCCCTTCTGACACATAGATGCTTCAAAAGTGTTGGGTTTTCTTCCTCTACTTTCCAAAGCTCTGCTCTGGAAAGTTTTGAATCCTTACCTTGCTCTATGTTGTTGAAGAAGCCATAGTCATGAAGACCCCACACAAGGAGCTCAAGGATGGGCTTCTCCCTCATTCACTGTCTAGCTGGGACTTCAGGGATGCCACTTGTCCTCCAGAAGCTTCTATTTCCTCCAAATGCAGGCTGAAGGATTTGTATAGCTGAGTGTCCTCCAGTTCTGAGATTCGGTGAAGCATGACCTTTATTATTTTAGGAGACCATGGCCATCTGCCCTCATGGGAAGATGATAGAGGGTGGAGAGAAGAAAGTGAGGCCCAGTGGTCAAAGCTAGACAAGTTCCACCTCTGGAAATGAAAATCTGCATAAAATTAACAAAACACTTTCATCCCATTTTTAAATAAGACCATCATACACTGCTACAAATAGACTCTATAATTATATACAATTTTTTTAAGATATGTTTTTATTGATTTTTTAGAGAGAGAGGAAGGGAGAGAGAGATAGAAACATCGATTGGCCGCCTCCTGCATGCCACCTACTGGGGATCAAGCCTGCTACCCGGCCATGTGCCCTGACCGGGAATTGAACCAGGACCTCTCAGTTCATGGGACGATGCTCAATCCACTGAGCCATACCGGCCCAGCTATACAACTGTTTTAAATATGCTTTTGTCACAAAAGCTGTGACATGAAATGAACAAAAACTAATATGAACAAATTTATTCTCAGAGTTCCCACACACTTCTGAAGGGAAGGTGTGTAAGATTGACAGTAACCTAAGATGTGGCTGTCAGGAAAAAGGAGAGCTTCCTTTAAAAGAAATGGTGGGTTTGTGACCTAGACACTGAGTTTGTGAGCATGAGATTAGAGGTCTTACCACTTTCCTGCTTCAAAGGGAACCACAGTTTTTCTGAAAAGGCTAAGGATACTTCGTTGACCAAAAATAAAACCAGCCTCAAGTCCATTCTAAAAATCAGTGAAACAAATACACTAACATGTTGGAAACTTCTTGGAGGTCCCCTTTTGACTGATTGGCCAGCCCAGTCATGGAATGCTCCTGGGAGGAGTGGGTACTTCCTTTTTTGCTTCCCCTAGTGGTGGAAGTGGGGGCCTCTTCTGGGGCAGAGATAGGTTTCTGGACTCTTCTCATGCAGAGGTCTGGCCACTGTGGTCTTCCCATCAAGGAGCAGCAGAAAGCTCTTTGTGAACAGTCTGCCTGGAGCACAGGGCCTCAGCCCACACATGGGCGGGGGGAGGCCAAGGAACTGGGAGAGTCAGGTGCTTGAACTTCAATTAATCTCAGGTACTCTGTCACTCCATCTTCTTGGTCAATGCTTTTCTCCTCTTAGCACCTCCCATCTGTAAAAGCTGAATCAGCCTTTCTGTGGTCGATGCCTCAGGGGGCTGCTGGTGAAAAGGGGCTTAGGAATACACGTGCTCCTTCATTCATGACGCGGAAACTCACACAATAAGCAGCCCTACGAACATGTACACGGTGGGTTTAACAAGTGGGGATTATTTACCTTATTGTATTTATATTTTCATCTTTTGAAATTAAAAAGAAAAATTTCCCAGCTTTATTGAGGTATGATTGAGAAAAAGTTGTCTATATGTAAGGTGTCTAGTTTGATGTTTTGATCTATGTATACATTGTGAGATTTTTACCACAATCAAACTGATTAATGAATCCATTCCCTCACATACCTACCTTTTTCTTTTGTGGTGAGAATATTTAAGATCTATTCTCAGCAGATTTCAATATATAATACAGTATGTTAAGGATAGTTACCTTGCTGTACATTAGATCCCCAGAACGTATTCATCTTGCATAACTGCACCTTTGTCCCCTTGACCAAGTATCCTCCCATTTCCTCCTCCTCCAGGCCTGTACTTTCTTCATCCCTTTAACCACTAATGGGCGGTTAGGTGTTTCCATATCTGAGCCGTTGCGAACAATGCTGCCGTGAACACGGGGATGCCCATATCCTTTCAAATTAATGTTTTGGATAAATACCCAGCAGTGAGATTATTGGGTTACAGAGTAGTTCTACTTTTAATTTTATGAGGAACCTCCATACTGTTTTCCATAATATCTGTACCAGTTTATATTCCCACCAACAAGTGCACAGGGTTCCCTTTTCTCCACATCCTTGCCTATACATATTTCTTGACTTTAAAAAAAAATATTTTTCCTTTATTGATTTTAGAGAAAGAGATAGAAACATTGATGAGAGAGAACATTGTTTGGCCGCCTCTTGCATGCCCCCCTCTGGGGATTGGACCCACAACCTGGGCATGCGCCCTGACCAGGAATGGAACCGGCGACCTCTTGGTGCATGGGTCGACACTCAACCACTGAGCCACACCAGCTGGGCTCTTGACTTTTTTATAAGAGTCATTCTAATAGGTGTGGGGTGATATCTCATTGCTGATCTCCTCCACCCCAGATGAATCATCTTATATGTAGAAAACTCTGACTGGATCTTTACTCCAGAAAATTCACTTCCACTTTGGCAGAAAACTCTTTTACTTTTATTAAAAAAATTTTTTTTTTTCATTTATGCCTCTGGTGCTTAAGCATTGAGGATTTTGTGTGCTTTTGTTGGTGTAATTTCAGTGACTCCACTGTACCTATGGAATGACGTTCAAACTCTTCATCCAAATGTTTGCAGGACTGGAAAGCCAGCTCTCATAGACTTTTCTGTCTTTAATCTTCTGTCTTTCCCTAGTCCATTGGTATGCTTACTGTCACTTGAAGGCCAAGCCCCATGTGTGCAGTTTTTGCAATTTCGTGGGATGTTGTCACCAGGACAAAAACAGTGGACTCTACCTAAAGGTGAATCTGGCGCCTTGCCTTGAAGATAGTAGAAGCCCATTTGCCTTAGTCAGAACTCAGAGCAAAGGGTGTTCTCCAGAAGGAAACAGCAAGATTAACCCTGAAGACAGCTGCAGGGACCTGCTCAAGGAGCACTGTAACCACTTAAGAAAAAGTTTTTATTCTGTGGGAGAAAAATATGTGGATAAAA
The DNA here is from genome assembly GCA_030848825.1 of Tadarida brasiliensis. NCBI lineage: Eukaryota > Metazoa > Chordata > Mammalia > Chiroptera > Molossidae > Tadarida > Tadarida brasiliensis. Next base: position 90,074,016 of record CM061257.1, read on the forward strand.
TCATTATGCTTCTGTCAATTGCAGTTACCAAACTTTGGCTGATGTTTTGAGTAGCACCTCTCTTAGGTGGACAAAGGAAATTTTACAGAGTTCTTTGTGGGGGATCCTGAAGACAAGCCAGGTACTTCTGGTACATAGTAAGTGCACATTAAATATTTGTTGAGTGAAAAAAAAAATATATATTTTTGTTGAGTAGTTTTCTGATTGGAGAGCAAAAAATTTTCTAATGAATAACAGGCTTACTGAATGGTGTTCTGATCTCTTACTACAGTGTTTTAGAAGGAAGCCCAAGAGTGGCCTTTACACAGAGTAGTAGAATTGTTTTTATTCAGGCTATCTTTAGGATCAACTCTAACTTTATGACTTCCACACAGACCTCTTTTTCCAAATAAGGTCACATTCATGGGTGCCCAGTGGACATATCTTGTAAGAGGCCACTACACAGTACATTCATTTATTGACTCAATTCCCCCAAACTCTTTCGAACACTAATATACAAAGGAATTGTGGGAAGTATAAAGATGAACTGGACAGAGATCCTGCCCTCAGGGGTTTATAGCCTAGAAAGGGAGGCAAAGCATACCCTTTTATAGCTTGATAGAAAATGGTGAGTGCCCTGAGAGAAGCACAGAGAAATACAATATGATGGGAGTGTAGAGAAATGAGAACTAGATACACCATCTCGGGTTGGGAAACAATGAGGAGAGGGGGATACCTCATGGCAGACCCATCAGTTGAACTGGATCTCGAGAGATAGGAAGACATTGAACATGTGGGGATGGGGCACTCAAGGCAGAAAAAACTAGCATTAGGGAGGCCTGGAGGTGGGAAACAATGGGTGTGGACAGGCAGTGCTAAGAAATTCAGATTGGGGAGATTCCAAAATGGTGACAGAGTGAATGGAAGCTGCACAGACCATCTCCCAGGACAAAACTGGAATTACAACTAAAATAAAGATAAATTGTCAGGAAAAAGCAACAGAAAAGCAGCTGGAGAGGACCCATATAACCAGGGACATGAAAAAAAGGACACTGAATTGAGCCTGGTAGGATTTGTGGAGGCGAGAGAGGGCGGGCTGGGAGCCCATGGACAGCAGCTGTTTTAGCTGTGAGCAGCTCCCTCGGGGTTAAAATCCCAAGCCGACTCCACAGCCCAGAGGGCCGGGACAGAGCACTAAATTAGCTACAGCCACTCACCTTGGGCTCTGGCAGAGGGAGGGCACCTGGACTGGAACTGTGTGGACACTTGGGAGCTTGGAGAGCTGGGAGGGCATTGGGAGTTTTGTGCTGAATCACTCCCTCACAGGACAGTAGCCATCTTACTCAAAGAGCCCCTTCCCAGAGCCCCAGGGAGAAGCAACAGCCCCTCCCTCAGAAATTTAATTCCACCAAGCTGGGCCAGAGAAATGCAAATTGAGGCTCATTAACAGCCAGCACCTGCCCCACCCTCTGGAAATCCTCTTACCCTGAATACCTGAGGGATATTTTTATTTAGCTGAGGGTTATAACCCAAGGCTTATCAGGTAACTGAGACTAATAGTCTCCAGGCAAAAAGCTATAGGATAACTGAACCTTTCCTGGGCTTGTAAATCTACACAGGGAAGTAAGACTTGACAGTGGTGTATAATGTGGGTCCTCCCACACTCATCCAAACCCAGTAGAGGGAGCCACAAACAGCAGAACACCAACACCCACAGGGAAAATTTGGCAAGCTCCAAAACCCACTGAGGCAGCCAAAATGGTGAAACAAAGAAACAAATCCCGAATGAAAGAACAGGAGAACTCTACTGAAGATGAGATAAATGAAATGTAGTTAAGGAAGTTATCAGAGGTAGAGTTCAGACTGATGATAATGAGGAAGCTCAACAGCATGAGTAAAGAGCTCAGCACCATGAGTAAAGATATAGAAACATTGAAAACCAACCAATTGGAAATAAAGAATGACATAGCAGAAATAAAGAACACATTGGAAGGAATAACCAGCAGAGTAGAGGAAGCTGAGGACTGGATCAGTGAATTAGAAGACAGGGTAGAAAAAATCACCCAATCAGAAAACCCAAAAGAAAAAACAATTAAAAACAGGAAGACAGCATAAGAGAACTGTGGGACAACTGGAAATGTAGCAACATTCAAATCATAGGAGTTCCAGAAGGAGAAGAAAATGAGCAAGGGTTAGAGAATATATTTGAAGAAATAGTGACAGAAAACCTCCCTAACTTGGTGAAGGAAAAAGGCATTCAAGTTCAAGAAGCACAGAGAGCCCCAAGTAAGAAGAACCCCCCCAAAGGCCCACACCAAGACACATAATAATTAAAATGCCAAAAATTAAAGAAAAAGAGAGAATCCTAAAGGCAGCAAGAGATAAGCAACAGATCGCCTACAAAGGAACCCCTATAAGGCTATCAGCTGACTTCTCAACAGAAACACTGCAGTCCAGAAGGGAATGGCATGAAGTAAACAAGGTAGTGAAAAACAAAGATCCAAATCCAAGACTACTCTATCTAGCAAGGCTATCATTCAAAATAGAAGGTGAAATAAAAAGCTTCCCAGGCAAAAAAAGCCTAAGGGATTATATTAGCACCAAACCAGCACTGCAAGAAATGTTAAAAGGACTGCTATCATTAGTAGGAGAAATAGGAAGAAAAATATAACCACAATAAACAAAAATGGCAATAAATAAGTGCATATCAATAATAACCTTAAATGTAAATGGAATGAATCGTCCGATCAAAAGACAGAGTAGCTGATTGGATAAGAAAGCATGACTCACATATATGTTGTTTACAAGAGACCTACCTCACAACAAAAGACTCACATAGGTTGAAAGTGAAGGGATGGAAAAAAAATCTTCCAAGCAAACGGAAAGGAAAAAAGAGCTGGGGTAGCAATACTCATATCTGATCAAATAGATTTCACAAAGAAGGCCATAACTAGAGACAAAGAAGGCCACTACATAATATATAACCTTGGTAAACATATGTGCACCCAATATAGGAGCATCAAAATATCTTAAAAATCTTCTGGAGGACTTCAAAGGAGATATTGACAGCAATACAATCATAGCAGGGGACTTCAACACCCCACTGACATCACTGGATAGATCATCTAGACAAAAAATTAACAAGAAAACAGAGACTCCAAATGATGCACTAGATCAAATGGATTTAAGAGATCTCTACAGAGAATTATACCTCAAAACTACAGAATTCACATTCTTCTCAAATGCACATGGGACATTCTCAAAGATAGATCACATGTTAGGACACAAACTAAGTCTCTACAAGTTCAAGAAGATTGAAATCATATCAAGCATCTTCTCAGATCACAATGGCATGAAACTAGAAATCAATTACAACAAAAACACGCAAAGACATTTGAATAAATGGAGGCTAAATAGCATGTTATTAAACAATGATTGGGTTACCAAGGAGATCAAGGAAGAAATTAAAAACTTCCTGGAAACCAATGAAAATGAATACACAACAACGCAAAATTTATGGGACACAGCGAAAGCAGTCCTGAGGGGGAAGTTCATAGCACTACAGGTCTACCTCAAGAAACAAGAAAAATTTCTAATGGACTATCTAACCTCACAACTTAAAGAACTAGAAAGCAAAGAAAAAGAAAACCCCAGAGCAAGTAGAAGGAAAGAAATAGTAAAGATCAGAGCAGAAATAAACAATATAGAGACCAAAAAAAAAAAAAAAAAAAAAAAAAAAATTCAAAAGATCAATGAAACAAAGAGCTGTGTCTTTGAAAAGATAAACAAGATTGATGGACGCTTAGCTAGACTCACCAAGAAACAAAGAGAGAGGACCCAAACACAAAATCAGAAACGAAGGAGGAGAAGTAACAACTGACACCACAGAAATACAAAGGATCATTAACAAATACTATGAACAATTATATGGCAACAAATCAGACAATCTAAGTGAAATGGACAAATTTCTAGAAACACACAGTCTCCCAAAACTGAACCAGGAAGAGATAGAAAACTTGAACAGACCAATAACAACTAAGGAAATTGAAGATGTAATCAAGAAACTCCCAGAAAACAAAAGCCCAGGCCCAGACAGCTTCATGGGCGAGTTTTACCGAACATCAAAGAAGAACTAACAGCTATTCTCCTCAAACTATTCCAAAAAATTCAAGAAGAAGGAAGACTTCCAAACTCGTTTTATGAGGTCAGCATAATTCTAATTCCAAAACCAGATCAAAACACTACAAAGAAAGAAAACTACAGGCCAATATCCCCGATGAACATAGATGCCAAAATCCTTAACAAAATATTAGCAAATCGGATCCAGCAATACATTAAAAAAATTATTCACCATGACCAAGTGGGATTCAGCCCAGGGATGCAAGGATAGTACAATATTTGCAAATCAATAAATGTGATACACCACATAAACAAAATGAAACATAAAAACTATATGATCATATCAATAGACGGTGAAAAATCATTTGACAAAATCCAGCACCCATTTCTGATAAAAAGGCTCAGCAATGTGGGAATAGAGGGATCATATCTCGACATAATAAAGGCCATATATGAATGACCTACAGCCAACATCATACTCAATGGGCAAAAACTACAAGCATTTCCCTTAAGAACAGGAACAAGACAGGGATGCCCACTTTCGCCACTCTTATTTAACATAGTACTGGAAGTCTTAGCCACAGCAATTATACATGAAGCAAAAATAAAAGGGATCCATATTGGAAAGGAGGAAGTGAAACTGTCATTCACAGATGACATGATATTGTACATAGAAAACCGTAAATACTTCATAAAAAATCTACTAGATTGAATAAACAAATTTGGCAAAGCAGCAGGATACAAAATTAACATCAAGAAATCGATGGCATTCTTATACACCAATAATGAACTCACAAAAAGAGAAACTAAAAAAGCAATCCCATTTAGCCCTGGCCGGTTTGGCTCAGCGGTTAGAGTGTTGGCCTGTGGACTGGAGAGTCCTGGGTTCTGTTCCCGCTAGGGGCACGTACCTCGGTTACAGTTTGTCCCCGGCTCTGGTTGGGGTTGTCTGGGTGGCAGCCACTTAATGTGTCTCTCTCACGTTGATGTTTCTCTCTCTCTCTTCCCCCCTCTCTCCCTCCCGCTCTATCTGAAGATAAATGCAAAAAAATGTCCTTGGGTGAGGATAAAAAACAAACAAACAAAAACAATCCCATTTACCATTGTGGCAAAAAAAATTAAGATACCTAGAAATAAACTTAACCAAAGAAGTAAAGGACCTCCTCACAGAAAACTACAGGTCATTGAAAAAAGAAATAGAAGAAGATATAAAAAAGTGGAAGCACATACCTTATTCATGGATTGGAAGAATTAACATCATTAAAATGTCTATACTACCCAAAGCAATCTATAGATTCAATGCAATCACCATCAAAATACCAACGACATATTTCACAGAACTAGAACAAATACTTCAAAAGTTCATAGTGAACCAAAAAAGACCCCGAATAGCCACAGCAACCTTGAAAAAGAGGGACAAAGTAGGAGGGATCACAGTCCTGGGTATCAGGTTATACTAAACACATTGTAATTAAAACAGCCTGGTAGTGGCATAAGACCAGGCATATAGATCAATGGAACAGAACAGAAAACCCAGAAATTGACCCAAGACATTATGTTCAATTAATATTTGACAAAGGTGGAAAGAGCATACAGTGGAGTAAAGACAGCCTCTTCAATAAATGGTGTTGGGAAAATTGGACAGCTACATGCAAAAAAAAAATGAAGCTAGACCACCAACTTACACCATAAAAAAGAATAAATTCAAAATGGATAAAAGACTTAAATGTGACTCATGAATCCATAAAAATCCTAGAAGAAAATGTAGGCAACAAAATTTCGGACATCATACACAGCAGAATTTTCACTGATACAATGCCTAAGGCAAGAGAAACAAAGGAAAAAATGAACACATGGGACTACTTCAACCTAAAAAGCTTCTGCACAGCAAAAGAAATAACCATAAACATGGAAAGGGAACCCACTCTATGGGAAAGCATAATTGCCAACAATACATCTGATAAGGGGTTAATTTCCAAAGTATATAGAGTACTCATACAACTCAACAGAAAGAAGACAAAGAACCCAATTAAAAAATGGGCAGAGGACCTAAATAGACATCTCTCCAAACAGGACATACAAATGGCCAAGAGACATAAGAAAAAATGCTCAACATCACTAATCATCAGAGAGATGCAAATTAAAACAACTATGAGGTATCACCTCACATCTGCCAGAATGGCTGCCATCAACAAATCATCAAACAACAAGTGCTGGCGAGGGCGTGGAGAAAAGGGGACTCTAGTACACTGCTGGTGGGAATGTAGACTGGTGCAGCCACTATGGAAAACACTATGGTGTTACCTCAAAAAATTAAAAATTGAACTGCCATTTGACCCAGTGATCCCACTTCTAGGAATATATCCTAAGTAGCCTGAAATACCAATCAGAAAGAATATATGTACCCCTGTGTTCATAGCAGCACTATTTACAATTGCTAATATCTGGAAATAGCTCAAGTATCCATCAGTAGATGAGTGGATAAAAAAGCTGTGGTACATATACACAATGGAATACTATGCAGCTGTAAGAAAGAAAGATCTCATATCTTTTGAGACGACGTGGAGGGACCTGGAGAGCATCATGCTAAGCGAAATAAGCCAATCAGAGAAAGACAAATACCACATGATCTCACTTATTTGTGGAATATAATGAACAAAATAAGCTGATGAACAAAACAGACCCAGAGACATAGAAAGGAGTATAGTTCAGACTGACAGACCTCAGAGGAGGGGGGTGGGATGGGAGGGATGAGATAAACCAAAGAACTTATATGCATGTATTTGTAACCAATGGACATAGACAGCAATGCTGGGGGGGTGGGATGGGTAGGAGGGTGTCTAGGGGGAAGAAAGGAAAAACAACTGTAACAAAAATAAATTAAGAAAAATTGAAAAATAATAATATTAAAAACAAAAAAAAAAAAAGAAATTCGGATTGCCTGGAGCACAGGTCAGTGAAAGGTGGAAATGAGAGGAAAAGCTAGAGAGGTTGTCTGAGGACAAATGGGTAGTCTTGAATGGTTTTAGCTAGTGAAGATAACACAGGGTTTTGAGCATGAGTGTGATGGGATAAAACCTTTGATTTGTGAAGATAATATTTTTATATTTCATAAATAATAAAGATTTATTGTAAGGTAAAGACATTTAAGATTCAGGAGATGCAGAAAGAGGACTTCTTGGAGTCTTTCTTCTCTGATGACAAGCAAAATATTCAGAGAAACAAGTACCACCATAAATTCCTTTTTTGGGGTGGGTCTGTTCCCAGGAGTGAGACCAAGGGTAAACCTACTTCCTGTAAATGCCATCTCTGGGTGACTTTTATGGCCCCAAAGAAGATGGAAAGGCCACCTAACCATCATCACAAACTATCTCCTGTTTGTTCTCCTGAAACCCCATTTGCCTTTCCTCAAGAAACCTATTTGTTCTTCCCGTAGAAGCCTTTTCTCTTTTTCATGCTAAGTTAGGTATTTCAGCCCCAATTCTGACCAGTTCTTTGAGTGAGTCCTCACTGAGCACTCTCAGGGGTACACACAACATGTGTAAGTAACTTCATGCCTCTCTTGCTGATCTGTCTTTTGTCAGTTTAATTTACAGGCCCCCAGGCACTTAGTATAAGAGAGTAGAGGAAAAGTTATTTTTACCTGAAAGTTCATAATATAGGTTGTATATATGAATTAAAATGGAGAGAGAGACTTAAGATGGGGAGATTGATCCATGGCATGGTTAGCATGAAAGAAAGTAGAGATGAGTATGTATTTTGGAGACATTACAGAAGCGAAATGATTTCATTAAAACAAACAAACAAACAAACAAACAAACAAACAAACAAACAAAAACGAGAACGGGGATAGTCACCTACTCCATGAAGACTCTGAGGTTCTGAGTCTGGATGACTGGGCCTATGATGGTGCCATTAACAGAAATAGGAAATACACGAGAGATAACGATTGTAAGAACAGAGAATAGTCAATGGAGCCTGTTTGAAGCCTGGCAGAGAGGTCAGAGCTGGGGATGTGGCTTTGAGATGAATTGGATTGAATGAGTCTTAAGACAGGAGGTGGAAGGAGAAAACCAAGAGAAGGTGAAGGCAAGGTGGGGAGGGGGCATGGGAAGTGATTTGGGGCAGAAGGAGGAGAAAGGGCCTTCCAAGGAGGTAAACAAAGGTGGTGGGGGTGAAAGAGGAAGGTGCTGTGTCAGACTGTCTGAGGTGCTGAGGTCAAAGAGAGGGTCTTTCCTGGTATAAAAAGCTATGGAAAGGTAGATAAGGCCCTAGAACACTCCACAAGGAAAAGTGAAGACAAGGAGTGGAGGGGGCATTGGAAGTGATTTGGGGCAAGAAGGCAATCCTTCAAGAAAGCTGGGGCAGGAGAGAGAGGTTGGAGAGCAGAGCTGAATTCAGTGTTGGAGAAGTAGAAGCAAGTGTTTACCACCCCTTCCAGAAATCTTGTGGTGAAGGGAAAGAGGAATAGAATACCCATGATTTAAGGGTTGTCTGAGTTTCTCACCCACTTTGGGATTTTTACTGATTCCCCAAATTTAAAACCAACTCAGTGCTAGTTACATTTTGGTAATAATAACCACGGCAGAAACAAGTTCTTGGGGGACAAGTAGGGAATTAAACTATTAAGAGGCATCTTTCTTTCTTTCTTTTATTCTATGTTTACATATCCACCTCTTTGTCATTAAGTCACAACATTTTATCAAAATATACAAACAGCACAGATATTTAAAAATGTATACTAGAATTCTAATTAAACAAGATTGACTGCTACAATTAGCATGCACAGGTCTTTTATCTTCAGTGGTGCCTAAAGGGAGACTTACGAGTCATCAATTCATCAGTAAGGGTATAAGGAACTGTTTTTGTTTTTGTTTTCCTCTTAGAAGAATTATACACTTCATTTCTTTTCTTGTTATAATAAATGTGAGGGTGGTAATGAGTGACTGCTACTGTACTGAAGTCAACTGTAGAGAATGGATGGATGGATGGAAAGGTTTTATTGGCAGGAGGACCACGATTCTATCTTTGTTGGACTCTACATTTAATATCTATGTTGACAAGATCACCAGAGTAGGTGTTCTATTAAAACCTTTCATATCAGTGACCTGAGCTCTTCCCACTTTCCATTTTCCTCTTTCCTGTGAATTTCATGGCTAATCAGAATGAATGGATTTGTAAATCTCAAGTTACAAGCTACGTTTATTGTGAAGGATTCCCATGGAAACCTATTCGGGGCTTCCCCCCTACCATTCACACTTCCACAGGTGGACAGGGAATAAAATGGGTTAGTGGTTACTTGTCTAAAGCTGAACGAAACCCATTACTACACCAGGCAACATGCTGTTTCAGTCTTGGGACGTTTGTTCTCACTTTGCTTCTCGAGTCATCAAGTATTTCATTGATCAGCAGTTGGTGCACAAGTGAAGAACCATCATTTAGAGTGGAATTAAGTTTTCAAATCTTTCACAGTGTGAAGAACCATCTTTCAAGTAAATAACTATAGTTAGTGATGACCTAACTTTAAGAGTGGCTGTGAAAGATGACGAGAGAAACCAAAGGTGTTCTCATTAGTGAAGTCGAGTTGGTTTCTGCTACAGGTACAAGGTCGGTGAGGAGCTGAAAGGCCTCAGCCTTTATCGTTGAGTGTTTCTTTTCTTTCCCAAGTTGAAAAGGAACCCAAGGAGTGTCACTCGATCCAGTTCACAGAGAGAAGGCAAATCCCTTCGTGTGTCTGGAGTGGGGATTCAGGATATCAGCATCTCCATCCCCGGGTTAATGAAGGAAAAGTTTCTGAACATGTTCTGGTCCATACTGTTGATCAGTGCTCTGTCGGCGAATGACAGCCGGGGTTTCTCACTTAAGAATTCCTTGTCGAAATTGCTGCAGTCATATGGTGATTTCTTGATCAGAGTTTAAGGGGGGGGAGGTGGGGGAAGAGAGGAGGGAAAAAAGTCAACAAATTAATTAATTATCTTTACTTTTGATATCAAGGCTTTAATCTGTGTATGACAGTGTTGGTGTTTGCAGATAAACTTGACTGAAGTAATACAGGTGATCATATGCGGTTTTTGTTGAACATCTCTAAGATTCTGACCCATCAATTTATCAACAGTAGAATTAAATTCATATAAAGCAATTCCCTAGTAAACATTCAAATAGGATCTAATGTTTCTAGCTAGTAGTTTACATGAAGCAGAGTTGGCAACCTTTGAAAAGTGGTGAGCCCAAATTCGACCTCGGCCCTTTCAGTCTACAGGGAACAGTGGGTAGGTGGCAGGGTGGGGTGGTGGTGGAAGGTGGGAGCAGAAGGAAGGAGTTTTGCAGATTATATATCCCTGTTCATTTATCAACATCCTTCACTGTCACTGGTTCTCCTACCCACATTAGTTTTATTATTAAACATCTTGGACTGTCTTCCAAGACAACACAGACTGAGACAAGCTCTCCTTGAGCCACCTGGTCTGTTTGTTGCCCATGACAAAGAAAGAGAGCGAATGTAGAAACAAACACTTATTCATAAATTCTGTTCAATATGATTTATAATTCAGTTTTCTAAGATTATCAAAAGTCATATAGGAGCATAAATATAGGAGCATAACTGAGGGTCAGGCCCCCCCACCCCCAAAGGGACAGGCAGGCAGCTTGGGAGGAGGAGAATGGCTGAAACCAGGTGGTTTGGGTCCCTGGGTGTCTCCTTACCACTTTAGGCCTGAACGGTGGGTCAATCTCCTTTCTTTCGAGCTCTTCCCAATTGATCTCCCGAAACAAAGGATGCTGGCGGATGTCTCCCCTCACTCCCAGCCTCTTTTCAGGTTCCCTCACAAAGAGCTGAAAAAGAGCAGAAAGGGAGCAGTTACTTCTCAAGGGATGAGCCAATTAGCCAAATGCAAATGAAGGTTGCATTTCTTAGTGTATGAGTCCCACGAATCTGACTCCACAAAGAGGACGGTCTGGCTTTTTGCCACTTGCTTTCCTATCCTTATTTTTTTACTTACCATTGTCAACTGTTGACTCAAGTCAACTGGGGGCAACATTCTCCCCCAAACAAGTCTTCTGAATATTCTGGAGGCTGAGATTTTGCTTCCTTACTCCCCAGAAATGCTATTTTTTGAGTTGTATAGACCTGGTTTGCAATCAGCTTTACCCTGTGTTATTCACAGGATCTCTGGCAAGTCACAGGTGAGTAAGTTCCCTCACCTGTAAAGTGAGTGAAATGTCCTCACAGGGACATTCTGAGGGTTAAATGAAATAACACACACACACACACACACACACACACACACACACACACACACACAAACGTGTGCACCCATTCCAGGTCTGTAAAAACCAACAACATAGAGTAAGTGATCAATTTTTTTTTTATTGTTTGGCTGATTGCCCATTAATCAAGTTTGATTTCTTATAAGGCTGTCTTCTTGGGATTATAGCCTCGCTATATGGGTATAATGTAAACGAGTCCCTGGTAAACTAGGCAGCTTTGGAGAAGGCAACTGATTATGGAGAATCACTCTTGAATCCTGCAAATCTGCTGGATGAGTAATCATTCAAATTATCTGTCATCATCTCTGACTGGTTACACGGATATTTTCCTCTTCTGTCTTCCCTCCTGTTTCTTTCCCCCATGAGGTCAAAACGAACATTGGCCAGGACAGGAAAGAAACCCGGAAACTCTTCAAACTTAAACAAAACATGTCAAGGGCATTAAGGAACAGGAGAGTCCAAACTTGAAACTAGAAAAGTCACAGGTCCCCTGAGTGTCTGGAATAGTCATCCTCTCTCTTACATTAGCAAGGTGTTTATTTACAAAGTCACTGCTAGTTGGAGGGTGTCATAGAAGGCTGTGGGTCTTAAACAGAACCCATGGCAAAATGCAGTATTTTCCATGAGGTTCTTGCACAACTTGACCTCTACTCATACCTGAATTGTAGGGATCTCTTTGCTTTTACCTCTTATAAGAATAGGCAGTCTGTGTTTTTAAAACACGGCTTTACTTATGTTACCTTACTACTTGAAAATCTTCAAAGGCTCTACTCTACCAAAAAATATAAAAATAAAAATAAACCACATGCTGTAACAAAGTGGAGATTTCTTTCTCTCTTTTTTAAGAAGTGTCAGTGAAACGCGCATGCATCCACCCCAGTGTATGAAGTGGCAGTCATGGGCGCGGCCCTAACTTCCTCTCCTCCAGCCACAGGGTGGCTGCTGAGGCCTCTCAGTGGAAACTTGGAGGTCCAAAGCATCTCATTAGAAAACTGTGCAGTGGAAATAACACGAGACCGTCATCTAAGGGGATTAGTACCCACATGGCCTCGGGCAAGTTTTCTGAGTCTTAGTTTCCTTACCTGTAAAATGCAGGGTGAGGCAAGGTGATCTACACTCCTGAGTCCTAATGTCCTCTGAGTCCCCTGGGGCAGGCATTCCAGGCTCTCTGTAGCCAGATGCCAACACACATCCTTCGATTCCCATTGTAACCCTCTCCGCTGTCCAGATATGTCTACTCGTGGAGTGTGCCATCTGCCTTTCCTACCTCTTTCCTTTGCTAATGACATTTCCATCTTGCAAGAAGACACCTCTCCCCCACATTCTGCTCTCATTTCCTTTTCCTCATCTTTAAATCCTGACCCACCTTTCAGGGTTCAGTTTATACCCCCTCTTCTTTGTGAAGCTTTCTTTGATCACCTCGATTCCCAGTGAGCTCTCCCTCCTTTTCAAGTCACATCCGTTGCCATGTGGTTGATGAGAGTCAGGCATTGTGCTAGATGCCTTAGCTATATTGTCCTGATTTTAAAAACATTCTAAAAGCAGATATTATTATGTCAGTTGAGGAAACTGAGGCTCACAATAGCTAAATAACTTGCTCAAGATCACAGGACCAGCCAGTGATAAAGTCTAAAGTATAAACAGCCCCTTCCTACTTCTAGTATTGCATAGTCTTCCTCTGTGCTCAACAGAATGTCTTCCCTCCATTAACTATATATACACATACACACACACACACACACACACACACACACACACACACAAATATATATGACTATCTTTCCTACTAGAGTGTAAACTCTGGAGGGGAGACACCATTTATGTTTCTATTTCTCACAGAGTTTAGCACAAAGTAGTAGATGGTCAATAAATGCTTGTTGAATAGTGAGTAAGCTTGTCTTTCTGCTTTATTTATTTGCAGACTACATGTCTTCAGTCCTCACCTTCTGTTAGCCTCTTGTTTTCAGCTACAGAACAGCATATAGAAGAGGCACAAAGTTCACAGTAAAACATTTTTCTGTAGACTCAAACACCAGTGTGAGTCACCAGACGGAAAAGCAGATTGATTTTTTAGAAGCACGGGGAATAAATGACTTGCTCCATGTCTCTTCCCTTGAAATGATCATAATAAATTATTGACCTTCCCTTCTTAAGGACATTTTGATGAAACAAGATTAGAGAGACGATGTAAGTGCCTCAAGAATAGGCCAGAAACTAGCTCATGTTGTCATAATTAAATGCTTCAGTGAATTAAGTAAGAAGTAACTGCCGGAGGCCGTGTGTGTACCATACTAGGTTTTCCATTAGCTTTTTCTAGTAACATGTGGCATCTGTACCAAGAGGATCACGACAAAGAGGCTCCGAGCCTCTTATATGTATCTGTGAAATTGAACAAGTATTTTAAAAGATAAAATGTATAATGAGAATGTAATATGATCTCCAAGTTTAAGACTCAAAATTCTTTCTAGTTTTGCATGCAAGAGTAAATCATTATCTTTTCTGCTCTGTAGCAAATTACCCCTTCCCCCTCCCCCGTCCTGAAGATGACTGGTGACCTCACAGGAGGTCACTGGGTCTGTGAAAGGGAATTTACTTTGAGGGAACAAATGTTCATGTAGAAATACTGGCTTTTGTTCATAAAAGCTGTCAAAAGGGTGGTTTACAGTGATAGGAAATAAATAGCACACTGCTTACATAAATGGCCAGGATGTAGCAAGAGTTTGTTTAAATTTATTCAACTATCTAGGCAAGAAAGCAGTGCTGGGCTGCCGAGGATGCCCCCCCACCCTGCCCCCGTGCTTAGCACCTGTCACTGGAATCTTCTCTCCCTCTTCGTCCACTCCTCAGATATATCTTTCTACAAAAGGGAGAGGCATTTCTGTTTGAGATCATTACTTTTCCATCATTTTCCAAACAAACGGACAGGACATCCTGGATGAATCCATGGAGGAGAAAGGGGCATGTCTTTGGCAAGAGTCAAGTGTACCGCCTTGTCCAGACGCAGGTCTTGACGGAGCGCAGCCTCTGCCGACGCGAAGTTGTTCAGTGCGCTCCATGCGCCTGCGCACTATGAGGGCGGGGGGGGGGGGGGGGCAGGGCCTGGCTGGACCCGGCCGCTAACAGATGCACCAAATGCTGTAGTGTTCTGCTTTTCCAGAAGACCCATTATTCCGGAGTTTCACAACATTAGGTGTCATTCCATAGAGGAAGTTTCTCAGAAATATTACCTTTGATTTTTGCAAAAAAGGAGCTCAAGGATGTGGGGGTTGTTGGATAAAAGTTAGAGAGCAAATGAGGAGCACAGATGAAACTAGAAGCCAGTCGTAGGGTCAGGAAATTGCATGATGGAAACTAATTTTTATCAGCATAGTTGCTAAAATATATGCCTTCCCCACAGAGCAAGGACATGCGGGAAAGAATAAGCCCAAACTCTTCCACGTGGATTTAAAACCTCTTGGACCAGCAAGTCCTTTTTCTTCCCTTCTTTATCCTTCACTGTCTTGGTTTCTGCTCTGTTTATTTTCTATTCTAGCAGCAAATCTTTTTCTTGCTACTGAAACTCTGCAGAAGATTAAAAAAAATTATTTTTTGGTATTTGCTGGCATTTAACCTTATATTTTGTTTGTTTCTAAACTTTTTATTTTGAAGTAATTATAGTGTCTTAGTATGTTTGGGCTGTTATAACAGAATGTCATAGACTGAGCGGCTTAAACAATAGACAGTTAATTCTCACAGTTCTGGAGGCTGGAAGGTCGAGGTCAAGGTGCCAGCACAGTCCCTCTCTGGTGAGGGCTCTCTCCTCGGCTTGTAGATGGCCACCTTCTTGCTGTGTGATCACACAGCCTTTCCTTGGTGCATGCACTTGGAGGGAGAGATCTCTTTTCCTCCTTTTATGAGGGCAATATGCCATCATGGAGGTACCACCCCCATTACATCATCAATCCCTAATTACCTGCCAAAGGCCTTACCTCTATAACCATCATAATGAGGGATTAGGGCTTCAACCTATGAGTGGTGGGGAAACACATTCAGTCTATACATATAGATTCACAGGATATTAAAATATAGTACAGAGATGTCCCTGTGTACCCTTCACTTAGTTTCCCCTAATGCTTATGTCTTACATGATCATAGCACAATATCATGACCAGGAACTGGCATTGGGACAACAAGGTACAGAATGTCTAGTTCTATGTCATATTATCATGTGCGTAGACCTGGGTAACCACCATACCACACAAGATACAGAGGTGTGCCATCACCACAAAGATCGCCCTTGGGATATCCCTTTATAGTCAATCCCCTACCTCCACTCTCCCCAACTCCCAGCAACATGAGTCTGAGTCCCATCTCTGTAACGTTGTCCTTTCAAGAATGGTACACACATGGACTCATACAGTAGGCGGCCTTGTGAGATTGGCTTTTTTCAGTCAGCACACTGCCCTTGAGATCCATCCAAGCTGTTTTGTGTATCAATAGTTCATTCCCTTTCACTGCTGAGTAATATCCTACACACATGACTTTTCATCTTTCTCCTCCAAATGGAAGTAAGCCTTTCCTCCTCCCCAGTCTTTCCCTCCTTTGAAACGATCACTCTCAGCACCTTTCCAAGGACTTAACTTCTGCTTAACTTCACTGGCCCCAGGTGTCCTTCACCCTCACTCCCTGCCGGGAGCTGGGTTTGGGAAGCACCGCTGTTCAGCTTCAGGCAACATCAAAGGTGAAGGTGGCTTACCCCTGGAGCGCCAGGGTCTGCAGGCAGCCCACAGGCTCTTCCCTCAGCTCCCTTTTCTGTGGGTGCTGTTGGCTCAGGCCTTCCCAGCGCAGCCCTCAGGCTGTGGATTAAACTGTGTCTGCTCAAAATTGTGTCCGAGTGTGAGTGTACTCGGAGTAGGGAAGTAACTGAAGTGAAACGAGGTCATAAGGGTGGGGCTCCCCCAACAGGATTCGCGTTCTTGTAGGAGGCAGCAGAGAGAGCTCTGCTATGTCAGGACACAGTGGGAAGGCGGCCTGCGGGCCGAGAAGAAAGCCCTCGCTAGAAACAGACCCTCTGCACCTTGGTCTTGGATTCGCAGCCCCCAGACCCGTGAGTAAATAATTTGTTGTTGTTTAAGCTGCCCAGCCTATGGCATGTTGTTACATCAGCCAGGCTGACTAACATACCTCATGTGAATCCTTCAGAACGCCCAGCGTAAAATAAATGTAGCGACGGAACTAACGTTCGAACTTGTCTTTTTGTAAAGAAAATTGTTTACTTTATAATCCTGCTCTTACTATCTTTTGTAAAATTTTAAATTGGTTGATTTTGAAATCAGCTTTCATTGTCTACGTGTTTTGTTTAGTCATTCAAAGTGAATTTAATTGGTCGTTGGGGGAGCTTTCTAAGTTTATTGCTGTTTGGATCACAGTCAGAAAAAGTGAAAGCTGAACTGAACAGGCTCAGGCTTTTAAATACCACCAGCCCTGGACGGAGGCGGGGGTATTCCACGGGGGCTTCCTCGGCACTGTAGACCTCACATCCCGGCTCCCCGGGGACAGCCCCGGAGTGGCCTCCACATTTCAAATACCGTAGACAAGCTGTCAGCTGTGCGAGAGGTAGAAGTGTTTGCCCTTTACATTTAATTCCCAGCAGTTCCTCACGAGCAAAAAAGTAGACTAGTTAAAAAAGATGGGCGAGGTAATCGTTCTAAGTTTACATTTAAAATCCACCAGTGGCTTCCGACGGTGAAGGATCAACATTTCCCTTTTCAGGAAGAGCGAGGCTAAACATTATTTCCCTAAATGACTTTTTAAAAACAGTTAGCTGAGATCTGAGAGGCCAGAAATCAGAACACCTGTATTCTTGGCCCACTTCTTTTAGACTTGTTAGCCTCACGCTGGAAGGTCTCTCTGACCCAGACAGTTGCTGGAAGGCCTCAGTAAATGCAGGTGGTGATTATTATTACATGTAAGTCGCATGCTGCATTGTCATGCTTTATTCTCAGTTGTTACAACTAGTTAGTCATACACTGTAGATGGAATCTTGCATCCTCAAAAACGGTAAACTGGGACTCTGCTTGAAGTCCGAATCTGTAGTGATGGCTTTCAGGTGCTTCTTCTGCCGGCTCATTGGTTTGCCCTGGGAGATCCTAGCCCATGGCTCGTGGTTCTCAGAGCCGAGTTTACATGTGTCGCACTGTACACTGATTGCCAGTTGACCCTGCGCGATCATGGATGGGGGTCTGACTCCTGTGTTCATGGTGGATACTGAAGATTGCTGCTAAGAAGGTGACAGCCTGCACTCTTTGAGTTTTAGGGTGAAAATGCATCCATGTTTCCAGTGGATGTGTCAGGGAGCTGGTCTGCCTAAGAGACTCTGCTCAGCAGGCATCAAACAGTGCGCCCAGTGGGATGGAGTGCTGCTGTGTTAGGGTTTGGTATAGGAGCTGGGCTGGGGAATGCCTGTCTCTCAAGGGCTTCAGTCAAAAATGTCCCCAGTGATAGAGATCACCAAAAACCCTACTAGAATGCATCACCAAAGTCTTTGCTTCAACAGCGTACCAAACTGAAAGAGCATGAAGCCATCCAGCCACATAAGAACAGTTCTTTCTCCTCATCCCTCCATCCTCTCCCTGCGTCTAAGCTGGGATGATGTGCAATAGAAACTCCAGACCTGGAGAGGAAGGTGCGCGCTGCCAGCCATGGACTTGGGCAGAGGAGAGGGAGCAGACTTCATTGCTTGAGAGTTAATAGTGATGGGATGACTTATGTCTTGGATGGAAGAGTTTAATTTGTCAATTGAGGTGGTTTTGCAACTTAAGAGGGGCAAGTGGTTTGTCTTTTACTTAAGAATGAACAGAAGAGTCATGCATCCTGTTCAAGGTTTCAACCAGGAGCAGGGGAAGGTGAACTGGACTGAACAGATTCAGTAGGTGCTACGGGGAAACAGAAAGTGGACTTTTAAGCCACAAATTGTGCTTGTTCCGTGGACTAATTGCATCTCAAAGTGAGGGCGTCCAAGAGTCATGGAACGGGGTCCCAGACATTCCTTTTGTAAATTATGCACAAGAAGGTTTACTGCTGTCTAATATCAGTCCATCACGTTGGTGCCTCAGTCCAGACAGAGATGGTGAGCATTCCATCGAAATTTGGTTCACTACCATTATTGTTTACCATGTATAAATTCCAGTTTAGAACTGAATGGGAATACTGATCAGAAAAGCTAATACTAACCTGATGAAGTCTCCTTGACTTCATTTCTTACCTTCACTAAAAGGTCCTTGGCCTCCTTCTCAAGCCATCGGGGGTAAAAGGGGTTGTCCATGCGGATGGAGTGGAAGAGCTCCTCTTCGTCTTGCCCGTGGAAAGGTGACTGACCAATGAGCATTTCATAGAGGAGAACGCCAAAGGACCACCAGTCAACTGAATGGTTGTATTTCTGACCCAGCAAGATCTGTGTGACCAAAAGGCAGAGATGTAATGAATAGCAGTGAGGTTGATGAGTGAGCACCTTAATGGCTTTTTCAAGGCCACTCAGTACATAACTGATGGTGATGACAGTGGTATGTGGTTTAAACAAAGACTACATGGAAAACGGAATCTTTTGAGAAGCTAATAATTGGATACAAATGCTAAAACGGAGAAAACATTTTTGAGTTTCAATTTCTGCTTCTCTTCTGGCCTTAAGCAAAACAACTGAATGGTGTGTACCGTTAGCCTTCATTCCCCATCTGTGATCTCAGGGCTTGGGCAGTAGATTCAGACCTGAGACAGCTGGTACCTATCCCAGCTCTCCCGTGCCTCTGAGGTGGCTATCTAGACCAAACCCATATGTTTTTATTTATTTTTTTTAATCCTCACCTGAGGATATTTTTCCATTGATTTTCAGATAGAGTGGGAGGGAGTGATAGAGGGAGAGAAAGAGAGAGAAAGAGAGAAACATTGATGTGAGAGACACATCAATTGGTTGCCTCCCGCACGGCCCCAACCAGGGCCTGGGATTGAATTGCAACTGAGGTATGTGCCCTTGACCGGAATCAAACCCGCGACTCTTTGGTCCACAGACCGTCGCTCTAATTGCTGAGCCAAACCGGCCAGGGCCAAACCCATGTGTTTTACTTCTGTTGTCCTGAGTCTTTGCATAAAGTTTCTGTAGGTGATCAACCATCCAGAGAGGTCATCTGAACAAACCCATTCCTTAAATCCTAACAAGTCATGGTTTGCAACTAAGAGAATCAAATTTTGTGACTATGCCAAGAGACAGACTAGGATACCAACCTATACAAAGATTGGATCTGTAGAGCTATGTACACCCTGATAACGGTGCTTTGAGTAGAACTGGTCTGTTCTATTCTTAAGGGAAGTGGATTTAAAGTCTGGAATCCCACCTAATTAAAAAAGAGATTTCTACCCTTTCACCAATCCACTTTCTTGCAGAAAAGGGTTTGTCTAGGGCCTTTCAGCAACATCCTTTTTCATGTTGGAACAGAGAGAGTACATATGTCACCCTGCTCAATGCTTTTCACACCAGCAATCCATGCCATAACCTTCTCTAAAACGGTGCATAGGGTCCATCAATGGATGAATGGATAACTATAGTGTGGTCTGTATATACAGTAGAATAGTATTCAGCCTTAAAAAGTCTGACACATGATACAACATGGGTGAACCTTGAGAACACTGTGCTAAGTGAAATAAGCCAGTCATCAAAAGACAAATATTGTATGATTCCACTTACATGACGTACTTAGTCAACTTCATAGAGACAGAAAATGGAACGGTGGTTTCTAGGGGCTGGGGGAAACGGGAGTTGTTGTTTAACGGGTATAGATGTTCAGCTGTGCAAGATGAAAACGTTCTGGAGATTAGCTGCACAACCATGTGAATGTACTTAACACTACTGACTGTGTTCTTAAAAATGGTTAAGCTGGTATACTTTATGGTATGTGCATTTTACCACAGTTAAAATCAGTACACAGCCCTGGCCAGTGTGGCTCAGTTGGTTGAGTGTTGTCCTGTCTACCAAAACGTTGCTGGTTTGGTGTCTGGTCAGGGCACATTCCCAGATTGCGGGCTCGATCCCCAGTAGGGGGTGTGCAGGAGGCAGCCAATCATTTGATCGATGTTTCTCTCTCTCTCTCTCAAAACCCATAACCTATTCTTAAAAAAAAAATCAGTATATAGTATGAGCACAATTTTTTAAACGGAGAAGAGAAAACCCTGTCTTTCATGGCTGCTTGACTGCTGCTGCCAGGATGGGCTGGGGCAAGCGGCTTTACTACCCAAAGCCAAATGGAGAAGGGATAATAGTATTGAAGTACTGAGTTTAAAAAGCAAGACTGAGGCCCTCTTGCGATGGCCATCCTTTCCCCCTGCCATCGAAGGCCTAGCTCACCTGTCTGAGCACACACACACACACACACACACACACTCACACACAGAGGTCATGTTAACTATAGCATTCCTCATCTGAAATGGAATTTCCCCCTTTGTAAATGAGCCTTTGGAATGAATGGTAAAATGTAGCACTGATGGGCTTAGGAAAGAAAAAGGACACTGCAGTTCCAGGCATTTCAGTATTTTCGAGGAAAGCTGCATGTCTTGATGCTGGGGAACTTCGTGATGCAGAGAGTAATGTGTCCAGCACCCATCTCCGACCCTACCTGACCTCACGCCCGTCCTTGGGAAATGAGACAAGCTGGGAGTGAGGCTCAGGCGTTACTGTGAAAGTGTCTCTGACAACAAGACTTGCTAACCAAACAACACAACCGTCGTGAAGGCCTCCAAGATGCTGCAGGCTCTACTTCTGGCTGAGTCCCTTACTGTGCAGTTTATCTCTGGGTGGTTGTGGGGCTCCAGTGAAAAGCAGGAAAGACAAGGTGCTTTGCCATATGGAAGTGACTATATGCTATACGATAAATATCTGTCTTAACGAACTGGTACCCATCTGTGAAAATAAAGACCAAGTTACAAACAGAATTTGGCAATCTGCTGCTGACTTCCGGTATAAAAACGCTATCCATTAGCCTGAACTCAATATTTATTTCTTTAATCCTCACCGAGGATATTTTTCTATTTATCTTCAGATAGAGTGGGAGAGAGGGAGAGAGAGAGAGAAACATTGACATGAGAGGGACACATCGACTGGTTGCCTCCCGCACGGGGACAAACCACAACCGAGGTACGTGCCCTTGACCGGAATCGAACCCACGACCCATTGGTCCGCAGGCCGACGCTCTAACCCCTGAGCCAAACTGGCCAGGGCATTAACTCAATATTTAAACGTTAACGTTCACGTTAAAGTCTAGAAAAAAACAAACGTTGGCTTAAGGAATAATCTAAAAGTAGACCCAGGAAGAATGATAAAGAAAAGAAAGATGTGGTCACGTTCACAACCACTTCAGGTAAATTTGCCTTTAGTGGGGCCTGGTTCACATGCATTTCCCAGGATGTGCCACGAGGGGGAGCCCCAAGCAACCAGAAACTGCTTGAGCATCCTATCTTTGTAAACAACTTCATTGAGCAGGAAAAATGAAAAAGAAATTTGGAGGACAGGAGAGAGCTGTGGTGGAAATTAAGTAATCTAAGGCAAGGTGATGTTAATAAAGAATTTCAGTCTTCAGTTAGGAGGAAGAAAAGAAGTAGATTCATACTCAATTACATGCTGTTAAAACAGAATGTTTGCAAATGCTTGCCGATATGTGTCAGGGTTTTCCACCCAGTATGCATTTTATTTATAAGAACCTCTGAGGGAGGTCCTGTTATCCCCAGCAAGGGCAGTGATTAGGCTAAAGGATTGTCTTATTTAGGGTGTCCTAGTTAGTGTGTTGAAAACTGTGTTCTGAAGCCTGGTCTTTGGGTTATTTAATCCCATTATAAGCATAAATATGTTTATACTATTAATAACTATAATAAAATTTAGTTATTTAAAACTATTTCATCTTCAAGTCAACCTGATTATTTCCTTTTTTTATACATGTTTTGTAACACAGACTATATTGGCAAAAATGTATGAGATTCATATGAAATAAGTATGTCTATACTGGGGATGCTTTTTTAATGAAGGAGGGAGCAGGTCAAAAAGTTTGAGAACATGTGAAGAAGATGCATTGGTAGCTGGATGGTGATGGAGAGGAAAGCTAGGTAAAAGGGTATCACTGGGGTCCAGACAAGAGATGCCGAGGGCCTGGAGTAGGGTACCAACAGTGAGGATGGGAAGGGATTGGAGAAGTATGGGCTTGAGGCAAAGGGATTCATTTTGAAGACTAAGAAGGAATCAAGGGAGATTCTTAATTCAGTCACAGGATTGGGGAGGGGAGAATAGACTGAGATGTTGACCCCGACCAGGTCTGGGGATGAACCGCAACTGAGGTACGTGCCCTTGGCTGGAATCAAACCCATGACTCATTGGTCTGAGGGCCAATGCTCTACCACTGAGCCAAACCAGCCAGGGCCTCTGAGGTCTAAATATAGAAGGTCTTAGTGTCTGGATTTGGGAGGGGTAAGAAAGGAGAACACTTGGACAAGTCTTAGTGTTCTGGCGAGGTGACTGGACGGATGGATGTGTATTGCAGTTCACCAAGAAAGGGATACAGGAGAAGGCTGGGTGGGGGTGGAGCAAGTTCAACAGAGAGAGGAGTTTGGAACCTGATTTGTTTGAATGGCCTGGGACAGTTAGTTGGAAATCTCAAACTAGAACACGGACATAGGAATCCAAGAAGTAGTAGGTTGGGCTGACTTTGACGTTAAAACCATTATCGTAACTACAATTGCTCATAAGAATGTACAGTAAGAAGAGGACAGGACCAAGAGTGCAATCAGGGGAAAACAAGCATGCTTGGAGATGAGAGAAGGGGACTGAAGTTACAAAGAGAGAAGTCCCTGCAGCCAAATTCTGGAAGATGTAGAGGAAAGAAGGGTTCAGGGAGAGGATGGAGCATTAGGCATTTGTAGACAGGAAAGTTAAAAGCTGTAATTTCTTGTTGACCAGAGGCCAATCTTGCATTTAAACAAGGTTAAATAAAAATTAAATGCCACATCAACACAGGGAAAAGCCACATATTTCTTAGAGTCGGGATTTCACAATTACTTTGGCAATAACAGGGATTTGCTGCTAAATTTGTTTTACCCAGAGAATCAGAGGTCTGTCACTCTCTAGCAAACAACCATCACCACACATTTATTAATACGATTATTCATTGATTTTTCCACAAGGTTATTTATCATCACCTCATGTGCCAAGCCCTGCCCTCGGTCCTTGGATAGAAAAGTGAATAAGATCATACTAATCTACATATGTGACAAAGTGGTATAGAACTACACACATATACACCAATATCAACATCCTGGTTTTGATTGTACCATAGTTATATAAGATGTAACCACTAGGGCAAACTGGGTGAAGGGTAAATATAAAATATGGGTGATGTTTCTGTACTATTTTTGCAACTTCTTGTGAATCTATAATTATTTCTAAATAAAAGTTATTAAAAAGGGAATAAGAAACAGCCCCCGACTTTACCAAGCATCCAGTAGTGCAGGGAGATTCAAAGATAAAAAAGCAGCGATGATGAGTGTTAGGCGATGGGAAGGGCTGTGTGGTAAGGGGGTGTCCGATGTCCCTGGGGTGGCAGTGGGGCGGCTCCACACCAAGGAGAGAGGAGGGGAGAGTCGGATGGATGGGTGGATGCCTTCTGAACAAATGCCATTCTTCCGGGGGCTCAGAAGGTGAGGGCGATGCCTTTTTTAAAAACTTCGTAGTAACGTGCCGTAGTATTGTCCTCATTTCGCAGGGGGGGCTACAGCAGTGCCCTCCACCAGTCTCTCCACCCTCACACATGGCAGCTCAGAAACCACAGTGTAGGTTTTTCTGGCCCCCAAGTGACCCTGCTGGACTTACTCAGGTGGTAACTTATGAACCCGTCTAGTGTGTACCTGGTTCTTCCTCGTTTTCTCGGGCGGGTCTGAGCAGAGTGTAGATATTTTAAGGCTGGGGGTGGGGAGCAGCCATGACTAAAAGGACAGGCCGTGTCATTCAAGACTGGGAGAGATGACCTAGTTAGCACGAGCACCATCCCCCCCTAAAATAATAATAGCAGCCCCTGGGTGCGGCCCAAATTATGCAATACTCAGAAAAACAAATTCAAATTCTGAACCAAAATCCTTAGAATCTACTGATTTTCAGGGAGGAAGAAGCAGTGGTACCGGCCCGCGGCGGGCTGGGTCGGGAAGGGCGCTCACAGCCCTACCTCGGGGGCGATGTAGTCAGGGGTCCCGCAGAAGGTGTTCGTCCTGGCATCTCCTAGCATGTTCTCCTTGCACATGCCGAAGTCTGCTATTTTGATATGTCCGTCTTTGTCTAACAGGATGTTATCTAGCTTCAGGTCCCTGAAAAACAAAAGCAAAGCACAATCTCACTTTAATAATGACAATTTCGTTAAGATAGAACTGCCACCGGGCCACACCCTGTGCAAGTGGAGAGATTTCCTGAGCGGGTTGTCAGCGCTCTCTGTGAGCTCAGGACTCAGCACCACACTCAGTACCAGCCACCCCGGGGAAAGCTCCCAGACTGGAGGACACAGCTGCTGTCGTCAACGGTCGGTAGGGGACATCACTGACCCTTAGTGACAATCGGCTCAGGATTGGGGATGTCCTCAGAAGAGCGCAGAAGCACACTCTCCTGGGTCCTCTTAGCTGTCTGTGTCTTCCCTTTCCGTCAGGTTCTCAGCTGTCCCTTCTCACCGCGATGCTGTGCTGGCCTCCCACCTAGCCCCCTTTTTAAAACCTTTACTTTCCCCCCTTCATCTGCAGTGAGTCAGAACCACACAACGGAGCTTTTGAAGATCCGTAGGTTAAACACGTGTCAACGATGTTTTGAGAAAAGAAGTGAGGAGACAGAAGCACAGTGACTTCCGTCTCAGAGGGATGTGACACGAGGGAGTCCGGTGCAGAGATGGGGACATCCACTCACGAGAGAGGGCTGCGTGGCTCGGCACTTCTACTAGGCGCACAGGTCTCCATCGCTGGTTTGAGTGTTCGAGGGAGAGCCCCCCCCGCAAAGGAGAACAAACCATCAATATTTCTAGGTGACCCAAAGCACATACAGGCAAAAACAGGAGACGTGGGAGACAGAATCGAGCAAGCATCGAGATACCAAAGAGAAAGCAGAGAATGGGAAGGGAATGAGAAAAACGGAGGTGAGAAGAAGAGTAAGGACCAGAATAAAGCACAAAGTAAGATGAGAACTTTATTGCTTCGGAGATGGGAATTTCTTCCTTGGTTATTATTAAATCATCGTCCATGTTACCACCGTGGGCAGGAAGCCTGCGTGTGAAACTCTCTGCCACGAAAGCACCCTGGCCTTGCCACGGCCCAGAAGTACCATGACTACATTAACCAGACCAGGAAATAGCTCAGTGTTTGTCTCCCAAGGATAAAATTACCTGTAGACAATGCCTCTGGAATGAAGGAACTGCAGACCAAGAATAATTTCAGCAGCATAAAACCTGAGGGAAGGAAAGGCAGGGGTCACCACGAATGCCTTAAACAACAAACAAAAACCCCGGTTCTGTCCAGTGAGTGCTCTGGGCAGTCCTCTGCTAAAGGCACACACACAACTTGGTACGCACACAATTTATCTGTGTACACACATCATTTTGTTTCATCTGAACAAAAGGAAGATGTTCTCCCTGAGAGAACGAAGCAGAGCTGGTCTCCTAAGTTAGTCCTACCTGCAGCCAGTGCTCATTCTTATATTTCACACGACAATGCTCAAAC
Organism: Tadarida brasiliensis; assembly: GCA_030848825.1. Lineage (NCBI taxonomy): Eukaryota > Metazoa > Chordata > Mammalia > Chiroptera > Molossidae > Tadarida > Tadarida brasiliensis. The sequence continues at coordinate 90,100,134 of CM061257.1, forward strand.
TGTCCTATTTTTTCTAATAACACATGCACAAACATTAAATGCAACAGTAGAGTAAAATAGGAAAATAACTCTCCCTCTTGTTTTAAACTCTTGGTGGAGCCTTCGGGTCTGTGTGCACGGTCATTCTGAACAGAACTGACCGGTTCATGTGCGAGGAATACAGCCTGAAGAGGGAGGGAAGGATATGAGAATATGGGAGGTGACACGGGGCTCTCCCTCTTCAAGGACAGACAGAAAGGAAATGAATTTGCACTGTCACTGAGCTAGGGATAAGGGAGAAATTCCTGGAAGTGAGGTTTGCTAATCTGGGGGAAGAATGCAAACACCTCCCTCCTGGGAGGCACCAAGGGGCTCGCCGGATAGATAGCCTGTGTCCGAGCGCTCTCATGCCTTACAGAGCTGGGAAGGGTGCTGGACTGAGTGAATCCTTTCAGCACAGAAAACGCCTGATGGTTTCTCTGCTGTGGGTACCCCATACAATTAGCTCTGGGCAGATGGCTCCTGGAGGCAATGAGATCAGCAGCGTGCAGCCCCCTGGATCTCCCCACACAGCCATTTCCGCAAGGTTTCTGCAGGAGCTGGGGAATGAGTCCCTCTGTCAACCCAGCTCACACACAGCCACTCAAAGCACTCATGAGGGGCGAGCGAGAGATCATTGAAGAAATAAAGCCAGTCTGTGTGTACCCAGTGTTTCTAAATGGGTCCGGTGGCACCGCTGTTGTTGTTTGAAATGTCACAGTGCTTTTACCACTCGGGAAAGAGGGGCCACAGGGCAGGGAAGAGCGGCCACAGGGCAGGGAAGAGCGGCCACATGGCAGGGAAGAGCGGCCACAGGGCAGGGAAGAGCGGCCACAGGGCAGGGAAGAGGGGCCACAGGGCAGGGAAGAGCGGCCACAGGGCAGGGAAGAGTGGCCGGGGTCCTCAGCTGCCGTCCCACAGCGCACGCACAGCCTGTTCGCCCGCCTGTGTTTAGGGCTGCCCAAGAAGGTGAAGCTGTGTTCTCAGACTAAGTGCTCCTCCCGGTTTCCTGATTCTCGTGCCCCAGAGCCACAGGCCTCAGGCTTCCCGTTGACCTTCCCGCGAAAGGCCTCGGTCCCGTGACCGCCTTTAAGACCTGTGCTCCATCTGACTGGTGTCTTTTCAAAGGCAAACGTTTTCTTCCACGCTCACCTCATTTAGAAGCCCGAGGAACTGGGGCATCTCCCTGAAGAACTAAATCGTTGATTTCAAAACACAGAGAAATTAAACAAAACTGACAAGAATGTAAGCGTCACGAGCTGGGAACACGGTCGCCGTGTGTGACATGTTCTCGGGGGTTACCTTGTCCTGGGGGTTAGGCGGGCTGGGTGAGCAAACAAAAATGCCACAGGAAAGAGAGAGTATTCTGTGGGCAGGGTGGGGGCACAGAGACTGCTGTGAACAATGGAAAACCCCGAACCCCCCAAAGGGCTCTTACGTGGCTCTGGAAAGGTCAAACTTGTGGCAACTCTGGATGTGGTACATCAAGTCTCCTCCGTTGAGAAATTCCATCACAAAAAAGAGGTTTTCCTGGGGAAAAACAAAAACAGTCCCAATCTTTAGCTTCCATAAAAAAAAAATAAAAAAATAAAAAAAAAAGCATTACTTTTTAAATGGATGTGGATTTCACAGGAGCCAGTTCTGTCTTCAGACCACTTATAAAAAGATAAACGCCATTGTAGGAGGCTTGCTTGGATGCTCGCGTGCTGGGGGTCAGCAGACCAGACACGGCCCGGCTGAGTGTCCAGCTGGACTTGCCCACCCGGTTGGGATGGTGTTGAGCCCTTAGTGGGTGCTGACTGTATACCTCTGAGGTTGACAGTGTGCAGGAGGGTAGAGGAAACAAAGGTTGGGCTCTGACTCCAGGGGCAGGGGAAAGCATGCATTCATTCAGCCCTCAGTAAATAGTTCTGAACACAGTTTATAGGCGTGGCCTTGTGGGAGGAATGAGGGTGGAGACAGCGTCCTGCCTTCAGGGAGCTTACAGTCAAGCAGACCCTTACTTCTCTCCAGTGCAGGCTTTGCTGGGGGAAGCGCAGCTCAAGAGTGTGTTGCCCCTAGCAGAGGACTCCATGCGTGTTTTTAGAGCTGGGGCCCTTGTGTGGCAGCCCTCAAAGGCAAGCCTGAGATGTTAGGGTGTGGTCAGAGTGTTGGAGATGGCCGACTCCAGTAAGCCTGAGCTCCTTCTACTCTGGGAGACATGTCCTCAGTAAGTATATCCACAGCACTTTGCGCTGATGTTTCAGAGTCCCCTTGAGCCACAGAATTAGTAATCCATCAAGTGTGGAGACATGTGGCGTGTCTGCGCATAAATTTGCACCTGAAAACCTCACCTGGGTGATTTAGCAGAATTAACCTTTAAGTTTCGATGTGAAACTAACTGCGGCCTCAGGGCCTACCAGGTGCCGGTGGAAACAGCATTCTGGTGTGACACAGCGACACACATCGCCTGTTATAAATTCTGCAGAACCGGGAGACGCAGGATTGTGGCCATTGTCTCAATAACTCAGGTAAAGGTAAGCACCATCCTGCTTTTCCCAAAGCTGACCTTGGAAGGGGGGTCACTGGAGCCCACGCTTTCTCTTGTGGGCAGGGGCCAAAGTTCTGTGCTGACATGAATCCAAACATTGCTATTTCAAACACACTTGGAGGCTGATCACATCTGCACACACCTACTTTCCCTGAAAGCTCTTCTTGTCGTAAGTACCAGGGGAACCTTTTTACCCCAACCTGTGACGGCCGGTACACACGGTGGTGGGTTCTCCTAGGTATCCAGGAGAGTGAAAGGTATAAAAGCTTAGAGTGAGACCACTTATCACAGTGCTCAGATAAAAGATTCCCTTTAACTGTTAGGATGTGTACAAGTTCCTGAAATTTACAGATTGTCAGTTTGGACTTGGAGAAAGTGGGGGAAGGCAACTCGAGGCAAAAGATCAACCTCACTGGTCACATCCCTGGCATGGCAGTCCTGTCAGTTCTCGTGCCGAAATCAATCAGACTCTCACCTGTGGTGGGGGTTGGGGCACCCGATTTGTGCAGTGAGAGCCTAAGAAATGACGGGGCTCGGACAGTTCGCTATCATGGACATTCCAAGAAGATCACACTGATGTACTGATTATTAAATAGTAATGGAGATTTATGGCGTGTTGGATGCCACCCTTAATCCTACTAAAAGACATCACGGCTCTACAATAAATCTTTCAAAACAGTCTGTTCTAGCTCTTTATATTAAGCTGGGGGCACTGAAAAAAGCCCATTGGTTGTCTTTAGTCATTTATGATGGCATTTTGCTTACACCTTTGGTTTGGGGGAATACCAGCTAAAACATGGTTTTTTTTTTTATTTTTTATTTATTTTAAACATGGGCCTTTTAAAGGGGGATAAGGGCAGTCCATGCCTGGAAGCCCAGCGTGGGTGGGCAGGCCGGGGAAACTTTCTCTTCCTCTAGAGCAGCGGTTCTCAACCTGTGGGTCACGACCCCTTTGGAGGTCGAACGACCCTTTCACAGGGGTCGCCTAAGACATAACAGTAGCAAAATTACAGTTATGAAGTAGCAACGAAAATTATTTTGTGGTTGGGGGTCACCACAACATGAGGAACTGTATGAAAGGGTCGCGGCATTAGGAAGGTTGAGAACCACTGCTCTAGAGGGTGCTGTTTCGGGGATCTTGGCCCTCTTCTAGGGGGCTCTGAGAGCTGTTTGGAAGTCGCAGGGATCCACTCATCAAAGGAACTGTTGGGTCCACTCTGGGCCCAAGGAGATGACTCTGTGATGAAATAGTATAAATGGATGTAACATACAAACCACACAGTCCTGGGGTTTTGGTTTTGAGTATCACATTTTGAAGGATGGATAAACCTTTTCAAAGTTGAATCCCAGTCGTAACAAGTAAATACGAATAGAATAGCCTCAAACGTTCATAAATGGCTGGGAAGGGAGCTGGAGGTGACCTGCCGCTGACCTGGAACCCTGCAGGACCACTATCGAAAAGGAGAGTCCGCCCACCGAGAAACTCCGGATTAGGGAGGGTAGGACCAAACCCAGAAGAACTCCATTCAGGGTAACTGTTAAGGCCACGGTCTTGCCTTCACGCAGACCTGAATTCAGAGCGCCTCCATGTGGGGTCTCGGAGAAGTTAGCTAGCCTCTCCTGAGCCTCACAGTCTTCATTTGTGAACCAGAGGGAATGCTATCCCACCCCAGAGGATATACGTGGAAAGCTGGGTCAGGGTTGGCATTCAGCAGGCACATGGTATCTGGTAGCTGTTGTACTTACAGGAAACAGTTCAAAAGCCAGTCAAAAAATAAAAATAAAAATAAAAACATACAGCAGCTCCTTCCCGGAGAAAGGGACCGCACAGTGCTGTGGCTCCTGAAAGAGGAAAACAGGGACTTGGCGCTCCTCCAGGCTGTTCTTTCTGCTCCGATCCTGAGCTGAGAGAAATGCAAAGCAGGCTCCTGAGGGGCAACCTGGCCTCCTGGGCTGTGGCCCACATCTCACTAACGCAGACCTCCCTTCTGTAGGCCTAGTAATACTTTAACTGATGCAAATGAGTCTTTTGGGGCAGTGAAAGTTGACATTGTGATGGTGTTGGGGGATGGGATGCTCCGAATCTGCCCTAGGCTTAGAAGTTGTCAACAACGCTGGCCCCGCATGTGTGGAGTGGAAATTCTCCTCTGTTCTGTCACTACCTACCTTGTGGCCAGGTAAATCACACCATCCCCGAGCCTCAGTCTCAACCTCTGAAAAATGAGAAGTATCGGCGAGATCCTCAGATACATTCCCCTTTACTGACTTGAAGACTCCCTGACTTTTACCATTTATTTTTCACATTTATTTCCCCCCCATTTTCTTGGGGGAAAGAGGTGACATGAACAAACTATGACTATTGAGCACATTATTAGACTTATGTAGTCCTTCCCAAATGATGAAATAAATATTGGTAAGAAGATGTTATGCTTGCAAAATTCTTAAGAGAAATCTTTGTCTAGAAACAATGCATATTTGAAGTAAAATGAAAGAAATAATGATGAGTCTTTCCTCTAAACCTTCCTCAAGGAGGGAAGCATTATGACTGGGTTCATGGCCCACCATAACAGCCCAAAGGAGATATCATAAAATAGAGGTCAGAGGGCCTCCTCCCATTTAAGTAGTCTTCTGGTTATGCGAATGGAGCTTGGCTATTGGTTAGGGACAAATTCTGGTGTCCCAAGGCCCAACTGCTTTAACATTGGAATTAATCCCACTGTGAGCCAAGGGCTGAAAAGCAGAATGGGTCAGACTCGACTGTGGTTTAGCACTCTTTTGCGTAGACAGCAAGAGTGGCAAGAGAATGCCTTTTTGATTGGTTTTTATATTTTGTTTCTGAATCTTGTGTCTTACTCTTTCAGAAAGAACTCCAGCAGGCCTGCCGGGAGAAGAGTATCATCTCTGATTTTGAAAAGTAATTGAACCACTGGAGTAGAACTCAACTTTTAGGATCCTGGCCCCAGTTCCAGCTTTCGGTGAGTTTGTTTGTTTGTTTTTTACTTTGCCTACCTAGTAGCTCCTTGGAAAAGTGAATTTTAAAATAGGAGGGTTGCTTTACTTAGCCAGTTTCTTGCAGGAGGAAGCGCACTAGGGTTCTTGCGATTTCTGTTCTCAGCTCAAACGGACTGATCTATGAAGTGAGCTTCATGTTCGTGTCATCCATGGTTTTCAGAGTGAGTTCTATGAGTGGGCGCCCTTCATCCACTGATCTTATTAATGAAACAATAACACACTGAGCATATTTCCATCCTGTTGGGGAAGTGAGTTTTAGTTGGGGTTTGACACTACAATTACATTAGGGACATTGGAAGAAGCGATTCATTGAATAATGCTGAAGAACCTCTGGCTAACAAGAAAGCTTTGGGTATATCACTTAATAACATTTATTTATCTATCAGCTCTCTAGTTTACAAATATACCTATGGCATACATGCTGTTCTCTGTGCCAGACCACAGAAACAAGCGAGTAACAGCTTTGCTGGGATTTTCTGACAACTGAAGGCAATAATCAATACTGATATTCTGCAGATAAATGAGTAGTCAAAGCTCTGTGGTAATATTTTTGGGAGCTTTTAAAAATGGCATGTATTATAGTCTTGCACAATCATTTTTATATATTTACATATAAATATATATATGGAGAGAGAGAGAAAACTGTTAAGAATAGCTTAGTGTTTTTGCAAAGAATTCTGCATACACAATACTGAATATTCCAGTTTCCACAAATATCTTTCATTACTTGGTTGAAAAAAACCCTGGATAGCTGGTTCTCCTACGTTCTTATAAAAATATGAGATCACTTTAGGGGGACTCTAAATTCCTTTGTATTCATTTTGTTTGTGAAAGATCTACATGAAATTTCACTGTAAAAGTGATTTATACTGGTGAAATGAAGAAAGGGAGGTAATTGCTGTTTACAAGAATAGAATATTTATATAGTTTGCTAATCTAAGAACTGGAAAAAATAAATTTTCAGATAACATATATACTAATTTCAGTGGTTTTCAAGGCCAAATCTTTTAAATAATTCTGGTCTAAATTTAAGCAAGACGTTGCCTCGGGCTAGACATTGCCTCGGGCTGTCTACGTCATGACTCTCAATCTTTTACTTACACCGCTGGCTGACGCGCTGAGTCTGAACTAGTGTCAGCAGGAGAGGCAGGCTCCCCTTCATCAAGGCTTACATCTTGACTGCTACTCATTGTCCCCCCCACCCCCAAACAAGGTTTTTGCTGAGAATTACAACCTGTAAGAGCTGCCTTTTCGACATCCTCAGCAATGTGGTCATGAGGACATGGAGGGGCTTCCTGTCTCAAAACAGATCACAGAGCTGGGGTCAGGGCTGCCCACGCTGTGTGCTGGGAAGGAGTGCCCAGCTGCGCGGGGAGCTTCCCTCTGGCCAGCACACCTGGTGGGCACACTGGATGCCGGGCTCACCCGAAAGTTCCACTGGTACACTTACACACCTGTGTTAGTCTGGTCACACCAGCACTCGGTTTCTTATGTATATTTGTGATTTCGAAGGCTTGAACAATTCTGAATCTGGAATCGTTTCTTTCTTCTATATTAAGCTATAAATTAAAACATCCTACAAAAACATGTTTATTACCTTGTTCATAAGGAATATATCGTAAAAAACTTAACAGATAATCATATATGTACTTTTTATATCTAAATGTAGAGACAGAGTGTGTGTGTGTGTGTGAGAGAGAGAGTGTGTGTGTGTGTGAGAGTATGTGTGTGTGTGTGAGTGTGTGTGTGTGAGAGAGTGTGTGTGTGTGAGTGTGTGTGTGAGAGTGTGTGTGTGAGAGTGTGTGTGTGTGAGAGAGTGTGTGTGTGTGAGAGAGAGTGTGTGTGAGAGAGAGAGAGTGTGTGTGTGTGTGTGTGTGTGAGAGAGAGAGAGAGAGGAGCGGGAGGGAGAAATGGCTTCTGTAGACCAGCAAACTCATTCATTAGGGCCTGTTTATATTTCTAGTGTAAACTCTCATTAATAAAACGCACTGCCTTCCATAGATCCCTTACTACAAAGCAGAAATAACATGCCCGAGTTTCTAGAGGTTTGTATTTTGCAACAAGAACTCAGGCTCAGTTGTATTTACTGGCTTACTTGTCTCACAGGGTCTTCTTAGGTTAACGAACAGAATATTTCCCTTCATAATAGAAGTACAAACAGGGTTCCAGTTCATGAATTTTAAAACTGTTTTCCCTGATATGGTTAGGTTTCTTTTTTTTCCCACTTTTAAAAAAAATCCTCACCCAAGGATACTTTTCCATTTATCTTCAGATACAGTGGGAGGGAGAGAGAGGGAGAGTAAGGGAGAGAGAGAAAAACATCGACGTGAGAGGGACACATCAACTGGTTGCCTCCTGCATGACCCTGACCAAGGCCTGGGATGAACCACAACCGAGGTACGTGCCCTTGACCAGAATTGAACCTCACAGGCCGATGCTCTACTGCTGAGTCAAAGCAGTCAGGGCTGGTTAGGTTTCTGATGAGAGGCAATATAGCAGTTAGGCCTATGGACTTCACCAGCAAGCTGCCCCAGTTTGACCTTTGATGTATTGCTTACCCTCCTTAAAGGGGCCACCTCATTTTCCTTATCTATAAAATGGGGATAATAATAGTGTCTACTTCATAAAGTTGCTGTGAAGATTAAATGCCCTAAAATGTGCAATGCCCTAAAATGTGTAATGTGCCTAGAAGATGCTCCGTAAATGTCAGCTGCTGTGATTATATTTACAACTGTTAAATATCATAGTCATTACATATGCTATACGTGCCGTGCATACCTGGGTTGCAGGTTTGATCCCCAGCCCTGGTCATGCCACTTGCAGGAGGCAACCGATCAATGTGTCTTTCTCACACTGATGTCTCTCTCTCCCCTCCTTCCTTCCACTCTCTCTGAAAATCAATGGAAAAAATATCTTCAGGTGAGGATTAACAAAACAAAACAAAACAAAACAAAACAAAACAAAACAAAACAAAAAAAGAAATACTGATTCACAAGCACAGAGGGGTCTCAGGAACAGACTGAGTTTTAACATAAGAGGCAAGTTTTAAGGAATACGATTTTCAGGTGAAAATGACCTACTCTACTGAAGATTTTAAAATTACTAAATTATCACTGATACAAAGAAAAAAAAAAGATGCAAAAAAAGAAGAAAGGAAATAGTAAAAAATCTTACCTCTGGGTATCGTTGAATGTTATAACTAGGAACAACTTTCTTCTTTTTATAATACTGTGGTGCATTTTCCAATTTTTAAAGGATGTTTTGGTATAATTACTTTTATAATGATGTAAAATAATGAATTTTACTTAAAAATTTTAAGTGAGTGACTTTTCTACCACCTAATGTTTATATGATATATATTTTCACTAACTGCCAAAGGAGTAGGTTATTCTTGTTCAGGTTCAGGGCACTGAAGAGCAAATTCCCCAAAGTACAGGAATAGCGAGGGCATTGCACTCTGTCAATGCATCCATTTCAAAGAGGCCTAGAATAAGTCTGACTCACTGATGGATTCAAATGAGCATTACTACTTGTAGTGCTGGCATGGAGATTTACACTAGTGTTTGATGTCAAGTCAGATGCTATGTTTTTCAGGTTACCTAAGTTGAAACTGGCAGGCTTAAAGGTGAAGAAAGGATACCCAGGCACAGAACAGTAGAGTCACCTGGTTATATACTTGTAAAATCACTTTTAATCAAAGTAATGCAAATAGAATAATTCTTTCAAGGAAGAATCAAAACAACTGAAAGATCTAAAAAGGGAAGCATCATTAAAATAAAAATCTGTATTCATAATACGACAGGAAGATGATTAAATGCAAGATTAAAGTGATAGATGAGGAATATGAGCACCTCAGTTCTATACAGGTGCGCTTAAAGGGCACACACATCCCTGCACTGGAAAAACAAGATAAACTTCTTTGTGGAACAGAAATGGAGTAGAAAGCTCTGGTGGGAGGCAGGTGCTAAAGCCATAGGACGACAGGGCTCTGGGTCAGGAACTAGACAGGGGTGACCAGGAGCAAGGTGTCTGTAAGGTAAGTAATGGGGACCAAAATACCAGCTGTGCAAGGGATGGAGCAGACTCACTGAGTGAGGCTGGGACAGGGTTCCCCTCTCAACAAAAGGAGTTAAAAAATTATGATAATCTGACCTGCAACTGGTATAAAGCTACAAGTTTTTAGTGACAAATTAAAAAAAAAAAAAAAGGCAGAGAAAGCCACGCAGCAGGGCCTGGGCTTCTTACAATGGGATGGGAACTCAGAACCATCCATTTTAGGTTCAGCATAGACTGAAGGTCCCTGGGACCCAGAGGGAGACAAAAGAGTGATAGATCAGATATAGGAAGAGAGAGAGAGAGAAAATATGAACATACAAGCAAGGAAAAAATTTCTATCAACAGGTGTCTGCAAATTAAAGTTCTAAATCACATGAAAATAACTAACATTAATACCATTAACAATCTGAAGATAAAGTTACTACCTCAAAAATGCAAATAATAGAACTTCAAAATGATTTTAAAATAAGTTATTTAAAGTATATTTGCTCTAGCAACTCTTTCACTATGATATTAGGACCTGTGCTCTCCTAAAATAAAAAAGATTGAAGTGACAGATTTTTAACAGAATCGGTTATATTGTCCTCATAGAACTGTTTGCATACACAAATATCATTTAGAGAAGTTAAAAGTCTTAGGACTGTCAAAATATATCAATATTTAAAACATAAACTAGTTCTTTAAAAGAACATTTGTGAATGAATATTCTAGAATTAGTAAAGGGGGAAATGTAAAGGTGGACTCAGAATTTATTGCTTTTTTTTAGAAGTTATATGATCTAACTTTTACACTGCTTTTCCCTTAGGATGATTACATTTCTTTTTAATAAGAGAATGAAAATAAAGAGCTTGGAAAATTATTTAGCAATGATGACTATTCAGTATAGCTAATGATTGCCAAATGTGCGTGTATTATTGAATAAATGAGAACTGTATAGCATTAAAGAAATTAGCTCATGATTTTATCAAAACAATAACAATTAACTTTGGAAATTCACAGAAAACTTGGCAAAAGTTATGCAAATGAGGTCAGGAATATATATCCCCTCTCCAGGAAAAATTAGGTGGGAAAAGAGAAAAAGAGTAATTGTAGCTATTTTTTGCTACTATTTTTTTCTTCAAAGCCTAGTAAATTAATGTGATACATTTTATACAGGAGAAGATTTGCAATCCCTGAAGAATAAATAAAATTAGAGTAAAACTATTTATTACAACATATCTAAGTAAAGCAATATCCCTTTAAGAGTATCATATATTAAGCATGTATAATAAATGTTGTGGCATCCAAGATTATAGTACAATAATATAGAAATTGGAGAGTAGAACTCATCTCTATTTTGGGACATAGACTATTATAGCCAAGGAAAATACACACTGAAGAACAAAGGGGAGCTGGTCCATATCTAAAATTCCAAAATTAAATGAAATAATCCATATATAGTATTTAGCCCTGTGCCTACATAGAGTAAGAACTCATTAGTCCATGTTGACTTTTATGTGCACTGTTATTCTATCTTACAAGGAAGAAAAGCATTTAGTTGTATTACAGTCAGAATGCAAGGATGGTCCCAACATGTACAAGGTCTGGAGTAAGAATACAAATGGATACCCCACACCACACACCATATGTCTAAAATTTTAAGTGTTATAAATCAAGCTTATTAACTATCAAATTAAATATGTTCTATATTTCTATATGTTATCTATCTATCATCTATCTATCTATCTATCTATCTATCTATCTATCTATCTATCTATCTATCTATCTTGTGTATGTGTGTATCTGAGGACTATACCTTAATGATGACCAAGAAGGTCATCCAAATGTTGCAAAAGTTAAGTGGCCACACAGGGAAATTCCTGCACTACTCCCCCCACCCCACCACCTTTCCACAACAGAACCTAGGAAGATGTCCACACATGCTTCGAGCTGTTGGGTATGAAATTCTGGGATCCTAGAGCATGGCTTAGGAATGGAGATGGGGGAGGGGGCATGCCTCCTTGCTCCGTGAGGAGATGTGTGCCTGGAGGAAGGCCAAAGAGAGGCTGCTAAAGTAAGGGGCTAGGCAGAAGCCCTTTTGCTTGGGTCTAAGATTTAGGACATGCAATGGATAATTTTCCAGTTAAATGAGTTGTGAGTTGGATTTGGTGTTTAGGTACCTTGAGATCTCAACTTTATTAATAGGTTTGGATTGACAGTATGATGTACAAAAGAACACTAGACAGTGATAACCTAGGCTGATCTTCTTTGGATCTCAATTTCCTTAGCATCAAAATGAGGGATCTGACCCCTTCTTACATTTAAAAACTTCTACATCTATTGAGTCAGTCGTAAGAAAAACAAATGAATATAACTAATCAAATTAGAAGCTATAAGCAATCAAATTGTCCCCCAATAGGTGAATGGATAAACAAACTGTGGTACATCCAGACAGTGGAGTATTATTTGTCAATAAAAAGAAAAGAGCCTAAGGCCATGATCAGACATGGAGGAAACTTACATGCTTATTACTAAGTGACAGAAGCCAGTCTGAAAAGACTACATCTTGTATGAGTACAACTATATGACTGTGGAAAAGCCAAAATTATGGAGACAGTAACAAGATCAGTGGTTGCCAGGGGTTTGGGGGAGGGAAGGATGAAGAGGCAGAACACAGGGTTTTTAGGGCAGTGAGAAACTGTTGGGTGTGATACTATAATGGTGGATACATGTCATACATTTGTCAAAATCTATAGAATGTTCAACACAATAAGTGAACAGTAATGTAAACCACGGACTTTAGTGAATAATAATGTATCAATATTGACTCATCAGTTATAATAAATGTACCACACTAAAGCAAGATGATAAAAATACCCCTATTTTTCCCCAGCTATGGGGGCTGGGGGAGGAAGGATATGTGGGAACTCTGTACTTTCCACTTAATTTTCTATAACCTAAATCTGCTCTAAAAAATTAAGTCTATTAATTAAAAAGAAAACAAAAACCCAACTAGTAGCTATAGGCTAGCCAATACATTTAAAGTAATGCTAATATACATGACTGGAAGGAAAACATCTTTAGATTCTTTCTTATATGGAATTTATACAAATATCAATAAAAATAATGACTGAAGAATACGGAGACAATAAAATTATACTAAATTCTGATGTTTATTTGCTCTATAAAGGTAGAAATTGACACAAAGAAGGTAGCATTGCAGGTTCTATTTTAAATCTTTCTTGAAACAATGACTTCTAGAAACATGTTTTCATTTCTTTTGGTTGACAGTGTCCACTTAAAATATTTGTAATTGCTCTTCTAGGAATAGTTTTTTTGTTAATATAGTTTCCTGAAGAATTACTGCTTATTTATTTTTTTTTTTAAAGGATTTAAGCACTCACTCCCATTCTGGATAAATATAAATGATGAAATGGTTTAGACCTCACACATAAGTTTTATTTCTTTGTCTTGAAGGCTGGTTTCACCTTGTCAGTTTCCATCCCTGGGAAATTCCCACTGCACACTTTTTCTTCGAACTCTGGCCCTTAGGTGGTACCTTGGAATGTGCTGTCTCTTTCTGAATCTGTACTGGAGCCCCAGTTGCTGGCATTACAAGCCTTTTCCATGTCTCCAGGTTTTCTGTTCCTGCCCCACCTACCCCGCTCCCCAAAGCAGCTTCCTACTTTAGTGGGGTGATCGCAATCACTGTGAGCAGCCTCAGGTTTCCTCTCCTTCTGACATAGTCTCCTCTTTCACTTCATCTGTCAGAAGTGACAACCGTCCTTACCAGAGTTTGCTGTAGTCTTATCCTAACTCCTTCTTCTTCCAGAACCTTCCTCCCTGAATTCCTCCCTGTTGTCTGGTTTCTTCCTCTGTCTCAAGCATTCTCCAATACTCTTACCCTTGAAGCCTGTGTTCACAGCACGCTTCCATCTTCTGAAGCACACTTTCTGAGACTGCTGCACAACCACCGAGTCTGCCCTGCCGCTCACTCCCTACGCCTCTGTCGCCGACATGCCCTCCACCTCCTGCTGAGACACTTCTTTCTGTTCCTCCTAAACGGCAACAGGTCTCCTCACCAGCTGAACACTCTGTCCCCTCTTTTTTTTTTTTTTTAAATTCTTTCCTCTCTTCTGACCCTACTCTGCTGATCCTCCTTCCCTTACCTCCCCAAGGGATCTTTACATTGCTTTCTTTTCCTCTCTTCCTTCTACTTCTGAAGAGGGGGCTTCTCTTAGGTTCTGTGCGTGAGCCTGTTTATTGCAGAGTCCCACATTCATCCCTCCCTCAGGGTGCGCGCCACGGCCCTCGGATGCCTTGTTCTCGTGGTTTAACATGGAGCTGCGGCTCCAACGGCCCTATTTCAGAAGTTAGTGCTGGGAACAGTAAGTATTAAGCAGACACATGCTATTCATCCTGTTCCCTCTGAGACTGCCAGCTGAGAAAAGGACACTGAGTGACAGAAGTGTTCAGGTGGAGAGACGAGGAGGTAGGAGGGATGGGCTCGGGGAGGAGTGTTCAGAAGCTGCAGTGGGCACAAGAGCCTGGGCACCGGGAGGAAGGGGCACCAATGGGACTGAAGGGCACAGAGAGGTGGAAGCAGGTGCGCCAGGGTGGACGTCCCTCCTCGAGGTTGTCCAGCACCAGCCTATCTGGCACCTGAGGACAGTGGCAGACGTGTGCTCGTCAGCCAATATAATTTACTACAGGATGACTTCTTTTTCTTTTATCTGCCCCCCCCCCCATATTATCTAGCGTTCTGTGGGGAAATGAAAAGAAGGACAAGAACAAAACATGCTTTAGGGAAGTATTATTTACATGGAGAAACTGAGTAAGCGCCTCTGAAAGCTGTTCCAGAGAAGGCCAAGCAGCGCAGGAACAAAACCACCTTTCTGGGTCTTGTAAGCGGAGAAGCCTGAGGGGCAGAAAGATAATGGTCATTAAGGAGGATGCAGGGAAGCTGAAAGCTGTTCTGGAGGAGGTGTCTCTGAACGAGCTTTCAAAGGAGAGGAGCAGATTCACAGAGGAGAGCAGGCACTTTCCTGTAATAGCACCCTCGAAGCAGATGCGAAATGCTCGAGTCCTGAGGGAAGCTGGTGACAGTACTTTTGGGGCTTTGAGGGGCAGTTGACAGAGAAATGGACTGACAGTGTGGCCATGTGAGCCCTGAAGAAACATTATAAAAGTCACATAAAGGTGAGAAAATATCTGGGAGCTTACCAAGCTGGTGTGCAGAAGGGGCGTGGCATTTCAGACTCACGAGGCAGAGCTTCTAGTCAAAGGACCCCTGAATATTTGCTCATTAATCACTGATTATCTCCAGTATCTTGGCGGGGGGTGCGCAACACAAATTTACCATAAATCTGTAAATTTACTGTAAATCTAACACCTGCCAAATCACAGTTTAATTGCACAGAAAGGGTCTCCAACGCACATCGGAGTGATGGGCGGTTTCAGACCATTTCCAAGCATTCTCAGCACCAGGAGACTGCCAGCACTCTAAAGAAAAGAGACGTAGCAGGCACCACAAATGGGGTCACACAAAAGCTAATTCTTGTCCTAGTTCATGGATAAGTGTTTTGGAGGATATGGTTCGTGTGGTTTTCCTTTTTCTGGCTGCAATTGTGATCATTTCCAGTGCTCCCAACTCAACTGGAGGGTTCATGGATGGAAAAGTGTTGCCGAGAGCTTCAGATGAGGTGGTTTCTGGATAAAGTGCTTGACAGAGAAAACCTTCTGGCAATCTTAGATGGCTTTCAAACCATGGAAATATCAGTATGACATACTTTTGAAAAGACTGCTATGTTGAGGTTTTCCTTTTATTTCAAATAAAACCTTGCAGATAGGATGGCACTTGTTCTCCACGAAGGACTCAAAGTCCTCTGCAAGTGCTATTCTTTCTTTTAAACATTATCTTTTTTGGAGGCCCAAACAGGACAAGGTTACAAAGAAACGTTAGTTGACTCGTTGAAAGTCATACAAAGTGTCATAACCTGAAATCGTACACAGAGGGATGACCGTGGTGAGGTTGGCCGCAAGTCAAGCTTTGTCTGTTCTATAAACGGAAAGTGAAACTCAGTTTTCTTTTTCATATTCGAGAAATTTCAAAGTAATACTAAGAAGGTTCCGCTGGTTCACACCGGGAGGGTGGAAGTCAAGGGCAGGGGTGTGAGTGGGCGTTGACACCAGCATCCCGACTCCTGTCCGGGTGCCAGGAATCTGCTTACAGAGACCTGGGAAACCACGGCGCCGTCCATGCAACCCGAGGAGGGCAGGGGTGTTCTCATACCATCTAAAAGTGCTTTTAGGTGTGCAACTGTAACACTCTTAAGTTACTTGAAGGCAGACGAGTACAGATAGACCTTTCAGAACTCAAAGGAGATGCAAAGGTAGGCTGTAGTTCACTTTCTTTTTTAAACATTGTTTTAAAAAAAATTTTTTTTTCTTTATTGATTTTTTTAGAGAGAGAGGAAGGGAGAGCGAGAGAGAGATAGAAACATCGATGAGAGAGAACATTGGTTGGCCGCCTTCTGCATGCCCCCCACTGGGGATCTGGCCCACAACCTGGGCATGTGCCCTGACTGGGAATCAAACCAGTGACCTCTTGGTGCATGGGTTGACGCTCAACCACTGAGCCACATTGGCTGTGCTGTAGTTCACTTTCTATGTCTAAGGAAAATGATTTCAAAACAACACAAAACAGTGTTCTCACAGTGTTTGAGACATCTTTCCTTTCCAAACTAATTTTGGAACTAAATCCTCTTATTTTTCCATGGTGTTATCAGAGATAAATCAGAGAAACTTTGGATACTTGAATTATTGACCTTTCTTTTACTGTGGCACAATTAAAAAGAGAGGACAATTATTTAGTTACTACAGAGATGACATGTAATTAAGACACTGACAAAGTCTGAATATACAGGGGGCCAATATCTGGACTCAGAGACGTGTAGTTCGATTGCACTCTGTTCCCAGTTATCAGGGGGAATAGTCTTAGGCAAAGTTCATTATTCTTAGTCTCAGTTTTCTCATGGGTAATATAGGAATAATAATATAGACTTTATTGGGGTTAACAGAATTAGATAATATATTTAAAGTTCCTAGGAAACTATCTGGCACAAAACAGGCTCTCAATAAAGGTAGGCTTTTTGAATCATATTTTTCTGTATTTTAAAATATATATTGAAGCAGAGATGGCTAGTTGCCTACCTTTGTTCTTCGTAAAAAATTCTATTCTGGACGGCAAAGTGCCCAGCTGAAAGATGAACTTTTCCAGCTTTCCCTGTAGCTATAGAAGAGTTAGACATATATGAACAGAAGTTTTTTTGTGGCCCTTATAGAAAAGTGATTTATTTTTTTATTGATTTTTTTTGGGGGGGGGAAGAGAGGAAGGGAGAGAGAGATAGAAACATTGATCAACTGCCTCCTACATGCTTTCTACTGGGGATGGAGCCTGCAACCCAGGCATGTGCCCTAACCAGGAATGGAACCAGGCCCTCTCAGTCCATGAGATGATGCTCAGTCCACTGAGCCACACCAGCTGGGCATGGAAAAGTGATTTAATAAAGGAAAGAGAGCTGGCATGAGCTTGTTCTATCCTCTTCCTCTTCCTCCTGTTTCCTGACTAGAATGTGATTGTGAGGGCTGGGCTCCAGCAGCCATGTTGGACTGAGGAGTACCCGTGAGGGTGGAAGCCCAGCACTGTGGACGATGGAATTGAGAGCAGACGGTGCCTGCATCTCTGATGAATGATGCCATGGAACTGTCATACTTGCTCTGAACCACACGTCTCCGTTTATATGACGAGAGAAACATTTCCATCTCATTTAACTTATTGCTATTTTCTGTCCTCGTTACTAGCAGTCAATGCAATTTCTAGCTGACACACATCATTCCACATTTAGATAATTCTGAAATTGGAACATAGCTTCTAGTACAGTTTAAAAAATAATTTTATCAAGAAAAGCAAGAGTGCCCTGACCGGTTTGGCTCAGCAGTTAGAACGTCAGTTGGTGGATCAAAGGATCACAAGTTTGAGTCCCAGTCAAGGGCATGTACCTGGGTTGCAGGTTTGATCCCCAGCCCCGGTAGGGGTCATGCAGGAGGCAACCAATCAATGTGTCTCTCTCACATCAATGTTTCTCTCTCTCTTTCCCTTGCTCCCTTTGACTCTTTCTAAAAAAAAATCAATGGAGAAATATCCTTGGGTGAAGATTAAAAAAATAAAAATAAATATAAGAAACAAACAAACAAAAAAGCAATAGTGCTTCTAATTATTAATAGTATCTTAAAAATCAATAAAGCAGAATATTATTTTTCCAAGTTAGGTAGGACTTTAAAAAATTACTTACTAATTAGAATTAGTTAGGAAAAGGAAATAGCTTTTTAATTTAATCCCCATACAATTCTATAGTCTTGCCTCTTTTTGGAAAACATACAGAACTCATAAATAGTAGGTCCCCAAGAAAAATTTGTTGAATTAATCTAACAGTGACCTTCTAAAGTAATTTGTGAAATGTATTTTCAAAGTTTTATGATTAATGAATTTGTTTCTAATAGTTTTTATTTATTTGTTAGTACAGTCAAAAGATTTATGAACATTATTTTTGTAGATAACATTTTATTGTGGACTTGCTCTATTTCTACTTTTAAAAATATGTAAATGATGGAAAGTAGGTATTGACCATATGGGTTTAAATCCAGTCAGTGTGTATGTGAAAGTTAGCTGGTGTACACACTGAATTTGATACAAAGAGGGACCGCGCAATTCAAGATATATGGACTTTCACGTGAGACACAGAAAATGAAATACTGAAAAATAAGAAATGTTAGTATAAAATAAAGAAAGAATAAAAAGTCATTTCCTCCTCCTGCTAAGACAGCCACCTCTCATCATGGTGATTTGTAATAGACTGTTGCCAGTGATTGATGTCACAGTCTGAATGAAGTGCCAAGTTATCTTAATCTGACACCAAGAAAATTAATGTCAAAGCTTCTCTCCTTTTGAGCCTCATTCAGATTCAGGTTCAGATCAAACTGCCACCGTGTTGCACACCTGTGTCCTAGCACTGCGCTTGCACACACGGTACCTAGCTTCCACCCACAGCCCCTCTGCTGGTGATTCCTTCTCTCTGCCCAGTGCTGGGGAGAGGAGCCCCGGAGCACCGCTGACAGGTGCTTGAGCTCGGACTAAAGTTCTTCCGAATCCCAGTCCACGGCTCTTTTCACTCTTCGTAGCTTTCTAAGTGACTTTACCATATCTTCACACTTCAACACGTCCTATGTCCTTCGTATATTAACTTTAAAAGCCTTTAATTATTTAACCCACATACCCTGACAGATCACGAGGGAAGCCTGTCCTTAGATTCTCCTGAATAATCGGGCATCCAACAAAAGGGCTCTTTGGAGGCAGAATGCAAACGAGTAAGTTCCCCCCCCCCCCAATAACAGTTCCCTAGAAAAGTAAATAGTCATTTATCTGAGATCTTCACTAGCAAAGGTGACCGTCCCCTCAAAGAGGCCATTTCCAAAGTGTCCCAGAGCACACCATTACTCATTAGCTGCTGCTTTATACACTTGCCTGTGGTATCTAATTGGCTGTTTGGTTTGACATGCAAGATCTGAATAATAAATCAAGACATCTTAAAAGCAACTCAGGGTCCTTCAGAAAGTATAACGCAAGCTTTTTCATTTTCCGTCCTTGTTTCTAAAAGGACTCAATGCCTTGACATCTAAGTAGCGAGTCCGTCACATGTGACGTTGGCGCACATTCTCTGCCACTTTTTCTCACGCACTGATTTCCTTGTTCGAGTAAAGCACTAGGGCTGCGTGGCACCTGCGAGCCACTCCCGAGCGGGGAAGAAGCGGGCACTGCCCGGAGCCCGGACAGATGGGCAGAGAAGGGAAAATCCCTGTGTCCTACAGAGTGGGATTCAGAGCAGCCTTCCCCATAAGATACCAAGACAATCATACATTATTTAAAAAACAAACAACCCAGCCTTGGCCAGATTGGCTCAGTGATTAGAGCATCGGCCCTCGGACCAAAGAGTCACGGGTTCGATTCCGGTCAAGAGCACGTACCTCAGTTGCAGTTTGGTCCCTGGCCCTGGTCGGGGTCGTGCGGGAGATGACCAATCGATGTGTCTCTCTCACATCGATGTTTCTCTCTTTCTCTCCCTGCCTCCCACTCTATCTGAAGATAAATGTAAACATATCCTTGGGTAAGGATTAAAAAACAAAACAAAACAAAACAAAACAAAACCCAGCGGGGAGAAAGGGTGCCAACCTCCACTTGGTTACATAATGCCCCGAGAAGCCTGGTCTGAAGTGTATTTAGCATCTATATAAGCATCACAGTATTTCAAGAGGAAAAGTGAGATTGTAAACAGTGCCAGGGTGCCCAGCAAGCCCAAAACACAGACTGGGAGAGCGCAGCCATGCTCCTCACTTGGCCTTTCGGTAACGTATCCTCCCCATCCCAGACCAACAGATAGTTACGACCTCCAGGAGGAAATTTCTAGTGGGAAATCTCCCTCACTCAGTATCAGAAATTCCCAACTCCTTCCTGCTGCACAAAATAAGCCTGCTTTCTCTAACACAGCTTCTCATTACCCCTTCACGCTTTCTCTCCTGTCGTCCCCACACGTCTGCTGCCCCAGACCCTTTCTGCCTATTCAAGTGCCAGTCTCTAGGTTTTCAGCTCTGGTGCTTCGAGTCTGCATTCTGCAACGTAACCTTAGTCACACTGTTAGAAGTAGTGCCCTTGACTCTTTCATTAGAATGAAATTCTCTAATTTCTTGAGGTTAGGAAGTGTCTTATATACTTCCATATCCTCTACCGTGCTTTGAGCACAGTATATGTTTAGTAAGTTCTCGTTCATGGTCTAGTTTCTCTTTTCTCTAGCTAAGTGTATTTATTCATTTATTCCTTCATTAAACATTTGTTGAGAACCCACTGGGAGCCGGAGAAGGGGAATGAAAGTCCTAGATGCCGTCCACATTTTCTGATCGATTCCCAGTTTCCCAACTAATACTTTCTGTGGCTGGAGGCAGCTTAGAGGCCCTCTGTACACACAGTTACACTAAGGTAGTACGCAATCATCAAGGCTTGAAATAGAAAGAGAGAAAAAAAACTCCTTATTCTTTAGACCTTAACCACAGGGTCCCACAGGAGTCTGCTCATTATTCCAGGCTACATACGATGGGGACAGAGTGAAGGAGAGTAGACAAGTGAGAAGGAAAACCATAACGTTGTGCATGAGGACTGATCTGCAAGGATGTTCACTGGGTGCTATTTAAACCAGAACAAAGAGACGTGTTCTAATTAGGTAAGTCATGCCGTGGAAGAATATCCACAGATGTGAGGTGATGTATAAAAAGTGTTAAAAATACAGGTTACAGAACAGTTGATATTTACAATAGGTTGCTATTTTTGTTTTTAAAAAATCCACTGGGGGGAAAGTCTAGAAGGATAAACTTCAAAGTACTAATGGTGAGTATACCCAAGGGGTGGGGTTAGAAATGATTTTCTCCTTTGAGTGTATAAGCATTTTCCAATTTTTCTAAAAATGATCCTGGACACCTTTTGAGTCAGGAAAAAAAGCAATTACAATTTTTTTTTTTAAAGGGAAAAGGAGACCAGGATGAGAATGCTCCCAGAACAGGAGAGACTTCTGACAAAATGCACCCTTGCCCTCAGGCTCGGGCTTTCGCTCCTTGGTAAAGCCCATTGTCCAGGCTGCTCCCTGCTGGCCTCACGCATTTTGACCTGTTTTCCAACTTCCTGTCTCTTCAAACAGATGTATGTGGATGCATGAATAGGGGTCACGTTTTCTTCCCCCTCACTGAGCTCTGCTTTGTCAAACTCGTCACGAACTGCTACGAATCCTAGTTGTAACATAAGTTAAACCCAATTCTAAAAAAACCCAGCAAACAGACAAATCGAGAAGTAGAGCCCTTTCCCAACCAACTATGTTAAAAAAAAATCTAAGTAATATTTCAGTGGTGTTTAGCGGAGAAGAAGCTTGTTTGGATGGAAGGTGGACTGAAAAATAAAGAAGAGAGATGTGGAGACTGTACCCCACACCTCACAATGAGGGTGACCCCAGGGCACTGTGCTGTGCCGGGCAGACTTCCCAGGGGCAGGCGGACGAAGGGTTGCCTGCACAGAAGCCATACCTTGGTCTGGAACGTACAGAACATGTGCGTTAGGAACGGATGCTCCCAGGCCAAGGAGAGAACTCTCTTCTCCACCATCGTGCACTCAACATCGTCGTCCATCAAAACCACGTCTTTCTTTAGGGCTTTTATTGCAAAAAATTGATTGGTTTTCTTGAACTCTGCTAGGAAGACCTAGAAGGAAGGGGAAGAAGTAACTTTCTTTTAGAATTTGGAGTCACACTCATTGAAGAAGGGATGAGACTGAGAGAGGTGTGTTGGGGGAGAACGGCTTCCTTCTCCAACTTCCTTCGTCCCCTTTACGCAGACAACACAGAGCCCTTCACTGGGTCAGGATGTCACCTAACAGTTTCATATTCTCTTTGTACCTTCTTTCAAAGGGTTTCACAAAACTACTGTGCAATTGAATGGGTTATTCTCAGCCCCTGAAAAATTCGATTTAAAAACGTCTGCCCTGTCTGCCCAGGGACCTGAGTCAGTTTATAATAAAAACCCACAGAGACAAATGTGTATTGATGGGAGCAGCCGTGAGTAGCGGAGAGGCAGACCTGACTGTACTTGAAACATCACTGCACATGAGCACAAAACCTTCTCCAAGTTCTACCCAGTTTTTCAAGGCAAAAACAAATCCACAAGGGATAGCACTCTCCTTGCGTGCTTAAAGGACGCACATCATCTTACTGATGGCACAGACACCAATCACATTTCCAGGACCTACTATGCGTCCGGCATCCTGCTTTGTACTTTCCCTGTGTTATCTCATTTTACGATCTTTTAATTCTTAGCTGAGAACACTCTGCAAGACAGATAGGAATCATGCTAATAAAAAAATTAGCTGAAACAGTAATTTAAGTTTCTCAAATTCATGGAGCGACGCAGTGGAAACTCTAACTCCAAAGTTCAGGCTTCCCGCTTGATTCCGCGAATCGCACATGAAAGGACACCAAATGGCACCCAGCAGAGAGTTTCCACAGCTTCCGCCTTTGCAAGCTGAGCGGCAGCGGCCCACCAGCAGCTGCGGGGACGTGGCATTTGGAGGCAGAAAACTCCATCTCGGGTCTCACTCCACAGACACTGCCTAGCTGTGGGAACGTGGGCAAAGCAGTTAACCTCTCTGGGCTTCCGCCTCCTCGCGTGTAGAGAGAGAACTGTCACCCGGTCCTCTAACTTACAGGACCACGGTGACCATCAAATGGGACGCCACATGGGAAAGTGATTTGTGAACTATAAAATGCTGTCCAAATGACAGTTACTAAGAATACTTGTCATTTGTTTCTTTTATTGACTTTTAGGGAGTGTGGAAGTCAATGATGCTAAACCAGTAGTAAAAATGCACGTGTCTATGTTTGAAAGAACATAGCGCAGATACATGGCTATGGGGGAGCTGGCTTGATAGGGGGGCAAGAGCTTAGGTGAGAATTCAGGCACAGGAATAATGTGCCGAGCCCTAGAATACACGCTGTGTGTCCTCCTGGGCCTAAAAGTAGATACAGAACAAGAATGTAGAGGCTACTGTTTTGGTGAGGAGCCCCACTGCCAAACAGCGCATGAAGGAGGAAGAGTTTGGAGTGTTTTCAGTGTTGACCCGTGTGGCTTTGTGCTCCGTCCCCCTCTCCGTGGGCCCCACAGTACAGTCCCCCCAGAGTGCAGGGACCTGGCTGCTGATGGCTAGGACCCAGAGCCCATGATACCGGAAGCTCTCACTTGTCCCTTAGGATAGTCACTGAGGCTTGCAGGGTCAACTTAATGTCTTCCTTATTAACTGACCATGTTCAAGGGAAGCAGTCTACCCAAGAATAAAGAAAGATAAACATTTCATTAACAATTAAAATTACTTTTTTTTTTTTGGTCATTGCTTCTTTCCATAAAACATCCCAAAACCAGCCATAAAGTAAGAAGCTGAAAAGGTCATTTCCATCTCTATAATGTGCTTTCAATTCTGGGTAACAGGTTATGATTGCACATTAATTGAGGCTAAATTATAACGAGGACTGGCTGTAAAATTGCCTATTACACTCAGACTAACACCAAACGGGCCTGCTGTGGTTCATAACACTGTGGAAACGAACTAGAAAAAGAATTAATGGATATCAGCTACAGTTTGCAGGGCAGAGCCGGTTTTGCCAAAGCTGAGGCACTGCTGTTTAAATCCTAACCCCGACTGCCGCACAGTGTCATTCAGCCAGAACAATAAATCAGCTGCATTCTGGTTTGTCTATTATTAAATGAACTGGGTCTGCTTTCCAGCCAAAGTCTGGGGAGCCGGTGCTGAGTATAATGCTGACTTTGGATGCAGAAGTTCATGGAACAAGAGTCTCTGGCTACAATTTTCATAAGTGTCGCATCTAAGAATATAAAACTGAGAGTGCCATGAATACGTTAGCTATCCTTAATTGAAAAGAACCTAAAATCCTCTATTCCATGTCATCCCTCTTTAAAATCACTGGTTTGTAAATATTCTCCCACCACTGATAATTGGTTGTAATTTCTTAAATTCTGTTTTCTTCCTCTCCTTTTCCTCTGTAACTCGAGTGTATGGCAGGAAGAGCATAGAGGAGGGATTTTCTCCATGAAGCTTTTCCCAGGACTCTCAAGCTCCAGCCGTGTTAAGGGCTAAATCGTGTCCCTTCCAACAAATTCATCCGTTGAAGTCCTAAGCCCTGTGACCTCAGAATGTCACTGTATTTGGAGACAGGGTCATTACAAAGGTGATTAAATTAAAAGGAGGTCATTGAGGTAGGCCCTAGTCCAGTACGTCTGGTGTCCTTATAAGAAGAGGCGATTGGGACACAGGCATGCTCAGAGGAACGACCACGAGGGGACACAGCGAGAAGAGGCATCTACAAGCCAAGGACAGTGGACTTAGGAAGACCAACCCTGCTGATGCCTTGATCTGGGGCTTCCGGCCTCCAGCACTGAGAAATTGTTGAAGCAGACAGTCTGCGGTATTTTGTTATAGTAACCCATGCCAACTCCTAAGGCTGAGGACATTTCATGGAGAAAAAGAATCAGAGAATAAGTAAAACAACACTCCAGGTCTGAGACAGGAGCACAACCACCACAAAAACACTGACCAACCAAAAAACCAGTGTGAGACACGAACTGGCTGAGGCACT
Organism: Tadarida brasiliensis; assembly: GCA_030848825.1. Lineage (NCBI taxonomy): Eukaryota > Metazoa > Chordata > Mammalia > Chiroptera > Molossidae > Tadarida > Tadarida brasiliensis. The sequence continues at coordinate 90,125,025 of CM061257.1, forward strand.
TTCTGATTTCTCAGGTGTCCAAAGACATCAAACTCATAAGCGGGGAGGATGGACACCGTCAAGGCAAAAGGGCTTGGGAACAAGTCCCAGGAGGCAGAAGCTGCTTTTCCTTAAAGCCCCCGGGCCCCTATTTATTCCGACATCTCTACCCTGTCACAAAATGCTCGGCAATGCGCTCTCTGCACACCCACCCACAGCTCTGATTCCAAGCGTTTAGCGCTCCTGACCAGGAGCTTTGCCCTTCAGTTTTTGGAAGTTGGGCTGTAGGATTCCATATAGTATGGTATCATACCTTGCCGAAACTTCCTTTCCCCAACATTTTGTGCAAGATAAAATCCTCAATATTTAATTTCATATGTAGAGATGGTCTTTCTACGTTCAGGTCAGGTTCTGGGCGATGGCACATTTTCTCCATCTCATCCAAGGGAGACTCCCAGGAGATTCCCTGAGGCTCTGAAAAGGAAACAGGGAGCAGCGGAAGGTTATTCTGGCTACTTGGAGAACACACTTCTTTTCCACGTTTCCATTCTGGGATCCATCCACAATAATGTAGAAAGGGGTTCCTGCTGTGCACGGACGGCACCTCCTGCCTATGAGCCTGGCATCTGGGGCATGGGCTGGGTCTCTTTATCCAACAGATTGGGGAAAATTTCAAGTTGAGAAATATGCCAATCAGCAAAAGCCCATATATGCAACACAAATGAGCACTTTCAGTAAATGGCAAATCATGGACAAACAGGGATCTTAACCAAATTCAAGGAAAAATGATTCTCAATTGCTTGTGTGGCTCACAGGCACAGTGGCATCAATTTTGATGGCTTACCAGGGGAGGGGAGAGAAAATGGAGAGCAGATTCTTAAAGATCTGAACTGCACCCTTTGATACAGTCTTCAAGTCAACATGCCCATGCCTAGTTTGATCATCTCTGAGATATTTCTCTGCCCGGACGGCCTTCCCATCTCTAATCCAAAGCTTTCTTTAAAAAATTTTAAGTAGATTTATTCCTCACCCCATGCCAGAGGAGGTATAGAAAGACATTTTTGGAAACTTTCATCCTCCCCCTATATAATTTTTCTTTTCTTTTTTATTGAAAATATTTGTCATATCACATTGTGTTAATTTAAGATGTACAATATGTTGATTTGATACATTTACATACTGAGCTATGATTGCCATTGTAGCGATAGTACCACTATCTCATCACATAATTATTTTGTTTTTTGTGGTTGGAATAATGACATTTATTTTTCAATCTCTAGGTTCATCTTTCATATTCTCTCTAAACCCAAGGAAAATAAGTGTATTATAATGTATACTGAAACTAGGCAGACTCCAGAGCCAGGTGGTCATATCCTCGCATGACTGACCTTCAAGCAGAAGGCTGCCTAAACTCCCATCCTGTCAGAAATGTTAAGGACTTTGGGCACTGCTATTCTTCCCCTTCCTACTCTTAAACTTCCCAGAACGCTCTCAAAGGTGCAGAGTAAGATGGTCTTCTGTGGTATTCCCACCACTGAGCTTCATGGTGGATTTGTTTCTGTGAAACCATTTAACAGTGACAGGAAGTAACAGTCTAAACGTCTAAGGAAAAATTTATAGTTGTTTTCTCCAGACCTACCCCATTTTCTGCCTCCTAACCCCAAACCTCCCACCCTCTAAAAAGGTTTCCTAATGGGGGTGTTTTGGTTTCATGTCTAAGAAGCAGGAGCGTCTTAGTTGGTGGCCAGGTCTGTACTCTTTAAATAGAAAAGAACCCTTTATCAGAGTAGGTACAGGGGGAACTTCTAGACAGAGGACTCAGGCTAAGGTTGATCAAGATGAATTACTGACGCCGATCCCATGGCATCAGGATAGCTACCTCGTTTCCCCGATGCCAGTACACACGGCAGCCTGGCTTCACCTTTGATGGAGCACGGGGGACCAATTTCAACCGGACCTTCTCTGAAGATGTGTTCCGTATCTCTTAAGCAGCGAGCCTAGATTACAAACAGAGTCAGACCACCCACCGCTGATGGACAGCTCAGCCTGTCCTTGGGGACGAAAGCCATTTGCGATTCCTAAATGCGTAAGATGATCACAGCCCTTTCCCTCAGCACTCTTGGGAGCCCATATCCTGTGAGAGTCTGTCTGTTGGACTTTATGCACCAGCAGAACATATCCACTTCCTTCATACTTTCCTGGGGGCGAAATGGTTAGTCCCCTGCTATCCAACGGAAGGTCAATAGATAGAAAAACAGCATCGCCAAGTCCTAAAGAGGGTTTGGTTTGTTCTTGGATATGCAAATTAAGCATGCCAGTCAGTGGCAAGGTAGAAGTTGCCCTGGACTCGGTGTTCGGAGGGCATTCTAGGGATGATTCTAGCACAGAAGCGTATTCCCCCAGGCTATTCAATTGCTCTGGTATATGGGCATAAGGCTGGCAGTGAATCCTCAATAATCTTAATGAATTTATTTGTTTCTGTCCCTGCTCATTCTATGAATTTAAGATCTTACAAAGATCCAAACAATACAAATGCATTAAATAAACATCTCAAAGGGGGAATATGGGCACGGAGATGAAGGGAAAGGCAAACGCTCAGAAACAGACGCCACGTTGTCCCACACAGCTGCTACTGATCAGAGGGCAAAAGGACTGGAGTGGTTCTTGTTGAGCTAAACTTGCAGGAACTTGTCACCTACCTGTTGAGTGCTCTCAATCATTGCCAGCGCTTCGGCCATTAGCTTCTGGTTTATGCCACACAGGTTGGCCACCTTTGTCTGGCATCGGTGATGTACGTTCATGCCACATGCTGAAAGGAGGACAGTGACACCATGAGCTGGAGCAACAGAACCAACTGCCGTGGCCTTGGCACGTGGCCTTCTTTAGGTACACGTATGGTTAAAGGGACCCCTGTGCCACCTTCCCAGCAGAAGGAGACACTGGATACAAATAAATCAGGGCAGTGGTTTTATGATGCCACCAGGCATCCACCGCCCCTTCCTGAAACAAACCCGTACAGACCAGATGCTCCTTGTGTGATGCTGGGAAGTGATTCCCACTAAAGATGGGACCAGAGCTGTGTGGACAGGGGTGGAAGTCTGCTGTCAGTATGCATTTAGACTGTGCCATGGCTGAGATAAAAAAAAAACACGATGCTGGCTCTCATGGGTGGTAATGTGCAATGCTGGAATTGAAGTTTGTCCGTGCCCACCCTAGAGCCCTCCCTAGACCAGAGCCCAAGCCTCCCCTTTCCCACACAGGCTGCAGGCTGCTCTGCCCTCTAGGCTGAAGCCCAGCGTTCAGCCTCAGTGTGCAGAACTGAAATGGAGATGGTGGTGTGTGTGCTGTGTGTGTGCTTAGGACTGGGGGTGGGAGGAGGGAAAGTGGCCGGAGACCACATTCCCAGCATATGGGAGAGCTGGCTAGCTGAGCCGTCCATCTACACAGGCTTCTAGCTCCGACAGCCACGATCCTGCTGGACTTTTCTGATTCACGGTCCTAACGACAGCACGAGAAAGGCCTGCCCTCCACCTTCTGTGCCCACGTGCGCCTCCTTGGTTTGGGGGCTGTGCACGCCTGAGTGTCTGTGTGAGGACAACTAGTATATCATGTCGTTAGTTTTAGAAAATTAAAATTCTGCTTGTGAAACATCACTGGTACAATGAAAAAAAAGAAAAAGAGTTCACCAAGATTTCCAAATCCCAGCTAAAAGAACTCTGATCGCAAGTCCCACTTGATTCTATTAAGCATATCAATAGGGGTTGTTAAAATGGAATTAGGCGGGAGAAGCTATAAAATCATGCAGTTTTAATCTTATCTGCTTATTACTGGCCCAGTTATGTGCAAAAACACTTAGCACAGTGATTGGAATCACGCAGGTGCTCAGTAAATACAACTTTCCTCTCATCTTCATTGTGTGTTATAATGAAATATGTTTTGAAATATTTAGGTGAAATTTTAGCAGCCTTCACCTTTAGTTTTAACTAGCCCACCCTTCCTCAGGTAGTTCATAACAAAACACAATAAAGCAGCATTTTCTATGTAAATAAGTATAAAGCTAGCACTTGTCCCAGTGTAAAAGCATAGATGCAGTCATAAAAACCCATTTAAAGTGCAATGTGGAATTGAGGCGCTGTTTGCAAAGGCTTGATGCCCTTCTGAATTCTACATCCTTAGCACAGGGAGGCAGACAACGAGGATTTAGCACAAGGGGTTGGGGAGTTTTACTTTGCTCCTTAAAATTATAGCCAGATCTAAGCTTGTCTCTGATACACGGTTATAAAGAAAGGCCCCCTCCCCACTATGACAATGTCAAGTCTTTGTTACTGACCTATTAGGTGATGATGAGTCAGTCTCCGTGAGTGCAAATAGTCCCTTTTGATGACTATTTTCATGGGAAGTGTAGTGGAGAGAGAAAGCAGACAGGTCAGGACGAAAGGAGGCCCTACTTAGGAAGGTGGCTTATAAGAGCAAGATGAAGAGAGTGTACAGCAAAGATGAGGGAAAACGACGGGGAAGAGCGTGGGAGGTGACAAGATGAAGACATGAGGAGATGATACAGCAGGGACTTTGGGGTGTTGGCAGCAAGAACAGAGGATGACACACATGGGAAAGAGGGGGAAGGGAGGAAGGGGAGCGGAGAGGGGAAGAGAGAAAGAGGGAGGGGGCCGCTTGAAGTACAGGAGGTGGGAGAGTGGGGAAGAGAGTGGAATGGGGGGGGGAAAGAACATTAGAAAAGGACAGAACAAAGCAGGTGTGTGAGCCGTGAAATAATGCCAAGAACCCTCGTGGGAGTTCTAAGCTCAGAGCGTAATCACACTGCTGGGACCGGCTTGGCCTGGGTAGGTGGGTGTGAACTGCGAGACTCTCCTGAGAACAGGAGGCCAGCGGATGGGGCTTCGATGATTCATGTCTTGTGTGCACCATCAGGATCCCTGGAGTTACTTCTTGCCTGTAAAGATACTCTGCACCATGCCAGGCCCTCCCATGCATCTTGAACAGGCGTGGAGAAGAAAGTATGTAGCAGTCCTTGTGGGCCACAGAGGGACTGTCCCTTCAGGTGAATTCTGGCTCCATGTGGGTCTTGCCTTTGGTAATGATTAAAAACCTACCCCCTCCGGCCTCCATTAGGAAGTCACTCCAGGCTCCCAGAATGCAGTTGGGATGAGGAAGGGGGACGATGCTGAAGGTGATTTTTTCACCTTAAGTCAGCACCTCTGTCACTTACAAGATGAGACATGCATTAGCCAGTGCCAAGAACAGTGGCTTCTCCATTTAATAATTCAGAGGAGAAGGGTCTGTGCTGCCGCAGGGGCCTCCTTTTTGAGTATATCTGGGCTCTGCCTCCACCCTCACCCCCAGTCAAAAGGCAGAAGTGCTTTGTCATTCTTGGAGTGTTTTCCTCCCTACCCCCTAATCTTGGTGCAACAGCATCTCAGTTTCTAAAGGTTATTGCCTTGGCAACTTGGAGTTCCAGAGCAGGAAAGGCCTTTGGGCTGTTTCTCAGGGTTGGTCTGAATGACTTGACCGGTGAGGGCTGCGGGCTCTGGCTCTGCGGGAAAGGCGGCCTCTGGGGAAAGGTCAGTCAGAGCTGGGCTTGGCCTCTCCCTGGGCATTTTGAGTTCGCAGCCCACTTTGGTGATAGACTCTCCATCCACCTGAAGTCACAGACTTCTGTGCAGGACCTTCTATCAGCCATGCAGACGCCCGGGCTTGCTCCTTGATGGGACCACAGAAAGATCGCACTGGCTGATGCAAAGGAGGGCAGCAGGGCCACCGAGCTGCCAGAGTCTGGGGCCAGGCACAGAAAGATAGCGGGTCAGGTAGAGGGATGTGAGGGGCGTCAGTCAGGAGAAATGCTGCCTTCATTTCTCCCCAGGACCAGGCACAACAGAAGGCGATGGGCCAGGAGCCTTTACATTTAACTTGAGTGATTCTGTACTTACCTGGGTTCAAGGATTAGGGTGTGTGTGTGTGTGTGTGTGTGTGTGTGTGTGTGTGTGTGTGTGTGTGTGTAAGAGAAAGAACAGCAGTGGCTTATTGTTTTGGGCATTTCTCATGATCACGGGGCTCCTCCAGGCTGCGTGGAGAGGTCAGCGCCTACATCCCCCCTCCCTTCCGCTCTCCACCTCCCACTGGACTCACCGTCACACTTCAGTCCTTGCCTGGCCAGGCCCCACAGCAGGGTCCCACAGTGCTCACAGAAGGTTGGGCTTTTGTAATTGTAGACTTTAAATCTATGCGGCATGTCAATTTTGAACCTCTCCTTGTGGAACTGAAAGAAGAGGAGACCTCATGACAGTAGGTGCCCCTGGGTTCCCAGCGTTACATGTCTTTGCAGATACTTTAGCATAACTGGCAGAATAATAAAAACATTGGCACAATGTGTATTTTAAACCAAGATTTTTGCTTGTCAAGTTTTATAATCATGTCCAGAGAACTCAGCCAGCCATTAGCTCTTTCACGGCAAGGGGCAAGCACGTGATACACATACCAGGTGACCCGCAGACAGCTGCAGTATGAGGCGTTCCTGATACTGCAGGAACAGTCGGGCTGATGTTTCAAATAGGGGACTAGGGTTATTTATTTAGATGGGAGCTAAGTAAATCTTGCACTTTCCTTCCTATTTTAATACAAATATTTCCCTTTCTCTTTCAACCCAGAGTTAGTGCTTTAACCTTTGGAAGATGTTCCGTAGTGACTCCTCTAGAGACAGCGTTGCCATGGGTTTATTAGTGTGAGGACCCACAAGGTGAAGCACTCACACCTGTTATACGTAAAGATGATGGTTCTGCCAGGCGCTGTGGACACATATGGCATGTGTATTATCTTTTACACATATGATAGCTCATGTAGTCCTCAAAATATCCCATTTGAAGTAGCCTCTATTAGTATTCTCATTTGACAGATGAGGCAATTAAGCACAGAGAGGGAAAGACACTTGTCTAGGTCACACAGCCAAGTGAGCTGGGGATATCTATGGCCTGGCTGTCTTTCATGATTACTCTTCTGTCTCTCAAAATACATGTATGACTTAGGGAATGGGGAGAGGGGACATGAGAGAGGGATGCTGGCTGGTGGAAGAGATATTGCAGCATTTTTTTTTTTTATAGTCTTCCAGAGTTTAACTCCTCTCCTTTAATCAAACTTTTCTCATGAACAACAAAATCAGACAGTTTGAATCCGGGCAAGGATATCAATATTCTTGTGCAGTATAAAAAGTTTTATGTACTTATAATCTCTGCCTAAGTTTTTAATTAAACAAGTTGTTTGGAAATGTGCACAGTGATATTCATTAAAGTGATGTAGCTCATGTTCTGCTTTGGCCGCTGGTCAGCACTGGGTCTTTACCATGGCTGTTGAGAATTGCTTCAAGTTGCCCAGCACTTACTCTAGCCATTTTCAACCAAGAAAAAATAACTTTAAAAACTCACTTTGTAGAAGCATTTTCATGAAAACATGAACAATTAATGTCAAGGTCCAGGCTAGAAGGCTTCCACTTCAAATCATGAACCACCCAGATGGTTCAAGATACGTCTGGGAAAGACTGTAGACTTGTGCTTTCCAATATGATAGTCAGTTAGCCACATGGGCCAAGTGAATATTTGCAAGGTGGTGAAAAGATGTGCTGGAAGTATAAAATACACACTGGATCTTCAAGACTTTGTATGAAAAATGTAAAATAGCTCACTAATTTTTATATTGATTATATATTGAAATGATAATTTCATTTGGGCTGATTGGGTTAAATAGAATATAATGTCGAGAGTAATTTCACCTGTTGCTTGTTACTTTGTTTAATGTAGCTACTTGTAAAATTTAAATTATACTGTGGCTGTCATTCTTTTTCTATTGGACATTAGCTTTTGAGGTTAACAGTCATGCTTACAATTTGTGATTCTCCAGGAAAGCTGAGGCATTAAGTAAAGGGAGCAGGAGGGTGGCTGGGAGGTGACCATTTGATTTAAGCAAACAAAAGTATTGGTCTGGGACTGAATTTTAGCCCCAGCTTTGCCATTTATAGGTGGTTGACTGTAGACAAACAACTTTAACCTCTTTGAGCCTTAGCAGAATCACTTTAAGATGAGATTATCCACTACCGGCTCTAAATTTTAAAAGAAATTCTACTTTGGAAAAACTCAATCGATCTGCCTTCTCTGTACCTACCCATTTGCTGGAGAAAATCACATACCTTGGGCAGGTTGATACCCTCAAATTCAGAGACTTTCAACTGTGTTTGGCAATCCTACTGCTTTTCTCCAATCCCTTGCTTTCCTACCTCCAGGATAATCATTTCACAGATCTTTTCTCTTCAAAGCCAGTCATTGCCTTCTCTCAATCCTCAGGCTTCATTGAGGAGGTAAATTGTCTAAGAGAAGCTCCCTTATCTGCCTGCCCCCCTAAATCTACAAACCTACCTTCATCTGCAACCATCTTCTCCTCCCTTCCTGTTACAATTGATGAAATGTTCATCCGTCCATCAGAGACCCATCTCCACATGTGCTTCGGACCTCTTCCCCTCTTGCCAAGACTGACTGCTTTGGTTGTCCCTCTCTCTGACTTTATCCATCTGTCATCACTCCGTAGCTATGGGAGTATTTCCAACCCCTGTGTCTCACCTCCTCCCAGCTACTGGGTTACTTCAATGATATCTTTCATGGTTAATCTTCATGATAATATTAATACATAGGTTGTTTCCATGTTATCATCTTCCAGTGCTGGTCAATGAGGGGACTGCCTCTATAAATCCTCTGACATTTCTCTGATCAAGGGCTCCAAAGATCTCAATGCGGCCCTCATTTTTCTCAACATCTCAACTGCATTGAACACAACCCATCCTTTCATATACTCTTAGTCTGTGAAGAGCCCTCTCTGAACCCTTGTTCTCAGTTTCTGTCACAAGCTCCTTCTCTTCTACCTAATGTCTAATTTTAGATTCATTTGGGGTCAGTATTGAGTCTATACTCTCTTCTCCCTTTACTCCCTCATTAGGTAATCTCTTTGGCAGCTTCAAATTCTACCCCAATGATAGTCACTCCTAAATTTATAGATTTGGTCCATTGGCTCATATGAAGTCCAAGCTCGTACAAAATTGTCTATTTGATAACTCCACTTGGATGTCTTTAAGCATCTCAGACTGACCTTGTCCTAAACAGAAATATTTGTTTCTCCCTCCAGATCTCTCCTTCCAGGCTTATTCACATTCTCATGGTTCTGCTATCTATCCCATAGCTCAAGACAGAAACTCAGCCATCATTCCTCTCTGTCATTTTCCAAATCTTGTCCATTGGCAAATATAGTCACTTGGAACACTGAAAGCACCTAAAAAATCTGCTTGCTTTGCTCCATCTCCACTGTCACCACACTTCTGTCCTGGTGAGACTCCATCCTCTCTGGTTTTTATTTTCACATCTCAACCCACCATTTCCCCTACAGCAGTCACAAACTGGATTTCTCATTGGAAAGGAAAAAAAAAAATCCAACCTCTTTTCCAGGGTCTCAAGACTCCTGGCCGATCTAGGTCCTACCAAGTTCCCCAACTCCGTGTTCCATTCTTGCCCTTGTTATTCCAGTCACATGGTCTCATTTCAGTTCTTAGTACATGCTGATTCTTTCTACCCATGGAGCCTCTCAGTCTTTCTGGGGCTACTTCCTCCTGCTGTTCACACAGCTGGCTCCTTTCACCCTTCAGCTCTCAGCTTAAGCACCCCTCCCTCGGGAGAGTCCCTGACCTTCAGTGTAAGTGGGCCACTCCGTTATTCTCCATCATCGCACCTTGTTGGCTATTTTCATAGTACCTAATATAAATGGAAACTATACACAGTCATTTGTTAATGATCTGTTTCCCCAGATTTATGGTAAAGTCCATAAAGGCAGGACCACATCTGTTTTGTGCTCTGCTGTACACTGTACATGGTAGAATACCTTCCATGTATTAGACACCCAATAAATATTTGTCAAATGAAGAAAGAAAGGGTGGGAGAAGGCAGGCTGCCTGACTTTCTAGCTCAGCTTCCCTTCCTATGGAGTAAATTGAACTTGTCCTCAAACTATGCACCTCAAAGTTCATTCTGAAAGAAATATTTGCCTCTTCCCCCCCCCCTTTAATTTTCTTTGTTTTCACACATTAAAAAATGAAACACACTCTACAAATGGTTTTCAGAGCAGATTACATGGAGGGCCATTCAGACTCAAAGCGCTGCCAACATTCTCAGTGTTGCCTGAGACGGCAGCTGTTAGCACGTAGCCAGCGTATTGATTTAGATGCAGTAGCGTGAAGCCCTCAGCATGGAAGGTTCATTCCCCTCTGTTCTTAAATTAGGTTAAATGGGGTTGGTGTCCATATTTGCAGACTTGAAATGTATTGATCCTGAGCAGTGCTGATGTATATCTGAGACTGGCTGATGGGAGTCTTGGTCTCAGTTCAAAAAAGGAGGGCCAGTGGTGGCAGGCAGCTGCTAGGAACTGGTTGTCATCCTGCCCACCAGGAGCATTTGATGCGGTGGCACAGTCAGACCCTTCTAGAAGGGCTAAGCTAAGTAACTGTAGGTGTCCTTATTTGCCTCTTAATGCAAGAACTATACATCTATTATCATCTCTTGCTAACCGCATAAATGCTTATATCTGTATTTTATTACCATTTGACTCTTTAACTGTCACTTCCAGCTATAGATACCACAGGAGTTGTTCTCATATAATTGATCAAAATTATGCTTTCTGGCCCTGGCTGGTGTGCTCAGTGGTTAGAGCATCGGCCCTTGCACTAAAGGGTCACAGGTTCAATTTCCAGTCAAGGGCACGTACCTGGGTTGCAGGTTCAATCCCTGGCCTGATCAGGGTGGTGTGGGAGGCAACCAATCAATGTGTCTCTCTCACATTGATGTTTCTCTCTTTCTCCGTCTCCTCCCTCCCTCCTTCTCCTCTACTCTCTCTAAAAATCAATGAAAAAATATCCTCAGATGAGGATTAACAAAAAAAAAAACCCCAAACTAACAAAAAACCCCACTATGCTTTCTGGCCATTTTCTATTATGTTTTTCTGGAAAAGGCAGAACCATGAAAATTCTTATTGTGCTTTTTTTATTCATACCCTTGTCTTGGATCTCCATAAAAATTATTGAAGAGGAAAGTGTTTTAGGGAGGTCACCCATAAGTTTAAGGATTCACGTTCAGGAGTTATTAAAAAGAATTAGTGAGCTGTAAAATTTAATGTCGGGATAAAATGATCATATTTCAAAGAGCAGAATCTAAATACTTACCATGGTTTCTCGGCTATTGATAGCTGATCCTGTGCACTTGGCTATGACTTTATCGATACACTTCTTGTGAATTGCTGCATTGCATTCTGAAAAAAATGATTGCAGCTTAAAATTTTCAGAAATTAAGGAACAACTTAAAAAGAATGCTGGTAATAACAGAAATCCTTCTTACTCACGTCGACACTGGTAGCCCTGTTTGTTCAGACCCCTGCAACAAAGCACAGGATGATTCACATGAATGTTCAAACCGACAGCAGCACCACAAACATTTGAAAGGCGATGAGATCTCATAGCTTCCTACTATCACAGAGCATTTTCTCATCAGCAGCCCTGGTCTATCATTTGCCAAAAAACATGTGTTCTTTATTTTAAACTGCTTTGTTGAAAGTCTGATGATAAAATACATGAGGAGCCATCATCGGTTGCTCTCTCATTTGCCTATTTTCCAAACAAACCCATAGAGGTTAAAATGCCTGACGGAAAATGCATCATGGGCTCCTAGTAGCAAATTTCCATGTCCTACACTTAAAAATTCATTGCCTCACTAAGCTCAATAGAGATCAGCAAAGACATCTGAACAAGACTTCATTTCCTCTTTCTGAGTATCATTCCTCAGTAACACTCATTATGAGAAAGGAAGGAAGTTCCAGTCATCAGATGAAAACAGGTTGATGGAAACCCACTCCAAGTTTACTTGACCTTAGATACCCTGGTTCAGCTGGGGTTGTACATTAATGGATTCTGCAGTCATCCAAAGGGAAGAACACCCCATTAGGAAGTAAGCAGCGTGAGACCAGAGATAGGAATTGTTTCTAGTCTCCACTCTATACAGCTGTTGCTACGTGACTACTGAGGCTTGAACCAACCTCTGTTCGGGGGGCTATTAAAACACCCAAGGGCACTGTAAACAGCTCCAAGGGGCAAGTTGTTGCCTGTTGTAGGTATTAGCGCCAGCACAATTGGGCTGTCAAGGTGGTGGAAGTTTCAGCTGTAAAACTGTGCTTACAATAAGGATATCTACCTCCTCTGTCCCTCCCACTCTGATCCCAGCAGCCTCCCATTTAATCAGAAACTAAAGTCCTTGGAACCTTTTCCTGATGGAGCTGGAACCACGTTATGAAATCCTTTATAGAATCACACCCTTTAAGCCTTCTCAATTCAGGTGAGGCCACTGAAAACTCTCACATAGAATTTATTCCAGCACACTCCCCTAAGGTGGGGCATGTCTGGCCTGGTGGGTTAAGGAGATGTGACAAAATGCATAACCTCAAGCTTGCAGTAAAATGCCAAGTCACCATACCAGACAAATTCATGGCAGACGGAGCAAAACGTGGGTTGAGGGAAAAAGGTGGCGGTGAACTCATGGCACTTGACATGATGGACCTTGGCTTGTTTGATGGCTCCCCGACGGTGATGCAAAGCAAAGAAGCCTTCAGCCTCAAATTCACTCGTGTCCTTTGTGTCTGCAGAAGAGGAGAGGGGACAAAGTGAAGTTCTGTGATGTGGCTGTCACAGCTGAATGGGGAGAATGGGGAGACGAGGAAGGGACAGAGATGGACAAGGGATTAGACAATTGTTGAGACCAGTAAAATCCCAAGTACTTATTAAGGTTGGTACAGTACTAAGCCTTTTTTCTTTAATTCATTAATACAGATTTCTCATAGGGTATATTATTATAGGATTAAAACGGTGAGGTTGGATTATTGGCTCAATCCCTCACTATTCTTTGACTGTGCTGAGTTATCGTCTTTCAATTTTTAAAACTAGAGGTCAGAACTTTCAAGGTATTTAACAGCCTTTCCTATTCACTGTCAGTGATGACTCAGCCAGAGAAGGCAGGAAGTGGTAAATACTTTTCTGCCTGTAATTCTAGAGAATCATGTGGTTATTGACAGCGACTTGGAAATGACATTTTTTTTTTTTAGGTTCCAAGGTGCTTTACATCTGGTTATAGAATACAGTAGACTGGAGGGAGCTGGCCAGACTTGTGTGTGATGGCAAAAGAACTTGGGGGGCTATTTATGTGCTGGTTTCTGATGTCTACAGTAATCAGATGCATCAGCCACAGACTGCCCTGGTCAAAGTGGAAAGGGATGGAAATTAACAGATAACTATAGGTTTGTTTTTAATGTCTAGATAGTCCTGGATATTACCTAGTTATCTATATCAAGTCATCACATTCGCATTTCTTCAGTTCACCCTGGACTCTGGATATTGGTGAAGATACTTTAGGTAGTCATTGTCCATAGTGCCCTAAGGCCAGCTGACATCTTCCCAAAAGGCTGGTAGAATTTTGAGAATACCAGTAATGCCCTGGCTGAAGCCCAGGCCCACAGAAAACACACAACAGTAGGGCAGTCATGGTTAAACAGCATGATGACAACTGTAGCATGCAGGAAAGAATAATATGGTAAACAAGAAGGAAATAACAAAAATAATCATCATAACTAAAATAAAGGTAATGAATTGAATGATTATAACTTCTAGAATTGTAATTTAAACTAGCTTCAAGACTCTTGGATTACGTATTCTATCTCTTTTATTTTTACAAATACAAAAAAAATGGAGGTTATCGAGAGTAAGGGGCTCGTATTTCATAAATACAAAGAGTTAACAATATTTAAACTAAATTACTTTTATTCTGGCTAAGCAGTAGCAGAGATTTGATTACACACTTGGGGCAAATGTCCCTGCTAAAGTACTTTATTTTCCATATCTCTGTTGGTGACCAGGCTAGAAATACATTGAGTGGACAAAGGTGGGTCTGTATAGATGGAGACCTCTCCCCCAGGAATCCAGCCAAGTCCCAGGATGCATTTTAGGACTAAATTCTTCTCTATAGTGGTCCACAGGTTTGTTTTATGGCAACTCTAGACTTCCAGATAAAGAGCATCCCCAATAACCAAAGAGTTCCACAGATGGGGGCATAATACTGCCTAATGAGGTTAGGCAACTTAGGTCTTTTTGTTTGGAACTGGGCATCCAGAAATAAACTAGGCTTGGTGAATGAGGGGTTAAATTCAGGGTCACTGAGGCAACTGCCTTCTTCCACAAGCTCTGGTGTAAGTGTGGAGATCTATTTACAACTTATGACTAGTGTAGTAGGATGTATGTCAGTAGATGGACTCATTTCTATTTTGGTCCAGATGAAATGATATGAAATAAAATAGATAAAGTATAAAATTACTTTTAAATTCATGGGGTAAAAATGTATTATTTTGGGAATTCTAATTGTATTACTATAAAAATTATATATATATATACATATTTATTTATTCTGTGCATAAGACTATGACACTGTACATTTTTTAAAGAAGAAAGTGCTAGAAATGAATTTATTCCTTTGCTGCTTCTTGTGATATCCTTTATCCTCTAACCATTTCAGTCATTACAAGAGAGTAAATTTATAAAAGCTCAGAATTTCTTGAATTCTTCTGGTATTTACTATGTTTATTTCTAAAGCAATGTGCTCTTCTGTTTATTTATTGGCTTGAAGAAGCTCATTGGTTTTTATATGTTTGGTTATTTCTTTTATATTATTTAGTTTAATCTATCACTTGTCTGCAGTCAATCCAACCACAGATGTTTCCTGGGCAGCTCTGAGAAAATTGCTATGCTGAATGTTATAAAGAAATATAAAATATCTGTAACCTTTGAGTGGTAACAGTCAAGTCAGGGAGACATGGCAGTCACACAAAGAACAGTATATATGATGGTGTGAAATAGGCTTGAAGATGTGTACATCTATGTTTTTTTAGGTGGTAGGGAAAGGAATGATAAAAGACCACAAAGAGGCAGCTAAAAAATTAAGAGGAAAACTTGAATAATATCACATTGGACTAGCCAAGAGTGAATGGGTTTCAGCATTGAATGATATAGAGATGTCAAGGGAATCGAAGGCTAAGAAATATGAATTTGTTTTGAGGATTCATACTCTTGGAGAAAGCCATTTAGCAGATTGGTTGAAATATAAGCCAGACTCTTAGGGTTTAAGTATTGATGGAGTAGGGAGTAAACAGGGACTAATAAATATAAACTACTTATTCAAGAAATGTGTCAGGGAAGGATAGGAAAGAAAAACTCATGGAGGTAAAAAGGTAAAAAAAAAAAAAAAAGATCTTTTTAAGGTAGGAGAAGATGGTTTAATTCATATGCCTTTGCAGTGAGTTAGAAACCAAAGAGAGAAGAAAAAGCTGAAGATGTTAAAGAGGAAGCATGATTGATGGTACAGAGCTGCTAAGAATTAGATGCAGGAGACCAAGAGAGGGAGGGAGTATCTCTAAGGCAGAAAAGCAGGAAGAAGCAACTGTATTCTTAGTGCAGAGACAGAAGATGGAGCCTCTCCCAATTATACAGGGGGCAGACTAATCTCCAAGAGTGAGAAGAATAAGAGACCCTCAGAAACCAGAGTATGGGAATGTTTGGAATAGCCATTGTATGGGAATCAAAAGAAAATAAAAGGAATTTTTAAATGCCAGGGTGAGTTCATCTTGAACAGTTCAACAAACATCCACTATGTACCTAGCATGGAATCTGGTGCTGGAGTTAAAGAGGCAAGATTAGTTCAACCACTGCTTTACTGCAAGGAATTTAAAGTCCAGAAGGAAAGTAGTAAATGTCAGAACAGAAGTATTCACAGGATGCTATGGGACCATGGAGGTGAGGAACTACACCAGCTAAGGCAAGTGTTGGTAGGTGGAGCTGAGACAGAGAGGAAAGTTGGGACAGGAAGGTACTAGCAGAGATGATTTCTCAACTGGGTTCTGAGGGATAAATGACTCCTATTAATGTGTGAGAGAATGTATGGTGAGGAAGAGCAAAAAATGTTCTCCCTAGATGGCAAAGAATGAGCAAGGGTACAGAGATAAGGTATCTTGGGATGTGTGTACTGCCAGTGTGCTGCACGAGGCAGAAACCATCACTGATCCCAGCCAGAAGATGAGTAGGCATCATATCAGTTGAACATTTTCCTGTAGATAATTTATAAATACTGAAAGGCGATAGGCAGGGGAGGGGCACAGAAAGGAGCAGAGGCATGGCATGTTCAGAATGGAGTTTTACATAGTTTGTTCTGGCAGCTTCATAGAATGAGTGGAATTTGGCAAGAGGTAATGATGATGTAAGTAAGGGATATAATTGAAAAATACTAGGTAGACAACATGGGCAGAAACTGTTGGTGGATTAGTGTGGGAGGTTGAAGGAAAAGAAGGCTTTAAAAATGACTTCCCAGTTTCTGAAGGATGAAGCAATAATTAATCAAGATAATGAGGACAAAAGGAATAGGTTACTGGTAAAACTGGTCAAAGGCATAGGGCAAGAGTGAGGGAATGCATGGTATGGAGATCAGAACGTCTGTGGAAGAAGAGTGTGCTCATGACAGCAGAGCACCAGCAAGGGCTTACCAGGCTAGGTTGGGAGTTTATGTCAAAAGTGGTTAACAAATGGGTGTTAAGAGAAGGAGAAATAGGATTGGGTAAAGTCTAGTACTTACTGGGTGAGACAGAGGACAGAATTGACAGGAGAGAAGGATGAGCTCTAAGAGAAATAGATCTGACTCAGTCCTTGCTGGGGTGGAGAATTCCACATGATGACCTGTGGGGTGATTGTAGGTTATTGAATGGATAACAAAAAGTGTAAGAAGGTGTAAAAATATGAATGGGTGTATCAGATGGTGATGGTGAATATTGAAGCTACCAAGAGCGATGGTAGGAGAGCAGAGGAAGAAGAGAAAAAGTGATTCTAGCACAGAAATCAAGGAATGGGGTTTTTTAAAAGATAAAGAATGGACTGAGTTGTGTGTGGAGAGCGATGAGCCATTTAATTCCCTGTAGAGTAGAAAAGAATTGAGGCTTCCATTAAAGAGGGGTGCAGGAGACATGATATCATCTCAATTGTTACCCAAGATTGAATTTCTTACCCCCCTCATTTGCCTTCTCTTCCCATATCTCCCATTTCTACCACTCTTATTATAATTTTCCTAATCTATTTTTTTTTCTTTATTGATGTTAGAGAGACAGGAAGAGAGAGGGAGAGAGAGATAGAAACATCAATCGGCTGCCTCCTACACGTCCCTCACTGGGGATCGAGTTCACAACCTGGGCATGTGCCCTGACCCGGGAATTGAACTGGAGACCCCTTGGTGCATGGGTCGATGCTCAACCACTGAGCCACATGGCCGGGCCGAAAACGATTTTTTATATGTAATAATAAACATTCTTAATTGGATGATATCCTTTACTTCTCATTATCAATGAGAAATGTTACAGTTGAGTTATTCCATAATATTGTTTTTTTTTTTTTAAATTAGGGTTTTTTGACATATAAAAATTTAGAGATGGGAGTCTCAATTTGAGTCTAGTATAAAAAATTTTAAATACTACAACAATTTATTAAAACACAAAACTTCCTGGGGCTTGGGTAACTATTGTTTGTGAAGTATCATTGTTTTTGGTCCACCTGAATTTGCTTTCTCAAAGTAAGACAAAATTTAATTTCCATAGTAATAGGATGAATATCCATGGACCTATTTTTCAAAGCAGTGATCTTTAAACCATTTACCAAGAATATTTGCATTCTGATGGAGGACTTTCTTCAGTTTACATTGGGTCACGTTTTGAACTAATGGGAGAAATATACTTTATATCTTACTCAAGGAATTAAACAGTATTGGTATTATCATCAAGTCCAGTACTTTCACTTTTGATGCAAACCCAGTTATTTGGCTGCCCTACAATCACTATCACTTGGCTGACTCAAAAACAGTATAATGACATGTACTATATATCTGGAGCCACCAGAGATAAAAGAAAAAAAGTTCAGATTGTACTGTTATCTTTTAAGGAGTTTTTCTTCTTTTTTTTAAAAAAAGGTTTCTCATGGAAATTTTCAAAGTTGAGCAAATACTGTAATCAATTTCCCAGTAGCTATCGTCCATCTTCAACAATTTCCAGTTCATGGCCACTCTTCTAATACACCCCATCCACTCCCCCACCCTGTGCCAATGTGTTATTTCAAACAAATTCCTGGTATTATTGTATTATAAACATTTGAGTATGTATCTTAAAGATAAGGACCCTTAAAACAATCTAACTACAACATCATCACAGCTAAAAAATGAACAAGATCTTAATATCATGAAAGATCTGGTGAATGTTCCATTTTGCATGATTACCTCATAATATGTTTTTTCCATTGTATTTGTTTGAATTCGGACCCAAAGGAATTGTTACATGTGAAGCAAAACCCCCCAAAGCACCACAAGTGTAAATGAAAACTTGTTTTTTGGTAGTAAAACTAATTTAGAAAATAATTATATCAGTTTATTGTCAGTAAGTTCACATATCCATATTGAGGTTTAGGATTTTATGAGTAGTCACATTTGATTCGTTTAAACAGCACTTTGACCACAGAATATAAATGCAACAGAAGGAACTGATGGGCTCTCAGAGGCACCGAGTACACACTCCTAAACGTAACTCCAGTGATCAATGTCTGTGTGTTACACGGAACTGAAACTCTTTACCAGTGCATTTTCCTTCCTTGTTCCTAAAAGGATTTGAGGCCATTAACTTGAAGCCATTAATACTTTGCCACTAGCGTTACGAAAAATATTTATTGGTTTCTTATATTTATTTTGTATGCAACTGATAATGTGATAGCTTGTTCTAGCCCATCGTTTACACACAGACAGTGTGTACAAAGGTTGTGACACATACACAGAGCCCTTTGAATTTACATTAAATCCCCAAACTAAAATAAAGACAGACTATAAAAGCACTGGGTCTATGAGTCCACACAATTAAAACAATGAATGCTATAAATGTTTTATATTTTTATGATCCTCTAACCCAGACAGTGTATTTTCAACTAATGTTTGAGCACCACTGGAAATTTTAAGAACATTCTTTGGATTTCCATTTCTCCTGATTCTTTCCTATGCTTTGTAAAAGTCCAATGAGTTGCCCAAGAGGAGAGGGACATGCCCTCCTCACCCCCCAACAGGAAGAAGAAATGTCACTTGCCACTCATTTCCAAGAAGTATCTTGCGTTCATTAGCATTCGGCCTTGAGGTTTCAGCTCTAACTGGTTGAGAGAAGGAAAGGAATATCAATCAGAATGTGAACCAAGCGCTGAGGTTACTGACATCATCACTGGTGAGAGTGGTGATGGCAGATTTCCTAAGTAGAATCCAAGCATTGCTCCCTTTCATTTCATTGTACATAGTATTATAATAGCGCAGCATCCATGATACAGTCTTTCTTTTATTAAGACACCTCAGCAACTGATTAATTTTATTTAGAGATCAAAACTTCCAGAAGGAAGAAACAAAATTCCCAAACAGATTTCATTGATTTTCTTGCCCCACACTTCTGCTTATCTGAAGAGTTGTAAAGGGGCAGGCTGAGGTCTTAAACATGACAAAGGAATCACAGACACTGGGACTAAGTCAAACGGGGATCAAGCAGATCTTTGGAAGGAAGGATAAATCCTGTACCGAAGGTGCCTCCACCATGCACATGACCAGGCCGATCAGGGTGCGGAATGGGAGTGGCTTTTTCTTGCACAAGGAGAGACTTTTTCCTTGGGAAAGTGCTGGATAATCTAAGGAACATTTTAATTCAATTGGTTCAAGAAGGGATAAAATAATATATTTCACTACCATTATGTAGAAGGGATGAGAACAAAGTGACGTTTTACAGGGGGGATGCAGGATATCGCGTGATGTGACATAATGGGAAAAAATGTCAAATCCAAGATAACCGAACCACTATAGCTATATACTAAACCATAACACCGGATTGTTAATATTCCAAAAAGAATACGAAGGTGAATTAAAGGTCATTATTGATCATTACATCCATGAGTTAACTAGAATAACAGAGAAATAGTAAGAAGTGTCCGGTTGAACCCAGGATTGAATTTAAACTGTGGCTACATCATTTACTGGCTGTGTGACCTTGTGCAAGTCACTAAACCTTCACAGATCTCCGAGAAACCGATGTAGTGGTACTTACATCACAGTGTCACTATTATTAGAATTTTATGATAAAATAAGCCTGTACTGCTTGGTCAAGTATAAATTCTCATGCAAGCTTAAACAGATTAATGAAAAGAGAAGTGCTTTTGACATCAAGTATCTACGCCGTTGTTCCCTGGTTTGTGGAATATGTAATAAAGATGGAGACTATGATGGAATTAGAAGAGCAGGGGATTAGGGGATCATTCCCAAACAAAGTGGAGAAGCTTGGTACCAGGTGACCACAGAGTTTTATGACATCATAGTCAGGACTTGGTGGTGATGGAGGAAATTAAACCTGATAGGTGCTGGCAAAACAGTATCCATAGAAAGTCATAGTCCATCACGTTTCTGAGAGTGAATAGTAGGTAACCATACAAATGGAAGCAGGAGGCAAGCCTCCATGGGGTATTTAGAAATTGCATGATGGTGTCTGTGGAGGTGAAAGGCAGGCTTTGAAAAAAAAATTTTTTTTTTAAATAGAGAAATTAATTTTAAGAAAGCAGATTTCAATAGAAGCATGGGAAAATATAAGTCCAAAACAACCTGTTGGCCCTTAAACACTATAAATAAAAGTCAACTAAGAAACAGCCTTTAAAAAAAAGCTGGAAAATGTAAAAACATTGCTAGTTGAATGAAGATCTGAAGGCCCTCAAGGATTATGTCTAAATAATCATAGATTGCAAAAAAAAAAAAAAAAAAAAGTGAAAAATCTGATAAGAATAAAATCAGAAAAAGCCGAGGCAAGAAATCAAATGCAATTTTGAGATATAAATAGAAAAGCAACCTGTTTAGCAGCGAAGCTTAACAAAAGAATAAAAAAAAATTAGTCGTCCTTTCATTCTTTGAGAAGGAAATCAAAGAGCATGCTACTTTTAAAAATGAGGGAGTTGGTGACTCTTCTTCTTTTTTTAATGAGGCAGAAGGCAGAGAGTACATGGGAAGCATCAAAAAGTGGGGAAGACTTTCTCTGGTTAATTTCCCATCTCCTACCCTAGCCCAGAGCTCCCCTGCTGCAGGCCCAGCTGCAGCCTCTCCCCTCACCTCCCTGGTTGGTGTAAACCCTTTAACATTACGGTACACACCTGTGACATTATCCTACTTGCCTAACCAGCTAGCCAGGAGAAGTTCTGCTTCCTCGATTCTTCTCCCAAGCTGAACTCGGAAGTGCTCCGTAGATCCTGCTGAACTAAGTTATCTGAGCACACCTAAGCACAGGAACTGTTTTTTAAAATTAAAAATCTGGGTATATGTTTATCTTTAAAGGTTATTGTAGTGACACAAGCAAAGATTTATATAAATATACACTTCCCTAAAAAGTACTGAAATTTTTTGAGGTCAAAAATACAAAACGGACACAAAAATCTACTTTTTAGGCTTATATCATTCTCATTCCATTTTGAAAACTGTGGCTTGAAAATCTTTTGGGTGGAGTTATTAAAAATCTGAGTTATAGGAAGTAAGAAGCAGAAAGGTAAGATTCTCTCCTTTTGCGTAAATGATATAAACATTTGAAACCATTTTCTGGGTTTCAGATGATTTAAAAGCAGTTTTTACTGGTATATAAATACTTTCATTTTGTGGGCCCCAGACATTTTCATTAAACTTTTTTATGCTTTCATATTTTATTCTTCCCTTTAACATTTCTAAACATTTGCTACCAAAACAGTTAAAACCCAAGTTTTCAAAAACTTGATGTAGTAACATGGATAGTGTATGATTACTTTTTAGTACAAAGTAAGCTAAGTGAATACATTATAGCTAAAAGAATTTATAGGGATTGGCAAAGTATGGAGACCAAACATTAAATAGGTCTTTGCTCTATCCTCTCACTTATCATCTTATCTATCTTATAAGATATCAAGATATTTATGTGTTATCTTGATAAATAGACAACAGTTATGCTCCCAAGTTAGGGGGCCTTTATGATATTTCTGAGCTTGCTTTTAGTTATAAATCAATAACAATTGTTCAAAGCCTCAGAGACGTTCTTCACTGTACACAGGAAGCAAAGAGGTTTGAATATGTCAATATGTTCTATAGTCCACAATGAATAATCATTGTCATTATCAAGTCACCAATGAGTAACTGGCAGGAAAGTCTGTTTACGCAAGGCTAGTGTATCATAATTTTAGGATGACGTTGAAATTTTGAGCTAGTCTTTAGCTAATATAGTACTTATCACTTAATGGCACATAAATTTTAAATAAGGCTCACAGCTCAGATATTTACCCATATTTCTGTCTTCCCGTTGTTCTTCCTGCATCTCTCTGCCAGGGAGTAGAGCTCGACAGTGGTTTCAGATATTACGTCCACATTTTTGCCCTTCACAATGATCTGCATTACTCTTCCCTTGTTGATATGAGCATCGAAAGTGCTGTCCCAGGGTGGGTACATGGTTGGCTTTTTCTGGATGTACGTCTGCCCATTTTCTAGGAACAGAAAGATATGGTCTCGTTACTCCTTCAGCAAGCTCTGGGGAAAAATTCAATTCAACTCAGCAGTGGCACTCATTCCATCCGCTCTCTAGGGTACAAATTCTGTTAGGAAGACAGAAATGACACACAAAACAGTTAGAGACAATACAGGACAGAAGGAGACAGTTCCAAGTTCGGCATGCAAGGGAATGTATTGAAATGTAAAAGTCAACCTAGAAATTTAGGCAACGAAAATCTGGCAATGCCTTGGACTGGCAATGTTTTTTCCTAGTTATCACTTAGTTGCTTCACTGTGTGAATAATATCAGGGGCTAAGCCTAGTATATTTGGTAGGGCAGAGTGACTTAGACCCCATTCTTTATGGTAAGAGGCAAAACCTTTAAAACATAATCAGCCATTATGTCCTTTTCTAATTTGCAAATGAGGATACATTTTACCTGAAGCACGCATCACGCACCCTAAGCAAAAACTGACAAGTAACTCAGAGAGGAGGGGCCTTCCTCCACAGAGTCAGTGGAGCAGGCTATACACCTGCAGTGAAAAGGGCAGGCGAGGGGGAGGTCAGGATGATGAAGTTTAAGGGTAACCTCCCCAGAGTCACCAGGTGACTGGGTAAGAGTTGACTAGGGGGAGTTTAAGTCCTATCTTTCATCCAGATTGGATTTCTGTAGTAGTTGTTCTTGAATCAATTCAGAAGCAGAACTCTGCAGCTGTATTTGAGTGTTTGTTTCTCAGGACAAGAAGCGCATTACGTGGCAGATTTAGCAACTGAGACATTGATTAAACAAAAGGTAAAATCTGTTTAACGCAGGGGAGCAACGCAGTTCTGACGTCTGATGGCCCTTTCTCTCCAGTGCACAATACTGGACGGGAACAGGCATTTAGCATTTGCTAAACTCTGATTTGGGAGGTATACAAGGATGTGAAAAAGCTGAAACTTCTCATTTTAAGTAAACTGGGCTATTCGAGGTATTAACTCTGATAATGATAAGGGTAGAATAGGAAGGGGACGATTTTTTTATTGCTTGTTTAAAAGAAATTGAACTGGAGATTGGACTGAAAAACAAACAATGGCAATATTAACGATCCTGGTAACATTTTACGTGCATGGACTTGAAGGCCCTCCTCACAATTCTTTTCAACTTTAACCTTTCTCCACACCCGACGAAGGACAGAAGTTCCCAAGGCATTGTTCTCACGGTTGACCACTAGGTTTCTAATCACCTAAGAAGAGGAGCAGAACTCAGGATCGTTACAGCGAGTTTCATCACTTTTTCAAAGGCTCCCAGACCCACAGCACTGCGTCCCGTTTATCCCTGTTCTGCTGATTGATCATGAAAAAAAAAAGCCTCACCTCCCCACGGTTGAAGAGTGTTTAAATTCGATAGAAGTAATACTTGAATGATAATGTTCAGAGAGATTTCTTTTCAGAACACAAAACCAAAACAAAATAAAAAACAAAACCCTCCAAACTCCACAGGCTAACCTTTTGGAAAAACAAAGTCATCTTCTTTTCTGACAAGGTCTTGATCCACATGGCTGATTAGACCAAGTTCAAAGGCAGGGCCAAAAGGAGGAGAAAAAAAAAAAGCTCTCGGGAGGCAAATGTCAGGCAGACCTGTGAGTGTAAAGAGAACTGGGATCCAGGAGACCCATTAAGTCCAAAGAGGCTTTGAAACACTCAGACACTTTACCTTTCAAAGATTCTGTGACATTTGAAAGGTTTTAGATTGGCAGTGAGTGCCATTCTCCCTTTAAACCAAACGTGAGAAATCCGGTCAGAAGGGAAATCAGGATTCAGACGGTCTCCTCGGCTTTGATGCACTCACAGTGGTGGAAGGGTGAAGTCAAGCAGGAGGCCAAGTCTTTTAAGGGAGGGAAAAGCCAAGTTGGGGGCGGGGGGAGGACTGGGAACCCCAGGATCCTGAGCCGGCAGCATCTAGCTAGAGGTTCCCGCCTGCGGAATCGGGTTCCCCTTCCTTCTGTAAATGTCACCCCCTTGGGGGCCTTGGTAGACTACCCTGTATAAAAACAACATAGCTCTCTGTCTCCAATCCTTCTCTCTTCCCTTTCCTCCTTTATTTTTCTTCACTTCTCATTACTTACCATGTTATATTTTTGTTTACTGCCTGTCTTCCTCGGCTAGAATAGAAGTTCTAAAGCAAAGGCACCTTTTCTGTCCCAGTGCAGTTCGTGCCCCATAAATACTTCCATGTACATGAGCTGTAATGGCTCCTGTGGTCACTGCAAACCTGCATGGGGTAGCCATACTTGTCACACTTCCCTGCAGTGTCTGCTGGAACCAGAAGTGTATGGAGGGAAATAGGAAGGTAGAGGGGCTGGGAAAACCTTGGGATGTAAACTTCCTCCATCCTTTCCTTTAGGAAGTCCAAGAGAATGTTAAAATACAGAGTCAGGGAGAGGGAGAATGGAAACCAGTTGACATGACCATGGAGAGATTCCAGACAGAATGGGATTATTTTAATTGAATGATCTAAACCCACAAAAAGAATTTTGGAAGATGGTCACACTTCCTCCCTCACCATGAACTGCCTATCTACATTTAGATTTGACAAACATTGGCCCGGCTGGTGTGGCTCAGTGGTTGAGCATCGACCCATGCACCAAGAGGTTGCTGGTTCGATTCCCAGTCAGGGCACATGCTCAGGTTGTGGGCCCGATCCCCAGTGGGGGGCACGCAGAAGGCGGCCAACCGATGTTCTGTCTCATCGATGTTTCTATCTCTCCCTCTCCCTTCCTCTCTCTCTCTCTCTCTAAAAAAAAAAAGAGGACAACCATTGACTATTATTTTATTGATCTAGGGTATTAATGCAAAAGGAAGTTTGCTGAAATTTGGATTCTAATGGCTAATTACATAGTCTTTGTAACCTTTGTGAAAGCTTGGCCAAAGAAAGAGTAAACCGTCTTTAGAGCTAATTCTAAGATTATGTAGACTTAATCTGTGATCACTGAAAAAAAACAAACAACAAAAAAACAGGCTTAACAATATAGGTCCCATGTTCTACTTTAGCTCACTAGATGTTTTCCCCCCAATTAACTCCTCACATAATGTCCTCAAACCCATTTCTCCTTTCCTTTGCTCCCTTGTTTGTGTGGGGAAATGGTCCAGTGAAATAGAACGCAAAGCAGAAGACCTGGGTCTAGTTCAGAGGTGATCGTTACGCCCTTGTGCCATTGAGGAAGTACTTGGCTTCCCCAGACACCGTTTCCTGGACTGGAAAATTAGATTGAACCAGATGACCTCGAACACCCCAAAAGGCATTGCTTCGTAGTTCCTAGCAGGATCTTCTTTCCCCTCCCTCTCCTGGAAGACCCATTCAAGCTTACCTGACTCAACATACTCTTTGACAAGTACAGCGCAGTAAGGGTTAATGGCCTCTCCTTGACATGGCTGGCAGGACCCACAGTCAAAGTTGGACAAACCAATTCGAAGAAATGGTGACATGGCGGCTCCCTGCAAAGTGACAAAAGACAAATGCTATTTGAGGGGCTATAAAATATATTATTTTGGGTGTCCCTTCTCCCCTTAACCAGTGCTTTATCGCCGATAGCCACAGCTTCAGATGGTTTAACTATCCATTTGAACATACGCTTTTACTTCCCCTTCTGCAAAACACATTATTGGCCTCACCCCAAACCACAGGCTGACTTGCCAAGGAAGGAGGCTTTCTGGAAGTCTGCGTTATTCTACCTCGTCAGTTAGAATTGTAATTCCACTCTTAATTTAATGGAGTTACGCTGAATGCTTGCAGAGAGAGGCAAACGCTTTCCAGCATTTTATTTCTTCTATTATTCAAGTAGGACCCAGGAAACAACAATAATAAGAAAATGAGTTTCTAAAGAGTGAGTCTATTTTAGTCACACCAGTTAAATATGATACCACAAAATTCTTACATGGGCTATTTATGTGTGTGGAACAATTGGCTCTGGGCATTTATCAGCTGATCCCTATTTACTTGAGACATTTCCAAAAGGTTGCTTTCTTCACAGTCATATATATATGAGTGTGAGTATGAAAATATACATACACATAAAATAAGCCTTTGAACATCATGAACTACTAAAAAACCCTAAATCATTGACCACCATAAAACAGTGCTTTATTGTATAAGGATAAACAAAATACTTCATAAAAGCCCATTAACTAATAATTATGCTTGCCTAGAGATAGAGGTGAAAATCATCATAGTCATGGCTACACATTTGAGGATACTAGTCTGAATCTTCACCTGCTGTTCCTCCCTTTCCTTGCTTGTTCTGGCCACCACTTATCTAAACTAACACCCTTTGTTATTTATTTTTTCTTTTTTAACCTACTTTTCCATGGGGTCCCATTACTTTGAAACTATCATCTGGTATTCAGTGAAAAGTTACTTCTTTGCTTCTTCTGGCTTCTTGAACTGTTTTTCTCCTCCTGGATTTTCCCAAACGTTCTCAAGTAAGCCAGAGTGAACAAGAACAGAGCCTTAGCCGCCTTTTCTACCTTTTATAAAGGAAGTAAACTACTCAGACTAATGGGAATCCAGATGTGAGAATCAATGACGTCGCTGGAAATCTTAGGCCTGGAATCCCGAGTTTGGCAGAGTCCTAAAAGTTGGTCAGTCGTCTGGAACGCCGGCCGTCTGTGGATTTGGGTTTTCTGAACCTAGAGAGAGACAAATTAGGGGCTCTTGACAACTGCTGTTAATTTCATGGATTTTAAGAAAGTCCCAAATTCCCATGGAGTTTAGCAGGTTTAGCCGAAGGCAATGGTTACAGAATCACGATTTGTTGGGTGTCCTTAGTCTCTGAAACACATTCTGTGCAAGTCACACTGTTGAATTCGCAGCAGGACGACTCCAGCTTTGTCTTTAGGGGCCCCCTTCACCCTCTGAGTTTAGAATTCTCGGGCAGGAGGCAGGCTGATAACAGAGAGTTCTCTGGAGAAAACTTCTTTGAGAACTGCCCTCCCACCCCCTTTCCTGGGCCACATAGGTCTTTTGGAGAATCTCTTTTTCTCCAGTAACCAGGAAAAATCACCAGGAACTATCCTCATTTGAGCCTGTTTCCCGTGTGTGAAGTCTTTGAAGATTTCCTCAATACAAGTCAAGATAAGTCAGTAATTTTCCCTTGGGTCTGGAGGGACCATTGACTCATGATGTTACAAGCACTCTGACCTTTAGTGAAGGATGTGTCATTCTGCTGTTTCCAGGCTGGGTTCAGAACTAGGTGACAGCAGCTCAGCCTGCACCTGGGAAGATCTGTCTGGGAACAGACAGACACCTCCAGGGTAACCAGGGTTTCTGTGTGTGGAAGAGAGGTGCAGTGAAACCCCTCTGCTCCCGCAAGGCTTCTTAGACATCAACTGACTGCCTGTTTCATCAGCAGCCCAGATTCATCGGCCACGCCACCAGATTCACTCACCCTGTCCACTCACCCACGAGCATTTGACAGTTGGCCTAATGTGTGCACCTGTTTGAGAGCCAAACCACTGCCTCTCCTTCTAAAGGTCTAGTCCCAGTGACACGATCTGACATTTGACACCCAGAAGACCAAATTGACATTTGTGTGCTTAACCTCACACATCGTTTCATAAAGCCTCGAGCTCAGGGGTGCATTTTTTAAGGCCAAAGGTAGCACTTTATTCCTGAGCTACTCAAAGTTTCCCCTCCTGTAATAATAAACTGATCTTTATGAAAAATAAGAAAACATACAAAATTGGAACATCTCCTCACAGTTCCACCAATAAAAGCAAATCACTGTTATTTTTTTATGTATTTTTCTCTAGTCTCTCTCTCTCTCTCTCTCTCTCTCTCTCTCTCTCTCTCTCTCTCTCTCTCTCTCTGATTTTTAGAGAGAGAGGAAGGGAGAAGGAGAGAGAAACATTGATCGGCTGCCTCCTGCGTGCCCCCAACCGGGGATCGAGCCCACAACCCAGGCCTGTGCCCTGACTGGGAATCGAACCAGCAAACTTTTGGTGCATGGGACAATGCCCAGCCTATTAAGCCACACCAGCCAGGACTCTATCCTTTTTAAATGAATGTTTTGTGTTTTATGTTTTGCATGCTGTGTTCATATGTATGTATGGAATCATATTTGGCTTTTTCATTTAACATTTTACCATAAAAACTGTCTTCATTACTACGTTATTTTTGTCAGCATCCTTTTAATTCTTGCGTGGTGTTCTACTGAGGGACAGCACCAGGATGTGCTTTACTAAAGTCTTATAGTTTCACATTTAGATGGTCTCCAACTCTTCCATGCTAGAAATATGCTGTGATAAGCATCTTTTTACAATTTTTTAAAAAATTAGAAATATTGCATCAGCCTAGATCACTAGAGTACTACAACATTACTAGATCAAATGATATTACTATTTTTAAGGTCTTCTACATTTCAAGAAAATAACAAAACATTAAGCCAAGAACCTAACAGGGGCAATCGCTATGGTAAGTACAACAGATGATGAGTTAGCATCCTTCTTGCGTAATAAGCATCTGCAAATTGGTATAAATATGACCTATGACCCAAGTGAGTGAGTGGCAATGACACAAACTACAAAATACAGAAAACATAGTTGCAACCAGTTGCATAGAAAAGCGTTCAGCCTTGTGAGCAATTTGAGAAATGCAAAATAACACAAGATACTATATAATTGCATTTATATACTATCCTTGAAAAGACAAAGTGATACAGAGAAAAAAATATCAGTGGTTGCCAGTGGTTGGGGGAGGGGACAGGGTCGGACTCTAAAGGAATAGCATGAGCAAGTTTTGGGGAAGATCAAACTGTTCTGTAGCCTAATTGTGGTAGTGCTCACAGAAATCTAAACTTAAATTCACAGAATTATACACCAAAAACAAAAGTCGGTTTTGCCATATAATAATTTAAACATTAAATTAAAAATACGCTTTTGGACCTGGCCCGTTTGGCTCAGCAGTTAGAGCACCGGCCTGAGGTAGGGTCTCAGGTTTGATTCCCAGTCAAGGGCACGTACCAGGGTTGCAGGTTTGATCCCGGCCCCAGTCAGGGTCATATGGGCGGCAACCAACTGATGTCTCTCTCACACTTCGATGTTTCTCTCTCTCTTCCTCCCTCCCTCCCTTCCATTCTCTCTAAAAGATCAATGGAAAAATATCCTCAGGTGAGGATAAACCAAAAAAAAAGTGCTTTTGGCATTTCAAGGCATGGGTTATAAATCCAGAGGGTATATAGATAAAATACAAAAAAATATACATTAGGAAACTGCAAATTCATATAATAAAATATTAATTTTAAATCCTAAAGTAATCAGGAGTTACCTCCTCAATTTACTAAAGGGAAATAGAGCCTTAAAGATAAACAAAACAACTTTTACTCTGCAGTATTTAAGCTCTTTGGAAATCTTGCATTTTAGTTCAAATAGCTGAGAAAAAATAACATTAGAATTTGATAATGCATTTTCTTTAAGGATCTATTACTATTCAATGCTTAATTTAAACTAATAACGAAAAGAGTTAAAATATTTAAAATTAGCAAATATTTTGGAAATGTTCTTAACACTGGCAAGGACAACATGAATCATACGCTTTTAAAATTAATTAATTAATTAATTTAAAAAATTATCTTTATTCTTGAGAGTATTACAGATGTCCTCCTTTTTCCCCCCGTTGTCCCTCTCCACCTGGCTCCCACCCCACCCCAGCCCTTCAGCATCCTATTGTTTGTGTTCATGGGCCGTGCATATATGCATTTCAGTTCTTTGGTTTATCTCCCCTCCCCCACAACCCTCCCCCTTTCTGTCTGAGATCCATCAGTCTGTTCCACGTGTTCATGCCTCTGGTTCTATTTTATTCATGCGTTTATTTTGTTCATTAGCTTCTACATATAAATGAGACAATGTGATATTTGTCTTTCTCTGACTGGCTTATTTCGCTTAGCATAATCATCTCCAGGTCCCTCTGTGCTGTCTCAAAGGGCAATCGATTCTTCTTTCTTACAGCTGCATAGTATTTCCATTGTGTACATGTACCACAGCTTTTTTATCCACTCATCTACTGATGGGCACTTGGGCTGTTTCCAAGTCTTGGCTATTGTAAATAATGCTGCTATGGACATAGGGGTGCATATATTCTTTTTGTTTGGTGTTTCAGGTTTCTTAGGATTTAGTCCTAGAAGTGGGATCATGGGGTCAAATGGCAGTTCCATTTCTAATTTTTTGAGAAAACTCCATACTGTTTTCCATAGTGGCTGCACCAGTCTGTATTCCCACCAGCAGTGTACTAGGGCTCCTTTTTCTCCACATCCTTGCCAGCACTTGCTGTTTGTTGATTTACTGATGGTAGCCTAAAATGCTTCTTCACAGCAAAAGAAACCAGCCTCAAAATGAAAAGGGCACCCACTGTATGGGAGAACATATTTGCCAATGCTACATCTGATAAGGGGTTAATTTCCAAAATATATAAAATACTCATACAACTCAAGAAAAGGAAGACAAACAACCCAATTATAAAATGGGCAGAGGACCTGAATGGACACTTCTCCAAACAGGACATACAAATGGCCAGGAGACATGAAAAAATGCTCAACGTCACTAATCATCAGAGAGATGCAAATTAAAATGACAATGAGGTATTACCTCACACCTGTCAGAATGGCTGCCATCGATGAATCATACACTCTTGTACAAGGGGGTTTGCAGTGTAAATTCCACCATACTCAAGCACATACACACATACACCCTTATATGTGTGTGTGTGTCTATGTCTATCTCGAGAGCCAAGAAGATGTGCAATAAGCACAATAGGAAGAAATTAACATGAAAGCTTTTGTGGGCTGGCTTCTTCTTCATAGCTGATGGTGAGAGAGAGAAAGGGGATTTCCCAGGGTGCTAAAATAGAAAGGAGAATTGTTTGGGTACAAAAATACATGCACAGGATAGGATCTATCAGGCTGTCTTCCCGTAGTCTCTGTGAGTGTAAATTTCGTAAATCTCCTCTTCACTTGCCATTTAGGGTGGTTTCACCCTTCACAACAAGCAGCATGTATGTAAGTCTGACTGGCCAGGCTGTCCCTGGGCCCAGGGGCCAGGTCCCTCTACAGACTTCTCTGAGCAACAACACCACACACTCAGTACTCTCCTGGACAGCTCCCGGGGATCCCCCCCACGGAACTTACTGTCCTGCCTTTCAAATCTGCCCTTCCTTTATTTCGCCAGCTCAATGGCTGGTGCCAAGACTTTCAGCTCAGCACTCTGCTCAGCATCACCCTTCCCCACATTCACCACAAACCAGTTGCTTTTCTCCTTCCCCACCTCCCATCCCCCTTCACTGTTGCATTAGCTCAATTTGGCATCCTCTTCTGTTTGACTCATCACAGCAGCGGACCCTGCGTTTCTCTGCAGTCCTGCTCACCTCTCATTCCCAGTCAGGTCTCCACGCTGCAGCCCCAAGGACTGTCCTTGGGATTGTGCAGAATGGCTGCCATTTCTCCAACCGCCCGGCCGGTTCACGGCTCGAGGCTTCTAGTCACACTGCTCCCTCTCCCTGGAATTCCCTCCTCTTTCACTCTATCCCCCACCCGCCCCACCTCCACTTCCTCATCTTTCAAGTTCCTGCTCCATTTCCACCTCCTCTTTGAAGCCTTTCTTCCTTCTGCCTCCATCATCTTTCCTCCAGCACCTCTTGGGGGAATTTACTCGGCCTTCTAGGCTCCCACGGGTCCCTGGGTACATTGCGAGACAGCACTTGTCAGATTTATTTATCTCACCTCTGCCATTTCAAAAGTCTGAGTATGATCTATCCTGTCACTCCCATTTTCTGTCTTTGTCCCCTCTCAGTCCCCAAATTTGGGGGGTATAGTAGAGCCCCACCAGGATTTCTCCTATTTAATCCTTGGGGTACCACATATACTTAGAAGAGGGCTGTGACTCAGACTATAGAAGTCTGTCCAGTTTTATCTGCGTTACATCTAGCAAGCCCCCTCCCCACAGAGTGGGTGCATGGGGGTGCCTTACTTCCCTAGGCCCTAGCTGTGATAAAGGGTTTTCTCTGTTATCAAATTTCTTTGGACATTGCCATCAGCTTTGTGGAGTGTGGTGTTCTTATGGCCATATTTCCCTATAACACTTTACTCTATTTATTGGCCCCCACATAAGACTGTGAGCTCTGAGAGCAGGGACGGACCAAGTCTTAATCATGTATAAACCTCCAGGGCTGACCCTCTGTCTGACATGTAGCCTGTGCTCAATGCGTTCTTGCGAAGGAACTTAATTTTCAAAAGCAACATTTTACACGATCTCTTAATCTTTATGCATTTGTTTTACCTGCAGGGGTACACTATGGTCCAATTAGGCGGCAGGCAGTTATAGAGGAAGTCAATGCGAAGGAAGAGTCCCAGGTGTTGTTTCAGGCAGAGAATCAATGCCATTCCCAGCTTAGCTGCAGGAGTTATTTAACCTCTAAGCCTGTTTTCTCATTTGGAAAATGGTGATAATACTATTATTCGTCTCAAAGGGCTGTGAGGGCGAAATGGGCAGATACATGAAGGTGCTTAAAATGGGGCTGGCACATTGTAAACTCTCAAAGAACATTAGTTATTATTGTTATTATGGCAACTCTGATATATTTCCTAATGGACTTTACCGACTACTAGTTGTACCAACAAAAGGGCAGGAAGAGACGAAAGCATATCTGGGCTGAATGACGTGACCATCCTCTGTGCTCTGCCACTGAGCTCCCGTGAACCCCAATGTTTCTCTCCGATACACGTATTAGCCTCTAATGGAGTCAGCGCGATGCTGGCACTTTCATTATGAACTATCAGTACGTCCATGCAATCTTCTGAGCTTTTGCTATACTACTGAAATGGTATTACAATATGTACTTTAAATCTGTAGAGAATCTTTACTTTTACAGCTCAATGTTTTCACCTTCAAGTGTGATCTCATCCACCTGTAGCAAGCAGCTACGATGCAGGTAGATGCTCAAGTGTAACTGCTCAGCGGCATGCTTAAGATCATGCAAGATGAAGTACTGAACTGGGAATTCTGGTCTCTTGACTCCCTGGGCGCTGACTCACCCAGACTGGCTCACCTACCACGATTCAAAGCTGCCGAATGCTCTCACAGTGATGTTAAAGATTGCCACCACATAGCAAATGGGATGGGGAAAATCCCCTAGGAACAGAAAGCAGCAGAACTGCTATGTACTCTCATTAGCTAGAAAAGATCCAGACATTTCTTTCTCTGCAGCAAATGAAAGGAGAATGAGCATACTTCTTTATTTAAAAAAAAAAATCTGGACAGCGTTTGTATTGCTGTAATTTAGCTGGAAACACCTTGGTGTCAGAGGGAGTCTCACAGAAATAACAAAATCACTAACATAAAGCAAGAGAACACGAATGAATCAATAGTAAATTTGGGAATCAGAAGAAAAAGTGTTCACTGGTTCGGAAATGCATCAGTTCAGCCAAAATTTGGTAAACATTAAGCAAATTTTGGCAAATTAAGCTCTGCCTATAGCTTTTACATTTCTTTATGCGACGTAACAGTTTTTTAGGTAAAGGTGACTGCTGAATAAAATGACCTACTGCTGCAGAAAATAACCTGCAATAAAAACATAACTTGCAATGTGCACAGAAGAAAGATAACTCGTGAACGATCCTGTAATCGGGAAGTGTGTTATCCTGAGACTTCTACCAAGTACTACAATAAAAAGAGTCAGATTAAATATTAGCCTCTTGCTCACAAATATGGTCTCAAAAGTGAATTAAAATAGGTATGTACTAAAGGCAATAGTTTAAAATAATCCCTGAAGTATGTGCTATAGAGACCAAAGAAAACAAGTCTAACCTTTGACCAGCTTTTAGAACTAGTAAGGAAGGGGGTTTATCAACAGAGCTAGTATTGCCCTGCTGCCTGCAAATGTTAACAGGACCCCCCCCCCATTATGGACTGAATTGTGTGCTCCCACATTCATATGTTGAAGCCCTAAGTCCTCAAGTGGCTGATGGGGCCTTAGGGAGATAATGAAGGTTAAATGAGTGTGTAAGGGTGGGCCCTAATCAAATAGGACTGGTGTCCTTGTACGAAGAGAAAGAGACCAGACTCGCCTGCCCTCACTGCCATGTGAGGACACAGCGTGAAGACTCCACAAACGAGCCAGGAGGAGGCTCTCATCAGAAACCGGCCACGAGGGCACCTTGGTCTCAGATTTCCCAGCCTCCAGAACAGTGAGAAATACACTTCTGTGGTTTAAGCCT
This sequence comes from Tadarida brasiliensis, assembly GCA_030848825.1. Lineage (NCBI taxonomy): Eukaryota > Metazoa > Chordata > Mammalia > Chiroptera > Molossidae > Tadarida > Tadarida brasiliensis. The sequence goes on from CM061257.1 coordinate 90,159,955, forward strand.
GTTTTTTTTTTTTTTATTAATTTATTTTTGTTACAGATGTTTCTCCATTTTCCCCCATTGACACCCTCCTCCCCATCCCCCCCACCCCGTCCCCAGCTTTGTTGTCCATGTCCATCGGTTATACGTACATGCATATAAGTTCTGTGGTTTATCTCTTCCCTCCTCCCCACCCCCTCTTCTGAGGGTTGTCAGTCTGTACCCTACTTCCACGTCTCTGGGTCTACCCTGATCCTCAGACTTAAGCCTGTTGTTTGATGTCAGTCTGTGGTATTCTGTTATGGCAGCCCAAGCCGACTAATGTAACACCCCCCTCCTCCACCAAAACACAGAGCAGAAATCAAACAAATATGGAAATATAGAAAATAAAGCACCTGGCATGACATTGTTAATATTCTGACATGAATTTTAATGTGACATGATAATAGTCCCATTAAAGCATAGCTCTGATCAAAGTATACAAATACTTAAGAAAACTGTGCCGGTCGTCACTGCATTAAACCGTGACTTCTTACCCTGTTATTTAAAAACCTCCATCTGTTGGCTTCAACTTGCCCTCCCCACACAGCACTCCTGACTCTTAGCCTATCTCAACTTCTGTTTGCTGAATACACCCGACTCTCCATCTCGGCCGCTCTGTTTTCACACCACTCCTGCTGGGAGCGCTCTGTGCATGTCCACGGGGTGTGCCCCACCGCCATCCTGCAGTCCTAATCTTAGGAAGACCTCGCTTACGTAATGCCTCATTCAGAAGTTCTCTCCTGCTCCCCGTGCGAAGAGGAGTGATTGGTCTGATGGATGAGTTTTAGAAGGATAGACTGTGCCTGCCCAGCCCATCCCCCTCCTCGCTTTTGAGGGGAATCTGCTGACTTTCAGAGAGTGTGTTTTCCCACTCTCCTCTGCATGCCATAGGCTTCTGTCCTGGCCACTGTCCAGCATTGCCTAGGACACTGTGAACAATGACCGACCTATTTGCTTAAAGTGTTTTGGTCATATCCACCGATCCAGCCTCTACTACTCATCAAGCTAACATTTTCTTCTCCATCTCCCTGACTCCTGATCTGTCTCCCCACTTGTTTTAAGCGCAAGCACAAGCCAGACGGGTTATTTATTGGGTCCGCTACAATTCACAGAACTTTGCAAAGAGCTTTAGAAAGCGTATAGCAGTCCATCTTCTCACCAAGCCCACGAGGCAGGTATAATTGGCTCCATCCCACAGATAAGAAACCCGAGGCTTGAGCGGGTAAGCAGCTTGTGGAAGGTCACACAGCTGGTACTGGCAGAACCTGCATTTCAGCCTTGGTTGCTGTGTGTTCCACCAAACTAGTCAATTCCTTCTGGTTAGAAATGCCTTTTAAGGTTAGGCCAGAGAGGAAGGGGAAGCCTGGAGATTCCCCCATAGATTGTTTCCATCCGCTCCACCAGTCCCTTACTAGCAAGGACTTGTCACAACTGTGGGCACAGGCTTTCTCAGCATCCTCCGTGCTGACTTCTTGCTTAGTTACCTAGGGTACTCACTTGACGTTTCCCTTTGTCAGTACATGTGGTTGAATGACCTGTCTTTCTTCCCCAAGGCTATAATCTGAAGAGTTCAAAAGTGGGTAATGTAAACAGAGTTGAAGTTTCTCGAAATAACATAAGCTCTCTTTTGGAAGTGAGGTCACCACTGCTGACCTCGGCAATTTTCCCAGGATGTCATCAGTGTGTGTTCTCTCAGCTCCGTGCTCTCCAGTCAGGCCGTGACGGGGGGCGACTGGTATCAGCGGGGAAGTCTGCGGCCAAGGTCTGGAATAAAACGAAGTGCTTCCCCTGAAGTTGGAGCAAAGGAGTCTCTTTGGAACCACTTCTAACCATAGTCGGGGCAATCACTTACTGAGTTTGAAGAGGCTACCTCATATAGGAAGCAAACTATTTCCTGACTCTGTTTATTGTATCAAAATTTACTCTTAAGAAGACAACCTTTACCATACACACACAAGAAAAAAAAAAAAAGAAAAAGTAACTTTATGCAGTGAAGTGTATGTTAATTAGCTTGGTTGCTGTGATTATTTCACAATGTATAGGTACATCAAATCATCAAGTTGTATAGCTTAAATAGACTTAGTTTTTTTTTTTTTTAATTTTTTCTTTTCTTTCTTTATTGATTGTAGAGAGAGAGAGGAAGGGAGAGGGAGAGAGATGGAAACATCAACGAGAGAGAACATTGCTTGGCCACCTCCTGCATGCCCCCCACTGGGGATTGGCCCACAACCTGGGCATGTGCCCTGACCGGGAATTGAACTGGCAACTTCTTGGTGCATGGGTCAATGCTCAACCACTGAGCTACACCAGCCGGGCAATAGACTCAGTTTTTAATTGGCACTTATATCTCAATAAAGTCGGGGAAAAAAGAGACAGTTTTCTCTGTGACTCTACCATCTTATCATCCTACTAGTTCTACTGAGACATAGTATGTGCTGTAATCTTCCTAATACAGTGGAGGAAGAGTCCTTCCTGCCAGGTAGGTAGGTGTTCAGAGAGAAGTACACCACCTGAACCAGGGACGTCAAACCAGAGCCAGGGCCCAGGGCGCTCTGGCCACAGGGCCCCCTGACTGAGAAGGTGGAGCTGACCTGCCTGGGCAGACGGTCCATCATCCTCCAGCCTTTATGTGGCAGCATGCAAAGAGGCCTGGAGACACAGGGGTTCGAGGACATGTGGACGAGCTCCCGGGTATGTAAATGAGACCACTGTGGTATAAGAACCAGACAAGTGACCTAATCTCTCTGTGACTGTGTCCATGTCTGCAACCTGGGGAAAATAATAGACCCATTTTGTGGAGTTGTCATGAGGATTAAATGAATGAATTCATGAGAGATGCTTACAACAGTGTTTGGTGAGAAGGCAGCTATAATCATCACATAGGACTTTTCCAAAGTATCCTTGGAAACTCTCCCTGATGACAGTTATACTGATGATGGTGACTTGCACAGTGGATGATCTGATGTGGCCTAGAGTACACGTAAAGTACTGGCTCAGTAAATGAAGCAACATACACACCTATTTTTTGCCATTGCTCAGTAAGCATTTCTAAACCCACCTACTATGTATAAAGCACTGTGCTGGATTGAAAACACCTGACATGGTGCCTGTTCCACATAAGCTTGGGGCCTCAGCATGGGGTAGACCAGTCCTGGGGAAAGGGGATCAGAGAAGGAGGGTTTGAGAGCCTGGACGCCACTTTCTTGCTCTCTTATCCTAAAGTGACATGGCCAGTTAACGCGGGTGGACTTCGTGTTAGAGTCACAGAAAACAAGACGTGACGAAGTGAGCTGTCAGTCCCGGGTACCCCAGTAACAAAACACTCCTGTCCTCCCAGTGCCGCTCTGACACCACACCCCACTTCCTTCTGAGGGTGTGCGACACTTTTCAAAGAAAATACAGTATTTAGTATTATCACCACAGCAAGCGGAAATAGCAGTGTTCAGTCCACAGATGAGCTAGGGTTTTGTATGGAACAGTATGCACAGAATCCTCCTGTACTGGCCCTGACAGGCAGAGCTGGTCTGGGCACTGCCCCTTGCAGGAAGAGTGCTGCGGATGCGGGTGACCAGGGATGAGGACCAGGAGAAGGAAGAGGAAGAGGCAGATGGAGGGTCCAATAATCTAGGGTGGGTGTAGGGGTGTAGGTCGAGGTGAATCGCCCACATCTCCTTGTTGCACACAGAAATATTCCCAACGTAGAAATGAGTGGGTTGTAAAGCGTGTTTGTAATTGGAGCTTAGAATCCATGGGAGCTATGAGATCAGATACTATTTAGGTTGCTAGATTAACCCATTAACTATTAATTTGTTAATTCAGAATGAATTTATAAAATTGACCACCTCCATTGTCATTGTTCCAGCTCAGTGATTTCAACCGGTGTGCCGCAGGAATTTTTAAAACATGCCATACCTGGATGGAGCACAGTGTACCTTTCCTCACCGCCTTCTCTCCCCAGGGACCACCTCCAGCATGCCCAGACCTCTCTCCTTTTGTCTCTCAAGGCACATCTCACTCCTCTCTCTCTCTCTCTCCCACCCCTCCCCCCTCTTCCTTCATCTCCCCCACCCTCTCCTAAGCTCCAAGGGCCCTTCTTTTGCTGTAACTTGTTTCCTGAGCTCATTTCTTCTACGGCTCACTTCTACCTCTGACTTTCTAAAAAAAAAAAAAAAAAAAAAAAAAAAAATTGCCATACCTGACTATTTAGTCAGGGGCACTGACTTCTTTTCCTATAGATTTGCAAATAAAAAAATGACAACAGACAACACAAAAATAGCCATCTGGTGTGAATGAATAAAAATTATACCTATTTTTTGCCCTGGCCAGTGTGGCTCAGTAGTTAGCGTCAGCCAGAGCGCCAAAGGATCTCGGGTTTGATTCCCAGTCAAGGGCATGTACCTGGGTTGCGGGTTCAATCCCCAGCCCCAATGTGCAAGGCAACCAATCGATGTGTGTCTATCACATTGCTGTTTCTCTCTCTCTCCTCTCTATGTCTCTACCCCCCATCCCTCCCTTCCACTCTCTCAAAAAATCAATGAAAAAAATACCCTCAGGTGAGAATTAACAACAAAAAATATTATACCTACTGTTTTGTCAGATTGGCAAAAATAGAATATATTTTTTGGTGTGCTGCAGAATTTTAGTAATTAGTTTTTGTGTGCCATGAGATGAAAAAGGTTGAAAATCACTGTTCTAGCTTATGAGATCCTCTGTTTTTTTTTCCTCCCCTGAGACATTTATTGTGGGTTTAGTAGTCCATTTGGGTCTAATCTACCAATTTAAAAACCAGAAATGACTGTGATTCTCAGGGAACACTAGTTTTACCGTGTGAGAAGAGAACATCTGTATTCTTGGCCACAGCTGCAGTGGACACCACCACCACACGAGCTGGGAACCCACAAGCTCAGCTCCTGGGGAACCAGCGGCTGCAGCAGCAGCCAGGAACTCTTTAGAAAGGCAAGCCCTCCAGCCCACCCAGACTCACTGAGTTAGAAACCGAGGGGCGGGGCTCAGCAATCTCACTTTTTATTTATCTACTTATTTTTCTTTCCTTTTTTCCCCCCACTGATTTTTAGAGAGAGTGGAAGGGAGGGACAGAGGAAGGGGGAGAGAGAGACATCTATGTGAGAGAGACACATCAACTGCTTGCCTCTTGCATGACCCCGACCAAGGCCAGGGATTGAACCTGCAACCCAGGTAAGTGCCCTTGACCAGGAATCGAACCTGAGACCCTTCGGTCCATGGGCCAACACTCTAACCGCTGAACCAAACCAGCCAGAGCTATTTTTTATTTTTCAATTACAGTTGACATATAATATTATTTTCAGGTGTACAACTTAGTGATTTGACATTTATATACCTTACGAAGTGATCACTCTGATAAGTCTTGTACCCATCTGACACTATGCATAGTTACTACTGTATTATTGACTATATTCCTTGCTGTAGTCAGCAATCTGAGTTCTAACAGACCCTCCCTGTGACTCGCTTCACCGTGAAGTTCGAGAAGCATAGCACTTGAGTGAACTCCACAAGGCCAGGCCTAGGTCTTTTTCATCTTTATTTGCTCAGCATCTAGCACAGTGCCTGGCATGTGGTTCTCAACCAGGGCGATGTTATCTCTAGGGGACATCTGGCAATGACTGGAGGCATTTGTGGTTGTCACACATCGGCAGAGAGGGTGCCACTGGCAGGTAGTAGGTTGAGGCCAGTGATACTGCCAAACAGCTTACAATGCACAGAACAGCCCCCTGCAACAAATACGTCAATAGATCTGAGGCTGAGAAACTTTGTTTTGAATAAATACATTACATGTGGTGATGCCAAGGTAATTTCCCTTATCCATTCCTCGCTGTTTATCATCACTTGCTTGCACAATAAGAAGGGAATAAGGTGATTGGGGGGATATATCTCTCTGTTTTCCATATTTCCTTCTTATTTAGGGCCATGAGTACCACAGTAAGTGATATAACATGCTCATAATAAGTGTCTTTTGTTTTATTTATTTTTAAATTAAATTTATTGAGGTAACATTGGTTAATAAAATTATATGGGTTTCAGGTATACGATTCTATAATACAACAACTGTACATTGTATTGTGCTCACCACTCCAAGTCAAGTCTCCTTTTATCCCATCACCATTTATTCCCCACTTACCCTCTTCTACTTCTCTCCACCCCACTTTCCCTCTGGTAATCACCATGCTGTTTTTTGTCTATGAGTTTTGTTTTTGCTTTTGGCTTAATCCCTTCACCTTTTTCACCCAATCCCCCAAGACCTCTCCCCTCTGACAGTTGTCACTCTGTTCTCTTTATCCATGAATCTGTTTCTATATTGTTTGTTAGTTTAATTTGTTCATTAGATTCCACATATAATGATAAGTGAAATCATATGGTACTTGTCTTTCTCTGACTAGCTTATTTCACTTAGCACAATACTCTCCAGGTCCATCCATGCTGTCGCAAAAGGCAAGATTTCCTTCTTTTTTTTATGGCCGAGTAGTATTACATTGTACAAATGTACCACAGCTTTTTTATCCACTCATCTATTGATTGGCACTTGAGATGCTTCCAGATCTTGGCTATTGTAAATAACACTGCAATGAACATAGGGGTGCATATATTTGTTTGAATTAGTGTTTTGGGCTTCTTCAGATATATTCCCAGAAGTGGAATCACTGGGTCATAAGACAATTTCATTTTTAATTCTTTGAGGTAATTCCATAGTGTTTTCTGCAGTGGCTGTACCAATCTGCCTTCCCACTAACAATGCATGAGGGTTACCTTTTCTCCACATCCTTGTCACCAATTGTTGTTTGTTGATAGTCATGCTGACAGGTGTGAGATGATATCTCATAGTGGTTTTAATTTGCATTTTTCTGATGATTTGTGATGTTGAGCATCTTTTCATATGTCTGTTGGCCATCTGTGTATCCTGTTTGGAGAAGTGTTTATTCAGGTCTTTTGCCCATATTTTATTGGATTGTTTGTTTTTTTGGTGATGAGTTGTGTAAGTTCTTTATAAATTTTGGATATTAATCCTTTGTTAGATGTATCATTGATGATTATGTTCTTCCATTCAGTGGGTTGTCTTTTGATTTTGTTAATGGTTTCCTTTGCTGTGCAAATCTTTTTAGTTTGATGTATTACCATTTGTTTATTTTTAATTTTGTTTCCCTTGCCTGAGGAGATATCCGAAAAATATTGTTGCCCTGGCCAGTTTGGCTCAGCGGTTAGAGCGTCGGCCTGCGGACCAGAGAGTCCTGGGTTCGGTTCCTGCTAAGGGCATGTATCGGTTGCAGTTTGTCCCTGGCCCCGGTTGGGGTCGTGTGGGTGTCAACCAGTTGATGTTTCTCTCTCACATGGATGTTTCTCTCTCTCTCTCTTCCCCCTTCTCTCCCTCCTGCTCTATCTGAAGATAAATGCAAAAATGTCCTTGAGTGAGGATAAAAAAATAATAATAATTAAAAAAAAGAGAAAAATATTGTTAGGAGAAATGTCCGAGATTTTACTACCTATGTTTTGTTCTAGGATTTTTATGATTTTGAGGCTAACATTTAAGTCTTAATCCATTTTGAGTTTATTCTTGTGTATCATGTAAGAAGGTAGACTAGTTTCATTTCTTTGCACAAATCTGTCCAATTTTACCAACATCATTTATTTAACAGACGACCTTCACCCCATTTTATGTTCTTGACTCCTTTGCCAAATATTAATTGGCCATAAAGGTGTGGGTTTATTTCTGGGGTCTCTATTCTCTTCCATTGATCTATATGTCTGTTTTTATGCCAGTACCATGCTGTTTTGATCACTATGGTCTTGTAATATAGTTTGATATCAGGTACCATGATTCCTCCAACTTTGTTTTTCTTTCTCAATATTACTGTGGCTATTTGGGATCTTTTGTGGTTCTATATAAATTTTAGAATTATTTGTTTCAGTTCTGTGAAATACATCATTGGTATCTTGATAGGAATTGTGTTGAATCTATATATTGCTTTGGGTAATATTTTAGTGATGTGAATTATTCCTAATCATGAACATGGTATATGCTTCCACTTATTTGTGTCTTCTTCAGTTTCTTTCTTCATTGTTTTATAATTTTCTGAGTACAGGCCTTTTATATCCTTGGTTAAATTTATTCCTAGGTTTTTTGTTTGTTTGTTTTATGCAATTGTAAATGAGATTTTTTTCTTAGTTACACTTTCATTAGTTCATTATTGGTGTGTAGAAATGCAACTGATTTCTGGATATTTATTTGTATCCTGTGACTTTACTAAATTCAATTATCAGTTCTAGTAGTGTTTTTGTGAAATCTTTAGGGTTCTCTGTATACAGTATCATGTCATCTGCAAATAATGACAGTTTTACTTCTTCCTTTCCAACTTGGATGACTTTTATTTATTCTTCTTGTCTGATTGCTGTGGCTTGAACATCCAGTACTATGTTGAATGAGAGTGGTGAAAGCATACATCCCTGTCTTATTCCTGATCTTAAGGGAAAACACTTTTACTTTTGGCCCATCGAGTATGATGTTGGCTCTGGGTTTGTCAAAATGGTCTTTATTACAATGAGGTATGTTCCCTCTATTCCCACTTTGCTGAGAATTTTTATCATAAATGGGTCCTGGATTTTATCAAATGCTTTTTCTGTATCTATTAATATGATCATGTTTTATTACTATTATTATTATTATTATTATTATTATTATTATTATTTTCCTTTATTGATTTTAGAGAGAGAGGAAGGGAGAAAGAGAGAGAGATAGAAACATCAATGAGAGAGAACATTGATTGGCTGCCTCCTGCATGCCCCGCACTGGGGATCAGGCCCATATCCTGGGCTTTTTCTCTTGATGAGTCTGGTTAAAGGTTGTCTCTTGTTTATCTTTTCAAAGAACCAGCTCTTGGTTTCAGTGATCTTTTGTATTTTATTTTTTTTAGACTCTTTTATTTACTTCTGCTCTGATCTTTATTATTTCCTTTCTTCTACTCACTTTGAGCTTTTTTTGTTTTGTTATTCTTTTTCTAGTTCCTTTAAATGTAAAGTTAGATTGTTTGTTTGAGATTTTTCTTGTTTCTTGAAGTAGGCCTGGAATGCTATGAATTTCCCTCTTAGAGCTGCTTTCACTGTGTCCCATAAATTTTGGGTTCTCATTTTCATTTGTTTCAAGGTTATCTTTTGATTTCTTCCTTGATCTCGTTGTTAACCTATTCATTGTTTAGTAACATGTTATTTAGGCTCCATGTCTTTGTGTGCTTTTCAGTATTTTCCCTGTGATTAATTTCTAGTTTTATACCATTATGGTCAGAGAAGATGCTTGACATGATATCAATCTTAAATTATTGAGATTTGTTTTGTGTTCTAACATGTGGTCTATCCAAAAAATGTTCCATGTGCACTTGAAAAGAATGTATATTCTGCTTCTTTGTGGTAAAATGCTCTGAAGATATCAATTAAATCTGTCTTATCTAGTGTGTTGTTTGGGCCACCGTTTCCTTGTTGATTTTCTGTCTGGAAGATCTATCCATTGATGTCAATAAGGTGTTAAAATCTCCTACTATGACTGTATTATTGTCTATCTTTCCTTTTAGGTCTATTAAGATTTGCTTTATATATTTAGGTGCTCTTGTGTTGGGTGCGTAAATGTTTACAAGGGTTATATCCTCTTTTTGGATTGTTCCCTTTATCATTATGTAGAGTCTTTCTTTGTCTCTTACTATAGCCTATGATTTAAAGTCTATTTTATGAGATATAGGTATTGATGCCCCAGCTTTTTTTTTTTTTTTTTCATTTCTATTTGCATGGAATGTATTTTTCCATCCCGTTACATTTAATCTTGTGTATCTTTCATTCTGAGGTAGGTCTCTTGTAGGCAGCATATATATGGGTGTTGCTTTCTTATCCATTCAGCTACCCTATAGATGGGAGCATTAAGCCATTTAGATTTAAAGTGATTATTAATAGGTATGCATTTATTGAAATTTTATCTTTTTATCCTTCTTCTTTAAAAAAATTATTTTTTTCTTTATTGATTTTTAGAGAGAAGGGAAGGGGGGGAGGGAGAGATAGAAACATCAATGAGAGAGAACATCGATTGGCCACCTCCTGCATGCCCCCCACTGGGGATTGGTCCCACAACCTGGGCATGTGCCCTGACCGGGAATTGAACCAGTGATCTCCTGGTGCATGGGTTGACGCTCAACCACTGAGCCACAATGGCCAGGCTCCTCCTCCTCCTCCTCTTCTTCTTCTTCTTCTTCTTCTTCTTCTTCTTCTTCTTCTTCTTCTTCTTCTTCTTCTTCTTCTTCTTTTTCTAAAGAAGTTTCTTTAACATTTCTTGTAATACTGGTTTGATGGTAACAAACTCCTTTAAGTTTTTCTTGTCTGGGAAGCTCTTTATTTCTTCTTCAATTTTAAGTGATAGCTTTTCTAGGTAAAGTAGTCTTGGTTGTAGGTCCTTGCTTTTCCTCACTTTGAATATTTCATGCCTGAAATGTTTCTGTTAAGAAATCAATTGACAGTCTTATGGGAGCTCCCTTGTAGGTAACCAACTCTTTCTCTTGCTTCTTTTAAGACCCTTTGTCTTTAACCTTTACCATTTAAATTATGATGTGTCTTGGTGTGGGCCTGTTTGTGTTCATCTTGTTTGAGATTCTCTGTGCTTCCTGGGCTTGTGCGTCTTTTTCCTTCACCAAGTTAGCAATGTTTTTGGTCATTATTTCTTCAAATGGGTTCTCAATCTCTTGCTCTCTCTCTTCCTTCTGGTACCCTTATGATGTGGATGTTGTTATGCTTCTATTATCTTAATGAGGCCCTTAAAATAGCCTCATTTTTTAAAATCCTTTTTTAAATGGTTCCTTTAATTGGGTGTTTTCTGCTATCTTGTTTTCCAAATCACTGATTGGATCCCCTGCTTCATCCAACCTATTGTTCATTCCTTCTAGTGTATTCTTCATTTCAGATATTGTATTCTGCATTTCTGAATGATTATTTTTTATGGTTTCTATGACCTTTCTCATGCTATTGTAGTTCTCACTAAGTTCCTTGAGCATCCTTATATCCATGTTTTTGAATGCTATATCTGATAAATTGCTAGCCTCCATTACTTTTAGCTCTTTTTCTGGAGATTTCTCCTGTCTTTTCATTTGGGGTACATTTTTTTGCATATCCATTTTGGCTTCCTCTTTGTGTTTGTTTCTATGTAATAGGTATATTTGCTATGGCTCCCGGTCTTGATAGGGTGGCCTTATGTAGTAGGTGTCCTGTGGCAGCTGGTGGCACAATCTCCTTGATCATCTCACCTGGTGCTCCAGGAATTTCCCTTGTTTAGGTTATGTGTGTTCTTCTGTTGTAATTAAGTCCTGATTGTTATTGGCCCATCCATGCATGAAGTCTATCCCTAGGTTGGCTGACTGTGAAGATCAACCGCAACCACCATGTATAAGCTGCTATGCAGGTGCTGACCACACAAAGCAGAATTTGACTCAGCAGGATCTTGTGCCTGCTGAGATCTTCCTTTGGATATTCTTCTGCTTTTGAAGCTTATTGGTTCTTGCTCTGATGTTTTCTGAAGCTTGACACTGGGTGTGTTGGTTTTGGGTACTCTTGAGAGGGACTCTGCTGTAGGCCAATGTCAGATGCTGTCTGTGACTGGCCCTGCACAACCTGTTTGAAGCTACAATGTGATCCACAGTTTGTGGCTGCCTCTTCTGAGCCTGGGTATGTGTGGGAAAGACCAAGATGCACACCAAGGCCAGCTTTTACCAGCACCAGACCCGGAGCCAGGTTAGCAAAAGTCTGAGGGCACATTGAGATCCTCCTCCAACTGCTTCTGGCTCTTAGGCTCATTCACTGAAAGAGCCTCTGGAGCTACATGAGTCGCATTAGTTAGGTTCTCAGTGAGTCACCAGGTAGTGGTGAGTAGTGTTCACCAGATTGATACAGGTTCAACCTTGGTGCCAGTGCTGTGTCTGAGGCCATTCAGCAAATGTCCCAGGGTATACCAACTCTAGCTTCCACCCACTGGGTGCTTGAACACCTTTGTGGTAGAGCAGGATCTCAGGTAGTCATCAGGGTGAGGCCAGCAGAGTTTAGCAGGCCCAAACAGACCAAGATTTGGCCATGTGAAGGGAAGGGAGGGCTCTGCATCTGTCAGGCATAGGAAGGAAAACTGGCCCTGTCCTAGAGCCACACAACTCAGTCTGTCCCAGATTATGCCAGGAGCCCTATCTCAGCAGGGTGGGGCCATCTGGAGTCTGGAGGATAGGCCTAGTAGATCTCCCATGAGGGGGACATGCCATTCAGCCCTGGGGGAAGGTGTGGGGGAGTTGCCCCCACCCCAGAGCCACACAACTCAGCCAGTCCTGGATTCTGCCCAGACCTAGGCAGGTTGAAGCCACCATCAGTCAGGAGGGTGGGGCTGCCTCAAGCTCAAAAAGTGGGGCTAGAAGATCTCCTGTGAGAGGAAGGCACCATTCAGGTCCATGGGAAAGTGGGGGAAATGGCCCCTGCCCCAAAGCCACACCACTCAGTCACTGACACACCCTGAGTCTTCCCAGACCTCTACACCTAGGTCCAGGCAGCTGACTACTCAGAAGGGCACAAGGTCCGCAGGATGAGGCAACAGGGAGTCCAGAGTGTTGGGCTATTGCTTTTCCCTAGGCTCATGTCATATGGAGGGAAGTTCTCCATTCAAGAAAGATGGCATCTGTGGTATGGGAAAGTGACTCAGCACAGGGATCCTGGTGGCTGTCCCTTCAGTTCTCTCCCCAGATCCATAAACCTCAGTCTCTTCTCACACAACTCTAATTCACTCCACCCTCCCTCTGATGGAGCCCAGGGTGAGTGGCTGCCAATGAGATTTTGCACTGGCCCTTTAAGAGGATGCCTGTGTCTCCAGCAGTCTCCTGTCTCTCCCTATCAGACAGAATCCCCATTGATTTTCACAGCCAGATGTTATTTGATGCGCCTCTTCATGGCTCTGGTGCTGTGGGCTGGGGAGCTTGGTTTTGGGTTAAGACTCCCACACTTCTCAGGGAGAACCTTTGGATCTGAGATATACCTCTGGATTCTCAGCCTCTAGAGCCAGCCCCTTTTTTGTCTCTGCCCTTCTTACCAGTCTCGATGTGGCTTCTGTAAATCCTTGGTTTTAGGAATTCTCTTCAGCTAGTTTTCAGTTGGTAATTCAGGGTGCTTAGTCTATATTTTAGTTCACAATAAGTTTTTTGAATAAGTAAATGGATGAACCATTTATGAATGAATAAATCAATGAACAAATCAGCTAGTCAATCTGTTCATTTTGCTTCTTTTTGAAAGCTAAAGGACTCTTAGTGATCAAGTGGTCTGTCCAATAGCGCATATGCAAATTGAGGCTCAGAGAAATTAAGGAAGGTGGTCAAAGTTATCTATCCAGTTAGTGGCAAAATGTCACTAGGATTCTGATCTCCTAGATCCTTATTCATTTATCTTTCCACTGTGCCTATATTTCTATTGTGAAATACTATGTGCTAAATAGTACTAAATACTATTGCTTTCACTCAGTGAGGAATATGATTTGAACAAATGCAAAGAATATTAGTACTGCATACACTGAAAGACTGTTTAAACCACCAGATGTCAGACTCTTGTCCCACTCAGAAATTATGTGTGTGACATGTACTAATTTTGTTAATTTTGAGGAGTGTATCAGCTCAAATGCAGTAGCCAGGCATTTAGTTAGTGAGAGAACCTAACTAGCTGCTCATTATTTATATACCAAAAGGAGCTTTTCTGTATTTCTCATATACTTATAAAATGTGAAGAGATTTAAAATTTTGCTTCTTCAAAGAAAAACATGGTAAAAACAAAAAATGTATCTGGTTGTAGGATCTATTTCTTGCAAATGCCAAGCTCTGATTTTACTTGGTGTATGTTTAGTGAGCTGTTAAGATTATTCTGTGATCAGAACTATTGTTTGAAATGTACTTCAGCCTATTCTTATAAGACAACAGTCTCTTAAGAGGACACCACAGTATTTATAACTGCAATTTCATTGTTCTTCATAGGAGAAGGTAGGCAGTGTTAATAAGTATCTTCATTTTAACAAGGGATCCATTACATATTTGTGGCAAACAACAACTAATAGGCATAGAGTACCTGTCAGTTTATAGGTAACTTTTCAAAGATGGGCATAATAAAGAGGTTGCTAGTCTTAATAGATAAGAAAAGTGTTTTCATTTTTTAAAAATTAGTCCTTCGTCATAGAGTTTGAGAAACACTCTGATACAACCTACTTGTATCACAATAGTTGCGAAATTGCAATCTATCCTAATTTTCTATTTATCTTTTTATATTCCTCCTTAAATGTATATTTTCAGGAGCAATAGCTAATTAAAAAAATAGATTGGAATTTTAGATTCACAGCAAATTTCAGCAGAAGGAACAGAAATTTCCCATACACCACCTGCCCCCACACATGCACAGCCTCTGTGACTATCAACATCCCCACCATATGGTACATTTGTTACAATGCATGAACCTACATTGACATGTCATCACCTAGAGTCCATAGTTGAAATTAGGGGTCACTCTTTGTGTTGTACATTCTATGGGTTTGGACAAATGTATAATGACATGTATCCACCATTAGAGCCTCATAAAGAGTAGTTTCACTGCCATAAAACTCCTCCTTGCTCTATTTATTCATCCTTTCCTCCCACTAGCCCTAATGGATGTTAAAATAAAGATGTAATAATGGAAATAGTGTGGTGCTGGCGACAGAGGGTTGGATAGATCACCAGAACAAAATAGAATGTGTTGAAACAGATCCAAGTATTTATGAAAGGTTTGTGTACAATGAAGACAGTATTTAAAGTCAGTGGGAAAAGGAAAGATTGCTTAGTAAATGGGACTGTGCCCACTGGATAAAGCCCACATTAAAGCTAACATCAAAATAAAATTCAGATGGATTGAAGATATTAATGTAGAAATAAAATTTCTAAACCAAGAAAAGTACTAGACATGTAGATTAATGATTATATCCTTTTGGAATTAGGAAGGACTTTTCAAATATGATACCACAGACAAGCTCCATAAAGGGCCACAGTTCTACACTATTTTACCTAAAAACTTATGTGTGTTAAATATTAACAAAGTATAAGACAAATGATAAACCAGGAGATATAATCATAAAATACGTGGCAAAATATTTGACAAATAGGTGAAAAGCTCTTAAACATCAATAAAAAGGATAAACATGATAGTTAAAGATTATTTTCCTAATAAAAATAGGCAAAGACTAAGAGCAGGCATTTTACAGAGGAAATATTATTAAAGGCTTATAAAAGAGAAAAAAGTTCAGTTTCACTAGAAACAAAAGAAATGTAAATTAGTCAGTTCTGTAATCCCTTCTCTGCAATTCCAAAATCCAAAAAGCTCTGAAAATAGAAAAAAATATTTCTTATTCTGTCGTGCAAACTAATATTGTAGCAAAATCTGATGTGGGCTTTCCATGGTTTATTTATTGCACTGAACATATCTTTTAATGGCCTCCCCACCAACATAGAACTTGTCAGAAATATTTTGTAATATACAGTGTATAACTTTATTACTTTTATAAAATTCTGAATTTATGAATTCTGAAACAGATCTGGCGATAATGGTTTGGACAAGGAACCTGTACAATCTTTTTCCAGGAAAATGTTACCCATGACGTTGAATCCATACATGCACATTTAAAAAATTTTAAAGTACTAACTGGTACTGGGAAACAACCTACACTGGATTTAGAGTAGACTTAACTAGGAGATGCCTCCCAAGCTCCCAGTTAATGTCTAGGAACACACCCCCAGGTAGCTGTAGCAGAATTGAAGATTCCTTCCTCTTGAATAGTGGGAGCAGGTCATCCTTTCCCCAGCTCCAGCTTGCTGGAGAGGCTCCCATGGCCAAGGGCGGTGGGAAGGTAGAGCTTGGGGAAAGGGCTCTGAGGAGGTATGCAGAAGTGGGGGACAGGCAGCCCCCCGATGACGCTCAGCATGGAGGGCAGCGGTGAAGTGGGGAAAGATGATAGAGGGCAACAGAGACTCCAGGTAGGGGTGGGAATCGAGACACAGGACAGGGGGAGTGATGCTAGGGAAGGTGAGCCAGGAGGGTGAGAAAAAGGAGGACAAGGGGAAGAAGAACATGTGCAACTGATGGTCTCCAACAAAGGGCATTTGAAGCTTGGGCAGCCTATGATGTAAACCTTGCCACCAACACAGAGTCTGAGAGCTGTCCCCAGACTTGTTCCCTTCGATTTCCTGGCAGCTGGATGTGGCCAACAGCAAGTGAGCCTAGCTGATGTGTAACTTCCGGGTTAGGCCCACTGGCCACAATATGGAGGTGGTGGCATTGAATGACCTTGGCAGTCACCCTGGTGATGCCCTGGACTGCCTGAGCCAGGACTCAGCTATCTTGTTTAGGCCTCTGTTCTATTGGAGCCATGACAGCAGCCAAACATAGAGTAACAAACACCACGCTTCACAAGACTTTAGCAAGAAACTATATTAGTGAAAGAGGTTCCTGAATGATTGAGAATTATCTTAATAACGGAAACAGAATTTTATTATTTTTCTCTAAAATGTTCTCCTCTTCCTCCCCCTCCTGTCTCTCCCCCTCACCAGCCAACTCTCCCTGTCCTGCTCACAGGAAAATAAAGAGGATATGACAATGGTAACCAAATGGGCATCCGGCTTCAATGTCCTGGTCCTTCCCAACAACGGACAGCACAAAACAAACCAAAACCATCTTCTGGGCACAGATACTTTCCTGAGGTTTAAGAATATGAAATTCAAATTTGTTTGCCCAGAGTAAGAACTCTGGGAGAGAAAGTAGAAGGACATGCACAGTGTACCTAGCGCCCCTGTCATGTTACCTGCAAGAACAAAGAAGCTGAGCTCTGGGGGCACAACCTCTTCCTCCTGGAAACAAAACAAAAACCTACAATACCTTGGAAATGCCCCGCCCCTAATCCTCAATGTCTCCCAACCTAGGGGCTCAGAGCAAAGTGAGCCCTGGTCAGGCTGTCGCCAGAACAAACTTGTCACGTTCAAGGGACAGAGAGGAGCAGACAATGAAGCGCATGGGGGTGGCAGTGGCAGTGGTAGCGGTGGCAGTGGCAGTAGTAGTGGGTGGGGACACATGGATTGATGGATGTGGAAGGGGAGGAATGGTGTCTTCTTGGCTTTTGACTGCAGGCGTTTGTGAATGGCTGTATGGAAGGAGGACATTCTTTTTCTTTCTTTTGTTTATTTTTAAAACTAACATTTCATCTTGTTCTAAAAAGAATTGAAAGCAATAGTCTAGTGTGTTAATCTGTACCTCAGTTTACCTCTTAGGGAAATAAATGAAAATGAGGAATAACAAAATCTGATAAGTATTCCAAGTGCTTTCAAATATGTTTTCTCCATTTTAATGCTTCAGTCTTGCGACATTTCCAAGTTGATACTCTTACCATATTTTACAGAGAGAGGAACAGGCTCAGAGAAGTGAGGATATTTGTCCAGAGTCACACAGCTAATTACAGTGGAGTAGGAACTGGAACTCAAGTGCCACGGATGCTAACCTGGGGCTCTTGGCTGTAAACATTCTCTTCCTGTCTCACAGTTGGTTCAGAAAGCACACACAGTTCTTTGATCTCCCATAAGCGAAGTTCTATTCTGTTAGTAATTATTTTTAATTACATCTGACTGAGTTATGTTGACATCTTTGTTAAGAAACCTTTGGGTTCCCACCGCATCCTCTGACTGGTCTTGATTGCAGAGACGCGATTAAAAGGTATTATTCATCTAGTGCTTCTCTAGGGCTCCTAAAAGACACTGTCACCTCAGTTGCTCCCAATAATGAAGCCACACTTCTTGTCTGGGCAAACTTGGGTCAGGGAGGGCAGGATCAATACTGCCTTTTTCTGCTTCCCCTTCCACAGTGGGCGCCACCCTTCCCCACCCTTCCTCCTCTGGGCCCTCTGCTCTGTGGTGCTTCCTCCTGGTGATGGGATGGGAATCAAAAGACAAGTGACAGAAACAGAACATCTGGCCTTCAGGCAAATAGGAAGGAAAGGAGGAAGAAGAGGGCTTTGCTTCCCTGTCCCATCACTCTCCAGGAGGAATGTGAGCATGGTCTCCAGGAGCAGTGACAAGGGGACTGAGGCTCCTGCTGGCTTCCCCCAGGATCTGTCTGGAACACCCCTCCTCTGAAGCTCTGAAGAAGGAGTAGCTGCTCTATGGTGAAGGCCCACGTGTCCAACTGCTGGGGCTACCATGACTGGGGTCTGGGGGTGGTTGGCTTTGGGGGCAGCAGGAAATGGCTATGCCAGTCTGGCCCGAATGACTGCAACCAATTCCAGTTATTTTCTTGCTGGGCCTCCGGTGAGCTAGGGAAGCAGGGCTGATTTCTGATTGGTAGCAGAAGGCATTCTAATAAGAGTGACCTCTTAGCAAAGAGAGAAGAAACATCTTATAGAAGCTGTTCCACTAGGAAATGCTAAATATAGTTCTAATTGTTTAGTGACTCTTTCTTGCACTGAAATTTACCTCCCTGGATATCATTTCCCCCACCGATTCTGGTTCTGTCCCCAAGGTTACTCTCAATAAGTTGAATAAGTGTGCAGCCTCTACCACAGGAGATCCTTTCAGCTGGCCAAGGAGATGCTTCTCTGCCTTTTCTTCTTAGTAGTAAACACCCTCAGTTCCTTTAGTTATCTTTTCTTTGTCAGAGTTTCTAGACCCCTGGTCTTGATCACCTTTGCAGGGACACAATGAAGTTTGTCAATATGCTTTCTGGTTGCCAGAATAGTTAATCCATATTTGATAACATTTTGATTATGGTGAAATATATATAAAATTTACCATCATAATCATTTTAAAATTTACAGTTCAGTGACATTAAATACATTCATAATGTTGTGCAACTATCACTACAATCCATCTCCAGAACTTTCCATCTTCTCAAACAAACTCTGAACCCATTAAGCAATAAGTCTCCCTCCCTTTTTCTTCCTAGCCCTTCGTAGTCACCATTCAACTTTCTGTCTCTAAGTTGATCAATCTAGGTATCTCACTTCAGTGGAATCACACACTTGTCCTTTTGTGTATGGCTTCTTTTACATAATACTGTCAAAGTTCATCCATACCATAGCATGTGTCCGAATTACATTCCCTTTTCATGGCTGAATAATATTCCATTGTAGGTAGAGACCACATCTTGTTTACCATTCATCTGTTGATAGGTACTTGGGTTGTTTCCCTCTTTTGTCTATTCTGAATAATGCTGCTGTGAACATTGGTGTACAAAGTATCTGAGTCTCTGCTTTCAATTCTTTTGGGTATATACCTAGCAGTGGAATTGCTGTATTACATGTTTAACCTTTTGAGGAACCACCATACTGTTTTTCACAGCAACTGTACCATTTTACATTCCTACCAGTAATGCATGAGGGTGCCAATTTCTCCACAACACTTATTTTCTGTTTTTCTACATCCTAATGGGTGTGTGTTGAGCGGCATTTCATGTGTGTCCATGTGCTGTTAAAATATGTCCGGAATAATCAATCCTCTCCAGATACTGTCAGATTGACAGAGGATAGTGTTCTGTGATCCACTGAAGATCCATCAATGCAGGCTGAGAATAAATTGACTCCTTGTGGAAGCTATATTCTACTGTTATCTCATACAGAAGTCTTAACGGAAACTCCTGAATCCTCTTCATCAGAATGTTCTAAAGCCACATTTTCCCATCCTGCCCTTGACCAGTTTGGTTGCTGGGTCTAAATGAAGGCTTTTAACAAAGTTAGATCTCAGTTTGGTGTTGGCCTAGCTTTCCTGTCATGTATAACTTTGATGCTGCCTTCTCTGGACCCTTCTAGTTTTGCGTGGTCAGCTGTCAGCTTGGCCTGACTTCCAAGTCTTCACTCAGGACATTTACTTCTACAAATGCTGATGACTAGGGCAGAATCAAGTACGGCCTCCTATGGCCTGCCACAAACGACAGTCACAAATCACGTTTCTTTCTTGAATTTGAAATGAATTCTTGACCCCTGGGCACCAGCTAGTTCTTTTCTATGTTTTGAACAGGAGTGTTCTGAGACATTGTGTTAAATATCTTATTGAAATCAAAATGCTCTCTCACTAGTATTTCACTAGTCTGGTAACTCTACAAACAGAACTTAGTAAGTTTGGCATGAAGCCTCACAAGTCTATGCTGAGTCCTTTTTTTTTAACAATACAAAAAATTTCCTGCTGTATTACAAGCCTATTTCTCTCTTTTAAGTGAAGATTGGAAAATTGCTACTTCAGACTCTTTTCAATTATCCTTCTTATATTGATACTACACGGGTAAACTGACCTCCAACCCGTCTCTTTTCCATACAAAGTAACATCTACTCTTTACTCTTTTCTCCAAAATGTATTCATATTTAACATGCAAATGATTTCCCCCTACTCTCTGGATACTATCTGATTTCCATATGAGCTGATTAAAATGTCGAGCCCATGGGCGTTTCTGCACTACTAACTTTAAGGTCCAGGAAAGCAACCACGCCTTGTCAACACGCTCCTTGATTCTCTGGCGGAGGCAGGAGCCTGGGCTGTGCGTGGTTCTAACTGTGGCCAGTTTTGTGTTCTCAGAATGAGGAGGTCAAATCAAAGCTCAAGGAGGAACTGGGTAAACTTGGGAAAACTATTTCCTCTCTGTGGGTCTCATCTTCTTTGCCTATAAAATGAGGGAGTAGAGGTTAATCTCTCCAGTCTATTTTGGTCCCAACACCCTATAGTGTGTGATGACTTCCAGGCTTGCTAGTTGTGCTCACCATTTTGCTGATGCTAATGCATTTAGCTGCTGGGGAAGCTGCTGTCTTGGAGAAACATCCTCACATTCTGATATTATGGGAATGACATATCAGTGGTCTGTTCAATGATAGCCGATAAATACACATTAAGGGTGGGTTATTGGTATTGTATCCTCGAACACTTGCATTTTAGGGAAGCAGTAAAACATGAACACGACAGCACTGACAGAAGCCATGGGGATGTGAGTAGCCTAGCATACATAATTTCAGAGTTAACAGTTCTCACTCTGAGACCAGAGCAGAATTCGGCATCTGGACTGGCAGGTGCGCTTTGCGACCCATCCTGTGATGTTACATTGTAGCACATAGGGGCACATACTAAGAAGTCAGAAGATCTGCTTAATGTTGAATTTGATGGTAAAGGTCACTCACCTGCTTTGTGCTTCAAACTCCTTATCTAAAAAGAATGGAGGTAATAAATGCTACCTACACCATAGCTTCATTGGGTAGTCCTAGGAATATATATATTCCTATATATATTCACTGGGAAAATATGTAATTCATAAGGTGTAAGGCAGTGGTTCTCAACCTTCCTAATGCTGCAGCCCTTTAATACAGTTCCTCATGTTGTATGTGGGCGTCTCTGCATGTGGGCGGACCCGCCTGGAGACGGATAGAGGAGCGGTGTCTCGGTTCCTAAGACCATCGGAAATATGTGTTTTCCGATGGTCTTAGGCGACCCCTGTGAAAGGGCTGTTCGACCCCCAAAGGGGTCGTGACCCACAGGTTGAGAGCCGCTGGTAAGGTATTTCCAAGTCAAGTTCATATTTTTTTTTCATTGTTTCTGCCAAATAAACTAAAATAAAGGTTTCCTTTTTTTTTTTTTTTTTTCAATAAAGGTCCTTTTTTGCTTGAGTTCAGAAAGTCTCAAAGCTAGAGCGAAACCCCACTGCCAACGTGTCCTTTCCCTAAGCAGAGTTCCTTCTGCGGGGCTCTAAGAAAAGTCAAGGGCTAGGAAGCCACTCTTTCCCCCTGGGGAGAGTGGGGAGAGCCAGCCCTTTGAAGGCCCGGCAGGGAGGCAGCCAGCTCCTGCCACTGTCCTTTAAAGCTGTTGCTCAGCCCAGCAGTTCCCCTATTTCTGTGTGCTCAGTAGTTGGTGTGGGCACATCCTGCTGTGTTTACTTTAAGAAGAAAAGAAGCAAAAGTCAC
This sequence comes from Tadarida brasiliensis, assembly GCA_030848825.1. Lineage (NCBI taxonomy): Eukaryota > Metazoa > Chordata > Mammalia > Chiroptera > Molossidae > Tadarida > Tadarida brasiliensis. Next base: position 90,181,982 of record CM061257.1, read on the forward strand.
ACAGGTGGAGCCCACGCATCCGAACTGCTGTCAGCCCGCACGTGCTTCCTACCACTTTCTGCCGAACCTGCGCCGGTTTTCTTCTGTCTCCAAGCGGAGGACAAAAGCGAAAAGGGGAAGGGCGCTGGTGGGAAAAAGGCGACAGAGGAAAAAGTAAGCCCTAGGTCTGTCAGGACTAAATTTACTAAGTTCATTCTCAGAATAAGAGTTCATACATCATCTTAAAGCCGACAGCAACTTCTGTCACCCTTATCTATTAGAGAGAAACTAACCGCTACTTTGTGGTTACATCAGAAAAGCAAACACACACCTCCAGACGCTCACACACTGTCATCGATGATGAAACGACCTCACCCCTAACAGTGATCTTGTTTGACTTAGGTTTGGTGGAGGCAGTTGTCAGGGCTGGAAACCACGGAGCGTTATGGGAAGGGAAGAAGTCATCTCTAGCCCTCTGAATCCTCAGACTGTTACACATTTTTCAGAGAGCTTGCATGTAGCTTAAAGGAGGTTGTCATTTTCCTCTCAGGTAAGTAAAATCGATTCTATCATGTATCTTACTACAGTAAATTGGGAAACTCATTAATTCAGTCTACCCCATCCCTGATTAATTTGGAATACGTGTTAAATTTCACAAGGAAGTGATAGATTGAAATGTACCTTGGGGAAACACATTTTGGTGAAGGTTTTGCTAAGTACTATACCAAGACTAGTTTAAGTCTTCAGGGGATGTGTTTAAGTGGGTAAGTTGCAGATATTTATAATGGAAATGCCAGTTAGAAATATGATTAGCACTGGATTACTTTACAACCATCTTTAAAAGAATGCCACAGGCCCTGGCCGGTTTGGCTCAGCGGTCAGAGCGTCGGCCTGCGGTCCAGAGAGACCCAGGTTCGGTTCCCGCTAAGGGCATGTACCTCGGTTGCAGTTTGTCCCTGGCCCTGGTTGGTCGTGCGGGAGGCAGCCACTCGATGTGTCCCTTTCACGTCGATGTTTCTCTCTCTCTCTCTCTCTCTCTCTCTCTCTTCCTCTCTCTCCCTCCCACTCTATCTGAACAAAAAATGGAAAAATGTCCTCTGGTGAGGATAAAAAAAAATAATAAAAAAAAATAATAATAACATAAATGCCCGCAGTAGCTCTGCAAGGTAGAAATTGTCATTCCCCACTTTACAGATGAAGAAACTGGGCAAAGATGTTAAACATCTTATACTGGGATTTAGAGCTAAAAAGGAAAGGATTCAGCATCTGAGGCCCTTCAAGGTAGAAATTGTCATTCTCCACTTTACAGATGAAGAAACTGGGCAAAGAGGTTAAACATCTTATACTGGGATTTAGAGCTAAAAAGGAAAGGATTCAGCATCTGAGGCCCTTCCCGCTACACCAGCAGCCAGTTGCTATTTTTTTTTAACTCCTTACCAAGGATATGTTCATCTTACAGAGAGAGGAAGGGGGGGAGAGAGAGAGAGAGAGAGAGAGAAACATTGATGTGAGAGAGAAACATGGACCCTTACATCAGTCTGTTGCCTCCCATATGATCCCTGACTGAGGACTGAAGCTGCAACCTAGGTATGATCCCTGACTGGGAATCGAACCCACAACCTTTTGGTGCTCCAACCAACTGAGCCACCCAGCCAGGGCCAGTTTCTATTTTTAAAGGTGGGTGCTCCTAGACAACCTATTTTTAACTATTTAAATTACATACCATTGAATTAATCAAACAGAATTAAAACAATGTAACTATTCTAAAATTTCACTAACTCTTCTTCTAATTTGTCTGAAATACAAAGAAGTCACAATAGTCTGTATATTTGGGGACAAAGCAAAGAGAGTAAACATGTCAGTGCCACATTCATTTTTCTTGTATTGGTATGTGCAGGACTGATGGAAAGATCTGGGCACTTTTGCACTCTACCCTGCTGTGCCCCTGCCAGGTGTCCAGCCTGCTGTATTTGTCCCCAGAGCAACTGCTGCCTAATTGCCAAGCCATTCTGTTCTTTGGGAAGGCCCTGGGCAGGATCTCTTACAGATGAGATTCTGGCAAGAAAAGGAAGGATATGATACTTGTTTGTACAATATTATGTTTCGCCTTTTCTTTATTTTTAGACAAACCCCCAACTCTGTAAGACCTACAAATTATTTTGCTTCCTGGGTTTAGTAGAACATAAATAACACATTCCTTTATTTTCCAATCAGTTATGGGGTTGGCCTCCCTGAGATATGTAGCGTATGTTTGTAAAATATCCAGAGGCCTATTTTTCAAGGAAGATGACACATCCACTTTCAGCAGATGGGGAGAGCTATATTATTATCAATGCCTAATAAATGTGTTCAAACTTTCACCAGGCTAATTTTTCCTAAGAGAGAATAAAATAAATAGACTCGACTTTATCTTCTACATAATAAACTTAAGCTCACCGCTTTCTCAATTTTAGATGGGTAAGATTCACTCAGTAGAATGTAGGATTTCGAAAACTTGACTTTTCTCACTGAGCATACTCCTACTACACTCTTTCATACTAAAGAAAAAAGAAATTCTTAAGGCAAACAATTTGTGTATTAAATGACCCTCTTTTGGGGAGCTCTAGAGAGAGGTTTGGGGAAAACAGTGTTTCCAGAATCAAAGAGAGAGCGTGCAGTAAACTTTTTCACAGACATTTTACCAGTGGGAAAACCAATCTGATACAGGTTAAACTGTTTGTCACAGAGTCAGTTTTGAGTTTAATACCTGCCACTTTGCATCCATGCTGGAAAGTTCGCAGATGGCTTTATGTTTCTATTGAAATCAACATCACTCAAGGTTCTTCATCAGATTTGCCTCTTTAAGGACCCAGTCACACTGTCCACTGAAGTACCGATTGACCCATTTTAATAATGCAATGACCACAGAAGGTATTGGTAACAGCTGGACTATTATTAATTCCATAGTGACTACCTCTAATTGACTTAGGCCAAAGGATGATCACAAATAAAAATAACTGAAAATTGGGACTTTGCTTGTGGTTTTATTCATTCAGTCTGTCCTCAGTATCTGAATTTATCAGATAACTGTTCAACTTTCTCTCTTCCCTAAGCTATTAGAGATGTAGTCGTGTAGTGGGTTATATCAACTTTGTTTTCCTGAGTGACAGGGGTCTGCTTTTATTTCCCTTATGTTATTAATCTGGGGGGGGGAGCATCTCGAACTGTGAAACAGATGATCATGTTTATAATGCTGGGACCTTATTTACTAAAGAAGGAGATTTTTTTTTCCCCAGTTCAATTAAACTTAATAATTACTGCGTACTCACTAATATGCGAATCACAAACTAGAGAAATGAGAAAGACATATTTATTGCACCTGGTCCTCATGAAATTTAGGATTTAGACAGGGAAGAGAAGGAAATTGAATTAGTATCTATCATGGGCCAATTAGTATCTATAATTTTTCATGGCTTCATTAAGTCCTCACAGCAGCCTTTGCAGAATGGGCTATTATCCCATTTTACAGACGAGGCAACTGAGATCTAAAAGGTTAAAGTAGAGTAGTATTCAGCCCCCAAAAGGAACAAAATTCTGACACAAGCTATAACATGGATGAACCTTGAGGACATTATGCTGAGTGAAATAAGCCAGTCACAAAAGGACAAACACTATATGATTCCACTTCTATGAGGTTCCTAGAATACTCAAATTCATAGGGGCAGAAGTAGAATACATAGTTGTTACCAAGGGTTGCAGGTGGGGGAAGAGGGCTTATTGTTTAGTAGGCACCGAGTTTCTGTTTGGGAAGATGAAAAAGTTCTGGAGATGGATGGTGGTGATCGTAGGAAAGCAATATGAATATACTTAATGCCACTGAACTGTGCACTTAAAAATGGTTAGGATGGTAAGTTTTATGCTATGTATATTTTACCACAATTAAAAAAGGGTTAAAATAAATTGTCAAGGACTCAGCTGGTAAGTGGAATCAGGAATTGGGCTCAGAGGTGTCTGACATTAAATACTAGGCATTACTCTTATGCTGCTGTACAAGTCCTGATGTTTATTATTTTTGTTATCTAGTGTCTGTTTTAATGTATCCATTAAGAGTAAACCCATTTAAACAAAAGGACAGTAAAAATGGGGTAGCAGTGTGAGCAGGATAGGGGAGTAAGGGCTGCCCCACCCTCTCTGCACCCAGGCATGGTGTAAAAGCTCTCTTCAGAAAAAGCAAGATGGGTCTGTTGAAAGGAAATATGGTACAAGGAATGGAAGTAAAGCATAGGGAAGCCAGAGGTATAGTAGCTCTGAGAAGACGTTACACTTAATTCATATCACATTCAGCTCAGCTGCATCTTAAAAATCACGCTGATCCATCCATTTATTCATCCATTTTTTCATTCTTTCGCTCACACTTATTGTTTGCCAGCTATATGCAAGGCTTACTTAGAGGCACGCATAATCAGCCAGCTGTTATTGGTCCTGTCCTATCTTCCAAAGGCCTAGTTGAGGTGACCAAATACCTCTAAAAAATTAAGAAGCAACACACAGGACTAGAACTAATGTGTAATGGACAATAGGTTGTATACAAAATGAGTGTACTGGGTCCTCAAGGCAGGAGGGATTGGCTTAGGATGGATCCTGGCTGTATCAGGGAGAAAGCAGAACTTGGTTGGGCCTCTTCCAGTGGGAGTCATCAGAATTCCTCCAGGTAGGACTTAGGTAGGTGGGAGGACAGAGAGGGGATTCTGGAAGGGCAGAATGCTCTGTGTGAGCCAATGTCAAAGACTGGACAGAAGCAGGGCGTCTGAGCAAGAGATTCGAATAGATAATTCAGATATAGTTCACTTCTTATTTTTATAACTGGAGTGACAGCAAGGAATCTGAAAATCTCTCGGTCATAAAAAATCTTGTTATAGCTATTAGTTTTTTAAAATTGTGGTAAAAAGAACACAAAGTTTACCCTCTTAACCATTTTTAAGTGTGGAGTTATGTAGTGTTAAGTATATTCACATTGTCGTGTAACAGAACTTTTCATTATGCAAAACTGAAACTATACCCACTAAACAACAGTTTCCCAGTTTTTGCCTCTCTGTTGCCCCTGGTAACCACCATTCTATTTTCTGTTTCTATGAATCTGACTACTTTGATACCTCATGTAAGTGGGATCAACCAGTATTTATTTGTCTTTTTGTGTGTGACTGGCTTACTTCACTTAGCATAATGTTCATTCATGTCATAGCATACATCAGAATTTCTTTCCTTTTGAAGGATGAATGATATGCCATTGTATGTCTGTACCACATTTTGTTTATCCATTCATCTATCAGTGGATATTTGGGTTGTCTCCACCTATTGGCTATTGGGAATAATGCTGCTATGAATATAGGTATGCAAATATCTTCCTGAGACATTGTTTTCTCTCTCTTTTTTTAATTGAACTTATTGGTGTTGCCTATAAAATTATACAGGTTTCAAGTGCACAATTCTACAATACATCATCTGCATACTGCCTTCTGCACTCACCACCCAAAGTCTAGTCTCCTTCTGTCACCATTTATCCCGTGTACCCTTTTCCAACTGCCCCCACCCCCACTTCCCTCTGGTAATCAACATCCTGGTGTGAGACATTGTTTTCAATTCTTTTTGATGCATACCCACTAGTGGGACTGTAGGATCATATCATAATTCTATTTTTAATTTTCTTTTTAGGAATTTCCACATTATTTTCCATAGTGGCTGTACCATTTTACATTCCCAAAAACAGTGCATAAGGGTTCCAGTTTCTCCGTATCCTCACCAAAACTTATTTTGTTTTTTGATAGTAGCCATCCTAATGGGTATGAGGTCATAGCTCATGTGGTATTAATTTGCATTTTTCTAATGCTTAGTGATGTTGAAATCTTTTCAAGTATTTCTCTGCCATCTGTATCTCATCTTTGGAGAAATGTCTATTTAAGTCCTTTGACCACGTTTTGCCCTGGCCGGTATGGCTCAGCAGTTGGAGCGTCGGTCTGCGGACCAGAGAGACCCGGGTTCGGTTCCTGCTAGGGGCATGTACCTTGGTTGCAGTTTGTCCCTGGCCCTGGTTGGGGTTGTGTGGGTGGCAGCCACTCGATGTGTTTCTCTCACATTGATGTTTCTCTCTCTCTCTTCCTCCCTCTCTCCTTCCCGCTCTATCTGAAGATAAATGCAAAAAGTGTCCTCGGGTAAGGATAAAAAATAATAATAATAATAAGTCCTTTGACCACGTTTTAAATTGTTTTGTTTTGTTGTTGAGTTATATATAGATAGTCATTTTTAAATTGTATTACAAAACATTTCAAGCATACATAAATATAAAAAATAACTTAACGGACACCTTTATACCAAAAGTCCAACCTAAAAAAGAACACCTAACCAATATATTTGAAGTTGCCAATGTCCGCCCATTGGTTTCCTTTCCTTTCATACACCAAGTACCTACCGACAGAATTACAGACTTTGGAGTTTATTATTCCCATCACTTTTATAAATGAAAGTATATATATATTTTTTTTTTAAATAAATGAAAGTATATAATATATATATTATGTAGCATATTTTACTGGCTTTAAAACTCAAAATAAAAATTGCTTATATTCTTCCACAACTGCATTTATCGTGTTTGTGAGATTCATTCTTGTTCATACATGTAGCCTCGATTTATTCATTTTCATTGCTCTAGAGCAGTGGTTCTCAAACTTTTTGGTCTTAGGATTCCTTTCCCTTCTTAAAAATTATTGAAATGTTGAAGAGCTTTGGTTTATATGGATTAAATCTATCATTATTTGCCATATCAGAAAACACACTGAGAAAATTTAAAAACAATTCTTATTAAAAATAACAATAAAAACCCATTGTATGTAATACTACATTTTCTGATAAATAACAGTTTTCAAAGCAAAACAAATAATAAGAAAAGTGGCCTTGTTTTACATTTTTGCCAATCTCCTTAATGTCTGGCTTAGAAGACAGCTGGCTTCTCATTGTCTATGTCTGCACTCGGTCGGTTGGTATCCTAATACGTGGCCTCTGAAAAACGCCACTGTACAGAATGAGAGAAACAAGGTAAAGAAGGACTTACGAGTACTATGAAATTAGTTTTGACCTGAGAACTCCTTGAGGCTTGATGCTCTCTGGGGTTCCCTGGACCCCATTTTGAGAACTGCTTCTTAGTATTCCATTGAAATAAATATATTGCAGTCCTTTTATCTGTTCTTCTGTTGATGCTCTTTTTTTCTTTTTCTTTTATAAACCATGCTGTTTGACCATTCTTGTAGATTTATCCTTGGGCACATGTCTGAGAGTTTCTGTAGAATATGTGCACCGTGGGTTTTGGTGCGTAGATGTCTTCACTTTTGTACTTATTGTCAAATTGCTGTCTAAAATTTAAAATCTGTAAAAGCGTCAATAAATAGTGTTTGAGCACCTAAAACTTCAGTCTCTGGGAGGCAGGAAATGTGATTTTAATTTTAAAAACTGAACTATAACTAACAGTATGGAATTGCATCTTGTGTGGAGAAAAGTCTCCTGAACAAAAAGGTGCTGATTAGCCATGGAAACGGCAAATAACAGAGCCCCAGTGACGGGCTCTGGCAGAGCTCCTTCAATTATTTCTAGGGAAAAAACATATCTATCTCCCTCCCCATCCTCTTAAATGCCAGTTCAACCACCTGTCTGCTGAATTCAGCTGCATGACCTTAGGCAGTTACTTTACCCCTCGGTCCAGTGTCCTCATCTTCAAAATGTTAATATCTCATGATTGTATGGATTAAAACACACTAGCTTCAAAAAGATATAGTCTAGCCCTGGCCAGGTAGCTCACTTGGTTAGAACATTGTCCAGATACAACGAGGTTGAGGGTACAGGTTGGATCCCCAGTCAGGGCACATACAGGAATCAACCAATGAATGTATCAATAAGTGGAACAACAAATTGATGTTTCTCTCTCTCTCTCTCTCTCTCTCTCTCTCTCTCTCTCTCTCTCTCTCTCTCTCTCTTTCTCTCAAATAAAAAAGATATAGTCTCTTCAGTATACAGGACTCACACATAAAGCAACATAGGTCAGCTGGTGCTGAAGTCCACATTGATTTCTGAAGGAATTACAATTCTGAAGAGAGAAAACTCCATAGCAGTTGCTTTAGGAGAGAAATGGGCTCAGAGCTGGGAATTAATGGGCACTGGAATTGGACGAGGAGGATAAAGTTGGGGAAGGAAAACAGTATGAAAAATAGTTCCCTGTTTTGATAGCTTGGTCAGCAGTATGTAGAGGGCAGTAGCTAGCTAGCTTCAGGGCCCTGTGAAATGCTGTGGCTGCTGACATTTCTATCTAGAGCCCTCCATTTAGACAGTACCTGGTAGGGCCAGACCCACCATATATTGCTCTGGGAAGAGGCACATCTCACTCATTTCTACTGCAGGAATTTTGTCAATTCTTTCTCCAGAAAATGAAAATGAAAGTTGTATTTAGTCACAGGAAATGAAAATGGAAGTTGTATTTAGAAGATGATTATAGTATCAGACATTTCTTCCAAGAAGTCTCATGTTATAATTTACTTTCATTGGGAATAAAATTATTTCCATTAAAAATAACTGAGTCCAGTCCTATAATGACTCATTTGAATCTTGTCATGAGAAGTAAGGATCGGTTCATGGCACCTTTAATTGACATGAAAGCAGAGTGGTTATTTGTTTGCATAGTTTAGTAATAAAACCTCTCATCTTTCTAAATGGTGTATATCCAAGCTATTTTTAGGAATTTCTATTTCACGCAATATAAATTCAGATGAATAAAGCGATCCTTTGAAACAGACTGCAGAACAGAAAAATATTTACCAAACTGTAATTCTGTGCTGTCATTGGATGGGGGGAAGGACATCCATTGTTGTATATATATTTTAAATAAGTATCAAAGTAAAGGGCTTCAAAGGCTGCTGCTAATTTGAATTCTTTATGGTCATGAAATATACTAATTTTATAATGTTATAGTAATGTTTTATAAGTGGACACCATAAAGTGGATTAAAAAAATAGGGTATGGTTTAAAATGGCCTCTTCATCTATAGAACTCTATAGTACGAATTACCTTCTCGTTATTCCCTTTGTTCTTATTTCATAGATCGTGTATTAAAAGCAACAAATGCCATAAGGTATCTAGAAGAGCCATTTTTCATTGCTTCTTCTGCAGATGTGGCTCTATCACCTTTCCTTCTACCCCCTCTTTACCTAAATAAACATGGAATATGTCCAGGTTTTGACTTCATTCCTTTCTGGCTAATCTCATCCATGCTGATGGCTTCAACCATCCTCTACTTAGCGATAACTTCGAAGAGTACCTTTTCTTGACTTATAGTTGCATTTCCATCAGCCCTGTATTTCCAGCTACAAATCAGACCTCTGCAGCTGGTGTCCCACCAGCTCCTCAGGCACAACCAAAACAAATATGAATTCTAGCTTTTCTTCAGTGCCCATGCCTCTCTTCTTTTTTCTGTCTTGATCAGTGGATTACCATCTACTGAGTCTTCAAGCTACAAATATTGGAGTCAACTGGGAGAACTCCTTTATTTTCATCCCTTACATCCAATTATGCAAAAAGTCCTATGGATTTTATCTGGTTGTTTATTTTGTATTGATCCCTAATCTTTAGTCTTTTAGCTTGAGAACTTCATACATCTTCTCTAGTAGATCATCACAATGAATTCCTAATTAGTATAGACCCCTCTGTCTTGAATGCTGCCTCTTTCTCCTCCACATGACCTGTAAGAGCTGTCTTTTTATATTTCTTCCGTGTTGAAAAAAATGACACAGCTTCTTTTTAACAAATGTATAAGTTTTTGTTATGGACCAACTTCAAAACTTTAAGGGAACTCGATTATGACTAAAGATATAGCTTAAACAAGGCATTTAAAAAAGTGTTTTGGTGTCTTAAAATGTGTTCTTCTCAGTAGTCTTGCATTTATTTAAAAGAACCTTAAGCAAAACAAATCTCCTCTTACACAACTATGAAGATAAAAACAGACATCTAATGCTAATGAAAAAAAAAATAGCTTCGTAAACACACGGAGAAGATATATGCAGAAACCCACAACTGATTTAATTTGCAAAACCACAGCTTTAGCTTAACTAAAGTAAAGATGACTTAGATAAAATACAACCAGGAAACTGAGATAAAAGATATGGGGTAAATAGCCTAAGCTGATGGTTTAGCAAGCAAACATCATGGGTACAGTATGAAGGTCTAGGAAATTGCTTTGGACTAGGAAGCTGATGGATTGACTCCTCAGAGCTCCTGGGAACATAATGTTCTTAGGGGACTCCCTGCCTGCTGGAATAGTGTCACCTATCGGACCATGCCCCTTTCACTTGCGAGGAGACCTTAAAACAGGAGGAGAATAAGATTTTTAGGTTGAAGTTGATATGGAAGAGCATTGGTGTTATTAGGTTGTTTTAGCGCCAGAGTTGAATAGTGGATGCTAAGAGGCTTTCATTGTGATCTCGACTCTACCACCAACCAGCTGTGAACATCCTGCTCAGCTCCCCTGAGCCCTGGATGCCTTCTGCCCATTTCAGCCACAGGCAATACAAAGTTAAGGATTTTTTTAAAAAAGTATAGGTCCTCATTATTAATAGGAATCATCATATGCAATAGTCAGATTTCATATATTTAACAACAGATATTTACTGACCACCTACTAAGTGCCAGGGACATGCCAGCAAAGGAATACAGTGGTGAAAAAGGAGCCATGGCCCTGGGCCTCATCCTCATGGAGGAATGGAGAAGACAAGGGTTATGCATTATTTGGGACCAGGGAAGGACAGAATATGCCTTTTCTATATCACCGGAGAACTTGTCTGCACACTCTTTTTTTTTTTTTTTTGTAACCATAATTTTGTGGCAGTGAGTACATATCACTCTCCATAAAAAGAGAACATTTAGTAATGGAAGCACAGACTAGGTTCTAGAAATCTGCCTCTTCTGTTCTTCACTTCCATCGCTGCTCGTTCATAGCAGCTGCCATAATCTAAAGGATCTCATTTACATGCTGTTTACTTTGTTACTGTCTTCATCCCCCCAAAGAAAGTAGGCTTTATGAGGGCCAGGACCCTGGTCCTCTTTTCTCCCCTGTACTTCCAACCTTCAGATCAATCACTGACCAATGATCAACGAAGTGCTTGATCAATAAATATTTGTGGACTGAATCAATCCCAGCCTTTCCCTTCCCTTCTCCATAAAATTTCCTATTTCTGTAAGTTACTGATTAAGCCACTCTAACATGTGAAGGAAATCTTAGCGGTTCTTGCATTTTTAAGAGGATCTGTGTTCCTTAAACTTCTGGTTGGCAGAATTTCAGGTACTGGAAGAAGGTGGAGTAAGAACTTTCTGGAAGTGCAATGGAGGGTATTTTGAGCTCAGGTGGGAAGCAGCATTGCAAAGGCGGTCACCCTTTGATTTGCTGGGGAGTCTACTCCAAGAAAAGAAAATGCCTTTGTGGGGCTCTGGTTTCTCACACTGTCTTCCCTTCCTCTTTGGCCGAGTCCATGCATCCTCTACAGGATGGGCCGTGGGACCGCCGTCTGTCAGGGGTCCACAGGGAACAGAAGGACAAGGTTAAAAAAGAAGCTATACCAGTGCAGATACTTTGTTTCTGCCCCCATGTCAATGAATCATGGAAGTTCTGTGTTTTGGTCTTATTATTATTTTTCTATTTATTCATTTTCAGGACTAATATTTATATATTCAACAAATTGCTTGACCTCTGAAAATTATCCATTTGCTCAAATATGAAGCCTCTATTGTATTTTGGATGTTATTTTGCAAACCAACCAAAAATAATGAAGTACAGATTTCTTGAGATTTTAAAAAACAATTATTTGGAAAATATTGGCAAAAGAAATGTTTTCTAGACTAAGGATATCTCTTTGAACTTTTTGGAATCTTGTGCTTCAGAAACTTGTCAAATAATAATAATGAATAAATAATAGACATAAAAAGGACCAGAAATTTAGTGTGAAACTTGTTAGTGATTCACAGATATAAGAGCATACTGACTAAAAAGCAAATTATAAAATTCCATCAGGCATATACTGAAAATCAATTTATCTCACAGTATAACAATATATTATTCTTCTAATTTTTAGAACAACCCCATAAAGTTGAACTTCAAACATCAAAGTTATTACTACAGAATGTTAATCTGGCTGCATTTCTCACTCATTTTTAATTAAGCAAACTTTCTTCTTAGCAGCTCTTTGCAACTTATAGCAATACATGTGCAGGTGTGTGTGTCCATATAGGATAGAATTGACATTTTAAATCTGTTTACCGCATTGTTAAATGTAGTTTTCAACACATGAAAGAACTGATGAAAAAAGAATAAAGAATATAAGAGGAAAGTTCAAGAAGGGTGTCATGAGAGTTTGAGATGAATAAAAGACCAGGAGAATAAATGAATAAATGAGGATTCTAAAATACATTCTTCAAGTTTACTTAAAATGTATTTTTCCTTTACAGTATTGTAGGTTTGTAAGATAGCTGGTAGGAAGGAAACACAGCACAATGAATTTGGCATTTGACTTCACCAGAAAGGAAAAACACGGTCAGGGAAGAAGGAGGGATCGAGGTAGATGTTCAAGGTCGAGGACGAAAGGAGGGCCAGCAAATGAGCTGGGCTGTCTGTGGGCCTCGTCTATGTGCTTCTGCCTCCATGGGAACTTGGGAGTGGCCAGTCAGTGACAGGAGCCAGAGCAAAGCACTGTGGTAGTCTCGTTCTCCCTCACCAGTTTATCCCGAGAAGCAGAAACTTCGAGAGTTCCATGCAGCTTTCTTGCCTTTTTGAAACATCTGTCTGAACACCTGGAAGAATCTGCAAGCTGTCTGGGGTACAGAGATGCACCCTCCAGGACCACTGGCAAATGTCTGGGAAGGATCTAGAAAAGCAGTACAGGTCTAAGCAGGGCTCCTAGAGAGACGTATGAAGCCGAACCCGAGTATTTTCTCTGTCACTAAAATGAGTAATATATTGCACAACAAAACAAGGAAATTTGCCCCAAACAGTAACTGAGATATGAAGAGGGGAAGGAAGTGTCAAAACTCACTTCTCAGAATTAATACCAATGTCAGGTGGTATTTTAAAAAAAAGTGAGTCAGATCTGGCAGTGTGGCTCAGTGGTTGAGCATCGACCCATGCACCAAGAAGTCACTGGTTCGATTCCCGGTCAGGGCACATGCCCAGGTTGTGGGCCCAATCCCCAGTGGGGGACATGCAGGAGGCAGCCAGTCGATGTTCTCTCTCATTGATGTTTCTATCTCTCTCCCTCTCCCTTCCTCTCTCTCTGAAGTTAATAAAGAAAAAAAAATAAGTGAATCAGTAGATACAGTATATTGCCAAATTCAGGCTTAATAGAGGGTGTTAAGAACATGGCTTATGGCATCAAATTGCTGGTATTCAAACTCCAGCCCTGTCCTTTTTTTCAATAATGCTGTGACTTTGAACAAGCTACTCCACCTCATCTGTAGAATGAGGACAGTAAGAGGATCTGCCTGAAATGAGTTAATGGATGTAAAGTGGTCAGAGCAGTACCTGGTATACAGAAAAAGCCCAATATCACTTATAATAATTGGTATTTAGTTTATATACTCAACAGAGTCAAAAGAACAATGGTCATATTCTTCCACTATTTAGCAGAAAAATTATTTTCTCATGACGATTACTTCCTTTATAGTTGTGCTGTGAAAGAAGGCTATGGGTTCTTCCGAGGTGGGTGTTCCCAGCACACCATCTACCCGACCCCTTGTCACTAGGGTCAAGAGCGTCACAAGCAGCCTCACTTCCATGGTATCCAGTCAGTTTGCGTCAGGAGTGAAGATACCCAACCAAGTGAAAAGAGCAACACCTGGGATTTGGGAGGGATGGTCCCACGGTTTTCCCCATCAGGCTCCCTTCACTTTGCCCAGCTGCTCTCCTGCCCTCCTAGGTGGGGGAGGTGGTCTTGTTTGGATTCCGGGTGTCCCGCCTTGTCATTTCTGGTCAGGGGTGCCCTTAGGGTGTGCTTTTCCTGTATCTCTGTGGCAGGTGCTGATGTGAGAGTCATTTCTTCTCACTGATTCTTTTTCCTTCACCACGACACACACTTTCTTTCTCATCTAATTGAGTTTTCCGTTTGGCTTACGGTGCTGCCGCTTGTCGTGCGTCCATCTGGTGCGTTCTCTCTCTGCTCCTCTGCAGCTTTGCACCCACCACTCGGCTTCCCTCACACAGCTCGCTCTCCCGGCTCTGCCCTCCTCTTCCTCACACCCGCCTTCTTCCTGTTTGGGGTTCTCTGGTCTTTCCCCAGGCACTCCGCCACCCTGTCATCTGGCTGCACTGAAATGACATTTCAGAAACACTCACAAGCACTTGTGTGTGGGACTGTGCTGAGGGAAGGGCAGGCTGGAGAGAGAGACACGACCGCGCCCTCGAGGAGCTGGTGGGGTGGTCGGGCAGAAGGAGGGCGTCATCACTACCGAGAGAGCTTCTCCTGCAGGATCCCCGGCTCACACGGGAGGAGGTTTTAATACATTGGGGGTCAGAGGAGTGGGCTTCATGGAGGAGGTGATGTCTGAGGCCTTGGCAAAGTGAGGACAGGAAAATGTGGATCTCAAGCCCGTGGTCCCGCGTGGAGCTGTGCTAAGCGAGAGGAGGTAGAAGTACAGGTGCTCAGGGCCCCGCGCGATGGGAGGCTGGAGCGGCAGGCAGGCGACACCGGGGAGGGACCCCGCAAGCCAGGAGAAGCGGCTGGGTTTTATTCACAGGTGGTGTGCAGAGACCAAAGGGTCCTTAGAGTAGAGACTGGCGTCAGATTTTTTAGTCAGAACCTTTGCAGAGTGAAGAGCAGGTGAGGACAGTGAGACTGAAGGCTCCATCGCAGAAAATAAACTCGACTTTGCCTTCATGACCTGTTATCATATCAACAGCCTACATATCTGCGCTCGGCCGTGTCCCGGAGAGGCTGCAGCAGCACCTGCCAGTCCTCCGTCTCCTGCAGCGCCACTCGGCCGTGCCCACCGAAGGGTGCCGTCTGCTGCCCTCCGCGGGACCTCAGCTGGCCTGTGACAGGTTTTGACCAGCAGGCATGGCAGCAGTGATGCTCTGTGACTTCCTAGATTAGGCCTTAAGAGAGCTGAGCGTTTGCCTTTGTGTGTTCGGATCTAATCACTCTTAGGATCTAATCACCGTGAAAAGACGCCCAAGGTAGCCACATAGAGTAAGAGGGGACGTGGGGGGTCCCCGTGTTCTAGCCACACCCACCAAGCACCATACAGGCGACTAATCCCATCTCAGATATGACCGCAACCTCCTGAGAGACCCCAAGTGACGCCACAAGGAGCAGAGTCAGCCCAGATTCTCGATCCACAGAATCATGACCAAATAAAGTGGTGTCGTTTTAAGCCACTAAGTTTTGGGCCGGTTTGTTACATGGTGATTCATATGCAAAGCAATACTCTGAGTCAAATATATGTATGTGAAATAAATACTGAACTGCAGCCTTGACAATTTCAGGGCAAGAGCACTGCTTTGCTGCCAATATGTGCCAAGGTGAACTTCATCCTTAATTACTTATTAGCAAATCTCATTTTGAGCCTATGCCACACTTCACTGATTAGTGCTTAAGTTTTTAAAAAGGAGGTTCTTAGAAAATGTAATCCTCTGATTCTGTCTTGCAAAAGGCTAAAAAATGTGGTGTGTGGATTAAAATTCCCTGGAGTTCAGCCTGAATTTTCCTGTTGATAGTTTTAAGACAAATATCCAAACAAATACACGTTTCACTTTTGGGAGCTGCAGAATGTTTGCTGATGCTTCATAATTTGCTTTCTTTGCTGTATGGCTAAGTGTCTTGAGACAGATCAGTACTTGATTCAATAGTGTGATCTCTCTCTAGGTCTGGCTTTTTACACCCAGAGGTCTAGGCTATTTTTCCATGAGAAAGTACCTACAATATTTTTCAGGAGAAAATTGAGTTTTACGTATTTAAATAAATACATATCCTCTCTGTTCTGAATCCTTCTAGTCTGTTCTCTGAAAAGTTGGGGCTCTTCTTCCTTTCATTTCTACTGAAATAATCACATTCAAATATGTTATGTGTTGGCATTTCTCTCTACGGTCTCCATCTAAGGGAAACTGTTAACAGATGAGCTTTACTTCATTAATTTCTAAAATTATGTGCTAATTTATGTTTAGCAACATTGGCAATTTTTTTTTGGTCAAGTACGTTGCATTTTTTATTTTATTTTAATAAGTAACAAAAGGCATTCTCTTATTGCTCAGATGCCTTACTAAAGTGCCTTTAGTCACAGATCTCAAGTGTACTATAAATACTAACAAAACTCAGTGCTCAGGAACTAGCAAAGAGTCCCAGTAGTAAAATCCCTCTTTCTATTGGAACAGAGGCAGGAAGGTTAAAGAGCCTGGTGCTGTGCCTTCGGCAAATACTTAAGCTGCCTCTGCTTTGGAATCTGGAATTATGCAAGTTATTTCTGATTGGATTATTTCATCAACATTATAAGGATTTCAGAAAACTCTGGGGTTAGCTCAGTTGTATGTACGGGGTAGAGCAATTCAAAGTCCTCTTAAGAAAGAGTTTATTTATGGCTACTATTAATATCACCCCTTTTGTACAGAAATACATGCCAATTCATTTTTCTTTTTGAATGACTAATGCAGAAGAATTGAAACAGTCCCCAATTCTAGGGGAGAGCAGATTCCATGTGGCTGTTATCCATCGTTATCTTATCTTCCAGAAACAAAGTTCACTGAAGAAATCAACTTGCTCTTTTTTGAGAACCAGCATTTTGAGAAAACTTGGTTGTTATAACATTCCTTGTGTTACCACCACCACCAACACAGTAGAGGAAACATATTTTGTTGTTATGAAATTTTGTTTTTGCAAAATCAAGACATTGTAGTTGAATGACTTCAGTGTTTGGGTGACTACACTTCAGTGTATTGGTGAAGGGCTACCTATTCTACTGGTGATTTTATTCTCTAATCTATAGGGCCGATTCACCAACACTTATGAAGGAGCTATCGCCCAGCATCCTTAAAATTTATCCAGTAAGGTACCACCCCAGGTACCAAAAGAATATCTGAAAAATAGCCACAGAGTAATAGGATCAGGAGGGATCCTAGGGACCCCCTCATCCAAGTCACTCAATATGGTCAATATGGCAAAACTGGGATGAGAACTGTGGTCTCCTGGCTCCCACTTCTGTGACCTTTCTTTCCGCCTTCACTGCTCGATGGTTCTGGAAGACGGGCAGGGCCATCAAAGAGCAGAACGTAGGCCGGAGGGACGATGCCACATGATTCTAAGGCCTCTCTCCGGTCTCTACTACTGAAAGGGATGTTTTATTTTGCATTTTTAATACCCTTGTGTGCCAACTCCCATATTTCCCCGATTACTGTAGGGAAATTGGAGGGCAGTGAAGAGGAGAGAGTGGCACCTTAGAACATGGAAGGAGGAGAGGAAGCAGCGGGTGCTACAGTACAGAGACGGGCTAACCTGAAGTCAGCGCACCAAGGAGTTGCTGTGCACTTGGCCCTATAAACCACTCTCAGTCAGATCCCTAAAACTCACCTTGAGAATATGGACAAAAATGGGGAGTGCTTGGAGCTCTTCACACTTATGATTAGGCCTGAAAAATGCACGTCATACTCAGAATCCTTCCTGTTGGCGACTGGAGGAAAATCAAATATATCCCTTTACTCTGAGAGGCCTCATGAGCTTCCTCGAGTCTGTGGTCAGAGCTCTGTGCCAAGAGTTAAAGAAAGGGAAGGAAATAGAAGACCTGGCACGTGTCCTTAGGCTAGCTTACTCAGGAGATACTCATTGAATTAAAATATCATTATTGAGCTTCAGTCATGAGCCGGATAGAAACCTCAAGTCCTCAGAGACACAAAAGCACAAAAGGGAGGGTAAACACATGACAAGCTACATGGAAAGGCATATACAAAAGGACACATTTTTTTTTTTTTTTTTGCTAATTGCTAAAAGGGACCCTGGTTGAGAAGAGGTTTTCATGGACAAAGGGAGGAACGCACTTAGGATTTAGGGCCGCCTGATTTTCTTATTTGTTAAAGGAGAGCTGTATGCTTTGGATGGAGAACCCATTAGGGGCTGGAATGCAGAGGATGTAAGGAGTGTCTCCCTTATTCGTAGGCCAATGTGAGCATAACTGTTTGGTGGCCCTATGCTGACACTCCCCTGGAGGGAAATGTCACAGTGGCACTCACAGTTCATTTCCTCCAGAATGCAATGCCATCGTGAAGTAAAGCGCGCTCAGAAAAATCTCTGAAATCCCACAGGGCCTACGGGGGCCTGTGTGGTACAAGCCGGAAACCCAAGCTCCCATTTTAACATCATTGTCGCTCTGGCTTTCTTGTTAGGAACCCATGCTGGTGTCCATTTGATTTTATTATTGCTGGGATTTATTTTTAATATCCTTTAAAAGATTATATACGTTTTTCCCTTTGGTCTCGTATTTTTGGTTATCCCACCTTCAAGTGAGTCCCCTAAATAATTTATTATTCCTTATTTGAAAAACCTTTTTCTTTAAATGCTCTCAATTTTTTAAAAATCTTTGACATGTTTTCATCATCCAAATTCTTGAATCTAGTCTTTTACTTTTTACCTTTCCTACTCTCACCTGCTTTAACACGTTTTAAGGTAATTATGGTTTTGTTCTGAAGAATTTTTGAAGTCTTTTGTCATTTCATTAAAATTTTCTTACCTCTTTTATGCTTTAATATTTTCTTTTTATTAAAATAATTAATTTAGGGTATTTCAGAGTATTTTAACATTACCTTTTATTTCTTGATCATTTTTAGCTTAGTCTTTTTCCTTTTATTACTGGCATTACAATGGTCAGCAAAGTGAAAAACTGAGGATAATAGAGGGAGAAAATCACACCATAGGCAGGGGGCAATGGAGTTTTTCCCTGTGGCAAGTTGCCTCTTAGCATTTAAAAATGTTTCTCATTTCCTTCAACTTTGACTTTCTGGTAGAACTTACCTAGATAATTCTAGAGAACCACAGGCAAAAACTGCCCAGGATGATAATGAATCTACTTGTACAGACATTTAAATGACTAGATTGGGATTCTTTTCTCCTACAGCACACAGTTCCTTAGAAATTACAGGTGCTAAAATTTTTGGCGTAGTCATTTATTCCACTAATATTTATTGAGCACCTACTATATATCAGCTATGGTGCTAGGTGCTAGGGATTCAACAGAGAATAAGGGAGAAAGTGGCTTTTGCCCTTATTGAGTTTATAGTCTTCTGGAGAAGTCTAAAAACAAACAATGGCAATGTTTTCTAAGTGTAGTGGTAGCTAACAGTTATTGATTGGTTACTACATGCCACACAAACATGATAGATGATATCACATGTACTTTAAGAACATGTGGGAGGAAACAAAATCCTAATTTGAAGGGTTAGGAAAAGCTTTCCAGAGGAAGACACCTGAGGTGGGGACTGAAGATATGTAGGAATTAGCCAAAGGAAGGAGAGGTTTAGCGGTTGGGCAGAAAGTTGACGAGGCAGGGACTGCATGGGACTGCTAAGGAACCCAGAGAGGCCAGACTTGGAGGAGCATAATGTGTGTGGTGCTGAGGAGATGAGGCTGGAGAGGACACGGGAGTGTAGATCAACTAGAACCTCCCAGTGCATGTCACAGAGTCTGAGTTTCATTCCAAGGACATTGGGTAACATCTGGAGAACTTAGAGCAAGGGAGTGACATGCTTAGATCTGGGATCTAGAAAGATCCTTTCAGCTGAGGTGTGGAGAACTATCCATAGCAACAGAGACCAGTTAGGCGGTTCTGCAGTAATCTGGAACAGAACCAGTGGTGGCCTGTAATCAGCGCAGAGGCAGTGGGGGCCAGAAAGGGTGGATGGAATAGGGAGCTATTCAGGGGGTGAAACTAATAGAGCTTGGTTTGGGGTAAGCCTGGAGGTGAGACATCAGGAAAAAACATTCAGATTTCTGGTTATGCAAGAACAGATGATGCCAATGCCAGATACAGGGAAAAGTGAGAGGGGAAATCTATGGAAAGAGGAAGGAGGAAGATGATGTGTTCAGTTTGGGACATTGTGGCGGTGGATGTGCCCATCAGCTCTCTGTGGAAGAGGGTCAGCAGGACTTTGCATAGGTAACGGTTGGGTGGTGGTCAGCAAGGGGATGGCTGTTGACGTCAGTGAGGAATGAGGTTGCCCATCGTATGAGAAAACTGAGGAACATTAACCTTCCAGGGGACAGAAAGGAGAGGGGGAGCTTGCAAAGAAGAGAGGAAGGAAGGAGAATGAGAAAGGAGGACAAGGGAAAACACTGCTCCAAAAATGCAGGCATGCTCAGTACATGGTGTGCTGCAGAGAAGTCAAATAAGAGAGGAGCAGAATTTAGCAGGAATTAGCAATAAGGAGCGTGAGTGCGGCAGTTTCCTAGAGGTAGCGAAGGCAGAGCCAGATGTCTGTGACCAAGACGTGGAGTGAGAGAACACAGCAGCAGGTGGGGAGGACAGTTTATGGAGCTTGGTTGTGAAGTGGAGGAAAGAGAAGGAAGTAGCTGGAGGGAAGCATAGAAAGGTGATCTTTTTCTTCAAAGGAGGAAGGGATTGAAGTATGTTTAATGCTGTGAGAATGGGGCCAGTAGTGAGGGAGAAAAGGAAAATATAGGTGAGAGAGGAGATGATCAGGAGAATGAGACTCCCAAGAATGAAGAAGAAATGGATTCCAGAGCACCCCTGGAAGATGAACATGAGACAGGAAGCCAGGCTTTTTTCTTTTTTTGATTGTAAAAAGAAGAAGGGAAGGTGGATCCAGATAAAGCTAGATTTGCAGCCCTGTCAGCATGTGCTCAAGGACTAGGCTGTTCTCATCTGGAGAACTTCCATTTTCTCAGTGAGGCAGGAAGCAAGGCGAAGTGCTGAGAGTGAAGGATGGTCCTTCCAGGAGTGCTTGAGTAGTAATTACGACAGTGATTCTGCACTAAAGAAATGTATCCAAGCACAGGGTGCGATAGGAAAAAGCAATGACTTCAGGAGTACCATTGGCCCAGGGACCCCTGACATCAGGCATCAAATGATTTGGTAAAGAGCTCATTGGTCACCACCTCACATGCATTAGGATGGCCACTCTCATAAAAACAGAAAATAACAACTGTTGGTGAGGATGGGGAGAAACTGGAGCCCTGTGCGCTGTGGGTGGGAATGTAAAATAGTGTGGTTGCTGTGGGAAACAGTGTGATGGTTCCTCAAAACATTAACCATAGAATTATCATTGAATCCAGCAATTCCATTTCTGGGTACGTAGCTAAAAGAATTTGAAGAGATATTTGTACACCCATAGCAGCATTATTCATAGTAGCCAAGATGTGGAAGCAACCCACGTATCTATCCATCAACAGATGAATAAATAAACAAAATGTGGTCTATACATACAACGGATTATTACTGAGCCTTAAAAAGGAAGGAAACTCTGATTCATGCTACAACATGAACCTTTAGGAACCTTGAGGACATTATGCTAAGTGAAATAACCCAGTCACAAAAAGACAAATACTGTTTGATTCAACTTATATGAGGTATCAAAAGTAGTCAGATTCAAAGTGACAGAAAGTAGAATGGTGGTTTCTAGGAGCTGGGGGAAGTGGGGAATTGAGAGCTATTGTTTAATGGGCTCAGAGTTTCAGTTTTGCAAGATGAAAAGAGTTCTATTGGATGGGTGGTGCTGCTGGTTGGACAACAATGCGAATGTACAGGTGTGGCAAAAGTAGGTTTACAGTTGTCAGTACCAAAAACATAGAGTTTATTCTGTATTATCATTTATTACATCTTGCATTATTTTCCATTTGAACAACTGTATACCTACTTTTGCCCACCCTGTATTTAATGCCAGTGAACTGTATGCTTGAATGTTATATGTCTTTTACTGCAATTAAAAAATTTAATTGGTAGGTCGTCCAGCTCTGTGGTTTATGACTCTGCCACCTACCAGCTACAAGAGCAGGACAAGTGACTTAGCCTCACTGAGCCTCAGTTTCTTCCTCTGTAAAATGAGGATGGTGATGGTAATGATAATATCTAATTTACAAAAGCTTTGCAAAGATTAAACGAAATAGTAATGTTTGTCAAATATAAATAAAGTTGGGAGTATAATATCTGGTACACAAATTACGATGACAATAAAACTATGTGTTATTGCTTTTGTTGACTCTGATTATCATCATTATCAATATTATCAGCTTCATTCAAAGTTAACATTAACCTATAGCACCCTGCAAAAGTATATGCTGCCAAAATGAGGGTCTTTAAACGTCTGCTAGTTTAATCCCAGAGCTAAAATCGACGATTCTGAGCTTGGAGTGAGCTATTCCTAATTCCTGAAACCTCTGATTCTCATTTTGCCCCAAGGATATTTTTAGGTGACGGGACAATGTGAATTTGTATATAAATGCTTGCAATGTTAAAATAATGAAAGATGTTTCCATCACTGCAAAGAAATGCCTTTTAATTCACCTTTCTGCCTCAACATCATGTTTTTCTATGAGTTGTTCATGGTTTCTGCCTTAACAGCTAGAATAGGTATGAAAAAGCAAATTAGATGCATTGTTGCTTGAAAATGAGATAGTTAAGGTTTCAAAGTAATGAACAGAAACAGAAAGAATGAGTTTAATGCTATGCATGGCATCACAACACTGATCTCTCTACTTTTAATGACAGATTTAACTTGGGGCAATAAAACTATATAAATATGGAATCACATGATACAACTGTGTTCTCTGGGATTTTTCATCATGTAACAACTTTTATTTTGAGCGGTTTGTGGAAATTACTTGAAAGAAAGAAAGAAAGATTGAACCCTATAAAAAGGAAATCACCTGAAATCAAATATACCCTTATCAACAGTCACATCAGCATTAGTTTCAGGGACAAACAACATAATCAGTAACTCTAAAACATGAAATGCATTAGAAAAGGAAGTAATAATTCTATTTCCTATTTTAAAGGAGGGCACATGTTCCACCATTAAGCCGCATTATAAGGAGATTTGTGGAGCTTTACTCCTGAATGCCAGCCACAGATTTGTACTGTAAACCCACACTCTCAAAACAAAATCCTGGACCCAATGCACAGGGAATTTTAGATGAAACACCAAATTCATTATAGAGAATAATTCCATCTTTTCCACAAAAGAGAGAGACTAGATTATGATGAAATGAGGGACCTTTACAGAAATGACCGAAGACAAATGGGCTATTCAAGGGAGCCTCCAGGACCTGCCATGACCAAGAGAAACCAAATATTAGTGTTGAAGGGGATCATTGAGATCGTAAGAAAGACCGAGCTAAGAATAATTAAGAAATGTCCCTGCATACCTGAAAGAGAAGAGGGACATCAGCAAAAGGAATCAAAGTTCCAGTAATTGACCTGTGTATTTTCCAAGCCGACTCAAGAAATGATTGTAGGGAGGTGGGGCTGTAGGAGAGAAGGTGAAGAAGTCGGCCCAAGAGCTCCTTGCTGTCCTGAGCCTCCACAGGATAAGAGAGTGACAAAAGTGAACATGACAAAGCAGAGGGTGGTGACAAGGTCCTCCCGGGAAGTTTACATTTTACAAGTTTACAAGAAAATCACAGGAGGCTGAAATAAAGGCAGGTGATGAGGGACAGGTTACTCTTGAAATCAGAAATAACAGTTGATGAGCAAAAAACAACAACAACCAAAACACACAAAAAAAACCCCAAACCAAACCAAAACAATAAAAATGTAGACTTAATTACTAAGTTGAAGGAGTTTCACAACTGTTGCTTTGAAGGTTTTAGAAGCTCTTCCAATGCTGTGTCTTTAAATATATGTATGTTCATTTTTTTTGTTTAAAGCAAAAAAAAAAAAAACCAAAAAGCATACAAAAACAAACAAATAAATATATGTACGTATATTTCAATCAGCAGAAGAAAGAGATAACAAGAGCATTCTGAGGCAAACACCTGCCTCAAACAATGGCACTGATCTCAGAGGGATCTTAAACAGCTGTGCATAAACTTCAAAAGTAATTTGCAATCAAATTAGTAAATGTCACCCTCGTTCCCACTAGACACAGCATTTTTAAAAGAGATCAAGCATCTGCGGGTAAGCCTGCCATTTTATGAGTTGCCAAAGATAAGTTAGGGAAAAAAAATGAAGATGGTGATTCACAGGGTGTGTGCTGGGAGTGGGGGCACCCAGGACCTTACAAATAGGGCTGGTCTATGAAACACCCTGGCCAAGAATGGACTGGTGGTGGTCACAACCACCGGTGTCGCTGCCAGACTGTGTTCAGAAAGGCCACTGGCCCTCGTAGGACCTGCACACTTCCCAGGGATGGTGGTTCCCACCACTGAGAGGGAGGTGCTCACTCTTCTCTCTTTGTCCCCACCCCTCCTTGTCAGCCCATGCTATCACTGAATCATTTTTTATTAGCAACTTTGAGCAGGACAACCCCCAAGGACAAGGCAGCTGGGTAACACTCACCTTGCAGAATCAACACAGTTGAGCCAGCCTTTGGGTCTCTCTATTCATGCCCATGGTAGTTAGTGCCCAAGCCTTTGGCATGAACAGTCCATTTCATAGTCATAACTGGGGCTCTTAAAAGTCCAGTGCAATAAAGACATTTAACTCTACTTTCTATACATGTGACCCTCAAAGCTGAAAAACAAACAATCGTCCCTCAAGGTTACAGAATTAAGCACCAGAGATGTTCTTTGTTGTTGTGTTCCCTTCGGTTTTGCATCTGTCAGAGACCCACTGTACCCTACCCCAGGCCCTAGGAAAGAAACTTGGTTTGTTTAAGAGTGAGCGTTGGCTTCCTGCTGCTCTCGCAATGGATTCCAAGAAAACAAGTTGCTCTCTGTGACAGGTTGCCATCTATATCAAACATCCCTTCTTACAAATGCTCGCCAAGATTATAAAACTTTCCACCTTCTTCCTTCCCTCCCTCCTACCTTCATTAGTTCAGGTGAGAGTTAAAAAAAAAAAAGCAACCGAGAAGGAAGGAGGAGGCGCTGCCGGTCCCAGTGGCCTCCTCGCGGCCAAGGTCCGGAGCATCCCGTGCAACCCGCAGGCAAGAAACCCCGGGCAGCCAGTGACCCAAAGTTTGCTGCGCTCCCGTCTCTTTGATTTCTCTGTTATCCTGCTCCCCGCTTCCTGAAACATGTCACCGAGAGCTGGGTGGGCCGCTTCCGCAGGACCGCGGTCCTGGACCGGCGCAGAGAGACCCCCTTCCCTCCCCGGGTCTGCGACAAGCGAGCACCAGGGACCTACCTGCTGGGTGTGCTGCGGGGTCCGAGCGCGGCTGTTCTGCGGTGGCACTGGCACTGGCGGGGCGGCGCGGTGGGTGCGCCCACAATCGGTGCCGCCCAGGGGGCGCTCGTCACCCCGTGCTCTGACCGCTGGAGCCGGTCCCCGGCTGCCCGCCCGCCCGCCCGCCCAGGAACCAGCCCAGCGCACAGCTGCTGGTGCCTCCGCTCCTCCCGCTGCGCTCGCCCCTCCTCCTGCCTCCCTCCCGCGCGCCTTGCAGGTTCTTCTCTGCTGCGCTGCGCCCAACAGAGGCGGGGATGGGCACCCTTGGGGTGCGATGCTCAGGGAGGTCTGGCGAAGGGGCCATAGCACAGGCCACATACTGGCTGAGTGCGAGGAAGGGGGTCAGGGGACGTGAGAACACATGATTCTATAGCTAGCCAAACTGAAAAGTGAAAATGATCCTTCAGTGGGAAGGATCAAGGTCACCCGGTAAAAAAGAACTTCATCTCTTTTGTCTGCTCTTACACTAGAAAGGACTTGTAACTATCGTTGTTCTACAATGACCTGTCAGGGAGGTTTGGGTACAGTTCTGTGCCTTGGATAGTCTTTCCTAGGTTGTGCCTGACCTGGGATTTTGATTTTCTATCTGCACACTGTTGTTTTATTTATAATGTCCAAAGGTGCCCTCTCTAAACTTAGCCCTTGACGTTGCAATGGAATGTTATGACAGTGCACTTGTCATTTTAAGACTTTGTGCCTTGGTGATACGAATGAGGATCGTGATGAGGATAATTGGGGTGTTTTTTTCCCTATACTTCATAGAATTCATTTTTTTCCCCATTCAGGTTAGAAATTACATGTCTAGTTACCAATACTATTTTTTCACAGAGCTATTCCCTCTCTCTTATAACACTAAACGATTAAAATGTGCTTGGTTAAGACTCTTGTTGCTTTAACAAACTAATGTGAGCAATAAAACAGAAATCCTTTAAAAAATATTTTTGAGAGAGAGATTTAAAATGTAGGAAAAAAAAAAGCCAAGACTTGGATCAGCAGGCTTCTGATCATGGAAAGATAGTCAGCTGAAAAGGATCTCAGATTACCATTAGTTCCAAAGTAATATTATTATTTTAAAAACATTTAATAAAAAAATTTTTTAAAATTCTCACCTGAGGATATTTTTTATTAATTCTACCAAGGAGGGAAGGGAGAGAGAAAGAGAGAGAATGAGAGAGAGAAAGAAAGAAAGAAACATGGATTGGTTGCCTGCCTCCCATAGGCACCTGGACTGGGGATGGAACCTGCAGCCTAGATATGTGCCCTGACCAGAATCGAATCCGAAACCTTTTGGTATATGGGAGGACGCTCCAACCAACTGAGCCACGTCGCCCAGGGATCCGAACGCTTAATTTAAAGAAAAACCGAAGCACAGCAGGGTTTGATTAATTCACACATTGCTGCCTGTGTTGGGAAGCCAGGTATGGTGACTCATTCTCTTAATCTGTATGAACTGGGCAAAGTGAACATACATACATTTTAAGGATAAAAATATATTTCATTAAAATTAGTCCCTCTCCCCTATTGTTAATATCTAACAGCATTGAACTGACCCTCAGTCAGGATCATCCAACAGATAAGCTGCCACCTCTTGGAAGACTGCAGCCAGGTGTGAGGGTTGATGGAACCTCAGATGTGCCGGCTCACCCTGACATCAGCAGAGCCTGGCATGTAGTAGGCACTCATTGTATATTTACTAGTGAAATGTGGTGGAAAAAATTTCAGTATTTATGGCTGGGAACAAGCTGGCATAGCTGGATTAATGACCACCCCTTACCCAATCAGCTCCTCACTGCATACTGCAGACGAGAATCCTCCTAGTTCCAGATGCCTTCCTCCTGGCTCTTCTCCAGCTATCCTTACATGAGCCTATCACATCGAGGTGAAGAGATGGCAGACCGCCAAGGGCTGCAGTGTCTAGGAGATAGTAAACCCACTCATTCCCCATTGCTGGTGTTTTCATTGACTATCTGAGAAGGAGGCTAAGTACATATAGGGGCTCAAGGGAAATTCACATGTCCTTTTAATTTAGTCAATACTAGTCAGTGGCTTTTTAAAAATAATTTTTTAATTGATTTTTTAGAGAGAAAGGAAGGGAGAGAGAGAGAAACATTGATCAGCTGCCTTCTGCATACCCCCCACCCCCTACTAGGGATGGAGCCTGCAACCCAGGCATGTGCCCTGACTGGGAATTGAACTGAGACTGCTCAGTCCATGGGATGATGCTCAATCCACTGAGCCACACTGGCTGGACGTAGTCAGTGGCTTTAAAAAAAAGTTTCAAATAATGATGATTAGGTGCTGAGTACCTATATACCAATCATCACTATCCTCATAACAATCTTGTGATGTAGATCTTATATCATCATCGTCTCCTCTATTTTAGACATGAGAATAATGAGGCTTAGAAGGATCATGCAGCTTGCTCAAGATGCCACAACCGATGAAGTGCCAGAAGCAGATTCATCTCAAGCCAGTATGAAATAGCCCCTCTAGCACCATTGAATACCACTCCATTCCACAGCCATGCCCTCTGTTTTCTGCTTCTCTCAGTGGGATAGCTGGTCTTGGAGACCATTGCTATTCTACTATTTCACAACCATATAGTCCTGCAACTGGAAACCCATTAATCTGAAGACTGGACCATTTAAAACAATATCCAGCATATGTTTACAAAGGTGTTTGTTTTTGTTTTTTAAATCTCATCCGAAAGAAAAAAATCCAGATCTGTTCTTGATATGTGCTAGGTGTTAGAGATACCTCTGGACCCGTTAGACTCCAGCATCCTGACTGGCCAGCCTTCTTCTTCCCCAGGCTGCAAGGCATTTCTGTTTCATATCAGACATTGTTTTATAAACACGGCTGCTGCTCAGAAGTTCTCCACACCTTTGTTTCCTGGAAGAGGAAATGGCATTTCCTGGAGCAGACTGCATGTGGGTGGTGAGGTCCCACTCATTACGTTAAACACACCCGCACTTTCAGCCGTGAGTTTCTTTTCCTCCTTCAGTTTCTGCCCCAGAGTTTCCTGGAATCCTGCTGAGCACAGACCTTGGGGCCGCTGCATCACCTCACTGCAGCCAGGAAGACAAGATTCCCGCTTTGGATCCAGAGCTAAGGAATAAGTGACTCCCAGCAACCTGATCCCTGGAAGATACCACAGTCCATCTTCCTTCAACTTGGAAATCGCAGAAGGAAGCCTGAGACATCCCTTGGCTTTTGTTTTGGACCTAATTGAGGATTATGCTCTAGCTCCCGAAGCGACTATGTGGCTTTTGCACTCTTCTGTGGGTTGACCTTTTATGAAGGATTTAGGATAGAAATTAAACAGGAAATGTTATTATGAGCCTCGATTTGGAGAAAGATGGTACTTGGGAGAAGTAGGATATGACAAACATCTCATTTAAGCACTGGATTATATAATAAGGACACTTCTCTCTGCAGAAAGTCACCACTCAGAGGAGATCAGATTGGATGGTTTCATGAGGAGTTTGCCTACCTGGCTGTCCACCTTTCCAAAGTGCTGGCAGAGATTTGTGTTTGAAGTGGCCACCTGAATCCTCAGAAGAATCAGCATGGAATTAGAAGACAGTGATCTACCTTAACCAAAGACTCAAGAAACATGTGGAGTCTAGTGTAAAATTACTCAGAAATTGTTAAAATTATTCTAGGAGCTATGGGTCAAAGTGACAGAGGTGCAGACAAAACACAGGTATTTTAAATTCACAGCTTGGATAGGGGAAAGGGAGTTTCTGTTTTTTTTCCTCTTCAATCCAATTTAGACTTTCAATTGGGAAAAAAGGATAATTAAAAGTCAGAAATTGTTATTGCCAGGAGAGAGCTCTAAACCTGAAACAAAAATTGGTCCTCCCCCCGGGGAGTAAATAAGCCTTGATTACTATTTATAATAAGGTATCAATTCTTCCAAGCCATGAGGGGGAATGGTAGAAGGTGAATGCAAACCTCACCCTGAGGTGAAAAAGGGACAATGCTCCTAAGATATTTTTGAAAGTTTCATTGTTATTATACATGCTTAGTAATATTAAGCTAGGTTAAAAATCTTAGACCAGGCAAGGGAGGTAAATACTATGTTTTCATTTAAGAAAGAGATATTGAGTGAATGTGATACTAGATAATATTTTTTGTGCATTTAAGACATGTGTCAGGGCATGGTGTTAAATACTTCGATGATCTCACTTAATTCTTAAATCCCTTGAGATGGGTAATATCCTCTTCATTTTATAGATGCAATAGCTGAGTCTTAGAGGTCAAACAAATGACTTTGCCAGGCTCATTGAGTCAGTAAGTGGTGGATATGGCTTGTCTTCTAGTCTGTGGACCCCTAAATCCATGACTTTTGCCATCATACACACAGAAAAAAAGATTAAGAACTGAAGTTATAGCCTGACTCTTGGAACGGTAAAATAATTTTATGTTTGTGAATGCCCTGATTAATGTGGTATTCTGAGAAGAGTGAACACATTGTATAGATGGCCAATTTGTACATTACAATGTATCAAAATGTTCACTTACTCATACAACCATAGAAAATAAAACAAAATTTAATGTTTAATGATGCAGAACATTTAGAGATTCTTTTTTCTGAGGATTAATTATTATAACATTATTAAATAATGAAATTGAACATGAAAGTCTTACTTTCATTATTTTTTTTAAAGGTAAGAGAATTATAAAAACTGTTGCTTTGTGGTTTCTGCAGTCCTAAAGATGTTGATTACTTTTTTTTTTAAGTCATCACTGTCAATAGAGACACTAATTATAACATAGTTATCTGAATCAGATAGTGAATAACATTTTCAATGTTTTAACATAGATATAAGTTAACACAAACTTGTGGTGCGTTTGTAAGTTTTAAGGGTAGATAAAACCAGAACAAAAGAGGAAGGCCCAGTATTTCTAAGAATCAGCAGATATAGTGCAGAAATTGGTGAATTCAGTGATATTAGCATAATGAATATGGCCCAAATGGGTAGAAAAATCTTCTCTGAAATTATAGAGCTATGATTAGATAGAGTAATCTATACAGACCACTTTGTCTGTTTGTTTGTTAATGCTCACCTGAGGCTATTTTTTCCATTGATTTTTAGAGAGAGTAGAAGGGAGAGAAGGGGAGAGAGAGACAGAGAGAAACATCGATGTGAGAGAGACACAATTATTGGTTGCCTCCCGCATACACCTTGACCAGGGCTGGGGATGGAACCTACAACCCAGGTATGTGCCTTTGACCAGGAATCGAACCCATGACCCATTGGTGTGTGGGCTGATGCTCTGTCCACCGAGCCACACAGGCCAGGGCATATACAGCCCACTTTCTAGTGATTCTCTTCTACCAGTGGAAAAGTAAGAACAACCTGAGTTAGAACGACTGAACATTTTGATGAGAAATCCTCCCCTGGAAGGATTAATAAATCTGAGATTTGATCTGAGAATCCAGGAGGAAGAAATCAAGATAAAATCTTCTGCATATTTATATATTTGATTATTGCAGTTCTATAATATGACACTGCAATTGCCCATGGATTTAAAAATCTACCAATGAAGGCATGTTACTTTAGAGTAAACTACTATATATCTCAATCTCTTTTTTGAAAAGGCAAATATCACACCTGCTCCTCATTACTCCCTTATCCTTCAATCCATGCCCTTCAAACATATACAATTTATGGTTTTATTCTGTTATTCACACACACACACACACACACACACACACACACACGGAGGGAGGGGATTTTTTTCATTTTACAAATGTAATGTTGGACTACATGGGATATTCTATCAGCTTTCTTTCAGCTATAAAATTCTAAGAGGAAATGTTAATTAAAAGAAAGTTCTAACTGTCAGGAATGAGGAATGCAACATAATTTGCTTCTAGTTGTACTCATTGATAATTTGATGGATTCTCTGGTATGAAAATTTCAAATACTCTCAAGGAAGCCATACACCAATGGCCCAGGAAAACACTGAAAAGCATTACTGTCTTTCTTGTGTACAGCTTTCCTGACTGCATCATAGTTTTAGCCATTTACTTTATTTTTTTAAATGTTATTTTATTTATTTATTTATTTATTTATTTATTTATTTATTTATTTATTTTTATATTTTTATCCTCACCTGAGGACACCCTTTGCATTTATCTTCAGATAGAGTGGGAGGGAGAGAGGGAGGAAGAGAAAGAGAGAGAAACATCAATGTGAGAGAGACACATCGAGTGGCCCTCACCCACACAACCCCAACTGGGGCCAGGGACAAACTGCAACCAAGGTACATGCCCTTAGCGGGAACCGAACCCGGGCCTCTCTGGTCCGCAGGCCGACGCTCTAACCGCTGAGCCAAACTGGCCAGGGCTAGCCATTTACTTTAAAGTAAAAAGTTTCTGGAACAAAAATATTTGGAATTTCTTTTTCTCTCAGTGGTGAGAACAGTGACCTAATGAGGCTCAGTTGACCATACTTGGCTGTTGGGTGAGTCAGGTAGGTGTACACTATTTTGTGGTCAGGTTTTGTCCCCCAACCCAAGCATCTTACCCCTGAAATGTTTGCTTTTAGCTCTAAATGGCAACCCTCGAGACTAGTTATTTCTTTGAACTTACATTGGCTTATATGTTGTAAGTAGATCCAAGCTGATGTTTTCTCTTTTTTCCTTTTTCCCGCTGTCACTAGGCAGATCACAAATAAAAGAAATAAAGCTCTGTATTTGGGATTCAGCATATCATCTGGAGAGCAGATGTTTTATCTACATCCTACACACACACACACACACACACACACACACACACACACACATGGATTGTCCAGTATATAAATAAAATGTCCTCTGATGATTAAAGAAAAAATGTAATATTTAAGTAATCATATTAATAGCTTATATTTGTACATTCATGCGACACTAAAAATAATGAAAAATAAACAAGTTAATCTTTTCACACCTCATCTTAGAACTTGATGGAGATGATATGCAAAAAAAAGTCAAAGATATGTGGTATATTTGAAATGGAAAGATATGCTTATTTTTCTAAGTAGATTGATTACAAATGTCATGCATTGTTTCCAAATCTTTTCCTCTAAGAGTTTGTTTTAAAACGAGTAAAAGGGGAGATGTTCTTATTACATCTTGACAATTTCATAAGGAAGACTGAGTAGATAAAATTTCTAAAGTGCTTCGATTTCTATAAATCTTAAGAAGACAATGCTGTATTTTGAATGAGCAATTACCCGTTATGGAACTTTTGTACCATGTTTTTTTTTTTTTTTTTTTTAAATTATATGATCTTATTTATCCTCATAAGAATCCTGTAATATGGGTGGTGTTATTCACACTTTACAGATGAGAACATGTAGTCCCAGAGAGGATAAGTAACATCCAAGATCACATAGCAAGTGGGTGGTGGAGCCAGAACCAAAACTCAGGTGGGTCTTGTTTGGACCTATGTAGAACTGCAGAGAATCCGGCCACCAACTACAGAGGCTGAAAATAGGGGTCATGTTCTACATGCAGATTTTGAAAGATAATGTTTATTATTGCTTCTATGATAAAAGTTATGTGTTCACTTATACACACATATTCACACATGTACATACACATCTAGAAATTAGAGAAAAGTAAAAAGAGAAGAAAGACTAGCCATAATTTCATAACCCAAGACAAGTAACATTTGGTATATTTCCCTACATTCTTTTATCTGTACATAATTTTTGAAATTATTTTATTTTAAAAATAAGTTTTACTTATTGCCTGATTGTAAAGTAATGAGTAATCATCATAGAAAATTTGAAAAATATAAAAATGTATGTGAAAGAAATGTTAAATCCCTCATACTCTTAAAATATAAGGATAACTGCTTTCTTATCCTCGTCACGGCTGAGAGCACGGATTTTGAGACTGAAGCTGAAATTACCTACTCACACAATTTGTACTTAACAGTCCACAGTATCATTTAAAAGGACGTTTGTTTGATTTGTACTTGATTCATTGATGTTCCATTTTTTAAAGAAAACACAAATGTGATTTTTGTAATGTTGTGGTTGCTCTAAACAGGACTAGCTACATTGCTTTTTCACTAAAGGACACAAATTACTTGTACACACACAAAAAAACCCTTAAAAATGAATAATGACATTGTTTAAATCTGCCCTTATAACTTCACAGAATGGCTTAATGTTTTCTTCCCATGTAACTTGTTTTAAGCAGTTTCCCGTGTGCAGTGAAAGAAAAATCCCCAACTCCCTGTGTACACACTTTTCACGAGAGTAAGACGTTGCGTCGAGCTGAAGCCATTGACGATGACTTGCCACATTAAATAAGTAAGTTTGGGTGCTACCCCGATTTGGGAGGGCTGCCAAAATGCAGATTAAATTTTAATCACATGAAGAAAGTTTCTCTCAAAAGGCAAGAAAGCTGTTGCTTGAGAACCTTTACATCACGTGAGCCACGCTGCCCAGGGAGCCTAACAAGACTTCAAAGCTTACGAACTTAAAAAGGCTTCTGGGCAGAACCGAGCAAGGTGCAACAACTTGATTACCAAGCTTCCACTTTTCCCAGGAATATAGTGAAATACAGTGAGAAGCAGAGCTAAAAGAAACCCAACAATAAATCAACCAGAAGTCTTTCAACAGAGGCTCTTGAGGTTATTATGGCCTTATTATACATGTTCTATGGCGTCAAAGTGCTACAGAGAAATCTTAAAAAAAACGAAACGATTGTACATGTATTTACTGATTTTTTGCAGATTCACACTTTGTCTTTACCTGGCAATTTCATTTGAACAGAATGGAGATCTCCTCCCTGGTTCTGAACTTCAATGTTTCCTTTCGCTTCTTAGTTAAGAAAGAAAATGCCAAAGAATCCCATGATCTTCTATGTAACTCCCCGGACATAGTGAGTCCATTACGTACATTATGGGGAGGATGTGGAGAAACTGGAATTCTCATGCAAATCAACACAACTTTGGGAAACTGATTGGCAGTATTTGCTAAAGCTGAACATATGAATGAGCCAGGCATTCTGTGAGTACATAACCCACAGACACACACATAGACGCATGTACACCAAATATGTATATACACACACATACACACACGTGCACTAAAAGATGTGCGCTAAAAGACACGTGCACATACTAGCATACTCACAAGCACCCACAGTGGAAACAGCCTGAGTGTCCATCCACTGTAGATGCGGAATTAAACTGTGGCCCATCGTCCATGGACGTGACGTGGTGACAAGAGTGAGCAAAGTCCTGCTGCAGCACCAACAAACCTCACGATCGTGAAGCCGAGTGAATGAAGCGGGTCTGAAAGAATACAAACTGTGTAATTTCATTGCCGTCAAGTTCAAAATGAGTAAAATGATTTTATACTGTGAAAAGTCAGGATAGCAGTGATTATATTTGGGAGGCAGGTGGCGTAGTGTCTGGGGCAGGGCATTCGGATGGTTTATGTTGAGTTGGTGACACTTTCTCACTTGACAGAGGAGGGGGTTACACAGATGTGTCCACTTTGTAGAAGTTCATCCCGCTGCACCTTTTTGACTTGTGTACTTTTGTCTATGGGTCAACCCCAATAAAGAGGCTATTTGAAAATGGAACGTAGTGTTATCATATTTGTAGAGCCCTTTCTGTGTAGCCAGAAACAGGGTTGGTGGCCCAGGTAATAGAGAGTTCATCTGAGCCCTGGCCAGTTTGGCTCAGCGGTTAGAGCGTTGGCCTGTGGACCAGAGAGTCCCCGGTTGGGTTCCCGCTAAGGGCACGTACCTCGGTTGCAGTTTGTCCCTGGCCCCAGTTGGGGTTGTGTGGGTGGCAACCACTCGGTGTGTCTCTCTCACATCGATATTTCTCTCTCTTTCCTCCTCCCTCTCTCCCTCCCACTCTATCTGAAGATAAATGCAAAAATGTCCTCGGGTGAGGATAAAAAAATAAAAAATAAAAGAGAGAGTTCATCCGTTCAGTGAGAGCTGGCAATGTGGCTGACATGTCAGTTCTCTCCCTCTCTCTGTCTTTCTTTGTGTTATTCAACATGCCAGCAAGTCAAGCTTAATACAGTGTGACCCCAAACAAGTCACTAATACTTTCTGAGTCGCCTTTTCTCATTTGGTGAGTGAAGGAGTCAGACACGAAGGTGTCTCCAGGACCCAGCCCTAGGACACACCCTGCCGCTCCTGCTCTGAGTGGTGGCCCATTGACCTCCCTCAGCCACCGGCTTGTGCTCGCTCTGTCCTCCTGCACCTCCCTGCTTCCCTAACACTGTGCCTTGGACACAGTAGATAGTACAGAATATCTGTTCTGTAGGCAAAGGCTTAGAAAAGAAAAGCTCAAAGTCTACATTATAGTTGGTGGGTAAATGTCTCAAAAATTAAAAAAAAAAAAAAAAAGAATATTCCCCAACTTGGGCAAAAGGCACTTCATGTCAATTTCCAAATAGAATTCAAAAAAGAATGAACCAAGTACAAATGGGAGTAGCTTTGACCCACTCAACTGTTCTTGGTGGTAGCATGTCTATGAGAGTTAAGTATCATGAAATAACTGCCATAGGATATAATTAAAGGCAATAGAGAATCATCTGGAAAACTTACAAATGGCAATTGAACATAAATTTAAAAAATTTCTCTTTATTGTTGAAAATATTATAGATGCCCCTCCTTTCCCCCCATTGACCCTCTCCACCCTACTCCTGCCACCCCTGACCCTACCTTCACTGCACTATTGTCTGTGTCCACTGGTTGTGCATATATGCATATAAGTTCTTTGGTTTATCTCTTCCTGCCCCCCCCTTCCCACTGAGGTTCGTCAGTCTGTTCCCTGCTTCCATGTCTCTGGATCTATTTTGTCCGTCAGTTCATTTTGTTCATTGTATTCCACATATAAGTGAGATCATGGGATACTTGTCTTTCTCTGACTGGCTTATTTTGTTTAGTGTAATACTCTCCAGGTCTCTCCATGCTGTCTCACAGCGTAAGAGATCCTTCTTTTTTACAGTTGCATAGTATTCCATTGTGTATATGTACCACAGCATTTTTGTCCACTCATCTACTTTAATGATAGAGATTCTGAGGATTGATAAAGAATATTCTAAAGGAGGCTGCACGATAAGAATTTGCTTGTCTGCTGAATTGTTCTGTTGTACTTAATTGTTCTTCTTTGCTTAAGGAGCTAAAAATGTTTAATTCAAAAGATATGTTGCTGAACTGCAACAGGATAGACCTCTATTAGCTTGATATAAATATGCTTTTGAAAATACCACTTTGCTCTATTAACATGTTTATAAAAATGTCTTTGCGCATGAAAAACCAACTCAATCTGAGTTTAGTGTCCTGAGTGACTGGAATGACGCCAGTTATCTGGTTTGGGGACCCTCCATGGTGGGTATTGCACACTCTTTTGTCACATACAGAGCACCCAGACAAAACAGCTCCTAAAACTGCCAAACCAGGCTCAGGATCTGGAATAGGAATCTCAAGGAGCAGCCACCCCAAGGGGCCAGCGGTGCCGAAAGCAGAGATGGGCATAGTATGAGAAAGTGGGCCGAACAGAAGAAAGGTCCCCATGGCCCAGGTTCGGATGGGCTGCAGGCTCCCGGCTGAGCTCTGTCCAGCTGTCCCTCAGCCTTCCCCCTGTGCACACCTGGGAGTGTTACATATTCTATTGCCGTGGGTGGGCACCAGTTCATACAGTGGTCCTGGGTTTTTCCCTGGTGTTGCCGAGGAAGTCAGAGAAATGGAGAGAATTTTGAAGCTATGTGTTTGGAAAAGTGCAAATGTTAATTTATTTGGTTTCTGACTTTCAGCTTTAAAGAAACACTATCACCTTCTTCTTTACCTTCAATAGCAGTGACATCCTGACTCTGAGTCTCCCTGTGACATTTAAAGTGCCCGCTGACATAATAGGTGCTCAATACCTTTTACAGTACTTCTCAGCTTCTGTTTACCTACCTCACAGGTAAGAATGAGTTTAAATAAAACACGTGGAGTTTCTAAGTAAGCACTCAATATATCTCCCCCATCCTTCTCTAATATTATCTGCTGCGGGAAGAGTTGAGGCACGGTGGTGTGGCGGAAGCTTAGGTCTTCAGAGTACTGGAACTCCACGTTCATGTCTGGGCTGCCCCACTGACGAGCCGTGGGGGGCATCATCTCTCTGGGCCTCAGTTTCCTCAGCGGTAAAATGAAGTGACGGATTAGATAATGCTCCTCTCAATTAAAAAAAACCCATAAGGTACAAAATAACCTAACTCTGACATCTGTTTGTACTCTTTTTTTTTTGTACTTTGGAAAATGAAATGTGATTTGTATTCAGCTGAGATTGACAACTAAAAGTTACATTTTCAACTTACTAGAATTTATTGCTATCGAGAGTGTGGTAAGCAAGATATTTCCATTTCCAGTGGCAGGTGCCTAGTATTTAAAGTCTTCCATTTCATTATTCACTTCAATGTTTTCACTAAAACACATGTGGTTTTCAAACACAGGAAAGAAAACAAGGTAACCTGTGGTTATAATTTCCACTAGAAAATAGAAAAAGTGTAGCTCAGAAAGAGTGTTTGTGGGGAGTTCCTTTAAACGTGAAAACCCATGTTAGAAGAGTTTTTCTTGAGAACACTGTTAATTGTTGCACGTTTCAAAAGCTGTTGGAAAATGGGGCCTAATTGCACCTGCTGTCAAAATCAGGATAGCGTCGTGGTCGCGGGACTGCCCAGGCTTGGGGTCTTGGACATTTTCAATCCTCCGCCATGTTTTCAAGCAGCCACTCTTTTCTTCTTTTAATTCAAATTCTGGGAACTTTGGAGAAAATGTTTTTCTGGGTGACCCGTCCTGTTTCCCAAGGAGTCTAAGCTCCCCTTATCAGATCCCATCTTGAAGCGACTGGCCTGCTCAGAATACCTCTTCCTCTGGCATTTCACCTTCACAGTTACTGCCAAGGTTCTGTCGTCCACTGCGATCAGTCGAGTTTACTCCATATCTGAAATTGATTCTTCAATAAATATTTAGAGAGCGCCAACTGAATTCATGATGCGAGCATGTCTGAATTTCACAGCGAGTCAGAAGAAAATGCAACACACACACACACACACACACACACAAACCCTTTGAGTTTTCTGAAATGTAATTGTCTAAAACTATTAGAGATGTGGAGTAAGGTTTATGGAAGTTCTCTTTTCACAAGACACTGTTATTTTAACTTGGGAGGTCCTCTTTCAGATGTTTGGGTTACCTAGTAGTGAGGGAAAACCATTTTATTTATTTTTTATCGATTTTAGAGAGAGAGGAAGGGAGAGGGAGAGAGAGATAGAAACATTGATGAGAGAGAACATCGATTGGCCGCCTCCTGCATGCCCCCCACTGGGGATCGGGCCCACAACCTGGTCATGTGCCCTGACTGGGAATCGAATTGGCGACCTCTTGGTGCATGGGTCAACGCTCAACCAGTGAGCCACACCGGCCTGGCTGGAAAATCACTTTTGATTAAATTTCTTGCATTGATTCAGGAAGCCATCTGCTCAAGCTGCCAGAAAAAATGTACAAGTGGAGAAATAATTTACACAGACATTTACATTTTTTCTTCCGATTGTCTTACTAATCACCATCAAATAAGAATATGGTACGTCAAACTCTTTAGTGTGTCAAGAGGAACAGACACAAGTGCTTTTCACATGTGGGTTCAGTCTTAGAGGGAACAGAACATGTGTATAACAAGAAAGCAGAGTGAGCTGCACTATGTCTGCCAAGCTCTTATCTGCCACAGAGATGTTATCAGTGTTTATACACAAGCACAGATGTGTATGCTAACACATGCATCTGTGTCCTCTTAGCTGGTGCTCCCGCTTCCGCTCTTCCTCCACTGCAGCCTGTCCTTACGTCACAGGTACCACGTCCCTGCCCCAGCCTACCAGGGGCTCCTTTCTTACTGAAGATCTGCCCCAGTCCCACTCCCAGACACACCTCGGACTCCTCCTCCTCACCAGATCCAGCCACACTGGCCTCATCGTGCCCCCGAACACGCCACACAAGCCTCAGCTCGACATCAGCAGAATACCACCTTCGGGTCTTGGGCTGAACATCATTTTCTCAGCCCTGATCACTCTATTTTAAAATTGCAGCTCCTAACCTGGCCGGTGTGGCTCAGTGGTTGAGCTTTGACCCATGCACCAAGAGGTCACCAGTTCGATTCCCGGTCAAGGCACATGCCCAGGTTGTGGGCCCCATCCCCAGTGGGGGGCATGCAGGAGGCGGCCAATTGATGTTCTCTCTCATGGATGTTTCTATCTCTCTCTCCCTCTCCCTTCCTCTCTCTCTAAAATCAATAATGAAAAAACAAACAAACAAACAAACAAACAAACAAACAAACAAAAACTGCAGCTCCTGGACCAGACCCATGCACGCTGTTCCCTGTGTGTCTCCCTTCGAGCACTCTCCCTTTTCCCCTTTCCAGTCTGCTTCCCTGTCTGGAACATAGGCTCCATGGGAGTAGGGATGTGTTTTCTGTTTTCCTTTCTATTGGATCCCCAACAACCTGGCACATAGTAGTCCTTCAAACAATATTTGTTAAATGCATGAATTAATTGAAGGCAGCTAATCACAATATATTTACATATATGTGACATACATTCACTTATATTTATGTAAAAGCATTGAATAGTTATAGATTTAATGTCTTTTCATATCATATGAAATAGTACATTTACAAGTAAAAACAAAGAGCAAATGCTTTGTTTTTTATTTATTTACTTTTTTCTCCAACTTTATTGGGTATTGTTGACAATAAAAAAATTGTATATATTTAGCCCTGGTCAGTTTGGCTCAGTGGTTAGAGCGTCGGCCCCGTGGACCAGAGAGACCTAGGTTCAGTTCCCACTAAGGGCACGTACCTCAGTTGCAAGTTGTCCCCTGCCCCAGTTGGGGTTATGTGGGTGGCAACCACTCGATGTGCCTCTCTCACATTGATGTTTCTCTCTCTCTCTTCCTCCCTCTCTCCCTCCCGCTCTATCTCAAGATAAATGCAAAAAAAAAAAAAAAAAAAAAATGTCCTCGGGTAAGGATAAAAAAAGAAAAAAATTTGTATATATTTAAAATATACAACATAATGATTTGATATATGTATATAATACAATGTTGTTAACTCTAGTCACATTGTTGTACATTAGATCTTGAATAACTGGATTAGTCCTTTCACATCATAAGAAGTATTTAATATGTTTACAAATAAAAACAAAGAACAAATTCTTCACTTTAAATGGAAGATCATTTTTCAGAAAATTGGAATCAAATGACCCCCCCATAAAAATTAGTAATAAATCAGTGAAAATATTTATTCATTTTACCAATAGTGTTGAGTCAAGGAATCACTATTTTCAAATAAGATGTTGTATTTGTTCTCTATCGCTACTGTAACAAATTACCACAAACTTGGCAGCTTAAAAAACACACACAGATTTATTATCTCACAATTTGTAGGCCAGAAGTCGAGTTGCCGCAGATGGTTTTCCTGCTCGAGCTTTCCCAAGGCTGAGGTCAGGCTGTTGGCTTGCTGGGCTCCCACTGGGTGGCTCTGGAAGAATCTACTTCCAGGTTCACTTGGGTTGCGGGCAGAGACCAAGTCTTTGAAGCTGTGGGGCTGAAGTCCCCATTTATTACTGGCTGTCAGATGGGAGCTGCCCCCTACTCCCAGAAATCTCTCGCTAGTCCTTCCATGTGGCCTCCACATCAAAGATCCAGCAAGGGCGTGTCCAGTCCTTCCCACTCCTGGAATCTCTCCGTCTCCACTTCTGCCACATCTCCTACCTACAGTCAGAGAAAGTTCTCTGCCTTTAATGGCTCCTTCAGTCAGATTGGGCCCACCCAGGTACTCCAGGATAATATCCCTATTGGAAGGCCTGCAAGCTTAGTTCTATCTTGAATGAGGGAATGACATCATTGGAAGGGGCTATTCTGCTGCTACAGGTGCACATTCTTAATTAAGAGATCGGTTCAGAAAAATATTACCTCCTAGAATCAAAGGTTAATTACTCAGAGAAGTAACTGCCAATGAAGGATCTTAAAAATAGGTTGTTGCTGAGACTAGAGTGCTTCTCAGTTTTTTTTTTTTGTTGTTGTTGTTTGTTGTTTTTTTATCCTCGCTCAATGACATTTTTGCATTTATCTTCACATGGAGCAGGAGGGAGAGGGAGGAAGAGAGAGAGAGAGAGAAATGTCGATGTGAGAGAGACACAATGAGTGGTTGCCACCCACACGACCCCAACCGGGGCAGGGGACAAACTACAACCGAGATACGTGCCCTTAGCAGGAACTGAACCCGGGTCTTTCTGGTCCTCGGGCGGACGCTCTAACCACTGAGCCAAACCGTCCAGGGCTGCTTCTCAGTTTTCATCAGGCTACAGTCTGGATTGAGAGAGTCAGAGACACAGATTGGTGGCTTTTAAACTAGACACTGTACTGTAGCCACGACTTTGCATATTCATTGTTTTGATTGAATGAAAATCTATCAAGAAAGACCAGTCTCTGAGAGACAAGTTTTTTCCCCCAAAGTCAGTAAATATCACACCTGTCCAGGAGGCAAAAGTACGAGGTCATGGCATCAGGTCTGGAAGCATCAGTAGCTTAGGGGAGTGTATAACAAAGTTGGAGTTTGAGACATGCACCAAGCTTAGGAATATGCCCACACAACTGAAGCATTTAAGACAATGTCCAAATGAATTCCAGAAGATTGAATTCTCCTGGCCTGGAGTGCCTTTTAAAGGCACGTGACCCAACCTTTCTGAGTGCTCACCTGGCTGTCTTAACGGTACCACCAGGCTTGTTCCACCTGGCTTCTGGTCAACTTAGATCTACTAGTTGCGAATCTCCTTTAAAAAAAAATCATTTTTCAATTACAGTTGACATTTAGTATTATTTTAGTTTTAGGTATACAGCATAGTGGTGAGATAATTATGTAATTTACCAAGTGATCCCCCAATAATTCAAGTACCCACCTGGCACTCTACGTACTTGTTAGAATATTGTTGACTATATTCCCTATGCCATAGTTTACATCCCCATGGCTATTTGTACTCTTAATCCCTTCAGCTTTATCACCCCTCCCCCTAATCCCCCTCCCCTCTCACAACCCTCAGTTTGTTCTCTGTATCTATGAGTCTGTTTCTGTTTTGTTTGTTCCTTATTTTGTTCTTTAGGTTCCACATATAAGTGAAATCATATAACATTTGCCTTTCTATGTTTGACTTATTACACTTAGCACAATACCTTTTAGATCCATCAACATTGTTGCAAATGGTAAGATTTTATTTTTTCATGGCTGAGTAATATCTTGGGCTATTGTATATAATGCTGCAATGAACATAGGGGTGCATGTATCTTTTCAAATTAATGTTTTGGATTTCTTCAGATATATACCCAGGAGTGGAATTGCTGGGTCATAAGGCAGTTCCATTTTTAATTTTTTGAAGAAACTCCACACTGTTTTCCATAGTGGCTGCACCAATTTGCATTCCCACAAACAGTGCACGAGGGTTCTCTTTTCTGCACATCCTCACTTGTTGTTTGTTGATTTATTGATGGTAGCCATTCTGACAGGTGTGAGGTGGTACCTCATTGTGGTTTTAATTTGCGTCTGTTGGATGATTAGTGACATTGATCATTTCTTCATATGTCTATTGGCCATCTGTATTATTTTATTTTATTTTTTTTATTGATCTTAGAGAGAGAGGAAGGGAGAGGGAGAGAGAGATAGAAACATTGATGAGAGAGAACATCGATTGGCCGCCTCCAGCATGCCCCCCACTGGGAATCTGGCCCACAACCTGGGCATGTGCCCTGAATGGGAATCGAACCAGTGACCTCTTGGTGCATGGGTTGATGCTCAACCACTGAGCCACACCAGCCGGGCTGTATTTTTTTTTTTTTTTTTTTTTGAGAAGTGTTTATTCAGGTCCTTTGCCCATTTTTAAAATTGGATTGTTTATTTTTTTGGTGTTGAGTTGTATGAGTTCTCTATAAATTTTGGATATTAACTCCTTATCAGATGTATCACTGGCAAGTATGTTCTTCCATTCAGTAGGTTGTCTTTTCATTTTATTGATGGTTTCCTTTGCTGTACAAAACTTTTAGTTTGATGAAGTCTCGTTTGTTTATTTTTTGTTTTGTTTCCCTTCCTTGAGGAGATATAACTGAGAGACCAATTTGTGTTAAAGAAGCTTATTGGAGACTGATTTATAAATCAGAAATTCAATTAATAATGTTTTTAATACACTCATTCACAAATATTTATTAAATCCTTTTGGTGTCAAGAACTATTGCCAGTACTGCTTGCTTACCATCTAGTAGGGGAAGAGATTGCAATCAAATAAACAACTAATGAGAACATGATCATTTGGGATACTAATAAGGAGAGGTAGAAGAGGGTAAAAGAGAGATAAATGGTGATGGAAGGAGACTTGACTTTGGGTGGTGAACACACTTTGGTATGGTGAACATACAATATACAGATGATGTATTATAGAACTGTACACCTGAAACCTATATAGTTTTATTAATGAATGCCATCCTAACAAATGCAATAAAAGTAAAATTTAATACAATTGGAACTGACTCACACACAGGACTTTCATCGTATGAATAATTCCTACTAGCCAGGAACATGGCTTTGGTGCAGCCACCACAAATGCCTCCTGCATATAGCTAGTCCAGGAAGAACCCCTTCATCATTATACTGAATGCCAGAAGCTGAACACAGAACAGGAGTGCATATGATATGACTCCATTTCTATGAACTACTAGAGCAGGCAAACTTATCTATGGTGGTAGGAATTAGATTAGTGGTTTTCTGGGGTTGGGGCTGGGGATGGAGATTGACTACATAGAGACACAAGAGACCTTACTGGAGATATGGAAATTCTCTATATGTTGATTGGTGATGGTTACATGATATATAATGGGCAAAAGTTACTGACTTCTATAATAAAAATATGTGAATTTTACTGCAAGTAAAGCATACCTTAATGCATTTGTTAAAAATAATAAATTAGCCCTGGCTGGTATGGCTCAGTTGGTTGATGTTCGTCCCATGCACCGAAAGGTCCCCAGTTCAGTTCCTGGTCAGGGCTGGTGCCCGGGTTGGGGGCTCGATTACTGGTGGAGGTCATGCAGAAGGGAGCTGATTGATACTTCTCACATCCATGTTTCTTTCTTGCCCTTTCTTTCTCTCTAAAAATCAATAAAAACATGTTTTAAAAAGTAATAAATTAGTAAAATCATTTGTCCTATACCTATTCTTAACCAGAACAAAAGGTGGGAAACATTATCCCAATGTATTTTAGGAGACTGGAGCAGTTTTTTATTTAAAAATTTTTTATCGTGGTAAGAACACTTAACATGAAATCTGTTCTCATAACAAAATTTTTCAGGGCAAACACAGTATTTTTAACTATAGACACAATGTGTAGCAGCTTTCTAGAACTCATTCCTCTTGTGTAATAGAAGTTTTAAGTTGACCAGCAACCTCCTGCCCCTCCCCCCAATTCCTGGCATCCACCATTTTATTCT
This sequence comes from Tadarida brasiliensis, assembly GCA_030848825.1. Taxonomy (NCBI): domain Eukaryota; kingdom Metazoa; phylum Chordata; class Mammalia; order Chiroptera; family Molossidae; genus Tadarida; species Tadarida brasiliensis. Next base: position 90,226,871 of record CM061257.1, read on the forward strand.
CTGTTTCTATGAGTTTGACTGTTTTAGATTCTTCATATCAATGGGATCATGCAGTATTTGTCCTTCTGTGACTGGCTTATTTCACTCAGCATGATGTTCTCCAGGTTCGTCCATGTTATCACATATGCAGGATTTTCTTCTTATTCAAGGCTGAATAATATTTCATTGTGTGTTTTATATATATATATATATATATATATATATATATATATACATATATACATATATACACATATATATATATATGCCATGTTATCTTTATCAATTCGTCTGTCAAATTTGAGAAGATATACAAAAAATTACAGTCTAATCTTACTCAGGTGCAAATTATGAGCAAAAAATTCCAGTAATATTTAAAAATCATGATTTATTGGCTTTATTTAAAACTGCTAGATTAGTTTAACATTAGAAAGCCAATCAATGTAACCACAATAACTGAGTAGAAGAGAAAAATTACCCTCATTTTAAGAAATGCAGAAACATTTGCTTTAATTTGACATCTCTCCATGATAAAAAAAATCTTAGCTTAGTTATGGAAGAATACTTCTTTAATTTGATAAAGAGTATCCAAAAAACAAAACAAAACAAAACAACAAACTAGAGTCAACTTAATGGCCAAACACTGAAAACTTTCTCCCTTGATGTGAGGAACAAGGCAAAAATGTTTGCTTTCACCACATTTCAACATTATACTAGAAGTTCTAGGCAGCAGAGTAAAACAAGAAAAGAAATAGACCTGTAAAGATTGGATAGGGAAAATAAAAACACATCTGTCATTATTTGTAGATGAGATGATTGTGTACTTAGAAAACTAAAAAGAATCTATAAATAAATTTTAGGGTTGAGAATTTAGACGTTATACACAACTTCATATATAAAAATTAATGGATTTTAATATATCAATAAATAAGCTATGGCTTAAAAAGCTATTAAAATAATTAAAAGGGTAGATGGGGCAGATGCAATGATATTTCTCAGCTTTACTGAGGTGTTATTGACAAATAAAACTGTCATATGTTTAGAGTGTATAATTTGATGATTTGATGTACATACACAATGTGAAATCTAGTTAACTAGTATATCCATCACCTCGCATAGTTTTTCTATTTTTTATTTTTTTGGTAAGAATGTTTAAGATTTATTCTCTTAGCAAATTTCAAATATAATTAAAAGAATACTTTTAATTATAGTCGCTATGCTGTGCATTAGAGCCTCAGAACTTAATTCATCTTATAACTGAATGTTTACATCCTTTGACCAACATCTTGTCCTTCCCCCACTCCCAACCCCTGGCAACCAATTTTCTACTCTCTGTTCTATGAGTTTGACTCACTTCCTTTCCTTCCTTCCTTCCTTCCTTCCTTCCTTCCTTCCTTCCTTCCTTCCTTCCTTCCTTCCTTCCTTCCTTCCTTCCTTCCTTCCTTCCTCCCCCCCATTCCTTACTTTCTTTTATTTTTATTAATCCTCACCCAAGGATATTTTTCTATTGATTTTTAGATAGAATGGAAGGGAGATGGTGGAGAGAGAGAGAGAGAGAGAGAGAGAGAGAGAGAGAGAGAGAGAGAGAGAGAGAGAGAGAAACATTGATGTGAAAGGGACACATTGATTGGTTGCCTCCCAGATGACCCTGACCAGGGTGGGGGATCAAACCTGCAACCCAGGTACATGCCCTTGACCCAGAATTGAACCTGGGACCCTTCAGTCCTCTGCTGATGCTCTAACTGCTGAACCAAACTGGCCAGGGCTCTTTCTTTCTTTTCTTTTTTAGATTCCACATACAAATGAGATCGTACAGTGTTTGTCTTTCTTTGTCTGACTTATTTCACTTAGCATAATGCCCTCCAGGTTCATCTATATTATTTGCAAATGGCAGGGTTTCCTTTTCTAAAGCTGAATAATATTTTACTATGTATATATACCACATTTTAAAAATCCATTCATCCATCAACAAACACTTCGGTTGTTTCCATATCTTGGCTATTGGGAATAATGCTGCAATGAACATGGGAGAACAGATGTCTCTTTTAATTAGTAATTTTGTTTCATTTGGATATGCAGGGTGGGGTAAAAGTAGGTTTACGGTTGTTCATATGACAAATAATACAGGAATTAATAAATAATAATACAAGAATAAACTCTGTTTCAGGTACTGACAACTGTAAACCTACTTTTGCCCCATCCTGTGTAGTCAGAAGTGGGATTGCTGGATCATATGGTAGTTCTATTTTTAATTTCTTGAAGAACCTCTATACTATTTCATAATGGCTGTACCAATTCACATTGCCACCAACAATGTGCAAGAGTTCCCTTTTCTCCACATCCTTGCCAACATTTGTTATCTCTTATCTGTTTGATAATAGACATTTTAACAGGTGTGAAGTGATATGTCATTGTGGTTTTGATTTCTACTGATGATTAGTAATGTTTAGCATCTTTTTGTGTACCAGTTGGACATTTGTATGTCATCTTTGAAAAAATGTCTATTAAAGTCCTTTGCCTATTTTATTTATTTATTTTGTTGGTATGAGTTATAAGAGTTCTTTGTATATTTTGAATATTAATCCTTTATTAGCTATATTGTTTGCAAATATTCTCTCCCATTCCATAGGTTGCCTTTTCATTTTGTTGATAGTTTCCTTTGCTGTGCAGAAACTTGTTTTTTTTCTTTGTTGATTTTAGAGAGAGGAAGGGAGAGGGAGAGAGATAGAAACATTGATGAGAGAGAACATCGATTGGCTGCCGCCTACATGCCCCCCACTGGTGATTTGGCCCACAACCTGGGCATATGCCCTGACTGGGAATCAAACCGGCAACCTCTTGGTGCATGGGTTGACGCTCACCCACTGAGCCACACTGGCTGGGTGCTGTGCAGAAGCTTTTTAGTTTGATGTAGTCCCACTTGTTTATTTTTGCATTTTTTTTTCTTTGCTTTTGGTGTCAAATCCAAAAAATCATTGCCAAAACCAATGTTAAGGAGCTTACCCCCATATTTTCTTTTAGGAGCTTTATGGTAGGTCTTACATTTAACTTTTTATTCCATTTTGAATCGATTTTTATGAATAGTATAAGCTAGGAGTCCAGCTTTATTTTTTTTGCATGTGGATATTCAGTTTTTCCACCACCATTTATTGATGAGACTATATTTTCTGATTTTGTATTCTTGGTGCCTTTGTTAAAAATTAATTGACCGGGTATACCTAGTTCTATTCCTGGGCTCTCTATTCTGTCCCATAGGTCTATGTTCTGTTTTATGCCAATACCATACTGTTTTGATTACTATAGCTTTGTAATATAGTTTGGAATTAGGAAGTGTGATGACTCCAGCTTTGCTCCTCTTGTTCAAGATTACTTTAGCTATTTAGAGTATGAAGTAGTTAGTAGGATCTGAATCCCTTTGATCCCTGGGTGCTGTTTTCTCTGCCCCTTCCCACTCCACAGTTATGTAGCTTACTTCAGTATTTTGGATGGGGTGAGAAATAAGTGGACCTCTTTGGAAGCATCTCACACAGTGGGGAAGCTGGGTGCTCATTCACACACTGTCACTTTTCCCTATGTGAGAAATCTCGCACTGTGAAGGTCTCTCTTGTTACTGAGCTGTACCCCTTTGGGGGAGGAGTGGCACAGGTAAAGTGAAACTGTCCTTCTTATCCTCTTCAATGTGTCCAATCTCAGACTGTTTTGCTCCAAAGGTGTGCTACAACTTCTCTGTTGGATTTGCAGACTTCTACTCTTGTCAATGGGTGATTGTCAAAATTGGTGTTCTTGGGGGAAGAATGAGTTAGGTTTGACCACTTCACTAAGTGAACAGAGGGGAAGAATATCAGGAATTCAGTTTAAAGCACAAGTTTAAGGGTATCATGTGAGTTCTTCTACATTTTTCTGTGAGAATGGTATTTCCTCGAATGAGGCTGTTCCTTCAACCCAGATCCTGGAATTAAACCAATACGCAGAACAGAGCAGAGCTATAGCAGACCTACAGTCAATATGCAACATAAAAGAGAAACAAACTTTTATTGCTGTAAGCCTTTGAAATTTGGACATTTCTTGTTACCATGGAAAAACCTAATGAAAGTTTGATGGAACATCAGTATTTGACACACCTGATCACTCTCTTATTCTTGAAATATTTCTTCACTTGGATATCAGGACACCAAACACACAGGATTTTCTCTCCTTTCCTCTGACTACTTGCTTTTCAGTATGTTTTTCTGACTCCACCAGCCCTAAACTGTTGGGGTGTCCAAAGCTTACTTATTAGAGTGTTTGGATAATTTTTATTCATTCATTCTGAGGAATTTCTTCTAGTCTTGTCATTTTTAAAACCATCTAGATGCCAGTTAATCCTAAATTTATTTCTCCATCTAAGATCTTTCCTTGAATTTCAGAGTTGAATAACCCATTAGTCAACATATCCACTGACACGTCAACCAGGCACCTAAAAGGCACCTGTTCAAAACTAAGTTTCAGATACTACTTCCTCATATTTGCTTTTCTCCCGGACTTCCCCATTACTGAAACTGTAAACTCTGTTTTTGCATTGCTCAGGCCACAATCATGGAATCATCCTTGACTCTCTTTCTTGCATCTCATATTCCTTCAAAATATATCCAGAATCCACTGCTTCCCACATCCAGGGTCAAGGTTTAGCCAAATGAATTCAATATAGCAAAAGATACATAAAAGGGCTAAGAATTAATGTAAGAAAGTCATATAGTGGAGTTTACTGAGAAATTTAAGCATGGTAAGAAGTGAGAGTGTAAGGGAAGAGGACCAGTAAAAGATGGTGGTATGAGGGATGGATTGAAGGTCCTATGTTGGAGAGTGTTTAAAGGATTGTTGGACAAGAATACTAGAAAGGGGGATCTAGAAAGACAGAAGATTATGGTCAAGGAAGGTTTCAGTTATTTGTAATAACAAGGTCAAGAGGAAGGTTATGGTAGTGAATTAGTTTTAAGGACAAGAAATAGTAGGAGAAGAAGGTACATGACTAACTTCCAGAAGGTGCCTCTAGGAGGCAGGGTGTCCAGAGAGCCTTCCAAGGGGAGATAATGTTGTAGAAAGGATCTGGAAGAATGAGTTGGCTTTCTCCAAGGGGAGAAGTAAACACAAGTCATTCCAGGAAGAGGTAACAGCATGAGCAAAGATAAGAATCTGCGAAAGTTTCTAATGTATTTGGAAAACATGGAGACATCTTATTTGAATGGAGTAGCAGATGGGTGTTCAGAAGTAGGGGACATTCAGACCTAGGTGGTGGTAGCAGCAGTGACAATAGTTGGCACTGTATTTGGAGAAGAACTGTAAACTCAGTGGGAGAGCCTGAGTAATTTGATTGCATCAACCACCATAGCCCATCATGTATAAAAGAGTTCTCTGTAGAGTCATTTACTTTGCTTATTTGGTTGTTAAATTACCGACTGTTCCTGATGATGGGTTTGTAAAGAAATTCACAGATGTTGCTGATATTTTAAACCTAGCCATGTTGGTTTTGAACAGCGACTGTTTTTGTCTCTTATGGGGGGAAAAAAAATCTTGCTTGCACAGCATCCTTGGAAGGAGACATTATAAGGTCAAAACATTTCTGTTGGATGCCTCATGCTACAGATTGAAATCGCATTTTGCTAGTACCTTTGTCCTCCTTTCTAACTGATGGAGACATGTCAACTATGTGTAAATATGGTAGATTTTCTTCCATTTCTAGACAAAAATAGCTCTTGAAACTAGGCTATAAAGTTTCTGATGGTTTTTTTTTTTTTTGGTTATTTTTCTGTAGGTAAAAAATAGCACCTTGATAATGTCACTTTTAAGTATTTTTCCAACTTGCACAAACCTTTTTATTCAGTAGAAACATCACCACAATACTATCAAAGTCAACAGGCTTATTAATGAGTATTAGGGATTTAGCTAATTTTTGGAATTTTTTATCAATTGTATGATATCTATCTAAAGAAATCTAAGTATTGAAATGCTTTTTTTAGTGTTTAGTTGTAGAAAATTTTAGGCTCAACTGCTGATGTAATAGAACCATAATGATCATGTACTAAAAGCTTAAACAACTGAATCTTGAACAATGGGAAGAACAAGATAAAAGTTATTATATATTTCATGATTGCTTGAAAGAAGTTTTAAGTGCCTGAGAGATACAAGGCAGACATCCCAACTGATTGAGTAGAATTATGTAAAACAAATAAATAGCTTTTATTCTATTATTTTCTTTTCCAATTAGAGGAGAAGCAGTGAAACCAAATCCATGGAAGTTGACTTGACCATCCCTAATTAACAACTAAGTTATGATTTATATTTCTAACAGAAATTTAAAGATTTGGTTGGTACATTTAAATTCTAACCAAAGCTATTTCTATAGGCAGATTCTATCATAATTGCTGAAATAATAACTAGGAAATTAGCTAATGCCCTATCACACAGTAGTAAATCTTTCAATGTTTTTTCGATGATATAGAAAATGAAACTTTGAAAATTTTAAGCCTTTTTCAATCGGTCACTTATTATAGACATTTTATAAACCAAACTCTTAAAAAAATGTTTTTTCTTTATTAATATTAGAGAGAGAGACAAAGGGAGAGGGAGAGAGAGATAGAAACATTGATGAGAGAGAACATCAATTGGCTACCTCCTGCATGACCCCCACTGGGGATCGGGCCCACAACGTGGGTATGTACCCTGACTGGGAATCGAACCAGCGACCTTGTGGAGCATGGGTTGATGCTCAACCACTGAGCAACACCAGCTAGGCATAAACCAAATTCTTATAACAGACTATAAGATGGTTTTCATTTTCATCATTTTACAGAAAAGGCAGCTGAGGGCCACAGAGCACACAGAATTTGCCAAAATTCCATGACCAGAAAATGGCAGAGTGTGGACTTAGAGGCAGCCATACTCCAAGCCTGTGTTCTGATAGCCTTCCTGTGGCACACTATAAGCATTCAAAGAATATTTGTTGAGTGAATGAACTTTTTATAGAATTAAAATATAAAAGAAAAAGGGAGAATAATAAAATAAAATAAATAAGATTTAAAAAAGTTATCCTAGACCATTCTCCTACTGCAGATTTTAAAGCCTTTTTCTTGCTCTATCCTTGCTCACATAATTATTTTATCATTTCAGCTCTTTGACATATTAGGTGATTAAAACTTTAATGCTTTGTAAATATTTTAGAAGCATCTTGTAAGTCTTAGAATCTATGGGTCATGATTTCCATAGAAATAAGTGACTTTGTTTAGAAGAACCATCGGATCCAAGCGGGAAGTTTCAGGCTCAAACTATAAGGTCTTACCTTTTGCCTCCCCTGTGTTCAAGCCTTAGTTAAAGTCTCCATATCCACTTTCTACTCTTTCCAAGGTTTGCAGGGAGCAGTTATATGGTTCAGGAGCAGACTGTTCTCTCCTTCTCTGTGTTCTCCTCTATGACCTGACATATTTTCTTATTACTTCTGGTCCCCAGGGTTCAAGGCTTATAGATAGCAGTTTGACTCAACAAATAGTCAACATGATTCTACTGCTTATGACATAAATATCCAGATTTCCTATTCTGATCTTTATCTTTCTCCACGGTCTAGTCCCATCCTGTCTCCCCCAGTTTATCTCCCTCTATTTCTGTAAATGTCCTTTCTTTTAAACTAGCTGACTAATTATTTCTTGACCATGCCACGTACATTCCCCATGCTGCACTTTTTTTTTTCTTCCTAGAAATAGTCTGATGTCAATCACCCAAGGCTTAAGACCCAGACGAGCCAGGTGATGTATATCTGGACCTGCATAGTTGTGAGAGAAGTTGGATATTTTCTCTTTACTGAATTATCCATATTGAATGTCTCCAAATGCTCAAGTTTACCTCTAGACCACATTTGATTTCTAGACTGAGTAATTGGGGGAAAGAGGGGATGATTTCTTACCATGGTTTGGTTTGGGGGTTTAGAGAGAGCTTCTTTTAAGATATGAAAACCTCCAATACACACCCAAATAAATGAGGTCAAGCCAGTCTTTCTTGGTGTAGTTGAGAAAAAACATGAGTTCAGAGGGAGCAAAAGGTGTCTGGTTGCAGGGAGTGTGGGAGATGTTCCAGCAGCGTGTGTACCTGTTAGCGCTGTGATTAATGAATGGTCTTTTCCTTGCTTTATTGTAAAATTCTCAGGTAATTTGATGATTTCAGTGTATAAAACAGCACACGGTTTAAAAATGCTTCTGGGAAAGTGATAAAAGGTGTAGAGAAAACAAGACCAGGCTTAGTCACTGGAGAACCACTTGGTGGGGGGTGTGGGTATTCTCAGGATCATTGCTCTTATGTGAATCAGAAAGTTCCATATGTTCCATTGGTCAGAATCACACTCATTCTCAAGCTCATTCACACATGCACATTCCAGTTTAAATGTTTTAGTATTTGATTTCATATTAAATGGTTATTCTTCACAAGTTCTCTTAGGGATTAATGTACAATCCTAGGAGTTAAAGGTAGGTGAAAGTAAAATTTTTAAATTTGCCAATGCTAATTCATTCTGCATAGCTAAGCTTTATCATGTGAAGATTGATGGAAACTTTATAAACCAGACAGTTTTTCATGCAGCTGTGATCAGTGAATTTTGAGTAGCAGAGAAAAACACAATTAGCATATGCAAACCAGTACAGCATGAACAATGGCTTAATTATTGTTATTTAAATGAGGAATAATTAATTAGCATTTATATAGTATGCTAGCTTTCCCTTAGTTAATTGTATTGATCCAAATTTCAAAATCAAAACAATGCATATTTGGCTCCCATTTGCCAAATTCAACATAAGCTGAAAATCTTAAACTGAGAAGCTTGTCAGAGGGAATTTCCCCCCACCCCCACCCCCGTAGGACACGTTTCTCTCTCAGTATTGCTTCAACGATATATCTTGAATATAGTAGAGAAATGTTTCCCTTCCTGAAATAAAACTGGAGAACTTAAAAACCAGAGAAAGTAACTATGAAGGGAAATTCAGAACACAAAAAGATAACAATGGAACACCATTCAGAGTTCAGATTTCTGAGCCAAGTGGTACATGCCCCGGGGTTGAATTGCCTTCATTACTTGCAGGAGAAGGTCCTTCCTTTCTTTCTGCATTTGCTGGCTCCCAGCTCGTCTTCTAAGAAAAGATGCCTGGCAGGTCCCTACCTCTTCAATGCAGCTGGGCAGCTCAGATTGCTGGAACTGCACTGTTTTGCAGACACGCCCTTGATGGTACCTCATTTAGGACTCAGGGGCACCTCAGGGGCAGTGAGCCAATGCTGTGGATTGGTTTCTTCACCTGCCTGCCTAGAGCAGAGGCTGAAATGTTCAAAATTACTTCTCCTAGAACTCCCTTGCAGTTAGGTGTTTGGATATGATTCAGGTTCTGCTGAGCAGAAATATTTGCTTGGGACTTGCATCTGAGGTGGGCACTGAGCCTCCTTTCTGTTTGTATGGGTCCCAGCAGAGCCAGGGTGGTTTTGGAACCAGTAAGTGTGGAAACAGCTTTTATCTCTCGGTTGGCAGCCTCCCGATGTGGGATCGTGGCAGAAGCATAGCTCTCGAGGCTTCCAGGCACTGCAATGTAATTTCAAAGTTGTTCTTAGAAGCACAGCCCAGAGTTTGTTTCTGCAGCCTTCCTAATGATTCGGGAATGTGTTTAATAGCCTGTGATAAGAGTCTTTTCTTAAAGCAGCTAGCATGGAATCTGTTCTCGGCAACCAAACTGTTACCCTATAGTAATCAGTATCTATATTCCCAGGAAAATGGGGAATCTGGGGATGGTAGTCTTATCTATTTGGATGTGAAAGCAACAAGGATATGCTACGTTCAGAATATGAGTTACCTGTTTTTATTTGTGCCAGAAGCCTAATGAAAAAAATACATGATAAGTTCAGGGTTTAAATTCTATTTTTAAGAAACAGAGAAGCAAGGCACATCTGTAGAAGCCCCCAAACACCTCTTATGTCTTGTGGCCACAGGCTGAAACAACTGCAAATGAGATGTGGCTGGGCATCATGGATGCTGGATTGCAGCTGAGGTTGTGCATTTCTAGCCTCATACCAGTGTGCGTGTGTGTGTGCGTGTGTGTGTGCGTGTGTGCGCACGTGTGCATGTGCGTGCATGCATGCTTGTGTGTGTGTGTGTGTGTGTGTGAAGATAGGACAATTCTGGGAAAGAAAGGATTGGAAGGAAGATATTGGGTAGACTCAAACCCTAATGAAGCTTCCTCCCCAGCACGAGCAGACCCTCCTCCCTTGTTGCTTCATGTAAAAATCTCACCTGGGTGGTGACCTAACAAGGGGGTGCCTTTCTACTCACAGGACTATTCTCTCACCACCTTCAAATTCTGCATGTTGCTATTCCTGACAACTCCAGAGTCAGGCTCCCCAGTAAGACCCAGGGAGAAAATACGAAGTCTCACCTGGGAGGAGAAGGTCCACACACTTAATGAATTGCAGGATTTTGCTCATGGACACCAGCAAAAACCAGGGAAGAATGGGTGGCAGTGGATTTTAAAGGCCACACGCCAAGAAGAAAAGAATATCATTTTAGATTAGGCTGAATTGATCAAACAGGGGCACCTACTGAAGATTCTGGATTCGAATACCTGAGAATGGTTTTCAACATTTGCTTGGAGCGTTGACTGAAATGTGGACTTGGGAGGTTGCACCCCACACTCAAGGACTTTGAGGTGCCAGAAATGCCTTGGCTTAAGGCAGAAGAAGAGATGGAAAGACTTAAGAAGGCAGAAGTGCTGGAGTGGATTATTCATGTCCAACTCGCTCACTCACCTGCATTGGTTACCTATTACTGCTGTAGCAAATTGCCACAAACTTAGGAGTGGAAAACACAGATAGATCACGTTAGGGGTCTGGAAATCAGAAGTTCTAAAATCAAGGTGTTGGCAGGGCTGTGCTCCTTCTGGAAGCTCCGAGGATAGTCTGCTCCTTGCCTTTTCCAGCTGCTAGAGGTCACTGCATTCCGGGACGCGTGTCTCCTTCCTTCACGTTGAAAGCCAGTAGGGTAGCATCTTCAAATCTCTCTCTCACACACACATAAACATGCTTTCAGCCTTCTCTAACTCTGACTGTAGGGACCCTCACTATTACATCGGGCCCAATTGGTAATCCAGGGTAGTTCCCATCTCAGGCCCCTTAACTGATTCACAGCTGCAAAGTCCTTTTGGCCAAGCAAGGTGACATTCACAGGTCAGGGGATCAGGATGTGGACATCTTTGGGGCAATTATTCTCTCTTCCACTTCCCTAACTACGTCCTCTGAGGGGGGCCAGAGAGTTTGCCCTCCACCAAGACATTGAGAAATACGTTAACGAGAGAGAGAGGTAAGGGTCTTGAAAAGGCACTGAAGGAGAGGCCACTGAGGCTGAGGGCATTGAGCAGGGCTCCCAGGAATCCTGGAGCATAAATACGATCTAGAAACCAAACTAACCATAGTTGTTGGGAGACGCAGAGGCAAGGCTGTGTCACTCCGACTTGTTTCCCAGCCCAACTAACGCGAGTGCTCGGAAGAAGAGGGTTGAAAATAAACATCAGCAATCAAAACGAAAAGCCAAGATCAAACAGTGAGACTGAGAGAGACATCTGCTAACTCTGGGAAGGGTGCTGGGGAGGGACGGGCACGCATGTTGGCCGTCTGGGCTCTGGGTGCCGTCTGTGGCGGGTGGCACCGCAGGGCCGACACGGGGACACTGAGGGTTGTAGTGGCCTAATTCATAGCAGAGGTTGAATACCCTTAAACACTCAGAGAAATAGGGATGGGGCCAGCTTTTAGGAGGACTGAGATTACACAGAAGAGCGGGTGAAGATTGTCGCCAGAGAAGTGGCACTCCTTAGTACCAGCCCACCACGATCCTGTCTATGTGCCAGTCTGGCACTAAGCACGTTACCTGAGTCACATAGTTTAATCATTATGTTCTCAGTTTGTGGGGAGGAGGTAAGTGCACCTTAGGAAAGTTCAGGAATGTGCCTGATTATCCCCAGTTGGGAAGCGCGGGGAACAGAGACTACCGCTGGGTCCTTCTGTACACAGTTCGACGATTCCACTGCATTTGACCCAGTATGTGTGTCCCACATTTCCCCGAGACTGTGCAGCTTGTGGAAATCAAGTGACACTCCCTGTGCATCCTGAAGCTTGGGAAGGTGAAGACACTTGGCAGAGGACGCGGGGCTCTTATTACAGAACTGGGACAAGATCTAGGTTTCTGACTCCCAGCCTGACGTTCTTCGGGCAACAATATACTGTCTGAGTATAGACCCACTCAGAGAGCAAACAAAGCTCAGGAAATGAGATCAACCTAGTCTACCTGTGATAAAACAGACCACAGATACCCCCCAGCTCTGTGACATCCCGGATACACGCTTACCCCACGATGAGAAGAGGCGAGGACCTGGGTGTGTGTGTCCTCTGCTTCTCCACCCACCAGTCTCACACAGCACGTGACACGTCCTGAGCTGGCAGCTGTCGAACTTGATACCGCCCGAGGGAATGCCACTACGCATCATGAATGAAGAGAACTACATATATCCACGTGAATAAACGTTACAATGTCATGTTGAGGACACAGTAAGTTTAAATAAATTAAAGATCAATGAATGCATACAACATGGCATAAAATACAAAGTTTAGAAAATGTAAAGCGATGCTCTATAGCTTCAAGAACGTATGCCTGCATAGTTTGAGTATAAGGAAATGCCTAGGGATGATAACCCTCAAATAGGAGGGAGTTGTTCCCCTGAGTGGAAGCTGGGAGGGGAATGGGAGCATACAGGGTCAGGAAGGGTATGATGACAATGCCTTGAATTCACGGCTGCAAATCCGAGGAGGAGTTTCATTCTTTCCGGGCAAAGTTATTCAGTTCGATAAGAGCCATTTTCGGTGCTGGAGTCAGCGGTGGTGGGGTGGGGGGTGGAAGGTCTTGGCCGTGCCCCAGCTATGTCTAGATAAACTGGAAATTTGCCCTGACAGTTCTTTTCCTCTATTGTGCAAGGCAGGGCCAAGTGATGTCATTGGGACATGCAGATGTCTCTGTCCTCTTCTTGGACTGATGCCAAGAAAAATGATCTTTGTGATCAAGTGATACTCCTTCCCCAACCCAGATCCAGCAGGCTACCTCTTCTATACCTGTGGCTACAGGCCAGACTCCTGGAAACTCAAGAAACCCTTTTATTTAGAGAAGTCATGTCCTGCTGCTCTCAGCTGCAAACGGGAGTGCTGGCTTGTCTCCAGGAGAGCAGAAATGCTGGTTTGCATCTAGCTCTGTTACCAGGGACACACACCAAGCAAATCAATTCATTCCTTTCTACCTTCTTTTATTCATTTGTGTGTTCATTCATTTAAGGGGTAAGTACTTACTGAGTATCTACTCAGGGACTGCAGAAACAGAGGAAAGATGTAGGTCCTACCCCACAGTAAGGACAGACAGCTAAGGACACCGACTAGGAAATAGCTGGAGTGCAACACTGTGCAACCATAGAGCTAAGAGAGGGGGAGGGGAGCCCGCAGGAGGATCACCTCACAGGACGCAGGAGGGCTTTTCGGGGAAGGTCTCAGAAAAAGGGCCACGTGAGATAAGTCTTAAAGGCTAAGTGGAATTAGCCAGATGGAGAATGGACAGCAGCAATGTTGGACAGACAGCAGGTGGAAAAGGCCAAAGGGCCGTGAGAGAACATGATGCATTCTGGGAACCGTCAGAGCCAGGTGTCTCAGCAGCAATGATGTGAGGAGTGCATTCTAATCGGCCGGCGCTTGTCCTCAATTCCCCAGAAAGTGTGCCCATGACAACAAAAGCTCCTGTATATGGAGTACCTAGTACATGCTGGGCATTGTACTTGGAGTTCATAGACACTCACATTTAATCTCTGTAAGACTCCATTGTGCAGAGGAGGAAGTGTTCTTGACAAGGCTTGACCCTGATTTGCCGGCCTTCTAATATCTGCCCTTGATACCATTCCCACGCAGGATTCTAAGACCCACTCTGCCTACTGCACAGCCATTGTGATGATCAAATGATACAAAGTAGGCGAAAACACTTGGAGAACTAGAGAATGCTTTCCATATAAAGTTTTGTTTTTATGAGACAAACCTTTAAGAAGAAAACTAGAACCTGAGAATTCCCACTGTATTTCCATCTGGTGTGAGGCCAGGGATGTGAGAGAGTAGAGGAAGGAGGGGGCAGCGTACATTACAGCACTCTTACTTTAATGTTCCCGGAGCAGGCAACAGGCCCGTGCAAGAGCAGCTTTAGAGGATCTATTCGTTGTAAGCTTATCTCAGGGAACTCAAGCTGGAGTGAATCCTTATTTGTGCATATTATGGAGCAGTAATGATGTGGTAGTCAAGAGCAGGGGTAGAAATCCCAGGAATTGGGAAGGGTGATTGGACATAGCACCTTCTAAAGTCATATTAATAAAATAAAGTTTTCAAATAAAACCCAAGGCTGGGAAGAATATATATACATATATATATATTCTTTTAGCATGATATGGTTCACAATTTATACTGTAAACAAGAAGACTGGCTTAATAATGTGTGGGGTCTACTGCAAAATAAAGTGCAGCGTCACTTGTTTAGAAATTAGTTGAATTTCACGACTGCAGCAGAACATTAGAGTTGCCTTTCTGAGCACGGGTCCTGTGCACCTGTGCAGGACCCAGCTGCAAGTGATGAATTGCCCATGTAGTCTAGTGAAGGGTGTTCATGGGGATTAAGCTTGCCGTAAAAATGATTTGTTTTAGGCCAGTGAAAAACAAAATGAAAAGGAAAGGGACAAAGTTTAAGTCAGTTTGGGAGACTGCATTTTCTTATTTCTCTCTTCTACTTTCAGGTCCCAAACTTTCCTTTCCCTCCACTGAGTTGATATGTTACCAGACTCTTTGTTAACCTGTTTCATGACACTTAGCTTTATTGGGTGTCTTCCTAATGGCTGAACTAGATTAGTGCACTGCAGGAAAAGCTAACCCCTTTGCCTGGTTCTCAGGGGAAGTTGAACAGCTATGTGTCCTGTGCTTGGCTTGCCAAGTGTCCATAACTGAATGTACCTTACCTATTTTCCAATTATTCCAAATACCTATTTTCTAGGGTCCCCCCTCCCCAGATGATTAGCTCTGTTTCTCAAATTTTTATATAATGTAAGCCTGATTTTGGAGTACTGTGCTTACCATGAGGGCAAGAAAGCTGTCCTCCCCACTAGGCTTCTTACCCGACCGAAAAAGAATTTCTTTTGTGGATGAATATGACCCTCCTGCCAACACAGTTAGCTGGTCAGCGTGGCATATTTATTAAGCATTGTTACATGTCAGTAGATGTGCTACATGTTATATATGAAATGATGAACGAAGTATGGAGTTTACACTCTATGGATGGAGACACATAAACAAATAGTCACATGAACGAACGTGTAATGAATATTGAACAAGGGTTGGTTTCTATTTTGGTTGCATGTTGAGGAAGCCCACTTTGTGGAGGAGACAATTTAGCTAAGACTTAAAGATGAAAATGAACTACTCAGGTAAAAAACTAGTATGGGGGTAGGGAGTGGTCCAGGCAACGTGTGATAATCCCAAGGCAAGAATTTCTTTTGCGGATTTGAGGGTCTGAAAGAAAGTTAGAATGGCCAAAGCATTGCGACTTAGGGCTTGACGTTCAAGAGGAGACAGGTCCAGAGTGTATGGGTAGGAACAACTGGATGAATGGGTGCTGAGTAATCAAGAGTGGACTGTGCTGGCATGAAACTATCTTTTCTTTGCTTCAAAGCCGCCCATCCACACTCACACTGTTTTCGCAAAGTGTTATGTAAAATCATTTCTTAAGCTGTATTTTTATTCATTTTTCTTTGGCTTATGATTTTAGAAGCTTTGCTATTTATTGATTGTCAATATAATTTCATGCTGTAAATAATATTAATAAAAGTTTACAATCTTTCTTTGAATTAACTCTATTGAGCCAAATTTAGAAAAATGAAATTCTTTTTTGGCTGGATGCAGTTATTTAGCAGAAATTCATTATATTTGCTTTATGAGTGTTTACAATTTTTTTTAAGGAAAAGAGGAGCTTAATTTTGAGAAAGGTAAACTAAGCTTAACTCTCTGTTTTTTTGCTTTTTTCCGGAAAAGATTGGTTAAAAAGTCTCTTTTGTTTTGTTTTAAACAAGGAAAACAAATTTCCACTTGAATATAGCGCATACCACATATATAATTATTGTTTAACCTTTTGCATCCTGAAAATCATTTAAAGGGTTCCTCTAGATTGAAAAGATTGAGCAAATCTACGCTGGGGGAGCAGTTATCATCTTAGAAATCCCCCTTTCAGAATGTCAGAAAGGCTACACTTCGTAGGCATTTATAACAAAAAAAATTAGCTCTCTTTAAACGCTGATCAACATCAGGCTCTTTCTCTAATTAACATAATGAATGTTAAGAATGCATTTTTATTCGTGAAATTAGAGGCTCAACACTTAAAACAATTGTTGGAAATGGGATGTCAGTGGTGAAATTGGTGATATTCAAGATATATGGGTGGCCTAAAATGTTTTGGAGACATTACTAATACTTACAGGAGCGAAACATATCCCTAAATGAACCTGTGTCTAGACGTTGGTCAATGGTTTTCTGGTTGTCTGATGACAAACATAAGGGTAACAGAATCTTGTTTCTGCAATGTTGTGTCTGCTTCAAGTTAGTTTCATGCAAGAAGCAGATAGATCTCTGAAAGGTCAGAGAGCTGAACTTAGAACCTTTCCCACCTGCTTGCTAATAATTGATGGCATACAAAATGTCTATATAAGTGACAGTATTTGATTTGTGACCTGATTTCGTTATAACCAAGTGGTGGGTTTGTGAGGATGTAGCCAAGTCTTACCCTCTTCAAATCTCTCATACTACTGTTATCTAAAATAACTGAGAAGTTTGCATGGTCAAGTGTAAGTGGACATGATCCAGACCTGCAATAGCTAGGTTCACCAATGGATGGCATTTTGCAAGGTAAGTGGGACCTAGAAAGAAAGGCCGAGAGATTTGAAGTGTTAGCAACGTGCGTGATTGTGCTGTTGATCTGTAGAATATAAAATGAATAAGGGAGGTTGTGAAGTCAAGAGGGTGCTTACATGCTAAGGAAATATAATGGAATCAAAAATTGATAAGGGGAAAGAATTGTTGCCATGTTCTTAATGCTTTTCTCCTTTATCTATGAATAAATAAATAAATAAATAAATAAATAAATAAATAAATAAATAAGAGAAAGGGGAAAAAAAGGGTTTCAGTGGTGTGATCCCAAATTAAACTTCAAGGACCTCCTAAATAAAGAGACTGGACCCTTGACGTACTACTTTATTGTTCATTGTGGCAACTTGCTTCTTAATTCTGCAAATATGGATTCTTTGAAGAGAAATTATAATCTAAAGCCAACTTTTTTCTTTATTGCTCCTTTTCATCTATGCAGAGATAGGAAGCACTAAACAAATGCAAAGATATCTAGCAGCACTTTTTTTTTTTTTTTTTTTTACAAAATAAAATTTGGACTGGATATTTGCTGCAAAAATCTCTCATAGAAAATTTTCTATGGAAATGAAATTTGGGTTAACCACTGTTTTCTTTTACATTGAAAATGGAAATTCAAACAGCTTATTGTCCACTTTAGTGTGACTTTATTATTCCAATCCGTTCATTAACATAATTTTGCTGTATCTCCCTCAAGGAAGTAAATTTGCAATAACCTTGTTGCTCATGTCAAGGATTTTGTGAAAGACCTATTGATTATCCTTAGAAAATATCAAACAACCATTTATACCCCAAGACTATTCCACCCCCTTGCCTGGACATCCTGGCATTGCTGTAATCACCAGTCCTGGTCTTGGTCCTTACCCGCTCCTAATCAAGTCCCACACTGAAAGACGTACCTTAAATTAGATTTCAAAATCTCAGAAATATTCCGAGTTCCTCTTCTGAAATGTTACTGAGACTGCAGTAAGAACAAATTATAAATGTATTTACATTAATTTTTCACATTAGATTATTATTTTTCTCTTTGTAAAACCATACGCTAACTTTTACTGACCATTCGTAAGCATGTGGCTGAGTACTTTATAAGCACTGAGTTTTCAAAACAGCATTCTGTGATAGGTACTATTAATATTATTATAGCTACTATTATTATATTTTACAGAATGGGAAAATGAGGTTTAATAGGATCAAATATTTTTCTAACTAGGAAGAAGGACCAGGATGTGAACCAGGGCTATGGTGATTTATTTTCAGAGTCCACCATTTAAACCACTATGACACTCTTAGAATCCTTTTAGACATGAATGGTTGTCAACCATGTGAGGTATATTTGCAGTCTTTTCATCTTATTGCTTTTCTTTTTTTTTTTTTTTTTATCCTCACCCGAGGACATTTTTTCATTTTTTGTTCAGATAGAGTGGGAAGGAGAGAGAGGAAGAGAGAGAGAGAGAGAGAGGGAAACATCGATGTGAAAGGGACACATCGAGCGGCCGCCACCCGCACGACCAACCAGGGCCGGGGACAAACTGCAACCGAGGTACATGCCCCCAGCAGGAACTGAACCCGGGTCTCTCTGGACCGCAGGCCGACGCTCTAACCGCTGAGCCAAACCGGCCAAGGCATCTTATTCCTTTTCTAATGTATACCAAGAGAAGACCTAATATAATGTGTAGTATCCTGACCCAGCCCAAATATCTCGCTGCTCTAAAGCTAAAAACAGATCCAACGTAGTTTCAGAAATTTAATTCCCAAGAGTTAAAAATCATCCGTTCTTATTTTGGAGCCTGCAATGACTGTGATAAAAAGAGAAATACTGACATTTAAAGTACTCCAGTCTATCAATAAGAGATGAGCATGCTTTTATTTAATGCAATTTACAAAGAGATTTGTACACCTCATTTCAATTGTTCCACCAAGGTCTTGACTCATTGCTGTAGGTTGTATAATAAGTCACATTAATCTAGCAAATGATGGTAAAATGTTTAGTAATGATGTCTTACTGGGGCATTTCTAGGGAACCTTTGTTGTTTTATTAGGAGATAATGAGAGTGTTGGGAGCTCGGGGTATAAAAGGCACTTGCATGTCAACACGCTTGTGCCAACTTCAATACGATGTTTTCTAAGCCAACTACTCAAATAAATTGACATCTTTATGGTACATGAATTTAAAAGGGGTCATTATTTACTAACTAATTTTATTTTAACATATGCTTAAGTGCGACAAATTCTTGCTGGGGGTAATAAAAAGTGCCCAGTGAACAAAGGCATTGAGTACAAAGGATGATATCTTGGGTCACTCCTAGACCTCCACTTACCCACCATCTTTCCCTGTGGAGCAGTAGGTTTGGAAATTTCCCTCTTATATATGAAACAACAAAACATTAAATTGCAAAACATTTCTGTGTTTATCATTTCTAGTCTGCTTGTGTTTATATTGTTTGTTTTTTAAAAGATCATATTAAAATTTACATTTAAACTTGAATGCTTTTAATGGCAAGTAATAGAAAAGCAAACCAAAACTATCTTAAACAAAAAGGGAGATTTATTGGCTCAGGGCAGAGTAGGCTTAACTGTTTGATCAGAGGTCTGGGTCTAACCCCAAATGTTTCTCTCCACTTTGCCTTACTGTGTATATCAGTTATTCCTCAGCTGCTTTCTCTTACTGTAAGGGGATGACTAACTCTTATAGCTCAGCCACATGACTCCTGAAAAGAGAGTGGGTGACTTCTCAGTGTCATCTAACATAAATAATGAGTTTCTCACAAATTGGCACACACCTGTGAATCTATGTGGCTATGGGAATTATATGTGTCCACTGGCTATGAGCTGGGGCACCTGAACCAAGAAGGAAGGGACTACCCTGATTGACTCAGACCCATCAGCCTCCCCATCACCTCCTGCCTGCACAAGCTGAGAATAGCACCAGACATATTCAAACTGTATGGATGCTACACACACAGAGGGTGGTGTGGATGTTGTGGAGACAACTTCAAGGTCTACAACAGTGTATACAAGTAACCTAATTACCATGTTGGCAGAAGGCATATACAATAGTTGTGTTGGGTCATTGAGTTCCAGGGCTGCTAGTTCAGTCTTACCATTAACAAGGACCCTTGTCTTGATCAAACTCAGGATCCTCTGAGCCCATTTCCTGAGTAGACCTCAACCTTGGCCAATAAGGACTGAAGACCCTCAGCACAAAGAATTTCATCCAAACCCCCACACTATGAGACTTAAAGGAAACATTAGCATAGTTTCTAACAGTTCAAGATTCCTAGGATGACCATAGCCCACCTTAAATTCTGGGAAAGCTCAAGGCTGCCAAAAGAATTTACTGTTTTCTCTAATTGACACCTGAAGATAGGACCCTTGTCCTCCAGTCTGTGTGGGAGGATAGGAGGCTAACTTGAATGAGTGCCAGTTAACAAACCCAGATGACCTATGCAAATTGACCAACCCTTTTCCCTCTTTTTGTACATTTCTACTCCCCTGACTGCTTCAGCCACCACTTGTTCCCCCTCCTTACTCCTGCATTCTCCCTGTCAAATGTCCAGTCAGCTCTGCACAGATGGAAGATAATGTTGGCTTGTGCTGGATTCTCTTCCCCATTGCAATAAAATCTGTTTTCATTGCCTTTAACTAGGCATTGTTTATCTTGGATGTATTGTTCTTTAAGAATGATTTCCAAACCCTATTTTTTCCCTGTCTATCCTTTATTGTAATTTCTCTGGGTTTATCTAACACAGATTTTTATAGTAATACTTATTACTTTGTACTTCAAAGAACTGCTGAAGCCTATAATGTATTAATACCTTAACAAAGTAACTGGCTGCAGATCAGAGGTATAATTTGAATTACATGTTTTATAAGTGATGACACATGGTTGTGAATAAATACACAATATAAGTATAATGCAGCTAGTTTTATAATTTAAAAATGATTCATAAGGCTTTCACATCCTTCATCTCTGATTTATGGGTTTATTTTTAGAAGACTAAATCCCATTGAAATAAGTCTCCTGAGGTTTTCCTGGAGATGGAAGAGTGTCTCCTTTGCTGGAGAAGCAGGGAGGTGAAATTGTTTTTCTTCTAATGACCTTGGGAAGTTGTAAAGTTCAAGATATTAAGAAATCCCTAGGCAGATAATTTATAAAATGCTTACATCAATTAAGTAATTTATTTATTCTGTCAATGCTCCTTAAAATGTCACCAAAAATGCACAATTAGTTAAACAAGTTGAACTTATTTCTTTTCTAAAAAATTGCATTTATAGAGGTGACATTGATTCTCAAAACCATATAGGTTTCAAGTGTACAACTTAACAAAACATCTGCACACTGCATTGTGTGCCTATAACCCAAAGCAAAGCCTCTTTTCCTCCCCATTTATTCCCCCTTTACTCACCTCTACCTACCCTCACACCCCCTTTCCCTCTCACTATCACCACACTGTTGTCTGTGTCTATGTTTCATATACATGGTTTTATGCATAATCCCTTCACCTTTTTTCATTCAGCCCCCCAAACCTCCTCCCCTCTGACAGCTGTCAGTTTGTTCCATGTATCCATGCCTCTGTTTCTATTTTGTTCATTAGATTCCGTATATAAGTGAGATCTTATGATATTTGTCATTCTATCACTGGCTTATTTCGCTTAGCATAATAATCTCCAGATCCATCCATGATGTTGAAAAAGGTATGATTTTTTTTTATAGCAGAATAGTATTCCATGTGTAAACATCCCATAACTTTTTTACCTACTCATCTACTGATGGGCACTTTGGCTGTTTCCAGACCTTGATTATTGTAAGTAACACTGCAATGAACATAGTGGTGCATATATTCTTTCAAATTACTGTTTTGAGTTTCTTTGGATATATTCCCAGAAGTGGCATCTCTGGGTCAAAAGGCAGTTCCACTTTTAGTTTTTTTTTTTTTTTAGGAAACTTTATACTGTTTTCCATAATGGCTGCACCAGTCTGCATTCCCACCAGCAGTGTACTGGGGTTCCCTTTTCTCCACATCCTCATCAGCACTTGTTTGTTTATTTATTGATGATAACCATTCTGATAGGCATGAGGTAATATCTCATTGTGATTTTAATTTGCATCTCTCTGATGATTAATGATGTTGAGCATTGTTTTTATATGTCTATTGGCCATTTGTATGTCCTCTTTAGAGAAGTATCTATTCAGGTCCTTTGCCATTTTTTAAATTGGGTTGTTTGTCTTCTTGGTGTTGAGTAATATAAGTTCTTTGTATTTATTGAAAATTAACTCCTTATCAGATGTGCCATTGGTGAATATGTTCAGTGGGTTCCCTTTTCATTTTGTTGATGGTTTCTTTTGCTGTGCAAAAGCTTTTTACTTTCAATAGATGCACAGAAAGCATTTGATGAAAACCCAGCACCCATTTATGATAAAAACTCTCAGCAAAATGGGGATAGAGGGATCATACCTTAACATAATAAAGGCCATATATGACAAATCCACAGCCAACATCATACTCAATGGGAAAAGCTACAAGCATTTTCCTTAAGATCAGGAACAAGACAGGGATATTTGGTTTCACCACTCTTATTCAAACAAAATAGAAACAGAAGTGTAGATACATACAACAGACTGATAGCTGTCACAGGGGAGAGGGGTTGGGGAGTGGGGGTGGGTGAAAAAGATAAAGGGATTAAGCAAAGAAAAAAATATATAGGACACATAGACATAGTATTGTGATAGCCAGAGGGAAAGGGGGTGAGGGGAGGTGGAAGTGGGCAAAGGTGGGGGGATAAATGGCTATAAAAAGAGACTTTACTTTGGGCTATGAGCGCATGATGCAGTATGCAGATGACGTTTTATTGAGTTGTACACTTGAAACCTATATGGTTTTATTAACTAATCTCACCCCAATAAATTCAATATAAAAGATGTAGTACTGAAAGTACTAGCCATAGCAATCAGACAAGAAGAAATAAAAGGCATCCAAATTGGAAAGGAGGATGTAAAACTGTCATTATTCACAGATGACATGATATTATATATAGAAAACCCTAAAGAGTCCACCAAAAAAAATACTAGATCTAATAAGTGAATTTGGCAAAGTATCAGGATACAAAATTAATATTCAGAGATCAGTGGCATTTTTATACACCAACAATGAACTATCAGAAAGAGAAATTAAGAAAACAATCCCATTTATTATTGCAATAAAAAAATAAATAAAATACCTAGGAATAAATGTAAAAGGAGGTAAAAGACTTGTACTCAGAAAATTATAAGACATTCAAGAAAGGAATTGAGGAAGGTACAAATAAATGGAAGCATATATCATGTTCATGGACAGGAAAAATTAACATCATTAAAATGTTCATACTACCCAAACCAGTATACAGATTCAACACAATTCCTATTAAAATACCAATGGCATATCTCACAGATCTGGAACACATATTCCAAAAATTTATACGAAACCACAAAAGACCCTGAATAGCAACAGCAATCTTGAGAAAGAACAAAGTTGGAGGTATTACACTACCTGATATCAAACTATACTACAAGGCCATAGTAATCAAAACAGCATGGTTTTGGCACAGGAACAGGCATATAGATCAATGGAACAGAATAGAGAGCACACAAATAAACCCTCTTCTTTATGGTAAATTAATATTTGACAAAAGAGGCAAGAACATACAGTGGAGTAAAGACAATAAATGGTGTTGGGAAAATTGGACAGATACATGCAAAAAAATAAACTAGACCACCAACTTACACCATACACAAGAATAAATTCAAAATGGATTGAAGACTTAAATGTAAGTCATTAAACCATAAAAATCCTAGAAGAAAACATAGAGAGTAAAATTTTAGAAATTTCTCATAGCATTATTTTTTTGCCAATATATTTCCTTGGACAAGGGGAACAAAGAAAATAAAAATGAACAAATAGGTGAACTTATTTCTTATTGCATTGAATGAGAACATGTGCCCTGGATGGGGGATAATACCTAGTAAGAGGGTATTGAAAGGAATCAATTATAGAATTAGAGTGAGTTGGAGGAGAGTCTAAGGAAGTAGAGGTTTTCTCTAGATTGAATAATGTTTCTGATTGAGTATCTCAATAAATCCTACACACAAGGAGGGAGACTAAAATGAGAATAAAGCTGTAATTGGTAAAGAAGTAGCAGTCACTTATTTTGACCAACAGAGGAGGATGTTCGGTATTTGTGGGTGGCATAGTGACTTGTTTTTGTTTGTGCTTAAACAAGATTACGGAGTTGCTTCGTCTCATTTCATTGTGGCCTCAGAGTAACCTTGTTTGAGGTTAGTATTCTGTGAGATCATTTAAGTCTATTACCTGTGAGTGCCAGGCCAGCTTCTGAATATCAGGGGCTACTCCTTTTTCAATTCATTCAACATGGTTAATGCTCATTGTGTGCTGGGATATTATCAAAATTAAAAATGGTTCCTGTCTTTAAGGAATTTACAATTTAGTGGCAAAACAGATAAAAAATAGACAATTGGCACTTATTCAGTCAGCAAATATGGACTGTGTGCCTGCTTTGTGTCAGGCTCTGTTTTGGACACGGGATAGATTAGTGAAGAAACAGTGGAGATCCCTGTCCTGGTGGAGCCCTCATTCTAGCAGAAAGAAACAATGAATAATAAACAAAATAAAGAAGTATATTATCAAATTTTTTCAAAGGTAATTATGGAAAATAGAAAAAGTAGACAGAGAATGAGAACTCTGAGAGGGAGCGGTGGACTGTAGTATTAAATTGAGTGAGATGGAGAATATGGAACTGTTAGATGAGGGAAATATATGACCATTCAGGCATAATTTGGGGATATTTTACTCACTTTTCCTGGACAATATACGGACCAGGGAAAAATAAGATCTGAGTTATTTTTTTAATTTTATGCTAGAATACAAGTTGGGTATGTTGAATCAATACAGCTTTACAAGAAATATGACCCATACTCTTTTAAAAAAATGTCTTTATTGATTTTTAGAGAGAGGAAGGGAGAGCAAGAGATAGATAGAAACATAAATGAGAGAGAAACATTGCTCAGCTGCCTCCTGCACGCCCCCTACTGGGGATTGAGCTCACAACTCAGGCATGTGCCCTGACCAGGAATCGAACCAGCGACCTCTCAGTGCATGGGTTGATGCTCACCACTGAACCATACCGGCCAGGAATTACCTATATTCTTTATGGCATTGGAAAATAATTTTGAGAATGTTTTCTTATTTATGTAATTACTACAATATTTTGAAATTATAAAATTTCAAATAAAAGGAGGAAGAAGCTCAGTTGGTCCTTATTTGTTTGTTTGTTTTTTTTTTTTACTATAACTTCTGTTGACCATTTTTTTTTTCAGTTATGGATGTTGGACTATGAAATGAATGTGACTACTTCCACCATTACCCAAACTCATTTTGTCCTCTTTCAGCTTCAATGCCCTGGGCTCATTCCCTTCTCTGAGGTTCTCATTTCTACCAGTTTCTTAAAATAGTATAGTGCTGTGTTTCCTTTCCATTAATCTACTGTCTGTCTGTCAAGACTTTTTCTCCCATCAGGGTTTCTCTGGGGTGAGGAATGAGCCAATTTTATATATGCCTTAAAAGTATAGTGGGTTATGGAAGAGAAGTCTGGGGAGCTAGATTCTCAATCAAAATGTGTAGCAAAGAGAGAGGTAACTGGAGAGACCATCTTCCTCAAGTCAAGAAGAGAGGCTGTTGTACTTGTTCATTGACATGTTATCAACTCTGTTCTTTCTTTTCTTCCATTTCAGTTGTTAAGGAGCTTTCTTGGGGATAACAAGTACTTGCTTTCCCCTCCTGCTGATTGGTACCTCTTATGTCTTTGAGATACTGTATATTTTTCATATTTTATCACAAAAAGATCTAGTCCTGGAGAAATGGTGACTGGATGAAGTCTATCTTCTGTCTTCCTAACTTCAATGCTTTTTCTTGAAGAGACAGAGAATCTAAGCATAGGAAGGGGCCTTAAAGGTCTTCTGGTATACCTTATACTCAAGGCCCAAAATAATCATGGAATTCCATGTTGAAATGGCCACAATAAAGGGAAATTAATGTCTACATCTCCTATTCCATCTTGCCACAACTTTGATTGTGTGTGTGTGTATGTAGCTTTTATCCATTAATTATAACTCTAGCACTTGAAGTCATGAAGAAAAATTCATAGTCAACAGCCTTTAATATAATTGAAGACTCTTCTGATGTGTTTCCTTATTTCTGTACCTTCAATTTTCTTTCCTCCCCAAAGCATAATTAGTTATTGCTTTTATCTTACAGTATTATACTCCAGTGCTTCACCAACTTGAGGAAAAGCAGATCCCATAAAAGAAAACATAATGCATTATATATTGTTGGCCTAAATTGGTTGATATTATTTAAGCCTATATAAATATAAATGGGATATAAAGTCCTCATATTTATGGTTCTTAAATATGTCACTTAGATTTAACAACAAGTAAAAGTGTAAAACTGATAAAACTGGCAGCATTAATATAATGAGACATAGTAAACTTGTTTTTTTAAACCAAATTGTTTTCAATGTGAAGATAATACTGTTATGATGCAAATTCTTTTAATTTCAGCATGCATATATACCTTGCTGCCTTGTGATACCCAGTTCTCCTACCACTTCTTCTGTATATACAATGAGCAATACAAAAGAAAGAAAGAAAGAAAGAAAGAAAGAAAGAAAGAAAGAAAGAAAGATCTCTCATAATTTTGTAAGAATTTCACAAAATTATGTATGTTAAGAATAATCCTTGGTGCAGAATAAACAGTAAAAAATGGCAGCTATTACTGTAATTGTTATTGCTGGTTCTAAGTATAAACTGGTATGCAGTAGACACTTACAGATTTGAGTGAAACATAATAAAACCTGGCTGATAAACGTCTTCCAAGTTTAAGGCTAGATTCCATTCCCCAACATAGCTTTTGAAATTTGCCCAGAAATTTCTGGTCATAGCTCTTGCCACTTGCTTACTAGAAACTGAGTCATTTTGGGCAAGCAGGGAGAGTCATAACAACATATAAAAGGTAGTCCTTGCTGCACTCTGCTCAGCCAGTCATGCTACCTCTGTCAAAGAGCTGAAATGTGATGTTCAGAATCAAGAAAACACTATTGACCTGTCTTCATGACCTTGTCTGCCCCTGAGATGGATTAAGTTGAGATTTTCTTTGTCTTTGGAAGTATTAAGTGGCAACTCCTATGAAGGTTTAATGAACTGCTCACAGACTCTGGGTGTAGTGAAGTTCCACAGATACTTCTTTCCATCTATACTACCTCAAAGAGTTGATTTATAACTTCACTTTGGGTCCTGGAAAGATATTACTTCCTACTGTCATTCACCAAAACTTGACTTTAAGCACAGTATAAGTCAAAGAACACAATGAAATGGACAAAGATGTTGTTACTTTTATTTTATTTATTTAAAAAATTTTTTTCTTTATTGATTTTAGAGAGAGAAGAAGGGAGAGGGAGAGATAGAAATATCGATGACAGAGAACATCAATTGGCTGCCTCCTGCATGCCCCCCACTAAGGATTTGGCCCACAACCTGGGCATGTGCCCTGACCGGGAATCAAACCGGTGACCTCTTGGTGCGTGGGTCGATGCTCAACCACTGAGCCACACCGACCGGGTGATGTTGTTACTTTTAAAGATCTTATGACAATAGAGGTCATCTCTTCGGATTCATTTGTCTTTTTGAATTATGACACTTTGAGTCATAAAGTAATAGCAAACCTTATGTTTAGAGTCTTACTATGGGGAATTGGGATGTTATGACTGAACACATCCCTGAGCTGGGTCCTTGTGCCCAGAAGTACCCGTGGAGACATCATATTAGACAGGACCTGACGAATGCAAAAACACTCAAAGTTGTATTATCAACTCAGTTTAAGCTGCTAGTTTTCTTTCTTATTCAGAAGATGTGTATAGAGACACACTGAAGAAAACACACACACATCACATGGCTTTCCGATGTGTAGCTGAAATGAAAGTAAAAACCTTGGTTGTTTTGAATCAAGTTCTCTCAGTAATTTCCAGTAATTGTTTTTTTTTTTCTTTTTTCTTTTCAGTCTCCTTCAAGTCAAGAGAACTGGGGAAGATGTGTTTAGCCCTGGCCCACACTTTTAGAAGTTATGTTACTAGACTTTTAAATTCAGGAATATTTCAATTTGCAATTTCCAAACTAGGGAATGTGGACTACATGAAGACTTTGCAGCTGGTGTATGGAACAGGTAGTTGTTAAATAATTCATTGCCAGATTCTTGACTTCCATGTATCCTTTTTCCTAAAAATGATCTGTCTGAGAATGTAGTTGGGGCAACATTTTATGCTGTTTTCCTTGGCCTTTCCCCCTTCACAGTTTCCCTTCTCTTTATCAAAGAAAGGCAGCCTCTCACCCATCTGGAATGTGTGCCCCGGGATCCAAAATCTTCCATGCCAAGCAAATGGCCAAGTAAAAATATTGGTGTTTGGAGTCACCAATAAACCCATGGGAGTGGTCCCCGTGGGTGAAGTATGGCATTAGAATGACGGTATTTTGACCTGGAGGATATTCTGAACCCAGGTATATCATAGAAAATGGGATTGCCACAGTGATGCTGCTTTTTAAAAATTATTACTTCATCTTTTCCACTCCCTGAGTATTGTCAAATAATTCGTTACTTCTGGGGGAAAATCCAGAAAGAATGAAGTAGGGAATCCATAAGTCTGAAGTAGAGAGCAGCCATAAAAATACTTCAGGTAGCAGCATTTTTGTTCATTCAAGGGGAAAACCCTTGGCGGAGCTCCACGCCTCCTTTATCTGTCCATTCATCCATCTATCTTAAAATATTAGAACTCCCCACCTCTGCATATCCACCATTCTCAGTAAGCAGTAGATGCTGGTAAAGAATGCCACTCATCCCTGTCTCACTCTGAGTCCCAGTTGCATATTTTGCATGACTTCAAGGAAGAGGAAGAAAATGGTTCTATTATTCCCTCAAAGCCACCTCTTTAAGGAAAATATACTTGTTTTCTATGCTGAATAACAAATTACTACACACTTAGTAGCTTTAAACAACAGAAATTTATTATCTCACAGTGTCCATGGTGGGGAGTGTGGTACAGCCTAACTGGGTTCCCTGCTGCAGGCCATAGGCTGAAATGAAGGTGTTGGCAGGGGCTACTCCCACCTGAGGTTCAGAGTCCTCTTCCCAGCTCACTGGTTGTTGGGAAACTGCCTTTCCTTACAGTTATATGTCTGAGGCTCCATCTTCCTGCTGGCTGTTACCCAGAACCACTCACAGGTCCCAGAGGCCATCCACAGGTCCTTGTGTGGCCCCTGCAGGTAGTTCCAAACATGGTCATTTGTTTTCTTCCTTCTAGGCTAGTAGATCCTGCTGTTTCCTTTCTCTGTGAGGACCTGCCTGATTAGATGAGACCCAGCCAAGATGATCTCTCTTTGGTTGAACTCAAAGTCAAATGATTTGCAACACAATCATGAGAGTGTATCTGCTCATAGTCACTGTTCAAGCCCAAGTTAAGGAGAGGGGATCATATAAAGCTTGTCCATCAGAAATCTTGGGGATGGTGTCCAAATTCTGCTACCCGACTCCACTCTTCGGCTTTCAATCATTTATGTCCCTTTCAAGTACAAAAATATATCCACCCTCCAAAGTTTCCCAAGACTCTCATCCCACTATAGTATCAATTCAAAGTCCACAGTCTCACGTGAATTTCACCAGCTAAAATCCAAAATTGAAATCAGTGTGGGGGAGAATGAGGCTGCTGGATGCAATCCATTGAGCACAGCTGCTGGGGCACAATGTCTCTGCATTTGTGGTTATGTGACACTAAAGAAACTAGATGTATATAGTTTGCTCCCAACATACAATGGTGGGACAGGCATGGAATAACAGTTGCAGATATTGTGGTTCAAAAAAATAGGAGAAGATTTAGGGTTAGAGAAAAAAGGAAAAAAAAAAAAAAAAGGGAAAAGGGAAGGAAAAAAACCTACCTACCTGTTAAAGGCAGTTCCCAAATCCAGTTGAGGAGATGGGAATAGCCTGATTAGATTTCAAAGACTGGGAATAATTCTCTCTGGCTCATGGATCCTCCTCCTGGGCTCTTGGTTCCATCAGCCTTTTTTTTTCCCCATGAAAGGGAGCTCATATTTGCAGTTTAGTAGTTTCACCAGCTTGCTTCCTGCTAGAGAATTTTGGGAGTCCCACAGTCTGTTTTTTATTCCCTATTATCTTTGTCCCTTTAGCCCAGGCTGACTCTGCTGAAACAATTTTCTTAAGAAGTCTGTGGATCTTTAGGGAGTTTCACTGCTTTCACTCCATTTGATAAAAGCCACACCTCTAAATGTTTTCAAGATAACCATTTCCCTGTCTTAGGCACTGGTGAGGTGGCTGAAAGAGAACCTCCCACGCTTCCCAGAGGCCCTCTGCTTTGATTGCAGCACACTCGTCTCCTGAGAGGGCCCTCTGTGTGATTGAAGACGCTAACTTCTCACCTTTCTGAGGTTCATTCATTCATCAGTTGGTTGGGTTGTCTGCAGTTTGGGGCTATTACAAGTAATGCTTCTGTAAACACTTGTTTACCCATGTGTGGGCGTCTGTTTTCATTTCTCTTGAGTACCTACTTAGAGTGGAATTGCTGGGAAACAGAGAAAACAAAAACAAAAACAAAAAAACAAAAAACATGACAAGAAACTGCTAAACTTTTTCCAAAGCAGGTGTACTATTTTATACTCCTACCAAGCAGTACATGCAATTTCTGATTGCTCGGTATTTTGAAATTGAGCCATTTTAGTGGGTGTGTAGTAATAGCTCTTTGTGATACATATTCCTCTGAGGATTGTCCATTTAAGTTGCTTTGCCCGTGTTTTTAATAGTTGGTCTTTTTATTATTGAATTGGGGGGATTTCTGAAAGTATGTGCTGGATACAGGCTGTTTTCCCCAGATATAGGTATTACAAATAGTTTCTCCCAGTCTGTGGCTTGCCCCTTCATTTTCTTAACAATGTCTTTTTTGATGAGAAGTTTTTATTTTGATGAAATATACTTAATCAATATTTTCTTTCATAGTTAGCAATTTCTGGATTCTATTTGATAAATAGGTCATGATAAATAGGTCTATGATTCTTCTAGAATTTTTATAGTTTTAATTTACAGTTAGGTTTCTAATCCACCTTGGATTAATTTTTGCGTGCAGTGTGAAGTAGACATCAAAGTACATTTTACTCCATATGGATATCCATCCAATTATTCCATCACCGTCCGTCAAAAGACTTTCTGTTCCATTGGTCTCAAGGCTATCGGGGTAGTGTCCTCACTTAGGAGTTCCTGTGGCGCTCACCTGGGCACACATCGGTCAGAGGGATCTCCACAGACTTTCCCTCCACTGGGCCACTATTTACGTCTGGGCCAGCTCTTGTGGTTTTTATTATGATCAAAGGACACATTTCAGCCAGAAATCATTTGGGTACTTTGATGAACAAGATTTACCATTCACAGCTGCTGGAGGTGATAGGGCATGTGTGAGAGATCACACAGCAAGGTCTTGGGGTGGGGAGAGAGGAAGAGAGAGAGAGAGAAAACGGACCTGGGGCTCTGCCTTCATGCCTTCATTAGGGTCCAATGGTGGGGTGTCTAGGGTTTGGCGATTGTTCTTTATTGGCTAATTTAAAGCGTAAATAAGAGTGGGAATGAGGGTGAAGGAAGGGACACTAGTATAAGCAGAAATGTTTTTAAAATTTTTATTTCTGATGGTAAAAAGAAACAACTATTTCATGTTTACTGACTGTGTCCTATAACCTTGATCAACTCACTTATTAGTTCTAGTAGCTGCCTTGAAGATTGCTTAAGATTTATTTTTTTTAATTGATTTATTTTTTAGAGTAGTTTTAGGTTCACAACAAAATTGAGCAGAAGGTAAAGAGATTTTCCTAACCATGCCCCAACACACACAGCCTCCTCCGTTATCAATATTCACCCCTAAACAGAGTGGTGCATTTGTTTCATTTGATGAACCTACATTGACATATCATTATCACCCGAAGTTGACAGTTGACATTGTGTTTCATGCTTGGTGTTGTGCATTCTGTGGGTCTGGACATATGTGTAATGACATGCATCCATCATTATAGTATCATCCAGAGTATTTTCACTGCCCTAAAAATCCTCTGTGCTCCACATATTCACATTTCCCTCTCTCCAACCCCTGACGACTGCTGCTCTTTCTATTGTCTCCATTGTTTTGCCTTTTCCAGAATGTTATATAGTTGGAACTATACACTAGGAGGCCTTTGCAGATTGGCTTCTTTCATTTAGTACTATGCATTTAGGGTCCCTTCATGTCTTTTCATGGCTCCATAGATGATTTCTTTCTAGCACTGAATAATATGTCATTGTCTAGATGGACCACAGTTTATCCATTCATCAACTGAAGGACATCTTGGTTACTTCCAAGTTTTGGCAACTGAGAATGGAGCTGCTATAGACATTTGTGGACAGATTTTTGCATGTACATTCATTGTCAGTTCGGAAATACCAGGGAGTGAAATTGCTGGATTGTATGGTAAGAGTATGTTTAGTTTGGTAAGAAACTGCCAAAATGGCTTCCAGAATGCCCTCCCATTTTACACTCCCCTCAGCAATGGGTGGAAGCTCCCGTCCCTCCACATCCTGAGCATTTGATATGACCAGTGTCCTGGATCTTGGCCATTCTAACAAACCTGTAGAGGCATCTCGTTGTTTCACTTTCTATTTGCCTGGTGATATATGATGTGGAACATTGTTTCATATGCTTATTTGCTATCTATTATCTTCTCCCTTCCCAGCTTTATTGTAATATATACCTCCATATAACATTCTGTAAGTTTAAGGTGTACAATGTGATGATTTTTGAGATTTATTCCCTTAGCGACTTTTAAGTATATAATACCCGGTTGTTAACTATAGTCACCATGCTGTACTTCCGTTTGGAATCGAAAGTTTGTGCCCTTTGACCACCTTCACCTACTCCCCCCACCCCTTGCCCTTGGCAAACACCATTCTACTTTCTGTTTCTGTGAGTTCATTTTCTTTTAAGATTCTACACATAAGTGAGATCATACAGTATTTGTCTTTCACTGTCTGACTTAGTTCACTTAGCATAACCCCACAAGGGTCATCCATGCTGTTGTGAGTGGCGGGATTTCTTTCTTTTTTATAGCTGAATACTATTCCATTGTACATACAGATATTCCTCAATTTATGACGGGCAAAGTCCCGATAAGCCCATCGTAAGTTGAAAATATTGTTAAATTGAAAATGCATTGAATATATCTAACCTACCAAACGTCATAGCTTAGTCTAGCCTACCTTAAGTGCACTCAAAACAGTTATATTAGCCTCCAGTAGGGCAAAATTATCTAACACAATGAACACACTATAGACTATTAGCTGTTTAGCACTGTGACTGGGAGATGCAGCCACTGCCCAGCAGCATGAGAGAGTATCGTACCACATACCAGTAGCCCAGGAAAACATCAAAATTAAAAATGCAAAGTATGGTTTCTACTGAATGCATATTGCTTTAGCCCAAAAAGCCCCAAAATCAGAAGTCAAACCATCATAAGTCGGGAAGAATCTGTATATACCACAACTTCTTTATCCATATATCTGTTGATGGATACTTAGGTGTCCATGTCTTGGCTGTAAATAATGCCGCAATGATCATGTGGGTGCAGAAATACCCAGAAGTGGAATTGCTAGATAATATGGTAGTTCTATTTTCATTAGTGGGGTGAAACCCCATACTCTTTTCCATAATGCTGTGCTAATTTGCATCCCATCCCACAAAGAGTGTATAAGAGTTCCCTTTTCTTCACATCCTCGCCAACACTTATTTCTTGTCTTTTTGATCACAACCCTTCTAACAGGTGTGTGGTGATATTTCATTGTGGTTTTAATTTGCATTTCCCTGATGACACTGAGCACCTTTTCATGTACCTGTTGGTCATTTGTATGTCTTCTGTGGAAAAATGTCTATTCGGTTTCTCTGTCCAATTTTTAATTGGCTTATTGGTGGTGGTGGTTGTTGTTTGCTATTGACTTAGATAAATTCCTTATGTATTTTGGCTATTAACCCTTTATCAAATATATGGTTTGCATATATTTTCTCCCATTACATAGAAGGCTTTTTCGTTTTGTTGATGTTTTCCTTTGTTAGGCAGAAGTATTTTAGTTTGATAGAGTTCCACTTGTTTAATTTTGCTTGTGTGGCTTGTGCTTCAGCATCATATCCAAAAAATCATTTCCAAGACCAGTCAAGGAGCTGTTTGTCTATATTTTCTTCTACAAAAGTTATGGTTTCAGGTCTTACATTAAATTCTGTATTCCACTTGAGTTAATTTTTGTGTATGGTATAAGACAAGGGTATGTGGATTGCCAGTTTTACCTGGCAACACCATTATTGAAGAGCATCTCCCTTCATTGGGTATTCTTGGATCCCTTGTTTAATTTTAGTTGACCATATATGCATAGGTTTATTTCTGGGTTCTCAATTATTTTCTATGTATCTGTTTTAATACCAGTATAATACTGCTTTGATTCCTCTAGCTTTGTAATACAGTTTGTAATCATGAAGTATAATGCTTCCAGCTTTGTTCTTCTTTCTCAGGATTGCTTTGGCTATTCAAGTTCTTGTGGTTCCACACAAATTTTAGGATTGATCTTTTTCTATTTCTGTGAAAAATGCCACTGGCGTCTTGATAGGGATTGTATTGAATCTGAAAATCACTTTGGGTATTATGAACATTTTAAAAACATCAATTCTTCCAATCCATGAACACACGATATTTTTCCATTCATTTGTATCTACTTCAATTTCTTTCACCAACGTCTTACAGTTTCAGTGTACAGATCTTACACCTCCTTGGTTAAGTGTATTCCTAAGTTTTTTTGTTTTTGTTTTTTAATGCTATTGTAAATGGAATTATTTTATTATTCTTTCAGACAGATCATCATTAGAGTATAGAAATACAACTGATTTTTTAAATGTTGATTGTGTATCCTGCAATTTTATTGAATTTGTTTATTGTAATAGTTTTTGGTGGTCTTTAGAGTTTTCTAGATATGATTGTGACATCTGCCAACAGAAAGTTCTTCCTTTAAAATCTGGATGACTTTTTTTTCTTGCCTTATTGATCTGACTAGGACTTTAAGTGCTATATTGAACAGTAAAGGTGAGAGTGGGCACCTTGCCATATTTCTGATCTTAGAGGGAAAATGTTCATCCTTTCACTGTTGAGTGTGATGTTAGTTGTGGGCTTGTCGTACAGGGCCTTCATTATTTTGAGGTACATTCCTTCATCTGTTGAGAGTTTTTATCATGAATAGATTTTGAGTTTTGTCATATTCTTTTTCTGCATCTATTGAGATGATCATATGGTTTAAAAAAATTTTGTTTTTTATCCTCACCCAAGGACACTTTTCGTATTCATCTTCAGAAAGAGCAAAAGGGAGAGAGGAAGGAAGAGAGAGAGGGAAACATCAATGTGAGAGAGACACATCAACTAGCCCGCCACCCACACGACCCCAACTGGGACCAGGGACAAACTGCAACCGAGGTACATGCCCTTAGCGGGAACCGAACCCGGATGTCTCTGGACCTCGGGCCAACGCTCTAACCACTGAGCCAAACCAGCCAGGGTGGTTTTTATTGTTTATTCTATCAATGTGCTGCATCATATTTATTGCTTTGCATACATTGACCCGATCTTGCATCTCAGAGGTGAATTCCACTTGATCATAGTGAATGATCATTTTAATGTACTGAAATTGGTCTGTTAGTATTTTGCTGAGAGGTTTTGCATTTTATTCATCAGGGATATTGACCTGTAGTTTTCTTATCTTGTAATAAACTTATCTGGCTTGCATATCAATATAATGCTTGCCTTGTAAAATGAATATGGGGTGTTCCTTCCTCTTCAATTTCTTTGGAAGAGTTTGAGAAAGATTGGTATTAATTCATTTTTTTTTTAAATTTTATTTTTTTAAATTAATTTATTGTTGTTACAGATGTTTCTCCTTTTTCCCCCATTGACACCTTCCTCCCCATCCCCCCCACCCCATCCCCAGCTTTGTTGTCCATGTCCATCAGTTATGCATACATGCATATAAGTTCTGTGGTTTATCTCTTCCCTCCCCCCTACCTCCTCTTCTGAGGATTGTCAGTCTGTACCCTACTTCCACGTCTCTGGGTCTACTCTGTTCCTCAGACTGTTATGTTCATTATATTCCACAAATAAGTGAGATCATGTGATATTTGTCTTTCTCTGCTTGGCTTGTTTTGCTTAGGATAATACTCTCCAGGTCCCTCCATGTCGTCTCAAAGGATAAGAGATCTTTCTTTCTTACAGCAGCATAGTATTCCATTGTGTATATGTATGTACCACAGCTTTTTTATCCACTTGTCTACTGATGGACACTTGGGCTGTTTCCAGATCTTAGCTATTGTAAATAGTGCTGCTATGAACATGGGGGTACATATATTCTTTCTGATTGGTGTTTCAGGCTTCTTAGGGTATATTCCTAGAAGTAGGATATTAATTCTTTAAATGTTTTATAGATGTTACCTGTGAAACCATCTGGTCCTGGCCTGGGCTTTTGTTTGTTGGGAGATTTTTTGATTATTGGTTCAATCTCCTTACTAGTAATTGGTCTGTTCACATATCCCATTTCTTTATGATTAAGTCTTGGTAGGTTGTATGTTTCTAGGAATTTATCCATTTCTTCTAGATTATCTAATTTGTTGGCATATAATTATTCATAGTAGTCTTTTATGGCCTTTTGTATTTCTGTGGTATCAAATATTGTGTCTTCTCTTCCACTTATACTTCTATTTATTTTGGTCCTCACTCTCTCCTTTTTCTTGCTTAGTCAAGCTAAAGATTTGTCACTCTTGTTAACTTTTCTTTAAAGAGTCATGTGTCTTTTTAAAAGTCATTTATATTTACCCACATATTTAACATTTCTGGTGCTGTTCTTTCCTTCTTGCAGATCTGTGATTCCATCTGGTGTCAGCTCTTCTCAGCTGATACAACTCCCTTTAGAATTTCTCTTTTAATGCAGGTCAGCTGGTGGCAATTCTGTCAGATTTCTTTTATTTGCAATGTCTTTATTTTGCCTTCATTTTGAAAAAAAACCCTTTCTCTGGATATAATATTCTGGTTTGACAACCATCCCCCCCCCCCCCCCCAGAACTTTAAATATGATCTTTCATTGTCCTTTGGCCTCCACTGCTTCTTTTGAAAAGTTAGTCATGGTGGGGGATGACTAGGTAGAGCACAGAGGATTTTTAGGGCAGTGAAAATACTCTGTATGACACTATAATGATGAATACATGCCATTATACATTTGTCTGAACTTACAGAATGTACAACACCAAGAGTGAACCATAACATAAACTATGGACTCTGGATGATAATAATGTGTCAATGCAGATTCGTTATTTGTAACAAATGTACCACTCTGGGGAATGTTGATAACTGGGGAGATTACGTATGTATGGGGGCAGGGGGTATTTGGGAAATCTCTGTACCTTCTCAATTTTGCTTTGAACCTAAAACTGCTTTTAAAAAAGTCTTTAACAATTTGAACAACAACAAAAAAATGTTAGTCATAAGTCTTGTCTTCCATAAGTAGTGTGTCGTTTCTCTTTGTCTGTCTGCTTTCAAGACTTTCTTTATCTTTGGTTTCTACTAGTTTTCCTATGATATGTTTACAGCCAAGTTTGTTTTGTTTTTATCCAGCTAGGAATCACCAAGTTTATTGGATCTATAAGGTTACATTTTCACTAAATCTAAACGATAAAAGAAACTAATGGTTAAGTGGTTTTAAAAATATTTTAAGGTGTTTATGGGGGAAAAGTTTTAGAACTAATTCTGCGAACAGAATAGTGTAGTACTAAGATATTATAAGTAGGGATATAGAAAAAAAAACAGAATATAATCTATCTGATGCAAAGTATAATTTATAAAGTCAAAAGTATATTAATATAGAAAAGGGTAAGCCAATGACTTCTAAAAGTCAAAGT
The DNA here is from genome assembly GCA_030848825.1 of Tadarida brasiliensis. Classification (NCBI taxonomy): domain Eukaryota; kingdom Metazoa; phylum Chordata; class Mammalia; order Chiroptera; family Molossidae; genus Tadarida; species Tadarida brasiliensis. The sequence continues at coordinate 90,264,976 of CM061257.1, forward strand.
ATTTTCTTTGAAATAAATGATAAATTTATTCTTGGTATAGCTATTACTTACATGCATTCCACTCAACAGATTGTGAGATGATTCAGATTCTTACTCTGACAACTCCCCCCACCCCCTTCTCTTCTTTTTTCTTCCCCTTTCTCTCTTTTCTTCATCCACATGCCACCCAGAACCTGGCATTTCTAATATACCATAGGTATTAATTTTGAAAGTAGAATAAAAATGCAAGTTCTAATTCTGAACATTTAAGTGGAGCTTGGGAATTAAAACTAATATATCTTAACTCCAAGTTGAGTTTAATAAAACAGAATTTATTGAAGTAATCTTTTGCATATTAAAAAAAACCTCAAAGAACAAAATAAAATTGATTATAAATCAGAGATATTGTCCATTAAAATTCACTGTAACAGATAAGAGAGGAAAATATTGACATTAATGAGAAAAAGTTTATTATGCATAATGAAAATTATTCATACCAAACCAAGCTCTTTCAGAAAGTGATTCCAAGAAAATCAGATGTCTTTTTTCGTCTCCCTTTTCTCTAGTCTGTCTAATTTGCCTCAGATTAATCGCTATTTCTGAAACCTGACAGTTATGAGATGTTTATGCACAAAAAACGGTGGGTAGTAAAGATGAAATCAACATGACTTTTGGTAGAGGCTGTATCCTTAGCAATGTATTGTGCTTTCCCAGTACTTTTTCAGATGTGAGAGTCTAATTTACAGCAGAAGCAGAAAGCTTGATCTCTACTCGTGGTTCCACTTTGAACTCAATCAAACATTCTTGGATGGGAGGTACCTCTACATTGCTGTGAACCATGATCAAGCATTCTTTCTTGGCCTTAATTAATCTTTAGGAGCCTTGCTTATTTTGGATCATCTTTCCTCTCCCTTCACATCCCTAATCACCAACGTATGTATCGTCACAGCATCTCTAAGTCTGCTGATCTTCCACCTGTTGCCGGAAGAGTCATTTCTCACCCCGCCCCTTCTCTGCTCAGTGTTGGACCTCTGCAGGATGTGTTTCTCAGGCTCCCCTGTCAACCGGCTTCCCACTGGGTGCAGCTAATTGATGAGAGATTGGAGGGGCAGGGAGGGGAGAAGACAGGGCTTTGCTTTCCTCCCTCACAGTCTTAGGTGACCTGTCTGGTAGCAGCTACACCGGTGAGACTCCAGCTCCTACCGGGCAGACCTGAGGTGGTTCCAGCTTTCATTAGGTGGTGCTGGTCCCAGGGCTCAGATGGCACTGCCTCTTCCTTCTGTCCCCAGCCTCAGTAGTGGCTTCCTGCTGTTGGTAACCTCTGGGTTTTCTGCTGCCTTCGTTTGGCTTCGCAGCTCTTCACCCCGTAACCACTTCCCTGCAGGAAATTCCCGTTGTTGTAAATACTTGAAGAACTTTTGTTTTCCTGGTTAAACACTAATGGATACAATCACTTGCAGATTGCCTTATTCTCTGATTGCCTGCACCGGTATCTATTACTGCAATCATGATTCTCAATGGTGGGCCACTGATTCTCAAGGTTTTCCTGGAGTTCTTACAGAAAATAAAATGCAACTCCAAAAACTAATTTTTATGTATAATAAGAGCTAATTACTAGTAATCTAGTAGGTGGGTTATTAAAGGTTACAATAATTTAATATGCACATAGCAAGATGCTTTTAATAGCATTGGTGAAAAATATTTATAAACATTGTAAATATTAATTTATAGTGGTGTGCCTATCTATGTTGGTTTATCAATATATTTACAATATGAGATAATGTCTCCCTGATTAGCTTGTAAACTTCAAATCTGACCATGTATTAAATTTTAAATGTAAAAGGTGAAATTAAAAAAATTTTAAAGCTTTTGAAAAATACAGTCTCCTGGAACCTAATCCAGACTTATTGGAGACTGACTGGAGAAGTGGGGGCCAGGAATCCGTGCTTTTAAAAACCTTCCCTGGTGACTCTTCTGCAGCCAGTTTTTCATTTTCATTGTGGGTGTTTGGGAAGAAGGCATACAAATAGAAGGCTGAGCACAAATACCATTGCCCAAAGTCCCAGCTGACTCTTTGATGACTGCCCTCTCCCTCTGAGAAGCTGGCAGGGCCTGGAAATGAACGTTGGACCCGGTGCTGAAGCAGCCCGATCCACTTCAGACATTTACGGTCCTTCAAGCAACCATTTCCTTGAAGCTATCATCTTCTGAGGGTGACTATAAGACACTTAGTCATTCTGAGGTGTGACTATTTCTGTCTGAAGGACAGGAAAGGGGGAAATTTTTACTCACATCAATTAATAAAGTTCTGGAAAGGTCTTATATTTCCAGAAAATAAGTCAACCTAGTAACACCACCAGTCTTCTTTGTACTTGTTTTGAATTATCTGCAACTCAGATTTAGTCTGGGTGAGAAACCAGGGTCCCAAAACAATATTTTCTGAACATGAACCCACCTTCAGAGTTCCTGTAAGCTCTTCCTCGGGGTGTCATGCGAGCTCACCGTGGGAGAGGCTGCCCTGCACTGGCCATTGTCCCCATGCACACTGGTGTTCGGACTTTACACAGGCACCTGGCCACCAGAACAAGCCTACATTGCCCAGTCTTGCTTTCAGCTGGGTTCAGCCGTGTGCTTTAGCTCCGGCCAGAAGGTGAAGTGTGGAAGTGATATATGTAATGTCTGGGTCCGTAAGGGGAAGGTTCATGCTTCCGACCCATCTTCTCTTTCCCTCTTCCCTAGGGGTGGGATGCAGATGTGGTGGTAAGGAAGGGAGCATGGTGAGGACGAGGGTAAAAGAACAACGGGAGAGGACGGGTCAGGGATTTGGAGGCTTCCATGGAGCAGGGCCGTTGCATCTGCTGAGAGTTTGCAAGAAAGAGCCCAAAACATTAGCACGTCAAGGCAGTGTTACTGGGTCATTGTTGCACACCACCACACTCATCCCCTAACGTGTGAATGGAGTTATTTTAGTCGCCATTTGCCATCTGCTCCAGCAGTTTCTAGACCATGGGGAGTGCCAGGGCCTTCGAGGAAGCTGGATGGGCACTGAATGTTGGAGGGACCTATACATTGTTGTGAAAGCAATTCCCGCAGAGGCCAAAGCAGCCAGAGTCTGCTACCTCCAAAGCTCACTAGAAGCTTCTTCTCTATGAAACATAGGCCTTTCTGGGTCACTGCTCCAACCACTGGACTAACGCTGCCTCTTACCCAAGGTTCGCTATGTCACAATCCCAGGGTGAACATAGTTCAGGCTTATTTCAAGTCAGTCAATTAGCAGATAATCATTGAGCAGCTGTTGTGTTGCGATTTCTTCCAGATTCTACCAATAGAAAGATATGAACAAGAGGACTTATTTAGGACTTATTTGTCTTTGAGGATCTTATTTAGGGGGCAGAATATGGAAGTGTTAAGTTGGATGACACATTAGAGTTTTTCTAGTTCAATCTCCTAATCTGTAAATGTAGAGAAAATAAGGCTCAGAGAAGCTGTGATCTGCCCAATCTCATATCCTATTCACGTCATATTGTCTCCCAATGCAGTCTTCATTGCGACATGCCGTCCATCAGTCCCTCAGGGGGGGCGCCCTCAGACTTCCCTGTGAAGCACCTGGGTTGAACGCAGACTCTGATTCAGTCGGTCTGGGCTGGGGCCTGGCAGTCTGCATTTATAAGCAGCGCCCAGGAGATGCCCATGCTGCTGTCCTTTGTATCTGACTCTGAGTAGCAAAGATTCAGAGAAAGTAAAGCTCAAGTGCTAAAAAAAATGATACAAACAGTAATCTTGGAAGAGTTGCTAGTGGTCTTCCAACCTCTAGTGGGTTGGGGGGTAGAGAGGCACGGAGGAGGGTCCGTGTATGGCCAGAGTATGGGGACAGCCCTGCATCTAGGACAGCGTGATGGAGATGCTTTGCCTGCCGACTCGCTAGATGCATCCTCTGTGCAGTACGATCAGCAAACTTCAGGCCGCACCCTCCTCGACTGAGAGAAAACTCCACCCTAGAATCACTGTGAAACTAAGAAGATTGGACTTGAACCACGCTGCAGAGAAGCTTGAAGGAAAGCGTGAGGGGTGGTCCTCCGAGAGCCCAGACAGCTAATAAGCTTGATGAGGGATTGCATTATCCTAGTTAAATTTGAACGTATCCCCACTACTGATTTCCAAGCCACTGGAGAGGTTTACACATGTTTGGACTCCAGAAATGAGCTATTGCACAGGGAGGGTGTGGCCACTGCCAGTGTGCGCTGGCTGCCATAACAAAATACCACAGAGCGGGGGCTGAAACAACACAGGTTTATTTTCTCACAGTTCTGCAGCCTGGAAGTCCAAGATCAAGATTCCAGCCGGGTTCGATTTCCGGGGACAGCTCTGTTTAGTCTTGCAGGCGGCCACCTTCTCTCTGTGCCCTCACGCAGGAGAGAGAGCAGGCGAGCTCTCTGGTGTCTCTTTTCATAAGGACATTTATGCTGTCATATCTGGGCCCCACTCTTATGACCTCACTTAACCTTAATGACTTCCTTACTCCAAATACAGACACATTGGGGGTTAGGGCTTAAACACAGTGCTTTTGGGGGGACCTAATTCAGTTCGAGGCAGCTACCTCAGTCAGAGGACAGTCTGCTCCTGACGTGGTTTCTTTCTAGAGATCATTGGAATATAAACTGTGAGAAGATGAGGATGAAGTCATGCTGTTTGGAAATGTGATTTTTGAGAAACCCAGCATGTGTTTGAGGTCGATGTCTTCTTCACAAAGTTCTCTGTTCTTAAGGGACTTCTCAGTCCTTCTTGGCTTGTCTGTGGTGACAGCCTCTATATTCTGCTTGTTGGGATCTTAGGACGTTTTCTTTCCTTGCGTTAGAGTCTGAAACAAATTACACTATGCTTTGGGTCAGCCCGATGACAACAGAAAACATCACCCCCGATTCCCTAAAGACAGTCGGGGAAATGGAAGGTGGGAGAGGAGCGCTGTCCTGGGCTGTCTGGGCGGCAGAGCGGAAAGGTGTTCCGCCGGTACGGGACCCAGTGTTGCTTTCTTGGCTGCATCAGAGCGGTGGTGTGGGCCGTTCCACGGATGAAGAAGTGATCCTTCTCGTCAAAAAGGGATGCAACCCAGGGGAGCTTTTACAGCTTAGAAGAGAGAGTATGCCAGGTGTTTAGTTAATGCATGAATAGCAGATTGCAGTGGTGTCTACAAAATCATATGAATTTCTGAGTTTTTTAAAAAATATGTTTTTATTGTTTTTTTAGAGAGAGATACAAACATGATATAAGAGAGAAACATAAATTGGCTGCCTCCTGCAAGCCCCCTACTGGGGATCGAGCCCACAACCCAGGCATGTGTCCTGACTGGGAATTGAACCAGGACCTCTCAGTCCATAGGATGGCACTCAATCCACCGAGCCACAATACTGGGCGAATTTCTGAGTTTTTAATGAAATAACTGATTCATAATATGACTCCCCTGACATTTAACTGGTAATGTTGAAACAAATACCACATAACCATTACCCCCATCACCTGGCTTCTCCATGTGGGTTTGAAATGCAACAGTAGTGGGGACAGTAGGAAGAACTATCATGGGTCTGAGAGCAACTAGCAGACAGTAAGCACTAACACTTTCTACCTCAAGTTTTGTTTGCCTGTCCGCTTCTTATTTGCAATGGAATCTCAAATTCATCATTGCCTCTGGAATCTCAGAAGCACCCCCCACAACCCCCACTCTCCAGCTGTGATGAGCTCTTGGCAGGAACTTTGGTTACCAATAGCTGCAAATTATTGTGCTAGGGATGGTTGTAGATGTTTTACATATATTGCCTCAACACTACCCAACAGGCTGTGAGATACTGATCATTATTCCTGTTTTACAGAGAGGAAAACTGAGGCGCAGAGAGAGAAAGTCACTGCCTAATGCCACAGCTAGTACGTCACACTGGCATCCGTGGGGGTCGGAGCCTCTGCTCCAGGACATTGTGCTATGTCACAGGTGCTGCTGCGGCGGCCGGATGGGCTCACATGCCCAGTTACTGGCAGGCTGAGCCGGAGGGACCGCCAGCCGCCCGCAGACCCCATCCAAGAAACAAGTCTGTGTTGGCTAATTTACTACAGGTTCCCCTGAAGAAGAGCTGTGGCAGCACTAGCTGGGGAACAAATGGTGGCAGCTGGTCCATTGCCGGTTCTTCAGACGGACTGTCTTAAATCTGGCTGTATGGTAGAGCCATTTGGGGAGTTTAAAAAATCCTGGTGCATGGTCTACACAGAGCGAGTCCGGTTTAATCAGTTTCACGGGGACTCAAGCATCGGTCCGGTTTCTGAGCTCTTCAGGTGAGTCTAAGGTGCGGCCAAGGTTAAGAACCCTGTTCTGGGACTTTAATGGTTGATGACAGTACCAATATGTCCTGCAGGAAAATCCTTTTAATTATGTAAATTAATTTTGCAACCTTTACAAGAGTCTGAAAGGATATAGCAGTTGTTAGAGAGGAACTCTGAAATTTACGTGTCTGTTCTGAGGTCCAAGGGACGTGATCCAGCCCTCATACCCACGGCAGCTTTGGAGGGAGGCGTGCAGAAGCATCTCTCCAGGGTTCGCAGGCTTCATCTCACCTAGACTCTCCCTCAGCGATGACAGACAGCCGGCCCAGCTTGGAATCTTCTCAGTCATGAAGTCACTGCCACCTAGTGTTACTGCTTTTCCTTCTTTTGTTCCTTCCTTTCCTCCTTTACCTCCCTGCCCTGTCCTTCCATCTTCCCTTCCCTCTGTCCCGCTCTCCTTCCTTCCTTCCTTCCTTCCTGTTTTTTCTGAAATTGCTGTTTTACCAAGGCTAGGAAATTAGCTCTGGCTTCGTCAGAGGGACAGTGTAAGCCCGTATCTCAGGTCCATTGCCAGGGCTCCTGCTGGTGAGAGCTTCCTCAGTGAGGTCCTGAGTGTCTACATTGCTATTATTCTTTCATTTCATAGGGGTCGCTTCCAGTTTGAAATGAAGTAGCCTATGAGCAGTTCCTATGAAGAATTTATTTTATGTCATCCATTAATTTTTCCAGAAGGAAAATGGTGCTTAGCATATATTTCTAGAATTTGCCTGGTTTTGTTTAGTGTTGGGTTCTCCTTTTCCTGTTGTTAATGCAACCAGAACAACCTTACAGAGAGACATTTAAAATGTATGGCATTCTGCCCTGGCCAGTGTGCTCAGTGGGAAGAGTGTTGGCCCATGCAACAAAGGGTGGGGGGTTCGATTCCTGGTCAAGGGCACGTACCTGGGTTGCAGGTTCGATCACCACCTGGGTTGGGGTTTGTGTAGGAAGCAACCAATCAATGTGTTTCTCTTATATCGATATTTCTTTCTCTCTCTCTCTCCCTCCTTCCCTTCCACCCTTCCTTTTACTCTCTCTAAAAATCAATGGAAAAAATATCTTTGGGTGAGGATTAATAAAAAAAATGTATGGCATTCTGGACAACGGCTATTTTGTAGCCAAGGAGTGGTAAAGAAGCTGACTCTGTTATCTGGGCTTTCTGACTTATCCTCTCCTGTTTTCATTCCCAGAGCAAGTCTAACATCTAGTCCTTTCAACCCCATTTGCAAAATACATCGCTAACCTATCACCTTTCTTAGTCCCCATTATTACCACTTTGGTTCAATCCACTGTCATCTTTTGCCTGGCCCACAGAAGTAGTCACTTACCTGTTCTGTTTGTATCTACTCATGCACCTCAACAGACTTTTCTTTACATAATAGCCAGAAATGCCATTAGAAGTAGGAATCTAGTTTTGTTACTTCTCTATAAAAAAACCCACTAATTATCTTCTTTAATTGTGACCAAGGGGTCTCTGTGTGATCTTTCCCCTACCTCCACTCAGACCTAATTTCCTTCCAAGCAGCCACACTGACCTCCTCAGGGCCTTTGCACTTGCTGTCTGCTCTACCTGGAACACTCTTTCCCCAAACCACACAGCTGCTGTCTTGTAGATGTCAGTTTCGATGGCACCTCAGGGTAGGTCTGCATCACCCAATTCTTCTTTTATGTTAGCCTCTTTTATTTTTTTTCAAAGTACTTATAATTAACTAGAATTGTTTTGCATGTTTATTTACTTACTCTCTTTTTTGTGTGCGTCACACTCCACTAAGATCTATACTCCGTGAAAGCAAGAGCCCTGTGTTTCACTCACCTAGATTCTAGGCAAATGTTCTAGTGTCTAGATTAATGCACATAGCAGGTGCTCAATAAACATATGTAGAATAAATAAATGCTATGTGGTTGAATGAATTTAAGCTCATAAGCATTTCCTAAGTGTTACTGTGGACTCTAGGCTGTGATCAAGGGAAGTGAACAGAAGTGTAAGGCAGGGTTCTTCTTGTGGCGTGGGGGGCGGGGTGTATTAATATAAAGAAAACATACGTAGTAATAGTTTTCAAAATTTATGAAACCTGTATTTTCAGACAATGTCCCCAAATATGATTCTTACACTTTTCTTTACAGGAATTCTACCTCTGCCCAGATTCCTCCCAAATTGTTCTGGGCCTTTCTAGGAGGAATCTCACATGTGTTCTGTCAACTAGATTTCTTGCTACTAAATGACATTTGTCCTTTCCTCTCCCTCCTCCTCCTTCTTCCTCTTCTCTTCTTCTTCTGATCAGCGGTGGGAACCGTCCTCTAGATTGTGATTCCCTTAGTCAGTGATTTATTTAATTTTGGATTTGTACAAATCTAACCTAGTGCCTGGTACACTGAAGGTGCCCAATAAATATTCTGCTGAACAAATGAGTGAGTGGATGAGTGAGCACCAGTAACAAATGTTTCTGTTATGCCTCTGTGCCCAGGTGCATCGGAGGAAGCTGCCGGTGCTGATGCCCGGTGTAGCCGAGTGCCCAGAGCTCTGAAGTCACAGGCGCGAGGCTGAGATGCCCCACACCTGGATACTGATTTTTACTGAAGTCCATCCCCCACCCTAACTCCAAACTGAGAATGAACAGAGTCTGGGCCAGCAATGACTCCCTGCTGGTCCTAAATTCACCCCTACCCCCAGCCCCTCGCACCCTGGTTCACTGTTCACTGTCTTTGACCAAACTTGTTTCGCCAGCGTCTCTTCCCTTAGGATGAATTCTTTTGCAGTTTTTTCTCTCTACTTTTTTCTCTTATGATAATGAACTTCTGGTAACCTACTTCCCAAATCCTCTAGCTTTTGCTGAATGCTAGGATAAAGGCTCCAATCCAGATTCGTTGTTACTTCTATAATTTTCGCAGATCCAGGTCTGGTGAGGGCCAGCTCCCTGGCTCACAGAGACCGCCTTCTCATCGTACCCTCACATGGCAGAGAACAGAGAGAGAGAAAGCAAGCCTTCTCATCGCTCTTCTAACAAGGGCACTAATCCCATTCGAGAGGGCTGCACCCTCATGACCTAATTACCTCCAGAGGCCCACTTTCTACTAACATCACCTTGGGGGTTAGGTTTCAATATAAATTTTTAGGAGAGACAAACATTCAGTCCAGAGCAGATATAGCAGAGAATCTGAGACTTTCTTTGGTTTATGTCTTCCTTCTCCCTTCCCTCTGAGGTTTGTCAGTCTGTTCCCTACTTCCATGTCTCTGGATCTATTTTGTTCATCAGCTTATTTTGTTTATTATATTCTACAAATAAGTGAGATCATGTGATATTTGGCTTATTTCACTTAGCATAATACTCTCCAGGTCCCTCCATGTCATCTCAAAGGATAAGAGATCTTTCTTTCTTACAGCTGCATAGTATTCCACTGTGTAAATGTACCACAGCTTTTTTATCCACTCATCTACTGATGGACACTTGGGCTGTTTCCAGATTTTAGCTATTGTAAATAGTGCTGCTATGAACATAGTAACTTATAACATTTTAAAAAATAACATATAATTTTATGTACCTTGGTTTTTACCTCTGTTAAATTTATAACTGGGTCTAAGTGATTTAAAAAACCCCTTTATGATTTCTTAAAAATTCTAGATCTCAGGAAGAGGAATTCAGTTACATATTAGGCATAACTTTTATGCTATATGAATTAGCACTGAACTTCCAATGTTGGGTTTGTTAGTTTTACTCAAGTATTATTATTATTTTTAATCCTCACCCGAGGATACTTTTCCATTTTTGTTCAGATAGAATGGGAGGGAGAGAGAGGAAGAGAGGGAGAGAGACACATCAATGTGAGAGAGACACATTGACTGGTTGCCTTCCGCATGACCCCAACCAGGGCCGGAACGAACCGCAACCAAGGTACATGCCCTTGACCTGAATCGAACCCTCGACTCATTGGTCCGCAGGCCAACGCTCTAACCACTGAGCAAAACTGGCTAGGGCAGTTTTTCTCAAGTATTTTAAAGCAAAGATAGCCTGCAGTCCTACAGTGGTTTAAGTGTAGTTCAATGAAATGCAGAGTAATTGTGTATTGATTCGTGGTTCTCTGTATCTCTATAACACATAAGCTCTTTCTCTCAGCTAATGATCAGCTTTTAAAAAAAAAAGCTTAGATATGGATTTCAGGTTTTGACCTACTTCTTTCTACCTTTTTATGCATTTACTAAAAATGGGGGGTGGGCAGTAACAACCCCAGCCCCCTGTCAGTTCCCTGAGAAGGGATGTGCTGGTGTAACTGAGAGTTAGATGTTAGCAAAGGAGGAGACTCGCGGTGGTGGGCTCCGCAGACTTCCAGGCTCTCACCGGCCACAGCCGTCTCCCGGTTACTTCTGTGTGGCCATGGAGGCTCTGACAAGTAGCTTTCCGAGGAGAGACAAGACAAAGAGATCAAAATCCCTTGAATGGATTGTGGGCTATAAAAAGGAGGGAAGTGAGGCTGATTCAACGTACAGTGGTGACCCTCAAATATTTTCGAATGGGTATGTGTGCTTGTGCCTGAATGGATCCCAGAGTGATCCATTACTCAGCTTGGCAATCCTGCTCTGAAATTTCACCTGGCTATAGTTCCATCCATTTCCCCTAATTCAGCAGAATCCATTTCTCCCCAGCTCTCCCTGAGTCATTTTGCTAGTCACTGGTCATCATCTCCATGGCCGTGAGTTATTACCTATCTTGCATCAATTGTAGTGGCTTGTGAGCATTGACCATATTCTCCTGTAAGATAAAAGTGAATTCTTTTCTGTTACTGACTATATTAATAAGAATTCCGGAGAAAAGTGATAGATTGTTTATGGTATCAGTGTGAACATAGCATTAATTGTTACTTTAATTGCTAACATTTATGAATAATCACTATGTTCATGGCATTTACCTAAGCATATTAAGTGTATTAATTTAGAGGCAAAATCCTCATTTTAACCCTCTAAGGATGTACTACTATTCTCCTTATATTATAGACAACGAAACTAAACACTAAGTGGTTAAGTAATATTGCGAAACAGGAAATGACACATTCAGGCTGGTAATGATTCTGCAGGCAAAAGCCCAATTCCTGTTCCATTACGGGAGAAGCTTCTATATGTGGGGAAATGGAGCAGGTTTACAATTGATCCAATGAGAGGCAATTGCTGTAAAGGTACCTGTAGGCGTCATTACATGTCATTGGAATCCTACAGGATGTCTGGGTACACCACCTAATTGCAAAAATGGCACAAATATCCCTATTTTTTTTTATCATTGCCTCCAGCTGAAAAGAAAACAACACCATTTGTTGGGTTTGTTAGTTGAGTTTTTGCTAGAGAGGAGAACTTTGCAAGAGCTACGCGTGACACAATGGTTAAAGTATGGACTCTGGAGCCAGAGTGTGTAGAATTCAATCCCAGTTTTACCACCTCTTAATTGTGTGACTCAAGATAAATTGTGTAATCTTCAGTGACTAGGTTTTTATCATCTGTAAAATAGGGATGATAATAGGATTTGTCTCACATATTTTCTCCTACCCTTTAAACTGTATAGTTTAGTGTTTTTTTAGTATATTCACGTAGGTGTGAAATATCACCATTATGTAATTCCAGAACAGAGTCATCATCCCCAAAAGAATCCCCATATTCATTAACAGTCATTACATATTCCCCCCTCTGCCCCAGGTCCTGGCAACAACTAATATACTTTTTTTTTTTCTCTTTATTGACTTTAGAGAGAGAGGAAGGGAGAGGGAGAGATAGAAACATTGATGAGAGACAACATCGATTGGATGCCTCCTGCATGCTCCCTACTGGGGATCTGGTCCACAGACTGGGCACGTGCCCTGACAGGGAATTGAACCGGTGACCTCTTGGTGCATGGGTCGATGCTCAACCACTGAGCCACACTGGCCCAGCTAATATACTTTCTATATCTATGGATTTGCCTATTCTGGACATTTCATAGAAATGTAACCATACAATATGTGACCCTTTGTGTCTGGCTTTATTCACTTAGCATAATGTTTTCAAGGCTTATCCATGTTGTAGTATGTATCAATACTTCCTTTTTATGGCTGAATCATATTCCATTGTGTGAACATATCACATTTTGTTTATGCATTCATCAGTTGATGAACACTTGGGTTGTTTCTGCTATTTGGCTATTATTAATAATTTTGCTATGAACATTGTATACACGTTTTTATGTGGATATATGTTTTCAGTTCTCTTGGGTATATATGTAGGTTTGAAATTGTGGACTTAACTCTCTGTTTAACTTCTTGAGAAACTGCAAGAGTTTTTTCCAAAGCAGACACACTGTTTTACATTCCTACCAGTAACATATGAGAGATCCAATTTCTCCACATCTTTGTCAGTATGTGTTATTTTCTGATTTTTTTATTATAGCTGTCTTAGTGAATGTGAAGTGGCATATTTATCAATGTGGTTCTGATTTTCATTTTCCTAAAGACTAATTCTGACAGCATATTTTAAATGTGCTTATTGAACATGCATATATTTTCTTTCAAGAAATGCCTATTCAGACGCTTTGCCCATTTTTTAAGTGGGTTGTTGGTCTTTTCATTGTTGAATTGTAAAATCTCTTTATATATTCTGGATACTAAATCCTTATTAATCTATGATTTGCAATTATTTGCTCTCATTCTGTGGGTTGTCTTTATACTTTCTTGATACTTTCCTGTGAAGCCCAGTAGGTTTTTATTTTTATTAAGCCAAATTTATCTATCTTTTGTTGCTTCTGCTTTCAGTGTCATATCTAGGAAACCATCACCTAATCCATGGTCATGAATATCTCCTCTATGTTTTCTTTAAAAGTTTTATAGCTTTAGATCTTAAATTTAGGTCTTTGATTCACTTTGAGTTGATTTTGTTTATGATATGCTTAGGCATCCACCTTCATTCTTTTACATGTGGATGTCCAGCTGTCGCAGCACAATTTGTTGAAAAGACTAGTCTTTCATCATTAAATGGTCTTCACACCGTTGCTGAAAATCAACTAGCCATAAATTCAATGGCTTAATCCTAGACTCTGGACTCTATTCCATTTGATCTATATATTTATCTTTATGCCAGTACCACACTGTCATGATTGCTGTAGGATTGCATTGAGCCTGTAGATCAATTTGGTAGATATTGCTATTTTTACAATATTAAGTCTTCCAATCTATAAATAGAGGATGTCTTTGTATTTATTTAAGTATTCTTTCATCAAAATTTTATAGGTTTTAGTGTACAAGTCTTTTTTTTGGATGATAACTATCATTATTTTAATATGACAAATATAATTGGAAAACATAGAATATAAGAAATGGAAGAAATAACTTATTGTATAGTTGGATGTTAAAAAAACATAATGTTCTAAGATATCATTAAACGTAAGCATATTTTAAAAAATCTATCTTTATTAAAACTATGACATATTGGTTACTTTCAAGTTTTGGCAATTATAATTGAAGCTGCTGGAAACACCCATGTGCAGGTTTTTGCGTGGATGTAACTTTTCAAGTCCTTTGGATAAATACCAAGGAGCAGGATTGCTGATTTGTATGATGAGTATGTTCAGTTTATAAGAATCCACCAAACTCTCTTGCTAAGTGGCTATACCATTCTGCATTTCCACCAGCAACTAAAGTTCCCATTTGGTGTTGACAGAGTTATTTATTTTGGCTATTCTAATAACTATATAGTGGTATGTCATCGTTTTAATTTGCAATTTCCTAATGACATATGATATTCAACAACTTTTCATATGTTTACTTGCCTCTGTATATCTTCTCTAATGAGGTGTATGTTCAGATATTTAGCCCATTCTTTAATCAGGTTGTTCGTTGTCTTATTTTTCAGTTTTAAGAGTTCTTTGTATATATTGTATAACAGTTCTTTATCAAATGTGTCTTTTGAATTATTTTCTCCCATCTATGACCTAGCTTCTCATTCTCTTGACATTGTATTTCGCAGAGCAGAAGTTTTAAATTTGAATAAAGTCCATGTTATCAATACTTCCTTTTACTGATCATACCTTTTGTGTTGTATCTAAAAACCTCATCATCATACTGAAGGTTATCCAGATTTTCTCCTATGTTATCTTCTAAGAGTTTTATAGTTTAGTGTTTGACATTTAGATCTATGATTGATTTTGAGTTACTTTTCATAAAGGGTGTAATGTCTGTGTCTAGACTCATTTTTCTTTTTGCATGTGGATGTCCAGTTGTTCCATTTGTTGAAAAGACTATCTTTGCTTCACTGTATTGGCTTTGCTCCTTTGTCAAAAACCAGTTCACTATATTTTTGTGAGTCTGTTTCTGGGTTCTCTGTTCTTTTCCATTTATCTATTCGTCGAATTTTTTCGTTGTCATTTGTTTTTTACCAACACGACTTCATCTTGATTATTGTAGCTTTATAGCACTTCTTGAAGGTGAGTATTGTCAGTCCTCCAACTTTGTTACTCTTCTTCAGTATACGTTGGCTGTTCTAGTGTACAAGTCTTGCATTTTTTGGTTAAATTTATTTTTAAGCATTTTTTACTTTTTATGCTATTATAAATGGAATTATTTTCTTAATTTCATTTATAGATTATTCATTGTTAGTGTATTGAAATACAGTTGATTTTGCATATTGATCTTGAATTTTGCAACCTTGCTGAACTTGCTTATAAGTTCCAATAGGTTCATTTTTGTGCATGTTTTTCGAGATCTTCGATATTCTATTTTCTAAGGTCGTGCCAGCTGCAAATAGAAATAGTGTTATGTCTTCCTTCCAATCTGGATGCCCCATGTTTCATTTTCTTGCTTAACTGTCCTGTCTAGAACTTCAGTATAGCATTAAATAGAACTGGTGACACCAGGCTTCCACGTTTTGTTCCTGATATCCACAGGAAAGCACCTAGTCTTACACCAACAAGTAAGATGTTAGATGCGAGATTTTGTAGTTGCCTTTATTAGCTTGAGGGAGTTCCTTGCTCTTTCTAGATTTTTAGTGTTTTTACCGGGAAAGTGTATTGGAGTTTTTGCATCTATTGTTATGACCATGTGCCTTTTTTCCTTTATTCTGTTAATATGGTGTATCACCATAGGCTGCTGGTTTTTAAGACTATTGTAGAGCTAGGAAGAGGGGGATGGGAACAGAGGAAGTTAAAATGACATACAGCTTACTGTTTGTGATTTGGGTGTTGGTCATATAGGAGTTTACATTTGTCAAAACTTATCAAATTATACCCAATCAATGCATCTCATTATATATAAATTTTGCCACACTAATAAAATATATCTTTAACTGTATCTCTTTGACATATTTGGTACTTGTAAAGTACCAAATGCTGAAATGACTTTAGAATCATACAGAATCTTTATGTTGGATCCAGAAAAGAAATGGGGTCTTTGGACTCCTACTTCATGGTTCTATTCCCCAAATTATATTACTGAACTCATTTTCCATGAAATTGAAAATAGTTCTGTCCAACTATCTACCAAATCAACTCTCATTATTATTTGAAGTGATTACCTTAATGCCTGATGAATAAGAGTATTGGCAGTTTGAGAGGGGAAAAGTCAGCATACTTATGACTATATTTAGGCTAAAGATTGATCACAGTTAATGTTAATAGCTCTGAGGAACAGTTAGCAAATCAATTTATTAGAGCTCTACTTATGCATCGTATGTTAAGTCTCAATATTTATTTGTTTAGAGATAGTTTCTTGTTTTCATTCTTATCTTTTTTATGCTTATTTTAATTACGATGTGCTTACGTTGCCCTGTTACCTTTTGATCTTGCCTACTGCTATAGAGTATCATTGAAAACATTTATTAGTTTGCTCTTATTATCAAGTTGATGGCTCCTTCTTATGATAACAAGTGATCATATTTAGAATAAAAATATAAATAGGGGCACAGTGTCTATAAGTAGACAGCTAAAGAAAGTTTTGGTTAAATTAGCAAGTAATGAAGTAGCTAATATTTTCCTTTGGTAATGTTCAAGGTATATTCCCTGATTATTATTATTTTTTCTTTTTAATCCTACCCGAGGATTTTTTTTTTTTCTATTTATCTTCAGATAGAGTAAGAGGGAAGGGGAGTGGGGGAGAGAGAGAGAGACATTGATGTGAGAGAGATACATTGACTGGTTGCCTCCTACACAATCCCCCGACCAGGGGCCGGAGACGAACTGCAACTGAGGTACGTGCCCTTGACCGGAATCGAACCTGCGACTCATTGGTCCACAGGCCAATGCTCTAACGGCTGAGCCAAACCGGTCAGGGCTGATTATTATTTTTGTAGGTAATGTAAATATTATGAATCCATAATATCTTATTTATTATTCTAAACTATGCTTTTGTAACAAAAACAGTATCTTTGAGAAGGGAGATCAACTTCAATTTAATTAGATAATTCAAAATATGTTGTGTCCAGTTGATATTATCATCTGGTTGCTTAATCGACCTAACAACTTGTGAAAAATTATAGCCTTGATCCTTGTAAATATTTTGTTAAAAAGAAATAAAAGGTGTTGGTATAATTTAAAGCCATGTTTAAATAGGAAGTTATCTTATTCCTCATCTTCCAGGTAAATAGAAAAATTCATTAGGATATTTTGATATCTTGACTCTAAAGAGAAAAGACGGACTGAGAAAGTCAGCAGTATTAATTTCTTGTAAACGAGCTTACACACACACACTCCCCACAATTATCCGTTCATTGCTATAAATAACATAAACCTGAATCCCATCCAGAGTTGACTCGTGCCAAGATGGACTTGTTCCAAGCAGAGTAGATGCGTCCCTTCCTTGGGATATTCCGTGTGACACGGAGAGAGAGTGAGCTTGCTGTCTGTCTTGTGGCGGAAGCTGCGAGATAGAAAGCTCAAGAGATGTTGTTAGCTGTGTTTCCTGTCATATGTTTCTGCAGAATGAGAGAGAAAAACAAATCAGATGTGCAGATAGCAGCCGAGAGGCTTGTCAGAGAAAGAGGTCTGACCTCATTCAGGCTCCTGGTTACAGTGTTTCCTGGGGTCCAGATGCATTTCCATTGTCAGGTTCTGAAAGACCTATCGACATTCTCATCATACTCTTTTTCCTTAAGTCAGTTTGAGGGTTTATTTTTGTAAGACAGATTTTTGGAAAATTGTTAGTATGTATTTGGATATATTTTAGTTTATTCAAAATATCTGCTCCAACTGGGAAGACTTGGAAACAAAAGAAAACAAATGAAATGTCAGCTCATTTAGTAGGCAACAAATTTGGAATGCAAATATGAAGTTACCATTTTTGATAAGCCCAATAAACAGCAAAATGCATTAGAGGCGCTTGTCAGAGCCTGGTTTTGAAAAAGAAGACAGAAGACACACAGAGGCAGTTAAAATACTTCTCAGATGGTGTAGGGATTTTCTACCGTGTGGTATTTTCAAATAAAAGCCAAAAAATAAAAAGAAAGATGCCTGACATTTGGGAGAGAAAATTCACAAAAGATGTATCTAGAAACCCTACAAATGCTCCATTCCTAAAACACTACTCTAAAATAGTCTTCTCAGCTTCTTCAACAGTGTAAAGGAGTTGATAACATTTACTCCCTGGATGTACTGTATGGGCAAAATGAGACCATAGTAAATGGGACGCAGATGTGGCCAAGGTAGCTGGACCCTCTGGACACCCAAGGGTCTCCTGCCCTCAAATCTTACCTTTGCAAAAGGACAATTAAAATGTCCTCCACGTATGGCCCACAAATAACTGCAGCATGACTGTTAATTTCATGGCTTCAAATCTGCCTTGTGATTTTAGAATTCAGACGGGCTCTAAATGTTTCTAAATGTGGGGCACCGACGCATGGGTCTGTGCAATGTGTCCCGCTAAGTGGACCGCTTCCCATGTGCGAGGTCTAACGCAAGCAGGTCACAGGAGCCTGGCCCATATTTTTCTCTGAGAGTAGGATGTTGGAGAGGGGCATTAGTCATATCAGGACACCAGACAACCACTTAGAGCACTGCCATGCAATTTACTAAATGGAACCATTGTGGTCATATGTATGAGTGGGAAAATCTGCTTCATGATGGGCTTTCTACTTATACACCTGCTTTGATATTTTGATTCATCAATATGGAACCTGGTATCCCCTCTACTTTTGCACCGTGGGAGTTAGAGGAGAATTAACCTTCTGGAGTTCACTTTTATAGTGGTAGTCCTAAGTCTCTTCTGTGTATTGATTGTATGAGCTTCTCAACTATCCCATAAATTTACTTAGACATGTGCATAACTTTGAAAACGGTATCGTGTGGTTTTGTGTAATATTTTGTGTGCATAGCTTTTAAAACTATGTAGTGTAATTTTGTGTGTATTTTGCTACAAAGATTCTACTGGGTTTTTTTGTTTGTTTTTTCCTTCTTCAAGTTCTGAGCTTAAGGATATTGCCAAAGAGTTTGAGTTGTGAAATATACTGTAGCTGCAGCAAAACTAGATTTCTATTTTGGTGCCTTCGTCCTGCCACAGCTGTGCGGGATCCCGTTGCCAGCAGGGAAAAAGTCAGCCTTAAAGCCAGAGCATCCTAGCTCCCCCTCCTGGCCCTCTGAGTTTTAAATTTTGCTTTTTTTCCTGTTCTCTCCTTTCCTGCATTATTCTTGACCCCTTATAATCATAAGGGGGAACGCTCCATGTCTTCTCAATCTCTCCTCTTTGGGTATTGATTATGAACTCATTGTAGCCAAGAAATTTCACGTGAAATGTGGTCTTCCAGGTGCGTTGTCTCTTAGAACTGTCTCTGTCTGTGCTATCCAACAGAGTAGCCAGTGACTACTGAGCACTTAACTTGTGGCTCATGCAACTGAGGAACTGAAGTTTTAGCTTTTTAATTTAATTTAATTTTAATTAGCCATAGATGGTTAGTGACTATCCTATTAGACAGTACAGTTCAGACACTAATGATGTCTCTCCATAAATGCCTCTGATCTGCGAGAATGTTGCTCCTTCCATCAAACTTACCAACTTCCCTGGAGAAGCTGAAGGGAGGGGAAGGGTAGTTACACCACAGTGTGCGAAAGTACCCTTTATTCTTTCCGCTCTGTTGCTTCATGGCACCTGCTTCTTTAGACTTCAAGCGTGGCTAGGTGGCACCTACAGCAGTGATCTGTAGGAAGTTACTGGTGCTGACGTGGGAGACACATTTCGTCACAGTGAGATACAGAGCACAGGAGAAGCAGGACATGTAAGGCAGGCATTTTGACTTGGCTGCAGTCTTAGCAAGTTTTGTAGCGGGAATGAGAGATATTGCATGAGTTTCAGCAGTTCAAAGGTGACCGGAAATGGAGAGATCCTTGAGCATCCCTGCCAATAGCAAACCACCTTGGAGAAACATCCAATCTAAGAAAACACAGTGGCTTCATCTTCAGCCTCTACTCCCAGTTAGATTTTTACCCAGAAGAATCCCTTTGTATGAAAATTCTAGAGCTTCCTCCAGCAAACCTGATCTGCATAAAAAAGTGGATTTGTGAAGCAGCTAATATTGAGGAGTCATTATGGGCTTTAGAAAAATGACGCACTAAAGGCTTTTGAATATAGAAAGTCCCTGTACCTCATTTAATGATGCAATAAATAGCATGACTTTTCAGAGACACAGTAATGTGGAAAGCAAGCTGCACCTGTATTTCATAAACCAGTGACTAGTGTTCTAAAATAGACCCAAAGCCCATCACGGCACGGTATTCCTTCAGGTTCCTTCAGAGAGGCACTTATAACTTGGTAACAGCATTACTTAATATTGAAAATTGTTTTTGAGACAGTTTATATTGAAGACATGAGACAAAGAAGGTTTATTGCATTGTGTTGTATTGATTTAATCTTATTCTAACATACACTGAAATTGTTGCTTGTAAGGAAATAGATACATTTTACTGAGAGTTTCCAGGGAGCTGAGGAATACTTGTGAACAAATCAAATTTTCAAATTCAGACTTTCCCTTCACTCAGATGGAGAAGAAATGGAATAATTTACAGATGAATGAAAGGGGAGAGAAAGGCAGGAAGCAGTGTGCAGCTCTTGCAATTGTCATTACTGGTCTCGGCCACAAGAGGGAAGCAGAAATTAACTCAAGATTCCTCCCTGTTTGTTATCTCCACATAGGCGATCTTTATATAGTGAAATGGACAAACATTTAAATAAAGTAGCTCAATGCTCTCCTTATGAAAGAATTTATTATTACTTTAATAACGGAAAGAGAACCCACAATACCCGCTTAAGCTGCCAGGGGGAGGTCATACAAAGCAATGCACACAGTATTGAAGAGATTAGGATTAGCAGTCAAACAAATTTAAAGTTGAGTTATGGCTCAAGTTCATACCAACTGGGTGAGCTTGGACAAATCCCTGAGACACTCTGAAACCCAGTTTTTTTCATCTGTAAACCTGGGATAATCCTATCTGCCCGTACCTCAGAATTGTTACAAGAATACATGAGATGACGTGTGCAGGGGACTCCTTATTTCCAACCACAGGCAAGTCTACAATAAATGGCAGCTGCTATAACTTCTTTAAAACATTCTTGACACAAACCTTGTGTCATTTGTCACTCTTGTGAGTATTAAATAAAAGCCTTTCTCAGCCAATCAGAGAAGCACAAGTACCACATGATCTCACTTATTTATGGAACATCATGAACAAAATTAGCTGTTGATCAAAATAGATCCAGAGTCATGGAAGTAGGGAACAGACTGACAAACCTCAGAGGGAAGGGGGGTGGGAAGAGGAAAACCAAAGAACTGATATGCATCTACGCACAACCAATGGACACAGACATTAGGTTGGGGAAAGAAGGAGGAGGGTGGGAGTGGGGAGGAGGGGGTCCGTGGGGGAAAGAGGGGGGAAACTGTAATACTTACAATGATAAAAATAAATAAATAAATAAAGTTGCATGCCTGGAAAAAAAAAAAAGAAAAGCCTTTCCCTAGAAAGTATGTTTTTTTGTGTTGTGTGTAGGACTCTGGTTGCTACCTTCTGTCACATGGTGTGTGTGTGTGTGTGTGTGTGTGTGTGTGTGTGTGTGTGCGCGTGTGTGTGTGCGTGTGTGTGTGTATTTGGGGGATACTTCCTGTCTGTGGGGAAATCAGTTTTAAACTCTCTCACTTTATGATGCCATTGCCATTTTTTCTTTTGTCTTCTCTCTTCAACTTCTGATAACCCAAAGAAATCTACTTTCATATTCAGCTATGGTTGTTCATATGAAATCCGGGTAGGGGAGTTCGGGGCATCTGTCTCTTTAAAATATAAGCTGTGGTTTGCATCTCAAAGAGGGAGTTGGGGAAATATAGAACTGGTGACTTAGAGCTTTGTGTAAAAGGAAGAGAGCTGAATTATATTTAGCTTAACCAAGTGGCAAATCCATTTTACAATGAAACAAAATGACCAATTCATAAAAATTTTGATGTGAATTTTAAATGTGGAAAACTTCATGCTAAAATAAAATTCAGTTAGGACTATTACAACTATTTATGATTATTCTTTCTTCTTTAAAAAGTTCTTTGTTTACTATATAGTATTAATCAAAAGTACAAACAAACCTCTAGAGGGAATTTTTAACATATTAAGAACAAATTATTTAAGAGTACATTAGAGCGTTCTTCAAACAACAGATGATAACTGTGAGTGATTGTTTTTCTAATCATCAGAAGAGATTCTAGATCGAGCCCGCAGTTGGAAGGAGGTGACAGTGTATGCCTGCAAAGAAGCACCAGCTACTTTATATAATCACAGCACGTTATATTGACTTTCTTTACAACTCCACCAGGTCTCCTCGCCTGCACCCAAAATTAGTGAGGTTTTATTTATTCTCATTTCTCATATTTAGTCATAAGTCATATTATTTTCCCTCTTCAAAATGCTTCGTTATTTTTCAGTTTTTCTGGTTCCACCCAGACCTAGCCACCCCTTGGCGCCTAATTTTTATCACTTTTCCCAGATAACTTGCAGTGGCCACCTCGCTAATACATCAAGCTGCAGGCTCGTGAATCTTCTAAATTTCCTCCATATTTTGTCAAATTAAGTTCTTGAACCCATTTTCATTGTATTATTCCCCTTCTTTAAAATCTTTATAACCTATTTATTTTTATTTTTTTGTCCTCACCCGAAGACATTCCTGCATTTATCTTCAGATAGAGTGGGAGGGAGAGAGGGAGGAAGAGAGAGAGAGAAACATCAATGTGTGAGAGACACATCGACTGGCTGCCACCCACACAACCTCAACCAGGGCTGGGGACAAACTGCAACCAAGGTACGTGCCCTTAGTGGGACCGAACCCGGGAGTCTCTGGACCGCGGGCCGACGCTCTAACCGCTGAGCCAAACCGGCCAGGGCTATTTCCTTTATTAATATTGCCATTTCTTGAGCTAGGTTCGGTGCCTAGCTAGGATGTTTACGCCTCTTGTCTCTAATCTTACAACAATTCTCTATAGGATTATGTACCTTTTGGAGATGAAAAACGCTTGGGGAGGTTAGGTAATAACATGTAGGTGGTATGTAAATACCAGGGCTTCCAAAGCCCATTTCTTTCTCATGGTACACTCCATCTCATGGTGACACATATGTAGGGTGTACTTCTGTCCGCCCCTCAAGATCGACGTACCGAGGACAGGTTTAGTGCTACATTTTCTACTGCTTTTCTTCTTTAAGGGTCTTCTCTGTCTTTTCAGACCATTGTTATATTACTGTACAAATGAATCTTGTTCGTTCCCTGCTCAAATGGGCCAGCTCACAATAAATGACCTTTTATGTTCCTGAGGAACCCTTCCTTGCCTTGCCCATGTTAATTATGGTAGAATAGCTTCATAATTTTTACAAACCAGCTTGTTTTCCTTTTCAAGTTTAAGATGGCATAAAAACCACAGAGAAGATGGAGTAGTCTCACTTGCCCCTATTCCTCCGGCTCAGTACAGCTAACAGTCCTGAATGTTGTATAGAAAACAGAGTAAGAAGACTCTGTAAGGTGGGGAGAAGGCAGACCAGCTCTGGAGACCTCAGGACACCACAAATTCACGGTGGTGAAGTCCCTGTGCCTTTCTTTTCTCCACGTGCCCCAGGCTGGGCCCCGGAGAAGCCAGCAAGGTGGAAACACTGATGAGCACAGACGAAACAAGCCCCAAGAAACACGTGCTCTCTCTGGTCAAGGGACCAGGGAAGGGGCAGCCTAACGAGGCAGAAAACTCTTAAACGAGAATGACCGTTGCCAAGCCCCGTGCCACAGGGAACCAGCTGCCGGCTGCTGGGCTGCCTTTCCTGTCGCTCTGCATCTACGAG
Organism: Tadarida brasiliensis; assembly: GCA_030848825.1. Taxonomy (NCBI): domain Eukaryota; kingdom Metazoa; phylum Chordata; class Mammalia; order Chiroptera; family Molossidae; genus Tadarida; species Tadarida brasiliensis. Next base: position 90,288,582 of record CM061257.1, read on the forward strand.
AACTGTGTCTGAGAACCGTGGCCCTCTCTCCACACCCGCCACGCCCCGGCCGTGTCATTTGTCCACTCGTGGTGACTGGTGAATGCACGCATTGACTAGACCTATTCAGTGTAAATTTAAAATGACTGTAATACATATAGAAAACTTTTCTGTGAAATTAAACTTTCATATATACTTAATTTTAATGACACAAACGTGGCTACGTAAATAAAAATAGGTAAACTAATTTGTCCATTTTTTAACATATGCATTGGGAAAACCTACTTTATTGTATTATATAATGGACTTGCAACTTGAACGGACACCCCCGCATGGGAATTAGTCTGTTAAATTGAGGTTTAACTGTAGTTATTACTGCCAAGAAGATGAGTTTGCCTACTTGGTTGTCGTGGAAGAGGATCGGAGATGCTCTTATCTTTTAATTGTAAAAGTGTGAAGAATTTTATTCCTTTCATTAGTGGTCGAAGGGGAAAATAAACAAAAAGTCAGTCTTCACCGTTTCAGTCTAGGATGTGAAGGGATTCCCAGGCCTAGAATCCAGATGGAGGGGTAGGCAAATTAACTTCACTTGGTTCATGCTATTTATTAATATTTAACATAAGTTCAAGTTGCAGGTTTCAGAAGGTGAGACAGGGCCTAAAGTAGAACGCAAATGTCACTGCTGAAAAATGTGATAAAACAGTTAAAGAGGTAGGAATTCATAGTATGGATCAGCATTTGTAGACCTGTTCATTTATAAAGGTCCCTGAGTGACGACAGTTAGTTTTTTTTTTTTAGTTTTTTTTTTCCTTTATTGATTTTACAGAGAGAGGAAGTGAGAGGGAGAGATAGAAACATCAATGAGAGAGAACATCGATTGGCCACCTCTGCATGCTCCCCACTGGGGATCAGGCCCACAACCTGGGCATGTGTCCTGACCGGGAATCGAACCAGCAACCTCTTGATGCATGGGTCGACGCTCAACCACTGAGCCACACTGACCAGACATGACAGTTAATTTTAAGTGAAGCAGATACACCCCCTGCCCTGTTGATGTACTCACCCACTGTTTCTGTGTATGTAACTGAAGTCCTCTTTGTTATGGAAAATTCTGACTTAAATCTCGTGAATTATAAACCATAGTTTTCCCATTCATGGCACTATCTATAGAATAAGGGATTTTCTGCCAATGTTATTATCTTTTCTCTGAAAGTGAGATGGAGAGGAATTAATAATTTCCCTGGAGATACCCTTGATGCTGGAAGGAAAATTGTTTTCAGAACCCAGATTTTCAGAGCCCTTGGCCACTCTCAGAGGGCTAAACCTAGATTTTGGTACCTCATTTTGCCTATCTGTAAAATATGAGAAGCACTTGCCTCTCTTGGCTATTTTAAGGAATGGCTGATGCAGATATATTAGGAGTACAGAGGAAGCATACGGCAGGTGTCAGAGGAGAAGAATTCAAGTATAATCAGGCCAGCTTTGTACAAATACATGATAATTCAATTCCTGGGGCCCCCAAGTGGATGTATATAGATGCCACGTCTGGTGGGAACCTCAAATCCCTTCCAGATTCTGATTTCTGGACTTCTGGGCATGGAGCTAAAATGAGCAGGGAATTCTCTTGCCTCTCCTCTGCACTTTAGGGCATCTTATGCCAAGGTAGGAGGTTTTTGGTCTCAGCCCTGAGAAATTTAACACTTTTCTCTCTTTCTTTTTTTAAATTAATTTTTTCCCTCCAGCTTTTCAGACATGTTTACAAAATAGTAGCTAGGGCTGGGTCTACCAATCCTAGAAATTCTTCCTCCTCAATTATTTCTACAGTCTCCCCCCTCCCAGCCCCGTACCATCCACTGCATTTTGAGTCCCTTGAGTTCACATCCCTGAATATGTATAACACACTAAAAAATGAATGAACATCTCAAGTGCTTTTTAGTGGTAGTCATATGAAAACAATGGTGGATGTCCTCACATCGCTACACTGGAAGCCTGTTTGCCTTATATCAGCTTTCTATTAAACCACCGAGTCCAGTTTTCTTTTTAAAATAATTTGCTTCCTATTGGACTTCTCTATACATTTCTATTTGTAGTCTACGTTCTCATCTATTTCCCAGTTTATTGGCAGAGCAAAGACAGTGGACATTGTCAGATTCTGAAAGACAATCAAGACTTAACTGGCGTTGGTCACCACCACCAATTACTTTGGTTCTCAGCCATTATTCAGTTTCCCTTTCCTCTTTGGGAGAGGATTTATAGTATCAAAACACTTCAGATATATAGAAACATCAGTAGTCAGAATTTCCATCACACATCAAGCCTGGTAGGAAGGGCCGAGATAAGAAAAGGGCTCAGCCTGCTGCCACGGGTGGCATCTCAGATTCCGGGGGGATCTCTCAGCTGCAAAGGTTCCCCCTGAGGAGAGTGGGGTCTCAGCCCCAAGCCGGCTCCCCAGCTCAGAGCACCAGAGCTGAGAAGAGGCACCTACATAATACCTGGCTGTGAAAATCAGTGGGGATTCTGTCTGACAGGGAGAGACAGGAGTCTGCTGGACACACAGGCTCCCTCTTAAAGGGCCAACATACAAAATCTTGTTCTTAGCCACTCACCCTGGGCTCTGGCAGGAGGGTGGAGCGGACTAGAGTCGTGTGAGAAGAGACTGGGGTTTGTGGCTCTGGGGAGAGAGCTGAAGGGACAGCTGCCAGGATCCCTGTGCTGAGTTCCTCTCCCACACTGCCCATAGACAGCATCTTTCTGAGGTGGAGCAGTCCCCTTCATACAGCATCAGCCTGGGGGAAAGCAGAAGCCCCACCCTGTGGAGCTTGCATCCTGCTGAGGAGTCGGCTCCCTGGACCAGGGTATAGAGGTCTGGGTAGGCTCAGGAGGTGTCAGTGACGGAGTGGTGTGGCTTTGGGGAAGGAGTCATTCCTCCTACTTTCCCAAGAACCTGACTGATGCCTCCCCTTTGTGGGAGATCCTCTGGCCCCACTCTCTGGGCAATGAGTATCCCCACCCTGCTGATTCCTGGTGGCTCTGCCCTGCTGAGGTCTGGGCAGAATCCAGGACAGACTGAGTTGTATGGCTCTGGAGCAGAAGCCATTCTCTCCATCTTTCCTCAAGCCTGGCCAGCACCTTGCCCTCACAGGAGATCCATTAGCCCCATCATCCTGACTCCTGGTGGCCATGCCCTGCTGAGATTTGGCTCCTAAAAGAATCTAGGACAGACTGAGTTGTGTCCCTCTGGAATGGGGGCCTTTTTCCTACTGCACAGCTAACTGGGGCAGAGCCCTCCCTTCACACGGCCAAATCTTGGTCTGCTTGGGCCTGATAAACTCTTCTGGCCTCACCCTGATGAGTCCCTGAAATCCCGCCTCACCGCAAAGGTTTGTGAGCACCCAGCAGGTGGCAGCTAGACTTGGTATACCCTAGAACATTTGCTGAGTAGCCTCAGACCCAGCACTGGCACCGAGTTTGAACCTGTATCAATCTGGTGGAACCACTGACCCCTACCTGGTGATTCACTGACAACCTACCTCATGCAACTCAAGCACTGCCAGAGGCTCTTTCAGAGACTGAACCTAACAGGCAGCCAGCAGATGGAGGCAGGTGGGGGCAGGCAGAGGCAGATGGAGGCAGAGCTCAGGTGCCTTGGGACTTTAGTTAACATGATCCTGGGCCCAGTGTTGGTAAAAGCCAGACTTGGTATACAGCTTGGTCTTTCCTTCACACACCAGGCCCAGCAGAGGCAGCTATAAACTGGATTGCTTTGTAGCTCCAAAGAGGTTGCCCAGAGCCAGTCACAGGCAGTGTCTGACAGTGGCCTGCAACAGAGTCCCCCCAAGGGGCCCCAGAAACAACATGCTGAGTGGCCAGCTTCAGACAACAGCAGAGAAGGATTCAATTAGCTTCACAAGCAACATATCCAAAGAGAGATCTCAACAGACACCAGACCACACTGGGGCGAATTCTGCTTGTGTGGTGAGCAGCTGCACAGCAGATTGTACATTGTGGTCAGGGCTGATCCTCACAGTCAGCCAGCCTGAGGGTCAACCCCAGGCACAAACAAGCAGTTAGCAATCAAGACTCAATTACAACAGGAGGGCCCACATAACCCATGCAAAGGATATTTCTGGGGCACTCAGTTCAGGTGATCAAGGATATGATGCCACTGGGTCCCACAGGACACCTACTACATAAGGCCACCCTTCCTAGACTTGGAGTCATAGCAGATCTACCTAATACATAAAAACAAACACAAAGAGGAAGCCAAAATGGGGAGACAAAGAAACATACCCCAAATGATAGAACTGGAGAAATCACCAGAAAAAGAGCTGAATGAAATGGGGGCAAACAATTGGTCAGATATAGAGTTTTAAAAGATGGTTATAAGGATGCTCAAAGAACTTAATGAGAGCTACAACAGCATGAAAAAGGACATAGAAGCCAAACCAGTCAGAAATGAAGAATACAATATCTGAAAAGAAGAATACACTAGAAGTAATAAATAGTAGGTAGGATGAAGCAGAGAAATGAATCAGTGATTTGGAAGACAAGGTAGAAAAAGCACCCACTTGGTGCAGCAAAAAGAAAAATTAATTAAAAAAATAAGAATAATATAAGGGACCTTTGGGACAACATGAAGTATACCAATATCCACATCATTGGGGTACAAGAAAGAGAAGAGAGAGTGCAAGGGATTGAGAACCTATTTGAAGCAATAATGACTAACAATTTCTTTAACCTGGTAAAGGAAAAAGACATACAAGTCCAGGAAGCACAGAGAGTCCCAAACAAGATGAACCGAAAGAGGTCCACACCAAGACACATCTTAATTAAAATGGCAAGTGTGAGAGACAAAGAGAGAATTTTTAAAGCAGAAAGAAAAATAGTTAGTTAACTACAAGGGAGCCCCCAGCTAATTTCTCAATAGAAACATTTCATGCCAGAAGGGATTGGCATAAAATATTCAAAGTGATGAGAAGCAAGGACCTACAACTAAGATTTCTTTACACAGCAAGGCTATCATTTAAAATTGAAAGAGGAAAAGGAGCTTCCCATACCAGGAAAAGCTTAAGGAGTTTATTACCACCAAACCAGTATTACTAGAAATGTTAAAGGGTCTTCTTTAAGAAGAAGAAACACACACACACACACATACACACACACACACATACACAATGGAGGAACATAGTTAAAAGAATAAAATGGCAATAAATACATACTTATCTATAATCACTTTAAATGTAAATGGCTTAAATGCTCCAATCAAAAGATACAGGGTAGCTGAATGGATAAGAAAACAAGACCCATCTCAGAATGAAATACACACACACTAAAAGTAAAGGGATTAAAAAAATCATGCAAATGGAAATGAAAAAAAAGCTGGGGTAACAATACTTATATATAACAAAATACACTTAAAAATAAAGGCTATAGTAAGAGACAAAAAGGATACTACATAATAATAAAGGGGACAATCCAACAAGAGGATATAACCCTTGTAAACATTCATGCACCCAACATAGGAGCACCAAAATATAAAAGCAAATCTTGATGGACATAAAATGAGAGATGGACAGTAACACAATCACAGTAGGGGATTTTAACACCCAGAAGGTGGCAGGTTCAATTCCCAGTCAAGGCACATACCCAGATTGGGACGCATACAGGAGGCAACCAATTGATGTTTCTCTCTCTCTCTCCCTCTCTTAAACCAATTTTTAAAATTGTTCAAAAAAAAAATAAATTACCTATGAAGAAATTTAACCAAGGATGTAAAAGAGCGGTTCTTGGAAAATTGGAAGACACTGAAGAAAGAAACTGAAGAAGATACAAGTAAGTGGAAGCATATGCTGTGTTCATGGATAGGAAGAATTAAAATCATTAAAATGTCCATACCACCCTGCCCTGGCCGGTTTTGCTCAGTGGTTAGAGCGTTGGCCTGCTGTTCAGAGAGCCCGGGTTCGGTTCCTGCTAAGGGCACATATCTTGGTTGCAGTTTGTCCCCGGCCCTGGTTGGGTTGTGCGGGAAGCAGCCACTCGATGTGTACCTTTCATGTCGATGTTTCTCTCTCTCTCTCTCTTCCTTTCTCTCCCTCCCACTCTACCTGAACAAAAAATGGAAAAATATCCTCAGGTGAGGATAAAAAAAAAAATGTCCATACTACCCAAAGCCATCTATAGGTTCAATGCAATTTCTATCAAGATGCCAATGATGTATTTCACAGAACTAGAACAAATGTTCAAAACATGTATATGGAACCACAAAAGACCTCTAATAGCCCCAGCAATCTTGAGAAAGAAGAACATGCTATCAAAGGGGAATCATGCTACCTGATATCAAACTATATTACAAGGCCTTAGTAATCAAAACAGCATGGTACTGGCATAAAAACAGACATATAGATCAATGGAACAGAATAGAGAGCCCAGAAATAAACCCATGCCTTTATGGCCAATTAACATTTGACGAAGGAGGCAAGAATATACAATGGGGTAAAGGTAGTCTATCCAATAAATGATGTTGGGAAAATTGAACAGATATGTGCAAAAACAGGAAACTAGACCACCTTATTACAACATACACAAGAATAACCTCAAAATGGATTAAAGACATAAATGTTAGACTCAAAAACATAAAAATCCTAGAAAAAAACATAAGCAGTAAAATTGCAGACATTTCTTGTAGCAAAATTTGTTCTGATATATCTCCTCAGGCAAGGGAAACAGAAGAAAAAAATAAACAAATAGGACTACGTCAAACTAAAAAGGTTTTTGCACAAAATTAAAAGACAACCCACTGAATGGGAGAACATATTTGCCAATGACACATCTGAAAAGGGGTTAATATCCAAAATTTAGAAGAACTCAACACCAAAAAAGCAAACAATCCAATTTAAAAATGGGTAAAGGGCCTGGCCAGTGTGGGTCAGTTGGTTGGAGCATCATACTGTACACTGAAAGGTCACAGATTCAATTTCCAGTCAGGACACATACCCAGGTTATGGGTTTGATTCCCAAGGATGTGTATGGGAGGCAACTGATTGATGTTTCTTTGACATGATGTCTCTCTCCCTCTCTCCCTCTCTCCCTCTCTCCCTCTCTCTTCCTCTCTCTCTGAAGTCAATAAAAACATATCCTTAGGTGAGCATTAAAAAAAAAATGGGCAAAGGACCTGAATAGACACTTCAACAAAGAGGAAATATAGATGGCCAATAGACATATGTAAAATGCTCAATGCCACTAATTATCAGAGAAATGCAAATTAAGTCCACAATGAGATATCACTTCACACCTGTCAGCACCCTTATGCACTGTTGGGGGGAATGCAGACTGGTGCAGCCGCTGTGGAAAGCAGTATGGAGTCACCTCAAAAAAGTAAAAATGGAACTGCCTTACGATCCAGCGATTTCACTTCTGGGAATACATTTGAAAAACACCCAAAACACTAATTCGAAAAAATATATTCACCTTTATGTTCACTGCAGTGTTATTTTCAATAGCTAAGACTTGGAAGCAGCCCAAGTGCCCATCAGTAGATGAGTGGCTTAAACAGCTGTGGGACATTTACACAATGAAATAATACTTGGCCGTAAAAAAGACGGAAATCTTACCATTCACAACAGCATGCCTGGACCTGGAGAGTATTATGCTAAGTGAAATAAACCTGTCAGTGAAAGACAAGTACCATGTGATTTCACTTATAGGTGGAATTTAATGAAAAAATGAACAAAATAGAAACAGACTCATTGATACAGAGAACAAACTGATAGCGGTCAGAGGGGAGGGGTGTTGGGAGGCTTGGTGAAAAAGATGAAGGGTTTAAGCAAAAAAAAACCCAAAATATTATAGACACAGACAACAGTATGGTGATTACCAGAAGGAAAGGGGGGTTGGGGGAGGGTTAAGGGGGAATAAATGGTGATGGAAGGAGACCTGACTTGGTGTGGTGAACATACAATACAATGTACAGATGATGTATTACAGAATTGTGCACCTGAAACATAGATACTTGTATTAACCAATGTCAGCCCAATAAATTTCATAAAAATAATTGCCATCAAAGAGACGAAATGAAGCCACTTTTCCTTCACTCAGCCGAGCTCAGCATTGTCACCCAGGGTAGAAATTATGCTGTCCCTGCAGTTCTTGCTAATTACCTGTTACAGCTGCTGCCCCTGCTCTAAAAACAAGAAGGGAACTCTTCTGGAAACTATAATTGGATAGTAGGTTATGTCCAACTGAGGCCAGAGGTAATCATTAGTTTTAGCAACTAGTGGGTCAATAAAAGCTATCTGTAACCATGCAATAGGAAGCTGTCTCTTTCAGTGAACGCAATTATTTTTTTTATCCAATTCATGTTCTTTCTTTAAATATCATGTCAATAGAAATAAAAACACAATTCTGAAGCAAAGAAATGGTGAGTATATAAAAATATCTGTATAGAGATTTTTGTCTCAACTCATTTTGCTTAGTTGACATAAACCTATTGAGGCAAAATGGGGTGTGTGTCCCAGAGGGACAGTGGAGTCAAACCTCAAATGAACTTGTGCCTGACTAGTGCACCACTGAAAGGTTCGTTCCAAAAATACCTGACACTTTGAGAGAATAGATGCACTTAAAACTCCCTCCTCTTCTGAGAGTACCATGGGGACTCATGATTATCTTAGTCTAGGTGCCTGGGAACAGTCAGGAACTGTTTTGTGTTGAAGAACAAAAGACAGCATAGAATTAGAGGAATGGTAGGATTGGTTGTTCCTGACCTTCGAAGTCAGTTTAACACGAAGCAAAGCAAGCAAAAACTGTAAACATTTAACAGGAAATGGCACCAATATTTGGAAGGGAAAGATAAAATCTTTAAAGGACCATTTGCTTGGAGCAGTCATAACCTTGAGAACACAGCTCCTTCAATGGAGCGCTCACCTGGTCAGTCCCGACAGAGAGTCTCCATCTGCCTCTTCCAGCTCAGTGTCAACTGGATCTGATGTGTGTATTTTTTTATTTTGCTTTTTATTTTCAAAATTGATTTAGAAAACAGAAACAAAGAAACCCCTGCCTTCCTTTTTTCCTGCTTCCTGAACACCACCTGCCTCCTTTTCTACTCTTACCTACCTTTGCGATTCCTGGCACACATGTGCTATGTTGAATGCCAGTTTTAGGTCAACAGATGTTGTCATGAAAAACCAGAACTAGAAAATTAGAAAATCTCACTGCTTTGCAGTGCTTGTTATCACGAAAATGCAGTATTCCTTATATTTTTTAGTTGACGGCTCCTTGTGGGCATTCTATTCAATGACTTGTGGACTTATTAGTAAGAAATGGATCCTTTTGTGTAGATTGGTTAATTAATTAAGAGATGTGTTTATGTGACTTAAACAAACAGAAAAAAAGGATGAGACTCTGTGATATGATTCCTGAGTTAACTGTCAAAATGGTAAGAATTGAGGATGGTAGGAATTGACAGTCATCTGGTGTATAGTTTGATCTCCCTCCCGATGTGGCAATCCTTCTAGCAACATCTCACAAGCCTTGAGTTTGGCAGTTGAAGAAAGATGTTGGATAACAACCTTCTAGACTCTGCAACTTAATGTAGAAATTCTCTTTAGAATACTCTAGTTAGATGGTCACTTAACAACTTTCCAGGATGGAAATATGGACAAGACATACCATTACATTTGGGAAATCTCAGTGTTTAGAAACAAATTTCTGAGAGCTGATTTCTAGCCCCTTGATGAATCCACATATGGGTTCTGGGGGTGTCCCTTTTGCATGCAGCCTTCCAGATACCTGAAGTGTACTGGTATTGCTCTTTCGAGTTTCTCCACATCCAAGTAAAACACTTCTGTTCATTTGTCCACCTGTCCCATATCATCTTTGCCATCATGCTGGGTGGCTTCTTCCTGGGTCAGCCTCAGACTGATCAACGTTCTTCCGAAAGTAATGTGTTCAGGTCTGAACACCTGCTGGGTGTAACCTGGTTTGTAAAATTTATCTTTTCTGTGGGACCACCTATTTTTTTCCTCTATTGATTTTATTTCTCAGAGAGAGAGGAAGTGAGAGGGAGAGACAGATAGAAACATCGATGAGAGAGAACATCGATTGGCCACCTCCTGCATGCCCCCCACTGGGGATCAGGCCCATAACCTGGGCATGTGCCCTGACCAGGAATCGAACCGGCGACCTCTTGGTACACGGGTCGATGCTCAACCACTGAGCCACACCGGCCTGGCTTTATTTTTTTTAAACATTAAATTGAGAACATAGGAGACAGTTAACATTCTAAGAACATTTCTAGTGAAGAAATGCTTTATTAATTCATCTGTGCTTCTCAGTTTACTGTAAACCATTCTATTTTCTAATTCTCATTTCCCTTCAAACCCCCTCCTTCCTGGCTGGGTATTTGGCTTCCTTTGAGAGAGGGACAAGTTTCTGAAGTCATTCAACAATACCAGTGAATTAGATTTAACATTGAAGAAATTAAGAAGGAGCAAGTTAAAAGGCAGAGATTTTATGGACAGAAATACATTTTAAAAGTCTACCATCAGGATCTTGAGACAAAGTATACTAAACACCGAAGACATTAGGTAAACCAGTGGTAGGGCTTAGAGACACTTTAAGGCAGGAGAAATTTGAGATGTTCCAAGTATCTCACATCTATTGACATCTCTTGTCCTATAGTTCTGATTTAAAACCAAATTTATGACAATTTTAGACCAAAAAAAAAAAAATTGGGTATTGAATTATCTCAGGAAAAATGGGTGCTGGAGAATTAACCTAAAGAAACACCAACTAACTGTTGACAAAATTTGCATAAGCTATTAGTAACATTTTTCTAATTTTCGTATTTGTATATTTAAAACTTTTTTTTTGAATAAGTGTTATTTTTGTAATGGAAAAATATTTAATTTGAAAATTATAATGACATTTTTTCACATTTCTCTTTAGCCTGGTATATGTAATAAAGTCTGATATAACATATGGAAATACATAGAAAAACTATGGACACTAAAAAAAAAAGCTGTCAGAGAAAACGTTTATGAAAAACTTTAACAGCAGTTTTGAAGATATTTCAAACCTGCCCTTTGCTAAACAGAAAATTCTTTGAAAACAAGCTAATGATCTCAAAAACACTTCAGACAGACTTATAGGAAAGATATATTTTTTTAAATTAATTTAGTTTTGTTGCAGATGCTTCTCCTCCCCCCTGCAACACCCTCCTCCCTATTCCGCCCCCTACCAAACATTGTTGTCTATGTTCATTGGTTACACATACATGCATATAAGTTCTTTGGTTTACCTCATTTCCCCCTACCCCCCCCACCCCTCCCCCTCCTCAGAGGTTTGTCAGTCTGAACCATACTCTTTTCTATGTCTCTGGATCTGTTTTGTTCATCAGCTTTTTCTATTCATTGTATTCCACAAATAAGTGAGATCATGTGGTATTTGTCTTTCTCTGATTGCCTTATTTCGCTTAGCATAATACTCTCCAGGTCCCTCCATGTCATCTTAAAAGATAAGAGATCGTTCTTTCTTACAGCTGCATAGTATTCCATTGTGTATATGTACCACAGCTTTTTTATCCACTCATCTGTTGATGCACACTTGGGCTGCTTCCAGATCTTAGCAATTGTAAATAGTGCTGCTATGAACATAGGGGTACATATATTCTTTCTGATTGGTGTTTCAGGCTTCTTAGGATATATTCCTAGAAATGGGATCACTGGGTAAAATGGCAGTTCAATTTTTAATTTTTTGAGGAAACACCATATTGTTTTCCATAATGGCTGCACCAGTCTGCATTCCCACCAGCAGTGTACTAGAGTCCCCTTTTCTCCACACCCTCGCCAGCACTTGTTGTTTGATGATTTGTTGATGGCAGCCTTTCTGGCAGGTGTGAAGTGATACCTCACAGTTGTTTTTATTTGCATCTCTCTGATGATTAGTGACATTGAGCATTTTTTCGTATGTCTCTTGGCCATTTGTATGTTCTTTTTGGAGAGGTGTCTATTTAGATCTTTTGCCCACTTTTTAATTGGGTTCTTTGTCTTCCTTTTGTTGAGTTGTATGAGTACTCTATATATTTTGGAAATTAACCCCTTATCTCATGTATCATTGGCAATTATGCTCTCCCAAACAGTGGGTCCCCTTTCCATTTTGATGATTGTTTCTTTCCCTACGCGGAAGCTTTTTAGTCTGATGTAGTCCCATGTATTAATTTTTTCCTTTGTTTCTCTTGCCTTAGGTATTATATCAGTGAAAATTCTGCTGCATGTGATGTCTAAAATTTTGTTGCCTACATTTTCTTCTAGGATTTTTATGGATTCACAAATCACATTTAAGTCTTTTATCCATTTTGAGTTTATTCTTGTGCATGGTATAAGTTGGTGTTCTAGTTTCATTTTTTTACATGTAGATGTCCAACTTTCCCAACAGCATTTATTAAAGAAGCTGTCTTTACTCCATGGTATGCTCTTGCCACCTTTGTCAAATATTAATTGAACATTATGTCTTGGGTCAATTTCTGCATTCTCTGTTCTATTCCATTGATCTATATGCCTGTCCTTGTGCCAGTACCAAGCTGTTTGAATTACAATGGCTTTGTAGTATAACCTGATATCCAGTATTGTGATCCCTCCTACTTTGTTCTTTTTTTTCAAGATTGCTGTGGCTATTCAGGCTCTTTTTTGGTTCCATATGAACTTTTGAAGTTCTAGTTCCGTGAAATATGTCATTGGTATGTTAATGGGGATTGCATTGAATCTATAGATTGCTTTGGATAGTATGGACATTTAATAATGTTAATTCTTGCAATCCATGAACAAGGTATATGCTTCCACTTTTTAAGATCTTTCTCTATTTCTTTTTTCAATGTCCTGTAGTTTTCTGCAAATAGGTCTTTTACTTCTTTGGTTAAGTTTATTCATAGGTATCTTAATTTTTTTTTGCCACAGTGGTAAATGGGATTTTTTTTTAGTTTCTCTTTCTGTGAGTTCATTACTGATGTATAAGAATGCTGTCGATTTCTTGATATTAATTTTGTATCCTGCTACTTTACCAAATTTGTTTATTAAATCTAGTAGATTTTTGATGGAGTCTTTAAGTCTTTAGTGTTTTCTATGTATAGTATCATGTCATCTGCAAATGATGACAGTTTTACTTCCTCCTTTCCAATTTGGATCCCTTTTATTTTTTCTTCTTGTCTAACTGCTGTGGCTAAGACTTCCAGTACTATGTTAAATAAGAGTGGCAAGAGTGGGCATCCCTGTCTTGTTCCTGTTCTTAAGGGAAATGCTTTTAGTTTTTGCCCATTGAGTATGATGTTGGCTGTAGGTTTTTCATATATGGCCTTTGTTATGTTGAGATATGATCGCTCTATTCCCACATTGCTGAGTGTTTTTATCAGAAATGGGTGCTGGATTTTGTCGAATGCTTTTTCAGCATCTATTGATATGATCATGTGGTTTTTATCTTTCATTTTGTTCATGTGGTGTATCATATTTATTGATTTGCGAATACTGTACCAGCCTTGCATGCCTGGGATGAATCCCACTTGGTTATGGTGAATGATTTTTTTAATATATTACTGGATCTGATTTGCTAATATTTTGTTAAGGATTTTGGCATCTGTGTTCATCAGGGATATTGGCTTGTAGTTTTCTTTCTTTATAGTCTTTATCTGGTTTTGGAATTAGAATTATGGCCTCATAAAATGAGTTTGGAAGTGTTCCTTGGACTTTCATTTCTTTGGAATAGTTTGAGGAGAATGGGTGTTAGTTCTTCTTTGAATGTTCAGTAAAACTCCCCTGTGAAACCATCAGGGCCCCAGCTTTGTTTGCTGGGAGATTCTTGATTACATCTTCAATTTCCTTAGTTGTTATTGGTCTGTCCAAGTTTTCTACCTCTTCCTGGTTCAGTTTTGGGAGACTATGTGTTTCTAGAAATTTGTCCATTTCTCTTAGATTGTCTAATTTGTTGCCGTATAATTGTTCACAGTATTTGTTCAAGATCCTTTGTATTTCTCCTCTTTCGTTTCTGATTTTGTTTATGTGGGTCTTCTCTCTTTGTTTCTTGGTGAGTCTAGCTAAGGGTCCATCAATCTTGCTTATCTTTTCAAAGAACCAGCTCTTTGTTTCATTGATCTTTTGAATTGTTTTTTAGTCTCTATGTTGTTTATTTCTGCTTTAATCTTTACTATTTCTTTCCTTCTACTTGCTCTGGGTTTTTGTTTTTGTTTGCTTTCTAGTTCTTTAAGTTGTGACAGTAGATAGTCAATTAGAAAAATTTCTTGTTTCCTGAGGTAGGCCTGTAGTACCATGAACTTCCCTCTCAGGACTGCTTTCACTGCTTCCCATAGATTTTGTGTTGTTGTGTGTTCATTTTCACTGGTGTCCAAGAAGTTTTTAATTTCTTCCTTGATCTCCTTGGTAACCCATTCATTTAACATGCTATTTAGCCTCCAAGTGTTCAAATGTCTTTGAGTGTTTTTTGTTGTAATTGATTTCTAGTTTCATGCCATTGTGATCTGAGAAGATGCTTGATATGACTTCAATCTTCTTGAACTTGTAGAGACTTAGTTTGTGTCCTAACATGTGGTCTATTTTTGAGAATGTCCCATGTGCACTTGAGAAGAATGTAAATTCTGCAGTTTTGGGGTGTAATTCTCTGTAGATATCTATTAAATCTATTTGATATAGCATATCATTTAGCTTCTCTGTATCCTTGTTAATTTTTTATGTAGAAGATCTATCAGTGGGGTATTGTAGTCCCCTGCTATGATTGTATTGCTGTTGATTTCTCTTTTGATGTCCTCCAGAAGTTTTTAAATATATTTTGGTGCTCCTTTGTGGGTACATATATGTTTACCAAGGTTATAGCTTCATGTTGGATAGATCCATTCAATATTATTTAGTGGCCTTGTTTGTCTCTAGTTATGGCCTTCATTTTAAAGTTTATTTTATCAGATATGAGTATTGCTACCCCAGCTTTTTTTTCTTTTCCATTTGCTTGGAGGATTTTTTTTCCATCCCTTCACTTTCAACCTATGGGGGTCTTTTGTTGTGAGGTAGGTTGCTTGTAAACAATATATATATGAGTCATGTTTTCTTATTCAATCAGCTACTCTGTGTCTTTTGATTGGAGTGTTCAATCCATTTACATTTAAGGTTATTATTGATCTGTACTTATTTATTGCCATTTCTGTTTAATGTGGTTATATTTTTCTTCCTACTTCTTCTATTAATTACAGCAGTCCTTTTAACATTTCTTGCAGTGCTGGTTTGGTGCTAATATATTCCCTTAGCCTTTTTTCGTCTGGGAAGCTCTTTATTTCACCTTCCATTTTGAATGATAGCCTTGCTGGATACAGTAGTCTTGGATTCAGATCCTGTTTTTCATTATCTTGATTACTTCATGCCATTTCCTTCTGGCCTGTAGTGTTTCTGTTGAGAAGTCAGCTGATAGCCTTATGGGGGTTCCTTTGTAGGTAACCTGTTGCTTATCTCTTGCTGCCTTTAGGATCCTCTCCTTATCTTTAATTTTTGGCATTTTAATTACTATGTGTCTTGGTGTGGGCCTGTTTGGGTTCTTCTTACTTGGGGCTCTCTGTGCTTCTTGTACTTGTATGCCTTTTTCCTTCACCAAGTTTGAGAAGTTTTCTGTCACTATTTTTTCAAATATATTCTCTAATCCTTGCTCATTTTCTTCTTCTTCTGCAATTCCTATGATGCGGATGTTGTTACATTTCATATTGTCCCACAGTTCTCTTAGGCAGTCCTCCTGTTTTTCATTGTTTTTTTTTTCTTTTTGGTTCTCTGATTGGGCGATGTTTTCTACCCTTTCTTCTAATTCACTGATCTGATCCTCGGCCTCCTCTAGTCTGCTGGTTATTCCTTCCTATGTGTTCTTTATTCCTGCTATGTCATTCTTCATTTCCAATTGATTGGTTTTCAATGCTTCTATATCTTTACTCTTGGTGTTCAGCTTTTTACTCATTCTGTTGAGCTTCCTCATGATTATTACTCTGAACTCTCCTTCTGATATCTTGCTCAATTCCCTTTCATTTATTTCATCTTCTATCGAATTATTTTGTTCTTTCATTTGGGATTTGTTTCTTTGTTTCACCATTTTGGCTGTCTCAGTGGGTTTTGGAGCCTGCCCAATTCTCCCTGTGGGTGTTCGTCTTCTGCTGGTTGTGGCTCCCTCTACTGGGTTTGGATGAGTGTGGGAGGACCCACATTAAACACCACTGTCAAGTCTTACTTTCCTGGGTAGATTTGCAAGCCCAGGAAAGGTTCAGTTTCCCTCTAGCTTTTTGCCTAGAAGATATTAGTCTCAGTTACTTGATGAGTCTTGTGTTGTAACCCTCAACTGAATGAAAAAAATCCTTCAGGTGTTCAGGGTAAGAGGATTTCCAGAGGGTGTGGCAGATGCTTGCTGGCTGTTAATGATCCTCAATTCAAATTTCTCTGGCCTGGCCAGGTGGAGTTAAGTTCCTTAGGGAGGGGCTGTTGCTTCTCCCTGGGGCTCTGGGAAGGGGCTCTTTGAGCAAGATGGCTACTGTCCTGTGAGGGAATGATTCAGTAAGAAACTCCCACTGCTGTCCCAGCTCTCCAAGCTCCTGAGTCTTTCCACATAGTTCCAGTCCAGTCTGCCCTCCCTTTGCTGGAGCCCAAGGTGAGTGGCTGTAGCTAATTTAATGCTCTGTCCTGACCCTCTGCACTGTGGAGCTGGCTTGGGATTTTAACCCCGAGGGAGCTGCTCACTGCTAAAACAGCTGCTGTCTGTAGGCTCCCAGCCTGCCCTTTCGCATCTCTGCAGTTCCTACCAGGCTCGATTTCATGTCCTCTTTCTGACTGTGATTATATGGGCCCTCTCCAGCTGCTTTTCTGTTGTTTTTTTTCCTGATGATTTGTCTTTATTTTAGTTGTAATTCCAGTTTGGTCCTGGGAGATGATCTGTGTAGCTTCTATTCACTCTGCCACCATTTTTTTTCCACAGGAAAAATATTTGAATCCTATCTTAAAATAGTTTCTTTATAAATAAAAGGTCTGAAACAGTTTTAAATCCAAGTTCAAATAATTTCAAAAGCATTTTGATGAGTTTGCTCTGTAAAGGGGAAACTTAAGCTTTGAAAAGAAAGCCTGCTCTAGAAACTCATGAGATTGTCCTACCTGACACTGAATTTCCAAAAGCAAGATGCTTATTATAAAATGCGTAGGGTTTTCAATTTGAGGCTGATGTTATATAGAGCAACACTGCATACAGACCGGCCCAATTTCCAGCCTGCGGAGCCAACACTGTTCTCACCATGGCCATCAACAGCCACCGTGTGCCTCACGTCAATGTCATACTCTCATTTGTTCTTGTTGAATTGTTATGAAGGGAAAACGGATTTCTGGTTCTGAGAAAGTATTTCTTAGTTTCTTGATCTGCATCTTGAGGCATTTGAACTAAATCCTTTCCAAGACCTCTACTAGACATAAAATTCTGAGGTTCTTACGTTGCAACATATAATTTTGGAATTGCTCACAGACATACATGCCTAAGAACTCAGCAGCACTCTGGAACAGAAAGCCAGAATATTTGAAATTATGTAGTTTTTATCTTTGACATTATTAATGTGACTAATAATAATATGAATTGTTCTGTTTCTTTGTGCTATGCAGATAGGGGACCATGCTCTTACAGATTTCTGAGACACCTATATAATCACTCTCTGTTATCCTTGTATTTCTTTCTCTTTTATTCATTCGTGAATTATACTCTTTATTCTATTTTTCTTTCTTTCTTTGTTTTCTTTCTTTCTTCCTTTCTGTTTTATCTTTTATTGTCTCCTACTTGAGATTTTGTGAAATTAGTTGTCCCTTGGATGGAATAAACACAATGAAAATACTGGCACACTTCAGTTTCAAAAATAAAATTCTTTTTCACAGCACTAAATTATAACCACTTAAATGTTTGGTGAATCTGTACCATCTCCTGTTCATTTAATTAAAGTGCCATCCTAATCGAGCTAGGTCACCATGCTTTTTTCCCTTCCTGCTCATTTGCCTGCTCATTTCACTGTTATTTCCCCCCCAAAACCTCCTCTCACAAATAGATCTGACATTTTGTGAGCAGTCCATTCTACTTATAGCCTGATATTTACACTACTGAAGTGTGGCTTGGAGAAAAGCTTCCTGGATTTTTAAATTATTTTATTATTTACATAGTCAGATCAAGATAACACAAGGAAAAGTAACCCAGACAGCCCAGGAATTGGGAAACATGACTTTCCCCCCTTGCTTCCCACCCCTACACATCTAAAGGATTATTGGGCCGTTAGAATGGGTTTGCATTTCCTGACTACCCACCTGTAGCCAGTGTCACAAAGGTGGATATGTGAGGGGGTAGGATAGCCTAAATGTCTTCTAGGTGACTTTGGGGAAAAGAGCTTGAGATTAAAAAAAATGTTATGCTTTCTGAGTGAAAAGTTTAATAAGTGATTCTGTCAGTCTAATGGAATAGGTCATCCATCAGAAGGTAACAAACACAGAAAAATGACTGGAAAATGACTGATTCGATGACCTTTTTATTTTTGTAGTTCAATAGTAAACAGAGGGTCACAATACATAGATTCATTTTATCAGGATAAGATAGCTAGAAATCTTGATATTCAGATAAAAATCATAAACAGTCTTCTAGAATAATCTAGAATTTATGTCTATATACCTCTCTTCTCCTTA
The DNA here is from genome assembly GCA_030848825.1 of Tadarida brasiliensis. Taxonomy (NCBI): domain Eukaryota; kingdom Metazoa; phylum Chordata; class Mammalia; order Chiroptera; family Molossidae; genus Tadarida; species Tadarida brasiliensis. The sequence goes on from CM061257.1 coordinate 90,307,280, forward strand.
TACATGCCTCATCACTGAGAGGAATTTCTCAACTAGAAATTCTTAGAAAAATTTCTCAGAAATACACTTGGTAGGGGTAGTGATGGATGAATGGGGGCAGTAACAGTGGAAGTTTAATAAAAATATATTAAGCTGATCTATCTTTAAAAAAAACACAGTTTTAGCCCTGGCTGGTTTTGCTAAGTGGTTGGAGTGACAGCCCCGGGACCAAAGAGGCATGGGTTCGATTCTGGTCAAGGGCACGTACCTCGGTTGTGGTTTGATCCCGGCCCTGGTTGGGGTTGTGTGGGAGGCAACCAATCAGTGTATCTCTCTCACATCGATGTTTCTCTCTCCCTCCCTCCCACTCTATCTGAAAATCAATGGAAAAATATTCTGGGGTGAGGATTAAAAAAAACCAAAAAACAGTTTTACCTTTTACCTACCAAGAAAGTATTTTAATGCCTAGCAACTAAACAGTTACATTTGTTTTCAAATGCCAAGTTGGGCATATGCTCCCTGTGATTTACATCACAAGACTAGTGCCATGATCACATTGAGAAAGAAAAAATGTCTTTGAAATAACATGTTTATGGTGTCCTTGCTCTGTCACCCCCTCCCCCTACCCCCACCCGCATACTCAATATTGCTTTAGAAAGCTGAGAGGGATTCTGGTTTAGAAAAATGGCATCATCTTCTGGGGAGAAGTGCCACTTACATTTTAACCACGAGTACAAAGCATATTTTTCGTAGTTGACATGTATATATTATATAAATTTAATAGGTCCTGAAACTATTGGAAAATCTCCAAGTTGGTATTGACTGCCAAGGTGATTTCCAAATCCCTGGGGATTTCCGGCCCCTCGGAATGCAGGTTTTGGGAGCTGTTTTAACAGTGGACACCTGTGGCCTGTGCTGTGCTAAACCACGCTGGCAGCCATTCAGCTGTCATTCAGACAGCAAGGCTGTACTTTGCGGGTCTGAAAAGACCAGCTTTCCCTGTCCCATTATCCACGGAGATCAACTGCTGTTTAAAGGTTATGACAAATGACAGAATAGCTATTTTTCAATCTTTTCCTGGCCTACCAATATGTTGGTCAACTTGGGCTTCTGTTCTTGCCGATATTATACAGAATGTTTCCAGGATGCGCTGCCTGCTGGCAGGCATTTTGTGCGTGTGAATTTAGCGTCATTGCTAACCATGGCCTGCATCTCCGTTCATTCTCCTAAGGACGGTAGGATCCTGGGTCCTCAGAGCTTACAGCTTTATTGCAGTGAGAGGATAAGGGGAGGTGGTGGGGGGAGTGCCTCTGGGGGATTCTTGTGTTCACATTCAATCTTGAATTGAGAGCAGTTGCCTGGGAAACAAAACCTAAAAAAAAAAAAAAATCTCATTTTTGCATGCATCTTCAAATCTTCAAATGGCAGGACGTGCTTCTGTGTTGAAAGGAAGTCCTCTAAGTCTAAAGGCCTAATAGGGGGAGGTTTGTTATCTGCCCAACTCACCTCAGAATACCACAGATACTTTCTATCATACTGCTAATCAAATAGAACGTACAAATGTTGAAAACAGAAACAAAAAAGGTTAAACTGTTCTTCTCTGGTCACATGAGTTATGAGGCATCCGGGGGCAGCAGAAAGCATGCTGCAATGCAGTCAGAAGGCTCATGTTCAGAAAAATACCTCTCCTGGTAACCTCCATTTTAGCTGACAGTGTGAGCTCAGGCTGTGTGTCACAAGTAAGCCTCCCAGCCTCAATTTCTTCATCAGTAGAGAGAGGGTTGGTCTGGTTTCCAGGACACCATCTCTCCCCTCCCCCAACCTTGATCTAGTAATTTCATGGGCCTCTGAGATTATATCTTAAGGATGCTGGTCATTATCTTTCAATAAACCCTTAGGTACTGAGGATGACACTAGTGTAGGGGGTGGTGAAACTTTTCCTTTACACTCTTAGGTTCTATAGCTGGGGCCTGTGAATTAAACTGACAAAAGACAGACTAATAGAAGAAAATGTTTATTTTGTTAGCACATGGAGTTAGGACTTCACAGAAAAGAAATGAAAACTGAAAGAAGCAGTTAGTCTCGAGAGCTTATATACCATTTTAACAAAGGGTAATAAACTATAGAGAAGTGAGAGCAAAAGGGGTTTGATTTCTAGGGGTAATGCATTTTGGGAAGATAAATGCTTGGGGGAAAGTAATGGAAGATACAGGTTACTTAGTAGCATTTGTTATACAGACTCGAGTCTCCAGTTTCCAGTGGTAAGAGCTATCTCTGGTGACTAAGAGTCCAGGAGAGGGAATGGAAATGTATGCCCTGCTTTTAGGCAGAGAGGGGGAGGGCAGAGTGTTCCTCCTGCATCTGCTATTTCTCAATTACCTTCAGCTCAGAATAATTTTACACCTAAGTGGCATATTTTGGGGTGGCATATTCTGATCCTCTTCATTAGCTGCATTTTTTTCTGGCACTCCTTTATAGGTTAACTTATTGATCCATTACTTATTAATTGAGAGCATTAATTATAAAAGCAGATGTTTTTTGCATTTAAAGTATCAAAGGAAGGCACTAATTTTTCAGAGATAATGCCAGCTCAAATGTGTATATTTATTAGGATGTTTTTTTCCTTCAAAAATACATTCAGTAGAAATTTTGATTGTGCCAGAGATAATTGTCATACTGAGTGTGTGTCTGGGGGTGTGTCTGCCACCAAATATATGAACACAAAACAAATGTTTGGGATGGAAATTAGGCTTTCCTTCTAAAGGATATATTGAGTTTTATTCTTAAAAAACATAATAGAGCAACGAGAAAGCCTTGTTCTCAGTCTATGGGAAGGGAGGCCAATTACTCTGCTGGCTTATCGTTATTTGAGTTATAGAAACAAAAAACAGTTTTTCTTGGGGATGGCCTCAATAATTAATTCATTATTAAATAGGTAACAATTTACATTTTTGTGAGCATACATCTTTTTTTTTTTTTTTTTATCATGTTCCAGAGTCAATGGCATATAATAGGAGTGCTCTAAATTAACACCTGTCATGCAGTTTCTCCAAGAGCAGGTAACTTACTTTCAAATGAACCCTGCTTCCTCTGCCTGACATTTCTTTACTTCTATCTCCAAATGCCCAAATCCAGTCTATTGCTTCAGGCCCATTAGAAAGGCTCCCTTGCTCATAACCTCCTTTGACGCTTCTCTCCTTTCTCTCAACTGCCACGGCAGACAGTTTTGTCCATGTCTCTCTTACAAAACCATCACTCTCTACCATGTATACCTGTCACTTAGCTGTGTGCCTTATATCTTCTACTAAAGTGTGAGCTCCTGAAGACAGAACCGCAGAGACCAGCACAGTGCCTTGCCCAAAGCAGTCACAGTATATATTTCACCAAAAAACGAAAAGGAGGAGATGATACAGTGAGTTCTTGACAGTTCTTGGATAGATTAACCACCCTGTTGATTACATTTGGAAAACCTTTTATTCACTTATTTTGAATTGGTAGATACTCAAGGAACATGATTTAATGTTAATGAAAACCTGAGCAAAACAGAAACAGAGACAAGCAGCACAGTAAATCTTAGGCAGCATGACAGATGGCAAATCCAAACACATATTTTGGTCCAATATGAAATATAAGTAGTTTAGAGGCCGTTCTCTGTTTTGGGATGACTTATTGACTGAGCGCTCTATTAGCCCAGAGGAGTAGAAGTTGACTGTGATATATGGGTGTATTGGGGATGGGAGCGATCATCTTGGAACTTAAGCAGATTTTCAAAGGACGGCTAGCACTCAGCAATACAAGTGGTTCTGACCTACCCACATCAGTAGTATAATCAGTATCACCCAAATGGCACCTTTCCAGAGGGAGCTGGGAAAGAAAGAAGGATGTGGAAGGACAGCTGATTGTCTGAGCATCTTCACCAGTAAACTTTTGAATCTCCCAAAAAATAACTGCAGGGAGCATTGCTGGCACACAGGGAGATAAAGCCTCCCTATGAATTTGAGTGAAAAGGGCACATTTCCTGATCATCTTATAGTCACCAAGAGAAATATGTCACTCAGATGGTGTAAACTGGCTTAAAGGAAAGACTGACACATTTTTAGATAATAAAGAAGACCTCCATCATGGAGATCTAAAATGAAATCTAATAAAAATAATAAAAATTGCTAAGTGCAATAACAAGGGAAAAATGTGCAGAGCAAGCAATATATTCCACAGATTTGTACCCAGTGTTTCAGGAAAATGACAATTCACTTGGTACAGAGAGCAAAGTTTCATTGCTCCTGTCAGTCAAAGAAAGTAACCAAAATATCGACCTTTACCAGATCCCTACAGATTAGGAAAGCTTTGTCTTGTAATAAAGATTCTGGCCCTGAGAAGTTGAATTTACAGAAAACCTGCAAATACTCTTGTCCTGAGGCTGGAGAGCTGAGTAATTAAAAAAGCTGCTCTTTTTTTTGTAGTTGCATACTTTAAAAAAGTTATCTTTATTGTTGAAAGTATTACAGATGTCCCCGTTTTCCCCCCATTGACCCCCTCCTCCTCATTCCCACCCACCCTTGCCTTCACCACACTATTGTCTGTGTCCATTGCTTATGCATATATGCATATTAGTTCTTTGGTTTATCTCTTCCTGCCCACTCTCCCCCTTCCCTCTGAGGTTTGTTCGTCAGTCTGTTCCCTACTTCCATGTCTCTGGATCTTGTTCATTAGATTCTACATATGAGTGAGATCATGTGATACTTGTCTTTCTCTGACTGGCTTATTTCGCTTAGCATAGTACTCTCCAGGTTCCTAAACCCAGTATCCTTTCTGTTGTAGAATAGATGAGTCAACGCAATGCTCTCTGCTTATTAGTGAAAAATAATGGGCATTGCCAAGTATACCTCATATAGGCTGCTGATGACTTAGACGGTAAGGTTCTTAGTTCTTGCCATGTACAAATGGTAGCTATGGTGCGTTCCGTACTCTACAGTGAGTTTTGTTGCTGCAAGGTTTGGCCTTCTATTTTCAGAAGGGATTTCCTTGGGGCAGGAAGAGCCGCACTGAGCATAAACTGGAACTATTTACTATGACAGCATGGGCTGTCTGTGGCTACTGAGCACGTGAAAAGTGGCCAGCCTGCGTTAGGGTGTGCTGTGTCAAACACAAGCCAGAGCTTGAAAACTCAGCATAAAAACAAAGTAAAATATTTTAATAGTTTTTATATTGATTGCATGTTGAAATGACAATATGTTGGCTATATCAGATTACATAAGATACATTATTAAAATTAATTTCACCTGTTTCTTTGTCCAGAAATGTGGTTTTAATGTGTGTGGTTTAATTTAATGTGGTTATTAGAAGATTTAAAATTGCATCTGTGGCTAGGATTCATGGCTTGCATTATATTTCTATTGGACAACCCTGGTGTAGGGGAAAGGCATTATTATTATTATTTTTAAACAGGCCTGTGGCCATGCACAGGTTCCAGCCCATGATCTTCAAAATGCCCAGGGCTAGAATCAAGAGGCTGTGGGAGATTTTATCATCATTTGGGAATGTGTGTGAGACAGAAGGCTAGTGGTAAAATAGTAATAACTGTTCTGGAGAAATATGCTCCTTCTATTTCTTCAAGCTTAAAACTTGCACTCCTTAAAATAATACCACATGAACATATTGATGTTTTAAACAACTCTAGTCATTTAAAAACAGTTCCTTTTAGCTGGAGGCTTTTGGGCTTCACATGTGGCCTTCCACTCAGGCAATGGATTTAATGCCCTAAGGAATGAGGCTCAAATGTTGTGTATTCATCAGAACGAACTTGGCACTGGTGACGTTAAATAAACCTGATACTGATGACGATAAACATTATGAAATCGTCACTGAATCCAATGGCTCCCACTGAGTCAGCAACAAGGAGAAAATTCTATGCATCATTAGAGATTCTTTCATCATTTTTCTTTCATCATATTTTCCCTCTGATAAAATTCATTGTGAGAATCCAAATGTAGACAGTAGGTGTTGTCTTAGTTCATTCAAGTTGCTACAACTAAGTGCCATAGTCTGGATGGCTTATCAGCTACAACCCTTTATATCTCACAGTTCTGGAGGCTGAGAGTCTGAAGTCAGGGTGGCAGCCTAGTCAGGTTCCAGCAAGGGCCCTCTTCCAGGTGTCAGACCACCAACTTCTCACTGTGTCCTTATGTGGTGGAGAGAAAGCCAGCTAGCTCTCTGGCCTCTTTTGATAAGGGCGCTGATTCCCTTCCTGAGGAACCCACCCTCATGACCTCATCACCTCCCAGAGGTCCCACCTCCTAACACCATCACATTGGGAGTTAGATTTCAGCATATGAATTTGGGGGTGGGGGGGACACAAATATTCAGACCATAATTTGTCTACTTACTATTTAAAGCAATTTGTAATCTGTATTTTCATATAAATGATCTAATTTAAATATTGTCAAAGTCCTAAGAAGTAGACAGGACAGATATTATCGGTCATTATAGATGAGGACACTTGAGATTTGATTAATTTCCCCTAATTAAACATCTGGTGAAGGTTGAAGCAGGACCTTGGCCCCAGTGCTCTGACTTTAAGCCCTGTTCCCCCTGCTACACAGTTGGAGGGTCGCCTAGCACAGTGGTTAAGCATGCTTCTGTGGGGTGGCACCGCCTCGCGTGGATCCTGGCTTCTACTTACTAGCTACGCAGGCTGAGGTCAACTTAACTCAACCTCTGTGCACAGCCTCCTTATCAGTAAAATACCAATAACTATCATGCCGTTCTCCTGAGAAAACCATGGGGACTAAATAATTTAATACCTATTTCACAGATGCAGAAACTGAGGCTCAGACACATTAGGTAACTGGCCCAGGCCACACAGTTCCTCAGCAGGAGGTCCAGGATTTGAAACCCAACCCTGGAAGCTGAACTCTTTCTTTTTTTTTTTTTTTCCATTGAGGTGGACTCCGTGGGGTACAGTCATAAAGCCACCCGTCTTCTGTACCTTCAAATCCAAGTGTGGGCCAATTCTTGTTCTGTGTTAACAGCTCCTATAGCTTTCTGGTCCACTTTTTAGCTTTATTGAGGTAAAGTTGACAAAACTGTAAGGTATGTAAAGTGTACATTGTAATGATTTGATATACATATACATTGTAAGAGGATTCCTCCCATCTAGTTAATTAATACACTCATCACCTCACATATTTATCTTTTGTGTGCGTGTAAGAACATTTAAGTACCACTCTCTTAGCAAATTTCAATGATTCAACACTGTGTTATCAACTGTAGTCACCATGTTATACATTTGATCCTCAGACCTTATTTATTCATCTGACAGCTGAAAGTCTGTGCTCTTTCCCCAACCTCTTCGCATTCCCCACCCCCAGCGGCTGGCGACCACTCTTCCACTCTGTTTCTATGATTCTGACTTTTTTAGATTCCTCGTATAAGTGACGCAATGTGTATTTGTCTTTCTGTCTGACTTATCTCACTTAGCGTAAATGCCCTCAAGGGCCCTTCATGTTGTCGCCAACGGCAGGGGTTCCTTCTTTCTCCCTCCGGGGCAGTATCGCACACCGCTTCTTTCATCCCCTGACATCCTTCGATCGTTTCCACATCTTGGCTGTGGTGAATAATGCTGCAATGAGCATGGGGGTGCAGATATCTCTTTGAGATTCTGTTTTCGTTTCCTTTGGCTATACCCAGAAGTGGGATTGCTAGATTACATGGTAGTTCTATTTTTAATTTTATTTTTTAGGGACCTCCATACTGATTTCCATTGTGTCTGTACCAATTTAGATTCCCATCTGGTCCATTTTAGTCATACGAATGTTCCAGTTTCAGTAATTAAAATATCCAGGTCAGCGTAATAACATACTCAGAAGTCTTATTCTGTTCAGAACTTCTCCTGCCCTCACCTGGCAGCCCAAGGTAGAGGGAGCAGGGCCTCTTTATTCTGAGAGTGCCTCCCACCCGACCCCACACTATGCCAGGACCTTTGTGGGGCCTGAAGAGATGAAGTGGCTGGTCCTGTCTTAATTTAGCGACGTGCTCTCTGGCTTGCTGCTGTCCAAGCAGATGCTGTCCCTTGGGACTCTTTTGTTGACTGTGGGGACACCTGGTTCAGCTGGAACCATCCTTAACTTCCCCCCCTTTTCCTTTGACCCTGCAGTCCACCCTTTTCTGGATCACTTTCCCCAGGTCCTCTTGGACAGAGCCCACTGGCTCACAGGACCTTCGTGCTTCATGACACCCCCGTCCCTGGGCAAGTGCAGGTCTCTATGTCTTTCTGGCCGGGGCGTCTTGGACATTGCCATCACCTTTCTATTCTGTAGATGGGCATCAGACACCATCCTTTGTCTCTCCCAAACTCTAGAGGATACAAGTAAAGGTGTCCCCGTGAAGGCCCTCTCTGTAGTCAGGTGGGGAAGAAGCAGGAAGCCCCTCAGGAAATGCCTCAGGGCGCCCACAGTTCTCTCAGAGAATTATCTCCACCCTTGTCTTTGACCTCCAATCAGTTTCTCATGAACTCTTGGAGACAGCAGATGAACGAAGCATCCCAAACTCTGTCTTCACACACCATCTTGGGTGTCCTGCATAAGTGGTCTGGATTCAATTTCCCTTTGGAATGGGGTACTTGATTCTTTTCCCCAGGCCCTTGAGCAAGAATGCAGACAATGCCCTTCCTTTTAACATGTCCTGGTCCATGTGTAAAGCACTTATAACTGTGTCTGGCACATAACAAGTGCTCAGTTAATACTTGCTATTGTTATTTCTCAAATAGGTGTGTTCCTTAGGACAAGCTGTCTAAAGTTCACTCATACACACACACACTCCACTAGTCACCAGTGTAAAGTGTTACAAGTTCAGAGTGCCTTGTACCAGGGAGGTGTACCGTCTAAGGGGCTGGAAAGGCAGGTGGTCAGTGTGAGGCAGAATCAGCATGAATCTGACAGCCAAGGTAATGGACGCCCCTGTGGAAGTCTCTTCGTCTTCTTAGAAGGATATCAAGGCCCCATCCTTATGACCTCGTTTAACTTTTATTACCTGCTTAAAGGACCTATATCCAAATACAATCACGTGTGAGCTCAGGGCTTCGCCATATAAATTTGAGGGGGACCCGATTCAGTCGATAGCAGGGCTGTTCACAAATGTCTTGTTTATTCTATTGGACTTTGGAAAGATCGCACCTCTTTGCTCCCCTTGAACTCAGATATGGCTCAGAGGTGAGAGAGCATGGCACGTGCTTTGTGACTTGCCATGTTCAAGGAACTGTGCGAGGAAGTGACAGGCAACCTTCTGGGAAGCTTTGAAATCCAAGGCATGAATCCCCACATTCCCTTCCCCTGCAAACAGTAGCGCTGGAGAGACGCCTGAGACAGAGCTTGCGGTGGAGTCCGATAAGCAAAAGCATCCCTGCTGACCGATGCTGGCGGTGTAGTGGGAGTGAGGATTTCAAACAAACTGTGTGTGTGTTTTTAAGTATAAACACACACACACACACACACACACGCACACTTAAATATATTTAGCCATTGAGATTTTGGGCTTGCTTATTGCTTGTGCATAAGCTAGCCCATCCCGATTTATACAGTGATCAGGGATTCACTTGCTATGGGATTTGGGACTTATGACCCTGAACATGAACCTTCGGTATCCTCTCTTCCTTGGCTATGTCAGAAAACAGCTTACTTTGGTACTTATTCTAGGAATTAACTTTTATTTTTTTTTGGTTTCTTTTTTGAGTTTGTGTCTGTTACTATCTACAATACATGTTATCTAACTGGGTGTTTCTCTAATACCAACTTTTCTCCCAAGCTGCAGGCCAACCTTTCTAGTGGCTGCCCAGAATCCTTCCTGGGAACGTACTGCTACTGCCTTAAATTCAACAGGCTCAAGGACCAACTTATTCTTCTCCCTGACTCAGGACTTTCTCCTGGTCACCATTTCCGTAAACATCCCAGCTGCAAATCTCAGAAACGTTTTGGGTGTATGTGTAGGGGTGGGGGGTGGGGAAGTGGAGGGTAGGAAAAATGTCTTTGAAATCTTTCTATTCTTATAAGTATTGTTTTGGAAAATTTCAAACATTTACAGAAGTTGACAGGATTGCGTAATGAACCTCTGTTTACCCATCATCTGGCAACTGATATCACTCAGAACTTCTTCGTTGTGGTTTTCCTCTATGTGAGTCAGATTGAACTAAGGTCTGTACACTGCAATTCGTTGACATGTTTCTTCAGTCTATAGATTCTGTCCCCCCCCCCTTCTTTTCCTTAAAAGTTGTTTGTTGAAGAGCTCGGTGTGTATGTCCTGCTGGGTTCCCACCGTCGGGATCTCACGCGGACCCATGAACGTTGCCTGGCGCAGTCTGCAGCCCCCGGAGTTTCCTGGACACTGGTGGTTTGCTAGAGGCGTGATATGCGTTGTTTGTCACAACTACTGCCTGCACCCTTCTGTCAGCAGGCTCAGGACATGTAGTTGTCTCTCTCTGTGATGTTAGCAGCCGTGGATGATTGTTGTCTAGGTCAGCGTTTGTCAGTCTGGAGTGTGTGCCAGAATCTTCTGGGGGCTTGTTAAAATACAGACTGTTGAGCCCCAACCTGAGTTTGTGACTCGATAGGTCTGGCTTAGACCCAAGAATTTGCATTTTTAACAAGCTTCCTGGTCCAGGGGCCATACTTTGAGAACCACTGACCTGGAGCTATCATTTCATTAGGGTTGTAAAAGAATAGATTCTCTTCTATCTTTCCTTCTTCATTCATTAGGTGGAATACTTACATAAAGGGACATTTTCCCAATTATCCATTTGGTTACCTTCAGGTAGGATTTGTATAAGAAAGGCACTACAACTGTTTGTTTCTTCTGCTTTATTTACCAGTTTTTAAGATAATAAGTTGATTAACTAATAACCTCCAAAGGTGACTCATGGAGTGTGTGTGTGTGTGTGTGTGTGTGTGTGTGTGTTTGTGTTTGTGACACTCCATTGCAGTTATTAATTTTATTGATGTTCAAACTGTCCCATCTTTAGCCATGGGAACCTCAGAGACAATGAGTCTGCTTTCTTCCTTGCTGACTACTGTGCCATTGGTTAGACAGGCCCACACCTGTGTTCCATCCTCATCATCTCTTGCCCTCCATCCTCCCTATTCCAGTTCATTTGATATATGAGTAGGTGTCCTATTAACCTGTCTTTGGTGAACCTTCAGTCATGTTATTACTGGTTCAAGAAATTCTCAGTGACTTACCCAATTAAGTATAAACCCTTGACACTGGCATTTGAGTCCTTCCCAGATATTGTCCAATCTGCCTTCTGGTTTTATCTCTGACCCTGAAGAAACACAGTGAAATCCTGCCTCTGGTCCTTTGTTCATTCCATCTCTCTGCCCAGGGTTCTCCCCATCCTCTAAGCCAGTGCTCTGTTCCTTTCCTACCATGCATCCTAAGCACCCCTCGTCTGAGGAATCTCTTCCTGCGTTCTTCACGTATGAAACCAAACTCTTCTGTGGCCTTGCCCTGAAGTTTGCACTTACTTCTCTTTCAAGAATTTGTTGTCATGCTCCGTATTACGGTCACTAGCACGCTTGTCTATTACTCTCTGTAGGACGAATGGTTGCTTGGATGTTTTATCCAACTTGATACCTTGTGCCTTCTAACTTGCAGGGGCTAAATACAGTGTAGAATGATACTGAATGTGAAGTATTCATCATAAATTCAGCTAATATCTCATTTGTTGAAATGTATGGGGATTAAGAGATTTAGATATCTATGTACATGTATATATGTAAATACTTCTATTTACATATATCTTATGCCTATGAATTTTAAGGCACTAAAAATGTCCATATTTTTCTGGACCATTCAAAGCAACAGCATGATTCTGCAGAGACACAATTTCCGGAGCCAGTACTGTCCATGTTTCCACTGAGTAAGCTGGGAGGACGACTAATTCTCTTCTTCTTGCTCTAGCTATAACCTCCTCTTATGTGAAGCCCTGCTCTCAGTCCATGCCACAAAGATCTGACTCTGTTAGCAATCGGGTGGCCTCATTTATGTGACACGGTGCATGGACTGCTCTGTCCAGTTACCTGTTATTCAAATGTGTCTGTGTTCTGACTCATCCACCAGGCTACAACTTGAAAGACGGGATTTTTAAAATCAGATTTTAAGGGTAATAAGTGAGAAAACTCACTTATCTTTGTTGTGAGTATGTTGGAGAGAGAGAGGGTTTCCCCCACCTCACGGTGCTGTACCCTGAAGAGCCAGAAGGAAAAAGCAGGTGATAATTTTGGTCTGTTGCTATGACAACTAACCCAGCCACTTCTGTGAGGATGTGGACAATTATGCCAAAGCAAGGATTCTCAGCCTTGAGTCCTCCAACCACACTGCCAATTAAACCCTCCAAATCCCCCCCTTGGCAACACGAGAAACAAAATAAACTGCACCAGAATTCCCATCCTGCTCTGGGGAAACACCTGTGCTAGATGCCGTGGATGGCTGAGCGGCTCACGCTGGAAGCCAGAATGCATGCTCCTGGTGCATTGTGAGACAGGACCCATCTGGAGGGGCTGTGGGATTCCCAAGGTGTGCTTCTATTCACTGAGAAAATGACCATTTTATCACTTTCTCGCAATCCAAGAGCTTTAGGTGGCATCCACTATTTCACTGCAGTTGCTGAGTTTAATTCCAGGTGTTGAATAGATGCATGTCTCCATTTTATCTCCAATATTCTAAGCTGGAAGCCTGAGCACACCTCTGTGATTCTAATTGTACTATTATCTGAATTCTTAAAACAGTTATTGAAGGTCTTGAGATTATTGATAGAGTTCTCCTGAGAATCCATTTGGGGTTGAAATTTAATCCCTCCTTCATGGGTAAAAAAAATAAAAAGAGCCATCATTTTATTTTATGCAGCTAGGCAAATAATTTTTTTCCTCTTGAGTGAGGAAAGTGCCAACTGCAGGAGGAACAAAAGTCAAACATACGGCCTGCAAATAAATGACGTTCGCTTTTATTTGGCAAACAATACCAAGTTTGAAATAGAAAGGTAAAAACATTTCTGAAAATGATTTCAGTGTGTGTGTGTGCGCGCACGCGCACGTGTGTGTGTGTGTGTGTGTGTGTGTGTGTGTGTATGTGTGTGTGTGGTGTGTAGGGAGTTAGAAGGTAGAATTGGAGACCAATGGTGGGCGTAGGGTACAAAGAATTTGGAATTGCTTTTTCCTTCTGCCTTTCCCCCCCTGGGGTGCTAAATTTTAGCACAGCAGTGCTTGTTCCTTAATTAATGATTAAACAAATTCAATTCATGATTTAACTTAATTAAACAACTAATGAATTTGTGTATGCAGGAATCATTAATGAGGTGTCTGAGGCAGGCCTCCAGGGCATGGTTAACAGTTCTTCACAGCTCAGTAAACAGTATCTAGCACTCTGTAATGTCTCTGCTCTGCCGGCCACACCCCTGCGCTGAGTTTCCTCTCTCCGTTTGGGGTTCGCTTCATGCACAGACGCTCTACGCATAGATCACCCTTTATGCACGAAGACAGTGTTTCTGCTACTTTCCAAGGGATATACATTTGGAAATGTCTTTCCAATGGTGGCAATCAGTGCACAGTTATTTTTTTAAAAGCTATTTAGGCCCATCATAGACATGCTCATGGATAACTCATTTTAGGAGGACAGAACATCATCTTCTTATATTTTTAGATATTCTCCATTTATTTTGGAAGTACAATCACATCTTGCAAATCCAATGTAAAGGCCACTCTGCGAAATGGAAAATTTGAAAAGAAATAGTTTTCATTACTTTCAAGTGGAGGCCCTTATATTGGAATAACTAGGTGTGTATCTTTCTCCTGGGTGGAGGGACAATGTTGGAGTAAATGAAAGAGAGAGAAGGGGAAAGGCAATGGACATATATCAAAACAATATCTCTCTGGTGCTTTAGATACATTAGCTCACTGAGATATTTTCACGGAGGAAAGCAGGGCTTGGAGGGATGAAGTAACTTGTCCAAGGTCACCCAGCTCAACACAGAGGAGCTGAAATTACCTCCCAAGTCTGTCTGAGTCTACGCTCCACCATTTATTTAAACAGTGTCTGGCGCGCACCTAATTGATAGCTTGAGGTTCTAATGTACTTGACAACAGTTTGTCTTCTAAAGTAGGCAAACATTTCCCTTGGAATCTCATTGACACTATTAATTTGCTTAGCAAACCATTTTATCCCTGAGCGGTGCTGAGGAAAACTTGAGTGATCCCCTGTCTAATTATCACTGACTTCAAATTAGTGAAGTCCTACTTAATGAGGTCATACTGTGGATCTATATTAAAGATGTGGAGGCTTCATAGCTGGCTTATTCCTGTAGCACAGACCCAGACTTAGAATGCAGCTTGGATGGGGAAAAACGAGAGCAATTGGCAATGCCTCCGTGGGAAAAGCAAATCTGGAAGTTATACACTTGCCTTTTTAATTTGAGGAATATATTTAAATAAGCAACCTGGATGCTTTAGGCCACTTTCTGTATGTCTATATTTTGGAGATGGAGTTGTCTCAACTCATCACTTTTTCTTGATTCTGTGAAGAGAAGTTTTGACTTTTCTGATTTTAATCGGAGAACATTTCTATGCTGATTCTAGCCTTTCTACCTAAGTACAGTCACTCAATGAGAGTAAATGGATTTTAAAAAGCCTGTTTTAACAAACTCCTGGGTCTATATCATCGATCACTCCTGGGCTTTTCTAAACTGTGCCCCGTTTTTTTTATGTGCTCATGGCACAAGCAACATGAATTGTGACGTCAGTGAACAGTTTCTGAATTCACAGAACACAAAATCTAAGCAGTAGAGGACCTTTTAAGGTAGGGAAATGGTGAAGGAGGCTTTGGGTCATGTATAAAAAGCCCCAAAATGCTATTGTTCTTTGCTTTTCTAGAATTGATTTGACTTCATTTAAGAGCCTGGACAATCCCTAAGTGGGAAGGTGCCTGGGTTTGAGCTTCTAGAAAGTGATGTCTTAAGGTAGACTAACTCTTGTCATGAGAAAGCCAGGCCAAGGTCAGACTAGAACTAGACCTTGGTACTGCCTCTTTCTCTCCTCAACTGCCAAACTCCCTGGCTAAGGAAAGAGGCACGTGTCAAGTGCTTCCGAAGTCATCCAATTCTGAATCAGGACAAGAAAGAAATTCTAAAGAGCACGGATTTGTCCTAGCTCTTCAACTTGGCAAATGTTTTGTCTTGCATTCAAATGCATCATTTTTATAATTTGTTATTATTCAACCGTTTCTTTCTGAACACCTAGAAAGAAATTTTCCCAGATCTTAGGACCAGGGAAGTGTGAACTGCTGAATACAACCGGTTTTCCTGATGACACTTCTTATTCTAGATGAATATGTCAGCAGGCTTACACTGAGGGAAACTGTTCTTCTCCATCCCAGGTCTGCCTCACTCGATCGCATCCTAGGATTGCCATGGGAGGACCAACTGAATACAAATAATAACCATGGCTACAGTGGCTTAGCATCCACTGCGAACCATGTGCTCGACTCACAGGAGGCTAACTCTTTTCCTCATAGCACTTCTGCAATATATAATTTAGTCATTGTTTACAAATGGAAAACAAAAGTTTATAGAGGTTAGGTAACTCACCTGAGGCTATACTTATAAGTGGTGGGACAGGGTTTCAAACTCATCATGTCATGGCGAAAGCTCTTTCATTCTCATTTCTTTTCTACTCTTCACCCATACACCCAATTTGTCCTTTTAATAGGAACCCCTGTCTCTCAAGTGCCTGTTTGGGAATTTTAAAGACATGTCAACACTGTGACTACAGAGCAGTATAATCTGTGCATCTTTTCAGGTTGTGTACTATATCATTCTAAGAAATGTCATTCACATAGACTGCAATGAGATCACAATGGTGCCCCCTAGAGTTGTTCAGTGCACAACCTGCACAGCCATTCATGGCGCTGGAGGAGAAGACAGTCTCTCCCAGAGAGTCCATTCTGTTCCTAGATGGGATACGCTTACCTTTCACAGGCTGGGATTCTTCAAGGACAATGGTCCCAAATAATTTCAAATGTGACTCAGAAATGCCCACCTATGAGCTTTTCTTCCCCTGTGGTTTTCCTTTTGAAACTAAATGAAATGCAAGCATCTGGGGAAAAGTTCTAAATGTAAAATGGCACCATTGTATTTGTTCTGACAGACCACACCACTCAGATCATTCTGTTTTCATTCATTCCGATAAATTCCTAGAATGCCTGGTGCTCCCTTTGCTGAGACAATTCTCTCATGTCTATTGTGCTATTCCCCCAAGCCACTATGTTTGTCCCTCAAGGAGATACTAAGGATCAAATGCTATCCCCACTCAGCTCCCTTAAAGAGATTACCATGTCAGAAAATTACTTCTGTAATTGCTGGGCTGATCTGGCTTTTCCTAAGCGCAGTTGTGGGGACATTTACTTGCCTCTTAGGCTATAATGAGAAAGGAGAAAAGACCACTTAGAGTTACACCCAATGAGAAATATCTTGTGCTCTCTGGTGAGCAGAATGTATGTCCTATTGCCAACACCTAATATGTATTGGTCCCAAAATAACTCCCTCATGTAATCTTGGAGTTCTTTTAAAGCTTCCATAATTATTAAGCCAAAAGCACATCTCTATCATTTATATGACCAGAAAGCATCGTATAGACCACACTTAATCCACCTGCTTTTATGATTCTTCTCTGTCCACAATAAGCTGACAATCCACCAAAACGCACAGGGATAAAACATGCAGGGGCAAGTGGTAGGTTAGCAGCAAAATGTTGATATTGCACAGTGGCCCAGGGTGAATCGATTCGAAGTATGAGGATTTAAAAGTAGACATATAGTTGGAATGCATCTTAGAGAGAGGAGTACGATGAGTTCATGAGTAGGCTGGATTTCCCTTCTCAATCTACACAGGTTTGAGGGTGGAGAATGAAGGTCAATAGGCTCACATTGAGCAAGGGACCAGTCTCGTTTCAGAGATGGTACAAGTACTAGCAGGACGACACAGAATGCTGGAGTAGGGAAGGCAGCCTTAGGTTGGAGTTCAGGGTCCATGACCCAGTTTCCTCTTAGTGACATCGAGATCGCTGGCTTGCTGTGTTGTAGAGGGGCTGATGGGAGGGAAGGACATGAAATCAGCACGTGGGATGCTTCCAGGCAGAACGACATCCTTCCATAATTACTTTGGGCCCTGACATCTTGATTATAATATCGTGATAAGGTGCCCCCAGGGATTAAAGATGACCAGAAAGAGTTGTTAACAATTAGTGGATTCAAAAGAAGTGGAATGTAAACTACGTTTATTTTCCTTTGCAATGTACTCAAGCACAGATGAATATTGCTCTGTGGGGTGCTGTTATCTATTTCTATTTCTACTTCATTAAGCAACTAGTTTAAGAGATTTCTTAAAGGAGAGAAAAGGAAAGGAAAAAAAAAGGAAAACTCTTAGCAGGATGTAGCTAAGAATAATCTCTCTTCTGGTCTGGTGTTCTGCTCCTTTTTCTGTGGACCAAGTTGTGCTGATCCTTGGGTGCCTGCCCACGCTCTTCTCAGCCCTTCCTGTCTGTGCTCGGGTCCCACGCGGTAAAATCAAAGTTTCGACTCTCAACCCGTGCTCAAAGTGAACATCAGCTATAATCTGTATCAACTGTATTTTTAAGTAGGTTTGCTTCCTCCAATATGCTCTGCAAAGCAACACCTGCTGCGGACGACTTGTTCCAGGGAAAGCCTCGCTGTGAGCCCCACGCGCTGCTCTGAGCAGTCCTGGCCCTGCCTCTGGTTTATGAGAAGAGCAGGCGCTGGCCGTTCCGTGTGGATTCATGTGCCGAGCGCTTTCCTGGACTCCCATTCAGGTCTCACAGCCACCCTCTGGCGTGGCCACTGTTACCCTCTTCAGAGAAGCTCCAGAGATGCAGAGAAGGACGTGACAGGCCCTCGCAGAGCTGGGCTCGGCGCCGGCGACCTGGCGATGACTCCTGCCTCCCGAATCACATTCTCTTGCTGTACTGGCTTCTGCTCCGTGGTCACAGCGAGGGTCGCATGCTAGATCTTTATGTCGGACAAGTCACTTCCTTTATAAAGTCTGAATTGAAAACAGAGCCTCTGTTTGGAATGAACCTTGGCGCCAAGATTTTCCTGTGGAACTCTCAAGACGTGCTGATTAAAGTCACAAGGCCCAAGAGCGCGGACGTCTCCAAGTACCCGGGCCAGGGCCTGGCTCGGGGGAGAACCCTGCACGGCGGCTTGCTCTTTCTCTTGGCTCCCTTTCGGCGGGTAGGGATCAAGTCGTGTCCTGTGTGACGCATAGCCAAGCCCCCTATTTAATTTGTTCTAGGGCTTTTGACTCATTTCGGGTGTCTGATGAGCGTGAACAGGAATGAAGACGATGGGGCACCCGCTCCCACTTCGCCCTCTGCGGGAGCAGACTGCCACCGGAGGCGTGTGCCGAGACCGCGTATATGAACGTGTGACAGGCTCAGCCGCCCCTAGGTGCCACCGCGGGCTGCATCCACGGGCAGACAGCAGTGCGACATCTGTCCACACGAACTCACAGACATCGAGGTTGATGCAAAACACGACGCCTTCGAGGCTCTGGTGTGTGCTTGTGTCAGAGGGCGCCCAGCAGTTGGGTCAGGAAACAGAGATCTCCCGAAAAGAACATGCATTCCTGGGAGAGCTCTCCGCATACTGCGGATCCTTTTCCCTGGCAAAGCAGCCGTCGTATTTATGAATATGTTCAGAGAAAAGGATGTCTTCCTCTGGGTGAGTTCAGCTCAGAATGAGCAAACCAGGCTGAGAACCCAGAGTGGGTGCCACATATATTCCTGTTATACGTATATATATATATATAGATGTTCTTAGGCTCTCCATCCAATTCACTTTAACCTTGACTTATAAGAACTCAATTATGATTAAGAAAACCTGCATTCACATTGGGTGAGGAAACTATGAAGCTGGAGAAGGTTTTCTATAATTCCACACCTCGCCCATCCTCATCTGGGCTCCTTGCATTATCCACACTTATTTTATGACAAGGAGAGACGGTTCAGAAATTGTCAGTGTCAGAAACTATAGACATCGTAGCAACAGGAACCAGACAGGCAGCCTTCCTATTGCAGTAAAGCCCCGTAGATTTCCCCGGAATCGGGGAGGCAAGTGTGACACATTCCGCATCCAGCATTTTAATGTGGCCAATGTGTTCTGCAGAAACAAAATTGTTCTGGAAACGATTCAAAATCTCTTGTTTAACCTCAAAAGGTGCTTAGACATGATTCGCCTTAACGTGATAGTCCAGCGTGAAATTAAACCCAGGTCTTTTAAAGAGAACAGAGAAGTCCACGTGTTGATAGGACATTATAATGGTTACCTGTACTGGTTGCTATTAATAAACTAGACCACAAGGAACTATGCTGAAGCCAGAGGTTTATAGCACACACTGTTCATAAGAGGTCCATAATATTCACTCAACATTTAGGTATATCACAGGAAACATATTTTTTCCCCCTGAAATATAGTTCTGGGGTTTTCTACCTGCTTCGAAGCCCAGTTTATAAATATTGGATTGTGGGGATTCATTTTTTTTTTTTTTTAAGACTCAGCAAGAGACTCTAACCTACACACTGATTTTTACTAGCAAAAGACAAGGAAATACAATTAACCATATGCAAAGGGGGCAAGCTCAACGGTCCTTTAAGCAGAGCCCAACTAAATTAACGTGGGACAGTGAACCCAGCTAGATTTTGACAAATTAAGATTTAGCAGACCAAATGTTTGTGCTTTTCCTTCTCTTCCTCTGATGTATTTCTATTCAGAGTTTGAGAACAGATGTTGACAAGCAGAGCAGAACCCATTCTGAAGCAAACAGGAGGCTTTGCTGTTCCTCCTGTTCCAGCCCAGAGTCTCTTAGGCATTAGGTTATGGGCAGTACACCAGGGCAGTGTCCTTGTCAGCTTTAGCACACTCTGAGTGAGGACACATGCATCTGCTGTTTATTTTATGGTAGAGAAATGAGCATTTTACCAACCCATGAGATGTTAGGAAAAACAGGCAGGGCACCTCCTCGGCCTGAGTTGTGTGCATTAGAGGGGCAGTGAGGACATGCGGCTCACTGGCATTCTCCTCTTCTTTAGTACTTTTATGTTAATGAAGGGTTCTTTTTGGTTTGTTTTTGTTAATCCTCACCCGAGGACATTTTTCCATTAATTTTTAGATAGAGTGGAAGGGAGGGAGGCAGGGAGGAGGAGGAGGAGGAGAGAGAGAACGACAGAGAGAGAGGGAGAGAGAAAGAGAGAAACATCCATCAGTTGCTTCCTGCACACACCCCGACCCAGGATTGAACGCAACCTGAGTATGTGCTCTGACTGGAAATCGAACTGGTGACCTTTTAGTACACAGGACGATGCTCAACCAACTGAGCCACACCTGCCAGTGCACTTGTCCTTTGTTTTGATTTTCCATTTTCAAACAGTGCAAAGAGGGAGTGAGACGTTACGAAGCCTGTGGCTTGGGAATTGGACTGATAAAGGTCAAATGGTGGCCTCAGATCTTGCCAACTCTGTGACCTTGGGCAAGGGAGACTAATGTTAGCATGCAAGATTAGGTGAAGAAGGAAAGGCGGAGAGATCAATGCATTTCTTAGGGTAGACAATTTGATTGTGAGCAAAAAAAAAAAAAAAAAAAAAATCTGTTTGGTCTCTTCCTTTATAGAATTTGGGCTTCCTATTTATTTTTATTCCATTGCATTGGCTAAGGCTTGTGGGGCAATGTTGAATAGAAACAGTTATGGCAAGCAGATATCTTGCCTTTTAAAATTTTAATGGGAATATGTATTTCAAATACTTCCCTTTAAAGTATTAGGTAAAGAAGGTTTCCTTTCATTCCTAGCTTGCTGAGCATTTCATCATGGATGGGTACGGAAATTTATCAAATGCGTTTTCAGCGTTAACTGAAAGGATCATGTGAATTTTTTTTTCTTTAATTTGTTAATTTGAGTCAGTTACATTATTAATATTGCACAGTGCTTGCATTGCCAGAATAAGCCTGACTTGATCACAAAGAGAAGTGACTTGGTCATTCTTTTAATATACGATTAAATTTACTCAGTTACTAGTTTGTTTAGGATTTTAGCATCTGTGTTTAAATAAGAGGCCCATTAAGGATACCAAAGACAGGTCTGGTGGTAGCACATAGGTGGCAATAATTGGTAATCGCTGCACGAAATGGTTAATGGGTATAAAAAACAATACCCAAAGTATCTGACTGAATTTGTAGCAAAGGAATTTCTCATGCTCAGAAGACATGGACTTGATGTAATATTGTCTAGAAATCACCAGGGGGATTCTGGGCATCCTGGACATAAACACTGTTCTCTTTTTGACATAAATCTTCATGAAATTCCCTGTGCAAGCTGAGGCAAGTCAGCTCCAGAGAAGATGCAGAACAATTTCGGGGTGATGAAGGAACTCAACTATGAGGCAGACAAAATGTTGTATTTCAGCCTGAAAATAAAAAATAAAAAATAAAAGAGTGAGGATATCACAGAGACGGACCAAGTGAACATAGACTTAGATATTGGGACATTGTGGATTGGGGGCAGGTTTGCTGGACTTAGATCTGGAAGAACTGGGTTAGAATCCTAGGTCTTTCACTTATTGTAGGGATTCTTAAGCTGAAGTTCCAGGAATAGGCTTTGGAGGTGGCTACAGTTCCAGAAATAAATGGAAAGTTTGTGTGTCTCTGTGTTCTTCTGGGGTCAGGCTCTGTAGCTTTCATTAAAACAATGAAGTATCTGATTTACTCACTGTCGAACTTCGGGGTGTAACTTCAATTTTCTGAGCCTTCTCTGTAAAGTGTGGATAATAAGCCCAGTTACTCCAAAGACTAGATGTGGACTCAAATGATAAAAAGTCATTTGTGAGTATACATGTACTGAAAAAGATGTTTTGAGAGTAAATGAATACAGTGGGCAATACGATCTCATGAACCATGTACCTTAAAAGCAGGTTTATGAACGTGTTTGATAAATATTTAGATAAATTAAGGCATCCAACTGCAGAAAAGTAATGTTCTTTCCTAAAATTTATGTATGTATATTCTTTCCCTCAAAACCCCACTACTTTCATCACAATAGAAAGTATGCCGGGCTGGAATGACCTTATCTACCAACCACAGTGTTTCTTAGGCTCAAGAACACATTTTAGCAAGGCCCCTGGGCTTACAAATAGCAGAATAAACACACATCCTTCCTTTCTGGAGACAGTGTAGAGGCTCCTGGAACTGCGGCAATCCGAGCCGAGAGAGGGTAAAGGGGGAATTGAGCTGGCGGTCTCCTCTGCTCTGTCTCCTTCAGATTCTCTATCGGCTCTTCTGTTTGACCTGGGTGGATTCATTGCTTTAGGTTTTTAACTCAGAGCCACCACATTTTCTAGTCTAATGTCTGGGTTTCCTACTGGAGCGTATGAGGACCCTATGATATGGGAATGTCAAACAAGGTAGTCCCCACAATGTGTTTCCCAATGGAACTAAATTGCAAAATTCTGAATGGTCAAAGGGATTTAGGGTAGTGGTAATCATGTCCACTAATTTTACATTCTTACTTTGCAGTTCTCTGCATGAAATTCCACTTTATGAAATAGTTTCAATTCAACCTCTCAAATAAAATTTATCGTAGACTTGTTAAAGAAGTAGAATCATTTGGAACTATTATGGATCAAAATTTTCTCTTATGTACTTGTATGACTGAACAATGGCAAAATGCATACTATGAAAATTCTAAGGGCAATGAATATTGAGGCTTGAAGAGGAGGAAATCACTTATACTAGAAGACAAATAATTTATACAGTCAAAAAGAATAAGCTGATTAGATATTAAGCCAGTGGAAAACATTTTATTAGAAGAAGAGACATACAAACTATACATTTAATTAATATTGCATTATTTTAGGGGCAAAAAACCTACAAATTTTCCAAAAGTTAAATATGTGATCTTTGTGTATTCAAGTCCTGTGTGTGTGTGTGTGTGTGTGTGTGTGTGTGTAGAGAGAGAGAGAGAGAGAGAGAGAATGAGTTACAACATTAATATCTGTTAAATGCTTTCTGTGGGTCAGGCACTAGGCTAAGAGTTTTATATATGTATGTACTTCAATTAATCTTCTATTATTGCTCTGATTTTATAGAAAAGAAAACTGAGACTTAAAAGAGATTTAATAAGCGGTCTGCAGCTTCCACAATACAGGACTAGCATTTGAAAGCCAAGGTAGTTTGACTCCAGATTCTACATTCTGAGATTTGCTTGTACGTACATCTTCTGAGGACAAAACCAAGCACACAAATAAAGGGGTTTATGTACCAGACCCTCAAGATGTCTGAGAGGTACTGTAAATGGAAACATTGGATAACAAACCACAGACAAGGGCTAGCTAATCGTGGTCTGTTTTCTTGAAATAGAGCTCTTTGTCTATAGGGACTCACGTTCCCATGTCCTTTCTTGCTCTTGTTTCCGGATGAGTGGAAAAAGTCAGCATGATTTCACTGTAGTGCAGTTATAAAAAAAAAAAAAAAAAAAATAGAGAGTCAGACCCAAGGCAGAAATGGCTAAGGAATCACCTGATCCACTGGAGTGTCCCCTCATTCAGAAACATTGATTTCTACATGGAGCCACTCCAAATGCTACTGCCATTTGTATGGATTATTCGAGTATAAAAACACATGCGATGTCTCCATTCTTAGAAGATTTGCATTGCTATCTAAGAAAATTTTATTTGGAAAATATGTACATAAAATGTGACAGATTAATTTCTGGCTCGTGAGAGTACAGGTAAATTGTGGGGTTTTTTCCCTGTTCATATGCATTTTCTATATTTCTAAAATTTAAGTAATATCATGTAATAAAAATGGGACATTTTAAAAAACAATTCAACAAACAAATATTAAGTGTGTACTATGAAGCAGACATTTTGCTAAGCACTGAGCAAATAGGAAAGTCAAGCCTGTGTAGGGGAAACGACTTCAGGAACCAGCCTGGTGGTGTTGCTCACTTCTGTCGATCCACCAGCTTGGACTGATACGGAGTAGGGCCCCATAGATGTTTGTTTGATAAATGAGTGGAGACAGACTGATCAACAACTGAGAAATTAATATCTTGTAGGTGCTGTGATAGAAGACAGGCTGGAGTGTCTAGCTGGAAGCAGGAAGGAGAAACCTCAGCAGGTGGTGGGCGGGAGGAATATTGTGAAGTGGTGCCTTTATTCAGGATTTGATGCCTGAACTGAATCTTAAGAGATGAGAGGGGTAGGAGGTCATGATGCCCAGAGGGTGAGGGAGGAAGAGAAGGGAAGAATATAGCAGACAAAGGAGCTGTGGGAAAACAGCACATGCTGACCTGCTCAGAGTCCTTAGGATCAGCAAAAAGGAAA
This sequence comes from Tadarida brasiliensis, assembly GCA_030848825.1. Lineage (NCBI taxonomy): Eukaryota > Metazoa > Chordata > Mammalia > Chiroptera > Molossidae > Tadarida > Tadarida brasiliensis. The sequence goes on from CM061257.1 coordinate 90,331,681, forward strand.
AGAGAGAGGGGTATTGGAGGGAAATGAAGCCTCTAGTATAGCAGGAAAAGTCAACTTTGAGTTTTTGCAGATGCAAAGACTAGGGGCTGAAAAAAAAAATTAGGATAATTGAAATAAAGTGCCATGCCAATGTAGATCAGGAGAGAACCAACAGAAGAAACAAGTAAATACAGGAAGAAAGGAGTTATAATTCTTTTGTTCAGACCCAATCTGAACAAGAGGCATTCCTTAGAAACTCTAATTAAGTGTTATACCATTTGCATAAAAATGGATGGTGGGAGTTTTGAGTGGTTTTAATGGACTTTTAGCTTATCTCTCTTTTTGTCTAAAATAATTATGCACATTATCATTGTGTCTTTAATAAGAATATACTTAAACAAGACATACCAGAAACTCACTGAATAGGTTATATCGTTATACAAATATTTAGTAAAGTGTTTTTAAAAGCTAGCCTAGGGATTCAATTCATTTCTCAATAAATTACTTTTACATCTATTTAAATATTTGAAAAAAAACAACAATAACAGACAGGTAGACAGACAGAAAGGAAGGTAAAAAGAAAGAAAGATGAGTAGGGGGGATAGGGGAGAGGAGAGGGAGGGGAAGAGATAGGGAAGGGAGAATACGTTTCTCCAGCTCTTGCGATGTATAGACAGTTGACCCCACCTATGGAAAAAAAGGAAGTTTCGATTTCCTTAAAGAACTTTTCTCACAAGCATTACTGATGTCTGGGTGCTCTGTCCATTACTGCCATTCATTGAGAAATAACCCAAAGTGTGTGTTAAAATGAGTCGAAGAGGAATAAGGGACTGTCTCCTGCCGTCACTAATAGGGTTTTGAACATTTGGTTGTCAGTTAATGTCTCACATACCATGTAAATCAATAATCATCATGCAACAGAGCCCACTACTGACATGGGGAATAATGTTCCCAACTGGAACAAGAATTTTAATAGCAAACATTTTCCCCTAAAGTATCTTATCAATACAGACAGACTTCCTTTTCCCCTTTTTGTACCGGAAAAAAAGAGAAAGGTTTAAAACTATCGGAATTTCATCTTAAATACGTCCCCTCTAGTTTCTCACTTCATATCTTCTTCATCTTAATTCCTGTGACCCATAAACACGTACCGTGTCGGCAGTGCCAGAGCGTCTTCCCACGCGTTCAGGTGCACAGCCTGGCGGGTTCGGAGCGCGTCTTTCTGGATGAGTAGCAGGCGCAGAGCGCTGTGCAGTAGATGATTTTACGCTGTGCTGCTTGCTTAATCAAATCAAAGCAGATAGGGTTGATTACATGGACAAAAAGCTACTGAATAAACACGTTTGTTCTGGAGTAACTAAGCATTAGATAATATTATGTAATGTGGAAGTAAGTAACTGCCTGGCTGAATGTTATAGTTTCCATGGCAACTACATCAGTGAAGGGGAAAGGGGTTCAGAAATATTGGTTTCTTTTGGCGCATAAATGGAATCTCTGCATCACATGATGTTTTTGGTGTCTTTTAAGAAGTATTCCACTTCTTAGAGTTACTGATGAGTCAAAATGTTGGGACTATAATCTGAGGAAGAATACTGGTTGGCTTTGCATTTCCTCAGTTCTTTCGGGATAGAAATGATGTTCAAATTGACAGAGGGGGAGAGCGACATGATTTTACATGTGACTTGGTGGATTTGAAGCTTAGCTGCCTTCACATGTAGGGTCCATGTGCCATGGATTTTTTTTTTTTTTCTTTTCCAAAAACAAAGACAGCGATGGCGGTAACAAAAGGGAAAGTCTCAGCCAAACGATGAGCATTGCAGAGGATGGTTCCTGCGGAAAGCAGAGAAGATTAATTATGGAGGGGGGGTGGAGGAGGGGGGCTCGGGTTCTGTGTTCAGGGGGGCTCCGCAGCTCTCCGGCCCCTTGATCTGCTGCAGCGGGGCAATCACAGCGCCAGGAGGACAGGCTGCACCGGGGACCATCGGAGCCCCGCTCCCGCATGGCTCTGGTGTTATTATTTCATTTTACTCCCCCAGGTCAGATGAGGATGAAGTTAAACATACAGTTTCTTCTGAATTGCAAGTTGCAACTTCATAAGACTTCGAGAAATCCTATTACTTTTTTTTTCTGTGGTGGAAGGGGAAATTCATTTCTGTGGTCAGAAGGAAGGGCTGAGAGGCAGGAGGGCTGAATTCTGCTCTTGTCTCATATCCCTGCCCTCTTCACTCCTTCACTCCTAAGAGCTCAGGGGTACTTTTCCCCACAGGCTGGAGTTTGAATTACAGGAGCTTTAGAGGTCCCTTCTAATCTGAAGGGTTCATTTACTATGGACTTGAACCGTTCAATGCCTCTTCAGTTGTTCTTTGCTCCCCTCCTCCAAGAAGGTTAGCATAGAAGAGGCTGTCTTTCCAAGGCAGGCTTGCAGGATACATATGGGTTTTAACTGGGATTGATTCCAACCTACGGCTGATCCCTGTGTCAGCTGTCCCACCAATGTGTTCTTCTCAATGTGCAGACCCTCCTCCTTTTATTCTAGATAGACAATCCCTCAGAGGGCTTCTGCCCTGATTGCTGTGATCACACATTTATGAAGCCACCATACAATTGGACGGGAAAAGGCCATCTGTATATCTGCCCTAAAAGTTGGCGATAGTGCAGAGAGTAAGATCTTAGACACACCCCCTGAGTTCCAATGAATTGGGAAATGCAGGTAGGATGGCAAATATAAGCAGTGACTTTCTTCCAAATTTGTTGGAAATTTTTCACCATTGGGTGTATGAGAGGATCTCTGGCTCTTGAATGTATCCCCTTTACACACAAAAATAATAAGATGTGGGGTCTATGGCAGGATGTTTGCCCTCTCCTTTTCATCTTCCTTTTAGCAACAAAAGTAGAATCTTTACCAAATGCTTGGTATGGACCAGCACCTTCATATATCTTTCACAACAACCTTCAACATAGGTTTTACCATCTGTATCAGTCAGGGCTCTCCAGAGAAACAAAGCCAATAGGGTGTGTGTGTGTGTGTGTGTGTGTGTGTGTGTACAGGGTGTCGCAAAAAATGTATACAGGGTGTCTTACATTTTGAAAGTGAAAAATATTTTAATATACACTGGCTTTATAATTACACTTTTTTGTGTATACATTTTTTGGGGGAAAATATATATAAATATATATGTATATTTAGAGAGAGAAATTTTCAACAGAAAGAGGAAAGATTTTACTGACACCTTAGTTGCACATAACATTTCATAGTTTCCACAATACATTTTGTTCTCTCAATAGCTCTGCTGGTATGTATTATGATCTTCATTTTGTTGGTGTGAAAACTCAGGTCTGCATCAGGTTAAGTGAATACCCACACTTACAGAGCTAGTAAATGAAAGAACTAGGACTATACTTCCGTCTGGTGTTCCTCTATTGAAAAATGTGTCTACTGAATCCCCTGGTCTGCTCCCTGATGGGCCACAGTGTGGAAAAGAAGACGGTCCCTTCCCCTGCCTCCTCTGTTTCATTAACTAGAGTAAACTCTTACTGTCTTTATGAGTGCTGGTGTCTAGCATGTCATAGGCAAAAAAATAGGTCTAGTTTATTTTTTGAACAAAGTGACCATTTACCAAGTTCTCCTGTTAGAACCGCTCCAGAAAATTCAAAGACTTATCTGGGAACCGAAGGCTGACTAATAGCCTAGATATGAGAGTTTGAATTGCAGTCGTCTCCTGGGAATTCTGTGGCAACCTCCACTTGCTTGCCTTTCTGCAATGCCACAGCTCCTTTGTCTAGACTGAGTGGGTAAGCATGGTGGTGTGCCATAACAGGCATAGTGACATATCAGGTTGGCCTTGCCTGGCATGAAGTGTTCCTTGGGTGCCTCGTCCGAAGACAGTCTACTTGCAAAATCTGCTATCTTATCTTAGCAGCACACAGCGATGTGTATCATACTGTGGGGGGATTTGTTTCCATGGTTTCATAACAGCCATCTGAAACTCAGTTACCCTACCTATTTCTTCCCAAACAAAGTAAAACAGCATTAAGATGTATTATAAGATGGTAATTAGTACCAATGCATTCTTTACTTTTACTTTGTTTTTTTTTAGTAATATGTTTTACTTAACTAAATATATCCAAACTGTGATAATTTCAACATGTAATCAGTATAAAACTTATAACTGAGGTATTTTACATTCTTTTTTTCATACAAAATCTTCCAAATGTGGGGTAGTTTATACTTACAGAACCTTCAATTTGGATTAGCTACATTCCAATACTCATGAGACTACTTGGAGAGAGACCCTATTTCAAACCGAGATGTTTGAAACCTGTTTTTTATATTTATATATAATATAAATATAAATATATATATAATATATATATATATATATATGTTTTTATTGATTTCTTAGAGGACGGGAGAGAGAGATAGAAACATCGATGTGACAGAGAAACATTGATCGGCTGCCTCCTGCACACCCCCTACTGGGGATCGAGCCCACAATCCAGGCATGTGCTCTGACTGGAAATCAAACCAGGACCTCTCAGTCCATGGGACATGGTCAATCCACTGAGCTACACTGGCTGGACTTGAAACCTGTTTTTAACTTTATCCTTAGTACAAGACACAATTTATAGTACAACTTGAATTTTTATGATTATTAAATGAAAATATTATGCATACAAAAGATTATATATAAATTAGAGTCTTTTGCCCACTTTTCTTTTAGTTTGTTTCTTTTTTTTTATTTTCAAGAGTTGTCTATTGATTCTGGACACAAACCTTTGTCAGTTATCTATGAAGCAAATATGTTGTTATTTTTTTTCTTTGCAATCTTTATTAATTTATTTTTGTTACAGACGTTTCTCCTTTTCCCTCCATAGACACCCTCCTCCCCACCCAGCCCAGCATTGTTGTCTATGTCCATTGGAAACACATACATGTATATAAGTTCTTTGGTTTATCTCATCCACACCTTCCCCCCCCCCCCCCCCCCCACTGAGGTTTGTCAGTCCGAACCATACTCCTTTCTATGTCTCTGGTTCTATTTTGTTCATCAGCTTATTTTGTTCATTATATTCCACAAATAAGTGAGATCATGTGGTATTTGTCTTTCTCTGATTGGCTTATTTCGCTTAGCACAATGCTCTCCAGGTCCCTCCATGTTGTCTCAAAGGATAAGAGATCTCTCTTTCTTACAGCTGCATAGTGTTCCATTGTGTATATGTACCACAGCTTTTTTATCCATTCATCTATTGATGGACTCTTGGGCTGTTTCCAGATCTTAGTGATTGTAAATAGTGCTGCTGTGAACATAGAGGTACATATATTCTTTCTGATTGGTATTTCAGGCTTCTTAGGATATGTTCCTAGAAGTGGAATCACTGGGTCAAATGGCAGTTCACTTTTTATTTTATGAGGAAACACCATATTGTTTTCCAAAGTGGCTACACCAGTCTACATTCCCACTGGCAGAGTGCTAGAGTCCCCTTTTCTCCTCACCCTCACCAACACTTGTTGGTAACCATTCTGGCAGGTGTGAGGTGATACCTCATAGTGGTTTTAATTTGCATCTCTCTGATGATTAGTGACATTGAGCATTTTTTCATATGTCTCTTGGTCATTTGTATGTCCTTTTTGGAGAGGTGTCTATTTAGGTCCTCTGCCCATTTTTTAATGGGTGGGTTCTTTGTCTTCTTTTTGTTGAGTTATATGTGTACTCTATAAATTTTGGAAATTAATCCCTTATCTGATGTATCGTTGGCAATTATGCTCTACCATATAGTGGGTTCCCTTTCCATTTTGATGACTGTTTCTTTGCTGTGCAGAAGTTTTTAGTTTGATGTAGTCCAATTTATTAATTTTTTCCCTTTGTTTCTCTTGCCTGAAGCATTGTATCAGTGAAAATTCTATTGCGTGTGATATCTGAAATTTTGTTGCCTACATTTTCTTCTAGGATTTTTATGGATTCACAAGTCACATTTAAGTCTTTTATCCATTTTGAGGTTATTCTTGTGTGTGGTGTAAGTTGATGGTCTAGTTTCATATTTTTTTTGATGTAATGGTACAATTTTCCCAGCACCATTTATTAAAGAGGCTGTCTTTACTCCATTGTATACTCTTGCCACCTTTGTCAAATATTAATTGAGCATAATGTCTTGGGTCAATTTCCGAGTTCTCAGTTCTGTTCCACTGATCTATATGCCTGTCCTTGTGACAGTACCAGGCTGTTTGGATTATAATAGCTTTGTAGTATAACCTGATATCCGGTATTGTGATCCCTCTCACTTTGTCCTTCTTCTTCAAGATTGCTGTGGCTATTTGGGGTCTTTTTTGGATCCATATAAACTTTGGAAGTATTTGTGCTAGTTCTGTGAAATATATTGTTGGTATTTTAATGGGGAATACATTGAATCTATAGATTGCTTTGGGTAGTATGGACATTTTAATGATGTTAATTCTTCCAATCCATGAACAAGGTATATGCTTCCACTTCTTTATATCTTCCTCTATTTCTTTTTTCAATGTCCTGTAGTTTTCTGCAAATAGGTCCTTTACTTCTTTGGTTCAGTTTTTTCCTAGGTATCTTAATTTTTTTGCTGCAATGGTAAATGGGATTGTTTTTTGTTTCTCTTTCTGTGAGTTCATTATTGGTGTATAAGAATGCCGTCTATTTCTTGATGTCAATTTTGTATCCTGCTACTTTGCCAAATTTGTATATTAAATCTAGTAGATTTTTTTTTTTTAATCCTCACCCGAGGACATTTTTTCATTTTTTGTTCAGATAGAGTGGGAGGGAGAGAGAAGAAGAGAGAGAGAGAGAAACATTGATGTGAAAAGGACACACCAAGTGGCTGCCACCCGCACAACCAACCAGGGCCAGGGACAAACTGCAACCAAAGTACATGCCCCCAGCAGGAACCGAACCCGGGTCTCTCTGGACCGCAGCCCGACGCTCTAACCGCTGAGCCAAACTGGCCAGGGCAATCTAGTAGATTTTTAATGGAGTCTTTAGGGTTTTCTATTTACAATATCATGTTATCTGCAAATAATGACAGTTTCACTTCCTCCTTTCCAGTTTGGATCCCTTTTATTTTTTCTTCTTGTCTAACTGCTGTGGCTAAGACTTCCAGTACTATGTTAAATAAGAGTGGCAAAAGTGGGCATCCCTGTCTTGTTCCTGTTCTTAAGGAACAAGTTCTTAGTTTTTGCTCATTGAGTATGATGTTGGCTGTAGGTCTTTCATATATGGCCTTTATTATGTCGAGATATGATCCCTCTATTCCCAAATTGCTGAGCGTTTTTATCAGAAATGGGTGCTGGATTTTGTCAAATATTTTTCAGCATCTATTGATATGATCATGTGGTTTTTATCTTTCATTTTGTTTATGTGGTGTATCACATTTATTGATTTGCAAATATTGTATCAGCCTTGCATCCCTAGGATAAATCCCACTTGGTCATGGTGAATAATTTTAATGTATTGCTGGTTCCGATTTGCTAATATTTTGTTAAGGATTTTGGCATCTATGTTCATCAGGGATATTGGCCTGTAGTTTTCTTTCTTTGTAGTGTCTTTATCTGGCTTTGGAATTAGAATTATGCTGGCATCATAAAATGAATTTGGAAGTCTTCCATCTTCTTAGATTTTTTGGAATAGTTTGAGGAGAATGGGTATTAGTTCTTCTTTGAATGTTTGGTAAAATTCCCCTGTGAAGCCATCAGGGCCCGGGCTTTTGTTTGCTGGGAGTTTCTTGATTACATTTTCAATTTCCTTAGTTGTTATTGGTCTGTTCAAGTTTTCTATCTCTTCCAAGTTCAGTTTTGGGAGACTGTGTCTTTCTAGAAATTTGTCTATTTCTCTTAGCTTGTCCAATTTGTTGGCGTATAATTGTTCATAGTATTTGTTAAAGATCCTTTGTATTTCTGCGGTGTCAGTTATTACTTCTCCTCTTTCGTTTCTGATTTTGTTCATTTTGGTCCTCTCTCTTTGTTTCTTGGTGAGTCTAGCTAAGGGTCCATCAATCTTGTTTATCTTTTCAAAGAACCAGCTCTTTGTTTCATTGATCTTTTGATTTTTTTTTTGGTCTCCATGTCATTTATTTCTGCTCTGATCTTTCCTATTTCTTTCCTTCTACTTGCTCCGGAGTTTTCTTTTTGTTTGCTTTCTAGTTCTTTAAGTTGTGATGTTAGATAGTCAATTAGAAATTTTTCTTGTTTCTTGAGGTAGGCCTGGAGTGCTAGGAACTTCCCTCTCAGGAGTGCTTTTGTTGCGTTCCCTAGATTTTGTGTTTTTTATGTTCATTTTCATTGGTTTCCAGGAAGTTTTTAATTTCTTCCTTGATCTCATTGGTAACCCATTCATTGTTTAAGAACATGCTATTTAGCCTCCATGTGTTCAAATGTCTGCGTGTTTTTGTTGTAATTGATTTCTAGTTTCATGCCATTGTGATCTGAGAACATACTGGATATGATTTCAATCTTCTTAAACTTGTAGAGACTTTGTTTGTGTCCTAACATGTGGTCTATCTTTGAGAATGTCCCATGTACACTTGAGAAGAATGTGAATTCTGCAGTTTTGGGGTGTAATTCTCTTTAGATACCCATTAAATCCATTTGATCTAGTGCATCATTTAGTGTCTCTGTTTCCTTGATAATTTTTTGTCTAGAGTATCTATCCAGTGATGTCAGAGGGGTTTTGAAGTCCCCTGCTACAATTGTATTACTGTCAATTTCTCCTTTGAAGTCCTCCAGAAGTTTTTAAGTATATATTGGTACTCATATTGGGTACATATATGTTTACCAAGGTTATATCTTCCTGTTGGATAGATCCTTTCAATATTATATACAGTCATTCCTCGTTTATCGTGGTTAATCCATTCCAGACTCTAGCTGTGGCACCTGGCACTGAAGGATTCCTGGGGTGCTCAGATACATAGGCCTACAGTCCATACGTATAGTAATTTTAATTGTAATACAGGGGTGTATAATTGACTCAGACAACTGAGTGCTTGCTGTATCATTTTCACTGTCTTGATCAAGTTTTTAATGAATATATTGAAAAAAAAAACACAATAGAGTGAAGCTGCGAAAGTCGAAGCGTGAAGTGGCGAGGGACGACTGTAGTAGCCTTCTTTGTCTCTAGCTATAGCCTTCATTTTAAAGTCTATTTTATTGGATATGAGTATTGCTTCCTCAGCTTTTTTTCCTTACTGTTTGCTTGGAAGATTTTTTTTCCATCCCTTTACTTTCAACCTATGTGAGTATTTTGTTGTGAGGTGGATCTCTTATAAACAACATATATATGGCCCTGGCCAGTTTGGCCCAGCCGTTAGAGCATTGGCCCGTGGATCAGAGAGTCCCGAGTTTGGTTCCCGCTAAGGGCACGTACCTCGGTTGCAGTTTGTCCCTGGCCCCGGTTAGGGTTGTGTGGGCGGCAACCACTTGATGTGTCTCTCTCACATTGATGTTTCTCTCTCTCTCTTCCTCCCTCTCTCCCTCCTGCTCTATCTGAAGATAAATGCAAAAATGTCCTCTAGGTAGGATAAAAAAACAAAAAAACAACAACAAAAAAACATATATATGAGTGATGCTTTCTTATCCATTCAGCTACTCTGTGTCTTTTGATTGGAGTGTTCAACCCATTTACATTTGAGGTTATTATTGATCTGTACTTATTGATTGCCATTTTTGTTTATTGTGGTTATATTTTTCTTCCTATTTCTTCTACTAATTACAGCAGTCCTTTTAACTTTTTTTGCAGTGCTGGTTTGGTGCTAATATATTCCCTTAGCATTTTTTTTTTTTTTTGTCTGGGAAGCTCTTTATTTCACCTTCTATTTTGAATGATAGCCTTGCTGAATAAAGTAGTCTTTGATTCAGATCCTTATTTTCCATTACCTTGATTACTTCATGCCATTCCCTTCTGGCCTGTAGTGTTTCTGTTGAGAAGTCAGCTGATAGCCTGATGGTGATTCCTTTGTAGGTAACTTGTTGCTTTTCTCTTGCTGCCTTTGGGATTCTCTCTTTGTCTTTACTTTTTGACATTTTAATTATTATGTGTCTTGGTGTGGGCCTGTTTGGATTCTTCTTACTTGGGGCTCTCTTGCTTCTTGAACTTGAATGCCTTTTTTCCTTCACCAAGCTAGGGAAATTTTCTGGCACTATTTCTTCAAATATATTCTCGAACCCTTGCTCATGTTCTTCTTCTTTTGGAACTCCTATGATGCAGTTGTTTTTATGTTTCATATTGTTCCACAGTTCTCTTAAGCTGTCTTCCTGTTTTTCAGTTGTTTTTTCTTTTTGGTTTTCTGATTGAGTGATTTTTTTCTACCCTGTCTTCTAATTCACTGATCCGGTCCTCAGCTTCCTCTACTCTGCTGGTTATTCCTTCCAAAGTATTCTTTTTTTCTGCTATGTCATTTTTCATTTCCAATTGGTTGGTTTTTAATGTTTGTATATCTTTACTCATGCTGTTGAACTCTTTACTCATGCTGTTGAGCTTGCTCAATATCATTGCTCTGAACTCTACCTCTGATAACTTGCTTAACTGCACTTCATTGATCTCTTCTTCGGTAGAGTTCTCTTGTTCTTTCATTTGGGATTTGTTTTTTGTTTTACCATTTTGGCTATCTCAGTGGGTTTTGGAGTCTGCCAAATTTTCCCTGTGGGTGTTGGTGTTCCATTGATTGTGGTTCCCTCTACTGGGTTTGGATGAGTATGGGAGGACCCATGTTAAATACCACTGTCAAGTTGCACTTTCCTGGGGAGATTTGCAAGCCCAGGAAAGGTTCAGTTATCCTCTAGCTTCTTGCCTGGAGGCTATTAGTCTCAGTTACTTGATGAGTCTTGTGTTGTAGCCCTGAACTGAATGAAAAAATCCCTCAGGTGTTCAGGATAAGGGGATTTCCAGAGGGTGGGGCAGATGCTTTTTGGCTGTTAATGAGCCTCAATTTGCATTTCTCTGGCCTGGCCGGGTGGTGTTAAATTTTTGAGGGAGGGGCTATTGCTTCTCCCCAGGGCTCTGGGAAGGGGCTCTTTGAGTAAGATGTCTACTGTCCTGTGAGGGAGTGATTAAGCACAAAACTCCCATTGTCCTCCCAGCTCTCCAAGCTCCCGAGTCTCCACACAGTTCCTGTCCAGTCTTTCCTCCCTCTGCTGGAGCCCAAGGTGAGTGGCTGTAGCTAATTTAGTGCTCTGTCCTGGCCCTCTGTGCTGTGGAGCTGGCTTGGGATGTTAACCCCAAGGGAGCTGCTCACAGCTAAAACAGCTGCTGTCCGTAGGTTCCCAGCCTGTCCCTCTAGCCTCCACAGTTCCTACCAGGCTCGATTTAGTGTCCTTTTTCTGTCCCTGGTTATATGGGTCCTCTCTAGCTGCTTTTCTGTTGCTTTTTCCTGATGATTTGTCTTTATTTTGGTTGTAATTCCAATTTGGTCCTGGGAAAGGGTCTGTGTAGTTTTCATTCACTCCACCGCCATTTTTGAATCTCTGCAAATATCCCCAATGTATTCTTTAAAGAAGCTAGGTTTTTAGCATTTCCTAAAATAGGTATTCAAGTCATCTCTGTAGTTTACAAAGGCAGGCCACTAATTGTTTGCTGCTGAGGGGAAGGCAAGCATACCCTTTGAGAGGTAAAAAGACACAGCCTATTCCATTCTAGATATTGAATGAAATTTTGTTGTCTGAGCACTCAAAGGGAAAAACTTGCAATCTTTCTACCAAAATAGCTTATTTTATTTGGGTCTCAAAAGTAAGTAGAGGTTGTGGTTTCCTTAGTATTCTATAATTTTCTTCAAATGGAACATTTTGAAGAGACCAAGTCATTTCAAGGATTTTTATTTATACATGATTTTTCCTTGAGGGTTTCTTAGCATGGGCTGCCATAATAAAATAGCACAGACTGGCTGGCTTAAACCACAGGAATTTATTTCCCACAGTTCTGGAGATGGGAAGTCCAGGATCAAGGTGCCAGCAGGGTCCATGTTTCCATGTCTGGTGGGAGTTTTCTCCTTGGGTTGCAGACAGCTGCCCTTCTCACTGTGTTTGCATATGGCCTTTCCTTCATGGGTAATTACCTTCCAAATCCTAATTATCTCCCAGAGGCACCATCTCCAGATACCATCATATTGGGGATTAGGGATTCAACCTATGAATTTTTTGGGAGGACACAATTCAGTCCATAGCAAGGGGCTAGCATCAGAGTCTCCTCAATCATGTACCAATTCTGAGATCTTTTCTATCTTTGTGACCCGTTGATTAGTTGGGGCTCTTGTTGCTTATTTCCCATTGGCTGACTCAGCTGATAGAGCTCTGCTGACCTGTTCTGAGTTGCATTTTTAACAGTTTCCAGTTTGTTTTCATTGGTTACTGGAAAAATGCTGTCAGAAATCTCTTTGTGTCTGGGAAGTTAGTGTCTGGGAATTATAAAAAGAGATAGGTGGGCAAAGGAGAGTGGACTTGCTTAAATTCTTAAAGGGTGTATTTGAGGAAGACCAGCTTTGGAGTAAGATGGACTTGGTTTTGCATCTTGGAAACATCACCTAATAGTTTAATGACTCTGGGAAAGATGCAGAATCACTCTGGACCTCCGATTTCCCTAAAAATGAAATGGTCATCTAAATGCCTACCTGGTGGTACTGTGAGGATTTGCCATTTTATGTCAAGTATCAAGTACAGTGTTCATACCAAATATTTGTTAACTTTCATGGTCCTTCATCATTACCATTGATCAGGAATATGGCTCAACGTTCTTTAGATTTCAGTCTTCCTTCTCTAGGCACTCAAGTCATATTCGACATGAACATCAATGGATAAGACTATTAGCAAACTCACATGCTGTCATTTTATTTATCATAATGGTGGAGCACAGGTGTCAGAACTTATAGTTCTTGAGCCCAATCCGGGCCACTCCTTGTTTTGGTAAATTAAATTTTATTGGGACACAGCCACATGCTTTCATTACAGTGTCCACGGCTGCTTTTGTGCTGCAGCAATGTTAACTAGTGGTCATTACACTTCAGATATTCACTGATCCTACCCCTTTAGAGAAGAAAATTTGATACCCTGTGTAGGGTAATTATGACCAAGTTTACATGAAAGTAAACTCGAGTTCAAGATTTGTATAATTCAAATAGCCCATTTCATGTTTTAACATTCCTAAGCAAGGCAAAAGTTGTAGCTTCTAAATACTTTGAAAAAATATATAGACACATACATGAGTATAGGTGATGAACATTGTAACAGTTCTGCTAACCTTTGAGAAAATTTGTTCTATTTGTGGTGAAATGAACATTAGGTGTGCAGTGTCCTAGCCTGATGAACTTAAGGCCACTAGGCACAAACCAGCAACCTGTCACTCTTGGGTTTATTGATCCAATGCAATGAAGAAGGCCCTGCAGAGGGCGTCTCTCCAAATGAAGAAGCAAATAGAGGCATTCTATGACTCTGGGAGTTTAGATGAAACTTGAATGTGTTTTGATAGGCTCAAAGCAAAGTAGCTTAGTGTACAGGTCAATATCACCTCTAGACTGAAAGGTGGACCAAAGTTCCTGTTTCTGTGCAAAAAAAGTTAAGACAGATATGGACTGTTGTGCCCAGAAACACCTCTCTAGTTCTGCACCTGGTTGGTAAATCGCAACTGCTTCTGTGTATCCAAAGTCACTAGGTCCTCCAGGACAAAGGAGGAGGTTTCACTCGTACTGATACAATTTCAAACAGTAGAGGTTCCTCCAGTTTATGATTTTAGAGCACACAGTTTCTCAGTGAGTAAAGAAGCAGTAGTTGACTCATAGAAGGCGTTGTGAGTCACATTGGAGGTGCAGTGTGTTATTGGGAGAAACACTGTCTCCTGTTAGCTTTGCAGCTGTCTATATCTGTATTCCAACCTAATGAATGGCCAGAAAGGATTTTACTTTCTCGGTGGGAGTGAATGTTTGTTTCTTTTCATCAGGAAGGTGATGATGACAGGCATGGAAAGTGGGGAGGTACAGAAAGGAGAGCAAGAGAGAGAGGGGAAGAACAAAGACAGTGGAGAGGTCAATTCAAAGCAGACGATAGACTGAAAGGAGCTGTCCTACAGCCCAGTACACTGCCTGAATGAATAGTACCCAACTTGATAAATGTGTACTGAATAAAGGAATATATAGTATTTGAGTGGCTGTGGAGAGTCTCAAGCATAAAGGAATAGTAATATTTTAATGATCCTAATGTTATTACACTCTAACATAGAATTTTATGATGCTCATTTTAACATTTATCCAGAACAATGTAATGGGAGTGCCAATAGCCACCATCAAATGTGTTAAGATTTTTTCCTTAGCCACTCACAGAAAGAATAATGTCAGGGTTGTTCTTCACAGTAACAACTGTCAATCAGAAACCACTATTCTTGGGAAGGACAGTATCTCCCATGGTTTTAAAGAACAGATATTAGAACCTAAGAAAGACTTGGTTTCTGGAGGGGCAATGTTTCCTTCCTGACGTGTTTGCGAAGGATGGGGAGTTCTGAATACTGCATTAGGAATGGGCCAGGAAATGAACCCTGGGACTCTAGGAACTGACATGTAGCAGAACTCAAACATGTCGCCCCTGTGACTCTCTTAGGTCCTCAGTGTCACCCTTGTGGAAATGCAGGAAGCGAAGCTGGGAGTGGCAGAGGCATCATCTCCAAGCTCCCAGACTTTCATTCTGTGTAAGCAATAGTTGGGGTGCTCCCTGTTCCCTGTAAGCGCAGAGGGTAGGATTTGTGGAGAGAAAGCAGCTTAAACACTTTCAGTGTTCAGAGTGCCTCCACCTCTCAGTTCAGAAGGTTCTTGCCGCCATCACAGACTGTTCTGAGCAGATCATCACATCTCTGATGCTCTTGACCTTTACATGTTCACCTTATGCAATCTCCATTTTTCCAATTTTTCTTCATTTTCCACAAGTCACTACTAGTAAAATTACTTTACTTTGGAGCATTCTTTTCAGCCTGCATCCTCTTTCTCTTGTCCTCCCACATGGCCAGCCCTCCGTGAAGCTTCTGGGCCAGTGTGGACTCTTCCTGGCAGCATCTCCAGAGCCTGGGGACTGTTGACTCCACCTCCAGGTGTCCTGGCAACAGGCTGGGGAATACGTACGGTAAAGAAAACCTCAGCTGGACAGTGGTTAAAACAGTAAAAACAGGTTTTACCGAGGAACTATGACAATAGGGGAAAAGAGACCTCAGTATAGAACGGGGCTCAATTCCAAGGACAAGGACAAATGGGGATTTATTGTCAAGTAGCAGAGTGTGGGTCAGTGGATGGAGAACTATTAAGAGGGCACATCTGAGGTAAGGGAAGATTCTGGCCAAACAGACCACAGGATTCTTACTGAAGGCAGTCCAGGGTAATTAGACATCTGATCAAGAATTTGGTCAGACACTGAGGGTCACCAGATATGGAAGGTGGAGGAGTCTCTCTGAACGGACTTTGCAGGATTGGCACTAACTCTGGGCTCTGCAGGCCTGGCAAGGATGAAGCCTATCGGGGAAAAGGGCTTAGAGGAGCCAGACTAAAGTTTCATGAAGCCTCGAGGATCTTTGTCAGGTAGGGAACCAGTCCTACTCCAGAAAATTCGGACGCACGGGATATAAAGAGAGATGGGCAGATGAGATTCTGAGTTGCATGTAAAACAGGTAAATTCACTGAAGGGGGGCCAGCAGCAAGCTGTGGGAAAGTGGAGGAAATGAGAACCTGCTTCCCAAGCACCCCGAGGCATCTTGCTCAATGGGGAGACTGGTGCCAGCACCTGCAGTGGGCGAAGGCTGTGGGAGGGAACTCACTCTGATTGGAAACAGCTGGGAGCGGAGAGCGACCCCCCCCTCCCCCGCCCCCCACAGTCCTCAAATGGAGGGAAAGGCGAGCTTGTGAAATAAGTTCAACCTCATTGCTTATTGTATAAGACTAATATTAAGAGGAGGGGAAAATCCTAAACGACGGAGACTAATTAGCACCGCACCAGAGGGTAATGAAATCCAGGACCAATAGCAGCATGAGCTTCTCAGAGACCCAGAGTGCCAGACAAACTTAATAGCTTGCTTCTCGAAGAGAAATGTGCGCATGCACGCACACACGCATCACCCGAATGAACGGTTAAAAGCAACGCAGCAGATGTTACTTATTTGGACTTGACTAAAGCACTTGATAAAACTGTCTCATGAAATTTTACTTGCAAAACTAGTTCAAATTGGCTGGAAAGGAGAATTCCGATGCAGATTGAAAACTGGCTCCAAAACCATAAACCAAAGGCAATGGAACTGATAAATAAATGGCAGCAAGTCGAGTTGCTGGAAGGTGCTTTGCAGAATGCCCCAGGGGTGACTGTGAGAACTGAGTTTATTAAAAGTCTTTATCAATGAGTTGGAAGAACCAGTCAACAGGATGTGGATGAATTCTGCCAGGAATACTAAATTGGCAAATGTTAGGGAAAGCGAGGAAGATCAAGTCTCGTGCAGAGGGGTAAACAGAGGTTAGAAGTGTCTAAGGAGGAGGAAGGAAGCAACGAAATCGGACCCACCTGGGGAAATCTCAACGTGCTGATCTGCAGAAGATTAGATTGTGGAACTGCGTGAGGGAGACAGCAGAAATAACACCCTGCTAGAGAAAGGCCCAGGAGGCAAGGAAACAACCGATTAGGTAACATGACAGAGCTGTTCAGTGGCTGACAAGGGAGAATTCAGGGTTGTGGGGTCTGGAGTTGAGAGAGTTTGAGGAGTCTTCTTTAAGAAAAAGACAAAACTCATTAATTTAAAATTAGATACAGGAACTTGAAAGTGGCCAAAGTAAATGAAGGGCCCAGAAGCATAAGCTCAATGAGTCGTATGGTGACTCTCCCTATGGTGGCTGAGCATCGCATCAACAAAGGAAGGCGTTTTTAGAAATGTCTATCATTGTTGCATCTGAAACTGTGAGAACTTGCTCCCAACCTCAGCTTACTAACTAGAGGGTGCTCATGGGGTCACACTTGGGAGAAGGCAAGAGCTTCAGACACAGAAAACCACCACATTTACTTTAAGAGCTGGGAGGTAAAAAACAGTTACACGCTGGTTGGGAAATTATTTTTTTTCATGTTCAAAGATGTTTATTGAAACATTGTCTTTGGAAGGAATTAGGGGATGCATGGATAAATGAGGATTCCTTCATGTAATGGAACACTATGCTATCTTTAGTAAGAAGGCACACCTGCCATTAATGAGTTAACAATCATAAAGTAAAATAGCAGCCTGGCTGGTGTGGCTCAGTGGTTGAGCGTTGACTCATGCACCAAGAGGTCGCCGGTTTGATTCCTGGTCAGGGCACATGCCCAGGTTGTGGGCCAAATCCCTGGTGGGGGACATTCAGGAGGCGGCCAATCAATGTTCTCTCATCAATGTTTCTCTCTCTCCCTCTCCATTCCTCTCTCTCTAGAACTCAATAAAGAAAATAAAATAGCAAGTTGCAGAAAATGATGTAAACTATGATATAATTTTTGTGTTAAAAAACAAGTGATGTGCATAAAAAGACTAATACAAAATTATGGACAGTCGTTTCCTCTGGATGATGGGAGTAGGGGGCAGAAGGAAAAGGAGGGAGCCAGTCTCCCTTTTTGACTTTATGTATTTACAGGACATTGTCTTTTCAGTGAGATAATTATACACACACATGTGCACCCACAAATATACATTAAATGGCTTTAGAAACACTTGGAAAAAATTAAAATGCCCTATTCAGTAAATAGTATATCTATTATCTTACGTTGCCAACTCTTCGGATCATTGCTGCATAAAGACAGATGGAGGTCACATGAAAAACCACTTGGCTATGTTGAAGGGTGAGCTACAGTGGGCCAAGCCCTAGCAAAGTTCCAGTTTTGTTTCCAGAGAAGCCCAGTGACCCGGGTGACTGCACATATGTTTGACATACCCACGCAAAGCCGCTCTGTTATGGAGTCTTGAGCCCAATTTGGCTCGTTACGATGCTGAATTTGTCGAAGTCAAACTCTGAGCCGAAAGCTGCCTGGGGCTACACAGGAGGTGAGCCAGGAGAGACACGCAAGCAGAAATGTTGAGGAAGGACCTTATCTGTGCCCACGAGCTGGGGGTTACTTGGAAATGGCGATTATTCCAATGAAGGGCTTGCGTTGTCATTTTAGGATTGGTCATTAACTTCAAATTTGCAAAACTGTCTCAGACATCGCAGGAGAACAGACTCTCTTCATGGGGGTGCAGCTACATTTGCTTCCATCTGAATAGGAAACACTCATAGAAATGCTTTGTCTTGCAACATTCTGTGTAATTTTATTCTGTTTGGATTTCCCATCATCTGTAAAGAAAATAAATAGCTTTCTGGTGAGTAGTGTGTTTGGGGCAGTGTAACTATAATCAGCTTCAGTTTCGAGTTTCTTCTGCTCGTTTTTCATTCCAGCCAGAGGTGCCGGATTCTGACCGTGCGCTCTCTTTGTATGTTGTTCTTGGTCTACGGCA
Organism: Tadarida brasiliensis; assembly: GCA_030848825.1. Classification (NCBI taxonomy): domain Eukaryota; kingdom Metazoa; phylum Chordata; class Mammalia; order Chiroptera; family Molossidae; genus Tadarida; species Tadarida brasiliensis. The sequence goes on from CM061257.1 coordinate 90,350,133, forward strand.
ACTGGCGGATAAACGTGAAAATCTTGTGTTTATCATCTGCCAGATTTTTGTTGTGAGGTTTCATTTTTTTTTTTCCTTTACAAGCTGTTCAAGTGTTCTAGCTAGAGAGACCAGATGGTTTTTCTATCCCCTTGATGTTTCCTTCACGTGGATGATTGTTCAGAAATGTTCTAAGGCTGTACCAGGAAAGGGTCCTTTCTACAGTTACTCTGGTTAGCGTCACTGCGTGGATGCCCTTGCCAGCATGAAAGAATATTCAATCTATCAAAGTCTGGGAACCACTTAAAATAAATAGCCCTGTGTGTTTTGCAATCATGTGGGGAAACCCCAGGTTTCAAGTAACCATTAATAAATAATTACCCTTTTGTTAGTGCATCCTGCCAGTTCCCGTACTACGAAAGAACTGATGGATGACAAAGCTGGTTCATAGCTTCAGGTTCATTAGACTGTGCTTGTTTCATATTCCCCACAGGTATAAGCTTCCAGAGCTGTTTCCACACCGTAGGAAGTATTTGGTGGGTAGTTAAAATATAGAGGGGCAAAGCATTTCCCCATAAGCTTTAGCCCAAAGCTTAGTCTATACGTGCTCAGTAAATATTGGTCGCTGATTTGGGATTTCTGACTGGTGGTATGAGAGGTCACATTTGAATCAGGCGAGCGAGGGACCACAAGAGACAGCACAGGGAGGGGAGTTTCTCAGAGGTACTGATTGCGCCTGTGGCCTGAGATACCCAGGAATTCTATACAAAGAAAGTGTTTGTTACTCAACTCAAGGACTTTGACACTTGGGTGTTCTATTCAAGAACGAGACATGGCTGTCATAAGGTAGTTTTATTTACTTGCAGCAAGTAAAGGAGACAGGGGATCTGTATCCAAAGCTCTGCCTCCCTGAAGGGAGGCTTAGCCATAGGTTATATACACTATTTGGTCAATTACATGTTGATTTCTTCTTTGCAGTTGGCTGCATTTATCCTTTGAGTTCCTGTCAAGCGCTTCCTGTTTACAGCTGTTCTGCAAAATACTGTGCTATATTTTAACATTTAGCCAGACCTTCAGAACTTGTCCTATTTAACATATTCAGTAGTCAGTAAGCAAAACGTAAGTAAGGTCTCAGAACAGTGCTTAGTTCTTAATAAACACTCAACTTGATGCTGAGGATGTGTCAATGCTCCATAGCTGGAGGCCACTAGGAGCACACCTATAGTTGAACAGGTGGGTTTATTACTCGCTGCAGTGAGAGAGCACACACACCATGGGAAACTGGGGGTCTCAGTATCGGGTGATAAAAAGAAACTGTTATAGGATTTGGGCTTTGACTGGGTGATTTGGGGGAGGTTCTAAGGAACTAGATTGGATATTGTTGAAAAACAAGGACAGTTCTTTGAATGGGCATCTCGATAAATCTCATGTACAGGGAGGGCACACTAGAGCCAGGATAAAGCTGGAATCAGTAAAGATGTAGCCGTCACTTATATCTCAAGATTGGGGGATTTTGGTAGCTCTTGTGACACGGTCTGGGAGGATCTTCTGAAATTATTTATGTTTAACGGGAGAACACAGGGTTCAGCTGAAAGCATCAGGCCTGATTGTGAAAACACAGAGGCCTGGGTGTAAGGCTGCATTAGTTCCCAGACCTCGGGGTGGCTTCTTTTCTTTCTCAGATGTCACTGAAGACGTCAAGAAAGGAGCAGAGACCTCTGACTCCTCAATTCACTGCTTTGCCTTTGCTTTATCACTCTCTAGTTTAGGAATTGACTTAATGCAGACTGCCCCAAACTCAGACTCCAAACAGCATCATCCTCCCCCCGTCCTGCCTAGGAGGTGGATGGGCCTCAGGTCCGGACAGTGTTGGAACGGTTCCTCTGCACACACTGAAACAATCATGCCGAGGACTGTCCTTTTTTTTTAATCCTCACTCAAGGACATTTTTGCATTTATCTTCAGATAGAGCGGGAGGGAGAGAGGGGGAAAGAGAGAGAGAGAAACATCAATGTGAGAGAGATACATCGACTGGTTGCCACCCACACGACCCCAACCGGGGTGGGGACAAACTGCAACCGAGGTACGTGCCCTTAGTGGGAATCGAACCTGGGACTCTCTGGTCCGCAGGCTGATGCTCTAACCTCTGAGCCAAACTGGCCAGGGCAGGACTGTCCTTTGATAAGAGACAAAAACGTTACTTCTCTAAATGGGTTTACATGAGCTAGAAATGAAAAGATTTAAAGACTTAGGCAAGTAGATGCATGCATATTGAAAATACGTCCCACTCATAACTGCTCAGTGAGACAAAAAGCCTGTTTCCAAAAGGGACACCCACCTATGTATCCTCCACTGATGGGTGCCAAGTGAGTTCATACAGCAGTTCATTCTACACACACATTCGAACTCCAAGGTCAAGGGACATTTAAAGAAATTCTGGGTGGGAATATGTCTGGTTAAAAACTTTAAAGTATTGTATTTGTTTTTCCTTTTTATAGAATGTATTGGGGTGACACAGGTTAACCAAATTATACAGGTTTCAGGTGCACAATTCTACAACACATCATCTGTACACTGTATTGTGTGTTCACCACACCACGTCAAGTCTCTGACCATCACTATTTATCCTGCCTATACCCTCTTCCAACTCCCCCCAACCCCTCTCTCCCCCGGAATTACCACACTGTTGTACATACCCATGAGTTTTTTCCCTTTTTTTTCATTTATTACTTAATCCCTCCACCCACCACCCAGCCTCTCAACCTCTGGCAGCTGTCAGCCTGCTATCTATGAATCTGTCTCTATTTTGCTTATTAGTTCATTTTGTTTATTAGGGTCCACATATGAGTGAAATCATGTGGTACTTATCTTTTGGTGACTGTATTATTTCACTTAGCATAATAATCTCGAGGTCCATCCATGCTGTCCCAAAAGGTAAGATTTGCTTCTTTTTTATACGGCCAAATAATATTTCATTGTTTTAAGTACCACAACTTTTTTACCCACTCATCTACTTTGGCTGCTTCCAAATCTCGACTCTTGTAAATAACGCTACAGTGAACATAGGGATGCATATATTCTTTTGAATTTGTGTTTTGGGTTTCTTCAGATAAATTTTCAGAAGTGAAATCACTGGGTCATAAGGCAGTTCCATTTTTAATTTTTTGAGGCAACTCCATACTGCTTTCCACAGTGGCTACAACAATCTGTATTGCCACCAACAGTGAAAGAAGGTTCTGTTTTCTCCACATCCTCACCAATACTTGTTTGTTGATTTATTGATGAGAACCATTCTGACAGGTGTGAGGTAATATCTTATTATGGTTTAAATTTGCATTACTCTCATGATTAGTGACATTGAGCATCTTTTCATACGTCTATTGGCCATCTCTATGTCTTCTTTGGAGAAGTGTCTCTCCTTTGCCAACTTTTTAATTGGATTGTTTGGTTTTTTGGTGTTGAGTTGTATAAGTTCTTTATAAATTTTGGATATTAACTCAATAAACAAATGAGACTACATCAAACTAAATTTCTTTCCACAGCAAAGGAAATCATCAACAAAATGAAAAGACAATCCACTGAATGGGAGAACATATTTGTCAATGAGACATCATTCTTTTGTTTCCCTTGCTCAAGGAGATATATCAGAAAAAATAGTACTACAAGAAATGTCTAAGATTTTACTGCCTATGTTTTCTTTTAGGATTTTTATAGTTTCGAGTCTAACATTTAAGTCTTTAGCCCATTTTAAGTTTATTCTTGTATATGGTATAAGGAGGTGATCTAGTTTCATTTTTTTTGCACATATCTCTCCAGTTTTCCTAAGACCATTCCTAAGACTATCTTTATCTCATTGTATGCTTTTGACTCCTTTATCAAATATTAATTGACTGTAAAGGTGTGAGTGTATTTCTGGGCCCTCTATTCTGTTCCATTGATGTACATGTCTTTTTTTATGCCAGTACCATGCTGTTTTGATTACTATGGCCTTGTAGCATAGTTTGATATCAGGTAGTGTGATTCCTTCAACTTTGTTTTTCTTTGTCAAGATTGCTGTGGCAATTTGGGTCTTTTATACTTCCATATAAATTTTTGGAATATTTGTTCTAGTTCTGTGAAATACATTGTTGGTATTTTAGGATTGATATCCTGGGAATTGCATTGAATCTATAGATTGCTTTGTGTAATATGGACATTTTAATGATGTTAATTCTTCCTATTTATGAGCACAGTATATGCTTCCACTTATTTGTATTTTCTTCAATTTCTTCATTCAGTGTCTTATAATTTTCTAAGTACAGGTCTTTTATATCCTTGGTTAAATTTGTTCCTAGGTATTTTATTTTATTTTTTATGCAATTGTAAGTGGGATTGTTTTCTTTGTTTCCCTTTCTGATAGTTCATTATTGGTGTATAAAAATGCTACTGGTTCTGGGATATTTATTTTGTATCCTGCTACTTTACTGAATTCATTTATCAGTTCTAGTAGTTTTTTGATAGAATCTTTAGGGTTCTCTATATATAGTATCATGTCATCTGTAAATAATGACAGTTTTACTTCTTCCTTTCCAACTTGGATGCCTTTTATTTCTTCTTGTTGTCTCATTGTTGTGGCTAGGACTTCCAGTATTGTGTTGAAGAAGAGTGGTGAAAGTGGACATCCTGTCTTGTTCCTGATCTTAAAGAAAACCCTTTTAGTTTTGGCCCATTGGGTATGATGTTAACTGTGGGTTTGTTACATTAAGGTATGTTCCTTCTATTCTCACTTTGATGTGAGTTTTTAATCATAAATGGGTGCTGGATTTTATCACATGCTTGTTCTGCATCTATTGATATCACATTTATTGATTTACAAATATTGTACCAACCTACAACCTTGGAATAAATCTCAGTTGATCATGGTGTAGGATCTTTCTGATGTGTTACTGGATCCAGTTTGCTAATATTTTGTTGTGGATTTAGCATGTATGTTCATCAGGGATATTGGCCTATAATTTTCTTTCTTGGTTATTTCTTTTTGTGGTTTTGGAATTAGGATAATGCTGACCTTGTAAAATAAGCTTGAGACTCTTTCCTTCTCTTGAAATTTTTGGAATAGTATGAAAAGGACAGTTCTCCTTTGAATGTTTGATAAAAATTCACCTGTGGAGCCATCCAGTTCAGGACTTTGATTTGTTGGGAGTTTTTTGATTACTGCTTCAACTTCACTAGTTATAATCTATTTATGTTCTCTGATTCTTAACTGATTCAGTTTTAGAAGATTGTATGTTTCTAGGAATTTACCCATTTCTTCCAGATTGTCCAACTTGTTGGCATATAATTGTTTGTAATATTGTCTTACAATCCTTTGTGTTTCTTTGGTATTTCTCTTTCATTTCTGATTTTATTTATTTGGGTCCACTCTCTATTTTATTTTATTTATTTATATTTTGATGATTCTGGTTAAGGTTTGTCAATCTTTTTATCTTTTCAAAGAACCAGCTCTTGGTTTCATTAATCTTTTGTATTCTTTCTTTAGACTATTTTGTTTATTTCTGCTCTGATCTTTATTCTTTTTTTCCCTTCTACTTACTTTGGGCTTTGTCTGTTTTCCTTTTCTCAGTTTTTTTTTTTTTTTAAGTATAAAGTTATAATGTTTATTTGAGATTTTTCTTTTTTCTTTAGATAGGCCTGTAATGCTTTGAATTTTCCTCTTAGGACTGCTTTTGCTGTATCCCATAGATTTTGGATTGTTGTGTTCTTCTTTTCATTTGTTTCAAGTTATCTTTTGATTTCTTCCTTGATCTCATTGTTAACCCATTCATTGTTTGGTAACATGTCATTTAGTCTCCGTGCTTTTCAGTTTTTTTCCTGTGATTGATTTCTAGTTTCATACCATTATGGTCAAAGAAGATGCTCAATATAATTTCAATCTTTTTAAATTTATTTTTTATATGTTTTTATTTATTTTTTTAGAGAGACAGGAAGGGAGAAAGATAGAAACATCGATGTGAGAGAGATACATTGATCAGCTGTCTCCTGCAAGTACCCCTACTGGGAATTGAGCCCACAACCCAGGCATGTGCCCTGGCTGGGAATCAAACTGGGACTTCTCAGTCCATGGGATGATGCTCAATCCACTGAGCTACTCCAGCCAGGCAATCTTCTTAAATTTATTGAGACTGTTTTGTTTCTTAACATGTGGACTATCCTAGAAAATGTTCCATGTGCACTTGAAAATAATGTATATTCTGCAGCTTTGTGGTGAAATGCTCTGAAGTTATCAATTAAATCCATCTGACCTAGTGTGTCATTTAAGGCCACCATTTCCTTCTTGATTTTCCCTGGCAGATCTATCCATGGATGTCAATGTGGTGTTAAAATCCTGTACTATAACTGTATTACTGTCAATCTCTCCTTTTATGTCCATCAAGATTTTCTTTATATATTTAGGTGCTCCTATGTTGGGTGCATAAACATTTACAAGGGTTATATCCTCTTGTTGGATTGTTCCTTTTATCATTATGTAGTGTCCTTCTTTGTCTCTTACTATAGCCTTTGTTTTAAAGTATATTTTGCCAGATATAAGTATTGCTACTCCAGCTTTTTTTCATATCCATTTTCATGAAATAATTTTTAAAATCCCTTTACTTTTAGTCTGTGTGTATCCTTTGTTCTGAAATGGGTCTTTTGTAGACAGCATATATATGGATCTTGTTTTCTTTTCTTTTTTTTTTAATTCCTCACCTGAGGATACTTTTCTATTTATCATTAGATAGAGTGGGAGGGAGGGAGAGGGAGAGAGACAGAGAGAAACATCGATGTAATAGAGCCACATCGACTGGTTGCTTCCCACACGACCCGACCAGGGCCAGGACAAACCACAACTGAGGTATGTGCCCTTGACCAGAATTGAACCCATGACTCATTGGTCCACAGGCCAATGCTTTAACTGCTGAGCCAAACTGGCCAGGGCTTGTTTTCTTATCCATTCAGCTACACTATGTCTTTTGATAGGAGCATTTAAGCCATTTTCATATACAGTGATTATTGATATGTACACATTTATTGCCATTTTATCCTTTTAATGTTATTCCTCTGTTTATTATTATTATTATTGTTATTGTTATTGTTATTATTATTCTGAAAGAAGACCCTTTAACAATTTTTGTAATACTGGTTTGGTAGTAACTAACTCCTTTAGCTTTTTCTTGTCTGGGAAACTATCTTTGGATTATAAATTATGTCCATGGTGAGTAAAGTAGTCTTGGTTATAGGTCTTTGCTTTTCATCACTTTGAATATTTCTTGCCAAATCTTTCTGGCCCAAAATGTTTCTGTTGAGGAATCAACTTACAGTTTTATAGGAGCTCCCTCGTAGGTAACTAACTCTTTTTCTCTTGATAATTTTAAAATTTTCTGTCCTTAACCTTTGGCATTTTAATTATGATGTGTCTTGATGTGGGCCTCTTTGGGTTTATATTGTTTGGAACTCTCTGTGCTTCCTGGATTTGTGTGTCTTTTTCCTTCACTAGGTTAGGGAAATTTCCAGTCATTATTTCTTCAAATAGTTTATTAATTCCTTGCTCTCTCTCTTCTCCAGCTGGTACCCCTATGATGTGGATGTTGTTATACTTCATATTGTCCCAAATGTCTTTTATTTTATTTTAATTTTTTTGGTTAATCCTCACTCAAGGATATTTTTCCATTGATTTTTAGATAGAGTGGAAGGGAGTGGGGGTGTGGGGGTGGGAGAGAGAGCGAGACATCAATGTGAGAGAGACACATTGATTGGTTGCCTCCCGCACACCCCCGACTGGGGCTGGGAATCAAACCTGCAATCAAGGTATGTTCCCTTGACTGGGAATAGAACCCAAGACCCTTCAGTCCACAGAATGACACACTAACCACTGGCAAAACTGGCCAGGGCACCCCAAAAGTCTTTTAAGATATCCTTATTTTTTTAAATTCTTTTTTCTTTTTGCTGCTCTGATTGGGTGTTTTGTGCTACCTTATCTTCTAAATGACTGATTCAATCCTTTGCTTTATCCAACCTACTGTTTATTTATTCCAGTGTGGTCCTCATTTTAGATATTGTATTCTTTATTTCTGACTGCTCCTTTTTTATGGTTCTATGTCCTATTTAGTGCTCTTGAGCATCCTTATAATCATTATTTTGAACTCTATTTTTGATAACTTTCTTGCCTTCACTACTCCATTTAGCTCTTCTTCTGGAGATTTCTCCTGTTCTTTCATTTGGAGTATGTTTCTTTATTTCCCCATTTTGGTTGCCTCTTTGTGTTTGTTTCTATGTATTAGTTAGATCTGCTATGACTTCTAGTCTTTGTGGGTGGCCTTATGTAGTAGGTGTCTTGTGGGGTACAATGGTACAGTCTCCTTGATCACCTGAGCTTGGTGCTCCAGGAATGTCCCTTGTGTGGGTTATGCGAGCTCTCCTGCTGTAACTGAGTCTTGATTGCTATTGGTCTGTTTGTGCATGGGATTGACCCTCAGGCTAGCTGACTATGAGCTCAATCCAGACCATAGTGTGTGAGCTGCTGTGCAGGTGCTGATAACACATATCAGAATTTGCGTTAATAGAGTTGGGTGCCTGTTGAGATTTCCCTTTGGATATTCCGCTTGTGAAGCTTCTTGGATCCTTCTCTGGTATTGTCTGATGCTGGCCACTGTGTGTGTGTTGTTTCTGGGCCTCTTGGGAGAACTATAGGCCAATGTAAGGTGCTGGCCCTTGGGAACCTGTTTGCTGCTACAAGTAATCCACAGTTTGTGGCTACCTCTGCTGGGCCTTGGTGCTCAAGGGAAGGACCAAGCTGCACAGCAAGGCCTGCATTCACCAGGACTGGTCCTGGGTGCAGGCCAACAAAAGTTCTAAGGCACCCTGAGATTAACCTCTGCCTGCCTCCGCCTGCCTCTCCCTGCCTCTGCCTGCCAGCTGCCTATTAGGCTCGGTCACTGAAAGAGCCTCTGGCTGTACACCTCAGCAGGGTGTAAGCTCTGTATGAGATGAGAGGGAGTTCAGAGGCTGGGGCTATTGTTTTTCCTTAGGCTGATGATGCATGGAGGGGAGTGTTCCGCCCAAGAAAGATGGTGTCTGTGGTATGGGAGAATTACTTAGCACAGGAATCCTGGTGGCTGACTCTTCAGCTCTTTCCTCAAAGTCATAAACTCCAGACTCTCCTCATGGGACTCTAGTCTGCTCTGCCCTCCCTCCACTGGATCCCAGAGTGAGTGGCTGTGAACAAATTATTGTGCTTTGGCCCTTTAAGAGAGTGCCTGTGTCTTTAGCAGACTTTCATCTCTCCTTGTTGTATAGAAAACCACTGCTTTTCATAGCCAGATGTTATGTGGTTGCCTCTTCCAAGTTCTGGTGCTCCGAACTTGGGATCCTAGCTTTGGGTTTTGACCTCATACTTTTCTAGGGTAACCCCCTGCAGCTGAGATATCCTTTTGGAACCTCAGCTGCTGCACATGGGAGTGGAGCCAGCCCTTTTCACATCTCCACCCTTCTTACTAGGCTTGATGTGGCTTCTTCTGTAAATCCTTGGTGGTAAGACTCCTCTTCAGCGTGTCTTCATTTAGTTATTCAGGATGATTGTTCTATAATTTAGTTGTAATTCTAGTTTGATCCTGGGAGGAAGTGAGTGTAGCTTCTACCTGCTCTGCTGCCATGTTGGACCTCCTAATTTCAAAGTACTTTAAGTGGAAGACTCTTTAAATACAGCATAGATCCGTACACATAGAGCATGTAATAGGCACTGAGCAAAAATGTGTTCATTGATTTAATTAGTCATCGTGTTTTCTTCACTTAGATCAACTACAAGAAAGGAGTGGCTCAATTATTAGAAACATTTTTAATCTGATTATAGAAGCAATCCAGTCTCAATGTAACAATACTTGGAACAGAAAAGGCAAAGAGAAATACATAAAATACCACCCAGAACAACCACTGTTAACGGTTTTGGTTCTTCATTCATTCATCAAATATTTAGTTAGCAATTACCACACAGTAGCTACAGTGGCTGGGAAAACACAGATTAGTAAGACACAATCCCTGACCTCAAGGATCTCATAACTTCGTGGGCAAGACAGGTTAAATAGGTAGAGAATTAAAGAACAATTTTGTAAGTGCAATGATAGATGTAGGCATAGGGCATTGTGAGAATACGGATGATCCTCCGATGTAGATGTGAGTATGAAATGGGGCAGGGTAGGAGAGGAGGCCACTTTCTGGAAAGTTCTTATTTAGAAAATAAAGACTCGTCCCTGGGAATTTAATCGATTACTGGTAAACTACATGTTCAAAGACAGCTCCAAAGGAGGAAAGAGAAATAGTATAGAATCCCACCTTCCTGAAGTGACTAGGTGTGACCTTTGCTGGCTGTTCTGATTCCACTGAATGGATGTACTGTCATTTGCTCTACGTTCAAGGATTCTCTGCATTGATCAGAAGTGGGTTTCTCAGCAGTACTGTTTCTCTGACCTGGTGTCCCCATATTAAGCAGGTATAGGCTAACATGTATTTTCTCAATAGCTTCATGCTGAGTGATTCAGGAGGAAGTTTAGGGCTCTAGATATTATGATCAAGGGGCCTACAATTCCAAATTAGCTATTCTTTCCCAGTAAACCAGTTTGTTGGGTTGCTGGAGTGGGGAGGGGGAGATAGAAATAGTATGAACAGCCCTGACCGGTTTGGCTCAGCAGTTAGAGGGTCGGCCCGCGGACCAATGAGTTGTGGGTTTGATTCTGGTCAAGGGCACGTACCTCGGTTGCGATTCGTCCCAGGCTCTGGTTGGGGTTGTGTGGGAGGCAGCCACTTGATGTGTCCCTTTCACGTCGATGTTTCTCTCTCTCTCTTCCTCCCACTCTATCTGAACTAAAATGTAGAAATGTCCTCCGGTGAGGATAAAAAATAAAATAAAATAAAGAAATAGTATGAACACATGTGCACCTGTGCACACACACAACTTCGGAAGAATGATGTCCTCTTGTGGCTTGCTGTCCCTTCTGCTCACCCCCCCTCCAGTCCCCATTCTCATCTTGCCTTTATAATTGCCACTGTTCATCAGGACTCCTTCAAAGAGCCAGTCCTCAGCAAACACCCTTTGCTGGCAGGTATTAATCAGGCTCCATTTATAAAGGAAGCAGCCACACCCGGGAGACAGTGATTGTAAGAGAAACTGTGAGAACAAGAGCGCCTCCATGTAGCCATTTAGAAAATGTGGCCGGGGAGGAAATTTCAATGAAACCATCTCAAGGTATATTTAAATGTGGCTCCCTGAAGCCCACTAGTTCTTAGTCCAAGCTAATTAACATACAGGAGAGGTTTTACTTCAGAGAGGTTTCTAATGAAAAGAATTTTGAACAAAACACCCACATAAATGACCTATGGGGACTCAGAAGGATTCGTCTCTCATCTCTATCAAATACAGTGAACTGACAGAAATTCTCCTGCTAATGTGTTTCCGTGAAGATGGGGTGGGCTGCTTACAGCGACTTACAGTGTGGTAGTGTTTGTCACAGCTGTGCCAACATTAGAGACTCGTCCCTGGGAATTTAATCGATTACTGGTAAACTACATGTTCAAAGACAGCTCTGAAATCCTCCCATCTTCTTTCCACAGCTTCAAGTCAAGAGCACTGGTAACTTGAAAGACAGCACAAAAATAAGCTGTGAGTGTCCGAGAGCGAAGGGACTGGGAAATAGCCAGAAGTAAGCGGCAGTCTAGGCAGAGAGGGTTATCCTGAGATGCCTGTTGGAGGAGGGTCATGGCCAGGGAGCTGGAGAGGAGTTGCCCTGGCCAGAGGAGGCAGTGGCCATTCCATCTGTGATGCTCAAAGTATGGTCCCTGGGCCAGCAGTAGCTTGAGAACTTGTTAGAAGAACAAATTATTTATTTACTTATTTTAATATTTAAAATCCTTACGTGAGGTTATTTTTCCATTGATTTTTAGACGGAGTGGAAGGGAGGGAGGGGAGAGAGAAAGAGACAAACATTGATATGAGAGAGACACATTGACTAGTTGCCTGCTGCATGACCCCGACCGAGGCCAGGGATCGAAACTGTAACCCAGGTACGTGCCCTTGATTGGGAATCGAACCCAACACCCTTTGGTCCGAGACCTGACACTCTAACCACTGAGCCAAACTGGCCAGACCTATGAGATCAGACACCCTGGGGTTGGGAACAAGGAGTCAGTTTGAAAGCACACTCAAGTGTGAGGACCTCTGCTCCGCATCCCTGGTTCCTGCCCCTGAGCCGTCGCTGGGCTCACCTGAGAATCTGGAGCCCCAGAAATCCCATTAATGAGAGCAGACCTGGGCTCCAGGGATCTGCATGTTTAAGAGCTCCCCACATGATTCTGGTGGTCTTTCTGGATCGGGGAGCACTAAGGTCTATGGAATGGTTTGAAAAGTGCCCCAAAGGAGCACTTCCTCATCCAATCTTGTTTCCAAAGCACCTCACATCTTACCACCATGCCTTATTCCATTTAGTTACACATTTGCTTGTTCGTGCCATCTTTTATTAAAATACAGTCATTTCGGATTGACTGATTAGTCCCTTTGGTCATTCATGTGGTCAGTTAACAAGTATGGTGTGTCTCCTACGTGCAGGGCACTCTGCTGATGTAAGACAAGAGAGAGCCACTGTTTCTTCCCTTCAGTGGGTGGCAGTCTACTTACCCCTAGAGGACACATGCTGAATAAGGGAACACACCTCAACAGGTGTCCAATGGAACTGCTGGACAAATGACTGCTGTAAGTGCTAGACGGGGTTGGGGAAGGACCAGTGAGGGTGTGCCTTCCTTTCCTCCACCAGCCCCAGGGCGGTGGATGCCGTCCTCAGAAGGGGAGCTAGGAGCAGAGAGGATGGGCAGCTTGCCGACTTCCAACCTCAGCCTTCCGAGGGAGGGGAGAGTTGGGGCTTTGTGCACATGGGTCTCTGCCCCATGTTGGATACATGCTGTTCATCTGGCTGGGGGATGCTCATGGCCTTCTTCGGCACCAGATCGATTGTCACTTATCTTTTAATAAACAGTTCAAATGTTCTCTCCTTTGCAAAAAGTGCCTTTACCTGACTCCCCGACCCTAGAAAGCAGAAATACCATTCCCCTCATCAAGCACCCCTAAAAATGAATACACACTTGATGCTCAATACTTCAGTCGCTTTAGAGAACAGGTATGACTTGTGCTTCACAAGCTTAGACTTGTAAGAACTGTCATGCTATATAATTTTTCTAAAATCAAATTTGTTTAGACTTAGGGTCCTCATCTCACAATGTCATAGAAAGTTTAACCTTAGCCATAATTAGGGTTCCCTTCTCCACAGTCCCACAGGAGTCCTGGGACCTTCCAGAGAGCAGACTGTTGAGTCAGGCCCTTGTCTCCCCCCCACTGGGGTCTGACCTTGCCAGGTGGAAACAAAATGTGTATGTGGTCCAGGTGCAGGTTTGTGTAAAGAAAGTGGTAGGGGATAGAATTAAAAAGGGAGTTTGTATCCAGACTCACACCAGGATACAGTCTAATTACTCAGAGAATGGGGAGCTGCTGAAAGCCTATGAGCCATTCTTTAGAAGGAGCTACCGTGCTAATGCATCAACATTTTATGAGGAATGACCACCATGGAGAGCTGCCGTGCGAGGAGGTAAGGGGGTGATGTCTAAGGCTTACTGAGCACTTGCTATTTACTGTTCCAAAGGACAGATCTATATTTTAAACTCATAACAACTTTGTGAGTTAGGAACTATAATGCTCACTTTATTGATAAGAAAATTGAGGCATGAAGGCTCAATAACTTGCTCTATATCACATTGTTAATAAGTAGCAGAGGTTAGATTTGAACCCAGGCCTTCTGGCTATAGGACCAGTGCACCTAACCGCTATGCAATGCGGCACCTACTTTACCTTCTAGATGAGGGCCCTGAAGATGGAGGAGTAGATAGTGAACTGACCAGCCCATCTCCAATTCTTACTCCAGCTGCTCTGGCCAGACAGGGGCACAGCTTTCCTTCTGCAGAGCCAGGTCCAGCCCAGGTGCCCCCACCCACTGCCACACTGCTGTGGAGCACCCGCACCCCTTCCTCATGTGTTAGAACACCGAGCCAGTTCCCACGGCCCAGGACAGGGAGGTGAGCCTCATCTGCAGTGGCTCTGGAATCAGAGAGGGAGCAGCCCTTCTCCATTCTTATCTCTGTATCTTGGAGTGTTAACGGAGGGATCTTTTGAGTCAAGGAGCTGATTGTTAGCTTGTCCTTCTGGACAAAAGCTACCCATTCCATTGCCGTATCATGGAAACTTGCTGAGGATGATCATAGACACTGACCTCCTGCTGTGCTGTAAATTCTATTTAATAAAAAGGCAGGAAACACTGACACCAGCAGGTTGAGCGCATGGCATTTACTATTTACTAGGAAAGTGAGGCTTCGAGAGCTGAAATAAATCGGTCAAGGCCCCCCAGTTAGTGGGTGACAGCTGACATTCAGGAAGATAGTATTCTGAGGTTAATGCCAAAGCCAGTGTTCTTGACCGGATCTGTGTTACCTCCCAACATTAGAATGTACATGAGAATGAACATTAGAAGGAACGTATTAAGCTCCCAGAAAGGTCAGCCTTACAGGAACAGTTCCAGGGAGAGTGTGGAGGCGGAGCTAGGGGAGGCACACCACCTCCTGGCCTCAATTCCCTGCCCGCCTATCCACACTCTGTGCCTCATGACTCGGTAGTTCCTCCCACAAAAACGTGCCATGTGTTTCTCCACTCCTCCACTCTGGTTTAGGTCATGTGACTTCTTTTCGCCCTATAGAATGAGAAAACAGTGAGGGTGTGCCAGTTCCAAGACTGGGCCAAGGACATAGATATGTCCATGTGCACGTTTGCCAGGTGTGTGCTCGGGCCAGTTCACTGGTCCCAGGAAAAGGATGAGTCGCATGGAGCAGGGCACCTCCACCTGCACTCATGCTGGATCGCCTGACCCCCTTCCCCCTGCGTACACCTGGGAATAGGTTACCGTTTTAAGCCATTATGGTTGGGGATGGTTTATTACGCTTCATCTTTGTGGCAATAGCCAACTGGGTTCGGATTATGAGATCTGGGCTCAAAGCAACTTCTGTAACTTATTAGCTTTGTCGTTATTTAAACTTCCTCAACTACAGTATCTGTCTCTAAAGATAGGAAAATAGAAGTTCCAAAACATAGACAGTTTTTGCATTTCTGTGTGCTGAATAAATGAGATAGCACTAATAAAATGCTTCACGTAGCACATGGCGGAGTCCAGTTGTGTTGGCTGCTGCGGGGCCACGTTCCCGGCGGAGGGCCTGCAGGCGGGAGCGCCTCTGCCCTGGATGCTGGCGCCTGAATGGAAGATGGTTGTTGCTTCTGTGGTGTTCAGCTTTCGTGGATGTGCCCGGTCAGCAGAACCAGCTTCCACGGGCTGAGCTTTCTCAGTTGGAGAGAGAGAGCGGTGTGTGTGTGTGTGTGTGTGTGTGTGTGTGTGCGTGCGCGTGTACGTCTTCACCTCTGTGTGTTTATTCTGACTGGAATGTGCGCAGAGACAGGGACTGTTTCTGCTTCTCCAAGATTCTGCATAAGTCTCTATCCGTGCTCCTGCAGCTGCATGAAGTTGGGCACTTCATTGCTTGGAGTTGGTGACGTTTAACCTAGAAGTTCTCAGGAAACACTGGCACACCCTCCAGCCTTTGTTTGGTGGTAAACACACCTTTCCAGAGCATCTCTGCGTTTGCAGGATGGCGGTGAACAGGCTCCCCGGCCCGAGTAGGAGAGCCGGAACTCGCCGCAGTGTGTCCCCTGCGTGCAGTGTGTCCCCTGCGTGCCGCAGTCCACGCAGCCTTGATGGGATCGAATTAGCAGGTGTTGCTTTCCGGGACGAGGCCGCTTTTTATTCATTTGAGCAGTTCCGTCAGTCAGTGAGCTCACATAGTAGAGGGCAGAGCAGCCACTTTTCAGAAGTGCAAGGGGGACAAGGGCAGGAGGAGGGAGCCATGGGCACTAACTGGGGCTTGTAAAACTGTCAGCAAAGCCGCCCTGCCGCCTGGACCCCCGGGTACTGCGCACAGCGCTGGCTGAAGTCCGCATCCTCATTCAGCTGCACAAATAATCTCAGGGAGTCCTGCAGAGGCCTGGGGGCGGGCGGGGGGCAAAGGGGACAAGGGAAATCTGTGAGGACTAGGATATAAACCCAGGGGAAAGGGACAGACCCATCAGACTTCAAACTCTGCAACAGGAGGGATCAGGTGGTTTGGTTTGGTTTTAATTTTTCCAGATGATTTCTAAATCCTGTATTGATTATGTCCCGTATGTAATTGATCCTTAGCAATTGTTAGCCGAATGACTAAAGTATTTAGAAATTTGATTGACTTTTAGGCCTCTCTCTCTCTCTCTCTCTCTCTCTCTCTCTCTCTGTCCCTCCCTCCTTCTCCCACCTTTTCCCTCTTAACCGTGTTATTTCTAATTATAGTCTTTGTTCCTTTTTCAATTTCTCTAACCAGATTAGACATTTGACTTGCAAATCTAATAATCCCTTTGTATCTTTGGTCAATCCTAAAAAGCCCTCTTTTTTTTTTTTTTTTTTTTTTTAAACCTAAGCTGCTTGCAGAATAGTTTGCCTGAAATAAGGCTACATCGTTCTCAAAACACCTACCCTAACTCCCTGTACATCAACGATAGAGTAGTCCAGACGCCAGCCAGTGGCTGCCGTCTTTGCCTGCTAACCGTGTTCCACTTCCAAGCCCGGTGGGACTGCAGAGGAAAGGATCCCTCACACACAAGGCAGTGGGTGGGTCTGAGCCAGGATGAAGGATGGCTCTGCTCCCCCTGCCGGGAAGATGGAGCTGGACCGCGAACAGCATCAGAGACGCTCCTCCAGGTCCTGCTCTGGTTCCGGGCCTGTCACTCTGGTGTAACGCCTTGTGTGCGTTCAGTCATGATGGCACCAAGTCCAATAAACTAAAACGTGTGTGGAGAAAACCACAGATAGAACCAGGTCAAGTAGCAGGTCAGTGCTCAAAGGCTCTGAGTGCCTGTTGGCTGGTGGAGCAGGTTACCAGGCCCACATGGAGAACCCTAAATCAAGGACAGGCTGTGTGCCAACCTGGGCCCTTGAATGGCAGACAGCCTTACGGACACATTGTGGAAGTTCCTGCAGGTACGTTGACATTTTGTCTCCAGAACTACTTCAGACCGATGCTCTGCAACTCATTTGTTCAAATTGGGTCTTGCTGTGGTTTCTTTTGGTTCCTCTTGCTTTGGACTGAATGGTATCCCCCCCACCCTCCAAATTCATATGTTGAAGGCCCTAACCCCAAAGTGATGGTTTTGGAGATGGGCGCTTTGGGAGGTAATTAGAGTCAGATGAGGTTAGGAGGGTTGGGCCCTCATGATGGGATTGGTGGCTTTATAAGAAGAAAGAGAACTCTCTCTCCACTAGGTGAGGACACAGAGACAAGGTAGATTTCTGCAAGTCAGGAAGCAGGTTCTCACCACGAACACAATCTGCCAGCACCTTCATCTCTGACCTTCCAGCCTCGAGAACTTTGAGAAATAAATGTCTGTTGTTTAAGCCACCCCATCTACGGTATTTTGTTATAGCAGCCTAGCTGAGACATTTTCCATGGTTTGCTTAGCTTTCTGTAGGAAGCTAATGATGACCTTGACCCCATATAAGACATGATCTCTAAGATTTTCTTTCTGTTCTTTCCAAGAGTAGTATGCATATAAAGCTGAACACCTGTACCCTTTAGAAACACTATTTGGACAAGAGGAGGGTGATGGGGACAGAGATGGGGTTAAGACAGGTACCATGAAGGAATAACAAAGAAACAAATACATGATATATGCATAAAAATTACTTAGAAAACCTTAAAAACAACATAAAAACAAATACAAAATAATCCAATATAAACAGAACACAACAACCCTGGTTCTAAACAGAAGAGTTATTCTCAAATATTTGAATGCCATAGGCTCAAAAAATTATAACTCTTGTAGTTGGAAAATGTAATTATCCTAGAGCTTTCATAAGTTCAGTACATATTTTCCTGTTGTGTAGCAAAGAATACTATATTTATGCATGATCAAATAAGTGTTTTGGTTCTTTTTTACTTTTTCATTATAAATTTTCACTTCTAATGATAGTACATTTTTGAGTCAGGAGAATAAGGGTATATCTTAAAGACACAAAACTCAGCATCATTTAAAAAGAACTTATTTCTTAATCCTCTCTAAAGTTACATGGTGATGTTTAATAAAGTCCATGTGATATCATGTTTTCTTTCTTTTTAATTTAATTTAATTTTTTTAATTTAATTTATTTTTGTTACAGATGTTTCTTCTTTTTCTCCCATTGACACCCTCCTTTATTTTACATGAGAAACAGTCAAATATATAAGTTTCTATTCAGCTCTGAACTTTGAAAGAGCAGGTTGGAAGTCATATTAATGTTAGCTGCCCACTGGGAGGAACCGGCAAGCTGGCTTCCAATTATTTAACACAACTGGATAAAATGCATAGTCCTACCTGCCCTTGCTTTGTTTTATGTCATACAAAAAAAAAAAAAAATCTGTTTTCAAGCTAAGATATTACCCTAAGAAACTGGCTTGTGGTGGTGGTTGTTGCTAATTGCTTAAAACAAAAACAATTTTCTGAACCTTGCTATATTTAAAAATTTCATCACTTGAGATTGAATACTGCATTAATTGAATTCACTTTAGAGATCTGACAAATAATGAAAGCCTTCAGATTCTTTATTAGAATTCACTGCTGCAAAATAATATCCAATTGTTTTTGTTTTTAACAAAACAAAAGAGTCTTGGGCTCAAAAACATTTAAAAATCACCTCTTCTGTGTAGAACCAAGATTGCAAAATTACAATTGATCATCTTCCTATACACATTTTCTGTAATCATAAGCTTAATATTTTGGATACTATCTGGGTGTGGAGAGTGAATCAATGATGTATATCAATGGCAAATAGGGAGATGAGAAAAGTATTTTCAGATACTAATCCTACTTTCCAGTGAGCTCTACATACCATTCCACTTCAGGTAAACCTATGCCTTAAAATTGTAATTTCACTGGAAGTCACTGGAATTATAAATGTGTTATGAGACAAGTCAGAAAAAAAAAAGTGTTTTTACCTATTTATAGCTTACTTGGCTTTTGCAAGCAACAAGTTAATATACAGTAACACCAGTTCCAGGGTGGTTATAATTTTCACACCTCAACAATTTTATTTTATCGAGCCTGTAACACTAAGACAGGGCATTGCATTCAAACAAAATTTGATGACTGGATTTCAGCAAGCATCACCAAAATATACTGTTTTTATCTGCATTTGAAATTGTTCTAGAGTTAGACCACATTTTGCAATGACACTTCTAAAAAATTCACCAGCTTTTTCTGCAGCTTCATAATCTAAATTTTTTTCACCACATGCATCATGTGTGCATACGTTTGTCCCCATTTTAAAATAATAATCTTTCAGAAAGTACACATGGCCAGCCAGTCAACTATATTCCCTAAATAACGCTTTTGCTTGTGTTCGAGACCAGAGACACCCTAACTGCTGTCTGAAGGCCCAGGTATTCAAGTTACTTCAGGCACCAGGCAAAGCCTCACTCTGACGGAGCTGACATTCTCTGCGTTCCTTCTGTGCCACCTATGATGTCACATATATTGTGTAACAACAACTCTATGAAGTAGGTATTGATATATCTATTTCAAAGATAGAGAAACGGAATTTGAAATTAAGTCACTTGCCCAGCATCACACAGCTAGTAAGAGATGGAGACCCAGGTCTTCAACGTCCAGGCCAATGTGTTATCCAACAGCACCGTGGGATGAGAGCCCCACCCGAGGAACGATCTGTGTGAACCTCGGTGCCGGCGAATGTGCATGGGACCTGAGCATAGTCTCTCATCAGACTCTCCGGGTCCCACCCTTCTACAGCCACACTGATGTGGACACTCTTTCAGAGTCCGTGCTTCCTGTTGAAGCTCCTCATTTCGGCTTTCCACAACACGGGCCCCAAAATACTCACTGTGTCTTGTGATCCACCAGCCGGGTGTCACTTGCCTACTGCGCAGTTTGATCACTGGGCACCCTCTGTCTGCCCCTTCTTCACCCCTACTCCACCTTCTTCCAGGTGCGTCTACATACCTAGCTTTCCTTCTCTACTTTTCCTCTTCTTGCCTGTTAACATTTTTCTTTGTCTTAAGCTAGCTCCCTTTTTCTGTGTTCTTTTCACATCAACTTCCTGCCTCCTCCCTGCTCCCCCCAATAAAGCAAAGCAAATTTTTTTATTCCAAGGGGAGAAGGGTGGAGGTGGGAAATTCCTACCTCCACCCTCCTTTATCTTAAAAAAAAAATCCCCCTTTTTAAAAAACAAATAAACATAATTCCCTGTTTTTAAAAAAAATTTCCTTAAAAAAAAAAAAAAGTAAAAATTCCCTTTTAAAAAACACAGTGGGAAACAGGCCATCATAACCTGTCTTTGCGCCCGAGCACTTGGCCGGCTCTCCCACCTCCGCACGGCTGGTTGCTCTTCCCGACCGCTGATTTAAAAAAACACTTTGGTAATGAATTTTCCGGTTGGTTAGATTCTGGATTAATAGCAGTTTATGCTAAAATTTCAATTTTCAAAGTGGAAAATGAGATACCGATGGCACAAGAATCCTCCCTGAGTTTGTATAAATCATCAGGATTGGCAGATAAAACACGAATTGAGGCCTTCTCATTATTGGAACTGAATGAGTGGCTCCTAATCTTTGGAGTGACAGAGCTCTGGGTTTTATCTGAGCCCGCATGGGGAAGAAAGGAGGGGCCCGTGTGGTTCCAAGGCTGGGGCAGTGTGGGGGATGAGTGATGCTGGTGGGACTTTTCCTCCCCAGAGAGCTGGAAGGGGTGGCCGATGCTCCCTCATATAAACCCCAACAGGCGTCTAAGGCGGGGACTTTGTAGAAGGAGGGGTGAGAGCCAGGTATACCGAAGGGGTGATTACCTGGAGATCTGGGTTGGGCTTCGTGGTGCTGTTGGCTGCCTGTTCCTTGGCTATGTCACTTGGCTCGGTATTTGTATGCCTGTGAGAACTAAAGACCAGATCCGACGCACAAGTGCAAGAATCATGTTCATTGATTCAATAACACTTTCAGAGAACTCACTAAGTGCCCTCTTAGAGCTTATGGTCTGCAGGGTAGACAGACATTGTTCCAGACAGAAAGTGAATGTCAGCAGCACTAGGAGGCAGTATAGAGCAGTGGTGCCTGGGTTAAGATTCCGGCTCTGCTCCCTCCCTCACTTACATACCCCGCGGCAAGTTCCTTCTGTGACCTGATCTCATACGGTAGCCCCAGCAGGTAGAGTTAGCATGGTTATTCAATGAAATACTGCACCGAGAGAGCAGTGTCTGGCACACCACAAACTGTAATAAATGTTCACACTTGTTATAAAGAATTATCTGCAAATTTTAACTCATTGATCCATACATATTTGCTTCTCTGCCTTTTGCTTTTAGTCATTTGCCTTTTGCCCAGTGTAATTTATCACCAGTGCTCAAGAGGAAAAGAGATTGATTGACTGAGCTTTTCCCTGGAAAAAACTTTGGTAGAGCAGATCAGTAAAGGATAATTTTCAGACTAGCCACACTTTTGCTCCTGGTTACATGGCTGCCTCAGTCTGTATTCGGGCTCATCTTGGAACAAAATGCCATGGACTTCTGATCGATCTAGAACTCTTTTGGGGGGGAAAGTATTGGACACAGGGTTAGAACTTTATCAGGAAGATTGATTCTGAAATGTTTTTTCATTATCAAATCTATGTGTCTATGTACCTATTTCTTCTTTGCAGTCTATTCTTTGTTGGTTCCTTGCCTTAAAATAGACTTTTAACACATTCTTATTGGAAAGACTAATTAATTCTTACCATGTGCCAGGCATTTCCCTAAATATATTTCTTTCTATTTTTATTGTGGTAAAATATACATAACATAATATTTAGCATTTTGACCATTTTTAAATGTACAATTCAGCAATATTACACACATTCACATTGTTATATAATCATCCCCAGCATCCATCGCTGAAACTTTTGCATTATTCCAAATTGAAACTTGGTCCCCACTAACCAACTATTCCCTGTTCCTCCCCACCTCCAACCCCTGGTAACCACCACTCCACTTTCTGTCTCTACGATTTGACCACTCTAGGTATCTGATAGAAGTGGACTCCGACAGATTTGTGTTTTTGAGACTGGCTTATTTCACTTAGCTTAATATCTTAAGGTTCATCCATGTTGTAAAATGTTTTGGAATTTGGAAATAGTGTTCTATTGTCTGTATATTCCACATTTTGTTTATCCATTCATCCATCAGTGGACACTTAGCTTGCTTCTACCTTTTGGCTATTGTGAATATCATTTAGTTCTTAAAACCATATGCATAATTATTTCTATTTTATAGATGTCAAAACAGAGATTCAGAAGAAAAGAACCACTTACTCGGGAATGTACTGTGAATGACAGTTAGTATATAGGGCACCATTTGGTGCCAAAGCCCCTCTCCTCACCACTGCACTACACTGCCTCACTCAGCCCCACACCAGGCCCCTCTTTGTGCCCATTCTCTGGGAACCCTGACCTGTACCCCGAGGCACTAAACCTGGTCCACTTCATAAAAATGTGTTAAGTGTTCTTTTTTCCAGTGTTAATTTTGCTTGTGGGCATTTCAAGATAGACCAGCAGTTCACTTACAGCTGTCAGAGAAAAGTGTCCTAGTTTTCTGTCTCATTTATTCATCCATTCAGTGAGTATTGCTTATACACCAAGGTTACAGGAACAAGTAAGATATGATCTCCCTCCCTGAGTAGCTCACAGTCCAGTGGAAACCCTGAGTTTCTCAATCAAAGCAGCATTGACGTTTTGGGCTGGAGAACTCTTTGTTGTGGGGGCTGTCCTGTGCCTCGAAGAATGTTCAGCAGCATCCAGGCTCCTACCCACATCCCCCGGCTGGTTGTAAAGATCAAAAATACATTCAGACATTGCTGAGTCCGCTGGGGGGCAACATTTCCCCCAGTTGAGAACCCGTGAGTGTAGGATAGTAATAAATAAGTCAGCTATGATATTCCACGTGATATGTGCAAGGAGAGAGGTATGCACCGGAGGTCCAGAGACATATTGTCTAAGTTAGCTTGGTGGGTGAGCAAAGGGTACTGGAAGGAGCCACAGAAAAGTCAGTCTCTTAAGTAGTTGACTCCAGTTAGACAAATGGAAAACACTATAAAATAACTTTAAATAATCTACCATTCATGTTTGTGCTTTCACCATGTGCGGAGCTGTATTTCAGTACATATTCACCTTCCATTTCACTTGAGTTTCTACCATGCAAACCAGCTCTGTGATGCCAGCTGGTGTGCCACCATTCAGTTCCATTCTGACACTTACTATCCAGAGGTAGTGCAGACCCCACAAGTTAAGGGCTCAGTCCACGAGGTTGTCCCAACTTCAGGTTCCAGTGGCAAGTGTTGGGTATCCCCAAGCCACCCACCTTTCAGCCAGGCCGACTACAAATTCAGGGGTTCCCATGACCCCCTCCCCTGGGGTTCCATATTTTGCTAGAACAATACACAGACCTCCCTGAAAGTGCTATACTTACCATTACAGTTTCATTATAAAGGATGCAACTCAGAAGCAAGCACATGGAAGACACGCAAGGGTGAGGTCTGGGGGTAGGCGGGGAACACAGGAGCTCCTGTCCCATGGAGTCAGGGCACAAGACCCTGCTGGTGCCTGGATGTGTTCACCAACACGACGCTCTTCAGGCTGCATTGTTCAGAGTTTTTATCGAGGTTTCATGACCTGTGCATGAGGGATTAAATCATTGTTCATTGGTGATTGAACTTGACCTCTGTCTCCCTGTCCTTGCTGGAGGTTGGAGTAGGGTTGAGCGTTCCAGTCCTCTAATCACATGCTTGGTCTGTCTAGAGTAGCCAGACCCTCCCAAACTACCAAAGAGCCCATCATGAGTCACCTTGTTGGCATAAACTCAGATGTGGTCAAAAGGGGCTCCTTATGAATGAAAGAAGGCACTCTGGTCACTCAGGAAATTCCCAAGGGTTTTTGAACATCTGTGCAGGAACCAGAGACAAAGATATATATTTACATCTATATCTAATCTCTTTCTCTATCTCTATACTTATAATAATAACAACAACAATAATAATAACAACATAGCCCCTGTCTAAGGAAAATCCCATGCTCTTCTTGCAATCAAGATTCTAAAGAAAGCAGCGGCAACAGAACCGCAGGGAACAGGTTCTCCGTGCAGTTGCCGTGTTCTAATTCACGTACTAAACAAGCCCCGTTCTGACCTGCCTCTGCTCTGGCTGCAGCTTTCAGTGACTCACGGCCTTGGGCTTTTGAGGAATCATCTCTCTTAATTGTGTGTAGGTCTTTTACCACCTGGAAGTCCTCATTCTCTGGTGACCAGATTGTAACAAATGCAATGTAAATAGATATGAATGTTTGCTTCTCTTCTGGATACAAATAGTCATTGCATGAATGACTTTTCTGGTTTGCCGAGAGTGACAGCTGGAATATCAAGTGGGGTTTATTTGTGGGCTTTTTCTTTTTGCTGCGAATCCAGTGAAATGGGGTGACCAACTGATTATAGAATTAAATCAGTAACTAAAATAGGCCAGAGGGTTTCGGGGAAGAGGGTGTGGAGTGCCCCAGGTGCTGAAAACATGTTAGCTACATGATTTTTAGGCATATTATTTAAACTCTCTGTGCTTCATGTGTGTACAGTGGGCACATATCACAGACAGCTGTTGAAAGGATGAACTGAGATAGTCGACGTAAAGCACGCGTAGTATGTAGCACATACATTTTCAATAAATATCAGCTACTGTAGCTATTACTGCCGTCTGAGAGGTGGAAGATCTAGGGCAGTGCTGGCTCTTGACTCAAGCGACACACCATCCATGGGGGGTGACTTCAGCCCAAGCCCCAACATAATCTTGTAGCTTCTGTGGTTTAAGGACAGGACAAATAGACAGCCAAACAAATAAAATGACAGCAACAAACAAAAAGAAAAGCTCAGGGCATGGGTTGTCCTCCAAAGCCAAACCCATGATCAGAGGCGCCCTCAAATCAGTGCGGATTTGCCCAGGAAAACAAGACGGGCAAGTGATGCTTCTGCTAGTCGATGAGCTGCCTCCCAGGCTCACCTACCCACTGGGCCAGGTGGAAGCAACTCACTTCTCTCCCAACTCCAAATGCAAGATGTGTGTGTGTGTGTGTGTGTGTGTGCATGCCTGTGCATGTGCGTGTGCATGCATAACACATGTGCAAATGTGTGATTGTATTTGTGTGGTTGGAGGAGGGAGAAGTGGATTATTTGAATGTGTCTAGTGCCTGGTTCCTGGAATTGTCTCGACCAATTTAAAGGAATATTAACAAAGAGAGAAGTGTTTGCCCAAATACCTGGGGCTCAAAGGAGCAGGGCAAACAGGTTGAAAACAATCTCTGGATTCAACAGCATTTCAGTAATTGGCACCATTTGCTCTGACTCGATGTTTCTTCTTTGCCTGCTTTCTGTTTGAGGAGGGAACAGCTTGCTTTTCTCACCAGCACAAATCTCTATGCGAGCCCAATAAAAAAGGAACAGAGAGGAGAGGCGGTTATTAAATTTCCCCTAAGCTCACAAACTCATTTCTTTTAAGCCCGTTTTATTTCTGGGAAACGATGCAGTGAGTTGAATGCAGGGGGTCGAACGGTTGTTCAGCCCACTGTTTTTGGCTGGGCGTCAGCACATTTTTCTAGTTACCCCAGCTGGACTCTGTGTGCCCGGAGCCCCTGCAAGGAGGTACGGCTGAGCTCCTGGTGACATTTAAGTCTCCAGTCCCGCACTTCATCCTCACCCTGAAAACTGAGACCACTTTAATTTGCTTGTAAAGAGGGCTCCTACACCTCTTAAATCTCTGACTCAGAGTTTTAAAAGCCCCGGGCCTCACACTAATCCCCTCTGCATTTACGCCCCTGGGCATGGCCCATCTCCCTAGGTGTACCCTGGGCACAGGGACTCGAGGATATTTACTAGTGTAGAAAAAGCACAGGGCCCAGAGCCCGCAGCCTGGGTTTCTAGTCCTAACTTTGCTGCTCACCAGCTGTGGATGCCTGAGGCAATCCCGCGACCCCTTTGAGTCTCAGTCTCTCCACCTCTAAAATAAAGAATTTAGAATGTCATAGAAGGCCATTTTGAGCTCTTATGCTTCATTTTTCTGTCATTCTGGAGCTCAACCTGGTGCTAGTTGTGGGAAATACAAATAGTTTAAGAACCACGGAGACAGTGCACTTTGCCATAGCTGGAGCCCGAAGGAACTCACTGATGTCTGTGCCAGCATCTCCTTTGGAAATCGCCTGGTCAGCCAGACGTGTGTGTCTTCTTCCAATAAAAGCAGTGGAGGGAGTGAGTCCCAGTGCCCACACAGTGGATGGAGCAGCAGGCTGACCACAGCGACGGGTCTTCGGCTTGGGCTCGGGGTTGGGTTTCAGCCACCGACACCAGGGTTGCTCCCTCTCCGCTGTGGGGCAGCTGGTGGGCCCGTTTTGCTTCTCCTTCTTCTGCAAGCTCAGTAACACGGGAAAAGTGTAGAAGAGATTTCTCTGTGGAGGTCCTTTTGAGAGGGACATTACAATATTATTCTCTACATCTCTTCCCAATGTATCAGGTTTCTGTTGCTCTTTCTTGCTATTTACGCTGGAGCCGGCTACCCAGTCCTAAAGGCTGGTTTTCTGCAGCAGACGAGTTCCCATTTTTTGGAATGGAAAATATCACATGCTTTTCCTTCTTGTCCTTTGGACACCTGAATGAATCAGGGTACTCCAGAACCAACAGGATGTTTATATACACAGAGGAGATGTATTATAAGGAGTGAGCTCTCACAGTTACGGAGACTGACAAGTCCGAAGATCTGCAGTCCGCAAGCAGGGAGCTGAGGGTGTCAGTTCAGTCCGGAGGCTGGCAGGCTTGGGACCCAAGAAGAGCTAATGTTTCCGTTTAAGTCTGAAGTGAGGGAAAAACTGCTGTTCCAGCTGGATGGCAATCAGAGAGAGAGATCTTTCTCACTCAGCCTCTTGTTCTATTCGGGCCTTCAGCCGACTCAGTGAGGCTCATCACAGGAGGGAGGGCAATCTGTTTTACTGTCTCCCATTTAAATATTAATCTCGTCCAGAAACACCCTCACTGACACACCCAGAATAATGTTTGACCAAACATCTGGGCCCTGAGGCCCACTCAAGTTGGCACATAGAATCCGCCATCACAATGCCCGTGTTTAAGTCACTGAGAGGCTGAGGACACACCTTCTTTATCTCACCGCCTTCTAGGCAGATGGTCTGGGGCATGTTGGAGGCCAAGGTAGGGTTAGGGGTACCAAGATGTTCATGAACTCTCACCTGGAGCCTTCCTGAGAGCCGTGGAAGGGTGCAGAGATTCATCTAGATTTTGGGGGGCTACCAGGGCTGATTATGCAGGAGGAGGTTCCGGGCAAAGCTCTCTAAAGATTGTCAGCTCATCTGCTCTTTATGTGGCGGGGAGGGTGTCCTGCATTTTTTTTTCCCACTGTGGCCTAACCCACTCCTGGACCCTGGTCGTTCCTGCGTCCCTTCTCTGTCTCACTCCTCTCTCTCCCTACTTCCCTGACCAGCACCTCTGGCTTCTGTCTGACTTCCAGGTCTCTTCTTGCCCTCAGCTGGGGTCAGCTCATCCCTCAGGGGTCCACTCACCATTCACTCTTTGCATGATAAATGCTCTTTTTTTTTCTTCTATTTGTATTAATTTATTTTTGTTACAGATGTTTCTCCTTTTCCCCCTGATAAATACTCTTTAAAGTCTGCCTCCCTGCCCCGGCCAGCGTGGCTCAGTTGGTTGGGCATCATCCCATGTACTGAAAGGCTGCAGGTCAGGGCGCATGCCCCATGCAGGACGCAGCTGCTTGATGTTTCTTTCTCACATCGATGTTTCTCTCTTCCTATCCCTCTCCATTCCTCTCCATCTTAAAAAGAAATTAAAATTAAAAAATAGAATACAACAAAATCTGCCTCCCTTCCAGAAGTACTGCATCTGAAAGATTGATTCTTTACATTTTCCCCCAGCTTTATTGCGATATAATTGACAAATAAAACTGTATATGTTTAAGATATATAATGTGATGTTTTGATATATACATACATTGTGAAATGAAGACAACAATCAAGCTAATAGATGTTTCCACCACCTCACACAGTTAGCATTTTTTGTACGTTGTAGTAAGAACATTTCAGGTCTACTCTCTTAGCAAATTTCAAGTATACACCAGGCTGTGCATGAGATCTCTAGAATTTATTTATCTTATGTAACTGAAAGCTTGTACCCTTTGACCAATATGTCCCCATTTCCCCACCTTGAAAGACTGATTCTTAAATGTCCAAAGTTTCCACATTTCAAAGGGGAAAATGTGTAAGACTGAAAAATGACTCACTACGCAGAGATTTGAGGACAGGATGCCACGTTCAGTGCTAAATTATGTATTTCAAATTGTGTGCTCACCAAAATCTGTGGCAGTGGCTAATTCAAATCGTGTGTGTGTGTGTGTGTGTGTGTGTGTGTGTAAATATATCCAAGCTCAGGATTGTAAATGGATTCTTATGGCTTATTTGAGTCATCTTTTTATTCTCATGTTCACTTCTCCCTTGTTTATTTTATTCATTAAAATAAAGTACACTATGGCACAATGGCCCGCCTGTGGAAATACATATCAGGTTAGAAAGCTCCCCCTTTAGTCAAGTCTAACTTTCTGTATCACACCAAAATACAAATCACTCCGGCAGGAGGAGCGCTGCTGTGCAGGTATGGCTGTTTTTATCTTCATCCTTTATTATTATTATTGTTACTATTAATTTTTAAAACATGTCTAGAGAACAGGCAGCACTCAGAAGTGAAGCAAGTTAATGGACTTGCTCATTCCGAAGAGGCACCGGGCTGAGTGCCTTCACACTGTGCTCAGGAGGGAGAGATGGGTCCGTGTCACGTTCTCCGAGGGACCGCATGACACCCAGTCTGCATCCGCCGTCTAAGCCCCGTGGAGATAAAGACCCGATGTTATTTTTATATTATTAGACACAATTATAAGAAGCCATAAAAAGGAAAAAAATAGACACTTCTGTATTCAAATGGAAATAAGTGCCTCATTAGTAATAAAAGCTCCAGGTTATGTTCCCACGTAACCTTTTGTTCAAACACGATGCTTGAAATTTGCATAAGTAGTCAGCTGTGTATATCTCAAGGCTATTGAAATGATATGACTCACCAATCTAGGCAGCCCCATAAACAGTGTTTTTCTCCTTTTCTGGCGCCCTTGTTTTCACAGAAACACAGCTGTACAGAGCTGCCTGCGCATTGGGGAGGGGGAGAGGGAGCAGACGATGCAGGCCCCTGATTCCTCTTGGGCGTCTCCTGGGTTATGGAGTCCCACTTGGGGGCCGCTCTGAATGAAGAGATGCAAGGGCTGCCTTTGCCATGTTCCCAATTCCCACTCCAATGGGAGCAGGAAGTCCAGTGGGACTGAGGGGGTGAGATGCACCGGCCAGCCTGGACCCCACTTGGAAACTGCCGGCCGGTTCTCTAGCGTGGCTTTGGCAACGATTAAAACTCCTGTTGGAAATGGTGGGGTCGAGCGGAGGTAGGGGACAGTTCAAAAGCCTGCTTGGGCTTCGGTGGGATGTACCTAATCATTTTCAGGGGAGTGAAGCGTAAATCAATCAGAAACACATGGAAGGCATTCTCCGTGGAGTCCACATGTGGAAGCAGACATTGGGAGAGAGACAAGCTTGGGAGGGGTGGGGTGTGGAGGAACAAGGGAAGAACATGTTCTGTGCAGCTAATAAAACACAAAAGGTTCCAGAAGGAATTGTCTGGTTTTGCCACTCGCCTGCAAAGCCTCTGGGGTTCCCGTCCCTTCCGAAGTCCGATGTCAAATGAAAATCCCTTACCTGCAAGGACTGTGTGATCAGCAAGTAGGGGGAGACTCCAGAGGGTGCATGCCTGGGGAGGGTCGTGGAGGCAGCCCTGGAGAAACAGCTTTGCTCTGTAAATCCTGAACATTTTCCAAATGAGGTAAGACTGGATGTAAGTCACTTTTGGCCAGCCTAATGTCACATCCTCTCATTTTTAAATGGATGAAGAGGGCTTGGGAGGAAAATTGATCCGAGTATTGGGATGGCCAAGCACCTTTGCATGGATTCTTTTTAAAGCTGATGGGGAGAGCAGACACATTCCTGTCACTAATGTGTGTGAACTTAGATGCCATTTTACCTCCTCTCACTGGAACCCCGTCACCTCAACCATACAATGAGCAGTGTGGAGTCTTTGGTGTCTGCTGGCACTAGAGATAATCTACCTCACCTGACCCAGGTACAGGCGACACGGCTACATGACTCCTGATGGTTCTGACTCCTGAGGCCATCTGCCGAGTGACTCCCGTCTGTTTTGGACATCACAGAGGGGGAATCAGGAATCTTCATGGAAAACTCAGGACTACTGGATGGAGAAAGTCGGGCGCAGTCAGACTGCATTGTGCTCACGCTGGGACAAATCAAACTTGCCAAGGACAGCGTGAATCAACAGGCAAGAGCTGCCCGGTCTTCAAAGAGACCACGGTGACAGGGGATGAGGTGTGACAAATAAGCAGTGCCCTGCCTCAGTCTTCTGCACACAGCACTGGAACCCAGGCAAGACAAGCAACAGCTTTTCAGATGTAGAGATGGGACAAAGGCCACTTCCTCCCAACGGGGCGCACTGCCTCCGTGTTTATTTCCTAGGTCAAACCCGGCAGTAGTCAGAGACTTGCTGAAGGACCAGGTGCAGTGTAGGGCAGCCGGACCACAGTGAGGTGACACATGATTTAGGGAAATTCCCCAAACCCTTCTATCAAAAACAAAAAAAACGAGCAGTTAATATACCACCCAGACATGTGGCTTCAAAACACTGATTTGATCTAGGCTTGGAAGAATGATCAAGTCTTCATAAGGAAGAATTAATTGTATTTAATAAGGAAATCTGAACTTGGCTAGAGGTTGGACTGGAAAAGAATGAGTACCTCTCCATACACGCAGGCATTGTTCCAGGACTGGGGGCAGGGGGGGGGGGGGGGCTAGTTTTAAGTCAGGCTCTTGCCATTCTCTGATTATATGACCTTGAAAATGTCACAGAAGATTCTCTGCCCAATTGCCTCATTAAAGTATACTAAAAGCTCACATTTATGGAGCACTTTAGGTTGCTTTACATTAATTTAATCCTCATGACAACCCTCTAGGTGGATATTATGATCCCCATCTGCTAGTGAGGAAATGAAGGCTCAGAGCATAGAAGTGACTTGCCCAAAGTCGCACAGCTAGGAAGTGGCAGAGCTGGAAATGATGGTCCGATCTCTTCGACTCTAGAACTCCCATTCTCAGTTATCACAGTGTTACACTGCCCCGCATTGTCTCATTTACCCAGTGGACGCGGAGGTGTCTTCAGCGTGAATGGTTAACTTACACGTGGCGGTGGAAAAGCTGCCCTTCTGGTTACTGAGCTCCAGCCCCGCCACCTCCAGCCGTGGTCTGGCACCGTGGCCTTGGGGAGCTGTTGACCTCTCTGGATCTCACTGTTGAGTTGTAAAATGGAGAAAGCTTACCCTGCTTACCTGGGAGAAGTGACTCCTGTCCCCTCCAGCCCTGACTCCTCAGGGTGACACAGCGGGGTCATGTGCTCGCCTCAGCCCCCATGCTCGTCTCTCCCAGGAACACACACCTTCACCCACGACCCTGCTCAGTTCCAGCTCTCCAGCTGATTTTTCTCAGACTCCATTTTTTTTTTTTTTTTTGGAAGAAACATGGTCAGTGAGAGTGGCAGAAAAAAAATGAAGATAACAAAAACAGTAGCTAACATTTACTGGTCACATGGAATGTACCAAAAGATGTGCTAATTACTTTGGAAAAACAAACAAACCAACAAAACAAGTCAAACCAGTGATGAACTGAGTCCTGTGGTCCAGGTACACAGAGGAGCTAGCATCCCTTCCTTTGAAATCCTTACCCCTTCAGCCACTCAGGCCCAAGTTCTGACCCGTGGTTATTCCACAGCACACACCATGGCATTGGGATTATGGGCATCAGAGTTATGTTATTATATTCCTGAATTACATTGTTCCCTCCCATCGTCCTTGGAAATTTATACTCTCCGAGCTCCAGGATGTCAGTTGAGTAATCAATAGGAAAACAACAGAGTGAAATAACTCACACTAGATTGTTAATGGCTTACAACAGCTTAATGTGCTATCCTTCCTAGAAATAGTCATTAAAAAGTAGGACATTTGTTAATCCCCAAGAGTTAATATATCAGTGATGGGCATTCAGACCACAGTGGCAGAGAGTTTCAGGCAAAGGTCTCCCAGGCACATTATAAATGATGATGATCTCAGGATTGCTTCCAGGTTATTCAGAGTACTGGAGATATTTGAAGAAACAAAATGACTCAGAAATTTCAGGCCTGTTCTGAATGGTAAACATGCCTGAAAGACAAGCAGGAGGTATGGGGGACAGATGGCCTGGCATTGTACTGTGAAATCTTCACGAAAAGATGAGCAGAGTGTTGGATGCTCTCAGCCCAGCCAAGACACTGGGACAAATTTCAGCTCTCTTGGTCCCCCATCTTTGGTATCAGTGAATTGGACCAGGTGACCTCTTCAAGGTCGGGTGTTCTAGGCTTATCTGCTCTCTGCCAAGCACCTTGTGCAAGTATGACGAGCACCAGCCGAACATCCACAGGTATTGGCTTTTAGGATAAACTTAAACTTGTTTGAAGACCAACGTGAGAGTAGGTGGAAGAAGAAGAATTACTAAACCTCTTTGTCTGTTTGTTTACGCAAAGTCTCTTTAGTTCCTTCGAACAGCCTAATAAGCATACGTCCCCTAGAACATGCAAATTAAGACAATTAACTAGGGCCTCGTGTTGCTGTAGAAACAGGCATGAGTTTTTAAGTGAATCCACAAGGCAGCAAGCAGGATGAAGAGAAAGCGTGGCGCTGTCACTTGTTAGAAATTAATTGGGATGGACACACACATACGCAGCTTGATTTAACAACCAAAGTAAGAAGGACAGGATGAGACTGACTGTATTTATTATTATTACTATTTTAAGGCTTTATTATTTTTAGAGCAGTTTGAGGTTCACAACCTAATTGAGTTGAAGGTACAGAGATTTCCCATATATCCCATGTCTCCATACATGCATAGCTTCCCCCATTACCTGTATTACTCACCAGAATGGCACTTCCCCCTCCACCACCAAGGATAAACCTACATTGCCCAACATTCATAGTTTACATTTGGGTTCACTCTTGGTGTTGTATTATACATTCTGTGGGTTTGGACAAATGCATAATGACGTATACCCACTTTTGTAGTAGTATACAGAATAGTTTTAATGCCCTAAAAATCCTCTGTGCTCTGTCAATTCATCCCTTCTTTCCCACTAACTCTTCACAACCACTGACCTTTTTTATTGTCTGCATAGTTTTGCCTTTCCAGAGTGTCACAGAGGTGAAATCATATACTGTGTGGCCTTTTCAGATTTGTTTCTTTCTCTTAGTACAATGCATAAGGTTCTCCATGTTTTTTCATGGCTTGATAGCTCATTTCTTTTCAGCTCTGAATAGTATTCTATTGGCTGAATGTACCACTATTTGTTAATCCATTCACCTACTGAAGGACATATTATTGTTTCCAAGTTTATGATTTATGAAATTCCTCTTTCTCCTTGTAGCCCTAGTACCTAGCACAGTCTCAAGCACAAACTGTAGCTCATGAATGAATCGATAAATCAATAAATGTTGTTCACACTTGCTTCTACTGTATTCCTACCTTCAAGGTGTATACAGTTTTTAGGAAAGTGAAAATACATACTGTTTCTTAGTGATTTATTTCTCTACTCTTCCCCCTCAAGGTTGCCTCAGGGTGGACTTTCAGAGATTTTCAAATACATTAATGAATCTGTGTGTAATTGGGTGGGTTTGGACATGTGTGTATGAAAAGAGATGGGGAAGTCAACACTGGCTTAATGCAAATCCCTTTGGAATGATCCAGAGTGGGGAAGACTTAATGTGTTTGAGTCACTTTTTTAAAAGCTACTGAGAGCCCTGGCCGGCATGGCTCGGTGGTTAGAACAATAGCCTGTGCATCAAAGGGTCACAGGTTCGATTCCCGGTCAAGGGCATGTACCTGGGTTGAAAGTTCGATCCCTGGTCCAGGTGTGTGCGGGAGGCAAGCAATTGATGTCTCTCTCTCACATGGATGTCTTTCTCTCTGTCCCTCTCCTCCATCCCCTCCCTTCCACCCTGTCTAGAAACCAAAGGAAAAAATATTCTCAAGTGAGGATTAACAAAAATATGAATACATAAAAAATGAAAAGCTACTGGAAAAGAGTTTTATTGTTCCCATGTATGACATTTTTCCTTTTATCTCTCTTTCTAATAATTGAATTTGTGAGGACTAAGAGAAATTTTGGTCAAGGACTCTAGTTCAAGTCATAAACAGTGAAGGGCCACTCTCAATATGTATGCAGGTTGGGTGAGACCCTCTCCCCCTAGAGTGCTATGTGGTTTTCTTTGTCATTCCCAGTAGGTGTCAATTCAGATGTCACCTCATCAGAGGGTCTTCCCTGATCACCTACATAACTTGCCTCCACCACCCCAAAACCCATGATACCCTGCTTCATTTTTCTCCATTGGAATTTTCACAATAGGACCTTTAGTATGTTGCATTTTATTTTCTAATTTGTTGATTGTGTCTTCCTCCCCAGAATGTAAGTTCCAGAAGGGTTCCATTCACCACTGTGTCCCTAAAGCCTAAAACTGTGCCTGCATAGTAAATATGTAATAGTTGTAGGGTGAATGAAGACATAAATAAATGAAGAAATAATTGAATGAATGACTAAATAAATGATGCAACAGGAAGGAGAAATTTGAAAGACAGGTTGCCCTTACTTTTCTCATCTTTAATGGCCACTATGGCTAAACAAACTAATAGAATGAAAAACACAGCTCCAAAGAATTCTGTATAGGGACAGTTGTCTTAGTCCATTCAGGGACTACTATCGATTGAGTGGCTTATAAACAACAGAAATTTATTTCTTACAGTTTTGGAGGCTGGTGTCCCACAAATTTGGTGTCTGGTGGGAATTCTCTTCCTAGTTGAAAGATGGTCCTCTTCTCACTGTGTACTTACATGAAGGAAGGAGTGAGGGAGTGACTTGGCCGCCATGATGTGTACAGGATAATGGGTTTGCATGGGACTCTCAGCACATATCATCTGTCACCTCCAACCTGAGCCATTCCAGTGACCAGAGCAACTGATTTATTTTAGCCTTGGCCATTATTATGAGCAGTGTTATTCTCAGAGAGCCTTGCATCTATCATCTCATTATGTCTTCCACTTAAAAATGGAAAATGTTATCGAAAGGGGTGCCAAGTCCAGGAAAAAGAGCACTTGGGTAGCCGCAGTATCTAGGAAATAGCTGTGAGACCCTAACAATTGCAGCATGTATAGCAATAAACTTAGCGATGGGTCATTCTGCCAATGTGGACCTTTAAAGTCTTAGAATGGTTGATACACTGAAATCTAGAGAATTCACTTCTAGAAATTTGTCTTATGGAAATAATGAGGGCTCTACACTCCCTAGGCATCCCTGAGCTAATTTATGGCAAGGATTTTTCTCATAGGAAAAGATGAGAGACAATCCACTAAAAGGGATTGGATAAATTAATTATGGCTCAGTTATTTTGATGGATTACTAAATTGCCATTAAGTAAGAAAGACAGATTGCAACCAGTGTGCCAAGAATGATCCCAGACTTGTAATAAGAAATAGTAGGTATATGCTGAAACAGGCAAAATGTTAACGCTTTCCCCTGGGTGGTAGAACCATGTAAAGCTTTTAATTTCTTCCGTGTGCATTTCCATATTGCCAGAGCATTTTTACTGCAAATATATATTAATTTGCAATCCAAAAGAAAACAAATGTTGTTATAAATGAGCAAGCGAAATCTTGTTAGTCTCGGGGGTTTCGTTCTGTCAGCTCTAGAAGTGTCATCTTGGACAAGCCACTTGATGCTTCTGTCAGCCCTCGGTTGCCCGTTCTGCAAAATGGGAACAAGAACATGGGCCCATCTGTCATCATAGGGTGTTGTTAGGCTCAGTGGAGAAAAGTAATGGCAAAGGGGTTTGGTGAACTTTACAGCGTGTGTGTGCGTGTGTGTACTTGTGTGTGCGTAATATTATATTGCTATATACTGCCTCTTCTCAATGATAAGCTATAAATTTGTTTTGTGTCCCATGCAAAAACAAACTCCTTCCTCTTTGAATGAGGTGAGATTTCACTCTTCTAAGCATAAGCCTTATGCAAGCATTTTTCTCTTCCACTGAGAAATTTGCATTAAAAAAGAATCTTTTTTTTTTTTTTTTTGGTCTTCAATGGAATATTCAACCAATAAGATGAATGGAAACTTTCAAAATGCTGCAAGTTTTCTTTTTTGGAGTTGCCCGTGTTTTGTGGGTAATTTGGATACAGTTTTAGAGCATAAGGGAGCATAAATTATAACCAAAATGGGACCATTGGAAGACAATGAAGGAAACTGCTATTATAAAAATTGCTGAGAGGGAGAGACATTTGGGGAATGGAAATTAGGGCAGGTTTTGAAATATTTTCAAACCTGTTTACTACCATCTGTTAGGAGTCTGTGTTGCTAGGGATTTATTGTTTCCTATCTATGAAAACCCCTGGCCATGGAAAACAAATTTGGTAAAAGATGATTAAACTTCCTTTTGAATGGCAAAGAAATAAAGCAGGGATGTGAGCTAGCAGGCTTGGCTATTCAGAATTGTGGCACAGCTATTAAGGAATGTACCTGCCCCACATTTAAAAAAACGTAGGGTCATTTTTGTACTAAAACCTACTCCACCTCTGTGCTCCTTCCTCTGGGAGGGGCATCCAGCGGATTATACAACTATGTAGGAAGATCAGACGATGAATGGGAGATGAGTTCTGTGAAGTCATTTGTATAGGGCATCCTGTAAGTTCATTTGGTGCTAGATAGTTTGTGACAGTCCTAAAAAGGAAGCCAGTTTAGCATTTAGATCCATTTCTGAGATTGTGGGTATATAAAAAAATCTATAAACAGAATGAATCTGATTGTGTTGTGAAAATGGAAATCAAACAGTAAATGAGAACTGTTTTTCAGCAAAACAATGTTTTGCTTGGATCTTAGAGATTGAGTGAATTTAAAAAACAATTTGTATTAACCAAGTGCCTCCATATCTCTAAAGGTCTATCTAAATTGAGCTGTAAGTGCTCATATAGGTCCTCATGTTCTATTCCTCCCTCTACTCATAATTCACCTGATCTCAAGCCTCCATTGGTATTCCATCTCACCCCAAATAAGACTGTGTCATCTAGGACTCTATATGAGTTCACTCTACTCTAGACGTACTCAACTGCCTTGCTGTTCCTTAAAGATGTTAAGCTGGTTCCCACCTCAAGACCTCTTTCCTGGCTTCCCTCTGGCTGGAAAACTCTTGTAACAGATGGCTAGTCCTCGCAATTCATTTATATTTTATCCTAAGAAAACTTTCTTAACCACCTATTAAATGAGAGCCCCTCCCCAATTTCCACTAAAGTGACTGCCACCTAACTTTGTATTTATTTATTTACTATCTGCTTCACCCTCTAAAATGTAAATTCTATGATGGCATAGTTAGTTTGGTTCACTATTGTGTTTCCAGTACAAAGCAAAGTGCATGCATGGGGCAGAGATGGATTGGGCTATTTATTGTTCAGCATTTATTCATTCCCCTCCCCTGCCT
Organism: Tadarida brasiliensis; assembly: GCA_030848825.1. Classification (NCBI taxonomy): domain Eukaryota; kingdom Metazoa; phylum Chordata; class Mammalia; order Chiroptera; family Molossidae; genus Tadarida; species Tadarida brasiliensis. The sequence continues at coordinate 90,388,050 of CM061257.1, forward strand.
TCAGAATATCATTCTGCCATATTGATGTACATTTGGCTGTGCAACTTGCTTTGACCTCATGGTGTATAAGGAATGTTTCCCTGCTCTTTGACTTGGTTTTGACCATAAGACTTACTTTGGTTTATTGAATTTTAGTGGATATAACAAGTAGAAGCTCTAACCATCCTTGCCTTCTTGAACCTCTGTCTTTGCCATGAGGAGAACATGACTCCGGTAGTTGCTAACATGAAGAGGATGAGAGACATGTGGAGCCCACCTGGACCCAGCTCACAGCTTAAAGTCAAGCTCAGTCAAATTTATCTTAAATCAGCTGGGCCCCAGTTGACCCAAAGACATGTGTGCAAGAAATAAGTGCACCACTAAGACTATTATTTTTAACACAGAAAAAGCCAATAAATATAAGAGGTTCAAAATACTGTGTTGGGGTAAAGACGACAGTGAAAGGCAGTGAGCAGTGGAGAGAAGGGAGAAATCTCCAAACTGAAAAACTGCTTTTTAGAAACATGTTGTATAACTAAGTTGAATTATACTACTATTAATTTTGGTATAGCTATTAATAGAGATACATATACTGATATTTAAAATACAGGTGAATACTTTATTGAGAAATATATTTTCCTTTTTAAGTAGATGCAATAATATATTTTAAAAGTACTCAAATAGTACATACTGCCTATCTTTCAATTAAGAACAGTTTCTTTCACCAGTCTGCATTCCCACCAGCAGTGTACTAGAGTCCCCTTTTCTCCACACCCTCGCCAGCACTTGTTGTTTGATGATTTGTTGATGGCAGCCATTCTGGCAGGTGTAAGATGATACCTCATAGTTGTTTTAATTTGCATCTCTCTGATGATTAGTGACGTTGAGCATTTTTTCATATGTCTCTTGGCCATTTGTATGTCCTGTTTGGAGAGGTGTCTATTTAGGTCCTCTGCCCATTTTTTAATTGGGTTCTTTGTCTTCCTTTTGTTGAGTTGTATATATTTTGGAGTTCTATATATTTTGGAAATTAATCCCTTATCTGATGTATCTTTGGAAATTATGCTCTCCCATATTTTTCCCTTTCCATTTTGATGGTTGTTTCTTTTGCTGTGCAGAAGCTTTTTAGTTTGATGTAGTCCCATGTATTAATTTTTTCCTTTGAGTCTCTTGCCTTAGGTGTTGCATCAGGGAAAATTCTGCTGTGTGTGATATATGAAATTTTGTTGCCTATATTTTCTTCTAGGATTTTTATGGATTCACAAGTCACATTTGTCTTTTATCCATTTTGAGTTTATTCTTGTGTATGGTGTAAGTTGGTGGTCTAGTTTCATTTTTTTGCATGTAGCTGTCCAATTTTCCCAACACCATTTATTAAAGAGGCTGTCTTTACTCCATTGTATGCTCTTGCCACCTTTGTCAGATAGCAGCCACTATGGAAAACAATATGATGTTTCCTCATAAAATTAAAAATTGATCTGCCATTTGACCCAGTGATCCCACTTCTAGGAATATATCCTAAGAAGCCTGAAACACCAGTCAGAAAGAATATATGTACCCCTATGTCACAGCACCACTATTTACAATTGCTAAGATCTGGAAACAGCCCAAGTGTAGATGAGTGGATAAAAAAGCTGTGGTACATGTACACAATCAAATACTATGCAGCTGTAAGAAAGAGAGATCACTTATCCTTTGAGATGACATGGAGGGACCTAGAGAGCATTATGCTAAGTGAAATGAGCCAATCAGAGGAAGACAAATACCACATGATCTCACTTATTTGTGGAATATAATGAACAAAATAAGCTGATTAACAAAACAGACCCAGACATGTAGAAAGAAGTATGATTCAGAACGACAAACCTCAGAGGAGGGAGGTGGGGGGGGGGGAACAGATGAAAGAGCATATATGCATGTATGGATAACCAATGGACATAGACAACAATGCTGGGGGATGGGGTGGAGAGTGGGACCAGGAGGAGGGTGTCTAGGTGGGAAAAAGGAGAAACATCTGTAACAAAAATAAATTAATTAAAATTGAAAAAAAAAAAAAGAACAGTTTCTTAACTCAGAGAGAACACCGTCTTCGTATTTTTAAAGAATTTTCTAGAAAGGTGCTACTATTTATGTAGGTTTTTTTTTTTAAAGAACTGTCATATTACTCAGTATTTTTTACTGATTTTAAAAAGAAAAAGAAAGGCCAGAAACAAGGAAACACTGCCACTTATCAAAATGGGTTCATTGTACAAGTGTCTCCATAGTTTTATGGACAGTAAAAATCCTGGGGCAATTCATGATTCAGAGGTTAGAAGAGTTTGGGTTTGTAGCTTTTCCAGTTAATGAGCTTTTGGAGGCACTTACAGATTGTAGGATTTTGCCACTTGTGAATATGGCCAACCATAATATGAAAGCACCATTGTATCAACAGAAATGACAGTGATCCATAGAATGAGGTATGGTGGGTGCCAGTTTCTGAAAACCCAAAAATCTTGGAGAATCCCTAGAATGTATTCAGTTTCTGGTGGAAGAATTAATGTGTATTTGCCAGATCTGCCTTCTGCTCTTCTGAATGGTTTTATTTGTTTGTTTGAAAGACAACATTAATGGAGAAAAAAAATCCACACTTGTGCCCAGCTGGTGTGGCTCAATGATTGAGCATCAATCCATGCACCAAGAGGTTCAATTTCCAGTCAGGTCACATGCCTAGGTTGTGGGCTCAATCCCCATGGGGGGCATGCAGGAGGAGGCCAATCGATGTTCTCACTCATCGATGTTTCTATCTCTGTCTCCTTCTCCCTTCCTCTCTTTCTAAAAATCAATACAGAAAAAATTTTTTTTAAAAAAATCTATACTTGTTTGGCTGTGTTCATGAACATTTCTGCAAATGAAACAATACTTTGCCATCATAATAATCAGATAAATGTGTTTTATTTGGTTCAGAAAGATTTAAGAATTTTTGACCTAATTGTAGAATTTTTAGTATAAATCTGAAACATATGGGTATATATTCAAATATGACTTAACATCCTTCAGAGTGTAAAAAGGAATATCCTGACAGATGTTCGCATGGATTGGATATAGAAGAATTATCAGGTGTGATTGAAATGATGGCAGCAGCAGGAATGTGACTTTACTGCCAAAGAAGGGAAGAGAAAACTTAACTTCTGCATTGTCTCTCCCAGATCATTGCATATCTCAAATGCACTTACTCCAAGGATGTACTTTTCCTGCCAAGGCTGACCTTCTGAGTAGTTGGAATAGATTGCTTTCAGGATTCAGTGTGTTTTTCTGGGGGGGGCTGGGGTAGACTTCATGCCAATAAAACAAACCAACAACTCTCCTAACTCTACAGCTAATGTTTAAAATCCTGTCATCCTTTCTTTAAGGGCTTTGGTTCCTGTTATGTAAAAACATTCCTCAAAAAGTGATTCTTTAACATCTTCTCTGACTTTTCAAAGTTAGTATAACTGGGGAAGTTTAGTAATGAAAAGATGTATAGGTCTAGGAATGTTTATTGTGGCTCTGCAGGTCAAAGCAAAAAACTAAAAACCACCTAAATGACTGGCCACAGGGCACTGGTTAAATAAACCAGGCTACTTCCGTATAATAGCATGTTATGTTGCCACTGAAAATACTGTTAAGAAAGGATTTTTATGTACCAAGGAAATATCCACACTGTGCAAAGTGAACAGGGCAGGTTATAAAACACTGTAAAGTATGATTTCATTATTTTATTTATTATTGGAAACAAGCGAAAAGGATACATGTAAACAGGTTAATAGTGGTTATCTCTAGGTGACAGAGCTATGATCACTTTTAGTGGTCTTCTTTTTACAGATAACAGGGTGGGGCAAAGTAGGTTTACAGTTGTGAGTATGTGAAACAGTTTGTTCTTGTATTATTATTTATTTATTAGTTTTCTATAACTATTTGTTTTTAACACTTGTTTATTGAATATATTGGGGTGACACTGGTGAATAAAAATATATGGGTTTCAGGTGTACAATTCTATAATGCATCATCTGTATAATGTATTGTGTGTTCACCACCCCAAGTCAAGTCTCCTTCCATCACTATTTATCCCCTTTACCCTCTTCTACCTCCTCCTACCCCCTTTTCCCTATGGTAATCACCATATTGTTTTCTGTCTATAAGGTGTTTTTTTTTTTTTTTTTTGCTTAATCCCATCACATTTTCCACCCAGCCTCCCCAAAGCCCTCCCCTCTGACAGCTATCAGTCTGTTCTCTGTATCCATGAGTCTGTTTCTATTTTGTTAGTTTATTTTGTTTATTAGATTCCATCTATAAGTGAATCATATGGTACATGTCTTTCTCAATCTGGCTTATTTCACTTAGCATAATGCTCTCCAGATCTTTCCATGCCGACACAAAAGGTAAGATTCCCTTCTTTTTATGGCCGAGTAGTACTCTATTGTGTAACTATTCCACAGCTTTTTTATTCACTCATCTATTGATGAACACTTGGGCTGCTTCCAAGTCTTGGCTACCGAAAATAAAGCTGCAATGAACATAGCGGTGAATATATATTTTTGAATTACTATTTTGGGCTTCTTTAGATATAGTCTTAGAATTGGAATGTCTGGGTCATAAGGCAGTTCCATTTTTAATTTTTTGAGGTAACTCCATACTGCTTTCCACAGTAGCTGTAATAATCTGCATTCCCACCAACAGTGCATGAGGGTTCCCTTTTCTCCACATCCTTGCCAGCACTTGTTTGTTGATTTATTGATGATAGCCATTCTGACAGGTGTGAGGTGATATCTCATTGTGGTTTTAATTTGCATTATTCTCATGATTAGTGACATTGACCATCTTTTCATATGTCTATTGGCCATCTGTATGTTCTCTTTGGAGAAGTGTCTATTCAGGTCCTTCGCTCATTTTTTAAATTGGATTGTTTGTTTTTTTGGTGTTGATTTTTATAAGTTCATTATAAATTTTGAATATTAACCCCTTATCAGACGTTTCATTGATGAATATGTTCTCCCATTCAGTGGGTTGTCTTTTCATTTTGTTGATGGTTTTCTTTGCTGTGCAAAACCTTTTTAGTTAGATGTAGTCCCATTTGTTTATTTTTTCTTTTGTTTCCCTTGCATAAGGAGATATATGAAAAAAAATATTGCTATGAGAAATGTCTGAGATTTTACAACCTATATTTTCTTCTAGGATTTTTATGGTTTTGAGTCTAACATTTAAGTCTTTAATCCATTTTGAGTTTATTCTTGTGTATGGTATAAGAAGATGGTCTAGCTTCATATTTTTGCACGTATCTGTCCAATTTCCCCAACACTATCTATTGAATAGACTATCTTTACCCCAATGTATGTTCTTGCCTCCTTTGTCAAATATTACTTGACCATAAAAGATGTGTGGGTTTATTTCTGGGCTCTCTAGTCTGTTCCATTGATCTACACGTCTGTTTTTATGCCAGTACCATGCTGTTCTGATTTCTTTGGTTTGATAGCACGTAGCATGATTCCTCCAACTTTGTTCTTCTTTTCCAAGATTACTGTGGCCATTTGGGGTCTTTTGTGGTTCCATAGAAATTTTTGGAATATTTATTCTAGTTCTGTGAAATATGCCATTGGCGTCTTGATAGGAATTGTGTTGAATCTCTAGATTGCTTTGGGTAGTATAGATGTTTCTTTTTTAAAATCCTCATCTGAGGATATTTTTTCATTGATTTTTTTTTCAGATAGAGTGGGAGGGAGAGAGAGACAGAGAGAGACAGAGAAAGAGAGAAAGAAACATCAATGTGAGAGAGACATGATGATCAGTTGCCTCCTGCAAGACCCCTACCAGGGCCAGGATCGAACCACAACCAAGGACTGGAATGGAACCTGTGACTCTTTGGTCCACAGGCCAACACTCTAGCCACTGAACCAAACCAGCCAGGGCAGTATGGACATTTTAATTAAGTTAATTCTTCTTATCCATTAACATAGTATATACTTCCACTTATTTTTATTTTCTTCAATATTTTTCTTGAGTGTCTTCTAATTTTTTGAGTACAGGTCTTTTACATCCTTGGTTAAATTTATTCTTACGTATTTTATTATTATTATTATTTTTATTATTATTATTATTATTTATTTTTAATCCTCACCCGAGGACATTTTTTCATTTTTTGTTCAGATAGAGTGGGAGGGAGAGAGAGGAAGAGAGAGAGAGAGAAACATCGATGTGAAAGGGACACATCGAGTGGCTGCCACCCGCACGACCAACCAGGGCCGGGGACAAACTGCAACCGAAGTACATGCCCTTAGCGGGAAGTGAACCCGGGTCTCTCTGGACCGCAGGCCGACGCTCTAACCACTGAGCCAAACCAGCCAAGGCTTATTATTATTTTTAAATGGGATTATTTTCTCATTTTCCCTTTCTGATAGTTACTTATTGGTGTATGAAATGTAACTGATTTCTGGATATTTATTTTGTATTCTGCTACTTTACTGAATTCATTTATCAGTTATAGTAGTTTTTTGGTGGAATCTTTAGGGTTCTCTATTCTGTATACAGTATCATGTTGTCTGAAAATAATAACAATTTTAATGTTCCTTTCCAATTTGGATGCCTTTTATTTCTTCTTCTTGTCTCATTGCTGTGGCTAGGACTTTCAGTACTATGTTGAATAAGAGTGGTGAAAGCAGACATCCTTGTCTTGTTCCTGATCTTAAAGGAAATGCTTTTAGTTTTTGCCCAATGAGTATGATGTTGGCTGTGGGTTTGTCACATATGGCTTTTATCATGTTGAGGTATATTTCCTCTATTCCCATTTTGCTGAGAGGTGTTCGTTTTTTTTTTTAAATCATAAATGCATGCTGGATTTTATCAAATGCTTTTTTTTTTTACATCTATTGATATGTTTATATGATTTTTATCCTTTATTTTGTTTATGTGGTGCATCATATTAATTGATTTGTGGCTATTGTACCAACCTTGCATCCCTGGAATAAATCCCATATGATCATGCTGTATGATCTTCTTAATATATTACTGGACTCGGTTTTCTAATATTTTGCTGTGGATTTTAGCCTCTATACTCATCAGGAATATTGGCCTATATTTACTAATTATTGTATTATTTTCCATATAAATAACTGTAAACTTCCTTTTGCCTCACCCTTTATATTCTAAATTTTCTACACATGAAATCACAACATGTACAGGTTTTCCCCTCTGTCCTAAAATAGAATCCTCCTCTGAAAGCTTTTGTAACCCCAAATGGTATAAAGTGAAGAAACAATTATCATTAACTTATATGGAAAAATTTTTGAGCATTCTCAGATCCCCAAATCATACCAAATATACTTGATTACATCTATTTTTAGGCTAAGTTAAACACCCTTAGAGCTCTCCTAAACTTCTGATGCTTTAGGACACATCTTGCTAAGGGATGCACAAAACATGTCTAGGTAAAGCACAGATGCTCGCAGACACAGCTCAGAGCTCTGAGATGCTGAGTGTGGTTCCCAGGGAGGGAGCTTGGCGAGGCCACTCAGCGTTCTGCCTGCAGAACAAATGCTGAATGCTGTTTGCTCTTTGCCTCCCCCCCCCATAAAAGTGTATATTCTTTTTGTATTTCTTTCTATTATCAAAAACATGGACTAATGTAGGTCTTCCATAAAAGCAAAGTGGTGGAATGCAAACGTTCAAAAACCAAGATATACCTGCATCTACCCGTGGTAAGCACTCAATAAATGCTCGCTCTTGTTATTATTGTTATGATAGCAATAATGATTAAATGGTTTCTAAATAAATATACTAAATTGATTTTTTATTACATTTATTTTATGGAATAAAAATTAGTTTTAAAAATCACATTTCAGAGATCAGGTTTGTATGTGTATGTGTATGGCAAAAGACATCATCCTGGAGTCAGGGACTGAAACAGGGAACATTTCTGACCTTAGATGGGGAGTAGGTGGGTGGGCTGGCCGTTAGACAGCCACTGGGCACGCTGAAAGCAGACCTTGCGTCCTTCCTTGGTGGTGCTGCTGGGGCCACCTTTCTTTTGCATTTCTGAGCCCTGATGAAGTAATACACTCGCTCAAAAAAGGACTTCTGAGTCTACGGTTACTTCCTCCAGCATTTAACTCCCTTCAGAACTAAGCTTATAGAGAGAGCTCTCTCAGAACCATTGAAAATACATGAAAAGTAATTCTTAACTCTACTGACTTCCTTAACGAACATTTTCATCCCTTCTGTGTCTTACCTGTATATTATCTCCATCACACAATTAAAGATTTTTTAAGGTTGCTTTTTTCTAATTGAAGAAAAATATGTAGAATAATTGCATGGATGCTACCTCTAAACACAACCTTCCAGCACTAGCAAAAAAGGAATATCGAATTTGTAAGTCAAAACAATCAGTCTTTGTTTTTGTTATTGTTTTCACCCAAATTTTTGTCTTGTCTTGTGAAATGATAGTTTATTTAATTTAACAAAAATTAATAAGAGTCCAAACTAAGTTTATGAAATTTATATTTAAAGTTATTAAATCTTCTTGGAAAACAAACCTATATTTCAGAATAATCTCAAAAATTTTAAAACAATGTCAAGGTTTTTATTCCAGAAGTTAATTAAAAAAATAATATTCCTTTAAAGTAGGCTGTTAAAGAACTGGTCACCATTTCAAAAGTCAGTTAATTATAGGTCATAACTGACCTTACTGTGTCTCAGATGAGAAAGAACAGAAATTTCTGATTTTGTGAATGTGTATTGTTTTTAATCTATATGTGAAAGAGTATTAGGAAAAGAAAATTAATATTTTAGGAAAATGTAAGTTTTTGAATAGTGTTTATGCAATCGCTTCAGACAGAAACTCATTTTGCTTTGTTGGAAGCATGCAAGTCTTGTGAGAAAATTGGCTTGCTCGTAAAATGTTCATGTTTATTATGTTTGGAGATTGAAAGAGAACCTTGAGGAAAATATTTTATTAATTTGGGAGGGAAAGACATCCTTGGGGGAAAGCATGATTTAATGAATTTATCATGCCCCTGCCACCCCAGCTACGATCTTCTCAAAACCTCTCATTATATAGGAATGGTGGTGCAGCCCGGCCGGGGTGGCTCAGTGGATTGAGTGTCATTCCATGGACTGAGAGGTCCAGGTTCCATTCCCAATCAGGGCACATACCCAGGTTGCAGGCTCAATCCCCAGTAGGGGGCATGCAGGAGGCAGCCAGTTGATATTTCTCTCTCATATCAATGTTTTTATCCCTAAACATATTATTATGTTTAATAAAAACATATTAAAAATAAAAAGAGTAGTGATGCAGAGTAAGCATTTGCTGTGATGGCATCCTCCCAGAGGAGCGCTCAGCGGTCTCAACATTTGCCTATTTTATCTACTGATAAAGAAGCAGCACGTGAGTGAGAAAAGGGAGTTATTTTGGGAACCTAATCACGTGGTTTAAAGATGGATGCAAATTCTTTGACAGTCTTCTCACGGAGAGGAGGGACACTGCCCCCTCTGCCCAGGCGAACCTGGGCTGGCCTCGGGCACCCATTTGTGGCCCACAGAATGGGGCAGAAGTGACATGTGTGACTTCTAAGGCAAAACCATCAGCGGTGGTGCAGTTTCACCTTGTTGACCCAATATGTACTCTTACAGCCTCGAGCCACCATGTGAGAATCGCAGCTACCCTAAGGCCACCGTGCTGTGAGGAAGTCCAAGTCACACGGACCGAGTCCTGCCAGGGGTCCCACCTGAGCCCAGTCTTGAAGTCATCCCAGCTCAGGTGACCTGACGGGGCAGTGACAGGCCCCCACCTTGCCCCAGAGGCTTCTAGCCCCAGCTCACTGAGTAACCCCAGCATCCGAGTCTTCCCAGCTGAGACGCGTCAGCAAGAAGCAGGAGAATCCTTCCCTGTGCTACCATTTTTTAATTCCCATCCAGTAGAGTCTGTGAGCACCATAAAATCATTTTTTTTAAACCACTAATCCTGGTGTTTTTTTGTTTTTGTTTTTTTAATGCAGCAATAGATGACTGGTCCATGTGAACTTATGAGAAATTAAAATACATATGTGAGGAGATAATACAATGTATATATGTTATTCTAAAACTCCATTTTATTTCTGAGGTAAAAGTACTTAGATTATATATTCTCTCTGTTTTAATGAAACATAGTTATTAAGTACCTATAGCTTTCAGTATAACAAAATCATGGGGTATCTCTATTTCAAGTCTTTACTTGGAATACTTCAAACTGGACAAAATAAAGCTTCCATGGACAACCCTGTAAAACAATGACATGTTTTCCAGTGGACCAATTGGCCATTTCTGGTTTCAGTTCATCAATACCTACTCATCTGAGCGCTCTGGCCTGACACCGTGACACCCGCTGTTCACATCGTCCACCGAACCCATCACGCAGGCAGTTTTGGGGTGATCAACTGTGCCAGGGTCTTCTTGGGGTTATAGACAGGCTCACCACCCAATGCTTGTGGGTTTTGTTTCACAGCAAGATTTTGTTACAAATTTTGATACAAATAAGTCTAATTTTTTTTTTAATCCTCACCCGAGGATATTTTTCTATTTATCTTCAAATAGAGTGGGAGAAAGAGGGAGAGAAAGGGAGAGAGAGAGAAACATCGACATGAGAGGGACACATCGACTGGTTGCCTCCCGCATGACCCCAACCAGGGCCGGGACGAACCGCAACTGAGGTACATGCTCTTGGCCGGAATCGAACCCGCGACTCACTGATCCATGGGCCGACGCTCTACCGCTGAGCCAAACTGGCCAGGGTATAAGTCTATTTTTTAACACTGCAAAATAGAAAACAAATGTGAAAAAAAAAAAGCAAGTTTAGGCTTAAGCAACTTTAATCCTGATAGTCCTTTCATTGTAATAGCAGTTCAAAGAAATAGGATGGCCTATTTTTTACCTAATCATCTCTGGAAAGAAAATGTCACTGTGTTTACCAGGACACTCGGAGCCCCTTGTGTGACTCTTGCAGTCACTTGTTATTAAAAATTTACAAAGATTTCTATTTGTCTTTATAAACATAAACCCCAAATCATCAAGCTAGCTTCTTTCGAGGAAAGTGTTTTGAATCATCATTGTCTAGCATTTATAAATAGAACTTTAGATGTAAATAGATAAAATGTTTATAATTTTTCCAGAATCCTTAAAAAATATGCATTAGTCCTGCACTTTGATTGCCTTGGGATTGCAATGCCAATGATAAATTACACACTATTTCACATATACATATAAGACTCTGTTCGTGACAAATACTGGTACCTGGCCTGCTCTGCAAACATAAAAACAGTGAGTCTGCGAGTCGAGCAGACGTTCTACCGGAATAAGCTCAAATGATGGAGAAGGGGTTAGAATTCACCACAAAACAGCAATTCCTAAAACATTTGTTTTCCTACCGTTATGAGTTGAATTGCATTCCCCCAAATTTATATTTTGATGTCCTTGCCCCCAGTACCTCAGAATACAACCTCAATCGGAAGTAGGGTGGTTGCAGGTATATTAGTTAAGATGAGGTCATACTGAAGTAGGGTGGGTCCCTAATCCAACATGACAGTGTTCGTATAAGAATGGGAAATTAAGACACACACACACACACACACACACACACACACACACACGAGAACTACATGTGAAAATGAAGGCAGAGATTGGGGCGATGCTACTACAAACTGGGGATACCAAAGATTCCTGCAAACCGCAGAAGTCAGGTGGGAGGCATGACAGGTGATCCCTCACAGCCCGCAGGAGCACATCCTGCTGACGGCTTGACCTTGGACTTCTGGCCTCCAGAACTGTGAGACAATTAGTCTGTTGTTTAAGCCATTCCGTTTGTGGTACTTGGTTACAGCAGCCCTAGGAAATTAATACACACACTACTGGCTGGATTTTGATTTAACATAAGAGTTTTTAACACTCTTTATTTTATTTTAACTTGATAGTTTACAGAAGGGTAGATAATTACACAGTGGATTTACAATGACTCTAGACTAACTCCAAATTCACTCAGATAGCTCCCTTGCCTCAGTTTACGTGCATATGAACTTAAGATTCTGTTGGACATTTTCAAAAGTCCACCAAAGGAACTGAGCCATGTTGGTGCCAGTGGGAGTACAGATTATTGCATCTCCTTGCTAAAGAAAATTCTATTGGCCCTTGTCTGTTTTCCCCACCATTCACCTGGGTTGCATGTTCTTGTATCTATCTCCCTTTGCGCTGCTTCAGAGGTGTGTTTGGTTGTTGGGGCAAGGCAATGTTGTTTTCATCCTCTGTCATTTGCCACGTGGTCCTCACAGAGATCACATAAGCCTGACCAGGTTTGAAAACACTTAACGTGATGCTTGGACACCTGTGGGACCTAGCAGCCCTGGTCAGGTGCTCACTAAAGGGAGTTGAGCCGGATGCTACCACCAGGGCCCTTGGAAAACTTGAGAACACACTCAGTTGTGGTGTGTGGTCCCCCAATTTCTTGGGTCCCTTCCCAAAGATGACCTCTGGTTCTTCAGAGCCCTCCCCATGTCATGGTACCATTCAGAGAGCCCACCTCTGTCCCCGGGCTGCAGGAAAGCCTAGGGGGGAAGAGCTTCTTCAACTCAAACAATCCGCAATGGAGAGAAAGAGTGAGGGTGATCGTTCCCAGCTACAGTGCCCTCTCTAGGACCACAGAGCCAGTGATGATTCTCACATTTTATTTCTGGACCATTGCTAACCTCTCACCTAGATACTGAATGGAGATGCTCAGGTATCAACCCTGGCTGGTGTGGCTAAGTGGTTAGAGCACTGGCCCTCGGATCAAAGGGTTTCAGGCTCGATCCCTGGTCAAGGGCATGTACCTGGGTTGCAGGTTCAATCCTCAGCCCTGGTCAGGGCGTGTGCAGGAGGCAACCAATCAATGTGTCTCTCTCACATCCATGTTTCCCTCTCTCTCTCCCTGCTTCCTCCCTCCCTTCTACTCTCTCTAAAAATCAATGGGAAAAAATATCCTGGGGTGAGGATGAAGAAAACAAAAAACTCAGGTGTTGTAAAACAAATGATGAAGAAGTGGGTTTGGGTTTTTCATTCCAGGCTTTGACAGAGGAAGTAGCACACTTAAAAACCCAGTGCTCTTAATCATATTGCTCAGACATGCTGTGACAGCTAGATAAGCAGGTAGGTGGATGGATGGGTAGGCATAAAGAAAGAGAACAAGATAGATTGATAGAAAGAAAGATGGACTATAAGGTGGGTTGTAGATAGGAACAGAGACAAGTCCAGATAAATAGAGCAGTTACTTAATTATCTGCTGTTTTTTTTTTTCCTTCCACATTCTTCTGCCCTTTTTAACCAGCGACCAGAATTGTACCAGTATGTCCCACACAGGAAGTACTTAAATGATCTCCATATTCATTTTGTGATATTCTTTCAAGAAAGTTTAATTACGCAGTGTTTGTCTGTGTCACGTGCTATGAAGCACTGTAGATATTAAGATGCAGAAGCTCTAAAGATCCAGAAGAGAAGCCTCACCTCCCTAACAGTCTGCGGATGTGCAAATCATTCCGGTGTGAGCAATGGGGGCTGCAGCCTGGAACGGAAAACTGGGATGTTCTGTCCTCTGCACTGGGCTTGTGGCCACCAGTGTGATGAATGAACTCCCCTGCTGGCTAGCCGTCAGGTCTTTGAAGACAATACATAGTTTTAAAGTTTCGTTAAAAGAGAAAGTGACTATAAAGTGTTTAGTACATTGGCTGGCATTGCAGTAAGCTCTCGTGATGTTAGCTATTCGGATAGTAGTAAGACAGCATCAGACCCTCAAGAGGCCATCGTTTCTTTCATTCATTCATTCATTCATTCATTCATTCATTCATTCATTCATTCATTCTTTCATTCTTTCATTCTTTCATTCATTCACTTAAATATTTCTTGAGTGTTCACCGAGTATCAGGTTGTGACTAGAAGGTGCAGTAATGAATGGGACCAACAGGTTGCTATTATCACGAAGTTCAGGTTGTAGCAGGGGAGAATTCTCAAGTCCTCCCCTTGACTTAAAAAGGGTTCCAGACAAGAAAATTATGAAAGAAATGGCCTCAGAACCCATCCAGTTCAAGAAAAGCAGTGGCTTCGTCAAATATCACAGACTACTGTCTCCTTTGAATTTTTGTTTCACTATCATTTTTTTTTTGCCTGATCATCTTTAATGACAACAGACTCTTCTTGTGGGTAAAGTTTTCTGAACAGGATCCTAGAGAACATTTCCGTGTCACTCTTTTATTTTTTTATACAAATAGTGTCATTGCCCATGTCACCATTTAACTGCCGAGAAGTTAGGATCCTCTCATGCGGCAGTCTTAAAACGGGAGTCTCTGTAGCTGACATAACACCCCACAAAGATTTTCCACCTCCCACCAGATGCCCTGGTGCAAACACTCTTTCTTCTCTACCACCTTTTGTTATTAAACTGAGGAGGGAGGCTGACCCCTGTCATGCGAGGGAAAGTGAAAAAGGCAATTGTCTCTTCATCTGGTGGCCGTGACTGGATGTCTTCTCACTCTTCCCAATGCTTCATGGAAGTTACAGGGTTGAATAGCTGACAGAGAGATGTCCAAGTCCCCTCGGATTGGATTAGGAAAAACAAGTCTGTATGTTAATACAACAGGTCATGTTTTCAATCATTGTCTCCCCTTTTCTTTGCTGAGGGATGGCACAGATCTGCTGAGTCAGCACCGAGTGAAGGTGAGTCCTTCTGTGCTCTGAAGAGTTTTCCCCAGAAGGAAACTGTTCTTAGAGCCCTGTCACTTCCTGCCAGCACCTTTTGAAATTCAGAGTTGAGACTGTAAGAAAATACCTAGATTCTGGCAAATAAGCTCACATAGAAAGGTTAAGAGAAAATATGCAAACTGATCATTGTAAAGACCTTTGATTTGCCGTAATTCCTTAGAGCAGTTACGTAGCCACGTGGAATGGCCATGGGTTAAGCTTGTAGTCTACCTAATAGCTGTTCGGCATCTTATTGCATCTTTTCTATCAGCTCCCACATAATTAAATGCATCTATAATCAGTATACCAAAGACATAAACAAGTAGATAAGCCAGAGATCCGTCCTGCAGATGCTGAATACAGTGGTTGCTCAACAAACACAAGTTCGACATCAGTTGTATTTATTATTATTTAATAGAAATAATTTTTACATTTTCCTCTCCCCTACTAGGCTGTCACTTCCAAGGATCTGTGTCTCTCTTGATCATTCCTGTGTCCCCAGCACTTAGCAGATTCAGGCACCAAGCTGCCATGCAATAAACATTTGCTGAATGGATGCATGGGTCTGAATTAGGAGACACTGGTGTGCACAGGGAAGCATTTTTATTAACATGTCCACATGCCCTGGCCAGTGGTTAAAGCATTGGCGCACGCACCAAAGGGTTGGTTGTCAAGGAATAAAGTATTCCATATTTTGGAATTACCAAATTTTGGAGTTTTGGAAGCCTACCCATTTAAACAATAAAACTTTGAATTTCATTCATTTTAGTGAGTTTTTTTCTTTAAACAATTATGTTAGAACTTTAACTATTTTATTTGCTCTTATTTTTTTAAATTTTATTAAGATATAGTTGATATAGAGCATTGTATTAGTTTAAGGTATACAATATGTATATATTGTGAAATGATTACCACCGTATATTAACCTCTTTTTAAAGTCACCCTGATGGTTAGTGCTTTATGGTTTGCAGAATATTTTTAACATTTTCTTTTAATGTTTTTATTGATTTTTTAGAGAGAGGAAGGAAGAGAGAGATAGAAACATCAATGTGAGAGAGAAACATCAATTGGCTGCCTCCTGCATGCCCCCTACTGGGGATTGAGCCTGTAACCTGGGCATGTGCCCTGACCGGGAATAGAACCAGGATGTCAGTCCATGGAATGACGCTCAATCTACTGAGCCACATGGCAGGGTTGAAGAATATTTTTATATTGATCAGTGGTTTATAACTTCTTCCCTGGTATTAGTCAGAGTCCTCCAGAGTAACAGAACCAGTAGGATATATATAGACAGAATCTATCAGGCTGGCAGCCCCAATACTGAATGGTTTTAGAGGATGTCTACTGCGTTTCTGGTTTTGCCTTTTATCTCTGTAATAGATGGTTCCTGGACCTATTAGGGGGGCTCACAGTTTCACTCTGTACCTACATTAAGGTCAGATTCAGCATTGCGAAAAACAAATGCAGTTCTAAAACATTGGTGAACCCTCAGATTTGATTGACCTTTTTTTAGGAAAACAATATAGAAAGTTAAATCATACTCCTAAGGCATCACTACCCCAAATCACCTTCAAACAATTCTGTTCTTTCTTTGGATTTTATCTCTCAGAGATAACCCTCAAGTGCCAACCTCTCCCAAATGCTTTTAGTTGCCCCAAACAATTCACCTCTTGTCTGTCTACTGTATTCCCTTTTTAGCAAAGTAAAAGCATGATGACTGTCAGAAGCCAGTTCAGAGCCAGCCCATAAGAAACAATGGTTTCATAAACACATGACTGACTAAATGAATGAATGAATGAAACATCTCCTAAATCATAGCCAGGACAACCATTCAGAAAGGATTAGAACAGTACCTTATTCATCTTTGCAGTCTCAGCATTATGTACTTAGCGTCATGTACATCCAAAAATGTTTGCTGAATGAATAAATGAATAATAGCACACACTGAATAAACCTGGCAGGTTGGCATTACAAGGGAAAGGCCGCTCCTGAGTTACTGGACCCTGAGTGGGTCATTACTCTTCATGTCAGGTCATGACAATGAGGATTTAGTGTGTTGGATGAATAAAAAATTTTACATTACTTTTAACTGGATTGAATGACTGCATTGATCGTTGGTTTTCAGGATATTTTGTTAAGTCTCTTCTTTGATGGATGATGAAGCCATGTATGTTCAACAGGACCAGTTCAGACTTGAATCTCAAAGTTCTCCTATTTTGCAGTACCAACACAGCCTAAACTATATGGTAGTCCATGCATGGGAAGGGGAGAAGGAGGCACCATCTTACTGACTTTTTAGTTAACTCAAGTTGTTCATAAGCTGCGAACCTCATTTTTGAGAAAATACAAGGGCTATTAATGGAAGCTTCCATGATTTTGAGATGACAATGGTCAAAATGATCATTTTTATTCAATATTTTTTGTTTTTCATATCCTACAATAACACTCAGAAGTAGTTAAGTTAGGGTTAAATGTATGAGGAAAAGGTATACTATTATTGACCAAACAAAACAACTAAGAAAAATCAATGTTATCGTGCTGTGCTTATCCAGTACTAAATTGTTCTTTACTGAGTCTTCCAGAATCTGTCATGAACCAAATTTATTCTGCAGTGCTCTCATACAGCAAGTGTGTCTCAGAGCTTTGGAGCACACACTCAAGTCACATTTGCCAAGAATGGCCCCACCCTCAGAAAAGCAGATGTGTTTAGTGTTTGGGCCATTCCATGACCCTGAGGAATGCATTGGGGAAGGCATGGCCATGACTTTGTTGAATAACCCCCATCAGCCCTCATCATCTCAGGTCTTGTCTGCCCTTGTAATGCAGCCATAGTTGGTTGAGTAAGTTGAGGCAGAGTCAGAGGTTAAGTCACACAAGTGCTGGTACCTTTCCCAGCCTTGTCAGTCATTTATACTCCAAAAAGATAATAGGACAGTGAAAGAAGGAGATAGAGAGAGGAGTTAACCTAGGTGCTAGATATTTATTTTTTATTTATCTCTTGACAATGTAAATTACTTCTTAGTATAAAAATTCCTAAAATATTTATTGTTTTGAACCATTTTGCCCTTAATTCCATGATGGTAAATCCTTTCTCTTTAGAGAGTTCTTGGTCATCACAGGAAACCTGGGTCATCTCAGCCAAGTGATGATGTCTCGCCTTTTTGGTTCATAAATTGGTAGAGGAAATAAGCAGGGAACATTAATTGGAACTACCAGTGTGTTCAGGTTTATCTTTCTTGTGGAGGGTAATAAATTGACTGTGCTTTAAATGAACAGAGTAGAGCAACTGATGATTCAATAACTTGAAATTAAAAGAAGCTTTGTTGGAAAATAGTCAGTATTACAGCAGATTTTAGTTTTCTGTTAAACAACAGATGGAGGCCCATCAGTGCCCACATGTCATGGAGAATACAGAAGCTAATCCATGAGAGGAGGGTGCCTCTTACCTGATGGATTTTACTATTGAGCCCTCAGGACTTTCCTGTTGAGCACTGAGACCATGAAGAACACCTGAAGGACCCGTGAGAGAGGGAAATGAGTAGAGAGAACAGAGAGCTACGTTGTCTGTTACCTCCAGGATACAAGAATAACAAATATTATTTAATAACAAATTTTATGTAAGAAAGCAAACATTGCCTTATCCCTCTACACCAAGAATATCTGTGCACTTTAAATGTGCAAGTTTTTCTACACTAAGCAATTTTCCAGCAGACACCAAATGGGTGTCCTACAATTCAATTCAGTTCTGACACTAACTGCCGGGGGTTAGAGCAGACCCCACAGCTTAAGCACAAATCTTCCCCCAGTTCAGATGCCGGTTGCAACACCAGGTTGTCATTTGTGTTTCTGACCCACTGGCTATAAACCAGAGCTTCCCACAGCCACATCCTCAGATTTGGCAATTTGCTAGGGTGGCTCACAGAACCCAGGAGACAGCTTACTTACTAGATTACAGGTTTATTATAAAAGGGCAAAAGTCAGGAAGAGCTAGATGGAAGAGATGTATAGAGCAAGGCCTGGGGGAGAGGAGCAGAGCCTCCGTGTTGTCTCTCAGAGCACCAGCCTCCCAACACCTCCTGTGTTCACCAACCCAGAGCCCTCTGAACCCCTTTGGTTAGGATTTTTATGGAGGCTTCATTACACAAACACAAACACACACACACACACTTGATTAAATTATTGGCTATTGGTGATTAAGTGACTCTCCATCCCCTCTCCCCACCCCCCAGGTAGAGGGTAGGTAGGGTGGAGCTGAAAGTTCCAACCCTCTAATCTCATCATTGGTTCCTCTGGCAACCAGCCCCCCATCCTTAGGGGCTTTTCAAATGTACCTTATTAGCATAAATTCAGGTATGGGTGAAAGGGGCTTTTTATGAGTAGTTGTATGTATACTTTATATATTTTGTACCAAGGTTTTTTTATCCACTCATCTACTGATGGGTACTTGGGCTGTTTCCAGATATTAGATATTGTAAATAGTGCTGCTATGAACATAGGGGTACATATTCTTTTGATTGACATTTCTGGATTCTTAGGATATATTCCTAGAAGTGGAATCACTGGGTCAAATGGCAGTTCCATTTTTAATTTTTTGAGGAAACACCATATAGTTTTCCATAGTGGCTGCACCAGTCTGCATTCCCACCAGCAGTGTACTAGAGTCCCCTTTTCTCCACATCCTTGCCAGCACTTGTGTTTGATGATTTGTTGATGGCAGCCATTCTGACAGGTGTGAGGTGACACATAGTCAATTTTAGTTTGCATCTCTCTGATGATTAGTGACATTGAGCATTTTTTTGTATGTCTTTGGCCATTTGTATGTCCTGTTTGGAGAAGTGTGTATTCAGGTCCTCTGTCCACTTTTTTTTGTTAATCCTCACCTGAGGATATATTCCCAATGAAATTAAGACAGAATGGAAGGGAAGGAGGGAGAGAGAGAGAGAGAGAGAGAGAGAGAGAGAGAGAGAGGGAGAGGGAGAAACTGAGGCTGGATATGAAACCTGCAACCCAGGAATGTGTCCTTGACCCTTTAGTCTGCAGTCCAATGCTTTAACCACTGAGCCAAAGCAGCCAGGACATCTGCGCATGTTTTTTTTTTTTTTAAATCCTCATCTGAGGATATTTTTCAATTTATCTTCAGATAGAGAGGGAGGGAGGGAGAGAGAGGGAGAGAGAGAGAAACATTGATGTAAGAGGGACACATTGACTGGTTGCCTCACGACTCTGACCAGGGTCAGGGACAAACCGCAAGCAAGGTATGTGCCCTTGACTGGAATCGAACCCATGACTCTTTGGTCTGTGGGTCAATGTTCTAACCACTGAGCCAAACCAGCCAGGGCTTCCCATTTTTTAATTTGATTGTTTGTCTTCCTTTTGTTGGGTTGTATGAGTATTCTATATATTTTGGAAATTAACCCCTTATCTGATGTATCACTGGCAAATATATTCTCCCTTTTCATTTTGATGCTGCTTTCTTTTGCTGTGCAGAAGCTTTTTAGTTTGATGTAGCCCCATTTATCAATTTTTTCCTTTGTTTCTCTTGACCCAAGTGATGTATTGGTGAAAACTCTGCTATGTGTGATGTCTGAGAAATTGCTGCCTACATTTTGTTCCAGGATTTGTATAATTTCACGAGTTACATTTAATCTTTTATCTATTTTGAGTTTATTCTTGTGTATGCTGGAAGTTGGTGGTCTAGTTTCATTTCTTTGCATGTACCTGTCCAATTTCCCCAACATCATTTATTGAAGAGACTGTCTTTATTCCATTGTATGCTCTTGCCTCCCTTGTTGAATATTTTTTTTTAAATATGTTTTATTGATTTTTTAGAGAGAGAGGAAGGGAGAGATAGAAACATCGATCCCCTACTGGGGATCAGGCCCACAACCTGGGCATGTACCCTGACGGGGAATCGAACCAGGACCTCTCAGTCCATGGGATGACGCTCAAACCACTGAGCCACACTGTCCAGGCTTCTTTGTCAAATATTAATTGAGCATAATGTCTTGGGTTAATCTCTGGGTTCTCTATTCTGTTCCATTGATCTATATATCTGTTCTTGTGCCAGTATTAGGCTGTTTTTATTACAATGGCTTTGTAGTATAACCTGATATCTGGTATTGGGATCCTCCAACTTATTCTTTTTTTTCAAGATTGCTGTGGCCATTTGGGGTCTTTTATGGTTTCATATAAACTTTTGGAGTATTTGTTTTAGATCTGTGAAATATGCTATTGGTATTTTAATAGCGATTGTATTAAATCTATAGATTGCTTTGGGTAGTACAGACATTTTAATGATATTAAATTTTCCAATCCATGAACAAAGTATATGCTTCCACATTTTTTATATCTTCATCTATTTCTTTATTCAATGTCCTGTAGTTTTCGGAGAACAAGTCTTTTACCACTTTGGTTAAGTTTATTCCTAGGTATCTTAATTTTTTGTTGTTGCAATAGTAAATGGGATTTTTTTTTTAGTTTCTCTTTCTGTGTGTTCATTATTGGTGTAAAAATGCTAATGATTTGTGGATGTTTATTTTGTATCCTGCTATTTTACTGAATTCATTGATTAAATCTAATAGTTTTTTTGGTGGAGTCTTATGGTTTTCTATGTGCAATATCATGTCATTTGTGAATAATGACAGTTTCACTCCCTCTTTTCCAGTTTGGATGCCTTTATTTTTTCTTCTTGTCTAATTTCTGTGGCTCAGTCTTCCAGTACTATGTTGAATAAGAATGGTGAAAGCGACCTGGCTGTTGTGGCTCAGTGGATTGAATATTGTCCCATGGACTGAGAGGTCCTGGTTCAATTTCCGGTCAGGGCACTTTAAAGAAAAAAAGAAAAAAGAAAAAAAGAAAAAAGAATGGTGAAAGCGGACATATCTATCTTGTTCCTGTTCTTAAGGGAAATGCTTTTAGTTCTTGCCCATTGAGTTTGATGTTGGCTGTAGGTTTGTCAAATATGGCCTTTATTATGTTGAGGTATGATCCTTTTATTCCCACTTTGCTGAGAGTTTTTATCAAGATGTGATTTTGTCAAATGCCTTTTCACCATTTATTGATATGATCATATGCTTTTTATCTTTCAATTTGTTTATGTGTTGTATCACATTTATTGATTTGCCAATACAGTACTAGCCTTGCTTCCCTGGAATAAATCCAACTTGGTCATGGTGTATGATCTATTTAATATATTGCTGGATCTGATTTACTAATAATTTGTTGAGGATTTTAGCATCTTATGTTCATCAGGGATATTGGTTTGTAATTCTGTTTCTTTGTAGTGTCTTTATCTGGTGTTTCAATTAGGATAATGGTGGCCTCATAAAAAGAGATTGAAAGTCTTTATTTCTCTTGAAATCTTTGGACACATTTGAGGAGGATGGGTGTTAGTTTTTCTTTGAATGTTTGTAGGACTCCCCTGTGAAGCTATCAATCACAGGGCTTTGTTTCCTGGGAGTTTATTGATTACTGCTTCAATTTCATTAGTTCTTTTTAGTCTAGTCAGGTGAGTTCTGAATCTTCCTAGTGGAGTTTTGGAAGATTGTATGTTTGTAGGAATTTGTCCATTTCACCTAGGTTGTCCAATTTGTTAACATGTAGTTGTTCACAATATTTTCTTCTAATTCTTTTATTTCTGTGATGTCTGTTGTTGTTTCACCTCTTTATTTTATTTTATTTTATTTATTTTATTTATTTGGGTCCTCTCTCTTGTTTCTTGGTTAGTCTGGCTAAAGATTTATTAATTTTGCTTATTTTTCAAAGAACCAGCTTTAGGTTTTATTTATCTTTTTTTTTTATTGTTTTTGTTTTGTTTTGTCTCTGTGATTTATTTCTGCTCTGATTTTTATTATTTCATTCCTTTTACTTACTTTGGGCTTTTCTTATTGTTCTCTTTCTAATTCTTTTAGTTGTTGGGTTATATAATTTATATATATTAGATCTACTCCATCCTCTCTCTGAGTCTCTTCTCCATAATGACAACATGTATGTAAGGCAATAATGGACAGCCTGCACCTAAATTTATGTGACCTTTCAGCTTAATTATCCAGCATTGACTTGTAATTTCTTTCTGTTTCTTAGTTTAAATTAAGAAAAGAAGTATTTGATTGGTTGAAGTTATTGTGAAAAGTCAGGCCAAAGATGCTTTAGGTCACTGGCTCCTCAAGTATGCTCTTTAGTCTTCTTCCAATCTGGGTAAGGTGTCTACCTCTCACCCACTCATCTGTGACTGGAAGAATATAGAGATCTTCAGAATTCCAATGATAATTTCACTCATTGGAACATGTTTTTCCTGCCTTTTTATATGTTTGGCAATTTTTGATAAGATGCTAGATATTGTATTTATGTGGTTTACAGATATCTTTACATTCCTGTGACTATCTTGAGTTTTGTTTTGGGTTGCAGTCAAGTTACTTGAAAACAAGTTGATCCTTTAGCCCTAGACTAAATGCTAATCTAGTCTCACCTAGCAAGACTAGTCTAGGACTAATTGTTCCCCACTGTTGAGACAAGACCCAGTGCCCTGTGAATTATGAGGTTTTCTAGCCTGACTGGAAAAAAAAAACCAAAACCAAAACAAACAAACAAACAAAAAAACCCATACTATTCCTGGCCTTGTGTGAGCTCCAGCCACTGTTTCCTCTAATGATTTCAGGTGGTTCTTTCTCTGAACTTAGGTTGTTTCCTCACATGCATGCTCTGACTAATGCTCTGCTGAATACTCAAGGAGGGCTCTGCACATCCCCAGAGTCTTCTCTCTACGCAGCTCTCTCCTTTCCAGTTCTCTGCCCTGTGACCTCCAGCCACTTTGGTCTCTCTGGACCTCATTCTTCTCAACTCTGGGAATCAGCCAGGATCTGTCCAGATTGTTTCTCCTTATACTGCGTCCATGAAATCCTCTTAAGGTTTCCTTCTCTGCCTGATGTCCAATGTCTTAAAAACCAATGTTTCATGTATTTTGTCTGTTTTTTTGTGTTAGATAGGAGGGTAACCTTGGTCCCTGATATTTTACCTTGTCTAGAAGCAAAATCCCACAATGTATTTTTTTATAATGAATAACTAAAAGTAATCAAATAATTTGACCAGAGAGGATTGTGTATATATAGAATATTGTTAGAATTAAATTCCATTCAGCCATTATCAAAGATCCTATAGGTGAATATTTATTGCTATATAAATGTCATAATCTTTTGTTAATTAAAAAAGTAAAATATAAGTGTATGCCCAATTTAATTGAGTATGTACATACAGATGGACCTACAGAGATATTATATATTATCTCTCTCTCCTTCTCACTTCTTCTCTCTCTAAAAAAAAATCAATAAAGGAAAAAAATAAAATTATAATCTACATCTATCTATATACAAACAGATATTGGTATTTACCTTTATATATGTTTCTATATATGTAAAATTATACACGTATATTATAGGCCATAATTCCTACAGAAATGCTCTTTAGAGTTGATGATAAAATTTTTTTTGCTAATCTTTATTTTCCAATTTTCTACAATAAATGCTATTACTTCATAATAAAATATATAAACATTATTTTAAATTTTCTGTTAGTTACAAAGGGAAAAATGAACACATGGGACTACATCAAACTCAAAAGCTTCTGCACAGCAAAAGAAACAACCATCAAAACAGATAGGGAACCCACTCTATGGGAGAGCATAATTGCCAATGACACATCAGATAAGGGGTTAATTTCCAAAATATACAGAGTGCTCATACAACTCAACAAAAGGAAGACAAAGAACCCAATTAAAAAATGGGCAGAGGAACTAAATAGACACCTCTCCAAAAAGGACATACAAATGGCTAAGAGACATATGAAGAAATGCTCAACATCATTAATCATCAGAGAGATGCAAATTAAAACAACAATGAGGTATCACCTCACACCTGTCAGAATGGCCGCCATCAACAAATCATCAAACAACAAGTGTTGGCGAGGGTGTGGAGAAAAGGGGACTCTAGTACATTGCTGGTGGGAATGCAGACTGGTGCAGCCACTGTGGAAAACACTATGGTGTTACCTCAAAAAATTAAAAATTGAATTGCCATTTGACCCAGTGATCCCACTTCTAGGAATATACCCTAAGAAGCCTGAAACACCAACCAGAAAAAATACATGTACCCCCATGTTCATAGCAGCACTATTTACAATAGCTAAGATCTGGAAACAGCCCAAGTGTCCATCAGTGGACGAATGGATAAAAAAGCTGTGGTACATATACACAATGGAGTACTATGCAGCTGTAAGAAAGAAAGATCTCTTATCCTTTGAGACGACGTGGAGGGACCTCGAGAGTATTATCCTAAGCGAAACAAGCCAAGCAGAGAAAGACAAATATCACATGATCTCACTTATTTGTGGAATATAATGAACATAGCAGTCTGAGGAACAGGGTAGACCCAGAGACGTGGAAGTAGGGTATAAACTGACACCCCTCAGGAGAGGGGGTGGGGGGGAGGGAAGAGATAAACCACAGAACTTATGCACATGTATGCATAAGTGATGGACATGGACAACAAAGCTGGGGACAGGGTGGGGGGATGGGGAGGAGGGTGTCAATGGGGAAAAAAGGAGAAACATCTGTAACAAAAATAAATTAATAAAAAAAAAATAAGTTAAAAAAGAAAAGAAAATCTCTTAGAATATTTAGGAATAGACGAGAACTTCCTTAATCTATTAAGTGGTAGCACCATAAAACTGGCAGCATGTATTACACCCAAGATGGAAAGCTAACACCTTTGCTTTAAGAGCTGGAATGAAACTATGATGCCTGCTGTCAAAACTTCTATCAGATATGTACTAGATTTCCTAACCAGCATGGTAAAATAAAAAAAAATGTGGTACTGAAAAAAATAAATAAATAAATAAATAAATAAATTTTCTGTTAGTTAATATTTAGTAAAACTACATTAGTATATATGTTTAACAAGAATCAAGAATAAAATTCTAATTTTTAGTTTTATGCTTACTGATATTTTGAATAAATTTATAAAAAGTCTTCCTAAAATAAAATACACAAAATTAAATACTGTAATAATTAATAAAGCATTGATCAACTACTTTTAGGTTTCTAATACTTTGAAAATAATGTTTCCTTTTTACATGGTTATGTATTTTAGTCATTCATCACTATTACCTTGTTAAATATTCGCTATTAAAATTCTTTTTGGCTTTCTCCTACATGCTTTCATTGAAGTTAAATACGTGAATGAAAAACAAGTGTTAAAAGAAAATATGATGTTGATATAGAGGTTCAGGCTAAGTCAGCAGTTACAAAAGGGAAGACTGACACACAGAATAGGCTGGACGGACAGGGGAGCATGGCCATTCTGAGCATTTTAGAGAAGAACTCTTAGTAGATAAGCCTTCTGATTCTCACTCTTCAACAACCAGAACTAATATATTATCATATAAAAACTAAACGAGCCTGGCCAGTTTGACTCAGCAGTTAGAGCATCAGCCCACAGACTGAACGGTTTCGGGTTCGATTCCTGGTCAAGGACACGTACTTGGGTTACAGGTTCGATCCCCAGCCCTGGTCAGGATTGTGTGGGAGGCAACCAATTGATGTGTCTCTCTCACGCCGATGTTTCTCTTTCCCTCCCCCCTCTCTCCCTTTCACTCTATCTAAAAAAAGAAAAGAAAAAAAATGAATGGAAAAATATCCTCAGGTGAGAATAAAAAACATCAACAAAACTAAACAAATCACTCATTTATTCCTATTTTCAATTCCAGCAATTCTGTCTTTTCTCTACTCCTTTTGGAACCACCTATACACACACACACACACACACACACACACACACACACACCTCACAGCATCCCAGAACTAGAAGCCCCTATCTGGTCTGTGACAATGAGCATGATCAGGTCTTCACATATCTCGTGAAGAGAACATAATCTGAATGTTGATTTTACAAATGTTTCCAGAATAACACACTCAAGTTGGGCAAAGGGGAATCTTAGGATACATACATAAAGCAGATTTCAGAAGGCCTGTTCTCTGAACTGGGAAGAAAACAACACGCAACAAAAATTCTGAGTGGACATGTTGCACAGTCGACTCCGGGTGTGGGGCCCAGAAGCACTGGACTGGGAATTGCAATCTGGGCTTTGATTTGGAACAGTTCATCTAATCCTTTTGGGTCTTTGTTTCCTCTTTCTACAAAATTAGCTATTCCCAATGTCAATGGTCGAGACAGACCAAAGTAATGATCACAAAATACACACTTGTTCAGTATGTCTAGATGTTCAAAATAATGCTTTGCCCTATGGAAAATAATGGAAATATAAAAATCGTGTCACCTAATAAGGAGATAAGCTTGATTCACAAGAAACAAACGGGAACATTAAAACAGGCAAGCTGACTGAGGGCACTGTGGGAAACATGGGCCTTTGCTCATGGGCACAAGCAGTTCAAAAAAGAGAGTAGGTAATGGAGGGAAAGAAGGTGGAGTTCTCATGAAACAGGGAAGACCTAAGCAGATCATGAGACACATTTTCAAATCTTTCATTTAAAAAAAAAAATATATATATATATATATATATATATATATATATATATATCACATAACAGAACACTTTAGTTTGGAAAAATATCACTTCACTTTTACATTAAGTTTTATTCATAATAGCAAAAAGGAAAGCAGTCCAAATATCCATCCATGGGAAGAGGAATAAACAAGTTAATAGTGTGTTCACACAATGGCACACTAACTCCTGAGTACTGAAAAGAGGGGGCTGCTGATATTGCAACGACAGGCATTAATCTCAAATACAAGATGCTGAGTGAAAGAAACTGGACACAAGAGTACATTTACATGAAGTTCAAGAACAGAAAGAACTAATCTATGAGGAATCAAATGAATAGTTGCCACTGATCAAGGAGGGCCATTGACTAGAAAGGGACATGAAGGAACTTTCTAGGGTTGCTGTTTTACATCTTGATTAGTGCATTGGGCACATAAGTGCATCCATCTGTCAAAACATACAACTATAAGCTGGGCATTTACAACCTGGGCATTTTACAGTATCAAATTAGACGATAAACTTTTTTTTTCAATCTACTTCTCTAAAACTGTATTATCCAGTCTTTCTAGTGTTTCCCTTTGACCACACACACACACACACACACACACACACATAATTGTTTTCGGGCTACATTTGAATGTTGATAATTCCAACCTGTAGTGTGGACCTCTGAGAGCCAAAGACAGGTACAAGCTTGGATCTTGTTGTCAGGGTCTCTGAACTGATGTGAGCCTTTTGATTCATTCCATGCTTTTGCATAAGGATGATAGAGAGTTATAGATGAACAGAAATACTCAAGTTTGCATGACTATACAGAGCACCTGAATAAACAGTATGAGATAAGGTAAGAGAAAGGGGTTCATTAATCCAATAGGTTTCTTTGTTTTTTTCAATAAATAGAGACTACTCTTGCTAAGAAAGACTCCAACTCTATCTCTTTTTATCCAGTAATAAAGTGTATCAGCTATACTCATGAGTAAACAAAGTCAGTCTATGGGAAATGAGAACCATTGGCTAACATTTACTTACTCATTACTCTGAGCCAAGTGCTTACTTACCATGTAGTAATCATTGAATCCTCATCACAGCTCTATGAAGCAGGCAGTAGTACTACTCTTTTTTCAGAGCACAGAAAGGTTAAATAACTTGCCTAAGGTCACACAGCTAGTCAGAGTAGAAGCTGGATCAAGGTATTAATTGGAATGAGGACTAGGAAATGAGAAAGGAGTGTGGAAGGGGGGTGGAGAGATGGATAAGGAAAGAATTAAATACTTTATGGGGGGCATGGAGGTAATTCAAAGAGACATTGGGTGTTATCAAGTGAACCCTCATTTATAGGTAATGAAACTGAGGCCCAGAAAGGTTACGTGACTTCCCAAAGTCACTCATCTAATTAGGGGAGGGCTGGGACAAGAAGCCACATTTAAAAAATCCCAGCTCAGGGCTTTTCTAGTACATTAAAAAAAAAAATTAATTGAATTTTTTTTCACATCCAATTTTGAAATTTATCCCCGAGGGGGTTGTTAGTTAGATTTTCATAGCATTATAAAATTCAAATATTGGAAATGGCCTGGAGAGGTCCTATAGCCCTAGGCCCCAAATTTAAGCAGCATCACACTTAAACCATCCATCCAGATGAGAATCTTTCCAGTTTTTAAAGCCTTCCAGATGTATCTCAACTGGATTTCTTCATTTATTTATCAGAGCAAAAGAGCAGAATTTGGAAAATAGCCTGATATGCATAAGCCATTAATGACATCCCAGGAGACAGACGAGCCCAAACCCTCAACGTCTAAAGCATTTTAATTCAGGATGCAGTGCACTGAAGCCCTGGGGATTATCTTCATCAGAGTCGACTCTATGAATATGAATTATTTGTCATGCTGGCCTTTTTTACTGAGAAGAAAATCTTACGCAAGGTTTAATGTGGAAAACAAGTGGCAGAGTTTAGAGGAATATAAAAGGGCACTGGAAGGAAGGTGGACAACAAATATTTCCCCAAAACGCCAGTGAGCATTTCATGGCTTCCCCTTTTCTTTCCCTTTCTTGCCATCCTCACTAAGAAAATGACCAGTCCACACTCTGATGTCCTTTGAGAATCCCTCCAAATTAAGTCCCAGATGAGTAATCACTCCTGAGCCTCCAGCTGGTTTCATTCCTCAGTTTTGTTGGCGGTGATGAAAAGATGCCTGTTGAAGTCAGGACAACCGAGAGACTAGTGAGTGAAGGAGCAGTTGCTATGCGTTGTCCAGAAACCACGACTTGGATCCTTCCCACCCTTGTAGAAAGCACTGACCATTCATAGCTGAGTTAACATCCTAAGAAGAACCATTTCACTACTCATACGGGGACTCAGCTTGCAATTAAAAAGACTTGCCAAATAAAAGCAGAGTTATGACACTATATGGAGTGATCTATTGCTGCTGTAATGTAACCCAAATAGGCCATGGCAGTTTAAAGCCAGATAACCTGTCTGCTTTGAAGAGAAATGTGCCAGCCACTTGTATACGCTTCATCAAGGAATCGCCTTCCTCTTTTTGGGAAGGGGGTTCAAAACTAGAAATCATGTACATAGGAATTTGAGAGACGATTTCTGTCTGCCTATCAGATCAGGAAAATTACTTCTAGCAATAATGCAGGGACATATTACCCTCACATCCACTTTGGATCAATCTCAGGATGCCTGTTCCCAAGATCAGATGGCTTGTCTCTACAACAGAGCAGGCAGGGAACTTTTCTATGAAGCCAGCACACTAGGTCATTTCCAGTTTCATCTGCCAATTGTCCCTGAGTGGCTTGAACAGACTGAGGAAATGGTCAGGAGAGCAGTTAGGGCAGGCAGTATTTGGTTCTTGCAAGAGCTCAGATAAGCACCGGTCTCTTAGTCTGCCCTCTCCTTTCAGATCTATCTACCCAAAGTTAACACCTTCCTTCAGCTGGCTCTTTATTTCTGCAGTTCCAGGAATAACCTTTGGGTTGCTTTTCAGAGAGTACAGAAGACCTCCAGCATTTGCTTCATTTCTGATATTCTGTCACCAAAGCCTGGGGGCCAAGAGAAATTTGAAAGTATTTATTAAAAACTACTATGGGACTTCTGCTTCTGAGTCAGATGGAGACATTTTCGACAGACCACCTTCCCCTAAGAACAACTGGGTAAACCCAATGAAGTCCCAAAGTCACCTGTTTTAAAGGCACCAAAGAGCTGCGTAAGCAATGCCAAGTAGAGGGTTAAGACAGGTTAAGATTCGGGAGAAGACTGCAACAACTTTTTACCCTGGGCCCTGCGGATTCTGGGTGAGGGCAAAGACTCAGAGTCTGAGCTGTACCTAGGAAGAGTTCAGAACTAAACAGAGCCTGGAACACAGGACTGATTTCTCCTGAAGACATTTGCTGAATTCTGAAACTGTGCATGGGAGGACACGAGAAGCTAAGCTGAAAACATCTGAGAGGCTGAGTGGAGTTTTCTGCAGTCTGGAGATGTTACGGAGACAAAGGATGGAGTTCAGTGCTCACCAGAGGTGGGGATCTTTGGGCACAACAGGCTCTCAGTGGAAGCCTGGGGCTATGTCCTAGGAAGAGGGGCAGACCAGAGGAGACTTACTCAGGTGAAAATTAAAGATGAAACAGACAGCTTTCTCCTTAGAGCGGTGGAAAGAAATAAAGATGCCCGCTCTTACTCCATCTATCCAACATCGTTCTGGAAGTCCAAACTAATTGCAATAATGCAAGAAAATACATAGAAGGCAAAATAGTAGGAAAGGAAAGAATAAAACACTCATCATGCATAGATTAATTGATTCTGCATGGAGAAAATATGAAGAAATATACAAACAACTTAAATTTAATAAATCTGTTTAATGTGGTCTCTGGATTTAAGGTCAGTATAGAAAATCAACTCTATTTCTATAGACCTGCAACAAAGAGACAATGAAATCTTAGTTACATCATTTGTAATCGCATCCAGAAACATTGAATATCTAGGAATAAATCTTTTAAAAATATGTGAGATTTGTATTCTGGAACTGCAAAGTATTTTTGAGAGAAATAAAAGACCTAAATAAATGGAGGGACATATGACATTCATAAAATGGAAGACTCACATTGTACAAAGGGCAACTCTCCCTAAATTCATCTGTAATTCATGCAATGCCAGAAGATTTCATATGTATTTGTAAATTGATTAGCTGATTATACAATTTATATGAAAATGCCATGGGCCAACAATAGCCAAGGAAACCTTGGGAAGAAGTATGGAGTTCAGTGGAGATTTTATGGAGAGATTTTTGAGCTAAGTCTTTGGGGGAGGAGTAATAAGTGGAATTTAATTGGGGGCTGGAACCATATCTACTTTGTTGGGATAGTCTTAATACCTATCACAATGCCTGCCTGATGCATAGCAAATACTCCATAAATATTTGTTAAATGTATATATACATTCATGGATGGATGGATGGCTAGATGGATGGATGGATGCTTCAGATAAGATCCTTGCACATTAAAGGGAAGTAGAAGCAAAGGCAAAGAAACATGAACGTATATTACAGTGAGTATTCAAGTGTGTCTTAAGCTTGCGTGTGAGAATTAATTCTTTCCATTTCAGGAATGGAGGCTTGAAATTTAAGACAGAATAATATTGTGTCTGAATGTTAGGCTTATAGGGTTTGGACTTTATTCTTTAGGCATGTAACATATATGAAGAGGGTAAAATTGTTGACAGGTTGGAAGATGAATTTGGCCAGTGATATGCTGTCAGGATACAATAATTTAAACGCCACAAATTTTAGAGGTAAGTAGAGAGCATCTAGTTTGAGGGTTTGCAAATATATATATATTTTAAGCTGTAAGCTTTCTTATTTAAAAGAAAAAACAAACAAACCCTGAAGGGAAACATAAATAAAATAAGAGGCCGTCCTGGGTAAAGCTGAGTCACTTTTCCCCAAGGCAAACCCTGAAGGAAGACCCTCCTTGGAATACACTTGAAAGGCATGGATCTAGTCTAGCATATCTTTCTATAAAAGAATTTATAAGCAAATAGGTCAGATGCCTTCTCCAAGGGCACAAGAGCTTAACTCAGTTTCTTCTCTACATTTTTCCTTCCACCAATAAATGTAACCCCTCACATTAAAATATATATAAATTGTGGAGTTAGAAACAACCGTCTTCCTCACAAGTAGCTTTCCCACTTAGTTTCAAAAGTCCTGAAATGTTGCACTGTAGTATATTGCTTACAGCTTTATGATTTGCTTCTTTCTTAGTTTTGATCATTTGAATTTTCCTTTCAGTATAAGAATTAATTCTTTCCATTTCAATTTGAAGCAACACCCCTCTGATAGTAGTAAATGATTGAGAGAAATCTTGATGATTTAACCTTTGTAATTTTAAAAAATATATTCAACTTTTAAAAGATTGACCAATAAAAGATACATAATTTGAATCTAATCAACAAGAAACAACAGAAGAAAATGAAAAGTGAGGGATATTCTACAAAATAACTGACCTATAATTTTTAAAAGTCTTGACAATTAAGCAAACACTGAAGAACTGTTCCAGAATGAAGATTAATGAGACGTGACATTTAAATGAAATGTGTGATTCTGAACTAGGTCCATTTCTCATAAAGGATATTGTTGAGTCCATTGGTAAATGTTGAATTGGGTTGGTAATGTATCAAGGTTAACTTCCTAACTTTAACTATTGCATTTGCTTATACCAAATATACACCTAACTATTTGGTGGTGATGGGAAATCAGATCAGCAACTTACTCTCAAGTGATTCAGGGACAAGAAAAGAGATTTTTGTTCTATACTTTCAATTCTTACAAATGTTTGAAATTCTCTCAAAATAAAATTACATTTTACAATGCTAAAAATAAAATATTGACCAATAATGCCCAGGACAGAATCAGAGTTGTGCAAAACAGTCTTTACAAAATTAAGCTCTGATAATTTAGGTTCACTTTACATGCTATTAGAATCTTAAATCAGGTTAAATTCTTTGGAAAATTCCTTTAAAACTTATAAATGGTTGTATCCCACCCAAAGCGGAGGAGTTGGATATTTAATCAATAGAGCCATATAAATTGAGTAATTTAGGTACAACGTGGATGAGAATAGAAGTGTAGCAGAGGAGGCTTAATTATCTGCTTTAGCAGGTTAGGTTGATTAAATCAACTAAATCATTGTCTATTCTCTCTTTACTTCTGAATGCAAAAAAACAGGCCTAGGTTCTTTCCACTTTGAGAAATCCATCTGCTCCCAATGGGACCATTAGAACCAGGATGGGCTGATGAATATTGTTTCTTCATCGACCATCATGGGAATTGCTTTATTAATTCAGGAAATTAATTGCCCCTCTGGCTTCAACTACAATTTTTATGCTATGTCTTTTTAGTCTTCACACCCAGCTCAGCTCCTCCCCTTGAGCTCTGAAATATCTAGCTTTCTATTGCATTTCTCTACCTAGATGTCTAGCTACCATCACCTGAAACTCAGCCTGTCCAAAACTGAACACCACTCCCAACTTCTTGATTTCTCTTAATGGGACTAACATCCTTCTAGTCACCCAAACTAAAAAACATGGTGTCATCTTTGATTACTGCACCACTATAACTCCCATATTCAGTAAACTACTGTGTCCTATAAGAAGACATCACATTAATCTTTTTCTTTCTGTGGTCACTGTCAACATATTAATTGAGCTGTAAACTCTTAGCTGGACAAAAAAATGAGTTGGATGGACATAGACAGTAATATTTTTTATGTCTCAACATAAACATTAAAATTGCATGGATAAATGTACCCAAACCATGCCCTAATTGTATTTTCTTTGCTACCTACCTACACATTTTAGTTACGGTATTCTAAATTATGACTACCATCTGAACTACATTAATCATCTCCCAATTCTTCTCTCTGAGTTTAGTTTCTTCATAACCCACTTACGCATTGCTGCCAGATATATCTTCTTTAATGAGGAGCTCTGATGTTGCAAACACCTCCTCAGAAGTAGAGACTCACCCCAGCCATCAAGGCTCTTTCAGATGACCCCTACCTACTTTTGAAAGTTAGAGAAGGCTGTACAGATATGTGTCATTGTTGCCATTATCATGATCACAGTCCTCCTTCACCTTTACGCAGGCAGTCCCAGCGAAACTTAGCACTGTTTCCCATCTTTTTCCTTTTCCTTCCTACTGCTACTTCCGCCTCAGTAACTCAAGAGCCTGATGTTCCCCCTATAGACTAAGGCTTCCTGATACTTTTCCTGCCTTCTCTATCACCACCCTTTCAACCCCCTTCACATTACTTCCAGATTATTCCTTTCCCACTCACAGCTCTGATTATGTCACTGCCTTGCTCAAAAACAGTGGTCCTACATTACCTAATTGAAGACAAAATTTCTTTCCATTCTTTCCTCTCACGAATTCTATGTATTCTGCACTCCAACGAAAATTCCAGAATGTACTTACTCCTCACTTTCTGTTTCCACACCTCTGGAATTCCCTCACTCACAATCCTTCACAGAAATATTAAGCTCTATTTTATTAGAGTCCATCTCCCCAACCAGAGCACCCTGTGGAAAACTCCAATAGCACCTATTTCGTGTTCACTGGTCCAGTCATTTATTCATTGGGCACCTCAGTTCCTGCCTACGAGTTTATTCTCAGAGAGAAAGATTAAACACTAAAAGGTACTCTCACCTACAATGTTTCTGATTGGTCCAGTGGGCTAAGTGGCCTTATTATTCCCATACACCATTGAGGAAACAGATGAAGAGAATTAAGTGACTTGGTAGAATTCGAATCCAATTCTGTAACAATTACTTTTTTCTGTTATCTTTTTGTAAGTTGTTTTTGTATTCATTTATGTTTTCCAAATTATCCCTTCTAGGTATCAATTCTTTTAGGTCAGGGCAACATATTAATTATTAGAGCCCCTACACTGTGTATTTACTAAGAGAATGCTTGTTGCATTGAATGGAGTTGTATTAATTTGATTTCAATTCTGGAGACTACCCATTTTTTTTTATTATTAATTTACTTTTGTTACAGATGTTTCTCCTTTTTTCCCCTATTGACACCCTCCTCCCCCTCCCTCCCTTGCCCCGTCCCCAGTTTTGTTGTCCATGTCCATTGAGACTACCCATTTTTGATAATGTTTCTAAGCTAGCCATGATATCCTTCCTTTGATCTTTTGTTGTTTGTGTACTTGCCAGAAATATTTCCACGAAATAGTCTTACCCCCTGGTGTGGATTGTCCAAATGTCTTTCTCTATTTGGCAGTTTGCTTGGCATCTCTGACTAGACTTACTCTTTGAGACCATTTTTCCTCTAAACAGGCTGTTTTTTTGTGCTTTATTACTTTACATACTTTGTCACCCATCAATGTTTCATCCTTATGAAAACATTGACTAAGCACATTCTAATGTGATAAATAGTGTAAATAACAGCAAGAAAATTACTGTCACTCATTTTAGATCCCAAGGAACTGCTAGGGCTCTAGATTAAAGATAGGATTATTTGTAAAACCAGAAGATTATTTCTTCTAGGGGAAAATTTGTAACATAAGTGATTCTAGTTTGGGCTCAAGACAAGAACATATATGAGATACACATCTATTAGTATAAATATTTGTTAACTTATCCCATAATTTCTAATTGGTCCGGCCTCAGATGGACTTGGATTTATGGTCTCCATAAAATGTGTACTAACTCAAATCTATCCAGTGTCACTGGTATTATCGGAGATCATAACGTTTTGAAATCCTCTTGAATTAGCCTTACTTAAAGGGAAATAACTGAGGGTATGAGTGAAGGGGTCACTTGGCTAGATAGTGCCAGAGTCTGGATATAGCAGGGCCTTGTGGAAAATGTGCCTGAATTCCAGCCTTGTGTCTCATTCTACACTAGCTCTTTTCCAAGTTAATTAAAAAAAAATGTAATAGGTGTTAACAATCATCAGCCAACACAATTTCAAACAAATCAAACATATTTCCTAAGGAAGATGAAATTGCAATGTTGTGAGTATATGTTGTATAGTGAACAGATGTGGTGAGAAAACTTTGATGGCTGTGTGGTAGGGTGGGAGGAGGGAGCCAATGTCAACAGTAGTAACTTCTGAGAGAACAGGCTAGAGAGAGAAGCAACTTGAAAGGGAGAATCGTTTGTTCTGTGCCTCTATATTATAATCCCAAACAGAAAATATTCCTACTGAAATGAATGGGAAATGTGACCAATTAGAGAGTGTGGAATTTAGCCTTTGATTTATTTTCCCTTTGATATATAATCATCATTGCCCACAGCAGGTATGAATTTTATTAACTTAATTTGCCATTAGATCAAGAAGTCATACATTTCCTCAAAATAAACTCATTTTAAAAACTGAAAGAACATTTCAAGCCTTGAAAATGCAAATATGTCATAGTTTGGCTGCATTCAGCAAATTCCTAGAATCAATCAGCCGAGAACAGAGTAATTCTATTACTGAAGAGGGAAGGGAAAGCATGCAAATTGAAACCAGGATTAAAAAGCAAAATGTAAAAGAAAGCTTATAATATCGACAGAAGCATCTTACTTGTATGATTATAACATTTTGATAAGTTAATTTAAATATAAGACATAGATAATATCCGTATGTAATATAATACTATTTTTCCTTGATATAATATAAGGCATTTAAACTACTGCACAGATGAACTCAGTTTATTAAGCCATGCATATCCTAGATCTGGTTAAATCATTATAATAATAATTTTCATGCCATAACATGTTCTATTTTACAAAATGCTTTTACAGACCTTATCTCATTTTATACACATGCACACACACACACACACACACACACACACACACACTGCTAAGATGTGAATGGCACAGATACAGTTATTCTCCTTTTGTGCAGAAGGAAATGAAAGTCCCAAATTGTAGAGCCAGTGAGAGGTGCCTGGAGAACTCAGGGCTGCTCTTGGCACCACACTTTCCCCAGCAGCCTGCAGGAGACCAGAAAACAGGACTCTGTGTAGGATGCAGCTGCCTCTCTGGTTCATGGCCTCAGCTTTGTGTACTGAGCATAGTGGTTAGGAATTTGGACCTGAAGTTAGGACAGCATGGTTTCCACTCTTTGCTCTGCCATTTTTTAGCTTGAGCATGGGCAAATTACATAACCTCTCGGAGCCTCGGGTTTCTCTCTGGGAATCAGGGGTTATTGGACAAATCAAGTGGGATGATGCATCTGAAACACGTAGCACAGAGTTAGACACCCAACAACTACTGGCTCTTAGGAGTGCTTCATCCTTTGGAAATTATGAGGCAGGTCAATGTCATATTCTCTTTGATGGGAAGTTGAGGGTTTTCGAACATATAGTGGAACTTTTCATCATCTGAATCTGTCCCTGTGCAGAGCTGTGAGCTGGTGGTACGTGCAGGTGGCCACGAGAGCGCCATTAGAATGGGAAGCTCCAAGGGCAGCGTGGTGCCTGAAGTCTGCATTGTTTGCACTTCGAGGGAACTGCAGGTGACTTCGAGGAACTAGAGGAGCTAAATAGGTTGCAGAATAAAATGAAAAACTGAGCACCAAAACCAACAGCAGAGAGAGTCAAGGGCCCGTGCAGAAGTTGCTGAATCACGGAAGGTGCCATGAAGGAGGTAACACGAAAAGCTGGAGCAGAGCTTCAAAGGTGCACCTTTATGGGGGGACCATGTTCCCAGCTGATGTCATAGGAGATCCCCAGGTCAGACTTCAGTGAATTCTGACATCACTTGCAGAGGATGATACGATTCCCTATATTGACAAAATGCTTGGAAAGCTTCTCCCATATCCCCAACCCCTGCCACCACAGGTAGATATAATCAGTAAAGTGGTTTATGCCAAATTTCACTAATTTTATAGGTAGCATAACCTTCCAAGACTGTATATATGGCCTTATGATTACCATTTTAAAAGCCCTTTCATGCAAACAAACAGGATTGCATTTAAGGGGTGATTAAAATGGAATGGGGTATGTGGTACTTGTCTAAATGTAATCTAACGACGCTATTCATTTAGTGATGAGTCTAATTACTAGCTCTATAATTACACTACTCAAGAAAATTGTTTTAGTGATAGTTTTATTAAACTAACTTGAGACAATTTTTGTGCCAACATGAGCAGAACAAATGGAATTTAATTTCAAAACAGGGGCAAAGGAAGGTTACCCTGGAGAAGAAAACCTCCTGAGCTGGACTGTGGGTTTTAAATTGGTGCCAAGCAGAATACAGTTGGAAAAGGAACAGGCTTACATTGCAGCAGGAGAGATTTAGGTAGCCATTAAGCAAACTTCCTGACTCAGATTTTCAAGAAAAGAATTTGCAAGGGAAACTTCATAGGCTCTGACTCTCAGATATAAGTGGATCTACGATGATCATTTCTTGCTTATTGTACATGAAACCTAACTCAAAGTGTGGTCCCCAGACCAGCAGCATTGGCATAACCTGGAGCTTCTAAGAAATTCAGAAACTCAGGCTTAATCAGAATTTGTGTTTTGCACGAGCTTTCTGGGTAAACATACACACATGACAATTTGAGAAGCAAAGGTATAAATGACCAGCTTGTGATTGCAAATTGAAATGTTAACTTTTGTCTGTTTTTAAATGCAACATATGCTCAGTAAAGGAAAAAAAGTGTGCATAATGATATAAGGAGGAAAACTGTACCTGTAATCTTACCACTCTGAGACAACACCTGTTAACATTTTGGTGCTTTCTCTTCCAGGGTGTTGTTATGCATTTTATTTTACATCTTAAGCTCAGCCTATAAATACAGCTTTACTAATTTGTCATTTAATGTTATAAATACTTTCTATTTAAAAAATTTTTTTTTTCTTTATTGATTTTAGAGAGAGAAAGGGAGAGGGAGATAAAAACATTGATGAGAGAGAACATCGATTGG
This sequence comes from Tadarida brasiliensis, assembly GCA_030848825.1. Lineage (NCBI taxonomy): Eukaryota > Metazoa > Chordata > Mammalia > Chiroptera > Molossidae > Tadarida > Tadarida brasiliensis. Next base: position 90,427,241 of record CM061257.1, read on the forward strand.
CCACCTCCTGCATGCCCCCCACTGGGGATTGGGCCCACAACCTGGGCATGTGCCCTGACCAGGAATCAAACCGGTGACCTCTTGGTGCTGCATGGGTTGATGCTTAACCACTGAGACACACCGGCTGGGCTAAATACTTTCTATATTTTAACAAAGTGTTCTTGACATTTGCATCCTACCATATGAGTGCACTAATCCATTGTTTAAAATGTATAGTCCCTTTTTATAGTTATAAATAATCCTTTAATACAAATGTTTGTATTTAAACTTTTTAATTATATCATAAGCATAAATTCCTAGGATATGAATATATTTAAAGCCTTTGATTGCAATATCTCTTCTAATAATAATGTTCCGTAAATTTTTAGAGGAGTATTTGAACTCTTAATTTCCTGGATTTTGGGGGGCAAGGAGAAGGTGCTAATTTGTTTAATTATTGGGGTTCCTGACAAAGTCCATTTTCACCAAAGATGATCAGTGGTTTGAACCTCAGACCACTCTATTATCTGATACTTTCAGGCTAGTGGAACAGAAGATGCCTATGTGCTAAATTACTGCTGTTAAGTAAAAAGTTGCCACTGACTTCACTTTGTAAATAACCACTCAATCCTTACAAGGTGAGTTTGTTAATCAATAGGATGATCAGGGTAGGAAAGACAATTAGCCTTGGGGCCAGGTTTAAATTCTGCCTCTATCCTAAGGCTCTGTGACGCTGCATGAGTTATTACCCTGTTTGGGCAATAATCACCTCATTTATAAAATTGTGATAATAATGCCTCTTTTATTGAGTTAATGATTATATCATATAAGAGCTATTAAGCCCGTAGCACAGAGCATAGGGTCTGCCATGGAAAACAATTTGATGAATGGTAGGTGTTATTTGTTTTCTCTTTTACTTACTGGTGAGTTGACCCCATATCAGACATTTGATGTCAGGAGAAGTGGCAGATTGATTTTTACAGGAACCAGAATCATCTCTAAAAACCATGTCTTTAAAAACGTGTTGAACTTAGAGCAATTCAGCTTAGGTTCATTTTCTTCAATTAACACAAAACACTTCCGTCAGCATGAGTGTAGATGATCTCAGTTGATGGAATAAGTCTCTTTCAGCCAGACTAGAATGGTCAAGGTGGGACAGGTGGAAGGAACAGGGACTGTCTTACATGGACCGGTGGCCTCAACAAGCAGAAACAATGAGCGCCGTCAGGTGGGGGGTTCTTATTTGCCTCCTACTGAAAATGAGAATCACTTAATGGTATGAGTTAAGTTTCCTCTAACTTCTTATAGTTGTGGGTCCCTGACTTATTGACATGATTGAATTTCAAAAAAGTATAGCTCCTATTTAAAATTAACTAAGAATTGAAGTCCAGGTCATTTTCATATATAAATATTTGTAAATAATAGGAATTCACAACATGTGTGTTAATTTAAAAATCATAGACATATATATGTTGAAATGTCAATAGTGAATTTCTCTGGACAGTTGGAGGATAGGTAATTAAGTAGTAGTGTTTTTCCTTTTTCTAAAATTAATATGTATCACTTGTGTAATTGAAACATTATGAAGAAGCCATGATAGTTAATTTTTGTGTGTCAACTTGCCTGGGCTAAGGGATGCCAGATAGCTAGTAAAACATCACTTCTGGGTATGTCTGTGAGGGTGTGTCTAGAAGAGGGCAGCATTTGAACAGGTGAACAGATAAGGCAGACGGCTTCACACAAGGGATCCGTGGAGAGCCCAACTCAAACGAAAAGGCAGAGGGAGGATGAATTGCCTCTCTGCTTGAACTGGGACCTCCATCTTTTCCTGCCCTTGAACATCAGCTCTCCTGGTTCTGGGTGTTCAGACTCAGATGGGAACTTATGCACCATTAGTCCCCAGTTCTCAGGCCTTTGGACTCAGACTAAACTACTCTACTGGCCTTTCCGGCCTCCAGCTTGTAGACAGCAGAGGTGGGACTTCTCAGCTTCCATGACACGTGAGCCAATTCCGATAACAAATCTCCTTGTAGGTATCTTTGTATATATTCCATTGGTTCTCTTTCTCTGAAGAACCCTGGCTAATGCATAAGGCAAAGGATTTAACTTAAATTAAGAAAAATAATCCTTCATAATAGAATTGTAAGGAGAAGCTCTATTAATTTGTTAATGAGTCCTCCACTGATTTTAATCTTTAGCCAACAGGCAGACTATTGAATCATCAGAAAAGAAGTTTCAGCTCCATTAAAATCTTTTTGTCACGTTTGCCTGTATCAAGCCCCCAATCCAAAGGTTAGGACAGCATCTGGCTTCCCAGTGATACTGAGTCCAGATGAAAAGCATCTAAATCACAAAGATGACGTTTTTATTAAATTATATCTCATCTATGCACAGAGGCTGAAGGAAGCCAGCTTCACTTGCCGACAGCAGGTATTTCTCTAACAAATGAGTTTTGGGGGACACAGCACCTGTGCACTGACAACCCTCCTGTCCCGGGAATTCCTGCACTTACTCTCCTGCAACTCCTACGACGCCCTAAAACAAATACCAGTGTCGCAGCCCAGGTATGGGGCTTCTTCAGAAAAGATCAAGCAGCCCACCCGAATCTTTCCTTTGGCATTTAAAGCACACTTATTTCATCTAGAGTGACAGTCATTAGAGGTGGAGAACAAGGAACCAAAATGAAACAGACTTCTGTCAGGAGCTTGGCTCAACTAGGGAGAGATCTGAGCTGCCAGGCCTAGGAGTAGTCCATTAAAACAAGCCCAAGTGGCCCAGCGGGGTGGCTCAGTTGGTAAGAGTGTCATCCCATACACTAAAAGGTTTCAGATTTGATTACCAGTCAGGGCACTTACCTAGCTTGCGGATTCAATCCCAGGTTGGGGTGAGTATACAAGGCAACTGATCGATGTTTCTCTGTCATATCAATGTTTCTCTTACATCGATTTCTCTCTCTCTCTCTCTCAAATCAATTAAAATACAGAACAAGCCCAGCCGGTGTGGCTCAGTGGTTGAACGTCGACCCATGCACCAAGAGGTTGCCTGTTCAATTCCTGGTCAGGAAACATGCCCAGGTTGTGGGCCCGATCCCCAGTGGGAGGCATGCAGGAGGCAGCCAATGGATGTTCTCTCTCATCGTTGTTTCTATCTCTCTCTCCCTCTCCCTTCCTCTCTCTCTAAAATCAATAAAGAAAAAAAAATGTAAAAACAAAACAAAACAAGAAAACATATCCTTGGGTGAAGATTAAAATCCCCAAACCAAGCCCACACGGAAGAATTCAGCTTTTAATTATTTACTGTAACAATATAAGCAAAAGGCAGAAACAGGAAAGGGTGCCGGCTTCCCCTTGTTCCATACCCACATCCCGCCCCCGTGCAATGGCAGGTCTGTGAAGGGTCAGGGCGGACACAGGGGTCTTCTCACTGTTGTGGAGCCCCGAACAAAAGGTTCAGTAGTTTTATGGACCCTGATGCCAGGGGAAGAGGAGGGTGAGGGCTTGGAGTGGCACAGAGGTGCTTATAGAAGACCTTGGCCAAAGGCCCCAGAAAAAGAGCCCCAGGAATGAAGTCACCTGGGCCAGTTATGCAAATATGCGTAAGAGCACGGCTGTCCCGAGGGGACCAAGTCCTTGCCTGTGATGCACAGGCTGTAATGCACAGTCGTGCACGAGCCTGGCATCGGAATTGCCTGTGGTTGGGCGCAAAAAGCAGCGTAGGATTTTGGCCTACAGCGGGACTCCTCAGCTTCATTTACAAACTGTGTGATTTGGGGCAAGTCAGTTAACTCCTCTGTGCCTCGGCATCCTTATTCTTTAAATTACGGATACTATTTGCTACTATATAGGTTGCTGCAAATATTAAATAAGCTAATACATGGAAAGCGCTTTTACGAAGGTTCATAGCGAGCATATGACAACGTTTGACCATTAGCAGAGTTCATCTTAGCGGTGTTATAATGTCAACTCGAGCATTTTCTTTCCTCCATGTTTCCTTCGTCTCTTTTTTAGATTTAATCAATAAATAGAAGTCTGGGGACTGTTTACTTATTATTTTCCCCCCTTTGTTGTGTCTATTCTCTATTCTCACTCCTGCCTACTTCCTAGCTTCTGGAATCTTGCTAATCTGATGGCCAGAGTTCATCCACTCATGTAGCAACTATACACAGAGAGTCTGTTATGTGCTACAATCTCAAATATGCTGGTTCTTTTGAGCAACCACAAACATTTATTTATTTGCTGAAAGAGTGTGTGATGATCCCTCTGTGTTTCTATATGTTTATCTGAGACCAAACACAATAGCCATGTTATGTTTCCTGGGTGAATACTCGAAATTTTTCTTTTACTTTTTCAAAGGAATACAAATAAATTTTTAAAAAAATATCTGGGAGATTCTACATCTGGCATAAGCTCGCAAACGGTCTCCTTGGATATCTGAGAGAATAAATGCTTTCAAACGGATTTTATTTTTGAATGTTGTGGTTTTCTTCTCTCAAGCCAGTTTGTTTATTCTTTTAAACTGAGGCCTGTTTTTCCTCAGGTGACCACTGCCCCGAGATCACCGTGGGTCCAAGCTCCGAATAGTAACGAGAGACAACATGATATGACAGTGTGGTCCCCTGGTCTGGCCCGTGAGGCTCCTCCCCCGTGGTACACAGCCAGGGGTCCTTCCTCCGTCCTGTGGATGGAGGCGTAGAGAAAGAAGGTTTCTCCTATTCATCCTCCTCCTGTCCCTGTGGTTTCTCAGGGCTAATGCCCCTCTGTGTGCTCCTGGGGGCTGACTCTCTGGCTGCTCTGTTGTGTGTTTCTCTCCGACCGCTCCCAGCGATACTTCTGTAGGCCATCATTGCTGCCAAGATGCTCCCGTATGGGCCCTTTTGTTCTGCACGTGGATCTGTGGTCAGGACCATCTACAGAATTTGTGGGGCCAAATGCAGAATGGAAATGTGGACATCTTGTTAAAAAAAAAATCTATAAAGAATTTCAACATGGGGACAGCAGAGCATGAACTAGTGCAAGGCCCTCGGAAGTCCACAGCACTAGTCACGGCCCGGGATGCCGCTCGGTCTGTACTTGTTTCTCATTCTGGAGTTCAGGCTGCAGTGATCTCTGGGCCACGGGTAGGATGTCCCCTGCCCCTATCACTGACTTACATGGTCACTGCCCTGAAGTGTGAGAACTGTGCTCTCCCACCACGTGCCCTGCATGGGAACATGAGACCACCAAGCAGTGTTACGTGTGCCTTTGGTTTCTTACAATGTCACTGTCTTGGAACCAACATGCCCCCAGGGGCTGCTGGGGAGGTTGACCTGGCAGCTGTGCTGCCCCCAGATCTCCACGCCCTTCTTAGTGGCTCCCTTCTAAAGCAGGCTCTGATTCTTGTCCAGAGTTGCCACCACCTGATGCTGTTTTCTCCCATTTTAAGTGGTTTCTGTGAGGAAAACAAGAGAAATTATGAAAGAAACAGGAAATAGGAATATCAGTATTCAATAAATAAAAAGCATATTTGGAAAATATGCTATAATAAATACCAAAGAAGTATAAGACGGAATCTGTGCCTACATGGATCTCATGAGAATCTTTAGTGAAAACAGACATCAAGTAAAGGAAACAGATAGAATGCAATCGACTTGTAGTTTTGTAGCATAGAGCATTAGGTTAAGGGAATTGGTAGAAGGTGGAGTTCATTGTTGGGGCAGTGATGAATGGGAAGAGTCATGAGGCAATTCACAAAAGAGTTAGGGTTTGAAGTGACCCGTGAAGGATGCAGGAAAATTAGGTTGCAAAATGTAAATTTAATTCCAGCTCCAAAATATGATGGCATCTCGGGTCTAGTTATAAGGAGGAGTGTGACCGAGTGAGCACAGCTCGGGACACCGTGAGTGGAGATCAGACAGGAGAAGAGGCCTGACTGCTTTGGAGAACTGGTGCTGAAGATTAATAGAAGGTCTAGGATGAAGAGTTGACACTCAGTCCCATATTTTGCAGGGAACAGTGCAGGTTGACTAAGGTAGTAACAGTGATGTAGTGCTAGGAGGCTAATGATCGGGAGGGAAGAGAAACCCGAATCAGGGAAGCCAACATAATGACATTGCAGGTGATCCAGGAGAACATTGTCAGGGTAGCTTAGACTAAGTTAACAAAGAGATGCAAATATTAGGCCCCTCCCCAAGCCAGCCTAAAGACTTCAGTGACTGCTTTTGCTTTCAGAGCAAGGCCCAGGGAAATTGGCAAACCTGAGATGAAGACAACATTTATTTTTGGTATTAGAGGCTTAAAAAAACCTGGAAAGGGCCTTATAAATGATCTGGTCCATGCCCTCATTTAATGGATGGGGAAACTGAGACCCAGAGAAATTAAAGCCTTGCCCATAGCCACGTGTTGGTGCCCACTGCCCTTCCTGTATCTTCATCCAGCTACTTATAAAATGTGCACCTTGTAATTTGTCATGTTGAAAATAATTTGAGCTACTAAATCATAATCTCATATTAATAACTTAACACAGGGATATTTTTCATTTTTAAAAATGAAGCTCTAGTGGTACTTTCTCAAGCATCATTGACAGGCCAAAAGAGGGTGGTGTCTGGTGGAGTGTGTGAGGGGGACCTTGATCGTTCCTCAAAATCACAGCATGTAGCTTTCCAGCCTCTTCTTCTTTGTGGTGCCCACTGAAAATGGAAATATTTGTCAAGCACCATGGCATAAACAAGAGAAAATTCCCACTGTGGAGACAAGTATCTGGGGACTCAGATTGCTCCAGGAGTCACCCGGCTGTTCCTCTCTGTGGTCACACCCCTCCCAGTCACAGCAAACCAGCTGGGAAGCAGTAAGGTAGACCACCTCCCAGCTTACCTGCCTGTCAAGCAAGCTTTGTTGCCTTAGCCCATTGTGATGGACTAAGGAAACCCTACTTGTGGCCATAACTCCTGGAGGTATGTGATCCTTCGCTGTTTATCTGGAACTAAATACTGAGATAGTTGGGGTTAGGAATAATCCAATCAGAGCCATAGCCTGCCTGCCTGACCTCCTGCAGGACTGTTCTCAGAGATCATGGCTGTTCATTTCTGAGTCGACTCTCTTCCGAGGGAGATATGATTATTTGAAACAAGATTTATGAAGCATAGAAATTCCAGGCTAACTAGGTCAGCTCCTTGCGGATAGTGCAAAATTATTTGCTACCACGTTTCTCTCGGCTTTATACCTAGTTCAATTTTCCATTACTCAAGAGATGGTGAAATGAATTTGTCATCACCGAGCTGCATATTCACCCATGCAACCACGCAGCGGGGAGGTTTGACCCCCCTACTTGGAAAGCAAATGAACAAAAGATAGAGTGTAAATACAAATGGAACAGATTCTGGGAGAAATGGCAGCGAGTGCTCAGGGGGTGATAAAAGACAACTCAACGAACGGGGACTGCAAACAAACAGAACTGTGATCATTCATTTAGCTTAGTACTCGGGATTCACTAACAACTAATAGTCTCAAAAACTCAATCAAAAGTACTTATGGAACCTGTTTTTTTATTTCATGGGTGCATTTTGATTTTACTAGTGTTATTTATTGTTTTTCAGGACAGATTAGGTCCCTGAATGAAACTATTATGCTTTTTAAAATGTATATATATATAGCTTTGGTATTTATTCTACCCAAAGCCTTGAATGGCAAAAGATGTAGCTTTGTTCCTCCAGAGAAAAATCGCCATGGGCAGTAATATCCCCTTGTCCTTAGTACTGTTCCCTGTCTCTGCTCCTAGCTCACCAGACTGTGCGTGTTTCTCTGCAGCACTCGACAATGAACTCCGTGTGGACAGCAAGGGTGATGTTTTACTCATCTCTGTGTCCTCAGAAAACTGCAGATACCTGCCCATAAGAGCACTCAAATATTGGTTGAATAAATTAACAAAAGGATAAATGATCCAAAGAACTGTCTTTAAAAGATACACATATTTTTATGATTACAAAAGAATCATTAGGTAATTTTTAATGCTTTATTTAAGTCATGGGACTTTAGGAATTGGCAGGATCATTTCAAATTACCCTCCTTAAGCAAAGTCACATTTACAAGAAATGGAAGCAATGTATGGTTCTCCCATTTTAAATGGTTACTAGCTGTCAAACATAAGTATAAAATAAAAATTAAATTTGGAGAAGCTGAGGTATATATGTGAGGATATATACACATATATGTGTAAATTATATATATATGTCAAATAATTAAAAGAATAGTGTTTCTGCCTTGAAGGTTCTTTATAATCATATCTAGAAAAAGAGCCTACTTATAGGTATTTTTGAGTTTACTTTTCAGTGTAATTCAGCATAGTATAGATGAAAACATGAGTCAGAGTCAGGAAAGCAGTTCTCACTGTTATTAACTTGTTCTGTGTTCTATTTGTGCAGCTTAATTTACTAACATTTTACAGATACTTATTAAAAGCAAATTGTGCAAATATCGTGCGGAACATTGTGTTCAGCAAGTCGTTTAACCTTTAGGCACCGTAGTTTTCTGGTCTGTGCAAAGGGTATAATAACACATATTTAGCTCATCCCGTAAGGATGTTTTTTAAATGATATGGAAACATCTTAAAAATCAGATTGTTATTATCTATATGTAAAGCACCATTATTATTATTAAATTGTCTTATTTCATGCTGACAGCTTTGAACTTGAACCTGAATGAATCTCCCAGTTACTGTGGTGGGGGGCATTTTGGTGTCAGCATAGCTGTTTTTCTCCTGCTATGACTATGTTTCCTCTCCGGAGTGCCTCTGATTTTCATATTAACTACAGTGACTCAGATGGGTTGACAGTCTCTCCAATTAGAAAGCTCATTTTTTCTACCTACTAGATTTATTCTGATCCTGTGAATTCACTCTGGACATGTAGGACCACATGGTAGGAGAATTGGAGAAGAGCTCCTCCATCTGTCCAAAATTGCAGTGAATTAGTGGGTCATGAAATCTATTTAATGAGTTGTGACCAACATTTAGAAAACATACACTGGTTCAGAAAACAACAGAGTTTATTCCAAACAGTAGGGCTAATAAGCACTGTTTTGATTCAGTTACATGTGGGCGTCACAGTGTGAAATAGGTTTCTGACTATTAAACATTTTTGAAAAACACTGATAGTTCTGTTACTATATCTGACAAGTGAAAATAATGAAGCCCAGAAAAATCAAGGGTTAGGTCATTTTTTTACTTATTTACTACCTTTCATTATCCTAACAGTGGCCTATCCCCATGTGACTTTTGAGCACTTGAAAGGTGCTCAAAAATGTAGTGCAAGAGCCGAATTTTAAAATGTTATTTAAATTTAATTAACATAATTGAAATAAAAATATGTAACTACTGTATTGGATAGTACATCTCTGTGGGTATAAATATGATGGGTCTGGCCCTGGCCGGTTTGGCTCAGCAGTTAGAGCGTCAGCCCGTGGACCAGAGAGTCCCGGGTTTGGTTCCCGCGAAGGGTACATACCTCGGTTGCAGTTTGTCCCCGGCCCCAGTTGAGGTCGTGTGGGTGGCAGCCACTCGATGTGTCTCTCTCACATTGATGTTTCTCTCTCTCTCTCCCTTCCTCTCTCCCTCCCGCTCTATCTGAAGATAAATGCAAAAATGTCCTCAGGTGAGGATTAAAAAAAAAAAATGATGAGTCTGACTAAGTCACATGGACTGTTTCATTACCATGTGACCTCCTTCAGTGGCCCTATGACACTGTCACACTTCCACCAGGGTAAAAGCATGCAGCTGCCTTCACCCAGCACCTGACACTACCCATTGTTCCTGAACTCCCATGACAGTTGTATCCAACAACATAAGCTTTTGATTTTAGTAGAAAAGAGAGAGAAAACTATAGACCAATATGTCTCAGAAATATAGACATAAAATTCCTTAACAAAATTTTAGCAAATAGAATTCAGCAATATATAAAATAATTATACACCATGACCAAGTGGGGTTTATTCCAGAGTTGCAAGGGTAGTGTACACTTTTTATCATTTTGATGTCTAAGGAACCTGTAGTGACATTCCCTGTTTCATTCCTGATATTGGTAATTTGTGTTATGTCTTTTTCCTTTTTGTCAATTTTTTTTTTTTTTTTTTGGTTAATCCTCAGCCAAGAATATTTTTTCCACTGCAGAGAGAGTGGAAAGGAGGGAAGAGAGGAGAGAGAGAGAGAGAGAGAGAGAGAGAGAGAGAGAGAGAGAGAGAGAAAGAAACATGGATGTGAGAGAGATACATTGATTGGTTGCCTCTTCCATGTGCCCTGACCAGGGCTGGGGATGGAACCTGCAACCCAGGTACATGCACTTGACTGGGACTCGAACCTGTGACCCTTTGGTGTGTAGGCCAAAGCTCCAACCACTGAACCACACCAGCCAGGGCTCTTTTTCTCAGTCTTGCTAGAGGTTTGGATATTTTCTTTTTTGACTTTAAATAATTGTTTTCTTTTTCAATTACAGTTGACATAGAATATTATATTACTTTCAGGTTACGACCCAGTGATTAGACATTATATAACTTACTAAGTTATCACCCTGATAAATCTAGTACCCATCTGACATCATACATAGTTATTATAATATTCTTGACTGTATTTGCTAGTCTGTACTTTACATCCCTGTGACTATTCTGTAACTACCAATGTGTATTTTTAATCCCTTCACCTTTTTCAGCCATTCCCCTAACTCCTCATCTAGCAACCGACAAAATGTTCTCTGTATCTATTAGTATGTTTCTGTTCTTCTTGTTCCTTTATTTTGTCTTTTAGATTTCATATATAAGTGAAATTATATGGCATTTGTCTTCCCCTGTTTGACTTATTTCACTCAGCACAATACCCTCTAGGTTCATCTATGTTGTTGCAAATGGCAAGATTTCATTCTTTGTTATGGCTGAGTCATATTCCATTGTATATATGTACCATTTCTTTATCCATTCATCTATTGATGGACACTTAGATTGCTTCCATATCTTGGCTATTGTAAATATTGCTGGAATGAACATATGAATGTATTCTTGATTTAGTGTTTTGGATTTCTTCTGATAAATACCCAGACATGAAATATCTTTATCCATCCCTTTACTTTTAGTCTGTGTGTGTCTTTTGACCTGAAGTAAGTCTCTGGTAGACAGCATACGTGAGGGTCTTGCTTTTTTATACATTCAGCTCCATGTGTTTTTTTATTGGAGCATATGCTTGGAGTATTTAATCCATTTGCATTTAAAGTAATTGTTGATAGATATGTATTTATTGCCATCTTATTACTCATATATTTTCTTTTTCATTTCTTCTTCCTAAAGAAGACCTTTTAACATTTCTTGTAAAACTGGTTTAGTGGTGATGAATTCCTTTAGCTTTTTCTTATCTGGGAAGCTCTTTATATGTCCTTTGATTCTAAATGATAGCTTTGCTGGGTAGAGTGCTCTTGGTTGTAGGTCCTTGCTTTTTATCACTTTGAATATTTCATGGCAATCCCTTTTGGCCTGCAAAGTTTCTGTTGGGAAATCAGCTGACAGTCTTATGGAAGATCCCTTGCAGATAACTCACTGCTTTTCTCTTGCTGCATTTAAGATTCTCTTTGTCTTTATCCTTTGGCATTTTAATTATGGTGTGTTTTGGTGTGGGCCTCTTTGGGTTGATCTTGTTTGGGATGCTCTATGCTTCCTGGACTTGTATGTCTATTTCCTTCACCAGACTAGGGAAGTTTTCCATCATTATTTTTTTTTCGCATAGGTTTTCAAGTCCTTGCTCTCTCTCTTCTCCTCTGGCACCTCCATGATGGGAATGTCGATATGCTTGAAGTTGTGCCAGAGGCTCCTTACACTATCCTCATTTTTTAAAAATTCTTTTTCCTTTTTGCTGCTCTGATTGGGTGTTTTCTGATTCTTTATCTTTCAAATCTCTGATTTGATCCTCTGCTTCATCCACTCCACTGTCAATTCCATGTAATGTATTCTTCATTTCTGACTGGTTCTTTTTTGTTTTCTATCTCCATTTCAATGTTTCCTATCTCCTTGTTGAAGGTCTCACTAAGTTTATCTACTCTTCCCCTAAATTCATTGCACATCCTTGTAACCAGTGTTTTGAACTCTGCATCTGGTAGATTGCATGATCCAATTTTGTTTAGTTCTTTTTCTGGAGTTTTGTTCTGTTCTTTCATTTGGGACATGTTTCTTTGTCTCCTCATTTTGGCAGCTTCCCTGTGTTTGTTTCTATGTATTAGATAGAGCTGCTACGTCTCCCAGGCTTGGTAGAGTGGCCTGATGTAGTAGGTGTCCTGTATGCTCCCCAATAACTTGAGCTGGACATTCCAGTGTACTCTCCCTCCATGTTGGCTGTGTACACTCTCCTGTTGTAGCTGAGCATTAATTGCTGTTGGTACCTCATGGGAGGGATTTACCCCTAGGCTGATCAGCTGCAAGTATTGGCTACTATCACCACGGAGGATCAGCTGTGCAGCGGCTAACCCATGAAGCAGGACTTACTTCAGCAGGACTCTGTTACCCAATGAGTTCACTCCTTGAGTGTATCACTTGTGGAGGTGGTTGGGTGTGCTTCTATGTGGTCTAAAGCTGTCCACTGGGTGTATTGGCTCTGGGGTTTCCCAGGAAGCGCAGGCCAAGGTCAGCTGCCACCTATACCTTGCCAGGAGTCACCCGGCGTGAGCAAGAAAACAATCTGCAGATGGCTGCTGCTCATGCTGGGCTTGGAGGTGCCCAGGAGAGGCCAAGCTGAAAATCAAGGCCAGCTGCCACTAGTGCTGGACCAGGGGCCACTTAGTGAAAGACATGTGATACACCAAGGCCAGATGCTGCTTGCTGGAGAGATTTTAGGAAGGTCCAAAGCATGAGCCAAGACAGGAGTTTGTATGGAAAAGCCACTGGAAATGACTTGGGTGGGCCTGCAAGTTGGGTAGGGTGGGGTCTTAGGAAATCACCAGGTCAGAGTGAACAGTGTTAGCCAGGTTGTTGGAGACTCATATATAGCACCCTCCTGCTGGCTCTGTGGGAGCAGGGCTCAGAAAAAGAACAATGGCCTCTGCCAACACTGTCTGAAAGAAAGCTGCCCCTCCAGGTCTTGCCCTGATGCCAGACAATTCAGTTTATTTCCATATGTCCCTAGTGACTTTTGAGCTGCTTCCCCAGCACGGAGCTCCTGAGCGAGTGAGTCTGAGTAAGTTTGCACATAGACCCTTTAAGAGGAACTGCCTGAGACTCTAGAAGCCCTCTATCTCACTCAGCCACAGTCTCTGCTGGTCTTTACAGCCAGAAGTTATGGGGACTTGTCTTCCTGGCAATGGAACCCTGGGGTAGGGACCTGGTGTGGGGCTGGGACCCCTCGCTCCTCAGGGTGGATCTCTGCATTCAAGACATCATTCACAATTTTTATCCACCACACATGGGTGTGGGGCCAGCTTGTTTCACATCTCTGCCCCTTCTACAGTCTTGATGTGGCTTTTTCTTTATATCCTTAGTTGTAGGACTTCTGTTCAGCTAGATTTCACGTGGTTCTGAATGATGGTTGTTCTGTAGTTTGTTTGTAATTTTTATGTGATTGTGGGAGGATTTGAGTACTGCATTTACCTATGCCACCATCTTGGCTGGAGGTCATCTATTTAGAGACATCCAGGATAAAAATCCTAATGTCTGAACATCCATTTTAGCTCTTTTTCCATTTTTGAAGACCTGGAAGAGTACAATACAAAGAACAGTGAAAGACACAGGTTCATTTCTGGCATTTAAAACAGTGTGACTTTGTGCAGATTGCTTACATTGTGTCTTGGCCTTAGCTGCCTCCTATGGACTTCAGTGTAGCTCACTCATCCAATTTTCATGTTTTCTTGCATTGTGGCCCATTGAAGAACTCCTCTATCCTATACTGTAAACATATTTTTTTGTATTTTTATTTCTTTTACAATTTTGTCTTTATTCCAACTGAAATTTATTTTTGTGAATGATAGGTACCAGAATGATAGATTTGCTTTTAAGTTTTGTTATTTTAAACAGATGCTTAACATTATTTATAGAATAAGCCATCCATTCTCCAAATGCCACCCTTTTCATTGCCTTTTACACATAGGAGTCTGTTTCTAAACATCTAGTTCTATTCCATTGATCTAATGTCCTATGGTTACAACACAGCTTTATGGCTTTATTGCATGTTCTGGTATCTGGTAGAACTGTTTTACCTTCTTCGTGTGGCACATTTATTTCAGTTAGTCAAGTCAAAATTATATTGGGATTTGGAATAGGATTGCATTGAATTTATAGATTGACTTGGAGCATGTTTGATACCTTCACAATATTGAGTTTTCCCTTCTGTGAATGAGTCAGATATTTTAGAATAGCTACACCATCCTCAATCACACTATTCTCTTTATTTCCTTCATCCACTTGTTATTATCTTACATTATTGTGTTATTAATTGGTTTACTTGTTTATTTTCTGCATCTTCATCTAGGATAAATGCAGAATTTCCCAGCCTTGGAACAGAATATGGAACATAGTAGGTGCTCAGTAAATATTAATTTAATGATTAAATGCAATAATTTTGGATTTCCAAAGGCCTGTAGACCTCAGTTTGAGAAATATAATTTATTTAAAATTTTATGTGTTATTTGGTTGAATTTATTGGGATTACATTGAATTTATTGGGGTAACATTGGTTAATAAAATAATATAGGTTTCAGGTGTACAATCCTATAATACATTATCTGTATATTGTGTGTTCACTACCTCAAGTGAAGTCTCTTTCCATCACCATTTATCCCCCTAGACCCTCCTTCACCTCTCCCCACTCTCGTATCCCACTGGCCATCTACCCCATTGCTTCATGATCCTCAGCAAACAAACACTCGTCCTATTTCACTTGGCCCTTGACATTCATCTCCCATTCTCCTCCCAGGTTTTCCCCAGGGCCATCTCTGCTGCTGTACCTCCTACCTCCTGCAGCATCTTTTCAGGCCCAATGTAAGCTGTTCTCCTTCTACCCAAGCCTGAGTGCTGCCTCCTAAAGAGAAGTTCATCCTCTGCTCTTTTCCTTTTCTGTTTTGCACCTAAAATATTTTATCTAGACTTACCACTTTATTTCCACCTAGATATTGATGACTCCCAAATCTATTTTCCTGGGTTAAATCTCTTTTTTTGATTCCAAAATACCTAGATATGATGACTTGCTGAACATTTGCACATAGAAATCCAAAGGGAGTCTTAATAACCCATCTGTACAAGTCAGACTAAACCCCATTCCTAAGACCACATCCTCCTCCTGCTCCTCTCCTCCTTTCCCATTAGTCTCTCTCCTTATGAAGCCACTTCTCTCTACCTGGCCTTCAGTACCAGGAAACTGGAAATGGTCCAGAAGCTGCTTTCATCCTCAGTCTATTTCTCATTAGCCAGCCTCTCCCAAGGATCCCTTGGTTTTTCTCAAATACACACCCCTTCCCTTCTCCACACTCCTGCTACAATGATTTCTGATTTCTTGCCCAGATTTCCTCCATACGTTTCTAACTGTTTCCTTTTCATCTCAGGTAGCCCCCTCTAATCTTCCAAATCTGACCATGTCCTTCTTTTACTGCGATCCTGGCTGCCTGTGACCTATGTTCACATTTCTCAAGTGTGTTCTGTGCTGGCCCTAACCTGTTAATGGTCACCTTAAATCTACTTCATATATAATTTTTTAAGAGCTGGTACACCTTAGTCTTAACTTGGAAACTTACTAGGGTCACAATGATGACTTGTAGTCAAGCTGCCTAGTGTACTCTACGTACATCTACCTACCTGCCTACCTGAAAATCACTTTGTTCACATTTTTCTCATTTGTAGTGGTGGGTCAGTTCCAATTAGGAGTTTAATGATAAACTAACTAATAATTTAAATACGTTTACAAGATTAACCATGAGCTGATGATTTGAAGTAAGTCTAAATACATAAATCTGACCCCGCAACTGATAACTTTATGTTGCTTACTAAGGAGAGTATTAAAAGTAACATTGAGGAAGCAGCTTTGTGAAAAAGGTAGAAGCCAGGAGGCATCATTTCAAGGAACAGTCTCAACTCTTCCCTGTCCCTTACTAGAATGCTAGGCCACCTTCGTGCTCCTTGTCTCATTTTGCCCAGGCATTCACTAATGACAGCAGAGCTTACCCGGACCTACTCAATAATATATAAAAAGGGTCATTAAATCTAAGTTTGTTGAGTTCTTTAGAATTAACAAGCTTCAATCAACTTTCATCAAAACTTTGCTTTGTTAGAAAATAAAGGAAGGTCTAATCAAAAAGTCAATTATGTTTTATTTGGAGATGTATTATTAGGTTATTTTTTACAGAATCTAATTTACCTTCCTATTTATGGTTTTTTGGGGTTATTGTAAAATTAGTGAATATTTTTTGAATAGACACTCACTAATGAGAAAGTTATAAAGCCAGAAGTTTTGCTTGACCACAGAAGATGATAAACCTTACATGAAAAAAGCCCACAGGTGGATAATTGATTATTGGTGCTATGGTACGATAATGAATCTTTAAAAAATGTAAATGAGAGCAGAAGTATATTCACAATGTGGAAGGAGTTTAAAGTTTCTGGAATGATGAGCTGTTGCTCCAAGTCTTGACAATATCTTACTCTCTGGAAGAGAACCAGTTTGTCATCAGCCAAGATACACACTCTATATTTCCTACCATTACATCTGCGTTGCATACTGATGGAACCCAGAGCAAATCAATCACAAGACTGGAGTTAATCCAATAGACTTCCCTTCAGCTGCTGGAAATCAGGCCTCACATCTAGGAAGATAGTTCTAGTTATAACAAATGAGATCACAAATTTGACCATTTTATTAGAAGCCATCTTCAAATGTTCCCAGACAAAAAGGGAGGTTAAGTTGAAGTTAAATAGAAACCTCCCTTCCTGTGTGCTGATTGCAATATCTGATAATATCCTCAACTTTCTTGGTGCAGAGCAATTGGCTCGTACCGAGTCCAGTTTTAATAGGCAATAACTGGTGTGATTCTAGAGAAGGCTCAGTGGCAGGAAAATAAATGAGATTAACAGTATTAGACTTGAGGCCATACACATCAATTTCACTCCGGACATCGACCGGGTTGTAAGAACCAGACTCAAAAGCAATATTTGTTTCTACTAGTGAGAGTGGACAGTGACATGAAGCCACCACACTCTGCATTTGCAGGTTGTCGCTAAATAAATATAAGTCAAGAAGAAGTGCAACTTGGGAGAAATTCAACAGCCCGAAAGTCACTCCTTTGATCATGTGAGTGAAGAAAACCAGAGAAATGAGAGCATTCCAATATGATATTGCAATTCTTTGTTTCTATTTAATCTTAAAGTGAATTTACATAAGATTTAGTATTTTATGCTTTCCAGAGAATAGAGAGTATGCATGTGGACTAACACATGGTTATATCACTTGATTATTAGCATATTGATGTTATGCAAATAAATTACCTAGACTTTTCAAATTAAAATCCTTATCGGTGATAAAGGTAATAATTATTTACTGAAACTTCCCATGTATAAAACATTACACTTGTCTTATCATCCTCTACAACTGCAAATTTTTATTATCTATGTTTTGTAGATAAGGAAATTGAAGATCAGTGACATTAAAGCAACTGCTCTAAGTCACCCAGCTAGTCAGTGATGGAATTTATAGTTGACACAGGCCAGTTTGATTTCAAATTAGATGCTTTACACCATGTTGTAGATAGAGGCTTTTAAGAAGATAATATACTTATAGTTCCCATTTCTCCTGAGTTATGTCATGACCATCATAAACCCAATCTGTCACTCACAGGAGTGGCAATCAAAAGCCAAAGATTCTATATCCCTAGGGGCAAGAACCAACTCAATTGTTTACCCAAGACTTGTCTGTTCTAGGAAACATGGATCTTCTCAACCAGCGATTTTCAACCCGTGTGCCGCAGGAATTTTTAAAACATGCAGTACCTGATAATTTAGTCGGGGGCACTGACCTCTTTTCCCTTAGACTATCAGATGAAAAAATGACAACAGCCAACACAACAGTAGCTGTCCAGTGTGAATGAATCAAAATGATATGTCTTTTTTTGTCAGATCGGCAAAAAATATATTTTTGGTGTGCTGCAGCATTTTAGTAATTAGTTTATGTGTGCCATGAGATGAAAAAAGGTTGACCATCGCTATTCTACACTAACATGACAAGGCGAAGACCAGCTTTGCCAGGTGGAGGCAGCAGAGCTCAGAGGAGGATTATTCAGAGCAGGACAGTGCTAGCCAAGTTGGGGCAGCTTCTAAGTAGGAGGCTAATAAACATTGGTGGGATCTAGGCACAGGAAGTTGATTCGCAGCTTTAGTCTTTACCTAAAATGAGGATGGGGACTTAGAACAAGGTCAGTGAAAAGCTATTCAGCCAGGGATGAGAAGGAAGAGGATCAGGGAGGACAGGAGGACTCGGAGTTCATGTGAGTCAAAGAGATGGGAACTCACAGATAGGTTGTTATGCCTCAAAGAGAGACCAACCATGTGGTCACCCTGGAGTGGAGTTTGGGTTGCACATTATGCAATTTTTTCCCCCATGAATGAGAAGTCTTTTAAGTTGGTAACTTTCTGTATACTCACATTAATTTTAATATATATTGTTTCATATGTATTTTTTAATCACAGAAGGTATTCCTGCAAAGGCCCAAGCAAGAAAGTAGATATAATCTTCCACCTGAGTTATTATCCAGTATAGGGGGGCACACTCATCCAGTCCCATAGTATATTATAAGGCAAATGACTCGCTCTAATTAAGGGCCAACCTTCCATTAGCATTTCGAAGGGAGTATATCCTGTCTGGTGAGAGGAAGGACTAAGGGATACCCTAGAAAACCATCTTAACCATCTCCTGCTCACTCACCCTCCATGCTTGGTTCAGTAGAGAGAAGGAGCAGAGAAAATACTACTAGGAAACAGGAAGTCACAGAGGTAGAACTCCAGAGATCACCGAGCTCTATCTCTGTGCTTTACAAATGTGGAAATAAGAGAGATGTTTTGTGCCATTAATTCATCGTCATGCCAGGACTGAAAACAAGTTTTTTCCCTGTGGAGGTCTTCACTTCTTGTATCAAAAAACACCTGATTTTAGGAAGGATAGCATTAAAAAAAAGGAACAAGAATGAAGAAAGATTTCACTAATTCTCTAGAAAACATAAAAGAAGGACTGAAACTAAGTTTTTAGATATATCAACTATAAGCAAAAAAGAGAATTTTATGATTTAACCCAATTACATAGATAAGGTCAATTTTAAATAACCAAAAAGTTGATAACACACACATGTGACTAAGATAGAGCAATGTAAAATATATTTTTATTTAAAAAAATAACAACAACCGAAAACCTAATGTAAGATGCAGAGAACAACTATAAATCAATCAAGAAAATGTACAACTGAGGAGAAATTCACCAACCTGAAGCTATAAACAGTGTGGGGAGCATCTGGTTGATGACAAGTGGAGAGAGAAGCAGAACTGATATAGTTACTGATATGGGTTTAGAATTGAGGTTATGGATGATTCTTTCCTAGTGCACAGACTCTGAATCACAAACCTGAGAGAGAGAGCGAGAGAGAGAAAAATGATCTAGTAGTAGCGAGAAATTCCAGCTCTCTGGACGTTGGCTCCAAGTTTCATTCTGCTGGAAACAGAACATCTAATACATTCATTGCTTGTCTTATTGACAGTTTAATTTCTCAGCAAATTGAGGTAGTAATGAGTTAACATTCAACTCTTGAACTAATACAGAAGTTATCCAAAGCTTATTTTATGGTAGTGTTTCTTAAAAGTATGATCCATGGGCCACTGGAAGTTCACAAAGTCAAAACTGCTTTCTTAAGAACACTAAGACATGATCTGGCATTTTCACAGCGCTGACATTTGCACTGATGGTGCAAAAGCAACAGTGGGTCCAACTGCTGGCCCTAGCACATACCAAGTAGTGACTCCAAACTATCTGGTCATCATTTTATTCTTTGCCACCACTTACTCAAGTGAGTAAATAAGTAAACAAATTTCCACAGTATCGTTTAAGAATCTCCTGATGAAGCAGTAACATTTACTTTGTTAAATCTTAATCCTTGAGGACATGTCTTTTAAATCTTTTGTATGACCAAATGGGAAATAAAAGCGTTCTACCACATATCAAGCTATAGTGACCACCTCAGAGAAAACCACTTGTGCATTGTTTGAAGTTGCAAGTTCCATGACCCACTTTGTGTATGGACAACGTTTTTATTGGAAAGAACTACTAACAAACTGTATTTACTCAGACTTGAGCATCTGGCAAACTTTTATTGAAATAAATGAAGTGAATGTGTCATGTCAAGGAAAACAACTGACAATATTTGTGATTAATAATAAAATTTGAGTTTCCAGGTGAAATTCAAATTTTGGAAAACTTAAATTCACTACCACGTGCTTGATGGTTTCCAAATACTTGAACAATTTTCTGTTGAGGTTGGTGGTGATATTAAGGAACGTGATTTTTTTTTTTTTTTAATGTTTTTACTAATTTTTTTTTTAGAGAAAGAGAGGAAGGGAAAGGGAGAGAGAGACAGAAACATTGATGAGAGAGAAGCATCGACATCAGTGGGCTGCTTCCTGAACGCCCCCCACCAAGGATTGAGCCTGCAACCCAGGCATGTCCTCTGACCGGGAATTGGACCAGCGACCTCTTGGTGCATAGGTCGATGTTCAACCACTGAGTCACACTGGTTGGGCATGATTTTTTTGATACTGTATGATTAAATGTGTGAATTTGGAAAATCAAATGCATGATGTTACAAAATCATTTTTGGTTAAAAGGTCCATTCAAAGAAGTATAAGATAGAGAAATTGATTTTAATACAAAAATGGTATGCAAAATTCATTGATTTAGATTTTCAGATTACGTAGTGTAGCTAACTTTTAAGAAGATACCACTGATTGAGTTTTGTTGCTGTTAGTATCAGAGAATATTCACAATTAAGTGAAAAGTTTGGTAAAATACTCTCTTTTCCAAATACATGTCTATTTGAGTTTATATCTTCTTCATATACGTCAACCAAAGCAACATATCACCACAGATTGAATACAGAATCAGATATGAGAAGCCAGGTTATCAAAGAGATTTGCAAAAATTAAGACAGTGCCATTCTTTTCATCATTTTTTTAAATGTAGTTTTAAAAATAAAATATGTTAGATAAAATTTAACAGTTTATTATTGTTTTAAAAATGAATTAATAAATATTTAAAACATTTTATAATAAATGTCAATAATAACTCACATAAATAAAAGTTCCTTGGGGACCCCCATAATGTTTAAGGGCAGAGAGGGTCCTGAGACCAAAATGTTTGACAAGCTCTGTTTTATGGGGCCACGCCACCCTACACTTAGGTCTCCACAGGGATCACTGGTCAGCAGGACTGAACCACCAGGGATCACTTTTTCTAAATCCTTTAAATCATTTATACAACTGTAGGTACATACATACATATACATATTGCTGCGGAAAAAAGAAAACTATTTTAGAAAGATTCTAATTGTGTTTAAAATGCAATTCTATGAAACAAAAGATGAAAGATGAGAGAAAAATCGATCTGATTAAAATGAAAATTTTAGATGAAGTCTTCATTTTAGGTACTTTTGATAGAAAATGCTTTTAGATGAAAAGAAGGGATTTTTTTTCCCAAGTATCAAGACTAAAATACAATAACCTCTAAAAATCTGTTCTGGAAGCAGTAAAGAGTAGAGCAAAAGCAAAAAATTCTACCAGGGTTACAGAGAACAAACTAGCTGCTCTCAAAGCATGCAAAGAAAAGGAGAAGCGATGAACAATGAGAAAATACAACAGTACATAGAGCAGAGAATAAGGCTGCACTGCACCTAAGCCTTGTTTCTGCCTCAGAATAACTGGAGCAGGAATAAAACTATTCATTCAATAAATACTTACCAAGTTTCATAAAAAAACCTTCCACAAAGTTAGAAACAGCTATGAAACTGAGTTTGAAATTCTGAAGAGTTCTATGATTTAGAAATATAGAATAAGTTTTCTCTTAGAGAGAGGTTGACAAAAGTTTTACATTTTGAGGGTTAAGAAAAAATCCTGCAATCATACAGGTGGAAAAGTCTAGTAGAAGCTGTTCTGAACCCTCTCACTTACCAAACACCCTTCCAAAAGAGTCTAGTTTAGCTCTTTTTCAGCCCTCACTCCTATAGCTCCTGCTTCTAGAATACACTGATACTCTTCTTTCTCCTGACACTTGGTCCCTCCTGTCTCTTGCCATTCTCCCTCCCCTCCCCTCCCCTCCCCTCCCCTCCTTTCCCCTCCCCTCCCCTCCCCTCCCCTCCCCTTCTCCTCTCCTCTCCTATCATCTTTTCCTCTCTTTCCTTCCCCTTCCCTCTCATCACAAAAATCTTGAAGCTGGCCTGGCAAAAATCAGACTCACTTATTAGAGAAAACGAAGAGCTAAAGATAGAATTCTCTTTAGTGACTGGTGGTGAGAGACCAGGAATGGAAGAGAGAATAAAATGCTCTGAAGACTAACATATTAATGCATTTTGTTCCTGTCACACTTATTGAATCAATTCCGCAAATACTTAGATGCCAATTACATGAATACAAGGATCTCAGTCATTATTTCAACAGGAATTTTTAATGATGTTATCATGTGCTGAGCCTGCTGAGGATACATCAGGGAACAAACCAGGTAAGACCATTGGCCTCAGAGAGTCATACCAAGTAGACATGGTTGCAGTACAAGTGGAAGAGCAGGGTTAGTTCTTTATCAAATGAGTGATCTCTGATTCTCTACCCGGAAGACCCTTTTACCTGGAAGCAAGCTGGATATTTATAAGAGTTGAACTGGTCCAGGAAAGTAAGGCTAGGAGTTAAAAGGAACCAAAGACAGACAACCATCTAGAAAGGTACTGCAGAGGACTTCCTGCAGTGGCCTCGTGCTCAGAGGCATCCCCACCTTTCCTGGTGCTCAGTCAATGCTCAAGTCTGAGATGTGGGGAACCAGGGTCTCCCAGAGAAGCTGTACACCTAGAGGTCAGCGTTTTTAGCACCTAAAAAAGATTCTCTTTCTGAGCTTCTAGTGGAGACTTTATTATTTTTTTAATATTTTATTTTGCCATGATTATGGATTCACAGTAATTTACTAAGTAGTACAAGGGTCCCAGATACCCTTCATCCAGTTCTCCCAGTGCATAGATCTTACATGACTACAGCACAATATCAAAATCAGGAAACTGACATTGGTACAATACACAGACTTTATTCAAATTTCACTGAGACTGCATGTTCTCATGTGTGTGTGTGTAGTTCCATGCAATTTTATCATATGAGTAGGCTCTAGTAAGCACCACCACAATCAATCAGTTCTGATACAGAACTGTTTCATCACCACCAGCGTCCCCCACACACCCTTACATCCACCATCTCTAACCCCTGGTCAGCACTAGTGTGTTCTCCATTTCCATAATTTTGTCATATTGAGAATATCATATAATGGAGTCATACATTCTGTAACCTTTTGAGATTGGCTTTTCAACTCAGTATAACTCCCTTGAGATCCATCCAAGTGTTGTGAATATCAAGAGCAGTTTGTAAAGTGTATATTAAATGCCAAGGTAATGTCATAGCAGTGCAGACTGTTAAAGGATTTTCTATAACTAGGTATGATGGTGTGGGCTAGAATCAATGATTCTTAAAAGAGCAGGATAATTGAAATGTACAGGTAACCAATAGCATTCATTTTCTTGAGACAGAAGCATTTTTTCCAGAATTGTTAATAGATAGGCAAAAATTTGATTTAAAGGGCATCTTGTCCTTTAAAATGTCCAGAACAACAACAAAAAAGGTTTTCTTCAGGCTTCCTGGTGCAGAACTTTGGAGACTCAACCGAGTACTTATCCAGGCTTTGGGGCCAATTAAAAAACAAGTTCGGCTCTGAAGCAAGCTTCCTTCCAGGTAGCCCACTGCTTGGTGGAGACAGAGCAGACCTTTTCGAAGATCAAATAATATCAGCAGCTCAGATTTCACGACATCATATTGACACTGCTTCTTGACCATCTAAGGTCTAGTATATGTCAATCACCTTTTCTACTAAGAGAGAATTTCTGCTTTCTGGTAATAAGCTGAGAACTAAACCTCAGAATGGTTGCTACTGAACTCATGTCAAAAATTCAGGTGATAAAATGATTATTTGAGAGACAGTCTAAGGAATAAGTTCAGCATCCTCATTAGATACACATGCCAAGCAGGTCATTGGAATGTAAGCTCCTTGGTTGTATTAATTTAGCACTCATAGAAATGCTTTCCCCGAATTAAGATTCGTGACCATGCTTCCAGATTTCATCAAGAGTTGGTGTAAAAAAGATGCTTTCACAAAGTGCATTTATTATGGTTAAATACAGTTTATCTTTTTTTTTATATATAAGTAATTCATACTCATTGTAGACAATTTAGAAAGTGCAGAAAAATAAAAATAAATATATAACATAGTCTCACTTTCCAAACAGGGTGGTTTATTCCCATTCTGTCTTTCTTCTATAAGATTACTTTTACAGTGTTATGACAAGATATTAAACATAATTTGCAAAGTATATATTTTCTAGAAAAACAGTTCTGAGGACATCATTTATGTTATTTTATGTCCTTAATATAAGAGTCTACACAATTTTTTCACAGTATGTGAAATCAGGACAAATTATCTCTCTGACAGGTCAGTATGGTTTCTTTTATCAGATCATGTACAATATCACCTTATTTCTGTTTTACTTGGTGACAAGAAACAAAATTTTCAGCTCATTCATAGTGATTCTTCCCTGAGTACTCATATGTTCTTTCCCTTGTCTGTCCAGGCAATTGCTGATCACTCATTTATTTTAACTACTCAGGGTATAAACTATAAATCAGCTGTTTTTGGTAAAGATTATCTACCAACTCCTTTTTGAAGAAGGCAAGATGCTATTAAATAGATTGACAGGTAAAAACACAGGAACCCCTTTACTTCTCCTTTGGTGAAAATACAAAGAATAAAACCCAATATTAGCCAGAGGAGAAGAGACAAGCAAAAAGAGTTAAAGAAAAAATATATATTTAAATATATGCATACAGAGTGTCTACAACCTACACAATTGACCCTATAGCATTAAGATTTGGATAGGTACAAAAAAATGCATGCATAAAAATAAAAATATTTTAAAAGAGGAAACATAAATAAGCAAAATAACAATCATTGAGATAAATTACTTCCTGTCATTTGCCTGTTATGTCCTGGTTTTTTCCCACATAATCCCCACTGTCATCTGACTCCTCTTTTCCTTATAGATGACTTTTAGATATCAGACAATAACTATTTTGCTACTTATGTGTATCCAATGCTACATTTTATCTGAAATGTCCATGCACCCCTGGCCAGTACGGCTCAGCTCGCTGAGCGTCATCCCCTGCACCACGAGGTCACTGATTCAATACCCAGTCAGGGCACATGCAGGGGTTTTGGGCTCAGTTCCCAGTAGGGGGCATGCAGGAGGCAGCTGATCAATGTTTCTCTCATGGATGTTTTTCTCTCTTCCTTTCTATCTAAAATCAATAAAAAACATTTTTTAAAAGTCCATGCAGCATGGAAATGCAAAGGTGAGCTCCAGGCCACCTTGGCAAGTCAGTTATGTGGTATGGTGGGAATGAGGAGAGAATAGAGCATGAGATGTGAAGGTTAAGAATTTTGAAAAATTCTAAGGAGAAAAAGTTACTTTAAAAAAATACATGAGTTGAGAAAAGAAAAAGAAAAACAAAGTTTGCCCTGACTGGGTTGGTTCAGCGGTTAGAGCGTTGGCCCGTGGACCAGAGAATCCTGGGTTCGGTTCCCGCTGGGGGCACATACCTTGGTTGCGGTTTGTTCCCGGCCCTGGTTGGGGTCGTGTGGGTGGCAGCCACTCGATGTGTTTCTCTCACATCGATGTTTCTCTCTCTGTCTTCCTGCCTTTCTCCCTCCCGCTCTATCTAAAGATAAATGCAAAAATGTCCTTGGGTGAGGATAAAAAAAACAAACAAGGTTTGATTCCAGTCATGGACTATCCTGTGTGGGAATCTGTTGGAAGATTGGAGAGACCATAAAAAGGCTGGGTATGGTTTGATAAAAAACTGATTCACTTTTACACATTGGAGGATCTGGAACAACACAGTCAATTAATCATTATAGTAAGGATAATAGTCATAAAAAAGATAGCATTTTACAGTTAATGTACTGCTCTTGTATTTGTTAATATTATCACCTTAAAAATCCTAATTAGATAAGTTGTATATATATTATTGTCCCCATTTTCAATATCAGAAAGTGAAGCTCATAGAGGGGTAAGTGACTTATTCAAAGCCACAATAAGTGATGGTATATTTCTCATGAGGTATCTACCCCAACAGCAAGTAACTGTTTGGTAAATATTTGTGGGATGAAATGAATGAATGAAATTCCACATTGTAGTTTTTTGAATTCTCATTATTCAAGGGAATTTTGAAATAGCTTCAGAAAACATTTTCCTTATTCCAAACCAATGTGTCTTCATTTCTAAAGCAAACAAAAGTAACTAAACATAACAAAACAAAATAGATCCTTTAATTTTGGAAAGTGGAATAATTTTCAAAAGAATAAAATAAATATTAACTATATGCACACTGTTTTACAACAGATCTCTAGAATTTTTTCATCTTGCATGACTGAAACTACATACCCATTGAACAACAACTCCTCGTTTCTGCCCCCACACACTCCCCGCCTCCAGCAACCACCATTCCACCTTCTGCTTCTAAGAGTTTGATTACTTCAAACACCTCAAATAAGTGGAATCATGCAGTATTTGTTTTTCTATAACTGACTCTTTTCACTTAGCATAATGTCCTCATATTTCCTCCATGTTGTACCGTTGACAGGACTTCTTTCTTTTTAAAGGCTGAATGCTATTCTATTTTCTTTATCCATTCATCCAGCAATGGACACAGGTTGCTTTCACCTCTTGGTTATTGTGAATAATGCTGCAGTGAACATGGGAACGCAGAGATCTCTTTGAGATTCTGTCTTCAATTTGTAGATAAGTTCCCAGAAGTGGGATTCCTAGGTCATATGGTAGTTCCATTTTTAATTTTTTGAGGAAATCCCAAACTGTGTTTTTTTTTTAACAGCAATTGCACCATTTTACATTCCCATCAACAGTACAAAGGTTCCAGTTTCTCCACATCTTTGTCAACACTTGTTATTTTACGTTTTTTAGTGGTTTTTTGAAATGGCCGTCTAATAGAGATAAGGTAATATTTCTGTGCTTTTGATTTACATTTCCCTGATGACTAATGATGTTGAGCATCTTTTCATATAACTGTTGGTCATTTGTGTATCTTTGCAGAAATGTCTATTCAAATTCTGTGCCCATTTTTAATCTGGTTATTTGGGTTTATTTTGCTTTTGCGTTGTAGGTATTCCTTATATATTTTGGATATTAATCCCTTATCAGGTATAGTTTACAAATATTTTCTTCCCACATTCTGTCGGTTGCCTTTTCACTCCATTGATGTTTCTTTTACTGTGCATAAGCCTTTTAGTCTGATGTAGTCCCACTTGTCTATTTTTGCTGTTGTTGCCTGTGCTTTTGGTGTCAAATCTAAGAAAGCATTGCCATGACCGGTGTTATGAAGCTTTTTCCTTATGTTTTCTTCTAGGAGTTTTATAAATACAGCATGATTTTTAAAGACTGTCTGATAAACCATTGGATGGATCTACCATAATTTATTTAACTAATACTCAATTGCAAAACATATAAATTGTTTCTAAGATTTGGATAATTAATGTATGATTAGGATAAACATCTTGGCATCTAAGTATCTTTACACCAATCCATGAATATTTCCTTAAGATGAATTCTTATAAATAGACTTGGTAAGCAAAAAGCATTAAGAATTTCCAAGTCTTTGCATATTTCTGTATTTGTACCACAATATGTCCCTTGACTAATGTTAGAATATGAACCATTAGGAGGAATGGCAGAGAACAAATAGGATAGACTCCAAATTCCATGGTCCATCATATAGACACCATACATAAGATCCAAAAAATCCTGCTAAGGAAGAACTGGGGGAGTTACAAAAGGACCACAATGGGTTTCACAGAAGGTGAGTGCTATAAAATACGAAAGGCAAGATACCCAATCAGCAACTCTTGTAGAAGAATGCTATACTCTGAAGTGTCAGAATGAACAGTTTGGTGAGAAATGTGAAAGGCAAAAAGAACCACAAGAATGTTTATAAGTCTGATCTGGTCTATGTGGGAAGGATAGGCCACTTGTTGGCAACTGTCATGAAATCCACACAACAGAGAAAAAGCAAAAGTACTCATGTTCCTCCCTGCCCCCCACTCCCATTATCACAATTGATTTGTAAATGAAAAAAGGGTGAGGATACTGCAAGAAGATATCTGGCTATTTCAGATGAGTTTTAGTCTTTGAGCTTAGCTATTCTTTCCCAGAGTAGTAGAAAAACTTTGGGATGGGTGTGGATAAATACTGTTGACAGTCTTTTAAGAAATAATGTAGACAGCGGAAGCACTAGAAATCTTGGTTAGAATGTATTGTGAGTAAATATTCAAAAAAGGTGTTGGAGGGATTGGGAATCATGATACTATAGACTTGTGACCTTGTCATTGCTCCAGAGAAAAGAACAGATCAATAAAAGGATGATTCTGGAGCATTCTTTAGCAAAATAAGTGATTTCAAAGATCATGAGAAATGGGTCAGGCTAATGGGGCCACCACCTCCCCGGGTGGCACCTCTGTGTGCATCAGATACAGTTTCCTTTCTGTGCAAACACAGTCCTGCAGGCCCATGCCTGAGTAGACAGTGTAAACTAGAAAAATGTTCCCCTTCCTTTCGACAGAAGCAATCCTCATCAGAGCAGCGGCTGGATTTCAGCTCCCACTGAGTATCTTGAGCAGATGTGCTTTTTTCAAGTGAGATGCCCTAATGCTAAACTAGAACGGCGTAGCATCTGCAGTTAAGACCTTTGGAGTCAGACAGGCTTAGACTGACTCCAGACCTCTCCATGACCAGCTTGTGATCTCTCTGAGCCATTTTCTCCTCTGTAAAATTGATGTAATAATGTTGTCTTCCTCGCCTTCCTTATTTGAGAGAAAAGAGCTAGACCACTAGAAAAAAAAAAGATTTTGTTTTAATGCAAGGGAAACTTTCTTTAAAATAATATCCTGATAAAAACAGAGTGGGTTGCCTCACGTGGCGGATCCCAGTCAAGGGTGTGTTGAGGCAGAGTGGGGACCACTGTTGTCTCAACATAGTAGCAGGACGTCTTCTCTCTTACATGTGCCTTTTTGCTGGCCTAATTCTTGGAGTCTAAGAAAAGATTATATGCACTTGTAGAAGCTGCATGAACATGTGGTGCTGGTGTGTGCAGTGGATGGATTGTGCTCTTTACGGGAGAAACCCCAGGAAGAAGTACAATGTGAAAAACAAGCCAACGGCTGACCAGGAAACCTTCGGTTAGACCTGCCGTGGGTCACACTTTGCTACAAACACTCAAGTCACATGGAATTGCTTAATGTCTGTAATGATAAAAGATACTTTCCAACCACCAGAGGGAAGGTGAAGTGATTTAAAAGTTGGTATCAGCTAAATATGTTGATTGTCTTTTTTTTTTTTTTTTTTTTTTTTTTTTTTATTTATTATTTTTTATTAATTTATTTTTGTTACAGATGTTTCTCCTTTTTTCCCCATTGACACCCTCCTCCCCATCCCCCCACCCCATCCCCAGCTTTGTTGTCCATGTCCATCAGTTATGCATACATGCGTATAAGTTCTGTGGTTTATCTCTTCCCTCCTCCCCCACCCCCTCTTCTGAGGGTTGTCAGTCTGTACCCTACTTTCACATCTCTGGGTCTACCCTGTTCCCCATACTGTTATGTTTATTATATTCCACAAATGAGTGAGATCATGTGATATTTTTCTTTCTCTGCTTGGTTTGTTTCGCTTAGGATAATACAAAATGACCCTAATGGCACATTTTACTCTTTTTCACCAGGGAATCCATTTAAATTTGATATTTCTCAGTTGAGTTCAGATCATGGAGTTTACCAACATATATAATTAAAGGTCTTGATTAATAATGTTTCCACAATAATTCTCTCTATTCTAATTTTCTGTGGCTTAGACTACAGATTTAGGGTGGACATGATGTTTCACTAGAAAGTGTAAATCCTGGAGATTTTCATTGTGCACAAAACAAAAGATTAATGAGTAAAATATAAGGTTGTTTCCCCCATAAAAATGTCTATTTGTTTGAAGTTTTAATATAGTCTTAAAATATTTCAGATACCTTGCTTACTCTAAATAACAAATGTTTAAAAAGAAAAATAGGGTTAAAATCTAAATCTAGAAACAGCTTGTTGTGAGAGCAATATTCTGGGCATAAATTACTTGTAAAAAGGAGCTGTGTTTGGAAAAGTGGGTAAATAACGTATTAGTTCAGTACAGAAGTTTGCTATTATAGGAACATGGGTGAATTAGTTTATAAAAAAACAAAAAAGCATTTAACAAGTGCATTAGCATTTCCTGATCTATCTATATTATAATTCTTCACATTTTTTCTTCAAGTGTATAAAACAAACAATAATAAATTATATTCTTAAGATCTGAAAACTCTTTAGCATGCTTTATCTTACTTATTCTGTGCAGCAGTGAGTTTGGGAAAGTAGGTCCCTTGGGCAGAACTGAAGTGTGTGCACAGTTATGAAATCATGAAAGTGTGAACTTGGCTAAGGTCTATGGGTCCTATTTTTCTTATCTTCACAAATGGGGAAGTTGGGTTAGATTGGATGTTCAATTCTAATATCTTCGTCTTTTAATAAGATTTTTAAAAATTTGGCATACTTTTAGATTTACAAAAAAGTCGCAAAGATAGTACAGAGAACTCCCATGCACCCCTAACCCAGTTTCCTCTATTGTTAACATCTTACATTACTATGGTACTTTTGTTCCAACTAACGAACCAACACTGGTACATTGCTATTAACTGGTCACCACACTTTAGATTTCATCAGTTTTCCCCCAGTGTCATTCTTCTGTTCTGGGATCCCATCCAGGATACCATGTTGCATTAGTCACCATGTCTCCTTAGTCTCTTCTGGTCAGTGATGACAAGTTCCCATACTTCCCTTGTTTCTGATGACCTTGACAATTTTGAGCAGTGTTGGTCAAGTGTTTTGTAGAATGTCCCTTAGCTTGGATTTGTCTGATATTTCCCTTGTGATTAGACTGGGGTTATGGCTTACTATTCTCATTACATCATATCAAGGGTACATGCTATCAAAATAACTTATCACTGATGATATTTACTTTGATCACCTGCCAAGGTAGTATTTGCCAGGTTAATCCACTGTAAATTTCCTTTTCCCTCTTTTCAATACTCTACTCCCTGGGAGCAAGTCACCTAGAGCAACTCACTCTCAAGTAGGAGGGAAGGGATTCAACATCACCTTCTACAGGAAGGAGCATCTCCATAAATTATTTGGAATTCTTCTGTAAGGAGGATTTGTCTCTCGTCCCTCTTTATTTATTCAATAATATATTTGTATCAGGATAGACTCATAGATTTTTTTTGTAATTTGGGTTATAATCTAATGCTACTTTATTTATTTTGTCACTCAAATTGGCTTCCTTTTGGTTTTTGAGCACTTACTACTTTCTAAACTAGAAGATGCATCTTTTTGAAAATTTATTAAGACTTTGTTTTCTTAAAACAGTTATAGGTTCACAAAAAAATTGAGAGAAATGTACCTAGATTTTTAATATCCTTCCACCCCTCCCCCCACTGACAACCCCAACCAGAGTGGTACATTCATAATTATAATAAACCTACATTGACAAACCATCATCACCCGGAGACCATAGTTTACATTAGGGTTCACTTTCATGTTTGGACAAGTGTATAATGACATGTATCCACCACTATAGTGTCACACAGAGTAGTTCTACTTCTCTAAACATCCCCAGCGCCCCATCTATTCAGTCCTTCCCTCTAACCTCTGGCAACCACTGCTCTTTTTATTGTCTCCATAGTTTTGTCTTTTCCAGGGTGTCACAGAGTTGGAATCATAGACTATGTGGCTATAATGGAAAAAGCCTTTTCTTTCTCATGTAGGAAAAAACCCAGCTCTTCCCTACTGTGTGTTTCTTCCCTGTGTGTCTCCTTCACTACTCACACAGAACACGTCGCTTCTGACACTTCTGGTCACCGACTGTGTGGAGGTGTTCCCCCACAACAACAAGCAAGTCTCTGACACCACTTGGGTGTCCTACGACTTAACTCAAGATAGCATCAGAGCTCACAAGTGTGGGCTCAGTCCCACAAGAATGCCCCTCCCCGACCTCAGACCCCAGTTGCAAGCTCACATTGTCACCTATGCTTCTGACCAATGGCTATAGATTGGAGGTTGCAATGACCTCCTCCTCAGGTTTGATTCATTTGCTATCATGTCTCACAGAACTCAGGGAAACACTTACTTGTGTTTACCAGTTTATTAAAGGATATGATAAAAGATACAGATGAACAACTAATTACAGAAATACATAGGATGAGGTCTGGGGGGTCCTGAGCATAGAAGTTTCTGTCCCCATGGAGTTGGGGTGTGTCACTGTCTTGGGAAATGGATGTGTTTGCCAGCCTGCAAGCTCTCTGAATCCCATGCTTTTGGAATTTTATGGAAGTTTCCTCATGTGGGCATAATCAGTTATAAACTTCATTTCCAGCCCTTCCCTCCTCTCTTGAGGATGTAGAGGGAGGCTG
The DNA here is from genome assembly GCA_030848825.1 of Tadarida brasiliensis. Lineage (NCBI taxonomy): Eukaryota > Metazoa > Chordata > Mammalia > Chiroptera > Molossidae > Tadarida > Tadarida brasiliensis. The sequence goes on from CM061257.1 coordinate 90,460,075, forward strand.
GAAATTCCAAGCTTCTAATCATGGCTTGGTCTTTCTGGTGACTAGCCCTCACCCAGGGGCCCACCCAGAGTTGCCTTATTAAAACAAAAGATGCTCCTCGTGCTCTGATCACTTAGGAAATTATAAGGGTTTCAGGAGCTCTGTCAGAAACTGGGGGCAGAGGCCAATATATATACTTTCTATTATCTCACACAGCCCATCAGATTGGCTTCTTTCACTTACTAATACACATTTAAGGTTCTTCTGTGTTTCTTCATGGCTCTTTTTTTTTTTTTTTTTTTTTAAGCACTGAATAATATTTCATTGTTTGATGTACCACAGTTTATTTATTTATTCATCTACTGAAGGACATCTTGGTTGCTTCCAAGTTTTGGGAATTATGAATAGAGCTGCTATGTGTGGCCATAAGTTTCTAACTCCTTTGGGTAGATACCAAGGAGTAAGATTTCTGGAATATATGGTAAGAGTGCATTTAGTTTTGCAAGACACTGCAAACTGTCATCCAAAGTGGCTGCACCATTATGCATTCCCACCAGCAATGAATGAGAGTTCCTGTTGCTCCACATCCTTGCCACCATTTGATGTTATCATTGTTCCAGGTTATGGCCATTCTAAAAGGTGTGTCATGATATCTCATTATTGTTTTACATCTTTTTAAAAATATTACTTGCCCACAATTACATTGCAAGCCTATAAATAGTGCTGTATTGTAGTATACACCCAAAACAATGGCCATTTCTAGGCCTGCTCTTTGCTCCATCTAGATCCCATTAGAGTATAAATAACGTGAAGGAGAGACCTCATATATATATATATATCTTAAGTCCTTGTGCAAGTCTGAGTACAGTGTACATCAGAGACTGTTTAGCCCTGACAATTGAAAGAGAGGGCTGCTGAGACCATGGTCTAGGGTTTTACACCTTCTGGGAGCATTTCTGCTTCATTCCAGACTTCTTCCCTATACTTGCTCAGTGGACCTGAAGATGTGTGCTAGTGATCATTGGTTTAAGTGAATAAGAAAACAAAGATCGTTAAACCCAATGCAGATGATCTATCAATGCTCTGGCTGGGAGGGCAAGGACAGGAAGGGAAGAGACTTAAAATACATGGAAATAGTATAGTAGAACTAGTAGAGCCAACTTTATATACTAAAGATACTGTATGATAAATTACTGTCAGAACCTCGTAAACATACCTAAGTTGGTTCTTAAGATAGTGTCTTACGTGGGGCTACTATAACAACAGAGCATAGACTAGTTAGCCTAAACAACAGAAATTTCTCATACTTCTAGAGGCTGAAAGTCCAAGATCAAAGTGCCAGCCAATTTGGTTCCTGGTGAGGACCTGCTTCCTTGCTTGCCAAAGGCCCCCTTCTTGCTGTGTCCTGATATTACAGAGAGAAAGCTCTGGTCTCTTCCTCTTCTGATAAGGACACTTATTCCATCATGAGAGCCCTACTTTCGTAACTTCACTAAACCTAATTGCTCCCCCAAAACCGAACTTCACATGAGGGTTAGGGCTTCAACATATGAATTCTGGGGGGACATGAATGTTCAGTCCATGGCACCTGGGTAGATTGGGACAGCAGGTAACACCTTTCTGGATGAGACAATGTGAAGAGAGGACTGTTGGCATACTCTAAGCCAGAGATTCTCAAACTCGAGGTTCCCTGTGTTATATTTTGTTACAAATTTATGATTCGGTAAATCGGCAGGTAGGACCTGACAGTGTACATTTCTGTCAAGTTCCCAGGTGACGCTGATGCTGATGCTGCTGGTCTGTGGTCCACACTTTGAGAACCACTGATGTACATCATTGGATGAGTCAGAAGCACAGTTGTTAATTTAACCCTATCTTCCTGATTTATGTCACCAGAACACTCTATTTGAAAACTCAACCACCGAGATTCATCATCAACTTTCCTTCTGGTCATTAAACTGTGGTGGCTGTGATTTGGAAATGATTTAAACTGGGAGGAGGGAACACCAAGGGGGTTTTTCTAACTTCCCATTTCAAAAGTTAAGTCATTTCTACTTCAAGATATTCGACATGTACATATAATTAAGAAAACAAAGATATCGTGGTTTGGAATGTCTACAAACTTTGACAAGACCTACTTGAGTTACTATTTGTCTGTACAACATAGAAGTCACCTCTCTAGACCATAGTACCCTACATGTAACATCAGAAGCTCAGGCTAGGTGACGGGAAAGGTGTTTCTAGCCAGAGCATTCTAGTGTTCCATTCACTCCTTTATTCAGCGGATGTTTATATAATATCTATTTTGAGCCAGGCTCTGTGCTGGGCACTGGGAATAAAACCATGAACAAGATCAAGCTGAGTGTTTTACTTGGAGGAAACACAGGGTAGTTTGAGTCAAGTCAGGAAGATAGGGTTTTACTCCTACCACCACCTCTGAATACCCAGCATCAAGGACTCTAATCCTACCATCACTGCTGAGTAACCAGCATCCAGGATTCCTTTGGGCTTCTCTTTCACCTGCAACAAAATAACATTATAACAATCACCCAACCTACCCATCAAAACATTTCAATTATTGAAAGCACAAAGCAAGACTATCAATAGCAGTGGAAAGCCCTATAATACACTTTTCTCTGTTTACCCAAAATATAAGAACTAAAATGATGTGTTTCCTATCAGAACCAACCAGTCTATTATCATTTTCCTATCTAAAATATTTTGTTTTTCCTGAGTCTACCATAATTGGAAAAGTGAACTACAATGGCCTAGAGCAATCTGTTAACTCTAGATCCCTGAATTCAGAAATGTCCTTTGTACTAAACTGTATTAAGAACAGTGAATAGTTATCATAACCTAGTCAACTGATGACATTTGCCTAATGAGCCCAAGACTTTAATTACCACCATTTATAAAGCCCACAGTACAACTGAAAACACTTTGCTTTAAGTAGATTACTTATACCAAGCATGAATCATGTGCTATTATTACATTTGTTATTTATAGAATTTAATACTTATGGTGACTTTGTATATTTCATAAATGCATTCTTCACACAGAATTCCCACAAGAAATCTATCTTCTCAATAGGAACAGCACTGCATTCTTCTAAACCTAATTGATTCAAATCAAAGTTTAATTTTTATTGATGGTAGAACTAGGGGATGTTCATAGGCACTTAACTTCTTCGTCTGAGTAATCCTGAGGTTTATGCTCTGAGGATTAAATTAAATGGTGCATGAGAAAGCACTTTGTCAATAGTGAAGAATGATGTAAATATTAAGTATTGTATGTATCCCTCATTTAAAACTAGATATTCAATGAGGAGAAAGTAATTGCCTATAAAGGAAATAATTTTTTTCTGATTTCCAAGTCAATGGCCTGTTTGGTTGTTGTTTTATTTTAATGTGTATCTGTGAAGGGTACACATAAAAATAAATAGTTACATTATATCCTTTCTCATCCTTGGAAAATGGAGCATTGTGGAGTCATGGAAACTCAGATGAAAGTTTTTATTGTTGTTATTATTTGGTTTCGTGTTTTCTTCTTTAAAATACTTAAATATTACAAAAATAATAAAAACTTGCTGCAGTGAGTAAAACAAAACAGAGTTTTATAAAGAAATGGTTGGTTAATACTTCTCCCTTCTCAAATTCCACCTCCAGAATAGCGGTAACAGTTTACTCAGTGAACTTCCATGTATTTCTCTGAGCTTGTGTGAATACGTAGGTTACTCTCTCTCCTCCTTCTTTTCCTCTCTCTTCTTCTTTCTTTCCATCTTCCCCTTTTCCTTCCTTCTCCCTTCTCTCCCTTTCTCCATTTCTCTTTACCCTCTTTCTTTTTCTTCATTTTCAAAAAATGAGATATATCATATACTACTCACTGTAAAAGCTGCTTATATTTTCACTTGAATATATTATATGCATCGTTTTCAACCAAAATATACAGCTCTAATTTATTCTTTTTAAATAGGTACACTGTATCTTAAAGTATAAACACACTGTCATTTATTCAACCTGTAATTTATTGGTGAACATTTGTGTTTGCTTTCTTTATTTCTCTTTCTCTTTTGGGGGGTGGGGGTGGCTATTACAATTTTGTTGCAGTAAATTTCCTTGTATATGTAGCTATATGAGCTAGGTCCCCAAAATGAGATTTCAATTATTATTTTAAAAACAGGAAAATACCTTTAGAATTTTGGTAGGAGAGGACAGAGCTAGCACCTTTGTATTGGACCATCTCTAAATTGGAGAAAAAGGTTCACTGTGTGTTAACACACATATGGCAGCTATTATTTGAGCAGCAAAATATCGACTGTATGGTATAATAAGCTCCTTCAAGGATTTTACTATGTTATTATCATTATTACTTGCCTCTTGAAATCTAACCTTATATTTAATTAGGTGTAAATGTGAGGTGGGCAGTGATAAAACCAATTTAGTAATAACTGTAATTATTAATAGTGACTATTATTCATTGTTCATTATAATCACTCATTTTATTATTCAGATAAATCTAATATCGTGCAGATTTTAGTGCTGTGCATATTATGTTGAGATTAAATGGGTCTCTTCAATTCCAGGTGATGAGGCGCGCTGCCTTCTGAGTTCTCACTGAACTCTGACAGTCGATTTCATTGCGGGGATAAGGAAGTCTGGAACTGGAAATTACACACTTAATTAAGGTATGGAAAACTCTTCCTTATTCACAAAATTGGTTTAAAATTAATATTTATTTCCTTTTCACCGTATGCATTCTGTGGAATTTTAAAATTTAGGTAGTGAATTAGGGTCTGTAAATCGAAGTCTATACTGTAAGTACCAGTTATGGGAAAGCACCTTCTGAGTATTTTTGTAAAGAAAGCTTTTGAAACAAGGAGTCCCATTTATAAAATATGTTTTAAGCATTTGGAGTGTTTTTAAAATCGCATTCTTCTAGAGGATTTACAAACACGGTTGGGCGTTTTAAACCTGCAAAAACTGGAAGCCACAGGCCTGCCACGGTGAGAGCCCACGCACGCTTCCCTGCAGACAGACACTCCCCTCTGCCTGCGTGGCGGGGACGCAGACAGCCTCATCACCGCCTTCCCCAGAGCTCCTGAACAAGGGCTTGCTGATCTCCCTGTCCCTTTCAGTGTATGCTCAGGGCAGACCAGCCATGAACTGGGCTGCCCTAACTTAGCTGCGGGCAAGACAGAGGAGCAGAGGTCTCACGCAGGCCAACACACTCAGAGCAAAGGAGGCGAGGCCGGTCCCTCTGGTCCCCACACTCCTTTGCTCTGATTCTTATCAGAATTGCAAATGGCTCCGTTGGCACAGTTGAGTGTGTCTAATGATGGGGTGAAATCCTGGAGTTCAAACAGTGAGCAGATAAAATTTGTATTTTCATGAGATTATAGGACTTACGACAGACCCCACATGATGGGATTTGGTAATTGTCAGTATTGTCAAAATGGCATTTCTTTTTCCTTCACCATTACGACGGCATCATGTAATTTGTCATACAAGCTATCAAACAGCGCATCAGAGAAAGTGGCGAAACCAACAAAAGCATATTCACACTCTTTCTCTCCACATCTCTATCACCCGTTATTAAATCAATTATTAGGCCTCAGTTCAGAGTGGGTTTCTGGGGGTGGAAGAGCTGGAATAGCTCTTTTATCATCCAGGAACTGTAGTCAGGGGCTTCTTTAACTCTTTGCTGGTTAAACATTTTTAGCTCCCTTAAGAGAGACTATATATGCCAATGGAATAAAATGTAGTACAATAGAATAAAATAGGCAAAAATAGAATAAGGGTGATGTCTGATATTTGCTGCAGAGGAAATGTTTGGCGATTTGTCTTAAAGTAAATAAGATAAATATGCAAGCCTTGGGGGGGGAGTGACTCACTGGCTTAACTAGCACAAAGAAGCAGGAAGGCCATGTTAAAAATAGTGCTGATTTATTCTCTGTACCCACCAGGCACCATTCCTCCTCGGCAAAGTATTGCTCTCTATTGAAAAAGCTCTCCTCCCTTAATTTAATTTAGCCCATTCAATAACACTTACTCAACAAAAAAAAAATTTTTTTTTTAAGGAGAACCTACCAGAGAGGCAATATTGCATATTCTCTTAGAAAATGGGTTGTGAAATCAAATTCTTTGAGTTAAAACTACTTTAAAAATGGTTTTTGAGAAGGCAAGATATGTAAAACTCTCTGTTCTTTAGTTTTCTCCTCTGTGAACCAGGGATGATAACTGAATAGCTCCTTAAGGGTTGTAGTGAAGTAAGAAGGAGTTAACACAGGTAGAGTGCCTAGAACAATGTCTAGTACATGAAAAAAAGTCCAGTAAATGTCAAGCAATATTATTACTGGCCAGAAACAGAGCGATATGTTGGCAGGGGTGAAGATGGGATCGACTGTGAATTCTCAATGTTTAAGAAAGCCAGAATTAGTAATGAAAATATGATATATACACAAATAATAATGAGGCAGAACATGCTCAGTCGGACAAGAGGAACAAAATTCTGTGGAGAGGGATATTATCTAAAGAATGCCATCATGACTGTCTTGCTTCTACACAGTAAGAGTTAAACTTAAAATGTTTATCTGGTGTGGTTTTGAATAATTGCATTGGATATATTGGTGCCTCTGCATGCTGGGTGGAAGACTCAGATTTGCACTTTCTTTTTTTTTTTTTGGTACGTGCCCCTAGCGGGAACCGAACCAGGACTCTCTGGTCCGCAGGCCAACGCTCCAACCGCTGAGCCAAACCAGCCAGGGCAGATTTGCACTTTCTTGAGCTAAAGGAGTTGAAGCAATTAGGAATTGAGCATTATGAGTGAATTAAACAAGCAGGAATCATCTCACATTTATGATGATGTAAACTTGGGAAGATGGATCAGTGAACAACAGATCCATTGCTTTTGATAGGAGAGAAAGATTAAAGGTCGATAAAATGGCTGAGCCATGGATATATCCAGGAGTTGCTGCACTCGGCCTTTCTCTGCCTTCTGCCTGAATAATGCCCTCAGACCCATTGTAATCACCACACCTCTTCACACTCAACAGGACACTCGGCTCAGTCTGCCCAAAGCTGGGCGAGCCTTGTCCCTTATCTACCAGCAGACATATCCATTTTGGACACTGCTTCCATGGAAAGAATGTCCAACCAGGGAACTAAGGTTGGAGAAAAGGGGGTGGAAGCTCCTGCTTCCTTTTCTGGCCACAGGTCCAAATTAACAGGCGTCTGCACTAAGAGCTGGATAACAGTGTGCTCGATTTGTTTTGTTCCTCATGTTGGTATTAGGAAGGAGAAATAAGACGAGCGGTTTCAGGAGGGTTCTGAGATGTCAAGGCCATACCAACATATTGTTCACAGTAGAATCCAGAAATCTCTACGACACTGGATAGCAGGTAATATTCATCAGGTGAGAAATAGCTCGAGGAAAGGGTGGCACACTGCCTGATGTCCTGATAGTCTGGTATGAGTTATGTGTCACCTGTTAGGAATTAGCCCATACTTCCTGCAAGATCTTGATTTGATTTTGCATCCTTTGATTGAGCAACTTGCTTTCCAACTTCTCTGGTTTTATCACTGATGTAATTTTCATAATACCAAAGGCCCATCTGAAGTGTGGTAGACTACATTTAGTAGGGGAGAATTAGGAATGATTTCACCAATTCTTGGAAATGAAAGCAGGGTTTCCTGAGGCAGACATAGGGGATGGACATTGCAAGAGGAGAGGAAACTATGAGAAAGCATGGGAAAGAGGAGAGAGATACCAGGCCTTGTCCAGAGGACAAAAATGGACAAGTTTGCTGGGGCATAGACCGTGCTGTGTCCACATGTATTTGTTAGCTACTGCTCAGTAACAAATTACCTCAATACTTAATGACTTTAAATAATAAACATTAATGATATCACACAGTTTCTGTGAGTCAGGAGTGCTGGAGGAGCTTAGCTGGGTGGTTCTTACTCAATATCTTTTTCAATCAAGAAATGATCCTCTGATTGACTAGAGCTGTTGCACCCACTTCTAAGGTTGCTCATTCAAAAGCTTCACGAGTTAGTGCCTCAGTTCCTTGCCATGGAGACCTCTCCAAAGGGCAACTTGAGTGTCCTTACCACATAGCAGCTGGCTTCCTTTGGAGTAAGCGATCCAAGAGAGAACAAGGGGGAAGCCTCATGTCTTTTATGACCTAGCCTTGTAAGTCACACATCGACATTTTCATAATATCCTATTGGCTGCATAGGTTAGCTCTCTTTAGTGTAGGAAGTGCATTAATATCAGAGGCAGAGATCACCGGGATCATCTTGGGAGACTATCTACCACATGCTAATAGTCCGTTTATATCCTATCACCCTCTGTCAGTGACATGGTCTTGAAACTGGTTATAGAGTGAGACATTAATTCTATCCTCTTAAACGTCTGCATGTTTTCCCTCAAGGATGTTTGTATAAAGCTCAAAGTTCTCTTTATGATCTAGCATCTGCCTGTATCTCTCCCTCATCTCCTATCATTTCCCCATAGGAATAGCCATAGTGGATCACTTGAAGTTCCTGAAATGTGTTATGATTGATCACATTTCCTTGGAATGCCCTTCTTCATCTTACGTGACATATGTAATTCTCTTTATCCTTTGACTCAATTCCAATGTCAGCTCCACTTGAGCAAATATGTGTACACCATATTCGTTGCAACATTATTTACAAAAGCCAAAAAGTGAAGCCAACCCAAATGTCCATCAGAGGAAATATGGATAGACAAAACGGGGTATGTTCATACAATGGAATATTATCCAGTCTTAAAAAGAAGGGACATTGTGACACATGCTACCACATGAATGAAACTTGAAGACATAATACTAAGTGAAATAAGCCAGACACAGAAGGTCAAACATTGTATGATTCCACGTATATGAGGTACCTAGAACAGTCAAATTCATAGTGACAGAAAGTGGAATGGTGGCTGTCAGAGGCTGGGGGAAGGGAGGAGTGGGGAGTTAGTGTTTAATGGGTATGGAGTTTCTGTCTGGGAAGATAAAAATAGTTCTGGACATGGATGGCTGCTTAACAATGTGACTATACTTAATGACTCTGAACTGTACACAGAAATGGTTACAATGGTTAATTTTATATTATTTATATTTTATCACACACAGAATGTCAGCCCTCACCCCTGTTAAGCCTTCCCTGACCATCGTCCTTGGCTAAGGTGCCTGTGGGGTCCCCTTGTTGATGTGGGGTATGCCCTCGGAACAGAAGTTATCACACACCTCACTGGAATCCTGGTTTGCCTTTTTCTCCTTTAGATTGCAAGCTTCTTGGGGGACAAAATTTAATCTTTAGCTTTGTATGCCTGGTGTCTAGAACAATGCCTGTCACTATTCATTGACTGACTGACTGCTTGAGCACAACCTCTGTTCCTGGGGCTTCCTTTTACCATCTGTGCACTACACATACATTCATTGTTTTATGTTGCAAGATCCTCTGGTTATTTTAGATTGTAAGATTCTCAAAGTGTATAGACTATATCTATTATTTCTTTTATTACCTGACACAAACTAGTATTTTAATGGACCCACTGAGTATGCTTAATGCCGATGAGACTGTTGTCTAGTTGTCTTTCTTAGATGGTATATTCATCAGGGTTCTCCAGAGAAATGGAACCAATAAGAGATACATATATGATTTATAATAAAGAATTGGTTTATGAAATTATGGAGGCTGACAAGTCCCAAGACGTGCAGGGTGAATTAGCAAGCTGGAGACCCAGGAGAGCCAATGATGTAGTTCTAGTCCTAGTCTGAAGGACTGATACCAAGAGAACCAATGGTCCAGTCAAAAGGGAGTAGGCTTAAGACAACAGAGAATGTGGATGTTTTAGTTTGAATCCAAAAGCAGGAAAAAGTTGATGTCTCAGTTCAAAGGCCATCAAGGAGGAGAAATTTCCCTTATTTGGGGGAAAGCCAGCCTTTTTGTTCAATTAGACCATCAACTGATTGCATGGGGCCCACTCGCATTACGGAGAACAATCTGATCTACTCAGTCTACCAATTCAAAGTTATTCTCATCCAAAAACACCCTCACAGACATACCCAGACTAATGTCAGCTCAAATATCTGGGCACCTTGTGGCCTGTCAAGCTGACACCCAAAATTGACCCTTATGAATGAAGGGATGCAGCGCAGTTCACTATTATTCTCAGCTGATGGGAGGAAGAACCTGAGTTTGTCTGGAAATGGCCACTGTGTAACAGAGATGCTTGCTCTAAGTTTTACTGCTACTCAATGGGTAATTAAAATAAGTAATTGGTTATCCATTTATTAAATCTATCAATCAACAATTGGTCAACAAATATGTACTGAGAGCCTACTGCGTGCCTCCACTGTATAAAATAATGACTCAAAACAGAATCCTTTCCCTTCTATTTAAACATTTGGGTCAATGTCATGTCTATTTACAAGATGCTAATTTAATCGCAAATTTATCTTTATTCTAATTACTCTTAACAAAGTTAAATGGATAAGATTTTGAATTAATTGAGGTTCAGAATGATTGTCTTTTCTGAAATTATAAGGTGCATTGGCATTGAAGCTATGGGAGCTGGCTTAGGCTGTGTTGTTCTGGATGACAACAGCCCAACTTCAGCAGTCCATTGACAAGAAATTGCCCCACAGAGTGCCTGCCAAACAATTTTAGGATGCTTTAATAATTTGAAAATGCATTTCAATTATTTTATTGGCTCTTCATGTAATACCCTGTGCAGTCTTTTGGCAGTATAATCATCATTTTAAGGTTGGACAAAAACAAGTCTTTGTGCAAAAACGGGATCAGGTAGGACTGAAATGAGAGAATGTTTTTAAGTGACCCAAGGTAATAGAAAAAGCCTATGATGGAGCTGAGATCAGAACTCATAATCAGTGGGAAGCTTTTTGAGCTCTTGTGTTTCCCAGGCTTAACATAACTTTAGAGCATAAAGGATTTCCCTTCCCCAGGCTCCAAATGATTGCAGCTCGGTAACACATATAAAGGTACCCTAGGTTTTATCATTTGTAGGAATGGCACTTTAGTGTAGCATTTTGAGGATCCTGTGCATAAATAGGTAAGTCATTCATTGATTTATGAGCTCTTCCACTAATATTATTGGGATACAAAATAGGGCGTTCTCATGTGGGGATAGGTTGCATTCAGGGAACATTCTATAAGGATTGTTGCTTCACCATATGGCTCCAGTCTGGGCTCCTGACAACATCTCATTGTAGGAACCTAACTTTAGCAACACCAAAAGGAGTGCCCTATCTGGAACTTGACAAAGGAAACAAAAAATAGAATTTTTCCACCCTATGAAATGAATTATATGCATAGCACATATAATCAAATTACAAAATAGTTTTGATAGGGCTCTCATGTTTGCGATTATATATTATATATATGTGTGTGTATATATATAATATATTACATATATATATATATATATATATATATATATTATATATATCTCAATTAGCTTAAGCCCAAAAATCGAAAGTATGGGTTTTTGTAATTAATATTCCAGAAGCAGCATTGGCTTTAAGCAGGCCTGGATTCTAGAGATTAAATTATCTCCTGGTTCTTGCAAAGGTTACATAGCTTTCTCGTAGCTCTTACAGGTCCAGCTCCTCCGATCTTGTTTGCCTTCCCCTGACCAGTCTCTGGGCCCAGGGCAATAGTATACTCTGACTGACAGAGTTTTGTAATGACAAAACAAGGCCACCAGATCACAGAGAGGCAGTTACTGATCTGGAAAGGTCCTGGACAGAAAAGAAAAAAAGTCCTCTACAATACTGTGTATAAACACACCCACACAGGTCCTAATAACACAGTCTCAATTTCTTCATTAGGAATTGGCAAAAGCCTTAATCAGAAGTGACCAAAGGGACGCCCCTGGCTTGTCTTTCTCATGACGCTGTTCCTCTGCTCCTCACCTTCACCGCCCTGACCCATGCATGCTAGTACAAATTCACGTGATCACTTCCCTATGTCTGGGCTGACACCAGCCATGGATGCTTTGCAGGTTCTCGGCTGTCATTCAGTCACTTTAAGTACAGAACTAACTTTAACTGGGATTTCATTATAAAACCAAACTTGCCAAGGCAATTGCATTCTCGCCCCCTCCCCCACATCTTCCCATGATGTCCCCTCTCTCATTTATTCAGTTACTGTACTTGTAATGGTTAATTTTATGTGTCCGCTTGGCTGGGCTAAACTATGCCCAGAGAGCTGGTAAAACATAATTTCTGGGTGTGTCTGTGAGGGGGTTTCTGGAAGAGTTTAGCATTTTAATCAGCAGACTGAGTAGAGGAGTCTGCCCTTACCAACATGAGCAGGCACCATCCCGTCCACTGGGGTCCAAATGGAACAAAAAGGTGAAGAAAGGGCGCATTCTCTCTCCATGTGAGCTAGGACATCATTTTTTCCTGCCCTAGGACATCGGCAACCCTGGTTTTCCGGCCTTTGGACTCAGACTGAATTGCACCATGGTTCTCCGGTTTGCAGAAGGCAGATTGTGGGACTCTCGGCCTCCATAACCATGTGAGCGAATTCCCTTTATATATATAGGAATATTATACACACACACACACACACACACACACACACACACATATACACACACACACACACATACATATATACATTTCTTTTAATATTCATATACATCCTATTGGTTCTATTTCTCTGGATAACCCTGGCTAATTATACTACTCAAATACCACTTCCTTTGCTGAAATACAAAATAAGCTCTCATCCCACCCATAATTCTACTACTTCAGTTTCCTCATAGCAGTTACCATAACCTGACCTTGTTTAATTGTTTATTTTTCTCTGTTGCATAGAATGTATCCTAAGACAAAGAATTGCAGATTAGCATCATATTTTTCAATCTGAGTACATGCTTCAGGGCACTCAGGTTAGCTGGACTTATATTTTGTACCCCGCTGTGAACAAGTATTTGCTGAGGAGTGACTTTGAGAGCACTGGTTTCATGATCTAAATATATTTGGGAAATGCCCCATAGAATACATGCATCATAGGACAGGCTACCTTTTTATGACTATAAATACCATCTAAAAGTATGCCTTGGTACGTACTTACTAAATATTTGTTGAATGAATGAATCTAGGAAAAGTTTTCCCCTTCGTATATTTTGCTATTTAGGGTCTTCAAAAAATCAATGAAAGAAATTTGCCTCACTTTGTTTAATTCAGTTTTCATGCTGTCATTTCTGTGGAACCTACTTTGGGAAGACTTTCTATAAAATATCTTCTTGTCTGACCAAGCAAAGAGGAAACTTTTACCATTAAAAGAATATGATGGAGGAGGAGGCAAGTGTAGCTGTATTGATAGTGGGTTTTGTTTCCTGTTTTAAAGATGTTGAAAAGCATTGAATGGTGTATGAAGAGGCACTTGGGGATTCTTCCTGGACAGCAAACAGCTCTTATAAAACAACAATTTGATGAGCTCAGTGCAAATGAATCAGAAACATATGGATTCAATTTCCCTTGAAACACACATGGTTTTAACAATTAAACACCACAGCGATTAGTAGGGAAAAGAATACACAACAGGGATTTGATGGAGTCCAAACATTTGAAAACATGTCTGATGTCTTCTCTGAGCCCCAAATGGGGTCATTCCCATAGAACACATGGAGTTCCAGCGGCACTGACTACAGGAAACAAAACATCCTTTTCCAATTGCAACCTGTCAGGGACATTGGCAGTACTTCTCCCAGCAGAAATGGTGGAGAGAAGTGGCTTTCTTCCTAAAGATAATGAGTAGGGTAGAGTTATGATTTTGGGGGGATTGTAGTTTCCTGTTTGTTAGACTGATAATGTACATGGGAGAGACAAAGTGCATGAGCGTGTGTGTGTGTCTGTTTTATGGTAATGCTCTCCGAGGAACTCAAATCCCTCCAAAGACATTATCTCATTCGCTTTTATTATTTATGCCCAGGAGGCATATGAGATTATTCCAGTTCCACATTCAGGGAAGGAACCTGAAGATCAGAGAGGTGAAGAGGGGGGCCAGGATCACATCGCTGGCCAGGGGATCAGCCAGACAAGAGTGAACCTCTCCAGCCTGCAGCCTAATTTCTACTTCCAGATGCACCTGCCTCTAGATTAATAAAGCCATGTACAGCGTTCCTATATATTAACTTGAAATTGGGTCCCCTAAGGGGAATTCTGACTTTTTCCAATGAAGCTGTAGCACTGAGCAACTGGTGAGGAACATGCAATTAATTGTCCCCTCATGAGTAAAATCATTATATAAACTATCTCAGCAGCCTCCAGGGCCAGATATAAGACACTGAATTATATACCGCTGAAGCTGATGTTTCCATCAAACAGCTCAAGGCCAAAATGAAAACCCAAAAGACTGTATTATTGCATGTCACCATCCTAACTTAATGGGGGTGGCAGTTTCCTAATCGGCTGGAGCATGGGAAAAAAATCCTGCCCCTCCCACTTCATTTCCAAAGTATGGTAAATATATTCTTTTTGCACCAACGGGGACTTGTCTATAGGGTATACTATTTTGGAGTTTTTATATCTAATACATCTTTCTGAAATATTTCTTTTCCTGCACGACCCCCCAGAGTTTATTTAGTATAATATTTTAAAGTGTGAGAAAAGTTCACAGGTAGACCACACCAGGAGTTTGAAGTCAGGGCTGAGCATTAAACTCATGGGAGGGGGTTTAATGAAAAAAGACCACACCAAGGTGCTGGTGAGCGTGCTGTGGGAGGGGCCCAGGCATCTGCAGTTTCTCAAAGCTCCCCGGTGATTCCAATGGGCAGCGGAGAGCAAGCTCGGACTTAATTCTGTGCCAACCCTGTTGCCCAGAGAGGTGAAGTGGCTTCACCAAACTCACAGCCATTGCCCTTTCTGTCCCCTGGATCTGTTCATTATAAAAATGCCTTTTTTGGGGCACCTGTTTTAAAATGTACCTGGGATTTGTTTTAATCAGATATGGACATGGAAATGACTGTCACGGAGGAAGACATTTATATGCACAGAACCGTAGAAACAGGAAGCAAAGCACGACAGGCAGGGCCCCCCGGGCAGCACCAGGGCCAGTCAGGAGGCAGAGGGAGTGGGGACAAGTGGACAAAAGGGTTTATCTCACGGGAAGGAGAGAGAGAAGCAATGCTGAGCAGGCTTAGGGTTGATCGTTTGATAATTTCAGCAGGCTCTGGGGTGTAGGGGTGACCCCTACTTATCCAGTACCTCATCCTGGGGTGATTTGGGGCAGGAAAATAGTGTCCTGAGCTTCAGGAGCCTGATAAAAGGAGGCAGGCGGAAGTAGGGACGTGTGATTAGTTTGGTTGGTCTGTATTTCAAAGGCACAGTCCCAGGCAAGGCTCTCACTCTCTCTAGGAATTAGCTGAAAGGGGGAGGGGGTTTCCCTTTCCAGATCCGCACACCTCAAAATGTCAAAGCATCATAAAATACAGAAAAGTTTATAAAGACATGATTAATATAGCATTGCAGCCCCCATCAGAGTGCTAAATAAGGATCAGGAGGATAAAATAGTAATAAAAAGCTTTTGAGTAGCTATTTTCTGTTTGCACATGGTTTTCAGATGGTCATTTCTTTTAATCTTCCTACAAAGTCTGTTATGTCCATAATAATATCATCATCCCTAGAGATGGACACCGAGGTTGTCGGAGGGAAAGTGATATTGTTTCCTCGGAGCGAAGTTAGGATGTGAAACTAGATCTTTTGACTCCAGGTGCCCAGCTCCACCTGTGACCATTCAGTGTCTATAGCCTTGCTTCTCCCTCTAACAATTGCTGGGCAGGGCGGCTGCAGATTGTTTACACAACATGGCCATTTGTCTCCCACACGGTGGCAGGTGATGCTGGCTTGTGCAATGATCTGCTGGAAATCAGGAGTGAGCTCTCTGCTCTTCAGAGCCGGAGAGGAATATTCCCTCCGTGTTACGGATGTGTGAGTTGTTTCTTGAAGACCGTAATTAGAAAGGGGTCTATAGATCACACATCAAATACCCATGCACCGGCCACAAAGAATGTTGTAGGTTTTGACAGACAAGACAGGGTGCACCACCAGCAAATGGGCACGGTGTCAATTCATCTTTAATGAAGTATGTGCACTTCGATGAGAAGAAAATGTGTCTGTAGCTCTGGGTCCTTTCTTACAGTCCTTCTGTGGCTATCAGGACATCAAACAAACATTTAGACAGAGGGTCCTTTAACCAGCTTTTCAGCGGCAGTGAATCAAGTCAGAAAAGTAATTCAACCCTCACTCCCAAGACACAAGGGAAGGGAAGAAAAACGGTTTCTTTAGATTCCATCCTCCCCAAGGAACCATTTGTCAGTTTCCTCGGAGTCCGCCTCAATCCCATCTGGACCACTTGGTAGAAGGAAGGCGGGGTGGAAACGGAGGTGGTGTGTGTCTCTGCTCTCTGGGCGTCTTCCCTCCGGAGGGCGTCCGGGAGGTGGCTGTGGAGGCACAGCCTGCGACAGGCAGCCCGGCTCCTGCAGGCCCCCTGTGCCCGCCATCGGCGCCCGGAGTGCTCCCTCTCATGGACTCTCTTCCACCAGCTGATACTGCTTAAATTACTGGTTTGTGGAGCTGGATTCTGTAGGATTCGCTTGGGGTCCTTCCTAAATGAATAACAAATTCACATGGAAAGTTTGCTCCGCACAGAGATGAAATACATCAGAAGCACGCCGCTTGCCAAGGCCTCCAGAGGCCCCGCGCACCGTCTGCGCTGGCTGCGCGCTTGATTCCGCACAGATGGCAGCGCCTCCGGAGCGCGGGAAAGGAACTTAGAATAAAGCGACTCAAATAGCTTCACTCCGCGGTTCCAGAAAACGAGGCTGAGAGAGGTGAAGTAACTCACCCGGCCCTGCCGCCGGGGAGAGGATCGATCGCAGTGAAGACAGGGCTCTGTCGGGATGAGGACCCCGGTTTCCTAACTCCCGGGTTGCCCTCATCACCACAAGGACACACGTGACTTGTGTGTTTGTGTGTGTGTGTCACCAACAGGAGAGTTTTGACATTGTGTGTTTTGTAGGGTTTACTAATATGAGTCCAAAAAAATCCCTTTCGCGTTGGGAAGCTAGTCATGAAGTGTTAAGTAACACAGGATGTTTTATGACGAACCAGTGTTCCCCGCAGAAGAGGCTCATTTTGATTCATCTTTAGCACTTACAGCTCCTTTTCTGTCCATAAAAGTTGATCACATACAGTTTCCTGCTGTAGAGACCAGAGTGATGTGTGGAACGGACGCAGAACAGTTTTAGGGGTGGTCACCAGGACCACCTGTTTGTTCACGCTCATTGATGAGGGGAATGGCCTGTTTAAAGAGACCTTCAGGGAATCCTACATCCCTGAAGGTGGACCAAAAGACTCTCCCTTTAAAATCACCACCAATGGAGAAAAGGAAAAATGCTGAGTTCTCTTTCTTGTGAATAAATTGCTAGTTAGAAACAAGATGTTGACAAACTCAGCCCAGACAGGTCCATAAAGCTTGAATTTACTGACTAACAGGTACTAAGAAACATGGCCCATCTTTCCCTATGGGGGTAAGGGCAGTGTTTTCTTTTTTTTTTAATCCTCACCTGAGGATATTTTTCCATTTTTGTTCAGATAGAGTGGGAGGGAGAGAGAGGAAGAGGAAGAGAGAGAGAAACATCTACGTGAGAGGGGCACATTGACTGGTTGCCTTATGCACGGCCCCAATCAGGGCCAGGGACAAACCACAACTGAGGTTCGTACCCTTGACCGGAATCGAACCCAGGACTCATTGGTCCACAGGCCCACACTCTAACCGCTGAGCCAAACCGGCCAGGGCGGGGGCAGTGTTTTCTTTATCACAGGCTTCCTCTCGTGCAGCTCAGTGTGCCCCCAGCACTTTCCCCAACCTCTGAGTTCACGGTGATTCACGATATGTCTCAGGACACATCTTTACTCCCATTTTTCTCCCCCACATATCCCCAAGAACACATCTATGGCTTATTGTCGATGCAGTGAGCAATCTTTGATTGCCAGTTGCACCCTTTTTGAATGAATGGGGAAGGGCACCCATTGCTCCCTCAACCGCAGGTCACTTTTAGCTTACTTGGGGAAAAAATTGTTCCTGCTTTTTTTAATCTTCATCCGAGGATATTTTTACATTTGTCTTCAGAAAGAGTGGGAAGGAGAGAGAGAGAGAGAGAGAGAGAGGGAGAGAGAGAGAGAGGGAGAAACACATCAACTGGTTGCCACCCGCACAACCTCAGTACATGCCCTTGGCCGGAATCAAGCCCAGGACTCTGGTCCACAGGCCAACGCTCTAACCACTGAGCCAAACCGGCCAGGGCACATTCCTGCTTATTGTTGAGTGGGCTTCCAAGGTTGGGAGCAGCACTTGCTGAGAAATGTTCACAAGTCATAGTCCAGGGGAAATAATCTGTGTTAGATTTTCCTAGAGCTGCCATAGAAAATCAAAGGGAGTCCTTGCATATTATTGGTGGGGATGCAAAATGGTGCAGCTGCTATGGAAAACAGTGTGCAGGCACCTCAAAAACATTAAAATAGTACTACCCTATGACCCAGCAATCCCTCTGGGACACATGCATCCCAGAGAACTAAAATCAGGGTCTGGAAGGGCTATTAGTACTGCTATGTTCATTGTAGTACTGTGCACACTGGCCATGATGATAAAAACAACCGCAGTGTGCATCAATATATGAGTGGATTTTTAAAATGCTGCATATATTCTCAATAGATTACTACCCTTTCTTAAAAAGAAAGGAAATTCTGTAACATGTGACCACCTGGCTGGACCTTGAAGACATTGTGCTGAGTGAAATAAGCCAGTTGTAGAAGGACAAGTGCTGTGTGAGCCCACTGATAGGAGGGATCTAAAACAGTCACGTTCACAGAACTCAGGAGTGACCTGGAGGTTGCAGGGGGCTGGGGAGGAGGAAATGGGAGTTGCTGTTCAATGGGTATAACGTTTCAGTGAGGCAAAATGAATAAGCTCTAGAGATCTGCAGTACCTCACCGAGTCTGCAGTCAACAATAATGTGTGTCCACTTAAAATCTGTCAAGAGGACAAATAGCATGTTAAGTGTTCCTTCCACAATAAAATAAGAAGAACACGAGCTCTAAATGTCCCTTATTCTTTTTTCCACTCACTCCTTCTGCTGTCTCCAGGCCACCATCCCTCTACTGGATTCTCACACACACACACACACACACACACAAAAAAACTCATTTCCCTCCTTTTATTAAATATTGAAAAACACAATGGTTCCCAGATGAGCGCAAAAGCCTGGAAGTCAAGGAATAAAACATCCTCCTACTTTTGCAAACCGTAGGAAAATACTTGAACTTCACTTGCCTGGGAATTCTCACCATAGAAAGAATCCCCCAGGCCATCTTGCTGAAGCAGCTAGGAAGCTAATAGTCTCTGTGAGGAGACAGAGCAAAGAGCCAAAGGAAGGCCTTCCACTCCTGTGGCTGCATGGCTATTACCAAATAATCAAACACATATTTCCTATTTCTTGAAACGTTCTGGGATGTGCCATTGTATTTTAACACCATGTTTGTAGAACACAATATTTACCCATTAGCGTGTGGCTGTCAGTAGTAAAATGACAGGCTAATGTTAATTTCATATAGAAATTTCAGGAGCCTTTTGAAATTGATATTAAGTCATTTAAAGCAAGTATTCCCTTCAGAAAAGGCTTTTATTTAGAACATCTGC
Source organism: Tadarida brasiliensis (assembly GCA_030848825.1). Lineage (NCBI taxonomy): Eukaryota > Metazoa > Chordata > Mammalia > Chiroptera > Molossidae > Tadarida > Tadarida brasiliensis. The sequence goes on from CM061257.1 coordinate 90,479,799, forward strand.
TATTACATTGTTGGACCTAGATTTCACAGAATATAAAGCCTTTAATTTGGTTACATTTGTAAGCCAGAAATATTATTGATATATACCTCATAATCATTTTTCCAGTGATGATTACCAAAATACAATTTTATAGAAAGCTATTTGCAATTTTAACAGATATTGGAGGAATTAAAAGCAAACTGTTGTGCTGTAACCGTCTGTGTATATAAGACAGGAGTTCCACGGTTATCTTCCACTGTGGGAATTGGTGGGCACACAGAGGTCTCTTGCCATTGACCTTCCCTCAGTCTTAAAGTAAGCAGAGTTCACTGTCCAAAGCTCACACAGTATGCGTAAATATTGATACTGAGGTTGATTTGTGAGTATTTTTCTCTTTTTTCTTTTAAAATCATGAGCTACAATGTTGGGCTTTGTCATTTCTCTTTTCCTCTTATTTTTTCATTCATCCAAAAAATGATCATTGAGCATCTTCTATGTTCCAGACACTAAACTTGGGGATACCCTATTGAACAGCCTAGATCTCCTTTGTGAATTGCCTTCAGGAACACTCTGCTTTGAGAATGAATTTATTACAATGCAACAGATTCATCATCACATACACCATGACAGCAGAGTTTAATCATTATTAATGTAATATCAGCATTTGTATATTTATTCATGTTTCATTAGTTCATTATAAGCACAATTAGCAATATCATCTTTCTTAGATAAAATACATTTGAAAGTTCAGTTACTGAACTGTTGACAGGACATATATAGATGTCTGTAAATAAACAAAGGTTTTCAAGGAGCCCAGAAGATTGTGTCAAATGTCTGTCCCTGGAATTTGTTGATCATCATTCAAAGATTTACATTTCTTTTTAGCAAACTGTTTTCCTTTGAACAGGGGGGGAAATAAACACATTTGTATCAGATAGAATGAGAGGTCAGCACAGTCTGAGAATAATACCCAACTTCAATAACCCCCAATCACAGCTTTGACTTATATTTCTTTTGGGTTGCTACTCCATTTTGATTACAGCTTGTTAACTGGGACATTTATATAATTTGTTCTCAAGCAAATCATTCTTCTATATTCCCTGTCTTCTTAATCACCATAGTGTCTTATTTGGGTCTAGTAATCTGTGTGATCTTTGCTCTAATATTTTATTAGCATTTCTTCTATAATTTCTCAGAGTTCTTACATAAGCTGTTTTTCACACATCTGAAACCTTGGTTCAGTAAATAAATGCGCAGAGACCTACATGCTTCTTGTAAACAGTTATTACCAACCAGTCATCTGTTCATGTCAGCAATTTGCAAGTCACATGGGGTGATTTTCATACAGTCCCTGGGTGCTTGCTCTCACCGGACACATGGAATTATATAATCATGTGAAAATTATTCTTAGCTCGACCTGAGGGAAACACATATCACTGTTTTACAGGGAGAAATATTAGTAAACCTGTAATCGTGTCCAAAGAAGTAATGTATATAGAATGTTAACTAGATTAGCATTTTCTGTTAAAAGCACCATTTTTAGATTTGCAGTGTATATTAGTCAAATAAAATATTCTCAGCACAAGACGCGGAGAAAAGAGAAGGCAGCAGAGGGGGGTGGGCAGTGGGCTCTGGAGACAGAGCTGTGGATTTAAATTTGTTTCACTTCTTCCTAGTGTTGGACTGGACTCACTCAGCTTCAGTTCCTTTACCTGTAAAATGAGGATAATAGTGAAACAAATATTATAGGACATCACATGAATGCTCGTTTCTTTTCTTTCTTCCTTTGAGGTAAAAACAAACAAACATGTGTTTAAAATATGCACCACTCAACACCATAAGGAATAAAGTACCAAATTGGAGATTGATGTTTTGGGGGATGGAGATTATTCAGTTTTCTTGTTCAGAGGAAACATAATTAACATGATCAGTTTGGAATTTTTTTTTCATGCCAAATTCTCTTTCTAGTCCTAAAGAGATCTCCTGCAAATTATTGGCAAGTTGTTTCCTGTTCATGCTTAATAAAAAGAAATTGGGGTGTTTTTTTTCTTTTTTTTCTGTACTTAAATGCCTATTTAGTTCCGTTTGGGCCATTTCCTTAGAACTAAATGCAAATGAGTGAGGGTTGCAGCTATTTTATAATCTTCCTTTAATCAAGATCACTACAAAGCATCAGCCCACGGGGTGAGGGGTGACATAAATCATATTAACTTAATTCTGTGTTTCATTAAAGGATTTAGTATTTTTATGAACCAGAATATCTGGGTCAATGCCATAGAAACTTCAATCAAATTGCAGGTCTTATGGATTCAATGATCAGATCACTGGATCAGAGGAAGATGAAGTGCCTGCTTCCCCCTCACTCTGGCCTCATTAATACAGTGAGCTTTCAAGAGTTCAAGGGTTTGGAAGAGGCACTGGGGTCCTGGCCCCAGAATGCAAAGGAGAAATCCAGATTTCATGCAATGTGCTAGATGTAAAACGTGGAATAATCTCTGCATCTAGCTTTCCTACACAGTTAAAATACTTCTGTGATTTCTCTATTTGCCTGCTTTCTTAATCCCACAAGGCAAAGTTGGCAGTAAAAAATCCACGGAAAGATACTGCCAAAATATCATTTTTCCCTTAATGTCATCTACCACTGGAGAATTTTTTTTTCTGTTTTATTCCTATAAGATAAATAAACTATGACAACCCACGCCTGGCAATTTTTCTATACTGCCACCCTTCAGGCACTTCTGTACGATATCTAAATATTTATATTTCCTTTTCCAATGGCACCCTCAAGACTGTCTCTGTAATATTCATGAGAACATAGAACTTGTTAGGAGAAGAATCTGTCTCCTGAAGAGGGAAAATGAGAAAAGCTGTGAAGAAGGGTTGAGCCTATAGTTTACAAAGGTGTCAGACATTGAGGTGACTGTCATCACAGAAAACCTTTGGACTGGGTTGTTCGCAGCTTGTAATTCACGGGCCTACAGACGTTCACAGTGGTTTCCATTCTTTCTTACGCTCGGTGGTTTGGAAACGAAAGAACTTTCTTTGTCATGTTTACTTTCTTCCTTTCCATAACATTTATTTTATTCAATCATAAAACTGTAGAGTCAGGGAGTCCTAGGACACTTGAGAGGCTTTGGTTCAACTCATTTTGAAGTGGAACACCTGAAGGCCAGAATGGGAGAGCCCTCGCCCGGGGCCACTGCAGAGCTGGGACTGAACCACGGAGGCGACTTCCTGCGCATTGTATCTCCAGAGGGAGCCTTTCGTGCTCAAGTCAGCAGGCACCTCAGGTCCTTTCTGATCCTTCTTATGTTTCTGGCATTGCTATTAATGCAAATTTATTTAAATGTGAAGCTAAAAATAAGGGTAGGACCCACTTTTGCTTTGCTTTGTGTTGGCTCCGCTGAATTTCTCCAGATCGCTAACACTTTATTTTTTATGTTCTCTTTTTTTCTTCTTGGTAAGAATTATTAAAATTGAAATTTTCATAATATATATAATCATGTACTGGTTTTTTCTCATCCCCTTTGTTTTAGAATGTGTGAAAGCCAAAATATCATTTGGGGCTATGCCACCTGGTCAGAAAAATAAATGTATTTTCCTCCTCTGAATTAACTTTTATAGAAGCTAATTTTTGATACATATATAATTTAGCCTTAAAATATATATCCAACCATGATAATGGCTGAATGCAGGGATAATAATGGCTTATAGATTAATTAGCTGAGTCATACTTAATAGCCACATCATTTATAACCCAACACATACACTTAATGAACCAGTTCAAGTCTTAGTGAGTGCTCAAATCACTGATTGGCATTTCTGAGTCCAAATACTCAACTTCAATTCTTAACTCCACTCCTGACTAGCTCCCTGGCTTAGGGAAAGTCATTGAGGAATTCTGAGTCTCTATTCGCTCAACTATAAAACAAAACAAAAGCAATAATAACAACAATAATCATCCTACCTATCTCACAGGGTTTCAATATCACGTTCCTCCAGCTTTCCAGATCCATATGGAACTGTTGTCCCCTGGAATACCCCATCCACCTGTATTCCACCCCACCAATACATGCACCAGTTAATTCAAAACAAAACAAAACAAAACAAAAACCCAGGATCTATGCAAGTCATAAACAGGTTTGAATTAAAACATTTTTGCCACTTTTTAAAATCTGCAGCTTTTACTTCCGTTTTGAAGCAACGTATAAACCTCTGAAGGGAAAGGTGGCAAAGAGACAATGGCGCTTTTTACTTTGTGTCTGCGGCATCCTGGGGTCATCATTCTTAGGGTAGCAGAACCTCTTCTGAAGGTAACAGTTATTTCGCTCTAACCCAGCCGTGGCAGAAAACCATCATATTGGTTTGACTACAAATGATGAAGAATGAAACGGGGGAAGAAAAATCTGACCTGAAAAGATAATCAACCTAGAAATCCAGAAACTAAAGGGCCCACGGGAGGGATTCAGGCTGCAGCCAAATCTCTTCTTAATTTTGTTAATCAGACATTTGTCAGCACAGGGCAAGTGTTGAAAAAAAATCAGAGCTCATGAGTAGGGCCTGGGACACATCTTATTACTTTCATTATCGCTGGGGAGCATTTCTCAAGTTGACTTCCTAAAAGGCATTTGGGCTTCTGTCGCCTCCATGAAGATAATTATTTCTGTCACGATGAATAATTTAACCACCATTCCCAACACCCACCCTCAGACCACTCCTGGCTTTCAGTAAGAGGAGACTCTGACATAACAGCGTCTCTATTTTATGGACCTGGCAGAAAATGTAATGAAAGCGACAATGTTCCCAAACCTTCCATTCCAAAATTATTGTTTGTTATCACTTCTTTTCCCAACAAAGAATCATAGAATATTAGCGCTGAATGTGTCCTTCAACAACTACAAAAGAGAAAAATGAAGCTTAGATTAATTCAGTACTATGATCAGGGCAAACAGCTCCTAAATAGATTTTTAGACCTAGCTTTATCTTCTGATGAAATTATTTATTTTCATCGGTCACCGCTATCATGCTATGAAAGCGCTGTGTAATCAAAGCCAATGTGGCAAGGATCCTGGCCTGGAGCCATCGCTCTCTGGCTGGGTAACCTCAAGCATCTCAGAGCTCTGTTTCTTCATCTGTAAAATGGGTCTGATGACTTAAAAACAAAACTGTTTTATTTTGAAACAATCTCAAACTTAGAGAAAAGTTGTAACTCCCGGACAAAGAACTTTTTTCTTCCTGAACCATTTGAGACAAAGTTGACCACGTCAACCTGCATGCTCCAGCGTGTTTCACACAAACAAAGTGAGAACCTGCGGTGCAGCCACCCAGTTAGGGGACAGGCACGTGTCTCTTAGTAATGTCCGTTTTAGCGCAGGGAGCCAGATCCAAATCTCAGGTTGCTTTTGGTTGTCATGCCATTCATGTCCTTCAATCTGGAACAGGTTCCAGGTCTTCCCTTGATCTTCATGACCCAGACGCCTTCGAACATTGTAGGCATTTTGTTTTATAGAGTAGCCCTCAATTTGGGTTTTTCTGCTGTTTCCTTAAGACTAGATTCAGGTCTTTGACAGCAATGTCACAGAAGTGACGTTGTGCTGTTCTGACTACATCCTATCAGGTGGTGTGAGTTGTTTTTTTTTCTTTATTGATTTTAGAGCGAGAGGAAGGGAGAGGGAAAGAGAGAGAGATAGAAACATCGATGAGAGAGAACATCAATTAACTGCCTCCTGCATGCCCCCCATGGGGAATTGGGCCCACAACCTGGGCATGTGCCCTGACCAGGAATTGAACTGGCGACCTCCTGGTGAATGGGTCAATGCTCAACCACTGAGCCACATGGGCCAGTCAGGTGGTGTGGGATTTTCATATCCCATTATGGATATCATTGATATGTTGACATGATTAAGGTGGTTTCTCCCTGGATGTTCCACTCCAATGACATTTTTCCACCATAATTATTAAGTATCTTGTGGACAAATTCTTTGAGACTATATAAATATCTTGTTTCCTACCAAAATTCCAATGTATTCATCTATTCATGTCCATATAAACTCATGGTTTTCTATTTTAGTTAAAGGGATGAAAGGCTTTATGATCATTATTTCTTTTGATGTTCTCATTGTTTCTGATGTGTCCATGTGGGAGCCCATTCAGGCTGCTTGCTGTGTCCTTTCGATATGTGCCCATCATCTGTGAATACTTCATTTCTTTTTGGCACAACAAGGTATTCCAGACCCATCTTGTACTTTCCCAGTCTCAAATCTGGAATCAACCATTTCTCCAAGGAACCCTGGACCCTGTTAGTTGATAATGGCATTTAGAAATAATATCTGGGGACTAAGTAGGCTCACTGTCCACACATACCCACATTTACATCTACCTTTATTTCTACAGCTATCTCTAGACAATATAATGAGAACCATATGTTCACACCAATACCTCTAAATCTAAACTACATCACAGGGGTACTTCTAGTTCTTTTTTTTTTTTTTTAATCCATATTTACAACTCCTTTCTCTGATAAGGGGAAAGCTGGTTTCCATTATTCTTAATATGCTTATTCGTGTGATGAGTGCCCCCTATATAACAGGTCTCCTATGCTGCTGACCCCCTCCCCTGCAGCTATGCCTTCCTGACCCTGCTGGAGCCCCCCCACCCTGCCGGGCCTCTCTCCTACATGGATTCCCTCTTCACTCCACTCCAGCTCTGATGCCTGCAGGCACCCTCCTCATTCTGCTCAGGTTCCAAGACCCCATGTGGACTCGACTCCTCATCACCCCACTTGGGCTTCAACACTCCACTGGGGGCCACTGCGCCTCTCCCCATGCCTCCACGGACTCCTTGCTCTGTGATCTAAAGGCTTTTGGACTGAATTTGTTTTCTAATTTTTTGGCCTTGCCTCCTTCCCGGGATGGCTATAAATGTTTGATGAAACAAGGGGTTGAATCAGTGAACACCTTGAAAACTATGAAGGGTTTAATGTCCAAGCTAGAGAACTTTCTTTAAACTATCAAGGTTGTCAAGAGAAGCATGCTGGCGCTCTCTCTCTCTCTCTCTCTCTCAATATAAATATATTTATTACAGTTGACATACAATATTATATTTTGTTTCAGGTGTATAACCCAGTGATTGGACATTATCTAACTTACTAAGTGATCACCCCAATAAATCTAGTACCCAACTGACACCATACATAGTTATTATAATACTAATGTCTATATTTCCTATGCTGAACTTGACATCAATCTAAAAAACAAAATAAACAAACAAGCAAAATCGAAACAGACTCATAGACAGAGAGAGAGAACTGGTGGTTGCCAGAGGGGAGGGGGGTTGGAGGACTGGGTGAAAGAGGTGAAGGGATTAAGAAGTACAAATTGGTAGTTACAGAATAGTCACGGGATGGCTCTTGAAATGGGAGTGCCCGTGCACCCTTCACTGTTGGCCACGGTGCGCGACTCAGAACTCCTTCACATCCGGTGTTGGGACTAAGCTCACATCTGTGCCCACAGATGCTCCCCTCGCCCCAGTCAGGGCAGGAGTCCACTCCCACGCCCAACTGCCCACCTCTCCATGCTCTTCCTTTCTCCATGGTCCTTCAGGACGTCACACAGGCTGACACCGGCATCGTGGGGGAGATCCAGACATAATGTTGGTCTGATGTTCAGTGTACTCTTCCCATCTATTAGTTAAGATAAAACTGGTTTCTGTAGCAAACAAACCCAAAACATATACTAGTTCACACAAACTAGAATATTTCTTTCTCACTCCTGTGAATTCCAAAATGGGTGATCGTGTTGGGTGGGTGCGTGTGAGCTGGCTAGGCCTGCTGTGACAAGTACTACACACCAGGTGGCATACACAGCAGACACTTCTTGTCCCACAGTTCCGGAGGGTAGAGGACCAAGCGGAGGTGTCGGCAGAGCTGGTTCCTTCTGAGGGCTGTGAGGGAAGCCTCCGTTCCAGGACTCTCCCCTTGCCTTGTAGATGGCAGCCTTTTCTCTGTATAATTTTACGTGGTTTTCCCTCTGTCTGTATTCAGTTGCCCCATTTTTGTAAGAACACCAGTCATACTGGGTTAGGACCAACCCTAGTGACCTCAATTGTAACCTGATTGCCTCTATAAAGACACTATCTCTAAATAAGGTCAGATTCTGAGATACTGGGGGTTAAGACTTCAACATATAAATTTTGGGAGAACACAATTCAGCTCGTGACCATGGGAGACCCAGGCTCCTTCAATCTTGTGGCTGGACCATCTTCAGCAAGAACTTCCAAGGTTTCAGTGGTTGGGTCACGCCAGTGAAAGGGAATAAAACAGAGAATATAAAACATTGATGGCAGGTTTTGTGGGCCAAGCCTAGAAACAAGCATATAACTTGCTTTCCATTGGCCAGAACTCAGTTGCATAGCAGAGAGATGGAGAATGTGGACTAAATGTGTGTTCAGAAAGGAGAGCAATTGGCCTTGGTGATCAGCCAGGCAGTGTGTTACACATCCTTCTCTATTCCGTATTACCCAAGAAAGACATTGTAGTCAGGAAATTAAAATTCAAACGTCGGTTGCAAGTTCTTTAAAGAGAATAAAATGTGAAAGATACAATGTCTCTGTACTTCTTAGGATACTCTCAGTGTTTTAATTACCAGTGTGTGCTCTGCCAAAAAACTGATATTGAAGAAAAGAGAGGTCAATTATTGCCCAATATAGCCTGCGCGTTTTAGCACTTCAGAGCTCCTGCTCTGGGGTGAAAATCCACATTGGACCCCGGCGCAGTTGCTGCTTCCTTTGGTTGTCTGGCTGGACTGTTCAGACCTAAATTAGAAACTCTAGCATTCTCCTGGGAGGTTATTCTTCTTTCCCTGGGGCTCCCGTTATCTTTATTTTATCATATTAATGATAAGTGTAACCACCAGCTGGGCAGTGGTAAGAAGAGCATTATCTTACAAAACTGAAATCACTGCTGGGAGTTTTTTTTAACACTATTATGCATAACGATATTTTTAATGGGGTGATTCCTACCAACTGGTTCACAAAACTCTTGTCATTTTTTAACGCAGAATTAAATAATAACAGGCAGCAGAGTGTGTAAGGCATAAATTACTGATGGCAGGAGGGCAAAGACATTGTGTGGTGAATAAATTAAAGTCTTCAATTATGAGGCCAGGAAGAGCGGTATGAGGAAGGCTGAGGCCACTAGAGAGAAATAGTTTCAGATGACACTGAAATTGGGTTGTGGGTCCGCAAGGTACTAAGACCCAAGGACCTAGAGTGCACCTAAAAGAGATCTTTACTACAGAAAAGAAGCATTTTCTTAGACACAAAACATCACTATAAAAATGTAAGCATTAAAAAAAAAAAAAAACCACCTTCCACTAAATTGTGAAATCCTCAAAGGGCAGGTGTGGGCCTGGTCATGTTTATGAGATGAACGGTGCTAACAGGTGGTGATGAAACATACAGATGGTTGGACACTGGGCCCAAGGAAGTCTGAGCTTGCCTGAACTGCAACCTCAAATTGCAGTTCTTTTTGATGCCTAGACATTTGGTTGGATGATTAGGGAAAATATTTGATTTCTTTGCAGCCCCTACATTTGTAGGGAAAATTTAAGCACTGCTTATTCAGCTTCAGAAATGTCTCTCAAAATATGGTCTTTCTCACCATTTGTACAGCTTTCAGCCTCTCTTACCATGGCTACTCACAACCTCTAAATAGTCCCGCCGCCTCTGATCTCTCTCTTCTCCCATTCTCGTCCTGACTCTCCATGCTGCTGTAAGGGCCAGAGTTTCTAAAATGCAAACTGATCATGCAGGTTCAGTCATGATTTTCCTACGTGAAAAACTGATCCTATGGGATAAACTCCAAAATCTCTAACGTGCTTTAGAAGATTCTGAAACCATCTCTCCAAGCACGGCTCTCTCTCTGCAGTCCATGCCGAAGCTTCACTAGATAGCTCAGGCTTCCTCAAATACGTCATACTCATTTGCAAATTCTTGAATTTACACAGTTTCTTCTAGGGCTATTGCTAGCACAGATAGAGCATTTGTGCCAGTCAGAAAAAGGCCCCTGCCACCGGCAGGACGCACCCCTGGGCCACGGCACACTGCCTGTTGACAAGAGCTGGGTTGGATTTCAGCCTCCCCTTCCCCATCGTCTGCACAATCGTTCTCTAGATCCTGAGCTGTTCCAGCAACTGTGATCTTGCCCCTTCCTCTTTCTTTATAAATCAGATCAAATGTCACTTACAACTGCTCCCAGGCTCAGTGTCATTTCTTCATTATTGATTGTGCAGCGTTTTGTTCATTTCACTACTATTTGTCCCTCTACTTTCTAAAGGACCATAAGCTCAGAGAAAATTTACTTGGTTTTTACACCCCCCCTTTTTAATCCCCAGTGCCAAGCATATCACCCCAGGTAAAAGAGCTAGCTAGCTGCTCAGTAAGTGTTTAACACAGAGACGGCAGGCAGAGGAAAGGAAAGTCGTTATCTAAACTTTCAAAGAAAACTGGGAAAAGATAGATTTCCAACAATACTAGAGAAATTAATGATTAAGAAAATGTAAATTTAGATTACTATCACACATTGTATTCTGAAGGGAAAATAGTTAAATATTTAACAGCTAAAATTATATGGAATTAAAAGTATTTAAATTTCAAAAAGCTTAAATATTTAAGAGGAAAAATGAAATGGAATAAAACATTTGTGGAAGAAAACAACACTGTGATGGTAAATGCGTATGTAATATAAGGATAAGAAAGTGTGTGCTATGCACCATACCAAAACCAAGAACCACAGGGGAAAAGATTAGTAATGAGTCCATAACACAAAGTGAAGGGACATGTGACAAACTGGAAGTATTTACTACATTTGACAGACAGAGGATTTATAATTTTCTTTTTTTTTTTAATATTTTATTTCTTTACTGATTTTAGAGAGAGAAGGGAGAGAGAGATAGAAACATCAGTGAGAGAGATCATCGATTGGCCACCTCCTGCATACCCCCCCACAGGGGATCGGGCCCTTAACCTGGGCATGTGTCCTGACCGGGAATCGAACTGGTGACCTCTTGGTGCATGAGTCAATGCTCAACCACTGAGCCACACCAGCTGGGCTATAATTTTCTTATAAAAATTTTAAGTAAAAAGCTCTTATAAATAAGAAAAGATGAAAATCTATTTTTAAAGATTTATCTATCTTTACTTTCTGTCCTATTAATGTTTGCCTCATATATTTGAAAGTTTTTTCAAGTGTGTGAAAAATTAGTATTATTGTATCTTCTTAATTGAGTGACTATTTCACCATCATGAAATATACCTTTTAGTCCTAGAAACATTCCTTATCGTTAAGTCTATGTCATCTGATATTACTGTAGCAATTCCATTTTTTTTTTAAGATTACTGTTGGCATGGTATATCTTTTTTATATGTTTACTTATAATGTATAGATATCTTTATAGTTAATGTACATTTCTCATAGTGTATTTTGGATCTTGTTGTTTTATGTATTTTGAAAAATCTCTGCATTTTAATTGGTGTATTTAGACCATTTATGCTTAGCATAATCATAAGTACTGTGTTTAAGTTTACCATCTTGCTATTTGTTTTCTAGTTGCCTCATCTGTTCTTTGGAGAGTTTTTTACTCCCTTTTTTTATGCCTTCCATTGGATTGATTGAGGTTATTTTAAAGGTTTTATTTTACATCCACAATTGGGATTTTTAGCTATGTCACTTATTTTGTTTTGTTTGTCTTGCTTTAGTGGTTGTTCTAGGAAATACACTATGCATTCTTAACTTATATAATCTATCTCCAAATAATATTACATAACTTCCTGTGAAATGTAAGAGCCTTGCAACAGTATACTTGCATTTCCACCTGTTTATCCCTGTTTGTGTTTACCATGTTCACAGAATGGAGGGGGGGTTTATATGATTATCCCAAAAGATACAGAAAAATATATGATAAAATATGAACACCTATGTATAATAAAAACTTGTAGAAAACTAGAGAGAAAGGGCATGTATGAAAAACCTGCAACTAACATAATATTAATACTTAATGATAAAAGACTAAATGCTTGTGCCTTCAGGAACAAAGAATGTCTTCACCAGCCTGCATTCCCACCAACAGTGCACAAGAGTTCCCTTTTCTCCACATACTCGCCAACACTTGTTTGCTGATTTATTGATGATATCTATTCTGACAGGTGTGAGGTGATATCTCATTGTGGTTTTAATTTACATTTCTCTGATGATTAGTGACAATGAGCGTCTTTTCATCTGTCTATTGGCCATCTGCATGTCCTCTTTGGAGAAGTGTCTATTCAGGTCCTTTGCCCATTTTTCAATTGGATTGCTTATTTTTTTGGTGTTAAGATAAGTTCTTTATAAATTTTGGATATTAACCCCTATGAGATGTATCATTGGCTAATATGTCCTCCCATTCAGTGGGTTGTCTTTTCATTTTGTTGATGGTTTCTTTTGCTGTGTAAAAACTATTTAGTTTGATGTAGTCTCATTTGTTTATTTTTTCTTTTGTTTCTCTTGCCTGAGGAGATATATCAGGAAAATATTGCTATGAGAAATGTCTGAGATTTTACTGCCTATGTTTTCTTCTAAGATTTTTATGTTTTCGAGTCTAACATTTAAGTCTTTAATTCATTTTAAGTTTATCCTTGTGTGTGGTGTAAGAAAGTGGTCTGTTGGTGGGAATGCAGATTTGTTCAGCCACTGTGGAAAACAGTATGGAGTTACCTCAAAAAATTAAAAATGGAACTGCCTTTTGACCCAGAGATACCAGTTCTGGGAATTTATCCAAAGAAACCTGAAACACTAATTCAAAAAAGTATATGTACCTCTATGTTGATTGCAGCATTATTTACAATAGCCAATATTTGGAAGCAGCTCAAGTGTCCATCAGTAGATAAGTGGATAAAAAGCTGTGGTACATTTATACAATGGAATACTACTCTGCCATAAAAAGGAATAAAATTTGCCCTTTGCAACAGCATGGATGGACTTGGAGAACATTATGCTAAGTGAAATAAGCCAATCAGAGAAAGAAAAGTACCATATGATTTCACTCATATGTGGAATTTAATGAACAAACTGAACTACCAAGCAAAATACAGACAGACTCACAGATAGAGAGCAGGCAGACAGCTCTTGGGGGTGGGATGGGGGTAGGGGTGAGTAGAGGGATTCAGCTAAAAAGAAAAAGGAGAGAGAAAACTCATGGACACGGACAACAGTATGGTGATTGTGGTGGAAGAGGGCATAGAGGGGATAAATGATGACAGAAAAAAAATAAAGTAAAATTAAATTTAATTAACATTTTAAAAAAAGAATGTTGCCCAGCTGGTGTGGCTCAGTGGATTGAGCATCGTCCCATGGACTGAGAGGTCCTGGTTCAATTCCCAGTCGGGGTGCATGCCTGGGTAGCAGGCTCAATCCCCAGTGGGGGGTTTGCAGGAGGCAGCCAATCACTGTATTTCTCTCACATCAATGTTTTAATCTCTCTCTAAAAAATAAAATTAAACAAATAAAATGTCTTCTCTTTCCCTTTTTATTCAACATTGTGCTGGGGAGTAAGGGAGGGGGTTTTGCTTAATAAGGTACGAAAAATAAATATAGATTGGAAAGAAATAAAACTTTTTATTTGCAGATGAAATGATTGTGTATGTAGCTAATCTTCTGGAATCTAGAATAATAGCTACTAAATATAATATGCACACAAAATGCAAGGTCAATATACAAAATTTAACTGTATTTCTACATACTAGTAATGCACAATTAGAAGAAGAAAATTTTAAAATAATACTATTTGCAATAACATTAAAAAATAAAATATGCCCTGGCCAGTTTGGCTCAGTGGTTAGAGCTTCGGCCTACAGACCAAAGAGTTTCGGATTTGATTCTGGTCAAGGGCATGTGCCTCGGTTGTGGTTCAGTCCCCGGCCCTGGTCAGGGTCATGTGGGAGGCCACCAATCCATGTGTCTCTCTCAACCCCCACCCCCACCCACTCTGTCTGAAGATAAATGGAAAAATATCCTCAGGTAAGGATTTTTTTAAAATAATAAATAAATAATAAAATAATTTCATGAACTGTAAGACCTGAATGCTGAAAACCACAAAACATTGCTGAACAAAATTAAAGAAAAAATAAACCATCTTCATAGATTGGAAGATATTATTAAAATATCAATTAACTCTAAATTTATACCTATATTCAAGGCCATCCTCATGTAATTTTTACATGTTTCCCTATAGAAATTGACAAATTTCTATAATTCTAACATTTACATTGGGATACAAAGAATATAGGATTCCCAAATTAATTTGGAAAAGGAGAACATATATTGCCTGATTTTAAGTAATAACACAAAACTATAGTAATCAAGAACATATGCGATTAGCATAAGAATAAGCATATAGATCTATGGAATTATACATAAATACAGAGTCCAGAAATAGAACCATACTTATATAGCTAATTGATTTTTTTTTTTTACAAAAAAGCCAATGAAAGAAAGAATAACCTTTCAGTAAATGGTACTGAAACAAACCAACATAATGAACCTTAATTCTTAACTCACATCAAACTATTTCAAAATGGATCACTCCCCTAAATGTATTTGCTAATATTAGAAAATTTCAAACAAAAACCTGATAATCCTTACAACTTTGTGGCAGACAATGATCTTAAATAAAGCACAAAAAGCATAAACTATAATAGAAAAAAAGGATACTTTGGATTCCATCAAAATTAAAACTTTCTGCTCTTTGGGATACGCCATTAAGAAAATGAAAAGGCAAACCACAGACTAGGAGAAAATTATATATGGCAAGAATTTGTATCTACTGCATGTAAAGGACTCTACCAACTCAATAATAACCCAATGAAAAACTGGGCAACATTTAAACTGACATTTCCTAAAAGAAGATATATGATTGGCCAATAAACACAGGAAAAGGTACAAATATCAATAGCCATCGGCAACTGCAAATTTAAACCTCAATGAGACACTATTGCACACCCAATGGAATAGCTACAATGAATGGATGAAACCCTTCTGTAGGGTAATGCCGCAATACCTAGTCAAAGCCTTAAAAGTGTATATAGCATTCTGTTATTTTCTCATTCGTTTCTAGGAATTTAAGTAAACAATTTAAATGTACAAAGGTTTAGCTACAAGAATTCTCATCTAAATATTGTTTATTATAAGAAATATTGAAAACAAACTGTCCAACAACAGAAAAAAGATTAAGTAAATTATATTCATACAATAAAATGCCATTTAGCCACTGAAAAAGATGGGAAATTATATTTGTTGATATCAACATTCATAATATCCTACTAAATTAAAAAATGTTTATGAGACTATTATATGATTCTACTTTTGTACAAAAGCTCACAGTAAAAAGGTAGGACACAAAATGAGTTATTATCAGAAGTTTAACCTGGATGATAGAAATGTGATGATTTTTCTTCTTCTTTTAGTTTACCTGCATTTTTCTCATTAACTTAAAATGCACATATAATGTTTGTATAGTGACAAAAATAAGAGTTTATGATGGTATTGCAATTGCTGTGTTGTTCTTAAAAAGTGAAATAAAGAGGAGAGGCCAGGTGAACATTATCAGGATAAGCACTGTTTTTGTGACAGAGGCCTCACTCTTTTCCTCTGTGTCTGGGAAAGACACTAAACCCATGTGGGGAGTGTCCTAGGTCCTCCCATCGCCATCTGACCTCTTCCTACTTCAGGTCTTCCTAACATGAATTATTTTATCAGTTCCCTCAACCAATGGGCTCTTCTTGATAAATCAGTTTTGAAAGAAATCTGCTTTAGCAAGAGCAACCAACATTGATGATGACAGCATAGTGAATTTAGGCTGAAATGACTTTATTACTTGAGAATGTAACTCTTCCACAGCATTTAAACATCATGAAGAGAAGAGCTGTCTACCATACCGTCTAAAACCCTGACAGCTTCACCTAGCATAAAGGATAGATGCCTGGTAGATCTTAGCACCTGGTGGATAATATGGTTTATAAAGTCATCACAATAGAATACCTTTAGTTGGAATTCCTTGAGAGCCTTTCGAAGGTCTCATGGCCAAATGTCTACTAAGTATCCGTGAAATGTTTTGAGCACTAGAACTGGGAATTGCTATAGAAGTCTTAAAAGAAAAGGTTCAAAGAATTAGACCAATTAGCTTGGTGAGAAAAAGTTGAAGAAAATATAACTATCCTAAAGAATCTGAAAGATTATTATATGTAGACTGTTTCCCAACTGTTGTCAATACAAAAAGCAAAGCTTTTGATTCAGCAAGGAGTTGAATATCAAGACATGGTTAAGAACTTTCTGATTCAACACTGAAATAGGCGACCAGGGGATGAAATATCTGTGCCTGGAAACCTTTCAGAATAGAATAGACAACTCACTGTTTGATTACCTGGATCTAGTCCTGGATCAAAGAATTAAACAAATGTCCCTTGTGTTTCCTTCCAGTCGATCTATCGGAAGAGCGCAGAAGAAAGTCACTGAAATGGCCACAAAATGCTTAGTGTTAATTGTTCTAAATAGGACATGTCAGAATGATCCTGAACACATTTAGAGCTCTATATGTTGCAGAGGTTGTGTATTTTTAGGCTGAAAAAATGTATCCAATAAAAAATTCTTTCTAATGCAGAGAAATTTAAAAACAACATATACACTTTGCACCCTGGAATAAAGTTTTGAAGTATGTTGTCATCCAGCACCAACCACGCGAAAGTCTAAACTTAGGTCAACTGTCAAGCAATAAATCAAGTGAGTTTGTGTGCCCTTCTGTGGAAATCAGTCTTCTCCAGTCTGGTCTCAAACAATAAAAACAGCTAAGGAAATTCATTGATTTTCCTGAACTACTTGAAAATGACACTTTTTGTTTGGAACTGTTCCAACACCTAAGGTGCAGTTAGGTCCCAGTCGTCAAAATATTCAAAAACAACAAAACCAGCCGAATGGGGTATTAAACACACCGTGGTGAAATTCGTCATTGAAACAGGCTGGTAGTGCATTCAATTAAAACTACTTCAGTTTATTTAAGACTCGGCCCATGAAAACGTTCCCCAAAGCTTCAGCTATGAATAGTTTTCTTGTGCCATTTTCCTGCCGCTTTCCAAACCTTAGCCTCAGGGCCCCAAACATTCTGCATAAAGCACAAGAGCTTGGCAGTGAGACTCAAGGGTCTGGAGATTTGTATTTTCTTCCACAAAGCCTTTAGGAAAACAAGCTGCTAGCAAACTTTTGTGCCCCAGTCAAATTCCAGGGTCCCAGAGCAGTAATGAACGATTAACTTTGGCCCCAAAATAAAGCACCAGTATCTTTTGGCAAAGAGGCCAACACAGCACAGGAGGCGTTTAGCATTAGTTAATGAACAATTATTAATTAGTCAACTCTGACATAAACAGCCATCTTCAGTTTTGCCAGAGACTATTTGCTTCCAAATTACTCCCTCATTACCAGTAATAACCAATTTAGGGCTGTATTATGGCATCAATTTCATCAATGTCACACTGATAAGGCTAGCATAACAATAAAATGGCATACAGCTGTTAAAAGAGATTTTCTTATGTAGTAATAATGTATTTATGGTAGATTTTAATATTCTATGTCTTAAGCTGCAATGCTTTCTTTGAACGTAGGACTGGCTAAAAGATTAGCCAGTTAATGAATCCATCCCTCTTTTCTCGTAATAAAGACTTCAATAACATCTTTTTGCACTTTGCAAAGACATCTGTGCATGTAAACCTTTGTGACCAGAGTCTTATTGTTAGGCAATATTATTAATTATAATTTGCAAAACTGCTCAATAAGAAGTTTAGTAATATATTTCTGCATGATTTATGGATCTCTTTGAAAAGGAGATAGAATAGTATCTTTCTGTTTTTCTGGTTGGTTCTGTGTAGAAGGTGAGCAGTAAGCAGTTTCCACAGTGCCTATTTCAGCTAATTAAGGATTATATTGGACACACTCTCCTAGTATTTTTGTTTTACTGGTGAAAAGAGAAAACTTGAGCAAATAAGAGTTCGGCTACATAAAAATCATAACAGAACAGCTCCAAATAGATTGGTTGCGTATTTGTAAATCAATACGTAAAAATCTAGATGTTTGCAAAAAAGAACTCCACTGGAAATCCTTAAAATAACAAGTTCCCCTTGGTGTTGTTAACTGTAAGTGTTGATATATAATTAACTTGGCAGGAATATGCATCTTACTTAAGAAAGCAAGCGGCAGAGAGGATAGTGGAAAGAGGGCAGTCCTTGTAATATAAATAGACCTAAACTCAAATTCTATGAGTGTGGGAAACTTTCATTCCTCATCTATAAAAAGGGTTAGTAAGCTATATTTGCAAGATTATCATGAGGACAAAATTACATAAAGTATGTAAAATGCAAAGTTTACAGGAAGTCCTCAATTAGTATTAAACATGTATCTCAAAATATACTCTAGGAATGACAGTATTGGGGAACCTGAGAGGGAAATCCCTCATTCAAGCTACCCACTGAGCAAATTCCAGTTCACTGAGGTCATTCCCAGGCCACAGGTGGTAAGTCTCTCCAAATCCCTGGTTTTCACCCAAAGGCATCTACAGGACTCTACTGGGTAGGTATTTGGTTGTCTTTTCCTTATGAATTAAAATGAGAAAAGAAGAAAGGAAAGGACCTTTTCAAAGAAAAATGATGAAGTTATTTCAAGCCAACAAGGAAGCACGATGGGACAAAGTCTGCAAGGCCCTGGAATCTTTTCCAGCAAGTATGCCCATGGGGAGAAATGTGCCATCCTTGTGGAGATGAAGTGAATATTTATAAATATATAGAAGTGCAAGGTTGAGAAGGTGATTTTTATATTTCCAAAGAAATACTAGAAAAACTTCTGAATGAATCTTCTCAATGAAGAGATAAATGAGAACATGGTAAGGGTATGATCTGAGCAAAGGAAAATAGGCTGATGTCAGAGGCCCCTCCCTGCTTCTGATTCCAAACATTGTGATCTCTCTTATCTAACTTACATTTTCAGCTCACTGTGTCTTGTAGATGATCGTTCTTCTCCTCTATAACATTATTCTTCCCCTTCTCCTCTTCCCAGGCTAACACTGTTTCTGATCTGTCATATCGCCAGTGCTGCTTTTTCTTAGCTTCTCCTTCCCTTTCAAGCTCCTCTGAATATCTTATTCCTGCAAATTTCTTTCCGACCCCTGCTTCTCCTCTCTCTCTCCCCACATAGGATCCTGTTCCATTTTGCTTTTGTACTTGCTCAATGCAAGTCTGGAAAAGGTGGTTTAGTGGATCTTCTTTCTGTCCTTCCCCACCCCTTTTCAACCTGGGTCCCTAAAACATTCTACTGGAACTGCTGGAATAAGGATTGCTTTTGCTGAAGAAATTATGTAGACCAATAGAATCAGATGTTTTCTTTTGTCATATAATCCAAAACTGTCATTCTTATTTATGATGATGATGATGATGACCATGATGGTGATAATAGTGATGTCTTGGCTACTGGGCAGCTCTGAACAAATTTGCTGCTCAAATGCAGGACCCAATGATAGTAGCTATTGTTTGCTGGTTTTCTACCTCGTATCCATTTCCTCCATTTTTGTTCCTAAAGAATCTCAGCTTTCTTTCAGTGTGCTATCCACATTGCATAGTTTTGTTCTTCAGAGGAAGGTGACTTTATCCCCAGTGACAAGAGATTCCCTTAACCTCTCAGGCTCCCCACACCACCCAATTCCTCTATCCATATGTGTTCCTATATGTGTTTGCCATTTCCTTTGTGACCCTAATCAATCCAGTTGAGTATGCCACCTAAAAGGTCCAATCAGACTAAAAGGGAACAATTAGATTCCATAGTTAGTGATGAAGTTTTGTCCAAAGTCTCTCTTACTTTATATAAAGCATGCTGCTGTAGCCATCTTGCAGTCATGACCACGCCCAACCTCAGGACAACACTCACACTGAGAATAGTAGATCCAGGAGATGGAAAGAAATATTGTTGATCCCTGGACACAACAATCCTGGAGCTTGCCCTCCCTCCAGATTTTCTGTTTAGTGAGATGATCTAGTTCTCCAGCAGGAATGGACATGCTTTTCTATGAAAGGGTAGATAATAAATATTTTTGGTTTTGTGGGCTATAGACTCTGAGTTTAACTCTGCCATCATGGTGGGAAGGCAGCCATTGACAATACGTAAGTGATGGATATGTTTGTGTTCCAATAAAATTTCACTTACAAAATCAGGTGCCAGGCTGAATTTGGTCCCTTTGAGGGTTTTTGTTATTTTTAGTCACCCTGCAGATCAATCAACCCAAGACGTCTGACTGCATTACTGTTTTCTTGTAGTGATTTCAAATATTTAAAAAATTAATTGCTGGGTTTTAAAAAAATATGATGTCATTTTGAGTCCCTTTTTTTGAATCATAAATGTTATAAATTCTTTAAAAACAGACAAATTAACAGAATTTCTTACACAATTAATTATTTCTTCTTTCTCAAAATCTTCAAATGTTTTGTCTCATTCCCAACAACATTTGCACATGCTCAGGAATCTTTGACCTTGAACTAATCTTACCTTCTCTTCTAATTCAGTTACTGCTATACTTCTCCCATCTTTGCAAAACCTCTTAGTACCATCTGATGACATAAAAATTCAGCCCCAACCTTTTTTTTGAACTCCAAATTTACATACCTAATATTCTAGTTAACATTTCTGTGTTTGATACCTCAAAAGCATCTCAAAATGAACTTAGTGTATGGCCCTACCAACCATCTGATCACGCCAGTAAAAACTAGGAAACGTTGTTGATACCACTATCTTCTTCATCCTCTTCCTCCACTAATTCATAAACATCTCCCCTTGATTTGGCTCCAAATTACTTCTTTCCATTTTCTCTACCTCAACCGTAGCCCCCCACTAGTACATTTCTTGCCTAGACTGCTGCAGTAGTCTACCAAATCATCTATCACCTTCTTTTACTCAGGTCCCACCCATCTTGTTCTCAAGAGTGGCATGAGTAGTCTTTTCATCACACAAATTTAGTCATAAAAACTCCTTGCTTAAAACTTTTTTATGGCTTTATTGCTCTTAGGATAAAGTCCAAAGTTCTTATCATGACCTCAACATCCTTCATGACCCTACCCTGCCTGTTTCCCCAGCCTCCCTGCCCATCCTTACTCTGCACCAACCAGCCACTTAGCTCCTGTCTATCCTCTGCGTGTTCCATGCTCTCTCCCATTACAGGCCTTTGACTGTGCCTTCAGGAATGCTAACAGTTAGGTCTGCAGAGAGTGTCAGGGACTGACAGGGTTGGCAGATTCTTGTATATGTAAGTCCCTGCCTTTAATCTCTCTCTCTCTCTCTCTCTCTCTCTCTCTCCCACACACACACACACACACACACACACACAGTTCCTTCCATCTTCAGAATGTTTATTAAGTATTTACCTTGTAAAAGGCCATGGTTAGACATTTTCCAATATAGGATGGCATTGGTAACCATCTGACTTGAATCCCATAGAGCACATGCTGCTAATAGTAAGAGTTGGAAACAATAATAATTCTCATAGAGCTAATATTGATCAAATATTTATTATGCACCAGGAACTGTGTGGAGTCCATGGGCTAATCTAGCTCTCAGAACAGCACTATTCTGTTAAAATTATTATCACCACTTTACAGATAAGGAAACTGAAGCTTAATTTTTCTCAAGATCCCGCTACTAGCAAGTGTCGGAAATATGACACAAATCCCCTCGATCTGACAGAAGTATCCACACCCTCAGCCCCTGCATGGTATAGCTCCCCAAGCCTCATCATAAACTTCTTGGGGGAAAATTAAGTGAAGCAGATCCCAGGGAGAAGGGCCAGAAAAAGAGAGGATGTCTTTTAGAGATTTCAGACCAGGACTACCTCGACTTGTGTTGTGATTTCCTAGATCTAGGGGAAGAAATAGATATCTCTCGAGTTAGGGAGGCTCCAGGGAAGTCGGAAGTCCGACAGATGCTGTGGACACCTCAGTTTTTTCTTGTTGCTTTCAGAACTGGGACAACTGGGAAAACAAAAAAGTCCTTTTCTCCCCTCAAACGTAATAAAACAAAGGAATACTCTGCAGTGATGGTATATTATGCAGCCGATATGGTCCTTAATATTTTCATAGCACTTTCATTCTTTAATATAATACGATGATTATGCTTTTATCCAAGCCCTGTGAGAGCTGGGCCGCTAGGGTCCTGGACTTGCCCTTCAGGTGGTGAAGTGAGAGCCACAGGCTCCCCTCATCTCAACAGTGACCAATCCAACCCTTTGCCCCAATTTCCATTCACCTATTAGTCCACACCCAAGGGAAGACCCCATGTGATTTACTGCTGAAAGTATAAATGAGCAATAGTAAGTGACCTCCTCTTGTCAAAGGGGTACTTAAAATCACCAGGCAGGAAGGTCACCGCATGTGCTAGAGACAGCAGTAATTCTTTGCAGAAAGGAGGTGAAATGATTAAAAAGACAGGTCAAGGGATAAAATGGAGTAAGTAGATGAGTGGAGATTTGTGGGTGAAACATCAACGCCGGTGTTTCCATTTTCCCACCACTGCTGTCAGGAAGCAATTGCTCCTTTGTTCATTTAAATGACAGGCTTTTAAGAGGTGGACCTCAGCCATTAATTTTAAACAAAAGCCTCTCTTTGGTTGTCCCTGGTGGATCTAGCTGCTTCCATGAAATAGCAATAAATTGCACTGGTTTCCCTTGGAGTAGAGGACTGTCCCTCCCCTCTCTCACTAGGCTCCGGAGGGAATGGTTTTGTTGCTGTTGTTGTTTTAAGAGAAAGAAAAGAGGATGACTCTCATTCCTGCTGTCTTCAAAAAGTTTAGTAAGGAATGCTATAGAGTTCTAGGTATTTATTTTCAGAACCTTGTTTTGACCTTTTCTCCAGATTGTATCTGACCTCCCCAGCTCCTCCCTCTCCTCCCATACACACACTCACAGCTTTCTCCAACCCTTATCACAGTTCCATTTATGGCCAGGGACCCAGTCAAAGTCATTTGCAAGGATCATCTAAGGGCCAAGGAATCAGTTCCTGGGGTCATTCTTTTCTTTCAAAGTCGTAATATGACTCTTTTCAGTGGTCCCCAGGAGGCCAATGAATGGTATATTTCATCTAGGAGTCCCTCCCTTCTGGCTGATGGTACCCATATCCAGGCTTCATCTCTCCCCTTAAGGACACTGATTGCGGTTCTGAATGGGGAACTACTTGAACTAGGAGAGCTTGACTTTGTTTTGTGCCAAAGGTGAGCCTGGGCCTCGTTTTCCACGTGTGTAAAAAGGGAGCTAACGCACCTCTCGTGAACTGGGAGAGGACCTCAGTACCAGGCTCCGCACAGAGCGAACCCGTAATGAGTAACCAGGCTGGTTTCAGTGCTGTGGAGAGATGGTTCCCAGGAGTGGCTCTGAAACCCTCAAATGGCCGAGAGAGAGAGAGAGAGAGAGAGAGAGAGAGAGAGAGAGAGAGAGCGCTCTTTTTAAAGTTAAGATGATTAGACAAAGCATACTTAAAAAGTCAGCATTCCGAACAAGAGGCTTGCACTCGCAGTCTTCAGAACATCTAAGAAATGATGGTATGGCGCTCTTAAATATTTATATGAGAAGGTGAGAACCTGCCAGTTTCCTCAGCCAGAGGCAGCGTATTTTATGCCAAATATGAATCATCCTGTAGTTTCCTTTCTCAAAGGGCCTATACTACTGGTCATAAATCAATGCACTGGAGTGATCCAGACACTTTTATCTGTTTATAATCTCTTTTTCCTCCAGTTGCAAAATCATTTTCATTTTACTTGCAAGAAGTTCTGCTTGCCGCAGCACAGCTGTGCCTCCCCCTTCAGCCACCCATGCTTTCTTAAGTCAAGAAAAGATGAGGCTTATCATGCCAACGCCATGGGAAAAATGTACACTAAAGCCAGCCCAGTATTTTAAAAACCAATATTACATGATGATTAGGGATCTAGACTCCGTTTTTGAATTAACCAACATTTCAGGTCCAGCTCTGTTATTTACCAAATGTGTCAGTTGAGTAAATTACACTCTAAGCCTCTGTTTCCTCCACTGTCCAGTGGGGATAATAATAAAGTGGTGCATGAAAATAGCACTCTCTAAACGTTAGCTACTAATATGATTCCATCTAGAAGCCCATCTACGTGCAAAGCCAGCTCCACAGGTTCAGTGTCCCTAGGAAGAATGTTTACGTTAACCAGTAAGACAAACACCAAGCTGCTCTTGGCTTCAACTAAGCAGCGTAAAAACAAAACTAAACTAAATTCATCCTCCTTCGGAGCTATTTTGGCTTTCAGGATTTCGAAAGACAGAGGAAGGCGAAGGGGAATGCACGTTCAAGGGTTGGTTGAGTTTATTTCGCTCAAATGAGAGTTAGCATCAGAGCAGGTTTCTGCCCGTGAGTAGATCAGGGTTTCTGGGTCTTGGCACTGTTGACATTTTGGGCTCAGTAATCCTTTGTTGTGGCGACTGCCCTGTGCACGTAGGATGTTTAGCAGCATCCCTGTCCTCTACCCACTAGGTGTCAGTAGCACACTCCTCCCCCTGCAAAGTTGTGACAACCAACAATGTCTCCAGGTAGATATTCCCAAATATCCCTGGGGGACAAAAATGCCCCCAGTTGAAAACTACTGGGGTGCACTTTCAGATAGATAGTTAGATGTAGATATACAAGTATAGGTAGATAGAAATAGATCTATATCTACCTATCGTTTTGTGGACGAAAAATGGGTCACATACTAAACCTGCCAAGCTCAGGGGTGCCTGTGTGGCAGCCTTACGCACTCAGAGACCTAAAGCAACCACACAGCATGGTCTGAAATAAAAACTTCCTAACTGAAAGCCAGTATCTTCCTGGACAAAGGTCACTCTTTACCTTAACTGAGCCTGTCTATTACCTTTTTACACCTATGAAACATACCTTTGGAATGTCAGAGTGGTAATCGCCCCTTTTACAGACCTCTCAGGGCACAGTCTCCCACCAGAACATGAGGCCATGGAACCCCTCATTGTTATATTGTTGCCCAAATACCATCTCTGTGTGCTGTAAATATTAATTGTTAACTATACTATACCCAGCAATGAAAAAAGAAGTATGTGTCTCTTTATTTTACTCTATCCAGTGTCAGAGATTTCCCCAGTTCATTTTCTCTCACCTCCCTAATCTACCACCAGTGGATTTCATGTAACCCTCCTGCGCTTCCTTCGTTGATTCTCATGTATAAAATCAGGTACAAAACTGCCATTCTCCAGGGCATTTTCTCAATCCATTGAGAATTTGCTTCCTGGCAATTGTCATCAGTGTGGTTCAAATAAACTCATAAAAATTCTCTAAAGGTTTGGATATCTATCTATCATCTTTCCATATCTTGGTGGGGGTTGTAAAACTTAAATGAAATAACACATGTAAAACACTTCACATAGCACCTGCCATGATAAGCACTCAATAAATAGTAGCCATCATTATGATGATGATTTATGGTTTTCCTACTCCCATGCGATTTAAGCTTATATATGAATTTGACTTGTCATGGTACCAGTCCTGATAAAGAAACTTTCAGCTCAAAACCCCTGCCTGTGCTGACTATAGTTTCTGTGTCATTTGTTTAATTTTGAGAGACAGAGAGAGAATATGAGAATGAGAATTTGATGAGTCACGGGTTGTCCATGGCCATGTGCCCTCTGCTAAGCTGTGGCTGTTAACCAGAAAGGGGACCTGGCCTTGAGCAGGTCTGCCTAGGACCAGTCTGTAGTGTGTGAGTGCTTGATTTCATGTAGGAAAGATTTCACAACACAAGTCCAGGTGATTTGAGGATACATTTATGGAAGCTGGGGACAGTGAAACAAGGAAGGGCTTAGCATAAAGAAGCAACAGGAAAGCCCAGGCTGGGCTGCTTAGCTCACTGGGAAGTCAGAGAAAAGGGGGCCTTGGAGACTGATTCAGGAGCTTAGCTTGGGACGAGCTGCCGCTGCCCATCGCTCCCCTGGTTGCAAGTCTCATGGGACCATTAGAGTTTAGGAGGCTCATGTCTGTGAGAGAAGAAGATGCGGGGGGGAGGGGAGGCATGGGCTGCTCCCTAGAGAGGAAGCTGGGTCCTTTGTCTTGAGGGTTTTTATCTGTTTCTTGCAAGTGGGAATCTTAGGGGAGGGTTTCAGCAGAATATTCATCAGTTTTCCAGGTGTGCTCTTTCAGGGTCATGGTCTCCACTGATTGGTCAGTGCCAGGGCAGGGGGTCATTAGCCACTGCAGCTGGTCCTGGCGTCACCCACCTGGCTTTGCTGCTTTTCTGGGCCTGGAACAGAAATAAAACTGAGGCCTAGATATTAATTCTAGGGAGGTGACCTTCTGTATCTGAGTGTAAATTGCTAGGCCAGTTTGCATAGCTATCTGCCTCAGTTTCCCCATTCCACTTGTCCTGGCTTACTGGCCTGTCTCATGGCCAGGAGAAACGGATCTTCCGGTGAGGAGAGCTTTAGTGAGTTGAGCATCAGATAATTTCTTCAGATAAAACGGGGTCCAGCAGGCAATGCTACAAGCCTGTAATGCTGTCTTAGAAGGTCTCCACCTTGAGAATAGGGACCGTGTCACATGACTGTGGACCCAAGTAGAAAGAACACGCATTCATAAGCCCAGGCGTCCGTGCTCAGGCTTGCACTCTCACGCGGTCTGAGAAACTAAGCAGGTCGCTTCATTTCTCTCCCACAGAGGCGTTGGAGAGGATCACATGGGCTAATATAAAGTGAAAGTGCTTTCTATGCCCTACAGGATTATAAAAGTCGGAACCATTATTACCGCGTCTGGCATATTGTGGATTCTAAATAAATATTCAACAGTAAATACAAAATTATTCAGCATTTCAATTCTGTGGGCTTTCACAAAATGGAGTTTCTCTCCTATAAATAAAATGTAGATAGATTTGAGATAAGAGGAGAGACACTGTTAACGCATTTGAATATCTGAAGCCTTATTTACAGTAACAAAGTTCACAGATTAGAGGTGGGAAGAGGTCACCTGCCAGAAGATTTCATCCAAGTTCCTCGCTTTCAAGGTCAAGACGCCGTGTCTCAGGGAGGTTTCAAGGCCAGCACCACGCACACGGTTCCCTTGTCCAGTGACCACTCAATCATACCGTAACGTCATTTTTCTAAATGTCCTACTAGAGGTAAAACATAGCAACAATATGCCATTTCCATGTTGGTTTTTACAGATCTCAAAATGCATTTCCACGTATTATTTCATTTGGTCCTTTACATGTGCAGGAGAGATGGCATGACTCACACTTGGTCACCAGTGAGGGAAGTCAAGTTCAAGTGTGCCGGATACCATGTTCAGGAAATGGCAGGTGGCATGCAGGGTTCTTTTCTCCTGCTTGTGCTACATCACAAAGATCTACAATTTTCAGAAAGGGAGAAGGCAGTAATCGCTTCGTGGCACACATTAATGACCAGACATCAAAACAAGGCAATTAAGCAAGATTTCTGGGTCAGAAAATAAAACAAGTGAGACTTTGTTGGTTTTTAGCGGGAAAAAAAAATCTGAAGGAATTGAAGTCACAAGTGGGTGCCAACTTAGGTTAGAGGCACTGATGTTTTATGAGTTCATTTAAAGAATAAACATGACTTGGATCGCCAACAAACCACTCTAGGCATGTGATTAGATTTGGTATTTATTGTCCCTTGGAGTGAAATGTTACTAAATAGACTGTGCTCTGTAATTTCACCCCAATTTAACTGAAAGGGCTAATTTGTACTATTTAGAGGCAAATTTCTTTCTTTCATCATGGGACAGACAGTAAACCAGATAAAGGGGCAGCGTGGCCACACAGAGCAGAGGCTCCTGGACGGTGGAGGACATCGGAGGAGCCTAGTGAGAGTCAGGGTTCACCAGGTCACAGTACAGAGTCTCCTTCCTTGGTTATATGTTTCTGAGGACACTGAAAAGCAGTGTGTCAATACCTTTGGAGATGGAATCGTTTGTTATCCATTCCGTGAATATTTACTGAGCGTGTATTTTGTTTTATGAAATAATTGAGAACAAGGTGGGCTTATATTTGAGAGAGGGGCGGGCAGGGAACAAGTAAATACGTAAAAACATAAAACTGTTTGGAAAGGGAAAAGTGAAGGAAATAAAAAGGGCCATTTGACTGACAATGACAAGCAGATAGGAAGGGTATTTGTGTGGAATACTAGCGGAAGTGAGGCCTGAAGTGTGAGAAACCAGCCACGGGAAGACCTGGGACAAGAGCGTTCTAAGCAGAGGGAACAGAGAGGCAAAGACCCCAGGGCTGGATCGCTGAGCGTGTCTGAAGACTGTTAAGGGGCCAGTGTGGCTGGAGTGTGGGGAGAGAGGCAGCACGGGGTTCAAAATGAATTTGGAGAAATGGGCAGGGGGTGTTCGGGATATAGATTTTATTTTAAATACAATGAAAAGTGGCTGGAACAGGGCAGGAGGGTTGGTTAGCAAGGGAGAAACAAGGTCTAGTTTACATTTTAAATAAACCCTGGTGGCTGTGTGGAGACTGAATTACAGAGCAGCAAGAACTCCAGCCTAGTGATCTTGTCAGCTGCCCCCACGATAGTTCGTGTGGGAGACGAGGGGCTCAGTACGACGGAGTTGGTGCAGGATGACGGAGCAAAGTCTATATTTGGGGATTCATTTTGAAGATGAGGGAAAGGCAGAAATGCAGGATGGCAGCTAAAATTTTGATTTAATGCACAAGGAGGATAGTGGTGCATGCTGAGACAGAGAATGGCAAGAAGGAGCAGATTGGGGGTGGAGGGAGAGAATTAAGAGCTCTGTGTCGAACATGTTAAATATAAGTCAGTCAATATCTTAGCAGCAGAGAGTTGAATATATGAATTTGGAGCATGAAGGTGAATTTAGGGTCCTAAGTACAAGTCTGAAAGTCAACATATAGAAGACATTTCCAGCCCAGAGACTGGATGAGCCCACTTAGGGGGAGGGTGCATGTAGAGCAGCGGTTCTCAACCTGTGGGTCGCCACCCCTTTGGGGATCGAATGACCCTTTCACAGGAGTCGCCTAAGACCATCGGAAAACACATATTTCCAATGGTCTTAGGAACTGAGACACTGCTCCTCTATCCATCTCCAGGCGGGTCCACCCACATGCAGATACGCCCACATGCAACATGAGGAACTGTATTAAAGGGTCATGGCATTAGGAAGGTTGAGAACCACTGATGTAGAGAAAAGAAAATGGTGAAACCAGAACCTTGCATTCCATGAATGTCTGTGTCATCCAACAAAGAGAACAGAGGGCATAGTTCGTGCAGTAGGAGCAGCTGTCACGTCCTAGAAGGGAGGAGCAACGGCATTCTGTGCTGCTGAAATTTTGAGTATGATTGGATTTTCAAAGAACTTCTTTTGAGTAAAATGTTAAAGAGGCTCAAAACAATTGTTAGCTATGCTCAGTGAAGGTTTGTTGGTTGGATGGATGAATAGAAGGATGGATGGATGAATACAGAAAAGGAGAAAATTATGGATCTAACTCTTGGTTCTTTCGGTGACTAACCTTGGCCTTGGGTTCACTTAAGATGTGAACTCTTTATCACTGGAGGTTCTGTAACAGAACATATTAGTCTGGATTTTCCAGAGAAAAAGAACCAGTATATAAGCACATACATAAAGAGACTTATTATAAGGAATTAGCTCGTGTGCTTATGGAGTCCTGAACGTCCCAAGATCTGCAGGGAGAGTCAGGAAGCTGGAAATCCAGGGAAGCTGATGGCATAGTTCTCATTCCAAAACTTGCGACTTGAGACCCAAGAAAAGCCAATGTTCTAGTTTGAGTCCAAAAGCAATAAAAACAACAATATCCCAGTTTGAAGGCCATTAGGTAGGAAGAACACTCTCTGACTTGGGGTGGGGGTCAGTCTTTTTGTTCAATTCAGACCTTCAGTTGATTGGCTGAGGCCCTCCCACATCAGGGAGAGCAATCTGCTTTACTCAGTCTTTTGATTCAAATATTAATCTCATCCCAAACACCCTCACAGAAACACCCAGAATAATGGTAGCCCAAATATCTGGGCACCATGTGACCCAGTGAAGTTGACAGATAAAAGTAATCATCACACACAGGCTTGATAACTCCTTGTCCGGGATTTTGCAGGATAGATTCTTGGGGTTAAAGCGTGGGTTGAATTGCTTTAAAAATCTCCTCCACTTAGAATTCGTCAAACTAGGATTTATAGGATATGAGCAAGTGAAACAAACACGGACTAATTGAGAGTAACACGTTCTTTGTTGCAATATCATCACGGAATATAAATACAGCTCAGACAGAGGCTAAGAGGTCAAGAAGCCCAGGGTGTATGGAAGAGTTCCCTTTTGTAAAGTCAGAATTGTTATAGCCCTAGGATTCTAACTGGTGTGCAAGATTGCTTTTATTCTTTCGGTTTTCTTTTCTCTCCCACACAGATCCTGTTGAAGTGGATTAGTTTATTTCACCTAAAGGTCCTTGGGTGCCCTCAGTATTCTAAATGACAGAGGTGAGTGAAAGCGATGGCAAAGGTTAGAAACAGCTTTGACACCGGCAGAGAGGGCTCCCTCTGCTCTCTGTTTGACCTTTCACGTCCCTAGATTCATCTTTCATGCCTTTGTTGCTCTGTTCGGGTTTCCTCCACTCCTAGGTATCACATATGTGCAGATGCTAACAGGTGCCTATAGGTGGCAGCAGCCTTCTGAAACAGTGGCAGGCAGGATGGATTTCTGCCTTTCACACACTTTCTTCAGGGGCCTGGGGTGTGGCGTGGATCAAGTGGTGGGTAAATATTCAGACAAACTGCATTTTCCACCCAAAACCAGGAAGTGGCACTGTCCTGGTATGTGTTAAAATATTTGTTATTCTAAATGAAATTAATACTCAGGGTGGAGGGAAGGACAGTAGCCACTCTCCTCCTAAAAAAATTAATACTCAGGGTGGAGGGAAGGACAGTAGCCACTCTCCTCCCAAAGAGGTTTAAAAACTTCTGGATCACATCTATTAAAAAGCAAGTTGCACCCCTTGTCTGTGATTGCTGCTTCTAACATATGTTGAACTCTTATCATTTCCCAGCAGCTGTGAGAACAAGGACAGAGCTAGGTAGTTCACTGCAGTCTGTAATCAGTTAAGTTCAGATGTGCAAATAGATGTAACTGCCCCTACACCCTCAATAAAGATAATTTATGCAGAGTAAACAGATCAGTGAGCACATAGGCCCACATACAGATGGCTTTGCCTGATAGAAGTGTGTTCCAGAGGTCATTAAATGTGAAGGTTCAATAACGTCACATCAAAATACGGTCCTTCACAAGAAAACGAGCTGATACCAGGGGCACTGAGCTTGTCCACATTGACTGTTGCTGTCCCCGAGCAGCTCTGCAGGCTGCAGTATCGAACAGAACATTGAGGAAAACGCAGTTCGCCCTGTGGGGACACCCAACAACTGTTTAAGCCTTTTACTGACTTGACCAAGTGTTTTTTACTTAAAGCCAGGTTTCAGAAAAAGAACATTTTATAGTGTCTTGGCTGGAATATCTGCAGCCTTCCATGTTCCTTCACCCAGCAACCTACACGGTCAAGATAGGAAAACTAGCTTAGGCTGACGGGCACCATTCTCCAAACTCTTGGTGTGGGTATTACTGCTGCATGTTTTATATTTATTGTTGAATAGGTAATTCACACACACAGTTTAAGAAATTAAAAATATATTAAAGGAATACAGTGAAAAGACACCTTCAAATGCCTGCTACCCATCTATCGGTTATCATTGTCATGAATTTTTGATGTATCTTTCCAGAGTAGGAATGCATACAAATAAAGGCACATCTATATCCTTATTTTCTTCCTTTTTCTACACAAAAGGGAAAACTCTATTCACATTGTTCTCCATTTTGCTATTTTAAATAACACTATAGCTTGGAGATCATTCCATACCAATCCATAGAAAGCTCCCTTGTTCTGGTTTACAGCTGCATAAAGCCTCTTGCATAAATCAAAGTATATACCATATTTTTTACTAACCATTTCTCCATTAATAGATATTTCAGTTATTACCAATCTTCTACAATTACAGACAGTGCTGCCATTAATAATCCTGTAATATTTCTTTTTATTATCTGCCAGGATATCTGTGGGGTAAATGGCCAAAAGTGTAATTGCTGGGTCTAAGCGTAGATGTCTTCTTTTGTATGCTTCCTATAGACTGATTGTTTGTGTTGTCCCAAACTTTAATGTTAAAATCTTAACTCCCAATGTGATGCTATTAGACCTTTGGGAAGTGAATAGGTCATGAGGGCAAAGCCCTCCTGAATGGGGTTAGTGCCCTTGTGAGAGAGACCCCAGAGAGCTCCCTCACCCCTCCACCACGTGAGGACATGGTGAGAAGATGCCATCTGCGAACCAGGGAGCGAGCTCTCACCAGACACTGAATCTGCTAGTATCTTGATCTTGGACTTCCAGCCCCCAGATGTGTGAGAAAGAAATTTCTGTTGTTCATAAGCTACACAGTCTGTGGTATTTTGCTATAGCAGCCAAAACAGATTAACAAATGTTTTAAAGTTTTCTTCCCCTTAATCCTGCACATTTTGTACTAAGTTTATTTCCATTTTATCTTTGGGTTGTTATTGAAAAAGGAGTCTTTGCTTTCATTATATCTTCCAAGTGGCTACTGTTAATATATGTATGTGAAAGTTACTGATTTCTATGTAATACTTTTGCACTGTATTACTTTAGTAAGTCCTCTGGTAGTTTTTAAAATTAATTAATTGGTTCCTTTAGTTTTCCACATACTTAGTTTTATTGTCTTCTGCATATAGTGATGCTTTTCCATTTTCTGTTCCATTTTAAAATCTGAATTCTTTTTTAAATTTTATATTTAATTCTATAGTGAAATGTTAAATAATCATGATATTGGTGGGCATCCTTGATTTGATTCTGATACTTAATGGCAATATCTCTAGTGCTGGCTTTTGAACTGAGATACAGACATTTTATCTAGTTCAAGTAGTGTCCATGTATTCTTACTTTATTCAGTATTTTCATTAAGAATGGTTATTGAATTTTTAAAATGTCTTTTGAGAGACTCTGTAGGTAATCATATAATTTTCTATTAGTATGATATTTATAGTAGTAGATATCCTAATATTAAATCATCTTTGAATTTCTAGACTCGGCTTCTCTTGATTATAATTGTTTTAATGTTGCTGAAGTATGTTTGTTAATATTTTATTTAGGGTTTTAGAATTACTAGTAATAAATAATGTTTCTTGATGAGATTTTTATTTTATTATTATTTAAAAAATTTTTTTTTCTTTATTGATTTTTAGAGAGAGGGGAAGGGAGAGGGAGCAAGAGATAGAAACATTGATGAGAGAGAACATCGATTGGCTGCCTCCTGCATGCCCCCCACTGGGGATTTGGCCCACAACCTGGGCATGTGCCCTGACTGGAATCAAACCTGCGACCTCCTGGTGCATGGGTCGACGCTCAACCACTGAGCCACACCAGCCGGGCTTGATGAAATTTTTTAAAATGTCATCATGTTGGTATTAACACATTTGCTTTAAAAATAATTTGAAGGTTTCTTTCTCTCTTTTTTCTGCAATTGTTTCCATAATATTGGAAGGATTCATTCTTTAGTTTTGGTAGAATTTCCCTGTGAAGCTGTCTAGCTCTTTGTCATCTCTCTGATTTTTCTATAAAAATAGGCCATTTTGGTTGTTTTCTCTATTTCATCTGGTGTCAGCATTGGTAAATTACATTATCATAGGAACTTATTCATTTCTTCTAACTATTTGGATCATTTCCAGAGAACTGAACAAAGTGAGCTCATATTGTTCTTTTAATTTTCTCTCTTCCTTTGATATATTCCTTTTTTTAGTTCTAAGTTTTATATTGAAATTTATCCTTATCAAAAGTAGGTTTCTGAGTTTATATATATTTTTTCTCTTAACAGTTCTTTATTAGTGCTACTATTTTACTGTTTTCTAACTCATTAAATTCTGCTTTTATCTTTGAAAAGGGTAGTATTGTAGGCCTTTTCTTAATTTTTTTAAGAAAATAAAAATGCGATTGTTTTCCATAAATTTTGACTATTTTACATTATCAAGACTTTTCAATTGAATTTATTGGGGTGACATTGGTTAATAAAATTATACAGGTTTCAGATGTACAATTCTATAATGCATCATCTGTATATTGTATTGTGTTCACCACCCAAAGTCAAGTCTCCTATCACCATTTAGAGGGTAATTCTTCTATCTCTCCCAACCCCCTTTCTTTCTGGTAATCACCATACTCTTATCTGTGCATATGAGGATTTTTTTCCTTAATCCCCTTACCTTTTTTACCCAGCCTCCCAACCCTCTTCCTCTCTGACAGCTGTCAGTCTGTTCTCTGTATCTATGAGTCTATTTCTATTTTGTTTGTTAGTTTACTTTATTCATTAGATTCCACACATTAATGAAATCATATGGTACTTGTTTTTCTCTGACTGCCTTATTTCACTTAACACAGTACTCTCCAGGTCCATCCATGCTGTCTCAAAAGGTAAGATTTCCTTTTTTTTTTTTTTAGAGCCAAGTAGTATTCCATTGTGTTAATGTACCACAACTTTTTTATCCACTCATCTACCGACGGGCACTTGGGCTGCTTCTAAATCTTGGCTCTTGGAATAACACTGCAGTGAACACAGAGGTGCATATATTCTTTCGAATTAGTGTTTCAGGTTTCTTCAGATATATTCCTAGAAGTGAAATCACTGGGTCATAAAGCAGTTTCGTTTTTAATTTTTTGAGGTAACTCCCTACTGCATTTCACAGTGGCTGCACTAGTAGCATTCTCACCAACAATGCACTAGGGTTCCCTCTTCTCCACATCCTTGGCAACGCTTGTTTGTTGATTTATTGCTGACAGCCATTCTGACAGGTGTGAGATGATATCTCATTGTGGTTTTAATTTGCATTTCTCTGATGATTAGTGACATTGAGCATCTTTTCATTTGTCTATTGGCCATCTGTATGTCCTCTTTGGAGAAGTGTCTATTCAGTTTCTTTGCCCATTTTTAAATTGGATTGTTTGTTTTTTTGGTGTTGAGTTTTATAAGTTCTTTAAAAATTTTGGCTATCAACCTCTTCTGAGATGTATCGTTGGCAAATATGTTCTCCCATTCAATGGGTTGTCTTTTTATTTTATTGATGGTTTCCTTTGCTGTGAAAAAATTGATGTAATGCCATTTGTTTATTTTTTCTTTTGTTTTTCTTGCCCAAGAAGATATATTAGAAAAAATATTGCTATGAGAAATGTCCGAGATTTTGCTACATATGTTTTCTTCTATGATTTTTATGGTTTCGAGTCTAACATTTAAGTCTTTAATCCATTTTGAGTTTATTCTTGTGTATGGTGTAATAAAGTGATCTAGTTTTATTTTTTTACATGTATCTCTACAATTTTCCCAACACATTTATTAAATTTACTATCTTTACCCCATAGTATATTCTGGCCTCCTTTGTCAAATATTATTGACCATAAAGGTTTGGGTTTGTTCCCGAGCTCTCTATTCTGTTCCATTGATCTCTATGTCTGTTTTCATGCAAGTAACATGCTGTTTTGATTACTATAGCCTTGTAGAATAGTTTGATATCAGGTAGTGTGATTCCTCCAACTTTGTTCTTCTTTCTCAAGATTGCTGTGGTTATTCGTGGTCTTCTGTGGTCTCATATAAATATTTGAAATATTTGTTTTAGTTCTGTGAAATATGCCATTGGTATCTTGATAAGAACTGCATTGAATCTATTGCTCTGTGTAGTATGGACATTTTAATGATGTTAATTCTTCCTATTCATGAACACAGTTTATGCTTCTACTTATTTGTATCTTCTTTAGTTTCTTTCTTCAGTGTCTTCCAATTTTTCGAGTACAGGTATTTTACAACCTTGGTTAAATTTATTCTTAGGTATTTTATTTTATTTGATCCTGTTGTAAATGGGATTGTTGTCTTAGTTTTCCTTTCTGATAGTTCATTATTAGTGTATAGAAGTGCAACTGATTTCTCTATATTTATTTTGTATCCTGCTACTTTACTGAATTCATTTTTAAATTCTAGTAGTTTTTTGATGGAATCTTTAGGGTTCTCTGTATACTATATCATGTCATCTGCAAATAATGACAGTTTAAGTTCTCCCCTTCCAATTTGAATGCCTTTCATTTCTTCTTCTTGTCTCATTGTTGTGGCTAGTATTTCCAGTACTATACTGAATAAGAGTGTAATAGCAGACATCTCTGTCTTCTTCCTGATCTAAAAGAAATGCTTGTAGTTTCTGCCCTTTGAGTATGATGTTGGCTTTTGGGCCTCATATATGGCATTCATTATGTTGAGGTATAATCCCTTTATTCCCACTTTGCTGAGAGTTTTTATCATAAATGTGTGCTGGAGTTTATTAAATGCTTTTTCTGCATCTATTGATATGATCATGTGATTTTTATCCTTCATTTTATTTATGTGGTATATCACATTTATTAATTTGTGATATTGTACTAACTTTGCATCTCCAAAATAAATCCCACTTGATCACAGTGTATGATCTTTTCAATAATCTGCTGGATCTGGATTGCTAATATTTTGTTGAGGATTTTAGCATGAGTGTCCCCAGAAAATGTACATACACTTTAGCAGCTGATAGTTCAACTGATGTTTCTTTCTTGCCAGATAGTTGGATTGGATGAAGGGGTTTCGTAGAATACTCTCCTTGTTCACCAGACCTCAAACCTCTAGACTTTTTATATGAGGATACTTAAAAGATAAAGTCTATGCTACAAAACTGGCAACAGCCACTGAATTGAGAGTAGGCATTGAATAAGAATGCACTCAAATACCAAATGAAATGTTTCTGGATGTTTTTGATTCCATTGTTTTGTGTTTTCAGCAATGTCTGGACCAGAATGGGCATCAGTTTGAAAATAGGCATTGATAAAACAATTCAACAATGTCTGTAGATTCTGTTACATTTTGAAAATAAAACATATTTTAATAAATGCTGGCTTTATAATTATTCAAAGTGTATATACATTTTTGGGGGCACCCTATGTGTTCATCAGGGATATTGGCCTACAATTTTCTTTTTTGTAGAGTTATTATCTGGTTTTGGAATTAGGATAATGCTGGCCTTGTAAAATGAGGTTGGGAGTCCTTCCTCCTCTTGGATTTCCGGAATAGTTTGAGAGTGATAGGTATTAGTTCTTCTTTGCATATTTGGTAAAATTCACCTCTGAAGCCATTTGGTCCAGAATTTTTGTTTGTTGGGAGTTTTTTAAATTATTACTTCAATTTCATGAGTTGTGATCTTTCGATTCAGATTTTCTGATTCTTCCTGATTCAGTTTTGGAAGATTGTGTTTCTAGGAATTTATCCATTTCATTCAGATTGTCCAATTTGTTGGCATATAGTTGTTTGTAATATTTTTTTCAATCTTTTGTATTTCTTTGGTGTCAGTTGTTACTTCTCTTTCATTTCTAATTTTATTTATTTGGATTCTCTCTCTTTTTTTCTTGGTGAGTCTGGTTAAAGTTTTGTCAATCATATTTATCTTTTTAAAAATTTTTTCTTTATTGATTTTAGAGAGGGAGGAAGGGAGAGGGAGAGAGAGATATAAACATTGACGAGAGAGAACATCAATTGGCTGCCTCCTGCATGATCCCCACTGGGGATCGGGCCCACAACCTGGTCATATGCCCTGACCAGGAATCGAACTGGCGACCTCTTGGTGCATGGGTCGACCCTCAATCACTGAGCCACACTGGCCGGGCCATATTTATCTTTTTAAAGAACCAGCTCTTGGTTTCATTGATCTCTTGTATTGTTTTTTTTAGACTCCATTTTGTGTATTTCTGCTCTGGTCTTTATTATTTCCTTTCTTCTATTTAGTTTCAGCTTTTTTTGTTGTTCTTTTTCTAGTTCCTTTAAGTGTAAAGTTATATTATTTATTTGAAATATTTCTCGTTTCTTTAGGGAGGCCTGTTATGCCATGGATTTCTCTCTTAGGATTGCTTTTGCTATGTCTCATAGATTTTGGGTTGTTGTTTTCTCATTTTCACTTGTTTCAAGGTATCTTTTGATTTCTTCCTTGATCTCATTGTTAATCCATTTGTTGTTTAGTAACATGTTATTTAGCTTCCATGTCTTTGTGCATTTTTCAGTTTTTTTCTTGTGATTGACTTATAGTTTCATACCATTATGGTCAAAGAAGATGCTTGATATGATTTCAATCTTCTTAAATTTATTGAGACTTGTTTTGTGTCCTGAGTTATGAAGATTTGATTGTGGACTGCTTTGCAATACCCCATAATTCTCATATGTAGTGTTTTCATTATAATTATATTTTAGACCAGTGCTATCCAATAGAACTTTCTGTTTGAGTAAGGAACTCAATATTTGATTTACTTTAACTTCAAGCAGTTACACATAGCTAGTGTCAACCATATTTGACAGAGCATGACCATACATTTTATGTTATTTATTTGTATTTCCTCTTTTATCCAAGAATTATTCAAGAGATAGGGCTTTTAAAAATTGTTTTCAGGTTTAAAGACTTTTTAATTATCATATTTTATTCACTGCTAGTTTTAATGCACTATGATTACAAAATATAGCTTTTTTTCTTGGTAGTTTAGGGGAATTATTTAGGATTTTTAAATGACCAACGTAGTCTATTTTTATGAGAAGGCCAAGGCCATTGTAAAAAGATATCAATTCTCTATTTTCAGGCTGGAATGTTAGCTATATATATAAATCAAATAATGTTATTTAAAACATCTATATTCATAATTGCACCTATCTGCCATGATTGAATGAGGTGAATTAAGATTTCTTACTAGTTTGCTTCTTGTGTCTCCTTTAATTCTTTTCATGAATGTAGCTGCTATTAAAAATATAATGCTGGCCCTGGTCGGTTTGGCTTTGGTTTAGAGTGTCGGCCCTGAGACCGAAGAGTTGCAGGTTCAATTCTGGTCAAGGGCACGTACCTCAGTTGTGATTCGGTCCCAGATCCTAGTCAAGGTTGTGCAGGAGGCAACCAGTCGATGTGTCTCTCTCACATCGATGTTTCTCTCTCTCTGTCTCTCTCTCTCTCTGTCCCCTCTTCCCACTCTATCTGAAGATAAATGGAAAAATATCCTTCGGTGAGGATTAAAAAAAATGTAATGCTGAATTGATGTGCTTTTGCTGGGATTTTACAAGTTAGTGTTATAATGTTTTTCTTTGTCTTATTCTGGCATGAATTCCACTGGTCTGATATTGAAGTTTATGATACTCCTGCCTTTCCCATTGCAGAACACCACCTGTACCTCTATTTTTATGCATTCTGAAGCACTTTTATTAGAAGTGTCACTTTTATCTAGCAAGGTGTTGAGTCCATTTTATGATTCAACCTGAAATCTTTTATATTAACAGGTAAGTTGAACTCATTTATTTTTAATAATATGATAGATACATCTGGTGTTAGTTCTACCTATTATTTTATGTTTATGATTTTGTAAAGGTCTTTTACTATGTAGTGAGTACCATGTCTATCATGTACAGAAATTAAAATGTTTTGGTTTGTTTTCATGGCTGGTTACCTTTATAATTGTAACTTTATATATTATTAGGAGAACTCTACTTTAGTCCATCACTATTATCTCTTCCTCACTCTTCATCACCCAATTTCAGTTAATCATATTTTTTTTTTTTAGCACTTAATTATGTACTGTTAAATCTGCTAATGTTTCTATTTCCTGGTTTGTGAGCTTTAAATAATATCTCTGATTCTCAGCTATATTAATAGATATATATTCCCAATATATTAATATATTCTCAATATATTAATAGATGAGGCAGTCAGCAAACCTACTTTAATTCTCACATTCTTTTCCTCTTCCTCTACCATTTTTGGTAATCACACCATTTGTACCTTGTCTGGCATATAACATTTACATTTGATCCTGTCCCTCTGATCCACCATTTTAATCTTATTTGTACAGTTAAATATATTCATGCATTGCCATGAGTTTCCTCACTGTAGTTTTCTCCGTAATCTCTTAGTTGAATAAATTTCATCCTTGAGTTATCTCAACACAGGCTTGTGGAAAAACATTATCTGAGTTTTTGCATGTCCGAACCGGTTTTCTGAGGGCTTGGTTTTCTGTCAATCCTTGGCTCACAGCTTGTTTTCTTACATGTGTCATAGGTGTTACTCCATAGTCTTCTGGCATTGAATGTTGCTCTTTTAAGTGACAATATTTTTGCCTGTCTATCCCAATTTTCTTTTTTTGTTATTTTTAAATTTCAATAATTTTGCTAGATTATATTTTGACGCTGACTGTTTTGAATCAATCTTTTCTGACTCATGGTATGCTTGTTCAGTGTGAAAACTTGTGTCTTTCATTTTACTTAAATTATACCTTTGCTTATTTGTTCTATTCAGTTCCTCTTTGGGGATTTCAATATATTTATGTCAAATCTACTTTGCTTAGTTTTTGTATCTGTCATTTCTCTCTATTGCTTTTAAAATATCTGTTACTGTTTAAATTATATTTTTCTCATTTCTTTAGATCCCTTAGGACACTTTCTGTCTTACACACTCTGTTGATTTTCTTTTTTTTAATTTATTGATTTTTAGAAAGAGGGAGAGAGAAAGAGAGAGATATATATATTGATTTGTTGTTCCACTTATTTATGCATTCATTGGTTGATTCTTGTATGTGCCCTGACTGGATATTGAACCTGCAACCTTGGTGTATCTGAATGATGCGCTAACCTACTGAGCTACTTGGCCAGGGCCCATGGTATTGATTTTCTTTTATGATCTTTGGATTTTTCATTTTGATAATTGTTTTGTTTTTCTTCTATTTCTTTTCTGAATTCTGCTCACTTACACTTTATAATCTACAGCTGTTTCACTATATTCTCTTTAAGTTCTTGAATTTCTACTTTGTAGTTTTTTTTGTTTAAAGCAGTTGTTTCATTAAGCTCTTTAAAATCATGGCAAAATGTTTCATACCACTTTATCTTTGCTCCACGGCAGCATTTTTTTAAAAAATATGTTTTTATTGATATTTTAGAGGGAGAGAGAGATAGAAACATTGATGTGAGAGAGAAACATCAATCGGCTGCCTCCTGCATGCCCCCCACTGGGGATCGAGCCCACAACCCAGGCGTGTGCCCTGATCAGGAATCAAAGCAGGACCTCTCAGTCCATGGGACAACACTCAATCCACTGAGCCATACCAGCTGGGCTATGGCAGCATTTTTATGATTAATATACTACATTTGTTGGAAAGCTTTGCAGATCTTGTCCACATTTTAACTTACATATTTTTTTATTAATGATCATTGAAAGGTTGACATTGCATGACTCAGCTATTAGCAGAATATTCCTATATATGGATGTGGAACAGGATAACTTTCCAGGCTTCACATCAAAGGGCTTACTTCTTCTCCATTGCTCTAAAAACTGATTGCTACCTATTGTTTTTCTATGTGAGTTCATAGTTCCATTTCTCCTCTGCATATCTGACCCAGATTGAGTCCATGGTGTCTTCTGTTATCAACTGTCCTCATTCTGCTACAACACATCCATTGTTGAAAACAAGATATATCTCTTGCTCTATCTAAAATCTGCTTCTTATGGTTCCACTCACCACTCTCTGAGCTTCTTATTTTCATTTCCTCTCAGCTGCTGCCTAATCTTTGGCTTTTGCAAGGCCCTACAGGTTTTTGAAGTGTGCAGATGATCTGACTTCTAAATTTCATGGACAGTTTAACTTGCAGGATTTAAAAAATTCTCCTAGTTGTTTTTGTTTTCTTTTTCAGGAGAAGAGGAGGAAAGCATGGGTTTATACAGTTATGTTCATAAGAAAATTTCTTCTGCGTTTTTAATGGAATCTGATTTCATCATCCTGTCTTCTGTTCCCTTTATGCTATGTCTACTCATTTCCATGGAAGTTCGTTACTGCCATTTGACCATCATGGATAAACACTTTGCCTGTACACCATCCCCCCTGGAAACCACGTGCCCTGCTGTCATTTTTGCGTACTAATTTATTTTCAAACTTGAAAATGTATTTTTCCCATTTCCTTCCTTAGTTTATCAAAAAGTTTGGAAATATGTAATATATGGAGTAAACATTAATTTAGTTATCACTGTTTTTATTGTTCATCTAGAGTACCCAACACTGACAGTTCACTGATTTTTTAAAGTACTCATACAACAATGCTAAGTGTATAAATAATGGTTCCTTGACTTCAAGGAAGTTTATGATCTGCTGAATCACCTACTTCTTTCTATTACCAATTAACTTAAATCAAACAATGAAATAAAAAAGGATAACAGGCAGCCTTGAAGTTAGCTTGAAATCAGTGTAGCAGTCAGTAGCTATTTTTATCAAAATAGCCAAGAAGACAGCAGCTACTTGAGTTGTGGTTTCAGCTCGTTCATTTCCTGTGTGCATTGACGTGAATTGCCTGCCTTCTCTGACTCCCTGCCTCCACTTCTATAAAATGAAGGGCTTGGTGGTCTCCAAGTCCCCTACTATACTTAACATGCCATACCACCCAGTGGCTAACACTTACACACTGTACTAAAAACCCCAGGCTTACTTAAATTCTAGCACATTGGGGAACCCAGGCAACTCCATCTTCTACCTACTCTCCCTAACATCATCTCTGGGCCCCTGTCTCTATTAGCTGGACCCTCGACCTGCACATGCTTTTATCATCTTGTCTCCATCCTTATGATTGGTGCTCTCTGTTTCCAGTGTAACTTTACTCCCAGCCCTATTTTCTAGATCTTGCTTGACTACTTGTCGCAGCTCCCTGAAACCCACTCTGCTGTTAAGGGCCAGTCCCCAGAACAGAAGTCCAGGGAGGTGCTAGCTCTCTGTTCCCCTGCTTACCCAGCAGCGCTCTCCGAGTCCGGGAACGCACGGTTTCACCAGCTGTGTTTTAGCTTCCAGCCAGCGCGTCACAAGTGGCGCAGGTGGTATTGCCAGGGATGAGGAGTGTGTTTTGCTTCTGATTCAAATTCATTTAATTTAAAGACTGTTTTCTTTTAGATACAAACTCAATTTTTTTCTCTTTAGTCTCTTGCTTATGTTTTATGTTTACTTCTATAGACCGGCTCACTTGCTGTTTCTCTCTCTCTCTCTCTCTCTCTCTCTCTCTCTCTCTCTCTCTCTCTCTTTCTCTCTCTCTGTCACACACACACAGACACACACACACACACACACACACACACACACAATGTACATACCTAACAGGAAACGGAAACTTGCTTCCATTTGGGGTCCTGAAACAAAGCTCTGAGATATAAGTCAGGGGGATATGCTTTTGCCACTCAGATTTTCTACACCAGGAAATAAGTGTCAATATCTACCCTCCCCCTAATTTTTTTTCAGAAAGATTGTGAACAAGTGGAAGTCAAAACCCTCTTTGAATACAATTCTTGGAAGTTAGAAATCTCAGTTACCGTTGTTCCCCCATGAAAGGCTTTGCAGAGCTAAATAGTTTATCTCCATGACAACCAGAGCTGGGTTTTTTTTCCGCTATTTTTTTTCTTTTCTTTTCTTTTACTTCACATGTGAATCAAAGTTAAAAGCAGGTATTCCAACACCTCACAACTAGTCATTTACTGGGCCAGTATGAGGACGGGCGCCCCTAGTTTGGAGGTTGAATTGCCTCCACAAAATCGGCCGTTGGAGTTTCAAGAAGTTGGCTACTTTGTTTAAAAGCCAGCTTCTCATTGACGACCTCTGTGATTTCATAGAGTTTAATTTCTTAACTTCTTAGTGTTTGAGTTTCTTCACACGCACCTGAAGAACTGCTGAGAGGATGCAGTAGATAAGGTGTGAGCAATCGCCTAGCAGCGCTAACCCTGTAGGCAATGTTCCAAGTCTTCTCCTTTCTTCTCATCTTGTCCCCAGCAGAGTCTCTACCGCCGGGGCTGGCTGTTGACGTTCCTACTTCACTGGTTCCCCGAAGAGAAGGAGGCAGGCAGCCTCTGCTCAGTTAGGGCTCTCTTGCAGTGTTGGTGGCAAAGCCCTGCTACTGTGTCAGAGATGGGTTTGCCCCCTTAGCTGGTTCCCTGTGAAATAACTTGTTCTCTCAGAGCAGCAACTGCTGCTGTGTGCTGCCTGCACAGAAGGGGACCCCAGCCCCTCACCAAGGGGTCTAGCAAAATGAACAAAAGCTGGCGGGAGAATCGGGGTGGTTGCTGCATCTCACTTAACACTGTGGGTAAGAAAATATATAGAACAACAGTCTTTATTTTATTTATATATTTATTTTTATTAATTAATTTTTGTTACAGATGTTTCTCCTTTTTCCCCCATTGACACCCTCCTCGCAATCCCACGCCCTCCCCCCAACAGCATTGTTGTCTATGTCTATGGGTTATGCATTTACGCATATAAGTTCTTTGGTTTATTTCT
Organism: Tadarida brasiliensis; assembly: GCA_030848825.1. NCBI lineage: Eukaryota > Metazoa > Chordata > Mammalia > Chiroptera > Molossidae > Tadarida > Tadarida brasiliensis. The sequence continues at coordinate 90,524,311 of CM061257.1, forward strand.
TCCCCTCCCCCCACCTCCTCTGGGGTTTGTCGGTCTGAATCCTACTTCTATGTCTCTGAGTCTATTTTTAGAACAACAATCTTTAATTTAAAAAAATTTCTTTTAATCCTCACCCGAGGATATATTTACATTTATCTTCAGACAGAGGGGGAGAGAGAGAGAGACATCGATGTGAGAGAGACACATCGACTGGTTGCCACCCTCACAACCCCAACCGGGGCCAGGGACCAACCGAAACCAAGGTACAAGCCCTTGGCTGGAATCGAACCTGTGTCTGTTTGGTCCACAGGCCGACGCTCTAACTGCTGAGCCAAACGGGCCAGAGCAAGAACAACAACCTTTAAAGGGGAATGTCCGCCTCTGTGTGTGGGATGCTCAAGGACAGCCAGTCAAACACATCGAGTCAAGAGATGATGTGGAGGTCACCCAAAGCTACGGGTGGACCCAGAATTCTAGGCAAAACACCATGTGAGTTGAAAAATGAAATATATGCCTGAAGATCTACCTCTCTGCCAAACTAGCTCAGCATCTTAGAACCCTCAACAACCTGTCAGAAGACAACCATGTAGATCTAAGTGGCTCAACTTTAGGGTATTTTTAGGTTCAAGAACTTGAGGATCATGAGAGCATGAGTCCTCCAGAGAACCACCTTGGTAGGGCTACTGTGTAGAGTCAAGAGGAGAGTTGTCAATGGAAGTGGGGAAAGATAGAAATGCAGAGACAAGATCGTAACGGAATTTGTCAAAGGTTTTGATTTTTTTCTCATCTGGTGGATGACACATAGTGCACCAGAATGAGAATGTTCTAGAATGTTTAGAATTCAGAGTGGTTCCAAGTTATCAATCCAATTTCTATACAGACATGCAAGACAAAAAAAATACATAATTCTATATCTATTCTCATGGTTGTCGTGATGGGGCAGAGTTTCTAAGAAGCTCCAATTCTGTTGGAGTCACTGTTTTTATAGACCTGTCCATTAATATTTTAATGAAAATATTGTCAACATGGGAGAACAGGTTCAGCTGGACTGAAAAGAGGCAGCATGTATAGTGGGCAAGTATTGGACTCTGGAGCCAGACTGTCTGGACCTATACCCATTAGACTGGTGTGATCTTCACAAAATGACATAGCCTCTTCATGTACCAGCCTTGCCAATTATAAAATAGAGGACATAGCAGTCCTGTCTTCACATCAGGAGGTGGTGGGAAGTAAAATTAATATAAGGCACACGATGAGTACCATATAAATATTAACTCTTATTAGTTCTTCCCCCCACTGTTTTTGCATCAAAACTGAAAGAGTTCTTATCCACTGGCTGAATTGTCAAGTACATTTTGTATTGTGAGATGCAAGTCTGGGGTCAATACCCACCAGTCTGAAATAATTTTGCCTATTAAGTGGGAAAGTGGTCATATAGCTTCAGGGGTCCCTAACACGAATAGTTCCACTGCATGGATTTCCTTGGGTGGGATTCTAAAGATGTGACACTCTGGGCTCGGTGTTCTCCTTTGCTCTTTTTCAGCAGCAACAGTTGTCTGGCCTGTCAGCCATGTAAACGGCTTCTCCCACTGGTAAACATTTTCACAGAAAACTGCTCCATTACTCCAGGGTCCCTTTCTGAGACTCTGACTTCCTTCAGTTTCATTCACCAGGTACTTGCTGCTCTCTTCCTTGGTGCTCGTCCACGCCCTCACAGCAACAATAGTATGTAAAGTGGAAACTGTCACAATTAAATCTCATTTGCTATGGGTCACTCTACTTAGATTAACTAGCTGATCTGATCTGGATCTTGGTTCATCTGTGGCTCTCTGAGTTCACACAGACTGAGCCTCTAGCTACCTGAGGATTTCCTTCCTTCCTTCCTTCCTTCCTTCCTTCCTTCCTTCCTTCCTTCCTTCCTTCCTTCCTTCCTTCCTTCCTTCCTTCCTTCCTCCCTCCCTCCCTCCCTCCCTCCTTCCTTCCTTCCTTCCTTCCTGCCTTCCTGCCTGCCTGCCTGCCTGCCTGCCTGCCTGCCTGCCTGCCTTCCTGCCTTCCTGCCTGCCTGCCTGCCTGCCTGCCTTCCTGCCTGCCTGCCTGCCTGCCTGCCTGCCTTCCTGCCTTCCTTCCCTCCTTCCCTCTCCCTCTCTCTCTCTCCCCTCCCCCCCCTCATAATCCATGGACTATACTAAAGTCGATGTGTAATCGTCAGAGTAGCACACTGACCTGTTCAGAGAAAGCGACTTAATGTTCTCAGGTTTTTTACCCTGAAGTGTCTTTTTCTCCTGCTTTTAAAGCTAGGTGTTCCTAGCGCTCATCCCAGACCCAATCCCTGTAGCTTTCAGATCGAATAATGCTTTCTCACGTGGAACTCTATTGAATCCTTAACATCAAGGCCATGTAGTACCCGTCACCACGCTTACCTGTGCCGGGGGTTACCAAGGGAGAATGTCATGTCCTTTGTCTTGTTGTATGCTTTTCTTAAGAGCTGTGTTTTTAAAATGGAGTCACACTATATCCTTGGTTTATTTCAAAAAAGAAATGGGCTCTGAAATATTAAAATTAATGAAGACAGATAACAATTTTTAAAAAAAAGTAATATTACTGATAACACTTCTATTTTAATACTACTTTCAGATGAAACTTGGGATGCCTCTTTTATTTGGGGTTAGATAGCAAGTCTCAGTATAGATCAGTTTAGTGGATAAATATTATTCTGCTCAATTCTTCCTTTCGGGCTTAGTAGGACAACAAATATAACAAAATAAATGTTATTTGTCCTTCCTGCAGCAGAAATACTTGAAATCTGTACTACCATGAACATGCCCATCAGCTAGAGAATCCCCTTAATATTTTTTTAAAGCTTGTTTGTATGCTAATTTTCATTCATCTTTCAAATTCTAGCTTGCAATGTCACTTTTTCAACAAAACTTCCCTGAGCCTCAGGTTAGAGGATGTGCCTTTAATTGCGATCCTACAACACCACATCCTCCTCCTTTGTGAGATAATTAAACTTTTAATTAAATAATTCAAGCACTTGTCTAATGCCTCCCTGTCCTCCAGATGGTAAACCCCATGGATGCCTGGGCGGGCTCCCCAGTGCCTGGCAGAGGGCAGACCCCTCACAGTCCTCCCTTGGTCTTGGTTGAGTACACAAGGCCCCCATGAATGAATGGAGGAACAACCAACGGGTAATGACAGAGCAGTAGTAGAATTTTCAGAATCACCTCTGGACAGTTATTTGGCGAAGATGATTGATTACCATCTCAGAGAGAGGTGTAAGCATAATTTATATGTAATTCTCTCTCGGTTTTGGAGTTCTTACTTAGGATACAGATTTATGAACTTCCAGTTTTGTCGGTTGAACAATTCCGCACACCCTGCGCTCTCTGCCCAGAGAAGGGTTCTACGGGAACACAAACGGGGCCTGAGGAATTCTTCCCGTCAACACCACATTCTAAACATCCTATCCTGCCTTCTAAGCCAGCTAAACTCAGGTAGAACCTAACACACTTTTTGCAAGTGCTTTAAGCTCTTTGGAAATAATGCCATTGACTCAGTTGGCTTCCTTGACTTAAAATGACCAACTTGGACCCCAAAGTCTCAGGTCAATCAGATCCTCACGTATAACCAGGGAGCCTGGGTTCCGACTGCACAGATGCAGGTGGTAAGAGTGACAGCAACAGCACTGTGCTCTGGGCTCCTTGTGAGCACCGCTGTTCACAATCACTGGGGCTTCTGTGTTCCCGGCATCTTCTATGTATGCTTCAGTGAATACAACAAAGTCCCTACTTTCACCCGGCTTGCCTCCTGCCACAAAGGGACAGACAGTAAACAAGGAAGCGTCTGTGTGAAGTATTTCACAAAGTAACCAAAGTGATGGCGAGAAATGAGGGTGGTCAGGGGAGGCCTTACTGATAAGGTGACATACAGACAAAGATTCAGAGAAGCTGAAAGAAGGAACCATGGAAATACCTAATTAAAAGAACTAGCTAAACTATTCAGTGGCATACATTAAGGGAACTCATTTAGTTATGTGCCCCTGGAGGAAAGCGTCCAACTCAGAAACCTTGCAGAAGTAAGGTCCCCGTGAAGGCTTGGGGAAAGGTTCCCATTTCTCTCTTGGGGCGTCTCCAGGTTTGTCTCCAGCAGGTTTGAACATGCTCAGCCTTATTATTATTGTTATTGTTTGAGGCTTCATGCCAGGGTTCCATGCCCTGGAAGGGTGCTTGAGGTCACAAAGCAATGTCAGGTTTCAACGATTGCAGGCCTGTATCCTTGAAGGAGAGAGAAGGGGAATAGGATGACTGGCCAGAAATAGTGCTGGGGGCATGTCTTGCAACTTTGCTTTACCTTACAGAAAACCAAAAAAGGTCTATTGCACTTCCTTACCCTTTGGGTTTATATCCTGCAGACTATAGAGAGAAGCCCATCTCATTGCCTCTGAGATAAGAGAGCCAGTCTGTAGGGATCAGACTTTGCTGCACATTAGCATATCCTGGGAGCTTTTAAAATTGTGATGCCCAAGTTGCTCCCCACACTAATTAAGGCAGAACTCCTGGGTGTGAGACCCAGATATCAGTATTTTTTAAACCTCCCTAGGAGAATCCAGAGCCGAGTACCAGCAGTGAGGTGGAGCCTACTCACACAGGAGCAGATCATTTGCGTGTCTTCCTGTGATAGAAGAAATAGATCTGGTCTTTGTCCCAGGTTCCTGGCTCAGAGCTCCAAAAAAACGCTTGGAATTTCTTGAGTGATTAGAGTGCCTTTTGCTACTTGAACAAGCCCCTTCACACCATACTTGAGTTTATGCTAATGAGATGACTCAGGTGGGCTCTTAGCTTCAAGGGAAGAGGAAGCCACACCAGAAAGGCCAAACATGTATTAATTAGAGGGTTGTAGCTTTCAGCCATGCCTCTGATCTCTGGGGAGGGAACAGGGACTGGAGATTGAATTTAGTCATGTGGCCAAGAATTTAATCATGTCTCTGTAATGAGCCCTATAAAATCTCTGGACACAAAGACTCAGGGGAGCTTCCTGGTTGGTGACCATATGGATGTACAGGAAGGTGGCACACCCTGACTCCATGGGGACAGATGCTTCTGCATGTAAGACCCTCCTAGATCTTGCCCTATATACCTGTTCATCTAGCTGTTCATTTGTATCCGTTATAATAACATAGTAATCATAGGTATGGCACTTGTCTGAGTTCTGTGCATCATTCTAGCAAATTATTGAACCAAAGGGGATTGTGGGAAGCCCCAAATTTGTAGTTGGCTGGGCAGAAGTGCAAGTGGCATGGCGATGCACCAAATTTATGACTGGCATCTGAAATGGGGACAGTCTTGTGAAAAAAAATCGCCCTTAATTTGTAGGGTCTGCACTAAGTCTGGGCAGTTAGTGTAAGAATTGAGTTGAATTTTAGGACCCCCCCCCCAACTGTTATCAGAGACTTGGTATCAGAACACAGTTCCCAACTCTGTATTCAGTGATTTCATATTGGCAAATTAACATCAGCCACAGTGAGAGTATTTACACTGTGGAAATTGGCAAATGCTACAAATCAGGGCTCATCCTCCCTCTGCCTTTGAGAACTGGTTGTTACACATTTATCAGCATACCACTGTTTAGAACCAGTGGCTTGAATCATTAGATGCTTATTAAGAAATCCTGGATAGAGCTTAGGAGAGCAGATTCTGCACATACGGAAAACTCCCATTTCATGCTCGTGCATATGAGGCCAAGCTTGCTTATGAGTGACAGTCAACCCTTCCTTCTGCAAATCCCTCCACAGAGTCTGACTTCAATGGGAGTTGTACTCAACCTGTTTATTGCACTAACCTTCAATCAGTAGGCAAAATTCTACTTAAGAAGACAATCCTGCCATGTAATAAATCAGAGAGAAGCCATAATTACTTCTTCATGTTAACCTCTCCTGCTTCTTTCTTTTTTCCTTTTGAATTGTTTGATTTGTTGCACATCTTTAGAAGTGGATGGGTCCTGTTCCCATCTTAGCCTCAGTTTGACTCAAATCCCTTTCCAGGAACTCAGAAAAGACATCAGGAAATTCACTTAAATGTTATGAGTTTGCTGAGATAATTAATCCACCAGTACAATTCCCTCCTGGAACTCTCCCTTTCCCCTCTTTAAGTTTTGTTCTAATTTCTTAATATTTCTTCTTTTCTGACCCATAATTCACTTAAGAGCAGGAACACACATACATTGTTCAGGGAACCACCGTTTGGGAAATCTCTGACCCTTTCATATCCATTTTTTCACTGTTCATTTAAAACAGAGGTTCAGTTGTTCCCCTGACATTTGAAGTTAGGATTCAGTTGCATTATTAAGGGATGTTAAAAGTTTTGCAATATATTGTAGGAATTGACTCACCTAAAGGAATGAATCACACTAAGAATTTAATTAGGGCCTTGTGAGTGGAGAAGCAGGAACAACAGCTGGACAACACGGAGACTTAGGAATTCAGTTCAAAGCAAAATGTGACTTCATAAGGGGATGCCCCCCCCCTTACACACACATGCACACACACAACCACTTCTTATAGTTCCTCATGTTGGGGCAAGCTAAACTAAATCTGGTACATAATCCTCCCAGTCTAAGTTTTAAAAATTTACTGAGAATTCAATTTGGTCCTGGTTCTGTATCTTCTCCCTCTTTGTGGCATGCTGTCAGACTAAATTAGGTCTGGTCTAAAGCAGCACTGTTGAATAGAACTTTCTGTGGTGACAGAGTATTCTCACTCTGTGTTGTCCAACACAGTAGTCATCAATAAGGACATGAAAAATGACTAGTACACATGTATTTTAATTTTACTTTATATCCATTCATTTATATAGGTATATGCATCTAATGGCCACCATATTGGACAGACCAGTCATAGATAAACAAGCACAAAAAAGGAATTCAAGGGACGAAGATTGTGAGTTGGCACCTCTTTTAGCTTGCTGAGGCTGCTATAGCTAAGTAGCACAAACTAAGTGGCTTAAACAATAGAAGTTTACTTTCTCAGAATTTTAAAGGCTAGAAGTCTGAGATCAAGGTGCTGCCAGGTTTGGTTTCTTCTGAGGGATATGAGGGAAGGATAAGTTCCAAGCCTTTCTTCTTCTTTTTTCTTTTTTAAACATTTTTTTTCTTTATTGATTTTAGAGAGAAAGGGAGAAGGAGAGAGAGATAGAAACATCGACGAGAGAGAACATCGATTGGCTGCCTCCTGCATGGCCCCTCACTGGGGATTTGGCCCACAACCTGGGCATGTGCCCTGACCGGGAATCGAACCAGTGACCTCTTGGTGCATGGGTCAATGCTCAACCACTGAGCCACACCGGCTGAGCAAGCCTTTCTTCTTGACTTATACATGGCCATCTCCTCCTAGTGTCTTCACATCACCTTCCCTTTGTATGTGTCTGTGTTCAAATTTCCTCTTCTGATAAAGACATTAGTCATATTTGATTAGAGCCTAACCTAATGATGTTATTTTTACTTAATTACCTTTGTAAAGCCTATCTGCAAATATGACCACATTGGAGGCCCTGGGGATTAGGACTTCAGCATGTGAATTGGGGTGTGGGTGAGGGGAGACACAGGTCAGCCCATAATAGCACCTTTATTGGCTTCAAGTGTTACTTCTCTCCCAGGCCTGCTCTACCACTTTCCTAGGTTAAAGTAAGATTGACAAATGAGACAGTTTTCCATCTTCAAATCTTCTTGCTAAAGGCGAGCTAATAATATCATTACCATTTTGTTAAGCTTATTCCTAATATCTTCTTTCTAAATGCTCCTGTAAAAAAATTCATCTAAAATATGTGGAGATTAAACAACACACTCCTGAACAACCAACATGTCAAAAAATAAATTAAAAGGGATATAAAAAATATCTTGCAACAAATGAAATGGAAAAACAACACATCAAAACTTAGGCGAGGCAGTAAAACCAGTTCTAAGAAGGAAGTTTATAGTCTGAACATATAAATGCCTACATTAAGAAAAAAGAAAGATCTCAAATATACAAACTAACTGACACCTCAAGATACTAGAAAAAGAAGAACCAACCAAGCACAAAGTTAGTAGAGGAAAGGAAATAACAAAGATCAGGGTGGAAATAAATGAAATAGAGACCAGAAAAGATCAGTGAAACTAAGAGCTGGTTTTTTAAAAAGATAAAACTGAAGAACTTGTGCTAGACTAAGAAAACTAGAGAAAAGACTCAAATAAAATCAGAAATAAAAGAGGAGATGTTACAACTGATAACACAGAAATACTAAGGATCATAAGAAACAATCATGATCAATTATATGCCAACAAATTGGATAACACAGAATGAATACATTTCTAGAAATATGCACCCTACCAAAACTGAATCATGAAGAAATAGTCTGAATAGACCAATAACATGTAAGAAGATTGAACAAGTAATCAAAAACCTTCCAACAAAAATAGTCTAATACCAGCTGGTTTCACTGGTGAATTCTACCAAACATTTAAAAAACTAATAGCAATCCTTCTCAAACTCTTCCAAAAAAAGTAGAAGAGGAGGGAGCACTCCCAAACATATTTACAAGCCAGCATTATCCTGACACCAATGTCAGGTGAGAACACTGCAAAAAAAGAAAGATACAGGCCAATATTCCTGGTGAGCTATTATTTAAAAAACATGAAGCTTCCTCAAGAAGTTAAAAATAGAACTACCATCTAATCCAGCATTCCTACTTGTGGGTATATATCCAAAGGAAATAAAATCATTACCTCGGACAGATATCTGCATCTGATCATGGCAGCATTACCCACAATAGCCAAGGTATGGGAACAACGTAAGTGTCCACTGGGTGATTAATGGACAAAGAAAATGTGATATACATATATACAATGAATTATCATTCAGCCTTTAAAAAGAAGGAAATCTTGCCATTTGCCACAACATGAATAAAGCTGGAAGCCATTATGATAAGTGAAATATGGCAGACAGAGAAAGACAAATGCTACATGGTGTCACTTACGTGTGGACTCTGAAAAACAGGAAGTAGAAAAGTGGTTGCCAGGGGCTGGCAGGTGGGGAGAATGAAGAGATGTCGGTAAAAGGGTACAAACTTTTAGTTTATAAAATCTAGGTATCTATGTATAATACGGTGACTGTAATTAATAACACTGTATTGTATAGTTGAAATGTGCTAAGAGTGGAGCTTAAGTGTTCTCACAAAAAAAAAAAGTAAATATATGATATGATGGATGTGTTAATTATCTTGATGGCGAGAATCCTTTTACAATATTTACAAACACAAAATCATCACGTTGTATACTTTATATAATCATTTTATTTGTCAATTATATCTCAATAAAGCTGAAGAGAAAAGCATCCATTGAGAGATTTCTTTCACACAACCTCTGCTAGGTCTCTGTTACCCTGATTCCTTATTTATTTCCTCTTCCAACACCTTTATCCAGAGCCTCCTTCCCCTTTCTCAACCTTACACCAGCCGGGAGAGAAACGACACACTTATAGTGAGGCTTAAGATAGATTGAAAAACTCGATCCCGGGGAGACAATGCAGGCAGGTGCGGGCAAGACTGCAGTAACGTATTTCATCTGTCTTCTTGGTTGGTGGGATTTAGCGCCAACTTTTAAAGTTCGTTTGTGCTTTAAAGCCTGTTGGGTTTGATTTCTCTGTTTTCCCTCTCTCTGCTAAATTTCTATCCAGTATGTTGAAATTCTTTGATAGAAACATTCAAATCACATTTATTAGACATGGGAGGGCATATCATGTTATAGCACAAAAACAGATATGGACTCAGCCATCACTTCCCTGCAAGTTAGGAAACACTTTGAGTCTGATCATGTATCTATACAAGAGGTCAGACAAGAGGTCTGTTGTGCATTAGTTAAGATAAGGCTTATAAATTGCTCAGCACATTACCTGGCATGTAGAACACTATTTTCATGTTAGCTATAATTATAATTTATTTCAGAAATCTTATTGTCAAACAAATCGGGAGGAGGGTAGCATAGCAGAGTCGGATACTCTGAGACCAACTACAAGATTTTTTCCAATTGTAGAGATCAATAATATCTGATTTAAAGAAAATAGGACAAAATCACTTGACCTCATCATGGACTGAGTTTAGATAGAATAACAGCATTGAAAAATATTGCCCATTTGAAGAGCTGCTATTCCTAAAGCAGTTTTATTTCCAAGTATGCGTGCTTCTCAACGAGAACTCTCAAAGCACCTGTGGTATTAAGCATTTCTCTTTCAAGAGAGCAGCGTGGCTTCTTTAAGGCATATTCTTTTGCATCACGCATTGCCAAGGTGATTTTTTCCTGATCCCGACATGTGTTCTTACATCGTATTTAATTTAGGGAGATTATAACCAATGATCAGACCTAGCTCCCACCTGGATTCTTCATCATCTGTGTTTTTGTATAAAGCTTTTTGATGTTTTTGTACTTTAAATTTCAAAAGTATTTCTGATTGCCAATTATGGCTCACAAAACCCAAGGATCACTCACTTCCATGATTTTCCTCTTCTCCTAAATTGTCCCTAATGTCCCATGCAATCACTTTTTCAATGTCTGTTTCCCTGATAGACATAAGCTCTATGAAGGCAGGTTCTACGTTTGTATTGTTTACCACGGTCTCCCCAGCAGTTTATACAATGCCTAGATCATAGCAGATGCTTGCTAATTATTTGTTAAGTTGTTTTGCACGGTTTTATTTTCCTGCTCCATTGAGTATAAGCAGTGCTGTGAGCCACAGGGATAAGACAGAACAGATAAAAGGCTATGGCCCTTCCAGTCCCACCACATTTGTAATATTTTACATCCTGGAAGATATCAGTCGTAAACACCATTGGTTTTGTTCACACCCCCAGTGACTCGAAGGCAATGCATTCAGCACCTTCCGATAAAGCAGCTGCTGTCTTTGTTCTTAGGCTGAGGTGGAGGAGTCCAAGGAATTGGGATGCTTCTCTTCTTCATTCAGCTCCTGCCCTTAGTCATTTCTTCCATGTCCCACCTACTGGTAGGAGATGGAGAAGAGGGAAGGAGGCAGCAAGTTCTGCTGAGTCAGACAGGACTGGAAGCTTTATAGCCACTTTAACAATGAAATGAAGCCTGGCTGGTGTGGCTGAGTGGGTAGAGCATCGGCCTGTGGACCAAAGAGTTGGGGGTTCGATTCCGGTCAAGGGCACATACCTCGGTTGCGGTTCGGTACCCGGCCTTATCGGGATCGTAGGGGTCTCACATCGATGTTTCTCTCTCTCTCTTCCCCCCCCCCCCCCACGGACACTCTATCTGAAGATAAATGGAAAAAAGTATCCTCGGGTGAGGATTTAAAAAAAAGAAAAGAAATGAAAGCCCACAGAGAAAGACGGAGAATCCTCCTTCAACCTAAGACTCTGCTGCAGACTCTAACTTCCAGATAAAGTAGCAGGTTCAGGGGTGTGACCGTCAACCGTGAGAACCTATTTACTGCGTGTATTGCTGATTTTGGGGGAGAGACGGGTTGGGGAGCTGGAAGCAGTGTGTTGTAGTGGAAAGCTCATTGCTCCCCACTACAGACAGAAAACTGCCCTAACCTTAATCCTACACGTCAGGACGATATTTGTTTTTATTATTTAAATGAAGACAATGCTTTGGTTTCCCCTAAAAGGAAAGTCATAAAGACCTCTTATTTTAATACACTTTAATGTACTGGTCCTTGCAGGCTTTAGAAATTTTAATTACAAGTGGCTTTCAGAATTCCACCGGGGTCATCATTCTAGCTTGAGAAATGACCGGGACCTGACAAATAGAGACAGACAAACTAACAGAAAGATAAACTCTTTCCAAAAGGATTAACTAGCCCCCAATTCCCAGTGTCTCTCAGAGAAGGACCCTGAAGTGGAGGCATCCCATGAAGCCATCACACCTTCACAGGCTGGAGGAAGACGTAGGAGCTGAGAGGGTAAGTGCACGTTGAGAAATTCAGAGTGGTGTCTTCTGGCTGACTCCACACTGGAGCTCAAGAGAACTTGTGTTTGCTCAATTCCAAGTGCATTTACAGGGTCATTGGGAGGTATTTCCTGTTGTTTCTTTGTCTCTCCTAGGTTTACACAACAAAATCATTATTAACTCCAAAAATCAGTTCCTTTTAAACTGTAAGAAGATGTCATGTCCCCTCTGTTTATTACAGAGATTTGCAACAGTGTGAACCCAGATTCTCTGAGAAATAGTTTTTACCTTACGAATATCGATTAATACCTTAGTGAGTGGCATTTTCCTTTTCTAAAGGTTCAGATAAAAGCAAGGATGATTGCAGCTTAGGTAGCATTATGTACTGCTAAGAGGACTGACTAAGTTATCAGGCCGGGAAGAATCTCTGAGAATGTGTGTTCCAGATCAAGCTTGCTCATGCTATTTTAGCAGTCTTCAAAAGAGAACTCCAACCCCTACCCCTTGCCCTCACCTCCTTTTTGCAAAGTGAAGATATTGAGCTGTGGGTTTCAAACCGCTCCCTGGAGATTTGCAGAACTCTCCCCAGGAGCCATTTAGGATAAGGGAAAGGGAAGAGTCAAGGTGCCCTGCTCCATTCCAGTCAATATGTCCAGCCCCTGTTCACTTTCCTTCTATAATTAAACAAGTAGGAGGCTTGTTCTCAGCAACAAAGATGTGCTCATAGACCAAACAGACAGATGCATCGGCCACACTGTTGTCTTTGGTTTGAAGAGAGCATTTAAAATGCTCTTTCCTGCTAAAAAGAAATAGAATTACTATAGATATGATCCAGCTATTTTACCTCTGTGTATATATCCAAAAGAATTGTAAACAGGGTCTCAAAGAGAGATTGATACACTCAGGCACATAGCAGCAGTATTCACAATAGACAGAAAGTAGAAACAACCCAAGTGTCCATGGATGGATGAAAGGATAAACAAAATATGGAATATACAGACAATGGAATAGTATGCAGCCTTAAAGAGCAAAGAAACTGTGGCATATGCTACAGTGTGGATAAACCTTGAGGACATTATGCTCAGTGAAATAAACTAATCACAAAAAGACTAATACTGTACAATTCCGCTTACATGAGGTGCCTAATGTCATCAAAGTCATAGGGACAGAAAGTGGAGTGGTGGTTTTAGGGGCTGGGGCAGGAGAATAGGGAGTTACTGTCTGACGGGTACTGAGTTTCAGTTTCACAAGATGAAAAGGGTTCTACAGATGGATGGTGGCGATAATAGCCCAACAATATGAATGTACTTAAGGCCACCGAAGGGTTAACTAAAAAAATGGTTCAGATGGTAAATTTTATGTTGCCTATATTTTTACCACAATTTTTCAAAATGCTCTTTCCAGTTGTTCCTATTTGTCAAGTGCATTACCATCTCTGTTGTACATGGTTGCATCTTAGTAACATTATCAAGCATGATAAATCGTTTTGCCAATGTTCCTCAACTCACCCAGCCAAGAGGCTCTCGCTCCCTTAGGGAAATCTATTTAGAACCGAGGTAACCAGACCAGATATGCTGGCTGTGTCAGTCAGCTAGGGCCACTATGACAAATACCACAGACTGTGCGGCCTGAACAACAGATATTTATTTCTCACCGTTTTGGAGGCTGGAAAGTCCAGGTTCAAGGTGCCAGCAGATCTGGTTCCTGGTGAAGGCTCTCTTTCTGGCTTGTAGACAGCCACCTACTCACTGTGTCCTCACATGACCGAGAGAGGACGTTCTGGTCTCCCTTCCTTTTCTTATAAGGGCACTAATTCCTTCATGAGGGTCTCCCCTTCACTACTTTATCTAATTACCCCCCGAAGGTCCCCCTCTGATACTATCATACTGGGAGTTAGGGCTACAACATATGAATTTGGGGGAGGACATAAACTTTTAGTTCATAACATTGGCTACATTGACAAGTTAATGTTGAAGTTACAGAGGAACTTACACTCTGTAAAGCTTGTTAAGAAAACATGTTGAGAAATCCCAATATCTAAAGTCAAGGTTGTTTCAAAGTAGACCACCACATTATAGAAACCCACACTGGGTCAGTACAGCTGACATGCTGTCAGCAACTATCTATCTGGATTATTGGAAGAAATCACCACTGATTATTGTCCAAAATTCCACCAAATACAATTTTTTTTCCTGGGTTTAAGATTTGAGCCCTAAGAAATTGGAAATATCCTGGTTTATCATTGACATTTCTTCTTAACCAGATGCTTTCTGCTTCCTTCTCCTCGGAGAATGCAACAGGGAATACACAGAGGGAAGTCGTGGGGAGAACATTCCTGCCTGAGAGTCAAGGAGGGAGGGAGACAGTCCTGTTGGCAGGGAGGCAACCGCAGATAAACATGGCCTGGACATCACAGACTTCACACATTAAACCAGGACCGGCCTAATAATAAATGACTTAAGATCTTTCTTCCAACAATACAATGATCTCAGAATCAGTACAGTTGAAATGTATTTCACTAAAGCATTGGAGAATGTGTTGGAATCTTGAAACTCAAAACGAATCCCTAAGAGTAATTTAGATGCATCTAGAATTTAAACTTTTTTTCCATGGCATTACATTGCCTTTTGGTGCCACACACACACACACACACACACACACACACACACACACACAGTTGATTTTGCAGTTAGAGCTTTACTGGCTGAGTTCTCAGTGTTTCCACAAGGACAGGTAGCTCTTATAACAAAAGCGTGACCTGAACGTGGTGAGAACTTGACCTGCGGAATCAGACCAAAACACCCTTTTATCCCACAGCCCAAGGTTCCGGGAGTCAAGGCATCGCCAGGAAACAAAGTTTTAGTGGGGCCGCATTATCTGCAATAAAACTTTTAAATTGCGTGTGGCTGTTTCTAGAGTTCCCGTGCTTAGCATCTGCTCTTGTCCTTTGTGGCCATTCTCTGGAACTATCAGACGAAAGAAAAGCTAATAAATCACCCCGTACTGCATCTTGGTACTGAGACAACGGTGTTGATGACGCCCGGGCTCTGGGACGGCGAGGCAGTGTTTCTTTGATTGCTTGTGAGAGCGCAGCAGAAATATAATTTCATTTATTAGAAGCAGACAGCGTACAAAGTGGTGTGCCACAACAGGTGCCAGCAGCAAGCTGGGGGCTCTAATGAGGTGCCTGGACACTTGGGTCTGGAGAAGCAGAGCTCCAGCCGATGCCGTTTGCATCTCTCTGTAGACACCCATCAATCAGAGCCTTCAGACCCGATTGTCTCGGCACACGACTGCCAACAGTTTTCCTCTAAAGCTATTGATGGTTTTGCTTTTAACCAACAAAAAGGATGGAATGGAGGAAAACTGTGTACAGTGCAAAGACTTGGAACAAGCAGGAAACTAAGCAACTGAAAGAAAAATAAATAATCAGAATATACCCAGTGACACTTGAGTTGGTATGTTGGCAAATGAAGTGTTACACACACATAATGACATTTTCCAGATGAGGGAAGCCCATTCATTCCAGCACACAGACTTTAAAAATTGTAAGCGTTTCTGATGGCAGGATAAACATAGTAAACATATATGTCTCTTTCTATCCTCAAAAAGAAAGCATCCCAAACACCTTTTAAATTTTTCTTAATGACATACATATGTATTACATACTAGGTAATTACACATTCATTCAAATATTTCTTTGTATTCCCCACAGTTTGTGCCTAGTAAACAGAGCGGTTTATTTCTCGTGTGGGCAGGAGATTGCATTTGTCAAGGACAGGTTGTTAAGCTGCAGTGATAGTCTGTGTGAGAGATGTGGGTGCAAAGTGGGATGACTTTAGTGTATGGGCTCTCTTTTCTGAATGTAGGTTTGGAGCCGTGTTCCAGAGAGTTAAAATTTGGGGACATCTGACTTGTAGATTTATAATAAAGTGTTATGTGTATGCTTTTTTTTTTAATTAAAAATATATTTTTTCTTTATTGATTTTAGAGAGAGAGGAAGTGAGAGAGAGAAACATCGATGAGAGAGAATATTCACCGGCCACCTCCTGCATGCCCCCCACTGGGGATCAGGCCCACAACCTGGGCACATGCCCTGACCAGGAACCGAACCGGCGACCTCTTGGTGCATGGGTTGACACTCAACCACTGAGCCACACGGGCCGGGCACGTGCATGCCTTTTTTGACTGGAAAGATCTGTGTGCCACTGCAGTATGTCTGTGGGATCACGACCGTCTTTCCTCGGCTGGACTCAGGCTCACTGCAGAGAAGAGGCAAACATTTGCTGAGAACAGTGGGGGGAGGGGGGTGGGTAAAAGATCTGCATCTCGTAATGTGGCCGAGCAGGCCAGCATCTGGGATTCTCCTGGCGGGGTTTGTGAACCTTGGCCAGAACACCAAAACCTTAGGTCCGGTGAGATTGAGCCAGGAGTAATCAGGATCAGCTGTTGCTGCGGCCTCAGCGAGCGCCACGGCTCAGGAGCTGGCCCGAGGGAGTGATGTCATTACCATGACCTGTCCAAGTGGTCTTTCTATAAGGGTGCCTGCTTGCCGGGCACATGGCCCTTGAGTCATTTTACCTAAACAAAGATGTCATTGTTATGTCTCTTAAATGGTCCTAGAAGCCCTCGGGCCTTTTGGTCTGCGCCAGAGAGGCTCTAACGGTGGTAGAGCCAACACCAAGGACAGAGCAGCCCAGCTGGACCTCAGTCTAAAGGAATGATTTACTTTACGAGTCTATCTGGAACCTTCCAGTGACAGTGATAAAAACAGGGATAATTACATCTTAAATCCTCATCCTTGGCTGCCACCACTTCTCTCGGTCTCTGCTGTCCCCGAGGCCCTGGAATTGAGTGAGGCAGTGTTCCACGCCCCTCTCTCGTCTCCCACACACTCCTTCAGTCTTGCCCTGCTCAGGGTCCTCAGGGAAGTCCTCTGCGGCCTCCCCACCACCCTCTGCTGGAAGTCGAAGTCCCTTTCCCTATCCACATCAGGTCCAGGCTCCTGAACCTCCCCTGGCCCCCAGGCGCCCTAAGATAAAATTGAGTTGGCTGCTTTTTTTTAAAATTTATTTTTATTTTATTTTTTTATTAATTTATTTTTATTAGAGATGTTTCTCCTTTTTTTCCCCATTGACACTCTCCTCCCCATCCCCCCCACCCCGTCCCCAGCTTTGTTGTCCATGTCCAGTGGTTATGCATACATGCATGTAAGTTCTGTGGTTTATCTCTTCCCTCCCCCCACCCCCTCTTCTGAGGGTTGTCAGTCTGTACCCTACTGGCCACTTTTTAAGTCTAGGAGGTAAGAGGCTCTTTGAGCCACTTGATACGGGCAAGTGGCCCTACCCAGGACTCAAGTTGGCCCAGAGTGCAGCTGCCTAATATGATTTTCCAACGCACAACATCGTTCTTGTATCCACAGCTGCCTAAATTCTGTGCTCCAAAGCTCTGCCTAATGCTCTTCCTCCTATTCTCCACCCCACCCCCACCCCCGCCCCACCTGCCCCAGTGGCAACTGTTTCCTCCAACCTCTCCAGCCGAACTTGGTCTTCACTCACTATTCCTCTCTACCTTCTCCAGAATGGACCACTGTGTCTCAGGTCTGAGTTCCAAAGGACGACGTGGGTCACTCTGAGAAATGTGCCACACACTACAGCGGAATTCTGTTTCACATCTTCAGCTCCAAGGGCACATCCATTTGTCACCCCTGTTGAGCTTATGGGGCTCCTGTAGTGAACACACCAGGCCTCCCTCCTCACTCATGAGTCAGGGATAGCAGAGCTGCTTTCAGTGGCCTTCCTATGCCTGCCCGTAATCATTCTACCTGAGACTTCGTGTATCTGCAGCGGCCTGATTCAATTCTTTTATTTGGGGTGGTGGTGGTGAGGGGGATGCAAATTCCAAATCCAGCTTTTATTGCCATGCTTCAGGGGCTGAGGGGGAAGGAGGAGGCTCAACACTGCTGAGGCAGCCCTGGAAGTCTTCTCTACCCAGCAGAGGGGCTGAGGGGAAGGGGAGAGGTCCCTGCTGCTGCGGCCAGGAGTAGAAAGACCTGGAGCAGCAAGCTGACCTCCAGAAGTCAGGAGAGACCCAGAATCAAGCAGGAACATCAGATGTTGGAAGGGTGGATGGACTGAGGAAACTGATGGGGTCCCCAAACAGCACGGAGATCTAACAGAGGGGCAGCCAGGTCCTGCTGGCTCCAGGGGCTGAGACCCTAAGAGAGGCACCGCCAGACTGAGATGCTCACAAAGGGGCCCTGGCATCACCCCTCCCCTTGTTCAGCAAGGAGCAGGAGAAAGATCTGGAGGGAGAAGCGAGGACGGGGTCTGGGTGGGCCGGAGGCTGAGAGGGGAGCCTGGGAAGAACATGAGGGGTCCGGCATCAGGGCAGTGGTATGAGGGGACTGTGTGGGGTCCCCTAGCTGCCGCCCAGCTGCTCCTGCTGGCGGATGAGGTTGGTGATGCTGCATAAAGTCGGTACTCGATGAACCTGATGTGTCCATCGTGGCTGGCCTTAGGCTCTGGAGGAGCTTGTCTGCAGCCTTTTGGTTGGGTCCCATGTCTGTTAGCACGTGGTTGGGCTCTTTCCGAAGCATTTTCAGCAGCTGCTCTTGCTGATCTTGTTCTTGACCAGGCTGCGCTTAGACATGTGTTGGTAGAAGTTTCATACCATGACCGGGACTGCCTTCCCCAGCTCGGTGCAGCAGTCTGCCACCCCGCTGCCACGGCTCCAGGGGCCGGCCTCCTCGGCCCACCTCCTCTCCAGCAGGGCTCTGGGCCTGGGCTCTGGTACCGCCAAGCAGCAACCCTTGCTGCGCCCCGCCAGGGCCCCTCCCCCGCTCCCAGGATGGATCCCACTCCCTCCTTCCCTGCCTGGCTGAGCGGGCTCAGTGGGGAGATAGTGACTGAGCTCCTCCTGACTTGGCCCTGGGCTTGGCCTGATTCAATTCTAATATTGTTCAAAAGACCTTTGGAATCTTTGTGTAAGGTCACAGGTTTAATCTGTCTCCCTAAAAGACGAAAACATTACTAGAAAGTTTTCTTTTTCTTTTTTTTTTAAGTATTGACTGAAATCTAGAGAATTCACATGAGGCTTGCTTAAGCACTTAATTAAAAGGAAATCACAGGCGACTTGTCACCTTTTCTGATATCTAAAGAAAATGTGCTTGTACTCAAATTCAGGGCTGTATTCTGTTAAATGACCACTGAGCCAGCCCCGTGGTCTTCGAAGGAATACGAGTGAAATCAAACCATATACAAACACGGGGAAAGAAGAGCAAACATACGTTGCTGCCGTCATCACTAAAAATGGCTTTTTTGAATATGAGAAAAATATAAAATTCAGGTTTTGGAGCATATTATACAAGAATAGTTTCTGTATGGGTAACGTATTTATGAACGTGATCGTTAATGATCAAAATGGGCTTTAAAAGTAATTTTATACATTACATTCTATGGAAAAAAATGAGTCCAAGGTAAAGAGAAAAAAAGAAGACACAATGAGGAAGGGGAGTTAGAGAAGAGCCAGGAAATGAAAGAGGAGAGAGAGTTTGAAGCCAGTACCCAGAGAATAGGGATTTATGAACAGAGCCATTGCGCCTAAGAGCGTTGAAATGTCACAACAACTGCCAACTTGGAAGTCTCCTGAAAGCAGAGCGAGAGCAAACCTGGCCTTGGATCTATCAGGACAAGAAAACAATGAGGATCCTAATTTATTTCAAAAGCAGAAACAATCTGAAAGGATTTCCTGTCCAGTTATAGTAAGATAATTCCCGAAGAGAAAACGTAAGTCCAAGGTCCAGCAGAAAGTTCTCACTGTTGGGTTGTCGATAATGATGCGTCCATTAGACAGACTTTCACATAATCTCCTTCCTTTATCTTTCACTGTGAGGTGAGCAGTTATGAGTTTCTTATCACTCATACCTTGATCTAGACTTAAACAGGAGCCAGAAGGGCAAACACTTAGTAATCAACTCTGCACTAAACTTGTTCCTAGAACCGGTGTGGATAAGCAAGTATGTTCATCATCATCATCATCATCATCATCATCATCATCATCATCATCTGGGGCTTTATGTTTCCATTCTTAATTTTAATTTCTTATCAAAGTTTAACATATATTTAATCAAATGATCTGTATGTTTTCTAATAAAATAAGTCCCCTGCTTTATCTTATTCTCTTTCCTAATTCCTATTTGCCAGAGGCTACCAGCTTTAAGCTATTACCAATTTATTTTGGTATTTCCCTACATATTTCTACATTCTGATGTTTTTCAGGTTTTGATGTTGACTTTCTACTATGGATGATAAGGCTTAGCCCTTCTAAGCACCATCACCTCTCTCTGTCTCTCCCCCCCCCCCCCCCACCGTCATCATTATCCCAATACACTGATACATGGTTTGGGGTAGATAAATATTATGAATGTATTAATATTATTCAGAGTTGAACATATAATGATAATCTATTCCTTCAAAAGTTTTTTAGTTTCCCTAAACTTAATAATTGCTTCATGTTTTTAATTTACTTGGCTTCTTATATAATTGCAATTCATTTGCAAAACTCTGTAGGCCAAAAGTATAAATCTCGCCTTTTATATCAAATACACCAGATTATCTTTTTCTTCTTCCTTTTTTTCCCCCCTCAGTGACATTTCCTCCTGGGGTTCTCTGTCTACCTGCCTCAGTCTGGACTGGCCATTCCCAAGGCCTGTTGCAGGGCTAACATTCCTTCTTAGATGTTCTCATCCAAGTCCCTGTGACCAATGTCTTCCTGTTTTTTGTTTTACTCCCCAGTTTGGGTGGAACACATCCTCCAGTAGCTTCCTGAGAAAGGATATGTGTGAGATAATTATTTGAGTTCTTGAATATCTATAACTTTTGTTTACCTTCATGCTTGGTAGACATTTTAGCTGTGTGTAGAATATGAAGTAGAAAATCATTTTTCCTCAGAATTTTGAAGGCTTTTCTGAATTGTTGTCTTTAAAACCATTTTGTTTCCTACTTCTTTATACATCATTCTCATTCTCGATCTCTCTCTCTCTCTCTCTCTCTCTCTCTCTCTCTCTCTCTCTTTCTCTTCGCCCCCCCCTCCTCCTCCCCCTGTGCTCCTGGCATTCTAAAATTTCACACTGATATGACTTGGTTATGAACTTTTCTCATTCATTACCTTGGAAAATGAGAAGGTCCTTCCAATCTAGAAACTCATGTCCTTTAGTTCTGTAAATGTTCCTTTTATTATGACTTGACATTTTTCTACACTCTTTTCTGTTTCTGACAGTGTATCTTTTTGTCTTCAGAAATTTCAATTTTTTCTTTCCAGCTTTTTGTTTAAATTTTAATACTGTTTTCTTATTTCTAATGTCCCAGATCTATTTTTGGCTCTCTAAATGTTTCACTGGTCTAAATAGACCACAGTTTTCTTTTTTATGGATATATTTTCTTACCTCTTATATATATAGATATTATATATCTATATCTATATCTGTATACATCTCTATATATGAAGTTTTCTTTAGAATATCTCTTCTTTTGTTTGTACTCTTCCTTTAAATATTTTCATATACTGGTGATACATGGATCCCTATTAAATTTAAAAGTGAGGTACTAAAAAATTCATTGGAAGCTATGTGTATGGCTGGTGCTTGTCAATTGATAGATGTCAATTCTGCTAATTTCACCAGAAATTTCCAATGAGACATCACCATCTATAGGTCATTTCTCTTAGACTGAATTTTTCCAGAGGGGATTCCACCAGTCTCTTGTCTGAGAGGTATAATTCTGACCGATATTTTCCGTAAAATCAGTGGGAAGAGAAAGCTTGGGGATGGTGGGTTCAACATTCAGCATTTAGACAATTCCTTAAACATTCTGTTTTCAGTATGGGGTCCCAGGTGTCCCCAAGTCCAAAGTCCCTCTGGGTCAAAGTCACCCAATAAATTGCTAATAGTCTATCAGAATGGGGAAAGGGCAGTCACTCAACTGTGAGTGACAGGGCAGAGGATCCGAAGGTCTAACTTCTTATTCAGAATTTGACTCAATCCTTCTATTCTCAGCCCCATTATTTTCAGATGTACCTGGTGCCCCCAGTTTCTGAGTTTTTCTGTGGTTCTATGGTATGAATAAGCTTGTTTAGAAGCTTTCCCCTACTTTAGCTGAATTTTTTTTTAAATTTTGTTAAATCAGTTACTCTTCCTCAACTGCTTTCCAAAATTGTATTGCTGTCTTCTCCTCTCCTGTTTAATATGTCCGTGTGTGTGTGTGTGTGTGTGTGTGTGTTTGTGCGCGCGCGCACACACACACAATTATATCCTTATAGTAAAGTTTGGGAGGGGGCAAAGATAAACTCGTGTGTTACTTCTGCTGTGTTATATTTAGTTTAAAATCATCGACATGTGAAGTAGATAACTCATACATCTTCCTTATTAAGCTGTGGAAATTTCTAGACTGATTTCATATTTAAGTATGTTTTTAAAATTTCTTTTTTCTTTATTGATTTTAGAGAGAGAGGAAGGGAGAAGGAGAGAGAGATGGAAACATCAATGAGAGAACATCGATTGGCCGCCTCCTGCATGCCCCCCACTGGGGATTGGGCCCACCACCTGGGCATGTGCCCTGACCAGGAATCGAACCGGCGACCTCCTGGTGCATGGGTCGATGCTCAACCACTGAGACACACTGGCCGGGCATATTTAAGTATTTTTAAAGCAGAGCTGGAGTGATCTTATACCAATAACACTGGAAGTAGTGCCATCATCATCAAAACTCTGAATTGATTAAATTACACCAAAAAGTTGAGTGTTTATCTTGTCTTGCTGACACCCATATCAGATGCCATCAGCTTCTACGTGAAAACATTATGTTTCTAATTACACTACAAATGGCCTGAGAGCTGAGAACCAGCATGCTTCCTCTTAGCTCTGTACCTCATTCTCCCACAACAAAGTGTCCTCAGCCAGAATTTAGCTGGCAGATTGGAGGATGATTCACAAGATAGAATGGGATTCAACTTGGCTTTTCCTCTGGCTGTGCAGAGCCAAAAGGAGCCAAAATGAGTTTGTTTCCACAAAACAAGCAGCTTTCACAAAGTGACACATGGGGAGCAGCCACGAGGAGGAAGAGAGTCTGATATTTTCTCTGCAACACGGCCTGTTTGTTCAATAGCTACGTGCACTCTGTACCGAGAAGTGCACTGCACGGGACCAGGGACGTTCCTCGCCGAGGCCTGGGAAGTCCGACGGAGTCTCCATCTCCCAGTGCTAAGGGCCCAGAATGCAGACAGGGCCTTCAAAACCCCTTGGAGACGATCCTATGATTTCACTTGTCTCTGGTCACAGAATCTGTTTTCAGGAAAGAAGTATTCAGCTCTGCCTTGTTCTGAAAAGAATCCCTCGGAGATTGGGCTTCCATGGCACAAACCAACGAGAATGGGCAGAATTGCTCTGGCCTGTGGACATCAGGCACTCCCCGATGCCTGGCGGCAAACTTGCCCATGCCATCTCAGGAACGTGGGCACCTGCCTCATTTCACAGGCCTCCACTCAAGTAACTCAGGAGCCCATGCCAGGCCCTAATTATGGTCACAAACAGAAAATGTTTCCCTCATGCTTAATAACAGTATCTCTTAAGGCAAATTATTTCTGTTATCATTGTGGATAATAGCTGGTCCTTTCACACCACATCTTTTTTTAATCCTCACCCGAGGATATGTATATTTTTTCCATTTATCTTCAGATAGAGTGGGAGGGAGGGAGAGAGAGAGAGGGAGAGAGAGAGAGAACAACGACGTGAGAGAGACACATCTATTGGTTGCCTCTGGCATGACCCCGGCCAGGGCTGGGGACCGAACCACAACCAAGGTAAATGCCCTTGGCTGGAATCGAACCCATGACTCTTTGGTCCGCAGGCCGACACTTTAACCACTGAGCCACACCAGCCAGGGCCACACCACATCTTACAATGAAGAACTTTGCTTTCAAACTTTCCTTTTTTCAGGTGAAGCAGTCTCAACACAGGAATCCCTCCTCTTCAGTTCAGCTCCTTCTCCCTCTCTAGACCGCAAGCCTCAGCGGGGCTGGGACAGTCATTGCTACAAACCTTTGCCTAGCACGGTGTCCGGCACACAGTTGTTGCTCGGTACGTGTTTGCAAATTTAAATATTTTCAATTCTCTAATAAGTGGCATTGATCTTTTCTGAACTCATTATTGTTGTTTACTCTTTGCATAATCAAGGTTACCTACCAATACGCCATGAGGGCTGTTAGAATAGAGAAACACTTCCCAGTCTCCACAGTGCCCTCACCCCAGGAATCGGCATCACCCTGACTTCTCATCCAGGACCCTCTGGACCTTCCAGAACTTCCCACCATCCAGCAATTAACACCAGCTGTGGGCTCGAGGCTTCCAGGACCCCACTGATTGGTCAGTGCCTAGCACCTTTCATTGCACTGGTTTTGCAGCATTTTATTTTTTTTTATTTTATTTTATTTATTTATTTTTGTTACAGATGTTTCTCCTTTTTCCCTTCATTGACACCTGCCTCCCCATCCCCCCACCCCGTTCCCAGCTTTGTTGTCTATGTCCATCGGTTATGCGTACATGCATATAAGTTCTGTGGTTTATCCCTTCCCTCCCCCCACTCCTTCTGAGGTTTGTCAGCCTGTACCCTACTTCTATGACTCTGGGTCTATTTTGTTCATCAGTTTGTTTAGTTCATTATACTCCACAAGTAAGTGAGATCATATGCAGCATTTTAAATACATTCCTGGCTCCAATTATATTAAAATCATTATGTGATCAAGAATAACACTTCACTCAGACAAATTTAAATAAATAAACCACAGGTGTTATCAAAACCTCCTACCTTTCATTCATTATAATGAGTCAACGGCTGACTTAGGAGAAATGTTTAGGACATCAGGAACCCGAAGAGAAAGAAACCACAAGTGTGGGGACAGGGCAAAGGAAGGAGCCTTAAATGCTGAGATTCAGTCTGTTCTGCTAAGGATACCTTGAGGATATTGTCAAACTTTAAAAATCTCCCTAAAGTACTGCGTTGATAGAAATAAAATTTGAAAACCTCTTCAAAACTTTGAGAAAATACCTGCTTGCTGAATTATTTACCAAGTTTTAGGTCTGGGTTTACTTGGGTGTTTTATGGTTGTGTTCTGTTTATTTTATTTTTATTTTTAATTTATGTTATGGGTTAGTAGGAGAGGCATTGGAAGAGGAGTTACAGTTGGAACAAGAAAATATATACCTATCGGTTGCTTCCTTTTTCTCTCCATGGAAGCACATAGAAAGCAAGTACTTTGTGTATTACAGGCACCAGGAGAGACATTTGTTTTGCAGTTAGCAAAGGAGCTTTTCTGAATTATTGCTTACGAGACAGATTTCTAGCAATAACCCTGTACATGGCTTCAACTACAAGTGTTAAGCAAGTCTTTTTTGGCAAGATAGTGGTAGGGAAAAATAATGTGTATTTTCCATTAACTGACTTTGGAAATTTAAATAAAGGATAAGAAACAATAAAAGGCATCTTCCCATTTCAGCATTTATATATTTCTTTTAATGCTCTGTGGTAACCCATTTTATATAATGTAATTAATTTAACTAACTGATGAACATTTGGGTTGTTTCTAGTCTTTTGCTCTTAACAGTCAATGGATTACAATGAACTTTTTGCGTATGTATCTGCATATATTTTTTATCGATGAATCAAACGTTATTTGCATTTTTTAAAGCAAAAAGCAAATTGTAGAAAAGGATGCCATTTGCCCATTAGTGTTTCATTTTCAGAGATATGTATATATTCATTTATGTATATGTTTGTAAAGGAGTAATATATTTCTGGAGGTTGGCCAAAAAATTGCTAATGGTAGTCACCACTGGGAAATGAGGTTGGGAGAGCTCTTCCACGGAGGCCTGTTAGGCATTTTTTAAAAAATCAAGAGTCTTATTACTTTGTAATAATGATTAATAAAATTATGTCCAAGTTAAACCAAGACGAAAACCCCACTTCAGTTGCATTATGGACCAATAAGCATTGTTGGTATGTTGTTAGTGCGTTTCACAGCAATTTGTATTTTTTTTAAAGATCCAGAAATTGAGAAAAAGTCAGAGTTACCACGAGTGAGTGAGGACTTACATCCGTGCAGGCAGATCAGCACCCAGTCTGATCTGCCAGGTCTGACGCCACGCCCACATGCGCAGGCCTGGGAAGGTCGCCTGAGTGCCTGAATCTGTCTCGGCCTCAGTTTCCTCACTGAAAAATGAGAAAAGGGAGTACTGTACCTTTTTCCTCACGGAGTCACTGTGAGGGCTCATGAGATATTCTCCGCAGCACTCAGCACAGGGGCTGAGGAGAGGACTCAGTGAATGTTAATTATGATTATATTACTATTGTTACTATTGTATAGAAAAAGCAGCAAGGCTTTAAAAATAACAATTTCCAGTATCATCTTGCTTGTACTAAGGCAAACACAATATACAAATAGAATTTCTTCAATGGTGGAAGAGGAACGAATATTAATCGTTGTACCATCTTCAGGCTTCCCTCCGAAGACACCGTCCGTCTGTCCGTCTGTCCTGGGGGTGTGCCTTGCTCTCAGTTCCTCACACAGCAGGTGACCACAGCACGCGACTGCAGTGGGTCGGGGAGCTGCAGTTCAGTGCTCGTGCCACCGTCTCCCCAGTTCAGCAGTATCTATTCGCATTCAAGGAGGTAAAGAAAGCTGTTTAACGTGTTGGCCACTCCAAAGAAAACAGGAGAACCGGCTCCAAATGGGCGGCCCTGGTTGGCTCCCTCCCCTCACTCCCACTGTCTCTGATCTGGGGGGTCCTAGTGCGGCGGGGTCCACACTACAGCTCCAGGTCTGGGGCCGTCCAGGGGGGAGGCAGCCACACCAGTCCCTCCCCAGGGCCCACCCACGGCCCCCACCTGGGTGGACTCACACACACAGGGCCACCACTTTCTCCGGCTCTGTGCCTCTCATCTTCGTCGGCTGCCTGGAGTCACATCTTCTGGCTACTTTGCTTTGGTCTCTACTCCCAGGTGCTGCTCTTCCAGCCCTTTCCTGGGATTGGCGTCTTGAGCCGATGTGGGGTTCATCTCTTGAAATCAAAATATCAAAAGTGTACAGCCAAGCCCGTCCGGTGTGGCTCAGTGGTTGAGCGTCGACCCATGCCCCAAGAGGTCGCTGGTTGGATTCCTGGTGAGGGCGCATGCCCAGGTTGTGGGCCCGATCCCCAGTGGGGGGCGTGCAAGAGGCGGCCAATCGATGTTCTCTCTCATCAATGTTTCTATCTCTCTCCCTCTCCCTTCCTCTCTCTCTAAAATCAATAAAGAAAAAATGTTTTTTTAAAATGTATGGCCAAAAAAGAAAAGAAAACTAAAAAGGCAAGAGCCATCTGTATTTCATGGAGACTTGGCTCCACCCTTTCCCACAGATACCCCACTCTGCCTAAGGAAGGCGAGGCAAACCCAGGCTGGGCCACACTGGCCAGGCTGCATGAGCTCGGTGCCTCCCCAAGGCCCTTCTTCCGGGTGATGTCATCCCACTTAACACATAGAGATGCTTTTCCTCTGAACTACAAACGCAGCATGTTCTTGTTGCAAAATAAACAGAGCAGAAGTGTACCGAGTAAGAACTAAAGCTTCCCCATCCTCAGGGTTAACCACTGTGAACATCGGTGTCCATTCTCCCCATTGTTTCTGTGTACCCTCTGACTTCACAGATATTCGCTGGGTACCTGCTGTGTGCTGGGCTCTGGGCTAGCTGCTGGGGATGCAGGAGTGGAAAAAGCAGATAAAACCTTTGTTCCCTGGAATGTTTACTGTGGTGGGGAGGTCGGGGAGACAGACGATATAGATGAGCCGTGGTGGGGAAGGCCTCCCGGAGGAGGTGTTCTATTAGCCGGTCTGTGGCAAGGGGTCTTGGCCAGTGAAGGACTCAGGAGGAACATTCCAGGAGAGGAAAGAGGGAGTGCAAAGGCCAGAAGTGGGGAAAGTGTGTGGTGTTCAAGTATCAGAAAAGCCCTCGGTGTGCTTGGAAGCTGGGTGAGCGAAGGACAGGGTGATAGGAGCTGAGACTAGAGAGGGAGGCGGCTCAGACCATTCAGAGCTCGGGAGGCCCTTCGAGGAGCATAGGTGTTATTTCAGGGACAATAGAAAGCTGCTAAAATAAGGAGCATGGGGAAACATCTACTTTTAAGAGATCGTATCTGCTGCATCTGCCACGAATGGACTTTACAGAGACAAAAGTGGCATTCAGAAGCCCACTTAATAGATTGCCATCCTCTGGGCAGAAAAGGATGGTGTCCCCAGGGAAAAGGACAGGCCCCTGGCCAGAGACTCTGATGCCGAGATTGGGGGACCACGAGTGGTTTGGGGTTGTAAACAAACTGTTCAAAGGGATCGTCTGGATTGTGGACTGGAGAATCTTTTTCAATATTCACAGTGAGTATTTCTGCTTGGATAATATAACCTTTGGTTTAAAGCATTTACCTTGTCTCAGCTATAAAAGTGTACAATCACTTTTATAACCAATTGCTTGCTTTCTGCAGCTCCAGGGCACACATCTGTCACTAAGTATTAAGGCTTCAGTTAACACTCAAAGGCTCCTAGGATGCCCGCTTCGCAGAAGCTAATCCAGGGCAGCCCCGAGCGGATCTGTAAAAGAAGACCCCACGTTCTCCCTCTCAGCCAGGTGATGTGGACCCCGAATCCTCATCACTTCACTGGCACAAGGAACACCTTCCCCTCCTATCAGAAGCACCCCCCTCCCTTCCCCACCCTGCTTCCCCCTACCCTGCTCTGGCTGCTAGAAATTGCCTGGCATATTCCTTAGGCACCAGGCTGTAGCTCACGATGAGTCCCTAGCTGAAAGCCACCTGGCCTCTGGAGAGGGGCTGCAATCCTTCAGCTTCAGATTTAGGTGAGAGTGCACCCCAATATTTGGAGACGGAGAGAGCAGGTGGATGGAGTCAAGATTCATAGATTTTGGAGTTAGCGCTCCCCCATGTATATAAAATCATATTAACATACAGTCAGTTCTGCTACACCTTTCCTTTTGCAAATGCAAATTTATTCCAGTGGAATTGAGATATTAGGGAACAATCTTAAATCAACACAAATTGCCCGTTATATGCAATTTTGTCTGCAAAAACAGAAGTTAAATGCAGCTGAGCTCAGCCGCGTAGGGCGCTACAAAACACACCCACCTCAAACCACAGCCAGCTGCCTCCTCGCACCCAGTCAGAGCCCCAGCCACCCACACCGGATGCTGCAACCTTCGGACCTTTGTCCCATCTCCTCATGGGAACCAACCTTCAGGGCTTTCCCCAGAGCAAGTGCCACACTTCATGTAGTTTTGGTGTGTTTCTTACCCATTTAAGCTGTGTTGCCTTTTTCATTAAGCTCTGCCTTGGTTTTGAATGTGTCACTGATGCACGTTTGGGTGTGTGTCCCAACTTCATTATTGCCATGAGCCCTGTGGTGTTGGTGCTGCTGCACAGCCCTGCGGCTTCTAGGAAGGCATGGGGCACTAAAAAGCGGAGGTGACCTGTATTCCCACGTATGGAGCTCTGTCCACCCCTAATGCAACTGCACTATATGAACATACACTGTGTGTTTGGCAACTTGCTTGTGACAGGATTCAGAATACGCTGTCCCCAGATCAGGCACCTCTGCATATTGAATATTTTAAGCTGAAGGAATTTGAGACAATGGTAGAAGCAGGAAGGTCTCTCTGACCCCC
Organism: Tadarida brasiliensis; assembly: GCA_030848825.1. NCBI lineage: Eukaryota > Metazoa > Chordata > Mammalia > Chiroptera > Molossidae > Tadarida > Tadarida brasiliensis. Next base: position 90,553,981 of record CM061257.1, read on the forward strand.
TGCACCCCCCACCTCATCACCCTGAAGCAGATCATGAGAACTTCATGTGAGGAGTGTCTTTCTCTTCAAGACAGAGGGGTGCTGGAGTATGAGGAACAGGCCTTGCTAAATGTCCCCTGGTCACTACACTTAGCTCACACTCATATCTTTTCACATTCCACTCCTCATCAAACCTGATGTACAAACAATCAGCTTTTACCTCCGATGATACTAAAGAGAACCCAACTGAGTGATGTCAGAGTGGATAGCTGCTATCATCTTTCCTGGTTACACATACCGTGTGTGTATACCCTAAGTGCTGGGTGCACCTCAAAATGGTAAGTGATGTGTGCTAGCAGTTGATAAAGAAAAGGACTCGCCAGGAGAGGGGAAAGAGGAAGGACTTGGGGTCTGGGGAATGCTTTTTCTTAGAGAACGCCTTAACAGTGACATTTTCTCTTTGATCTTGGACTTCCTTGGAGAGTAATTCTGGAAAAACTTCTATCTGAGGGTTACCTTTCATCCAGGAAGCTACAGTTGGTAATGATGATGGTGAACCTTGTCATTATTATTATGCCACTTATTTTATTGTGATTATTTTATTTTATCCATCCAGCACTATACTGTGCTCTTTTTAGAGCCTATTCGGGTAATTGTCTCAATAGCTCTGTGAGATATTACTGTTTCCAGTTTATAAATGAAGGGATTGAGATTCTGAGAGGCTCAGGGAATTCTCCAGGGAGTGACAGAGTCAACAAGAGTCAAAGCCATGTCCACTTGACATGTGTGCCTCGTCCGTCCCCTGTGCTGCCTTAATGTTCTAGTCTTATTCCAATTCTAAGGTAGGTGTAGAAGACTGATGGGCATAAGTCTGCAGCACAGATCAGCAAACATTTTCTGTGAACAGCCAGAGATGAAATATTGTAGAATCTGTGGGCCAGACAGTTGCAGCTGTTCAAATCTGCACTGTAGCATGAAAGCAACTTGAGACGATACAGAAACAAACGAGCATGGCTGTTCCAATACAGCTTTATTTATAAAAACAGGTGGAGGGCCAGGTTTGGCCATTGGACTGTTGTTAGGCCACCCCCGTCTGCAGGAACAATGGATAGGAGAAATGGTTGCAGGAGTTGCAAGAATGTTGCAATAACAGATTAAAGACCACAAACCTGAGAGAGAGAGAGAGAGAGAGAGAGAGAGAGAGAGAGAGAGAGGAAACAGAGAGAAATATAAAATATAAAATAAATATAATGCAAATTTTTATGAAAGTAATTTCTAGGAGCAAAAAGAAATGTGTAGTCAAGCCTAGTTGAATTAGCCAAAGTGTCTTAGACAAAGGAGGTAAAACCTGGTTTGAGAGGCAGGGGAGGGAGGGAGTAGGAACAGAGAGGAGAATATGTCCTGCTCAACTTAGATTTCTGAAATTTACATGACATAGAAGGAATGAGGAAACTCAAGAAGCACCATACAACTATAGGCACATAAGCAAAGGTCTTGCATGCTTAAAACACACACACACATCATAAGTAAAACATCATACCCCTCACCTAGGCGGTGCCTATTAAAATAAATGTCATCTGCCCAGACTAACAAACGGATAAAACTGAATTATTGATTACCCTATGAAAGTTTGTATTTGACATGTTCTGTGGGTTAATGCACTAATCCAATCCATTTCCTCAGTCTGTCCCTGGCTCTCAGCTCCGATTTCCACTCTGAACTGGGGAACAGGACGTGGTTTTATGTGGAGCCTCTCTCTCTCCATAACCCGGTGCTCTCCGGCGGCCTAGAAGCCGGAGCCTCAAAGCCCAGAGAATCCACTGGCAAAAAGGAGAGCAGGCGCAGTGCCATTTTTCCTGCCAAGTAATTTTCAAATGAAAATTGGATGCCGTTGTTTGATGGGGCTTAACTGTCCTCTGCTTGAAGCATTGGACTTAGCAGGCTCCAAAGCCCCGGCTCCGTGCACTGCAGACACCTTTCTGGTGCTCAGTGGACTTGTAGTGATGAATTTCTGCTTCAGGAATATCAGGAATTGGAGGCAGGAAAGGGGTGGAGAGTTACAGGGACAGCAAATAATCCCCATCCTCAGCTCAAAGATGACTGGGTTGGGAGGTCCAGATTAATGTCTTAGTGAACTTGGGCCAAACGTGATAAAAATAATTGTATAGGAAAGAGCACAGAGTTCCCCAAAAGAAAATGATTGATTCCGCTATCAAGTCAATGAGGCAGACATGGTGCGCCTTCCTGGGTTTACTGCGTCTCCTCTCAAGGTCAACCCATCCTGGGTCCCCTCACCTTGGCCCTGAGCTGTAACTCAGGTATTTGCCTTCTGTTAACATCTTGCTCGCAAATCACATTGTCTTTCTCAATCACATTTAACCTTGGAATCTTAACTTAGTCTTCTTAGAGCTCCCTATCTAATTGTACACAGAGCTTTCAGATGATTGCCCCGGAATTTCAGCAACCGTTTCCCTCTGTCCAGTAGCCACTATGACGGCTCTCACTTTACTAAGCTCCTGCCCTTTAGCTGTGACACCGAACCCAGAGCATCTCTGCCCGCTCTGGTAGCTGCTGGTCCTGTGTGCTTTCTGAGTACTTGACATATACCAGTCTGGACTGAGATGTGCTAAAAGTGGGAAAACACACACCAGATTTCAAAGACGCAGTACAAGTATAGAATGTAAAAGAAGGTATCTCTCTCATTCGTAATTTTATATTGATCACATGCTGAAAAGATACTATTTAGGATACACAGATTTAGATACAACGTTTCTGTGAAGTGACCTGTTTCCTATACGTTTTTAAATGGGACTCCTAGCCAATTTTGAATGAGACGGGTGATTCCTAGTATACTTCTAGGTGACTTAGGGTTGTAGCACAGACAAGAGCTGGCAGAGAGGACACGCTCTCATGGACAGTCATTGCTGTACAAGGACAGGCTCTGAGGCAGGCCTTCACTTAAGGCGAGGCAAGTGCATAAGTTATTGTCAGAATTGCCTTCTTTTCTGTCCTTGGTAAAAATGGAATTATTTTTTGAATTAGTTGTATAACATTTGCTGTCACTTATTTATGAAGTGGTTTTGCCACTCCTATCTGTAAGAGGGATTTTTTTCCTTCTTAGGTCCGGCCCCTCCTCCAGAGGGTGAGCGCAGTGAAGGCAGGGCCCTGGGGAGTTGCAGCCCTGAATTTGCAGCTCCTGAAACAGTGCCTGCCACGTTCGGACTTCTGAGTCAACACTTGTGAAATGTTAAATACTAAGTGTTAAATGAAGTGAAGTTTGCTAGTATAGGGTGTCAGTCAAAACTAGACCACACTCATAATTTCTCCACTTAAAAAAAGCCAAAATAAAATGTTTTCACAGCTGAACTTAAAAAAATAACAAGTATTTTTATTTATTTATTTTTCTTTATTGATTTTTAGAGAGAGAGGAAGGGAGAGGAAGAGAGAGAGAGAGAAACATTGATGAGAAAGAACGTCGATCGGCCGCCTCCTACACGCCCCTCACTGGGGATCGGGCCCACAACCTGGACATGTGTCCTGACCAGGAATCAAACCAGCGACCTCTTGGTGCATGGGTCAATACTCAACCACTGAGCCACACTAGCTGGGCATAAAAAGCATTTTTAATTGAAGTATAATTGACCTACCATATTATGAGAGTTTCATGTGTACAACATAGTGATTTAACAATTATACACATTGCAACATGATCCCCACAGTAAGTCTAGTTACCATCTGCCACCACGCAAAACTAATACAATACAGTTCACTGTATTCCCGTGCTGTACATTAGGTCCCCATGACCCATAAGCCAAGCATTTTTTTTTAGTACAGTGAATCTTATGATGAGGTAGGATGTGAAGGGGTCTTTCCCAACAAGACAGGCTGCCCAGTGGATCACTGTTCCTTGTTATTGAAGGAATTGCTTTATAGTCCTTAGATATGAAAAGTTGAATAAAATATTAAGAATAGGTATTTGAGCCCAGTCGGTGTGGCTCAGTGGTTGGGCATCAGCCCATAGACCAAGTGGTTGAAGGTTCGATTCCCGGTCAGGACAAATGCCCAGGTTGCTGGCTTAATCCCCAGTAGGGGGCGTGCAGGAGGCAGCTGATCAATGTTCCTCGCTCATCGGTGTTTCTATCTCTCTCTCCCTCTCCCTTCTGCTAGAAAAAATAGGAACAGGTATTTGAGTTCAATTCATTACACTCTTAACTCATTCCCAGGCAGGGCCAACTTCGCGGACACACAACCTGGGCCTTTGCAGGGGCCCCAGGCTCAGAAGGGCCCTGTGCTTCCTTTAGTGATCTGCTGTCTCGATCTTGAAATTCTTAACAATGTTACCTTTGAATTTGTGTTTGGTAAATGAGGTCTGATGGGACAATGGAGCACCCACATGAGCAGAAAAGATTCACCCCAGAGACCACCCACCATTCAGTCACCCATTGACATGCAGCTTTCGTGATGCCCCATGAGCTCAGAATTCCAGCTGATCCCTCATTTGTGGGATTTCGATGAGAATTCAAGTGAGTACAAGGTAAACATGTTGTGTCTGCGACTGAGTCAACAGGGATGCTGGCGCCCCAAAAGGCCATTCTTTCTGTCTGAAGAAGAGCTTACTTGGAATGCAGCATGAAAGCAGTGGTATTCTAAGAAACATGAACATCCAAGGGACTCTTTCTTACTCATGGAGTTTCCTGTGTTAGTAACCACTTACAGTGCAAGTGCTGAGCCCGAAGGAAGGGGGAGGGCACCCACGTCGCTTTTCCTTCCAGCCTTCCTCCCGTGTCTCTAAGCAAAAGGCAGAGGGTGTTGGTAGAATGTGCACATGTCAAGGGGTGAAATACAAACAGCTGAGTGAGTAAGACTGCCCTCCAGGAACACACCTGCAGTTTAACACGTTGGGTTTATTCCTCACTGCGGTGTGGAATTCCCATTTCCCACGGGAGTTATGGGCAGTCTTAGTAAGAGGCTCTTAGAACCTATTACAGGATTTGGGCTTTGGCTGGGTGATTCGGGGGAGGGTTTAAGGAAACAGATGTTCTAGATTGGGTGTTGTCAGAAAACGGGCAGTTCTCTGAGTGGCCATGTCAATAGAGCGTATCTGTAGGACGGGCAGAGTAGAGGGAGACTACAGCTGTAACTGCTAAAGACACGGCCGCTCTCGTTCAGCCAGGGGGGGGGAGCGGGGTGTTTGTGGGTCACACAGAGACCTGGAGTGAGTGGGCATTCTGTGAGGGTGTTTATATCCACTGGAGAACGTGTGTCCTAACTGGAAGTGTCGGATCCGTGTGCAATGACATTGAGACCAGGCTGTGAACGTCAAACCCAGTTCCCAGACATCAAAGACCGCTCTTTCTTTTTCTCACACTGTTCTATTAAAAAAAAAAAAAAAAAAAAAAAAAAAAAGGACGCATATGACTGTGTTAGCTCTGAAATCCGAATTGTGCCGTGTTACTGACTCTGCAGGCGCACGCGAGGCGCTGACGTTTGCAGTTAAAGGTGGCGTGGTGCAACTTGACGATCACTACACTCAGGCTAATAATTTAACGTTTTAATTTTTTTGTTACTTAGATCAACAATAAATGGCAAATTAGGAAACAAACAAAACCACAGCATGAAAAGTCAAGAGAGAGACGGTGGAGGAAGAGAAAGCTTTGCGTGTTAGTGCCTTGAATGACATTGCTGCTTTTTGAACAAGGGGGGCCCTGCGTTTTCATTCCGCACTGGGTCCCACACATCATGTAGCTGGCTCTGTTCCCAGTTCTTTATTTCTTTTAACCCTTGACAGTGCCCTAAAGAAATTCTTAAATCTGATTTTCTTTTGTCCTTTAGAGATCACTAGTTGCCACATGTTCCCCGAGTCAGCAAATGTCATAGGAGCTAATCCCTGTGGGCTCCACTGTAGGTGTGTTGGTTGGGGAAGAGTCCACAGGCTGCCTCTTCTCTCTCCAGATCCTACTCCTAAGGCATTTTCTGGGGCTGGGAGCAGGAACATGAAGGGGATGGAAGGTGTGTCCCCGCCCAGTCGTTCATCTTTGGGTCTGACTCCACAGGTGAGAAGAGAGCCTTATCATTACTGCGTGTTTCTCTGTCTGTGGGGTTCCTTTCTTTCTTTCTTTCTTTCTTTCTTTCTTTCTTTCTTTCTTTCTTTCTTTCTTTCTTTCTTTCTTTCTTTCTTTCTTTCTTTCTTTCTTTCTTTCCTCCTTTTTTCTATGCCAGAGATATACAAGTTTCTGTTCACTCTTCTGATCAATATCTTATTCATAAACAAATTTCCAGTCCTTATCTCCAGTTGCCCTATGGACCTCTAGCCACAATCTCAGATTACATTTGTCTTTGATACCAATTCAGAGTGAATCTGTTTTGTTTTTGTTTTTTTTGTTTTTTTCATTTTAGAAAGGCGTTTTTGGATCCCTTACACAGAGGATAGCTTTACAAAATAATTTAGAGAAATGTGTTTGAACAGAGATTTCACGTGACTTCACGTCACACAGACAAACTGCATTTGAAAATTGCAGAGCTTTGGGCACACCCTCTCTTTCTGTTTCTTAACAGAAAGACCTGCGGCTCTCCCATCTCGGTATCTGAAGGCCTTTGCCCCAGGTTGAAGTGTGCATCGACCACTGGATAAGACATTGCCCAAAGTTGCTCTCTATCTGCACAGAGCTCTGGCCCATCCTCCTGGGTCAGTACAATTAGCATGCAAAACGCCGGGCTCTTAAGGAAAGGTCAGAAACCTATTTATTCGGATGAAGTGGACAAAGGAAGAAATAGTGGTATCCATCACCCCCCCAATCCCTCCCCCTTCCTAGGACAAGATTCTCTGACCTTCTGGACACCCTCTCCAGGTGAGTGTTCCTGCTAGCCCAGGAGCTCTGGGAGACTTTTCTCCATCACTGCTGTTCAACACGGGAGCCACAGTTTGATTGGATCTCAATTGTCACCTGCGTACCCGCTAGTGTTCCATCCCTGCCCCACTCCTGAGCCCTTTCCTTGTTACCAGTCATTAGAAGACTGTCCTAAGAGCATTGAGGGCCTTTGCTTTTATTACCAGAGTAAGGTAGGGTTCTTGAGAAAGGTACAGAGAGAGGAGAAAATCTAAGTTGGAAATACATAAGTTCTAGCAGAGTGTGGTCGTCAGGACAGCTGTGTGGGTCAAATTACGTGTGGGGTGTTATTTGCCTCCCCTGCCCTTTCGCCCTGCGTGAGAAGGAGACATAGTGGCCTCCTGTATCATTCCTTCAGCTCTGACACCTTCTGCACTGATCAAATCTGCAGGAGAAGAAAGAAAGTTCTCCTTTTAAGAGGTGGTCCTTTTAACAGAATATGTAACAAAAATTAAAGAAGACTTGGATTTCAGTCCTGGCTCTATTACAGGTGAGTTGTACAATCTAGGACAAGTGTCTCTTAGCCTCTCCGAGCCTCAGTTTCCCCATCTGTAAGTTGAGAAAGTCTGAAAATTCCCTAAGGCAATTATTCCCAAAGTGATTTCCAAACAAGTAATTATTTTAGCCCCTCTACCCACTTACATTTATTTGCCAATGAATTCTTCTGGATTTATGGGTAAACACTATACGTTTTGAAGTCTCAGTTTCACCAACCAGGCACTATGCTAAAATAAACCCCAAGGAGACAAATTGTGAGGAATACACAGTCACTACCCTCAAGGAGTTTGCTGTCTGAAAAGGCTCGAGGTTTCCTAGGCCATGTCTAAGGTTTGCTTCAGCTCTAACCTTTTATGATTCTAGGCTTGGAAGCATTTCAGGATCTAGCATCTTCCACAACTAAGACTGGTAATAAAGGAAATCATTGCATTCAGAGATTCTCTTCAAAATGCCTCCGCTGCAGCGACAACCCCCCTGCTTTCCCAGTGGAAGATCTGAGACACATGGTGGGTAACGGGATCTTCTGAACATCAGTTACAGGAGGGGAACGGAAACAAGTTCAGGTACCAGCTGCAAATAGCCGCTACTTCAAAGAGCTGTTTAGACTTGTTTCTGAAAATAGAATGCAAGATGACAGAGTTGTATCATGATTCTTAGTTGCTCATCAGAATGATAGTGTCTTGGTCTTGGTGTATGGAAATGAAGCCCCAGGCCAGTCCCCCAGAGGACAGGCAGAGGCAGCGACAGTGACGTGGCAGCTGGGGTGATGGATGACTCTGGAGAATAGCATTCCTTCACGCTCTCACTTATTTTTGTCAACACGGTGTGCACGTGACACAGCCCTATGAAGAGAAGCCGGGGGAGGGCACGAGCTCAAACACGCTCAGACCTGCCCTGTGCCGCAGCGCCAGGGTCTAACTCGGAGCAGCATTAAGTCAGATGCAAAACAAAGAGCAGTAGACAAGTGGGCCTACCTTCTCAAATTTGCAATCGAGGATAGACAATAACAGATGTCTCTTCCTCACACACTCCCCCAAATACTCACACACACACACACACACACACACACACACACACACATTCACATGCACACACACTCCCCACACACACATTCACACACATTCACATGCACACCCCCATACATGCACACACAGAGACACACAGGCACACTCATATGCACACACATGCATATGCACACATACATACACACAATGTCTGTCAGTTACAAGCAAAACTGAGTTTTTGCAGAATCCCCCCCCCCCCCCATGGAGCGTGCTGACTCAGCTCCTTTCCATGGTGCAACTATTGCGGGATGGAGGAGCAGTCCTGCCTAGTGGTGAAACCTACGGCTCTGCAGGACTCAGAGCATCCTATCCCCAACAGCTGCTCCTAAGGCAACTCACATCACACCTCTGAACCTTGGTGTCCCCATCTAAACAGTGAACCCAGTGAGTGCAGTGGCTGCAAGGTGAGTGAGACTGGGCGCTTACACGGTAAGCACAGAGTGGGGGCCCTCCTCGGCTCAGGCGTCCCTACGTGGGGTCCATGGGATCAGGGCTTCTGAAAGGCGGAAGCCTTCCCTGGTGGTTATCTATTTCACAATCAACAGGGGTGCCCTTTCTCTGAAATTGGTCTGGGCCCTACCCTCTCTTTTTTGTATTAATTTTTTAAATTATTAAAATATATTTTTATTGTAGAAATTCAAACACATGGTGGTGTGAAGAAATAGCAAATAATTGTCTCTCACTACCCCATTCCTTCTTTGGCAAATATTCTTTGAGACTTTCCAATATGCATGTGCACACATACACACACACACACGTGCACACACACACATGCACACATCCACATCCACACACACATCCACACACACACATACACAAATAACATGTCATTTTAAACAAAACTTTTACATGTATTGAATTGGTCCTTCAATTGCTCCCCGCCCCGGGCAGGAGAGACTAGTAAAGGATTCCAGGGCGATCTCCATAGGACAGAATGCAGCTGGTGCTGCCACGACTGGCGTCTCCTTCCTAAGGGCCTAGAAGGTGTCCTTAGGAACAAATATTAGTGTAACATCTCCCCACAATTATTCTTGTTTCCATTAGTAACAATGATGTTTCATAATAAGATATCCAGGAAGATCAAAATAATCCTTGCTGATTCAAGGGCAAAGAGTTTTGGAGCAAGAGTTTATAAGATGAAGAAAGGGCTTGTGTTACAGCTAATTAATCTGTCATCATCCAGGAAAAAAGTCTAGACTCTTGGTTTCATTTTGACTAATTTCTTGAGTCATAGTGACACCTGCCACACATTCAGCCGGGGATGTGTTTCTGGGCCCTGGACCTCAAGAGAAATCAGAAGGCATGGAAGCTGAAAGCGGGGAATCCTGCTGGAGGCCAGACGTGCCCGGGAACTCTCAGGCCAACCGCCCGGGAACTCTCAGGCCAACCACCCTTTCTCAGAGCGGAGCAGGGCCTTGCCCAGTGCCTCCCCGGGGCAGGAAGGCCAGCTATCAAAAACCATGCTTCTTTCTATTCTTCTTAACACGGGAAAGACTTTGGCATCCTCAAAATGAATGAATACTAAACTGAAGGGGGAAAATATCCCTAGTAAATGTCATTAAATACGAATGGTCCTAATTGTTGCTAGTGCAAGGTTTCAATTAACACCTAGATTTGCCATTAGCTCAGCTGGAGCCTCTCCCTGAATGAAGATTTCTCAGTTTGACTGTTCAAACACAAGGCGAATCAGGAGCAATTTATTAGCATAATCTCATCTAATATGGTGACTACTCATTCTTGCTAGCGGGAGTGAATTGGATTTGTCAGAGTTGGTCTATTTCGGCCATGAAACACTGGGACCCGCACTTCTCTTAGAATTTCTAACTTCACATCTGCTCGTGGGCTCTGACAATAGATCTTATTTCCTAGGAAAACCAAGGGGACACTGTCCCCTGCAGATTAAGAAGAATAAACATCACGGTGTGCGCAGGATTTCTCTGATCTATCAGACACTCTGTGTGACCCGCGGGGATGGGAGAAGAGAGTTGGCGGGGGGACATCAGTAAGGATCATAGGATTTTTTTTGCTTGCTGGTTTTTATATATAGGGAACTAATTTTTGTTCAAAGCAAGGTTCTGATTCTGAAAGAGCTGTCTGCTGTGTGTCCCCGCAAAAATAATCTTAATAAAACCCACTGCTGCCCCCTTCGTTCAGAGAGCGCAGAAGCTGCATCATCCTTCTCACCTCTTCTCTCACCCCTGCGCCCAGCACATGCACGGCACATGCTAATGAATGAGTGAAGGAACAAATGATCGCTTCCTGGGCGTGACCCTGCACTGTGGAAGCAGATGGTGGAAGGAGGACTAGAACGTGACTGGCTCTTTCAAATGAGACATTTTTTTTCCTGTTAATCCTCACCTGAGGATATTTTTCCATTGATATTTAGAGAGAGTGGAAGGGAGGGAGGGAGAGAAAGAAACATCAATATGAGAGAGACACGTCGATTGGCTACCTCCCACATGACCCCAACTGGGGACAGGGGATTGAACCCCCAACCAAGGTATGTGCCCTTGACAGGGAATTGAACCCTTGGCCCTTTGGTCCTTGGACTGACGCTGTAACCGCTGAGCCAAACTGACCAGGGTGAAATGACACATTTTTAAATCGTCTGTCCATCCTTGATTTTGGCATAGATGTCATCTTTAGTTTGATCAAAACTCTGTTTCTGTGGTCAACAGACTCGAGGCTTTTTTCCTAAGGTTATTTGATTCGGGCCAGAACCTCACTGTCTAAAGGGCCTAATGCTTAAAGGAGTGGACGTGCAAGGGCTTGTATGGGGGTCATATGAGGCTATTCTCTGGCCCCCTTGTTCCTCCTCTGGGGGTCTACCACATGACTAGCGACATGCCAGGGAAGGAAAGGTCAGGGGAGGGTCTAAACTGCATAACCAGTGATGTGCTAGGGGAAGAAAGGTCATCCCTGGGGTGAGGTACTTCTTTTCCCAGTTTTGCCCATTGTTAGGCACCCAGGGCTCTCTGCCCTGGTGGCCTCTACCTGGCCTATGGTTCCTCCTCTGCTCATGCCAGACTGCCTACTGCGTCAACACATAGTGATCTATAGTTTGCAGTGAATCAGGAAAGTCACGTGAGCTTATATATGTTGCTGCCACTGACTGTATGAGATTGAGCCCATTGCTTAACATCTTTAGGCCTCAGTTTCCTCATTTATAAAAGGAGGTATTTAGACTATCTCATAGGATTTTGTGAAGATTAAAATGAATATAAAGTATGGAGCTAATTGGCAATTAGTTAAGAACACAAGAAAATGTAGATGTTGTCATAATTACTTTTGTTATTGTAACCCACGCCGTTTTTCTATTGCCCGACATTCTATATGTAAGAAGAAAGTACAAACAGTAGATTTTCCCATAACTTAAAATTTACCTTCTCAACCTCTGTCGGGGATCCTTGCACAGAACTCATAGGGCACAATTAACTAGTTTTTGAATCTGGATCTTTTCCTGCCTACAACATGCCTGATTTGACACAATTCACCACGGATTCTGAAGGCTTTTGTGGTTTCCCTTCTGGCAAGCTCACTCGAGTCCCCTCCCAAACCTTAATCTTCAGAATTCGCTAATAGTAATTCCACTTTGCATTCACATAGCAATTTGTGGTTTGCAAGCATTATTATTACTTTACATGTCAACTCCATAACATTCTAACAATATATCATTAATACTATTTGTCATAAGACATGGAGGGACCTGGAGAGTATTATGCTAAGTGAAATAAGCCAATCAAAGAAGAACAGGTATCACATGATCTCACTTATTTGTGGAATATAATGAACAAAATAAGCTGATGAACAAAATAGACCCAGAGACATAGTATTGGGGTACAGACTGACAAACCTCAGAAGATGGGGGTGTGGGAGAGGGAAGAGATGAACCAAAGAACTTATATGCATGTATGCATAACCAATGGACATAGATAGCAAAGCTGGGGGGTGGGGGGGCAGGGTAGGATGGCAATAGGGGAAAAAGGAGAAATATCTGTAACAAAAATAAATTAATTAAAAAAATACTATTTGTCATAGAAGAAAGTTAAGAAACCATGAATTTAGGTGACCTGACCACTGTCCCTCAGCTAGTGAGAAATTTAGGAATGGAACTAACGATATCTCCATGTTTTCCTTCCATCAATGAGTTTTAAACTGCCTTATCAATAATACCAAGGAGGCAGGCCCACAACCAAGAATCCCTAGATTTTTTTCTCTTTAGGGTTGAAGTTATTGAGTGTTGCTATGGGCACACAGTCGCCTTGCAATATCATTTTGCTGCCTGCCATAGCCCAAAAAATAAATCCACAGAGCATTTGATGTCTGATTGGGCATTTTGTTGAAACCTCTTCCCAGTTTCAACTGGAGATATTCACCTGCCAGTGGACTTGCTTTTTTTGTTTTGCCTCTTCTTTTCCTACTTGGCATTTCTTGAAACTGACAAAAAGCCACAAGCAATAAAAAACAAGAGAGGCAAGTATGGAATGTGTGAACTAGGGAATGGAGTTAATAAGAGACCTGGTTAATTTGCTCAGAGGATAATAACTCCCTCATAACCAGCATCTTGTATTTGATGTCAAGCCGGCTCTGTGGTCTCCTGAGCAGTTAATGGTGTGTCAGCCTTCGGGGTGGAGCACCCCTTGTCTGGAGACAATAAATGTGGTTTCCAGTGGCCTAAGGAGACCACAGCATGATGGCTTCTGGGCTCCTATTTAACACTCATGGGTATACCACCTTTTTCCATCTGAGCTGTCAGCTTTTAAAAATACTTAAAAACCAATCAGCAACTAAATTGCATCTGAAGAGCTATTTCAATTACAGAAAGGAGGCAGTTCCTCAGCAACCGAAGTATTTAAGAGCTGCAAAAATTAATGTGCATTTTAATGCTGATTTTCAGAGTATAATACACTTTGCAATTCATTTAAATGTATTCTGACTTAAATGTTTTATTCTGACTTAAGGCTCAGCACCAGTCCTTGACTCATCATAAAACTACATTTTTAAAGTTTTTTTTTAATAGAAAAATATTTAAAACCTAAGAAGATAAACTGAGTGAAAACATAATTGGTTGGAATCTGAATATAGATGAGTTCTTTTCCCTGAATAACATCACTTAAAAGCACTCCCGTGGAATGATTCTCATTCCTTAAGGAGACAACCTGTAGTTTGGATCCTATCAAATAAAAATCGCATCTAAAATTGCCCCCTCCCTTGCGGCCGGACGTGGGACAGCCTTTGTACTCTCTACCCAGGAGCCATACTGTTCTTCGACAGCGACTGACTTGGCGGATAAATCCAACAGCGTTAGTGCCTCCGTGGATGGCGTGTTTTAAAACTGAGTTAATCAAACATCAGCGTTTTGCCCCAGAGCAATGGCAAGCGGTACAGATGTCGTCAGCCTGAAGGAAGTCATGCCAGCAAAGCAAACAGCTGCTTTTGCTCAGCAGTTGCTCAAACCGAGATTAAGTGGATGTGTGTGGGAAAGAATGTGGGCACTGCAGGAAAACGGGGTCCGAGGTGGACATACCAGCCCTGCGTCCCCTTTCTGCAGTCTCCAACAAGAACTTAGGGGAAGGAGAAATGACAACCACAGAACATTAATGCTGGAAGACACCCGCGCCCTCGCCTGCCTCATCAACCCCACCGTCCTTTCCCACAGCGGGCGAGGGACATGCAAAGGAGTCGCTGCAGACGCACCAGAAGAATCGCTCACGGGACAGCCCGGTGCCCTAACCAGCCCCCAGAAGTGCACGCAAAGTCACACAACGCTTCGTTTTGGGGCCATCGTAAAGCAAAAGAGCGCTCGCTACCCCGACTTCCAGTGTGGTATGGGATTCTTTCTGCCTTTGAGCAGTCCCGGACTCGGTACTATTTGTGTTTGATTTGCTGGAGTTGGGTTTTAATCAAGGAGTTGCACAAAACGATGAGGTTCTCTGCCTCCTCTAGTTCCTGTTTCCTTACGTTTCTCCTTCTTCTTCCCTGAATTCAGCATGCTGGAAGCTGAACCCATCCTTGCACTGAGGACAGAAGTTGCTTCCCAAGCTCGACTGGTGGGCCGCCCTCTTCCTGAGCACTGCTGATGTTCTGGGCTCCAGGCAGAGGCCTGAAAAAAGCATTTATTCATTTAATGAGCATTTATTGAGCCCTTACTATAAATGGATTTTTCTTGGGGTTGTAGGGGAAGGAAGGGTAGGTGAGCCACAGCCTCAATCATCGAAGAGAACCAAGCTCAGTGGGCTGGAAATTTTGGGGGGACTCCTCATTGCTTATCTAAAGATTTCCTAGGGCTTAGAGGAGTGGTTATGAGATTTAGCTGAACTCAAAAGCTGTGGTTAGACGTGGAGTTCGGCATGCATTGGGAGCATCCAGCAGGGATTGCCTATCCCAAATCTCTGAACTGAGGAAACAAATAACTCAGGGAGCTAAGGAAACCTCAGGCTGGCTCAGAGGCTGGTCTGAGTCAGGTTACTGAGCTCGGGGGTTACCTTTAGTTACCTCTGCTGGGTAATCGGAGCCTGCGCAATTTGCATTCCCCCACCTGAGCCCTCTGCCCTGGGCCCCAAAGGGCCCCCTTTACCCAGGCAAACCTGACAGAGTCACAGCTGGTGCTGCCATGAGACCTCCATTGCCAGGCCTTCTATAAGGAAAGCATTGAGTCTGCCCTGAGCTGTGCACAGTGGTCGCTTTCATTCAAATACCCACGGCTACTCCTGACAGAACTGGGAAACAGAGAGCTATTATAAGCATTCTGGTGGCAATTTCCCCAGCGAGGAGGTGAGGCTGGTTTCTGATTTACGCCTTTCTGGCCAGCTGTCCCTTGCCATTTTACACATGCTGGCATGACATTTCCCTCCAGCCAGTTTAATCCGGAAAAATTTTGTTTCTTTCACACGTGAATAAGAAGTAAGTCTTTGACTTGAATCATCCCTCGCCTCTCATAAAACTGTAATTTCACGGGTTCTATCTAATTTGTACTCATATATTTTACTAAGCCATGGGGAGACAATGTAAACTCCCTTTATAAAGGTTTTTATGGCTTACCACGTGGAGTTTCTTTTGCGGGGTAGGTGGGAGAATTTAATTAAGAATTTGGGGAATAACTGAAATCTGAATGATTTAAAAAAATAAATGTTTCTCTTTTTTCCTTTTCTACATATTTTAAAAAGCTAAAGATACATCAGAGGTGTGTACTAGCAGCTAGCTGAAAGCTAAGGAGGCTGAAAAATAGAGAGAGGAAAAATAACATCCAATAATTTAAATGTCTTAAGTCAGTGGATGATAGCAAGTACCCAACAATGTGAAGCAGAAAGTCATTATTAAGTGAAAACCTGAAGATAATGGCTTGGGCATATGACATGTGTGGACAAGGGACAGACATAATCTGGGTCTTCAAGAAATTTAAACTGTTATAAATCATAATAAATCTCTAAGATTCTCTGGAGATTCGTTATGGCCAGCGCTTTGGCTGTAGAGGGGGAATGATAAGTGTCAGCCAGCCCCCCACACCCTGTAAGTCTGCCCGACATCTTTCTGCTTCAATTGCTCTGTTAGTGACAGGTGGGAACTTTGAGGAACTCAAATCACATATTATGAAATGAGTGAGAATATAAAAGTAAAAGATATTCTAATCATGAAATTCTTCGAGTTCTTTAAAATAAACCTGCCATAAACACAGAAAAAGTTACATTGTAATTTTAGACCTGAAGGCAAAAGGAGAGGCTGAGGAACAGGATAGGAAAACTGCGTTCCGGAATAAAATTCTACCCACGTCCCCACTTTTTTTTTTTTTTTTATCCTCACCTGAGGACATTTTTGCATTTATCTTCAGATAGAGCGGGAGGGAGAAAGGGAGGAAGAGAGAGAGAGAAACATCGATGTGAGAGAAACACATGGAGTGGCTGCCACCCACACGACCCCAACCAGGGCCGGGGACAAACTGCAACCAGTTACATGCCCTTAGCGGGAACCGAACCCGGGACTCTCTGGTCCACAGGCCGACGCTCTAACTGCTGAGCTGAACAGGCCAGGGCCACGTCCCCACTTTTTAAGTGCGTTCAACAAACACTCATTGAATAAACAAGCAGATGAATTAATGGATGGAGCTTGAGCAGAGGGGTGAAAGCAATATTTAGAGCTTTTCTGAGAATGGAAGAATCTAAGTAGGATTCAGCAACATTCAAGATAGTGGAAGTCAAATTTCTTTATTAAAGCGCTGAGAGGGCTTTAATAAAGCCCTCAAGGTCTCTTTGTAGTCTCAGATATGACGAACGAGTTAGAAGTGAGTTAAGACAATAGTTGCCACAAATTATAAAAAGTCCAGAAGGTTGACAAAAATTATCATGAAGCTTTATTAACAGTACCTCTACAAACACTGTAAAATTATCATCCTTTTTATTACAAAATAGTTCAAGGATGCAGGAAAATATAGAGAATGAGCTCTGTTAAATGTAACATTTAAACAAAGCATCAAAGGTAAGAAGTAAGGCTCCTGATTTTCCTTCCCTGATCCTTGACCTTCTTCTCCCTTTTGAGAAACAACCACTTTTATAAAACTGATGTTAATCATCCTAGGAATTTTTTAAAAATTTTAATTTACTTGCAGATATGTGTATCCATCAGTTATTTATTGTTTTGCACCTTTCGAGTTTTTATAAATACTACTGTACCTTTCTTTCCCTAACTTCCTTTTCATACTTCTGTTTGGGGAATTTAACCATGTTGATTCATGTAGCTCAAGGTAATTTATTTTAACTGATGTATAGCATTTATTGTTCTTAATGAATATGCCATAATTTCCATTTCCATTTTCCTGGTGCTGTGTATTTCAGTCACATTTTATTTATTTATTTATTTTAATTAAAAGAAAAATTTTTTTTTCTCTATTGCAAACAAGGCCTCCCTGAACGTCTCTGGTTATGTTTCCTTGTGCATACAGCAAGAGCAGCCTCGGAGCAGGGTTCTCAGCCCTTGCTGCACATTAAACCGCTTTCAGAAAAACACTGCTCCCTGGACCCTACCTCAAAGGCTCTGATGCAGTTGGGTAGGTCCTGTATTTTCATAACAGAAGACAGAAAATAAAAAAAGTTATAGATTATGAAATATCTGGTAGTGATACAAGGAAAATAAAACCGGGTAATTCCACAGAGCCTGGATCCAGGAAACAGTGTCCCACGGAGGTGACGTGAAAGCTGAGATGAGTGACCAAGGGGTCCCCGTGGGAAGACTTCAGGGAAAGAGGCTTCCTCATCAAGGAAATAGCTGGGGAAGGCTTATCATTCTGAGAAACAGAAAGTATGTCTGCTAGTTGCTCTTAACAATTGTGGGCCTGGGGCAGGAGTACCAATGCAGGCCCACCTACTATACACCTAAATATTTAAAAGTTGTAAGTCAAGCAAACTATTAAAGGGTATGTGTTCTATATTGCTACTTTACCAATATATCATCATAATGACAAAATAAAAAATATAGATCAATCTCTGGTCTCTATCTGATGGAAAGTCATCAAAATACTAATGACCACTGAACTTAATTATTATTGCATGTGTGCTGTGGATGGATCAATGATGCTTGGATGCATAATAAAATAAACACTTAAATAATTCATAAATTAGTTTATATTTATTCCATTAAACTTGTTTTGTTGACTTTATTTCAATGAAATTGTTATGTTGTTATAATCAATATTCACATAATTTTTTGACAGCAATGATAAAAAATTCAAAAATAAAATATATTTTTACTTAAGATAGACACAATTTAAATATATTTTTAATTAATTAATTAATTTATTTATTTTAGAGAGAGAGAGATGAAGGGAAAGGGAGAGAGAAAAACATCGAGCGTCAGCCCACGGACCAGAGAGTCCTGGGTTCGGGTCCCACTAAGGGCATGTACCTGGGTTGCAGTTTGTCCTCGGTCCTGGTTGGGGTCGTGTGGGTGGCAGCCAGACAATGTGTCTCTCTCACATCGATGTTTCTCTCTCGCTCTTCCTCCCTCTCTTTCTCCCGCTCTATCTGAAATGCAAAAATGTCCTCAGGTGAGGATAAAAAAAAAAAAAGAAATATCTGTTGGCTGCCTCCCCTACTGGGGACGGAGCCTGCAACCCGCGCATGTGTCCTGACCAGGAATCGAACTGGCAACTTTTTGGTGGACTGAATGATGCCCAACCAACTGAGCCACACTGGCTAAAGCTGAATATATTTTTACTAAAAACAAAGTCAATGTAAACAATTTTACAGGTTAACATTTGTTTCATATATTTTCCAAAAGGTTATTGTTCTGTTAAAGTACAAGTTATAATTAATATATATCAAAATATGTATTTAAAATTATTTAAGTTAAAATAAAAATTTTAAATTCAAACGTTAGGAAATTCAAATAAATCTTATGATATGTTTTTATAAAAATAGAACTTCACAATTTAAGTCTTAGATGTACACTTAGTTGCTGATGTGTGAATTGATGTTATTTTTCATGTTACACCTAGTCCCACATTGTTTTAAAATATAGGTTGTATTATTATATAACTATGGAGAGGCAAACAGATCAGAAGACAACTGCCATTAAAAAAGAGCTTGCTGCCCTGGCTGGTTTGGCTCAGCGGTTGGAACATCGGCCCGCGGACCAAAGAGTCAAGGGTTCCATTCCGGTCAAGGGCTCTTACCTTGGTTGTAGTTCAGTCCCTGGCATTGGTCGGGGTCATGTGGGAGGCAACCAGTCGATGTGTCTCTCTCATATTGATGTTTCTCTTTCTCTCTCCCTCCCTCCCACTCTATCTGAAGATAAATGGAAAAAAAATATCCTCGGGTGAGGATTAAAAAAAAAAGAGCCCTGGCCGGTCTGGCTCAGCGGTTAGAGCGTTGGCCCATGGACCAGAGAGTCCCGGGTTCGGTTCCCACTAAGGGCACGTATCTCGGTTGCAGGTTGTCCCCGGCCCGATTGGGGTTGTGTGGGTGGCAGCCACGCGATATGTCTCTCTCACATCGATGTTTCTCTCTCTCTCTTCCTCCTTCTCTCCCTCCCGCTCTATCTGAAGATCAATGCAAAAACGTCCTCAGGTGAGGATTAAAAAAAAAAAGAGAGAGAGAGAGAGCTTGTTATGTCCACAGATCCCAAGGGAAGAGGGCACACCACGCCATGCAGGGCCACAAGGGGAAGCACCAGAGTCAATCAAGACACAGCAGGAGGGGGGGGCACTGAAAGTGACGGCTCTGATTGTGGTCTCCGTGAGGCAGGGTAAGTTTTACCTGACTAAATATGATTGAATCTGATTTTTAAAATACGATTTTAAAAATACAATTTAACAAAGATACCTAATGAAATAAAAGACCCAATTTTACTTGTTTATTTATAATGTGAGTAAAATAAGTCATGCTGCTGTGAGACACAGTTAGGTATATTTTAAGGGAAAAGGTTTGTGCAGACGTCACAACCTTTTCCGATGGTGGGTTTATAACAGCATCTCCAGAGAACAGCAGCGTACAGGACAGACACAGGTGTGCAGATGTAAGTCTAACCAGAAACACTTGTGCCCAGAATGCTGACGACAAGGCTGAGAACTCGCAGGGAAAGTTGTTTGAAAACACATAAATTGTTTATGATGTTTTTTATGATAGCTGATGAGAACAAAGATATCTCCCAGTTAGCTATATTTCTTATGCCATTGTTGGAATTATGATATGACCAAAGTTTGATAAAAGCTTTTGAACATAGTCTCTATGATAGCGACACATGGCAGGACATGACATATTGTGTTGTATTGAGAAAGTGTTGAAAATGTTGAAGTGAACTGGTCCAGATTAGTAAACTGGAGAACAGATACCGAAAATTCAATGTTGGATTTCTTACATACTTAGATCAAAGACGGTGACAGTTTGCAAGGGTATTGTCTCTAGTCATTTGTTAACTTGTTCACCCAGGAAGAATTTAGTACTAAAACTAGAAAATGTAACACTATGAACATTGTCTTTCCTTGGGCCTAAAGGCAGAGATATGTTTGCTAGGGTGCCATAGCATGGAGGTCACGGGGAGCTGGTTTTGCCATGGGGGTGGGGGGGAGACAAAGATATTTTTATTAATTTTTGGAATTAATGCAATCCAAAGAAAAATAGCACCACATTTCACCAGCAAAAAGTGATTATAGATTTAGCCTTTCAAGTGGACATTAACCCATCCCAAGAATTTAAAACTCGACCAAGTTGTTCACGTGTAGTTTTATGAGAAGCCGGATACCCGTTTCCTGAAATCCTTTTTCCCTTAAAAAAGTGAAACATTTCCTAAATTATAGATTTGAGGACTGAATGGCAGAAAAATTCTCGGATTTCAAACTTTATGAAATGAACTAGCCTTGTTCCATTCATGCTCTGATTCAATATTCATAATTTGAGTAAAAGCTACAAATGGACGTTATACTGAAATGAAGAGTAAATGTGATGATGTTAGAAAAGCAGAATGTTACAAACATCTTGAGAGAGGTTACTTTAGCTAAAAAAAAATCACTGTGCAAGAATCTATCCACATTTAGAACCCCTACTGTAGTGAACAGCTGTTTTTCATTATAAAACAGAATAAAACTAAAGAACTTAAAGTTGAACACAGAATGCAAGACTTAATATTGTCATCCTAGTATCAAAAAAACCTAAAACCCCAAACTGTCCAATTTCTATGTCTTAATCCAAAACATAATGAATTACTAAATAGAAATACATAAAATATAAATTGAAGTTAACAATTAATTACATATGAAAATATATGTTTATTTTAATTTTAATCTCAAATTGGTAATATATACTCTACTATTACACATATTTCTATTATGATCTTACAGCAACACATCTGGAAAAAGAAATAAAAATTGAATATATTCCTGGCAGTTGATTTTTTTTACACTCAATCCATTTCACTCCTTTATTTCTAGCTTCCGGGCTCTGTAGACACCTAAGTGCGTGATCCTTACTCTAGACTTCGAGTTCCTCATGGGCAGAAACCTGACAGCATATTAGTCAACCGGCTTCCCCCATCCATTCACTTATGATTCATCAATGATCTAACAAATACTTTTTGACTGCCTACTATCTGCCTGGCACAGTTACAAAAACAGAATAAGACAATTCCTGCCTCTGGGGCCTGAGATTCCAGCTGGAAACAGAATAAGTATTCACTAAACATTTGAATTGAATGGGTTGGCTGTCTAGTCCTCCCACATCAAAAAAAAGTCCTCAGTTACCCAGTCTACAGAACCTAAGACGTGAATTGCAAAGTAGAAGGCAATATAACAGCTTATAAAATTCATCCCCAAGAGAAAAATCATTCCTGTCTGCAGGGTTTGATTTGCGAAAACATCTGGCACAATGGGAAGCATCAAGTTTTATAGTCGAGGTGACTACAATGTAAGTCCCTGAAGCTAATTAGTAAATTAGCATATAGGTCCACTCACCTGAGCCCCCATCCCAGCCCTCCCCTATTTTGCTGCAGAAAGTAAGCTTTTCCCAGGAGATGCAATTGAAACATATGTCTGAACAAACATGGCTTTGTCTTCGCTGACATCTGAATCCATTTTTGTCTTTGTTATCGCGTTTGAAATCCAAAGGACTACACTTCTAATCCTGGTGCACTCAGGTCCACACTGTTAACTCACTGGATGGCAGTACATTTCCCTCCACGTCAAGTTTTCTTTACATTGTCTTTAAGACACAGCAGGGTTGATGTCACAGGAAACAGAACGCAGCTCTTTGCTGAGTTATGGAGTTGCACTAGATTTAAAGGCATAGATGAGAATTAGAGATGACATAGAGGGTTTTGACATTGAAATGGCAACTACAGAAAATAAATGAATGCATTCTTACGTCCCATTTTAAGAAATATTCAATTTCTTTTTTATTGTTGTTGTTAGTCCTCACCAGAGGACATTTTCCATTGATTTCTTTTTTTAAGAGAGAGTGGAAAGGAGGAAGGGAGGGAGGGAGAGAGAGAGAGAGAGAAACATCAATTTGAGAGATATACATGGATTGGTTGCTTCCCACACGACCCCGACCCGGACCGAACCCAAAACTCAGGTGCGTGCCCTTGACTGGGAATCGAACCTGAGACCCTCAGTCTGCAGGCCGATGTTGTAACCACTGAACCAAACCAGCCAGGGCAAGAAATATTTAATTTCTTATCTTTACTTAATCCAGAAGAATACAGTTTGTTCTTTGGTATTCCATAACTTTTGGTTATTTGCTAAAATTGTCCTTATTCCAACATGTTAATCAACATAACCTGGCTGAATTCTAATATAAGTCGATGTTATTTTAGTAGCATTTTATTGAGTGCCCATTCTTTGTATGCGAAGTCCTGTAGGGAGGCAACTCCAGAGGCAGGAGAGCAACTGGAAAGGTTTTCCATCAAAGACGGAATGAAGAAAGAATAGAATTTATTAAGTGAAAAAGATGAGGTACAAAATATAGGCAATTTAGTCAGCATGTTCAAAGGCACATAACAATGAACTATCATGGTGGGCAAAAGGAAATACAACTTGTTTGGATGGCTGGGAAATAGGGAAAGAACAAATTTGGGGCTGCTTAGAGCTGGGACTCAATCCAGCAGGTCTGGGATCCAATCACTGTTCAAGGGAGGGCTTGCTCCAGAGTCACCAAGGGGAAATTTGAAAAAACAAAACAAAACACAAACCTTAGCCCTGGCCAGTTTGGCTCAGCGGTTAGAACGTCGGCCGGCAGACCAGAGAGTCCTGGGTTCAGTTCCCGCTAAGGGCACATACCTCAGTTGCAGTTTGTCCCCGGCCCCGGTTGGGGTCATGTGGGTGGCAGCTAGTCGATGTGTCTCTCTCACATCCATGTTTCTTGCTCTCTCTTCTTCCCTCTCTCCCTCCTGCTCTGTCTGAAGATAAATGCGAAAATGTCCTCAGGTGAGGATAAAACAAAAAAACAGAAACCTTGTTTTTTCTGGGCAGTACATCTGGTGATTCAAATTCAGTAGGTGTGGGATGGGGTCCCAGAAATGCTTATTTTTCAAAATTTTTTCCAGGTTCCAGTTCAAGATGGTGGCCTGAACCTTTGCCTCCCTTCTCCTTTTCCTCCTAACCCACTTGAAACTATAGTCAAGAAAGTCAAAGATAAATCACCCTCCACAGCAAGGAGAACAGAGAAGTTGCAAGGGGGTCTGGAGCTGGTAATTGATTCTTCGAAGTTAGAAAGAGAACAGATGGATATTGAAAGCTAAACCCAATGGAGGAAGCCATGGCCATCCACAGACAGAGCTACAGGGAGGCTGCAAAATTGGTGTAAGCAAGAGTGGGTAATGAGTCATGTCATAAAAAAAGATGATGAGAAGGGTGTGTAGGGAACAGCTGAAGTCTCTACTTCCAAATGGAGAAGAAATACTGGCGGCCCAGCTTCTAATGACATGGAATAGATAGTCTTTGAAAGAAAGGTATTTAAGAAATCCATGAGATACCGCTTCTAGCCTGATTAACTTCTCCCAGGCTGGGAGAATGGGACTGGCACAGGAAGAGAAGCTTCCATTTTCCTTGGCAGCTGGCAGTGAGAATACCCCACTTTCCTACCAGTATCCCGAGATGAAGTATGGAAGGAAATGCGAAAGGGACCGGTGTTCACACACAGCTGTTGCGTCACACCCACAGGGCATTAATGCTACATGGTCTTTATGGTCATTTTTATGAACTTACCAGGGTGGCATAAGAATTTCATCGAGAATCCCAGAACCCCAGCCAGGTCTGAGGGTGGCCCTCCAAACAGTGGCGGTGGGAATTGAACTTTCCCTTTAAATTCTCTCAGGAAAGGAGGCATTCCCTGATAGGTACAGTGACGTGAACCAAAATGCCCATGTGCAGCTTTCTTTTGTTACCCGTGTTTGTGAAAGGGTTAGTAACATTTTAAAGGGTAAAGGTAAAAGCTTGCAAAAGCTTGTGGAAACTGTGAAAAATGTGTTGCTTGCATGACTTCTGCTCAGCCTTCTGTTGAGTACGGATAAGGACTATCTGGATTAGCCACAAGACAATGAATCACCCAGAAGATGCAGGACGAGATACCAGACCAGTCCAACTGCAAAGTGGACAATGGGTCAGGCAGAGTATGTCAGCAGGAACTGCCAGAAGCTAGAAGCAGAGTATATAACCTACACCCCAACTGTTATTCGAGGCTGAACCCTTTTCGGCTCAGCCCGCCTTTACCCAGGCACATGCAATAAAGCCATTTTGCTCTACATTGGCCTTGTGTTGTGGATGTGATCTCTTGCCGGCTCAGACCTATTAGTCTGTTCACTGGAGAAGGGAAGAAACCAGTGTTTGCAGGCTGAATTGGTGCTAAAAGAATCCAGCACCGGATCTGGTTCCAAAGAGTAGGGTTGACCAGGAGTCCAGAGTTCAGTGTGCTAAAGGATCCCATCCATGGTGTGGAGTTGTGTCAAGAGAATACAGTTGAAAACTGGATTAAGACAGTTTTTAGTCACCACTAGAGAAGGTGTTGTTCCTCGGGCAAGCAAGCTGAGGAGGACATGGAGTGTCAGAACTCCATCCAAATGGGCTGAGATACACCCATCCCAACAGGGGGACACAGGAATGTGAGTGGAGGAGACAGAAACCCAGTCATCTGTATTTGAAGATGTAACATGCACCATGCAAAGGCCTCAGGGAGCCAGCCACAGAGCCATCCTCTGGCTGCCTGGGGTCTCCCTCAGTGTGAGGACCACCTTCCCATACTGGACCCCACTAGACTGTGGGTGCCAATCTAGAAAACTGCCTCTGCTTTGAGCAGCATTGGTTATAAATATCTCACTGAACCCGCAGCTTGAAAGTCCTCTGTGATTTCAGATGAAGGAGTCAAAGAAAGGAAAGAATTCTTCTTCTCTAGTGTTGAGAAATTAACTCACTTTTTGTTGGGAAGAGGTCCCTAATTTTTTCTTGAAAGTGAAAAAAAAAAAGTTTAATGCAATTGTGTTTACTGTCCTTTGCTCTCCAGTGAGGTTTTGTGGCTGATTTTTGCACGTGGCTCCCTGTGGCCTCTGACTTCTGTCTTCCCCACACCCACCCTCAGAAGCCCTGCCTAAGCTGCATGGATGCTCAATCATTTGTGGGCATGAGGAGAGCTTAGTGTGGGGGGTGGAGGAGAGCTGAATAACCCCTTTGCATGTGTCTCCAGTGAGTTTAAATTTGGTAGGTTCTGACCTCTTCTCTAGCTTTTTGAATAGAACCATCTCTTGCTCACAAACTTGGCTTTGTTTATTGATGAATAAGGCACTTTTCTGCCTACGGTCCATGTAGGAAACCAAAACAGCCCTGGGCCCAGGACAGACTGCAACAGCAACATTTGCAGTCGTCGCCCACCCCCATCCCCCCACAACAGACCATTGAAAACGCCTCTTAGATTCCCAGCCCCAGGCTCGGGCCATCCAATAAAGAAAACTGGTTGTTTTAAAGATTCCTTTCTCCATTTTGATCTGTCTTAATACACCCTCTGCTTTTGAACCACCAGGCACACAGGGATTTGTTTTAATGTCTCTTTGTAAATTTACAATACAGTAACATTTACAATGCAATGGAATCTCTCCATGTGGTGAGATCACAGCTGTCTGAATACCAGGGAAACAACAGAATAATCACCTTCTTTCTGAGGCTCTTGGTTATAATAACGTGGGTTCTCCAGGAGCTCTTGATTTGAATGGGCTATTTACGTTCTGATTACGTGAAGCCTAGGTATGATGTCCACTCACCACAGGAGAGGTGGGCTCAGCGAGGCACTTTCTTTGTACTAATTGTGCTTTCTGGGAATAGTTCTCTGTCCACTCATAGCAACAATGCAGGTGATAAGAGCTTGTGCTGTGAAATGAATGAGCCCTGGATATCTCCATCGCCTCAGGCAGAGATTGACCAGTCAGGTCTGTAGATGGTTGCCTACCTTCTGGAAGACTAGGGAGGGGTCCTGCACATGCCTTTGGAGGGTGGAGGGTGCTAGCTGATCTCCACCTGTATACTTCTCCAGGTCAAGAGGATCCAGGCCCAGGGCCCACATCTGTGGGGTCAGGATAATTCCAGAACTTTGTGTGGGATGGTTGACGACATTCTCCTCCTCTCAACTGTTCACCTGTTGAGAACTGGGAAAGGATGAAATGTCACAAGCTGTATCCCTTCACCTGCTCACAGATACTTCAGTCAGAAATTACCCTTTGTAACAGGAGAGAGAGATGGTATCAGTGATGGGTAGGCAGGCTGAACAGTATCAAACCAGAGAGGATGAAAAGCCAGGATCCAGAGGTCAGCTGGTAGGTTGGACGCTAGAAGACTGAGTCACTGAAGACATTGATGCCCAGATGTGGGCGTAAATAAGCAGAAGATACAAGAGTACAAGAGGAGAGACGGCTTGAAAATTATCTGCATATCCTCTGACCTCCTCCCACAGGAGGTGGGGTCTCATTCCCATCTCCATGAATACGGACCAGCCTCAGTGACTGCTTGTGAGATAAAAAATTCAGAAGACGTGACACTTCGTGGCTGGGTTTCTACCTGACTCTCTCTTGGGACACTTATCTTTGGAGCCCTGAGCCACCACATAAGAAACCGGCCACTGTGAGGCCAGCGTCCTGGAGAGATGACTATGCTCACGTAACCCCAGAGAGACCAGCCCCCGTCTCTTGAGTCTTCCCAGCCCAAGTGCCAGATGCGTGGAATCTTCAGAAGATTCAGACGGCTGCAGCCTGCAGCAGGGTGAGGCGGAAACTACCTGTCCCCTCCCCAGCCCTGCCGGGAGGTCCGCTTCTTGAGGAGCATACATGTCGTTGTCATTTGAAAGTGCTGAGTACTGGGGTGGAGACTCTGCAGTCACAGAACAGGACGGGGAGGTCAGGGCTAAGTAAGCAACCTTGCGGGGGGTGTTGGGAGTGAGTCCTGATTGGGGTGAAGTGCTTCCCGTGCAGGTTCTGACACACTCTCACGGCTGACGGTGAAGGACTATGAGAAGAATTATTACATTGCCTGTCTTTTTTTTTTTTCTTTTAGTAATTTAACTATTACTTAAAACTCCAGAGAATATCATTCAAAAATACTATAGCTCTCGGCACCTGGAACTGACAGGTGTTATCATTGTAGGTGATGCTTCTGGTCCTTTTCCTGAAATGCTGCTGCTCTACCTTTTCTACTTACCTGTTGACCCCTTGGTGACTGGTTTTCTACCATCTTCAGCTTCTGTCGCCTTTGGGATCCCATGCCCGGCATTCAATCAGCCCCAGATCATGCACCGAGACCATGATCCAGAAACTTTGTTACAGGGTTGGCCAAGCAGTCCTGTTTACTAGAGTTGCACTGGGCTTTCTACCCCTGACCTTGGCCCCTCTCTGATTCCCTGAGTAGACCAATGGCTTTTCAATCTCTAACATGCATTAGAACCACCTGGAAAGTTTGTTAAAAAAGATTCCTGGGCCCCACCCCAAAAATGTGTAATCAGTAGGTGTGAGATGGGGCCTGAGATTTTGCCTTCTAGCAAGGTCCTTGGTGATTCTGGTACTTCTCACCGATGCTGGACTGTCCAAGATCCAGAAGTCATTCGTCTTGGATAATTCAAGTGGATCTATCTATCCAGCATGCTGAAGCTCTCTGAACTCCGTCAATGGCACCTTCCACAGGGAGATTCCAGCTGACCATCTGATCCTCTTTTCTTACTACTGTACTTTCTTTCCTGTGCCCTAAGCCCA
This sequence comes from Tadarida brasiliensis, assembly GCA_030848825.1. Lineage (NCBI taxonomy): Eukaryota > Metazoa > Chordata > Mammalia > Chiroptera > Molossidae > Tadarida > Tadarida brasiliensis. The sequence continues at coordinate 90,582,110 of CM061257.1, forward strand.
CCCTGACCTCACTATTTACCACCGCCAGCATCATCCACTCTTTCCTGTTTCTATGACTTTATTCACACATTCCCTTTCTGGCCATCTCTGCCAAAGAAACCCCAAACCACCAACTGTCCAAGGAGCGTCATCAATGCTGCTCAGAGAAGCCCTTCCTGATTTCCTACGTCCCAGTGGATACGACAGCGTCCTCCTTCGGGCTTCAAAGCGTTTACATGTGCCTCCAACATCACTTATCCAGTCTGTCATGCGTTTTGGTTACAGGAGGACTCCACTTTCATACTTCATGCATTTCTAAGGACATAGTTGAAAGTAATATTAGATGGGAGCTTAATTCCCCAAAAGCTAAATAATACTAAAATTCTTAGTTATACCTTACCACTTAGATACACATCCCTCATCAGTGGTCTTCCAGAATGTTATCTTTTTTTTCTTTGGCTTCCCTGACATTATAGACTGGGTTGATTTCAACAAGTACCTATTTGTATCTTAAGATTTACTGCTTTGGGCACACTTCATGATTTATAATTGTGACTTGGTTGAGGGTATGAGACCATATATTCTCGCCAGAAGTTAGCAGTTCCAGTTTTTGGTTTATTCATTTTTATAAAATAGTTTTTCAAAAACGTATAAAATATTTTAACTGGGTACACTTAACAATGGCAGTATGAGCAAAGCATCTGAGGCTACTGAAACCAAATTTCTGGTTCCTAGTTGTACGAGTTGGTCATTGGATGCTGTGCCGAGTGAGAGCAGCTCAAAGGTTGAATATAGAGTGGTCAGAAGTTATCTTCCTCTCATGTCTTGTCCTGGGCTAGGACTATTCCAGGGAAGCAGAAGCAGAATCAACAGGAATCAGATTGATTAGTCATTCTCGATTACCAAGGCAAACCAGGGTCGGACAAGACAAGTCTTGCCAGACTGAAGGTATTTCATTTCCTGATAGTGTTGCTGACCAGTAAGAGCTAAGGACATCTGTATCTAGAATTCCAAAGGTCATTGACAAAGTTGATCATGAAATCTTTGAGGAAAGACCATGTGATCACACAGTGAGAAGGTGACTGTCTACAAGCCGGGAAGAGAGCCCTCACCTAGAACTAAATAAGTTAGCACCTTGACATTGGCCTTCCCAGCTTCCAGAACTGTGAGAAATGTGTCTGTTGTCTAAATTACCCAGTCTGTGGGATTTTGTTATAGCAGCAAGAGCTGACTAAGATAGTTCCCTTCTTTGCAAAATGAAGGTGATGATGATGCCTACCTTTCATGGGGTTGTGTTGATTAAATAAGATAACATGTACTTTGTAACCTCATAACAATTGTAAATCCATAAAATGTGAAGCACTTGTTAATCTCACTAGTAGAAATTACAAAGAGATCTCCAGAAATATGATGGATGGTCTTGGGAGGAGGCTTCTTGTCATGAAATCCCACCAGCACAGAGTCTGGCACCCCACGAGAATGTGTTGACGACACAAATGCAAGAAAATATTGCCTTGTAAGGGTCGATTCTCCCACTAGCGACCAGGAGACAAAGCTAACTACACTCTAGGTGAGCTGGACAGCGTGGCGCAAGGATAATCAGATTCTCTGAACTCCTCCAACGATGAGCTCTCCAGTGATCTTTGCATCTGCAGCCCACAGACAAATGTGTGGTGTCTTCATTTGTGGAAGTGTGCAGCCCAGATCTCGTTCAAGGAGGGACTTGCTGTGGTGTGCGGTCAGCTCCTTCAGGGCTGGCCTCAGCGGCAGAGAGCAACTTAACCTGAGGGCACCCCCTTTGGGGGGCAGCCTGCATCCCATGACTGATGGAGGGACACTGAGTAGCAAGAACTGGCCATTTCTGCCCAACACAGGCTGCTACTTTGACCTGGGACTACTCCTGCCAGAGGTCCTGAGCCTTTGCTGGGCTGCACTGCAGCGACTTCCTCTGACCCTTCCTCCCTTCCCTTCGCAGGTACTAATTCCTAACAAGCCACTTGTGTCCAAACTCAGTCTTAACATCAGCTTCTGGAAGATGATGTCAGTTGATTTGACATTTACCAGCACTGTGGTAAGAACAATTGCAATTTCCTCAGTATCTACCAACTCAGTTGAATAGGGTGGAGACAGAAAAGCCTAGCAGTTCCCTTTCTCTCTAGAACAATTGTTCTCAGCCCTTTTGTGTTCTTGACACCCTTTTGAATACTGGTCTTTTGGCAGCAGTTTTGAAGGGATTAAATTGTATCCGTGGGCAGCACTGTATTGTTCGTTAAGTAGAATTCTCTCTTGCCCTGAACACTCTGTAATGGTGGTTTTAAAAATTATTTGACAATGACCCACAGTAAGAAATACATTTTCCATCACGTCTCAGTACACTCATGCATATAGGTTTACATGTGCGTGCGTGACGGAAATACAAGTCTTATAACAGTTACATAAAAGCGCTCTGACATTTCCTGTTTGTTTTCAGATGCTGGTCATGATCCATTAAATCGGTTTCATGACCTGCTAGGGCCATTTTTTTCTGCATAAAAAAGAAAAAGCCTTCATTTTATACTTATGAGCAAGATTTATTGCATATGATGTAAACACATGCTTGGTTGTCTATCCAGTGTTTCCTGGATTTTTTCAACCACTACTATAGTAAAGAGAACACATTTTACACTGTGACCCACTGTGCACAGATAAAAGTTTCATGGGAACATACCTTCCCTTCAATATGGGATACACTCTGGTATTTGCTATTTTAGTTTATTTCATTTTTAAGTGTTATAACTCAATAAACTTATGTCATGATCCACAAGTTGAAAATACTACTCTAACATTAACGAAAGAGTCCATCCGTTCAATGTGCCACCTGAGAGGCACTTTCATAATTGCAGGGACTCTCAGTTGTAATGAAAACTTGTTTCACACATTGATCAAAACATGGCATCCTGACTTTGAAGGGCAAAGCAGAGCTACAGGAAAAGGACCAAGCACCCACAGGTGAACACTGGTGTGACCACTTCAGCAGCACGCACCTGCACGCACACGCTGAGCTCGAGGTCTGCACGGAGGGTAAGTGTGGCCTATGGGTGTGGTCACTTGAGGATGTGGTCACTATATCTGCATTTCCCTATCTCTGCTTCCTAAGGACGCCTCAGTCCCTTGCATTATACATAAGAGAATGTTTAACAGAAGTCATTTAGTCTGTTTTGCTTTTAAAATTGCATTTGTTTTGAAAAACAATGCATATCTCAATCTGGCTACAGTGTGGCAAGAGTTCATCCTTCTCATAAATACTGATTCTTACCCCTACAATTTTCCACCACATCTGTCTTGCCCAATAGTTTTAAAGGGGAAATGCTCTGGCTATTTTTTTTTCTCTCCGTCGCAAGAGACCTTGATCTTCCATGTTTTAACTGCTTCTCTCAAAAACATCATTTTTACCTGAACACAATAGCCGTATTCTTCTAAACTTTCCTGTTGCTTCCCTGTGCTCTAATGGTGAGTGGGAATCTGACACAAGTTCAGTGACAAAGACTTGTCACACAGTATGAGCCTTCCAGAAGGATTCTGGGAGTCAATATCTCATACAAGTATAGCTGTTGATATTTATGGTACCGTCTGCTTTCTAGAGAGAATTCAACAAAGGAATAGCCTTTGCTGGCTGAGAGAGGTAATAAGTATGAGGTTGCAAGTAAGAGAAGTAGAGAGATCTAAATTATTCTACTAAGAAAAGCAATACGGGAAAGTATGATCTCAGAGGGAGTTAGAGCTAAAACGGCCCCTAAGGAGACTACTCGAAAGAGGAGAAAAGAACTAACTCCAAGAGAAGAAAATGCAGGGAATTTCGTTAGGTCATTTTATGAAGTGTTCTTGTGCAATGTAACCTTTTGTTTTAATTTCTCTTGAAAGTATCAGTAAAACCAGTATTACATATCTCCATTCATAGGACCAGATCTGCAGTTCAGGTGGGATATGGGAAAACCCTGTGTCTGATCTCGCGGTGGCTCGGAGGACAGAGGCAATTCCCTCACATTTGGGTTCCATAGAGGACAGCGTTGGGTGGTAAATGGCAAAGCAAACTCAAAAGAACGAAATACAGAATCCCATCCATCTGGAGCACAGACAGAAGCTGGAACAAGAAATGAACGGATATATGTTCTCTGTCTCTCTACTTTTTTTTCATGAGATCACCATGAAATATTTTTTAACAAATGTTCCGGCATCACAGCCCCTCCTTGCGCAAGGTATTGAAGCCCATGGTTCCCCACTCCAGCACGCAAATGACTTCAGGAAAAGGGAAAGCAGGGTTGCTGGAAACAGGAGGGGAAAGGGGGTAGAGGATCTGTCAGCAAAATTTGTTGTCTGAGCTTGCATTTTGGTGAGAAAATGCACATTAATGCCCCATCTGCTCAGAAAATCCACTAGAGAGCCTCGGTGATTGGAAGTGATGATAGGACTCATGTTTCCATTTCCTCCAGCTGCAGGGAAGGGCCCCTCTTCTAAGAGAAAAATCAATGACCTCCCTTGGCTGCCTAGTGATCTAGGTCTGATTTTCTAAGAGCTGAGGATAAAAATCACACCTCCAGGCACTAAGCCTTGGAGCACACACCTGTGCACTAAATGGCTCCCTGAATGGGGCATTAGAGATCGCAGATCAGTTCCCTCTGCTCCCATTGAGTGACTAAATGTCCTTGACAAAATCACCGCCTTCCTTGCTGTCGCACTTTCTCCAACCTTACCACCGAGAAGATAATCTCCTTTCTCTAGGAAAAAATCATCCACCCTCTTCTTTAAGGTTAACCCTTTCATTTCTTCCCTAGATCTTTGCAAAACACCTGGCCTATTTAGTTTCTTGGTTCTTGTTCTCCAGAAACTCAGCATGGATGCTCTGAATTCTACCTACCTGTCCTGACTTTCCTTCACCTGTTTGACTGCCCCATTCTCTGGGTTATTTTCTGACCACAGACTTGGAGTGTCTCCAAAAGCTTTGTCCTGGACCTCTCATTTCCTTCTCTGAATGCAACCCTTTCTCTTCCCCGTGCTCTATCACCTCTAACTGGAAAGGCCTCACTATCAGCACAGTTAGCTGTGAAGTCTTCTTAACTCGATTGTTCCACAGTCGCCCCGAACTCAATAGGTCCCACACACCCCACAAATGTCCCCAGACTGCAAATAGATTGTTCCTCCCTTCTCTCTCCCACTGATTGCACCCACTTTTCTCTTCTAATAACGTGCAGCCAGAAATCACCAAACCCTGCACATTCTCTTATTTTTTACATATTAAGCACTTTTATTTTATTGTATTTAGTTGATTCAATTTATTGGGGTGACATTGGTTAATAGAATTATACAGGTTTCAAGTGTACACTTCTATAGTACATCATTTGTATATTATACTGTGTGTTCACCACCCAAAGTCAAAGTTCCTTCTGTCACCATATTCTTGACCCCCTTAAACCTCTACCACCCCCACCCCATTCACCTTCCCCTCTGGTAACCACCATACTGGTTTGTGTGTCTGTGAGATTTTGTTTGTTTGTGTTGTTTCTTCATTTGTTGCTTTCAGTTTTATATCCCACATATGAGTGAAGTCATATGGTTCTTCTCTTTTTCTGACTGATTAATTTCACTTGGCATGATATTCTCAAGGTCCATCCATGTTGTTGCAAATGGCAGTACTTCATCTTCTCTTATGGCCGAGTAGCACTGCGTTGTATATACGTACCACATCTTTGTCCAATCACCTATCGAAGTGCACATTCTTAATTTAATTCACTCACTGCTCTGGGTATCCATTCGTTTCCTTCCCAATGCTACCTCAGCCCTCTGCTTCATCTCTTTGTCATATAATTCATCCTGAAACAGTCTGGCTTTCACTAGCAGGTCTAACAGAGAAAAACCCTCTGGATTAAGTGGGTGGGCTGGTATGGTAGTGCTGGTGGTGAAGAGCATCTTTAAAAAAGGGAATGAAGCGAGTAAATCCTATGGCTTGCAGCAAGGAAGGTAAAGGTGGAAGGGTAATGACCCAGACCATGAACAGTCCAGGTAGAATGGGAAGCTCCGCCTCCACGCCCCATCCCACCCTTTCTTCTTCAAAGTGCTCTTTTGGTCTATTGAAATTCTATCCATACTTTCAAACCCAAGTAAGTTCTCATTCTCCTTCGTGGGTTAACTCCCTGTTACCTTAGACCCTTCTCTGAACTCCTTTAGCATTTCCATGAAGTGACCAACTATTGCCTGACATTGGCATTTAATCATTTCAGTTGAGTATGTCTTTGACCACTTTCCCTGCAGTCAGAGAGAAAGAAATTCTTCTGCTGTGTTCTAGAAAAATTGTAAGGCATCACAACCAAATCTTAAATAATTGGAAGATAAGACTCGTGTCTTATAATGCCCTTGTGCTCCCAATACCCTTGTAAAGAACCAGGCACACAGGAGGGAATTAAAGATATCTATTCAACAATTATTTATTAGACAACTACTTTTTTTTCTAGATACTATTCTAGGTAATGGGATACAATAAAAAAAACAGACCAAATCTCTGCCCTCGTGTGTTAATTTTCCAACGAGGTGGGTAGGAATGAAAGAGAGTGGCAGAAATAGATCAGAGTACATTGTAAAGTAATATATTATTATTATTTTATGTATTTTAGTGTATATTTATAATTAGTATAAGATAATACAAAATACATAAGTAACAGATAAGCACAGGAGTGAATTATGTGGTGTGTTAGAAGTTGATAAATGCTATGGAGAAACATGAAGCAGGGAAGGGAGATAAAGAGACAGACAGCAGGGGCAGGGAGCATTTTCACTCAGGCTGTCGGGGAGGCCTCTTCCACACAGTAGCAGGGGAGCAGTTTCCTGAGGGAGGCAAGGGAATGAGGCGTGTGCTCTGGATGAGGAGCACTCTCAGCAGTGGGAACAGCAAAGTTGAAGACCCTGAGGCAGATCCATGAGTGGAATATTCTAGAAGATGCGAAGTAGTCACTTAGATGGGGAAAAGCAAGAGAAGGGGAGGGGAATTGAGATGAGGTCTGAGAGGGACCTGGGTTCAGAATGAGAGAGACTTGCTGGCTGTATAAGAACCTTGACTTTTATTCTGAGTGAGATAAGAAATGGCTGATAGATTTTCACTGGAGTAGAAATTTTTTTGATCACTCTAGCTGCTACGAGATTATATGATATAAAAGTAAGGGTGGGAGCATGGAAACTGGTGAAAAGAAATAGTGATCCAACAGAAAGGTGAAAGTTGTTTTGACCAAGCTGGTTGTAGTGCGGGTGAGAAGGGATGACACTGGATATATTTTGAAGGTAGAGCCAACAGGATTTGCTGTGGATTGACTGTGGAATAGGAGAAAAAGAACAGGTTCAAGGATGATGCCAGTGTTTTTGACTTGGGCAAATGGAAAAACAGAATTGTTTTCAAATGGATCAGTGAAGACTGTAGGATATTTGAGGGAAAGGAATGATATATTAGTAAGGGTTCTTCAGAGAAACAGAACCAACAGGATGTGTATATATACACAAAGAAATATATTTTAAGGAACTGGCTTGCATGATTATGGAGACTGAGAAGTCCAAAATCTACAGGGTAGGTCAGCAGCCTGGAGACCCAAAGAAGAGCCCAGAGCTCAAGTCTGACAGCTGTCTGCTGCAGAATTTCCTCTTGCTCAAAGGAGGTAAGACTTTTCTTCTTTTCGGGCCTTTAACTAATTTGATGGGGCCCACACACATTGTGAAGGACAATCTGCCTTACTCAAAGTCTGCTGATTTAAACATTAGTCTCATCCAAAAACACCTTCACAGAAGCACCCAGAATAATATTTGAACACACATCTGGGCACCGTGGCTCAGCCACATTTATATCTAAAATTAATCATCACAATTGAATCTCCAGCTTTGGGAATGTTAAGTTTGAGATGTGTATTAAATATAAGTGGAGATGTTGAACAGTAAGTTGGATAAAGATGTGTTGAGAACAAGATCGAGGATCAGGCTGGAGATACAAGTGTGTGAGTCATCCATAAGTGATTTTTAAAGCCAGACCTGGATGAGATCATCAGAGGAATGAGTGATAGAGAAGAGGTCCAAGAAATCAGTCTGGGGTATTTCCACATTAAAAAGATTGGAAGGTGAGGAAAAACAAGCAAAACAGATCAAAAAGAAGTAACCAGTGGGATAAAAAGAATAAGTACATATGATAGTTACATACATGATATAATAAGTGAGTATGCACACATCAAATACATAGTGAGTGAATATGTATTCATGTAATAAACACAATGGCAATAAATTAGAATTCAGTTACATGTTTAATAGATAGCATCACATTTAATCATTAAACAATGAAAGGATATCCATTGTGAAAAGTAACAGCCATGGTTTTATCTGAAAGGCAGTGACCCAAAAGCAATGGTACATATTTAATAACTTGTGGAGAGAAATATCACTTGCCCTTTAGAAAAGAAAGAAAATAAAATCATAAAGGATTCAGTCACCTATCTGGGAAAGCAAGTAGGATTAACTCATTTAAATAAACTTTATTTTCTTAGCAGAATTGACTTGTTTCTTAAAGGGCCTCTGAAATGTCATTTCCCCCCAGACAAATGTGTGTTTAAATCCCTATTTCTGCTGCTGCCTGAGCCCTTTCTGTGATAAAGCATCCAGAGCGATATAGTCTGTTCTAAATCTAACACCTCCTTTGCTAAGCTTCTCTCCTTTCTTTGGCACCAATAAAAGGTAATAAAGCTCTGGGAGTATGTTATTAAGAGCAACCCGCTGCTTTGCTCCCTACTTTCTGGGTGATAAGGAAATATCTTCTTATGTGAGTAATTCTGATAGCATAGACTCAATCTCAGCAAACATTTTCTGGGAAGGGTCAGATTGTAAATATTTTGGGCTTTGTGGGCCATATGGCCTCTGTCGCAACTACCCAGCTCTGTTGTTATAAGTGAAAGCATCCAGAGACAACATGTCAATGAGTGGATGTGGCTGAGTTCCCATAAAACCATTTACAAAAGCCTGCTTCAGATCAGATTCAGCTCGGGGTCCATAGTGTGCTGACCCTGCCCCAGACCATAGACCATTGACCAGTCCCACTGAGCATTCGTCACCTGTTCACCTTTCAGGACCAACTCCGACACCATAACAACGCTTTGATGTAATGAGCTCCACACAATTGAGGAAAAGCAAAGTGTACACATTGCTGCCGCCGCCACTCTTACTGTAGATGTTTCTTAATTAAGAAGAGCCACACGGAAGCCCTGGCCAGGTAGCTGAGTTGGTTAGCACATCAGCCCCATACACGAAGTCGGCAGGTTCAATCCCCAGTCAGGGTACATACAAGAATCAACCAATGAATGCATAAATACATGGAACAACAAATTGACCGCTCTCTCTCAAATCAATCAATACTTTTTTTTTTAAGTAGCCACATGTTAATATTAAACAAAGGAGCTGTGTTGGGAAAGGTTTGTGGAACCTTTGATTTCCCAGGGTCTCTCTGAGCACATTAGAGAACAGGGCTACCGAATGGTAAAGTGGTGAATTCCATTACCCGGTCTATAATGTTAGACCCACTTGTTCAGATACATGGGTAGCTCTTTTGCGTACAATATATTTTCTTGGCATGAATCTGAAAAGGCTGGAGGAAAAAGAAATTTGGTTTCTAATGTGATATCCTCTTTGCTTTTGTCATTAAATTTCTAAGATCTCACTCTTCAAAAGTACGCTCTATTTAATTCAGTCACAATTTAGCGTGACCTTCTCTTCAGTAGTTCCAGTGGAGGATTTCATGTGTTTCTTTCAGTGTCTCTTTCAAGATGAAGATTCAAAGAAAGATTTTCTGTCTGTGGAGTTTTGATATAAAAAACCCATTAGCAAACTTGAAATGTGTAAATTACACAGAAGGCTCGGAGATGGGGCTTAAATTGTCAGGGCAGCGAACCTGCTCCCGGAAGGTTCACGTGGAGAGAGGGTACTTGTTTTCACAAAGGGCTGGAGATAATACCCAGGAAATCAAATCCATGATCAAAAGATGGGTTGCTTTTTATTGCAGATATGTATTATGATAGGAATAGCTAAAAAACAGTTTTATTCTTCCTTTATGGCATTTTCCTTGGCAAACAGAGACTTTAAAACGCACTTTTTGAATATATCCCACAGATCATGGCTCAGTGCTCACTAACTCATCTGCCTCAACTCAGGACAGATGTGGTAACAATTGTTTTTATTATTCCCGTGGGGTATTTTATTAATAATTTATAATAAAATCATCATCGTCTTATACAACTTACACTCTATAGTGTGTGCAAAACAGGACCAGGAATTCGCAAATAAAATGGAAGCAATGGTTAAATTGAAAACATCATTTTGGACTCAAGTTTTTCTTTTTCTTTTTTCTCCATTAAAAAAAAAAAAAAATCAACCACAGCTTTACCAGTATTGTAGACACTCTTATGTTGAAATCCTCCATTACCCTGATTCTTAATACTTGTCAGTGGTCCATATAAATATTAGCTAAATGTTTTTTCCTAGGGATACAAAGTACAGCTATTTGTATTGCATGCCTTTTGTGAGCACACTTCCACTAATTTATGAGACTTAACGTAATAACGTGTTGCCCATTGTTAGACAATTAGCACGTGGTTTCTGCAAGGTGGCGCGGACTCATTCTAAGAGGTCTTCAACTACCATTGGCTCTTGAACAACATAGATTTGAACTTCTTGGGCCCAGCTATACATGGATTTTTCTCAATAACTACTATAAATGTATTTTTTCTCCCATATGATTTTCTTAATCACATTTTCTTTTCACTAACTTACTGTACTGTAAGAATATAGCATATAGTACATAAAACACACAAAGTAGGTATTCATCAGCAGGTCTTATATTTATGTCATCAGCAAGGCTTCTGGTCAACAATGGGTTATTGGTAGTTAAGTTTTGGGGGAGTCAAAAGTTATATGTGGATTTTCAACTGTGTGGGGGTCAGCACCCCTAACCCCCATGTTGTTTAAGGTTCAACTGTACATCTAAGGGGCTGACCTGTAAGTGACAGCAGGGAAACACAGGTATTACTTTCATGTCACATGCTTTCATATATGCCGTGTCATTTACTCCTCAACCCTGTGGGGTAGATGCTGTGATCCCATTTTACAGAGGGGAGCAATCGGGTCTTAGAAAGGGTAACTTTCCTACAGTTACATATTTTTTAAAGTGCAGGTTTGAGCCCATATTTCTCCAACTTCAAAAGATATGGGGTAAGTTAGGTATAAGATTGATTTAAAAATAATAATAATTAAGTTACAAAGAATAAGGTGTTTAAGATTTTACACACACACACACACACACACACACACAGACACACACACAAGCACGCACCCGTGAACTCTTTGGATAGTCACAGTCCTTTAGCGTCAGCATAGTATCCTTCTTAAGCATTGACCTGAAAGCCTTGGGTGAATCAGGTACAAAAGTACATTTCTCCTGCTACTTGTTAGGCTGGTGTTCAGTTCCCTACTCGCCAGACTGAATTAGGTGGAAAGTTGAAGGATGAATTCTTTAAGCAGGGCTTGAAACTCTAGAACAATCCAACTTGATGAATGTAGGAGGACCATCTCCTACTGAAATCTGGTATGAAGGACACATGGACCTTGGAGATAATGTAATATTCTCCAACTCAAAATCTGTGGTTCCCACAGAAAAATATATTGGTTGTGACTCTTTGTAAGTCAACATGCAATTTGTTACCTTTGATCCAAACTTAAAGTACAGTTAGCATCCTTTCCTTTAGAAATCGGTTCACTGAACAAGCTGGCCGAAGGACTGCTCCACCAGGCCTATCCAAACGCAGTATGTATGCACCGTGCAACCTACAATGATTCTCACGACAGCGAACGTGCGCCAGGTACTTACAATACGTGGTGAATGCTTTCCATGAAATACCTCATTGACTGTCACAGAAGCCTGTGAACAACCCCGTTTATAGCTGGGGAAGCTGAGGCCAAGAGAAATTGTGTTCTAGTGCATGGTCAATAATGGGGAAGGCATGGGTCAGGATTTGGACCTGGGTCTCTCTCCCCTCCGGAACCTGAGCTCATAATGCCCATCATATATTTCCTCTCAGTGGACAAAGAGGATGGAGGGGACTCTTATTGCCCACTTCTTATGTTTTATGTTTTGCAGAGGGGTCTCCCATTACAGTAACACCCTCTTCTTGTCTCTTCCTTCTGAGAAAAGCTTAATAGGGGATAGGTTTGCTCAGAGTTGGGGAGAAGGCACTAGACCTGCTGGCTCGGTTCTTCTGACTTTGGGGGTCCCAGTGGTCGGCAGGAAGCAACAGTTGTTTTCTGCTCCCCTGTGCCTGGTGGGGGGCCCCAGCTGTTCCAGCGTGGTGGGACCCTGAGCACGTGGGCTCAGACCGCCAGCGGAACCAGACTCATCTTTGTGTCCATCATGGAGACACTTCAGTCTCCATCTGCACAACCGCTGACCCTGTCTGGCACATTCTAAGTGAGTATGGGCATGGTGTGCTGTTTATTGAGCCTCTTTTAAACCCCAGCTGTTGGGAGTCGGCAGTTCAACGGATGACACTGTGGGTCTCCCCCAGCTCCTGACTCACCGGACTTCAGTGATCAAAAGGGCAGAAATCTCTAAAACTTCCCCTGCTACAGGCTTTTCCGTTTCTTTTATATCTGAGCCTTTTATATTTTACTGGCTAGCATTTTTTTTCCAAATATGATTAGTTTTTTTTTTTTTTTTTTTTTGCTTTGTTTTAGAAAAGATAAATAAACTGTGGATAATTCAACTTCAAAAAGATTTTTCACAATTCATTTTCAGGGAGCACACTTAAAAAAATATTTTTTTCTTTATTGATTTTAGAGAGAGAAGAAGGGAGAGGGAGAGAGAGAGAGAAACATTGATGAGAAAGAACATCGAATGGCTGCCTCCTGCCTGCCCCCCACTGGGGATTTGGCTCACAACCTGGGCATGTGCCCTGACTGGGAATCGAACCAGTGACCTCTTGGTGCATGGGTCGACGCTCAATCACTGAGCCACATTGGTCAGGCATTAACATATGTTTTTACTGATTTTTTTTCAGAGAGAGAAGGAGGGAGAGAAAGATAGAAACATCGATGTGAGAGAGAAACATTGATGGGCTGCCTCCTGCACGCCCCCTACCGGGGACTGAGCCCGAAAGCCACATGTGCCCTGACCGGGAATCGAACCAGGACCTCTCAGTCCATGGGACAACGCTCAATCCACTGAGCCACACCAGCCAGGCATGGGAGCATACTTTAAAAACCCATCTCTACAATATAACACGTGAATATTGCTAGGCCACCTACTAAAACAGAGTAGTGTTCTCTCTCTCCCTCTCCCTCTCTCTTTCCCTTTCTCCTATGTGACAAGGATGTTTTCAACAGAGAAACCAAAAGAGATAAGTCTCAGTTGTGTGAGGGGGTAAAGCCCCTGATTTGTGGCACTGGCCCATCTCCATGGTGTAAGTTCTCCCAGCACAGCTGATTTCAAGTGGCCGACATGATGTCACTGAACAGAGATTGGAGAAAACACGGGCACCATCAGCTCTGGCGCGTCAGTGCTGAGTGACTGCAGCACACTGCCGGTCCAGACCCCTCCCCCTGGCAGCAAATAGCCAGACAATGTCATAGCAGCAGCAGTCCCAGGAACCAAGCAAATGCTGTTCTTTCTGTGAAGTCTGCCTGATGGCAATGCCATGAATCATGTAATCCTACAGGCCGGGGGACAACCACTATTTTGAGTACAGAAATTGAACTGTTTCTCCTCCTCCACCGTTCAGAGACTCTTTGTAACAATGAATTTATCAGCCTGGGCTGTATGGAATTCAACTTCTATTTCTCTCCTGAGGCTCCATCTTCTTATCAATAAGAGATGCTTTATTTCTTTTCAGAGCCAAGATCCCCCTGAGAGGACCATTACGCTATAATATTATTTAATATCTCTGGGACTCCTTTAGCCCAGTTCCCTAATTCATGAGGTTGAAGCCTTTGAGGCAAGTTCTTCAGGCCTTATGCAAATTTGGGGGGGGGACACATTTCCTACTCAGGACTCCCCTACAGTCTGCAGTACTCTTGAGAGTCAAGAGAGATCACTGTTGTTGGAGAATGTTAATTAACTACATCATCGTTTTAAGCTGATTTTTTTTCTGACCGGAGGCAATTATAAATCTCTTCTTCATATGCAGGAAATCTGGGTTATGTCTCTGATTTTACCACTAACTGGCTGTGTGATCTTGGCAGGTTGCTGAAGTCCTCTGGGTGGTAGTTATAATATCTGAAGAGTCGAGGAGTTGGAATAGATATTAATAATGATGGTGATCAGGTTTTTAGAGGACTTAGTATGTTCCAGGTACCCAGTGATATGCTTTATATCTACAAACTCATTTCATTATCACCATAACTCCATAAAATAGATTATACTATCAGCTGCATTTTTCACATGGAGAAACTTAGGCTTTGAGTTTTCGTAATGTGTTCTAGGCCACGCTGGCAGTAATCAGCAAAGACAACACTAGGAACCACAGCCTGATAACTTCAAAATAAATGTCTTCAACCCTTATGCCTCCCCATACAGATAGCCACAGAGGCCCCATCTACGCCTCACATTCTTTCACCTTGGAGCGTTTATGGAAACAGACAGTGTGTAAGAACATTAGTACTTGAAGAATGCAAAGAACTAGAACTTGACATGTCTGGGTTTTAGATTTTTCTAGATGATATCTGAGGTCAGGGATCATTACTTAGTATCCCTTCACATCCTAGCTGGGCATTAAAAAGAGCACAAAGTGCAGTATCTATTCAGAGAAAATAATTTGGAGAGAAATTTTCTTATCTGTTGGATACCCTCCATAAATTCCAGCATAAAAAGAAAGTCAGGTGTCCTAGGCAGCATGTTAGGCATGCATAAAACCATTTAGAACTCACAACACTTATTTTATCGATAAATTAAGTGTGGAGATTCTAAGTTGCTCTAAGTCACAGAGCTGAGAGCAGTGGGGCCGGAACTGGAACTCGGCTCCTCCGGTTACAGGGCTCCACATCTCACCTCTGCACAGGTGCCCACCGTCCCGCAGAGCTGCTCACATGTGTAAAAGTTTATAAAATGAACAAATGTGCTGATCAAAGGGGCAACCTAGTGGAGTGGATTGCGAGTCAGAGGTTTCAATTCTGCGTCCTGGTTTTCTTGCTAACGTACTGAATGACCTTGGTAAGGTCACTGACTTCATGAGTCTCAGCCTTCCATCCACAACATAACTGACCTCTGAAACTTATTCCACCTTTAAATCAGTCACCACTGTTCTGGGATTTAGTTTCTCACTGGGGTAACCTGTGCCTCCTACAAGATAGAACGTCAGTATAACAATTGTATAAGCCATGGTACCATTTCCCCAAGACTTTTGGCAAAACTCCTTCATCAACAGAGTTATATTAGCTCCTGGGATGTTGGCACATTCTTGGCAGATTTGGGATGCCACCTGTCATCCTTGCTCCATCCCACAGCAGGAGGCAGCAATGGAGAAGGGATAATGGTCCACTGAGTTTCTGTTGAACGTTCCTTGGGTCAACCAGTCAAGCTGTGAGGAAGCCAGGCACAGAAGCCATGATTCTTGACTGTTTGCTAATCTAACATACTCTGAAACTGCAATTTCTCTTTTTAATCTTATAAAGCATATTACATGATGTACCTAAATGTGCACTTCTTAGGCTCCTAATGCACTGCTGTATTTAGATGTCAGCATTTTCTTGTCACCCTCCAGAGCTATTCTTAAATTGCTCGTGGCAGACATAAGTGGTACAGATGACAAATAGTCAGGGGAAACTTTTGATGAATGAGCGAATTAAGGAAGGAACAGTCTAAGGGCAACAGAGCTGTGAATTGAAATGCTGTACACACAGATGACGTCTCTATTAAAAACAACATGACAGTATTAGTATCGTTATTTCAAGACAACTAGGAGTGATCACATTATGGGAGTTAATGACTTGTGACGGAAAGGAAATTGCTCAGAGTTGCGTGAATTGATCCCAAACAGAGGTTAGCAAGAAGTGACACTTGTATATGTGAAATATGGATGATGGCCAGTCAGGTTCCATGGAACACAGACTCTTTTCCATTGACATTGGGGTACTGAGGGAAAGATTTTTGGGAAATGTCCCTAGGGACAAGAGTACCCACGGTCTTATCCTTCAGGGGAAATCTTCAGACGATGATGCAGAATGAAGAAGCTAATAAAGGAGTTGGATATGGAAAACATCAAAATAGCCCTGTCTCACTGACCTCTGTGCTGTGGCTTTTTACACAAAAGCACATTATGGTCTTTGCTACACAGCCAACACTAAGAACCTGCCTCCAAATGTGTGAGGTGTTCTGTTGAATGGGCCCTGGGACTGTAAATGGTCTTACTTGCTAGGGATAGACTCCTCATTTTGTGTATGAAAGAAATGAAACTAAGTGAAGTCAAAGGGCTTTCTCGTACCCGTCAGCTTACTGTGCATTTATTGACTATGTAACCATCAGGGTAGAGTCAAGAGCAGCCCAGGATTTCTGAGACGTGAGAGCACGTCACTGCTCACTTAACAAATTGCAAGTACGGTTTTCTTGAGTCACTCTTGTTCTCTGAGAAGAATTCCCACTACCTGTGCCCATGAAGTTCATCGAGCACTCTTTTCCTTGGGCGAATCTCAAAGCTTATGAAATTCAGAAAGCCTGTGACTTGATGACTGCCTTCCTTACTGATCAGGAAGGTGCTGGAGTCAAGCTAGGAAAACAGCCTTAGGAATTAAAGTCAAAAGAAGAACCACATGTCGTGAATGGAGTCATTGCTTTTCCCTCAGCATGAACATGTCCTGGGCCTTAAATCCCCCTTTGAGTTCACATGCAATAGATTGTTACCTTTCAGGTAATAGGAAGAAACAAAATATTTCACTGGTACTACCAACGATGGCGAAATTTCTTCCCCTGCCTTCCTTCTCACCGAGTCTTTTCAACTCTGTTTAATGACTCACGGAGCTGTCAGGATGAACATGGCGCTGAGGGTGGTGGAATGATCTGAGCACTTGGTGCAGACTGACTGACTGAATCCTCACAACACCTCCACAGGGCAGGTAGTTCTGTCTCCTCTTTACAGACATGGAAACTGAGGCACAGAAAAGTTTTGGTCCTTCCTCAGGGTCACAGAACCAGCAAGTGGCAGAGCTGGGGTTTGAACCCAGGCCGTCTGGCTTCAGCATCCATTCTCTGGCACCATACCAGACAGGGCTACCTGGGGTGTGTGGCCAGTGATTTTCTTTCTGGCTTTTCCAGTGGCCTACTAGTGTGTACGTATAGGCTCTTTCTATCCTTGTCCAGTTTTTAAAGAAACCCTAATTTAAAATAAGCCTCTTTCGCTTGTCTTCTGGTTTCAGTTTTTGGACAAAATAAGCATCTTTGGGGAGCGAACGTGTTCTGAGTGACAAAGGCACTGAGAAGCCCATTCATTGGAAATGTTAAGTCCATCCACAAACCCCTCTGAGGAAATCAAAGTGGGCTTCACTTCCCAATCAACAGGCCTTCGATCATTCACCACCGGGCAAAATTGAAACACCAGAAAATCGTGTAGTATGTACACGATAACCAGGACTATATAACCAAGACTCTAGCATGTGGTCAAATTTATCTTGAGTTCTCTATAACCACTTTGCAATTTAGAGTCTGAGATCACACAAAATTGCTCTGTGCCCCGAGTACATTACTGAAACCACCTCCATTTCGTAGATTACACTCCATCTAGGTTATTCAGTCTGTATAACAACTTATTTCATCTTGATTTTATCTAATCTGTCAACATCGGTGCTCAGAGATGGGGCTTGAGGTATAAAGGAGAAGGGCACCTGAGAATTAAGAATTAAAGCTTGATGGCTACAAACAGACAAATTAGTTATTGCAAAGGAAAGTCAGTCGTCCTGATTTTACCAATGGGAGTTTTTAATGTGTGTTACTTGTATGGATCTCTGAGGACCCCTGGAGAGTGGGGGTATTTATTTGTGTGATGCCTGTCACTGTCACGAATAGCTAGGTTCTTTGACCAACACAGTGTTTCTCGTTAGGCACTTTGGAACAGGCATCCAACACACTAAGGCTATTGGAGCTGAGGACCGTGGCTGTGTAGAGCATCCCCGTGAGTTGCTGAGGTGGAACAAAAGAAATGGATTGGACTTCAGAGCAAATTATGCTTGGAGCTAGGGGTTAAATGTAAATGGTTTGCACCCAGGCCCTGGAAGCCCCAATTCTTATGTCCTAACAGTTGTTGAATAAGGAGATCGAGACGTTTGGATGTGGGTGAGAAACATGTTCAAATATTTGGAGGACACTTTTACTAGTAGAATGTAACTGGCCATTACTCTGTATACTTAGCAGTTTGTCATTCTGCTAATTCTTTATATTAATTTTCATTTCCTAACATACCAAACCCCTCTGGGTGCTTCTCTCAGAACACGCAGAAAAAGTCCCTTTTGGAGTTTGTGTCTTAGTTGCATTTATGATGATGCCATCTTGATGCAGACAAATGAGAATAGATTAAAATAAAAGATATGGCTTGGCAAATAATTAAGGTTTGTTTGACTTTGAATCTCAGGCTCTTTCCACTATGCCATGGCCAAAATTAGCCATCCTATTTTTGACTGTGGTCTCTAAACTTTATTGACTGTGCACTAAATATTAAAATAATTTGAGTACAAACTATCCAAAATATATGCTTTAAAATTTATATGTAGGGTTTATGTGTGTATGTGTACTTGTGTGTATATTTGAAATAATATATTGTATATGTTATAGAACATATGTAAAAATAGACATTTTAAGGGGTGAGATAATTAACACAAGAGTTTAATAAGTTCTTCTTGCAACCTTAAGCATAGTCTTATCAACTTCTTGGGATGTGCACACTCCACTTTGGAGATCGTTGGTCTATTTGAACTAATAGACATGGTCTTTGAACATATTGAAAACTCAAGTGAAGGATAGATTCTCACATGATGCAGAAGCTGGGCTTTCAAAAATGGAAACACAAAATACTAAACTGAGCCTGCATGCCCTTTCAGGTGCCTCGGAGATAGCTAAGTCTGACAATGTGGGTTTCTCCTCCTGCTATGCCTCTCTGAAGAAAAGCACAGAATTTAGAAAAGATATAGCAAAAGTGTGAAGTCCAACAACTATATCCAGTAGTATTTTATGAGATTAGATTCCCATTCATAAAAAGTGATATGAACCAAGAACAGCTACACAAAGTGAAACAGGAACGAAGCTGTAGAACATATCTCCTGTCCTATAGGGAAGGTGATGCTGGAATGGCCATGAGAACATTGACACAATGTAGCCCTGGACCAACAGGAATAACAGCAGAAGGAAGGACCTAGGGCAGGAAACTTCCATTTCTGATCATGACTCTGCCATTGATCAGTTATGTGGTTTGGTGTTTTACCTCACTTGTCTTTTTTTTTTTTTTTTCTATAAAGTGTAACATCTACTAAAATACTTTAAAAATTCAATGCAATGAAAAGAGTTCAAATGAAAAACTTAACTACCTTAGCTTAGGGATCTAATCATTATTTGAATCTCCTGAAGTACCTTCCTTGTTGCAAGCACTTGGAAGCTTTTTATTGAACTGATTTTATTTAATGACACACCAGTGTTTATCAGCACTGGCAGGGCAACATAGAATACCAACCAACATAAGTATTATGTGCCCGTTGTATGTGTGAAACATGGAAGAGTGAATCCAGCTTACATAAATCCATTTGGGGATGGGTTATGTGTGTAGGAAGGGGTATGTGTAAAGTAGAAATAGATAGTGGAAAGAGGAAAAATAAAGACACAACTAAGAAAACTCAGGCAAATCCAATACCAACCAAGTAAGGGCTGGACCTTCGAGGTGGTAAAATGGTCCCTCCACTGTGCTGTGGCTGCCTCCCAACCCAGGCCATGTGCACAGGGACCCAGGTGGGCAGGTAGATGGGCAGAGCTCACACAGGTAGACAGTCTTCTATCAAGGCAAAGAGAACACTTCCCCAGACTCATTCCACACCCCTCATCCCCACATCCTGGAACTATTTTCATTTTGCCTTTGGGCTAACCCTTCATGTCCGTTTTAATTTCATCTCCTCTATGCAAAATGTTTATGGTGTTTTGTTTTGTTTTATTTGATTGCTTTATTTCCCAATTTTTATTAATTTATTTTTGTTACAGGTGTTTCTCCTTTTCTCCCCTAGACACCCTCCTCCCCATTCCGCCCCGCCTCCCCCCAGCATTGTTGCCTATGTCCATTGGTTATGCATACATGCATATAAGTTCTTTGGTTTATCTCATCCCTCCCCCCCCCTCTGAGGTTTTTCAGTCTGAACCATACTTCTTCCTATGTCTCTGGATCTATTTTGTTCATCAGCTTATTTTGTTCATTATAGTCCACAAATAAGTGAGATTGAGTGGTATTTGTTTTTCTCTGATTGGCTTATTTCACTTAGCAAAATGCTCTCCAGGTCTCTCCATGCCATCTCAAAGGATAAGAGATCTCTCTTTCTTACAGCTGCATAGTGTTACATTGTGTATATGTACCACAACTTTTTTATCCACTCCTCTACTGATGGACACTTGGGCTGTTTCCAGATCTTAGCAATTGTAAATAGTGCTGCTATAAACATAGCGGTACATATATTCTTTCTGATTGGTGTTTCAGGCTTCTTAGGATATAGTCCTAGAAGTGGGATCACTGGGTCAAATGGCAAATCCATTTTTAACCTTTTGAGGAAACACCATATTGTTTTCCACAGTGGCTGCATCAGTCTGCATTCCCACCAGTAGTGTACTAGAGTCCCCTTTTCTCCACACCCTCGCCAGCACTTGTTGTTTGATGATTTCTTGATGGCAGCCATTCTGGCAGGTGTGAGGTGATACCTCATAGTTGTTTTAATTTGTATCTCTGATGATTAGTGAAGAGTATTTTTTCATATGTTTCTTGGCCATTTATATGTCCTTTTTGGAGAGGTGTCTATTTAGGTCCTCTGCCCATTTTTTAATTGTGTTCTTTGTCTTCCTTTTGTTGAGTTGTATGAGCACTCTATATATTTTGGAAATTAACCCCTTATCTGATGTATTGTTGGCAGTTATGCTCTCCCATATAGTGGGTTCCCTTTCCATTCTGATGGTTGTTTCTTTTGCTGTGCAGAAGCTTTTTAGTTTGATGTAGTCCAATGTGTTCATTTTTTCCTTTGTTTCTCTTGCCTTAGGCATTGCATCAGTGAAAATTCTGCTGCGTATGATGTCAGAAATTTTGTTCCCTACATATTCTTCTAGGATTTTTATGGATTCACGAGTCACATTTAAGTCTTTTATCCATTTTGTCTTTATTCTTCTGTATGGTGTAAGTTGGTGGTCTAGTTTCATTTTTTTGCATGTAACTCTCCAGTTTTCCCAGCACCATTTATTTAAGAGGATGTTTTTACTCTTTGTATGCCCTTGGCACCTTTGTCAGATATTGATTGAGCATAATGTCTTGGGTCAATTTCTTGGTTCTCTGTTCCATTCCATTCACCTATATACCTATTCTTGAGCCAGTACCAGGCTGTTTTGATTACAGTAGCTTTGTAGTACAACTTGATGTCCGGTATTGTGATCCCTTCTACTTTGTCCTTCTTTTCCAAGATTGCTGAGGCTATTCAAGGTCTTTTTTCTTCCATATAAACTTTTGAAGTATTTGTTCTGGTTCCGTGAAATATGTCGTTGGTATTTTGATGGGGATTGCATTGAATCTATAGATTGCTTTGGGCAGTATGGACATTTTAATGACGTTAATTCTTCCAATCCATGAATAAGGTATGTGTTTCCACTTTTTTATATCTTCCTCGATTTCTTTTTTCAATGTCTTGTAGTTTTCTGCAAGTAGGTCCTTTACCTCTTTGGTTAAGGTTATTCCTAGGTATATTAATTTTTTTTGCCTCAATGGTAAATAGGATTGTTTTTTTAGTTTCTCTTTCTGTGAGTTCATTATTGGTGTATAAGAATGTTGTCAATTTCTTGATGTTAATTTTGTATCCTGCTACTTTGCCAAATTAGTTTATTAAATCTAGTAGATTTTTGATGGAGTCTTTCGGATTTTCTATATACAATATTATGTCATCAGCAAATAATGACAGTTTCACTTCCTCCTTTCTAATTTGGATCCCTTTCATTTTTTCTTTATGTCTAATTGCTGTGGTTAAGATTTCCAGTACTATGTTAAATAAGAGTGGCAAAAGTGGACATCCCTGTCTTGTTCCTGTTCTTAAGGGAAATGCTTTAATTTTTGCCAATTGAGTATGATGTTGGCTGTAGGTTTTTCATATATGGCCTTTATTACGTCGAGATATGATCCCTCTGTTTCCACCTTGCTGAACGTTTTTATCAGAAATCGGTGCTGGATTTTGTCTAATGCTTTTTCAGCATTTATTGATATAATAATATGGTTTTTAGCTTTCATTTTCTTTATGTGGTGAATCACATTTATTGATTTGTGAATATTGTACCAGCCTTGCATCCCTGGGATGAATCCCACTTGGTCACGGTGAATACTTTTTTAATGTATTGCTGGATCCGATTTGCTAGTATTTTGTTCAGGATTTTGGCATCTATGTTCATCAAGGATATTGGCCTGCAGCTTTGTTTCTTTGTAATGTCTTTGTCTGGTTTTGGAATTAGAATTATGCTGGTCTCATAAAACGAGTTTGGAAGTCTTCCTTCTTTTTGAGTTTTTTGGAATAGTTTGAAGAGAATGGGTGTTAGTTCTTCTTTGAATGTTCGGTAAAATTCCCCCGTGAAGCCGTCCGGGCCTGGGCTTTTGTTTGCTGGGAGATTCTTGATTACATCTTCAATTTCCTTAGTTGTTATTGGTCTGTTCAAGTTTTCTATCTCTTCCTGGTTCAGTTTTGGGAGACTATTTGCTTCTAGAAATTCGTCCATTTCACTTAGATTGTCCAATTTGTTGCTGTATAATTGTTCATAGTATTTGGTAACAATCCTTTGTATTTCTGTGGTGTCCATTGTTACTTCTCTTCTTTCGTTTCTGATTTTGTTTATTTGCGTCCTCTCTCTTTGTTGCTTGGTGAGTCTAGCTAAGGGTCCATCAATCTTGTGTATCTTTTCAAAAAACCAGCTCTTTATTTCATTGATTTTTTGAGCAGTTTTTTTTATCTCTATGTCATTTATTTCCGCTCTGATCTTTACTACTTCTTTCCTTCTACTTGCTCTGGGTTTTTCTTTTGATTTGCTTTCTAGTGCTTTAAGTTGTGAGGTTAGATAGTCAATTAGAAATATTTCTTGTTTCTGGAGGTAGGCCTGTAGTGCTATGAACTTCCCACTTAGGACTGCTTTTGCCGCATTCCATAAATTTTGTGTTGTTGTGTGTTCATTTTCATTGGTTTCCAGGAATTTTTAAATTTCTTCCTTGATCTCCTTGGTAACCTATTCATTGTTTAAGAACATGCTATATAGCCTCCATGTGTTCAAATGTCTTTGCGTGTTTTTGTTGTAATTGATTTCTAGTTTCATGCCATTGTGATCTGAGAAGATGCTTGATATGATTTCAATCTTCTTGAACTTAGAGACTTAGTTTGTGTCCTAATATATGGTCTATCTTTGAGAATGTCCCCTGTACACTTGAGAAGAATGTAAATTGTGCAGTTTCGGGGTGTAATTCTCTGTAGATATCTATTAAATCCATTTGATCTAGTGTATCACTTAGTGTCTCTGTATCCTTGTTAATTTTTTGTCTAGTGGATCTATCCAGTGTTGTCAGTGGGGTGTTGAAGTCCCCTGCTGTGATTGTATCGCTGTCGATTTCTCCTTTGAAGTTTTTTAATGTATTTTGGTGCTCCTATATTGGGTGCATATATTGTTTACCAAGGTTATATCTTCCTGTTGGATAGATCCTTTCAATATTATGTAGTGGCCTTCTTTGTCTTTAGTTACAACCTTCATTTTGAAATCTATTTTTATCAGATATGAGTATTGCTCCCTCAGCTTTTTTTTTCTTTCTGTTTGCATGGGAGATTTTTTTCCATCTCTTCACTTTTAACCTATGTGAGTCTTTTCTTGTGAGGTGGGTCTCTTATAAACAACATATATATGAGTCATGCTTTCTTAACCATTCAGCTACTCTGTGTCTTTTTGATCAGAGCAATCAACCATTTACATTTAAGGTTATTATTGATATGTACTTATTTATTGCCATTTTTGTTTATTGTGTTTATATTTTTCTTCCTATTTCTTCTATTAATTACAGCTGTCCTTTTAACATTTCTTGATGTGCTGGTTTGGTGCTAATATATTCTCTTAGCCTTTTTTTGGCAGGGAATCTCTTTATTTCACCTTCTATTTTGAATGATAGCCTTGCTAGATTCAGATCCTTGTTTTTCATTACCTTGATTACTTCATGCCATTCCCTTCTGGCCTGTAGTGTTTCTGTTGAGAAGTCAGCTGATAGCCTTATGGGGGTTCCTTTGTAGGTAAACTGTTGTTTATCTCTTGCTGCCTTTAGGATTCTCTCTTTGTCTTTAATTTTTGGCATTTTAATTATTATGTGTCTTGGTGTGGGCCTGTTTGGATTCTTCTTATTTGGGGCTCTCTGTGCTTCTTGAACTTGAATGCCTTTTTCCTTCACCAAGTTAGAGAAGTTTTCTGTCATTATTTCTTCAAATATATTCTCTAACCCTTGCTCATTTTCTTCTTCTTCTGGAACTCCTTTGTTGCAGATGTTGTTACGTTTCCAGTTGTCCCACAGTTCTCTTAAGTTGTCTTCTTGTTTTTTAATTGTTTTTTCTTTTTGGTTTTGTGATTGGTTGATTTTTTCTACCCTGTCTTCTAATTCACTGA
Source organism: Tadarida brasiliensis (assembly GCA_030848825.1). Taxonomy (NCBI): domain Eukaryota; kingdom Metazoa; phylum Chordata; class Mammalia; order Chiroptera; family Molossidae; genus Tadarida; species Tadarida brasiliensis. Next base: position 90,607,005 of record CM061257.1, read on the forward strand.
TCCAGTCCTCAGCTTCCTCTACTCTGTTGGTTATTCCTTCCAATGTGTTCTTTATTTATGCTATGTCATTCTTCATTTCCAATTGGTTGGTTTTCAATGTTTCTGTATCTTTACTCATGCTGTTGATCTTCCTCATTCTCATCAGTCTGAACTCTACCTCTACTTGCTTAACTACATTTCATTTATCTTTTCTTTGGTAGAATTCTCTTGTTCTTTCATTTCGGTTTTGTTTCTTTGTTTCACCATTTTGGCTTTCTCAATGGGTTTTGGAGCCTGCCAAATTTTTCTTGTGGTTGTTGGTGTCCCATTGATTATGGCTCCCTCTACTGGGTTTGGATAAGTATGGATGGACCCACGTTAAACACCAGTCAAGTCTTTCTTTCCTGGGTAGATTTGCAAGCCAAGGAAAGGTTCAGTTATCCTCTAGCTTTTTTCCTAGAGGCTATTAGTCTCAATTATTTGATGAGTCTTGCGTTGTAACCCTCAATTGAATGAAAAACTCCCTCAGTTGTTCAGGGCAAGAGGATTTCCAGAGGGTGGGGCAGTTGCTTGCTGGCTGTTAATGAGCCTCAATTTGCATTTCTCTGGCCTGACCAGGTGGTGTTAAATTCCTGAGGGAGGGGCTGTTGCTTCTCCTCAGGGCTCTGGGAAGGGCCTCTTTGAGTAAGATGGCCACTGTCCTGTGAGGGAGTGATTCAGCAAAAACTCCCATTGCCCTCCCAGCTCTCCAAGCTACCGAGTCTCCTCCACACAGTTCCTGTCCAGTCTGCCATCCCTCTGCCAGAGCCCAAGGTGAGTGCCTGTAGCTAATTTAGTGGTCTGTCCTGGTCCTCTGCATTGTGGAGCTGGCTTGGGCTAGGGATTTTAACCCCGATGGAGCTGCTCACAGCTAAAACAGCTTCTGTTGGCTCCATCCGTGGGCTCCCAGCCCACACTCTTGTGCCTCTGCAGTTCCTCCCAGGCTTGATTCAGTGTCCTTTTTCTGTCCCTGGTTACATGGGTCCTCTCCAGCTGCTTTTCTGTTGCTTTTTCCTGATGATTTGTCTTTATTTTAGTTGTAATTCCAGTTTGGTCCTGGGATATGGTCTGTGTAGCTTCCATTCACTCTGCCGCCATTTTGGAATCCTCTGTTCATGATTTTTAAAAGGCATAGACCCCATTTGATTTGTCTCTGGATCCTGCTTTCTTCTGAGGCTACAATGTTGCATCCTTTTCTGAAGCAAAATGATGCTCATCTTCATGTCTACTCAATGGCATTTGCTTGGAATATCCTGGTCCCTCTTCTTGTGAAAACCTATATATGCAATTCAAAATCTGACAAAGACCTTTCCCCTTTTTTTCCAGAGTGTTGAATTTAGGGGGAAGGAGGTTAATTGTTCTTTATTATAGTATACAAAAAAATCTAAGGATAAAGAAAAGATTACAACATTGGATTGCATTGAAATTAAGAGAGTCTATTCATCAAAAGACACTAAGATAGTTAATAGGCAAGCCACATTATGGGAAAAGGTATTTGCAATACTTGTATCTAACCAGAGACTTGTATCTAGAATATACAGTAATTTCTACAAATAAATCCACTTTTATAAGTATATAAAAAGGTCCTCAATATAATGAGTCATCAGGGAAATGCAAACAAAAACCACAATGAGATACATGTTCACCAGAATTGCGACAATGAATATGACAAAGAATAAAAATGTTTTGGTGAAAACGTGGAGCAACTGGAACCCTCATGCACTGCTCTGGGAGTGTAACTTGGTACAACAACATGGAAATTGGTTGGGCATTATCCAATAAAGCTCGATGTGCCTAAAGATCCAGCAGCCCCACTCCTAGGTATGAAAATATGTATTTATGCCCAAAAAGACGTGAATAAGAATGTTCTTAGAAATACTATTTACAACAGCTCCAAGCTAAAAACAACCTAAATGTTCATCAGCAGTAGAATGAGTGCATAAATAATAAATAGTAAGATAGTCATAAAAGGGACTAGTAAGATTTTAAAAAAATGTTCCAACTCAGTAAATGCAACAACTTGGAAACAATCTCACAAATATGAAGTAGAAAGAAGGAAGCCAGAGAAGGATACACACTTTATGATTCCATATACATAACATTTAAAATTAGGCACAACTATTTGATGGTGATAAAAGTCAGGAGCCTTAAAAAAAAAAAAAAGAAGGAAGGAAGGAAATGGGGAGGTGGATGTGGCCTGAGAGAGCAGGGAGGGGCTCAAATGAGGGCAGTGCTCTCTCTACCCCTTTCTGGGCAGCAGTTACCTGGGTGCAGTTGGCTTTGCGAAAATGCATCAAGCTGCTCATGGACAATGTATGCATTTTTCTATGTGTGGATAACATTTCAACAAAAAGTTTATTTTGTTTTAAAAATTGATGGAAAGCTAACTTGATGAAGCACTTTGAAAAGTGCCTCATAGTGGCTGCGCTGTGATATTTAGAAATTAAGATGTTCACTGTCGTCCCAAAAAAGTGATCAAAGATCGTTGGAAATTCTCAGAAGCTAGAGTCAGTGATGCTGAAATGATCCTGACATGTGAATCTTACTCTTAAAATGAAAGGCAACCTTCAAGATGAAAGGGTAGTATGCCGCCATGATGTGAGGGCAAATGCGGAGCGAGAGGCTTGAGTAGGTCAGTGAGGCAGGAGGGTAATTAATTGGTCTGGTCCTAGCAAAGTCTTCTTTATCTCCAGTTCACGCAGAGCTCAGCCCAGCTATGGACGATCCTTTGGAGAGAATTGTTCAAGACACCAGTCCTTGTCCTTTTGGATTCTAAAAGAATGTTCTGAATATAATGAGTCCCGAGGGGCTGGTAACCTTATGTGTCAAATGTCATATGGTGTGTCAGATATTATATAACCATGGCCAGCTTTTCATCAGCATTTGAAGCTCAAAATACATGGCACACACACCGAGAAAACACATTTATTATTTCAAAGCCTTTATTGTAGTCATTTTATGGGGCCCATTTCCTCCAGGAAACTGCAAACCAATTTCCTTGGGATACCATTTAAAATGATTCATCCCCATTTTCAATCCATTTTCCCCATTTCTTACTGGAGACCTTTAGCTTCCCGGTACAGAAGGCTGGTTTCCCTGTGCACGCTCTCCCTCTCATTTTCCCCTTTTGTTTGTTATATTTTCTTTTCAGGCTTTCTGATGGGGACCAAATTGTCCAAAATCTGTTGATGAATCATTTTTTCTCTTCGTATCCTCCCCCAAAAGCCACGCCACACAGTACATTTCTAGGTGATATGCTTTCTTCCTCACAGCCCATGTACCTACCGGGATTTTAAGAGACTCCCCAAGTTGCACTGGCTGGTTTAGCTCAGTGGTTAGACCATCTGCCCGCAGACCAGAGAGACCCGGGTTTGGTTCCCGCTAAGGACATGTACCTCAATTGCAGTTTGTCCCCGGCCCCGGTTAGGGTTGTGTGGCAACCACTTGATGTGTCTCTCTCACATTGATGTTTCTCTCTCTTCCTCCCTCTCTCCCTCCTGCTCTATCTGAAGATAAATGCAAAAATGTCCTTGGGTGAGGATAAAAAAAAAAAAAAGAGAGAGGAGACTCCCCAAGTAGGAGTCTGCAGAGGGAATTTCTGAGTTTGGCAGCAGTGCCAAGAAGTGGGTAAGGGAGACCCGGCCATCTCTGTCATGCTCCCCATGTTTTAATGTGAACAGTTGATACTTAGACACATGTGAGTACAATGCATGGGCACTTTCAACTTCCTCATTGCACCAACATCCCTTGGAGACATCCCTTATATAGGAATTCTGGGTTCTTTACTACATCCAGGTTGACCAGTCCTCCCAGTCTGGCACATTCATAAAATACACAACACTCACATAACAGGAGTGTTAAAGAACTAACCCGGGACACAATTCTGGAATAGGGGAGCATTTCCAACGGTCCCCATCCCCCTTTCATGTCCTTTCTCCCTTAATACCATCTCTTCTCTTCCAAGTCTTTCATCATTCACATCCCTGACGATTCCCCCTAAGATGTTTATCATCCCACGACCTTGGGTGTAGAAAGGCTTCACTGGTCGATTCATTCACTTCCCAAATGTTTACTCCATAACAATTCAGTGCCAGGTCCTGCCCTGCATGCTAGAATACAATGGTAGGAAATAGGAACCTTGTCCTTGTCCATAAATTTGCAGGAGAGCTGGCATTTTCAAACCCTGAGGAAATGTGCAATTACAGCTCTTTCAGGTGATAGAAGCAGAGGGCATATGGCAACGCCAACGCATATTTTATTTTATTCAAAAAAATGCCTTTAAGGTGTTTGTGACATGCCAGGTGCTATCTTAAGCTCTTTTCAAATATGAGCTAATGTAATATTCCTAGCAACACTAGAGGGGAAGTATTCTATTGATCCCATTTTCCAGATGAGAAAACTGAAGCACAGAGAAGTTAAGTCCCTTATGCTGACACAGCTGTGGGCAGGTGTGGAGCCCCAGCTGCCTGGCTCTGGACTTTGTGTTCTGGACACCCAGTCATGCTGCAAAATGGTAGGGATAGTTACCTAAGCATGGAAGTCAGGGAGGGCGTCCCTGAGGAGCCGAGGTGAGAACGGAGAGTAGATGCTGAAAGTGTCCGGGGATGCTTTAGAGGTATGCTTTCGGTGAGTCAATGCTAGATAACTGAGAGTTAAATTATTTGTTTTCCTCAATGTCAAAAGTTAGCAGATTTCTGACTATTGGTGGAGGGAGGGGTTCTTCCCCAGTCCTTCCCAGTTCCACGTGGAGGGGGTGGCATTCATGTAGTGCTCTGGCCCTGCTTTAACACCTCATTCATGCTTGGAAAAGGAGAGCAATAGTATGGTGGTGAGTCAGGAAAGAGAAACTGGACTGGCCTTTCATTCGGAAACCCACTTACCCACAGATAGAAGCCACAGTCTCCAATACCGTCAGCTCTCCCAGTGATAAGGTAATGTTTAGAACTTGCATTTACCTTCCTCATCTTACTCAATTTAGAAATCAAGTAGAAAAGAGATATATTATAGTAAGGCCTCTCAAACCCCAATCCTGTCCTAAAGAACTTGCTGTTGAATGTTTAATCCAACCTGTCTATTGGGGAGTGGTTCAAAGGAGCCCTTGGAAAAGGCATAGCCCCACTGCATCCTGGAGCTAAGCCCTCTATCCAGGTAGACCTGGGGTCTAGTTTCCACTGCACAGCCCTCTAATGCAGGAATGCAGGTCTTATGGAAGACTTGTTATTTCACTCTTCCTAGTCCCCATAAAACCAATGTATCCATCTTCCTAAGTATATATGTATCCCTTTTAGGCATATGTTTACTAGAGTAAACCTATACCACTTGCTCATTGCTTTCCAAGACTTAGCAATCTGAGGTTTTTTGCTCTAACCTGGAGTTTGCTCTAATGATATTCTGGTCTTTTGGTGTGAACAGCTTTTGCAACTTGACTTGTCTCCTGACTTACCTTCCTCTTTCTTGGCTGAGTATCCAACTCGTGGTTAGCCCTTCCTGCCTCCCCCGCTGCCTTGTGGTTTCCTGGAACCCTCACCTCACCTCAGCTAAGCGACTGTACTTAGTTCTCTTTCCCTTACCCCTCCATTCTTAAAGGAGAACATGGAACAATATAATATGAAGTATATCCCATGAACTTAATAACAAAAGGAAATCATAAATTAATGTATTGCCTTGTCTCTATTCCTTAATAATTCCACAATCTTTGAGAGTCATGACAGCCTCCATGTAACCAGCCTCCATATTTGACTTCAGAGAGTTTCTAGTAGATTCAGTCAACAGGCATCTGTCTGGCTGTTTATCCTTCACTTAAATGTTAGGTTACTGTGCGTGGGTTTCAAATGATGCTGTTAATGATGATTGTCATCTGTGATGACTACCCGTGGCAGCAAACAGAGGAGTATGGGTTGACTGATAGATCTGTTGGTTAGTTGGTTGGCTGGCTTTAACTACTGAGCCATGAAAAATAGCTTGATTCCGCTACAAATCGGTATGGTTCCTTTTGAAGCACCCGGCTGGGGTGCTGGGCACCGCACGGAGCCGCCCTACGGACCTCCAGTTCCCTCGCACGCAATTCCCGAGGTCCCCCCGAGGGGCGGTCCCTCCTCTCCTTGCTCTTTTCATTTGAGTCCAAGATTATATCCCTCTCTGTTTGCTTAAGTAAAACTACGGTTACATCCAAAACCCTGCATAAACACAAGCATGGCACTATGCCCAGTGTTTTAAAAAAGGAGCCCGCAAGAACTAATATCACCGATACCCATGACCCCAAACTGCGTTTATACAGCAACCAGCAACACCAAGTAGAATGGCAAAGATGACAAGAAAGTCATTGTTCTTGCTTACGGCCTAAAGGCTAAATCCAGTACTTCCCTTCCTCCTGATGTCCTGTTTCTAAGGAAAAGCATTTTCTCCAAACCTAGCTGCAGAGGCTGAGGAGATTCAAGTCCTCGGGCTGGTTTTAGAAGCTCAGCTGTATCATAAGACGAGTATGCTTTCCGCTTGTTTCTTGGATGGAAGTGATCACCGTTCTTTGCGCCACCTTTTAGCTGTTGCACAACCTTCAACAAGTCGGTCCTTCATCTGGTCTTCCTCAGCCGTACATCTGAACACTGGGTCAAATGAAAGTTCTCTTATTTGCAGGGGTTTGCTGCTGCCTCGTGGAAGGACGCTGAGTCCACTGAGATATAGTAGTCCTCTCTAGTGGAGGGTCTGTATTTCTCCTCTGCTCCAAGGTCACCACATCAGCAATGCCATCTTGAGAAATAAAAACCCGCACAATGGCTCTTCATTTCTCCATGGAGAGATGAGAAGAGTGAAGTACAGCATTAAAATTCAGATCTTCTTTTTGGAGATGTTTCCGGTGCTTCCAAGCGCAGAGCTGTGAAGTAGCCGCACCTCCCTGCTTCCTGCGGGGAAAGTGGGTGGAGCCAGCAAGGGCGTGGCGTGCTGGAAGTGGGCGGTCCTTCACCTGCAGAGCGGCCTGCAGTGACCCCAGGCGGAAGGTACCCTAAGGGAAGACATTCAGTGTTTTATCCTTCATGACCAGGAGCAAGCTTTTACCGTAGTGATGACATCAGTAGGAACTGAAAGTCACTGCAGTCTCAACATAGGATGAACACAAAGGGCAAATAAAGAAAATGGAGAAAGCCTTGTAAGCCCAATAGATTGTTTGAACAGTGAACATAAAGATACATCTGTGTTTCCCAGGTTTTATGAAGTCCTATAGCCAATTTACAGAGCCACCGAACTTTTAGTGGTTGAATCCAAAAATAGGCATTTCACACTCATTGGATGTGGCCTTGGGCAGGCAGGCTCTTTTGTTCCTTCACGGTATGGGTTCTTATGGTATTGGGGTACTTAGAATATATCTGAAAAGCCTCATAATCCACAGTCGGGAGACCTTCTACAGCCAGGGGGACATGACCAGCCGAGCTGGCACTCCAAGAGCAAACGTGCTCTGGGGTTTGTTCCAGCACTCACCCGATGTCTCAGCTGTAGCTTCTGCACTCGAAACAGGCATAACATCTGAACTTTCCTTTCATTGGTCTAAGGTAGGCCAAGTGCAGCCATTTAAAGTAGCACTGACACTCAGGGGCACTGCATAAGATAAAATGATTCTTGTCTGTATGTTTAACTTTTAATCTAGACATTCTAGGGTCGAAGAGCATTAAATCCAGTTTACTAAGGACCTCGACAAAAATCTAGAAATCTCCTGGGTGATAATGACACTCCTAACACACACACACATACACACACACACACACACACACATCACACCCTTCTCTATTACAGAGTCTCACACACAGTCACACTCCATGGACCACACTGACATTTGTCTAAACAATGAGATTAGCTATAAATTTTGTATTTCAAAGAACATTTTGCCACAACTATATCAAACTCATTTTTCAAATGGCTTGAGGATTTTTTTTTCTCCACACACTTCAGGGTTTTTAACACATTGAGAGGCAGAGAAAGCTGTCACTCCCAAAGAGGCTCCTGCTGCTTCATAGGTACCACAATGAGTATTAACAACTTGTCAAAAAGATCTTAATGAAAATTTGAGGGTAGTTTTACGAATGTAGTTCAGTCTGATAATCTTTTCATAGTGAAAGCAAGTCTGAAGAAAAGTGAACTATTCTTTAACCATCATTTTTATTTTTCTTCATCTACAATTTTTGGGTATCATAACTGGCTTCGAAATCTACTGCCCCGTGTCCTGTGTAGATGGAGAGATGGATGAAAGAGACTGGATCTTCTACTTTATGAAAGTCTTAAGCGTTTAGAAACACAGGCAGAAAGAGGCAATAGAGCACGAGCCACAATGAATAATCTATATCCTTACCCAATACCCTGAAGCAAAAACTCCCTTTCCTTAGGCAACCAGGTCTCAGGACCCAGTACCATACTGTTAGATCCCAGTAAATGTTTCTGCACAATTAGGACTGGTCAAGGCACAATAATACAGAGTTCCAAGGTGTCTCATAGATATAAAATAGTCAACAATCAATGTTATCCTTAAATGACTGGAAGCTCACTCATAGCAAGTTGGATATTTTTGAGATGCTAAAGTGTCTCATGGGCTGGAGTCAATTTTGCTGCCATTTACTCACCTCTCTACTGTATTTCTGTAAGCGTGCTTGATTGTCAGTCTCCACCAATCCCCTCTCCCCACAAAAACAGACATTTACAAAACAACACACATACACACACTCTCACACACACCCCGTATTATTCACACTTACAGACGGGGAAACTAGTTCTTGCCCAGGGCGCACTCGCCGTGGGCAGTTGTGCCCGGTTTCCACCCCGGTGAAAAGGCTCACACCACCTCATCGTGGCCCCTCTGGAAATTCCCCAAGCCAGCTGTGACCAACAGAAACCAACCGTGTCATCTTCATTTCTGATCCTCACATCTACTTGTTTTCTTGAGTATCCTGCTCTGATTGGCCAAATTTTTATCTACAACACAAAGCGTTTTAAGATACATATTTTTAAAGTCTTTTCTCTTTTTAGGAGTGATGCACTTAGATTTGTTTTCTCCTCGTGATTTACTTGAGACCATCAGTGCGGCATCTGTCTGAACGGAAAGAGCTGCAGCTGATGGAATGAGGCCTCCTCTCGGACGGTGGGTGGGGGTGCTGGGGGCCCTAACCGGACGGGGGAGACTGGGTGGTGCTGGTGGTACATAACAATAGCAATAACTTTTAAAAACAGAGCCCCCTCTAGATCAATGCACTCTGTTTTTCCTTCTGGGAGCCATTCGGAGCATTTATCTTGTAGGTCTCCTGACAGTTCTGGTAAGCTGAAGTCTCGGGGAGAAGAAATATGGAGCTGACAGAAGGAATATAGATGTGCAGAGCGCGCCAGTGAATTTTCTCAAAGACAACACACATGGGAGACTCTGGCGTAGAGGCTCCAGGTCCTGCTCATCTCCTCGTCTACCCACTGCTCCTACCACGAACGAACAGCTCCCCACTTGGTACTTCTAGTACCTTAAACCCCAAATGGAGCTAACAGAACTTTCTCATCAATATGCATGCCATCTTGTGCTCAAGCGTTAACAGTGACTTAGACAGGAAATGCTGTCTCTCATTCATTGCTTTAGTTGTTCATCATTGTTGCATGAATCTGTGACCGTGGCTTCTCCAGGATGTGTCATGGTGTAATCTACGAGGGTGACAGTGCCCAGGGATGACTGCTAGAACCGGAGATTTAAAACCTTAAGGCCAAACAAAACAGCAACAGATGCCGTGCAGTCCTCCTGGGATGATTCAGGCTAACCCAGTTCATACTACAGAAAATGCAAGTCAGAAAGTGTGTTTACAAATTGAAAATGATATCCAAATATTGAAATGTGTTGTCCATTTGCATTTACGGGACTTCTGGCTTGCCTTTGTAGTGTTTTCCACCATTAGCTGATGGTGGTACATTGTAGAACCAAAGTTTCTATCCTTTAGGTAGCAGTAAAGTGTTCAAGAAAACTTACAAGGAGGCAGTGATCTCAGTGAGGAGTGTAAACATGCAAAGGAAACCCTCATTCACCACCTTCCAGACCACATAGAGTTTGCCAATCGTAGTTGCTTTGTCTCCCCCAAAGAAGTTATTTTCCTTTGTATCAGCCAATCAGCTTTAGTAGTATCCTCTTTTTCTGAGAATTAAACATCGATTTTTCATGCAGGTGCAGTAAAAATATTAAATATACATATACCCATGCTGGGGCTTTGGGCCATTTTTTCTTCCTCTCAAAAATGGCACAAAATAATAAATGATTCATTCCACTGAGGAGTTAACTATAAACAGATCACTAAATGTTTTGATTTTTCAATTCAGCAACATTGGGTTAGTTGGTGATAATGAATTATTAAAGGTGCCTCGGTCAGGGAAATGTCAGAGCCTCTTTCCTGAAGTGACATTATTTCTGTTCAGAATAGCATTGTCAGAAGATGGCTGGGAGAAGGAAAACATCATTTAGTTTTGTTAATGTCAAAAGTTTCCTAAAATCCAAGTGGTTGGTTTCTAAACAGGTGTTTGTGTGAGTGTCCCAATATTTGTAAAAATAAAAAAACATTAGCGAGTGCAAAGGGAACTTAGAGATGTATAGAAGAAGAAAACAAAGGTTTGTTTCTATAACAACTTGCTACTAAAAGTAAGGACGAGTGAAATATGAAACACAACTACCAAGGGTAAGAAAGCAACAACGTAGCACCAAGACTGGTTGCAAAGTTCCTCTCTCTGAAGAGCACCATGGACAGGATTCATTCCATAAAGATTATTATGTAATGACAGTGTTGTCCCCTTAGTGTACACGTTGTCCAGACAACAGAAAGCACAGGGTATGAAGCCTGCCCTAGTAGAGCTTGAGGTCCTCCTGGGACAGTCATCTCTATACATAAAACATCTGGGGCAAAATAAAGTGCTGCTCTGGAGGTCCAGAAAATAAGTGTGATCAGAGTGCAGAGAAGAGGAAGAACATTGTAGGTGGGAGTGACCTAGGGGCATAGCTGGCCTTGGAGTTGAAATGGGAAGGGAAAGTTATAATTGGGAAGGAAAAAGGCAAACAAATTTTTGTTGTTGTTATTAATCCTCTCCCGAGGATATTGTTTCCATTTTTAGAGAGAGTGGAAGAGAGAGAGAGGGAAATATTGATGTGAGGGAGACACATCGATTGGTTGCCTTCCGCACACACCCCAACTGGGGCCGGGGATCAAACCTGCAACCCAGGTACATGCCCTTGACCGGGAATCGAACCCATGACCCTTTGGTGCGAGGGTCAATGCTCTAACCACTGAGCAACACTGGCCAGGACTAAACATTTTTAAATTTTGGTAAAAAACAAACAAATAGCAAAATGTCTCATCTTCAACATGTTTAAGTGTGCGCTACAGTAGTGTTAACTATATGCATTTTGTTGTGCTATAGACCTCCAGAACTTTCCATCTTGCAAAACTAAACTCTACACCCACTGGGCAACTCCCCAGGCTCCCTCATGCCAGCGCCTGGCCTGAGGGACTGGACCAGAGGATTCCAAGGGTAGTAAGAAGGTAAGAAGACACAAACTCACAAAGCCCCAGGAAGTAGCAGAAACATACAAATCCTGTGCAGCAAGCATTTAACAAGCCACAGCAATACACTAAAAAATACCAGTTCATGAATTCATTTATCAAACGTATATTAAAAGAATGAAGGTATGCCTGGCCGGTGTGGCTCAGTGGTTGAGCATCGACCCATGCACCAAGAGGTCACTGGTTCCATTCCTGGTCAGAGCACATGCCCAGGTTGTGGGCCCAATCCCCAGTGGGGGACATGCAGGAAGCGGCCAATGATGTTCTCTCTCATCAATGTTTCTATCTCTCTCTCCTCCTCCCTTCCTCTCTAAAATCAATAAAGAAAAAAAAATTGTTTCAATTAAAAATAAATAAATAAAATAATGAAGGTAAAAGAGGATCAGGTCTGAGCCTATATGATACAAAATTTGCAAGATACAAGGAAAATTCAGGCCCAAGCAAAAGCATGTCCCTAGGCCGGTGTGATCATCTGTTCTGAGAATAGTGCCCATGAAGTAGATCCGACAAGCACGCTGGCTTTCCCCGAGACACTCCACAGGCCTGCCGCCTGTGGCCTAAGCGGAGCCGCTCATCCCTGAGAGGGTCACTGGGCTCCTCTCCTGTTCACTGGGCTCCTCAACAGTCCCAGTGGGGCATGGGGTGCGTCGTGCATAGCTGTAATCACATCCCAGCATCTCTAGTTTTATCTTCCTATCGAACTGTCCTAAGAAGCGATAGCTTTCTTTCTTTTTAACTCATTACTCAAAATAACTCTTGATGCACCATCTCGTGTCATGATTGCAGCTAACCAAAAACAGAACAGGGATCTCTTATTTCCTAGTGGGATCGCAAGAGTACGTTTCAACCTAAAGGACTAATCACATGCGTTTTCCTCTTTGCCCAACCTACCCCCACTGAAACGGAAGGAGAGAAATGACAAGGGTATTCATTCATAGGAAAAGGAGATTGTAACTAGGTGTCACAGAGAACGAGAAGTATCCGTACCTTTTTGGAAGACATCCCGTGGACGGGAGAGCTACAGGCTTCCTAGCGCAGAGTTCAGTGCCTGCGAAGGAGAGACATCTACGAGAAGTGACACATTTCTCCTTACAGAACTGTTGAGAGGGACAGTTCTGACAGGGAAGGTTGGGGTAAGCACATAGCTAAAAAGAGTAGGACTCCTTTCAAGTCTGCACACGGCACATAACCTGCCCTCAGTATTGCTCAGCCCTGTCCCTGCAGCCAGGTAACCATCCCCCACCCCCCACCCCCACCCCCAGCAGGAGACAAGAGGGTTACTGTTTGAATAAATTGAATGTAATATGCGCTGGACTTGGGGACACCAGGCAGAGCAGACAGCAGTATTAGACAAGCTGAAAACAGAAAAAAGTGAGACTCCACCTTGAACTTGAGGACTCCAGCCGGAGTCATCCTGTGCTCCCAGACACCTGCGGCCAGGCGGAAACGGTGCCCCCTAGGGAACCTGGACGACTCAGGGAACACACCTGTCCTGCGTGCGCAGTCAACAAGAACACGTTCCACCTCAGCTAGGGCCTAAAGAAAGAAAGAGAAAAGCATGGGACGGAGGAAGCAGGACTCCCGGGTGGCAGCTTGAGGGAGTCAGCTCTGTGCCAGGCTTCAATATCAAACTGGAACAGAAGATCGGGGAGCTGGGAAGACACTCCCCCTGGGAGGAGTGGGTCAGATGGAGGGGTGGACGGCAGAATGGAACTGGTGGGTTGTTTGGAGCTGTGTTTGAGCATTTGGCAAGACTATTAGTAGGCAGATGCCAGATGTGTTAGAGCATCTGGAAAGAGTTAGTGATACGTACATAAAAAACTAAGCAAATGGAAAGATGAGACAATAATTCCAAGAATAACAAAAAAGTAGTGTAAGATAGGAAATGTAATCAAATTATGCTGCTTGACTCATTAGTGAGAGTCCTTGCAGAGTGTTAGTGAATTGACTGACAAAGCCAAAACTGGACATATAACACTAATGAGAAGATAGGGGAAGAGGGAGGAAAATGGGGCTGGAGATGGTGTCAGAGGGCTAAATCCTCAAATGTTCAAAAAGCCAATAGATGTTATCTAAATTATAAATTAATGAATAGAGGTATAGGTATGCAGTTTGAAAATATAGAGGCATATAATGGAAACACTAAAACATTGAAAATTGCCTCCTCTAGAGGGAAAACGAGGTGAGGAAAATGGAGGAAAGAGAGCTGTGTCTCAGATGACCTCGGTGCCTGCTCATAGCCCCTTGACCTTCACCTTTCCTGCACATGCTGGTGACTTGCTTCTGCAAGTCCCTGCAACTCTTCGCTTGAGGTCTCTCTCCTGCTGGAAGGCAGCGGGGGTGGTGCCCCACTCCCAGTGAACCTCGAAAAATGATGGATGGGAATTGGAAGACACATATTCTAACTCCTTCATCCCTTGGGTGGGTCAATTCTGAGGTGTGTCCTACACCATCCCCCAGAGGCTCCTGGTGAGGTGACCGTGTCATCCTGCTTGCTACTGCTCCCTGAACGGCTCCCTTTCCTTCCCTTCCTGTTCCTGCTTCCCACTTCTCTCCCGTGCTTCCTGGAATCACCTCCCAATGAAAGTACTTGCCCATCTGTCTGTATTTTAGGCTCTGTTTCTCATGCACCCCAACACAAACCATTTCTCAATATGCACCTTTCAGAACGATGAGTATTTGATTCCTGCAACGATGTACATGATTGCCTGGATAAAAATGAAATTTAGGCCCGGCCCCTGTGGCTCAGTGGATGAGCGTCATCCCAGAGAGGTCCCAGTTGGATTCAGGGCACATACCCAGGTTGCAGGTCCGATCCCCAGTAGGGGGCGTGCAGGAGGCAGCCCATCAGTGTTTCTCTCTCACATGAATGTTTCTATCTCTTCCTTCCTTCCTCTCTCTCAAAAATAAATCAAATAAATAAATAAAAATGAAATGTAGTGTAAGCATGGATTATTTTCTGCAATCTTGCCCTGCAATCTTATATGTTAGCTATTAATGTATTTATAACCCAAGTGAATTTGCAATAGATTTATTGTACCATTATAGGTTCAGTTAATGTCAAGTATGGGAATTTAATATTGGAAGGAAAATAACCCCAAACGCACAGGACGTGGCAGAGCTGCCTCCTGAACAGGTTTGGGGAAGGCGTGGGCGCGTCCCCGCGCATCAGGCCGCGTTTCTGTGCAGTCTCCCATGTGTCGAACAACACATTTTCCTGTGGTTTCCATTTCCACCTTCGTTCCTGTGCTCACACTAATATTTATTGGTTTTTTTTAATTTGTTTTTCCTCCATAGATTTTGGTAAGTGTCAACTAAATTTGACAGCATATTGATTTCCCTGTGTACAGAAATGTTAGTGTTCTGAGAGTTTTACCAGGGGCCGAGTGACTATCTGTTGATAAGAATTTATTACCCCATATGATATCCATCTTTCTACCTAATGGGACTGTCATTACTTTCTAAAAATCTAAGGTTCATAAGCTAATATTTAAATTTGTTTCATCAATTCACTATCAGAACATCATCGCGTATCTACTTTCCCAATCCCAGAGTTTAACAACTCATGACCTGCCTTGCTAAGAGCTGCATCGCTCAGAACAGAACGGACTTGGCATCAGCTCACGCATAACCACTACCCAGAGACACACGAGGTCCATCAAAGTCTGAGAGTAGCGTCCAAGCAGCTGTGGCCCAGAAGAAACCCAGGTTCATGAAAAATGCCAAGAACAAAGAATGAAAGGCACATTTAATCAAATCAATGTCGAGGAATAAACCTGACCAGAAATAAATAGGCCCAGTGCTTAGGAAAACTAATGTAATCTCAACAACTGGCAAAGAGAAGGAAGAACTGCTCAACTCCTAATTTCTTGGTTTTCACATCAAAAAATGGGCAAGCATTGTTAAAAAGGAGAGGAGGGCCAGCATAAGAGATAGACATGCTACATTCTTTCAGTGAATTAAATCACCCAGCTCCTACAGTCACAAGCTAACGTTAGTAAGTAAACTTACGATCTGGCCTCAGACGTCTTGCCATAATTAGAAGGGAATGGGAGAGGACAGAAACAGAGGGTGGACCAATGTGACCCCAACCTTTCCAAAAGAGGCAAAGGTGAATTTTAGAAAAGGTAAACAGATACGTTTGGTGTGCTCTAGAGAACTCCTGAAACAGAGTTTCGGACAGACGATTTGGAATATCACTAATTAGTGCAAGTGTGTTAGGAGTCAGTCCTACCAGGGAAATGTCAGAGCCCCGTGCATCTTTATTTCCTCGAGGTTCTCAGGAAGTCTCTTATGATATCTTTGTTAATGAGGTTGAGAAATGAATGCTGGCTGATCACAGGATAGATGCCCCTGAAGCTGTTGAACAAATGGGTGTGCAGAAGGGACGTGATTAATCAAAGTTAACCTTTCAAGAGGCAGTTAATAGTGCAGTAAATAATCATGATGAACCTGAGTTTTGGATGTGGGCCTGCAGTCACCAGCTGGGAGCAAGCTACTTATCCTCCCTCTCGGAGCCTCAGTTTCTCGATCTGCATATAAACGCTCATGATAATGCTAACATCCCAGGGCTGGGGGCAAATGAGGGCGTGCCTGTCTGAGGCTTTCCACAGGCCAAGTGCACTCAAGTGAGTTCCCACAAAAGGTCATCTCTGTCCTGTGGGTTTCCATCCTTGCGGATTTAAAGAAAATGGGCTAATTTGCTTCAAAATTTCATCTTCTTTTCTGGAAAGGATCTAGGGTCAAGATCCTTATTCTCAAACAGGTCAACCCCAATATGCCCTCTGCAATACAGAAACCATTCCACAACTGTGTCTTCTGGGCTTCATTCCCTCTGCTCAGTATTTTGATGGCATTTTATTTTGCTAATGAGGAGTGAATTCACAACTTTTC
This sequence comes from Tadarida brasiliensis, assembly GCA_030848825.1. Taxonomy (NCBI): domain Eukaryota; kingdom Metazoa; phylum Chordata; class Mammalia; order Chiroptera; family Molossidae; genus Tadarida; species Tadarida brasiliensis. The sequence continues at coordinate 90,623,474 of CM061257.1, forward strand.
AAAATTGGGGTAAAGAAGATACAACATGAAATTGACCATCGTAACCATTTATAAAAGCACAGTACAGTGCTATTAAGGATATGCACCTTGTCGTGCATCTGAAGCCCATAAACAGCTCCTGACATGCAAAAATTGCTCAAATTGTGTTTGCAATTTCTAATGAAACTCATCTTGGAAGTTCCAGCAAGGCCAACCCTGTCCCTTTGCCTCCACCAGGTCTTTCCTGCCATTTCCCTGCAGGAGCCCAGAGCATGTGCCCCGCTTACCTGTCCTCCATCAACATCTGTTCTCAGGAGAGAAATGAGTGGTCAGTCATTTCTGCCAAATAGGAATTTGTCACATGGTGGTGTTTGTCTTTAAAGTGTTATCAGTAATTGTGGAATGTGAGCTTCACCCCCTGCCACACCAATGAGCACAAAGGGAGTCATTTAGGGAAGAAGGGATTGGGTCCCAAATAGCCTGGAAACTCTCTGGGGGCAGTGTAGACCCTATTATCTGTTGCAATCATTGTCTGTGACTGTGTCCCAGCCCTGGGCACAGCTGGGTCTCAAATCCGCACCTGCCTGTGCCTTAGAGCTGAAGCCTTGAGAGCCGAGAGGAGGCATCGCTCTCTCAGAAAGAGCGACCACGGGAAATCCAGCTTACACGAAATAGTGGACTAGCAGGGAAGGTCTCTTAACAAACTCTCTCTGATATGGCTTTTTATTCAATGGCTTAATAATTAATCAGAGGAAGGAATGCTACATTTAAAGGAAGTGGATAGAAAATCGATGCGTAAGTACATCACTGCTTGTGAGAATAAAATGGGCTTTGACAGCCCAGCTACGGAAAGCTGTGTTGCTGATGTGAATCTGTTCAAAGCTATCCCCTCCTGCTCCTCCCACACGCTCCGTTCGTCACATAGGTGGGGAAAGTCTCAGCCCATGAATTTCTTAAAAAATTAAAATGAGCCCAGCCGGTGTGGCTCAGTGGTTGAGCATCAACCCATGCACCGAGAGGTCGCCAGTTCGATTCCCGGTCAGGGCACATGCCCAGGTTGTGGGCCCAATCCCCAGTGGGGGACATGCAGGAGGCAGCCAATCGATGTTCTCTCCCATCGATGTTTCTATCTCTCTCTCCCTCTCCCTTCCTCGCTCTCTAAAATCAATAAAGAAAAAAAAATTTTAAAAAAATGAAAAGATTGATGTGTTTCTGATGGGCAATAATATCTTTGTCTTAAAAAAAAAAGTAGCAATGCTCTTTCCCCGACGTGCCTATTCCTCTACTCTTTAAACCATTAAAGTAAATGGGAAACAATGAAGCTAAAGAAATGCACCTGTTAGAAGAACATTGCCAGCTCCTTCCGGGAGCACATTGAGGGTACATCTGGCACCACCCGCAACTTAGCAGCTTCAGGTTCCAGTGACTGTCAGATCTATGATCCCTTGAGATAAACATTGGCTTCCTCATTGCCACGGTCAGGATTTACTGTGTGTGCTTCTCGCTTAGATCAATCTTGCTATCCACCCAAATGAGAATTCAGTTCCTGCTATGACTAAATAACCCCACTTTGCCTTTTTAGGAAAGGGGGAGATGGCTAGCAGACAAATCCTAGACAAACTCCTTCATGAGTGTGGTTTGCATTGGGTGTTGCCCCATCTGCTTTTTCAAGTCCTTGCTTCTTCTAGCGATTGTCCATTTAACCGAATTCCCTCCTTGATCAAAGAGAACCATCTCTGCTCTGCCCTTCCCCACCCTGCTCATCAACAGTGACTCAGAAACTGCCAGCTTGGTATGCTGGAAAGGACTAGGCTGCGTAATTATAGCTAATGGTTCACCGTGGCTTAATGGAATTCCCCTTGACATAACTTACTGCCAAACAAATGCATTTATAAGTGTGGAATTTGGTGTAATGGGCGCATTCACAAGGAGCTGTTTTGAGAAGAATGTATGTGCTGCACTCCACTCTAGGGGTAGAGCTCCGAAGAGTACCAGATAGTTCTTCCACTCTAGCTCATCCCCTAAACTCTGCTCAAGAGAGAGGAACTTTTGCATTTCTGAATAAATCCTTAAGATTCTACATGCATATTCTCTTAGGGCACTAAGGACACTCCTTCACAGTTGGTTCTCACCTTCTATGTTCAGAATTAGAAAATGGGGACAGAAGAGGTGGGCACAGTGAGGGGAAGGGCAACTAGAACCACTCCAGGGAACAATGTCTGGGCCTTGGAACATGCAACAGACTTTTTAAATGCTTGAGAAATGAATAAAATACACAAGAAATTGTGGGTTAGGGACTATTTACACGTTTCTAGATAGATATCGGTGTAATGTTGGCATAGTGGTCTTCTAAATGCCCCACTGGGAGGTGAGACAGACTTTTCCCAGACACGCTTGATAGCGCTCCAGCCCTGGCTCTGAGGCTTCATTTATGTCCCAGGAGCTGTGCTTGGAAGGTTTTCTAAAATTAGGTTCATTTGAAGTTTGGTTTTCAGTGTGCATATTTTTGTTGTTGTTAATCCTCATCCAAGGATATTTTTTCCATTGATTTTTTTAGAGACAGTGGAAGAGAGGGAGGGAGAGGGGAGAGAGAGAGGAAAGAGAAAGAGAGAATGTGAGAGAGACACAACGATCCGTTGCCTCCCACATGCACCCCGACTGGGACTGGGGATCAAACTCACAACCCAGGTATGTACCCTTGACTGGTAATCGAACCCGTGACCCTTTGGTATGTGGGCCAACGCGCTATCGACTGAGCCACGCCGGCCAGGGCCAGTGTGCATATTTACACTTGTCTGTCAAAGAAGTCCCTAGACCTCATTGTTTCTCTTAATTATTGCTTTTCCTTATAATGATTTCTCTTCCTTAAACCTACATATACATTGTGAAAAATTTTCAGAGCTCAGTGATTTGCTAAATCATAGATGGCTGGAGAGAAAACACTAGAGCTGATCCATTCATTTTGGTCACTGTGCAGATAAAATTGGAGCCTTTAAAGGCAACACGCATGAATACATTTATGCTCTACTGCCCACACCATCAGCTGGAGAGAAGGGGGTCCAGAAAGTCATAAAACGCTGGAGTTTCAGCAGAGAGCCTCTGAGCACATTCTGAAATGGCTCACGCTGGTGAGAACAGGCAACAGATGAATCAAGTTTTAAATATGGTGTTTAATTTGACATTGCCAACTACCCTGTGTCCCCACTACATTTTTCTTCCTCTTTGCATATTTTCCTTCATCCTTAATAACAACAATTCAATTTTTAGATAAGAGAGTCCAAGAAATTATTTTGGAAGGCCAACAGTATTGATCTATGATGCGCTCATTTTATGGTGCCTTAGAAGGAAATGTGTAGTTAATTATAAATCCGTCTTAGATGGTGAGTCCCGGGAAGGAAGGAAGGAAGCACGTCTGTGTCTACCCAGTTTCCCAGCACTTTAGCTTGGTGTTGGAAGCTTACATCATTTACAATATATTTAAAAACACTCTTCATTAGCCTTAGATACAGTCGGTAAAGGAAATCTGTAACTGAGTTTTGAATTCTACTGTTCCATATCTCAAAATACCTCAAAACAGTCTGGCATCTGCAGAGAGTAAGAACTACGTGTCTGTGTTTACTGCCCCGAAAGATGAGACACGGCAAATGTGTGCTGTTTCTCCAATCACCTACCACAATTTAAAGAAGGAGCTAGAAAACAGAGGCTTTCTTTTTTTTTTTTTCTTCCTAACTACAAAGTTACTAAGAAACACAGACATTGGCAAAATAGAATAGCTGGCTGGCTTTCTTTGAAAACCTGACAAAATGCATTTATCTGACTCATCTTGATGTCTTCAATGGACTCTCAGGTTGATAAACCAACAGGGAGAACATCAATTCATCCTTTTATTTTCAACTGTGCTTTCTCAGTAAACGGCTGTCCATTCCGGAAAGCTGAGACGTGTCTCTTTGATTGTGTTCAGATTTGATTAAGAAACTCTGCTCAGTAGACCCAAATACCCCAAACTGTTAATTGCTTTTTAAAAGAGAATTATGGCACTTTTAACAAGCCACATATCTCTGTAGGCATTGTTAAGGTAGATGCTCTCATTCTGCTGAACTGTCTTATTTTGAGATTTGGGTCCCTAATTGCTTATAAACCATACTGTTTATTGAGTATTAACTCTGGCATGGTTGTTTATTATGGGAGCTTATTGCTTAATGCCTATAAAAAAGCAGCATAAATGAGCTACTCTGTGCCTGTGGCGTCTCCCCTCCCCAAAACACACACACACACACACACACACACACACACACACACAAACACACACACACACACACACGAGCACCCCACACACAAGCTCATAGCCACACTTAAGTTCATCAGCTGAAAGAAGCAGTATTGGCAGAATTATGCAGAGGTAAAGCTTAAGTAGCACGTTGCTTAGTAACCAGAAAGCCCTCTGTTGATTCACCAGGGTGTCGACCATACATTTTCCTCTGCACATTACCTACAATGAAAAGGTCGGTGACCCAATGAAATATCAGATTAAGTCAAACTATTAACTGGACAAATGCATTTAAAGTGCTCTTGTACCCTGGTTCCGTGTGATTAGTATACATTATGTTCTGCCAAGGCAAGCATGAATCATTAATATATTCGGAGTCGGCTGCTCTCTGCAATGAAACGTAATAACTCAGCACTGAGTAATGCAGTGCCTGTGTTTATAAGATGTGGAGCCTTCAGCTGGTGTGATCTACAATGTTGTTATTTTGTGGTGAGGACACAAGCTCCTTTTTTTTTTCTTTAGTAAATAGTATTTGTCATTCCCTTAAAAAGACAGAAAAAAAAATCTTTCCCCTGAAAAACTGGTTACTGCGTTACTGGGTCTGCATGGGGGAGGGGAGAGCAATTCGCCTGTGAAGAGATGCATTGTTTTCCTCTCGCTGAAGTTTTTTTTCGCCTCCTACAGTTGCCCCTCCTAATAGACCTTGCTGGGAGAATCTGCATATTTAAAATTAAACAAAGGCAAACAACCTCAAGGCAGAATGTCAGTGATTCCGTCTGAACTCCGACCTCTCCTCGGTCTGTTTTCTGTGGCTGTGCTGGGCGCGAATGCACACACGGGAGCCAGCCCAGCTGTTTTCGCCCCGTATCTACAACCGCTAATCCAGGGTCCAGGAGCGAGTCATTTATCATTTGACCTCCGTTTGTCTGAGGTCAAATTTGGAAGAGTTAAGCTCATGGGGCAAAAGTGATTGTGCAGCAGAACTTGGGTTGAGGCACTGCCTCTGACTCTAATGAGCCTATGGAATCCATCCACGCTGTGGGGGGACGAGAAGACGACGGGGGAGAGGACAGCGTGCTCCCCAGCAGCCCCTCCGCTCTAAGACCCTGGCACTTCCTCCACCCCCCGCTCAACCCACCCAGCCTTATTGGGTAACTGAGGTCAGTGCAGTGTGCGGTCACAGACGTGCACACCGGCTGTGTGCTGGGCGCGGTGCTGAGAACCAGGGACAGCAGCCCTCTCTGCGCGCACTGCAGCCTCCCAGCGGACACGGGGACTGGAAGGTTCTTTACCGCACTGAGGAGCAGCAGTCTGCCTCAGATGCAGCTAACATCAATTTCTGAAGAGTGAATTTCACCCATAGTTATAAAAAAACAACAACAAAAAAACACGCTTATTTTTCTGTGGAGGTGAGGAAAGAAAAACCCCATTCAGATGGAACTGGGTCATCTGTTGGTGTTCTGTACCCTAGAGGTCTGCAGTCCCTATTCTTTGTGTGACTTTTTCTTTTGCCTTTATTTTGCTTTCTCACCTCGCCTCTCTTTCAGAGTCCACGGCCCTGGGGACCCCAGAGACCGCCTGGCTCTCACAGCAATCCCTAGGACGCTGCCCAGCCCAGCTCTGTCTCCTGTTCTCTGGGTGGGCAGTGCCTAACAGCTACGAGCTGGAGGTGCCACTGAAGAAAGCATATTCACAAGATCCCAAATCTCCTAAATTCTAGACTTCTTGCTATGTAAATCTAATACATGTTCTGTGTTAGCTCGCTAGGAAGTTTAAAACTCTGTGTTGAACTTATCTCTGTGAAAGCTAACTTTGTTTCTGGGACCACGGCTGCTGTAGGCATTTACTTTGTAACTAGAGTAAGGTTTCTGATCATCTGACCCTGCTACATCGCTGATGTTCTTCTCTTTTCCTTCAGAATTTCCCCAAACTTTATTAGGGACTGAGTGGTATCCGCCTCAAAATTCATACGTTCAAGTCCTGACCTCCTCAGCATGTAACTATATTGGAAGAAAGGCAGTTTAAACAGGTAAGTTAAGTTAGAATTCAGAAAATGAGAAGATCCTAATCCACTGTAACTATGAAAAGAGGAGGTTAGGTCCTGGCCGGTTTGGCTCAGCAGTTAGAGCATCGGCCCTCGGACTGAAGAGTCGTGGGTTCAATTTCCGGTCAAGGGCACGTACCTCAGTTGCAGGTTCGATCCCTGGCCCTGGTTGGGGTTGTGCAGAAGGCAGCCAATCCACGTATTTTTCTCACATTGATGTTTCTCTCTCTCTCCCTCCCTCCCTCCCACTCTATCTAAAAAAAAAATCAATGGAAAAATATCCTCAGGTGAGGATAAAAAATAAATAAAAAGGAGGAGATTAGGGCACAGCATGAAGACAGCCATTTACGGGCCAAGGAGAGAGGCTTCGGAAAAACTAACCCTGCTGACACTTTAATCCAGTCTCCAGAAGGATGAGACAACAGATGTCTGTCGTGTAAGCCTCAGTCTGGGGCACTTTGCTATGGCAGACCAACCTAATGCATTCATGGAATAAAACAATATTAGATCCCAGAGAAAGAAAAATCAAAACATTAAATCAGGTGTTAGCCTAAACTTCACTGTGCTTCAGGGTAAATCTCACCTGTGGACAAATGTTGGTGCTTATATGATTACTGTCCAGACTAAGCTAATGGCCTCTTAGTTTCCATCTTGGCTATAAAAGGGTGTAAATAAAGAACCTCGCCCTGCCATTTTGTCTTATTTTTCCTATGTTGACATCAAGGGCACCTATTTAGAAGAGAATGCTGGCTTGCCAATTCAGGGCATAAACATATGAACATGAGGTTGATTCTGAACATAAAAGGAAATTGAGAGTGCCAAAGGAAGGGATTTGGGCTGAGAGTGGGAGAAAGAACTGGCATTCATCCATCTGGAAGACCTACACAATGATAGGGAAATGTAATCTCCAGCAAGTCCTCCGTTCCGTCATGTCTCCATGTAATAGGGACCATAATAACTCTCTTCTCATATTAACACTCAGAAGAGAGGTCATAAAACAATACAGTGTATTTATTAGGGAAAAAGATGGAAGGGAGGCAGATGAATGTACTGGGGAAGAACCATTAGCAAAGTGATGAACTAAAGTTCTGTTTGCATTTCCATGGTGATAGATCATCACTTTTGAGCTAAGTAATCCCCATGCCTTGATTATAGCTATCAGCATATAAATATATCATCTGAGCCTCAAAGGTGTAATGTTCAAATGTGCTTATGGAAACTCAAGCCCATTATCATTCACTGAAGTACTGAGGACTCCAGAAGAATGAAGAAGGCGTTAGTTTAAACAAATAGAGTTCTCAAGAAAGGTAAAAAATTATGAACAGGTCCCTTTCTATTCTCTACTCACATAGATCTGCTTCCCTCCTTCACGTGTACAAAATACATTAGTATTTTAAAATGGCAAGCTTCCCTCCTGCAGTTTTAAAAGTCCAGAAGGAAGTACAGAGAGTTGAGTAAAGCATAAATGACCACTATGATGATGATAACGACGACGATGATGACACCACAGGTCTATGTGATGGTAAGTCTTAGTGTCATCTTGACTGGATACTCAGATATAACTTTATTCTGAATGTGCCTGTGAGGTTGTTTCTGGATGAGATTAGCATTTGAGTTGGTGAACTCAGTAGATTACTTTTACCAATGTGGATGGGCCTCATCTGATCTGTTGAAGGCCTGAATAGAACACAAAGCAGAGGAAGATGGAATTTGTCCTTTTTCTTCCTATTTCACTGTGCTGGGACATCTCATCTCACCTTCTCCGGCCCTTGGACAAAGACTTATGCCATCCAATCTTTTGGACTCAGACAGAACTGCACCACCAGCTCTCCTAGGTCTCCGTTGGCAGACAGCAGATGGTGGGACTCCTCAGCTTCCATAGCTGTGTGACCCACTTCCTCAGAATAAATCTCCTGTTAGCAGCCCAGACAGGTGGGCGGAGCCTGCCACAGAGCAGGCCACAGAACCAACCTGAGGACTGTCTGCCTGGAATTCACGTCTTGTTAGAAATAAGTGTCCTGATTGTTTAGGCCACTTTTAGAAGGTTTTTCTTTACTTATATTCAGAAACTTCCTAACACACATATATGACAGGTATATGGCTTTTACAAGACTAGGGATTATAGACTGGAGTTAAGGTGTGACCATTTCTCTAATTAGAGTTGGAAATTACAGAATCATTAGAGCATGAATGTTTAGAGTTGAATGGACCTTGGAGCTCATTTTATACATGAGACAACTAAGGATGTGAGGAGAAACAACTTACTAATTCTAGTTTTTGCATCTTGTCTTGCTGACCCAGGCGGTCAGGGCTACCCCAGGCAGTTTGCAAATGCTGAACCAAAAGAGGTCAGACGAATCCCCACAATTTGCTAAATGTCATTGAGCAGAGTTCCATAGTGGCCATTCGGTGATGTTCTGATGTTCTTTCCTTCTCCTCTGAATGTGTGCGCATGCGTGCATGCACACACACACACACACACACACACACACACACACTTTCTAGAAATTGTCCACATCTGTAATTTATGTCATTCTTCAAGCTCCTGTGGGAATTGGGGAAATATGAAAACCACCAACTGTCCCTTTTACTGGTCTAAGACAGTACATATGAACAGCTATGTGGCCTAATTCTCTGCTACATGAGCTAAAAGGAGTCATGGGCTGGGAACTGCAGGAAGAATTATAGTAATCACAATATTGATGTAATATTTATAAATTACAAATATGTATATGTATATATATACACACACACATTTTTTAAAATTTCCCACTCAGAATTATCTTACAATGCAAGCAAAAAATATTACTTTTGCCAAATCAGACATTAAAAACAAAATCTGAGGCTCAAATTGCTGAGGACCCTGGTGATCTGCCATCAAGTCCGGTTCTCCAGTTTACATAAAGGCTGCCTCTCCACTCCCTAACAAGAGTATAACCACTTTATTTTTTAAAAAAAAAGTCTAACAACACTCCTCAGCTGGAACCAAATAATGCTGGAAGCAATTTCAGCTTTCTCCCTGGAAGCCAATCAAGGGAAACTCAAGTCTCTTTCCATGCCTGGACAGGGATGTTCTTCAGGCTCTGTCCCCAGCTCCCATCAAGGGTGAGCAATAAAGCTGGCCAGAAGTCAATATAATCTGTCTCCCTTTAACCTAAGTGCTCCTATAAACAATACAAATTAATGTTCTCCTCCATGAGCTAGATGCCTGTGAACTGGCGTGTTATCCTGGAAATACCTCATGCGTTACAATCAGCAAAGTCTAAACACGAGCCAGGAGGCTCCTGAGAAGGGGTCTTGGAGGGAGGAAGAAGATGGAATGAATTCTTTAGGAAGGAAATGTTATTTGTTTGAGTTTAATTTTGTTTATTAGGCAAGTACACTTAAGGTCCAAGAGAAATGTTTACTACCAGTAACAATAATAATAAAGGCCACACGTTGGATTATTACACTCACATTAAGTGTCTAGAATAGGCAAATCCGTAGAGATAGAAAGTAGATTAGTAGTTGCCAGGATCTGGGAGAAGGGAAGAACTGGAAGTGGCTGCTAATGGATGTGGGCTTTCTTCCTGGGAGATGGAAATTTTCTGGAATTAGATAGTGGTAATGATTGTACTACATGGTGAGCACACTAAAAAACACTTTAGTGTACACTTAAAAATGTGAAATGTGTAAAAATTGTGCACTTTAAAATGGTGAATTTTGTGTTATATAATTTTATATCAATAAAGAGGATGGCAAAAGAGAGAGAGAGAGAGAGAGAGAGAGAGAGAGAGAGAGAGAGAGAGGTATCTGCCTCATTATCACCAAATACTCTTCGTAGCCATCTGAACTAAACCACAAAGGGACTCAGCCTTATGCTGACAGCTATTCAAATATTGCAGGTTTTAGCTTCTCATCTTTCCAGAATAAGAATTACCCAACAGGGGTCCAGCTCCTTCTTATTTGTTTACTTCATTTTTTCTACAGTGCTGCCCCATGTAACATCTTCTCTCACATTTCTTCCTGAGGACAATTTTCATATATTAAAAGCACTGAGGACAGCGCATGGTGGGATTTCAGTAAATGTCACCAATCAGGAATCAATGTCACCAGCCAGGAATGACTGGGAAGAAAAAACAAGAGAGCTTGTTTTTTTGGTGACTTAGGCCTGGACCAGACAAGAGAAAAGAGATGTTTGCTTCTTTTTATTGTGCATTAGTACCTTTTGAAGATGCAAATGAACTGTCATCTGTTTGTCAAAACTGCCCTCAAGAGTTGTTGCTTAATGGGAATAGACTGTCATGGTTTTGCAAGATGAAAGAGTTGTGGAGATGGATGGTGGAGATGATCCCACAACATTACAAATGTGTTTCATGCCACTGCAGTCTACACTTAAAAATGCTTAAGATAGTAAATTTCATGTTATGTGTATTTTGCCACAATAGAAGAACGCTGAGAAGAAAAAAAACCTGCCATCCAAACTTCCAGTTACGCAAGATAATAAGCTCCAGAGCCCTCAGATCCAACATTCTGACTATGCAATACTGTACTGTGAACTCGAAACCTGTCGGGAGAGTAGACCGTCCATGTTCTCACCACACACACAAACGGTGACTATGTGAGGTGATGGATGTGTGAATTAGCTTGACGATGGAGATGATATTATCGTGTGTACCTATATCAAAACATCACTTTGTATACCTTAAATATATACAATTTTTCATTGTCAACTATACCTCAATTTGGTTGGAAAAAATACTCATAGTTAAAAAGGAAGTTCCCTAAGACCAAGGGTGGTGCTGGGAGAGTTTCGGTGCCCCCTCATGCAGCGTTCCCCGTTCCTGCAGCCAAGGTGCCGTCCCAGGGGAGCAGACCTGAAGGGCGTGCGGAGTGGATCCGTCAGGGAAGGAGCCTGAGGTCTCTGCTCCTGAAGGTGCCTGACCTGCTGCGGGGGCTGGAAGCTCAGAAGCCAGAATCCCGTAGCTGCTGTTTGCCTGAGGCCGGCCCTACCATCACCTGGGAAGAGGAGGTGGCCTCGGGTTCTGGGAGGCACACCCTGCCACTCCCTGCTCCCAACACCCGGGGCAGCCACAGAAAGCTGTCCCTGTCTCTGCTTCCTGTTCATGCAACGTGACTCTTCCTGCACCTCTATGCTTGCATGACCTCAAACAAACCATTTTACATTTCCTAACGCAGTGTCTTCTACCGGATGGCATGACCACACCATCTCAGAAGGCCACGTGTCAGACACGGTACACACGCCTCCTCCGCACTGCCCGCGAAGGGCAGCATCCTCCTCGGAAATAAACGCAGCTCCGGTCCAAACGGTTTGGAGACGAGAGTCAGACGTGAGACGGAACTTGTGGAATATTTAGGTTTGCTGCCATGTTTATGCCCCCTTAAGACGGCGCTTTCTCTCCTTAGCATGCAATAAGTGGGTATATATTTATTTAACGTACATATTCCCCAGTGGACTGTAAATCCACCGGTGCCACAGCATTCCTTGTTACTGCTCCGCTCCTGGGACCCAGCACAGATGGAAGGTGCTTAATAATATTTGCTAGTTGATTGACTGGCTAATCTATGGAAACTTAGTGCATTTCCATAGTTCTCAGTGGGCTCCTGTATGGACTCAATCAGCACTTTGTGTAGAAACCTCTAAATAGGGGGTCAGATCATCCAGGTTCTGCTTCTCTGGGAGGCTGCACTGTCTTTCCTGTGTCAGTTTCCTAATTTGTAAAAAAAAAAAAAAAGAGGAGTTAAACTGGGACACTTCTTTCAGATCAGTTCTGCCATTGAAAGCCATAATAGACTTTACTCATTCATTCATTTTACTGAGTTTTTAATATTTTTAATTTTTTACTCACTTATTTTTGTTGTCAATCCTCACCAGAGGATATTTTTCCATTGATTTTTAGATAGAGTAGAAGAGAGGAAAGGAGAAAGAGAGAGAGAAACATTGATGTGAGAGAGACACATCTATTGGTTGCCACCCGAACAGCCCCGACCAGGGCCAGGGATGGAACCTGCAACCCAGGGACATGCCCTTGACCTGGAATCAAACCCGCAATCCTTTGGTCCGTGGGCCGGCACTCTAACCACTGAGTCAAACCGGCCAGGGCTTTATTCACTTACTTCTGATCCTTTGCTGGCTTCTGCAATCCTTTAACAACTGCTCATTTCTCCTTCATGAGCCCAAAGCAATTTCATATGCTGTAAGTGCCCGACTGCAGGTAAGCCCCAGGACAACAGGGCAGAGTTTTAGTAAAGAAAGGATGATTTCGATGTTCCCACGGAAAAAAAATGAACCGAGCTAGCAAATTTACTGGAGTTCTCTGATGGCAGAAAGTAGCAGAAATGAAGGTGATTTCTCATATCCCCCCAAAAAGAGATGAGGGAATGTATCTCAGTGAACCTGTCTCTGTGAAGAGGGATTTCTCACATTATCCTTTCAGACACTAATAGAGATGTTACAACTTGGCCTGTTGACCCAGATGCCCTCCCTGTTTGGTTCTCAGAAATTCCCACCAAGCTGCAGAGATGGGAATCTACACTGTCCATCATCTTTCCTCAAGACACATACACACACACACACACACACACACACACACTCAAACTGATGTTGTTGTATGTGGACTTGCCAAACCTATTTGGGGTTTTTCAAGGGCAAATAAGTGATAAACTTCTTTATGTTTGCACTCAATACTAGCACCATCACAGGGCTCCTTTCTTAGACACCAGCAGGATCGTATCTAAAATGGACCGAGGACAGGTGCTAGGTCCCATTAGGAAGAAAGTATCTTCTTCATCTCAGCCGCGTCAAGCCCTGAGGAAACTAGGGAAGTACATACTCAGTACGTTGCAAATAGGAATATCTTAGCTCACATCGTGCTTTGCTAAACCTCAGCGCATAGGTGAAATGATAGCCGTTATAAAATCTGCACAAAAATGTACGGAATGCTTTTGGAATCGTTAAAGTGGGGTTGAAGGATCGTAAAGTCTAAGCTAAATGCAAAAAGCAGAGATTTTAAAAGAAAAACAAACAAACAAAAAGAAATTAGGACAAAATGGCATCTAGGTTAGAGGTTTAGCATGAGCAACAATGTGAAATGTTCACATTTTATTCTAGTCTTTTACTGTCCTTTTACATTCCATCTCTCCCACATGGCCCTCCCCAGTATTTCAGGACTATCCAGGGTGCTTTCCCACTCAGCCTGCTCCCCACAACTCTAGGCAGGGGCTGACCCTGTCCACCATCTAACATCTTTCTCCACCTTCTTGCTAGGAGACTTGGATCCTGGCTCAAGAGATCAACAACTACCCAGTCAATGAGCTGGCCAACATCTGTCACAGTGGTGCATGGAGGGCCGGGACCATGCTGGGCTCTGTCACCACTAAATCCTTAATCAGCACTCTCTATGTATTTGTATTGAAAATTATTTTATTTAATTTTTTTCCTTTATTGATTTTAGAGAGAGAGGAAGGGAGAAAGAGAGAGAGATAGAAACATCAATGAGAGGGAACATCGATTGGCCGCCTCCTGCATGCCCCTCACTGGGGATCAGGCCCACAATCTGGGCATGTGTTCTGACCGGGAATCGAACTAGTGACCTCTTGTGCATGGGTCGATGCTCAACCACTGAGCCACACCGGCCAGACTGTATTGAAAATTATTTAAAAATTTTCCCAGTTTCATGAGCTTTTTCGATATTCATCTTTGCCTACTTGTCTAATTTTTTCTAGGGTCAAATTCCTACATTTTTAAGTTCCTACGTCTAGGATTTGCATGTCTTATATTGTGAAACATATTGTTCATAGATTCCCCACACCAGTTTACACCCCCACCCACAGTGCATGGACCTATTTACCTCTTGCTTAGCAGCTCTAGGTGGAATGGAGCCAAGAAGAAGATCTAGAACAAAATAGAGTTTCATCATTGTCCAACTGACACTTTTAGGATCTCCTTGACAAAAACAAAACAAAACAAAAACAAACATATTCTACAGAGTTTTAAACTCTACAGAAACCTTTGGGAATTACAAATTATGGCAATAATGTTGTTGCTCTTACATAGAAAGCTCTTTGCTCCTGAGAGGAGATGCAGAAACAGCAACAAAAGAGGATTTGTTGTTGTTTCTTGGGGCTTTCTAAAGCATTCTCACATTTAATTAGTAGCAGCACCTTGTCAAGTTAACCATTTCTTCTATCACTTGCTGGGTGACCAGTTATCCTCATAACATATTCATAGCTGCCATGGAGGTATCTACAGGAATAGCACATTCGTATTATTATTTATTTCCACAGTTCTCTAAACTGAACAGTAAATCCTCGTAATTTAAAATGCAAGAGACAGGGAACAAGATGGACTTCAAAGTAACTGAATTCATATTAACTAAAGGTTGTATTAAAAACCATGGGACACTCAGCTGACCAGAGAAAAACAGCTGCTTTGAGCAATGAGTACAGTGATGTTCGGTGGTATTTGCAGGAAATGCATGCAGAGAAAATAATTATTATGAAGGGACATGCAGATGACCTCAGCTGAAGACTCCCATTCAACAGGAGCTAGATAAAATGACTAACACTACCCAGCACTGGCCACACTGCCTGATCTTAAGCAAATGCTCTAGGAGCATCCAGAGCCACTGTGCAAGGGGAAAAGGCAAATTGTTTGTACGTGGACTTTGCTAGCAAGCACTACCATCTGGACCTTGTAAAATGTCTGTAGGGCACATTGAACCAGGCCAGCACTTTACAGATAGTTTAGTCTCCCAATATGGAGATAGTGACTGTTTCAGCCTAAAAGTAACTATCTTCATTAAATCATGTTTCAGCTTAAAAGTGACCTTTTCACTATTATGCCAGATTCCCTATGTTCCAGGTTACTTTTATGTCTCCTAGAGAACCTAGGAACTCCATTAGTGATTGTTGAATGAATGAGTGATTTCTTGTGTTAGTATATCTGTGAGATGTTTTGCATCTTCAAGTCCTTTAGTTTTTCTTTGAATGTGGCTGGGTGGGCTTTTTCCTAGGATGCAATCAAGTGAGTAAATCTTGGCAGTTACTCTTTGGACAAAGAAGGCCTGGCTCATGGAACATATAGTTCCAGTCAAAGGTCACGATAGTTGTTGGCATAACCTTAAAATGACTGCTGAGTCTCTGGAAGAGTCTTTGTACTGATACAGCAATAAAGAAATAATAAGTATCATCTATGGCTAATAATGATATCTGCTGTTAAATATGGAAAAGGTATCTCAATGAAGAGGGAATAAATTTGTGGAGGTTGAAAGGCAAAACAATGACCCATGGATTGGAATGATAGAAGTTAGCTTTCAGCTCAGTGTGAGTGTTGCGGGCTGTCAGGTTTCTCCAGAGAAAACAGAACCAATAGGAGATATATATTATGATAGGAAAGGGCTCACATGGTTATGGAGGCTGAGAAGACCCACCATCTGCTGTCTACACACTGGAGAACCAGGAAAGCTGATGGTGTACTTCAGTCCAAGTCTGAAGGCCTCGGAACCAGCGGCTGATGGTGTAAGTCCCGGAGTCTGAAGGCCCAAGAACCAGGCTTTCCGATGCTCAAGGGCAGGAGATGATGCTCTCCCAGCTCTAAAAGAGAGAATGAATTCACCCTTCCCCTGCCCTTTTGTTGTATTCCAGTGCATAAAGAATTGGCTGAAGTCAACCCACATTGGTGAGGGTGGATTTCTTGACTAAGTCCACTGATTCAAATGCTAATTTCTTTTGGAAACATCCCCAAAGTCACATTCAGAAATAATGTTTTACCAGCTATGTGCGCACATTCAAGTTGTCCCATAAAATTAACCGTCACAGAGTGCATGTTTGTGTCTTCCCATGGGGCCTTGGGAGGTGATCAGGGCATGAGGGTGGAGCCTTCCTGGCAGGATTGGTGCCCTTATAAGAAGAGACTCAAGAGAGCTGGCTTCTTGCTCTGTTCTCTGCCATATGAAGACTTGAAGACAGCCATTTGTAAATGAGGAAAAGAGCCTTCATCAAGAACCTGACCCCACTGGCACTTTGGTCTCAGACTTCCCAGCCTCCAGAACTGTAAGAAATAAATGTTTGTTGTTTAAGCCACCCAGTCTATGGTACTTGTTATAACACCTGAGCTGACTAAGACAGTGAGTAAGGTTTTCATAACAATTAGAGTTGGAACAGTAAACTCTCCATCGAAGAAAGTAATTAATAAAGTTAAGATGATGCTATTGTTTCAACAAATAACCCCTTACATTTCAATGGCTTAGCACAGAGGATGTTTCTTTCTTGCTGACATAACAGCCTGATGCTGGTGGCCTGATCAGCTAGTCCTTTCTTCCATGTGATGACTCGGGATGCCAGGCTTCTGCATCTTGTTGAACTGGCCTCTAGAGCCCTGGGGTCCTCTGCTTCCACCCAACCGAAAGGAAAGAAAAGGTGAAAAAAAATGCAAGTGCTTTTTAAAGATCCTGGCT
Source organism: Tadarida brasiliensis (assembly GCA_030848825.1). Classification (NCBI taxonomy): domain Eukaryota; kingdom Metazoa; phylum Chordata; class Mammalia; order Chiroptera; family Molossidae; genus Tadarida; species Tadarida brasiliensis. Next base: position 90,640,221 of record CM061257.1, read on the forward strand.
CTTTTAGTTCTGTGCACATCCACTAACAAGAACTAATGGCATGACTGCATATGTCTGGATGCAAGAGTGACTGAGAAATGTATGAAACATAGTCCTGGCTGGGAGGCCTCCTGTCAGTGGCAACTCCATAAGGAAGAGAAGAACATCTCACCATCTCTGCCTCCTCAGACACCATAGACGTCACTTCTGCATTGAATCGGAAGCTAAGCTACATGAACTCTGTGTTCCCTTCCAACTCTGATACTTAATGTCACTAATTCTTAGATAGACGTTGAGTACCAAATGAAAACACTGTTTTTCTCTACACTTCTGACACTAAATGTCACACCAACCAATTCTTCAACTCTCCAAACACCAACTGGGTGTCCTACCATTTAATTAGGACACTAACTACCCAAAATTAGTACAGACCTCACAGGTTAAGGGCTCAGTTCCATTTCAGATGCCAGTTGTAAGTCCCAGCCTCCTATGCTTATGATCGAATAAATTGGGGGTTCCCATGACTCCCTCCTTGTGCTTGTTAATTTGATAGAAGGGCTCACAGAGCTCAGGGAAACAATTACTTAGGTATTCTGGCTTATTATAAAAGATTCCACTCAGGACCAGCAGAATGGAAGAGATGCAGAGGGCGTAGAGCTTCTATGCCCTCCCTGGTGTGCCAGAACCTCCATGCGTTCACCAACTTGAAAGCTGTCTGAGCTCATCATTTATGGATTTTTATGGAGCTTCTAGGCATGATCGATTCTTAACTCAATCTCCAGCCCTTCTCCCCTCCCTGGAAGGGAGATCTGAACATTCCAAGCTTCTAATCATGGCTTGGTCTTTCTGGTGACCCATCCCTATTCTTACACTATCCAGGAGCCCACCCAGAATCTTCTCGTTCAAACAAAAGACATTCCTATTACCCAGGAAATTCCAAGGGATTTAGGAGCTCTCTGTCAGGAACCAGGGACAGAGACCAAATACATATTTCTTATTATGCCACAAGTACTTTATCTATGACTCCTTGCGTCAAGAAACAAAAAAATAAAATATACCTGGGAACTATTACCTGGAAACTTACATTCTAGAAGGGAAAGCAAGACAAACATGAACAACGACATTACATAGTACAGTGTGATCTAGGAGGTATAAAACGCAATGGGAATTCTGGGAAGTATAAGGTCATTTGAAAAGTTTTCACTGGAGTAAATGGCTTCAGGGATGGGCCTTGAAAGAAGGGTGATATTTCAACAGGTAGAGATAAGGGGAAGGTCTTCAGGCAAAATAACCAGCAAGCATAAGGCACCAAAGATTATTGGAATTCCACCTGCTATTACATTGTTTTTTGTGAGAGTGTAGGAATCTATTTTCTTAGTATAAGTGAACAAATATCTTAATCAACATTACCATAGAAAATAATAATGGTAGCTACTAGTAGCTAAAGGTGTAGAAGTATTTAAAATAAAGGGTACTATGGATCCGCTTGTTTATTTTACAATGTAATTATAGTTGGGGCTCTCAAGCTCTCTTAAATTCCCTTGATTTTCAGGGAGACCACATTCATAGATCTGCCACTAACTCATAGTTTTGATCTGTTAACAAGAAAAGCAAATTTCCCCCAAATAATGTAAACAGAACTGCTGCCTAACCTGAGTTACTGAGAGAATCACCTCAATTCCTGGGCTAGTTTTGTTACTGAAGACTAGACCCCAATGTCCTAGCACGGGTCACTTGGCCTTCATATACCTTGCTCATCCCTTTGATACACGGAACTAATATCTAACATCATCCACGACAGAATGAGATAATGTCTGGAAAGTATACTGCACTCCTTGCCAGAGCCAGCCCAGCCCGGCCCCACACAATTACAAATATTTCAGTCTTGTCTGAGTTCACGGGTATAGGTTATATCTGAAAGGAGGCTTCTCAGAGATTTTCTTATTGAATTTGCCTAGTGTGAGCCCAAAGTTTCCACCTGAGTTTTAGAAATAGATTTACCCTATAGAGTGGTGGGAATTCTTGAGTCCTTGGTCCATACTTAGCTCATTTTGGTCTTTCATAATAGCTCAGGGGCTTTAAATCACTAGCTGATCTTGACAATTAATGATGAGCAACAAATTTCAAAGCCTCAGAAAATCTACTTTAAAAGATGCCACTAGGAGTTAGAATTAATGTTCATTTTCAGGTAAAACCAGGAAATTCAGATTGCTAATGGAATCCCTAAATAATTGACAACAATTCAATCAGACAGAATTGAAGCACATTATTTGAAAAATAATTTTAATTTGATGAAGCTGGATGGATATTTTTGAATTGAATTGGATCTCAAAATTTCTAGAACCTAAATGGTTCAGTGTTCCTCCAACTTCTAGGGAAAAATATTGAACATAGGTTCTCAGTTTCTGTTTCAATCCATGATTATTCGAAATATGGAATGAACTAAAATGATAGGAGGTCTAAAGACTGAAGGCGGAAAAGTAGAAATAGAGTCTATTTCATAATTAAGTAAAAGAGAAAAAAAGTAAGTAAGGTGGTGGAAACAAGGTCAAAATCAGGAGAATGAGATACTCTCTGAAGAATCAGTCATGGAGAATGTGTAATCATAGCACCTACTCCATCGTTCTGTTTGTGGAGATTAAAGGAGAGTGTGTGTGTGAAGCTCTCAGCACAGGACACAGTTAGCCCTCAGTAAAAGCCAGGCTGTATTAATATTACCAAGATCCAGCGAAAAGTGCTGACTCTTACTCTTCTCTCTGCCCATAAAACTTCACATGTGTGCAATGTAAGAAAAGTGAGAGGGGTAGGGAGGGGCATGTTGGAAAATAAATGAATTATATATATTCATACATTCACATATGTATGCACATACATATCTGTGTGTGTGTGTTTAAAAGGAAAATAAATGGGTCGCAAGAGGTACGTGAAGCCTAACTTAGTGATCTGTTTACAGAACTGTTGCATGACCCAGGTTAGATCTCTTCTGGTTCAGGGTGATACCAGGTTGCAAAATTGTAACTCATTCCTCCCACCTGAATTTTCTTTGATCTTTCATTCCCAATCCCTGAAACTGCACGTTGATGCTGCCCAGCTGTTTACTTCTAAATTAGGTCTGGTCACAGTACGTGGCACAGAGTGTCATTGGTCCCAGTGACCATGTGAGACCAGAGGCTGGTTCATAAATGGGTCTTTTCTAGCTATTTCAGCCGAGGCTGGGGGGATGCTGGGGAGGGTTCCTCAATCTCTAAAGCAGGGGACAGAGAGGAGAGTGCATTCATCTGTCTATGGATGTGTCATACATAAGGGCCTCTAGTTAGAATAAGACAGAAAATGCAGATTGTTCATGGAATCCCCAGAGAGCAGCACAGATGAGTCCACACAGCTTCCATTTGGTAGACCCAGGGAGCCTCTCTGCTCATGTCTCCTTTAGAAAGAATAGCTTGGCTTCTCACAGACCAGCAGTATGCTAGCCCCCATTCTCTGGCTCTAAGGAGGTAAATAAAAGGCTCAGCCTCCGGAGGCCTGGCCTCTTTCATGTCACTACAATCTTCCCACCAGCCACGTCTCCCGGTTACCACGGGCAGCCTCAGAGTTCCAGCAAATCTCCACACAGCCCAAACAGAGCCAATTACTCACATCCCACATGCAGGATAAGACTTAAGAAATGGCGGCGGAATGAATGGAAGCTACACAGACCATCTCCCAGGACCAAACTGGAAATACAACTAAAATAAAGTCAAATCGTCAGGAAAAAGCAACAGAAAAGCAGCTTGCGAGGACCATACAACCAGGGACACTGAATCGATCCTGGTAGGATTGCGGAGGCGCGAGATGGGGGCTGGGAGCCCACGGAGAACAGCGGCCTTAGTTGGGAGCGGCACCCGCCCTTGGGGTTAAAGCCCGAGCCGGCTCCACAGTGCAGAGGGCCGGGACAGAGCGCTAAAACAGCCACAGCCACTCACCTTGGGCTCTGGCAGAGGGAGGGCAGACTGGACTGGAACTGTGTGGGGACACTCGGGATTTGGAGGGCGCTCAGAGCTTAGCTGAGTTGTGGCCACGCAGGACTGTGGCCTGGCCATCTTACTCCATCCCAGGGCTCTGGGGAGAGGCAGCAGCCCCTCCCTGGAGATTCAGCCACACCCAGTTGGGCCATTGAAATGCAAATCGAGGCTCATTAACTACCAGCATCTGCCCCACCCTCGGGAAATCCTCTCACGCTGAACACCTGAGGGAGGTTCTCATTCAACTGAGAACCCAAGGCTCTTCAAGTAACCAGGACTAATAGCCTCTAGGCAAAAAGCTAGAGGATAACTGAACCTTTTCTGGGCTTGCAACTCTACCCAGGAAAGTAAGACTCGACAGTGGAGTATAACGTGGGTCCTCTCACGCTCATCCAAACCCAGTACAGGGAGCCAAAAACAGCAGAGCACCAACATCCACAGGGAAAATTTGGCAGGCTCCAAAAACCACTGAGATAGCCAAAATGGTAAAACAAAGAAACAGATGCCAAACGAAAGAACAAGAGACCTCCAATGAAGACGAGATAAATGAAATGGAGTTAAGCAAGTTAACAGAGCTAGAATTCAGAGCCATGATCTTGAGGAAGCTCAACAGCATGTGTAAGGACCTCAACACCATGAGCAAAGACATAGAAATATTGAAAATAAATCAATTGGAAATGAAGAATGACATAGCAGAAATGAAGAACACATTGGAAGGACTAAACAGCAGAGTAGAAGAAGCTGAGGACCGGATCAGTGAATTAGAAGACAGGGTAGAAAAAACCAATCAGAAAACCAAAAGGAAAAAACAATGAAAAAACAGGAAGACAGCTTAAGAGAACTGTGGGACAACTGGAAACATAATAATATTTGCATCATAGGAGTCGCCGAAGAAGAAGAAAATGAGAAAGGGTTAGAGAATATATTTGAAGAAATAGTGACAGAAAATTTCCCTAATTTGGTGAAGGAAGAAGGCATTCAAGTTCAAGAAGCACAAAGAGTCCCAAGTAAGAAGAACCCAAACAGGCCCACACCAAGACACATAGTAATTAAAATGCCAAAAATTAAAGACAAAGAGAGAATCCTCAAGGCAGCAAGAGCTAAGCAACAGGTTACCTACAAAGGAACCCCCATAAGGTTATCAGCTGACTTCTCCATAGAAACACTACAGGCCAGAAGGGAATGGCATGAAATAATCAAGGTCATGAAAAACAAGGATCTGAACCCAAGACTACTCTACCCAGCAAGGCTATCATTCAAAATAGAAGGTCAAATAAAGAGCTTCCCAGACAAAAAAAAGGCTAAGGGAATACATTAGCACCAAACCAGCACTGCAAGAAATGTTAAAAGGACTGCTGTAATTAGTAGAAGAAATAGAAAGGAAAATAGAAACACACTAAACAAAAATGGCAATAAGTAAGTACATATCAGTAATCACCTTAAATGTAAATGGACTGAACGCCCTGATCAAAAGACACAGAGTAGCGGATTGGATAAGAAAGCATGACCCATATATAAGTTGTTTACAAGAGACCCACCTCACAACAAAAGACTTACATAGGCTGAAAGTGAAAGGATGGAAAAAAATCTTCCAAGCAAACAGAAAGGAAAAAAAAGCTGGGGTAGCAATACTCATATCTGATAAAATAGATTTTAAAATGAAGGCCATAACTAGAGACAAAGAAGGCCACTACATAATATTGAAAGGATCTAACCAACAGGAAGATATAACCTTGGTAAATATATATGCACCCAATATAGGAGCACCAAAATACATTAAAAATCTTCTGGAAGACTTCAAAGGAGAAATCGACAGCAATACAGTCATAGCAGGGGACTTCAACACCCCGCTGACATCACTGGATAGATCCTCTAGAGAAAAAATTAACAAGGAAACAGAGACTCTAAATGAAGTACTAGACCAAATGGATTTAATAGATATTTACAGAGAATTACACCCCAAAACTACAGAATTCACATTCTTCTCAAGTGCACATGGGACATTCTCAAAGATAGACCACATGTTAGGACACAAACGAAGTCTCTACAAATTCAAGAAGATTGAAATCATATCAAGCATCTTCTCAGATCACAATGGCATGAAACTAGAAATCAATTGCAACAAGAACATGCAAAGACATTTGAATACATGGAGGCTAAATAGCATGTTATTAAACAATGAATGGGTTACCAAGGAGATCAAGGAAGAAATTAAAAACTTTCTGGAAACGAATGAAAATGAACACACAACAACACAAAATCTGTGGGATGCAGCGAAAGCAGTTCTGAGAGGGAAGTTCATAGCACTACAGGCCTACCTCAAGAAACAAGAAAAATTTCTAATAGACTTTCTAACCTCACAACTTGAAGAACTAGTAAGCAAACAAAAGGAAAACCCCAGAGCAAGTAGAAGGAAGGAAATAGTAAAGATCAGAGCAGAAATAAACAACATGGAGACCAAAAAAACAATTCAAAGGATCAATGAAACAAAGAGCTGGTTTTTTGAAAAGATAAACAAGATTGATGGACCCTTAGCTAGACTCACCAAGAAAAAAGAGAGAGAACCCAAATACACAAAATCAGAAACGAAAGAGGAGAAGTAACAACTGACACCACAGAAATACAAAGGATCGTTAACAAATACCATGAACATTTATATGGCAACAAATTCGACAATCTAAGTGAAATGGACAAATTTCTAGAAACACATAGTCTCCCAAAACTGGACCGGGAAGAGATAGAAAACTTGAACAGACCAATAACAACCAAGGAAATTGAAGATGTAATCAAGACTCTCCCAGCAAACAAAAGTCCAGGCCCGGACGGCTTCACAGGGGAGTTTTACCAAACATTCAAAGAAGAACTAACACCCATTCTTCTCAAACTATTTCTAAAAATTCAAGAAGAAGGAAGACTTCCAAACTCATTTTATGAGGCCAGCATAATTCTAATTCCAAAACCAGAAAAAGACACTACCAAGAAAGAAAACTACAGGCCAATATCCCTGATGAACATAGATGCCAAAATCCTGAACAAAATACTAGCAAGTCGGATCCAGCAATACATCAAAAAAATTATTCACCATGACCAAGTGGGATTCATCCCAGGGATGCAAGGCTGGTTCAATATTCGCAAATCAAAAAATGTGATACACCACATAAACAAAATGAAAGATAAAAACCACATGATCATATCAATAGATACTGAAAAAGCATTCGACAAAATTCAGCACCCATTTCTGATAAAAACGCTCAGCAATTTGGGAATAGAGGGATCATATCTCAACATTATAAAGGCCATATATGAAAGACCTACAGCCAACATCATACTCAATGGGCAAAAACTAAAAACATTTCCCTTAAGAACAGGAACAAGACAGGGATGCCCACTTTTGCCACTCTTATTTAACATAGTACTGGAAGTCTTAGCCACAGCAATCAGACGGGAAGAAAAAATAAAAGGAATCCAAATTGGAAAGGAAGAAGTGAAACTGTCATTATTCGCAGATGACATGATATTATACATAGAAAACCCTAAAGACTCCATCAAAAATCTACTAGACTTAATAAATGAATTTGGCAAAGTAGCAGGATACAAAATTAACGTCAAGAAATCGACGGCATTCTTATACACCGATGATGAACTCACAGAAAGAGAAACTAAAAAAACAATCCCATTTACCATCGCAGCAAAAAAATTAAGATATCTAGGAATAAATTTAACCAAATAAGTAAAGGATCTATTTGCAGAAAACTACAGGACATTGAAAAAAGAAATAGAGGAAGATATAAAAAAGTGGAAGCACATACCTTGTTCATGGATTGGAAGAATTAACATCATTAAAATGTCCATATTACCCAAAGCAATCTATAGATTCAATGCAATCCCCATCAAAATACCAGTGACATATTTCACAGAACTAGAACAAATACTTCAAAAGTTCATATGGAACCAAAAAAGACCCCGAATAGCCACAGCAATCTTGAAAAAGAAGGACAAAGTAGGTGGGATCACAATACCGGATATCAGATTATACTACAAAGCTACTATAATCAAAACAGCCTGGTACTGGCACAAGAACAGGTATATAGACCAGTGGCACAGAACAGAGAATCCGGAAATTGACCCAAGACATTATGCTCAACTAATATTTGACAAAGGTGGCAAGAGCATACAATGGAGCAAAGACAGCCTCTTTAATAAATGGTGTTGGGAAAATTGGACAGCTACATGCAAAAAAATGAAACTAGACCATCAACTTACACCATACACAAGAATAAACTCAAAATGGGTAAAAGACTTAAATGTGACTCGTGAATCCATAAAAATCCTAGAAGAAAATGAAGGCAACAAAATTTCGCACATCATACGCAGCAGAATCTTCACTGATACATCACCTAAGGCAACAGAAACTAAGGAAAAAATGAACACATGGGACTACATCAAACTCAAAAGCTTCTGCACATCAAAAGAAACAACCATCAAAACGGAAAGGGAACCCACTGTATGGGAGAGCATAATTGCCAATGATACATCAGATAAGGGGTTAATCTCCAAAATATATAGAGTGCTCATACAACTCAACAAAAGGAAGACAAAGAACCCAATTAAAAAATGGGCAGAGGAACTAAATAGACACCTTTCCAAACAGGACATACAAATGGCTAAGAGACATATGAAGAAATGCTCAACATCACTAATCATCAGAGAGATGCAAATTAAAACAACAATGAGGTATCACCTCACACCTGTCAGAATGGCTGCCATCAACAAAATCGTCAAACAACAAGTGTTGGCGAGGGTGTGGAGAAAAGGGGACTCTAGTACACTGCTGGTGGGAATGCAGACTGGTGCAGCCACTGTGGAAAACACTATGATGTTACCTCAAAAAATTAAAAATTGAATTGCCATTTGACCCAGTGATCCCACTTCTAGGAATATACCCTAAGAAACCTGAAACACCAATCAGAAAGAATACATGTACTCCCATGTTCATAGCAGCACTATTTACAATAGCTAAGATCTGGAAACAGCCCAAGTGCCCATCAGTGGATGAATGGATAAAAAAGCTGTGGTACATATACACAATGGAGTACTATGCAGCTGTAAGAAAGAAAGATCTTTTATCCTTTGAGACGACATGGAGGGACCTCGAGAGTATTATCCTAAGTGAAACAAGCCAAGCAGAGAAAGACAAATATCACATGATCTCACTCATGTGTGGAATACAATAAACATAACAGTCTGGGGAACAGGGTAGACCCAGAGATGTGAAAGTAGGGTACAGACTGACAACCCTCAGAAGAGGGGGTGGTGGGGGAGGGAAGAGATAAACCACAGAACTTATACGCATGTATGCATAACTGATGGACATGGACAACAAAGCTGGGGAAGGGGTGGAGGGATGGGGAGGAGGGTGTCAGTGGGGAAAAAAGGAGAAACATCTGTAACAAAAATAAATTAATAAATGTCCTAGTAAAAAAAATAAATAAATAAAATAAAAAGACAAAAAAAAAAAAAAGACTTAATGTGTGCGTTGGAAAGAAGGAGATGGATCAATAAAAACATCTTTCCAACCCTCTGCCTTCCTGGGATGGTTAATGCTATGCATCCATGTGGCTGTGCCACAATGCCCAGATATTTGGTCAAACATTATTCTGGATATTTCTGTGAGTGTGTTTTAAATTTTAGCAAATTTCAATTATACAATACAGTGTTATCAGCTATGGGAGACTTTGTTTTAAATGTTAAGGGATTGAACTATTAAATAATGGTTTTCAATGAGACTTGAAAATAAAAACTTGTTTGTGATTCTGTTTGGAGAAGTAAAGAAGCTCTGGTTTTGACATCAGCATCTGTCTTAAGAGAGTAGTCAATTCTTCCCCACCAAGGAACTGGGAAAGATTCTCCTCTCCTTAGTGGATGCCTTAAGATACCTTTAGATGAAAACCCCTGCTTCCTTTTCCAGCCTCTTTCTCACCTTTCGCGGTCCACATCCCATGCTTTCCCCTACAGTCTTACTTGCCATTTTCTCCCCAACTCTCTAGCCATAGTGCAGGCTTTTTCTCTCCTCTGGAGCACTCTTTACACCCTTCCTGGCCCCTATCTTGCTAAAGAATGATTGTCATACACATCTCAGTTAGCTGTCCCTTTTTCCAGTGAGCCCTCTCTGACCACCCAAGACTTGGTCAGATCTGCCTTTTATGTGCCCCCACGACACCCTCTGTTTGGTTCCAAAGAGCTCCTTAACCCACTGTATTGAGGACATCTTTCTTCCAATTGGACTGTCAGCACTTTGTGTAGGACATGAATCCTGTTGACGGTGGGTCCCCAATGCATGGCACTTGCCTCCCACACAGAGGCCTCCCAACGAGTTTTGTTGCGTAATTAAAGAATGTGATTGTTAGAGTAGGTTATTGCTAGTCTTTTTAGAAGGCAATTAGGGTCTGAAATAAGAATAGCAGAGAGTATAGTCAGGGGTCGATTTGAGAGATCTTTAGGATATAGAATTGTCAATATTTAGTGGCAGAAAATATGGAGGGATGAAGAACAAAGAGTCCAAGTTTTCTAGGTTTTCTGACTTGGGTTAGCCTGTGGATAATAAAATTGAATGAATGAATGAATGAATGAATGAATGAATGAATGAATGAATGAATCCTCGTGATAAGGCTTAGTTCTGTGGTGGGAGTGGTGGTGGTGTAAGGGTTGCTATTGGCCTAGGAGTTAGAATATCTAGGTTCTGAACCTCTGATATAGACAATGCATTTTGTAGCCATGGGAAAGCCATTTGTAAGATCTGGGCTCAGTTTCTTTATCTGGGAAATATAAGGGTTAGATAAGCTGATATTCCTTTGAGCTCCATCATTCTGTCTCTCTCCCTTCCCTGCAGAGTGATTTGGTTCTCAGTTAACATCAGTACAACAGGAACAGCTCTTCCTTAAGGGTACTTGGGAGTCTCTCAGGATACAAGCATTCTCAAACATCGTTTGGGTGCCCCATAAATGCAGATAACCTCCTTTCATACAAAAAGATACTCTGAGGAAACTGCCTCTGAAGGCAAAGATGAATTTGAACCCTCACCCAGCAACACCGATCTCAACCTTAAAAGGAAAAGAGTCTACAACTAAGAATGAAAGTAGTGCAAACACTGTGCCTTTTTGGGTAGACATCTGCTCTTCTTGGTGGACCTGATGTGTCCTCAGAGGATGACATCCCCCACCTAGCAAGCATGACTTTCTCAGGAGTGATGCACAGCAGCAGAATGGGGGAGAAAAGTCTACAAAGAGTTCACTGTGGGAGTCTTTTTCAGACTATGCTCCCCCAGAAACCTCTTAAGGTCTGCCAGTGGAGTGTGTGTCCAAAGCTCATCACCTCTTACCCTTCTCTGAAGGCTGGATTGAAACCTGCATATTGAGGCACTTGGTGAGGGCTGCACTGTTCTTTCAACACAAATCAGTCTACTTAAATGTCTTACTCTCTGCACGTGTCAAACCCAGAGCAGGAAGGTGTCCCCTAGATGGAAGGAAATGAGGCAAAATAATGGAGACACAGGCAAGAGATTCTAATGGGCACTGATGGGGTTGCTATGTTAGCAAGACAATGGTTTCTAGAAGGAGAAGGATGTGATGAGCAAGGGAGGAGAAGAAAAAAATCTCTTACATTCTGGAATTGAAAACAATAAAAAAGATGTTAAACTACCCTAGTTCTTGTAAAATTGTAGTTTCGTGAAGTGGTTAAAATCCAGGGCTCTGCAGTTCATATCAAAGTTCAACCATGGTTTAGTTGCTTGACCTTGGGCGAGAGACTTAACATCTCCAGGCTACATTTTCTTATCTATAAAGCAGGGCAAATAATAGTACTGATCTCATAGGGGTGTCTTAAGAATAAAATGAGATAAAGATGGTCAAAGCACTTAGCACAATTACTGATACCCAGAAGTCCTCAATCAATGTGAGGGATTTTACTTTGTATAAATCAGTCAAGGGCATAGTACAGAACCATCTTTAACTTGATATCCCTTTTTTGTGTGGGAAACTGTATATATTTTCTTTGTTATTGACTCTGATTATTATATTTTCAGACCCCAATATCAGGACAAGTGGTTTCTAAAGTTCAGAGGACTTTGGGGACAACGGAACAGAGTAATTTAGATTAACACTACTCAAAAAATTGAGAACATATGGCACTATAATATTTATTCCTGTTGAACTCTCCCTGTAAAGAACATGAGCACTAAGAATTTAACAGCAAATAAAATATTCACAATCACATGAAAATAAATAGACCGATAAACTGTCTTGCATTGAACAACTTCAATGCCTTAAATTTAACCAGCAGGATCAACCTCTTCTAAACAGACAGATTTGAATTTTATTTGTGTTACCAGCTCAACGTAGGGCAAACATCCCAGATGTGTAACTTGAGCCAGGGGGTTATTGTGATTAAAACAATGGAAATTGCTACTGTAATCACTCCGGAATCGGTGGTCCATGACAACACAATTCCCAGAATTCCAGGCCACGGCCACGGCGTGGAGGTGTGGCAGACCCTTACTGTACCGTGCCCACTCACTCTGATGATGATGGCTCTGGTTCTCACCCACTCTAAGTACATGGAAAACAGTGTGCAAGAGAAAAATAACCACCCACACCATACAAATGTATAGACAAAGTTTTCATTGAGGTTTCCTCTTATTCTAAAAATATTTTAAGTTTTTCTAAATGTATGTGTGGGAGGGTTTCTTTGCAATGACATGTGGGGAGACTGAGTTCCTTGCCCACTCATATACAGGAAAAGTACACTTTGCAGATTTCTGAACACAATAATTGAGTGTCAAGTTCTAAATAAATATTGAAACTAATTTCCACACAGGGAAATCTACTTGCAATAAGTAACCAGGATGGAGAAGGGAGTGAAAGGGCCCCATTTCTCAATGTCAGCACAGTGCATACAAATCCTCAGGTCTCTGGACCGCATTGCGTGGTTGCTAGCATTGCGATGACAGAAAGAGCTATTTCCAAAGAATATGTACAGCTTCTGTAGCCTAAATCAAGTGGAATAAAATCTGAATAAAAAGCAAATAGTAGCAAGGACTAGCCATTGAAGGCTTCTTAAAGGAGAACCAAGGGGTGGACAGGAAGTAAAGAACATTTTAGTATGTATAATCCTATTAGTTGAGTTCCAGTCATCAGCTGGGGAATTTGATTCAAAACTGGAACACAGGAACTTCAGAGTTCTAGAGCTCCATGCTCTCGTTTCCTCCTCTGGGAGATGAGAATCTCCTTAGCAGCCCCTCAGAGGATTTTTGTTGGAATTCAGTGAGCTGATCTATGGACGGCACCCAGACCAGTGCCTGACACACAATACGCTCTACTGACAGTGTCAGCTGTTGTTCGATGACCATGGCTGTGGTCCATCCTTGCTGCTGTTCTCTACCCCTCCAGACCCGTGTCTGCAGAGAGCTCCTGAGAACCCACTGCCAGAGAGGTTCCCAAACTTTAGGATTTCACTGAAGAATAAAAGTTTAAATTTGGAATATTGTCATAGGATTGATCAACTACTTTATATGTTGGTCCAATAAAGACATTAAAAACAAAACCCCTTTATCTAACAGGACAGAAGAACTTCATCTAGGAATTAAGAGCAATGCTTTAGACTGAATAAATTTAGCTTTATGGAAAACTGTATTTTCTTTTTTCATTTTGCTACAGACCAGTGAAAATCTGTTGTGAGTTGCCAGAGATTCTCAGTCCCAAACTTAGGAACTACTGTCCTGTAGACTAGTCCCACACAAACAGGCTCTGAGGTGACAGATTAGGCAGATTCAAAAACCAGCATACATTAAACCCTAATTTTTCCTATTTGGGTGTTTTCCTGAAAAATCGTTCATGTTATAAAGAAATTTTATATTCTAGGGTCATTAACCTCGGAATTTTTACTATTTGGTAAGATTGAGAAAGCAGTCCCAAAGTAATTCAGAAAGATGGGAAGAGATGAGAGCTGGGGGTGAACCAGCAGCCCACCATCTAAGCAATCTCCAGTTTTCATCTTTCCCGTAACTGCCTATTTGGATTATTTTGTTGTTGTTTTTCTTAAGTGAGTCAACTTGAACAGGCTTCAGGGAACATTCTTGGGCCGCCTCGTCAGTGCAGCTGTTAATCCTTCTGCCCTGCTTAAGGCGTGTGCTTGTACCCAGAGCACAGCATCACCACTACGACAAAAGAAAATAGACATCGGGCAAAAATAAAGGAAGGAAATAGAGCAAAGTGTTGCTGATATGTGCTGGGACTAGGCGTGATTTTTCTTCTCCTTTTTTGTTTTGAAAAACCAACCTCAAAATGGTTTCTAACTGCCCGTGGCCGCCAGGACAGGCACGTAGAAGGAGTGTGAGTTTTGCGGTCAGGCAGACTGGGTTTGTCACTTCCGGCTCTCCAACCTTGAAGAGGCAATTTAGCCTTTCAGATGCTTTACACGGAAAATCGAGAAGAATGATACCTATGTTGCCAGGTGTACATGCAAAGTTTTTATCCCGGCATCTAGCACCTAGTGTCTACTTAATAAATTAGACCTCTCAGAGAACACACAGTTTCATTTTGTATAATAGTCAGGGCTCTTTTATTGCTTCAAGGCCAACTTGATGTAGACTGTACTAGCACATTTAAGTAAATTAAAAACCACATTGACGAATTAGGGGTAGCGTGGTCATAAATCACCAGGTGGCACAGGAATGCCTCATAAGAACTATGTCATTGACCGGCGCATCCAGCACACACAGGTTGGTAAAGACACCCTGCTGCTATCAGGGAGTCACAAAGTTTCAGTCAGGAATTCACATTGGTTTAGCTGTACTGATTTTGGTCGCCTCTCCCCAAATGGCTTTGAAATTCTCTGTGTTTTACCCTTAGGATCTCCAGTGTGAAAATTATTGTTTTCCACCATTCTCTGTAGTACCTGGATTGTCAGACACGATCATTTCTGAAATGAGCCTACATTTATCTTGGTTGAGTTTGACATTTTTCTGGGTTGGAACATTATCATAGTTGTCACCAGTATCCCTTATTGTCTTCAAACGAACTGTAGGCTGAAAGGGTGGGGTGCATTACCAAGGATCCCTAGAGTGGGCTGTTGGAGAAGACTGGCCAAGAGTCTTGCTAAAGTCTTACCATGCACTTTGTTGCAAGGAATCAGCCCTGTTGAAATGCTGTGATAATTTATGGCTCATCTCAATAGCCTCGCTCAGACTTAGAGATACATTTTCACAAACTGCTGGAAGAAATTCTGAATTCTGCTCTGGCTATGCCTGCTTCTTGTTTGTGTATACCAAGTCTTTTCCAACTGCGGATTTGCATTTTTAATTGAGCAAAAGTACCCATGTCCATCAAGTTCCGATATGCAAATAGGGCCTATATGGCTTTGCCATAGGGCCCGAGGAAAAGGCAGCAGAAATAGTACCATTAGAAACAACTCCTTCAGAACCATCTGACCCTGTTCAGCTGCCTCCCCTGAGAACACCATCAAGGCCATAAAACAAACAAGAAGAATTCTTTTCCTCTGGTCACTGCAACTGCTTAGGTAGAAGAACCTGACAGGTGCACACCCACTTGAAAACACATCATAATTCGTGTAATTAAAGAGCGTGCTTCTTAAATTGTTAAGGTGTCCCCAGCCAAGCCACTCTCTCTGACAATATTTTTATGGTTTCACACAACTTTACCTTGTCACAGAGGAGTTGCTGGAATTTCAGTACAAGCATCAGTGGATGTAAAACACAGAAAAGAATGACCACCCTCTCTCTCCATGGCATCGGCACCTTGAGAAAAGAGCTCATTAGCAAGAGGAGAGGAAAATCCAATTTCCAACTTGCAGCCTTCCTGCTGCCAATGTTGATAGCAATTTCAGTCATTAGCTGCTTTCATAAATGCTGAAATCATTATGATAACAAAATGGCTAAGGGGCACCGTGGTCTCACACTCATTCTGAGTTCCTGGGGCCGCTACCTGAGTATTTGCCTTTCAAATCATTTCAGGAGCAACCACGTTTGCCATGAGAGAAGGTGTCCAATAAACATAGTCTTTACCCTGTAGGAAAAGTCTAGTTTATTGTTATTTTTTTCTGTTAGGATGAAGGACTATGGCTTTTCTTTGCTTCTGTAACATAAAATCCCCATGGACTTTTAGGAGAATTATTTGTTCGCAAAGAGAAAGAACAGGTTGGGAGAAAACAATTTTTGTTTTTCATTTTCGGTCAGCAGCAACTTTCTAGCAGATTTGCAAGCAGAAGGGGCGTGCATGTAACAGCCGATCAGCGTGGTGGTGAAGACAGGTTTTGTGGAACCAGTGGCCCTAGGTTTGAGGCTCTACCTCAATAGCTGCATTTCGCAGGGCAAGTGATTTAACTGTTCTGTACCTCCCTTTTCAGAACTGTACGATTAGTACCCAGTAGAACCTGATTCACAAAGTTGTTGTGAAGGCCCAATGAGTTATGTACAGTACCTAATACATGACAAGCACTCAATAAATAGTAGCTTTTATTACTGTTATATATATAATAGCTTCCACTTTTCATGGTGCGACAATGTCTTCTTGAAGAAATCTGTGGTTTCTCTGATCTCTCCGGTGGGACTCCTCACTCAACACCTGGAAGGGAGCAGCCATGGGCAGTGCCCTGTGGAGCTTCCTAACGGGACCTGCATGTCTAGGATGTTCTCCAGAAAGCACTTCTCTGGAAATGTTTCTGGGACTTTTGATTTGTTTTGTTTGAGATACCTAGAGATAAATATCAGTGACATAATTGGTGTCAAATCATTGGGAAAATAGGTGGCATTTCAACAAAAAATGTAACATTAACCATAACGATCATTAGAGCTACCATCATTGAAGGCCTTCCCTACAGCAAGTGTTGTACCTGTACTCTCACGAATGCCCACAATAATCTTGCAACACTGATAAACTAATCCTCATTTTACAAATGTGGAAACAGAGTCACAGAGGTGAAGGGATTTTCTTTTATAAGGACCTTATGGATGCAAACAGGATTTGAATGCAGGTGTGTCTAATCTGAAAGCCCTGTTCTTTCTATTCCACCACATTGGTGGGAGTCTATCAGTCATCGCGTGTTCAACTGCACTGCAGTGACAAACGACCCTCACGTCTCGGCAGTTTGCGGTCACAAAGGCTTACTTCTCACTCACGCTACGTGTCCGCTGGGGGTCGGTTCTGGCTCTGCTCTGTGTCCTCTTTATTCCAAGACCCAGCTGGAAGAGTAGTTACTATCTGAAACATGCCGCTCTCATGGTAGAGAGAAAATACCAATGATGGCTCTTAAAGCTTCTATCTTATCATGCTCACATGTTATTAGCTAAAGCAGGTCAACATGAGCAAACTAATGTCAATAGATGAACCTGGTAGAGAAGGTAGTGAGTGATTTTGACAAATAATATACTCTACCACAAAGGGTCTTCCAGGAGGAAAGATCTGTGTACACAACTTGAGGATGATGCAAAGAGTTTCCAAGAACACTGAGTAGCCCAATCTGTCAGGTTTAAAATGTACATACTAGAGTTAGATAGTGTTTGAAACGTCACACTGAACTCGTGTAGTGAAGAGCTCTGAGTGCTAAGCCAAGGAGGGGACACTTTATTCAATAGGCAGTGAGAACAGCCAAGTAGCGATTCAAAATAAAAGGTGATTTCAGGCACCAAAGTCACAGCAAGGACACACGTTGACCTATTTCAAGGAACTATGTTTCATTGGAGAAAATACAAATATAGGTGTTATGCACAATAGCAATAAAACATTCACAGGTTTCCTCTTTGATCCTCCTACATATGTGTAGAGTTCTGTGGTAGATTAGATTGTTTTCAATTCCTCGTTTCTTCCCTGTTACAAAATTAAATATATGTGACCTTTTCCATGTGACTCTGTAGCAACTCCCACTGTGGGAGGTATGAACTTCCCCACTCTTTGATGTTGGCCTTGGCTCTGGACTTGCCTGGACCGATGGAATGTGGGCAGAAATGGCTGTGCGCCGTTTCCCAGCTGAGGCCATGAGCAGCAGTGTGTGTTGCCTCTGCTCTCACAGTCCTGTTATCCATCAAGAGGAAAGCATGCTGAATAGCTCCTGCCCCTCAACCATTCCCCCCACATGAGACACATGTTAGAGATCTGGACTCAACATCAGCCCAGGGCCAAGCCCAGCTGAGATTTACCTGATCCCAGCTCACCCATAGACTGTGTGGGAGAAAATATTTGTTTATGGGTTGTTTGTTATGCAGCATTATTGCACTAATAGCTGTCTAATAAAGGTTGATTTTATAGATGAAGATAAGCAAATACAGAGAACCTAGGTCTTCTTTTCTCAAGGGTATGTTCTTCTCAATAGACCATCATAGTCTCGGTTAGGTGGGTAGAGATGTGAAGATATGAGGTACTTTATTAATGTGGAATGAGGGCCCCAAAGACTAAAGTGGGGAAGAAATGAAGTTGGCCTGGGAAGAAGTGGGGCTAACCTGGATCAGAATGAACAAAAGCCACAAGCATAATGATGGAGGAGGTGTCATATTGAAGCCACATGTATTCTTTATTCATTCATTCATTCATTCATTCATTCATTCATTCATTCATTCTTTGCTGCTGCTGTTGTTGTTAATCCTCACCAAAGGATATTTTTTCCATTGATTTTCAGAGAAAGTGGAAGGAGTGAAGAGGGTCTTGGGGGAGAAACATCGATGTGAGAGAGACACATTGATTAGTTGCCTCCTGCATGACCCAAGCTGGGATCAAACCTACAACTCAGCTATGTTCCCTTGACTGGGAATTGAACCCGAGACCCTTCAGTGCACTGGCTGATGCTCTAACCACAGAGCAACACCAGCCAGGGCCATTCATTCATTCTTTTAACAAATGTTTATTAAGCAATTGTATGTACTAGTTAAACCCCTTCTCTTATGTAACTCACAGTCCAGTGCAAATAATCAAACTGTTAAACCAATCAAGGTATAATTACAAATTAAGTATTTTAAAAGGAAGTAACACTGATTGATGAGACTATATTACAGAGGAATCTGGTCTGGTCTTGGTGGGCTGGGAAGTGGCATCAAGGCAGTCCTCTCTGGAGAAGTGCCCTTTGAGCTAAGATCTGAAGGATGCATAGAGACTAACTATTCAAAGAAAGCTGAAGGTAAATGTTCCACTAGTGAGAATAGCATATGCAAAGACCCTGTGGCAGCAGGAGTTTGGTACATTCAGGGAAGTGAAAATGAAGCCAACATGGCTGGAATGAAATAAGCAGAGTTGGAAATGGGGCTGGGGAGGCCTTACTAGTCAAGGTTTTGGTCTCTTCCTTCATTCATGGGAAGCCATTGAAAGATTTGAAGTGGGGCAGGAAGTCAGTTACTAATGTTTAATTTCCTAGATGGAGAAAAGTATTCCCTTCTAGGTCAGCCAACTTTGTCAGAACTGATGAATTTATTAAAAATGGACTGCAATGATGATATCTGGTAGAAATATTCGATGAGGTAGTATTGATACTTTGTCAACATGGCCGTCACCATGGTGTTGTAATAAATTGTTGAGATAAGCCTGCATTCCTCACATGCCTTTGTAAATGAGCAAGGATTTAAAAGATCTTTTTGATTGAGGCCACAATTTAGATGGTTTCATTAGTTAACCTGGTGGAACTCCAGTCCTTCCTTTTCCCAGTTGGATCACACGGTGTATAAAACAGTGCCCCTGTGAGGAGCTAACTTTTGTAATGGAATCACACGTCTGCTGTCCTTTCTAGGCATCCATTTCGCTCCATGAAAATACAGAAAAAAATCTCTGCTACCAGTCTGATATTGTAAATGTGGTGAAGTCTAATCTAAAATTAGACTTCCAACCCTCCCTTACTCCAAACACACTCTTGGTCTGATCCATGATGTGATCTAACAAAGGTTGGAAACCTTTTTCTTTCTTCCAAATACCAACCACTGGGCCCTTCCATGAATTTATGTGTTTGTAGGATAAGATAATCACTTTCCTTGACTTTCAAAGTCAGTATTTGGACATTAATTACTCTGTCGTTTATGTGCCTCAAATGGTGCAATTAACAGTGGCAAACATTAATGATATTTGCTGCATCAGATTTTATTCCATTTGATACTATGCAGCAGGCTTTATGATGACTATCGTGTGTCTGGAGTGCATGAGCGTCGTTACCAACACCATCTCCGCCAGCACATTATCCTCCGCAGGTAGAGAAGACTTGAGAGTTTACATTAACTTAGAGTCTCTGCTCCCAAGGCTCAGTCTTGCCATAAGCAGAGAAACAAATGCACATTCAGTGTTTTTTGTTTTTTGTTTTAATTAAAAACGAAATGACTAATAATCACAAAAATATGTTTGGAATCAACTTATTTCCTGCTCAAACCATCGTGTTTTCACTCAGCCCTTTTGGCTGATGACAGAGCAGTTTTGAGGGTTTTACGCTGTTAGCTGACAGTACCCCAGACAGACTACACAGCCATGTGAAGTTCACAAATAAACCGGCAGACCCTTCTCTGAATGGATTTCTCACATCTCTTTCTTTCTCTGGATTTGGAACTAGAATGACTTTGCCATGAGAGCTGGTTCATATTAGACTTCCTCGGGGCTACCATAGTATCACACCTACACTTCAGCTGGAGGGAGAGAGACCGAAGGAAAACTTGCTGACTAATAAGTGAAATTTAGATCTGTGTCAGGGTAGCAGACGGTACCGTCACAGTCAAAACCTCCGCTCTCTGATCACTCATCTGGGTAAATGTGCAGAAGCTGGTGGCAGACAATTATGCACAGTTTGCAGATGGGGAAACTCAAGGAGAAAGTTCAATACTATGTTTGAAGTCTTACACTGACAGGGGTAATGATAGGTCTGCAACCTAGGAGTTTGGGCTCAAAATGCATTCCTTAATTGCTTAAATTCTCTGAGCTTTAATTTCTTCATCTCTAAAACAAAAGCAGTAACATTGAACCTGATAGTAACTTTACAAGAAATAATATGATTCAATAAAAAGACCCAGCACAGTGTCTGGTACTCTGCAAGCAATGAATACATGTCAAATGCCTCCCACTGGTGATAGAAAACATTCACTACCACACATCTCTCAGAACAGGTGTACTCTGAAGTGATGCTGCTTGCTTCAATTACACCAACTTTGAAAAAGAAGTCAAATGATCAGATTTCCAGAAGGAAACGTCTTTGAAAAGCCTTCAAGCTTGCAGAAAGGAGAAGGAATGCAGTAACAATGTTGATGTGAGCACCACATACTTTCAGAAACCCTTGACCAGGTGTTGGTGAGATTAACTGATCCAAGTAGAAAATAAGAACATGAACATCATTAAAACACATTGAATTTGTTGCACCAAATATTCCAAATCAAATGAAAGGACAGAAACGTATAAATGGGCAATGCTAAATTCCATGGAAAGAATTACTCCTCCGGGTATTTATAAACGTACAAAGTTTTAGGATTGCATGATTTCCTGGAATCCTATGTAAAATATCGTATGCACATTCGTATATGTGTTTTCTAGAGACACAATCCATATCCATTTATTTCATCAGATTCTCAGAGGGACAAAGACCTCCCCCCTCAAAATTCAGAATCACTGACTTAGACCAGTCCTGTTCTTTGGCCCTGGTTCATTCCTATCAGTGACTCACAGACCACTCCCTTCCTAGCTTCTGCTATTCCCCAGAGCCTGACAGAACTTTTGGGGCCCCACCTTTTGTTCTTCTTGTCTTTCCAGAATGCTTTTGACATGGAGAATCAATGGCAGTGGATAAAGAAATCAAAACCAAGAATTGTCAACCTGGTGGTATTTTAATATGAAAAGCACCGAGGCTGGAGCTACTGGTACAGACAGTCAGTTTGTACTCAGATTTCATAGCCCTCCTCTGTAATACACTAGAACATGACCCTTGGAGGAAATGTTATTATAAGAAACAAATTTTGTGGAATCTAATAAACAAAATAAACTGATGAATAAAGTAGAAGCAGAGGCATGGAAACATGGACCAGACCGACGAACCTCAGAAGAAAAGCAGGGGTGGAAAGAGATTAACCAAGGAACTTACATGCATGTATGCATTACCCATGGACACAGACGATAGGGTGGTGAAGGCCTGGGGGAGATGGGAACCAGGAAGAGGGAGGAAATGGGGTGGGGAAAAGGGGGGTATCTGTCATACTCTTAACAATAAAGATTTAATAATAAAAAAAAGAGACTAATAATCAGAAGTTATCAAACTAATAAAATATGAGATCTCAAAAGAACTCCCAAGTAGAGTTCAGCGGTGACTTTCCATCATTCATCTTAACAGATGAACGAAGTCTATCCTGTCCTTCCCTCCATTCCCTCTCCCAGATAGTGCAGTGATGGGCCGTGTGGGCTCTGGTGGCCCTTTGAAAGGCCACCATGAGTTATTGAGGGTCTATTTTGCTATATGCCAGGCAATCAACACACATCATCATATTTTCCCCAGTTCTCACAGAAACTTTGTAAGATGGCATTGCTCTCCCGCCCTTCAGCTCTGGAATTCTATCATCTGACTCATGTAAGGAACGTCTTAAATGCAGAACTTGGACTGGGACTTGAATCTGACCCCAGCCTAAATATTTTTTCCTCTATACCCACTGTCTCTAAACTTAGAAAAAAATGGTTTGAACAAGTACTCTCAAAGTATATATATGATATATATATATATATATTTTTTTTTTACTTGTATGCTATACATACACATACATATAAAAGTTACATGTAAAATATATGCATATACATGCTATACTCATATATATAGATATATATTGTCCCATGTAAATACATGCATTAATGTATAAATATCCCATGTATATTACTAAATATATACAGATAGAAATTTGAAAGTGATGAATTAAATTTTTAATAATGGGTTATTTGTTGAAGGTATAAAATTATGCTCCTACTAAAAGCAAGTATTACCAATATCTTAGGGAGCATAATATGATTTAATGAATATCATTTTTAAAGAATTTGATTAAACATTTTGTGACTTAATTATGCATCTAAATTCAGCCAATTTCTCAATGTGATATTAATGGCTCTTGTAACCCAGGTGAAGAAAGTCATTGGATGTGCCCAAAATATTTGATTTTCAATCCCTTCCATCAAGCATACAAATCTTTGTTAAATTTCAGCTAGTACATTTATCTCTTTATAGGTGTTTTCATTTATTCATCAGAAGGCACTCCATTTTTATATTTTTAACAAATGCATTTGTGTGTCCTGAAATTCTTTTGTTTAAAATTTTGAACTGGCTAAAAATTGTTTCTACGTTTCTTAAGTATGAAATATGAAAGTCTCTAGATGTGATTCATTTAAACCATTTCCCTCAAAAACATCACAAAATGTTAAAAACATTTCCCAAGATCTCCCAAAATGCTCTCTCCATAGCATGAGATTCTTTCAAAATGTCGTTATTTTGTTTTCTACTGTTAAGTTATGTCTACCACAAAAGGACAGATTAAGTGCATTTATTACTGGTAGGTAACACATTCTGACGGCCACTTTTCATCGTAGGAAAGGTAAACAATTTGGAGCCCTTGTCATTTGGCCAAAGGGAAAAACATGCAACTCATCTTTCCATTCATAACTGTCTTAACACTTTGCCACAGAACTTGCAGCAAATCTCTGCATCGCGGAAAAAATACGGTCACTCCTTATCTTTTCACAAAGTATGTTAAATATTCTATTTAAAATGATGAAATGTATTAAAACCACTAGTTCAGGCACAAATAAGCTAATTATTACCCAGTATACGGAAAGCAAGCAGAGGAGGGACCGGACCCAGCAGAACTCTGAATTCAGAAGCGATGACTCGGAAACCTTGATACCACATAACCATCTGACTTGCAGATCAAATGTAAACTTGTACTTTAAATCTTATCCGAAGGTTAATTTCTTTCCTATCTAGCTGATACAAATTGCATTAGAAATATTTCCTTTCCATACACTGACTTCCTTACGCACAGCCTCTGTTTTGCCCACAGCCTTGGGAGAGCCCTCCTCCTCACATCTGCCTTTCTGAGCCAGGAACCTGAGTCCTGTGGCAGCTGCTGGCTCCTGGATGACATTTCAGGTGCAAATCCAAGTGAAAGAGCCTAACAAAATGGCAGGTGAAGATGTCTTTCAGATGAGGAGGACTTTGGGTACCACTGGCTCCTAGTTAATCTGGGCCCGTGGGAAAGACAATAGTGCTGCTTGCGTCACCCTCACCCTCTCCCATTCCTTCTTTACCTGCTTTTCAAGGTCACTACAAGTCCCCCTCTCCTTCCTCGGGAACTCCAGTCAACACTGATCCTTTCTCTAGGCATCACATCCGTAGCCTACATTTGGCAATTGATGATAATATTCTCTTCATGACACCCTGAGACCTCTCTAGAATCCAAGGACCATGACTCCTGTGCTTAAAATGATACCCAATAACATTCTGTGTAGAGGGGGGTCTCGCTCTGGCTTGCCACACACTCTGATTCTCTCCTGTGGATAAAGACCCTCTGGGTCCTTCTGCAGGCATGATGCTACCACAGAGGGTTTCACTGTCCCTTGAAGGTATCAAGTGCACAGTGTTTATTTACAACCAATCTCCTTTTAACATGTACCTACATATGATAATAAAGACCACTTTATAAATGAAGAAGCAAAAACACGGTAACAGCTTTTCAGAGAACGTCCAATAAAACTTTTGAAATGTCTGTCCCATTTTCAAAAGGTCAGAGTGTAATTTACAAGAAGAATGGAGTTGTTCCAATAAAGCACCAGCTGTGCAGAATGAATGCCTTTTTCTGCACCCACTAAACTGCAATTCAGATGAAAGCAAAGGTCTCTTGAACTAATGAATCACTGTAAAAGTTAAAGATCTGTGTGAGAATAATATGTAGGTGCAGTTCAGAGAGTTCTGGAATCAAAGCTACACTAAATTGAACTCAGGGCTTGCAAAGAGCTTTGAAGACCGATTCTCTGTTTACTCCGAGAACAATCAATGTTTGTAAAAGCTCATTTCCAATCTCTCACTCCTGCCCGGTACACGGACCCACAGAGCAACCAGGCCAGATCTGACGAGGGGTTTGATGTTTTAGGGCTGAAGATCGGATTAGAGAGAAATCCTGATCCTCTCCCCACCCCATTAATTCACTTTATTATAAATACAAGTCTTTTTTATCTGGTTGCTCATCTATAAATTTAGGTATGCTGCCCCCGATTTTCACCCCTCTTTCTTTTGATATTGACAAATAAACCTCTATGCTTCTTACTGACGGTGCCACTCATTCAACGACTTCCAATCTGTGGTGACAAATATGTCCAAACACATAAAAGACAGAGCAAAAACGTACTTTACACTTCTCATGTTTTCACTGACTGCCAAGAACACAGAGCCCTGCTTAAACAGTCAAACAAACAAACAAACAAACCAGGAACCATTGTGTATCAATGGTATTTTGCTTACAGCGTTTTGAAAATAAATGGGGTGGTGGGGGCGGGGAGTGGTTCCAGTGCCCTAGAGACGACACTGCCTGAAAATTCCCTACAGAAGATTTTGCTCAGGGTAAAGATTTATTCGGATTTATTCGGCGAGCTAAACTACCCTTGTCTTGAAGTCACAAAGGATGTAGCACAATGAGCACTGGGCATACTTCATTGAATGTCCATTCTCCTACCGTTCTTTCTTTATCTAACGAATTGCATGTAAATACATCTAGGGTAGAAATCTCACTTCCTAAAACTTAGAGTTAAAAGTTAGTACCTTATTGTTTATTAAGCAGCTACACGTTTATAATACATATATATAATAAGAAAATTCTTAGAGAGTTAAAACCCTGACGCTCTATAACAGAGTTAAGGACGCTAAGAATAGTCATTGTATTGCAGGATTTTAGAGCTGGAAAGTGATCATCAGTTTAAACAGATGAGAGAACTGCAAGCCAGAGAGGTGATAAGTCACTCCCAAGGTCAACCACCGGCAATGGTCCCAAGACAGGGGCTCAATGTGACTGCACCTATGCCCTGCTCCCCTCACGACCACGCTTTCTGGTAGGCTATACACATACACTTAAGTGATCTAAATTATGTCCCTGAGTCTTTCTATCACAAAGTGAATTCATAAAAAAAAAAAAATGATTCCAAGGCTTTAGAGAAACAACTTTGTCGAACTCCTACACACACACACACACTATAGGAAAGTAAATAGCATCCTCTGCTTCTTATACTCAGGAGTTTACTCTTCTATTTCACAATCCCACAGAATGGTTTCTGGCTCTGGGCAGTTTGACATAAATCCTGGAGCACGTAATTGACTCGACGTGCTACAGAGATCAGAGCCCCCGTGAGATAATGGACAGCCAGCCCACGAAGGGCAGTGACTCCTGCATTTCATCTGGTGGGGGGCCTGTAGCATCACGCAGGCCGCTCTGCTAAAGGAGATTCTTCTCCTCTTTCAAAGCCCCGCTCAGTGGCGGTCCCTCCTTGGCAGTGAATTTTCCAACCACATTATTATTTCACTATTATCCATTTTGTGTCATGTTAACACGATGGGGGATGGGGATGGGTCTTTCTTAGTTGCTCCCAATTTCTCCTTATTTTACCTTTTGGGAAGACAGAATATTTCAGGTCACCATCCATCCACCCGCTTTAAAGGGACTTGCGGGTTTTCCCACGGGTATGTCGAGCGCTGCCGTGGGAACTCAGGTTGACAATGAAAGAGTTCCTGTGACTGGGGCCTCTGCTTGTCAGTAAATACGTGTGCTGGGTTGTGTGGCTCCAGAAACCAAGGCATCGCTTCTGATCTCTGGAATGCACCCCGCACTGGGAGGGAAGCTGAGCAGGGAGTGTGGGTGTGACAAGGGAGGTGTTAAGGTACCAGAGAAGCAGAAGGAGGGTGTCCGGGTCAGCTGGGCAAGCCAGTGAATCTTACCTGGGGGAGCTGATGGTGGAGCTGGTATCCAATGGCCAGGCAGAGAGAAAGGCGGGGCAGCCGCACATGCAGAGACCCCGGGATGCTCTGAACCTGGGGGACTACCAGCAGGTCAGTGGTCCCGGGAAATGATGCCTGGCAGGTGAAAACCACCCCGTTCCCCACTGTGGTTTCTCTTCCACGATGCTCTTAGCTCCCAGATGCCAGACATCACCCAATATGCTGTTTGGTTGCTGAACATAGATTTCTGAATTTCTAGACTGAAAGTCAGCTCCATTCACTTAGGTTTCAACCTCTCCTAAGGACTGTGGGCAATCAGCGGCTGGTTTCGTGAACATTGTCCTCGGGCTCAAAGCTGCGGAATTCCTAAAGCATAATCAGCTGAGCACAGAAGGGAACAGGAGAGGCATCCTTTCTCCATGAAATGAAGAGCTTTGGGGGTATTATCCAGTGTCTTTTAATGAAACGTGATTTCCCATATCAAAGAAAGGGGAAGGAAGAAAAAAGCTTTTTTTTTTTTTTTTTAATTGTTATTTCTTAAAACAGTTAAGCAAGTCAGCATTATCTATGGGCTCGTTTATGTGTTTTGGTTTTGGAACTCTGAATTCCAAAAAATAGATGTTAAACAGTTAAATGGAGGAAGAGGTGGAAATAGGTGGTCCACAGAATTAAAAGTATGTGAGCATTTTTCTGAGACTACCGGAATTTTTATATTCTTGGCCAGGGACTGAACAGAAGAGAAAAATGCTGGTTTTCTCTTTCTTTCTTCCTCCCTCCCTCCCTCCCTCCCTTCCTTCCTTCCTTCCTTGGTAGTAGGTGAGAGTCTTGTCAGACCTTCTGGACAGAATACTCCAGTTGGAGTCCAGTGGATCAGGTGTCTGTGTGGGTGATGTAGACCACAGAAAGAACGGATAATGCTAGTCATAGGAAGAACAGTGAATTATTCAGGTTGGTGTCTTTACAGGACATACGACAAAAAAGCAGCACATCTTAGAAGTCTTTTGTTTGCTGTGTAATTATGCCGTTTCTCCAGTGCCCAACTCTTGCTCACACTTCAGAGGCAGTAATTAAGCCCTGGAAACTTCTGGTGCCGGCGCTTCTCTGCGGTGCCGCTCGGGGGCCGTAAATCACCATCCTCGCCCCTTGGGGCTCCTTCCCAGACGCTGTCAGAGGCAGCAACTCCATGTTTATGGGAGAGTCTCTTGACGCTTTATACTCATTGAGATAAAATTAAGTCAAAGAGCATTCAGTTAAAATGGCAGGGTAATTAAATGAGCTGTTCTCTGTCCCTCCATTTAAAATGCATCAAGATTTCGAACTGGGGTGATGAATATGTGGGATCGTGTTCTTGCTGAGTAATTCTGGGGTGCTGCAGGTCCGAGTTTTCTACCTAGGTCACAGAAGACTGGAGACATACCATCTCTTCTGTGTATACGCAAAACACACACACACGCGTTCAGAGTTTCCTATCTGAACCCCAAAGCGGGCAGGCCCTGCGGAGCACCAGTGGGTGAGCGTGCAGTCTGCTACCTGGCGGGGATGCAAAGCAGAGAGAGCAGGTGTGGACTGTGGCCTCTGGGAGTTCACCGATTAATAGGGAAACCAGTTCAACCAACAAGGGTGCGCCGAAGGACAGAGATACACGCAAGGGGAGTGATGCTGGATACCTGGCTGTACGTGGTATTAATTAGAGAAAATCCGAAACTGAAGTTGTGATGGCCAAGAGAGACCATAGAAACTGTTAGTCCAGAGGTCTGAGGTTTGTCATCGGGCTCTGCTGAGAGTTTCCAACAATGTCCGCTCTCTGAGGTTGCCGGGAGAGGTTAATACAGCAGGTAGCAGCGAACTCTCCTCAGAACACACTGGAATGTGTGTGTGTGTGTGTGTGTGTGTGTGTGTGTGTGTGTGTATGAGGGATCAATCAGTCCCCATTGTCAGCCCCAGTTCCATCTCCACACATCTCTCTACACACCTATGTGGAGATTTCATCACTGTTCTTGCCCTGTGTTCACTCTGTGCGTGCACGCAGCATCCCGCATGGATAGTCTTGTGAAGCCTGAGGTGGGCGGGCCTCCTCGCTCCTTGCCCCTCACTCTCCCTCCATCCTCCCAGCGACCTTCTCCGACCTTCTTTGCCCAGCAGCCTCCCATTCCCCCTAAAGTGGGCCTCATTCAGCATTCTTACCTGGGGCTGTTGTCCTGCTTATTCACCGACTGTCATTATAACACGTTGCTCTTGAAAATCAGTATCTTTCATTTTTACACACTGTTCAGTGCAAGAGCATCGTGGGGAGTAGATGTTTGCTGAGTTAAAGTTTAAAAATGAGTCCCTGATAAGTTTCTGAGTGACATTCTTTGGCATATTTCAGAAGTACATGCTCTATTATATTTTAATTTGTTCCTGCTGTCCTTTTTCATAAGTTTAATTGTAAACAACCCACCAAAAATTCGCCACAGGCTTCCCTTCCGATTAATCAGGCATTCATTGTCACATACCTTGCATTCCGTTTAAGGGTAGTCTCCTGTTTGCATGCATCTGAAGCATTGCAGAGATTGGGACGCATGCGGACATCTATGGGATATCTGACAGAATCCCCTCTAGCTTTGCTGAGTTTTCCTGTGAAACTCTCATCATTCTGCTCTCCATCGGTCTTTGCTCGGTAACCGGCTCTGCGTCGATCAGAAGGCACATGAAGTCTCCTTGGTTAAGCCTAAGGATTGATTTACTCTGTGGGGTCTCCCTAATTCTGGTGCTTTTTAACTGTTGCCTAGAACTACTTTTGGAAGGCGTGTGGAGAAGCACTGCTATCCTGAGCACGTTCATCCTCCCCTGGCATTTCCTGCCCCCCTGAGCGTTCAAGACTTGCTGGCCGAGGACAGGGCCACTGCTCGCCCCGGTGCAGGAGGTGTTGCCGCTGGGACAGGACTTCAGTCTCAGCGTCTTGCCTGTCTCCACACTCCAAAGGCTTCTCTTGGGCTGACACGCCATCTCTGTAAAGATTATGTGACTCGTTTTCATCAGAAAATGGGCAGCTGAAAAGCAAAAGATTCCCAAGTCATATGGGGAGAAAAGAAGACTTCCACAAAACTTCATAGGAAATAGTCATAAAGATGGAATTGGCAGCCACAAGACAAAATTAACAAGGAAGGCTTGCCCACACCGAGCACCTGACCACCTGGGCCGTGCGCTCTTGCAGTGAGCATGCGATTCTATGTGACTTGTGTGAGTGAAACCAGACTCAGACACTGCCGGGCAGACCTACACCCAGACTTCCCGCGTCCATGCTGATGTGAGTTTTCCTTTCACGGTGGGAGAAACCGATGAGCAGTGAAATTTAGAAGACAAGGTCTTAGAAGACAGGAGATGAGCAAGCTTTTGAATCATCCGGAGTTAGCCAAAGACCTTGGTCAGGCGCTGAACATTGTTTCCTGAGGACTAATGTTAAACAATGTGCTTCCAACTGCTCTTTTAATAGCTGAAAACTCCTAAAAGGCAGATCTGTGTGCTGGGCTTACGACACCCCTCAAAATACTGAGCTCTGGGTCTCACAAGTAGAGAATGTTCGTCAAAGTGTTGTTGAACAAAGAATGGATTAATATTATCATCACCACCAGTATTGGATTTCCACATCATATTCCACAGACAAGTATAAGACGCGATCTTATTAGGATAACATCAAGATTGTAAAAAATATTTCTGGCAGAGCTACATTTTTCTATTTCTTTAGGACGAAGATTCCTATGTATAGTAATAAGCTGAAAACAGATTAGAAAAATTCCCTGACATAAAGAAGTGTTAGCCTTACAGTAAAAGCACAGAGTGTTCAGGAAAGTGCACAGACATTTTAAAAGATTTATGCCATTGGTTGCCAGAGCATTTTTTTTATGATATTTCCTGATGGTGCTTTATGTAAGAACTGAACTTTAAAAGAATTTTATAATTCACCTTAAACTTAATTTTGTGAATTTGTTATTAACTGAGAAGTACCCAACTGTGATAACATAGCTTTTGAACAGTAGCTATTGAGGGATTACACCAACTCTGTTGTATTATGCAGTTGTTCTTTTGCATATTTCATTTCCTCAAGGGGAAAATACTGCAATTTGTAATTTCCATATTGCCAGATTATTGTGCACTCTCCCATGATTACTCTATTTGTTTGGAATCTGTCAATTTCTGCACAATTTAATAAGACAATTTGACTTCCCAAATACCAGGAGAACCTCGGAGGGCTGCATTTTCATTGAAAATTGAAAAGCCTACAGTTCTTTCTCAGGATCACAAGCTTAGATTTACCGTTTGTTAAACCACCTTCCCGTTCCATCTGCCTCCCGACACTGGAGCTTAACTATTTGATTTCATCTTGCAACAATGCAATTTCTAAGGATATAACCTTAAATACTATTTTAATGATGAAATAAATTATTTCATCAAGCAGTTGTTACAGGTTGGCTGTATACCGTGACTGCATTACAAATGCACACAGACTTATGTGGAGATGAGCTGCAGTAACTCTCTTGCAAAAGATTCAAAAACGATTTCCACAGCATTTAGCATACCAACTGTATAAACAGTTTCAACAATTATCAAGTGGAAGAAATCCTGTTTGGCCCTTGTGTACACGTCATCCACACATAACCAGTGCTTCTTGGGCTGACACGCCATCTCTGTAAAGATTACGTGACTCGTTTTCATCAGAAACAAGTCTTAGCCCCGAAACCAAGATGCTCCAGTACCATTGTACTGCGCTCCCATTAGCCCATTTCACTGCGAGTTGTTTCAGCAAGTTGTTCCTCAAATAGGTTTTGCAATTATCCCATGTTGTGTCAATCACGAAAATCTGTTGGTTTAATTCTATCCAGTCAGTAAGTATTTATTGAATGCCTACTCGGAGTTGGGTGCTGAAAATCCTTTTTTCTGCTGTATTCTGAGCTGCTGGCTTATTGGCTTCTCTAAAAAGTTTTTTCAGGCTCCTTCTTTGAAGTCTCAGTTCTTCAAACCAGAGAGCACAGATCGATGGGGCTTTTGTCAGCTTTATTTTTTGCACCCATTTCAATACTATGTCTAGGCACTGTTCATATGGAGCATATAATAAAAATTATCAATATATACAAATTTAGAAGCAATCTAGTAGATAGACTCTATATACCAGTAGCATGATTTACTAAAACCCGGTGTTCCGAGGAGCAGTACATGGAGGTTAAGTGCAAGAACTCAAGAGTTAGACTTAAGTCCCTGACCTGTCAGCTACTAGTTGATGACTGTCAACTAGTTTATTTAATTTCTCTGTCTCCGTTTACTCATCTGTAAAATGAAAATAATACTAGAGAGTACTTCACACGGCTGTCGGAGGGTTGAATGATATCATCCATATAACACATTGATGGGAGACAGCTAATCTGGACGCCCTAGAGGCTTTCCGGGTAGCCAGGCAGAGAGCTGGCACTGGGGGTCAAGTGAGCTCCGCAGAAGAAGGGTTGATTCAGTTGTTTATCTCCAGAGGCCCCCCTTTCTAAAAAAAAGTCATTCCCCAATCCAGGAAGCTTCTTCTGTTACATAGTCGCATAGATTCTCTGGCCCTAGGACTGTAAATGCGTGGGTCATGTTCGGGGCAGGGCTCCCCTTCTGCTTAAACACTGACCAGGGTACACAGTCCATTTACGCCTGCTCTAAACTGTAGGTTAAGCACTCAGGAGATGGTGTGAGCTCTCGTTCTTTTTGCCTGCAGGTTACTGTCCCGCCCCCGTAAACTCTATTTTATATTTGCACTTCAGCACTTTGTGATGTGTGTCCATCACCCTTTAGACAACAAAAAGATATAAATGCTCAATACATGTTTTGATGTTGATGATGATGATGGTGCTTGAATTCTGGGCAGTAATATCTCAGTTTTAAGCTAGGGGGTTAAGCTGTCATCTATAAGATGTGTGAAATTCAAACACACTTGGAAAACTTAAACATATTCAGTGATGCTGGATGTTGATGTAAGTGAAATTATAAATTATTTTTTTGAAAAACAAATAATCAATAAAGGTAATCTTTGTAAAGTGGAAGTGACACCCTACGTTTTTATTAAAATTATATTGGGCTAGAAATCAGGAGACTATGTTCTAGCCTCAGATGACTTTCTATCTGATTTTTCTATTTAATGTTTTAAACAAAAAAGCTCCTGATGTAGTATAAGCATTTATAATATATTGAATAAATGATTAATGTATAAACTGACTTTTTTTAAAAATCATCACCCGAGGATATTTTCTCAAATATCTCCAGATAGAGTGGGAGGGGGAGAGAGAGAGAGAAAGAGAGAGACAGAGACACATTGCCGGGAGAGGGACACATCGAGGGGCTGCCTCTGGCACAACCCAACCAGGATAGGGGACCAAACTGCAACTGAGGTATGTGCCCTTGGCCAGAATCGAACCCGCGACTCTTTGGTCTGCAGTCCAATGCTCTAACCTCTGAGGCAAACCGGCCAGGGTCGGATTTTTTTTTCCAATACAGTTGGCCCTCTGTATTCTTGGGTTTCTCATCTGCAGACTCAACCAACCCCAGATGGAAAACAGTATTTTTGCATTCACAAATGCAGATTCCCAACTGAGGATCAAAAATACTGTTTCTGTTTCATCTGCAGTTGGTTGAATCTGCTGATGTGAAAGGTGACTGCAGGGTCCAAAGTTATATGGACCTCAGACTTCAGGGATCCACACCCCCAACCCCCCATTGTTCAAGGGTCACCTATACTGTGCATGGAGGCAAGCCCAGGGCTCTGGGTGGACACCGAGGAGGGAAGCATCCCTCAGGCTACGTGCGTTACAGAGCTCTCGTCAGGCCTGGATGATGTAACAAACATAAAGAATCTGGCACAGGGCACCTGCTCCATTAATGTTCTTTCAATAAACTCACCCTCCTTTTCACCAACCCTTGCTGTAAAGGACTCTGTGGGTAGAACATGAATTAAGCTGTTTTCTTAAAAGATGCTTTATATATATAATTGACAGTATTACAGATGTCCCCCATTTCCCTCCCCCCTTAAGATATGCTGTTTTTAAGAACACCGGTAAATGTGACTTGCAATATTTTTAGGCTAGAAATAGGCCACGTGTGTTAACTTCACCATATGCCTTCCCACAGAGCTGGATCATTCTGAAAATGGGGTGAAAACATCTCTCCACAAAAGGGCCTGTTTGTTCATTCTAACATAGGCTCTTGTTCCCCTAGCTCATGGCTCTCGGAGGAGTAAGAACATTCCGGACTTGGAGAGTCTCGAGTTCTAATCCTGACTCTCTGATACTCCATCTTTCTGATTGTGGTCAGGTTCCTTTTGGAAACCCCATTTTCCACAGTTGTGAATAAGGGTGAAAATAGTCTCCACCTCAAAGAGTTGTGATAACTCAATATTATAATCCATGTCAAGATCTCAGCTCATTCATTTATTCAACAAATACTAACTGAGCACCTACTCTGTACTGGATTCTAAAGATATAGCAGAAGAGAACACGCAACAGAATGTCCCGTCCTCCGGGAGCCTGCATTGCAGTGGGAAGACAGAATAAATACGTACAATTTATAGCAGAGTGCACAGCGATCCGAGCTAGGAAGGAACTCAGGGAAGAGAAAGACGAAAAGTGAGGAAGGGAACTGAAATCAGACAGGGTGACCTGACGGGGTCATGCCTGGCACAGGTAAGCACATAGCACATTTTGGATATTTTGTTAGTACATGTTTTTGTTCCACTTCCCTGGAATTGGGTACTGTGCCAACACATCTTGGAGAAAACCGGCTTGAGAAGATCAAGTGGAGAACTCGCATCCTGCTCTTGTGATTGGGGTTCATGGTTTCACAGGAACGAACGAATGAATGTGTTACTGGCTGCTGCTACTCCCTCCAGCCCTTTCCTTATGCACATTTGATATTCGCATCCAAAGGTTATTTTCCCCCCAAACAAAACAAAACCGAAACAAACAAACCCAAACATTATCCCCTCCGGGGTGATCTCGCCACCAGAGGCCCAGCTAGAGCATTTGCTTCTGCATCTTTCAGAGGACCTGTCCCCGTGAAAGGACCGCTGTGTTTTCACAGTTGTTTCTCGTCAGATGCTAAGTCACATGAGAGGGTAGAATGTTCAAAGCGAAACACAGGAGCCTCTTGCTTAAATGTGATTAGTGTTGCTAATGGGATTTGCACAGCTTGCTCTGAGGAGAGACCGTTAGCTTGTCATAGAAGATGACATTCTAAATGACAGATTCCAGATAGAAATATTCAGCATTAACAGAGCTGGTTACTGAGTTCACTCTGCACCGCGGTCTGAGGGGCTGGGGGCACAGTTTTCACACCCGAGTCAGCTGTCCCGCGGTGGCCCGGGGGTGAGACGAGAGCAAGGATTCCCTCCCGTCCTCCCAGCCAAACAAAATCCTGGAATTCCTAAGGCACGAAATACTTCGTTCTGAACTATCCTTTTGCATCCTTTTCTCCCTTAAAGAAAAAATACTTTCCAAAAGTTTGATTCTGTGCCCCTCCCCTCCCCCTCCGCTCCAATTTTCCCACATCCCTTGCACTTCTCTGCACCACAACAAGCTCTTTAGTGCCCTGGCCTGGGGGGTTCCTCTGTTCTCTTTAACCTGACCCTAACCTTCAGGGCAGATCCCACCCAAATGCCCAGAAATCTCCCAAGAGCTTTTGGCGACTCTGCTCTTCCTTTCTTGGAGACTCCCACCCCTTCCTGACCATCAAGTACTGATTTTGTGGTATTGAGTCCCTTGCTCTTTATAGTTTTGCCCTTAATTATGCATCCAGAAAAATATATGGTTTAATTTTCCTGTTTTTGCCTGTTTCTGAATTTTTATAGAAGCAGAACATAAAGCATCTATTTTTGTGTGTGTAGCTTCTTTCACTCAATATTATTTTTTAAATATTCGTTCATGCTTTTGCACACAGCTGTAGATGTCACTGATCCATTGTCATGCTTCTATGGCATCCTGTTGTAGGAATATGCCCCAGTTGGTTTATCTGTTCTCCTAATTAATGACGGGCTGGTTGGGGCTTTTATGCTCAATGCTTCCATGAACATGTGTGTATGTGTGGGCTGCTGTCCATACCATGCATCCCTGAGGGGATATTTCTCAGAGTGGGTTATCTCATTTACTTAATGACCTACATGTTGCCAGCTCACGTTTGCAAACAATGAAGCAGGAGCACACAGATGTTAAGTCACTTGCCCAAGTTACAGAATAGGGATTCAGATCTAGTCAGCCTGACCCCAGAGACCCCACCCATTGCTCATAGCACCCCTGCATGTCACCTGTTCATCCCCCACTGGACTTGAGATTCAGAACAAACCATTGTATTGAAGGAATCTCTTTATTCCGGTGCTAGCACACATAGCGCCTTGCACAGAGTAGGATAACATGCAAATTGAATGAGTAAATGTTTCGTATACATTATAAAAAAAGTTTTCAAGGCTATTTTCTTGTCCTTTAGCCTTAAAGAAAATGCACATTTTAAGGGGAATAGAAACATTACAGAACTAAATTATTTGCTATTTCTAAACCCAGAACAACAGAAATGCCATGTTTTTACAACTTATTACCAGATGCTGTGGTCCAGGCTACCTTATCGTTAGAAAAATATAACATTTTAAATACCAGAAAAACACTTAAGAGATAAGAGAACAAACAACCTTTGTTCACTAGCCAAGGAAGGCTGGAGCGTAAAGTTCACATTTGAATTCTCCAAGGATCTGCCCCTAAGTGACGATCTCTGAGACTCACCGTGCTCATTTCTTCTAATTGATTGTGAATTTCTGAACACAAGCAAGACCCACACGTTATTCTCTTATATTTATCCCATTACACCGAATGCATAGTAGATGCTCGGTTAAGTGAATCCCATCTCTAGCTTACAACTACATTTTTGTGTTGGTACTTTTGTAGAAGCTGGCACATCCTATCATAATTTTGAATAGCACTTTAGATGTTGTTCTAAGTGTATTCACACTCATTTTGTGAGAGTTTGAAATCTGAGATCTGCCTTCCAAAAGTGAGATGTTTAATCTCTGTGAACCTTAGTCTTATCTATCAAATGGTGTCTAATTATGCTTAGTCACAGTGAAACTGTAAGGCTTACGCCAGGTAATTTATGTAAATTCTTAGCACAGAACTTAGCATACCCTGGGTGTAAATCATTATAGGATTTTATTTCCCATTTTACAGGTGAAGAAATGGGAAAGTAGGGAGGTTAATTTACCTGATGCAGGTCATAAAATTAGGAGCAGAACCAGTCTGAAAGTGAGAATTGCATAGCCTGATATGCAGTGCCTTCCTTCTCCTGGACTGATGTAGTGATACCAACCTGTACCGGATCCAGGGGCCCTTGCCCCAGAGCAAAAACGTGCAGGCACACACACATCCTCACCTAGTAAAATAGCACTTTCGTTTTGACTTTGAACAGTTATGAATAAGCCTTTGACTGAGTAAGAATTGATTCTCATGTGTTTTAAGTACTGTCAAAACAAGTCAAAATTTGACTGCCTTGAAAAAAAGTGATCGCAGATCTCATCGGTAAATGTCTCACATTTATGATCGGATGTATCCCTGGATGGCCGCCTCCCCATCAAGGTCTTTGCAGAATGAGCAAGACAGAGGTCCTGCATTCATGACACGGAATCCAGCTGTAGGCATGTGCCTTAGCCATCATCATCTTTAAACTGTTTTAATTTCTCCACAGCATTTAGCAATTTGGAGATTTCACCTAAACATTTAGATTTCTGGTTCCCCTTGGAAAATGAGAAGATAAGACAATGATTGGCCCAGACTGACTGATGGCCACGTAGAGGACAAGCCCCTTCCCAGGAAGCTGAGTCCTCTCCCGTTTCCCACCATCCCCAACAGCTCGATGCGCTCACACGTTTCCTGGGTGATCCCTGGAGGCACTGAAACTCTCAGCCCCACTCTGAGGCCAGTGACAAGGGCTGGGATCTTGTACAGGGATCTGAAAAGCATAACCATCACTTCTCTCCTAGTTATGGCCTGAACCCGCGTTGTACACACATCAGCTCCTGTTCCCCTTGCCAGCGATGTCAGCGCATGGTCCCCCTCCCTTCCAGTGGCTTCTGGCCTTCAGGAGCAGCGAGCACAGTGCTCTTCCTGGTCCTGATGGACTTAGCACCGCACATCTGCTTGGCGGGTCTGAAACCTTTTGTTAGATGAATTCACGTTGCCTTAGGTTTCTCACAAGAAGAATTCGCTCCACATACGCTTAAGTGTCTGACAAAATGTTTCTATTTCAGTGCACCCGTGTGGATTATTGGGACGGCACTGCTTAGCCTTTTTACATAGTAAGGATGCCCTGTTTCCAGCGAGCCCGTTGACAAGTGGTACGTAGCACAGATGTCTGTATTTCGAGAGCGTCGGTACTTAGTCCCCATGCCCACAGAGGGGAGGGCGTGGCCGCTGCTGGTCAGTGTGAGCATGCTCAGCGTGGGTACTGACCAGAGCACACCTGTTGTCACACTTACACGGCTCCCACTCCACGCGGCTCAGCTAGGGATTTATGACAAGAAGTCAGAGGGGAGAATATGCAAAGCAGGTTTGTTTGTTTTTTTTCAGACCATGAGGTTTTACTAGGAGTTAAACTATGCAGAAGAGACATTTAGAAATGTCAACTAGCTGAGCATTTGGGGAATTGTAACGTAAATGAACCCCACGCCAGTAGGAATTTTCATAGGGGCGAAAAATCTCATTCTTAAATAGCCTAAATAGTGCAAATAATTTGTCTTCAGCACATGCTCTAATACCACCTGCTGCTTGGAAGAATTTTTTTGAAAGAAAGGTAATATCTGAGAGACTTTTCATCAAGATGGCTCTGTACGTTTAAACCCGGACACGTCTCCTCTGTCCAAACACAGAACAATGACAGATGAAATCAGAATATCAGTGAGGCATGGCTGAACTCAGAGAAGGCGAAGATCTCCGGGGGCCAGAAAAGGCACAGAAACACAGAGCGGTGAGTAGGGCTAAGCCAAGGCTCGCTGGGTTCGGAAGCAGGACCCAAACCGTTGCCAGTGGACCAGTGGACGCGCTGCTCTGTGGAGAGAAGTGCTCCCTGAGAGACAGGGCGGGCGCAGGCTCAGGGCTGGAAGCCAAGGTCTGCGAGGCCTTCTCCAACTGCAGAGCAAGGCTGACCCTAGTGCATGGGCTTGGGGAAGCAGGGGCAGGAAGACAGAGCTTAACCACGGGAAAGTGAAGCAAGCTGACCATTGGCTCAATGCATGGATAAGCGATTACCCCAGTATCTCCATGGGCTGGAAACGCTCCCTCCCCAACAACAAGACCTGGTTCTGTTCAGTTGGTCTATGGGGGTGGATAGAACATGCAAAACCAGCAATTCAATAAGTAGGAGCGGATAAAGAAATATAAATACTTCCCACTCAAAGCAAATCAAAATTCCAAAACTATAAAAATCATTTAATGCTAAAAATAAAAAAAGAGCAAAAGATTCAGGATGGGAATTCCTTTCAGTTGAGTTCACTGAAGATTCTGGATGGAATGTTAGCAGATCAAATTAACAAGAGTTTCCAGGAATAGGGAACAAAATGTAATAGAAAAAAAAAGGTAGCCAAAAAAATATAAAATGTATAGGGAATATATTTAACAAAATATGTATAAGGCTTCTATGAAGAACGACATCACAACCTTATTGAAGGAGTTATAAAAGACATGAATAAAGACAGACTTACACCATCTTCTGGATAAAAAGATTCAACAGGACAAAAGAAGTCAATGCTCTCCAAATTTTCCCATAAATTTAATGCATTTCCAACCATTATCCCAAAAGAGTTTTCTATGGAATTCAACAAGTTGTGCCTGAACTTCATAATAAAGAACAACAGGTCGAAAGTAGCCAAGACAATTTGGAAGAAGAATAACATGGGGAGATTTCCCTTTCCCAGTATCAAGGGTTATTATGAAGCCACAACACTTAGTGTGGTAATGGCATAGGGATAGACAAACAGACCAATGAAACAGATAACAGAGCCAGACACAGACCCACACATATAGGTGAAGGTGAAATGTGACACAGGTGGAGTGAATGGCAGGTCGGCAGGGAAACAATAGATTCCTGGTGCTCAGAACAGGACAATTTAACTGCCTCACCCCACGCATTACCGTACCGTTTCCGTACCCATCAGATTGGCAGTAATTAAAAGCACCAGGGAGGATGTGAAGCAGGGATAACTCTCACACAGCAGGAGGGTAACACTGAAAATACCAACCCAATATATGTATATTCTAGAGAGACTGGAAAAAGTAAAACTAACGTGTAAAAGAAAATATAAGAGACCATCTTAACGTCTTTAGAGTAGAAGAATTTTCTTAAACGAGAGAATAAAAGCAATAATTATAAAGGAAGAGAATAATATATTAAAATAAGTTAAAATCAAAGGACAAAATAAAGTGGCAGGACAAAAACAATATAGAGAAACAAATTTGCAACACAAGCAACTGATATGGAATTAATGTCAAGAAGTTACGTTTTAAAACCCTTATACATCAGAGAAAGACGGAAGGGAGGGAGAAAGAATGAAGATCTGTATAGGTTATGAGCAGGCAATTTACAAAAGAAAACATCAATGGCCAATAAGTGTATGAAAAAGTGGTAAATTTTACTAGTGATTGGAGAACTATCTTGAGTTACCATTTCCACACGTATCAGACCGACAATAATGAAAAACTCTGCCAAGTGTGGGCGAGGATGTGTAGGGGGAGCTTCCACACTCGCCTGGCAGGAGGGCAAACTGCACCCCCTGCCTCAGACGCCCCTGGCATGCCCAGTGCAGCCGAAAGGGGCCTAGTCTATGGCCCTGCAAGTCCACTTCCAGAGGCATCCTTCGGACACTGCAGCGTGTGTGCACAAGAACTGCATGAAAATCTTCACGGCAACAGTCTTTGAAATAGCGGACAAACTGAGAACGTAAAGATCCAACAGTAAGAGAATAGACAAGTAAAGCATGATGTATTCCATGGAATTTGTGCGGCAGTAAAAACAGTGAGATACAGATATTAACATGCAAAAATCTCCTAAGAATAATACTGAGCAAAAAGATCAAATTGCAACATGATGCAAATAGTATAACACTTCCCTAATATGTGGGAGAGACCCACGAAGGAGTGGTGTACATTATTATGGTTATAACATGCCTAGAAATGGAAAACATTCACATTAGAATCGTCGTTACCCCTGGGATAAGAGGGAGGAAAACAGAGTCAGAGCATAGATAAAGGGGGTTTCAACTCCCTCTATAAGATTTTATAAAATATATAAGTCCAAAGTAAATAGGGCAAAACAGTATTTTCAGAAGCCAGGTGTAACCTTCGTTATGTCGAATTATTTTTAAAAGTATTGACACATTTAAAATAAAAATATTAGCTATACAAAAACATTAACTGCACCCCAGAGAACATGATTACAAAATAACAGTTAATGAAAAAGATGTAAATGGTATAAACAGCGTGGTTTCAATTCCATGTTATAAATATGCACGGAAATATGATAAAGTGGCAGTTGGACATGACGTAACGAGTCGATTTAATAACTGCCCTTTATTTTCCAAATTTTCTATAATGCACACATATTATACTTCAATAACCAGAAAGAACACTTTAAGTTTGAATTTCAAACCCATGTCTTAAATTCAGAAAGGATTCAGGTCACGAGCAGTCTCAGTGACACCAGGCTGGGAGGGGCCCGGGCTCCAGATGCTGGCTGGATTTCACCAGGATACTTTGTCATCATTATTGACACATTGCATATGCAGGCACAAGATTGGCTGCCTCCGGTCTCGGGCTAGTTCCCTAGAGAACACGCCTACAAGCGGATTCCTTGGTGGTGGACTCCCAGGCTGAGGGAGGTCAGGCCTGGAAGGGGGAACTCAACGCAAGGTAGTTCATTAGAGCTGGCCATGATTTCACAAGAGCACAGGTAGCTGTTCAGACCCGAGGGATGTCCTGGACAGACTGGACACTCCACCATCTGGGGGAAAGTCCAGCTAGGGGAGGATGGCAGAGGAGTTTACTCGCTGGCTACCTCCTTGACCCGAGTTTGCCTGTGACAAGAATTCCCTAGCACCTCTGAGTTCTGTCACCTGAAGCAGCCACATTCCACAGCCCAGTGCTTCATCCGGGCCCAGACGTGAGGGGAGGAATTAAAGCTTTGATGGGCCCAGTGCAGCGGGCACTGAGTGCTTGTGGCCGTGTCCATGGCAGGTGGGAGGTGGTGGGCAGGAGCCGGCCCTCACCTGGGCTGTCCACAAAGGAGCTGCGTGGCGGGGACGCCTGGATGCTAAGCCCATCTGGGGACTGCATTCGCTGACTCAGCACTGCCAGTCCCTGCGCCACTCAGATGCACTCACTCTCCGCAACATCCAACCTTCAGGCGCTGAGAACAGATGCCCTCCGTTTTTTCCCAAGAGGGGATGTATACGTCAAATGCCCCCCAAAACTATATTCTGAAAGAGAGTAGCCCTGATTTGCATATGTGTCCATGACATTTCCAGCCTTCTGACCTGGTCAATACTGGGGAAAGGACGTTCAGGAATTCCCATCTGGTGCACTGTAGGCCAACACCAGGGAACCATCCCAGGTGATCCTTAGACTGGCCCGAGGTGTCCTTCCAGGAATATTAAATCCCCAGACCGGGGCTGGCAATGCCCAGCCCAGGCTGTGCTGAGACCTGTCTCGGTATCCCGGCAGCAGTGATAAGTGGGGACACATCTTGAGAATACTGTCATTTCGCAAAGCTCCTGCATCGGGTGAAGCTGTTCTGTGCTGGAAAGTGCTGGGAAAGCATTCAGTTGTCACCTTCAGCCTTTAAATTTCTTTGTCATCAAAAGATCTTCATTACAAACAGAAATACAATGTCATACATACTCAGCCATATAACCCTTGATCGATTTGCTTCTAGTATATTTTGAGAAAATGAACAATATACTTCCCACTTTTGTCTGCGTTTTGGGACTTCCTTTTTGTTATTAAAATTTTACTAAGAGAAAAGGCTTCCGTAATTAAAAATGAAACAAAAATTCCTATATGCAGAACTTGTCAGCAGGGAAAAGTATATGAAGAGGCGTGAGAATGTCTGCGACTGGGGGAGAAATGGTGCGGCATCCCTCCCCTCCTTTCCCTGAAGGCCTCTACCCCCTGTGGCCTGGCCCGTGTCTCCAGGTGAAGCTACCTGAGCGGATTGCAGAGGGGAAAGGAGCACGATTAGCTTCTAAGAGCCCCCCCTGATGGCTGACTGGCAAAGGGACCTCTTCCTCATCCAACAGAGCAATAATAAGTGCAAATACGGTTATTTACTTATTGTTCTCACAGACATAAAGTAGTATTTCTACTAATGCACCAGGTACTCACAGAACAACTAAAATCATTGACAATAGAGAAGCTAGAGGTGATCACATGAGATATAGAGCAATGTTTTAATAAAAAGAGTAAACACAATTTCCTTGAATAAAATATTCCAGAGCTAGCAGGTGACCCTGAAAGGTAACATAGGATTTGGGGCAAGAAAAATAAGAAAAAATTAATTCTAACGCAAATCCTAAAAACAATTAATAACTTTCAAAACAAAGACACAAACACCACCATAGAATTTATTTTTACTTTATTAACAATGTGGCTTATGATTTTTTTCAAGTAAAAAGGGTTTTTTTCATTTAGAATAAAAATTAAAATATAACTCTGATATAGATTTTCATTTATTTACATGAAAACATATATACAGAATACAATCTTACAACAAACCAACAACATGCCCTTTGTCCCGCAAATCTCAAAAGTAAAAACCCCCAATTTTCCCTTTTATGCACCAAAACATACACAAGATAAATGAATCAAATTTTAACACAAACTGTTCAAACTGGAATGCAAAACAGTAAAAGGGCT
Source organism: Tadarida brasiliensis (assembly GCA_030848825.1). NCBI lineage: Eukaryota > Metazoa > Chordata > Mammalia > Chiroptera > Molossidae > Tadarida > Tadarida brasiliensis. The sequence goes on from CM061257.1 coordinate 90,684,109, forward strand.
TTCCACATTCACAACTAGGGACAGTTTATGCTTCCAGGTATCATGCTAGCTCCCATTTTGAACAACAAGTGAGATGATTATTTTTTCTGTCATTTAAAAAATTTTGTCCCCAATTTCCCATCATAAGGTGATTTTCAGCTTGTCCCAAAACTTTACTTTTTCTTCAATGCATCTCTTTGGCCGATGGGAGGCACCACTCTGCTTAGTTATGTGACAAGATCTACGTACTCACTGGTACCAAATCCTGGCCATTTGAAACAAAAGCAATAAGATGGACCGACCATCTGCAGCTCAGGACCCGGTTTGTTATTTAGCATCTAAACTAGAGGTGCTTTTAACCACAACCCAACGAAGCACCAGGTGTCAGCGAGTACAATGTTTAGGTAAATGACGTGGGACAAAATAGTCCTATCCGACGTTATCGCGTGATGTTTTGGATACTTGTAAACCAACTCTAGTGATAAAAGCTATGAGAATCAATCAACTTAAAAATTCAACCAAGTTAAAGAGAGTAAAGCAATTTCTAGAAATCTCTTGAACAGAAAAGGACAGTGAATAAATAAGAGAATCATTACATTTTAACAGTTGCTATTTAGTTATTGCACGAAAGAGACATGGCAAGTATGCATCTCTCTCCAACAAGTTCATCCTTAAAAACAACAGATACCTTAATTTACTATTTTTCCCTTCAAATCATTGCACACGCGGTCACAACTTTCTAAGGACAGAATAGAGTACTTGGAGCCTAGGTTCATCATCTTAACCAAAAAGCAACAATGATGTTCAACCACAACAAAGATTTTAACACTGTTGTTTCTATAGTTCTATATACAGAAATAAATATAAATGGGTGTTCTACAAAAGAAGTATGAAAACCCCTAGTGCTTCCAAACGAAGGAACAACAGCTCTTAGAAAGGGGTGTTTGGTATAAGATAAAAGGAAAAATCTCAGAGCTTGCCTGATACAACACTCAAAATTCTGTGAGACAAATTAGGAAACTGAGACCAGTCTTCAAAGGCTGATCAAAATCAACCTTCTAGAGATTGTAGTAAGGGTCAGAGGTGGCAGTGTTCAACGTTTGAGTCATTTTAATTTATCGAGGAACAAATCAAAGCAAACACAGGAAATCATCTTTCAAATATGATCAAATAAGGTAAAGCAACCTAACAGCTGTACAGCTCAAACACGGTGTGCGAGTCAAACTTTGATCAAATGAAACTAATTTTAAAAGTAATGGATGAATTCTCCATGCTACGCAGCTCTATGGTGAAGGAAACTGGTCTTTGCCTGTTTTTGTTTTTCTAAAGCGCCTACGTTCTGTTATGCCAGTCATACCCTGCTCTTCTTAGGTTTTTATGCTTATATTTTTGTGGAGAGTATTTTCCCAACACAGTGCAAACGAAGTCAAGACGTTAGGGGCTGAAACAAGCTCCATTTGTTTTCGAGTGGGATCGAGGGATGGGCTTTTATCGGTAGAGATGAGGTGGCATTTCTGCTTCTCAAGTTATACACATGTCCAGATTGTCAAGTGTCGGCTTGGCCAGGAGAGGAAAAATGCGCTTCTCGGCCGTTCCAAGAGGTAATGAGCGGCATGGTGTATGCAGGATCCAGGTACATAGAGGACAGGACTTTGGTCCCGAAGTATTATCAGAGAGACAGAGGAGAGATCACAGTATCTGAAGACTGAAGACGGGAAGGGAGGGGCGCTCACAGGAGGGTTTGGTTTAGGGGCTCTGGTGGTATTCGGGGGAGGGGGTGGTTACAGGTGTAGCATCAGTATTTCCTACCCTAAGAGACACAGTAACAATACAGTACAATGTTCCAGGAATTGCCCTATTTCTAAGACAGAAGCTGGTGAGAGGTGGTGACTCGTACAGACAAATGAACACCACCTTACAATTCTGTAGCCCAGTCGCTACCGCTGTGAAGTGATACCCACCATCACAGAAATTCCCAAAGAAGCCAAGTTCAGGAGGACGTTGGCAACACTCGGAGGACAAGTATCTTCTTGGTCCTAAAATGTATCTTGGCTCTCAGAAGGGCTGGGAGGTGTCACGAGACGACTTTCAAGGTGCTCACCCCGAGCGGGCCTGCGGCCTCTGGTGGCAGCCATGTCCTCCACACACACAAAGTGAAGCACAGAGACAGACTGAGGACAAGGAGAGGCTTGGGCACCTGGCCCTGCGGGGAGCAGGAAGCGTCCCCAGCAGTGGTGGCCAGGTCTTGTCCGGGCTGCCTGGCAGGAACCTTCCAGCTCCTCTGGGCGGCTCCAGAGACCCCCCCTCCCCCCAAGAAGGTCTACTTCAGCATAGCACCTCCTCCTCCTTGCCATCCTTTGAAAGGGCACCAGAAGGTGACACTCATTCTGAAAGCTCATTGTTACGTTGTTGCCGCCACGTTCCTTCCTTCCTGTTTCAAATGCAGCAGAAAGAGCTCAGCTTGAAAAGGCCACAGTGAAAGATCATACGTGAGTCAGCACAGGGACAATGCCAAGGTCTTGAAATGGACACCCTTTCCAATTGTTGGACAGAGTTGAACTCCACACGACTGAGCATTTAAGGCCAAAAGCATGTGGCTGAGAAAGCAGGGGTGGGAAACCGAGAGGGGGTCAGAACGTGCGCTCAGGGGAGAGAATGGACTGCAAGCCAAGCACGAGTCACCGCGGACATGTCCATCCCTGCGGAGTGCCCACTAGCACAGCTTAGGACAGCAGTCCTCCCAGCAGTGGTCCCCAGGCAAAGGCGTTTGTCACATGTTTAAATCTGGACTGTAGAAATCAGCTACTGGGAGATGAAAGTGTCTCAACCGCGAGACACTCGTTTTCCATTTTCATCTGGAACAGTGGCAGAATGTTAACACAGGTTAGCATTGGTAATCCCACTTTTCCCACAATCCCGCCTTAAATTGTAGAAGTATGAGCAGCTAATAAACGCTCCCCCCCCCCCCATGGTATTATTGGAATTGTTGACTCTGATCAGAGTGAAAAGATCAAGGTAATCACAGTAAAAAAGTAACAGAAGGGTGAGCAGCCTCTGCTTTTGCGTCCGCTCCTGAACAATGTGCAGGTTCGGTTTCTTTGCATAAGTTTAGAAAGGTATTTGGGCAACTACCGTGACAGGATATGACAGTCCTTTTGGGTCTGAACTCACACATTGGATCACTCAGGGGCACGCACACATGAAGTGTCCGGTATGAAAACCAGCCAGTTCCCAGAGCCGCAGATCTCTCTTCACGGATTTAATGAACATTGCCCAAAACTGTCAGAAGAACCTCAAAGCCAGAGTGAGCTGCAGGAATGCGGAGTTAAGAGCTATGGTGACACCCTTCTTTTTCATTTATTCTCTTTTTCTCATTTTGGCCAGTCTGGACTCTTCCCTTACCAGGAGCAGGATGGAGACAGGGGAGCATGTGCTCACTGCTCCAGTCGTAAGTGTCCCAACCTGTCACTTTGCAGGAACGAGGTGCAGAGTGACTCAGAGTCCCCCACGATCACACTTAGTAACTAGTCACGCCAGGTCGAGACCAGGGCCGACTCCAGGCCCAGGGTCCGCTCTGCTGCATGCGCTGGCCCATCGTAACCCCGTGTGCGGGGCCTGAACCACACGGGCGTGGTGTCAGAGGGAATCTTCTCAGGGGATGGAGCTGGTTGATAAGTAGCTTCTCTCAAATCTCTTCCCACTCCTGCTCTCTGAAATCAAGCTTTTCCTTCAATAGACAACATTTCCCAGGAGACGAAAGGAGTCCCTCCCTGATGAAGTCCCAATGAAATCAGAACGTTAGAGACACTGAGATTCCATAAGGGAACCTGCCAATAGAAGTCCTCTCTAGGTGTCCACTACCGAAGGAAAACTGTCTCACGGCAACAACCCCCGCCTGCCTTCACTCCCCATACTTCCCAAAAGGCACCTCTGACAGCCACGCAGGTTTAGCCCATCTTTGAATAACTATCTCCCGAAACACCGCCTACAGTTGTGTTTGAGAAATGAGTTGCCACCAAGATCAAACTGCGGTGACCGCCACGCAGCCACAGCCACACGTGTATCGGTGTGAAAGCAGCATCGATCAACGCGCCTGAGAACGCGTAGAGCAAAAGCTACCAGCCAGGCAACCTCCTCGGTCACACTGAAGAGACATCAGCTGCACCTTCAGGTGTTTTCAGAGGAACATGGGCCTTGGTTTAGGACCTTGTTCAAAGGAAGCTGCCTGGTTTGGGATGGGAGCAAGGCGAGACGTGGATGCACAGAGAAGCTCTTCATATCCCGCAGGGTCTGACACAGAACTTTAATTTACACTCTTCAGAGGCCACTGCTGTGGTCCTGGTGTGTGTTTTAGAAACATGGAACTACGAAACAGGCTGGTGGGTGAAGGGAGTCCTTCACGCTTCTTGCTTTCCGGTGACTGTATGGGAACCATTTCATGTATCCAGGAAAAATAAAAGCTCCAGTTCTGAAAACCTTCCCAAGACGCTGTATCACCAAGACAATGGGCCACTTCCCCAGAGCGTCGAGTCAGTTGGCATACTGGGCATAGAAAGCCACTTTCACTCTCTCAATCTGGTGGCATAACTTGATGGCAGGCCCCAGCTTCAGCTCCATGCACTCCTGCACCGTCGGGAGAGTCAGCAGCAGGAGCGCCTGGCCGTCAATGTCCTGTCGGAAAACAAAGCCGGGTTAGAGCTCAGACAGTGCGCACTGAGGCCATACATCTGTCACAGCAGCCTGCACCCTGGGGCCAAGGGCGGGCCAAGGTCGTGAGGGGCTGCTCTTGCGTCCTCCCATTCTGGAGAGCTTGGGGAGAGACAGCAACTTGGCTTGATGGCTGTCTCATCTTTTGGTTAACACATTCTTTTTGCTAAAAAAAAAAAATTTTTTTTGGCCACTGGGAAATTCACATGCCCAGGCTTGGAGAGCTGCAACAAGGGAGCTGCTGCAGGAATTCTTCCTTCCCAAGCTCACTGCCCCTCGCAGGGACAGCACCCCACATGCCGCACCCCAGGCCCAGTCCTTCTACGCTCTGCTGTGACTTAATCTGAGCACTAAAAACAAAAGATCTTTTCCCTGCCAAGGTTTACCATTTCACCATCAGAATGGGTGAGAAGATGCTAGGAAAACACCCCAACTACACAGCACCATTTTCCATAGAGGAAAACAGAGGTGTTCAGATGCACTCATGCACACACGCACACACACCTACATCCACATACCTACATCACCCAGAAGGAAGTGCTGCCTGTGAATCTGTCTCATTTAGTCCTTCTCCGTCTATCCACAGGGGCCCCACAATGACAACATTCCTTAAATGACTATGCAATGGCACAGGCGGCAGGAGGAAGGGCACAGTGCGCATGCCAAAGCTTTAGGACCACCACTGGCATTGTTGCCCTTTCACCCAGTTGGTTCTATAATAACCGGGTTTATTTATGTAGATGTTGTTTGGCCGGGTAACAGTGTAACCACAACCCCTCTTTCCATTCACCAGGACACTCTTCATATTCCGGAGGGAATAAATGAGGCTCTAGGAGACTGCAGGCCCAAGGTCAGGACGAACAGCAGTGGTGGAATGAGGGCACGAGTGAGAGTCAGCACCCCAGAATTTCTGCCACCCGGGGCTGCCACAAGACTTAACAAACGTGCAAGCATGAATCTCAGACATCATGTATCAGTGAATTTCACATAGGTGCTTATTTCTTAAATGAATGGTTTGTTTAGCTGTCTTGAAAATATCTACAGTAGAAAACCAAAATGTGTATGAATGTTAGCCTTGGAAAGACTAATCTTATAAAACTATGCGCAGGAGGCTTACCCAATAGCTTCAGTGAAATCAACAGAACAGGACAGAACAGACCTGAACTTACTTTAGGAGATGAAAGTTTTTCTTAAAGATGGAAATTAATGCCAAAAAGCTACCTAGTTAGAGACAGCATTGGAACTAGAATTATCGTTTTCTGATATTAAACTTTGAAAGGAAAATTGTAGCTCAGCTTTTAACATCTACACTTAGTCATGATGACCATCCTTGAACATAGAAAATCAATTGCAATTGAAAGTCAGCCCTAAAATATAAATATAACCCTCTACAGACAATTTCAGCGAAGATGACTGCCATGTGCATGCACCACACCTAAGAAAGGATGTCACTCACTCAACAAGCATTTACTGAGCATCTACTAAGTGCCAGGCACACTCTGATAGTCTCTGGGGATAGCATATTGAACAAAACAAAGATCCTTCTTTTCCAGGAGACTCCAAGAATCTCAAGGGAGGCAGACAAATAAACAGACCATTATGATCCAGAAAGATTAATGTGTGGGCACAGAGCTCCAGGTTCACACAGGACGGGCAACTGAACTAATCTCACAGGAGTCAAGGAAGGCTACAGAGATTAGGTGATACCTAAACTGACACCTAAGGGAATAATGGAAATTACTAAGATAATTATTAAGGAATCAAGGAATTATTAAGGTCATAATTCCCTCATCAAGAATCAGGGAAATGCAAATTAGGCCCACAATACAATGTAATTTTATACCCACAAAAGTCAAAGTCCGACAATACTAAGTGTTGACACACAAGGGTCTTGAAAAGGGAACCCCCTGCACTACTAGTAGAAAGGCACACTGTATAAAGAGAAAATCAACCGAGAGCACGGGGAACGCCAAATTCAGAACAGCATTTATGGCCAGTGCAAATCAAAGGGAGTGTGCCTGAGGTTTACAAGCGGTCTCAGTTTTGAGGCCGAGCTGGGACATGGGGGAAAGTCCATCCCCTGTGGCCTGAATTTCGAATGTGGGCAACCGGCACGGATGGAATTGAGTCCATGTCTTTGAACTTCCCTCTGAAGAGCAGTTAAATGTGTTTCGTGGGTCCCACAGTAACAGAACGGGGAGAAACAGCTGAATTTTGTCTGCAGAGACACTCCTGTTTGCAGGAAGATGAAGATTATGGGGCGGGGGTGGACGAAGGCTAAGCTATCTGATTCATTACAGGGATCCTTCACACCAGCTTTTTATCTGGGAAGACCTGACAGCACCGGGCCAGTATCTGGAGTGGGAGGGGTGGTTAACCAACGTGCAGCTTGTCCGCACTGAGCCACCTCAGGGCCCCCGCTGTCGTCCCTGGGTTCTCGCCTCATTCTGCATCTTCCCTGACGATGTGAAACAGAACTCCAGAATGTTCTTGTTTTGAGAAGAATATGCTACCAAGAATAAAATCAGACCTCTGATTTCCAAACACCAAAGTGTCACGCTGCCTGTTGGGAGGCACTGGATTGAGTGACCCAGCCATCGGCTTGTCCTTGTGTGGCAGGACAATGGTGGTGCCTCAGTGACATCAGATGGGGTGGACCGACATGTCTGTTCTCCAACTACCACTCCTGTTTCAGACTGCATGGGACCCACAACCACTCCAGGCCCCGCAGAGGAGGGGGAGGGGAGATGGGTGAATGGAAGCGAAACTGGGCAAAATAACACACCCGCCCTGCAAGGAGTCAGGAGGCAGGGAGGAACCCCACCTCGCAGCTGCTCTCACATGTAGCTTCTGCTCTGGTTTGAAAAAGTCCCTCTCCCCCACCAATGACTTTGTAGTAACAGACCTCATAGTTAATGTAATTTTCACAAACATACTTTCACATAATTCAGAACTGCTGGCAAATCACTTCTCGTGTTCAACACAGAATTACCACAAATGGACTCCTAATTTTTAGGAAATGAAATATAATAAAATACGCAGCATGGAAGTTATGCTTAGCACATGGCGAAATTAACTCAGTTTGGTCTAGAGGTCAGTGTGGGACTTGGCAGTCCCTGAGTGGGGACATGCCGGTCTACTGAAGTGGGAGGAGGAGGGAATATCCCTAAAGGCAAAGGAAACCTGTCAACGGTCCTGAATCTGTTTCCTAAAACGAATCACCAATCTGGGTACTTTGATTAGTCCATGTCTCTGATTCATCAAGGGTGAACAAATAGGCACATTTTTATTTGCGAGTTCTGCGTTTGTTGAGTTACAGGTGTGGGCTTTTCCTGTATAATGTACTACAGCATGAAATGATATAGATTTTTTAAGCAGCTGCCGTCATGTTTCAGAATTATAAGGCGTGTATTCCAGGAATGGGAAGTTCATAATTTCTATAAATACTCCTGGTGATTATGATAGTCTCTGAATTTACAACATCCAGAGCAGCGAACCCACATAGCTATTACTGTTCCAGGCCCTGTGATTTTTTTTTACACGCTGGTGAAGAAAGACCCCAGGCTGCTTCCAATTCATCTAAAAACTCTTAGAGTGCCCACTGGAGGCCTCACCCAATCACGGCTGTGGCACTTGGGCTCAGAGATGATGGAGCAAATTAGCAAAAATGACTAATTAAAGGTCTGATTGAACAAAAAAGGACTCAAGTGCCCACGTACTTCAGGTAGCACAGCAGGGCAACGACCTTCTATTGCAACAGGCCAAGTGGCCTAATGCGAAATTTAAAATTAAATAGGAAGAAGGCTATTATCAATTAAAGTCTGCCTATTTTTCTCTCTACGTGAGAAATAAGTAGGTACGCAGGGCCAAGCCCATAAGTGATGTGAGAAGAGCCGCGGAGGGCGGGCCCCGCCCACGGCTTGATTCAGAAGTGGCAGCATGCTGGTACCCCACTCCCTAGAACCGTGTGAGAGACTGTTACACACGGGCTTAGATGCACTAACTGCAAGATGACTTAGCAGAAGCAGTATTTTAGCCTTTTCCCCAAATCAGCTTTGTTTTCGCTTGCTTATTACGAGAAACTTGTGAAAGGATTCGACACACGAGCCTGTTAACCTTTCACAGTGCACATGGTCTTGAGCTCCTAGGGATAGCCTGTCATCAGGTGGGAGAGGGTCCATCTCCTCTTCTGGGATGGGACCAACGGAAACACATTCCTCAGTTAAAACAGGGCGTTTGGGTCTAAAACAAAACAAAAACAACCCTGGAGACTAACAGGGAATGAATGCCACCTTCCCCATCTGCCTTTTGACCACCGAAGCCCGTAACAGACACTTCATCAGCGTGTGCACATGAACGAACGGATGCACACGCTAAACTGTGTCATCGGCACGCGTCACGTACTCGAACGCAATGCTTTCAGCAAGATTTCAAAGTTCTGCTGCATTTTCATTCTCAAGACAGAGACGTAGCTCATCAGCATGCCCCAAATCACCTAAGTCCTCACGTCTTATAATTCTCTCTCTTTTCTGTTGGTGTGTTTTAAATGAGGAAACACGCTCTTACCCAGGTTCCTTACGTCTAAGGAAGGTTTTTGCTATCTGTCTGCTTTTAAGTGTCACCCAGAAAGAAAATGCAGTCAGACGGCCGGGAGGCAACCTTGCTGCTCCCACCACCGTTCATCCACTCAGGGTGCCCTTATTGGTTGTCTACAGTGGATTCTAGTGGTCAATGGGAGACCTCTGAATGTTAAGAACTACTCTCCCCTGGGAGGAGCTGGGGACCATGTTTATTTGCTTTTCACAATTCACTACTGCATTATGGTGAACTTGGGAGAAAATCTGAGAAATTCACTGGGAGCATGGGAAATCAGAGGCCTTTCTTTTTTCTTCCTGATTTATTGCTTGCATTACCCTTTTTCTAGACTATCGGTTTGTGTAATCTAATAAAAGAATGGATACACATATTTTTAATTTATTATACGGGAAACTTTACAAAAATACAGGGCTTGAGAGAGAGATATTTACATTGCGGCACAATGCAAGAAATTTCAACGAATTAAGCAAACCCAGCAGAGCACGCATCACAGGCTTAGACTTGAACTTCTTCTATGAGGCTGGTGAAAGTCTGCAAGGTGGCATGCGTTTAGAGAGTAGCAATTTGTTTGCATATTAATTTGAGGGAAAATGTAAGTAAAAACCATCCTTTTCTACGGCTCATCATGGCATGTCTTATATTTTAGCTAGTTATAGTCATTCCATCTGCTATATTTAAAATTCTTTTAAGGTATAGATTGTATCAACTGTTTTTGTATTTACCTATCATTAGAACAATACCCACCTAACATACCCCAGGCTTTAAAATAGTTTACAAAGCCAAAGGGAAGAAAGAAAGAAAATAGTGATGAAAGCAGCATGATAGAAAACAAATGTACAGAAAACGACTTTTGGGAAGACTAGGTCAGCATATTTTTCCCTAAAAGCCCTGGATGTTATACATAAAACAAACTTAAGAGGAATTTGAAGGTAGAGAGAAGACAGACCAGCTGGGACTATGGTTCCCAGGATATGACACGGCTCAGGGTTTTGTTTGTTTGCCTCCTCTACCCAAGGCTTATTGCTAAAGAAGCTGGGAACCCAGAAATGCTAGTGGGCACAGATGGCAAGAGGCCCAACAGAGGCCTGCTCCCTCTAGCCGAAGGCCTGGGGAAGGGGTAGCCTAGGGAGACAAAACCTTGCAGGCGACGACTCCTCCACTGCAGGACAAAGTGGCCCACCCCAAACACGCCAGCAGCGGCGAAGGGAGGCACCAGGTCCCCCACCCCCCAGAAGCGGTGTATTTGAGACGGTCCAGCGAAGAGCCGAGACTTCCATCTCCACTTGGCCACACAGTCCCCCAAGGAGGTGTTGGTGCAGACCACATGAGGACCCCAGACTTCCACCCCCACCCACAGAAGTAAAGAAGAAGCGCCCGCTCCTCTCTCAAAGCTGTGTCTCAGGAAGCCAGCTAAACCAGAACGTCTAACTGAGACCCAGAGTCTCATAATAAAAACAGCAGATATACCACGGAACTGCCGTACCTGCTCCTGAAATATTTTGGCCAAGGGGGCGCAGTCCGTCAGTTTAATGAACCTCACCACGTCGGTCACTGTCCACTCCAACGGGTTGCTCTCCAGAATGAGTCTCTCCTCCTCCTCTTGCTTTATTTCCTGCGGAGACCAGGGAAGCAGGAGGTCAATTTATCACTGCGTGGTTGGTGGGATTCTCTCTAAAACTTCTGGGACCACAAGGGGACTCCCCTAAAGTCTAAGGAGCCAGGACAAGCCACAGAGACTTTGGTCTCTAGGGACTTCCTTGGCAACTCGTGTGGTTATGACTTTGCCACGAATGATTTGTGTGCCTTTAGAAGCAGAATGTTTCTTAAAGGCAGAGCGAGAGCAGTTGAATCCCAAGTTCAGGCAATGCTGGGCCTGCTGACTGAAGAGGGGAATGAAGAAGGATGTACACAAGAGAGCGTGCTAGTCACCCATTTACTCTGGGGACGATGGTGCCAATGACCTGTCAGCTGATCATCTAGCACCGTGGCTTTAGGGGAGACCCGATAGGCTGATTTACTATTTTATGGCATCACAGAGTACCCTATAAAGGGAAGTCTAGTGTTCAATGGGACCTTGAGGACTTCTGTCTGTGCTCCTGAAAGAATCCTGTGGTTTTAAAACCTTCCAGAAAAAGAGGTGCTGTTACTTCCCTCAGAACTCCAATCTGATGTTCACTGACCCGCTTGTCAAGATGTGAAATCACCAGGCCTTTGCCCCTGACTCAGCAGTGGGCTGGAGCAGCCGCTCTTGTCTGTAGTATTTTAAACAGGTGTGCCAAAATCTAGGCCAGGAACTATGACGCATCTCCTTCGTCAACACCCTGCCCAGACAGGCCAGTTCCCGGGCCCACGCGCCCTACCTCCGCCGTGTCCTTGCGCTGGCTGGCGGCCGGGCCCTTGTCGCCGCCCTCGGCACCCGGGGCGGCCTGCGCCCTGCGGCCCCGGCGCGTCCTCTCCGCGGGCAGCCGGCGCTCAGGCTCGGAGCTGCTCCTCAGGGTGACGGCCCTGCGGGGCCTGGCGGAGGGCACCTCGGCAGAAGAGGTGTCTGTCTGGTCATCCCGCAGCTCAGAGCCGGTTTCCTCGCTGCCGGTGTCATCGTCCATGGCATCTGCATCCTCCTCTTCACTCTCCTACGAAGGAGGGACATGCGGGGGTGGGTGAAAGGAGCCTTCGTGAACGCAAGGGGCTGGGCTCTGGTCCTAGATCTTTTCCCGCCCGGGGGGCCCTGTGACAACACTTGGAGAAGCCTCTGAGGACCCATCCCAGCCAGGGCCCAGTGACAGCCCTTCCCCAGCTAGAGCAGCTGTCCCTGTTGTCTGTTTCCAACAATGCAGAGAAGGGTTCTGGTATCTGCAGTTTCCAGCCACTCTGCATCAAACTCCCACTGGGCCTTCGCTGTGAGGCCAGCACCCCCGCCCGCCAGGGCCCCGCGTCCCCGAGGAGTGTTGGGCGGTGCTGTGGGTAGGACAGACCTCCCCCGAGCCGGTTGCAAAGTCCACAGTGGAGGACCTCCGCTTCTTCTGCACGAAAATGGATTTTCGCCGTTTCCTACGCCTGGCTGGTTTAGGGTGTCCGCTTTCAATGCTGCTCTCCCCAATCGGGGGCTTAATGATCTTCTTTCTCTTTCCATAATAATAGGCTGCAAGGAGAGAGAATTGAAAGCTTTCTTTAAAGGTTACACACGTGTCCATAGGTGGACAGAAAGTAGAGGCGAGAGAGGGGGAGGAGATTTCTGCGATTCCTCCACAAGTGACCGTTGGTGCAGAAGGAAATGGGGATGTATATATAACAGAGAAGGACATTCACATTCTGAAGAGTGTTTCAGGTATGTTCAGGTTCCTCGTTCTGACACACAAGCTGACAAATCCCATCTGGTTGGGACCACGGAGCACCGGCTGTGCTTGTGGGTCCTGGCAACACCCTAGCCACTGGCGGGAACGTGGGCTGGCAGAGCAAACCTCCAGCTCACTGTGACCGGGATGTAGACACCCCCTGGATTAGAGCTGACGGGGAGGGGGGGGGGCTTCAGAAAGAGCAGCAGCCAGGATCAGAGTGTTTTCAGAGCTGTCCGCGGTGCAGGTGTCTGGGAGAGGCTGGTGCATGGAGACGGACAGGGCCCGGGGAGGCCAACTAGAGAAGGCAGAGGTCACCCATGTGACGGGGGATGGAGAGGCCACAGCAAAGGTGGGTGGGAGTAGTAGTAGCTCTCGCAGTGGAGAAGCAGAGACAGGCAGGAGCAAAGAAAGTGGAGAGTGCTTTGCAGCCTCAAACTGCTCCCCTCAAGAGGGTCTGAGGAGAGGCCTATCAACAGGGGAGAGACAGATTGTGACAAGGAGGGTGCCCCGTGTAAAGAAGGGCAAGGAAAGACTCGTTATAATTCCTCAGTGCTAAAAACCAAGAAGTAATTCTGGTTACCAGCCATTACCAATAATCCGTTTTATTGTGCCTTTCCTTCAGCGTATGGTTTTCAGGATCAACAAATCCACTGACACTCACAACAGCACATTTATCCTCATTTCTTCTCTGCCAAAGCCCACCAATGACAAGGCGCCCGGATTTTAATCACCCCACCCCTTCCTTACACCAAGCTAGAAAACAGATCTGCCACAGCAAATCTTAGAGAATTTGCACATAGTAATTCCTAGGGAAAACGATTCAAAAGATTATTTTAAAAACCACAAACACCAACTACATGACCCCACAGTTCAGGCCCGCGGACTAGTGTTCTGTTTATTATTTGTACTCACTGTATTTGGTTTTGGTATGAATGGAGCAATTTTCTGGGCAGTTTTCAGAAACCAGCACAGGACTGAACAAATTTGGACAGCACTCCAGCTTGGCACAAACCCGTCTACAGAAGTCCGCTACTTGGTCAGAAGTTCGTACAATCTTGGCTACGGCCCTGTATGTTTTGCCTCTGTACCTAGAAGGAAGGAAGGAAGAGCGAGGAAGAGCACAGAGTTACTCAGACCTATTCCGTACAGCGTATTCCAGAATACTTTTTATTTTGTAACACTAAAATAAAGCAGGCTCTGAGTGATTTCCATGTCATTTGTTTTTATTGTTCTCTATGTTCTTACAGAACTATTTTTAAGAAATGCTACATTATATGTGATCATGCTGCTAAGAGAATCACCACAATAAAGGTTTCCATTTAGCATATTCTCACTGTGGCATACGTAATCCACACCAATTCCAGATGCTTCCGGAATCTAGATATTGTCATTTTGCTGCTCATCAGTTTTGAGAAAAAAACTTTCTCCTGCCCAAGAAAAACCATATGCAGTGAAGTCATTAACATAACACTAGAAACCAGATCTTCTGGAAAGCAGGTTGGATTCTTGTTTTAACATAAGTCCTGCAGCCTGGCCGGTATGGCTCAGTGGATTGACCTCCCATGCACTAAGAGGTCACTGGTTCGATTTCTGGTCAGGGCACATGCCCAGGTTGTAGGCTTGATCCCCAGTAGGGGGCATGTAGGAGGCAGCTGATGGATATTTCTCTCTCATGGATATTTCTATCTCTCTCTCTCCCTCTCCCTTCCTCTCTCTCTAAAAAAAATCAATAGAAACATATTCTTTTAAAAGGTCCTGCAGGCTTCATCCAAACATTTATGGTGAATAATGACATAAATAATGCCTGGCTGAAAAGATGAGCATCTGGAAATAGGTTTGAATCACTTTTCAATCTATTTTTTAAAACTATCATTGGTATAAAATGATTATACATTTTCAGTTGGCAGCAGATCACAGGCCTTTATTTTTAGTTTGCATTCACTAAACTTAGATCCCACTGAAACGACAACACATCAAAATAGCGGGACCTGATAAACTGTGCCCTTGATGTGCACCCTTGTTTGCAAATTGACATCTTGAACAAGAAATTCTTTTCCAGGGAAAGAGCATGTGGGGGTAGCTCTGGCAGAAACACGTGCAGTGTTTGGAAAGCTAACCAACTGCAGGGCACAGATCCCCGAGGAAGGCTGGCACTGCCCACGAGTGAGGGACCCTGTGAGCTCTTGGCCAGCCTGCTCTTTCACGCACACGGATGTTCGTGTTCCCAACAATCCACCACACAACGCCACGGGGACAGGAGGCAATTCGCGCACACTGGAGTGTAACACAGGAGATCATCACCTTTGTAATTTGTGAATAAAACATTAAGTGCAAAACCTAGGTCTGGGTCACTAAGAATGCCGTGATGGAAATACACAAAGTAACAAACGGCTCCTGAATTTAATTCACCTTGGTGTTTATTCTGTTCTTCTGAAGACTAGGTAACTATTTCCTCCCTAAAAATCTTTTTTTTTTTTTTTTTTTTAAGTATCAACAACAACAAAATTAAATTCTAACGTGGGCAATGTGGCCTGTATGTTGGTTCCCTGGTCTCTCCTGTCCCAGTCTCTCTGTCCCCGTTCTGTCTCTGGAGGCCAAGCTTGATTTTCTGTGCCGTAAGAACTAAAAAGCAATTCTTCATAGACAAGATCATGCTTTAAGTCTCACAGCCTTTTCCACTGCTGACTCCTCCAGGACTTCTGTGGACCCTGGACGCAGAACCCTGAGGAGGGGCTGCCCGCCTCCCTGTGGGTGGTTCTTGCTCACCAATTCTGCTCTGTTTCATCAACACAGCACAACCCTGGGAACACAGCATAGCGGTATTGTGGGTGGAAGCGGAGAATAAAAATAAGGTTTTGCTCTACATTTTTCCCTTGTGTTTTTTTTCCACCACAATTTTGGTGTTCCTGGGGCTCTCTCTTCTAAAGAGCTCAATATCAGCGTTCTTAAAGTCCCTTTAAAAATAGTAAAATAACAGAGGGTAAAAAAGCAGAACTGTGAAAATCAGGTCAAAATTCAAACCATGGAACTAGGGGCCGAAGAGAGATATTTCTGTTCCCAGACCTCCGATTCCCAAGGACGCTCCCGGAAACACAGGAGAGGGGTGTGAGGAGAAAGGGAACCGCGTCGTGGGGAATGGAGAAAGGATGGCCTTTTCTTCCCCTTCTAAAGTGGGATGATTCAGTGGAAGAAAGTGTTTCCGTAAAAAACCCTTCACAATTAGGACAAGCCGATCTAAATTTATGAAAATAGAATTATAGTGTGAATATTTTAAAACTTTCTTTTTATTATTGACACTATCACAAATGTCCCCATTCCCCACTTTGCTCCCCTCTCTCTAGCCCCCCTTTCCTCTGGCCACGACCACACTGTGGTCTGTGTTCGTGGGTTATGCATATATGTCCTTTGGCTACTCCCTTCACCTTCTTTCATCCAGGCCCCCTGCCACCTCCCCTCTGGCAGCTGTCAGACTGCCTCATGCATCTATGCCTCTGTTTCTATTTGCTCATGTTTATTTTGTTCAGTAGATTCCACATATTAGTGAGATCATATGGTACTTGTCTCTCTCTGACTGGCTTATTTCACTTAGTATGGCTTAAAAGTAATGGACTCCTCTCCTCTTTCCTGCCCTTCTGGAACAGTTCTGTCTAAAAGCCATAGCGGTGGTGGTAAGATGAGGAGGGGGCTGCAGGAGGCAGGGGGGCACCCGCCGTGTCCTGGCTCAGGGGGTGGACACTGTGAGTGTTGCTGGGACCTCCCTTCCCTGAAGGACTTGCTGTCCTGGTTCAAGCAGTGCTGTTGGTAGGGAACCTCCAGAGCTTGCCCCTTTGGGTATGCCCCAGCTGCAGCAGTTGCCTTGTCCTCTCCCTTCCCCAGGGACAGCGCCCATGCAATGACTAATTATGGCAGGGACAAAAAGGCCTGGTCACCTGGGCCCAACTTGGGACAACCACGGAGGGCCATTCTAATGCCACAGCTGCCCACAGACTACAGTTGATCCTTCCCTCCACCCAGTCCAGTTTCCTTCCTCTCTCTCCCAACAGGTGTTGGTCCCAAGGGTCCTCCTTAATTAAACCCCATGTGGAAGGAGCCACACCTGAGGTGGGGGAGGAGCAGACACACAGCAGTGTTCTGTGTAGAATCCTGAGCATTGCAGGGTGAGGAGGATGTCTGCACCTGGGGGGGACCCGGTGTGGGTGGTGCGAAGGCCTGGCACTGGGTGTTGGCTCCCAAGTGGGGGAGGGGAGGACAAAGTGACAGGGGACTGGTGCCATACCAGGGCCTGATGAAATAAACAAGCATGCTGAAGGCAGGGTGAGCCAGGTGCCCATTTGTACTGGGGAGATTGGGCATCAAGTTAACAATTTCCCAATTTCCTTTCAAATTGATCTGGAGAAAGAATAGTCCTTTTATTCTGTTCTTGCAATATTTCTATAATTCTGAGAATGTTTCAAAATAAACATTTAAAAAAATAACAAAAATAGCCCTGGCCGGTTTGGCTCAGCGGTTAGAGCGTCAGCCTGCGGTCTTGAGAGACCCGGGTTCAGTTCCCACTAAGGGCACGTACCTCGGTTGCAGTTTGTCCCCGGCCCTGGTTGGGTTGTGCGGGAGGCAGCCACTCGATGTGTACCTTTCATGTTGATGTTTCTCTCTTTCTCTCTCTCCTTCCCACTCTATCTGAACAAAAAATGGAAAAATGTCCTCAGGTGAGGATAAAAAAAAATAATAATAATAAAATAAAATAAAATGTATCTTATACAATGACTCAAACAACATTAAGCTTAGTGTATATTTTCCATCAAATGCATATTTCCGAGCGTTATTAGTACAGAAATCATTTTCCGTTGTTATCACAAATGTGGAAGAAAAGCTATTTGGAACATCCAAGTCTGGGCTGAACCCATCGTCTGGCTTGTTTTGGAGTTGGTGAACAAATTAGGGCACTTGTTCAAACAACTGCTGTTTACAAAGACATCCGAAACACAAAGGTACTGGCCTACCAAAGCACACAGGCAAAGGCAGCTCTAAGACTCTGCCCCGTGGTGGCGGGTTTAACGAGACCACTGTGTGTGTGTACTGCTGTCATTTCTATTTTCTCAAGGACCTTACACCATGTACTCAGTGCACAACCTTCCACGACAGAGTGATGGACAGGTGTCAGCAGCCCCACCTGCCAGGCACAGATGTGGGAGGGCAGCTGGCAGCTTGAGCAGCTCTGAAGACACCCAGGTGAAGTGGGGAAGCCTCAGTCCTCTCCCCCCATTACTCTTTATTTTACCACAGGGGGAAATAAGAATCTGTTTTGTAGCTTCCCACAAAAGGCTTAAAAGCCATATTCCAGGGACATAATCTTACAAGATTATGGATATGTGAGGACAGTTCAAAAGCATGGGGTAATGCCTTTCCCTTTATCTGCTCATTGTGAGCCTGGAGAGAAGAACACTGAGCCGTGTCCTTTATTAAATGTCCAGCAAGGCTATTGTAAACACAAAAATAAGATTTTTAAAGCAAGTATTACACGTTTTGTCGGGGGGGAAAGCAGAAAATATTGAAAGAGAGCTAGTACACAGCAGCAAAGTCCCTGGCAGTGGGAATGATCTCAGAAGGAAGGCAGGAAGGAACCAAGAAGTGAAAGACACACACCCTGAAACAGCTCAGCAGTCAGGGAACAACAGACAGAGGAGGGATCTTCTCCCTGGTCGCCAGTGTGGGGATCCAGTCAGAACCCCAGAGTTGACATAAAGATTCTTTTAAGACGCAGACATGCGAGATCCCGCAGATGCAGAAAGAAGCTGCTTGGGGGCTTCCATTATCTGGCTAAAAGCAGAAACTTCTGAGAAATAAAGACCGCCATAAATTCCCTCTTTAATGTAGCTTCTAATCACAGCAGAGAGACCAGAGTACATCTACCACAAAGCCCCTCTCAGGGGACTCTCACAGCCAAGACAGAAAGAAGGCTTGTTCCGCATAAACAAACATTGTCACACATTTTCTGATCTCGCATTTGTTCTCCTAAAAAACCATTTGTCTTTCCTAAAGAAACCCATCTCTTCTTCCCCTAGAGGCCTCTTCTCCATCCTCCCTGTCCCCCACTAAGGTAGGTATAGGTTCCAAATCCTGACGGCCCCTCTGAGCACGGAGCACGTTTGCCTGTATAGACACTGCACCTGTAAGTAAACCACCTTTCTTCTTGCTAACCTGTCTCTGCCCGTTTAATTTGCAAACTCCCAGGTACTAAACATAAGAGGGTAGAGAAAGGTTTCTCCTCCTTGACATCAATAGGGAAGTGCGAGTGGCCTTCAGGTATCTTTCCACCAACCAAAGAGGGACTTGTTTCCGCGTGTGAGTGCCTGTGGCGGGGTGGGGGAAGACAGTGAGGGTGGAGGAACAAGAGTGCTGGGAAAAATGGTCTTTTCTCTTTCAGTAAAGACTTGAGAAAAATAAAAATGGATTTTGAGCCAAAAGAAGTACAGAGGAATAAGACCAACACCAGCCTGACGATCCTCAGAACCATCAGCGTGGTCCAAGTGGGATGACTTCAATCTGGCCTAAGTCATATCATCCATCTTCAAAATGACTCACATCAGGACCTTCCCCCCAAATCCTGGTAGGTCACGAGAGGAGTGTGAGGACGGAGAGCAAGGGTCTAGGCTGTCAAGCAGAATCCACATCCTCATTTGGTAAAGGAAGGATTAAAAGGGGAAGAAGGCGGTAACTCCGATAACTCGGCAGAAATAAGGAAGCTTCACAAGCTGTGAGAAAACCACTCCTCTCATTAGCAACTCCGAGATAGGCTCTGATTTCCTCCCACTGGTATATCGTCTGACCCAGGGTCAAGGCGCTGGTTCACTCACTGGTTTTCAGTCTCATGATAATGTCACTCCTCAGAAACTTCTCTCTTCCTTCTTGATCCCTACATTTCAAGTCATGAGAACTGTGTGCAGGAAATGGGTGTGTGTTTATTTTAGGAAGACCAGATCTGTGTTGGAACCAGAAACACCACGCCTGTCATCTGATGAACTGAAGTACATACGCAGAAGTTCAGTCTTCTCCTCACATCCTGGTTCATCTGACTGCTTCATGTAGTGTGTACAGTATACATGTTTCAGAGAGCAAATTGCGTAAGTCTGAGTAAGGTCAAAGTTAACGAATGAAGAAACAAAAGGTTTTTCAGCGAAAAGTCTCTCAGTGTGGGAATCCTTTTTCACATAAATCTCCTTATAGCCAAATATTACATTACTGGTTTTAAAACACGGGCATGAATAAAAGGCCCAACAAAGTGAAATAGATAAAAACACAAAATTAGTCACTGCTTATGAAAAATAAGAAACCAAAATATCTTCTCCGTAAAGCTGAGAATGACTCACCTAAAAGTAAAGATCTGACTACCTCCTCGCTTCTGCCTCGTTGATCATGCTGTCTAATTCACTCCAAGCTGAATCAGGATATCTCCTCTTTAAATATTCTGAATAACTAAGAAGTGACTGGGAAAGTCTATTAAGCCTCCATCTGGCTTTTACAAAGATGATCGCAAAAGCCATTCAAAGAAAAGGTTTCCCACCCCCCACCCTCCCGCCCCAAGATTCTATAACATGTTGGAAAACATATTTAAATGTCTCTAAATGCATAGAGCTGGAATTTCTTTTATTCCCACTGAGGTATATTCATCTATGGAATCTAAGTACCTCCGCCTGAAATTCAAAATAATGTAGGTCAGTGTAGCACACTTAAATTCATCAGAAAGAAGGGATTTTTCTCTTCCAGAACAGCTGAAACGAACTACATCAGAATCCATTCTTCCTTTGACGACAGCCACTACAGTTTTGCCTTTCGATATGTGTCGAAGACTCCTAACGTGATAGACTCCTTACGCAGTGCTCAGCTATTACCGTAATTTGTCTCCGTATGAAGGTATGGTTGTTGGATAAAAACAAAAATAAAAAACATCTAGGAACAGCTGCAGGTGACAGGGTTCATTTTCCTCCTATGTACAGGTCAACCCTTTGCAATGGCACCTCCATCCTCTCGAGCGCACGGATGGGCCTTGACCCTTGAGAACCCCAGATGCTGTGACAGCAGTCATAAAGCCCCGTGGAGGCTCCGAGGCCCTGTCTTCCGGAAACACTGTGATGTCACAATTCCGTGATCACAGCCAAGACCGCTGAGCGCCTCAAGTGCAGGTCCCCCCTGCTGCGTTCATTCCTTCATGACAGAAACCACGTCAGCCTCTCAGCTCCAAGGGCGGAAGCGAGCTCTCTCTCCTCCCATTGGCCCCAGAGGAATGGCGACGTTGTCGGGATCTAAAAAGTTGTCGTTTTCACGTCAGGGGGAAAGAGGTGACTCAACACACCGTGTCAGACAGGCGCACCGCCGACTGTCAACGTGTCACGGTGAGCAGCTGCTCTAGGCCGTGGTGACCCCGCCCTCGAACCCAGGGCAGACACGCGTGTTCTCCTCAGCTGCTGTGTGAGATCTGTCTCGGGAACTCACAGTCACATCTGATACAACAGGTCCTCCGCTGCCTTTGCAGCAGAGCACAGCAGGGCGGATCCCACGTGCCTGCTCTGATTGCATCAGGCTGGGTTCAGTAAGGGCTCTGATCGACGTGGTGACGTGAAAATGAGTGCAAACGCTGCAAAATGAAAGCTCCCTGTCATTCTGGTACCTGGGGCAAGTTTCTGGCTTATTTAGGAAGGGGAGATTTTAATGGGATCTAAGTTTTTTGTTTTGTTGTTTTGTTTTACTTGTACTGTTTCCATATCCACTTGGTGTATTTTGGATGTACTGGATGTTAAAATAAGAAATCAACAAGGTTTCTGTAAAAATACTTGCTCAGGTTTTTTGCCACCACTGCTATGATGAACTGACCTTACAGCAAAGTGTTTAGCATAGGGAATATTACACTGGAAAAAACAACACCTTGTCTTATTTTTTTCTGGGAAGCTCATTTAAATACCTCTTGGGAAAGGAAGGCAGGGTGAGATACGGAGCCCCCTTTCATCGACACGCCACGTCATCCAAACGGACGTTCGTATTTGCATATATTCCCTTTAACTTCCGAGACTTGGCAGAGTATCAGTGACTTTCACTGAATCTAAAATTACAGGGATGTTCAAGAAAGAACACGAGAAAATGCTGAGCGGGTAACTGACAAAAAATGTTGACGAACAATGCAGCATCTCAACTTCTCTCCTTAGGACAGGGTACGTGAACTACAGGGTAAGAAGTCACTGCTCATACACATTATTAACATCCTTTGACTTTCACAATGAATGTGGTAGGCACTTTCTTCAAAGGAGGGCTTCTATACATGCTAGCCCTTGAAAAGCGGGTCGCTCTTTCAAACAGTATCATTCCCCCAATGTTACATTGAAACGATATGTTAGGGCGCTTATACAAGACACTGACCAGTGAGATCTATTCTATTTGAAAAGCATCACTGAATATGAAAAGCCCTCTCAGAACACCCAAGCAATTATTAAACATAAATGTATCTGGAGAAACGGATCTTTTTCTATCTGCTTCTTAAATGAGTCCAAACCTAATGATCCCGTTGGTGCTCTCAGCTTCAGAGCTCGAGAAACTTGAAGCGAAGCAGAAATAGCACCTCTCCAATTAGCCTATTTCCAAATAAAGGAACACATGAGCAACAACTACATGTCACCACAGCCCCTCCCCCAAAACCAAACAGAGGGATTGGTTCTTTTTATCTTTTAAAACCATCGACTCTCAGAGTAAAGAATGTTTGGATCTGGCTTAATTAAACTCTTCGCAGCATCAAGTATTAGGAGCTGCTAACGAATAATGTATAATATTGATAAGGGATATCCTCCCTTTTATAAAAGTTTCCCCTTTTGATCAAATCATCTATTGGACCTGGACACTGTATGTTTTGATTCTGAATGTTGAGCACAACGAGTATTAGCTGAGCAGCTCTCTGGTTCACTTCAGGAATCCTAAGGTCAAGGCAACTCCGTGTAGCACAAAGCCAAGAATCTGTTCCCAGCACGCAGCACTGGGGAGCGCTTCCATGTCTCTGGGCTACGTCCAAAAGAGGAACAAGTTCTTGGCCCTGGTGGCTCAGTTGGTTAGAGCATCATCCTGATATGCCAAGTTTGCAGGTTTAATCTCTGGTCAGGGTACAAATAAGAAGCAACCAATGAATGCACGGATAAGTGAAACAAAAATTCTATTTCTTTCGCTCCTTTCCTATAAATCAATCAATCAATTTTTTTTTTAAAAAAAAAAAAAAGAGGAACAAGTTTCAAAGGAGCAGGCCAGGTATCACAAGGACCCTTGTTTCTCAGAATCGAAAACACTTACTTTGCCTTCAGCGTCTCCTCCTGAAAGTTCCAGTGTGGATCCTCCACCAGCTGCAGCTCCCGCAGTACCCTCCCAGGCTTGTACGCCGCATTGATTATCATGCTAAGAACCTGTTGGGGGAAAGAGAACCGCAATGAACTTCAGTTGTCGCCATTCCTACCAACACAAGGATGCTTTGAACACCACCCTGCTGACACAGCCTCGGCTGTGCATCCCCATCAGAGGAAGGGCTGTGAAGTTGGACAGCGCACGCTGCAGGCTCGCCATCAGCAGGAGAGAAGGGGCGGTAAGAGCCAGGCCCTCTGCTCTCCAGAAGGGACGGCCAACTCTCACTAACATTTCTGGTTGTGGAAAAACGGAACCATTTCTTCCCGTGTGTGTGTTACGTGTTGCGGAGGTGGCTCTGACTCCTGGTGACCCTGTGAATGAGTGACGTCCTCAACTCCCTGTCTGTCCTCGATGGCCTGGTTCGGCTCCTGCAGACCCAGGCCTGTGGCTCCCAGAGAGCCACCGATTATTCCTCAACAGAATCACTCTTCAGTAGACCGGCTACTGAGAATTTCATTTTATGCTTAGAAATAAATTTCAAAAGGCATCGATAAGATGGAGATAATAGGTTTATGCCACCACTTCTGGACAGACTTCAGATACCTGTAAGGAGGGTAACAATGATGTGAGACTCACCTGAGGCTGTCCCAGTCTATGGACATTTCACACTAGGACAATTCTCTCAGAGGGCAGTGGTTCAAAAGGAAGTCTGGAAGTCCAACACCAGCCAATATCTTATTTCCTCAAATTACCCATTCACTCCCAAGTCCCAAGTCCAAGAAAATAAGCATGTTGTCATTGCCTACTGTGACACCCCAGCAGGACCAGGCCCTTCCCTTCTAAAGCCCCAACTGCATGCTCTGGGGAGATGACACGTCCCTGTTAACCTTCATGTACTTCTCACATGAGAAGAACAAGGAATTCAGACCCCTCGGGGCCCTCACCTTTCCATAAGCAAATCATCATGAAGAATGAACATTGATAAGTTCCAACATGTTCATGAGTTGCTGTTATCTCAATAGAGAACTGAAAGAATGTGAAGGTGCAACGCAGTGTACAAAGGAACATGAGACCTACGGTCCAGTTCCACGAAGCACTCATCCGTCAGGATATGCCCTGTGCCGGGCCCCAGGAGCACACACACAGAAACAGGGCACAGTCCCTGCCGCTGCGGAAGTCTCTCCCAGTCCAGGAGAGAAACAAGCCAGGAACTGAGCTCACATCTCATGTCTCGTAGCAAAACACCATTGAAAGAGTGATAAAAGTACCTCACGGAGACAGGACATCATTGCCGAGGCACCTGCTATGTTTTCGGAGGAGACCAGCACAGTATCAACGGGAAGGAAGGGGATGCAGGTATGTTAGAAGAATTTTCGTGTTTCAGTTTCCATGTATCTGATGTGTTTCAGAATGTCACTGGCATGCTTTGTACCCTGATTTAATTCCAATAAACAATAAAGCTTTCTCATATTAAAACTGAGGATTTGACCTTAAAACATTTTATACTATGCAGTCAGCATGGCAACTGTCCTTTCTTTCCTCGAGTAGCATTTTGCTCTGTTCCCAGGCACCTGTGACTCCCGGTCAAGAAAAGGTGGTTCAGCCAAAGCGCTGAAAGGAAGGCAGCATAAGCAGTTCTGGTGTATTTATGTTTTCTGCATTAGAATAATCATCTGATTTTATTGTTTTCTGTCAGTACAATTTAGAGAGACCGAGTTTAAAATAAATCCAATTAGAACTGGCTGAAATAACGTTTATCAACAGGCAGTGAAATTTCGACTGATTCTTTTCATTGTGCTTCACTGAGAAAACCCCAGAGCTACATGTTATTTGCTGCATATCAAAATGTATTTTGTGGCTGTGGAAAGAAAATGCCTTCCAGAGTTAGCTTCAGTCTGGAATCAGGCAGCAATTAAATCGTAAAGAGCATACGATGTTGAAAATGTTCCGTGACTTTTCCCAATACCACATCATCCGTCTCTGAATTCAACAAGCTCCCTGTAAAATTTTGGAACTGTGAGCTGAATAACTTTTGTATACGTGGCATCTCCATGTATTGTCATTACGTCCCTGTCGATGACTAAGTTGACAGCTGTTATGACTACTCAGAGTTAGCCCGAATGACTGCACCTTGTGAAACATCAGAATACAGCTCACGATGCTCTGGACCAGAAGGCGGAGTGGGAGCCTGCCTCCAGTGCACTGACAGGACACAGCTCATGCTAGAGCAACGCCTCACGTGTCTCTTGAAGTGTTTGTGGAGAATGTGTTTCTGTACAGAAGCCCCTACACATTGTGTCATACAGCAGAAAGGCAACAACCTTCGTAACTGGACAGATCCCAGATCCAGTCCCAGTTCCATCCCTTAGAAGCCATGAGTCCTTAGGTACGATGCTTGATACATTTCTTCCTCTGTATAATGGGGGCACCGCCATGTATCTGGTTCAGAACGCGCCCCCTCAAAATATGCCACTTCCACATTGGTGATTTTGCAGTGAAGGCAAGTGAGAAACAGCAGATACAAGAGGAACCCTCTGCCCTCCCACTTTCTGCCTAGAAGCAGGGCATCAATTTCCCTTTGGGAAGGCATCTGTCTCCTCTCTCCCATACCAGAAAGAGAACAAGCCTTGTCACTGGAGAAAGAAAGATGGCGCAGAAATGACTGCACAGACAAACCTTACTAAAGGAACCCTCCCCTCCCACTAGTTTCTCCTGCTTAGCCACCTTCCCGCAATACCACCCCTAGGAGCCCAAACCCCTTTTCCTTTGCATTATCGCGGCTCCATAGTTATTGCCTTTTTGTTACAATGGCACGCAAAAGTCTTTCGCTTCTTTTCTGTGAGGCCTGTGTGCATTCAAAACAAACCCTTTCTCCAGTTAATCTGTCTTTTGTCAGTTCAAGTTGCAGGCCCCAGCCACCAAATCGAAGAAACTAGAGGAAAAGGTTTGCCTTTTCTACAACAGGGATATTATGAGAAATAAAGGAGGTAACAATTTGGCATTACAAAACATTTAAAGGTAGCACTCTTCTTAATATCAATGCATAAAATAAACTCATCAACCCATAAAATAGACTCTCCTGTGCTTTGGGCCTCTCTATCCCCATTGGCCTGTATTGATGTTTGTCTTACATCTTTGCAGAATAACTTTCCTTGGAAGATCCTTGACTTTCTTTTTTAAAAAAATTTATTTACATTTTTAATTTATCTGTATTGTTGAAAATATTACAGTGTTCCCCTATTCTGCCCCCCACTGACCCACCTCATCCTCACTCCCACCACCCTCCTGCCTTCCCCACACTATTGTCTGTGTCCATTGGTTATGCATATATGCATAGAAGTTCTTCGGTTTATCTCTTCTTGTACCCCCCTCCCTCTGAGGTTTGCCATTCTAACAACCAATTTGTACTTCTTAAACCCTTCATTTTTTTCACCCAATCCCCCATCTCCCCACCCATCTGGCAACCAACAAAAAGTTCTCTGTATCTATGAGTCTGTTTCTGTTCTGCTCGTTCATTTGGTTTGTAGATTTAATTGTTGATAGACATGTATTTATTGCCATTTTATTGTTCATATTTTTTATCTTCTTCTTCAAGAAGACCCTTCAACATTTCATATAATAATGGTTTGGTGTGATGAACTCCTTTAGCTTTTTCTTGTCTGGGAAGCTCTTTATATGTCCATTGAGTCTAAATGGTAGCTTTGCAGGATAGAATTATCTTGGTTGTAGATCCCTGCTTTTCATCACTTTGAATATTTCTTGCCACTTCCTTCTGGCCTGCAAAGTTTCTTTTGAGAAATCAGTGGACAGTCTTATGGGAACTCCCTTGTAGGTAGCTAACTGTTTTTCTCTTGCTGCTTTTAAGATTCTCTCTTTGTCTTTAACCATTTGCATTTTGATGATGATATGTCTTGGTGTGGACCTCTTTGGGTTCATCTTGTTTGGGACTCTCTGTGCTTTCTGGACTTGTATGTCTGTTTCCTTCACCAAGTTAGGGACATTTTCTGTCATTATTTTTTCAAATAGGTTTTCAATTTCTTGCTCTCTCTCTTCTCTTCCTGGCACCCCCGTGATATGAATGTTGGTATGCTTGAAGTTGTCTCAGAGGCTCCTTACACTATCCTCATTTTTTTGGATTCTTTTTTCTTTTTGCTGTTCCAATTGGGTATTTTGCTTCCTTGTATTCCAAATCGATGGTTTGATTCTCAGCTTCACCTACTCTACTGTTGATACCTTGTAAATTATTCTTTATTTCAGTTAGTGCATCCTTCATTTCTGGCCCTTTATTATGCTCTTAAGGTCCTCACTAAGTTCCTTGAATGTCTCACTAATTTCCTTGAGCATCCTTGTAACCAGTGTTTTGAATTCTGCATCTGTTACATTGCTTATCTCCATTTTGTTTAGTTCTTTTCCTGAGTTTTGTTCTGTTCTTTCATTTGGGACGTGTTTTATTGTCTCCTCATTTTGGCTGCCTCCCTGTGTTTGTTTCTATGTATTAGGTAGAGTTTCTATGTCTCGTAGGCTTGGAAGGGTGGCCCATTATAGTAGGTGTCCCATAGAGTCCAGTGGTACAGCCTCCCTGATCACCCTGATGGGCACTTGAGGTGCATGCCCCCGTGTGACTGTATACCCTTCTGTTGTAATTGAGTCTTGATTGCTGTTGGCACATCAATGGGAAGAATTTACTCAGGCTGACAGCTGCAAGGACTGGTTATATCCACTGACCACCAACCTCTGACTACCTTGGAGAATCAGCTGTGCAGGGGCCCAGAGCAAGAAGCAAGACTTACTCGCAGGGCTCTGGTACCCACTGAGTCCACTCCTTGAGTGTGTCGTTTGTGGAGGTGATGGGTTGTGGTGCTTTGACATGGTCTGAAGTTGTCCACTGGGTGTGCTGGCTCTGGGGCCTCCTGGGAGGCACAGGCCAAGGTCAGCCACTGCCTGTGTTCATCCCCGGGGCCACCAGGCATAAGCTACAAAGCGATAAACAGATGGCTGCTTCTTGTGCTGGTCTTGGAGGTGCCCAGACAAAGTCAAGCGGTAAACCAAGGCTGGCTGCTGCTAGTGCTGGGCTTAGGACCACTTAGCAAGAGGTATGGGGCTCACTGAGGTCAGATGCTGCTTGTTTGAGAAGTTTTAGAAAAATCGGAAGCAGGAACCAAGACAGGCCAATCCTATGGTAAAGTCACTGGAAACAGCTTGGGTGCATCTGAAAGTTGGGTGGGGCAGGGCCTCAGGGAATCACCAGGGCGGGGCCAACAGTGTGAGCCAAGTACTGAAGTCCTTGATATGGCGCCTGTGGGGGAAGGGCTCACCAAAGAAACAACAGCCTCTGGCAGCACATCCATCTGACAGAAAGCTGCCCCTCCAGCTCTCGCCCCAATGCCAAACAACTCAATTCTTCCCGATATGTCTCTGGTGCCTTTCAAGCTGCGTCCCCCATGCTGGAGCCCAGAGGGAGCAAGTTCAAGTAAGTTTGTGTGTGTGGGCCCTTTAAGAGGAGCTGCCTGGGGCTCCATCAGCCTCAGCCTCCCTCAGACTCAGTTCCCGCTGGATTTTACAGCCAAGAATTATGGGGATTTCTCCTCCTGGCACTGGAACCCTGAGCTGGGGGCCTAGTGTGGGACGGGGACCCCTCAATCCTCAGGGAGGACCTTCCCAGCTGAGGTGTCCCTCCTGATTTTTATCCGCCTCACGTGGGTGTGGGACTACCCCATCCGCACCTCCGCCCCTCCCATCAGTCTCGATGTGGCTGTTTCTTTAATTTCGTAGTTGTAGGGCTTCCATTCAGCTTGATTTCAGGTGGTTCTGAATGATGGTTGTGCTACAGTTTAGTTGTAATTTTGATGTGGTTGTGGGAGGAGGCGAGACCACGTTTCCTATGCCGCCATCCTGACCAGACGTCCTCCTTTTGACTTTATTATGACTGCTCCCTTTTCAGAACCAAACAACTCAGAAAAAATAATTTATACTTTCAAATTATTAACCTTCAATTCAATTCTCAACCTACCCAAATCTAGCTTCCTCCCTAGCCACAGACACAAAAATGCTTTGGAAAAGGGCACCAAGGACCTGACATCAAATCCAGTGAGCACGCCGTCTTTCTGGACCTCTGAGCACGCTGACAGCACCCTCACCACCCAGTCCCGCAAGGCTCTTTGCTCTCCTCCCTCTGCTCCATCAGACACCAGTTGGTTCAGAAAATGGTGAGTGGGTCAGGGCATGAGGAAGAGGGGAGGGATAATCAGAGGGAGGAAGAGAAAGAGGAGGGAAGAGCATCAGCGCTACTGGCAAGGGAAGGAGCAAACACTACAATAGTGTCTGGTACACGGGAGCGACTAATAAACGTTGGCTTCCTTCTCCCACTCCTTCCCTTCCATGAACAATGTCAGCACTCAGAACAGTATGTAAATCAACGGGGTTCTTTATCTGTTCACTTCATGAAATTGTTATTCCGTGATTTCCTTTCATACTCGCTCTCCTGAAGACTTCTTCCCAAAAAAAGCCAAAGTCACTTAGATAATTTCCAACCTCAACTGTATCCTGTCCTTAAAGTGATAGCTATGTTGAAAGTGCAGAAGACCACTTCACACAGAAAAGTTGGATCTTTGAGTGTTGAAATTAGAACATACTTCAGAATGCAAATATGGCTCCCACAGCTCGGTTCAGCTGATTTCATGGGAAGACGCTGAAGGTTTGTAATGGGTGGAATTCTAGTGACGGGGGAGAGGTCTCTCTGGGGCAGACTTTCACAGACAGGCTGGCCCACAAGGACACGTGAAGGAGAGTCTTCTTTCTCTTGAGGGGTCAGAAGAGGCTCTGGGAGGAAAGGAGCCCCCCGTCATGTGTCCACCGTCCCGACAGACCTTTCTGCTTTGCAGTCTGTCCAAGGACCACGGTTATAATAATGAGCTTTCGACAACAATCAGGACCAGCAAAAGCCCTCATGGCCTAAAGGGGTTCTTCTTTTCAACTTCAAAATCAGAAGGAATGGAGCTAATTTCATGAATCTTTTTTTTAAGTAAAATAATAAAATGTTTTACTTAATCAGCACTTTATCAATAGGCTTTCACTCATGAATGTGGAAAAGTTCAAAAGGGATAATATGAGGAAAAATTCAGACTTCCACACCTGGCCTTATCCATACAATGGGAGGTCTGGTGAGCCGCAGAGCAGACAAACCCAGTTTTTAGCGTTGGAGCCAGCTTTAAAAGGAGAGTGTTGCCCTGGCCGGTTTGGCTCAGCGGTTAGAGCGTCGGCCTGCGGTACAGAGAGACCTGGGTTCGGTTCCCGCTAAGGGCACGTACTTCGGTTGCAGTTTGTCCCCGGCCCTGGTTGGTCGTGCAGGTGGCAGCCACTCGATGTGTCCCTTTCACGTCGATGTTTCTCTCTCTCTCTCTCTTCCTCTCTCTCCCTCCCACTCTGTCTGAACAAAAAATGAAAAAAAAAAAAATGTCCTCAGGTGAGGATAAAAAATAATAATAATAAAAAAAATAAAATAAAAGGAGAGTGTTAATTAAAACCTGCCTCCTTGGCTAAAGGAGTTCGGGGTTCGGAAGAATTACGGCAGTTGTGCTGCTTTTCCCAGAGGTCTATCGCGCCTGCCCTCTGCTCCAGGGTCTACACCCCGTCAACCCCGAGTAAACGCCATCCAACGCTGGAAACCAGGAAGCTGTGCTGTGAAAGACGGCAGCCAGGACAGTCTCCTTTTCTCTGCAGTACAAACACAACCTTCTAACAAAGCCAGAGAAACGCAGGAACCGGGCTTTGAAAAGAAGACGAGGCAAGTAGCCTTTTCAAGTCACTTACCCTGAAAATTGTGTGTGCTCATTCTGTTTCCACTGCATCTAATACACACAGCAACAGAGTATCTAATGATAACCGCTAAGTTCCTCTCTCCTTGTGTTACGAGTAACAAAAACTTAAATAACAACAGTAATAATCTAACATTTTACCAAGCGGAGAACTCTACTGCTTTAGCCAAAACTGACCTCTACCCTTATTTAGATCCTTAACACAAGGCTGACCTCCCCTAGGTCATGCTGGACGACCGCCCCGGACAGAAGGCCTCCCTCCGAGTGTCCCTGGTGGGCACACCCCTTCTCCCTGCACCAACCAGCTCCCCACTTGATCACTTCAATTTCATTAAGACCACTCCCCAAAGGAGGCTATGATTTTCAGGAATTTCCTTCCTCCCTCTGGAAGACCAAAAGGAGAATCCCGCATGCCCTATATCCCGAATCACTTCAGTCACCAGAAACCCAGCACTTCTAGAACATTCCTTCTACCCAGAAAACGATTCCCACGTGGCTCTGGATTCCCCTAGTCTGACCCAAATTCAAGCCCTTCCCTGCTCCTGAAACCCATCCATTATGCCCTCTGAACTCATGGTCAGTCATCAGCAAAATACCCTATACATTGGACCTACTTTCAAAACATTCTTTTTAACTTCAGTTTTCTCTTCTGCTAGGAATTGAATTGTGCTCCCCTCCCCCACAAATGTGTGTGTGAAACCAATAGCCTCCCATGTGATGGGATTAGGAGGTGAGGCCTTTAGGGAACGATGAGGATGCGTGATGGGGTGAGTGCCCCCCTGAGAAGAGACCAGACAGCTTCTGTGAATTCTGTTTCTCTTGTGGTTCATATCGAGCTCACCAGGGAACCCTCCCTGTATCCAAAATGTGCTGGTGTCTGTGTTCATGGTCCACTCCCACTAGAACACAAGCACCAAGAGATCAGGGTCTTGATTTTGTTTGCTGCTGTATTCCCAGTAGCTGGAACCATACCTGGCCACGGCAGGTGCTCAATACACATATATCTTTATTGAATTTCAATGTGGGCACTGAAATGAGATAAAATTACCCCATAAACCTAAATATCAATGACCAATTCACTCTGTGGATTTATTCGATCCCACATGATCTCTGCATGGAGGCCTAGGAGACAGCGTCTGCTGCTGATTTTCTCTGCTGCAAACGCGTCCTGTGGTACGCTGAGAAGGTCGACTACGGCAGCTTACCTTCTTCACCGGCAAATAGAGACCTGGCAACCACGAGTCCTTGCACGTTTGCTTTGCTGACCTCCCCACAGCCTAGCGTCCTGCAGTGTCTGCATCACAGATGATGTGTGTGTCCGAATTCACACCACCATGAGCTTGGCGCGTTGTTCTTCATGGGTTAGTGTTCAGCATAAACTTAGAGCAGCAACTAAAGCACCACAGAATGTCATCAAGAGGCATGTCCACATCTTTGATTTTGCTGACTGATTTTACCGGATGTCACCTGGGCAAGATTTTCCCTCTGTCCACTGTTACCTGGAGAGTGTGCGTCCTTGCTCTGAGGCCGTATGTCCTGCTGCTGCAACACCATTCTCAGTCATACTAATAAACACACAGGTGCTTTGGAAAGTAAAAGCTGTCCTATTTTCACTATATTATCATTTATATATAGTTATGGCGGCTTCGGACTTCACAAATGCTCACAGACACATAATAAAGGGAAAAGTCAAGTCATCGCCAACTCCCCAAATATGGGAAATAAACACTATAATCAAAACCAAGAGATTGAGGGAAACAGCCTAATGGGTCAACAAGAAGGAAATAGCTTAATGTGGTGTAAATATGAACTATAAGCAACAACTGAAGCCAATTTCCAAACTTCCAGGTCCCACTAAAAACTTCCAAGACTACGGGGTTTTGGGGGGTTGGTCACTTTCCTTGTCCGGGGCACTCACATCACTATTTGCAGTCCATCGCCTCTGGTTGAGGGCAGGGCAGGGGAGGGGAGGGCAGGGGAGGAGAGGGGAGGGGAGAAGAGGGGAGGGGAGGGCAGGGCAGGAGAGGAGAGGGGAGGGGAGAAGAGGGCAGGGCAGAGGAGGAGAGGCCAGTGAGTTCCGAGGGTTCTGAGGCTCGGAGAGCTAACAGGGCTCCAGCCCGTGGAACCACAGGATTCCTTTGGACCCTCCGGCTCCAGCACCCTATTTCACAGGCCGGTGGAGCACAGCGGCGTCAGTGCAGGGCCCCGAACCCTCAGTAATGGCGTGTCTGCACACTCTTTCTGTGGCAGACTTGATGCTCAGTATTTCAACCCTCTGCTGCGATGTTTGAAATCGTACTTCACCTCACTGGCCTCTGATTGTCATACTTCATGGAAGAATCCTAAAGTTGGAGATCACCCGATATGACTGTGTTAGGCAAATTTCCTCCATTCCTACTAGCCAGTAAAAAAAGGGGGGGTTGTGACTCTGGGTCCTGAGCCATACAAAGCACGTGAAACCCAGTGAGAGACCGGAAGCCTGACCAAGGGTACACAGGGAGGGCCCTATCATAGTCATCCTTTATGTCCTCTGACCTATTGTCGAAGCAGCAAGCAGCCCTGGGCTCCAGACTGAGAAGCCACCACAGCTACTGCTGCCACTGACCCTGGACAACACAGGACTGGGGTGTTATCCAAACATAAGTGGGCAAATTCTGCTGGTGTGTTTGTACCTGCGTGGGCTTGTTACAAAGGCAGATCCAGGGGCAAGAAGGGAAGACGAGGCTCCCTCCTGTCTGCAGGGGTCCTGCCAACTCACCGAGGAAGGACCCACGTCTCTTGCTCACCATAACCTGGCCCAGCTTCTAGCACAGTGCCCACCTGGTACATGGTTATGACTCATGAACTGCTCAGGACTCAGAGAAATGAAGGGATGGATAAAGATGTCTCCCTCATTGCTGTGTTCCCAGGGCTAGAAGGGTATCTGAGGCGGTGGACGCTCAACACCTTGGTGTCCAGAAGACCCTCTAAAGATTGTAGATGTATGAAAAGAAACATAGATGGACCACAGTGACACTGTGCGGTCCCCACCTCATTACTTCTGTACTTCCCAGAGCCACAGAAGCAGAATGAGGGACATAAAAATTCCGTGCAATAGAGGTTCTTACGCACCCTGGTGACAACCCAGTTAGCTACCCCAGGCCAGTGCTCATGGCTCTAATCACCTCTGCAGCCACTTTCTGTCCAGTTAAACTTATCACAACCTGTTCTCTTAATTGGTCATGTCTAAACTATTGCATCCCTTAACTAGGCTATAATGAAGAATACCAAAGTGACTCTTCGAGATAAGACAGATAGATAATAAATGATTCATAGATGATGGATGGATGGTTGTATGATAGAATAAAAGAAAGACAGATTGATAGATATGGATGGATGGATGGATGGATGGATGGATGGATGGATGGATGGCAGAAAGACAGACGGATGGACAGGCAGGTGGGTCGGGTGAGGTGGGTGCACTGTGTGCACCTGCATTGTACTCATCAGGAACAACATTCCCGCCTCGGCAGAGCAGAAGCTCCATCTAGTCTCACTTGTTTTATCTTGTCGCTCTACCCTGTTACATGCAGGCTGATCCTGATGTGAGGTTCGGTGCACAGGCCTCCAGTCGGTGTCTCTGGCACACTCCACCAAGTGGGGCAAAGGTTGTGTTGGAGGAAAGAATACGCCACGAAGGGTCAGCACTTCAGAAAGTTCCCTGAGTGTTCGGGATTTGTGGCGCTTTCTCCGAAGCACCAGAAAGAAGAGAGAAGGGAGAACATCGGGTGCTATATTCACATGGGAAGTGCACACCGTGTCGGCTTTCCCTCTATGCATGTTCATCCCTTAAACGACTGACCCGTGCTGCCAAACAGCAGCAGTAGGACACAGGCCGTTTCGGCTGCTGAGCCGGCACAGTCCACAGCATCTCCCAGCTTCACACCTCCTCAGGGGGCGGGCACGATGAGAAAAGGACTCCTAGAGATTCCCCCCGGAAATGACAAGCTTCTCTTTTTTTGCTAAAATAGAGGTTACATACTGGCTTTAAATAACAAACCAAATAACATTTAAGAAGAACCATGGATGCTTCCCCAGGCTCTGTAACCCACCAGGGGCATTACAGGGACTTCAGTCTCTCCAGTCCTTCCCGAGCTGGTGTTTTCAGTCATTGCTGCCAGTCGGGCTCGGTCACCGTTCTCCCATTTCATCGCGTGTCCCCCAGAAGGTGGACTTTTCACAGCAGGACACAATGACGTGAGTAAATACATGATTCCATGTTCCACTCTCCCTTGGCCTATTGTACTCAGTCTGGCTCACCCATCTAATGTCTCTTTCCCACGTGGACACAAGCGCACGACACCCGCCTTATTTCTCTGGCTAGGAAGTAAGTATCACAGACCTGGCGACTAAGGAGACTGCACAGAAAGCACGAAGCAGAAATTTCCCGAACGCCTTTGTGAACGGCCAACAGGAGTGACGTGAACCGTCTCTGAGGTGGGGCAGGGTTGTCATACAAAACCTCGTAAGTCTGCCGAGGGCCCACCTGGTCCGGCGGTCTACGTGTACATTCAGGAGACCTTGGCATTACTGCGGCAGGTGTGCAGGTGGATAGAAAAGGACAGTCCTGGTTGACAACGGTCATTCTGAGCATGCGGGTTTGATTTATGATAGCCTCCCCACTTACTGTCCAGGGGTCCCATCAAACTGCCCCAGTCCCCAAGGGGGCATCAACAGGCTCACCCCCAGCCCCAGCCCCAGGCCTGTTTGTTCTGAGTTTCCTTATGTGAGATGACCGAACTTGGCTGGGCCATCTGCTGGTTCTGGCTCCAGCTCCTTAGAGGTCACCCACCTGCCGGGGACTGAGCCAATCACAGCTCTTAGTCCCGCAAAACCTCCCTCAAGTCTAATGCTTAGCAGCTCACTGACCAGAGGTGAGTAACGACACTCACTTTTGCCAGAAACTCCCTCCTCCCTGGGACACTGGCCTCTCAGAGCTCAGGACCCTTCTTCTCAGCCTGCGTTTCAGCTCTCCACAGGCTGGCTCTGCATCCAAACCCACAGACATTATCTCCTTCCAGCAGGCCAGACGGGGAGAAGGCACTATCGCTTCACATTTTCCAAAGATATGAAAACCTGTAACTGCTAACACCGCCGATGGCCTGAAAGAGCAACCGCACTCTGTCTTTGCTCCAATTACTGCATTCTCTCAAAGCAAAATGAAATCTGAAACCACGCAGAGGTTCTGGTGCTGAAGGGAGAGCATTAGCATAAATATTGGCTTGGCGGAACGAACATTTTTCTTGCACTCCCAGAACTGAAGTGCTGGCTTCCCCCCCAACCCCCTTCCTGCCTCATGCATTTTCTGAACATCAGCAGAAAACTAGTTTTGTCATCAGAAAACTGCTCTGGCCTGGCTTTTAAATCTGGCTGCTGGCACCTATCGGAGAACTGATCAGGGATAACTACCTTTGACTTAAAAAAATCATGTAGTTAAAGCAAAATAACCAACTGCTAAAGAGATGGAACCTCAAATCATCTTGTTTGTTAACAGAGCCGGCAGGTGACCGAAGGGCTCATTTTGATAACTGGGATGTGCGGTACGAAGGGCTTGCAGGCAGCTCCAAAGGTACCCGTCAGGTCACTGCATTTATCAGCTCCCGTGTTCCGTTCTGACCACTCCCACTGAGAACCGGCGCCTTCAGGCAGACACCACCACTGCAGCAGAAAGGCACTCAGTCTGAAGAGCCAATTCTTGACCGAGGGGTCTTAATTTACGTTCTGACAGGTAATCCTGGCTTGAGTGCTTTGATCGAGTCTAACTTCCGCAGAAATCTGCAGTCTGTGCCAATGCATAGAGCTGGAATTAAGCCGTGGTCATACCTACTGTTTTCCCACATCACACAGCCTTTCAGAGCTCTCCCTGAAAGAGGGGATCTGTTTTTCTAAATATAACACTCTTTTATACCTATGAATTACCCCAGTCTGAGAACCTATCCTGTCCTCCAGCCACGCACGACCACCCTCTTTTCCCAGACAGCACCTGAACTGCCACCTGTCCGGCCGTATCCGTGCTGTGCGCTCGAGGTTCTGCGTACTGTGCTTCAGCCAGGGCGAGGCTCACGGGGCGTGTATTTGCCACTTCCTCCCCTGTGCTCCCAGATCGCTCCTGTCTCTACTGTGAACTCGCCCTCCTGCACATCAAGCTCAGAATCGTGCCATCTCCTTGACGGGCACATGAGCCCCAAACAAGGCGTGGGCAGATGACTTCCTGACCTACTTCACGCAGTGCCTGGCACCTCAAAGATGCCTACCAAACATCTGTTCAGTGGGTAAGGGAATGGTTGTGCCCAAGGGATGAAGCCACATTCATCACGGTACTGCAGCAATAAAGAAGATATGTGTGGTGCCCTTTTCTTAAGAGAAAGCAATGACGTGGGTGAAGAACGCGGAGTTCGAGTGCAGTTTGGAAACGGTTCCAAAGTTCCAGTCTGTCTCCAAACACTGTCTGGGGCTCAGCTATAACATGTACCAGGTAAACCTCCATCCCTGCAATTAGGCTTCACCTCCATGAGCAGGGTGTTTCCCAAAGGCAGGAGGAGACACGGGAAATAACACCATCCAAGTGAGGAGCAGCCTGGGCTCTGCCTGGATGCAGCCACAACACAAACCTCACGCAGGTGCCAGAGCCCACGGACGCATTCTCCACGAACCTCCTACAGACGGGCAGGCGCTGTACTAGGTGCCATGGGGGAGGGGAAAAAGATGCCAGTCCACCCAGCTGAGCAGTGTCCATTCTTGAGTGCCCTCTACCATCGCAGGAAGCCCTTCCTTTGGCCCTTCAAGGCTTACTTACCTCTTCAGGGAAACCTCCACACTCCAGCTCTGAACCCTCGCTCCTCACATGACTGACCCCTCCTCTGTCTTCCTGAAGCTCTATTCAAACCTAGTGCAATGTTTGCCCGTCTCAGGACGGCATGTACATCCCTCCCACTACACTGTGGGTCTTTCGTGGGCCGAAACACCCTTGTCCATCTTCGTATGGCCAGCTTCCAGCCCACAGGCTTGGGAAGGGAGGTGCTTGGTAAATGTCACCTGAATTGATTCACATTTCTATTATCTCCTTCAGAAAGTGCGCCTACCCCTTAAACACCCTGTGGAAATAAGCCAAATGCGACTGTGAATGTACTTTACCTCTTTAAGAACCAGCACACATTTGCCTGGTCCCACCGACTGAGGTAGCTCTGCGATTCTCCCCTTGTTTAGGTAAGGGCCTGAGAAACACCTGTGGTTGATGAACAGCTGAGGACAGCAGTATTTCCCGTTGACAGTACCTGCGGGAAGAGCAACA
Organism: Tadarida brasiliensis; assembly: GCA_030848825.1. Taxonomy (NCBI): domain Eukaryota; kingdom Metazoa; phylum Chordata; class Mammalia; order Chiroptera; family Molossidae; genus Tadarida; species Tadarida brasiliensis. The sequence goes on from CM061257.1 coordinate 90,722,241, forward strand.
CAGCTGACGCTTTAGGAACCAACAAGAGCTTGCTCAGTCCACGTGGTTGGCAAAGCTACCCAGAGGCACGCTGTGTCTTAGTATCAGAATGTTTTATAGACACAAGACTATCTCAGACATCCTGATTCTTTTTCTACATTATAAGAAAATTTCTGTTTATTATGCAGCATTCAAGACACACCCAAAAATGCAAAAACTAAGACAACGATAGCTAAGGTATCAGGATGAGGCTTAAGGAAAAAAAATAAATCACATTGCACAGCTACGTTCCCTTGTGTGTCCTACCCCAGAAACTCCTCCCAGAGGTAACCACTACCCTGCACTGGGTGTTTATCTTCCCATGCAAGTCTACACATTCTTCCACACACACACACACACATGTATGTGTGTGACAACAAGCAATATCTATTTGTAGACTATTCCATAAATGGTTTTCAGCAACATTTTGTTGGTTCAACATGAAGTTTCTGAGACCCACCCAAGTTGGTAAATGGTTATCCAGAATGTTTATTCATTGTTCCATTGTAGGAATATATGACCACTGAGTTTTCTGTTCACTTACTGATGGACATTAAGTTGCCTCCACCTTCTCAATGTTACCAACAGTGTTTTAATAAATACAACGATAAAAGTCTACTCCTGTGCATTGACCAGAGAGTCTTCCAAGCATATAACAAGGAGTGGAATTGCTCAGCCATGGAGTCTGCATATCTTTAGTTTTACCAGACATGGCCAAATTGTTCCCCAGCGACCACCCAAGCCGACACTGGAATAAGCTCGGTGGGGGGCTCCTGGTCTCCCACACCCGGGCCAGCACAGCACCAGGGTGTAGGGCTTCTTCACTTGGCCGATCTGATGGGCGCGAAAAGTTCCTTACAGGGGCTTAAACTTGCATTTCCCTCCTTATTCTTTCAACTTAGAAAGTGAACCGAGCAAGTTGTTGGTCTAGTTGTATCTCGAGCTGCCATGGGGAAAAAGGAGAATAACTAAATGATAAAATAATCACTCTCATGTTTCTTGATGCCTGAAAACACAGAATGCGGCTTCTCTTTCAGCTAAGGACTCAGGCTCTCCCACCCCTGCTCCAAGCTAAGCGACACTCGCAGTGGTATTTCTGCACAAAAACTGTTCTAATGAAGATGATAATTTAACAGTCCAGGAAGATTTGTTCTCATGGAGCGTCAACTAATAACCAACAGGTAAGAAGGGGGAGTAAAATAACAATTACGGACTCTGAAAGAGTAGCATACACTGTTCTTTTAAAACATTCTGAAGTTTGAATTCTACAAGACAGGCAAAATAATTAAGTCCACAACTGCATTTACATGGAAATTTTTCGGTAGGATTACTCTGCCCAGAACTTTAGAAAAAAAAGATTTTTTTAGTAAGTCTACTTATAAAACTGCTCTCTTTACAACAAAGATAACTTCTAATAGGATTTTTCCACAGTGTGTAGGTTTTAATCCCAGAGTTCAGAGCAGGTTAAATTTTGACTAGCAAATAGAACTCTTAATCAAATATATTACTTAATGTACAACATGTCTATAATCAGATCTGTGGTCAAAGGGTAATTCACATTTGCGTTTCCAACGATTACTGTAAGACACAGGACTTTATATGTTAAAAATATATATAACATTCACAACCAGTCACTCAAACACAGAGGGTTTTAAGGAACAATTCAAAAGACTGCAGGGACTTAAGTATTAACCACTACTGTAAAAATACAGTGGAACTGGCATAAAGTATCAAAAAGGAATGCCCAGTAATGTTTCCTTTCAACTCCTTTTTCCACATGATTTTCCACGATACACAGCCTTACTCAGGCTTAACTTCTTATTAGCACATGGACCCTTTTCCTGCACTAAGACAACTGTCTAGAGCTACTGACCAAGAGGCAGAAAAGAAGCAGCACAAGGAATTCGGCTTAGAAAAGACTTTTTTTTAAGAGTAGGTATCTGTTAATAAGTAGCAACAGAGTAAAAGAGAAGAGGCGCAAAGCTGAGATATTCTCCTATTGACCTAAAAATATGTGCATGTCTCCCCTCATAACGACAAATTGGGAAGTGACAGAGAGCCCTAAGGGGGTTCATTTACCTGTGGTTTCCAGGTGAGGGAATAAACAAAGGTCATGAGGTATTTTCTCAACAGGCACTGTGGATGTCAATCTGTTGATAAAGAAAATAAAACTCTCATGGGTCACACACACACTGTAGAAGGAACCATTACATTCCAAAGTCGTTTTACAATTCGAAGTGACTATTAGAGAAATCTAAGCTAAGAATCCAGTAAGATAGAATGCGTGCAACTAGGAGCAACATCAGTAAGAACACATAAGAAAATCATTTAGACAGGATGTTCTCAAATTTTTGTAATAACCCTAAGACACCTGACCCTCCAGTGGTCATCAGTGATCAGGGAGGTTCTTCTAGGTCACTCCTGGGCTGGCCTTTTGTTATAGAATTGTAATAATGTCCTTAATTATATTTTAGATATGAAGAAACATCCACTTACATCAACTCTAAATTAAGGTTGGATTTATCTTTAATGTCTAACTGAAAACCACTTTCTGCTGACCTTGGATTTCGGGTGACTGGGCTTGTGTAGGTCATGGCCACACTGGAACCAAGACCTTCAAAGAACACCTATCCACTGATTATTCTTAAAATGTGAAGTAGGCTTATTCTAGGACAGAAGTCTATGTTATAGTTCAGTAAAAAGTTGCTGAATAAGTATAAAGAGATGTAGCCTAAGGGGAAAAATCAGAATGGGTTTCACAGGAGCATCAGGTTGGCTAGGTAGAAACCACACTTGAAAAGCTCCATAAAGTCAACGTAAACCAATATGAGAGATATTAGCTGGGTCATCTACGGCATTGGTTCTCAAAGCCGGGGTATCCGAACTGGCAGACCAGTGTCACCTGGGAACTTGTTAAACATACTGAGTCAGAGATTTTGGAGATGGGAGCCTAGCAATCTGTGTTTGACGAGCGGTCTGCGTGACTGATGAAAAGAAAGGGTGAAACCCGCTGATCCACAGACTGCAGATTTCAGAGTTAGGAATTCAAATTTGGATTCAATGATGAAACTATCATTTTATGATTTAGTCTCTATTTCAATGTTATTCAGATAAAATTGGAGTCAGATTATTAACCTGATACACTGGTCAGAAATGAATGTGCAACAGACACCCACAAACTGTTCCACACATTCCAGTAGCAATGCAGTTATTATTCAATTTCATTTTATTGAAACTTAAACTTGGGTACATGAAAAATGCTGTTTTCAGTTTCATTTCCATCAGTATATTAAGAAAACAGAAAGGCTTGGCAAAGGATGTGTATTTTAGTATATTTTATACATTTTCCAATATATAAAAATGTTACCCACAGTTATAAGTTTCCAAAAACACACTACTGGCATCTACACACTCTGCCCAAAACCCTCCTTCCTCAAAAAATTACAACTGAAACGTGAGATAATCTATATGTATTCAACAATGTAGGGCCTACAAATTTTGCACACAGAATCTGATTTCACGGTCCTAAAAACCCTGAGAAATAGGTATTTTACAAATGAGGGCAGTGAGATGCAAATAATTAAAGCAACTTGCAAAAGTTCACCCAGCTGGGAAGTGGCCAAGCTGGGCAGCACCCTGAAGGCTCTCCCACCAGGCCTGGCCATGACTAGTGACGGGGAGCATGCTGGGTGGCGCTGTGAGGCCTCCCGGGCATGAAGAACCACAGTCACAGAGAGCCATTACTAGTAATGCGTGTGACTGGGATGTCCTTTGGGTGTGCTGAGGAGGAATCAAAGCAAGAAGTTACAATTTGGAGTAGAAGTTCCTTTGGAAGCACGCCCTATGCCCTGCACCAGATGGGCAGGTGCACCATCACAGAAGACATAGTTCACCGTCATCGTCAGGGCTGTGCTATGTGTTACCCAACTCTAATAACAACAGCCATGCTTCCCATCTTCTATAAAGACCCTTCATAGTTTATCACTTCGTTTTTGAAAACTAAACAAACAAACAAAAACTTACTGTTTTTCTGGTTGCACAACTGCAATCTTTCTCTTCTTTTGTGCTGTAAAACAGGCCAAAAAAAAAAAAAAAAAAAAAGAATCAGCTTGGTTAGGTAGTTGGGCAAAAGCATTTTAAAAAATGGCTTAGTGTGAAACTGTCAGTTTTAAAGCAACAATTTAAATACGGAAAAGTTATTTCATTCATGCCACAAATTTATCTTAATTTCTTCTAGCGTAAAATAGACTTGGACTTATCAGAAATGAGGTCTAAATAGAATTTAGTACATTTAATCTTATCACTACACAGTACTTCATTTTAAAATGTGATTTTAATACGAAAGAAAAATAGCACACATATCGTACCTCACATGAACATGCTTGGTAAGATAAATTGTTGTAAGCACGATTATCCAGATGACTTTTTTTCCCCAAAGAAAGTGTGATAAGTCAAATAATGTTACCCGAATGGCTACTCCCAAATTAGGATTAGAGGCATGTTTTTAAACTAAAACATTTTATTATTGAAAGGAGGATCGGTACCTGGCAAATGTGTCCATCAAATATTAACATAAATCAGTCAATAATAATTTTTTGGAAAAACAAAACATCTCCGGTTCCTATTTAATTGATTAGAGACAAAGACAGACTGGAGCTTCTGGCATCTATTAATTTTGGCACAGATATTCCTGAATCTTCCAACGTAAGTGTAGATTAATCCCAACAAAACTTCTAAAGCCGTCAGTTTTAGACTTAGAGGGAAAAATAAAAAAGGAATGCCTTGAGATTGAAATAACTGTCCTGAGCTCAAAATTTTAGAAATATTTTTTAAAATATTTTTAAATTCTCACATGAGGATATGTTTTTATTGACTTGAGGTGGGGGAGGGAGGAAGGGGGAGAGAGAGAGAGAGAGAGAGAGAGAGAGAGAGAGAGAGAGAGAAATATCGATGTGAGAGAGAAATATCTATCAGTTTCCTCCCACATGTGCCCTGACTGGGGATTGAACCCACAACCTGGGTATGTGCCCTGACCGGGATTGAACCCACCGGACCTTTTGCTGTTACTGGATGACACTCCAACCAAGCCACACCGGCCACAGCAATTTCACAAATATTTTAAAGTGAGGGAAAGATATTACTCTGATTGGATCAGATTCACTGAGCAGTATGGTATCCGGGAGAGAAGAATCCCTTAAAATTCACCTTTGTCTATGATCAGAGTTACCTTCTTTATATCACACATGATCAGAGTTACCTTCTTTATATCACACAATGTCCCACCCTATTCCTCGAATAGGAGGACTCTAGGTTCCCTTCACAATCTGTTGACATCAAGAGATAAAAGGCCAACTGTGAGACGGAACTTTCTTCATAGCAATGTTCTGACATTCTACATGAGTGATCCATATAGCACATTTAGTATATATATAGAACACTTTCTGCTATACTGCCAGAAAGATGTATAACTAGCATGCAATATTAAAAATATGAGAAATATAATGTTTCATAAAAATTGAAACCCCTTATCTTTGTTTTGTAATTCTCACCCAAGGATATTTTTCCATTGATTTTCAGATAGAATATGAGGGAAGGAGGGAGGGAGGAAGGAAGAGAGGGGGGAGAGAGAGAGAGAGAAACACCGATGAGAGAGTGGTTGCCTCCCGCATGACTCTGACCAGGGCCGGGGATCGAACTGCAACTGAGGTACGTGCCCTTGACCGGAATCAAACCAACTCTTTTGTCTGTGGGTCAACACTCTAACCGCTGAGCCAAACTGGCCAGGGCAAAAACCCCTTATCTTTAAGTACCTATAGTATCAAATAATATTTTGACACACCTATGGTGGAATATTTAGTGTCAAGATATATTAGGTTTGAAGATTTTTAAATGGTACCTTTTCAAGATAATGACCTATAAAACATTTTAAAACACACTGTTGTATATATTTAAGTGTGTGTGCTGCTGGCTTGTTTAACCATTAATATTGTTTCTTTCCCCCCATTAATACTGTTTTAAGTTGGCATTTTTGTGATTAGAAGGATGTGACATATGCTCTTTTCAAAGCACAGATGAAATCTCACTGGTTAGTTAATGGTAAGAGTAGTTAAGTGTTTGTATCTATGTCACTAAATTACTGGAACCAATTAGGACTCTTTTGGGGGTAAAACTCATGAGAAAAAGCAGTTTTTTCTCAGATATAATAATACAAAAATATAGTATTTAGTTTAATTTTGAATCAAAATAATGAATTGTATACAAATCAGAGTGAAGATTCCAGATATTTTATCTTCGCCTCTCTGTGACCTGCAATTGTCTCGTGACTGTGACTTAGTTTGTCAACCTGTGAAATGTTCACCTCACGCAGACACTCAAAGGATAAATGAGATAAAATAAAAATATCGATGCTCTGTGGAAAATCTAAAACATTTAGATTTTCTGTTTTTACAACTTGGCTATACTATCTTTACAAAACTGCCCATTTATTCATGCCAACCCAGAGGTTATCCACCTTGGCTCCAAACCAGGCGATACTTACAGACTGTTTTGTGTGGTGTGGTCAAAGGGTAAGAATTCGCCTCACACCAGCCCACTGGGAAGATGTCCATGGATTCAACGTCAACAATAAACTCTGGAGCAGGAGTCTGCAGACCTGCATTGAAAAGTCAAGGCGACAGGTACAAACAGGTTTTACCAAAAAAGACACTGAAGAAGAAAGGAAAAGACTGAGCATCCCTGAGACTGAGGAAAACATTCTCCTGGATATTAAACACAAAACTGACAAGAGCCTTAGGATAGCTATAATTGCCTAAAATATAAAACAGCAAGAGCACAAGGGGTCCAAATAAAGTGGGAGTTTGGAAGAGACAGATACTTCCCACTGGAAATGGGAGGGGGACGTAACCTAGAAACAAGTCGCATCAGAGCCAGAACAGCTAGACAGGGGAACAAGCTTCTTCCTTTCCCCAGGATAGCTTTGAAATGCAGGAACTGTGGGGTGGGGGCTGCAGGGCGCACGTTTAAGCCACCAAGACATTCTGCACCCAACACCAATAAAGGCCAGACTTTAGTGAAAGTTAAACATGACCGTTCAAAAGAACCTGTAAGATTCTCTAACACCAATTACGAGCAGTGAACGCAGACGAGAGTTTCTCTAGGGAATGTGTGCCCTTATCAGATTGACTGGAGCTGATTTTTTTTTAACTCAGCTTGTGGCCTACAGACTTTGCCATGTCACACAGAAGTCATTTATGTAGTATTGTCTTTTTAGTGAGGATCTGCCTACATCCTGTTTCATAATCGTAACAGCGAGCCTCTGAAAAAGAGGAGAGATCTGGGATGTAGTATTAGCTCAAGTTTCAAAGAGCTCCAGCCACTGAGAGAATAAAACTGACCCCCAGAAAACTAGTGACAAGAAGAACATTCTACTCTGCATCAATAAGAGTTCTTTAAACAAAAAAACACTTTGAGAGAAGATACTCTGGAACCAGGAATGAAAAGATAAGGGCTCTATTAATAGAGAGTGACTAATGGACTCTGGCCACTTAATCTCGCTCTGCTTTCGTTTCCTCACTGAGAAGCAAGATGAAAAGAACACAGTCGAGCCCCTCACACATCCAGGTCATCACACGACCCCCGATGAACTTCTGATCGTAACGCTTTAACTTCCTAAAGTTAAATACCAGCAAACACAAAACGGCCCTAGTCCTTTCGACCCGGATGTTAGCTACAGCTACATTGGCTTCCAACCTGCTCATTCTCATCCCAAAGTAGGTGTTGTGAAAACGGAGGGTGCTATTGGATAAACACAGGTCCCCAATTTAGTGTTCAACCAAGAGACAGGTGCATACGGAGTGCCCTGATCAAGCCGCACGTGGATGCGGGTACAGGTGCCCAGTGAGCGCCGAGTGCGGGTTCCTGGACACACGTGTTCTCATGGCCGTGAGTTACTGTGAACTTCTGCTTTGTTCTCAGAGAAAGCAGGTACGGTCGTTAGCAATCTGAACTTACTTTTTGCTTAATTCTCCTGTAATCCAAGACATATATAAGCTAAACAAATGCAAGCGTGTTTATAGGGATTACTTCTCAACACGGCTGAATGAATAGACATCATTTCTCTCCTGTGGCTCAGCTGTGCACATTAATAAACAGGAACCCCCACCTAAACTGTTTAAACTGATTTCAGAGAGAGACTTGTTGTTCCACTCATTTATAAATTCAGTGGTTGATTCTTCTATGGGCCCTGACCGGGATCGAACCCGCAACCTTGGTGATGCTATAACCAGCTGAGCTACCCGACCAGGCAAACAAACCGCATTGAAAATGAGGTTAGAAGAGAGAGCGCTCATGCACCTGTCGCTCGGTATGCACTCTCTGCTGATCCAAGAGGAAGACAGGCACCTGCTGCTCCCACAGGAAGTGCTACTTTACCACCTCAGCAGGAGGAAGATTCTTCCTTGCCCAGTAACAGCTCAGCCAATGAGAGACTGCCATGCCTCAGCCAATGAGAAGTCACTATACTTGACCTTGCAGCAGCCGCCCATGGACAACAACCCCGCCCAACTCCCTCAAAGGCTGTTTCTCTACTGTGTTTCTGAACTTCCGGTTGTGCCATCAGACCACATATCCCGAATTGTAATTCTATGTTGTTCCCAAATAAACCCATTCTGATGGAGAAATATCTGGCTATTTGTTTAAGGTCAACACAATCAATATTCAATCTATTTGTCAAAGAAATCACCAAATAAATAAGAAGACACCCAAAACAAGCAAAAGGTAAAGAAACTCTCCGAGTAGCTTCAAATGTGGGAGTGATTTTTCTTGTCCCCAAGGGCACACAATTCTCCAAAGGGTACAATGAAGAGGGTCTTTGGGCTGCTTCCCCATTACACAGGGGATGACACTCTCATTTCAGATTCACAAAAATAGCATGTGTTTCTTAGCTACTCAACAATTTTGCTAACCAGGTTGAATTCATCTACTAGATACATTTCTATTTCCAGATTTATGTTTCAGTACAAATAACATTTTCATGGTCAAAGCAGTACTTCAAAAAGCAGCATAAACTGAACTTTACAGCTTATTCCTTCCTGAAGTATGACTTTTGTCTTCCAATGTTCTGCGAGTTTAAACATCACATCATATTAGTGCTTTAATATATACACTCTGTAACAATGTATACATTAATACATTTCTAAGGCTGTCTTTACAGCACTTTAAATTTCTTTGATCATGCTTTCCATTCAATTAAGCAAATATTTATGAGCTACAATGTGTCAGCTACTATATCTTCAAAAAAGTTATAGTCCTGCTTTCCTTCCGCCCCCAAATCTAGCCTGTTAAGGCATATATTAAACAAGAACTAATGGAAAAGTGGGTTCTTTATCCATCAGGAAAGTTTTCCTGACCCTGAAACTTTTCCAGTCCTGTTCTGAATGATGGGTGCCAGTTCTTCATTTTCCTTTATCAACCATATGAATATGGATACATCTGGCTGGACTCAGAATAGTCTTCTAGAACATAACCCCTTATTTTCCAAGATTAGAGACTTAGTTGCTTACAAAATAATCCATTAAAATGTATACAATGCTCTTTTCTTGATTATTCTAGGATTGCCAAACTACCTTTGCAAAGCTAGGTGTTCCACTAAGGACCATTGCAATATTTTTATCATTTCACAGAAAAACCTCTTATAAATGACACAAGACCATGCTCAATCTCTGACTTTATTTCTGCTGCATCAGTCAATATGGATTCTATTTATTCATTCTTATCCAGACCCTTCATCTCAAAACCGTCAGGAAGCCTAAATCTCCATCTATGGAGAAGAACTTAAATAAATTATCGCACATCCATAAGATAGAATATTCTGTCGCTATAAAAAAGTATAAGAAACCTCTTTATATACTTATATGTAAAAACATGTATGTATAATTGAATACACAGTGTTCAGCAGGGTGCAGAACACTGTATATATAGTATGCTACCATCTGTTTAAAAAGAGGAAAATAATATATATTTGTATGTGCATTAAATAAATCTGGAAGGAAAATCAAAATACTAACACAGCGGGTGTCTGCTGGGAAAAGAACTGAGTGGCTGTAGGCTGGGGGAACGGGAGTGGGAGAGAGAGTCTGACCAAAGATACTTTGATGTATCTGGGGCCCTTGTGAATGAATTACTTATTTCATAGTGACAACTTCATTATCGCCACAATAATAACAACAACACAACACAAGATATTCAGAGAAGAAAGGCAGAGTCTCATGCATGAAAACAGTCTTGCCACAGAGGTCAGATTAATGAAGGACACGTTACCTTAAAAGGAAACAAAGCTACACTATGAATTATTTCACTGCGAAGAGGAGAGAGACTTTCCACACTCACAAAGCAAATGTACAAGCATATAAATTTGTAAGAATCACTTTGGAACCTTAAAACAGTACTGGGGTTTGCTGTATCCCAAGACCGTGTCCTCAGACCAGCAGATACCATCCACTTCTACAAAGTTCCACTTGCCCTTCTAGTTACAGAGACTGTATCACGGTCTACTCTAGCAGGTGACTCCGGGCACTGCAACAGAACGCGACCTGTTCTATTCCGAATACCAGGATGAAAAAAAGAGGTGACTTGTGATGACACTGAAATCTTAGAAACACAATCCTATCACCCTCCTAATATCACATAACTGCTTCATTCCTAGCAAACTGTGGAGGAGAACAAGCATGGGCAAGCACAGGAGTAGCAGACACCACTGGGGACTGGTGGCAAGAGGGGTGTGAGGGAAGAGACTACGAGCCAACCGTGAGAAAGCTCATTGATTTTCATTGACTCCAGTAATAGAACTGGAACGACCCCTCCACCTCAGTGAAAAGCTGGGATGGGGAGAAAGGCAGAGGTATTTAAGGAATCAAGTTAACCTTGTTCAGTACCCTCATTAACAGTTAAAGGTCACACCAAATTGTGATGGTCTCAGTGTGCGATTAAGAGATACAGTGCTAGATGAATGAGGAGCTAGTTGGTTGTTGCAAACAAGCAAGAACTGGATGCTGGAAATTCCGTGGGCCATCCGCCATGCTTCTCCTACTGGCAGGTGCCCGTCTAGGAACAGCACTTCAGAGTATCCTTTTGTCAGCTCTGGGGCTGAATTCCCAAGGAATAAAGGGAGGAGCAAAGTTGTGGCTGGCAAGATCCAGATATGACAGAAAATAGACAACCTAAAGGAAAACCACAGAAATTGGGATTACATGTGTGTGTGTGGAGGGAGACTTACACACTCACAGGACTGCAAATACTTATAGCATTTACTATAGGCCAGACACTTTTCCAAGTATTAACTCCTTACCACAACCCTAAGAGATAGAGACCATGTTCATCCCCATCTTATAGATTAGTAAATCAAGGCATAGAAAAAAGTCAAAGAAGCCGGCAAGTGGCGGATCCAGGATTTGAACCCAAGCAGTCTAGCTCCAGAGCCTTAGAAAGCATTTGAGGTGGGCAGTTCATTCTCTCTCTCCCTCTCCTTCGCTGTTTGTTGTTTCTGGTCTATCTAGCATGCCTTATTCCTCTTTGGGCCCCATATCCCTCTGTAGAATTCCATTATGCGCTGGCCATAGCCGCCTACCGCAGAAGGGGAAGAAGCCAGATCCACCCTCTCTCTCTGCAGGCAGGTGATGTTGGGCTCAGACCTCCTGAGCGAGAACGTGGTCTGTCAGAAGTCACATTCATCACAACAGCAGCTTGAAAGCCCAAACTTTGCTTTGGTTCCTGCTGCAAAGCCTTTTGAAGCCTCCTTCAAAAAGCCTTCCTCCCAAATACCCGCTTTGCTGCAGCAGCCAGAGTCAGTGCCGCTGCTGGCCACCAAGAACCTGTCTGACTGCGCCAGCTTGCGGGACAAAGCAGATCTGGGAGTGATGAAGGCCTGCTCCCACAGGCAGCTCCCACCTTCTCTGACGGTGCAGGAAATCTCGCTCCCGGGTCTTGATCTGCTGAAGCAGCTCCTCTCAAAAAGGCCTCGCACGGGCCATACCTCTTTTTAAAGAATGAAAAACCACCCACACTGACTAGGAATGCAATTATTTTCACATTTGCATTTTCCTTTGTTTCATTTTTGCAAGTCTAGCAAAATGTTTATTAACCACCTGACTTTTTCACAAATTATAGGAAGGCTTAAGGGGCACTTTTCTGCACCTGGCCTCCTACCCAGAAGAGCCTGATTCACACGTTTCTGAACCACGCCACACTCGGCCCGTATGATCTCCTAGAGTCCGTTACAGACTCCAGTGTGCGTATGACTCAGCTGGGGAGGGGAACTTTAAAATGCAGATCCCCAGGCCCTTCTATTGGGACTCAGAGGCACTGGGTCTGTGGTTTCCTTGGGAATCTGCATTTCAGTAGGACTCCCATTGATTGTAATACGGAAGGCAGTTTCCTGGGACTGAACCAAGCATCTGAAAAAAACTGACCAAGATCTCTCACCATTTCAAAATTCAGTTTGCAAAACAGTTGTTAAGGGGCTGCCGTATCCTAAATCACTTTCTCATTCAGGAACACAGGTTTCATTTATCCCTTATGTCTATTCAGCAAGCACCGAGTGAGCTGAATGCACCTGTACGTGTACAAACACGGTGCCGCGCACCAGGCGGGGCCGGAGCACAGCCGGGCAGTGGCTCCCAGCACCAGGGACAGTGTCAGGATGTTCACAGACACCGAGTGGCCATTCGGACGGCGCACAGGCTCTGTGCAGGGAGGCAACACCACAATGAGGACACACTGCCTCTCCTTACTCATCTGACTATTATGGGCCAAACGCAACTCTGAGCACTTTACAGACACCAATTCTCTCAGCTCATCTCCACAACCATCCTAGAACCCATTATTATATACATTTTACAGAGCTGTACAAATAAGAAAAGAGATGTTAAACTCAAAAGGTACTCATGATTACACATCCAGGAAGCAGGTGATTACGTCGGGAGGGGGTTGCTGGATGCCGCGCGTGTTAGAAGGAAGGCAAGGACTGTATTTTACAAAGTCAACTCTCAGAGCCCCATGAAGGCGGTAGAGAGAGCAGTTAGGAGACGACTGAAATCCTCAGAGTAAGGGCTGACAACCTAAACTGGGGTGTGGCGGTGAGAAGAGACAGATGCAAAGGGGGCACCGGCTCCTGAAGTGACTACCTGGTCACGGGAGCTGTGGGCATGCAAACAGACGAGTTATTCTACAGTTTCTAACCTGGATGATTTTGTGATTTCTAACTTGGGGAAAATAATGGTGCCAGTAGGTCAGACCGAAAACTGGAGAAGAGCCAATGCCAGGGTGACACAGTGATGTCTGGCTGGGAAGTGCTGCCGAGCACAGGGAGGGGCTTTGCAGGTGGACGAACATGGGAATTATGAACGTGTTTGCTGGGAGTGGGGGCTATCTGAAGGCACAGAGACAGGTGAGCTTGTACGGGCACCAGGGAAGAAAAGGACTTTGAAGAATTCAGAACAAATGTGAACCAAGAACCTCATGCAGGAAAAGCCAGTGGGGAAGAGAAAGCGGCCCAGCCAGTATTCCAGAAAAGACAGAGGGGAGATTTTGAAAAAGGGATCAATGCAAGTCAAATGCTGCAAAGAGGAAATCCTAGAGATGGAGAGTTACAGATGATTGCAGAGGAAGAACTTACATAAAAAGAAAACATCCTTGCCCTGGCCAACTTGGCTCAGCGGTTAGAGCATCGGCCCACAGACCAGAGAGGCCCGGGTTCGGTTCCCGCTAAGGGCACGTGCCTCGGTTGCGGTTTGTTCCCAGCCCCGGTTGGGTCGTGTGGGTGGCAGCCACTCAATGTGTCTCTCTCATATTGATGTTTCTCTCTCTCTCTCTTCCTCTCTCCCTCAAGATAAATGCAAAAATGTCCTCGGGTGAGGATAAAAAAAAAAAAAAAGAAAACATCCTCAGTAAAAGACAAAAAACAACCAAAGCAAGAGATGGAAAATGTATGTTAACTTTCTTCACAAGGGGAAGAGAAAACTGAATGTGAGGGGAAAATGGAGATAGGAAAGGGAATTACTAGTGACGCCAAGGGCAGTATACCTGCCAATATGAGGGGTGTAAGTCGTTATGGAAAATGCTTCCCATCTGTCCACTGATGCACTCAACGTGCGAGCCAAGCTAACAAGGCATGTCTTATTTTGTTACTTAATGTTAAAGAGGAAACTTTTTATCAGCTAACTCGCTGAAAAGAATAAGCCTCCATCATTTCCTTATGTAATCTAAGATCTTGTATATTTGATTTCCACAAAGCAAAGTTTTCTTTTATGATTAAGCAGAAAGAGGGAATGCTGGTTACGGCTAATTGACTCTCAGCACCAAGTCCCACCTTCCTCTCTGCCTGCAGGGGATGGAGATCAGAAAAATTAAACTCCCACACTGCCTCACACGAGAGAGTACTGAGTTCAAAATAGGTTCCCCCACTGACGTCTACTCATGTGAGCTTTGAAGGACAGAATGGGGTGGGGGCGCCCTTCCTGCTGTTATTACTGCTGGCAAGCAAGGCCATGGAGTGTTGGCAGCTGGTACGTCCATTTCTGTGCATAAGCGCCAGTGGTCTCTGGAGGCTGCTGCAGCCGCGTCCAGCGTTTCCTGACCAGCTCTGAGGTTGCGAGAGGGACTGCAGCAGTGGCAGGCCATCGCTCGAAGCTTCCTGCCACGGGATTCCACGTGGCCTTAAATCAGTCCATTGTCGGCCCACGACTTCTGTCCTCCAGCCCTCTCCATGATCTTGCAGGCACCTGGTTTCCTGCTATAGTCCCTTCCTACCTGACATTCCTATTGTGCTTTCTTTTCCAAAAAATATTTTTATTGATTATTTACAGAGAGAGGAAGGGAAAGAGAGAGAAAGAAAGAGAGCGCGAAACATCAATGGGAGAGTAAAACATCGATCGGCCACCTCCTGCACATTCCCCACCGGGATTCAAGTCAGAAACCTGGATATGTGCCCTGACCGGGAGTCGAACCAGCAACCTTTCCGTGAATGGGACGACACCCAACGAACTGAGCCACACTGGCCAGGGCCTTCTTGTGCTTTCTTGACTGATGCCAGCTCAGAATGGGCTATATCTCCAGTTTCTAGGTTCTATGGGTCCTAAAAACATCTCATCTCGCTATTAGATGCTGAAACTTACAGCCTGGCCTTGAGCTACTTGTTGGAGTAAATTGCATTCTGCTGCCTCCACATTCCAAAAAACCCAAGTTCTGGGTCTCAACAGGCCGGAGGGGCTTGCTTTGGACTCATTTGAGCATCTAGAACGGTGCTGTTCAAAAGAACTTTCTGCGCGGGTGGACATGTTCTGTGTCTGTGCTATCCAAAACAGTGGCCACAAGCCCCCTGTGACTACAGCACTTGACCACAGAGAGCACCTGAGGAACTGAAACTGTAACAACGTTCATTCATTTAAAATGAAATAGCCACGTGTGACTAGAAGCTACACATTGGACAGCACAGACCTAAAATCTGTTCATGTCACCTGAGAATCTCTCCTGCAAGGGTTTGAACCTGGGGCCCATGAACTCCAAGGAGGTCCATCTAAGAACTGTTTGGAGAGGGCCCACGAATCGTCTGAAAATGCATCAAAAATCGTATACACATGCAAGGACATTTTTCTGAGTGTCCACAGCTTTCATTAGCATCTCAAAGAGGTCTGTCTCACCATACATGTAAAAAAAAAAATGTTCTGAGACTGGGGACCATGCTAGGAATGCCAGCATTCCTCGGTTCTAATGAGATCACCTGGTCCAAAATAGGTTTCACTTTCCAGGAACCTGTATGGGAACAACCTGGGCCCTCTATCAAAATACTTTTCCATGTCCACCCTGGTTTTGGCCCTCATCCCTGTGTCTGACATGGAATTAATTTTTGCCACAAGGGGCTCAGGCACAAAACTCCATTAGCCATACTTATTCATTCACTTATTTATTCATTCATCAAAGAGTTAAGAGTCTACGAAGTACAGAGGACAAGGATGGCAAGAAGCCGGTCAATTCTGCTGCTGGACCCTAGACAGACAGTGGCGTGGAGGCCAGAGATGGGTGGGGCTGAGCTGAGAAAAGACTGGTTGAGAGTTTCTCTAAGACACAGTGAGACCTCTCTATCCCCTGACGGCTCTGCACAGCCAGTCACACCTCCTCCCGGGCTGATGACTAGAGGTCTACCCTCCAGAGAAGGTGTCAAGCAATTTAGAGTCAGAAACACCAGAAGACAACTGAGAACAGGGAAAAGACAAGGGCAAAAACGGGATTATGTGAAATCTATGCTCTGAAAGTAGGAGGCCTGCACCTTGCAGATGTCAGTCCTAACAACATAGTTGGAAGCCAGGTTGGGACACGGTTCGTTGCGGGTGAAGTGGGCGAGGACATGGCCCTGCAAGCCTGGCCTGGTCAGGGAAAGGTCCTGCAAGGGGCTGGGCTGCGTTCTGACCTTCACTGATGCCTAAGACTTAAAGCAAGTGGAGCAAAGGAAACCAACAGAGGATCACCTGCCAAGGTCTATCTCCCCGCAGCAAAGAAGCCAAGAAAAAAATCAGAGAAATAAAAATAACGGGCACTGCACAATTCCAAAGAGTATGCTTTTCTTTTCTTTTTGTTTTTAAGAGAGAGAGGAAGGGAGAGAGAAAGAGAAACATTGATGTGAGAGAGAAACATCAACTGGTTGCCTCCTGCATGCCCCTGTCTGGGGATCGAGCCCACAACCCGGGCACGTGCCCTCACCGGGAATGGATCTGGGACCTCTCAGTCCATGGGACGACGCTCAATCCACTGAGCCACACCAGCTGAGCGAGTTCGTATTCCTTAAAGGGGGAAAAGGAGAGGGCAAATCCGTCCTTGAATTGTCACTGCATCCTGTTTAAATACCTACACTGAAATCCATGTGAGACACACAGGCTTAAAGGGCCCTCACACTGTTCACAGTGGCGGTCACCTGCAGACACCAGGGACCACATTCGAACTCAGCCCTGCACGTTCTGTGCTTGTCAATGTGGAATTGAAGTTCATGGGGAAGGATACGATTTTTGGACTCTAAAAAGCTTCTGTCCAAAGCTATGATCACACAGATTCACAGACTGGAGTTTATACTGTTTTACAAACTGGAACTGAACGCACTGGGCAACAAACCCTCCTGACAGCCTCCTCTCCCTGTGTTCCAAGTGCAGAGGCCCTCGGGGGAGTCCCGTCGGCTCTCACCCACAGCGGTGCTCCCGGGTTCAAAGCCAGGTTTTGGTGCTCACGCTCTGAAGCTCTCTACAAAAATTACTGTGGCGGCAACAACTAAAAGAGCTAAATAACTTACAAAAATTAAGCCTGCTAGTCGTCACACCTTTTATGACATAAGAGGCATTCCTGCCTCAGCTAAAAGGCTAAAATACTTCGTATTCAGGAATGTGGAAATCATATTAACAATAACGGGGATAAGGGAAATCAAGAAGGCAATGCAAAGAGGTAAACCCCCTCAGGGCGTTAACACGCTGTGAGGGTGAACAGAGCACCACACCCTATGAGTCCCAGAAGAAAATGACCTGAAATGCACGTGCAGTGACTTGGATTGTGAGAAAGCAGACAACAAGCAAGCATGTGAGCCAGCATGTGTGGCTTTCCTGCTGGCGGCATTAAAACGAAAGGCAATTTACATTATATTATATAGGCAATGCTCACAATTGTACACAGGGTTACCGGGAGCAGAGTCTTATTGTACAAGAAAGCACGACAATGTCCTTCCCAAAACACAAAGCCCCATCATCATAAAGTGCCCTTGTCCACTGTCAGTGGCTTGTGAGTGCTTGCAATTCTTTCCAAATATGCACCTAAAATAATATTACACTCATCTCATGTATTTTATTCATTGCTCTCTTTCAATATCAGCTCCTTTATAGACACTTAAAGAACTATCTGACTTCAAGAGAAGTGAAATATTAAATAAAAATCACCATTTTAATGACCTACAAGTGGCCAATTAGCCATGTGTTGAAAATACTTCAAATCAATTTAATGCACAAATATAACTGATAAATTGTTATGAAGTACTTTATAAATTCAAAGTGTCAAGTAAATGGTCTATAATGAGAATCGCCATCATCATGAAAGTACTCTAACAGCCACAAAGTGACCATAGTGAATCTCTAATATTTTGTCCCCAGGACTGAGGACAGAAAACACTATTACATGAAAATGAAATAAAGAGAAATAAGTGCCAGCAAGCTTGCTGTTACATTAAATGATCAATGTTCAGTAAGGGCCAAAAATAAAACAAAACAAAATTTGAGACAGTGCAGGGAGAGTAAGTGGAAATTCACTGTATTCAATGAGATGAATGAATAATTTTTGACCAATAATTCCAAGTAGATAATAGTCAACAGAGTGTTTAAATTTTTTTCTTTAAATGTGCAGGGTCTGGGGAAAATGGACAATGTACTTTCTTTTTCTTTTTTTTTTTTTTTTTTGTTAATCTTCAGCCAAGGATATTTTTTCCATTGATTTGTAGAGAGAGTAGAAGGGAGGGAGGACGGGAGAGAGAGAAAGAGAGAAACATCCATGTGAGAGAGACACATCAATTGGTTGCCTCCCGCACATGCCCCGACCAGAGCTGGGGACAGAACCTACAACTAGATATGGGCCCTTGACCTCGAGCGGGTGCTCTGACCACTGAGCCACACCATCCAGGGCTGCACAATTTACTGTCTGATCTGCTTCCCAAACCTGACTGACTGACTACAGAATGAAAGCACTCTGGAGAATAAACAAAAGAGTTGTCATGAACCGACTTACACTGTTTTGCCATAAATCCAGTAATTTATATCCAAAGAAAAATAGCAGTAAGGAGAAGAGACCGTCAAAAATGTTAAGCAGACCCTAAACATTACTCATCATTGTTTTAAGAACTGGGAAGCTGTGGGGTCTAGTGAATTAAACAACAAAGAAGATGTCGAGAGCAATGAAATGGAACCTCAGGCATATCCTAATGACTTAGCTGGTTTCTCCACCTACAAAAATCAGGATACGCTCACTGCTGTCTGCATCAGGTAATTAACAGCTGTGAAGCACTCTGGAAGTACAAACTGCTAAATCAATTATGACTGCCAAAGAATTTTAACCAAAATGTGCTTAATAATAATGGTGACACATGGGCTCTGAACTTGACCATTTTTGTTTCCAAATTATTATAATAATGCAAACAAGACTCCAATCTTGTAATATGGCCTAGCATAGTACTAGGTAGCATGTTCAATGAAGAGATTTAAAATCACCCAAGAATTCTTGTTTTTCCAAGAGCAGTCGACTCAACTTTACATATAGTCATGAAAATAAGGTCATGTTCTTTCCTGTAGCTGCAGAAATATCACTTTTCTGCCTGTGTCTACATTTTGGCTGACTCCAACCAGAGGCCATTCTACTTGAAAATCCACTCTAGCAATCAACTTTTTGAGAATTTCCTCTTATTTCAAAGTGGAAATCCTAAACCATGGTAATGTTTTAAACTACTTTCTGGGAATTAACAACACCTATGACGTTCGGCTGAATCACTGCCCTCTACCCTTCCCACTCTCCTGAGCTATACTACTGGTGAGATGGTGGGCCTATCTAAAAATGTTCAGCACTGTCTAGACTTGCTTACTGATGAAATAAGAATAAAAATATTAGCAGCAATTCTATGACCTTCTAACCTTTCTATTCTAATAGTAGCATAAGCACGTCAAAAGATTTTAAATACAGACCAGGAAAGCTATATAATTTTATTATCCATATCTAGTCTTGTTGTTTTTTCCATATAAACTTGAAATAACTATTGAGTGCTATGAAACTGAAAACAAACAATCAAACAAACAAACAAAAAAATACCCAAAGTATTTTAAATCACAGAAAGATGGAAAAATCTTTGGATCAAGGATTTTGGAGATCAAATTCATTTCAATTCTTTCTCATTGAACATATAACATCTAGAAAATATTGTCTTCTATTTAAATCCGAAATCTGATCAAGGTTCTGCTTACAAAGCATATTGTTCTGTGAATAATCTGTACAATTGTAAATAAAATGTAGCTATAAAGAACAGTTTAAACACCATTAAACAAACAAGCCTAAATCCTGTTTATTATACAGGGGTGGGCAAACATAGGTTTACAGTTGTGCGTATGCAAACAGTATATTCTTGTATTATTATTTATTAATTATTGTATTATTTATTTGTGTTATAACTGTAAACCTACTTTTGCCCACCCCTGTATATTTAGGGAGAAAATCATCTCTAGTTACTGTTTTAAGGAAAAATGAAACATCTGTGGAAGAAATCAAAGTAAAGGGTATTATTCACATTAAAATATACAATTCTATCCTTATAATAACCAAGACTTCAAATACCAGTTTTAGTGACTCATATTAATTTAATTGTGACATTAGCTTTTATAATCATAGATGTAAAAAACCACTGTGTTCCAAACATAATTATCACTCCAGCATCTCATTTTATGAAATTATTAAATTAAAATGAGAGCCTTTATACGAATTTGTATTTGATTAGTTTCACTTATTTGAGAACACTGAATAATTTAAGATATGTTTAAATAA
Source organism: Tadarida brasiliensis (assembly GCA_030848825.1). Classification (NCBI taxonomy): domain Eukaryota; kingdom Metazoa; phylum Chordata; class Mammalia; order Chiroptera; family Molossidae; genus Tadarida; species Tadarida brasiliensis. The sequence continues at coordinate 90,742,857 of CM061257.1, forward strand.
AAGGAACACAAAAAGGGCATTTCTGAGAAGTGCTGGAGTCTTCTGCACTCTGCCAGTTCTAGACGGATCCTGAATTCTCCAGAATGATTACAGAGCATGCATACCTTCCAGGTGAAGCCACAACAACCTCCCCTTCACCCTCACGACGGAGGCCACACAGAGTTCTCCTGGATTCCTGGGGTTTACGGCTTCGAGCTTCATGTTCTTTGTGAAACCCCGGCTGAAGGATGTCTGAAAGAGAGAACTGACGCTGAGCCAGGAGACTCCACAGCAAGACAGTGCACAGCAACAGGGCTGGCCAGCTGATGAGGCAGATGTGCACACACACACATACACACACACACACACACATATGTGCGCGCACACACACATACATGTGCACGCACACACACATACATGCACACACAGAACTTATTTATAAGACCAACAGACTGTTCACATGTTTGTCTTTCCCGCCACTCATGAAGAAAGAACCATGCCTTCTTCGTTTGTATCCCAGAAATTAGAACTCTGCTCAGCACACAGCAGGTGCCCAATAACATGTGCTCAATGAGTGAGAGGATGAATACATTACCTCGTTCCCGTCCCTTATGCATCCTTACTCCTACAGCATCAATGGGATACAATTTTTTCCGACTTCCCTATATTCCTCACCAACATCAGACTTGGCACATTTGAGGGTGTTAAAGGAGAGAGATCGGGTCTCTCCGCCTGAGATCATCTCCCTTCGGCCTGAAGAATGTCCTTCAGCGTGTCTTCCAGCGCAGGTGTGCTGGTGATAAACTCCCAAAGTTTTCCTTTATCGGAAATTATCTTTATTTTGCTTTTCTGCTTTTTGGTTACTTTTATTTACTTTCTAAATTTACGTATGGGAAAATTCACTCTATTTGGTCACTGTTCTATGAGGGTAGGGCTGTTAGATGAACACGTACAGTCACATGGCCATAGCCGCAATCAAGATACAGAACAGTCCCTTCACCTCCAAAACCCCTTGCACCGGCCTTTCGGAAACCAATCCCCCCCACCCCCCGGCTCCCAATTCCTGGACCACTGATCTGTTTTCTGTTCTATAATCCCGCTTTTTCCATAATGTCCTATAAACAAAATCATATACTATGTAGCCTTTGAGTCTGGCTTCTTTCACTAAGCAAAATGCATTTGAGTATCATTCACACTATCACACGAATCAGTAGTTTATTGTCTTACTGCTGAGTAGTTTATGTAGACACACCGCAGTTTGTCCATCCATTTACCAGTTGAAAGACATTTGAGTTGTTTACAATTTTTGGTGATTGTGAATAAAGTCATTATAAACATTTAAGCACAAGTTTTTCTGTGAACATAAATATATTAGTCAGCTCCGGCTGCCATAGCAAAATACCACAGGTCAGGTGGCTTCGACAACAGAAATGTACTGTCTCACAGCTCTGGAGGCTGGGAGTCTGAGATCAGGTGTCAGCAGGGTCGGTTTTCTCTGAGGCCGATCTCCTTGGCTTGTTAATGGCCATCTTCTCCCTGTGTCTCCACACGTTCTTTCCTCCAGGCATGCGGTGTGTGCTTCAATCTCCTCTTATAAGGACACCAGTCCTAGAGGATTAAGGTCCACCCATGTGACCTCATTTTACCTTAATGATCTCTTTAAAGACTCTAACTCCAAATACAGTCCCATCCTGAGGTCCTGGGAGTTAGAACTTTAAAGTATAAATTTTGCAGGGACATCGTTCAGCCTATAACACTGTTTTCATTTCTCTAGAAACAGGATTGCTGGACCATATGGTAAATGCATATTTCTAAAAAAACTGCCAAATAATTTTCCAATATATCATTTTGCATTCCCATCAGCAGTATATAGAGTCCCAGTTGCTAAACATTCTCACCAGTTGATGAGGCCAGTTTTCCAAATGTTGGCCATTCTTACAGGTAAGTTTAGTGGTATCTCACTGTGGTGGTAACTTGCATTTTCCCTATGACTAATCTCATGAGCAGTTTTCCGTGTTTGTCAGTAGTATATCTCCTTGGTGAAGTGTCTATTTTTACCTTCATTCCTGAACTATGTTTTTACTGCATACAGAATTACAGTCTTTTTCTTTCAGCACTCTAAAGAAGTCGGTTCACTGTCTTTTGGTTTCTGTTTTTTCTGATGAGAAGTTTGTTATTATTCAAACTATTATTCCTCTATTTGAAATGTATCATTTTTCTCTGGATGCCTTCAAGATTTTTCTCTCTCTGTTTGGTTATCAGCGATTTAACGATGTTTCAAATGTTTAACGGGTTTCTTTGTATTTATGCTGCTTGGGGTTCACTGACATTCCTGAGCCTGTAAACTTAGATCTTTCAGCTACTTTGGTTAATTTGGGACCATTGTTTCATAATATATGCTTCCCTTCCAAGCTATCTGTGCCCACTTCTTCTGGGTCTCTAGTTACACATGAGATTGCCCCTCAGGTCCTCGAGATTCTCTCCATCTTTCTCCAAACCCGCTGCCAATCTTTCTTTCTTTCTTTTTTTTATTTTATTCCTCACCCGAGGATATTTTTCCATTTATCATTAGATAGAGTAGGAGGGAGGGGGAGAGAGAGAGAGAGACAGAGAGAAACATCGATGTGATAGAGCCACATCAACTGGCTGCCTCCTCTGCACGACCTGACCAGGGCCGGGGATGAACCGCAACCAAGGTTCGTGCCCTTGACCGGAATTGAACCCACAACTCATTGGTCTGTGGGCCGATGCTCTAACCACTGAGCAAAACTGTCCAGGGCCAATCTTTTTTTAATTTTTTATTCTGTTCTTCTTACAGAATAATTTCTATCTTTAAATTTATAAACTCTTTCCTCGCTCATCTCTAGTCTCTTACAATGAATTTGTTTATTTCAGATACTGTGTCAGTTTTAGAATTTCTCTTTTTTATACTTCTGCTTCTGTTTCCTTCTCTCTTCATTCATTAGGAGAATATTTTCCTTTACATCAATGTTTCTAAAACTTTAGAGTATATCAGAATTACTTGGAAAGCCTTTTAAAAGCATAGACTGCTATGTCTCATTCCAAAGTTTGTGATTCCGTTTCTTTGAAGTGAGGCCATTTCTAACAAGTCCCCAGGTGATGCGGAAGGAGATGGCTTTACGACCACTTTGGGAACCGGTGCTTTCCACTACTGAGCTCAGTTACAACAGGGGCTTAGAAATACTTGTCTGCTACCAACATCTGGGTCATACTGGGTTTGGTCTCTGCTGGCTATCTTTTCCACTGAGAATGAGTCAGATTTTCGTATTTCTTTATATGGTGAGCAACTTTGGACTGGAATCTGGATGTTTCCAATGGTATGTCATAGAAACTCTAGATTGTGTTACAGTGCTCCTAAGAATATTGATTTTTCTGTTTTAGCAAGCAGTTAACTTGGTTGGACTCAAACTACATACCCTGTCTCTTGAGAAGCAGCTCAAATCTTAGTTCAGTTCTTTCATCCTTAGCTACTAGGCTGCTTGGAGTTGTCCCAGCAAATACATAGTTCAGGGACTTATACACAGAATTTGTGGTTCTTCCTCCTGGCTCTCTCTTGTCTGTGACTCCTCTCCCTTTCCAGAAGCTGTGGTTGCCCAAACTCTGTTACTGTGTTCATAAGGCCAGAAAGTTTATAAATTTACATCTCTGTTTTAGTCATCTCATATGTTCTCAACTGTGGCTGACCTCAGGCCACTCATCTGAAAATTTGGGGATGATCACTCATGGTCTTCCTTTCTTCTAAACACCTGTTCCCCCCAGAATCTGCCTGCTTTTGTTCATTCTCCACATCCTTCAGTAGCTGTTTTTATTCTGCCAGTGTTTAGTTGCTACCTTTGGGAGGATCAATTCAGTATGAACTTAGCCATTATTGGAAGCAAAACGCCCTTCTACATCAATACAATACACAATTTTCCAAAATTACCCACTTCTATAAATTTTAACCGGACATTACAATACTACATAAATATATCTATTTTAAAATATATAAATGGAGATAAACAAGTTCCTATAAGTGACAGATTACATCTCTTTGTTACTCACGGAAGGAAACCAAGGTAATTCACATTTACATGTCTTTTTATATATGTTAAATTGAAACGAAAGTCTATCTTTATGTAAATAGAACAAAATTATCCAATATGTGTTAAGAGACCAATTTGCTTCTTTCCTTTATGTTTCCTTGGAAATAGTGATCAAAGCTACTCTAGGCGGGCTATTTTCCTGCAAGTCGTCCTAACGTATCCACGCATATTATGTATTGAGCTTCTTTCTGATAATAAAACTCGATAGGCTGCCTGAAAAGTCTCTAAGTGAGTTCAAGTGCATTTTATCTTACTTCATAAGGGAAAGCTACAACCACGTAACCTACTTTAGTTTCAACTCACTGCTTGAGGGTAAGTTATAAAGGATCAATGGCAAAACTGTTACCTGTGAGTTTATGTTACTAAGCATTTGCCTGTGTCAATCCATTTCAGATCTGCCTGTGATTGTTAAACATCCTCGGGGAAATGTCGTCCATGCATCCATTTCCAAACTACCTCTCCTCTGGTATACACAAGATGTGTGATTACAAAATGAACTCATAATAAGCATTCCATTAAAGAGCACTGTAGCAAGCTAATAAAATTCAACAAAGGACCAGTAATGCAATGCATACATCAACAGGCAGATAACAATCCTGTCGATTAAATAAACGAGGAGCCAGAAACAAAGGGGGGCATATTTGTAACCAGTGCATCCCTAATGAATACGACAGCGTATTTACTAGAACAGACTTAATCCAGGTAGCTAAATCCTAAACGCTCGGAGGCCACCTGGGGATGTGGCTACTTGCTCCACTCTTAAAATGCATTTGGACAACAGCGGGCTGAATGGGAGCCGAGGACAGATACAAAGAAGCCTTGGTGGAACTATGTTGTCACAGAAGAAACAACTCCTGAAATACAGAACTAGGGGAGATGTGAGGATTTTCCTCCCAAAACTAAAGAATCAGGGAAGGATTTTTCTTCTTGTCAGGTAGAAAGCTCAAAGTAAAGGGGTTTGGGGATGTGCCAAAGTGTTTCCATGATCCTAAATGAAAGGCCAGAAGGCCAGTAGATTTTGTCACAAGTGACATCAACCTGGTAAAATGTTTAATATGACTGCACCGGACGTCATGAGCCTTGGGGGCTAACTGGCTGCTGTCCTCATGGTGGCACGATGACACAGCTGTCCCCTCCACACCGCCTAAACACTCACTGTACAGTTCTTTCAAAGCTATAGGACTACCTTTGTGCAAAGGCAATGCCATCCAGGTAGAAAGTTCATTTAATCATCAGCAAAGCTTTGCTTTCCACTCTGCCACTGATTTGTTCCTGTCTTTAGAAGTACAAGTTGACCCGGTAATCAACCTACTTAATTGTCCAAAATCCTTTTTTGACTGATGCTCAGTACTGAGTTTCTCTCTATTAAGTCGACCCTTTCCTCCTCTCAGTTCTCATGTTCTGTTACCCTGCAGAACAAATTACAGGTGGGGTCACAACGGATCAGCAGCAGTAGGAGCATGTACCCAGAAAACGAGTCTAATCGGGGAGCACTCTGCACCGTGGGCTCGACAGTCCCCAGGACTGCGTCTTCTCCCTGAGCGTGAGGAAGTAACTTTCATCACTAAACGCATGCTCCACACACTGAGCTCTACATTTATGCCTCATTCCTAAATCAGAGATAACCATCTACAGCCCTTTTCACAGTTCCTAGGGTCGATGAAGTTTAAATGAATAATTTACAAACTACTTAATACAACCAACTCCTATAACTAAGCAAGTACACACCTGTACGAACACACGCACACACACACACACACACACACACACACACTGCTATTTTATTTGTCACAAAAATCCTATTACTGTGCCAATCAGTTCTATTTGAACGAGATTGGGGCTTAAAGTAAGCAAAGCAAAGTACAAAATTGTTGGACTAGCATCCTACTAAAATAATCCAAGACAAAAAAATGTAAGATCGAATGTTAACAATATTCCTCAGGTGCAGAGAATCTCCTGTTGATGGGCTTATCAATATCACACACCATAGCAGTGCATAGCTATTGGTGGCCCAGGTGGCTAGCTGTCCACCAAAGCTTGTCCTCCTTTCTCTACAGTATAAAGCATGCCTGGGGAACAGTAGCCAGCAGGGCATATCCCAGCCTCGCTGACTGACTGGTTCACACCAATGCAAAGTGCACAGGGTAGCATGTGTCCATACCAGCTACAGTCTGACAACTGGGGCTGTCTTCTCCTGGATTGCTCTCCCTATCTGCTCACCAGACTCAGGGGATGAAACCAAAACATATGTGGCCCAAGGTTCACTACAAGGAGAACCACCTGGTAATCAGGAACATCCTGGACCTTTCCCTCAACGAGAAATAAATGTAGAGCATGTTCGAGCCACTATACATTCAGTAATCAATTTGTTACTGCAGCCCAGAATTACTCTCATATACAAGCTGAAAGGAGGAATCTTCAGAAAGTATGGAATGTTAGGATCCCATGGAACACGGCACTCTAATCGTGATCAACGAACGAGAACAATTGGTAACGATTTACGGTGAGCAACATCTATGACAGGAGCAACAAGAAACAAGCGTCTTACATTTTTGAAGCAGAAAGGAGGCGCTTCTTCAGTTCCGTGCTGCTTGTGATAATCTGCCCAGTCGAAGTCCTGGCCAGAGTAACCTGCACAGGACAAAACACCGACAAAACCGCGTTAACCGGGCTCACCTCAGACAGACGAACAGCTTCACGGCGTCACTAATGAACATAAAGGGTGCAAGGATAGGCCCCCCAAACGTGAAGCCCTTTCTTAAGCCTGACAGCATCCTGGATTTTATGAGGGTCGAATAAAACACTTTGAAAAATGTGGAGTACTACATACAGGTAAGGTACCATTATTATCACAACACGGTGGACTTTACCCACATCAGCTCACGACGGTGGGTAGACCTACTTTGGGGAAGATCAGGTGATACTGAGGGAGAGGTTCGAGAAACAACTACTCATATATACTAAATTTAATTAAACACACATCTTACCAAAGTGATTTTTTCCTTCATGTATTCATTTCATTTTGGGGGGAAGGGTGCAATTATAAAATATAAATCCATCATAATCACCGCGACAAGATATGGGAGAAGGTGAGAGAAGAAAACAGTTCTAAATCATAAAATGCAAATGGCATTGGGTGTATGGCTTAACCTAGACAAGAAAATACATCTTAATAAGAGTATTTACATTTCCTGTGAGAAAAGGGTGGCGATGGAAATGAAAATACAGTAGCAATTAGGATTCACTGAAACTGCACCAAGTGTCACTACACTCTTCATGTAGTGTTCTCTCTTTGCTGGTTCAAGTATATGCAAAATACACGCCAGTATATTTTTGATGCAAAAGAAATTGGGGAAATTTCTTTTCCCCCCATATTGTCATAAATGTATACCTGCAAAGTCACTCAACATACAGATTTCAGTTACCAAATCCCACAGGTGCAGCGGGACTACGTAAATTCTTTACTAAAGAAACTCGAGATACCGGTTGCCTCCTACTGCCATCTGTACTCACAAGTACAAAATAATATTGTTTTTATTAAGGAAGCTCAATGTACCCAACTTTTCTGAAGATGAAGGAGGGGGGGATTAACCAAGAAGGAAGGTGTCCTCCTCTGGCCCAGGGACTGACCCTTGACCTCCCCATGCTCTGCTGCCCCTCAGTGGCAGAGGTAGCCCCTTCCTCGTAAGATATCCCTCTCATTCTATAAAGACCAACAATTCCTCATTTCTTCCCAACAAGGAGATAAGAAGTCTCAGAGTTTTGAGATGCTATGTACTCTTTCTAGCTGGTTCTGATGAGGTCCTGCACATTTTCCAGCTGCCCTTCCCCTCACCGCACTCTCCAGAGCTGACCCTCCAGCCAGAGGCTCTCACATCAGAGCGCTCTGGAAGGGACCAAACCAACTTTCTTCTCAATATTCATCCGCAAAACAGAGCGTGTCTTAAACAAGGTAATGCGAGTTTCTGTGCCTTTACTATAATCTGCCCCTTCAAGAGTCGTAGTCTGTTTGGAACTGTTTTGGACCAAATATTCACATTAACGTATAAGAATAGCAGAATTCGCCAAAAGACACCTCAAACTGGTGAGCAGTTACCCAACAGTAGGAAGGGTACCGAACCCGAGGAAAGACTGGTTTCAGACCCAGTTCTTCCAGGAACTAGATGGGCCAAGGTAAAAGTAAATGAAAGCTTCCATGCAATTCACAAATTACTGACTAATTCACAAAATAAAGACGAGATCTTGAACGTCGAGCTGCTGCATACCATGATTCACAGCCGCCATTACTAATAGTTCACTGCTGCTGCTTAGGATTTTTTCCTTCCCTCCATGGTTAATGTCCTTTTCTTCTAGGAGAAAAGCATGGCGGAGTTGACATACCTCTTCCTTAGACCTCTGCTACTTCCTCAGGTAATTTTGTGAGTGGGGAAATCTCATCAGGATCACGGGGCAAGGAAAATAATCAGAAAAGAACGTATATAAATAGTCAACTATATTCTGACATAACAGGAAATTTAGGTGTTCTTTATGGTCAATATCTGTTCAGATAAAACTTTTCAACTTAGAAGTCACCTTGCTTTCTACAGACAGACATGTATCAGGGTTTTCTATAATCACGTCCGTCATCACCAACCTGCAGTGGGCCTCAACCCACTGCATAAAATGCCATGCTGCGTGGTTTCTTGGACAAACATTCAATCCTCTACATCCAGTCTTCACGACTCTAGGGGGAGCCATTTTTAATCCAATAATTTCAAGGGATAACCAAGTCTTTCGGAGTCCGTGATCAACAATTAATTATTCTGCGCCTAAGTTTCCCTGAACATCTGAATAGCCAAGACTTCTCCTCCTCCTCCATCTCCGAGGGACCTTTATTCACTTCATCGCTTCAAGTTCTTTTCCTTCAGGTTGATAATGAGCTCTCTTTGTACGGCAGTTTTGTGACAGCTCAGAAAATAACTGCTACATAAAAACAAATTGCTGTGGCTGTGTAATAGAGACAACAGGGGTCAATTATACTCATTAATCAACAAAGACAGAACAAGAAGTACTAAGGCTTAATGGCAGCCAGGAAAACACGTTTTAAACCCACGAGAGTGGGAAATAGCAGAGGGGAAAGGAAAGCGAAGGGAAATCAAAACCCCTTGGGCTATTAAAATTGGCAGCAAGCTGCCATAAGAGGCTGCTGAACCACAACCACTGGAGTCATTTCAGCTTTTATTAGTGTTTATTCTGAATGAAGTTCCAACTGTTACAGGTCCAAAAGGGAACAGGTCAATGACCCATTTCCATATGACACACATTAAGTGACATAAAACAGCTCTACCTCAAACATTACCATTGGTCATGCAAGTAGACAATTCTCTCAGAAAACAGCGAGGCAGTAAAAATGTTCATGGACTTTGACACAATTTCATTTCTAGCTATTTATGCCATAAAAGCAACCCTCAAAAACAAAAAAGTGTTCTACATTAAGATACAATGGCACTAGTATTGATAACACTGGGGGGAGGGAGAACTTTGCATCCTAATATAGGAAACGATATGAAACTTATTCAAATCCATGGGAAGTCATGCAGACATGAAATTGCACACAGTTTGTTTTTTAAAAAGTCATGGAAAATGACTGCTATGGTTTTCGGTGAAAAGAGGGGTATAAGCATATACAGAATTATCTAATTTATATTAAAATATGCCAAGGAAAAGACCAGAGGCGATGTAACAAAAACTTAACAGTAAATAGCAAATTAATTATTTGGGTGGTGGGACTCCTGGATACTTTTTTCTTCTACCTCTTTGCATTTTCCAAACTTTCACTAATGATCATGAGTTATTTGCATAATAAAAACTATCTGAAAGCACAGCATCTTTGCTCTACTTTCAAAGGTGATCAAGGCACCAGTCCATCGGTGCAGACAGCCATCCTCTCTCCTGGTGTGCTGCTCGCTTCCTCATGGGATCCAGTTCCCACAGGAAGGCAGGTCTCTCCTCAGCACCAGCAAGTGAATCAGGACAGCCCTGAGACAGGCGTGGTGGCTAGGCCTTCTGCCAGACACTCGGGATGGAGGGGAGGCGAGGGTTACAGAAAATACTTCCCTCTAATAAAAGAGACCACAGGTGTATGAGCTGCTCTTCTATGCTGAGTGGATATGAAAAACAAAATTGTACAGTCTTAATATTGATTTAAAAAAAAAAAAACAGCAAAAGAATATCATGTTTGCCATCTCCCTGACTGGCAAAATGAAAAGCGAGAATGTGAATCCACCACTGCAGTGACTATTGGGAAGCAGGTACCTGTATGCATTTGTGGTTGGTATCTATCGTGAAAAACCACTGCAAATGCCAATTTGGCAAGGTGTCAAAATGTTTAAGGTGTGTCTACTTCTCCAGCCTAGCCATTTGTTCACTTACATATTCGTTCACTTAGAAATACTTAGAAAGTGCATGCTCTGTGCCAGGCAGGGTTCCAGCGCCAGGGAGACGGAAGTGAACAAAACCGACAAAAACCTGTACTTCACAGAGCTTACATTTCAGCGACAGGAGACAGATAATGCACAAATATAAATAACAGATGATCGCAGTGCTATCGAGAGAAAGTGGACAAGAGGCACAGGGAGGGCTTCAGCAAGGAAGGCTTCACGGAGAAGCTGGAATGAAGAGAGGCTGTGGAAGGGACCGTGTGGCTGTCTGGGGCGGGGGGCGGGGTGTGCCAGGCAGAGGACCAGTAACCACAAAAGCAAAATTCTGGCAAAAGAGTGCAAGTTATAAAAAGATAATATAATTAAATGTCAATTTTCTTAAATTAACCTATAAATCCTATGCAATGCTAATTAAAATCCAATGGGGTTCTTTTTCAGAGTCATACAAACTGATTGTAAAATTGATACACAAAAATAACCAAGACAATTTGGGAAAGGAAGGAAAAGTGGGTGGCAACTTGCCATTGATATTAAATAGGGCAGCCAAACAGACCACCTCAAAATGCGACACTTGAGTCAGGACCAAGGAAGGGGAAGAATGTGCCGAGCAGAGGGCACAGCGAGGGCCAACGCCCTATGGAGGGGACTTGTGCCAAGATCCAGGAAGGGCAAGGACACCGGTGTGATGGAGCTGACTGGGGGTGTCTTAGGAGACGAGGCCAGGCAGGGAACTGGTGGGCTGTTGCCATAACTGGGACTTTGTCACTGAGTGAGGTCTGAGCAGACAAGAAGAGGGACAAGCGTGATTTACGTTTTGACAAGATCGGTCTGACTGTTGTGTTGAGAATAAACCGCAAGGAACCCAGTGAGATTTAAAGGACACCTGGACCAGGTGGTGGTGATGAGGTGTGGGCAGATCCCGATGGATTAGACATGGGGCGTCAGAAAGAGGGAGTCAAGGATGACTCGGTCTTCGATTATATCTATAATGCTTTATTTCAGTTTTTAAAAATCTGAGTCAAGTATGGCAAAATGTTACAGCTGTTCAATCATGGTGGCAGGCCCACGAGATGAGTGTGAGTTTATTTTCTGTCCTCTTCAGTACATAGGAAATATAACAGACTTTAAAAATGGACTGAGTTCATCAGTGTCTAGGAAAAGAGAGTACCAATTTGGGTTCACTACTTTGCATCTTAATAATAATTAACATGCACCCTTGCTTCCTAAATTGTGCTTACAGTTTATGTGTCTATTAAGATGGCCAGCTAGTAGAGACAAAGTGCTAAAATAGACAATTTATTTCAGCCTTCGCTCAGACGTTTTACAACATAAATTAAAGGCTAAACATTTTCTACGGAGATCCCCGAGTGGGATGTTTTCTCCACTAATTCTACGACTAATCTTTGATGTTACATGCCATGGAGGCTAGTAAAATGATTTTAAAATAGCAAGTCATGGTTGATACCCTATACACATTTTTGCTTGGTTGATTTATTTACTTGTTTGATAACTTTTAGTGCCTATAATATTGAATTATTGTTTACTGGGTTTAAACTAATGGGGTGAAACTTCCAAGGCTCTGTCCTTGGCTTACCAGGAAAGCATTTGCTCACACAGAGCAGCACTGAACAAGTGGTACCTACTCTAACTTAGACTGGGGGACAGACTTTAAAAAAAAAAAAAAAAAAGGAATGAAGTTAAAAAAATGTAAGTAAGGGTCTATTACTTCTGCACATCTCCTAGACCACCAGATGTCTTTTCTTTTTTGTAAATCCTCACCTGAGGATATGTTCAATGATTTCAGAGAGTGAGGGGAGAGATGCAAGAGAGAAACATCGATTTGTTGCCTCCCACCCATATGCACCCCAACTGGGGATCAAACCCGCAATCTAGGTATATGCCCTGACCAGGAATCAGACCCTCAGCCTTCTGTTATACAGAATGACACTCCAACCAACTGAGCCACACAACCAGGGCTCACTAGACGTCTTTTATTTTATCATCAGTTTCTTCCCACTGACTGGGGAATGAAGGTATCCTTTTGCTACTGGGCAACTCGTAACTTTAAGTAGCGTTCACGGTTCTAACAGAAATCTAAACAATGTTCTACACCCGTGGAATGCACACACACAAGAAAACATCTAAACACTTCTCAGCATGTAGAATAAATCCAACATGCTCTCTTTATAAAGCTCAGAATTTAAGTTAAAAACAACAAACATTTTAAAGACAGTGTATACTTTCATACATTAATAAAGCAAAGAATGGTGTTTGAAAAATGTCTACAGCTTGATTCTCAGCCCTGGTGTGACACACAAGACATGTTAACAGATCACCTCAAAAGAAACCCATCAACTCACCGTTAGGGAAATCACCACCACCTCCTCTGAACTGCAATTCATTTTAATTACAAAAATAAACATCGTCCACTCTCGCAAAATGGTAAAGGAGCCCAATAAATGAAGCCATGACTTTGTTATATCTGCAAACACTTGGAAAAGTATTTGGAAAAGTATACCTGAGAACTGAAATTCTCCGACTGCTCTGACACCCAGCCTGCTGCAGTCACGGAAAGTAACGGTCCACCGACATCAGCTAATCCGGTGTGAGGCCGCCAAAGCGCCCCCAATCCCGAGGACGGCTTTTATGAAGACACCAGTGAGAGACAACAGCAGTCAAGTGTGGATTGGGTTATTATTTTAAAAGCACTAGATTTGGGATCTTAAGACTGGGGTTTTAAGCCAACTTCTGCCTCAGAACTTGAAAAATTAAACACAACTGAGCCTCAGTTTCCCCACACATAAAATGATCAGAGCTGATGAGATGATCTGCAAGATCCCTTTTAGTTATAAAAATCCTCTACTTTCACCCTGGCTGGTGTGGCTCAGTGGTTAGAGTGTTGGCCCTCACACCAAAGTGTCACAGGTTCGATTCCTGGTCAAGGGTGTGTACCTGGGTTGCAGGTTTGAGCCTTGTCCAGTCGGGGCACGTGCGGGAGGCAACAAATTGATGTGTCTCTCTCCCCTCAATGTCTCTCTCTCCCCCCACTCTACCCTCCCACTCTCTCTAAAAATCAATGGAAAAGTACCCTCAGGTGAGGATTATCAACAACAACAACAAAAAAACCCTTTATTTTTAATAGTATGTTTATTTTTAATAGATAATACATAACTTTAGGTGAAAAAGAAAGAAGTAAAAATATTTTTAAAGTGTTGTGTTCAGAGTTTCACTCCTACCCTCACTTCTGTCTGTCCTGTTTGCCTCCTCCATACTCTGAACATCCATACAGAATTCTCATTTTTATTAGTTTCTTTACAGAAACATGAGCAAATATATATTCTCATTTACCTCTTTTCTAACAAAAAAGACATCATACTATAATGTTCTGATCTTTATCGCTCACAGTGTATCTGGAGTGCTTCCCATATCAGTACACAGAGATTTCTTCATTCTTTTATTTCATTTTATCTTTATCATTGAAAGTATTACAGATGTCTCCCTTTTTTTCCCTCAGTGACACCCTTCTCCCTGCCTTCACCCCACTATTGTCAGTATCCATTGGTTATGTATACATGCATATAAGTTCTTTGGTTTATCTCTTCCCATTCTTTTTAACTGCACAGTTTTCATTATATGGATATCTAAAACCTATTTAACCCTCACAGTCAGGCACTTGGACTTTTTCCAGTGTTTTGCTATTACACATCATGCTGCAAAGAACAAACTTTTATGCATATTATCTATACAGTGGAGCTTCAGGAGAAATTTCCAGGAATAAAACTGCTGAGTCCATGGGTAAAATGTATCTATAATTTTAGTAAAATCTGCCAAAGTGCCCTGGATACAGTTTGCACCTACCTGCACTCTCACCAGCAAATCTGGGAATTCTAGTTCCTCCACACTCTCATCAAAACTGAATTTCTTCTGTTCTCCTTTGAATTTCTACTTCATCTTATAAATGCATGCCATATCTGTATGGTTTTAACTCGCATTTCTCTTATCATGAGTTTGCATAAGAGTTCCTGTGTTTCATTTAACTGTGAACTATCTGTTGATATTCGGAAACCTTTTTCTGTAAGTTCCTGGTCTTTTTCCTACTGGTTTATTCGTAAAATCTGTACTATTTCAAGATAACAGTTCTGTGGCCAAAACACAAGCCCCATAGATTAGCAGTGGACCCTTGACTAATGACATTGATCAAGATCTTGAATGCTTTAAGTGTTAAAAAATAAAAAGGCTTATCACTGAGATTTTCTTATTGGAAGGTACTAACCACTATAGTCAATATTCTACAAATAATAGAATATTCATGAAGAAAGTTTCTTTTTTTGTGTGATTTTGCAAAAAGTGTGCTTCATTTTCAATAGGGGAAGAAATAGTTTGGAAAACTGCATGAAGACAGTTTCATTTCACCACATATCACAAATACTTGGGTGACAGAAGAAATAATAATTGTAACTAAATGTTAGGTACAAAAGAGCTCAGTGTATTAAAACATTTAATATTCTAAATACATTGGTATAGTCATTTCATTGCACATTTTAAGAGTTCAGTACATTAATGTAAAACAATTTTCTTAATATCATGAAATGCAATCATCTAAATAAGCACACATACTTTCCTAGTAAATAGTCAAGCTATGTCTACCATCTCTTTTCTAAAAAATACTTTTTAAGAGTTACATTTCATAAGAAGTGTACTTAAAAACTCTAACAGTGCTGGTAAACATTAAACATCTCCCGTAATGAAATAATCAAGCAGCCAAAATGCATGTATTAATACTTCTCCTTTTTTTTTTTTATTATGTAAAAAAATACCCAGCCAATTTTTTAAAAAATTCTTATTACTACCTAGAAATGGACAATGTCCAACTAAGAAGCATTTTAGACATGTAGAAAACAGCTTTCCTCAATGACATAAAACCCATGCGCACACATGGTTTGATTAGGGCAGCTAGAAGGAGACAAGGGTGGCCCAAGGGGCTTTCAAACTCTGAGTGATCTAATGCAAAGCTTCCACAGCAGGAAAGGACTTCTCTTCTCTACCACCAGTATAGATTGTATAATATAAACCTGTAGAGTCATTTTAAGGGATTATAAAACTACTCAGACTTTTGTCATTTCTTTGATTCTGCAAAGTGCCTGGGGATACCATGGGTGTCTCACTTTGCAGGGACTTGGCCGGAGTCTGTTTTACCAGCCTCTGAATGGAGTCCTCACCGCTACGGGAACAGGACCGGGGCCAGACCTCCTGCCCTGGGACTTTCTATGCATGGCTTTTGGCAGGTAACATAAACTCTCTGTGACTAAGTTTCCTCACAGGGCAATCCTCATTCTGAGGATTGAGTTAAGCACTTAAAACAGTATAAACAGTGTTACGTAGAAGTTCACTATCCTCTAATTAGACCACATTTCATCATTGCAGAATCTACAAGTGAAGAATCAACATGAAATGGAAATATTCAAAAGCATCTCCTCTATTGGGATGTCCATTGCCTCCCAACATGGTTAACACTACATGTAAACCAGCCCCTGGTGGGCTGAAAAGGTGAGCATAACACCCCTGTGTTACCTGCTAAAATTCCCCCATCAATTTACTTTTCTAATCTCTTCTGATGTTCTCTTCTATTCCCTTTACATCCTCTCCATCTTCTCTCCTTCAGCCTTGCTGCTTTCTTCCCTGAATACGCCTTAGACCAATAAGGGACAGTAAGTCACGTTACCAAACTTACAGCGTGGTGCATGGATCCCAATGTAAAAATTACCTTAGTGCAACCTGCTTCCCACCTTAATTATTTCAATGTATTATAGCATCAAATTGTTGGATATCTGGGAGCAACTGGGCTCTGGGGAAAATCTGATTTGTTGTATATAAAAACTTAAAGAAATACTTCATTAGCATTCGATCATAGACACTCATAGACACTCTCCAGTTTTTAACCTCAATCCCTTAGCAACCCTGTGCCCTCTATCTACACAATAGCAGCAGGGCCGCCAGTCATTCTGTCAGTGACGGGAACCACGCTTCACAGCAGTGGACGGACAAGCTCACGGCCACACGCCGTGCCAGGGAAGGAAGCTGCACAGGCCCCCGTGTCAAGCTAAGCATGAAATACACTATCTTTCCACTACTTCTCAATTGTTTACAACGTACATTTCTCCAGCTAAACAAAAGCATCACTTCAGTGATGATTCGACACCCTCCTGAGTCACCCAATCCCTGCAAATTTTCACAGAATACAAACCTTTGGGAGGTGTGAGATTGACTCCATTTTTAAGGCACCACTGTACTGGTAAAATCCCCAAAGAATCCGCATGGCACAGCATTGAGAGTTTACTAGGTTCTGGTCTTAGGTCGTCAATAGTCACTTGAAAAAAATGATTGTTAAAAACCTGAAAGAGAAAACCAATACAGCCAACGTTTAGCTCCTCAGGACTGCATGCAAGACTAGTAATGAAATATTGGCACAGCTTCCAAACGCAATCAATGTAGTTCATCAGAATGGTTTGACCACAAACTGGCATTTCAATGTGCATTACTAAATTGATCCAGTTGCTAAAAGTTAAGAGTTGATCACTGTGGTCATGCTAATGAAAAGTAAATGAGTAAGTGGACTATGGAGGAGACAGAGAATGAAACGTAAACCAACAGTCATAGCTGAAAGATAAACAAACTGCTGAAGACAGACAGACAAACCCTGGCCTAGGGGAAAGCCACGGCGGGCACTGAAAGGTCTAATTGGCTTCTCCATGTCCACAGCAGGGACACAAGTTCTCACAGCAGGTCACTCGAGAGCCTCCAACGTCTGGCCTGGAGGATTCTGGTCTCATCTAGGGTAATGTATCACTTATCTTGGATCCGCCCAAATGTTCAAGAGGAAATCATTCTCAGAGTCTAATACTCCAATGTCAGTCTATCAAATCACAGTGCATTTGTTTTCAGAGCTCATACATTTATTTTTTTTTTAGAAGTTGCTAATTTTCTTTAATTTCTTTCTTTTTAAAAAAAGATATAAAAAGAATGAGAAGACAAACCACAGAGACTTGGAGAAAATACCTGCAAAAGACATACTGATAACGGGTTGTTATCTCAAATTACAAAGAATTATTTAAAACTCAGCAACAAGAAAACAACTTGTAATGATCATTTTGCAATGTATACATATATCAGATCATTATGTTGTACACCTAAAACTGATATGTGTCAATTACATCTCAGTTTAAAATATAATAGTAATAAACTTTTTTTATCAATTAATTTTTGTTACAGATGTTTCTCCTTTTCCCACAGTGCATTTTAAAGGCCCATCCTGAGGGTCAATGCTGCTGGGATGTTTTCCCAACCTCTCACTTGGAATAAAGGGCCCATGCTCTGTGTTCCCGAATCATCAGGCTTGTATTTCTGTACTGAATGTCCTCATTTTTTCCCCCTGCGGACTGATACCACATCTGTCTCCCCCTACAGAGCCCAAGTGCTTTGAGGACTGTGGCCTCCTCGCTCCTCGTCAGGGCAGTCCCACCATGCAGAGAAAATGCTTTGTACACAGAAACTGGATAATCACCACTGAATATAAGAGGAAAAAGAAGTCCATGAAGAAATGGGAACAAGGCATGCTGATGAAAAAAGAAGGGTGCATAAATCAAGCGAGCCCCAACAGTGAAAAGCATGATGGATTTAAAGTACCCAGTATGTAAAACAGACCAGAGAAAAAACAGCACTTTCCCAACTCAACAGAAATCAGCCAGTGTTTCTTAGGAAACCTTGACACTCCTCCTAAGCTATGATTCCTGGCTCCCTCATTTACAAAATATTTTCTAGAAGCAACTAAGTTCAAAGATAAGCAGGAGAGTCAACCCACTTCAGTTCTTCTGGACGTGAATTCAGTAAATAGTTGAGTTCTGCTGCCTGAGCTTTGCGAAGGATCAAACATCACTTTCCTGGGGAGAACTTCCCTGACAACCCTATTTAACCACATCTTCCCTTCCTCCGCCAACACTCCATCAGTCCCTTCCCTGATGCATCTTTCTCCTGTTCATTTAACATGCAACATACTGTATTTGTTTACTTATTACTTCAGAGAAATGCTAAATGATTCAGAAACACAGGTCTATCTGGTCAACACACAGGTCTCGAACTAAAGCCTGGAGCCGTTAACCAACTTGCCCGAGACTGTACAGCCCAGAGCTAGCAGAAATCGAAACAGAGCCATGTCTTCTAACTCCAGTATCCTTTGCTCTGAACAGTGCAAAATATTTCACATAACAGATGATATTGTCATCATCACCATCATCTGTAAATATCTCACTGTTTCGGAACACCAAAAGCATAATCCCCCTGTACTGCTACAGGTTGGTCATTTAATACTGGACCTGCTACATGCTTATCCAACTACTTGCTTTCACGTTATTTATTTATGTCTTCAACAGTTGTGCCATCAAGAAAAGCCCCAAGGAAAATAAAAATGAAAATTTCATTATGATGAGGAATAACCACACAGTGCATTATATTCTCAAACTTAATGTTCTAGAACATTTTCCAATGTTAAGAGAAACATATTTACTTACAAATACCTTCTACATGGAGATTATTCTGATACTTTATTATATGTAGATGAGTCTTGAACCTGGAGAGGGGATCCAAGTCCATGCGATACACAACACATGGCCAATAAGGGAAGGAGGGATATATGAGAAGAATGACTTAAGTATTTTATCTTTGGTACAAAGAGTAGGAAATATAAAAATGAAAATGTGTCTTAAAAATCAGAGAAAATATCCTCCTACCCTCAACCCCCAATAAGATTTCTTTAAGGAGCAAACTGTTTTATTGTAGAAACCAAACTACTGCCACTGGAAGTCTACCCGACAAGAGACAGACATTGGGCTGAAACCAATTACAAATAGTATGTCACATCCCAATGTTACCTATTTAAAGGCATAAACATGTGAAAATCTACCCCTGACCGGCTAAGCAGATCTGCCTCACTGTTTGGCTTTAAAAAAATAAATAAATTCCAAGTGAAGCTGATACCACAGCCTCGTGGATTCGGACAAGCCAGTGTATGTCCAGATAAATGAGCAGCTGGTATCACTGTATCACCTGCTGCTCAAACAAAGGGGAATTCTGGTCAGATTTCAAGAAGATATCACTCTTTCGTTTTCTACCAATGTGCACCAACCAGAATACACAGTTAAGAACCCCGAAGGCCACTGCAAATGAAAAGGTTTTTAATGGATGATGTATAAACATGACAGTGTGCATTTTTCCAACCCCGAGATTATCACTCAAAGCATAAGTCGATACTGTCTTCTCTGATGTAGTTATTCTTTAAATAAATGACCTTAACAGTTATAGAAAATAATTTATGTTCATTAAAGAAAACATATTTCAAGGGGGAAAAAAAGACATTTCATTATCATCACCATTTTCCATATTCTGTAATACATTGTCACCACTGCATTTCTCAAATTTTACCAAATCATGAATTTTTTAAAAAGCACGACTCAAGTAACTTTGAAACACTTGTCACTGCATGAACAAATCCGGTCTCTTTCAGAAAAAGGAAATTAAAATGGAATTCAGGTGTTTTTTGTTTGTTTTTCAGTGTCTTTAACTTTATAAAATTCAGAAATCTGTGACATCCAAAGGATCATATTCTAGGACCACACATCTGGAAATCATACATTTCACATCCTTGTTCTCTGGTTGAAAAGTCCTGCTCCAACTTGCTTTGGGTCCTTAGACATGTGACAGTTACAGGAGTTATTGGGGACACATCTGATCACACCCCAAATACAGTTGAGACATTCTGCCATGTGAAGTGAGATCAAAGAAACGTCTTTGTTTTTACTTCCAAAGTCAAATACATTCTTGTAATAAGGAGAGAATAAATAGACCCAATTGATTTCTTCATATTCATTATGTGACTGTTTCTTTGGAAAAGTACTTCATTGATCAAGACTCTCAGGGAACAAATGCACAAAGCAGTCCTGTCTTTGAGCTGCCTACAATCATGAAATACACAAGCCCACAGGAGACAAACAATCAAGTTTTTCAAATGCTTCAAAATCAAAATACAAATTTCTTCCCTCTTCCTCTTGGATCACAAATTTCAAGACAGACCATTTCTCCGTAGGAACCAAACACAGTCGGATCAGCCGTTGGTAATGTTTCCAAAATAGGAACGCAAACGAAAGACGGTGATAAATGTAAAATCAGAGTATCCTGTTGGATCATGAAAGCGCTCCTTTTAGCTTAAGAATGACTGACAGCCCAACCCACTGCCGTGACAATCCGCTGTGGGTCTGCCTTGATCATCCTCTTCACACAATAGTATTTTCATTTCAAACGTTATGCGTGCACAGCGAGCCCGCGGAAAACGCAGCCATGTGCACGGCTTTCAAGGGAAACAACACGCTTCCGTTTCCTCTTCAGTGGCTATGTTGAAAATCAAGTGTGCTGAATGATTCACTGGGCTTTTGATCCCAGTCGGAGGGTCAGCCCTTGCTAAAACTGGTGATGTCTATCTTCCATTAACCACCAAAGCACTTTGTAAGAAACAGACTTAAAATTCAGTTCTAAAACAATCAGGTTTCTATTTCATCCTCTAACAAGGGTAAGATGACTCAACAGGTCCCTTGGATCCCCAGATGCCTGTGGAATGCTTTTTTCTAGGAAGGTAACTGTGATGATATAACACCCATAAATGGGACCAAAGGTTTGAATGAATGCAGTTAATATTTTACCGGGCATTCACGTGTGCTAAGCACTGTGCCAGGCACTTCTTGCGTCATTCCTCACTTCTCTGGATGACCTGACGTGGACAGTATGATACCTCCTGTATGGATATAAAAACTAAGGTTCTTAAAATACAAAAATGTTTATTCAGCTAGTAATTAGCAAAGCTGGTTGGGATTTATCTGCAAAGCCATTTGTTTGGACTAAAACATTATGCCCCCAGAGAATTAAAACATGAAACATCACTTTAGTGGGCATCGTGAGACCTGGGTTGGAGTACGTGGGATTGACTTCAGAACCGTTAATTATCTTCCCCAGGAAATGCTTGAAAGGCCATTAACCAAAACAGACATTGGCTTAAGAGTGCTAAGTTTGTTAAGAGATACTTAAGGTAGAAACACGTACTTTAGATGTTACCATAGCTGACTTCATTGAGAGTTCTTTGATGGAGAAAGAAAATTATAATCTTAAAAGCCTATCAGACCATAATAAAAACGCCTTCACATGAAAAAGGAATTTCACTTTAAATCTGCAAATCTCAGAAGCATGACTTTTCCTTCAGTCAATGAAGGCAGATGATTAAAAGGAAGTCAAATTGCGGAAACCCTGGCGATGGGAATTTGCTTTTCACCATTTTCAGGTATTATTGCAATATAAATAGATCAATCATATTAACCACCATCCGTGCAGGAGGAGCAAGTTCATAGACACGCATCTAAACTTTCCTCCAAGTCACTCACGGACACGCGTGTCCACGCGTATCATTAGAACACAAGTGAAACTCACCCCAACCATTACACGAGGGGACATCTGATCAGACTCACTCTACTGCTACCAGTGATAAAGCGAGAGCTTCAAACAGCACTGGATGGGAGAGAAGGCAGCCGCCTCACGTTTGCTTGGCGTTGTGGCACATCCGTGTGCAAGCATATTTCATCTGGTCGGCTTTGAGCAGAACGACTCATTTGATCTACACTGGAGTTTGAGGTGAAGAGCAAGGGAGAGGAACTCACCTTGGTCACTGATGCAGGACAGATACGAAAGGGCTCACTCATATTCACTGTTTCTAGCTTCATCCCAACTGTGAAGAAATGGCTTCGCAAATCCGCATGATCCTGCAGGGAAAAGGGTACAAACACTGAATGTGCTGGGATTGTAAATTAACCCGGTCACTGTCTGGATGCTGTCCTTGAACATTTTATTGGGCAACCGAAATCGGATTGAAATAATGCAACCCTCCCTGTTTCAAACGTCTAATTATTGCAAGATACTGAAGATGTGATTATTTTCTGCAAGCTAAATTGCTTTTCCAAAAGAGAGGGAACAAGCCTTTGTGGCCAGGCTTACATTTACATGAAGCAAACAAACGCACATGGCACAGCTTTGGTTTTCAGCACTGTGAACGGAGCACAGCAGAGTAACAGAGGCAATCAGTCACCTGGAACACAGCAGGGGCATCTTCAGAAAAGGAGGCCTCTTGCCACTGGGCTCACTTCACAGGGCGTCAGTGAGCACCTTGTGGGTGATATAGCTTGCCTCTATGTCCCAGGTCAGAGCACACAGCTTATCAGTTATTGGTGGCGAGCCGATGATCTTGGAGAAGTGTGCACACGAGGGTCCAAAACGGTCCTGCAGACCATCAGAACCTGACTCCCACTCGATAAAGATGAGCAACACCCCCAGCTGAATGGGTGCCTGGCAGTTTTATAACCCGCTCACAGCAACCTAAGTGTTCGAGGTAGAGCTTTTCTGCCTTCTCAAGAAAACAAATTTCAATATCCACTTTAGCTACATAGCAATAGAGGAAGCTGGCTGGACTCCGGGTCCCGGGATTTATCTTGCTGAGATGGAGGTCATCGCATAACTCAGTCTGTATAAACAGTAGTGGCTAAATAAATGTACTTGCAGACTGCCCCTGGAGAAATAATAGCTGCAAATAAATCCTTCTATTTCTAAATATATCAATTGGGTGAGAAGTACAAAAATACCTGGGGATCTACTACTTTCTTTTATCTGCAAATCTAAAGTACCTCTTTAATTAATTCAATGATGCATTCTACACCCAATGCTGATGATCGTACAGAGCCCTGCTGGCCAAAAGCTGGTCAGTGCAGTCCTATATGACACAAGACTAGAGAAAAGGAATTGCTCACACAATTCTCCACCACTCCACTGCTTTACCAAAGCAGGTGCAGAATGTAACCACCTGCAGAACCACAAGGACCCTCTCGCATTTCTCACGTCACCACAGCAGCCTGCAAAGGTCTCCGTACCCAATGGATGCAAAGTAAGTGCTGGGTGTGGCTGAAGCAAACAGTGCCACATCCAGAACGAGAAGGGATGTGGTCAATGTGCAATGACGCACATGACAGAAGCTTCCTGAGAGAACCGGCCCGTTCTAAACCTTTATCAATTCCTTAAGAATGTATAGTCATCACTTTTTAAGTTTTACGCATAAGGAAAAGCACAAGGAAACATTCTTAGGTGCAGGAGATAATTTTATACTGAAAAGAGAGCATTTACGTTTATTTTTATTAATTTTAAATATGTTTTTATTGATTTTTTTGAGAGAGAGAGGGAGAGAGAGAAACATCGATGTGAGAGAGATACATCCATCAGTTGCCTCCTGCACGCCCCCTACTGGGGATCGAGCCTGCAACCTGGGCATGTGCCCTGACGGGGAGTCGGGACCTCAGTCCATGGTATGATGCTCAATCCAGCCGGGCAAGTATTTATTTTTAAAGGTGGTTGGGGAAGCTGGGTCCAGAAAAGGAATTTAAAAAGAAACAGTATAAAGAGTTTAGTGCATATGAGTACACATCAACCATAATGCAAGGCAAAGCCAGAAACCACTGCTGTTGAGACAAAAGCAGTACAGTGAAAGTGACTGACATCTGAATTAAAAGGCTGAAAGTTAATGTTCCTATCAGACATCAATGACTCCCGGTATCTCACTATCAATAGGAATTGAGGCACATCAGTGGATTTTGCAGATAAATATTTTTCTCTTTCAAGTACAAAATCCTTTAACTTTTGGAAAAGAGAAATTATTCTAAAATTATAATGCAATGAAACTCTGTCTGAATAGACTTGACAAGTTTAAGCAGTCATCATTGTACTTTTGGACAATACAGAAATGCCCTCATGCCCTAATGACACATTTCTGACTCTAATAAATTGCCGGATGAATGTAGTATTTTCACAGAAGTTCCTGTTTCCCTCTCTGCTGCAGCAGAAGTTCCCTCTCATTGCTCACAACTACAGGGCTAAACTTTAAGATGCGGTTCACCAATAATAGAAAACTTGTCACTTTTTCCTGGCTGCCTCCACCACGAGAGAGAGCTCTCCTTGCAATTTCCATCTCTCACCTGTTCTCTTGTCCACTTCTCCTCTGCATTTCCCTGACCTCTCCTTGCAATTTCCATCTCTCACCTGTTCTCTTGTCCGCTTCTCCTCTGCATTTCCCTGACAAGGATGTTCTACAGCATTCCACGCTTCTGGGCTTCCCGCCCACTGTCTTAATCGTCTCTTGATTTCGGCTTGTGTGCCCATTTTATGACCATATACTTGTTCCTACCTTTGCTCTCTCAGTAGAGCCAGCTTTCGAAGAAGGGTTGACCTATGACCCCCAGACACTCTCTATATCCCAGGCTCTCAGTTTGACCTTGGCCACTGGCTGAAGTCTCTAGCCAAGTCTATGCCTACCTTATATCTGTGCCCCACACCCTACGGAAAGTTCTTTCAATCACAGCTCCCAATGCTGTGTTGAAAACGCTGTGGCCCCCAGGGACCCTCCACCAACAGTTGTCCTTTAGCTGCCACCGTATTTTATTCACAGTTGTCTAGTGGGGCCAGGTCATGGTTGCCTTTCTTTAGAAACAAAGCATAAAGGTTTAGGATAGTAATTTGTTCCTTAGGTAACCTCCTTTCAGGGCTGAAGACCATATTCTAAATGCTTATTATTAATGATCTCAGTGTATTCTGCATCAAACAGTATCTCTAGGCTACGAGGGGATCACTCTGTGCAGACATCACACACTCCTGCTTCTTTCCTGGGGCGGATATGTCGACCACTGACTATCTCTCCCTCTCTGCTCCTACACAGAAAATACCTTCATGCTCAAATCTCACATGGCCATATGTGGGATGAAAATAAAATATTAATGACATTAATATTTTTAAACAGTGAAGATATTGTTGACAATATTTTGTCCTGATGACATTAAAATACTTCTAAATAATTAACCCTGGCCGGTTTGGCTCAGCAGTTGGAGCATCGGCCCGGGGACCAGAGAGTCCTGTGTTCGGTCCCCGCTGAGGGCACGTATCTTGGTTGCGGTTCGTCCCTGGCCTCGGTTGGGGTCGTGTGGGTGGCGACCAATCAATGTGTCTCTCTCACATCGATGTTTCCCTCTCTCCCTCCCACTATCTCTGAAGATAGATGCAAAAATGTCCTCGGGTGAGGACAAATAAATAAATATAAAATACTTCTAAATAATTAAAAAATAATGCTCAATGAACAAAGGTTTAGATACAGCTTTCCCTTTGTCAATCATGGCTCAGATTTCCGACATCT
The DNA here is from genome assembly GCA_030848825.1 of Tadarida brasiliensis. Lineage (NCBI taxonomy): Eukaryota > Metazoa > Chordata > Mammalia > Chiroptera > Molossidae > Tadarida > Tadarida brasiliensis. The sequence continues at coordinate 90,768,671 of CM061257.1, forward strand.
TAAATTATTTCAGTTGCAAGCACACAAACTTCCCACTTGTGGAAATACATCTATTTTAGTTCCAAACTACTGAAAACTCTTAAACCTGATTGTTTAATATACTGGAAAAAGAAGCCAGACATTTTGAGAGGTAGCTGCACCCAAACATAGGTATTTATATTCTGGTCTCAAATGTTCATATCTATCTATAATATCCTATTAGATTTGAACTCCAAATTTCAGAAATTATCTTGGAAACTATAAAATACATTCCTGTATCCCCGGCCCTAACTTCCACTTTCTTAAGGCCACTTTTTAATCAACTTTTTAAAAGAACAAAAGCAAAGAAAGAAAAATCCTACAATGACCATGGAGAAATCCCACCAGTTTCAAAGGTAAGTCAACATAATGGAATTTTTTTTAAATTTAGGAGCAAAAACATGTAACGATGATAAGTTTGACCACAGCTGCTTTTTTCACACTTACGTTACTCATGAACAATGATGTCAGAAACGTTTTACTACACAGACAAGATCATATTTTCTAAACGGGCTTGCCACTGAATCCTCTGGCCATTGGAGACTTTAACAAAACATGACAGGTAGCCATGTAGTACTGCAATACTGTCCAGTCAACGCCGCACTCTCTCATTTATGTTATGCAGTTCATCCAAGAAAGAGCCTAAAAAATACCCGTTGAGTTAAGCTGAAGAAACATCAAAAACCAGATGACTGACATTTGTTCTGGTTCTGTGTTCTGTCATTCACTCGGTAAGCAGTCATTAGGAGCTGCTGAGGTATCACTCAGCAGGCTGCTGGACGGTGCCCAGGACACACACACCGAAAACACGACATTTAGCAAAGAAGAAGGAACAGACAAAGAACAGCTGTGGAAGATCCAGGCTTAGAAGAAATTTCAGAACAAATATTTTTACTTGTTGCAAATAAAAGTTATTATCACTCTGGTGATGGCAGTTCCAGGGTTTATAGGAGTGAATCTTAGAAAGAACGTGAGTTCGAGCAATCAAGACTCTGGAAAGGTGGCAGACTAAGTTTGGTCAGCGAGGCTGTCTCAAACACTGACTGAGGGTTTTGAGTCTGATCCAAAAGGCAAACAAAGTAATTTAGACACTCCTAAAAAATATAGTATTTTATGATAAGCAAAGAATTTAAAACCCGTGAATTTCCAAATAGGCCAATACACAGATCTTCTGAGCCGTGTGTGTGTGTGTGTGTGTGTGTGTGTGTGTGTCTCAATATTAGTATATGAGAGGAAAGGTTCAGACATTCTCAATGAAACACAAATTTCATCACCCCAGACCATTAACTTTGGGCTGTTAATGCAGCTGGAGTATATGCATTCACCTATACAAACACCTGCTAATCATTCTCTGTGTTAATCGGAGAAAGCTCCTGGCCTCTGAAGATGATTCACAAAACCAATTATCTACTGAGAGATAATGGAAAACTCACTGTGGTTTGAAAGATACATTCTGGCCTTTGCAAAAGCTCTAGAGAATCATTCACACCTCACAATGACTGGATCAAGAATGATGTTATTCCTGAAATCAGGAGGGATTACTAAATCCTCAGCACATTTACAAATAGGCCTGTCACATTCAAGAAACGCTGTTTATTTAAACATTCTGGAGTCCAGTTGAATTGCCTATAGAAAAACTCCTTTCATTTAAGAAATGCTGGCAATGTCGTGCCCACCTACATTCATCACTACACATTTTATTTTTGTCCTGAAGTCATTTTCTATTGATCAGAAGTAAAATACCATTTATTTTCTTGAAGGATGGTCTTACCAGCCTACCTTAAAAATCACTCTTCAGGGATCCTTATTTTCAGTCGAATGACAATGTAAAGGAGATTATGGGTACATCAACTTGTTTTCCACTCAGGTTTCATCAGCTTTAGTCTTTCCTGAACCCCAGTACCTCTCACACTCTCCTACTAAGATCCAGCGACTCTGCACTGAGAATAACTTGGTCAGGTATATGATATCAAGCAGGTAGAAACGATAATTAATATGGTAAACAGTAAGCTCTTTTTTTATAGTATCATTTTCTTCTCACAGCAGACTACTGGGCAGTAGCCACCTCACAGTGAGGAAATTAAGACACAGAGAAGTTAAGCTACCTAAGCAAGGACACAGAGCTAACAAGAGGAGCCAGGACTAACCCCGAGTGGTCTGACTCTAAGTCCACGATTAGCTAGCAGGTTAGAGAACACACTGAGAGGCAAACACCCACAAGATCTTTTATTTTTTTTATTGCTAATTAGTAAACAAACAAATAAAACCCTTACAACCCACAGGCTCCAAATATTTTATTTCAAAGACAGACATCTCCAAGTTAAAAGCGATGGCTATGGACACTGATCATTTACTAAAACCTCCACTATTTGAGGTTAATGCATAACTGCTCAATGGCTTATGGAAAAAAATGTGTTGGAGAGAATTCTGACACTAAAATTGCCCCCAAACTGTTTATAGATAGTCAGTCCCCATCTTCATCGGCAGTGGATGAATAATTTTCACTAACTGCTTCCGTGTGTCCTCTAAGCAATGAAGGCTGAGGAAATGTGTGCAGCATTACACCTGTGGTGCTTGTGAAGCTATCCTTCATCGATACCTATTTTCTCGTATCGTTTTCAGTGTTAACCCAGACAGGTTAATCTGATAAACGGGTTACTCTAGTCAACGTTCCTGGCTGCAAAGTCCACGCAGATCCCAGCTTGTCCATGGAATTGTAAATACTGTGGCTAAGTACGAATGTGTGTGAATGGAGCGTGGATGAGGTGGCTCCTGACACCACAAGCTGGAAATCGAGTTAGAGAATGACTAAGGAGCAACAACTACGAAGTGTAATGCTGGAAAGGACATCTGGACAAGCTGCAGCATACTGGGCCGTCTTGGCTCACTTTTCACCTTATTTCGCCTGTGTAACAGTGGTCAAGCAGAGGAGACCACCTCAGAGCATTCCCGGGTACACACTGGTTGCCTACCGCTCTGAACATTAGCCTCTGATGGAGTCTCTGCCTTTGGAGGGATTACCATGCCTGGAAAAAGGCACTTGCTGATTCTGGAGGAATCCAACATAGCTGTTAAAGAAACACTGCTGTACAGAGCTGCCTCAGTGGCAGTCACCATGAGTAAGCACCCACCCAAACTTCTCCAGCAGAGCGACAGAGCTTTGGGGTAAACACTGAAGTCCTTTATAAAAGGGACGAAGGACTACGAGCATTAATCTACAGAGGAGATGAAGAGTATTGCTAACTGAAGGGCAGAAGAAAGAGAAGACAGGAAAAAAGAAAGAACATCTGATCATTTCAGGTTCTCCTATCTCCCACATGCCTGGAACGTAACCCCCCTCTCTGCATCCACTTTCGGGGCTTGCAGGACGGTAGGTTACGCTGTGAGAATTTAGTACGTGGCTATCACAGACTCCCAAAACAGCCGATGCTTCCTGTCATCCGGCTTCATTAGATAAGCACACCTCACACAAAATAAAAACATGAAGAATGTGGCACGGGGGAGAATGAGTTCAAACTAATTAACACCACACGATTAAAATGCACTTGGTGAGGGTTTAAACTTTAAGAAGAGCAGTGACTCATTCATTCCCTGCGCAGAAACCAAAGTCTTAACCCGAGTTCCACAATCAACAGCTACAGGACATTTCCTTCGGTGGTGGCAACCTGAGCCTCAGTCTTTAATTCTTTGGTTCTTCTTTTCTGCTTATGTGGTTACAAAATATAATGAGCAACCAATAGATATGCAGTTCAGCCCCCCTCCACATTTACTGTATCATACTTACATGAAAATACTGCACAGTATATACTTTTATCTGTTCCAACATGCCAGTTTTGGGTCCACAGGGACTCAAACATTGCAATATGCATCTTTTAGGCCTCAATTAATTTGCATAATTTCTAAGAATAGGCTTCAGTGAAGTTCAAGGAAGGTTTTAATTAGTACTACATGCCGACTGATATATAATGAACTAGGCTTTAATTCCTTTACTTATATCAACATGTCATACTAAAAATAGGCCCAGTGCCATTCATCATATTGTTCCTTTTTGTTTTACCCGTGATTTAGTGCTCGTACGTTCATTAGAAAATTACTCTCATATTTGTTTCATCTGATGCTGGACATTAGGGTGTCAGCATTTATTAAGTCAACAGCATTATTACATTTCAATTCCACTGCACTGAATTAAATTTAGCCAATGAAATATTTATAACAAAAATGTAATAAAAACTCCGTAAGCTGAACACTCATAAGCATTTCCATTTTTTACTTACAGCTGTAAATAGCAGTTTTATCTACTAGTCATGCATTAAATCAAGTTAAAAAATAGTAATGAGGAAATGTAGTACTATATATTTCGACTGAACCACAAGATTTATAACGGATGATTACAGGAGGCCTATTTCACAGGAAGTTCAAAAACTGATACACTAGGTTGTTCAAAAAAAAAAAAAAAAGGGGGGGGGCAGTAAGAATGCTTTTCATTGATTAACATTTAGCACCATAAAAGCATTTGTAAGTGGCAAGAAATTCCACCTTATTTATAGCACCACTACGAAAAAAAACAAGGCTGATTCTGTGTGTGTAGGTACACGGTGATTACACTCTCTTTTCTCACGCTTAGTTAACTCTCTCCCAATAAGTGAGGGCATCCTCTTCTGTTTCCACAGCAACGCTCTCGGCGGTCTGGGTGCCGCTGGCTGAAGAAAGCATGGTGGACGCTCGTAGGTCAGCTTCCCTCCCAGCCTCTCAGCCCACTGACAGGCTGTGGTTGACAAAGTTATTACTGGGCACCCCTTCTGCTGTGAACCCCAAATGCCACCAAACTGCTGCCGTGGAAATATGACCAACGGCCCTGTACTGCCTCCACTCAGGTAGATAGCACCTTTCAGAGAAAGAAGGAAGAGCTGGTGATGAGCAAACTTCCCCGCAAAGCAGACTGGCTGTGTTTCCATCTTCCCAGACAGCATCTCTGACCTCTACCCACTGGATGTCAGTAACACCCTCCAGCTATGGCCATGAAAATGCCTCTAGACTTTTCCAATGTCCCCTAAAGCGCAAAGTCAACCCCACTGAGGACCACACGCTCAAAACTCCAACAGAGCCTCTACCGAAGGCAGCTGAACGGTCAGTCACTCAACATCTCCCAGTGCACGTATGACTCTTGGTGGGCAGCACAGTGCTCTCAGGATTCATCTCCTGGTTCTTTGTTACAGTAACACCTGGCTTAACTCTTCAAGTTTACCTCTAAAACTCTACAAATGCAACAGGAAAAAAACCTTGATCTTGGGGTTCAGATAAAACTGCATTTGGGTCCTGTGGGGGCACAGGCTCTCTGTGAGGTAGGACAAAAGGTTAACTCCTCTAAGACTAGAGTCCCTCAAATGCACGGTAAGACTAACAATGCCTACTGTGCCGGGTCTGTGAGGACAGCGAGACTGCCTATGGAGAGTGCCTAGCACAATGTCTCATCCTGCTGGTACCCACGAATTAGAAGCTATTGTCAATACAACTGAAACACGGTTTGCTGGAGAATGACATGGGAGTTCACAAGAGGCATCCAGGGCTTTGTGTGCGTTTTTCACTGTGCGCTGGTGCGCTCTCCTGGTGTCTGAAGGGGTTAGTGTATGTTCCATGACACGAGAACAGGACTTACAACACAGCAGCCATGCCCTGCTCCGGCCCCTCAATGATGAATCTGCAGTCTCCCAGGGTCACCGGAACTCAGAAACAACTGAGGTCTCGTGAGTGGACCAATTTGTACAAAACTCACAGGTGAAGTGATTCAACTTCCCAAATTCTTTTGCAAACTGAAGGTATGTGTGCCATGTGTGTACTTACTTTTAGGGAAATCAAGATTCCGGGGGTGGGGGGGATTATTTCTGTTGGGATCTAGATGTCTCACCAGCCAAGTCCAAGAGTGACATCTTTTAAAATATTAACTAGCTTTAAGCCAGGTTTCTACTATTCTAAATGTATTCATTTCTTCTCATAATGTTAAACTCAGGACACTGTCTAGTCCTGTAAATGTTTTTAGGATTTGTTTGTCGGTCCTTATGGTTATAAATGGGGCTAGAGAAGTCACTGGAGGCAGATGTTAACGTCACCCTTGACTTTTATGCCCTCAGGACAAGGACACTCAGAGAAGGAGGGCTGTCGGAGGATATGAAGAGAGAAGACACAGGACTGGAGGATTCCCCCCCTTTCATCTCCATCCACAGTACACCCCCCGTCAGGGTGCCTTTCCCAGGGCAGGAGGGAGCACATTGAAGGTGGGGTTCAGTAACACAGAAGCCCTGGTGTGCTGGGCTCCGATCACACATGGTGCTCGTTTTCCATTGGATCTTAAGCCTCTGAAGACCTAAAGGACTTCAAGTTCTCTTTACATCAGTTTCCCTACGTGAGATACTGCGATTTGCAACGGCCAGTTCACGAAAGGCACCGTGGAGATTCGAGGAGGACCTAGCCCACGAAGGATCCATGCATGTTCCTGGAGGAACAAGACTGCCTCCATACAATTCATGCTGAGCATCACATCCTCCAAAGAAGAATGAATGATAATCCATGTTAATTATTCTCATTAATAGAGAGGAGCATGGAAAATCTGAAAAAATTAAATGACAGGACAATCCCTTTGAAATGTTTGTCTCATAAATAAGAGATGTATGCCTCCTCCCCATATCCCAACACCAGTGACATTAAGTTCATGCTAATATTATCTCGCCTTCCCTGGAACTGCAGGAACCGGCGAGGGCCAGAATAATCAGTGGCAAACAGAAGCCACTCGGGAATGATAACTCGCAGAGGAGATAACTGAACGCTGACTGCATTCTCACACTCTCCCTGTTCAGAACTACCAGCAACCGCTATCTAGCAGACGGCAGGCAGCGGTGCCCCGGCCCCTGCGCCCCAGCAGCTGCTCGAGCGAACTCCGGGTATCGGGGGCTTGCGATGTTTATAGTTACGTTGATTGTTTGACCAAAGCTGCCCTCTTTATATGTCTCTTATAAGATTTTCTCCAACACTTATAGAAACGAGATGGCCCCCATGGTGCTTTTTTAGTTATGTCATTCATGTGCTTCGATTCAAGAACCCGGAATAGATGACGAATAGCCACACATGCTCTCCCTGGGCTTTCTTTCCGTCGCGAAGGACAGACACTGCATAAACTCCTTCTCTGGGATTCTGTTTCACAAACCGCTCCAAGGCTTTAAAGAAATGAGAAGGCAAAGGAGGGAATGTGGCACGAGCTTTGCACAGCCTGTGCTTTCGGAGCCAGGTGTGCAGTGAGGGACCCCGAGTAAGACAGCTGGCACTGGCCACTGGGTAGGAAACCCAGAAGGCTCACAGGGGGCAAGCCATCAGTCTGATAACAAGATGACCCACTGCCTAAGACAGCCTTTCTTCAAAAGAACCATTTGGGCCCAGCCGGTGTGGCTCAGTGGCTGAGCGTAGACCCATGCACCAAGAGGTTGCGGGTTCGATTCCCGGTCAGGGCACATGCCTAGATTGTGGGCCAATCCCCAGTGGGGGGCATGCAGGAGGCAGCCAACCAATGTTCTCTCTCATCCATGTTTCTATCTCTCTCTCCCTCTCTCTCTAAAATCAATAAAGAAAAAAAAATTTTTTTAAATAAATAAATAAAAGAACCATTTGGGTCTAACTCAACGAGAAGGAAATAGCAACCACGTGCCATACAAACCTTTTCTGCTGAATTATTTGGTATCAGACACTCTGCCAGGTGGGACAAAAAAAAATTAAGTTCTGTTCCTACCAATCTGAGAGAATCTAAGTACCCCACCTGAAGGCCAAACTTAGCCATGAGTTTTTTATTGTTGCTGTATTTAGCTGCTGAGCAGGAGAAAAGAAAATTGGTCACCATGGAAACCGCAACATCACAATCTATCCTGACAGAACGGCTCGCATCCGTTCTTACCCCTTTGGCTGTACCAGATGGAATAAGAAAGGAAATGTTTCCTCTCTTCGCCACACTTGGTATTCTCTCTCTGGCCTTTCACCGAGGTCTCAGACGCTGAAATACAGAAAAGATTCCCTCCTAAGGGTTAAATCTACAATCACACTAACAGGTACATAATTCAAAGCTGAAAAGAATGAAGGAAATAACAAGAGGTGGGATCTTCAGTGTATTACCAGCACCGCCTGAACAATTCACAGAGAAGAAATATGTGCATGGAATGCCCTTCTTTCTTTAAGTTTGCTTGTGTTTGAAAAAACACAAAAACAATAGTGGCCGCATGCAGCACCTTTTATTTATCAATTACCTTCTCTCAGCTGCCCCTTCCCTTTGTTTATTGGAGCACTAAGCCACAGGGAAAGTGAGATGCAGTGAGCAAAGTATGACAGGTGTAGCTGGAGACCAGACCAAACTTACAGTTCACGCACTGCTCTGCCATTACTGAAAGCCCTTTACTTAGATTTCAAAGGCACCTTTTAACTAGCATCTGGTATGTATACATACATAATTCTGGACCCGTTTAACAGCTACCTAGGTCAGAGATAACGAAACCAAGCTATGGGAGCGACACAGAGAGCTGGGTGGTTAATACAAGTTCTAGGCCGGGAACACTTGTAATCCACAGGTTAAAAAAACACTCAGGTACTGTGACCTTGGCTCCCCTTAACATCCACAACAGCCAGATACTGACTGGGAATTGGACAGGGAGGCAAGAACAGAATGGGTCAAAGCAAGCATCCTGGACAGATGCATCCCATCGAAAAACACATCTCTCCTTAGCTTCCAATGAAACGGAAATACGCCGGAAGCACCGGGATGTCCCTGCCCAACCACATCTCATCTACTCACAGTTACACACGTCCGAGGAACGTGGGTGTGATATTAGCAAAGGCAACGCAATTGAGTGGGAAACCAGACCGACTAGAAGGAGAACCAGTCATTCAGAGCCAGCTCGACCGCTGAACTAGAGTGTTCTCGTTCCTCAAGCTCACTGTACCTCCATTACACGTGAGGAAATAATATATAACAGCACAGCACCTTATAATACATTACTGTCAAGACCCAGAGACAGCGTAGGGGCCAGACACTTTGGAAAGAAAACAGCCCCACACACGGCACAGGTGAGACGATGTGAAGTCTACTCTGGGATCATTTTCAGCAAGAAGCAAACACGATGGACATGGTAAGTTCAGGAGCCATGGGCTCTCAGAAAACGTGAGGTTTTTTAATGCTGAGATGCTTTCTTAATTTCAATTCAACCCGAACATTCTTCTCAGTGCTCTCCACTATTTCCTCTTCTTAGCCACAAACTGATCTGGGGGACTTTTAGCTGATTCTGAAAACACCAGCTTAGCAGTGAATCCACGGGCTGTAAGAACCGAGCCCTCTCTTCCTTCTCTATACACAGGCATACGACTATGCACAGTTTACTTCGCGGAGGTGACACCGACGACCTCTCCAGAGTGTGTATCCTTCTAAGTTGATCTTTGCACTTGTGTCTTCTACTCCATTCAAGAATGTTTATTGAGTGCTTACTGTGCACTGTCCAGGGCACCAGGGATGAAGCTCTCATAGAAATAAACTATCTGCTCTTACAGAGCTTACACTCCAGCTAGGGAAACACATCAGATGCAAAAAAAAAAAAAGAAAGCAAATTAATACAAAACATGCCTGGGGATAAATGCTATTAGAAAAATACAGCAGGGGCCTGGCCGGAGTGGCTCAGTTGGTTGAACAGCGTCCCATGCACCAGAAGGTTTCGGTTTGATTCCCGGTCAGGGCACATGCCCGTGTTTCGGGCTCGGTCCCCAGTAGAGGGCGTGCAGGAGGCAATCAATCGATGTTTCTCTCTCTCTCTCCCCCTCTCCCTTCCTCTCTCTGAAATCAGTAAAAATATATAATAAATAAATAAACAAATAACATGCAATACTTGACTATTTAAAAAATGCAGCAGGGATAATGATAGGAAGACAGTGGTAGAGAGCCCTACATTTTTATTTTAAGCAGAGACCGGAAGAAAGGGAGGAAAGAAGCCATGGAAGAATTAGGGGGAATCACTCCCCAGGCCGACAGCATTACTGCAAGGCCTGCAGGGGCACCTCAGTGTTGGCGGGATAACAGGAAGCCAGAGAGAAGCAGAGCACGTGAGGGCCTGGAGCTGCGGGTGGACTCAGAGCGCAGGCAGCAAGCTGGGCCATGCGGGACCCTGGACAGCAAACCCTGAGTGGGTGAGATGCTATCGGGGAGTTACCTATGAAAGAATGACATGATCTGAATTTTATTTCAAAAGAACCCCTCTGGCTGCTCTCTGAACACACTTCAGGGAAGTAATAATGGGAAGCCGGGGAAAGTTCGAAAACAAAAGCAGCAGCAGAGAGAGAGGGCGGTCTGGACTGGGCAGTGTTAGCCCTGGGCTGACATCCGGGAACATGGCTGATAAACAGTACCCTACACTGATATGACATTTTTCCTAAGTATGAGAGTGGCTCACTGTGCCGAGACTGTTTGCACAAATGCGGTTTCTACTAAGACCCCAAGTTTCCTTGTGGGAGTCTGGAATGTGGGTACACGCAAGGCGGAGGGTGCCTACATGGCCAGCTCCCGATAAAAACCCTGGGCACTGATTCTCCAGTGAATGTCCCTGGCAGACAGCACTCAGCACGTGCTGTCACAGGAAATTAAGGCAGGAATTCAGAGTCTCCTATGGGACACAACCAGGAGAGGGCTCTGGATTTCAGGGATCACTCTCCGTGGCTTCCCCTTCGCAGACTTTGCTTATATCCTTTGGCTGTGATCAACTGTAACTGTGAGTGTAACCACACCCGACTCCTGGGGGTCCTGCTGAATTATGCAGCCTGGGGTAAACCTGGGGACCCGGACGCAGAGGTGTGTGTGTGAGCGAGAGGCTTCGGGAGACGGCCGAGGTTCTGGGCCTCCGATCGCAGTTCTTCACCCTCCACCCTACTGCACATCTCTATATAGCTTACTTGGAATTTCAAACACACTGAGATTTTAAACTTTTAGAAAACGGCAGATGAAAGCTCAAACAAAGGAGGAGCAGAGGATGAAGAGGTGAAGTACGGAGCATTTTTAGGGCAGTGAAACTAAAAATTAAGTATCTGTGTGATACTTAATGGTGGGTACATGTCATTAGACATTTGTCCACACCCACAGAATGTACGGCACCAAGAGTGACCCTAATGTCAACTATGGACTCTGGGTGAAAGTGTGTCGATGGAGGTTCCTCAATTCTAACAAAGGTTCAACTCTAGGGGGGGTGTTGATAGTGAGAGAGGCTGTATGTGTGTGGGGGGGGGGGGTAGGGGGTATGTGGGAAATCTCTACCCACCCCCCTCAATTTTGCTGTGAACCTAAAATTGCTCTATGAAGTAGTCTATTTTTTAAATACTTCATACAATCTCATTTCTTTCATGGATAATAATGGATTGTAATGACCTTCCAAATAATGTTCTTTCCTTGAAATTCAAGGTGTGGTTGTGAGTGCAGTAGGCTGGAGAGCACGTTTCCAGGCTACATATCTGTCTCCCTCTGAGGGAAAATACTTTATTTTAATGAACTGGCAAATTGGGAACTGCTATTTCATATTTGCAGATCTTTTAGATGTATATACGAGCTGTCAGTGAAACTTCTATAAATGTAACATTTGCAAACAAGTGGGGTCACAAATGCAGATTACAATTTACAAGAACGGCAGGGAATGAAAGTAACCATAATTACAGAAGCCTTACGAATGTCTGACTCACGAAATATTACATTAATTATAGCTAGACTCTTCATTTTGAGTCTCCCCTGGCCCTATTTTAAAAACTTAACTAAGTTCTCCACAATCCATGCATTGTGTCTTGGTGAATACTTAGTGAATTAGAAACCTGAAAAAATAAAAAAATAAAAAAGAAACCTGAAACAGCACCGGAGTCACTGGCAAAAAAAAAAAACACCCAAAAACGCATTAGTCCTGTTAATCACTTCATTTTTTTTTAAATTAATTAATTTATTTTTGTTACAGATGTTTCTCCTTTTCCCCCCCAGACACCCTCCTTTTTATGATGGGAATAAACTCTGAGAGCAATCCGTCCTAGCAGTTCTTTATGAAGACAAAAGTAAAAAGCTTTTTTTGAAACTGGGGCATTGCACTTTGACAATGGGACGTGTGTGTCATAAGTCAATCAAATGAGGTTTTGCAAAGGTTACATAGAAGCGAAAAAGACGGGCAGGGAGAGACCCATGCTGACGTGTGGTGCAGTCACCTCTATAGACTTATTATTTTTCAAGAGTAACTTAGTATTAATATATGAGTTGTTTTAGCAATTTATTAGGCCTCTTAATGATGAAGCAGGCTTTCAGGGAAAAATATTGACTTCATTCTTTTTCAATAAAATGCACTTTTTATGCCCTTCACTCTCTTTGGTACCCATTTCATTAATTACTTATCTTTCTACTAAAGGTGCATTTTGAAGATTATCTGCATTTTCCTAATAAGAGAAGTCAGAATCTCCAATAAAATGTGGTATCCAAATGCCAAAGTGTTCTCTCAAGTCACAGGTGAAAACAGCAGAAATACTAATAATTTTGAGCTTGCTTTTACACTGTTACTGCTTGTGTTCATGATAGAAGGGGAATTGTGGATAGTAACTACCCGACTGCATTCACAGACACAGACACGCAGGTCCCAATGCAGACAGGTGAACACTGTCCACAAAATGACAAACACCGCAGCACAATGAGATTCATTCCGTCAAAACACCATTTAATCTAAAGTGTAAAAATGATTGAAAAGGATTGCTTTGAAATACTGCTCATCTCTGTCCATTAAATGTGCTTTTAGTAGCTTTGACTTTTGTCTCAGAACCGCGGAACACCGGCAATTTTCTGTAACAACATGCATCTAGACTAGCAATTTTCAACCTTTCCCAACTCGTGGCAACATAAACTAATCACCAAAATTCTGCAGCAAACCAAAAAAAATATATTTTGCTGATCTGACCAAAAAAAAAAAAAGTATAAGTTTTGATTCATTCACACCAAATGGCTATTGCATTAACTGTTGTCATTTTTTTATTTGACAATCTAAGGGAAAAGAGGTCAGTGCCCCTGACTAAATAGTCAGGTGTCGCATGTTTTAAAAATTCTTGCAAGAAGTATTTGAGATCTTGATCCCCGGCATATGCCATCCATTTGGAACAAATAAATTCATAAAAAAAAAAAAAAATTTAAGCCCTGGCCGGTTTGGCTCAGCGGTTAGAGCGTCGGCCCACGGATCAGAGAGTCCCGCTAAGGGCATGTACCTCAGTTGCAGTTTGTCCCCGCCCCAGTTGGGGTCGTGTGGGTGGCAACCACTCGATCTCTCTCTCTCTCTCTCTCTCTCTCTCTTTCTCTCTCTCTCCCTCTCTCCCTCCTGCTCTATCTGAAGATAAATGCAAAAATGTCCTCGGGTGAGGATAAAAAAAAATAAAAAATTTTAAAAGTAAAATAAAAATTCTTGCAGCACTCTGGTTGAAGATCGTTGATCTGGGATGATTCTCAGATGAAACCAAACATACATACCTTTTACCATAATGAAAGCAATAAAAATAAGTTTGCATGCTGAGAACAGTGATAATCAAACAGTAGTAATAGAGAAAAAAATATATGTAAGTTCTATTTTTGCACCCTGGATAATACTGCTTGGTGAAACTTCTAAACACTTTGAGAGAGGCAGAAAATTTCTCTAGTTTTTATGAAGTGAAAAAACTGCTAAGATAGTTTGAACCTCATCCCATGCCCTCGATGCAATTTCTCTGAACTTAATTAGCTGTGTAAGTAGAATAACTCTGTAGAGAATACTATGTTATGATTTTTTAAATTATTGCACATACATGAAAAAATGGTTGCACTGGGTTGAATGGTGTCCCCTAAAAATTCATAGCCACCCAGAACCAGGAGTGTGACCTGAACGGGTCTTTGCAGATGTAGTCAAGTTAAACGAGCCCAAATCAAATGACTGGTGTCCACACAGTGCAGGTAAATTTGGGCAGACACACAGAGGCCACTGGAACATAAAGGCAGAGGTTAGAGTTAGGAGCCACACCCCAGAGATGCTGGGGACTGCAGGTGACCACCAGAAGCCAGGACAGACTCGGGGGAGAGTCTCTCCCTCAGCCTTCAGAGGAAGCAGGGCCCTCCCGACATCTTCATTGTGACTTCTCACCTCCAAAACCGTGACAGAATAAACTTTCGTTGTTTTAAGTCACATAGTTTGTGGCAATTTATGACAACAGCCTTGGGAAACCAACCCAGTGATTGTTCTCAGGATCTCAAAACGAAATGTTTAGTCCATACAAATGAAAATAAGAGAAAGCACTTATAAGGGTACCTCACATGCTTTAAAAAAAAACATAATTTTCAATTCAACCAATTTTTTATTTATTAAGTACCAATTCTTTGTGATAGCACTATCAATTATGAACAAAATATTGATTACGGTGATAGTTCCCAGGTACTCCATCAACAAATTGGTCTAAATTCTAATGGAAAGACTTTATAGTAAGGAAAGAAAGTAATTGCATTTTGGAGTATGTAAACAGGCTATTAGACCATGGAATCCAGTCAACAGTCTTGCAGAGAAGTAGCTGCTCAATAAATGTTTAATGAATAAATACATTTTTAATTAAAAATATACTAGGATGGTTAATGTGTATGCCTTTTGAGACTTAGTATTCATAGTTCGAAATAAGTCTGCACATCCAATTAATCTACATTAGCTTAAAATGTTTAAATTCAAGGAGTTAAATACACACGTCCATTCAAGACTTAGTTCATTTATTTGACAAATATTTGCTGAGTAATACTACTGCAGCCAAGCAGTTAAGTTTGGTTGAATGATTCAACAATGAACAAAAAAGATATGGTCCTTGCCTTCTTGGAGCTTCAAAGTTGGACAAAAGGAGATGGATATTACACAAGGGATTAAGTACAACCGTGACCTGGGAGATGAGGCACAGCAGAGGGCACCCAGTGGAGCTCAATCTCACCTCGGATAGGGACTGAGGCCAGGGGTCCAGGAAGAACTCTTTTAGAGAATTTACATTTGCAGTTGCAGGATGAGTAAGGATTTAACAGGAAGAACAGAACAGGTACAAAGGGCATCTGAAGAGCAGAGAAAGGCCAGTGTGTGGGCAGCCCAGCCCACCAAGGGCACAGAACAAACTAGCAACAGAAAACTGTGTCAGGCTCTGGCCGGTTTGGCTCAGTGGTTAGAGTGTCAGCCTGCAGACCAAAGGGTCTTGGGTTCAATTCCCGGTCAGGGGCACATACTTGGGTTACAGGTTTGATCCCTTGCCCCGGTTGGAGTTGTGTGGGAGGCAACTAATTGATGTGTCTCTCTCATATCGATGTTTCTCTCTCTCTCTCTCTCTCTCTCTCTCTCTCTCTCTCTCTCCCCTACCCCCCTCCCTTCCTCTCTATCTAAAAATGAATGAAAAAATATCCTCGGGTAAGGATTAACAAAAAGGTAAAAAAGAAAAAAGAAGACCGTGGAGGGCAGCACGGCGAGTCACACCAGGCTCAGTGCACCTCGGGAGGGTGAGGGAGCTTCACCCTAGAGTCCAAACTGCAGGGTTTTCAAAATGGGAGTGCCAGCGTAAGAAGGCAGACTAAAATTCCACATTAATTTGACCTTTTCCTAAACTCTAACCAAAACTACAATGAAGAGATTGGAAAAGGAAAAAAAGGATACAAACCCACTCAACAACAACAAAGGTATGGAAGCTAAAACGTAAATGAACAGGAAGTAACTAACAACACATTCAACACAGCCAAATCCCAAACCATCAGCAGAAAAGCTGAGAACCGTGCAGCGAAGACTGCAGAATCCTCAGAAACCGGTAACCCCAATATGTCTGTAACTAGGAGTGACTAAAATAAGAAGTCTGGGAACTCTCTGGGAAGCAGCTGGGCTCCTGGGGACCCTCCCCTACCCCACTCCTCTGGAGAGGACGAAGCAGACGGTCCCTGGCCTATGGGTTCAGCAGCTGCACACTCAGGGCAGAAGCCCCGGGCCCTCTTCTCCACTCAGGACACTGGCAGCTGGACCTTGAACCCCAGGCCGGAAGGTGAAAAACTCCCCCCGAAAAGTCAACTAAAAGAAGAAAAACCGCCACACAAAGTAGCCCTCCCAGGTGACCTTCAGTGACTCGCCGGCCCACAGCTCTCTAATGCCCCCTCTTACCCAGGAGCCGAGAGTCAGGGGTTTTCAGGGATCTGAGGAAAGCCTCCACCAAGAACAATAGAAACCCAAAGCAAAGTGGAGGAAACACATCATTCAGGGGGAAAAAACTTCAGTCAGTAATTCCAACAACATAAACTCATGTTCCCATGTCGTGAGAACAGGCAGCGACGAGCAGAGTGCAGAGAAAACACGCTGAACACGTGTCCCTGAAACACGCCGGCACAGATAAGGTGAGAACACTTCTGACGGCGGAGAACACACACGGAAATAAAAAAACTGACCCGGGGAACAAAATGTTTAAAGCCAGTTGAGAAGTACCATACCCACCTAGTCACAGATCAAGACAGTAAAAGACAGAAAAGAGGTGGGAGACATTGTTTGTAGAGAAATGCCCCCAAATCAAAGGCATGAGTTGCAGACACGAGAAGCAACAGCATAATGAAGGACAATCGATGCCCACTGTGAAATCTCAGAACAGTGGAGAAAGAGAATATAAGATTCCAGAGAAGGAAAGAAAAAAATGGGAGGAATCCCTCCACATTCTAACCTAGAATTCTGTACCCAAGCACACCAGCAGGGAAGCAGGACAGTTCCACTCCTCGAAGTGAGAAGAAATGCTGGAGGCCGACGTCCCTAGGATGGCTTGTCAGGTTTCAGCGACTTTGGAACCTGAAGACCGAGTGCCAGACCGACCAAGACTGTTACCATCTGGCTCGTTCTGACCACACACTGAACGAGTTCCCGGTCCCTGCTCCAGGCCCAGCTCCCTGGAGCAGATGAGAATGTTCATTTCACTGCACAGCCATGCTGGGCTGAGCCTGTTCCTGGAAGTGGGGTAAGACACAAAAGCAGAAAACAGAAACCAGCTGACTCCTGTCCGTATTCTCAAACGGTACCTGGAGTGCATGCTACAACTTTGGCAGATGACCAGACTAAGATACCTATTTTTCTGAAGATCAGCTCATGACTTTACCTCTTCTACACGCTGAGGTAAGAACAGTGCAGCCAGCTGATGACCCAGACACGGTCCAGCCACCTTCCCCTCCAAACAGCAGGAGAGCGACCTCTCCTAAAACAGTTAGGATTGTGCTTGCTTCCTATTTTGTCAAAAGTAAATAATATCACACTTGGGAAAACATACACGGGTGGTAACACTACAAAGGGAAGCAAGGGAATGATGAACACAAAAGGTGGGGTGGGGTGACCTGGGGGAGCCAGCAGAGAGGGTGGGGGAGGGGCAGCGGATGGCTCCCAGGCACCCGCCACCTCCCGAGCAATGCTGGAGGGTGGGTGTCCGTGTTTTCATTACATTGCTCTTTAAACTCCTCACATGTGTACACCATGTTACCAAATAAAATCTGTTTTTTCAAGGATGAGGGACAGGATCAGGTTGGTACATTTAAAATAGTCCTAAGGCCACCGTAAAGAGAGTGGATATCAGCTGTGGAGGTCAAGGGAGTCCTGAGGGTCAGCTGGGTTGAGATGAGGCAGGGGAGCCAGACAGATTATAAAAAGAGTCAATGCCGTTTTTCTTTATTATGATCATTTTCTGCAGGGGGAGGATATTACCAGAAAAGGGAGGGAGGAGGGAAAGTGGGAAGGAGAGAGAAATAAGCATTTGGTCAGTCAGCAAAAAGGAGAAAAGCCCAAGACAAGGTTCCTTGTCAGTGATCACTATTGCTAACAACATCATATGTAACAGTTCCTCCAGTACAGTGGGCTCAAAAGACTGTGAAGGTCATCCCTCAATTAAACGTCAGAACACAGTTATACAATTCATTTCAAAAGAAGTCTTTACAAGTCCAACGATACCAACAAGAAAAGTGCTGAACCAGAGGCTCGGGACCTGCCGTGACGGGTCACAATTCTGAGCGAGGACTTCGGTATAAGTAAGATGCAGGGCGCCAAGGCCCCAGGCCGGGCCTTAAACTCTTGCTGCGTGTGGTACTGACACCCTTTGAATTTCATTTTGCACGTGAAACGTCTGCGGCACCGCAGAAATGCACCCTCTGGGCACTGAGAAGCACGCTGATGTCAGGGCTCTACCACCCCATTTACTGCCCGAGCAAAGAACGCTGTGGCACAGTGTCCCCGTGCATTCAAGTTCCAAATAAGAAGAGCTTGTTTGTTTTATGATTTCCTCGGACCTGAAAAGACCATTCCTGCCCAGAACTCAATATTCTACTCCACATAAGCCTTAAGCATGATTTTAAAAGCGTTGAGAACCTGACTATGCATCTCAGTCGCGGTATCTTCCTTCCACATCCTATGAGCACCCAGAAGCAGGCTTGACATCCAACAGGTGCTCGTACAAGTTTCTTGAGCCACCCAGGAAACTGAGCCACCCAGACAAGCATCAGTTTCTATTATTTTTACCAAACAAATACCAAAAAGAGACTGGCTCTGTTTTCTTTTGTTTCTTTGGTAAGGAGTGAGGAAGTGAAAATGAGATTGTTACAGTAATACATTATGAAGAAAGACAGTAAACCTAAAAAAAAACAAAACAAAAAACCCTTGAATCCATGTCTTGTAATATGAGTCTTTGTGAAGATTACAAAACACAGCAAAACGAAACAGATAACGTTTTAAACATTTAAAATGGAAACTGGCCAAGAAAGTAGCTTTTTACATTGTGGGAAATGATTTGATATAGGAAACTCTTTACCCCGTTTATTCTTACCTTAAATACTTCCATTGGAAGAGGAAA
Organism: Tadarida brasiliensis; assembly: GCA_030848825.1. NCBI lineage: Eukaryota > Metazoa > Chordata > Mammalia > Chiroptera > Molossidae > Tadarida > Tadarida brasiliensis. The sequence goes on from CM061257.1 coordinate 90,787,598, forward strand.
CTTTGCAGCATCAATAAGGGATTTTTCCAGAGCATATTTCCATTCAGAGGCCATCTTCAAAGGATAGATTTCTGTATCAACAGCAAACCACATAAGAGTTAAAGAACCAAAATGTTCTACTGGGTAGGTCTTTTCTTGAATTTAATCTTCCCAGGATTTCATAATAAGCCGGTACACTCAGCAACCGTAAGAATTCACACCCTGCCCGCCATAAAAGGCCACCTGCTAAAGGGATTTTCTGAAGTTAAATAGCAACGTGGGATTCTGCTTTCAGAAATGAAGAATAAACTTAATAGGGCTCTTCTTCAGGGAACATTTGCCGCATTCTGTTGGCGTTCTGTAAGTAATTTAATGGTGTAAATCACATTAGCAACATTTTCAGTCATCCGCTGCCCCAAATTCCGTATATTACCTGGGAAGTAATATCCACTGATGAAGAACTTATTATCTGATAAACGGCTAAACTAGAAACGACTCTTGCCTGGCATTTTCAGTTATTACAGCATATTTTTCACTAAATCTCCAAGCTCTCATATGCTAAAAATAGTCTGTGTAAGTCAGAAAATTATTAAAAGGTAAATTAAAATTTACCAACCAAGTTTAATATTTACACTTGAAATGTTGCTAACACAACACATGTCGCCCGTTCTCCCCAGGTGGTGGGGGAAGAGGGATCTACGGAAGGAGGTTACACTGTCTGAATGCAAAATTAAAAGAAAAAAATCGGTTGGGCCCCGCTTGTTGTTCACCGATTGCTGAAACTGCAGGGGAATTTTATGATCTGATCTCAACAGATTTAAGACCTTATCAAAACAAGATTTGCAGAAGCACTCACTTGAAGTAGATATGTTTATATCTTCCCTATATCAACCCCGGCTACCTCAGACAGACAGTTAGGATGTGAATATGAATCTAAGTACAGTTAAAAGGCAACATTAAACCTCTGGGGCTATATTTTTAATTTCTTGCATGTCTGAATTTTAACACGGAGCCATATATTTTGATGTTCATTGCTTCTGAATGCACCTTGAGCGTGAAGCCCCTTAGCAGTTTATTTAGTCTTTGCAGACTACCATAATCATGGTAGGCGAAGATGCTGTCGGAACCAGCCAAGTTATCTACGCTCGGCCCGCCTCAGGTACACAGAGGCACAGAAAGGGTTGTTAATGACTAACGAGGCCCCATTGTGTAGATCGTTTAGAATCCTTTTTAGCATTTCATTTATAGTCTTCTACCTCTGGGAATTTTTTTTCTCTCCAATTTGGCATTTCTATGTCAGAACAAAAATAGAATGTGATTCTTCTTAGGAGTATCTAACATATTTGGGGGAACACGGTGAGGCCCCAATAATACCTCTACAGAGAATCAGTAATGATTCCTGCAACCTCCCAGGTGAGAAGGGGGTGTTGTGTGAGAAATTGCTTATTCCAGGGTCCCACAAAGGAGGAAAAGAGACGAGGTCACAGAGACCCATAAATAGTCCCATGAGAGGTGGAAGGATCCCTTGGAGTGCCCCAGTGGTTCAGCTCAAGTGCATGGCATCAAGATCTCAGTGAAGAGGGAGGCAATTCTGAGGTCTCCAGAGGACAAAGCCCAGAAGACACCATGTACAGCCATTCAGTAGGGCATGGAGGTTCTCAATGAGCCAAAGCCCGGACCTCCTGAGGAGACAAGAACAAATTTGTTTTTCCAGGGATCGGAAAGCAAATTGATAGGGAGTTCCATCTAGCCGGGTAGTAAAAGGAAAAGCGAGTCACAGGAAAGGATGGCGATTCCCAAAGACAAAACCAAAGGAAGAGTCTGCACGCAAAAAGGGTAAGAAAAAGGGTGGAAAAGGCCAACTGCATTGATGCCCTGAGCTCCTGCAGTCTATCACTGAGGTCTCTAAGGGTAGGGGAGAAAGACAGAGAAGAGGGTAAAAGAAGAATGGTTAAAAAAAAAAATTACTCAGCGTTGGAACAATGAAAACCCAAAATGGCCTGGGTTATAGCTCAAGTACCAGAACTGAGGGAGATGATGCCCAGACGCTCACCAAGTCACCCAGAAAGCTGAGAGCCCTCAGTCACCTGATGCCATGTCTCTCCCACCAAACCAGAGACAAATGTAACAAGAAGCCTAGTGCAATGAACTGAATGCTTGCACCCACCCCCAAATCCCTATGTAGAAATCTTAACCCCCAATGTAATGGTATTCAGAGATGGAGCCTTTGGAAGGTGTCAGGTCATGAGGGTGGAGCCCTCATGGTCGGATTAGTGCCCTTATTTAAAAAACAACAACAAAAAACAGAGAGCTCCCTAACCGCTTCTACGAGGTGAGGACACAGGGAGAAGACAGCCAACTATGAAACAGGGAACAGGGCCTTACTAGACACCAGATCTCTCAGTTACTTGATCTTGGACTTCCAGCCTCCAGGACTGGGAGAAATAACTGTTGTTTATGAGCCACCTAATCTGTGGTGGTCTGTTATAGCAGACCGATTGGACAAAAACACCCAAGTTCTGCACGATTTCAGTCTGTCCTACAACCCTATTCTTTGTCTTCTTTCTGAGGACAGTGAATCCTAACATAGAATTTAACCCCATGGAAGGCACCACTTGTTCTCTCAAAGGGTGAAAATCAACTTCAGTGTTGTCAGTATGCTCAACCACCTGCAAAAGCTAAACACCTAGTGGTTTCAATAAGCAGAGAACAATATTCCATGTGTGCGTTTCATTAGACAAGAGGCACGTGGTTACATTGACAAGTTTATGGACAATAAATCGCACCATTAAAAGAACATAAAACATTTTCTTAAAATGATCGTGGTGCAGGTAATTTAATAGAGTGTATCATGTCAATTTCTGTTTGTGGGGAAGACATAAGCAATTAAAATCTGTTCTGATTCATCTTTAACTAGAAGCCTAAGTGGAAATGAGGTGATCTCCCTTTGTGCTCTGCAGGCTGATTCGCAGTAAGTGCTGCAGGAAGCCGGTGGGTACAAAATCATCACCTCACAGCCTCAGAGGAAAGAAGGCCTTGAGGGGCAATGCCTTTCTTTCACACACCCCAAAACCTATACTCCTTCCTTCTCCACCTGGTTCTGACCAGTGAGGGAAGACTAATCTAGGGTTGTTAACAGACACTGGGAAGTGTTATGGACTAAATGTCTATGTCCTCTCAAAAGCGATGTGTTGAAATCCTAACCAATGTGATGGTATTTGGAGATGGGGCCTTTGGGAGAAAATTGGGATAGATGAGGTCATGAGAGTGGAGCTCCATGATGGGATTAAAGCCCTTTAAAAGAATGGACCAGTAATATTGTCCCTCTTTCTCCCCTACTTTCCCTGTACACACACACAAAGAAGCCAAGAGAGAACAGAGCAAGAAGGAGGCAGTCTACAAGTCAGGAAGAGAGCCCTCACCAGACCCAACCATGCTGACACCCTAATCTTTGACTTCCATTCTCCAGAACTAGGAGAAAATAATTTGTGTTGTTTAAGTCGCCAGTCTATATGGCATTTTGTTATGGCAGCCTGGGCTGACTCATACAGAAAACAACAGCTCTTTTTGGGCTAAGAAAAGGTTCAGACAAGAAGGATTTAAGTTAGATGCAGAAACTTACTGACTCCAGGATCTATCTAAAATAAGAAAGAAAAAAAATTTTTAAAGGTTCACATAAAGATTTTGAAGGAAAAAAATATGAAAAAAAATTTTAGAAGTAGAGATTTTTTAAAAACTCAAAATGTTTCATCTCCTTAGCTTATATAAGAACATCTATGACTCTAACTTGCTTTCTAAACATCCAGAAATATGAAAGCAGGTGGGGTCTCCAAATGACCTGACCTCAATGACTTAAATTTCTTAAAGAACCAAATATAACCACAGTTCCCTGGCCGCAGGTTTAATACCTAGAAAATGCCAATCACGTAGGGCACCTATAACACTCAGCAGGACAACAGATATATAATTATCTCCATTTTACAGATAAGGAAACTGAGGTTCAAAGAAGTAGAGTCACTTGCCCAGGGGCCCTGTAGCTAGTGACAGAAGCAAAAGGAAAAGCTAGCTTAGACCCTGACTCTAAGAACACAGACTTTCATGGACCTCACAGACCACATCCCTGTGCATCTCATATGTCTTAGGACCTAAACAAGAGATCACACCAACAAAGAGCACCACTACTTGCCCGCACCCTGTTTTCAAGAGCTCCCCTAACACATCAGGAGCAAAAAGGACAGTGCAGCCCTCATCATTTGGGGGGGGGGGGGGAAGGGGACTCTTCACTCTGAGCCCTCCCCTCCAAATTCCTTTCCAAAGCCCTGTCAGTTATTTTGGCCCCTAGAAGATGGACTTGGCTGGTTCTTTTCTTCCCTATAGATGTACCTGACATTTTATTCGGTCAATTCATATCAGTCAAATATTTCCTGAGCACTTACTATGTGCCAGGCACTGCGCCAGATACTGGGGAGACAGCAATGTAGAAGGCACCAACTGGCAGTCAGAGTGGGTGATAAAATCCTCTCATGGTCTGAATGAAGTGAAGGCGTGGGCCATGCCAACAGCATCCCGAAAGGGGACGTGCTTAAGCCCGTGGAACAGAGGACCGATTGCTGGAAAAAATGAGTGGAGCATATTGGGGATACAAGGCTGGAGAAGCTCCACAGTTTGCCTTCTGTTTGGCTGGGAGAAAAGGCACTGCCAGTACTGCCAGTCCTCTCCTGGTGCAGGCTGAATCCCTGTGGACCTTACGCAGCTACTGCCCCTTCCATGACTGTTTGCATTTTACCATTTTCTCTTCCTTTACCCTTTGTTCATGGAGGCTGGATTCCGCCTACTCCTTCGGCACCTGCGTGACACCTTAACAGCATGTGTGAGTGACAGCCGTGCATTGAGTGACAGCCGTGTGTGTGAGTGACAGCCATGCATTTGAGAGCTGTGTGAGTGACAGCTATGTGTATGAGTGAGAGCTGTGTGAGTGACAGCCGTGCACTGAGTGGCAGCCATGTGTGTGAGTGAAGTGGGGTGGCTTCTTTCCCTCTTTCTATCTTCCCACCCCAAGCTATTGCCTCTGATTCGGGGCAGAAAAAAAAGGCGCAGTGACTATAGGTCTCTCACTGGGACAGCGTAAAACCCAGCACCTCTTCCTCGAATTTTGAAGACTATCTGTCTAGCTACTTCTATTGCCTATTTCTCTTACCTCTATTTGCACTGAGCAGTTGAGGAATATTTTGCCCTTTAAAAAGTAGAAAGAATAAGTGAAACTAAAGGAAGAGCTATGGTTATTTTTAGCAGTGGTGGTGGTGTTAGTGGGTGCACAGCAAAGAGGGCATCGAGAGCAGGGAGAACTGACCAGGGCTCATCTCAAAGTGTACCTCCCCTCCCCCACCCCTTCCCAGCTCGACTACTCACCACCACTTAACGCTGGACACTTTTCATGTATTTAAGGGTGTTGGGAATTTTTTAAAAGGTAGCCTAATACTTTCTATGCAAGTCTGAAATTTTATTCCCATCTATATTTCAGTTAAGGAAACAGAGCTACCATGTAAGTTTTACAAGTCACCCTGGGCCTTGGAATGAATTTCCACAAATCCAGAAGGCTGGGTCTGATCCCACGTGTAAGACATGGGAGATAACTGCCTCCCTGGGGTACTGTTCTGCTGAAGAAGGTAACAGAATCCAGTTTTCATCTTGTAACTACTGCATTTGAAGAACTACAAGTTACATTTTGAGGGTCCTTTTGCCTTTTATTTTCTTTTTTGCATATATAACCTTTCTTGCTGACAATTTAAATGTTGGGAAAACAACTTCTTGATAAGGAATGCCTTTCCCAAAGTCTTTAAGGACTCACACAAACTCTTCTGTGAAACGGACAACTCATGTCCAGAAAACTACTAAGGCAAATAAGCACAATTTATTCTTATCTTATAAAGACATCAAATTATGTAGAAGAGGCGAGCTCTCTCATAGGCAAATCTTTCCTAAGTTTCTACCTTGACACTTTCCATTCTCGCTTAGAGTACAAATCCCACGATTCCACGGGAGAGGAATGTTTCAGAGAACCGAAGAAGCTACTGCGAATCCTCTGCTTTGCTATAAATTTTCACAATGGCAAATATATCTTTCCCCTAAAATTTATAAAGCAATTAGATACCAAGCTCAGATTTATACACCCCGCTCTCCATACAAAGTAAATTTCCCCGGCAGCATTATGACTCCGGAGGCAAAAGGGAGCTTAGATCTCTCCTCAGAAGCCAACAAGCCCTTTGTTTATCATCAAAGTCCAAAATTACTCAGGGTATCAATGGATTTCTTGGCTGCTTCTCAAAACGTTGACAACAATAACACTCATAAAATACCATGTTACATGTCTATACACCTGTCAAATTCAACACAAATACAAACTCATGAGATATAGAACCAGGAAGTTTTTTTCCAATTTAAGCCCCTGAGTGACAGAAAAAGGAAATGGAACTCCTCAGCTTCATTTACTCAAGTCTAACAGTGACAACTAATACAGGAGGAAAATCTCTGGCAACTTCAATAAAGCAAAGAGCCAGGTCTTTGCTTCCAGTATACTTGCAAAATTCACCAGAACGAAGATCAGTATTTCTAGAAGAAATGCGTATTTCTTCCTTGGCATTCTTAATTCCATGAGAATCCAACAATTTGTTCCATGGTTACCCATCCAACATTTGGTGAGGTCAGTAAGGGACAAGGGACCTGCGATTTAATTACAGTGCATCCCCCCTACAAACTGGGTGACCTTGGACAAGTAGGTTAAACCCAGTCTCAATTGTCTCTGTTGTAAAAGGAAATAGTCACAACAAGCATGCAGCACGTTTCTGGAATCAAAATAAGCAACATAGCAGATGTAAAATCACCTGGCACATGGCAAACATTCAAGAATTATTATTTGTAAACACTGAGATTACTGCCCAGTTAGGTATGTCAGAAAGCATAATGTACTATTCTATTCAATTAAGTCTAAAGAAAGTCACTTGGCAGTGCATTTGAAGCTAATTAAAATCTTTGATAAACTGTATCAGGAAAAAAGCATGGTGATTTTTTTTTTTTTTTCTCTTCGCTATTTCCAGGTCAGAACAAAATATACAATTATAAACATTTGGTTTGGGTATTCAGATGAATAGATCAATGGATGAGTGGATAGATGAAGAATGGATGGATGGATGGATGGATGGATGGATGGATGGATGGATGAACAGATGGAGATTTGGGAAGCTCCTTGCAAGACTATCAAAATTCCCAAAGGAAAAGGGAGAATATAATCAAATCCCAATCTTTTGTCTTTCAGTTTTTGAACCAGTGATTCCAAAGGAACTAGATCAACTTCTCCATAGCCTCCAACACAACTTTCTCCTTGTAGAACACTATTAATTGAGTTTTATTCTCTATAGAAAGTATTCTTAAGTTAGAATGTTTAATATTCACATACTCAGATATACAAGATACCACAGAGCTCATACATTTTCCAGAGACACAACCAGAAAAATAATACATCTTTTTTTCTCAAATAATTCACAACAGCAAAAGCCCCAACCCTTACCTGAAGGTGGGTCCATTCTGTATTTATTCTCTTGACACCAACCAACTGGTCGAAGTCTGTAATCCAAGTAAAACAACCACTGGTCATAGGATTCAGTGTCCTCCAATCCCACATAGCGAAGGCGTAATCTTCCTCCAACATTTTCAATCACACTAACTATCCAGTACTGAAAAGGGTTCTGAGAATCCTGAAGTTCTATTAAGGAATCAACTGTAATGAGGTCTATAGGGCCTTTCCCTCGCAGAGGCTGTTTAAACAGAAGCAAAACTCCTTATTTTAAACTTTATTTTAAGGTTCTCATGGAAACAGATGACAGCAGAAGATAATATTTTTTCACACCATCATCCAAGCTATTGGCAAACAGTCTGGTGTTTCCCTCCGCCCCCATCCTTTCCACAGCCCTCGCCCCCTCCCCTTCCCTCTCCTCCCACACACATTTACCCAACTCTGTCCAACAACAAAAAATCACAAGTCAATAGGAAATAACAGTTTGTGCTGAGTTCTCACCAAACAAATCACCCTTCCCAGATAAAATCACATTTGTTAGAAATGAGTATGCTTTTAAGAAGAGTTAAACCCAAATTTGCCTTGAGCTAGAAAGGTGAGGTAGCAGAATGTCTACTTTTCTAATAGACAGATATATCAAACATGGTACTCTAAGTTTATACCAGGACTCAATAGACATGTATCTTACAATGGCCACCGCTGAAATAATCAAGACCCGCTCATACATTGATTATGTGCATAAAGCATGAATGTGTGTAGATGACATGTTTAATACACATTAATGATATACACTCAATTAGAATATCATGTAAAGTCATTTCTACATTTAACCAGATAGCTGGTTTAGAGAATATATGTAATTACCGCCCTATCTAAGCAACCTTCTTAGCACATGTTAGCATACGAAAAGGGTGTTTGTTCAGCCAGCCTTGTAGGCAAATATGTTTTTTAAAAAAATCTAAAAGAGTAAGATAATTTGTCCTTATAAAAGGGTGAATAACCATCATTTTGCTTTGTTAACCAAACAATTAAATTAGTAACCATTAAGATAAACAAATAGACCAGGCAAAATCTTCACAGAACCAAACCCAGTAACTCAATATATTAGACAGTGTTGTTCCAAAACATCAATATCTTTTATGAGAGGAGGAAAACTTATAGTTAAGGTTAAGAGAATATGCTATTGTCAAAATCCACACTGTATTCCTTGTTATTCATCGTGTTTCCCCTTTTTCAGGGGCATTCTTCAAACTGATTTGGTAACAATAATCATTTATAACACAATACATTTCTCTTCCTGTTCTATTATATATAGTAAAAGTAAAAGGTTTCATCATAAAATTATTTTCAAATGAGCCATCAAGATTTCAGATTAAACTTTTTTTCAGTACCTTAAATTACCTTAATCACATTTAAATATGGTTAGTTATTCATCCTCTTGTTTTTATAAGATAGGTTAATTGAATTATTACTTAACACGTGCATTTGAATCTCGGAGTCATGTGTCCGTAATGGAATAGTTAATGGAACCATTTATCAATATACTCCGAGACTATACTAGAGCTTATATATACTTAGTTTCACCTACACAAAACAGTTATTCTGCAGGACTTTATTTACATTCACTAATATAGCATAGAGGCATAAACATACAGGATAGTGAGATGTTTTAACAGTATTATTTTAAAATGTGTTCACATAGCAGCCAATTCCCCATGCATTGATTGTACCACATGAAGATGCTTCAATGCCATTAGGATCAGTAACCTAGGTAACTTAGGAAAACACAGGAAGTTAGGCTCTTGGAGTATAGATCCCTGTGTGTCTGCAGGTACCTGCGGAAGGATATATGCAAAGGTTTGAGCTCACGTTACTGTGAAGCTTCAGACATAGAATAGCTGTAAACAATAATACATACGCCTTCCAGGAGGTTAGCAGGTGCTGTCCGGGAACCAGTCAAATCACGAATGAGAAACTCTGTCCAGTCTGCATACTTTTCTTTGATTGCTGGTGAGACAAAGGAGAAAAAAACACCCATTAATACCACTCGAGTATCAAATAAACTTAAAAGCAAAGCACTCTGACGCCTATGTGTGTTATTTCAATACTTCCCTTAATTTTAAGCACCCTTCTTAGGTACTAAAATCACAACAAATCTATCAACAATGGGTGACTTCATACCCACCAGGTGCTTAGATTTTGCTGGGCACGAAGGAGATTAAATAGGAGGTTCTGAAGTCTTACAACCTATTTAGAAACTTCTGTGAATAACAAAGATATTATAAAGTATGTAATTCAGTTGGTTCCAAGAATAAAGAGATCAGTGAGGACTAGAGGAATCGGAGAAAGTTTCCCAGGAGGGAAAATAAAACCAGGCTCTGAATTGTATAAAAGGATAGTGGTAGAGAAGAGGAAGTGACAGGAACAGCAGAGGCTAATGAGTGATGGAGTGAGGGAGGAAATGGAGAGAGACAGTGGCATCCCCAGCCAGATCCGGCACAGTCTGAGCACAAAGCACTGGGAAATAACGTTAGGTGGTAGAATAAAATTACGGACAGCCAAGAATGTCAACAAAGATGTTCAATAAACAGGAAATTTCTGCATAAAATGAATCTGGCCAATTAAAAAAAAAAAAAAGGCTTGAATGGAAACAAGAGAGTAACGGCAGAAAAACCAAGGTAGAAGCTACTGCAGATAATTAAGTACAAGTGACAGAGCCCAAAACAGGGCCGACAGTTCTGTGTACCACAGATACCTTTTGAAAAAAGAATGATCAGAGCTTCAAGGCCAATACCCTACACGCGCTTAGAACCCAAGACCTGAGAAAAATGTAACTTCTTGGCGTATCTCCCAAGCCACAGATCTCCAAAGCCTCAGTCAGATGACGTTCGCACTCAAAAGGCCCTGAGCTTCCCGGGGCACCACAGGGATCGCAAAATCAGCCACAGGTGATCAGCACACCCCCGATCCTCATCCACCCACAGTGACCTGACCTGCACATCACCTGGGGCCTGGGTGCTGCCTGCCACATCCAGCAGAGCCTTTCTGAAGGGTCCCAGACTCCAGTGGTGTGCAATTGTTTAGGTACTTCAAAGGCATGGTTCTTAGCTCAAAACTAAAGGAACCACGTCATTACAAATGGACACCAGAGTGGTGAGGTGGGCGCAAAGTCATGGTGTGGGGGGGACCTGGCTCCATGGTGGGCTCTGCTGTGCCTGGTCCTATGATGCTGAGTAATTTATTCAGTTCTCTTACACTCTCTCCTTATCAGCATAATGGTGTTTACAACAGTTTGCTTATAGGATGCTATAAGGATTTTAAAAAGACTCACGTGTCCATAAAATATAACCATACGTAAACCACATATAAACATGGGGCTGTACCAATGGGGTGGGGTGGTTGGGGTGAGCTGGAGCCAGAAGTGTTCGGACTACAGGCATCTCATTAGACCTTGTGATTTTCAGCCCCCCATGGGACTCCCACCCTCCCGGCTCGAAGTCCTGAACCTTTGAGGGACCCCCTCAGTGGCAGCCACACAACGTATCACCAGTCACCAAGACTTCCTCAGGTTTCAGTCTACCAGAAACATTTTGAATTTTCTTTTCTGTGCTGGTCCCTCTTCAATTCTTTTTTATTGTTGGTCTATGTATTTTTTTTATTCCTTTACTATCACTTTAATGGAGTCTCTGGAGGATGAAGATAAATAAGAGTGCTCAGCTCAGAAGGGAGCTGGGCCTTTACAAAAAGATGTGAGGCAGCAAGCTTTGACTTACCAGGAAAACATTTTTAACACTGACTTTGCTAAAGAAAAGAGGAGGCAACAGTGAATCTCAGATTAATAGAGCAGTGAAGGCGGGGGTGGGGTGTCAATGGGGGGAAAAAGGAAGGACATCTGTAAGACTTTCAAAAATAAAGATAAATTTTTTAAAAATTATAAATAGAAGTACTTACACTTAACTATTAAGAATAAAAGACTACAGAGTTCCTTCCCTTGGAGATTTTTAAAGAGAACCTACATTAATTTTTCAGAGAGTTAGAATTAAATTGTTTCTACAAATAGAAGGATATATCATGGAAGGATTCAACAGGATTGATAAGCTCCTACTATGTGCAATGAACCCTGTTACATACTCCTGGGGCTCAAGCATATAGATATAGGGATCCCTGTCCTTAATAATAAATACAATCTACATAAAGACGGAACTTGTGAAGAATGTTATAAAAATTACACATACACAGACACACACATTCCTTAGCACTTGGGAAAGTTTCATTTTAACTTTTAGGACCCTTTCAGTTGTATAAATATACTTGTGTAATTACAAAAAGCAATATCATTATTTTGCTCTGAAGAACTGGATTTAACAAAGACATTATCTAAGAATTGTTGGAAGCAAACAGACTTCTCACAGTGGTAACATTAGGTTAAATAGGAAAGATAAGTGGAATGAACCTCAGAATAGTCTACATAATTAGACCATTTAATATTTATGCCATCATCATTAAAACCATGGACAGTATTTATGCAAACCCTTACATAGAAAGACCTTTGCTATTTAACATTCTACACATTATTATAGGGCCATATGTGACTTTTAATGGGGACTCCTTCACTGGGAGGTTGTAAGGATTAAATGGGAAAATAAATACAAACTTCTCAGCAGCTATCAAGCAGTGTACAGTATCAATCAACCCCTGTAAAAAGTGAAGTGTTCTTCGATAAAGCAACCAATCATTTCTTCTTTAATGCATTCAAATACTTATATAACATGCGAACTTTTCTTTTAGAAGAACATATATGAAATATCTCAAACTGATGTAGTTATGATGTAGTAATTTCTTGCAATCCAAATTTAACTTCTAAATAACCTTGTACATCAGTTCATGGGTACAAACTGACGACCATGGACATAAAAATCACAATTAACATTTTATTACCTTGAAAAATTATAATTAGAATAAAAATTCCTTCCGGTATATGATGGCACTTTTTAGCCTTCTAGTCTCTTAATGTCCCTTCCCTAATTTGGACATTAATGCTAACTTTGCCATCATGGTCACATCTTGACAAACTAGAACCGTACCAAAAAAAATCTACCTTATGGAAAATAATTCCTACTGTAAACTGTTATGGAAATTCAATTCACTTTTAGCTTCCATTCCTGTTTCTTCACATTATTATAACATTGATCACCCATTATTACACAGTAGTAAAATGCCATCTCTCTGGCTAAGCTTGGCAACAATATCTTAACACAATAGGATACACGGTGCGCAAAGATCATTATTCCACAGACACTTACTCATGTTTTTTATGAGAACTAGATCAATATTGAGTAGATGTTACACAATGCTTACACCAATGTGAATGTTGACACACACAGCTACCTATACTTTTTTTTTTTTCAGATAGAGTGGGAAGGAGAGAGAAACATCAATGTGAAAGGGACACATCAAGTGGCTGCCTCCCGCACGACCCCAACCAGGGCCGGGGATGAATCGCAACCAAGGAACGTGTCCTTGACCGGAATCAAACCCGCGACTCATTGGTCCGCAGGCCGACGCTCTATCCACTGAGCCAAACCAGCCAGGACTCTATACTTATTTTTAATTGACATTACAGAGCATACTATAGTTCCTGTAGTCTACATTTCTTCCACATCCCATCAAACTTCTCTTCTTGATGTTACACACAAAAGCACACAGCAACAAGAAAAATAGCCCTGTTGAGACAGTAATCATAAAGCTCAGAATTCAGACCAGATTTCTTCACACTTATAGTCCAATCTGGCTTAAGCAGTTGCTTTACAACTTTACTTTCATCAGTAAGTTATTCCTACAATTCACACACGTCGCAGCTTACTGAAAAATGAATTTATTCTAATATGTTCTTACTGTATTTTACTATGCCTGTTTAAATAAGGCAAATACCTCAGTAAATACCTGTTTGCAGTAATGCATTGCTGAGGGGATTTTTGGAACTTGCATATAATTTTTTTGCCAGCTCCTCAGAATGGCATCCAATGTCATCCAGGGGAGTCGCAGGAAGGAGTGATCCATCAAGGACACACTAGAGGTGAAGTGGCACTTGCCTGAAGGTGCTACCCGTGCCTCCATGACTGTTCTCCTTCCTTAAAAAGCACCCACTCCCAATCCGGTTACCCAGGTCCAGCGACTTTCCCACCCTCTGCTATCCCACCATCCTCCTTCCTGCCTCATTGTGCCTCCCTGACTGTACCCCTGGGAAAGTACAGCAACTTATAACTACAGCATAAAGAAGAAACCCTACAGTTCCAGACCACCTGTCTTTTTTAAATATTCTCCTCGAACACTCTTTTTCTTTTTAATTTTTTTTTCTTTATTGATTTTAGAGAGAGGAAGGGAGAGGGAGAGAGAGATAGAAATATCGATGAGAGAGAACATCGATTGGCTGCCTCCTGCATGCCCCACACTGGGGATCGGACCCACAACCTGGGCATGTGCCCTGACTGGGAATTGAACTGGCAACCTCTGGGTGGATGGGTTGACACTCATCCGCTGAGCCACACCAGCCGGACTTCTTGAGCACTCTTTTCTGACAAGTTAATACCTTATTTCTTTGCTCCCCTCCAAAACAAAACTTAAACAAAGAAGACTTCTCTCTCCACCCGACATTCAACCCCATCAACTTCCTCCCCCCCAACTACCAAACCACTGAACTACACTTGTCTCCAAAGAGCTGCACGTCCCCACACCAATGACTTCTCACTCCTTACTTTGATAGTTGACACAACTGACCACTTCCTCCCTTCACTGTGTCCTCTGTGGGTCTCCTTTACTCAACTTCTAATGATTCAGCGTTACTTAGGAACTGGTCCAGGGCTGGCTCTCCTTTCTTCTCGCTCTGTGGTCTTTCCATGGACAATCATCCATTCGCATGACTTCAATCACATCAATACCAACAACTGCCTATTTCTCTCTACAAACCAGACCTCTTTTCTGAGCCTCAGAATCACAGATTCAACTGCCTGATTATCAGTGAGGTTTAGAATCATGACATTATGACAATTCAGGTTTCTTTTCAGGGAGCTTACTATTCATACCCCTTGTTCATTTTTCTATATGCACATCCTTTTTTTAAAGTGTTGATTTATGGGAGCTCTTTATATATTAGATATTAATTCTTGGTTAACCATAGCAAAGCTCTTATATTCAGCAGGAGCTTTTTAAAAGAAGACATGAGAACATGTCACTTAGTCCCTGAATCTTAGAATAGATTTCAAACTCTTCAGCCTCATTCAATGTCCTACATAACTGGGTCCCTCTCCACTAGTTTTCCCTGTGCTTTCTACACTGGTTTTCTCTAAACTCTTATTCTAATGGACCCTATTAGGGCTTTGCACATCCCCTTGCTTCTGCATAAAAACACTCTCCCCAGTCTTTCCTCAGTCAATTCCTCTTCATCTTACCCATCACTTCTTCCCTGATCTCCCCTGACTTCTAGGATCAACTGTATTCTCTCCTGGATTCTTAACTTCTTTCCCTTCATAAGTTTAACACACTTTACAATTACATGTTTGTATTCCTTTGCCTAACGACTATCCTCACCTGACTGTCCACCCCATGAGGTTAGGAATCCACATCCATTGTGTTACTTCCGTGTACACAATACCTATAACAACTGCACACAGTAGGTGTTTATTACATTTTTGACACACGAAGGAAGGACTAACAAATTAGATGGTTTTATAAATTGTATCTGTTTCGCTAATCTTTTGTTGAAATAGAAGTCACTGAATTCAGATGAAGAACCACTGTTACCAAAGATATTGCATAGCCCTTTCAATAAAATACGATTCAACTCAATAGCACACTACTAGCATTCACAAATGAACTGCCATTTCTTTTTGTTTTTTCTCTTATTTGCTTTATTTTATTATGTGTATGATGTAAGTTATTACTTAAGGTTTTAGTTTCAGCATACATTTAAAAAAGCCAGAGATCTGCCCATTTAGTTGAGACAGCATTAAATGTTTTATGTGGTAGGGCAGACATTGAATACTTCTTGGAGTTCTCCTGAGTGAGCGCATAATATGAGCCCATTAGGCAACACTGATACTGTTCATTTCAGACAAGGGCATCACCCAGACATTCAAGAAATACAAGGTACTACACATCCATATCTTATCCCTAAGGAATCACTTGCTTTCTCTGAAGCTCCCCAGAACCTCTTAGCACTAGAAACACCCAAGAATTACAAAACAAAAGCCATACAAATAGCAACTATGTATGGCATTCTCAAGGCACAACCCACATTACTCTGCATCCTATCTTTAAGAGGCTAGAAGATAAACAGCCTCTAAAACTATTAGAAGAAATTTAAAACCTATCATTGTTCACTGGTAAGAGATTTTTATCCAATAGAATATGGAATTGCTCTCATTCTTGCACATTTTCTCCAATTCTTCTCTAGCTGGTAATATCTCACTTTATAGACATTTCTGCTATTGCTTTAAATATTTTCCTGCTTTAAAAAAAATAACTCTCCAAAGAATCTGCCACTTTATTCTCCACCAGGAAAAATTTTGTACAGGCCTTTTGTTAGCTCGAACTGCAGCAAAAATGTCAAGACTGAATTAACATATCACAAAGGTCCAGGTCCAGGGCTCTAAGTTCAATGGAGTAAGACACTTGCTTTTTAACGATTTTATTCTCATAGGTGCCTCCCTCTTACACACACACTTGAGACTTCTTTCTGTAAAGTTAATTTCATTGCTGCTGTAAAATGACTACCATTCACATTTTTCCCAATGCTCCCCTTAGGTGCATGTTTTAAAAAGAAAGAAACAAGTTTGCATAAAATTTACATTAACATGCCCTTTATATATATCTAATTACATGAATCAAGCTTACTTTTCAAAAATTTTCACGTTACTGTCTGTGATGGTTTATTCTATATGTCAGCTTGGCTGGGCTACAGTGCCAAATATTTAGTCAAACACTACCCTGGATGTTTCTGTGAGGGTGTTTTTGGATGAGATTTACATTTACATTGGTAGTCTGTGATAAAGAAGATTGCCCTCCCTCTCCATGTGGGTGGGTCTTATCTAATCAGTTGAAAGACATAAAAACAAAAGAGACCAACATTCCCAGAACAAGAGATAATTATGACAAAATCAAAGAAGAATTAGAGAGATATTCCATGTTCATGAATAGAAAGACTCAATATTGTCAAGTTGTCATTTCTTCCGATATTGATCTATAGATTCAGTGCAATCAAAATCCCAGCAAGTTATTTGGTGGGTATTGACAAGCTGATTCTAACGTTTATATAGAGAAGCAAAAGATCCAAATAGCCAATACAATACTGAAGGAGAACAAAGTGGGTGAACTGACACTACCTGACTTCCAGATTTACTATAAAGCTACATAATCAAGACAGTGTGGTGTTGGCAAAAGAACAGACAAACAGATCACTGGAACAGAATAGAGAGCCTAGAAACAGACTACATAGACAGGCTGCAACCTGGTCTTTGACAAAGGAGCAAAGGCAATACAATAAGCAAAGATCGCTTTTTCAACAAACAGTTCTGGAAACTGGACATCCACAGGCAAAAAAAGAACCTACACAAAGATTTTAGACAAAATGTACCCTTCTGAAAAAAATAACTCAAAATGGATCACAGACCTAAATGGAAAAGGCAAAAATATAATACTCCTAAAAGATAACGCAGAAGAAAAGCTAGAAAACCTTGGGTATGGTGATGCCTTTTAAACTACAACACCAAAGGCATGATCTATGAAAAAAATAATTGTTAAGTTGGACTTCATTAAAATTAGATACTTCTACTCTGTGAAAGATGATATAAAAAGAATGAGAAAAAATATTTGCAGAAGACACATCTGATAAAAGACTGTTATCCAAAATACACAAAGAACTCTTAAAACTCAACAAAACAGAAAAAAAAAAACCCTGCTTTTAAAGAGTGCCAAACACTTTAACAGACTGCTCACCAAAAAAGATACATAAATGGCAAATAGCATGTGACAAAATGCTTCACATTGTATGTCATCAGAGAAAAGTGTAGTAAAACAGCAATGAGATACCAGTTCACACCTATTAGAATGGCCAAAATCCAGAACACCAACACCACCAAAATTTTGGCAGGGATGTGGAGCAATAAAAACCCTCATGCCTGGCCTGTGTGGCTCAGTGGATTGAGCGTCATCCCATGGACTGAAAGGTCCCAGTTCGATTCCCAGTCAGGGCACATGCCTGTGTTTCGAGCTTGATCCCCCCCTAGGGGCGTGCAGAAGGCAGCCAATAGATGTTTCTCTCTCACATAGATGTTTCTATCTCTCTCTCTCCCTTCTTCTCTCTCTAAAAGAAAAAAAAAATCAATAAACATATATTTTTTACAAAAACCTCTCATTGTGGCTGGTAAGAATGAAAAATGGTGCATCCACTTTGGAAGACAGTTTGGTAGTTTCTTACAAAACTAAACATTCTCTTACCATACGATCAGCAATTGTGCTCCTGGTATTTACTCAGAGGAGTTGAAAATTTATGTCTACACGTAAACCTGCACACGTGTTTACAAGCACAACTTTACTCATAATTGCCAAATCGTGAAGCAAGCAAGATGTCCTTTGGTACAATGGACAAACAAGCTGTGGCACACCCAGACAATAAAATATTACTCAGCACTGAAAATAAATGAGTTATCAAGGCACACAAAAAACACAGAAGGACATTAAATGCATGTTACAAGTGAAAGAAGCAAATCTGAAAAGGCTACATACTCTATGATTCCATTCTATGATGTTCTAGAAAAGGCAAAACTATGGAGACAGTAAAAGGCGGTTGCCAGGGCATCATTGGGAAGGAGAGACAAACAGGCGGAACACAGAGCATTTTTAGGGCAGTGAAACTGCTCTGTATGATACTACAATGATGGATACATGTCATTAGACATTTGTCCAAGCTCACAGAATGCACAACACTAAGAGTGAAACCTAATATAAACTATGGACTTTGTGTGATGATGACGTGTCCGTGTAGGGTCATCCACTGTAACAAATGTACCTCTCTGGAGGGGGATGTTGATAATGTGGGAGGCTTGCCTGTGTGGGGCAAGGGGTGTACAGGGACTCTCTGTACCTTCCTCTTAATCTTGCTGTGAACCTAAACCCTAGACTGTAAATTCCTTAAGGACAACATGCTCTGTCTTATCATCATTGTTTATCTTAGTGCCTAGCACAGAGGACCCAATAAATGTTCCACATAGCTTTCAAAAGTGAAGCAACTTATCAGCCTCCCCCTAACACAACACGTATTAGACACCACAATTCTGATTAGAAAAAAAAAATCTGCCCTGGCAGGTTTGGCTCAGCAGTTAGAGCGTCAGCCCGCGGACCAGAGAGACCCGGGTTTGGTTCCCACTAAGGGCACGTACTTCGGTTGCAGTTTGTCCCCGGCCCCGGTTGGGGTCGTGTGGGTGGCAACCACTCGATGTGTCTCTCTCACATCGATGTTTCTCTCTCCCTCTTCCCCCCTATTTTCTCCCTCCTGCTCTATCTGAAGATAAATGCAAAAATGTCCTCGGTTGAGGATTTAAAAAAAAAGAAAGAAAAAAAAAATCTATTGAGTGTTTTTTCGTGATGTACCAAACACTGAGCCAAGCACTGCCACACACAGCACCTCAGGTAGTGTTTCCCCAAAACCAAGGCACTATTTATTCTCATCCTCATTCAACAAATTAGACTCTAAGAGACTCAGAAACACTTAGACCGTTGGTAACAGAGACGATAAAGAGTGTATTTGTAAACATATGTATTGTATTAATATAATTAAGGTAAAAAAACAGACACAACAAATTATTTCAGAAATCTAGGACATACACACAATTACTCAACAAAACCTCAGACTCTATGTCAGATTTCTCAAATCTACTTCTTGTCTACTTTTAAAGATTTATATTGTTAGGTAAGCAAATTTTGAAAAATTTAAAAGAAAAACTCCTGTTTGTCCCAAGAGCTACACCTCATGAAATGTTACTTCCTTTAGAATGAACCTTTAAGAGTGATACTTTGCAAAAATATATAGCTGAAGATTACTTTCTTAACAGATACAAATCTGATTAACATGCTAATTGCAATAGTGAAAGGTATCTTTTAAGTACATCTCATTGAAGGGCACACAGAATAAGAATAATAACACGAGAAACAAAATGGATAATTCTCTGTAAACATCCCACTTGAGATTTGACATATTTATGATATCAATAACATCCCTCTTATTAAAGTGAAGTTCAAGAAAATTCGACATCAGCCAGGTCCATAAGCACCAGTATCTTGCAGTCACTCTGCAAGTAATGAACAAACTCGCTGACCGAAGGTCATGCCTGAACGTAGCACGTGGCCCCAGGTGTCGTTCAGCACTTTAAACCTGCCGTGTCCGTGAATACTAATGAAACACAAACTCTCTTCTCCAAAACAGTCCTATAAAAACCCTGCGATTCTGTTTCTGAATTACCCAAAAACAGAACTTCTTGGCAAAATGGAGACCCCCAGAACAGGATTTATTATCCAGCTATTGTGGATTTAAATCTTTTCCATCACTACAGTTTATTAAGACACCTTTCTTGACCTTTAAATTTTTTAAAACATTTGAGTGAAAATTTGATAGTGACTTGTAAGTTTTTGAAAAAAAAAATCAAAACACATTTTGCATGTCAAAATTACAGCAGTCACTAGCAACTCAGAATGACAGGGTGGAATGATATCTAAACTGCAGGTCGGCAAATTGGAGAATAATCCAAACCTATAAGCTCACTCCTTCACACGTGTCTTCTCTTAGGAACTTTCTGCTCTAAGAACTCCATGTGGCAAAATTCACAGATCAATTTCTCTGTCAAATCCAAGGCCAAAGGCTACAACAGATGCCATGGTACAATTATTTGGAAGCAAGCTGGGCAAGCACCATGAACCAGGTGGGGCCAGACTTGCAGAGAGAAGACAGAGTGGAAAGGATTAAGTAAGTAGAAGGGTAAGATCACTAATGACTTCTACATTGCCAAATCCAATAGTCAATTCCCAATCAGATACTTATTTGACATAACAAACAGCATTCGATATGTTGGATCACTGTCTCCTTCTTCAAACAGATCCCTCTCTCCTTCTTCAAACATTCTTCACTTAGTGTTATGAATTAAATGTTCATGTCTCTCCAGATTCCTTAGGTTAAAATCCTAACTCCCAGTGTGATGGTCCATAGAGGCAGGTCTCTTGGGAGAGGCTTAGGTCATGACAGTGGAGCCCCATGATGGGATTAGTACCTTTACCAAAGAGGTGCCACAGAGCTGTCCCTCTCCGTCCAACCTGTGAGGACACAACAGGAAGTCTGCAGTTTGCAACCCAGAAGAGAACCTTCACTAGAACCCAGCCATGCTGGTTTGAGCGTGATCTCAAACTTCTAACCTCCAGAACTGTGAGGAATGAATTTCTGCTGTTTATAGGCCACCCAGTCTATGATATTGTATAGCAGTCTGAGCTGGCTCAGACAGCTTCTGGGCCACCATGCTCTCTTAGCTTACCCCACGGGGTGTCACTGACCTCAGTGGACATCACTTCTCAGTCTCCTCTGCTGTTCTTTCTCTTCTTTTCAACTTCTAAACATTGGAGGGTCCCAGAACACAGTCCTAGGAATCCTCTCTACCTACACTCATCCCCTAACTGATTTCACTCAGTCTCTTGGCTTCAAATACCAACTGTATGCTGACATCTAATTATGTCTCTAGCCAGGAAAGCCTCTCTGAACTCTAAACTCATACAGATGACTTCCACCTTGACATTTCCACCAATATCTCAACTTGACATGTCCACACACAAACTTAATCCCACCCCCATGGGTTCCTCCTCAAGAATTCCCCAGCGCTAATAACTGTGCCTCCAGTTGCCCAGGCCAAACGCTGTGGAGTCAACCCTGGCTCTGACTTGCTTTCTCCTATCCACCCCCAACACACACACACACACACACACACACACACACACACACACACACACTTCACATCCATCGGCAAACCCTGTCAAGTAACCTTCAAATACATCCAGAATCCAACCACTCTTTTTTTTTTGTTTGTTTAACCAAATCCACAACTACCACCAAGCTCCATGCCACCATTATTTCTTTCCTGGATTATTGCTAAATCTTCCCATAGACTTTGCCTCTCCACAGAGCAGCCAGAATGACCCATTTAGAGCACAGGTCATGACTGAGTTACTCTGCTGCTCAAAACCCGCTGACGAGGGAAAGTCAAAGTCTTCACCATAGCCTACAGGGTCCTGTGGGCCACAGCCCTGACCCCCACCCCTACTGCTCCCCCAGCACTGACTCCTGGCTGGCTCTGCTGGCCTCCATGTACCCTCTAATACATCAAGCATGCTCCCGCCTAAGGACATTTGCACTTACTGTTTCCTCTGCTCAGGACACTCTTCCCCCAGTTATATCCAAGGCCTGGCTCTTCCCTTCATTCAGGCCTCTGCTCAAATGTCACTTGGTCAGGGGACTTCTTCCCCACCCTCACACACACCACATAAAATAACATCTCTTGTGCAACCAACCAATGTCATTCCCAGCCCTTTTACCTGGCCTTCTTTTTCTCTAGAGCACTTATTTCTGTGACCAAATAAATACTTACATGTTTTTTGTCTCTCTCCCTTCCCTCCACCAGAACTTCAGGTCCAAGGCAGCAGGGTCTCTGTTTCTTCCACTGCTGTACCTCAAATACCTAGCGTTGCTCTATGGTATTCCTTGAACTAGGCTCCCCAAAGCTCAGCCATGCCTCCCTCTTCCCCATTAAGAG
The DNA here is from genome assembly GCA_030848825.1 of Tadarida brasiliensis. Lineage (NCBI taxonomy): Eukaryota > Metazoa > Chordata > Mammalia > Chiroptera > Molossidae > Tadarida > Tadarida brasiliensis. Next base: position 90,809,990 of record CM061257.1, read on the forward strand.
TCCTCACCCTTCTGAGGCTGCCTCATGAGAGGGGAATAAAACTACAGTATCAAAGACAAAATTTACTGGTTTAGAATTATTTCAACAATCGAGCCAAGAGTAGGTAACTTCAAGAGTCAACCTGGTGTCAATATGTGGACTACAACCTCCACTGGCCACAGGGAGGTGGTGAGGGAGCACTAGAGGTGTTCACGAGCCTCAACAGGGTCCCAGGGAGAGAGCTCCAAGTGGGAGAATGTACATCTGTCCAAGAACAAAACAAGACTTCTGGGAAGGTAATCACATGCTTACCTTTGTGACTGGCTTCCATTTCTCCGTGTCAGGAAGTACCTTCCTATTTCTAACCTAAATCTTCTGGATTGCAATTCAGCATATCTCCCCCTCCAAAGCCCTTAAACCTCCGTCCAGATAGTTACTTGTCCACTAATAAGGACTCCAGACACCCTCCCTCTTCTACTCATGCAGTTGAAATATTTCGGCAATAAACTTGGCTCTTATCATTTGAATCCCTCTTCAAACTTTTAATGTGACTTCAGTTACAGTATTCCCATTGGCAGGACTGCTGTGGGAATTAATTACGGTTCATTAGTTAACCACGGGCTGAGTAGCTGAGTGGGAGTTCACAGCTCTGAAGTGAACCGTGACATTGAACCTTGACCCTTGGTGTAACCCGGGAGAAGTTCCTGAACATGACAAACTGCAGTTTCAATGATTATTCCAAATACAGAGATACATAGGCAATTAGCTGGCTTGATTTTTGTTGTTATGAGAAAGTCTAAGAAAAGCGATTAATTGAACATTCCAAAGTGCTGGAATCATGATTCAAAACCATGGTTCTGTTATTAAAGGAAGACTGTTCAGAAAGAACAAAAATCAGCTATGCCTTCCCTTCCCCAGTGAAGGAAAAGCTGAGCAGTCACAGTGCCCGAAACAATAGCGGCATTTGGTGTGCAGGCAACCGTAGGAATGGAAGAAGGTATATTTTAGTGTATATCTGACTCCCCCCTTTTCCTTCCCCTCTTCCTCTCTGTCTTACGATCCTTAGTAACTGAACAGGAAATCTCAAATAAGTCCCTAAGGTTTTTTCCTCTCTGATTCTTAAAGCAAACCAACCAACCAAAAATGCTACATGAAGAAAAATTTTGCAAAAGGCTCACAGTATGTACAAGAAGATGCTGCTCCCGTAGCTGTCAGTGATTCGTTTTGAGTGCTTACTCTGAATTCTGCCCGCTTTGTTACATAAACAGATTGCATTTGGATTATTGCATGTGGCAGTTCTTTTTTAAGAACTCATCTGTAAACAGAGCCTGGACAAATTTCTTAAATTTTCTTCTGTCAATGATGTGAGATCGAATTATGTTTGGAAAAATGAAATTTTACTAGCAACAATTATTTCTAAGCAATGAAATATAACAGATATCAACTCACAGTTTTCTCCCTATTATCACTATGACCGTATTAGATGAGATTTATAGTTGTTTAATAAAACAAAAACTATTATGTCAGCCTTGGAAGCAGCAATTCATCAGCTAATGTGGGGCAGACCATTTATGCCAGGTAAGCAGAAAGCAACACAGTTCCTGCTCATTCTGCAACCAGTCTGCTTTCCAACAGGGGAAGATAGCCTAACTTGAGCTTTTAAAAGAGGGGAATGTATAATAAAACCATAGCTTATTTAAACATTAACTCCCACCACAACCTGGGATTGACTTGTCAAAAAAATCACAAGCTCTTGGTGATTTTTGTCACCTTATCTGGTATTTCAATAACCCGAACACAATATACTGCCCAGATTTAAAACTGGCCCCAAATGGGATTAATCTGGAAATATGACTTTTTTTTTTTGTAACCATTCTGAGTTAACAATTCTTTGAGAATATTTCTATATGAATAAAAAGGGAAAAGAAAGTATTTCTAGTGCCATCATCTTAGGGTGATTTTATAAGCTGTTAAATAAACATAGTCCCAGAAATAGATGAACAGGAACCTATCTTGTCTGAATAAGATTACATGAGAATGTAGAAAATCAAAATTATTACATTCTTCTCTCATCTCATCTCTTTTCCGCATGTTACTGAGGCTCCTGCTTCGCCTAACAAGAGGTGCTGGGAGTCACAGATAGATCATGATTGTCACAGATAGATTCTTCCCACGGAGGAGTAGGGGCTCCAGAAATGCCTCTTCCACTGCTGGGAGCCGATGAGCAAAATGAGCCCAAACAAATCCCTCATTAAAAGACTTGATTTTCTTAGGATAAGAGAACAGCAAGTCCCCAACTTACAACGTGGTTTTGTTCCAAAAGCACATCAATAAAATCCATTCCAGAACTCCCTAAACACATTCTGAGTAGTAATAGCCACATAACTGAGGAATGGCTTGCCCGGCCAACCCATAAGATTCTACAAACACATTATATATTGAAGAATATTTAACTATGCCTTAATATCATATAAGTGCTATCCGTCATTAAGAACATTTTAATTTCATAATTCATGTCAAAATAAATTCAGGAGAGGAGAAGGTGTGGAGAAGCTAAAGGGAACCATCAATAAGGGCTGCCCAATGATTGAAACACAGGATTCTAAGCAGAGTTTGAAAGAGATGAACCTTTAGCATTATACACATTTGATATTATTGCATGTATTTACTAAATGATAAGTATTACCGACCAACTTAAAATGGATTCATTGTCCAAATGACTTAGAAAGTCTATGTAAGTTGATTAAAAATTGGTACTTTCAGGAAGGTCACTGGAATTTTTATTAAAACGTACCTATATCTTAATGTTATGAAGGTGCAAATTATAATCAATGGGGGGTCAACAAGAAGCTACTAAAAATACAGGAGTCCATGACAATTTCAAGGCCAACGTCTGATGTTACAGGCATCCACAAGACTAGGGAGCAGCCGGGCAACCCCGGGCTCCCAGGCCAAATCCTTCCCACCGCATTTTCACCGCCCACAATTCAAGAATGATTTTTACACATTTAACTGTTGGAAAAATCAATAGTTCATGACATATGAAAATTATAAGAAACTCAAATCAGTGAGTTTTGCTGGAACACAGCCACGCTATTCATTCAGGTGTTGCTCATGGCTGTTCCTGGCGCCACACTGAACTGAGTAGCTGCAACAGATGCCAGGTGGCCCTCAGTCTACACTGGCGACAGCCTGGCCTCTCACAGAACACACCTGCTGACTCCTGCTGCAGGGCCCCCAGAAGAAGCAGGTGTTAGAGGCTTGGAAAGGGGGGGCTCAGCAAAAATTTATGATTCATTCAATTCAGAATGCTTTAAAATAAGTATTACTATAACTAATAATAACCCACTACTAACACAGGTCGATAATAGTGAGAAACAGAAAAAAAACAAATAAAAGATCCAGAAAGTGAAATCCCCCCCAAAAAAAAGGAAAAAGAAGAGAAATAACAGTAAGGAAGGAAAAGAGAAAACGCTGTGACTGCTTTGGGGCATTTTGTGCGACGCTCTCCACTGCTAGACTGTCATTAGGAGGGTTGTTGCCCTGGTTAAAGTTAAAAGTGCATATGTAATTTTTATTGGGTATGGGGGGGCAATAACTAAAATTACCAGCCCTAACTCCTCATTCCAAAGCACCTCTAATTAATAATGAGTAGTGAATATAGCATACCCTAGGGCTGAATTTCATTCACACACTAAAAAAAATAGTTACAAACATCTGTTTACGAAGTTTTGGAAAAGATAACCTGACTGTTGTGCTGAAAACAACTAAAAATGCTATTTATTAAAAGCATGAGTTAAATGTATTAACAAACTGGTGAAAAGGAAAGAATACTCAGAACCCAAGAAGAATGTAAGTGGGCAAAGGTTAAGACAGAAGCCACCGTTTCCTCTGAGGGCATTGGTCCAGCCCACTGGAAGGGGGCTTTTGTGTAACAGCATCATGGCACCGTGTCAAAGGAGAGCAAGCCCAAGGCCCACACGCGATGCAGAATCTAATAGAAGACTCCCCAAGGCACACACTTCCATAAAGAACTCATACAACTCAACACCAAACAAACAACCCAATTAAAAAATGGACAGAGGACCTGAAAAGACACCTCTCCCAATAAGATATACAAACAGCTAACAAATATATGAAAAGATGTTCAACTTCACTAGCTATTAGGGACATGCAAATCAAAACTACAATGAGATACCACCTGTTAGAATGGCTACTATCAACAAGACAGGTAATAACAAGTGTTGGAGAGGTTGAGGAAAAAAGGGAACCCTCATTCACTGCTGGTGGGAATGTAAACCGGTACAGCCACTACAAAAATAGTCTGGAGGTTCCTCAAAAAGTGATCAATAGAGTTACCATATGATCCAGCAATCCTTCTTCTGGGTATCTACTTGAAAAACTCAAATACATCTATTCACAAAGATATATGTACCCCTGTGTTCATCGTGGCATTATTCACGGTGGCCAAGACATGGAGACAACCAAAGGGTCCTTTGATAGATGATTGTACAAAGAAGATGTGATACATATATACTATGGAATACTACTCAGCCATAAGAAAAGATGAAATACTGTCATTTGCAACAACGTGGGTGGACCTTGGGAATACTATGCTAAGCAAAATAAGTCAGTCATAAAAAGCTAAGAACCATATGATTTCACTCATATGTGGGATATAAAACTGAAACTCACAGAAGACACAGACAACAATATGGTGGTTACCAGAGGGAATGAGGGGGTGGTAAAGGGTAAAGGGGACCAAATGTATGGTGATGGAAGGTGATTTGACTTTGAGTGGTGGGCAGACAATGCAATATATAGATCACGTATCCTGGAGATGTACACCTGAAACCTATATGATCTTATTAACCAATGTCACCCCAATAAATTCACTTTAAAAAGGCAGCTAAGTGGAAGGAAGAACAAGAAATAACCATCTTGTCCCAGGGCCTGCAAGAAAGCCGTCTTTAGCAGAATCATGGCCTGACGGTGATGGAATATGTGAGTGGGTGGGTAAGGAAACATCCTAAGAATTTTTTTCAATCCTCACCAGAGGACATGCTTATTGATTTTTACAGAGAGGGGAAGGGGGTTGGGGGGTGGGGTAGAGACAGAGAGAGAGAAACATTGATGTGACAGAGAACATTGACTGTCTGCCTTCCGTACGTGCCCCAACCAGGGATAGAACCTGCACCCTAGGTATGTGCCCTGACCGGGAATCGAAACCACAACCTTTCAGCATATGAGATGACGCTCCAACCAATTGAGCCACACCAACCAGGGCACCCTGAGAATCTTAATCACAAACCAGCCCAGATGACCCAGTAGTCAAAATCCCCTCAAGCTGAAAAAAATTATTCTTGAAATTTATTTTTTTATTTTTCAATTACAGTTGGCATTCAGAATTATTTTAGATCAGTTTCGGGTATACATGATAGACATTGAAAATTTAACTGAACTGGGTCATTTGCCCACAGGTGCCTGATAGAAGTAAACACAAATCTTTTTTGGAAGACTCCATCTTCAACCCAGCATTTGAAGAAACCTTACAGATTAAGTTCTAATAAAAAAAAAAAAAAACTCACCATTAATAATCACTAAATAGCGATCATTGTTATTATTCTTTATTATTGCAGTAGGTAACAGTTATTAAGAGTTTACTATGAACCAGTCACCATTCAAAGTATGACATGCACTCACCTGGTTAACCCTCACAATAATATTAAAGGCAACACCAGTACTGCTTCTACTGACCTATCAGGAAAGAGGCAAACATATAAGAAAGATACAAGATATACTAGGACAATTAGCAAAAGACAGAATAAAGAGACAGAAAAAAAAAACAACAGACCTTAAAGATTTCAGATTTTGGTATAATAAAATATACTTAATATGTTTACGGAATCAAATAAGATATTTAAATTGTGTAAGGAACAACAAAATGAGCAAGAGAAGTGGAAAAAATCAGAAATTTTATGTTAAAAATATAATGATTTTATTTAAAAATCCAATGCCAGGTTAACAGCAGGTTATAAAAGCTGAAGAGAAAACATGTACTAGAAGATGAATCCAAAGAAACTATACGAAATGCAGCACAGACAAAAAAATAAAAATAGAAAAAAAAAAAAGAAACATGGTGGATAAGGTCTGTGGTAAGTCTGGCAGAAATGCTAAAAAGAAAAGAATAAGGAAGAGCTGATATCAGAGGATTCGATGACAAAAATTTTCAGAACTGATAACAATCAATGACCCACAACCTCAATAAGCCCAAAGGAACTCAATCAGAATGAATAAAAATAAATTTATATTTAGAAAGTTTATAGTGAAACTATAGAACACCCAAAACAAACAGAATCTTATAAGAGACCAAAGAGAAAAAGACTGACAGTCTTTCAAAGGAATGACAATCAGTCTGGCAAGTGATTTTCAGCAACAATTACAGCCAAAGAGAATGGGATTATATTGTCAGTGTGCTGCTGCAAAATACCTGTCCATCCAACATTATGCACACAGCAGAAACACCTTTCAATTGTATGAAAGAAATGAAGACATCCGAGACAAAGAAAAAGTGAGTTTATCCACAACAGTATAGGAAATTCCAAAGGATATACTTCGCAGAAGGTAAGTGATCCCAGAAGGAGGATCTAAGATGTAAGAATGACTTACAAGAAAATAAAGTGGTAAGTATATGAGAAAATATAAATGAACCCTGGCATGGCCTTATGAAGCTGGCAGAGTTTTCTCTGGGGAAAACAACAATATTTCACTCCAACTTAAAAAAATAATAAAATCCCACGACATTATCTATCCAATTATACACAGGATGAAGCTCTTCTTCATAGTCTATCAAATATCTGAGTTACTAAGAATATAATTGCCTTCCTTGCATTTAACTCAATGAATCTTGAGATAACACTTCCAGTGGCTATTTCTTGGTCGTTTGTCTTTTCCTGTGACATCCAGTTGGCTGCACTCTACTTTGCAAACTAACAGATTCTTCCATTGACGGCAACTCGTAATTTTTCTGTTTGCAAATCCACCTGCTGAGAATGTAAAGTGATTTTTAAAAGAGAATTTGGCTAATAAATCCATCACATCATCCAAGAGCGACTAACCCACCTGGGTCTATCTTGATTGACTCACAGCTCTACCAGCAGTCACTCAGCTACACAGAGCAATAAACCATCTCCCTGCAAGCCGTGATGATTAATCACCACCCTTCAGTTAAAGTCAATATCCCACTCACATCATGTTGACAACAAGAAAAATTTGGTAAGAAGAAATGGCTTTGCTTTATCTAGGCTGAAGATATATAAATTACAATCAGATTATGCAGATAAAATACATGAGCTAAATTTGTCCGCGGAAACTACACTTGTCACAGCACTTTTTAATGCCTCTAAAAAAGGATTTATGTAGGTGCTGGAGTGAGCGGACAGTTGAAGAAAGGCTGTACAACAACTTCTGAAAGGCTCATTTGTAATTCATTCAAATTACTTCTTTTCACTGTAGAAATCATTAGCTAAAATCTTTTCATTTCCCTGGCCCAGAGTTTGTTTATTAAAACCACTTACAAAAGTTGGACTATTCTTAAGGCACAAACCATAAGCAAACTACACTATTTCTTTCAGCCCACTGAAGTCTTAACCACAAAAATGGGGCTCTGGCGGTCCAAAGGAGCCATGGCCACTGTCCAAAGCAGCCAACCTATTCCTGGAGAAGGGTACAAAAGTTCTTGAGAAATCCAGGAGACCATTATTATGCATATTTTTATCAGATATAAAGGACAACGGAGCAGCAAAGATTATGATGAACAGAATGGTTGAAGCCGGAAGTAACACAGATTAAATGAAGGAAAGAACATAGGAACCCAGAAAGTCTGTCCCGGGATCCTACATATTAGACAACAGACCAAAAATAGCCTCGTGTTTCACAGACTCAGGCACTTCAGCCATACATACACAAACCCATTGGTAATTAGTGAATGAGTAGACTGGAACTGCTTTGATGCTCCTGTTCTCAGTTTAATGGTCTGTTGAGTTTCTAGCTGGTAACTGTCTCCATGAGGGGCTGTCAACGTATCAAAATGATATTCACTGAACCTCGCAGAGTAGAAAGTGAGGCTGGAGCTATTTTTCCCCCATGGTTAATTATAAAGCCCTGAGACGGGGATTTTAATTACTTGCCAGGTAAATGTGCTATAAAACCTAACTTCAGAAGAAGACAGAAAGCATTACCACGATAGGATGGAAAGCTGCCTAGACTTTCCGAAATTTGGGAAATGTTCCCGAGTTTGGCCATGTCCAGTGGCTGAAATGGGAGAATGCAGAGTGCTCTGCCCACCTTTGGAGAACTAAACTGAACAAAACACTGAATTCTGTTCCCAAACAAACCTGAAGCCAGTCTACCCGAAAGAATTACCCTCATATGAACCATTCACACCACCTCCCTGCAAGGCTCAGAACTGCACTGTGTAGAAGTCATTAAGAAAATGAATTTTAAATGCAGTGAGTTTGATACAACTATTATCTTTGCAACACCGCAGATGATAGAGAAATACAGAGCAAATATAATATTTGACATTGATTAAATAAAGGACGCGACCCACCCATCCTGCCCACAGAGCTCAGTCCAGTGCCCACGTCTCGGAGATGAACATGATTCACCCGAGTGAAACAAAGTTTCAGGATAATGTGTGTGGTAAGGCCACAGTTTCCTCACTTAAGTTTCTAATTTAAAATGTTTCCATGAGAATATCTTTATAACAATAAAATCATACCTAGAAAAATACACATCTTTCAGCAGCTCATTCTGAGAAGTTTGATGAAGAAGAGGGAGGCCGGCTTTCCACATTATACACTTACCTACTGATTTCATTTTTATTACTTCTGTCATTTTTAAAAAGTAATGAAAAATTCAGTTGAACCCCATGGAAATTATTACATAGATTCAAATATTCGTGTGTCCAAACGTTTAGTAAAAGCCTAATGTGGAATCACTGTGTGTCCATTAGGTTTCATTCTTAATTCCAAACTAACCTTCCACAGAAAAAAATAGGGACAAGTCCTTAAATGAGAGGCCAATCATAAAGGGTTAATCAAAATATAGTAACACTGAGCAGTTTCAGCGAGTTCCACTTCACCTACTAACCTATTTACTTAAGATGAAAGAAAATCCACAAACATTAACAGCAACAAGCCTCCTGTTGCGTCCTTGTTACTCAATGGCAAACTTGTAATGCTGACCCTTTAGGCAACTATACAAACCACATAAGATAACCTTCTTAGGAGTGAACAAACACTGCCCGTAATGATTATATCATCTCTGGGATTTATATCTCAAGCACTCTTGGGGTAAACTGTGGGTTTATTATCCCAGCCTTTCTGTGACTAGAGCTCTTTGAAAAGTCAAGAGCCTTTTTCCTAAACAATGCATAAGAATCAGACGCAAACAAAAAATGCATAAGAATCAGTAAAATGCCATGATGCACTGTGACAGTTCACTGTATGTGCCAACTGGACTGGGACCCGGGGTGGCCAGACATTTGTCAAACATTATTCTGGGTGTGTCTGTGCAAGGTTCTGGATTTCAACATAGGGATTTTGAGGGGACACAAATCAGCTCATAACAGAATATAATGATTCTTCTATGGGATGGGGGCTGTTTTGTAAAATATTTGTGTCATGAGTGTGTGAGTGCGTGCGTGCGTGCGTGTGTGTGTGTGTGTACTGAGTCACATGCAAAAAGTCTACAAGTCAATTTACCAGATTGACCATCCATTTGATGTCTACATCTGATAATCTAACCTCCACTTCAACAATCAGTTAACTGGAAATCACTCCTTTTATTCCTGTTAACCACTGAAAAGTTCTTCCTTGTATTTCCCCAAATTTGACTCCCAGTAACTTCTACCTGTTGGTCCAAATTCTAGGCTTTGAGGTCAAACAGAACTTTTTCTTTTCCTTTGAAAAGAAAAAAACAATTATGATGCTCTCCTCTAATGTTTTCCATTCTCATACTACTTAACATCTGTATTGTAATGATTATGACCTGGTTTGGTGTATCTGTGTTGGAGGGTGTATGTGTCTCTTGTTCTGGATACATCTGAAGGACTGGCTGTCTGGAAGGGAATACGGCTCATATAATTCTAAAACCCTCCCAGTTCTTCCTTGAAAACGACAGCTCCAGAAGCTATTGTTCTTATACAATATAAGAATACACAATTTTTAAATCTTCATCCTAATATATAGCCATTTAGCACAGAGTACTGCCAATTCTTATGAATACAGATGTTGCTTTTCCAAAAAAGTTAACCATTTCAGAATCAAAGGAGATGAGCCCTGGCTGGTGTGGCTCGGCGGTTGGAGCGTTAGCCCGCGCACCAAAGGGTCTCGGGTTCAATTCCTGATCAACAGCACGTACCTGGTTTGCATGTTCATCCTTGGCCCTGGTCCGGGCATGTGCAGGAGGCAACTGGTCAATGTGTCTCTCTCACATCCATGTTTCTCTCTCTTTCTCTCTGCCTCTCCCTTTCTCCCTCCCTCCTTCCATTCTCTCTAAAAATCAATGGGAAGTATATCCCCGGGAAGATTAACAACAACAACAAATCAGAGGAGATGAGAAATTGATGCAAAGGAACAGCAGTTACTAGAAGCCTTTTCCTCTGAAGAGCAACCTTGCACTTGGAAAGTACAGAAAAAGGAGTATTCACTCCCCGGTCATCTGGAAACACGAGACATTCCACAGCGTCCTCACTGCGACTGTGTGGAGCTGCGGCTGGGGAGCCGGGCCGTCTCGGAGGGGGCTGCCGCACAGCCCACGCTGGGAAGTTTAAACCAACAGAGTTTATGGTTAGAGACGTGAGCCTCCATCGCTAGGAACCAAAATAAAAATGTACATTATAAGTAGTATCATATTTTAATGGCCAAGCTGACGCTGTCCACAGAGGACAATATAAAAGATCAGAGTCAGAACCTTGTAGAAACGAACCTGGGTAAGAAAAACACAACTTGGTGTATCAAAATTACATCAAAGATTGGGTTTCAAGTTCTATTAAATTAACAAGAAAAAGCATGAAGGCCCCTGGTGAAAATGAGGTCGCAGACAAAATGTATCTCTGGATGAAAAAGACACTTGATTTTTGGCATAAATTCCTGAGGTTCAACAAGTCAGTCAAAGGACAGCACAGAGCAGTACTGGCCTAACCACAACTGGGAGAAAATCCAAGAGATTAGCAAATATTACCAAAATAGGCATCATTTTCAGAAAAGAGTTTTTGTTTTTTGTTTTTATGAGACTTAGAATGATTATAGAATAGATAAGAATTAGTTCAACATAGGTGTGTGCTGGTCCTGTTATAGGTAGCTCTGACTATTAAATTCTGGCTAACACTGGAAGACACACCCACGATTAGCAAATCCATGGGGATGAGGCAGCATCCTGTCAGAAAGATCTGTCCTGTTCTCACTGACTGGTCTATTCTGCCTAGAGAACAGTGCCTCGCCTCTTTTTTTCATTATCATCCCCCAAAGAAGCCCTTTTAGACTTTTCTTTTTTTTCCAAATCATCCCCTCTTGGTATTTCAAAACAACAGATATAATATATATCTCTTTATGTATTGTATGTGCATCTATACTTTACATATTTAAAAATTATGACTTTTTTTTTCACACATTTAGAAATGCCTAAATTCCCAGGACAGCCAATGGGCAAAGTTTTCAGGTCTTTGAGCAGGCACTCCGGATCACTCATGAATTTCATGGTTTGACTGTATTAAATAATATTTACTTTTTATTAGCAGAAGTTTAAGACAATGACTCTGTTAAATATGTCTTGAGTCACAATATGACATATCAATCCAAGAATATCTAGTCAATCTTTCCCTCAGTAAATACACAGCCTAGATGCAGAGGGAACTGCAGTGACCAAAAGAAAGTTCTCCTCTTCGTGCCCTTACATTTTAGATTGGGGGAGAGGACCAGTCAGCTGGCAAATACACTGAATGTCAGACATGACAAATGGTAAAAGAAGGAATCAATCTGCAAGGGTGAGCTAGATTATACGTATACACTGGGAGGAAGAGTTCATTGAAAAGGTGACATTTTACAGAAACTTAAAGGAAGTGAGAGTAAATAGTGCAGTTATTTGGGAGAAGAGTGTTCCAGGCAAAAGGTACAGCCTGTACAAAGGCCCTGGGGTGTAAATGAACTTGGCATGTCTTTGGAATAGTGAAGAAGCTAAACCAACTGAAGCAGAGTCAAAAAGATGAATCTTAGAAGATAAATCAGAGGAGAAATGGGAGGTAGAGTACTCATGGTGGGTTCCTTTAACAACGTGCACAGAAAAACATTCTTACACAAGGTGTCTCATTGAATCTATACATGGCTGTGGGTAACAGGGACATTTAAAAATATTCATTCTTCCAATCCATGAACATGGGATATCTTTCCATTTGTTTGTGTCTTCTTCAATTTCTATCATCAAAGCCTAATAGTTTTCAGTGTACAGCTTTTTCTCTTTCTTGGTTAAATTTATTACTAAGTATTTTATTGGTTTTGATGTTATTGTGAATGGGATTGTTTTATTTCTCTTTTTGATGTTTTGCTGTTGTATAGAAACACACTTGATTTCTGTACGTTGAATTTATATATTGCAAATTACTACATGTGTTGATTAGTTCTAGCAGATTTTTGGTGAAATCTTTAGGCTTCTCTCTATACAAGATCATGTAATCTACAGACAAAGACAATTTAACTCCATCCTTCCTATTTGGATGCTTTTTATTTCTTTTTCTTGTCTGACTGATTGCTCTGGCTAGGATTTCCAGTACTGGGTTGAATAAGAGTGGGGAGAGAAAGCACCCTTGTCTGGTCCTGGATCTCAGAGGAAAAGCTTTCAACCTCATATCATTGAGTATGATGTTGGCTGTGGGTTTTTCATATGGCCTTTAATAAGGCTGAAGTAGCTTCCTTCTATATCCAATTTATTGGGCATTTATATCATGAAAGGATATTATATTTTGTCAAATGCTTTTCCTGAATCTACTGAGATGATCATAAGATTTTTATCTTTAATTCTATTAGTGTGGCATATCATATTTGTTGATTGCTCTATGTTGAACCATTCAAGAAACTGTGCCACAGAATTCTGAAGCAAAGCAATCAACATGTGAAGAAAAAACATAAGTCTGCTTGTAAAGATCTTACTAAACTCAAATCATCAAGCTCATACACAGTAGTCCTAGGGTAAGAATGCAGAGCTCGGAACTGTGCAAACTCTAGCAGCCATTATTTCCTCTCTGTCTGCAAAGCATTATTTGTTCTCATTCAGGTGAGGTAAATCCAAAGTACAAAATCGAAGACTGTTACACAACGCTGTCAACAAGGCCTTGGAGAGAACACAAACCTTACAAGAAGTAAATATAATCTGTATTTGACCTTGACTTGGGAAAAACAAACATTCCTCATGAAGGGAAACTTGTTTCTGGGTATCTTAAGAAATCCCAAGGGTCTGGTTATAATATGCTCTGAAGTTTTGTTTTGTTTATTGTTGTTGTTTTATCTTTTTGTAATATATAAGCTGCAGGAATTAAACTAGGTACTGAGAGAGAGACACAGAGAGAGAGAGAGAAATCAAAGCCTGACAACTCCAAGTTGGCAAGATGAATTGCCCTCATTACTTTAATGTGCTGTCATACATGCAGGCAATTTAAATTCACTGAACTTGTTTTCCTTTCCTATCAAACTAGATGTCTAAGTGTGCAGCTGCTGACTCTTAACAATTAATTAATGACTCACTTTTTCCTTTAGTTCTTCCTCAGAGGACTTCAAATGGTTTTTCTAAGTATTCTCGAATATCTTGCCCCGAGGTGTAAGTGGATAAGTGGAACAAACCGAGGAGCCAGAGGGCTGAGCCAGAGGGCTGTGGCCACTTGTCCCCGCCTCCCCCCCCCATCCCCCGCCCCTTCAGGCAATAATTTATCAAAGTAAATGCAAACTGCCCTGTCATCGAAGTCAGCAACTCCCACTGTCAGCATAGCCGACCTGCCAAGCTCCTAAATTCCTGTTTGTCAACAACAACAAAAATGAAATAAATCTCCTAAAAGGCATTCTTATTTAAAATTTCACTGAATGCTTTTCTCCATCACTGATTTCCCTGAGGACCCAGCATGTGTTCTGTTTAATTAACAGTACGACAAGTTCTGTTACAGGATTACTCATATATAAAACAAATTAACAATTTTTCTGGGAGGGAAGGGAAGGGAAGCTCTCGTTTAAAACAGAACATGCGTATCTCTCCTTTTAAGAAGAGTGGGTTACCCAAAGTTTTACTGAAGCATTTATGAGCATGATAGTAATGAGGGTAAAACAATGTCAGAAATGAAACGTCCAATCTTAAGGTGGGCAATGGAGAAGATATTTGCCAGATCTTTAAGTTTACGGACACATAGGATATGGTTCTTTTTTCCCTTTGAGTTATCTGTTGAACACAAGAATCAGTATATTTCTTAGGGTAAACACAATATTCTACCTTCAATACTTTTTGGCCTGATTTGTCCATTTCCAAAGATGTGAAGGAACTACTTCAGGGTAGGACTTTATGATTAATCTGCATGTTTGTAACACTTGGGACTGAGTCTTAGACAACCAAAACAAAAACTATTACATTTGCAATGCATTTTTAAATGCAAACTGAGTTCAATATCATAATGATTTCAACTTCCCAATTAATAATAAATTCTCTGCAACTCCAATCAAAATTCCAGGGGGCATTTCAGGAAACATGACAAACCTGGCTGTAACTCTCTGTGGCACGTCAAAGGATCATGGATAGCTAGGACTAGCAGTTTCCAAACTTTTTCACATCAGGGCTCCCGCAGAAAACGACCATGTTTGTACTCACAGTGTACTACAGGAGGACGCGTCCAGCTGGAAATCGTCAGCCCTGAACACTGTCCGCCCTCTATCCCCCTCAGCGGCCCCAAAAGCCAACCATCAGGAGGCCCGGCAAGCCTGTAATCCGGTGTGACACAGGGCTGAGAAAATGCTGCCTGAGATCACCGTGAGGAGGAAAAAGACAGAGCCCGAGGTGAAGGACTTCGCGAATACCACAGCAGTACGTAAGACCAGTGGTCATGTAGGGAAACAGAAACAGACCACTGGAACAGAAGAAGCTGTACAGGGGAAAACTATGCATAGAGAGAGAAACTATGACAGAGAAAGCACTACATATCATCAGGGAGAGAAGAAATATTCAATGTATAGTCAAGAGAAAACTGGTCATCATCATAGAAATGACAGAACAACTTCCAACCCTACACAAGCATCAGTTCCAGATGGATTAAAGACCTTGCATGAATACTTTAGAAATTCTAGAAGAAATATACGAGAACAATTTGCAAGAAAGATACCAAAGGCATGAACAGTTATGGAAAGGTCTGATGAACAGACTATGTTAAAATGGTGGTGGGGAAAACGCTCAAAGGAAACCCTAATGGCCAATAAATACATGAAGAGAAATGACACTAGTAATCAGGGAAATACAGATAAAAACCACGAAAAGATAGCATTTCGCATCTCTCTGAGGGGCAAAAATTAAGTGTTGACAAGGACACATGCTACTGATTACAGTGAAAAAAACAAAACAAAAGTCTTCCCTCAATTTACCAGGTATTTACATTCCTGAAAAATTCAGACTATTTTAAAACTACATAAACTATACAAAAATGCCTCATAGCTGGAATTAGGTTCCAGGCTCCATCAGTTACACACAGACGTCTCACCTTCATGTCTAGCAGAACACTTAAAGATCACGGGTGCAAATCTTCACCGTACGGGACTGTCCAGTGATCTGCAGATCGTGGGGCATCTTTGCTCCTGCCCATGAAACGCCAGCAGCACTTTCCCATCAATAACTCCCACTAATTGCCAAATGTCCCCAAGCTGCCAACAGGCATCCTTCAGAAGCACTGACGGACAACTCCTGTTCAATGGCTTTAGCTCTGAATTCTATCTGCAATCAGCTCAGGCAGCTATGGTTTGGAAGACCCAGAACACTTCTGACATCCCATGTAAATATTAGTAGTAGTATGAATACCAGTGATAACCAATTGCATTGTCTCAAAATAAATATTTCTTCAAATCACACAAGACTATCGAGTTTACCCTTTAATTTTCTAAGCAGTGCATAGTAATTTAATTGTATGACACTGATTAGCCTCGATTTTGAATCATGCAGTTAAATCTCTACCAAGTGCACTGAAAAATAAAAATTTCAGATCTCTGGTTCTTTGGAATCACTTGAAGTCAAGCTTTGGTTTCCTGAGCTCAAAGCAATCTCTCTTTCTCTACCAGTTTTGCCCTTAAAACCAAATCAAATTCCCTTTGTGGGTGTGTGGAGGTAGGAGGTGGCATTCTAATTTTTCCATGCATTTCTTTGGGTAATAGTTCAGGAAGTCAACATTAAAAAGATGACAGGCTTGCCCAGCCAGAGTGGCTCAGTGGATTGAGCATCGTCCCATGGACTGAGAGGTCCAGCTTTGATTCTTGGTCAGGGCACATGCCCAGGTTGCAGTCTTGATCCCCAGTAGGGGGCATGTAGGAGGCAGCCAGTTGATGTTTCTCTCTCACATGGATGTTTCTCTCTCTCTCCCTTATTTTCTTTATAAAAAAAAAATCAATAAAAACATTTACGATAGATAGATAGATAGATAGATAGATAGATAGATAGATAGATAGATAGATAGACAGACAGACAGACAGACAGACAGGCTTGGAGATGTCACTATGCCCTGGTAACTACCATGAAGAAAAGAGGCACCTCCCTGCGATCCTTCCATCAGGGTTTTTGCCAACCAGTGCCCTTCTTCACCTCTCTCATTTGGTTGCCAGCTGCCAGGGAGAAACCATATTGCCTTGCCTTACATTAACAAAAAAAAGTGTTGAGGATTGCTTCTTTAATTTTTTTCTGTTATAAAATTTACCTTTAAGGGGTACACAGTTCTATGAATTTTAACACAGGTATAGATTCACATTACCACCACCACAATCAGGATACAGAACAGTTACATCATCCCCCCAAAAGTTTTTTCCTTTACCCCTTTATAGGCACACCTTCCCTCTACCCAGACCTCTGGCATATATAGTGATGTTCTCCACCACTACAGTTTTGCCTTATAAACAATGACACACAAATGCAACCAAACAGTACATAACCTTTGAGACTAGTATTTTTTAAACAAGTCAAATTCCTCTGAAGTTCTTCTAGGTGACTGCACATATCAATCAATAGTCTATTCTGTTGTATCTCTGAGCAATATTCCATTTTACGGATGGAGCAATTTGTTTTTCATTCACTTGTTTAAAGACATCTGGGTTATTTCCAGTTTGAGGCAATCATGAGCTACAAACATTTGTACACAGATTAAACGTGAACATAAATTTTCATTTCTCTAGGAATACAATTGTTAGGTCATAGGAAGTATATGTTTAAATGTATAGGAAACTGCCACACTATTTTCCAGAATGATTTTCCCATTTTACATTCCCACCAGCAATGTATGAGAGTTCCAGTTGCTCCATCCTTGCCAACACTTTGTATTGTCAGTTTTTTTTATTTTAGTCATTCTAATATGAGTGTAGGAATATCTCACAGTGGTTTTAATTTTCATCTCTCTAATGGCTAATTTGATACTAAACAGCTTCTCAGATGCTCATCTGCCATTCAATGTCTGTTTGGTAAAATGTGTTTTTTTGAGGTTTGGGGCCTATTTTCTAGTAGGACTATTTGTTTTCTCCCTGCTGAATTTCGAGAGTCCTTTTGATTCTGGATATAAGTCCTTTGTCAGACATGTAATTTTAAATATTTTCTCCAAGTCTATAGCTTGTCTTTTTATTCTTTCAACAGTGTTGTTCACACAATAAGATTTTAACTTTGTTCAATCTGTTTTTTGGGCTTATGTTTACAAACCCCAGGTCACGAATATTTTCTCCTGTGTTCTCTTCTAAAAGTTTTATAATTGTACTGTTTACATTTAGGCCTTTTGTTTTGAGTTAATTCTTGTATAACTTTTGTGTGTGGTTTACAACAAAATTCACACTTCAATTCAATGCATGTAGCTCTCTTATGGGAGGATTCTGAACAAACCGATTTCCATTTTGATAAAGTAAATGCTAAAATCCTAACTGTCCCAGACAGAACTCATTTTCTCAGGCTGTCCTTTATTTTAAGCTTAAAAGAGAAAAGTATTTTTCTGCATACAAAGGTATTTGTATCTAAAAAAACATTTTGTTGATAAGAACAAGATGACTATGAAGAGATTACACTTGCAGCCCTCAAAGCTCCTATCCAGTCTCCCAAATAAGAGAACAGGGCTGCCTTCTCTGATGCTTTGAACCTGGGCTTAACTTTGTTTACAGTTATGCACATTTACCACGAAAGATCCAAATGGTCATGGCCTTGGAAAACTTGAGAGCCTGCCTCATCTTTCATTTCTCCCCAAACTCGGCCTTCTCCTGAATGTACATTCAGCTCACAGGCATCTAAAATTCACTGCTGTTATTCTGACAGGCATAGAGGGCTGGTTTTTCTCTGCTGCACAATAACCTGGGCCCTGGCTGGGAGACTCTAAGGCTGGGGCTGACCTCATGGCCGGCTGGGGTCATCTGAAGGTTCATTCATTCCCATGTCTGGTGCCCAGCTAAGACAAATGGAAGACTAGGAATGCAGACCAGAGCACCTAGATGTGGCCACTCCATGTGGCCTGGCATCCTCACAGCATGAGAGGCACACTTGTTCCATGGTGGCTTGAGGTTCCAAGGGCTGGTGTTCCAGCTAATGCAGTGGTAGCTGCATTGCTTTTTATCAGTCAGCTTTAGAAGTCCTGTGTTGTCTGTCCCTTTGGCTGTACTTTATTGGTTCAAACAGTCACAAACCCGCCCAAATTCTAGGAGAGGGGACAAAAACCTCCCCCCCTGAATCAGGAGAAAGGTCCAAGAAACAGAGTCATAATTTATAACCACTGTAGCTGCCAACCTGTTAAAGAGTCTGAGAAGCCCCTGAAGACATGTCTCTCAGGTGTTCAGGGAAGTGACAAGATTCCCTAAGACCCTCTGTGGCCCCAGGGATCGCCCACAGCATCTAGAAATCTCTTCTTTTTCTGCCCTAAGAATACTTTGTGAAGGCTTTTTAGCCAGAGGAGCTCTCTCTCTCTTAACTGTGCAGTAGCCTACTTCTCAAGATTCTGCTTTTGAACAACATGAAAGATAAATCGATACCTTCAGCTAACTTTATAACATTTCTCATTATTTTTAAAAAAATAACTAGCCCAGTGAGTTCCATGACTGCTATTTGGA
Organism: Tadarida brasiliensis; assembly: GCA_030848825.1. Taxonomy (NCBI): domain Eukaryota; kingdom Metazoa; phylum Chordata; class Mammalia; order Chiroptera; family Molossidae; genus Tadarida; species Tadarida brasiliensis. The sequence goes on from CM061257.1 coordinate 90,829,324, forward strand.
GACTCCCTTTGTAAGGCACACTCTCTCTTCAGCACAACCCCACCTTTAATTTGCATTGAACCACTTCACATCTTATGATCAAACATTAATTAATCTCTTTTGTCCTATATGAAGAAAGCATGTAAGATGAGTAAATCAGCACCCAGTGGCCTTAAAAACATACATCACACATCCTTTCATCCGTTAGTCATACAAACACAGCCCAGGGTCATCTCAGGAGGTGCTTCACTTTGTGAGTAGGACCTGTTAATTGCAAATCGTCATAATTATTTAATCAAGAAAAACTGCAGCCTGCAGGTCTAACTCACACTCCAACAGGCCAATAGCAATGAAGACTCAATTACAATTGAAGGGCCCACATAAACTACACAGGAACATTCCAGAAGCACCTAGCTTGGGTGATCAAGGAGACTGCGCCACAGGGTCCTACAGGATACCTACTACATAAGACCACCATACCAAGACCGGGAAGCATAGCAGATATACTTAATATATAAAAACAAAAACAAAGAGACAGAAAAAATGGGGAGACAAAAAAAACATGCCCCAAATGAAAGTACAGGAGAAATCTCTAGGAAAGGAGCTAAATGAATTGGGGGCAAGCAATTTATTAGATAGAGAGTTCAAAGAAATGATTAAAAGGATGCTCAAGGAACTTAATGAGAACTACAACAGCATAAATAGGACATAGAAACCATAAAAAAAAAAAAAAAAACAGTCAGAAACTAAAAATAGAATATCTGACATCAAGAATACACTGTAAAAAGTAAACAGTAGATTGGATGAAGCTGAGGATCAAATCAGCAATCTGGAAAACAAGGTAGCAGAAAATACCCAATCAGACCAGCAAAAACAAAAAGAATTTTAAAAAAACAAGGATAGTTTAAGATATCCATGGGACAACATGGAGCATGAAAACATCTGCTTCATAGGGGTAACCAGAAGAAGAAAAGAGAGAACAAGAGATCGAAAATCTATTTGAAGAAATAATGACTGAGAAATTCCTTAACCTGGTTAAGGGGAAAAAAACACATGTCCAGGAAGCACAGACCATCCCAAACAAGATAAACCGAAAGAGGCACAGACCAAGACACATCATAACTAAAATGATAAAGAGAGAATATTAAAAGCAGCAAGAGAAAGACAGTTAGTTACTACAATGGAGCTCCCATAAGACTGTCAGCTGATTTCAGGCCAGAAGAAATTGGAATGAAATATTTAAAGTGATGTAAAGCAAGAACCTACAACCAAGACTTCTTTATCCAGCAAGGCTATCATTTAAAATGGAAAGAGAAATAAAGAGCTTCCCAGACAAGAAAAAAGCTAAAGGAATGTGTTACACCAAAGGAGTATTTTAAGAAATGTTAAAGGGTCTTCTTGAAGAAGAAGAAGAAAAAGAATGAAGAAGAAGAGGAGGAGGAGGAGGAGGAGGAGGAGGAGGAGGAGGAGGAGGAGGAGGAGAAGGAGGAGGAGGAGGAGGAAGAACATACTTGAAAGAATAAAATGACAATAAAAACATACTAATCAATAATCACTTTAAATGTAACTGGATTAAATACTCCAATCAAAAGATATAGGGGAGCAGAATGGATAAAAAAGCAAGACCTATATGTACGCTGTCTAAAAGAGACCCACCTCAGAATGAAAGATACAAACAGACTAAAAGTAAAGAGATGGAAAAAGATATTTCACACAAATGGAAATTTAAAAAAAGCTGAGGTAACAATACTTGTATCTCTCAAAACAGACTTTAAAACAAAGTTATAATAAGAGACAAAGAAGATCACTACATAATGATAAAGGGAGCAATCCAACAAGAGAATTTAAACCTTGTAAACATCTTTGCACCCAACATATGAGCACCTAAATATATAAAGCAAATCTTGATGAACATAAAGGGAGTGATAGACAGTAATATAGTCATAATAGGGGATTGTAACACATCATTGACATTAATGGTTAGAACTTCCAGAGAGAAAAACAACCAGTAAACAATGGCCTTAAATGACACACTAGATCAGATAAATTTAATTTACATCTTCAGAGCATTTCACTCCCAAAGCAGCAAAACACACATTCCTTTCAAATGCACATAGAGCATTCTCAAAGATAGACCACATATTAGGCCACAAAACAAGTCTCAATAAATTTAAGAAAACTGAAATCATATCAAGCATCTTCTCTGACCATAATGTATGAAACTAGAAACCAATCACAAGGAAAAAAAAACTGAAAAACACACAAAGACATAGAGGGTAAATAACATATTATTAAACAATATATGGGTTAACAATGAGATCAAAGAAAACATCAAAAGATACCTTGAAACAAATAAAAATAAGAAGACAACCCAAAATCTAAGGGACACAGTGAAAGTGTGTCCTAAGAGGGAAATTCATAGCATTACAGGCCTATCTCGTGAAACAAGAAAAATCCCAAATAAACAATCAAACTTTATACTTAAAGGAACAACAAACAAAGCCCAACGTGAGTAAGAGAGAAAATAATATATATCAGAGCAGAAATAAATGACATAGAAACTAAAAAATAAAATACAAAAGATCAATGGAACCAAGAATCAATTCCTTGAAAAGATAAACAAGATTGACAAAACTTTAACCAGACTCATCAAAAAAAGAAAATGAAAGAGAGAGAAGACCCAAATAAATGAAATCAGAAATGAAAGAGAAGTAAAAACTGACACCAAAAAATACAAAAAAAATCTTAAGAAAATATTACAAACAACTATATGCCAACAAATTGTACAATGTGGACAAAATGGATAAATTTCTACAAACGTACAATCTTCAAAAACTGAATCAGAAAGAATCAGAGAATCCGAATAGATTCAAATTAAAACTAATGAAATTAGCCCAGCCAGTGTGGCTCAGTGGATAAGTGTCACCCCATGGACTGAGAGGTCCCAGTTCGATTCCCAGTCAGGGAACATGCCCGGGTTGCGGGCTTGATCCCCAAAAGAGGGCGTGCAGGAGGCAGCCGATAGATGTTTCTAAATCACATTGATGTTTCTACCTCTCTCTCCCTTCCTCTCTCTCTTAAAAAAATAAAATAAATAAATAATATATTTTTTAAAACCAATGAAATTAAAGCAGTAATCAAAAAACTCCCAACAAACAAAAGTCTTGGACAGAACAGGTTCACAGGTGAATTTTATCAAATATTCAAAGAAGAAATAACACCTATCATTCTCAATCTTTTCCCAAAAAAATTCATAAGGAGGAAAGACTCACAAGCTCATTTTATGAGGCCAGATACAGACACTACAAAGAAAGAAAATTACAGGCCAATATACCTGATGAACATAGATGCTAAAATCCTCAATAAAATGATCAAGTGGGATTTATTCTGGTAATACAAGGTTGGTACAATATCTGCAAATCAATAAATGTGATACATACATAAACAAAATGAAGGATAAAAATCACTTGATCATATCTATAGATGCAGAAAAGGCATTTGATAAACTCCAGCACCCATTTATGATAAAAAAAAAAAAAACTCTCAGCAAAGTAGGAATAGAGGGAACATACCTCAACATAAATATATGACAAACACTCAGCCAACATCATACTTAATGAGCAAAAACTAAAAGTGTTTCCCTTAAGATGGTAGTAGGACAGGGATGTCCACTTTCACCATTCTTATTCAACATAGTAATAGAAGTCTTAGCTACAGTGATCACACAAGAAGAAGAAATAAAAGGCATCCAAATTGGAAAGGAGGAAGTAAAACTGTCTTTATTTGCAGACAAGACATTGTATATTAAGAACCTGAAAGATTCCACCAAAAACTATTCGAATGAATGAATTCAGTAAATTAGCAAGATATAAAATAAATATTTCAAAATTGGTAACATTTTTATACACCAATAATGAACTGTCAGTAAGGAAAACGAAGAAAGCTATCCCATTTACAATTGCAAAGAAATAAAAAACCTAGCAATAAGTTTAACCAAGGATGTAAAAGACCTGTACCCAAAAAATTAGAAGACACTGAAGAAGATATAAATAAGTGGAGGCATATACCGTGTTCATGAATAGGAAGAATTAACATTTTAGATTCTTCTTAAAATCCTTGTCAGTGAATATTTCTCTGTGACTTCTTTTGCACTCATATTCTGACACAAGTACTCCAGGCTATCAAATCTTCATTGTAAACTATGTTACTGTAGAGAAATAAAACTTATATTGTGAGCTGTATCTAATAAATCTCCCATACGCTAAGATGTTCTCCCTACCTTCCATCAAGTTGCCGCACATGTAATTAATTCTGACACACTGTCTAACCAAGAGTCTGGAAGCGGGTTAGTTTTAAATAGGAAAAGAATCCTTACTATCCATTTGAACAGGAAAATCAGGTGAAAACTGTGACCATTCCAGTCATTTCGAAAAACAACCTTTAAACATATGCTTCCAAAATGAGTTGTTTAGAAGATCCCCGGGATTAAAGTGTACTAAAAGGCTCGCTGTCTAATGTTCTGAACATCTCTGTGGAGAGGCACATGGAGAACTGAATGCTGTTTAAATATCGCATCCAGCCCCTTCCACTGCTGGAAGCTTCTCCACTCCCTTCTTTCACTCCTTCCTTCCTTCCCTTCTTTTTCTTTCTTTCCCTTTCTCTAAGACTGACAACATGAGCACTGGTGTTGGAGAAACACCTGAAGGAGAGAAATGAGGTGAGAGACAAATAATGAAATAGAACCTGGGAAAAGCACTGATCTAAAGGACCCTTTACACTTCATGGCTTATTTGAGGAAACCTCACATCCAGAAATGTACTTTGTTTAGTGGTCCCAACAAAGAAGAGAGTAGAAACTTTGGGTATATTATACTATTATTTTATCCACAAATCCCGAAAGCACATGGTTTACTTCAGGCGATAATACCTTTAACTGATGACTATGGGATCAACATAATGATGTATAATGAGAAAACAAACAAGTGTATTTCACAGCTGGCCCTGCAATGCACTGCCACATACACCTGGCAAGGATAACCAGGATCAGACATGCACTGAAAAAGCTGAGGGACCTCGCCCCCAACTCTCCACAATAACAAAATCAAACCACAGCCAGAAACCTGACCCTTAGACACACAGTAAGTCTTGCTCTGTGCAGCCTCACATTTTCAAAGTAGCTGCATTTTTCATTAGCTCCCTCTCACAGCTAATAAAACTTCTGTTTGGAATTACTTCCCTGCTTTTACTATACCAAAATGAAATCGTAGAGTAATGCAGAAGCACCACTGAAATCCCCTAACTGGGAATAGAACAGCATCTTCCTAAGCGTTCCCCGTCAGTCTCAGACCATAAAACTGAGCTGCTAATGAAAAGCATGACCCATAACCAATAACAACTTTAAGTTAAAGCATTATTCTATCATTGGCAGGATAAAAGGATTTCCATGGCTCTTCGTGAATACAATTACACTGATTCAACTTAGCTCAAAATGCGCTGTCCTCTTTTCTTACCATTTTCCATCCTCTGAAATTGTAACTCAAGTGCTTCTGGGCTGCCTTGCGGAGTTCAGTTTGATCTGTTCACCACCCTCCTGAGGGCCCTGCACCACATCGCAGATAGTCTATGAAGTGCCAGGAAGACAACAAGCAAAATCTAGAACCAGCCACCAGAGAGTGTACCAAGGAAATAAACACAGATAAAAACCTGAACTAGAATAGAAGTGTTCCTCTAACGTCTAACCAGGCCAAAGCTGTGGAAGAACTGAGGAAACAACATAATTCACCAACTTATTTTACTATGTTCAAAAGAAAAGTCCTGGCTGGTTTTCTCAGTGGTTAGAGCACGGGCCCCCAGACCAAAGGGTCGCAAGTTCGATTCCCGGTCAAGGGCCCGTACCTGGTTTGCAGATTTGATACCAGGTGGCCCTAGTCAGATGGGGTCCTGCAGGAGGCAACCAATTGCTGTGTCTCTCTCACATCGATGTTTCTCTCTCTCTCTCTCTCTCTCTCTCTCCCTTCCATCCTTCCATTCTCTCTAAAAAAAAATCATTGGAAAAATATCCTCAGGTAAGGATTAACAACAACACACACACAAAAAAAGAGAGAGAGAGAAAGAAAGAAAGAAAGAAAGAAAGAAAGAAAGAAAGAAAGAAAGAAAGAAAGAAAGAAAGAAAGAAAGAAAGAAAGAAAAGAAAAGAAAAGAAAAGAAAAGAAAAAAAGAATCTTACTTGGAGATTTAGGCAAAGTTTAGGAGAAAGTGATTCTTACCTGGAGTCGTCAAACACAAAAAGTAGAATGTTGCTTGCAGGGTTGGGGAGAATGAGGAGTTAGTGTTTAACGGGGACAGAATTCCAGTGCAGAAAGATGAAAAAGTTCTGGTGATGGATGGTGGTTGTTAATGCTGACGAACTGTGCACTTAAAAATGACTAAAATGGTCAATTTTATGTTATGTATGTTTTACAATTTTTTAAAAATCAAAAAATAAAACCGTGACTCAATGTCTTCCAATCCAACTATGTCACACAGCCTTAGGAGGCATAAAACATAAGCATAGCTCAGTGGTAAAATCTGTAGAACATCATTACTGGTGACCCCAACTGCTACCGGCTTTTGGAGTAAGCACATACTCCCTGGATGCTATGAAGAATCTGCCGCCTACCACAATTCAAACTTCAAATACTATCTTCTGTTTCTCAAAACAGTAACAGCCTTGAAAGCATATTCAGGAACACACACACACACACACACACACACACACACACTGTAGAAAACATTTCACATTAACTTAGAAAGGAATCCATGCAGCTGTTGTGCAGAACTTTTGCTTATAAATGAGCTGAAATCCGATCCAAATCAGAAATGACACTTTTTTGCATATCATGCAAAAACATTATTTGTACTATAAAGCATCAAAGGATTAAACCTGAAAGCAACTGGCCAGTGATTTTGTGTCACAACCCTCTAACCCAATTGCTTGAGTTACTCCATCTGTCCTTAAAACATTCTTGGATACAATGCTTTATGGTGTGGTGCAAAACCAAGGCTTTTCCAATAGACTGACTCTCAGTCACTAAAAAATAAGGACAAATACCTCTTAAAGAGTGTTTCACCTGCTAGTATAAAATATCAGGTAAACATATATATATATATACAGAGTTAAGTAGTTAATAATGCAACTCATTTAAACTCACTCAGTTCCAACAGTTGTAAAACTCCTAAATAACTTATAAGTGAAATATTGCCTCAAAATCATTTTTTTTAGTGTAAAATACATTCATGGAGTCCTAAAAGCCAATTTTCCTTCGTGTAATTATTTTCCACTTTTCTCCTCACTAGTTTCTTTACACTAGAATTAGCTAGAATTCTGTCTGAATGCAAGAGCAATTCTTGGCTCATTACAGGAGTTTCACAAATTAGTAAAAGCCCCGAGCTGAACACAAGCATGACCAACCAGCCCAGCCAGTATAAGACTGTGCCGGGGGAAAAATAAATGTTCATGGTCCTAATGGAAGAGCCATATCCCCATACTTCAAAGCTACTTCAGAGAACGTTATGTTTTATTTTGTCTTGTGTTATATTAGCACACTAAAATGGTGGTGCCATTAGGCAGGAAGGTGAGGGACAGCTGGAAATCGGACATCAGAACTACCAGGAGGGTGATGAACCTGGAACTGAAAATGTTAAGTTGGGAGACGGAGGGAGCAACCAAGCTGACACATGCAGCAGATGTATGAGAAGGTTCACAGAAAAGAACACTACATTTGGCAACATGAGAGTTGCTGGTGACCTGCACGTGCCATTTTAGCAAACGATGGACAGAAAATTGAACTCTAAGAATAAAGTGGGAGAAGGGGAAACGGAGACAGAGGGTGTTTGATGAGAAAAATTCAAGGAACCAAGACAGGCAACGCTGTTATACTAGCTGTTCACAATATTTATTTCTAGAGTACTTCCGGTATCTAATCAGTTAAATCCCATGAAAAAGATAAAACAGTCCATTTCTTTTCATTGATAACATGTGCCATGACTGCATATGTACATTGACATAATATGTGAGCTGATTTAGGGACACAGCTTGTCTATTTCTCATTAAAATTCTAGTTTATCGCAAAGCTACTAAGTACGCAAATTGTCAAGTGTCCTCCCAACTGCATGGGTGTCTGTGTACAAATGCCTTTCGGAGTAGGCTGTCCCTGAGAAAGGGTTTCTCTGCCAGGGCGTCACTTTATTTACTCTATTTCAAGGCCCAGCCTCCAGGGCCGTCAGAGCTCCACGCCCCGTTCAGCCCTGTGTTGGGTCCTACATGTATCTATCCTGAGAACACACGAGGACAAAAGGTGGCTGGTTTCAGACAAGGATCACAAAACTGTTTTCAGTTCATTTCAAGTTCCATCTTGCAACACTTCTTGGAATACAAACTTTTCCCAGGCTGGACCTCCAAAATCTCCCATGTTCAGGGCCAAAGCAAACTCCAATCACTGTCCACTGTCCCAAGAGTTTTCCACTCAAGTTCTTAATACTTTCATGATTCCGTACGCAAGCTGACCCGAGTCCTCCACACATACTCAGTACCAAACCAATTTCTCCCCTTGCCTCCCTCGGTCAGCAAGGACAATAGCTCATAAACAATGATGGTAACAAAAATAAAATAAATCAAAAAATTTAAAACCTGGCTTATCTTGCTCAGGGCTAACCAGTGAGGAAATCTACCAAGTGGGAAAATGAATTCATCTCAAAGATGGCATTTATCCCAAGAGAATCCTTTCTGCAATACTTTAAAAATAATTGAGATATGCAGGAACTTCAATGAAATTAATTATTTTTATTTTTTAATACGTTTTTATTGATTTTTTTTTTTTTTTAGAGAGAGAAACATCGACGTGAGAGAGATACATCGATCAGCTGCCTCCTGCATGCCTCCTTCCCCCATCCTCACCGGGGACAGAGCCTGCAACCTGGGCATGTGCCCTGACTGGGAATCGAACTGGGACCTCTCAGTCTATTGGGACGATGCTCAATCCACTGAGCCACACCGGCCGGGCTGGGATTACTTACGTGTAAATGTTAACATCTAACTTCCCGCTCTGTTCGATTCCCCGACCAACACGTCCTGCCCACGTGCCTCTTCCCCGTCTTCTTCACCAATTATTTTGTCCCTCCGTCACACAAGCAACAGGATATTCAAGGGATTGTCTGATTTATGCTGTTCCAAGTATAGGGACATTTGCATAATTTTAAATTTTCTCTAAAGACTAAATTGACTTTTGGCTTCAGACTCACTCAAATCAATTCCACGCAAAGGAGTTTGATCCTTTGTTAAATCTCTTCAGGGTAAATAAAGAAATGGCTATGTCCCTAGCTTCAGAAAAATTTCTAAGAGTTCAGTAAGACACTTATTTTCTCCTATTTCAAAGCAACCACAATTTAAGTTTGGGATAAAATTTCTTCCAACCAAAAATTTACTTTTTGATAGGCACCAAGGGTAGGATTCTCACTGGAGCTCTAAAGCCTGCTTTAATTTCGAGTTGTTAGGCTCATTATCTTGACCCCTCATCTCTTACTCTCCATCAATTAGACCAAATGCTTACAAGTCATCAGTTATCAGAGATTGTACAGAAACTGGTGTCGGTTAGGGAATTGCATGCCAAGATACTCGAGTTGCCCTTAAGCAGGAAAACGTCATCGTTCAGAACACGCACTGAATTATTCTCCAACTTACATTAATGTAACATGCTCCATGGCTGTTCCCAGCCAGGAATAAGCCTTCGAGAATCCTCTGTGCTTGCAGAGATGCTCTCGTGATGATGTCTCCCCCCTTTCTCATAGCAGGGCCTCAATGTGCAAGCGCTCAGCACTGGCCCAGAAAGGCCCAGGGGCATGGTGAGTAGTGTGTCTAAGGTAAGGCTCCTATTACCCAGATGGCTTGGACACCAATGATCACAGCAGTTATGTCCTGTAGTTTACCACACATCCAGACGGGACATAGAGGCTAACGGTTAAAGTGGGCTCCTTGTAGACGCAGGGTAGGTGGGAGGAGACATAGTGTAGGCCCCACAGTCAGTTATATAATAATATTTTTAACAAAGTGACTGGGGCAGAACTACAAGAATTCTTTGACAATTGTTCTAGTGGAAAAACAAAACTCATGCAGGTAACTGGGCCCTCTACGTTTCAAAGTGTGTATGATGAAATAAATTCACCTTCTTCAAAGCTAACTTCTGAATACCACAAGGCAGCTGCATGCTTTCCACTCTTACAAGTTCTCTAAAGAAAAAGCAATTAAAATAGTAACCCCAATATTAACCAGAATCAATTCGCTCTGGGATTTGGAAGCTCATCCAAGGCAATGAATGGACTTCGGGGCTAACTGGTTCCCTGGCTCTCTCCAGCATCAAAGCTGAGACGTTCCCACTGCATGCACTACGGATGAGTGCTAACCCAGGTGGACATGTGAAAATGCAAAGCATGGCAACTCAACATCGATGCAGTTACGCAAAGCCACTTTCACCACAACAGTTCAACTCAAACCTACTATTCAAAGCTAATGTTCATTCTGGGTCCAACAAGAAAAAAACATGCAAATTCTCAGTTCCTAAGTCATCGTTTAAAATATAATAAAAATAGCATTCTTTTTTTGTTTTGTTTTTTTTGGGGGGGCGCTGATATTTTAGTTTTTATTCACTGAAATTTTGGGTGGGGTATACTGAATTTTACATCTACTAGAAAAGTATTTTTTAAATAAATTTTTGGTTCTACTTTTTAAATTTAATTTTAATTTTTTAAATTGTTTTTCTTTGTTGATAATAGAGAGAGAGGAAGAGAGAGATAGAAACATCAATGAGAGAGAACATCGATTGGCTGCCTCCTGCATGCCCCCCACTGGGGATTTGGCCCACAACCTGCACATGTGCCCTGAGCAGGAATCGAACCGGTGACCTCTTGGTGCATGGGTCAATGCTCAACCTCTGAACCACATCGGCCAGGCTGATTCTACTTTTTAAACACCAAAAAACAAAAAGTCTTCCCTTTGAATACCACAGCTTCTCGATTATTCTATCTATGCATGTGCAGAATTACCCTTTAGAGACATGTATGGAAATATTTACAGATGAAATGGTATGATGTCTAGAATTTGCTTCAAAACAACACAGGTCAAGGACATGGTGAGAGTATTCATTAAATAAGGTTGCCCTTGAATTGATCATGATTGAAGTTGAGTAATGAGCATCTGAGGGTTTTCTATATATCTACTTTTGGATATGACTGAATTTCTCATAATAAAAATGTTTTAAAAGCCAAATGGGGAGGGCTTTTTTTAAAAAGAAAGCTGCAAACTACAGCAAATAACTACTAGAGCTCCAGGGCTTAGCTGAACATGCCAAATTAGAGTTGAAGAGTGGAAGAGTGTGGCATTAATTCTTTTCCTCTTCTTACACCTGTCTTCTAACAGCTCACCGCCTCATTAAGATGTACTCACCACGTGTTCGTGGTGGCAGCACCAAGCTCTCCAAAAGGAAATTCAACCATGACAAACGGGTACTAACCTAAAGAGAACTCATATATATATGAGTTTATGATAAGGCCACTGTGATATCTGGTTGCAGACCACATGTATTCACATACCTCCAATATGTTGGGCACACACATAAGGGTTTCCTGAGCAAACTTCACTCGTATGTTGAATGGAATGAGGAAACCAGAATATCCTTCTAGAATATTCTTGAATGGGAATAGGAGACTACAAGATTAATTTATCATATAGGAATGAGTCTCTAAATCAAAAAATATATACGTTTGTTTACAGAACTCCAATTTTAAAGTAATCACTAATGTCCCTATTTCCTTTGTTTTATCCAAAACTATCATGAAACAACTGCTTAAAAGACCCAAAACAGAAGTTACTTTGATACAAGTGAAAAACAAAAGCACTATTCCTAACAATAAAGTGTCTCTGAAGAACTGTATTAGCCTTTTTTAGGGTGAGACGGAGAGCTGAGACTCCCACTGCCCACCTGTGAAGACTGGGTGAACTCACAAAAGGCAAATTCCAGATGCCAGAGCCTGCAGGTTCAAAAGACCTTTGTAAAAGTCATCCAGCCCCTTCAAGACCACTCTAAATAGATCATTATCTCCTACAAAAGTAAGGGAAGTTTACCATAAACTAATAATTCCAAAAATCTGTTGGCCATCCTCCATTCCGTGGCCAAGCCTAAGCTACAAAACAGTTTGAGTATCAACAAGGAGCCAAAGGCACGGAAGGGTCCGGGCTTCCCGCTCTCCCCTCGCACACCAGATTCACCATCTGAGCGTGGTGTTCGATCACTTGCGTGAATGGCACACCTCCTTCGGTAGTGTCTCACAGGGACACATAACAACTCGAATGCAAATCTTACGGGAGTGGAGACTTCAGCTACGAAGTTCACCATTCTACTTCTGATGCCAAGAGGTGACCTTGACACTTAAATACTGAATGACTCCCCATTGCCTGGCTGAGCACTAAATTCATACCAGGTTTAAGGCAAAAATAAAGATACTGAACACCTGACCTCCGTTATCTTCACATCTCCACCTTCTTCATTCCGACCGACTTCAAGACTAAAAAGTCCAAACTGGCAAGAGCTACTGGCCTAATTTTGAGCCTAACATTTGACTACACATATCATGGAAAACACTTCCTAAAACTTTCCCTTTTATCCCTTTGTGCAAAGTAATTGATTCAAAATACTTTAATCAACAGCCTTGTCTATAGTCTGTTTTATTTTCTTTCTCGACACCTGTGGGATCTTTCTGTCCCCAGCATTCTAGACTTGTACATGCTGTGTTTTGGTGAGGGGCTCTTTTGGTCCCATGTAGTCATCTTAAATAGTTAAACACCTTCAGAAAGAGGGTATGTTGCAGAATGTGAGCAAAACACTGCTTATTTTTTAAATAAGACTTCTAGAACTATTTGTCTCTTAAAAGTATTGCACACATATTAACTTACAAATTTGCGCTTTTTTAAAAAGAATTTAAAAATAAAAAAATTAGCCCTGACCTGTTTGGCTCAGTGGTTAGAGCGTCGGCCCAAGGACCAATGGGTCGCAGGTTCAATTCCGGTCCAGGGCACCTCGGTTGTGGTTTGTCCTCAGCCCTGGTTGGGTCATGTGGGAGGTAACCAGTTGATGTGTCCCTCTCATGTTGATGTTTCTCTCCCTCTCTCTCTCTCTCTCCCACTCTATCTGAAGAAAAACAGAAAAATATCCTCAGGAGAGAATTTAAAAAAAGAGTTAATACAAGTGAAAGTATATATCCTATTAAAAGAATAGCAAATATTGCAAGTTAGAAATCTAAGGTACTCTACTGAGTATAGAAAACGCAAAAAAAAAAAAAAAAAAAAGACATTTGTTTGGTTTTATATTTCAAACCTTTGTATGTTTTCCTTGGTATGTCTCCCAAGATGAAATAGTTATCCTAAATTTTTTCTTTTCTTAGCTAAATGAGTTGCAGTAGACTCTGCTGTGTCCCCAAGGACCTTTTCTCCCTATCTTTCTTTCAGTAAAAGAAGCCTCCACCCCCTAGGAGTTTTGGGTGAAGGTGAGACTTGTTGCTACAGAGTGCATTTCCCATGCCCCCTTGCAGCATGGTATGGCCAGGTGCTAAACTCTGACCCAGAGAAGATGAACAGCTGGCCCTGGACTCTCTCTCTCTCTCTCTCTCTCTCTCTCTCTCTCTCTCTCTCTCTCTCTCTCTCCCCCTCTTTCATGTTGGGGATGAAAAGGAAAACCAAGATTCTACCATGCAGATGTGGAAAACACTCAGTGGTGCAGAGCAAAATGGAGAGAACCCACTGCACCTAAAGAACCTAATGGAGTAGAGGTATCACCCACCATCCCTGAACCGAAAATCTCTGGTCTGTTTCAGGAATGAGCAATAAACTTCTAAATTAATGTCAGTCTCTTAGGATCTTTCTGTAATAGCAGCTTACATTGGATCCTAATACATGAACTACACAGTGAAGGCCCTCAGATGAGCTGTCAGCTACAAACCGTCGGGTAAGAGAATGTTGAAAAACAGAAAGAGGGTCCAGGAAGAAGAAACAGTACCATGAAATTTAGAAAGGAAAAAAAAAACTAAAAAAAGGACAAAACACTTTTGTTTCTAAAAACCACTTAAAAATCTTTATAACTTTAACATATTTCTAGGTAGTCATAGTAGGCCTATACTCTGCAAAATGTAAAAAGATGTCTTTTGATAAGAGGAAGATGAGTTAAATTGGGAAACTAAGCAGACAAGCATTTCAAAAAAAATTTGATTTAATCTAAACAATACTATACTTAAATATTTGTTCAAGAACTGCTGCCAGCTATGTTAATAGAATTTGTAATTGACGTTTATTTGCTGGTTGGTTATTTATGTGAACATCTTCCCTGCATACATGCCTCACAGAAATCCAGCCCAGAAGGGCGGATACATAAATACATACACTTAACTGAAAGAACCATTAACCAGACGTATAAATATAAAGCTCTGTGAACATTAGGGATCTAAAATTAATTTTGATGGGCTAACAAATTAGGCATTAGATGTACAGATGAGGAATGTAAAAAGAGTGTTGCTCTCTTCATTTCACAAAACAAATATGTGATTAAATATTACTCCAAATAACACTAAATAAGGCATACAAGTCATCCCTTGATCGCTATAGGACAAGAGAACATTTAAACTAGAACGTAAGTCTTAAATAAATTTTATTTTCTTTGGAGATTATTGAAGAGTTTGTTGTGTTGATGTATAAAAGTATAGGGTGAGAGCTGGTGGGGGATGGGCATTGCTTTGTTTTATGACGGTCTCGAAAGATATTCATCAGATAATTTTCTAAGAAATAAGCTAAATAGATGCTAATGACTTAACATAACTGCCTAATGTGAAAAAAAATAATTACAGATTATTTTAATGGCTATAACTTGTTTCCATAATCCACGATGGGCTTTGGGGAGTTATTAGTCACCATTGTATAAATATGTCATTATGAGCTTTTAAAAAGTGTGCATTGTTTACTCAACTAGTAAGTAAACATTTCTGTCAATTAGTAAGAGATAATCAGAAAAATAATTATGAAAACCCTTAATATCGTATTTCTATAGCGCTTCCCTTGATTAAACCTCTTTAGACATATAAAATTTTTAGTAGTTGGTTACTATAAATTCTCGCAGCATAGCCTAAGAACATTTAAAAATAAAAACGGTTGGACTTCGTTTTGTGTAATCATTCTATCCTCAAAGCTTTTGTAACGAGATCTGTGCTAACCATTGGAAAGTAGGCAAATATTTTTTAAATGCTCAACATAATTTTTTATTTTTATTAATTATTTATTTTTGGTACAGATGTTTCTTCTTTTTCTCCCACTGACTCCCTCCTCCCCACTCCCGTCCCACCCCTCCTTCACAGTATTGTTGTCTATGTCCATTGTTGACATAAAGTTTTTTTCTTTTTTTTTTTTATCCTCACTCGAGGACATTTTCCATTTTTTGTTCAGATAGAGTGTAAGGGAGAAGAGAGGAAAAGAGAGAGAGAAACAGAGAGAGAGAGAGAGAGAGAGAAACATCAACGTGAAAAGGACACATCGAGTGGCTGCTTCCCGCACGACCAACCAGGGCCGGGGACAAACTGCAACCGAGGTACATGCCCTTAGCGGGAACCGAACCCGGGACTCTCTGGACCGCAGGCTGACGCTCTAACCGCTGAGCCAAACCGGCCAGGGCGACATAAAGTTTTTTTCAAGGAAGGCAACCAGCACAATCCACAGGCTGTTTTGGCCCGTTCTGCACATGAGCTCCTTGGTACATTCACGTTCTCATGCGTGGTAGCGCAGTGGGGCTGGTTCCTTCTCCAGCATCTGGACCTCAGAGTCCTTTTTTTAAAAAATATATTTTTCTTTATTGATTTTAGAGAGAAGAAAGGAGAGAGAGATAGAAACATCGACGAGAGAGAACATCGATTGGCCGCCTCCTGCATGCCCCCCACTGGGGATCGGGCCCACACCCTGGGCATGTGCCCTGACCGGGAATCGAACCAGCGACCTCTTGGTGCATGGGTCGACACTCAACCACTGAGCCACACTGGCTGGGCTGGACCTCAGAGTCCTTAAGTGTGTGACGGGATAATCACCATGATGACGATGAGACACCCACGAAGATGACTGAAGTGAAGTGAGTGAGGTGAAGTGAAATGGAATGAAGTGAAGTGAAATGGAATGAAGTGAAGTGAAATGGAATGAAGTGAAGTGAAGTGAGTGAAGTGAAGTGAAAAAAGCACTGGTCACAAAAAGACATGGAGGAAACCTAGGTGCATTTTACTAAGTGAAAGAAGTCGGTCTGCAAAGGGGGCGTGCTGCATGGTTCCACCTATGTAACACTGAGAAAGGCAAAACTTACGGAGACAATAAACAGATCGGTGGTTGCCAGGATTGGGGGGGTGTGAACAGGTGGAGCACAGAGGATCCGGGGGGCCCTGAAACTACTCTGTATGATATGATAATGAAGTGTACATGTCATTATACCTTTGTCCAGACCCACAGAAGGTACACTACCGAGAGTGACCCTGATGTAAACAGTGGACGTTAGGTGATGACAATGTGTCAGTGCAGGCTCATCAGCTGTAACAAACGTACCCATCTCGGAAGGAATGTTGATAGTGGCAGAGGCTGAGCATACGTGGGAGCAGGGAATATATGGGAACTCTGTACTTTCCTCTCAATTTTGCTTTGAACCTAAAACGGCTCTAAAAAATAAAGTCCAGAAAAAAAAAAAAAAAAAGGCATTGGACACTTGAGATCCCTGGTCCAGGGTGCTCACTCGCCCATTCCCTACCTTTCTGATCCCCAGCTTTGCCTCTGACTCTGAAGTCTCAAGAATTTATGCCTATGACCCTCCCTCTCCATCTCTAAATCCCCTGCATGAAATCACAACCACCACAGAATCACAGACCTCTTTCCTAACAGATCATCAATGTGAAAACCATCTAAAACACATGACATTGAGTCAATAAAGGGTGTTGCTGCTCAGTTTCCAGATGTTATGGGATGGCAAGTGTGACGGAGACCTCAGCACCATCCCCTACACTGATCATATAACCCTGTGACCCCCAGAGGGAAATCCCAGAAACCAACCCCAGGTTTGGTCCCAGGACCATCCCCCAGGGTCCAAAGCGGATAGAACAACTCACTGGCTCCACAGAACACTGCTCAGAATCTCATTACTTTCCGTCTCTGCCTCTTGTACGCACCTTCTGTTTCCCCAGACCCTCAAGCTGAGTCCACTGATTCTCACCCCCTGCCAGCCATCAATCCGGGACAGCTGTATTTCAAGGACTGCTGCTGCCAAGGCAGAAATCACCCAGTTGCTAGGATGCCCCTGTGTGGAAGTCACTTCTCAAAGAGGTAAGAAGACAATCACCAGCCCAGAAGCCACCCAGCCCCAGGACCCAGGGACACACACACCTGTCCCTGTCCAAACTTGTTTCTTTCAGGTCATCTGTTCAAAGCCCCAGAGGCATCATCATGGCCCTGTTTCACAACTTCCTCTTCTTGCCTCAGTCTACCTTGTCGGGGAGGTCAGGTCATACCCTGATCAGTGCTGCCACGTTTCCCAGCCCAGTGCCCAATCCTGTCACAGGGCCCATCCCACTGACCGGGTCCTGCTTGTTCTGGCCAGTCCTGTAGAGTCCTCAGGCCTGGAACATGGGACCTGGCTTCCCATCTGGATATACCTTCTACCTGAAAAAACTTCAATATGTCATCTTAGAAAATTGATCTAACAGACAGCTAAACTATCACGGAGCTTTCCTCAACTTTGAAGCCACCTAGCTACACTCCAGTTCAGTCCGATTCTCAGCTATGACCATCGTCCCAGCAAAGGTCCCCACCACAGGCTCCATCTCGGCACTGTCCTACTTCCTCACTGACCACGTGCCTACCCCAAGCCTCAGTCGGCTGACCGACATAGCACAGTACATCTTGAAATGCAAAAAGCATTAAAATCTGTTATTTGTGTACCAGGTCGATGCGTCAAGGCTGTATTGGCTTAGGAGCCCAAATAAGAACTGTTTGATCATCGAAGTCTGGACAGAGAAGAGTTCTACCATAGTTATAACAGTAGTTCATTAATACATTCGACTCACAGAGCACCTGTCTGTCAAAGAGTCCCAGTTCTTTACTGTCTTTATTTCTCCCACCATATCCCTCCAAGCTTAACCTTTTCCCTTGCCACCTACTTTAGTTGATACAAAATAAATGCAAAACCTTTTTGAGGATTGAGAATGGTATAAATCAGTTATTCCACTTTCTCATATGGTAGCGGACACCTCACTGTGTACTAACCCCACACCCCGCCAGCCCTACTGACAGGATTATGTGCTCCTACAGTAAACGGCATGAAATCGCTCTTGCGCTGCTATCAACGCTTCCCAGTGTTTCCATCTCCTCCCTTGTAGCTGGACAGTTAGTCATCATTTATCTGTGAAAAAAGTGTGCATGCCGAACAGCCCTCTTCCCCGGCTCCTAACCGATGCTCTCGGCATGCAGCAGGCGCGTCCACGTGTGGCTGGGTGTATGAGTGCGGTCAGATTTAAAAGGCTCCTGAGTAAATAACACACATGCACTGCTACCACTCAGTCTTTGCTGTTGTTATTTTTAATTAACTCAGAGGCTTTGTTCTTAACCACTGAACAACTACTGAGCTTTAACTAAATGTAAGGCATAAAAAATAAAATGGTGTTATGATTCCAACTATATAACATCTTACCAAAAAAAAGGCAAAACTATGGAGACAGAAAACAGATCAGCGGTCGCCAGGGGGCGGGGGAGAGGGAGAGGTGAAAGGTGGAGCAGAGAATTTTTAGGGCAGGGAAATGACACTGTAGGACACTATACTGGTGGATACATGTCCAAACCCATAGAATTGGGTTTATATTTGTCCAAACCCACAGGATGTATAACACCAAGAGTGAGCCCTAATGCAAACTGTGGACTTCGGATGATGATGACTTGTCAATGCAGGTTCATCACTTGTAACAAAAGTACAGTCTGTGGGGGGTGTTGATAGTGGAGGAAGCTGTGCTTGTGTGGGGGGCAGAGGGTATACGGGAAATCTCTACACCTTCCCCTCAATTTGGCTGTGAGCCTAAAACTGCTCTTACAAATGTAAAGTTTTTGCCCTGACTGGTGTAGCTCAGTTGGTTGGAGTATTGTCCTATGCACCGAAGGGTTGAGGGTTCGATTTCCAGTCAGGGCACGTACCTAGGTTGTCGGTTCGTCCCCAGTTCAGGGTACGTGAGGGAGGAAACCAGTTGATGTTTCTCTCTCTCTCTTTCTCTCTCTCTCTCTCTCTCAACTCAAAAACATATCCTCAGATGAGAATTTTTAAAAAATAAAGTTTTTGAAATAAATAATAAGTAAAATTAAAAAATGAGTAAAGGCCATTCTTAGGCAGAAGAATGAGAAAAACAACAACACAGCATTTCTCCGTTTCCTTCTACATTTTAAACATTGCTCTGTGGAGTTGATACAAGTCACATTTAATACACAGAGAGCCCGATACGGCAGCTGTTATCCCTAGGTCGCAGATGGGAATGCTGACAGTCACAAAATTTAAAAGTGAGGTGCCTAATCCAAGTTCACACATGTAATTAAATGGTATTGGGATCCAAAATAGGTATTTCTGGTTACACACATTCACAAAGCCTTACCTTTTTAATCCAATGGGTGCGATTATGTATTGATAAACAATTGTAACACAAGGCAATAACTGCAAAAAGGTATAACCAAAGTCCTCAGGTCGCGGGAGGGGGGACGTCACGGGACGTGCCTGGGCACTGAGCACGGGGGTCAGGGGCTTCCAGCTGAGGGAGCCTCTGCTGCACCCTGGGAGCTGCATTTCTGGGCTCCCACCCCAGACGCGGGCACCTCTTCACTCACACCTGCCCTGGCCCCGCCTATGGAGTGAGGACCAATAGGGCCCCTTAGGGGTAAAAAGAGAGGAGGAGGAAAATGTGATGCTGAGCATCCTTCCCACTTTGCAGGGCTCTACAGGTTACAGAGAGCTTTCATCCGCCATCAGAGATGGTGAAATGTAAAGAGGTTAAAGATGTGAAATGTAAAGAGGTTAAGTGTCTTTTTTCCAAGGTTACCTTAAGCGAGAGACATGGAAGAACCACTAACCAGGCCACCCGACGCAGATCAATGGCCTCCACTCCTTCGTTAGGGCCTGAAGAGTACTGTGACTGCACAGAGTCAGCTGTAGGCACTCCATTTTCTTTAAATGCCAGCAGAATGCAGACCAGAGGGATCCTCACGGAAGTTAGTGGTCAGACTTCCGTTACCCATCAGGTCAGCCTCCAGGTCTTGTGAAATTCCACCACAGGCTAACCACCCTTGAAAAATGCTTAGCATAAAAAAGACAGATTTCAAAAAACACAAAAGAAGTGCTGTCTCAGAGAAGTTCCCACCTGGACAAGAAGAGAGATATCACCCAAGTTTCCAGGGATTAGAATTTCAAAGTAACTTCGGATACTTCGTAGCAAGACAAGACTGAGATCTTCAAGAGTGAACAGCCAAAGCAGAAATGACTGACAAGAAAGTACATTGGCAGCTGCCACATAAAACATCCATTTCCAAAAATCAGTTCTTCATTTGAGAGCACGACATGGGCTAAAAAGCCAACTACATTACAAATGTGCTTCATATAAATGCTTAGTAATTACCAGACTGCATAATCCCACCAAAAAAACATCGGGCACACAGTACAACCTCAATAAATAATCCTTTATAGACTGACATGACATTTTTCCATCTCTATGGCAACGGTAGTATCTTATGGACCAAACCAACTGCTGGTATCCATGAGCGGGTTCTTCCCCATTTATCCTAAGCTCTCCCTTCTGCGGGCTCTAGGTTTCCCGTCAACAAAGAACCTGGAGGAAGCCTCACACATATATTACCAAGGGAATCCAATAACTTAAATATAAACTCTGTAAAAGCTCAATTTGACAAATCCTTTCAAAGCCCTGAGAACGTCTCAACACCTAAATTTTAAGAAATGTTGTCCTAATGAGTGAACTTCAATGCTGTGGGAAAGCACCATCTTTAAAAATGCAGAGTCAGGGAGAGTGAGGGACCAGAGATGGCTTCAGGGCAGGTCACAGCTCATCCCATCCTGCCTCCAGGATGGACATGGGGGCATATTCAAAATATTTACAGACCTGCAAGTCTCAGGTAGCAACTGTTCTGGACAAATCTACACCTTCCAGATTGTCATGGCCAAATATGTGCCCAGGAAAGGAGGGATTAATCAGCTTTTCAGAATGGCCTTCCATTTAACATAGCTATCTACGTCACCATTCTTCAAATGTTCTTGTTCACATCCTCCCTTCAAATAGTTTTGAAAAACTAATGTTCCTCCCTCACGTGTTTTCAATTTGGCACTCTAAAAGTTTCCATTTGTTTAAATAGTTGCAAAGGATGTCACTTCCTATGTACTGTACATGTGACATTTTGAATGAAACCCCTCTCTCACTCCATAAATATATTCAGTAGGATGACCTGATCCCTTTCAACATGCATCTTTAAACAGACACGAATAAGCACTACTTTACAGTTAACTGGTGTATCATTCCTTTTTCTCCCTGAAATCGGAGACCCATTCCACACCCCTCAGCCTCGTACCCTAAGGTAGCAGCTTTCTATTTCCAAGCTTTTTTTATATATATATAAATATGTTTAATAATAATTTTTCATGTTAGTTTGATGAAAATCTTAGAGTGGGGATCACTCCTAAACCATTCCAGTTTATTGGGTGTGGCAGCAGTTGACTCGGGCAGCCTGGTGAAGTGCTTCACATGGAAAACTGACTCACACAAAGGCAGAGGGAAGTCCTCAGACACAGACCCATCCTGACCGTGGCCCGCTGAGGCCCATACCCCCTCAGGCTCTGCGTCTTGGGCCGGCTGAGTGAACTGGGCACAGGATGGAGGGACCGACATTTGGGCCAGGATAAGCCAGCAGCATTTTCACTCTGACCTTCCTGGAGCAGCAGAAGGGATTCCTCTGAACGGCAGGAAGGCTGTTATCGAAGTAACACATTTGGGGGTCCTGTCACTGGGCTAGGGGAGGCTGTGGTGGCACATCGGCTCCCCATGGATGGCAAGGACCACTGGGGCAGCAGGAGAGCTCAGAGGAGTGCCCCCCAGCTCCCACCACCCGAGCCTAGTGTTTCCCACAGTCTTTTATTGTTCATCCCACCCTACTTCTCTGCGGCAACAAGTTTGCATGGTGACAGATGGCTGTTCACTCTTGAAGATCTCCGTCTTGTCTTGCTAAACGTAGTGTGGTGACCAAGTTATACAGTATATGAATGTCAAATCACTGTATTACAAACCTGAAATATAATGTTGTACACCAACTACATGTAAGTAAAAAATGTAATATACAGTTAAACTTTTAAAAATGTCTCTGACTATTAAATAAAAAAATTTTTTGGCTTAGATTATTAAAATTATTTTTAGTTCTGATCAAAACAACTAGAATAACATTATAAAGTCTGATGATTAAACATAAAAGGTACAGTAGTCCCCCTATCTCAGGTGGATGCGTTCCAAAACCCCCAGTGGGTGCCTGAAACCACAGGTCGTACTGAACCCCGTCTAGACTACGTTTTGGCTATACATACATTCCTATGATAAAGTTGAATTTATAAATTAAGCACAGTAAGAGATGAATAATAATAGCTAATAATGAAAGAGAACAACTATACCACTATACTGTAATAAAAGTTATGTGAAAATCTGACTGTCTCTCCGATAATCAATCTGATCACTGAGACAAACAGGCAGGGAGTGGAAACAGCACGGAGATGCTGGACAGAGGGGTGACTCACATCCCAGGCAGGACAGAGCTGGAAGGAGCGAGATCTCATCACAACACTCAGCAGCACACAATTTAAAATTTATACACTGTTTATTTCTGGAATATTCCATTTACTATTTCCGGACCGTGGTTGACCGTGGACAACGGGAACCACGGAAAGGGAAGCTGTGAGTACGTGAGGAGCACTGGCAATGGTTGTTTCACAATGTTATCGCTGGAAGGGTGGTACGATGCCTTGAGTACATGAGGCTTCACTGAAAACACTGACACTTCTCGTGCACCACCGGGACATGCTTCTCTCAAGGGGGCGAAGGGAGGGTTGCTGAGGCAGGAAAGGACACCAATGGTCAATTTCGGGGAAGAGGCAGAACTTGAGGATCTGGAAACTAACTCCCTAAGTAGACCTAGGCCACGACCCTTGGAAAGACGTCTAGTTCACAGGGGACACGAGAAACCCACTGTGAAAATCTTGAACAGGCCCACCCATGACAGGTACAGGACCCGGGCAAGAGTACAGATGTAGGTCCACATCCCACATGTGGAAACACTTCGAAGTTATTGATGAAGCTAACAGGTAGTGGAGTTAAGTATGTCCTATCCTCCTATAATACTGACAAATGTAGCTTCATAATGACAGAATCAGAAAGTATGTAAAAAGCTATAGTTTATATAGGACTGACTGTGAGTTGGCAAAATGCCAAAGATTACTACATTTAATTATGACGGCATGTGTCTGGGTGTTCTGTTCACAGGCCGGCAATGTTGGGATGAGTAACAAAGACTTGCGTAATGCATAAATTTCTATACATCTATTCCATAAAATCTCTTTGCCTTCATTTCTGAGAAATCATTAGCTATTTCATTTTAAGAAATTCAAGATTTTCACATCATTTGTATTCTATTCACAGAAATCATCTAAGAGATTAAAACATAAAATATAATTATAGCTGGTCTGTATAATTTTTATATTTTTAATAAAAATGTAAATTGTAAAAATCAAAATTTTATATTTTTATGTCTTCAAATTAGCTACTTCTCCTTTAAATATTAAAAATTATCTACTAAAATTAAAAAGGAAATTACAAATTATAACTAGTAATTATCAAATATTTTATCTAAAATAGTTAAATAAAATTAAATATTCTATTTAGTAGTTTGAGATTTTAATCCTACTAAATGTTTTTATAATAATGAAACTATCCACAGTTCTAGCATTCAATATCTGTCCAGCTGCCAATGTGAAAAGTCAATGTCATGCTTCATGTGTGATGTCATGTCTAAGCTATACATGTGTGAGAGTATGAATTTATATTGTAAAATATATTGTTTAATTTTAATATTGTAAAATATTCCTCAGTCACTATATACAACCGTTGAAAATTCTGCATAGAACAGAAGCATGGCCCTAGAAGGTCAGCATGACTTTAGAAAGAAGGCATGGCCCTGGACGGGGGCATAGCCCTGGCAATAGAGGCATGGTCTTGAATACAAGCATAGCCCTGGAAATGAAGCCTGGCTCTGGAATGAAAGCATGGCCCTGGAATAGAGGCATGGCCCTGGAATAGAGGCATGGCCCTGGAAGGTCAGCAGGGTTCTGGAAGGTCAGCATGGCCCTGGAATAGAGGCATGGCCCTGGAAGGTCAGCAGGGTTCTGGAAGGTCAGCATGGCCCTGGAACAGAGGCATGGCCCTGGAAGGTCAGCAGGGTTCTGGAAGGTCAGCATGGCCCTGGAAGGTCAGCATGGCCCTGGAATAGAGGCATGGCCCTGGAAGGTCAGCAGGGTTCTGGAAGGTCAGCATGGCCCTGGAACAGAGGCATGGCCCTGGAAGGTCAGCAGGGTTCTGGAAGGTCAGCATGGCCCTGGAATAGAGGCATGGCCCTGAAACCTGGAGCCATGTTAGAAGACTTAAGAAGCAGCAGCAGCAAGAAGTCAGAGCCTTGCTCAAGAGCCCAGAGCAGGAAGAGAAGTGGGAGACGCTCACCAGCCCAACAGGCACGATGGAGAGTGGACAGACGGCACTAAGGGCTCCTGACACAGGGTGGGAAAACAAGGGAGGTCCATGAGGTAGGTCAGGGCTGGAAACAGCAGAGGTCCAGAAAGCAAGCTGTGCTAAGGAAGGCGTGTCTGTGCAAAGGTGAGTCCAGGCTTCTCCTGCAGCTTCTACACTAGGCATCTGTTCGGGATACTAAAGGACGCACCCAGAGCAGGAACTGGGGATGGATGGGAGCTGGGCCCCCATGTACACCATCATTTGGGTCAGATGGGGAGCAGCCCAGGCCAGGATCTCTAGATGGGGAAGTGGGGACCAAAGTGAGGAGAGCAGACGGATGAGACTGGGGCTCTGACAGTTAAGGAGATGAAGGATTAACCATGAGGAAGAGTTAGACAAGAGGCCAAGAACCCACAGAGCTCACTCACCCTCACATTTCACACAGAATTAAACACACATTTGATTTAAAGTACACAGGCACACTGGCCGGTGTGGCTCAGTAGTTAGAGCGCCAGTCCGTGAACAGAAGGGTCTCAGGTTCAAGGGCACATGCGGGAGGCAACCAACTGACGTGTCTCTTTCTCTCTCTCTCTCTCTCTCCCTCCCTTCCACTCTATCTAAAAATCAACAGAAAAAATATCCTCGGGTGAGGATTAACAAAAAATAAAAATAAATAAGTAAATGAAGTACACATGCTGCGGGATTAAGAAGCAAGAGAAAATAAATTCATTTACGACTAACACCAAAAAGGAAAATCTTATCGTGCCGCTTTGTGCTTACAGTTTTCGTGTACTGCAAAAAAACCCAAATAGCATCTGATGCGATTTACATAACTTTACATAATCTCATGATTACCGTTTGTCAAGGAAGTTGCAGACCGAATCTCTTCCATGTATTTGCCTCCAAAACTGACAAAATGAAAAACATTCTGGACAAGTAGCTTTCCACCCTCTTCCTAAAAATCACATGGAGCCAATTCCACAACTTTTCTCAGTACTATGTTTCCAGTATTTCAAGTCTGAACAATAAAGTCTGATTGACACATGAAATCAATAAACAAATATTTACTGACCCCTTCTATTTTCAAAGCATTGATTTCAAAACTGTGGGGTGGGGGGTGGAAATCCGCCCTAAGTTTAAAATCTGCTTCAAGCTGTCTGACCTGGAGACAAGTTATTTACCCTTTCCAAGCCACATTTTTTCAAATGTAAAACAAGAGTGAAACCTGCCAGTTGACAGGGTTGTTCTAGGGTTACACCTAGTGGCTTGGCACACAATAAAGCTATTTGGTGGGTGAGAGAGATTGTTTTTAATTGGAAGGCCAAGATACAAACATGCTAAAATTCATGATTCATTAAACACTGGGCAAGAAAATAATAAAGGGGTGTATAGTATATACTGAGTTTCAAAATACAAGTACCAAACAGGGATTTATAAGAGAAAAGGCTCTATTTTTTAACTCATAGACAAATAGTTGTACGTCACCCCCTGGACAAAGGTTTTTGATTTATATGAGGACCAAGTCTGCCTTCATTTCTTTGGTCTTTGTTTTCTTCCACAAACTAAAAGAAAAAAAAAAAAATCTTTATATTTTCTTAAGGTTCTGTTCATAAAATGTCGTTATTCAGAGCCCTTTCAGAAGTCTCATTCATTGCTCTTTGAATTCTTACATTCAGAACTTTTTTGAGCTGAAGGAAACTTTAACAATATCTGGTCCAGCTGGCGCGGTAAGGTGGACCCTCAGAAACTTGACATCACAGGCTCAGAGCCTGCGCAAGGACCTCACAGGCTCAGAGCCTGCGCAAGGACCTGCGTGGCTCTCCTGTTCCATGCCTGACATCCGAGGTTCTGGCCCAGATGCCCATATGGCCTGAGCGGATCAGAAGGCCAAGCAGGGAACAGAAGGTCTGGAAAGCAAACAAATGGCCACCTCAAAAGGCAGGTGCTCCGTTAAGGGCTGCCCTGTGCAATGCGGGTCCAACATGTCTGCACCATCTAAGTGTTCAAGCAACGATGGTAACTCAAACTTTTACATGAAGTGATTTGTCAACAGTAAATACCAAAATTATTTCAAAATACTGGTTAGATCAACACACACACACACACAGAGTCTCATGCACACGTACAAGCACACACACATCCTCATCCATGCATAAAAATACACACACATGTTCACAGATACAAATGCACATACAGATGCTCACATGTATATACAAACATGCATGCTCACACACACACACACACACATACTTATCACACATACAAACTCACCCACACACCTGGAAACCAAGTCCACTCTGGTCAACGCCATGACAAACCTGTACACAGGCTTCCGACCTGATCAGATAGGACTCAAAACCATGTGTAGTGTTCTTCAAGGGCCATTAAGGTTCTAGAGAGAAAGGATTACTCTTTTCCTACCTGTATATTCCTTCTTTCACACACCATTGTCAAAAAAGACTTTTTCACAGTAGGATACTCACTTTTTAAAATATATATCTATGACTTTTAGTTTATTTACTGTCACACTTATCAAATACATCCATGTGTTTTTCCTCTTTACATTAAATTATCTAATGATTAGTGAGTTTATCTCTGTGTTCCCCTCAACTCCGCTTAGGATTAATTTTGCTCTTTGAGTTTTTAGCATATATACTTAATTTTCTCACTAATACACAAATGAAAACAATGTGATTGTGTAGGTTTCATTAGCATTATTAAAATGTCACTTAAATAATAAAATATGAATTGTAAACACGGATAGTCTCATAAAACACAATCAAATTCTACCCCTCAGAGTCCTCAGTTAGACAATGGTTATGGGCTGGTCCGTCCTGTCATCCGATCATTTTACAGTCCTGTGGACACCTGCCAGCATCTGTGACTCTACAGTGAACTACAGAAAAAACAGCAGCCCCCAAAGCAGTCCTAGGACCAGGCTTCAGAACCAGGCTTCAGATCTACCCCCACAACAGAAGGCCACATTCGCACTTTCTCCTAACGCTTCATGAATAAACATCCCTTTATTCAAATAAGTTATATAATAACTAACTCCAGTGATTTTGATTCAACTTTGAATGGTAAATAGAGTCATTCTGGCAAGACTGCGGAGTTTGCAATTCAAATTACAGGAATTTTCATAATGGGGGAAATAAAAATTAGTGACATGACTTCTGAGGCACCTAATTCCCATACTTCCCCTGCAGCGGTAGAAAGCACACATAAACACGTCTCAGTGTGTACGCCGACGAGTTCTCTGTGGACGGGCGTCATCACACACATTTACCTGCCATCTGACGGCATTCCTTTCGGGGACTCGGCAGGTACCTACCTGCTAGAACTTCAGAGCTCCCCAACCCCGGACATCAGGAGGTGTTGCTGCTCCTTCTTGATAAGTAACAGTGCAACCATCACTGGATTAAATGACTTCCTTACATTATCACCATAAACAATAATTATTTGTCAGCTGCCCTTTGCGAGCTTTGCGTGTGCTTATGAATAAATCAAGCCTTATTGATTTACTAAGCCAAAACATTTTACATTTTGCAACTCTAATAAGAGCTAATCCTCCACTGCACTTAGTAGTGCTTTCATGTAGTATGTTCCTTAATACTTTTAATAGGAAAGATTAATACCGATTAGCCCAGGAGCAGGAACACTGCTCTTCAATCGGCCAATTGGCCACGAAACCCAGGTCTCTCTAAACGTGCCCTTGTTGGTAGCGTTCTGTCTGCTGCTATGCCATTTCCTTCCTCATGACATTTAAAGTAATAATGACATATTAATGGCTCATATTAATTCAAAGATTAAGTTCATTTAAAGCAGAAGGGCAGGTAAATATGGGACAGTAAAAGGTGCTACGTGCTTGGTAAAACTATCATTGAAAGTAATAAAACGAGTCTCTTTCGATGTGACGATTTCAGAAGATATAAGAAAACTCTGGACAATCCACAACATCCTAAAATTATCTCAAGCGCTGCAGCCTTAGTCTGACCACGAAAGGCAATCCTCTCCCTTCTCTCCAAATGACCCCACGCTGCCATCGTCTTGCTTAGTCCAACCATATTTTGAAGATGTCGATCACGTACTGAATGACTCAACTCCACTTTTGCTGTTCTTTCTCTCTCAGACAAGGTGACTGCCGGCTCTCTGGGTTCCACAGGGAAACGGGAGTCTACAGTCCTCAGGGAGTGGAATTCTACCCACTGCTGGTGAGGACAGACCCAGGCACTCACAGTAATTTCCCAACCCAGTTTGTCCCTCAACCACTGAAACGTCATCATCCCCAACAGTAACCGAGGAGCTTTACTTCTGTGCTCCGTACAGATGCCTGGGCTGGATTTCCATAGACCCTAATCATTCCAAAACCAATTCCATTGCTCACGCGTACAGTAGAAAGAGTAGCACCTCTCCCTCCTCCTTTCCTTGGCCAGGGTCACAAACCAGGACATGTCAGATTGGAAAGCTCTTGAGAGATTGTAGTATACTCTAACCTCATTTCAGAGATGCAAAAAATTGAGAGGGGACTCACCCACGTAGCTAGGCCAATGGCAGAGGGAAGATAAGAACCCCTTGTCTTCGCTCCAACTGCAGTGCTCCTCTTGAGGCGGGACACAAGAAGCTAGGAAAATTCCTTAGCAAGTAGAATGCGGAAACTGAGGCACATAGCTGAACAGACTCGCCAAGCAATTTACAGCCGGATATAGGAGGTCACCTCTCTAGAGATAACATCTAGGCCTCAGTTGTGTTTCAGCCCCAGGCCCAGAAAAGCAGCAAAGCCAGGTGGGTGACGCCAGGACCAGCTGCAATGACTAATGACCCCCTGCCCTGGTGCTGACCAATCAGTAAAGACCATGAGCCTGAAAGAGCACACCTGGAAAACTGATGATTATGTTGAAACCCTCCCCTGAAACCTCTGTTAAGATTCCCACCTACAAGAGACAAATAAAAACCCTCAAGACAGCCCTGGCTGGTGTTGCTCAGTGGTTAGAGTGTCAGCCCTCAGACCAAAGGGTCTTGGGTTCAATTCCTGGTCAAGAGCACGTACCTGGGTTGCAGGTTACATACCCGGCCCTGTTCAAGGCACATGCAGGAGGCAACCAATGGATGTTTCTCTCTCACATTAATGTCAATGTCTCTTTCTCTCTCTTTCTCTCCACCCCCCCCCCTTCCACTTCCTCTAAAAAAAAAAAAATCAATGGAGCCTGGCTGGTGTGACTCAGTGGTTGAGCATTGACCCATACACCAAGAGGTCGCCAGTTTGATTCCTGGTCAGGGCACATGCCCAGGTTGTGGGCCCAATCCCCAGTGGGGGGCATGCAGGAGGCGGCCAGCTGATGTTCTCTCTCATTGATGTTTCTATCTCTCTCTCCCTCTCCCTTCCTCTCTCTCTAAAGTCAATAAAGAAAAAAAATTTTTTTGTAATTAATGGAAAAAAATATACTCAGGTGAGGATTAACCCTTTCCAAAAAACAAAAACAAACAAAAAAACACCTCAAGACAAAGGACCCAGCACCCACTCTCCCTCCTGGGAGGGAAGCACAACTGCACCTTCCCCTACTCCCCTTCTAAGGGTCCCCACAAGACTTGCAAACAGGGGAGCAATGGGCAGCGGCGGCTCGTCCTGGCTGACCTCCTGAACCTGTCTCCAAGGCACCCTTTTCTCTGACTTCCAGTGAGCCAAAGCAGCCCAGCCTGGCCTCTCTTGTTGCTTCTTCTATGCTCTTCCTTGTTTTACTGTCCTCAGCTTTAATAAATGTACCCTTGTGATCACCTGAACTCACGTTGTGAAATCTTTCCTGCATCCAGTCAAGAACCCACACACTACTGGCTGGCCTTAGGCAGACCCGCTCAGGGCCAGGCCCCCTGTCCAGTAACACTCCCTTTAAACAACCCCCCACCACGATTCCTGGGATCAGTAAGAAATCTATCACCACGGAACATTCGAAACAAAACCATGATGTGTCATGGATTGGTTGAACTCGTGTTAATATTCCGCGATGCCTTTCAAGTTTAACCACCAGAAAGATCAACCAGGTATAGTTGCGGAATTTACACTGATATTAGCTCTCTAAGACAGAAAACCACAGAAACAAGAATCCTTGTTCAAAAATAGACTCTACGATTCCCAGAGGAACAAGTGCTGTCTAGCTACAAAGCAATAACTATCCTGTACTACAGCAATCAATAAAACCTTTTGCCCCATGAACCTGCTATTTCCTGACTTTGTTCTCGGCACTAAAGATTTCCAAGTCGTATTGATTCCCTACTACATTTTTTTTAAGTTCTTTAAAAACGAGCGATAAAGAAATTCTCAAAATTAGCATAACTTGTTACCCTGTGAAAAGCCTTCCAATCTTCCCGTCACATTAGTGGTTTCCCTCTGTACAGGGTTTTCCCATTTTTCATTTTGAATTTGTCATTTTAAGTGTGCCTGTGTCTGGCCTAATAGCAGGAAGTCAGTAGGATACAAATTTGACAGTGTTTCTGAGACTGTGACTGCTGCCACATTTTTCATCCAAGTGAGAAAGAAGAATCGATTAATAAACTACGCCATCTTTCTCCAGCAACAGCAGGGATGTTTACCAAGTGAACCCATTAGCTCCGAGTGTTAAAATTCAGTACCCTGGAACTTCTCACTAAAACTATTTACTAAATAATCTATAATGAGAAACCATTTTACATCCTTTCCAAGGGCATTTAGCTACCACAGTGTCAAACTTGGAGAGTGAGTCATGCAGACGTAAACAAGGACAGTGGAAGGCCAGCTGCAGCCAGGAGTGGGGACCTGCCTCTCGGTCCCCTTCTGCGTCCCTCTCTCGCAGTGACCCCAAGTGAGTATCAGCACCCTGGAATGAATGCATGTCTGTCTGTACCCTCCTGAGTGTGTGTGGGCATATCTGTGTGGCTTTTGTGTATATAGCTGAGCAAATGAGAATTACTCTAATGTTTTGGATAGAATTGCTATTTTTGCGACATTCCATCAATACAATTCATCCATCAAGACTAGTTTACTCTAAGACAGATCAGAAATCACAGGTAAATTAAATAATTTATGTTATAGTTTCTCGCCTCAGTGGCTGTTTTAGTTCAAACCCAGATAGAATATTACTCAGCCTTTAAAAAGGAAATCCTGTCACATGCTACCACAGGGATGAACCTTGAGGACATTATGATAAGTGAAATAAACCAGTCACAAAAGGACAAACACTGCATGATTTTACTTATTTGAGGCACTAAAGCTGTCAGACTCACACAGGTAGAGAGCAGAATGGTGGTGACCAGGGGCCAGGAAAGGGGCGATGGGGGGTTATTGTTTGATAGACATAAAGGTTCAGTTATGCAGGATGAAAAAGTTCTGGAAATCTACTGTACAAATATTGTGCTTATAGCTAACAGTACTGTACTGTACACTTAAAACTTTGTAAAAAGGGTAAAAATAAATTAATTAAAATGTCACTTATGGCACAATTTCGGCTGGGCCTGGGACTAAGCGAAGCAAGCATTACCAAAGGCATTACAAAATAGTGTTCACCCAACTATTTGCTCTTGCAGAACCAGAACAGAAGAGAAAAATAAAGCCTCATGCATGAGCAACCATTCTCCAGCACGCACCTGAGAAGGACCCCTCATCAGAGAGGTGAGAAATAAAGGCTCCCACTTCTGTACACAAAGACACAACCAATACAGAAGAGGAGGGGGTAAGTCTTCAGGTCAAAGAACCATACAATTCAAAGTACAGTTGCACCCAGATGTGTATCCATTGACGAATGGACAAGCAAAATGTGGTCTATCCATGTGATGGAATTTGAATCAGCTATGAAAAGGAATAAAGTCATGACACACACTACAGCATGGGTGAGTTTTGAATACAATATGCTGAGTAAAAAAGTCCAACACAAAAGGCTACATACTATATGATTCCATCCATGTGTGGGACATGACCAGAATACACAGTCTATAGAAACAGACTGTGTATTAGTGATTAGTGATTGCTGCCAGGGCCTGGGGGGAGGGGAGAGTGGAGAGTGACTGTGAATGGGTACAGGGTTTATTTTTGGGGGTGACGGAAATGCTCTGAATTGACAATGATAACAGTGACCATACTAAAAATCACTAAACTTTACAGAGGTGAACTGCATAGTATGTGAATTATATCCCCTTTTTTAAAAAAAAAAATCACTGAGGGCACAGTTGCAACTATGACCAACATTAAGGGCACAGGAGACCTTGTGAACAAAGGGAGTTTGACCACAGTTGCCTGAGGAAGTGATAAGATAAGCTGCCAGCTGGAGGAGGAAGAGGTTCTAGGCACAGGAGGGGGTAGGTGCAAAGACTCAAAACAAGAAAGCAAGAAAGAAGGGCCTTTGTCTCTTTCTTCTGAGACAATAAAGGGTCAAGGTGTTAGCTAAGGTCAAGGCAATGATTTCAATCCTCACATAGGTCCCATTAATGCAACTCAAACTGCACAAGTTTATTATGACCCCACCAGTTAGCAGGCTCTCGAGTAAGCATAAAAAAGGGAGGTAAAAAAACCACGGACCATTCCCACCTATCAGAAAAACAGTATGTTAGAACTTAAAAAAGATAAAATTCAAATGCTCTGAAAGGTGAAAGCAATTGTGTCTATGGTGGACACAATGAACCTTGGGATTCAGCTCTAAAACTTCACATGTCACTTTGAAATAAAAATATCCACTCAAAGTTAAAAGTGGCAGCCAAGTACTAAGAAGGCATTGCACACGCTTGAGAATTAGCATCAAAAGTCTTCAGGTATAACTGCTGCCATCATCATATAATGAAACACAGAGGGCAGGGTGTTGAGATTCAAATATTGGGTGACTCGGTTTTTCTCCACAGACAGGATCATATGAGTTCCTGTAATGCGTCTGTAATATGCTGCCCCATTCTTTTAAAGCAGGATTTCTCAACTATTGGTAGTTTGGACCCAATAATTCTTTGTTGGGGGAGGGGCGGTCCTCTGCATTGTAGGATGTTTAGCAGCATCCTGGCCTTCTCCCATTGGATGCCAAGAGCTCCTCCCTCCTCCTCATCTCACAGCCAAAAATGCTTTCAGACGTTGCCACATGTCCACTGGGGAGTAAAATTGCCACTGTTTTCTAGCAACCAAATGGATCTTATCTACACAAGCTTTGACAATTCCCTCGAGAATAATGTCATGTCTCCTCATGTTTGGTTTTCTACATGAAACACACCCTGAGAGTCTCCCCCCACCAGGACAGAGTAAACCTAGAGAGACCCGTTCCAGATGCTCTATCAGCACTGTTCAAAATGCAAAATCTCTACAGCAAAAGAAACGCAACATCATCCATCACCAACGAAAACGTGACCTCAGTCTCGGCCTCCCTCCGGCCTCTTTCCTACCTCCACAATCAGGCTCCAGAGCTTTTGCTTTTGTCTCCTAAAGGCCATGGTTGGCTCAGCTGTCAGGATCAGCTCGGACATCCAAGAATTGCACCCAAGTTCCCTCTCACTCCGACGCCCTCAAACGAATGAAACTCAAGAAGCAACCTTTAAAATGCTAGACCTTCTGCTAAATCAGTTACGGAATCTCAGCAAGGTTTTCCCTGCAAACATCATGAATAAGGATGGCCTGGTAAACCCAAAGGCTCCGAATCCTGGGCCACAGGGAGCTTACCATCTGGGGGCATCAGGGCCTTGTTGTTTTGCGTGCACCACCCCACGGGGTGCAGATCGGCTGTCACCACATCACACCAGAAGTCGGCCCGGCGGTCTTCCCCATAACCACAGTAGCGCAGAAGCAGCAGCTGCCCGCAGGTGGTGATGACAGTGGCCACCCAGTATGTGTCCGGGCTGTTCTTATTGGCCACTTCCAATTTCATCCCGGGCTGGAAGTTGCTCTGAATGCTGATTTCAACCTTAAGGAACCAGAAACACAGGAAACCCATTATTATACCAGACACAGCCAGAAGATGACGAGAACTGTTAAAAACACAGAACTTAAAAACAGTATTTCTGTTGCCCTAGAACAGCACTGAGAGAAATACAATTCGAGCCACCAACATGACAGGAATGTCCTAGTAACCACATTAAACAAAAGATGAAACAGATTAAATTAATTTTAATAATGTATTTTATTTAACCCAACATATCCCAAATGTCATCATTTCAAGATGTCATCAATGTCAAATAGCTTAATGAGATATTGTACATTCTTTTTTTTCCAATGAAGCCTCCAAAATCCGGTGTGCATTCTGCACTCGCAGCACATCCCAATTGGACGACACTCTTTCCACGTGCTCAAAAGCTCCACGTGGCTGTTGGCTACTTCGTGAGCAGTACAGCCGTGGGTGGACTTTCTATTTTATTGATGAAGGATTATAGTTTATTACTATTTACCAGCCCTCCTCCCCAAAAGAAAGCTCTGCAGCCAGGCGGGCATTCCAGGGCTAAAGCATCTGATGTCTACGAATAGCAGCTGCATGAGACAATGGAATTACAAATGCTCACTCTCGGAGCCCTTGTTGCTTTTCCTTGACACCTGGCACTGGGGACATGCTGCTTCCTGAACTATTGTGTTTAAAAGGAAGGTGGGAGCCCGCCGCTGTGGCTCAGTGGGTTGAGCCTCAGTGCCATGGACTGAGAGGTCCCAGTTCAATTCCTAGTCAGGGCATATCCCGGGGCTGAGGGCTCGACCCCTAGGAGGGGGCATGTAGGAGGCAGCGATTGATGTTTCTCTCTGACATCGATGTTTCTATCTCTCCCTTTCTCTCTCTCTAAAAAAAAAAAAATCAATAAAAGCACATTTTAAAAATAAACAAATAAAAGGAAGGTTGGCGAACTGACTGAATTAAAGAGAACAGGAGTTACTCCATATGGAGAAGTATTGATAACTTATCAGTAAAAAAGAAAAGGAAAAAGTTGTCTGTATCTTTTCCCTGAACTGCCTCAAGGAACCTAAGCAAGTCATCCCAGAACTGTAAGAAGCTTTGCAGGATCGTACCCACACTGTTTGCCAGGTGAGCTGCTGTTCTGCTGTGTTTTAATATTTACCTCTTGCTTTCACTGAACGGCCACAACTACATTCATACCAGTAATTATAACATTACGAGTGTCAGTATAAAGAGAGAATTAAACATGTGATCTACTTTTACAAGGTCATGCAAATTTAATAAGGTCTTAAATTCCTTTTCAAAAGAGCACTTCACCTCCAAAAAGAATAAAATGTTGCATTAAAATAAAGAATCAGCTCTGGTGGGTTTGGCTCAGCAGTTAGAGCATCGGCCCGTGGACCAGAGAGGCCCAGGTTTGGTTCCCGATAAGGGCATGTACCTCGGTTGCAGTTTGTCCCCGGCCCCAGTTGGGGTCGTGTGGGTGGCAACCACTCGATGTGTCTCTCACACGTCGATGTTTCTCTCTCTCTCTCCCTCCCACTCTATCTGAAGATAAATGCAAAAAAAAAAAAAAATGCCCTCGGGTGAGGATAAATAAATAAAGAATCAAAGTTCTGGCTTCCTAATTCAGCAAGAGACCTAAAAGCAAGAACAAGCTGAGAAAATGCCCCAATATGCTAACGGTATTCAGGCTGAATTTTCGCCCTGGGCAGCTCAGTGGGAAAAAAAGTTTCTCAGAATTAAATTTTTCTTTCCAGTAAAGCAATAGTAATGCCAAAAAACTTAGGTTCTGGAAATTTAGTCTTTTCCTTGTTAACAATATACTGCTAAAATCTCCTGTAGAAGTAAAATCTGATAAAAGCTCAATATTTTTATTTCCTAAGGCTTGCACTCTGCTGGGCAAGCTATTTGCATTGTTCAAAAGCAATCATTGTTAAGAATAATTTTTTTGCCTGGCTGGTGTGACTCAGTGGTTGAGCATTGACCCATGTACCAAGAGGGCACTGGTTCAATTCCCGGTTAGGGCACATACCCAGGTTGTGGGCATGATCCCCAGTGAGGGGCATGCAGGAGGCAGCCCATCTATGTTCTCTCTCATCGATGTTTCTATCTCTCTCTCCCTCTCCTTTCCTCTCTCTCTAAAATCAATAAAGAAAAATGTTTTAAAAAAAGAATATTTTTTCTTTAGCTTGATCTAAATGTCTGTTTGTTTTTAATATTTATGGTATTTCCTCTCATTTGATTCATCTGCCCACAAAAGACTATATAACTTTTATGTCTCCTTTAAAAATAAAAACATCAATCCAGCCCTGGCCAGTGTGGCTCAGTTGGTTGAGTGTCGTCTGATGCACCGAAAGATTGCCCAGTTTTTCCCGATCAAGGCACATGCCCAGGTTTCTGGCTCAATCTCCAGTAGGGGGTGTGCAGGAGGCAGCCTATTGATGTTTCTGTCTCTCTCTCTCTCTCTCCTTTCCTCTCTCTAAAATAAATAAAAAGATGTGTTTTTTTAATTAAATTTAATTTTTAAAAAAATCAATCCAAAATAAAAATGTACAGCCATTATATCTCCTAAGAAGACATTATACCTACCTAGTTTGCTGGCTTTTATTTATTCTAAACAATCTTACCTGTCTCAGGCCGTGTGCAAAGGCCATGTCTTCTAAGGTACAGACAAGGTGAAAAGTACGCACTGGTTCTCACCCACTGAGTACCCACCCTGGGCCCAGGCGTGTGTTAGATGAGACAAGCTCTCAGAGCCAGGCGAACCCTACCTGCAGCTCTCTGCGAAAAGCAACCAAACTGCCCTATCTCTTCTTTACTTCTAAGAAATCCTGGCTGAATGTCCCTTCTCTCCTCATTCCCTATCTTCCAGTCGGTTCGGCATCTCTCGGCCGTTTCTCCTCCCCCCTCTGAATGCAGAGTGGAGAGAAGGCAGCTACGTACGTGTCTGAACGATGTGTGGGGGGCTGCACTGGCACCCGTTTCTTCCAGGTACTCTCCCCAGCTAAAGCCGATTTCCTCCAAGCTCGAACCTTCTTCTGCTGAAACACCAAAACACAAGAACATCAATGCTAGAGTGAAGACTGGAAAGGTGCTGGCCTCCAACGAAGACCAGAAAATCCTTAATGCAAGAGATGAAGGAATTCAGTGGTTTTGGAGCACATTTTCAAAATCTTTTTATTGGGTGGGGAGGGGTTAATCCTCACCCAAGGATATTTTTTCCCCCATTGCTTCTTAGACAGAGTGGGAGGGAAGGAAGGGGAGGGGAGAGAGAGAGAGAAGCATCAATGTGAAAGAGATACATCAGTTGGTTGCTTCCTGCACATGCCGTGACCGGGGCTGGGAATCCTACCTGCAGCCCAGGTACGTGCCCTTGACTGGGAATCAAACCTGTGATCCTTCGGTGTGTGGGCCGATGCTCTAACCATGAGCCACACCAGCCAGGGCTCAAATTCCTTTCACAGCTTTAGTTTGCTGACTTGAGAGACAGACGACTAAGGAAAGAAAACACTGAAGAAATTCTGCTTGGATACCCCAGCAAGATCAAGGGTAATACTAAGCGCTCTTGGGCAAATGAAATGCGATCGGTTGCACAGCATATTTGCTGCATGTTAGTGCATCCGTCTGGAACTAGCCACTACGGACACTCCATTCCTTGGGGAGGTGGGAGGCAGGTGAAGAAAACCATGGGGTGCTGAGTAAGCACCCTGATGGGCACTTTTGTCCCCAGCTACTTACTACAGCTGGGGATTATGAAATAATAGCACAGACTGTTAGTGCCATCCGGGACTTTAGAAAGCATTGATGTCATTTCGGGGTGGCGGAGAATTTGAGGCACAGAAGGATTGCTCAAGTGTGTGAGGCCACTTGGTAAATTAGGGACAGAAACCGACCAACTATGAGACCCAGCTCAGGGTCCACTGTCCTGCCCTCTGCCGTGACAGAGCTCTCGGGGCAAGGCACACCAGTAGAAACCAACAGGACATGAGTTTCCCCATTACAAGGATCAAGGAGAAATGCAGTCAAATGCACAAGGATCTTTAAATGATCCTTATTTTGACTCTGAAGGAAATCAAGTAATTCCCCAAACATTCAAGACTGTGTATGTAAGACATAATCTGTATAGTTGAAAAACACTAAATAATTCATTTTAAAGTATAGTACAGGCACTGGCTGGGTAGCTCAGTTGGTTACAGCATCGTCCCAATACGTCGAGGTTGCGGGTTCGATCTTTGGTCAGGGCACATACGAGAGCCAACCAATGGATGCATAAATAAGTGGAACAACAAATCAATGTTTCTCTCTCTCAAATCAATCAATAAATAAAAAGCTTTAAAGGACAGTAGAGATCATATAAATGTTATGTCACAATTTCAAATGAAAAGAACTAATCAGCTGTAAACATTATTTTAACCGATTTGCAAGACTATCTTAAAAAAAGAACATGCTGTCCAAACACACAGGTAAGTAAGAGCTTCGAATGCTTAGATTCTCTTTTCTTGCAATAATGTTCCACAGTGTATCTTCTACTAGCAAGAGGCTACTTCACTGGCCAAGAACAAATGCTGGCAGGTGGGCCGGGGGATCAGCAATGGGAGGGTCTAAGAAAGGAAGCCTTGTTCTTGGAGGCTATCTCATCACTCCTACTAAACATTTTTCAATTAGGAGCTGGAAAAGTGATTTTCTTGTGATACTCTGCATAGTCTCAGAAAATGATAGAAGAGGATAATTTTTGTAGAGTCAGAAGATGCAAAGTCGAAAGGCAGTTACCTTCAATTTTGTCTTCTGAATCAAAGTTGCCTAAAACTGTCTCCTCAAATTTTCCTCCCATCGAGTGGTTTATAATCAAATGCCCAAGAAAATAAAAAGCCACCTGAAGAGAAAACCTTCCCCTTGTATCTCTCCCAACATTGTGCTTCACCCAGATACTTAATGTCCTTTTATCAGAAATGTGTTCCCTGAAAAAAGCCAGGAGGTCCTGCGGTCACCAGCTAAGAAGGACGCCGGGTGGTTTCCAGCCACTAAGACACAGGAAGGCGAACCCAAAGAGAGAGCAGTCACTTTCTGGAAAACACATGTGGGTGTCACCCCCAACAGCTCTGCCCACAGTTCTTTTCCCCAAACAGCACTGGACATCGATGACCAAGTTTGCTTTGTGATCTACTAGCCAGAGGCATCGCAGCAGCACGATGTGTCCAGGTGACCTGGTGCCGTACCTGAAGATAGCTAACTTGTTGCACTTTTTCTTTGCACTCTACCTGTCCAGCCTCAGCTCAACCTGCCGGCTCCACAAAGTGACCACACACCAACACAGCAAGGTCATAAGAACCACGCCGTATTGGGGTGTCAGCTCTCTGCTGATTGCTTTCCATCTGTCATCTCGTTTACTCCTTCCAAGAGCCCTGACAGGTGGACACTACAGCCCCATGTCACAGAAGAGATGACGGGGCCCAGAAAGACTGGAGCCACCACCGTCACACAACTGTCCAGCCAAGGAGGCAGTGGTCCAACGCAGGCTGTCTGATTTCAAGGCTGGAACTCTTATGAGGCACTTTCCTGTGTCCTTTTCTGTCTGGATCATGAAACAGACACCTCCATTCACCACCACCACCCGCTTCTCCACCTAGAGACTCCAAGGCTGCCCTCTCTCTGTCTGTGTTGGTGAGTCTTTGAACATCCCAGAGCCAAATCAGACATAGAGAAGACACGGGGCCAGAAACAGCAGCCTCCTTGGGAGAGGAGAACAAAATGATCAGAGCCCCTGACACCTGCTTGTAAAGAAGGAAAATCAGGGCAAAGACATGGGCATAAAACTCGGTCCTGGGCCTACGAGGGCAGGAGATCCTGGGAGAGCTCCTGGGTGAATGGTTTCTGAGAATTTCAGCTGTCGAAAAACGGAACAGCGTCTCTTAGTGAGTGATCAGTTCCTTTGCATCGAAAACATCCGAGACTGAGATTAGGAACCTCCAGCTGCAGCTCCATTGCAAGGTCTCGATGAACCTCAGCACCATGACTGAAAATGACAAAGTGATTCTGTCACTTCAAAGCAGTAGTGCGAGTGAGGCTCAGTTTCTCAACTTCAACTGAGACCATTCCTCGCAGCTCTTCATTCTTCATAAAATTCTATTCCAGACTATTAGCATCTATAATACCGCAAACTTTGCTTCCACCACATTTTAATTCATTACAAGCTATGTTTCCAATCTCTTCTCACAACATAATAGGCAGTGGGTGCTTTCGTATTCACCCAGATATTCATTGATTCATTCAAGTCAACCAAGAGAGGAAAAGGTACCGTTGTGACCCCCAAGTCACTGAGAACAGTGCGGAAGAAAGCTGTTACTCTCTGCTGTCTAAAACAAGCACTTTACCCTGCTTGAAGAAAGCATCTAGAGGGTGGTTTGGAAAAAGAGGATTTAAGGAGTAAAATAACCATTCTGCCTCTAGACTTTTCCAGCCTGCTATTCTGCCCTAGAACTGAACGTGGGCTGCAGCCACCAGCCAGGTTTCCAGCACCCCTGCGATCCACTGTCCAATAATCTCTGTTCAGTCCTGAACGGGTTTTTCCAACAATTACAACTGAGTTTACTTCAGTTCCTAGTATACTTGTCCCCCTAAATGTGTAGACAGATCGTAATTGCTTAATGTAGAACTCATATACATCCTCACAGCTCCAACATTCTAACACTCTGGACATAAAGAGGCCAGCATTATTTAATGATGATTTTAAAAGTATAGTAAATAAAGTATAAAATTATTCATGCAAAAAAAAAAAAAAAAACTTTAATAAGCACCCCAAAAGTCAGACCTAGAATGGGATTAAAAATATTTAAAAACCTTTAAGCCCAGCACTGGTAACTTTAAATGTGCTGTTTTAACAGTAAAATCTGATACAAAATGCTGGGTTCCTCACAATACAGCCTTTTCAAATCTGTCATTTATTAGCACTTCCTCCACGGCTTGGGCCTAAGCAGCGGATTGTCTAAAGACATTTCAATGAGCAATAGATAAACACATGCAATGTTTATGAGTGGAGGTCTCATAAACCCAGAGCAAATATTTACCGCTGATTCATAAACCTCTTAAACCCATAAACATTTTATCAAGGAAACTCTGACAATCTCCCTCTGCTGCAAAGGAACCAGTTGAAGGCATTGCCCCATGATGTAATGAAAACAGACCATGAAAGCCTACTAAGAAAATTTCACAATTTAAAAGAAAACAGGCTCGTTCATTAGTGGCACTCCAGCTTGAGAACACAGAAAGCCATTTATGTGACCAGAATATTTCGTAGTAAATAGAGAAAGAACACCTGACGACAAGCTGGAGTGCAAGCTACTTTACAGGGAAAAATGGAACGAACAAAAGGCTCACACACCTTTTCTTAAG
Organism: Tadarida brasiliensis; assembly: GCA_030848825.1. Taxonomy (NCBI): domain Eukaryota; kingdom Metazoa; phylum Chordata; class Mammalia; order Chiroptera; family Molossidae; genus Tadarida; species Tadarida brasiliensis. The sequence continues at coordinate 90,871,454 of CM061257.1, forward strand.
TAATCAAGTCTTGGGTTGTACAATTTTACAATATGAAATAAGGCTAATTTTGCAAGTCTGAATATTAAAGCCTGTAACCACTACCCAATAAAATAAAATAAAATAATGGAGAATTGGCAGGTTCAAAATGAACAAAATCTTACAGAGCACCTTCTTTGTGCCAGATATTTTTTAATGTGGAAAGAGAAAGCAAGACATTAAATCTGTGTTATTTTAACTGCTGATAGCCCATTCATACCATCAGCGGGTCTGGAAAAGAGTTGCATTGTGAGTGTGTTAAACAGAAAGCCCGTTGGAGTAAAAGTCAGATAGGACTGGCCGACACAAATCCTAGATTGGAGTTCAGGCTGCAGGACTTCACCAGGGAGGAGGGGACAGTCACTTGAACACAAAGGTCCTCCTGGCTATCTCAGCTACCCAGACTTCCAGAAAGACTTTCCAGAAAAGAAAGAAAACATGTAAAAATGACCCAGTCTCCTGGCTGGGGGAGGCAACAAGTATCTGAAGGAGAGTTCTGGTGTTGTTTTTTAAGGGAATACAACGGAGTCAGCTGAAACTAGTTCCTTTCCAGCATGAAGAGTCAGAGATCTGAATTTCTCTCATAAGAATATTGATTCATTTCCTTCCTGAATACAAGAGCCTGTGGGACTCCAGTTCCTATAACCTAATACCCGCCCCACCAAAAAAATCAAGCCCACGGTCCCATAATAATTCTTTTTACTCAGCCTCGCCCAATGTAAATGTGCAATACCGCTTTATCTGTGGACTTGATCAGGAAATTTCATTTAGCCGTCCCGAAAAAAATCTGCCCGGGAATCTGTTTCTGACTATGTCAGCATAGTGTTCGGCTTGCTTTTATCACAGCAATTGGAGAAGCCCAGAGTTCCAGAAATCCAGTTCTGGTCCACATCCTTCTGTGTGTTTCTGTCCATTCTGTCCCCTGGAAAGGCCTTCAGTTCAATTCATCCCAATGGCGACCCAGGAGGAGGGGTCATTTTACACTGTGCTACTTCATCCATGGGACTCAAGTGTCAGTTATTGACCCCAACGATTTGAGCTTTCCTTAGGAAAAGAGGCAAAACTAAACATGAGAAGAGTATAAATGAAACTCAGAGTCCTTGTTTGAAGCTGAAGTTTTCATTTCAGAGGGAGAGACCATCAGTGCAAGGATCGCAGCAGCTGGGCGTGGGGACAGAGGAACCAAAGACACAGGATCAAAACATGGGAAGCCACCGCGTTGGACTTCCATCCTGTGGCCCCATGATTTGGTCCAAGAGCGGTAGGCATGTACATGTGTTCAGGGAGGTGCAGCTGTGTGTCATATACCACATGGGGAGAGGGGATGGGAGTCGAGTGGAGGAGAGGATAAGAAAGAATCTGAGCCCTGGCCGGTTTGGCTCAGCGGTTAGAGCGTTGGCCTGCAGACCAGAGAGTTTGGTTCCCGCTAAGGGCATGTACCTTGGTTGCAGTTCGTCCTCAGCCCCGGTTGGGGTCGGGTGGGTGGCAGCCACTCAATGTGTCTCTCTCACGTCGATGTTTCTCTCTCTCTCTTCCTCCCTCTCTCCCTCCCGCTCTATCTGAAGATAAATGCCAAAAAAAATGTCCTCGGGTGAGGATAAAAAAAGATTCTGAGCAGTTGCTGTGTCCCATAAAGTGTGTGTGTGTGTGTGTGTGTGTGTGTGTTTGTACACACATGTATCCAGGGTGACTTCTCCCTGCGCTGAAGGGCAGGCACAGCTCAGTGTTTCAGAGCACGAGCCCAAGCCCTCAGGATGCCTGAGATGAAACCCTGGCTTGAACACACGAGCCAAGTGACTGCCCTGGTCATCCAATTTCATCTGCTATTTCACTGTGTTGTGGAAGAGTTAAACAATGTAGCACATGTAAAGCACTCAAGAGAGTACCTGCTAGGAACACATATGAGCACAGGGCCATGTACCTATCGTCCCTCATCTGAGCCCATTCACAACCAGGTGAGGAACGCTCTGTGCGCCTGCTCTTGCTCCTCTGATAAGGAAGGAAAAAGACCAAGACGCCATCCAGCCCTAAGCATGTCACACTTGGTCCCTGAACCAAATGTCCACACCCCTGATGGCAGACAGAAGACATTTGATGTGGTAACAGGGATGAAAAGGGAACCGCGTGGAAAATAAACTACGAGACGGCTCCTACCTGAGTATGTCCTTGAACAGTCTCAACGAGATCAGAGTTTCTAGAAGTCAGCCTCTGCTCTCTACAAAGGTTTAGATCCTGCTTTGGACTGGTTTCCTCTTCAGGAAGGTGTCTTTGTGGCACCATCTAAGTCTCCGGCCCGGCCGGTGTGGCTCAGTGGTTGAGCGTCAACCCATGCACCAAGAGGTCGCCGGTTCGATTCCCAGTCAGGGCACATGCCCAGGTTGTGGGCCAAATCCCCAGTGGGGGGCATGCAGGAGGCAGCCAGTTGATTTCCTCTCTCATCGATGTTTCTATCTCTCTCTTCCCTCTCCCTTCCTCTCTCTCTAAAATCAATAAAGAAAAATAAATAATAAATAAAAGTCTCCTCACCACACAAATATAGGACAAAGGCTGAATTAGCCATATGGGGCGGGGAAGGGGGGGCAGGGGGGTGGAGTCAGCGTCAATATCTGAAAAATGTTGCGATGATTTAGAGCTTTTTAGAATGACTAGTTCTATGAAAGAACGTAACCTCTTGGATGATTCAGGTCTCCCACCACACGAGAGCAATGAGCTAACCGAGAAGTGGGCGTTTGATGTGGTACAGCCCAGCCAGTGACGGGATTCTGGTGCTCACACCTCCCCATTCGTGGGAGCACCCACAAGGAAATTCAGGACAAGGGATTTTCCTGACACCATGTTATTAATAAGCTTCAGAATCTACGGCCGCTTCCTGAAAATGGAAAGTCAACGCGCAGTTGCCATTTAGACCGTTGAAAACTTGCCCGTGAAAATGACGTAGTCCTGGGCGTCAGATGTGTGCACAACAAACCACGGTGAAAACCAGGGGCTCCAACAGTGGGAAAGTAACCTCACTCGGCAAACATCACAAAGGCTGCTATACAGGCATACTTGCATTGAAATAAAAGCGGAATCACTAGGGTGAACCCGCAGTCTATGTGACTGTGCTCTCCCAGAAAAAGAACTTCCATATGTCCACGGAGAGAAACAGATTCAACTCTGCTTTTGATCTGGGCCCCAAGGCTAAGGTGACTAGATTCCATTCTTACGTAGGCCCCTTAGCTAAGGCAACTAAATGACTCAATTTTTATCATCAATAGACCTTCCTCGATGGTCTTCCAATAATAGGTTAATTACCCCTAGAAGTAAAGGAATTTTGCCTAAGATTATAGTTGCCCCACGTGTTGGGAGGCATTTGCAGTTTCCGAGTGTCGGTATTTGCAGGTATTTGCAAGTACTTGTGCGTTGATGAATAATGCTTATTTTGACTTCTATAATCGCTGTCACTCACACTATTGTACTGGTCCCCTGAAGGGGAGGCAAAAAGGAGGAGGGGGCTTCTGTCTTTAAAATCGGATGAGCAAGGAGAATCTGTGCTGAGGATCTGGGGAAGCTGTACCCCCCTAGCCTGCCGGTGTAATGAAGTGCTCCTTTACAATTCGGCTGTGCGTCTCTGGTTATCTCGTGGACACGTTACAACACTTTTAGAATTTCTCCCGCCCCTACTTTATACAGACAGAAGCTGAAAGGAGAAGAATGAGCTGATTTTGAAACAGATACTAACATCTCTCAGGCAATTATTTCAGGGGTTTCCAGATTTTTTCCAGATAAAGATATAATTTGAGAAACATAATCTAGTCAATGCAATGACATCAAGCAATCTGTAATTCCATCACTGACTGGAATGTGAAAACATTCTTCATACCTTCTTTGGACAAAGGTCAAATTTCCCACTGAATTAATGATTAACATTTTTGTCCATGAATTCACCATCGCAATGTTTATGATTCTGAGAGCTAAGTTGTCCTCATCTAATTTGCTGTTATGGGGAAGTGCAATCCTTTAAAAAAATATTTTTAAAGTAAACTCTTTATTGTGCAAGTATTTAGAAAACGAGGCATTTACAAATCCATGGCTTAACCATCAAAATTCAAAACTGGTTTGGTTTGGTTTGGTTTGTGATTTCTTAAAGGGAGAAAGACTTTACCACACATTCGCATGACCTGCATTTCTTTCACGTGATGCACTTTTCAGAAAGCTGTGTAGGGGTTTGGAGAGGGTCTTGGGAAGAGACATCCAGAGCTTGGGCAGATCCTGCTGTCCTCCCTTTCTGGGCACATGCCGGAGAATCTGACCTCCTCACCTGCCTAGACTGGTTCGGCCAAGAGCTTTCTGAGCGTGGGGGTGCTGGGTGAAAAGGTGAAGGGATTAAGAACTACAAACTGGTAGTTACAAAACAGTCGCGGGGATGTAAAGTACAGCGAAGGAAATACAGTCAATAATACTGAACTATGTACCACGCCAGGCGGGTACTTAAAAATACTGGCGGGATCACTTTGTAAAGCATATGAATGTCTGACCGCTGTGTTGCACACCTGAAATTAATACAAAATAATATTGAATCTGAACTGTGATGGAAAAATAAGATACAAAGCAGAGGATCTGAGCAAAAATGGGGCCTGTCCCTCCTGAGTTAGAGCATTTAATCACTGATTCGAGACTCTGGAGCTCTGCTTCCTGGTAACAACCAGCCTGAAGCAGCCCTGAGACATAGGTGCACTGTCAGGCAGTCTGAACTACACGGTGTGAATAATTATGAACATTTATTTATTTGTTATTGAGACTTTGAAGTGATCTGGCACCTCACTATCACCTAGCCTGCTCTGTCTAGTATATAGCTCATATTAATTGTGTACCAAATTCTGCCCAATTTCCAAGCTGCTATATGCTTTTCAACATGATAGCAAATCCTAGGGAGAGGCAGCATGTGAGATCTAGAAACGCTGCCCCAGGAAGATATCGGTCAATAAACCAATAGGCCAAATGGAACTAGAAACAAAAATCGTACCTGAATCAAGATCTCCATTACCATTAGCTGAGCTCGGATGCTTCTCCAAGGGAGAAGATGAAGGGTCTGGCATATTGGTTGCTGACAAACTGCTCTCCATTCCTAAGGAATAAGGATCTCCTCTTAATTCATCCTGCAGGAAGAATTACCTAGGGGCAACCAACAAAGAAAAAAAGGATCAGATTCACTTATTTTTAAACTCTCCAAAAATAACGGCATCCCTTCAGAGCTGCTACTATTTCATTATAATGTGCAGGATACAATGTAGTAATAATAGGAAATACTGAGAATCAAGACTAAAGAGTACATGTCTATATAAGGTCAACAACAAAGGTTACAGCTGAGCAAAACCATCAATTTTCCGCAAGTTATGTATCACCGCTAAAATGGATACATTTTTCATCAACAAATAGAATCTATGTTTCAATCTCCAATCTACCCTGGTAATGTTAGTAAGATACTCCTCCACCCAACTGTCTCCCCTTCCCTCCCTCCATGCTCTGAAGCGCCAAGCCTACCCCAGCCTCAGCATACACACACACACACACACACACACACACACACACACACACACATACCACATTTTGATGTTCTTTGGATTACTTTCCTGGAAAATATTTTGAGGTTTTTTTTTCAAAATTAAAGGAATGATTTAAGCCTAAACAGAAACTGGGTGTTGTTGTTTTTTTTAAATAATTCAAAGTTATCTTATATCACTAGTGAATCATTTGACACGTTTAGCTTCTGAAAGCTTCGATGGAAACAACAAACACAGGAGCCCGTGTAATGGACAGATGGGTTCTAAAACTATTCAAAACGTAGGACCCTGGCCAACCCGGCGTTAGAATATTGAGGCTGGCTAATTTTACCCCGTGGACCTCAGTTTGCCAAAATAACCCACATGATAATGGGCAGAACCACATATTCCTAAGAGCATTTCTTCACCATTCATTCCTATTACGATACAGACACAGGACTTTGTAGACAGCGATGCCTGTGGAGATTTCCTCCCTGTGGGGCTACACACCGCAGCGGGAGAGGCTGCCAGACGACCGGAAAGCCCGGGGCCTACACCGGGGTTTCACAGTGGGCAGTAGTTTCCCCAGTTTATCGTTACTGTCACTGGTTCTTAAGGAGCAATCGCTGATGATCTGCAGAGAAACCACTTGACAATGAGCACATGGCCATCCAACCAAACACCCAACAACCAAGAAGCGTCCACTGGGAGCACAAAGGATCAAACCCACACCCTGCCCAATGACAAGAAGTGTGACTGTGAGTCGATGGATCACTCCAGCACTGAGGCAGGGACACCACATTTGCAGACCCCAGGGGCTAAAGATGGCCTGGACAAAGACAGAGGAAGAGGGTGGCACGCTCAGGAAAACTCTGCCTCCCACTGCTTTCCATGGAGTAATCCAGGAACCACCAAGAACCTGGAGAGGAGGACAGGCAACTGCAGAGAGAGGATAGGAGGCAGAACATTTGGCACAAGCACACGGCACAGACGGCCCTGAGAGCACATCCCCATTGGGGAAAGCACCAATAAATCAGAAAATTGGCATATTATACAGTATGTTAGACGGTGGTAAGTGCTGTAGGAAAAACTAAAGACAGAGAGGAGATACAGGTGAGCAAGGCAGAGGGTTTATGATCCTTTAGGGGATGGCCAGGTAAGACCTGAGAAAGAGATAGTTGAACAAAGACTTGTGGATAAGACTAGGGAGGTAGGCGGAACCCAGAAGAGAAGAGAACAGTTTGCCAAAACGAGGACCCAGCCCCGCATTTCACTCTGCAGGCAGCAGACACCGCAGGATTTCATTCCGGGAAGTGAAATGATCAGACTGGTTCTAGAAAAATCACTCTGGTAGCTGCATGCCAGACAGGTGCCAGACAGAGGCAAGACCAAATGGAAACAGAGACTACAAACAACATGCAGAGGAAGGTCTAGACGAAGAGAGTAAAAGAGAAAAGAAGAAAACAGGTCATTATGTATCTGAAAGGTAAAATCCACAGGACGCGGTGGAAACAACCCGAGAATCTCCCAATATTAACAAAATGCAATCTTTTCACAGCATGTAGTCAGGCTCCTGGAATAAATTACTTCACTTGCCACAGTTAGCTCTCAGCAGCTAACAGAAGCTATGCAGTGCCTATGGAAATAAATAATTCTGGGAGGAAATATATTAACTATAAGAATGACAAACTATTTCACAAATTTACTTTCAGTGGAATTGGGGGGGGCGCAAATCTTACTGGTGACAATTATCTATAAGCTTTGCAAAATAAAAACAGGATTTTAACAGGAAAAGCAAATCCTTTTCCTAACTACACTACCTTAACCCCTCCCCCCCAAAAAAACAGGCTATTTTTAAAAGGAAGCAAATTTCCTTTTGATTCTTAAAATACATGTAATTTCAAGGCTGAAGGTAAAAATGTCTATTCAAGAAAGCGGCATTTTTTCCGCAGACATGAACAGAAGTCTCAGAAGGTTGGGTTTTTAAAGGGTCATTTCCTGTTTTGTACAATACACTTTGTGACCTTGTGTAAAGTTCATTCTACTATAATTGGCTGCTCTTGTCTCTAAAGCTGTTCAACAACAGAATTATAGTACTGGGCCGTCTTTTAAAAAGTGGTCTTGGCCCAGTGACAAGAACAGTGAACATGGAGACTAAGGAGTAACAAGGCCACTGTGTGACTTAAGCAAATTACTTAACCTCTCTGTTCCTCAACCTTCACATCAGCTAAATAAAAAGGCTCAATTAGATGCAATCAATGGCCCTTCTCAAATCTAAAATTCTATGAATCTACCAGGGCTTTTAGTATTAATTGCACATTTTCTGCATTCAGATTATCTGTTTATCTGAACCAAATACAATAAGCACCTGCCTCCTATTACTTGAGTATTCAAAGAAGAAAACTATTTTAGCATAAGCTAGACAAAGCCTTGTTAATAAGGAAATGGGTGAGAAAGAACACTCACTAGATATTCTAAAATGAATCAGAAATTATTGGGGGCTTATTATCTGTTTTGAATTATCTCCTATACCTGCATAGTCCAATTTGATAACCATGAGCCACACATGGTTCTGAGCCCTTGAAAGGTAGATAGTGTGAATGGGAATCTCGATTTTAATTTCAATTCATTTTAATTTAAAAGCCATATATATGGGGCCAGTGGCTGGCTAGTGGGCTACGGGACAGCACAGTGAGGCCACGTAAACTGGAGTTCACTATTTGAATTTGGAGCACGTCCTAAATAATCATCGATGATTGACTCTCTTACAAGTTTTAATTTAATAATAGCAAGCTGCTTTAAAAGAACAGAGGAATTTTTAAACCTCAGAAACTGCAGTTTCCCCATAATACTCCACATAGCAAACTTCCGAACATAGTACGTTTTTATTGAATGTGCTGCCTTGTTGTGTTCTATCAATACAATTTCAAAGAAGAAATCTCTGAAGAGTTAAATTATGTGCATCATATTAAGATAATTTCCTTTCTTCATTCATCCGTAAAGTCAAGAAAATCATTCCACCTCAAAAATGTAATCAGGCAATATATTTTTCTGTAAAGGGAAAAAAAAAAATCCATGCATGTTATTAATGTCAAGTATCAATGGCTTATCTGACACTATTAAAGGGGAAAGAAGTTTGCTAAAATTTTTATGACTCCTCAGTGATTCAACTCTCTCCATTTGCCTCTAACCAGACACTATAAAAAGGTAACTGGGGACTGTAAAATAAGACATCAATTTAAATGCGCCAAAGCAATCGTTTTAAATAGAACTCAAGGGTAACAACATAAAAACCAAAAAGAAAGCCACCTGAATGAGTGGCAGAGTTAAACCTCACATTATTCTGTATAAGGACAAGTGACAAGGCACTGTCCCAGGTGGCTGCTCAATTTATTTTGGCAAATGACGTGTCACACTTGCACTTTTTAAACAATGTTTACTCTTTCCCTTTCCGTAAAAGGTATACACACTCTCTGTAGAAGTCTTAACGACTAAAATTATAAAGGAACAAATTGAAATCGCTAGTAATTCTAACACCCAGAGAAAAATCACTTTTATGTCTATAGTAACTCCTCCTGATAGCTTCTCTGTGGGATTTTTTGCGTTCATATAGAATTTGGAATTTTAATTCGTTTTTCATTTAACATTGCATAGAAAGCATTTCCCCACATCATTAAAATTCTTTGACAACATGACTTGAAATGGTTGGATGATTTTTGCTACAATGTGAATAAGGTAATTTATTTACCATTCTGCTACTGCTGACCATTAAGTTTTTTTTCTTTTTCACCAACATAAACAGTGCTGTAGTGATAAGCCTCAGCCATAAATTCTATTACATTTGGGATGTTTATTTTGTGTAACATCCCAGAAGTTAGAGTATAGGGCCAAACACAGGAACATGGTTAAGCTTCATGATACGTGTTGCTAAAATGCTACCCAGCCTGCTGTCCTCACTTAGCGAGTGAGCGACCAGCTTTGGATGACAGAATCCGTCTGAACCCAATCTCCTCCTCGGCCACAAATAATGTTTCCTTTCACCTTTTTCAATTTGATGTTCAAAAAATAGTATCCCTCCCTGGCCGGTGTGGCTCAGCTGATTTGAGGGTCGTCCTTTGTACTAAAAGGTGGCGGGTTCAACTCCTGATCAGGGCACATTCCCGGGTTTTGGGCTAAGGGCACATGCAAGAGGCAACCAATCGATGTTCCACTCTGTCATCGATGTGTCTCTCTCTCCCTCTCTCTAACATCAATTTTAAAAAGAAAAAATAATAATGAATTTTTTAAAAAATAGTATCATGCCATCACAATACACAATCTTCATGTGATCCTACCTCTGTTCACATCCTTCCCACACTTTATTTATTTTTAAAATTTTTTTTTCTTTATTGATTTTAGAGAGAGAGGAAGGGAAAGGGAAATGGAAACATCGATGAGAGAGAACATTGATTGGCCGCCTCCTGCATGCCCCCCACTGGGGATTTGGCCCACAACCTGGGCATGTGCCCTGACCAGGAATCAAACCGGCGACCTCTTGGTGCATAGGTCAACGCTCAACCACTGAGCCACACCAGCCAGGCCTCCTTCCCACATTTTAACTCTGTTGGTGTTTTGCATAATTTAAGAGTTCTGCATATTTTACCTCACAAAACTATTGAAAGATATTTCCCTAAGTTTGTCCTTTAGTGGTTCCTTTTGATATACGGAATGTTAGTTTTTTGTTTTCGTTTTTTTAACTTAGTCCAATCTATCAGTTCCCTTTATTTCTTCCACAACATATTCCTAAAATGTCCTCCCTCACCCTAGGCTAACAGAAGTCTAACTTCTCTGGGGTTTCAAGGTTTACATTTAACACAGAGGGGATTTATGCTCAAATATTTTGTGAGGTGCAACTATGAGCTGCCCCCCCTCCCACAGTTACCAATGCAGTCCTGTTCCATTGGGTTCACATCCTGTCTTTATCATCTGTTACATTTTTGCACATACAAGACTATGTTTCAACGCACCCAACTTTAATTGCAAGAAGACAGTGAAATCGGAGCTAGGACTACAGTTCACTATCCCTCTTAGTTGGGCAATCATTAAACTTAAGGTCATTTAAGGTAGGTTTATAAAGGGATGACAATAATTTTGCATGGCTTGGTAACCCAGTCTCTTACGACATGACCATCACAAGGAATTCTGCTGTGAACATAGACAGAAATTACTGTGCATCAGAAACTATGAAATGTCCCTCCCCCACCCCCATTATCCGTGTTCTCCTCTGTCTACAGCAAGGAGTAACTGGTTAACCAAAATAAACACTGCTCGGCTGTCCTTGTAGTTGGATGTGGCCACACCACTACATTCTGTCCTGCGGGAGGTTTGCAGAATGAACGTGTGCAACTACAAGGTCACACCCTTTAGTGGAAGGGACATGCCTTTGCATTTACTCCCAGAACCACCAGGAATCACGAAAGCCCCACGCATACTGAAATGAGAGAAGGGAGCTTGGTTCTGCGGTCAGCTCCAGGCTACGACACATCAGAGAGAAATCAGCTTCTACCTTGCTTACACCTCTCTCCTTGGGGTCCCTGATACACACCCAATGCCAAATCCCCACAAATACACCCTAGAAGGACTGTGCTCCTTTGTAAGAAGCTTGTAATTATGATGCTTAGATTGTTACTGTTCAACTCAGTTTTTATCCAAAAGACTATCAATAATGCCACATGCTGTCTTTGGTTAAAAAAAAAAAAAAAAATCAGTTCACCTTAATGCTGACCAAGGTGCTTAAACCTGGAGCATTAGGCCCATAGAGAAATAAAAGAGGTCCCTTCACTATGGGGAGTCCGGACTGAGCTTAGCTCCTGAAGAAGTCAAGGGGTCAGCATTGCCTATAACATCATCAATTATTTTGGTGATTCTCAGGCTTTAAGGTACAGCAGAATTATCTGCAGGACTTGTCAAAACTCAGCCTGCTGGGGTCCACCCCCGGAGTTTCTGATTCAGTAGGTCTAGAGTGACGTCTAATCATCTGTATTTCTAACAAGTTCCCAGGTAACGCTGATGTGGCTGATCCAAGGACTACACTCTGAGAACAACTGCTTTATGCAAAATATTTTTGCCTGGGTTGCTTAGAAAGATAAAAAGGCATTCTTTATCAAAAGATCTCTATCAGAGTTATACAGGAAAACACAATATTTCTGCAAAGTCATTTAAATGTGGGGAGAGAAAGGTTGGTTTGCCCAGAACTAGTTTTGCATTAAATAGTGCTCATGAGATAGCTTTGCATTGTAGTTTTCCTTAGAGAGTGCCAGTTATCTCAATTCCATTGTTTTACAAAATCAAGCTTTGCTTTATACCATCTGCCTAAAGCCAGGCCAGCTTGCTCTCCATAAAAGCTGAGTATGAGTTACAGTACCAAGAATGTATCATGTTGGTTATTCGTGGTGGAGTCATTCTCTTAATGGACGGAAGCACCTCTAGAAATTATTTTTTCCAGGCCTCACTGTTCTCAAATATCAAGAGGAGAATGGATTACATAATCTCCAGGAATTAGACCACTCATTCTTAGCAGATGGTTTTTCCTTAGCTTTACTGTGAAAATAGACTGGCAGATTATTTTTTATATGTTATGTTTGCATATACTTTTAAAAGCCAAATATTCTATAAGGCTCATAGAGCCCCCCCCCCCCCCACACACACACACAAAAACACAATCTCCTGCCCTTGCTCTCCCTTCTCCATGTCCTGCTCCCCCAGGCAATCAATTTCATCCACTTTAGCTGACTGTCTTGGCATTCATCTCCGTATCTATGCACAACACCTTACTTGTTAATTTTTCAGTTTGTGTCATTATCAGGTAATACCCTACTGGTCACACCACGTACCTACCTATTTTTCTCTCCCTCCCCCCTCCCTCCCTCACGCCCTTATCCCCCTAATGGATTGCATGGTATGTCATGATTGCATGGTGATGTCACAGCAAAACCATGCAGCATGCTATGATAACTTTTCCCTTTCTCACACAACTTTTCCCTGGAGTTAATGATGGTCTCGGTGGTTCCCACATCCTTAGTTTTCTACATACTTATCACCCATTCAAATCCAATTTTCCCATCAACTGCCTAACTCTCCTCTAGATAAATTGAGATATATAGGCATTTTATTAATGTCATCTTGAAGTAATTTCTACCAAGGCCTTCTGTTCTGCTCTAATCTAGACTGACTGCCTCTGCGCCTGGTACGCAGATGCTACCCTGAGATCTCGCTTCACCTCCTTCTTTGTAACAGCCCACCTGTTCTGTGTCCTAGGCCTGCCTAGATCTTGTTTTCTCCCTCCTTTTCCTGGAGCACATTCCCCGATAGATTCCTAAGGGAGGTTTTTGGTGGAAAACATATGAAACCTTATATGGTTAAAAACGTCTTTAACCTACTCTCACACTTTAAACAATAGTTTAGGTAGGTAAAAAGAATTCTAAGTTGAAAAACATCCTCTCTCAGAATTTTGATGGTTTCCCTCCACTGTCTCCTGGCTTCCACTGTTGAGAAGTCTGATACCATCCTAATTACCGGATCTTTTGATATCCTGAAATGCCACGATGATGTGTCTAGCAGCAGTCCGCTTGTGGACTGGGAGCCCTGAGTGACTTCTTTCAAGACTGACATTCTTTCAACATTGGAAACTGTTCTTCAGTTCTAGGATATTTCCTTGAATTATTGCTAATTTCCTCATCTCTGTTTTCTGTTGTTTCATTCTAATATTCACTCAGTTGTTAGACTTCCTTAATTTCTTTAATTTTCCCTTTTATTTTCTACCATTTTTAAAAATCTACCATCTAGGATATTTCCTCAACTTATTCTTCTAACTCTTTTGAAGAGTTTTACAATGTAATTTCAAACACCTCTTTCTAAGGACTTCCCGACAAGATGGCAGAGTGGGTAAACGCTGTGTTCATCTGTTCCCACAACCATATCAAAATTACAACTAGTCCGGCCAGTGTGGCTCGGTGGTTGAGCATCAACCCATGCACCAAGAGGTCGCTGGTTTGATTCCCGGTCAGGACACATGCCCAGTGGGTGGACATACAGGAGGTGGCCAATCGATGTTCTCTCTCATTGATGTTTCTATCCCTCTCTCCCTCTCACTTCCTCTCTCTCTAAAATCAATAAGGGGAAAAAAAATTTTTTTTTAATTACAACTAAACCACCTGAAATCTAGCTGCACAGAAGTACTATAACTAAAGAAATACAAAAGAAGCCACGTAGAGACTGGTAGGAGGGGTGGAGATATGAAACAAGGTTGTCCCACATCCGCCTTTGGTGGTTAAGAATCAGGAGGGATATCTTGGCTGCAGAGGTCCCCCTGAGGAACAAGGGATCCCAGCCCCACACCAGATTCCCAGCCTGGAATACCAGAGCCGGGAAGAGGACCCCTCAAAACAGCTGGCTGTGAAAATCAGCAGGGACTCTGTCCGAGTGAGAACGAGGGCTACTGGAGTCCCGGGCATCCTCTTAAGGAGCCAACACACAGACTCACTCACTCACAAACACTTTCTCTAAGCTCCAGAGAAGGGGCAGTAGTTCAAAAAGCAACAGGGACATACTGGGTGGAACTGAATTGTCTGGATTCAGGGCAAGGGCTGGCAGGACAGCTTGTTCCTTCGTTGAGGTCACCCCCACCACAGCCAGGAAGTGCTGGTGGGCAGAAGTGCCAGGCCAGTGCCATTGTTCCTTTGCCAAGCCATCCTCCCTTCCAAGTCTCCATCACTGCTCACCCCACCCTGAGATGCTGCCCACCTAACTCAGGGCCCAGCAGATCCTCTTTCAGCAGCTATTCCACACAAGCAGCCAGCCTCCATCTGCACTACAGAATTTCCTAATATCTCTCAAAGGTCTACAAACACCAAACAAGTTTCGCCTTGGCATGCCTTGCACTTCTTGCTAAGCAGCTTCAACCCTGGCACTAGTGCCAACCGACCTCAGTTGGCAGCACAGCCCCTCCAGGTGCTTCCAAACTTAGCACCAGCAGCTACCAACCGCAGATCACTTTGTAGCTCCTACCTGGTGGTCCACGGACACAAAGAGGCAGGAGCTGGCCTAAGTCTGAACCAGAGACCCCCACAAAAAGACCCTCCAAACCCAATACACCTGGTGGTTGACTTCAGACCACATCAGAGCACCACCCAATTAGCTCCACAAAAACCACACCCAAAAAATGAACTTGGCAGGCAACAGAGCCCTGTTAAAGCAAATCCCACTCAGTGGGGTCAGCCCCCACAAAACACCTTGTCTACTGTAGTCATGGCCAATCCTCACAGCCAGTCAGTCTGAGGATCAATCCCACCCAATAATATGCTAACAGTAATCAAGGCTCAACTACAACAGGAGGGCACATGCAACCCAGGGACACCCTGGAGCACCTGGCCTAGGTGACCAGGGAGACTACACCACTGGGCCCCACAGAACACCTACTACACAAGACCACCCTGCCAAGACTGGGAGACACAGCAGTTCTACCTAACACATAGAAACAAAGATAGGGAGGCAGCCAAAATGAGGAGACAAAGAAACATGTCCCAAATGAAACAATAAGACAAAACTCCACAAGAAAAACTAAATAAAATGGAAGAAGTAAGCTACCAGATATAGAGCTCAAGACACTGGTGACAAGGATGCTCAATGAACTCGAGAAGAATAGATGAAATCAGTGAGAACTTACTCAAATAGACAGAAACCATAAAAAAGAAGTAGTGAGAAATAAGAATACAATAACTGGAATAAAGAATACATTAGATAAAATCAACACCAGATTAGATGAAGCAGAGTATCGAATCTGTGATCTGGAAGACAAAGTAATGAAAAACATCCAATTGGAAGAGCAAAAAGAAAAAAAAAACATTTTTAAAAATGAGGATAGTTTAAGAGACCTCTGAAACAACATCAAGGGTAACATTTGCATCATAGGGGTACCAGAAGGAGAAGAGAGAGAGCAAGAAATTGAAAACCTATTTGAAGAAATAATGACAGAAAACTTCCCTAACCTGGTGAAAGAAACAGACATGCAAGTCCAGGAAGCCAAAAGAAAAAGAAAAAAAATCCCAAATAAGATGAGCTCAAAGACACCCACACCAAGACACAGTATAATTAAAATTTCAATGATTAAAGACAAAGAGAGAATCTTAACAGCAGCAAGAGAAAAGCAATTAGTTAGCTACAAGGGAGCTCCATAAGAATTCTAGCTGATTTCTCAACAGAAACTTTGTAGGTCAGAGGAAATGGCACAAAATATTCAAAGTGATGAAAAGCAAGTAACTATTACCAAGATTACTCTACTTAATAAGGCTATCATTTAGAATAAAGGACAGATAAAGAGCTTTCCAGACCAGAAAAAGCTAAAGGAGTTCATCACCACTAAACCAGTATTATAAGTTATGTTAAAGGGACTTTTTTAAGTAGGAGAAAAAAGAAGGATAAAATATATAAATAAAATGGCAACAACTACATACCTATCAATACGTACTTTAAATGTAAATAGATTAAATGCTCCAGTCAAAAAAACAGGGTGGCTGAATGGACAAGAAAACAAGACAAATACATATGCTTTCAGATAAAAAAAAATAGGGGATGGAAAGATATTTCATGCAAATGGAAACAAGAAATAAGTTTGGATAGCAATACTTATATCAGGCAAAATAGACTTTAAGGCAAATGTTGTAACATGAGACCAAAATGGATATAACAGGATATAACCCTTGTACACATTTACACACTCAACATAAAAACACCTAAATATATAAAGCAAACATTGACAGCACTATTGACAATAGCCAAGATACAGAAGCAACTTAGGTGTCCATCAATAGATGACTGGATAAAGAACATGTAGTACACATATAAACTGGACTATTACTCAGCCATATACAAAATTGAAATCTTGCCATTTGTGATAAGATGGACAGGCCTAGAGGCTATTATGCTAAGTAAAATAAATCAGACAGAGAAAGAAAAATACCATATGATTTCATTTACATGTGGACTCTAAAAGACAAAGTAAACTGACAAACAAAACAAAAAGATACTCATAGATGCAGAGAATAAACTGATGGTTACTAGATGGGAGTGGGGTTGGGATGCTGGGTATAAAAGGTGAAGGAATAAGGAAGTATAAATAGGCAGTTAGAGAACAGTCATGGGGATGTAAATATAGCATTGGGAATACAGTGGTAATATTGTAATAACAAAGCATGGTGCCAGGTGGGTACTTGAAGTATTGGGGGACCACTTAGTACATTATTTAAATGTCTAACCACTGTGTTGTTATACCTGAAACTAATATAATATTGAGTGTCAGCTGTAATTAAAACAAATGTTTTAATTTTTTTTAAGCTCTTTCTAATTCTCATAACATTGCCTTTTCTATCCTATCTTATTCTTGTTATATGAATGCAAAATCTTCTATTATATCCTGGAGACAACTGAACTTTTTTTTAGATTTTTTTTTCTCTCCCAAAAGAAAGGTTACCTTTCTCACTTTATAGTTTTGGTCTCTCGCTTTATAGTTTTATATTAGCTGCCTTCCTCAGAAGTCTGATTTCTCACATTTAAGAGAGGGGAATTAAAAGGCGATTGGCATCTCTGAGCAGAGCTGATCTTGCAGATCACTGTATAAAGACCTGCTGGGTCAATCCGAGAGGAAGCCCCAAGGTAAGTGTCTCTAAGTCTTTGCTCTAAGGTTGCTCAAATTACACAGAAAAGGGTTTTTCCATATTCCAACATATAAGGGTTAGGGGTATCTGCCTACTGTCCGTGGTTTAGAATTGAGCATCCTAAGTAGAAACAGTCAGTTTCTTCCCTGAGATTAAGCAAGTGTAGACTCTAAGAGAGAAGATCTCCCTCTTAAATCCAAAGCAATAAAGATGTGTCCACCCCCAACTTCCGATTTCCACTTATGACTCAATAAATACTCTTCCTTCCTGAAAACAATGCTGATTAATATACCACGTTTTCATCTTGAATTTGTTTTACTAGACATGATAAATGTTAAACTCTCACTGTGCAACCAGAGTTTGAAGCAAATTATCCAAACTCAGAAGAAGCAAAACTTCATATTATAATAACAAAGCTACCTTAGCATTAACAAAGTGACCTATCACCATTCACTGAAAGGCAAGCTCCCAAATGTTTAGTACTTAGAAGAGTTCACTCTAGTAAGCCTTACATATAGTGATAAAAGAAATGCATTTATTTCAAAGTTAACCAATTATCTAGACCTTTCAAACTGATCTGCCTTAAAGGAGCTCAAGAAACTTGCAGTTTTCCTAATAACATACTCATAATTTCAAGCTTGCTACTCTGAAATAGGGAAAAGTTTGCTGTTGCTTGTTGTTGTGTGTGAGTTTTTTAAACATAACTCGAAAAAGGGAATATTCTCCAATAGAAAATAAAATGTGATGGTCGAAACTAAAAGCTTATGAAAGTCCAGACATGCTCTAGCTGCCCTTGGAAATCTAGCCTGTCTAAATCACCGAGAAAACAGCCTCATTTCACACTCCAGGCATTTCAAAATGAGTACAGGACACATAATCTCAGCTAAAACCTTTCAAAAATATTTCACTCAAAATGGAAACTCCCAGAGGATCCCGAAGGGTGCACAACCAAAATTTTTTACCAAAGCCTGATCTCTGACAAATCATTTCCTCCATCGTCCTAAAAAGCAACATGCAAATAACAGCCTCTGATCACAAGAGTATCTGCAAGAACCATATTTGTAAATGGCTTTGAAGATGAAAAGCAGTGTTAACTGCCAAGTGCTGTTATCAAGGAGAGCTTCCTTCTATTTCTATTTACCCTGTCAGACAGATCACTCTGCTAATAGTGCCTGACTAAGCCCATCTCCTCCCCATTCTTACCAGCCAGCTCTCAGCCTGTCTGAGAGACAGGCCCTGCCTGATTCCATCATAAAAGACAGGAACTGATTCTTTGGGGCAGCGCGCTCATGGAATTTTGCCATCCCCCATATGCTCGGAGCTTGATTTACCTTGATTAGGACAGCAATTTACGGGCCATTTTTCAACCAGGCTTCATTGGTTTTCACTCTAAATAGACTGAAATCTGACACAAATTGCTGCCCCAGCATAAAGAAATGCTAATTTTTTACAATCAGGTTCATACCTCAATACTGGGAAATAAGATATGTTGGGGATAACAAGCAGTCAAGGAGTAAATTCCAGGGCTGGCAGCAGCCTACTGTTCGCATGGTAACAAACTGTGTCTTCTAATTCGTGGTTTTAACTGTCACCTCTTAACCTCCCAATCAAACGGCATGCATCACTCAAGACTAGAAGGTGAGCTAATTCAGTCGTTCAAAATGGGCATGAGAAAAATAAGAGCTTTGCACGTTCCGTGCTCAAAACAAAAAACCCAATCCACGTGTGGACTAGCTGCGCACCTTCTTGGAAGTTCATTTATGAATTGACTATTTACCTACATATTACTTATGTATTTTCTTAACAACTTATTTACTATAAAAAAGGATGAAGCTTTGAAATTCCCAACTAAATCCTTGTAGGTGTTTAGGTCATAGATATACCCACAAAACTGGGCATAAATCAAACTCTATAAATTATATCACTTAATTGCACGAAAGAAGTTTACTCTGGTGGAGTCTAACCGCCATTCATGCAAAGTCAATAGCAATATCCTAATCTACTATGGTTAGTCAAGAACATGGACATGTAACCAACCCAGCAGGGGGTGTCAGAAGACCTGCATCGATACTGTAATACACCATCACTTACAGAATATGCTCTTGGACTTTTTTAACCACCACAAACAACACTGTTCTCTGCAAACCACAGAGGCTGCTCTGGAAGCCTTGTGAAGCTTCACCTCCCACTCAAACGTTGCTGGGAATCTGGGTTTTCACTGACCTTCTTTGTCAAAACTAAGTGTGGGTAGTAGGGGAGAATAAAACGGCATCCACTCAAATGGAAGAGACTTGAAAAAGGAAATATTCACGTGATCTGAGCTGAATCCCAAAAGCTTTCACAAAAGAAGTGAGTTCGGCCCAAAAGGCCCGGCTGGCTACTCACAGACTCAATCAAATGGACCGCAGAGAGCACTCAGCTCAGAGCAGTGGAGGGCTGAGACGGGGAAAGGGCGTCCCGCACTTTACAGCTAACTGGGAGGAAGAAAGCACATTTAAGTTTGTTTTTAAGACAATGAATGACAAGGGCCAAAACTCCAGGCTCCAAATACTTTGACTCCCCCTAGAGCAGTGGTTCTCAACCTTCCTAATGCCGCGGCACTTTAATACAGTTCCTCATGTTGTATGTGGGCGTCTCTGCACGTGGGCGGACCCGCCTGGGGACGGTGGTCTTAGGTGACCCCTGTGAAAGGGTCGTTCTACCCCCAAAGGGGTCACGACCCACAGGTTGAGAACCGCTGCCCTAGAGCCATTCTCCTGCCTGCCAACAGCAGCAGCCTGGAGAACCACGACTGGGACGCCTGGTTCCAGAGCTGCTGTTTCTCAGGACTAGTGCTATGGAGAACGGCCCAGGGGAGAGGCAGCAGAGAAATACTGAAGTTGCTTCACATCCATCAGCTTTTACTTCAATGATGGCATTCAACTGTTGACATCTCCTTACCTAAAATCAGAGAAGCCCACTTGGCAGGGATTAGCTACGCCAGCTGTGAGGCCCTGAATCGCCTCAGAAACATCAGCTTCACCATGAACCATCACCAGCTGCATTCTGCCTAGTTGGGTTTTTTTTGTTTTTTTTTTTTTCATGTAATTAGCACATGGACGTTAATGCTTCTCAGAACATTCTGGGCCTGACTTATAGCCTCCTCCCTCCCCTCTACTCAGCCAGGAAAGCTCACGCCTGGGAACTGCCTGAAGAAAGCACCCATTCCTGTGGACTCTCACCTGCCAGCAAGTTAGTTTCTGAAAAATCACCCACAAAAACAAAAACCTGGGAGGTAAGTCTCTCAAACACACATCTTTTTACACACTTGGAACTTTAAAAGCCTCTTAATTGGACCAAGTGGAAAATGAAGGCCGTGAACTGCCAAGGAGATGGACCAAGAATGAGGGCTGAAGGGGTCATGATCCAAATCAGGTTGGTGAGTTGGCGGAAATCTTAGCAAATCAACTTTACGCCAATGAGCCGAATGGGATCCATCCCACAGTCTTCAGCATAAAGCTAGAAGTTAGAGTAGTGACAAATGACAAACAAAAGACTTGTGTATTACAGAAGAATAAGTATGATTAAAAGCAGATGAAGTTTAACTCGGTGAGTTAATATCAACAATGATATTAATTATTAAAACAAGTAGACTGTCTGGAAAAGGAAATGTTTGTCCTCAGGAGTTATCACTGTCCTCATGACCTCCGCTCTGTTCACACCTGTGCAGGTGAACTATTATCTCCAGATTAACTCTCTTGGTCCCAGGCATCTCCATTCCAACCTGCCTCTTGCCCACTTCTCTGCCCTCAGAAAGGCAAATCCAGTTTCTTCCCTGCAGAAATGAACACAAACACTTCAGGCATCCAACCTAAGTCTTTGGGTATGGTTTTCCCTCCATCCCCCTGGTTGTTTCCTGTCCCTGTCTCCACTCATTTTATGGAACATTCTCCAAGCTCTCCGCAATGCCTGAGAAGCAATGCATCTCTTTCAGACAGAGCACCAACTGGAGGCTGTTTAGAACAGTCTTTTATGAATCTCTGTCCTTTTTAATTGAAGAACTCCAACCTACGCCATGCACCAAGAGGCGTCCATTTATATCAAATGACAGATCCCCTTTTCTGAAGCATGCCTGGTGAGGGTTTTTGCTTAGTAAATAGACAAAATGACTAATACTGAGTATATAACATTAAAAAAAAAAAAAAAAAAAGGACCCAGAGGGAACCATCCTTTCCGATGTGGAGATGGGAAAAAAGAAAAATGACAGCAAGTACAAATGCTTCCTCTGCAACTCGTACCCTACACAAGTCAGAGAGTTTTTTTCTCTAACAAAAAGATAGCGTCTGTCACCAAGCTGCATGTCTTTTACCTTTCAAAGCAGGTTTCTAAGATACATTTGTACCCAGCAAGAATTCTATCCTGCCATTCATCCCAGGAAAAAAATAAAGAACAGGAGGTTGAAGTCTGAAGGAAAGTGACTGAGCCAAGGTCGCATGAAACGCTCTGAGCCACCAGTTCACTGAAACCATCAGACTATAGTTTATTTGCCACACACTTAATGCACTTCCTAAAATAATGCCAAAGCCGATTTCTCTTTTTTAAAAATCAGCCTCTTTGATTTGGCAAAACTTGACTTCTTTTCCAGTGCTTTAAAGGAAGTGAAATTAATTTCTGCTCATATTTAGTTAAGAACACCTGACTTGCCAGCTTCAAGCTTCACCAGGGGAGGAGTCTACAACCAGCTGATGATCCCAAAAGGGGGCACAAGAGAGACAGTGCTCAGTTAGGTCTCTCACAGAGGGCAGCTCGGGGGGGGGGGGGGGGGGGGGGGTCTGTCTGTTGTTTTCTACAGGAGAAGAAAATAATCTAATAAAAGGCCAAAACCTTAAGGTGAATCTAAAAGATTATGCTCATCAGTGGCCAAAATTTTTTAGAAGGGAAAATCCTAGCTCTCCTCCCCAGCTTTCCATAGTGTCTTTTTGTGTTTTCCACTCTCCACTTCTTCCACACTTGAGAATATTTAAAACTTGTTTTCAGATGTGGCAGCATCTTGCGGAGGAGGGGGAAAAGGGAAACTGATTTATATGAAAATCAACTATTCTTTAATCAAGATAAAATTTCAGAAATTCAACACTTCCCAAATCTTTAATGGTCAATTTACATGACAGTGAACAACTTTCTATCCCAACTCTGGGACACTGAGTATTTTCACTTCTATGTTTAAAAACAGTGATTTACGCTTCCTTTCAAGGCTCTGTTCTCCCAGGACCATCTGAACTAAACGCAAGAAGAAAACGCTCTAGCCTTCATTTCAAACTGAGTAAGAAGGAAACCCCTATTTGTATGATCTTGTATAACATCTCTAAAGACTCAATCTCCTTATCAGTAAAATAAAGATAACTGCACTCTCCTACAAGGATGAAATGAGAGAACACACTCACCGTGGCAAGCAGTGTCCCACACATAGTGAATGACCACTACACCCTACCTACAGTTTCCAGACAATATAAGACTAAGTTACTCAGGCTCTCTAAAGCCTCATTCTCCCCATCTGTAAAATGGGGGTGATAACACTCCAATCAAGTAAATAGATTTCAAAGCAATAAGAGTGACTGGCAAACAGTAGATATTTAAATAAGCAATTATTTTTACTTTAACATTTTTCAAAGTAAACAGGTAATTCCATATGCAATTAATTCCACCCTTAACCCCTAGACCAATGGATCCAAGTGTCCAGTTTTTAAATGAGCACCTATTTAAATTACAGTGACAATGAGAATGCAGAAACTTGCACTTGGCATTTCAGGCTCTTGTATCATACCTCAAAGTGCTACCATTCAAACTTCAGTTTTTCCTGAAATGGAAAACAATCGCAGCAGCAGCAATATGCCACACTTAGGAGAAAGTAGAGAGGGTATATTTTAATAAGTCTTTATAAGATCTTTTCTTAGCCAATAAAACTTCAAGGGCAAAAAAAAAGGAAGTCACAGGATAAAAATCTGTTCCATCTTTCTATATCCCACCAGCTCCAAATCCCTCTTCCTTAGTCACAACTGATGACATCATTTGCCCTACTTGACAGAATTCATCAAATGCTTTAACAAGAACGTATCTTCCAAAATGTGTCATTTTTGTTTTTAATAAAATCAAAAAGAATGAAACCAAAAAGCACAATGGATTCTTTCTTTAATCGGTGTCAAAGACATCTATCTTATCACAAGAATGGAAACCTAAGTGACAAGAAAGTAAAACTTTATTAGTGAGTGTCGTCTTATCAATAACACAAGGGACCCTAACTCTCAACGTATGGTAAAGTATTATCATTCTTTGAAATTCACTCTGGGCTAACCAGATGAGGAGTATGGTGATGGCATCTTCTAATCAGAACACTGCTTCACTGATTATTCAAAGCCAATCCTTAAGAATATTATTTGGTTACTTCATATAAATCATATAGTATTCCTTGTTGTACTGCAAGCTCTAAATTGACTATCTTTCCTTATTTACATTATACAGTCCTGTCCATAACCATCTTGTTTACACCAACCTCAACACTTATTTTAGCCAACAAAAGCGTTTTTCTCATGAACTGTCCCAGGATATTTTTAGTCTTACAGAGAGAGGAAATAGTGCCTAGTGGCCCAACATAAAGAGAGGGTATGGAAAATGGAAGGTCAGACCTGATTCTTTCACTCACGGGGTAACCAGGAGGCTGCAGTCATCCACCCACACTACAAATATTAGTGAATGAGGTCCACTTGCTCACCCTATTGGGGATGCTGGGGTACAGAGGGCTACATGGAATGGTCCCTTCTACACCTAGGAATTATTAGAGCAAACTCAATCAGGTATTCTTTATGGCTTGGATTCAAAGACATGCTGACCTAACCCAGTCTATGCCATTACTGGGGTTATTTGTGAAGGCTACATTTGTGTATGCCTCAGTCTTCCTATGCCTCTCCTTTTCCAGAGCAGTAATGAAAACATGACCCCACATGGAGCTTTTGTCACTTAACAATAACAGCACTTCTGCATAGTGAACTACAACCCACTATTTCACAAATATCATTTCGAGCCACTGTCAACCAAGGTCAGTAGTATTTTCACTACACTTTGCGGACATGAGTCCAAAAGATGAATCATTTGGCCATGCCTGCATAGATGTGCTGAATCACAGAATTTTTCCCCCAACAGAAGCACAGAGGTCTTTCAGTGATCTTCCAGTCCAGTGCATTACTGTACTTTTGTAGATAAGGAAGACAAGGCTCAGAAAGCTGACATAATTGGTCCTACGTCACACAGCCAGACAGAAACATCTCTGAAACCAGAAGCCGTGCCTGCTGATTCTGTCTTCTCTCCACCTCTATCAGGAATCCTCCTTCCAAATAGAGCTGTTAAATCCTGGATCACTACACTGAATGCACAGATTGACTTTCTGGTTTGTTGTGACAAGCATAATTTCCCTTTTTTTTTTTTTTTTTTTTTTTGTAGAATGGAGACAGTAAGTTGTGTGGACCCTGAAAAAGAAAATACCTATTAAGAAGGGCTCCTGGTGACTAACTGGGCTCAAATTTTTAAAAACAGCCCAACAGCCATTTCTACAGAGGAACCTCTCACAAAAACTGCACTTCAAGGAGAAGCCTGCATTGAACTACCTGCCTACACTGTTTCTGCCATCAGAGCCAGACCTTTTTAAGGAGTTCCTAGACTCCTATTTCAACCAGTAGGACTGAGGCTTTTTTCCCCGTCCAATCTTGCTACACAGCTCTATTCCCCATCAGCTTCTTCACTGACCAATCAGAGCAGCTCTGTTCTGACCAATTGGGGCAGTGCCTTTTGTACCAATCAAACTTAGAGAATTTGGAGTCCTCATTTGCCTTAGGATGGGGCAGGGGACTTTTTTCTATATAAGTCAGCTCTTTTCTGGCTCTGGGAGTGCACTTTCCCTTTCCACCTAAGACTGTGTTTTCCTGTTGAGCTGAAACACCAAAGATGTCTTGCTGACTCGGAGCAAAGCTAACCAGACAAACAAGAAGCAGGGCAGAGCAGAGCTGTCTAGCCAGAGGGGCCTGGCCCTGGGGTTGCCTTGCAGCCCAGCCCTGCTTTTTTCACAGCCTGCTGAATCACAACTGAACTGTTCCACAAACAGCCCCACTATATCACAATTGAGTTGTTTGGCATTGGATAAAGTTTCCTTCTTCACCGCACCCCAGATTGGAGATTCCCATTATCGCCAATGACATGACATGAGTTGACAGTTGCTACCAGGGTGATTATTAATAGATGGAAGAACAATTACAAAAAGCACAAAATGTGTCTTGAGTTATGGATTCTAATTTCATTTTGGTAACAAGAACCTCTTACAAATTCTTTATGATCACTACACTGCTAAGTGAACTCCAAATATTTAAAATAGCAAAATACTTAGAATACTAGAACTGGAGGTAATTCAAATCCCACTATAGACTTTTTTTTTTTTTCAAATTATTTTTTAAAAAAATAATTAGTTTACTTTGATATCTCGACAAAAACTTTTAGGCTTAAGTATAGGCCCTGCAGAGTCTGCATGTTCATTGCACAGGCTTCTTAAATCCCAAAAGCACCGTATCAATTAAATGGAACCTTCATTCACTTACTGCTCAGAGCAATGTTCAATGTTCCCATCACTTCTTCTCAGGTTGGGCAAGTCCTTTGGGGACACTGGCATATAGAGAAAGGTGGAAAATGCCACCCCAGCTACAGTGGCAGAAATGGGATCTGATAGAATGGTTCAATATTCCCAGAGCGCAAAAAGGAAGGTCTTGTGATGAGAGAGAATAGAGAGGAGAGGCCAATCTGAGATCACTAAGGCTTTCCACTTTCTTCGGGAACTTATGCTGGCTTCTTTTTATTAAGTCAAGTATCATGAAGATGGTTGTTTATACCAAAATGCTTTTTTAAAAAATTAGTCCGCAATTTCTGCAAGAAAACATAAAGAGGAAAAGCTCTTTCACAAAGGGCTCCCATCATTATGGAAATTCTTGTCCCAGCAGGATAGCCTATTTGAGGTTCAAGGTGCCAGTATACTAAGGGGAACTGGGATATTTGTCAGTTCCCACCCCAGCAGGTCTCAGCTGTCACTTCTAGAACAAAACGTTTCAAAACAGGGTGGTTGGTGGCACTCTTCTCTAGAGTAGGGGCCATGAATCGCCCTGCCACTGGGCAGTGGTTTACACCGGCCCCAGAAGGGGTTCTGTGCACAGTACAAACTTTGGTAGGGAACTAGCAGGTTTCTGGTGTGCATGGATGTGTGTCCGTGTGTCCCCTCATCCCTTTTCAGGCAGGCGGCTTGGTCCCAGCAACTAGCAAAGGTAAAGATCTGAGACAGTATTTGTTTATGGAAAGGAGGAAGTAGAGTGTGTGCAAATTTAATGCTTAGCCTGGAGAAAGTAGCAGGTCTCCTATCTCAAAGTAGAGCCTGGCCAACAATTCCTTCTAACCATCGAGGCCTCTTCCCTCCCCCACTTAACCTGCTCAATCTCTCTCCCCACCCCCAACCGCCTCCCCAGGAAATGAGGCCGAATTTCAGCCAGTTTCTGCGTGTTCTCCGACCTGGTAAAACATGGATCCATTTGCTTGGTGTAGACATGCCAATGGACTCCTCAGGTCCCTCGGCTATGGCGCAAAAGTGGAGAGGTGAGAGTGAGTGGTGGTAGCGAGGATGGATCCGGATTCAGGTACGGTCTCCCCTTGTCGAAAGCTCTTCCCCACCAGTGGGCTCGGATCCACCGCAGCAGCGCCGCTGGAGCGGAAGAAACTGGAACCGAAGAAACGTAGCACAGGGACAGTGGTCCCCGGAGCCGGCGCCGCGTGGGCGGGGCCGAGAGCGCACCCACCCGGTCCGGTCCGGGTCTGGTCCGGGAGGCAAAGCAGAGGACGCCTGGGTGGGTGAGAAGTCTGACTACTGCACGGAAAGGGGAACCAGTGTCCGCACAGCCAGCTCTTGGCGCCTTGCCCTTCCCGGAATCCCACCCAACTCTAGAAACCCACAGATCCCGAAAATTCTGAAAGCGAAACTGCAAGCTGGTCTCCAGAAGTTTGGGAACCGTTTACCAGGCTTCCCGGCATCGTCTCTGTACTCTCCACAGCACAAATGCTGTCCAGGACAGGCGACCCTGGTGGGGGGGGGGGGGTGACAATCACTCCCGCAAGGCCACCCTCCACGTCCCCGGGGCACTTCCCAACGTTTTTTATCGTAAAGGTCCCCAGCCCCTGGCCGCCTGAGCGCCCCGAGTCTTCCTCCCTGCTCTGAGATATAGGGCGGTGGTCGGCGGGCCCCTCCTGGTCCTCCCCACAATGAAGGGAAACTTGGGCCCTTCAAATATCCTGTCGAATGTTCTTTGTAATCAGCTGTACATTCGCTTCCACAGCAAAGCTCGGTGCAAAATCGTGGGTTTCGAGGCACCAGAGGGAATTGTGCGCTTGTCAGCTGCGACGTCAGGAGGAGGCGGGGAGGGGTTCCCGTCTGAAACTGCAGTTTACAAGCACAGAGCCATTTTAGGCTGGTTTCCACTTCAGCGAAGCCCACGGGAGAGCTGTCCCCGAGAAGACGCACCGCCAGCGCAGGCTGGAAGCTCCGGGACGCTCCGCGCGCAAGCCCCGGGAGGTGGAAGGCGTCTTCACTGAAGTGTCGCCCATCGCTCATCCTCGCTTCCCATGTGAGAGGGAAAATCTGCTGCAGGGTCTCTAAACCTAGTGATGCTTACCCCCGACCCCCACCCATGGGACACCACGAGGGACAGGCCTCTCAGACAGCGCGGCGTCTAAGTGGGGAGGACCAAATGATCCTATAGATTACCCCCATAGGTCCCTGCAAATGCCCAAAGACCACGTTACTGTATTAACTACAATCCTAGACACTATGATTTAAAAACATCTCGGTGCACTTGGCAGATGTGCCGTCGGGTTCATCAATCCAGGGAAGGTCCCCTGGACATGTCATCGCCAGGTCTTGGGGACCTTGCGCGGCAGCCGCATGGCCCGGGTCCCCCAGGTCCCTCTCACTGCCGCTGCTGCTGCCACTGCCGCGCAACCTCCGCTGGGCGGCTGCGTCCTGGCCACTGGCGACCCCTGTTGGGGACCCCGGTTCACAGCTAAGCGAGCTCGGATTTGCTTGCTTACCCTAGGGCTCCCTTTACAGGCTCCGACTTTGCCCCCAAACTCCAGTCCCAGGCCCTCCCCGGCCCCACATGCCAGCCTTTCCCAGGCACCTCGCTGCCCACTCAAACCCCAAGGTAACAGCCCCACCCGCTAGCTGGGAGGACGCCTCTCTCCAATCGAGCCCTCAAGGAGCCGGACCTGGGCAAGAGACACTTTCTTAAGAGAAAGCTTTCCCCATCCCCCACCTTCCTTAGAGCGCAACTCCAAAGCAACTCCTCACCTCGACCCTACACGATTTTTTGGCGAAGGTCCCAGTGTCCCCGCTCGTCTGCCGCTCCACTTTCACCCTCCCCATGCGGAGGCCTCGGCCCCTCACCTCCCACCCCACCGCAGCGCAAAGGGTAGCAGGAGCCACCGCTAAGTGCAGCGCGCCCCCAAGCACGCACACACAAAACCCCACAGGCTCTGCAGCCCAATTGCACCCAATACCCTGGACCTTTAATAAGTCGTTTTAAATAGCACCTCCTCGATCCACCTACTCCGAGCTTTACCGCACAGGATCCAGCATACAGAGAGAGAAAGCGAGCGCGAGAGCTTGTCTCAGAAAATGCCGAAATAAATCATTCCTTCTCCCCTCATGTATTTTGCACCACGTGTCAGCAGTTTGTCACGTCAAATTATGGCAGGGTCTGGTTCCAAGATGCACGCACACACACATTCGGGGCGGGTCTCTTTGGTACCACCCCCCACCACCACCACTGCACACAGGTAGGCACACTGATCCAGAAGCACACAGCCACTGTGCTTGAATGCCCCAGTCCCAGCCAGCGACACCCCTTTCCCCTCAAGCAATGGACTGGACACTCAGACTTTAACCACGGAAAAAATGAAGGCAGCTCATTTCCTCTCCTTTTTCCCACTTAATTCGCTAAAGCAGCTCTTGGAGTAGCCAAAGAGAGTCGAAACTAAGGGATGGCAACTCCAGTGGGGTTTTTTCCCACTTCAAAACCTTTATTTTCAGTTTTTAAAAGCCACCTTAGCCCGCCATATTGGAACTGGCACGGTTTCTAAATACTCCTTCCCCGCAGTTGTAGCGCTTCCACGAAAACACAAGTACAGACCCTGCTCTGGGCTGTGTCCGGCCACCAGCGAATCCACCACTTCCCACTCCCAAGGCTCCCTCTTCCCCGGCTTAATTAATCCCCCGCCAACTCGGGTCAAAATCAATAAATATATGTAGCAGTTCCTACAGTTGTTTTTTTGGCGGATTTTACACACACACACACACACACACTAAAAAATAACTCCAAAGCCAGATCATATTTGTAATTTTGAAAGGAGGCCATATGAAAGTAGACAACAGGAAAGCCCCAAGTGACAGGATATTACTTTAAAGAAAGAAGAAGAAAAAGAACAAAAAGATCATTCACGCCGGAGCACGCTCCGAAACTACTACTGACAATTTCATTTCGGCTGCACAGGCAAATGTTTCCAAGGGGGCGATTCCGAATGTGTGCCGATTTTTCACCCCCTGGATGGTTGCTCTCCAGTCCTCACCCCACCATCTCCTCCCACCCCCTCAACACACACACACACACACACACACACACACACACCAAAAAAAGAAGAAGAAGAAGAAAGAGACCCCAGCGAGGAGGAGACAGGAGAGCGCTGAGTAGCAAGGGCGACTGTGTCGCTAAAAGGAGCGCAAACGAGGAAGGTGGGCAGCGGGAGGGGGCGGGAGGGGACTGCTTGCACCCCTCGAGGAGGGTACTTTGCAACTACGGACCCACTCCCGGAAGGCTAGGCTTTTCAAAGCCAAGGGACGAGGGTCAACAGGACAGAGGAAGCAAAAATGACAACCCGAAGCATAGAGCGGAGTTTGGGGCTCTGCTCAAGTGCTATCGCTTTCTCCTACTGCCTTTCTCTTTCGCTCCTCTCCCTCAACACCCCTCCTCCAGTCCCCTGCCCCAGGCTGGCTCCAGCTTCCTTTTTTCTCTAAGCTAAAAAAAAAAAAAGAAGAAGAAGAACAAGAAGAAGAAGAAAACTGACCGGAGCACTCAACCTGCGGGCCAGAGGTCTTCTGGAGGGGCGGGCTGGGCGCAGGGCAGCGGCCCGCGCAGTGTCCTACCTGGTGAAGTTCGTCCTCTCCTCCGCGTGGACCAAGGCCCCAGGCGCCGCTGGCGAGGACACCGGCCTCACTCGCAGGCTCTGCCTGGCTCCCGCTCGCTCTGCCTCCCTCGCTCCCCGCCCGCCTCCCTCGCGCGCCCGCTTCGGTCCTCCGACTCCCACTACAGCCTCATTCCAATATGGCATCCTCTCTGTGCGCATGCCCGGCACTCTTTTTTAAGATTATTATTTTGTGTGTGTGCAGCGAACTCCTTCAACGACCTTTTCCAGCGCTTGCAAAATGTCTTAAACCAATTAGCTTGCGGGACGTTCTCGACTCCTTCCTGGGCCCTCGTGCCTGGGCACACACACACACACACACACACACACACAGGCACATTTCACGCTCACACGTCCCCCTCCCCAGCCCTCTCTCCTTCCTCCTTTCCTTGAGCTCCCTCCATACACAATCTGCAGAAAGTTCACATCACAGGCTTTTCCGCAAACCCATCTGAAGGGAAATCTGGGCACACTCCGCATCTCACTGGATACTTTGTTTTCTCGGTTTGCAATCTCTCTGTGGACCAAGGGCACACACAAATTTGCGCTTTATCCACCGAAGACTCGTTTGGACTGGGGAGGAATTCAGTGCTCTATAAGCCACCTTTGCCCCGCCCACTGCGCCCCACCCTGCACTTAAATTGAGCCTTTTCTATGGAAATTCAATATTTCCTGGTCCCACTGGGGTGGCTGGAGAGGGGCGGGGGGAGGTTTTCCAGGGAAACAAGTACCAGGGGGAAGAAAATTAAGTTGGGGTGCTTGGGTGAGCTTGCTGCTGCAGTCTGCTGGGGCTGTGCAGGACGCAGGTAACAAGGGTCGCCACCTCGTCTCCTGGAGCAATGCCCAGGCCTGGGTGCACGAAGACAGTACCTGGCCTGGGTGCCCAAAGAGGACACCTGACCTGGGTTGGCTATTGTAGGGCGGGGAAAAGAATTCTGCCAGAGTTGTCATGGCCTTCGGTGACTGTTGAAGTGAATAGGGGGCAGCGCAGCCAGGAGCAAGGCTGGGAGTCCAGCGGGCATGTGTGGGTCCGCGGGCTCCTCACCCCGGACACGGGAAGAGGACAAAGGAGTTCCCAGGGCCTAAGGCACGATGGCTGGGCAGAGAATGAACGAAATATCCCCAATTCGGAAAAGATGGTGACGCAGAGTGGGCAAGAACGAGAACTTCCGAAGGTGGGCTTCGCTGTACTGAAGAGCGAGAAGATGCTGGTTGGGGGCTGTAATTTCCTTCCCTGGGAAATAGAAAACGGATACGTTTCTTCGGGGTTTATGCTCTATTGCCACAGGAGATAAAATTCCCCTGTGGTCTCCCAATTCTGTGCCAACCTCTTTCCTACGGACCCCTCACGCGTACTCCTCCCCAGGCCCTGGAGGTTCAAGAGAACCGCAGGGTCGCGGGCTCTGGTGCGTTTGCAGCTCCTCCCACCCTCCCTCGCCCTGGCACCCGAGCACGCCCTCGTGGACCAGGGAACTCTAGCAAGTGAGATCCACGGAGGACAAAAGGACGCTCGGAAGGGCGAGGGACAGGGCAGGGACCCAAGGATGGAATCAGCGAGAAAGTCTGACAACACACAGGTCCAGCGGGAGTCTTGCCTTGTGGGTTCTTTCCCCGAGGTCGGGGCCGTGCTGATCCAGAAGATCCGCGGGAGGGACGTGCGGGAAGCCGCTCTCGCCAAGCCACGAAGTCTGGGGATCCTCCGCACAGACGTGGACCGAGATCGGAGATCCTGGGCGGGCGTCTGAGGCACTGAGGCTCCGCGCACTGGGGAAATAGTATTTCCTTGAGACTTGGAGAGCACTTTACCATGTATAAAACATCTTCCTGTCACACCTTCATCTGAGGTGCCACCTTGAAACTTAGAAAAGTCAAGCTACTCACACAGTTCAGACTCTAGCCCAAGTCTGCATCTCCTCCAACTTCCCAGTCCCTTCCTCTTGAAGACACCATGCTGGTGCCCCACACTTTTTAATTTGAAGGCCATTGAAGGCAGAGACTCCTCAAACCAACCGAGTCCTGTCCCTGCACCTGCATCCCCGAAATGCCCCCCTCTGTGTCATGGTACTGCTCCAAAGCGAGTCGGATGGACGCACTGCGGCTCGGAGAAAACCAGAATGTGGACTCCAGAGATTCCATGGCTCTGCCCTGGGTCTCATAGGTCCAAGTCTCCTCTTCTCGCTCCTTTAACACGCAGTCAGGCCTGGAGGGAGAAGGAGGGGGCGGGGGACTGTCCCTTCCCAAGAAGACTTACAGAGCCTGAGACCCAACACACGCACCCTTCCCCTCGTCGGGGTCACCAGCTCAAACACTGCCAAAGCGCTGAGAGCGCGGTCAGCTCAAGGGCTCTGAGTGCGGATCCTCCTCCACTAACCCGGCTCCGGACCCACGCTGCGCCCACGGTGGTGACCGTGACGCTGCGGCCGGCCGCCGGCTGTACCTCTCCCACGTGTGACCCAGACCTCGCGGCCACTCTCAATACCCCCTGAAGGGACAGAGGATTGCTCCTCCTACCGCTTTTCCGGAAGAACTTCCGGGCGACTCCCATTTAGAGAAAGAAAGTATATTCCCTCTCCACCAGCTGTGGCAAAGAGAGAGGCAGCCAGCCATGGCGCTGCCCCCAGGTTTGTTTACAGGTTTTAAGTTATTATTATGCACAGAATGTTATTTCATCAAAATAAAAAACAAATGCAAAGGAACACTAATCCCTAACTTGATGACTGTGTATACATTATGTTCTGATTCCTCCAAAGTAATTGAGTCTCTTTGTTTTTGGTACTCGGACCCCTGTATAACTTTGTTCATGTGTCTAGAAAAGTGTGGAGAAGTTGGATTTTTTGTACCTACTATGATAAAAAAAAATAAAATAAAATCATAAAGCCACACTGTTACTGCATTATCACAAAGAATCTCAACTTTGGCTATGGTGAAAGTTTGTCAACCTTCTGCATTTGTATTGCTTTTTCCACCTAACTTCTTAAAAGTTTCCTAGCTTTCTTTTTCCAAGGACACCAATGAGGCAAGTGAAAATTGGTTAGAAGACTCCCTGAGGCAATTAAAGCACCCCCTTCATCCCACTCCAATACTTTCCAACTTTCCTTTTTATTTCAGAGCCAGACACTTTGGGGACATGGGTATCCAGATGTAGAATCCACCCTAAATCTATTAACGATAAAGAAAAAAAATCCAGTACTATTAGCCAAGGATAAAGCCCTGGTAAAACTGAATGTTTCAAAGAAAAGAAGGCATAATACATTCCAACTCAGAGAAATCTGATTGTGTATATCTCATGATTGACACCACAAGATTTCTCTGTACTTGAAAATCTTTGTAAAAATAACCCTTTGATCACACCAACTGACTATAACTGTTATGTCATTTCTAAACTATGGTTAAACCATGAATTTCATCACTTTTACAATGCACCTGCACATCTAAGTTATGCCTTCAAAGGGACTTTGGAATTCTTTCATATGACTGAGACTAAATTATATAAAATACTAAAATTATATTCTGTTAATTGGGAAATATTTAGCTGCTACTTCTATTTGTCTGATGATACAGCACAAATTAGGAATAAAAAAATAACTTGAAAAGTTTCTCATATTCTGTGTGTTCCTAAGTATTACTTCACAAAAAATATTGCAGATGAGTAAAAAAATTGTATGCATATTATTTATTTTATGGTAAAAACATATGATTACTTAAATCTTGGTACAATGATCTTCATACCAAGTAAAATGTTGGTCAACTTGCTCATAATTATTCCATGTTTAAACTATTATTCCCCACTGAGAAAGGGAAATGTCCTAAAGAAGATGAACCATTATGTTTTCTTCATATAGGAAATCTCTAGTGAGATATTAGACGTAACTTGCTCAACACAAAAGCAGAAAGGGGAAAAAGCTTTCCAAAAGCCCCCACAAAAGTCCCCAAATATTTGAAGAATTTTTGCAATCTTCTTTTTACTAGAGCAGCGATTTTCAACCGGTGTGCCACAAGAATTTTTAAAATGTGTAATAACTGACTATTTAGTCAGGGGCACTGACCTCTTTTCCCTTAGACTGTCAAATAAAAAGTGACAACAGCCAACACAACAATGGCCATTGGTGTGAATGCCCTGTTTTGAACCATTAATAAATAGGTCCCATAATAGACTTGTATCTTACTGGTCATGTGACATAATAAGATTACATCTGATTAATTCTTGGTACCAGAAATCTTTATATACAAGTATACGTACCTGATTTTTAATTTTTAATTTTTATTTATTTTTTAATCCTCACCTGAGGATATGCTTATTGATTTTAGAGAGAGGGAAAGAGAAAGAGAAGTGAGAGAGAATGTCGATTGGTTGCCTTCCATATGAGCCCTGACCGGGGATGGAACCTGCAACCTAGGTATGTGCCCTGACCGGATATTGAACCCATAACCTTTTGGTAAGTACCAGACATGCTCCAACCAACTGAATCACACTGGCCAGTGACTTTTTTAAAAGTCACTTTGGAGCAAAAGTGTAGGTAATTACTATTATTATTATTTTTCAATCAATAAAAATTATACCTATTTTTTGTCAGATTGACAAAAAATACAATATATTTTTTGGTGTGCCACAGAATTTTAATAATTAGTTTATGTGTACCATGAGATGAAAAAGGTTGAAAATTGCTGTACTAGAGGCTTGAAATCTAAAGGTGTTGTCTCTTAGGCCATGTAAGACAGTGTTTTTCATTACCTTTGTAAGGTCACTAAGAATGAAATCCAAAAACCCTACCTTATTTTTTTCACCCTTCCCCCTATTGCCAGTTCAAGCACTTAGCTTGTATATTGGGAGTCAGATGACCCGTATCAGTGCTTCATGGCTAATTTCTGTGTAAGTTAAGTGACTTCTCTGAGCCAGTCTTATCTCATGGATAAAGTGAGGGGCTGGGACGAGATGTTCTGTAAGGTCTTTTCAAACACTAAATAGCACTTATCAATCTACCCCACCCCAAGGCCACAAATTGCTTTCCATAACATTCTAACGCATCTCTGCCAATTTGAAACAGCAGAGTGTAAACTCCGGGGTTGCAAAGAGGGAAAAAGTAAGCAAACTGATCTGTAGGGAAGAGCATAAGGACCTTCTCCGCCCTACCGCCCTGCAGTGAAGCTGTTGTCAAGTCATATTCCTGCCTCAATTAGATGACTGTTGTGTTTCTGTATTTACGGTGTGGGTTTGAACTTCCCGTAAAAGTGTCTGGAGCTGGGTTGAGATGACCTATCACAGTCAGTCTGAGGAAAGCCTGGGGTAGTCGAGACCGCTGTCTAAATGGGTCAAGAGGACTAAATGAGTGTCGTGATGAGTCATCCTGTGCACCAGAAGGTGACTGGTTCATTCCTGGGCAGAGCACATGCCCTGGTTTCCGGCTTGATCCCTGGTGGAGGGTGTGCAGGAAGCAGCCAATCGATGTTATTCTTTCTCCCTCTCCCTCTCTAAATATCAAAAAGGACTATTCTTATATTTAAAAACAACAACAACAAAAAAACATCTGAGCATCTTTCTTACACACTTAATGCTTCTCTGTGTCCCCACTCCTTTCCTTCCTTCCTCCTACATTTCTAGACATTTCAGGAACCCACTGTTGCATCTTGTACAATTTGGAGTTTCAGGCTTCCTTGACAACAGGAGAAAAAAATAACAGTGCCCAGCGCATGTAAAAAAAAAAAAAAAAAAAAAAAAAAGCATGATGTCTGGACTCCATGACATTCCTTTAAGGAGTGGAGATGGGTTACTTATGGAGGTGCCAGTTTTGACTGAGGGGTGTTTTCTCCACGGAGGAAGATGAACACCCTGACAAGTCACACCAGTCTCTGAGGGTGCCTGGTATCACTTATGTCACTTGTGAATCTTATTTTATATTAGGCAGAATATTTTAGATCTTGCAGCCTCACTTCCAGCCCTTTTGCGAGGCAAGGAAGTTGGAGTCCAGGAGGAGAAACGACAGAGGTCTCACGCATAGTTGCAGAGCGGGGCCTGGCTCTCAAGAACTGGCCCCTTATTCCGCCACCCTACTAGTGACAGGAGAAAGGCTGGGAGGATTTATTTAGAGCCTTTTTTGTGCCAGACACTCTTCTAGGTGTTTTTACCTATGTGATAGCATTTAATATATTCTAGTCTATAGCATGTGCAATGTCTCTTTTACATGGTTTTAAAATACGTTTTAAACATATATTCCTTTATATGCAAAGCTGGATCCAGTTCCGCTGTCACTAGAAAATATGCATGTGTCATGTTTTTGTTGTAGAGCTGGTGTTGTCTGGAATCATTTACAGTCTCTATGACCAAGGGTATTTATTCACACACACACACACACACACACACACACACACACACACACCAAAAAACCAGCACAGGTCAAGGATGTGGTTTATGACCTGGAACAGTTTTGCCTCTGTACATTAACGGGCCTAAATGAGAGTAAATTTGGCACTGAGCATAGATGTAGAGTCCCACTAGACTTATAACATAAAATAGACTAAACAAATTAAAACTGGCAACCCAAATCCAATATCAAAAAGTGGGTTTCATGTATAAGCAAGCAAACATTTTTTGCTATGCATACCGGCTCCCTTCATAAATACCCAACTCTGATCTGCAGAGAAGAAATGTCAGTGCTGGGATGATGTACAATCCAGCTTTATTGTAGCTTCAAAACCCTAATCTTTTTGTTTCTACTGTGTAAGTCGCTTTAGATGGTATTACTGCACAATAAATAACTATTATTGTGATCAAAAGAGGTAATAGACTTATAAAGACTTGATTTGCAGTGCCATCTACTGGAAACAAATACTGACTTGCTTTCAGATTTTGTCCATAGAGTTTTGAGGTGTTTTGTTTTTAGAGAGAGTGTGTTGGGAATACAGATGTCAGAGGTAAGGAAAAAATTAGGTCCTTACTTTATTTAATTACAGAGAGTGACTTAAAAGCTCTAGTTTTAAATAAACTCAAATACATTCATATCAAATCATTCATCCTTTGAGTAACATAGAGTACTTGAATGTTTCTTTGAAAAATTAAATCCTCTATTTTCTAAAACTGGTCACTACAACTAGCTTTTTAATGGAGCGCTATGATTTTTTTTTCTTATGCCTCTAAAGATTGATTTTTACACTCATAAATGCTTCTGAAACAGATACAGTTGATGAATTCTTGGGAGAGTACATTTTAATTTCATACCTTGTGGAGAAGGGACTCAAGGATTTTCCAAGGTTTCCCAGACCAATTTCTTGAAGAAGTAAACACTTTAAAAGTTAGATTTAGGAAATAAATTAACTATTAAATAAAGTCAAACTTCTGTTTACATTTATTCATTCAACAAATACTTATTGAGTACTTACTATGTGCTCTGTTCAAGGATCTGAAAATACAGTGAACCAAACAAAGCTTTGCTCCATGGTACTTATTTTCATCAAGGAGAGCTCAGCAATAAACACATGAAAACATCACATGTCATGTGGAGGTCGGTAAGATGGAAAAGAGCACAGCAGGGGATGGTACAGAAAGAAACAACAAGAAGGTCAAGGGGGGTGATATTTTACATGGGAGTGTCAAGGAAAACCTCTCCAATATGGTGACATTTAAGCACAGCATTGAATGAGGGGAGTGGAGTACCCCAGGCATAGGGAATAGTAAGTATAAAAGTTCTGCAAGTACAAAAGTGCTGTGGTTGTCTTGGCTCCATTTCAAAGGAAGAATAAATTATGCAAAAGTTTGATGATATTTAACAGTATAAGCTATTAACTTGTAATCTCTAAATTAAGCAAAGAGTACTAGTACTCCCAGATGAGAAGCTCTCTTCCTTGCTATCTTCTATTATCTTTATCCTTGCTCCATCACTCGATAGTTTCATATTCCTTAAAATATAAATGAAATATTTCAGAACAAGAATGTGGCTAGTTGCCTAGCCGATGTGGCTCAGTGGTTGAGTGTCAACTCATGGACCAGGAGGTCGCTGGTTCACTTCCTGGTCAGGGCACATGCCCAGGTTGCAGGCTGGGTCCCCAGTGGGGGTATGCAGGAGGCAGCCAATCAATGTTTCTCTCTCATTGATGTTTCTATCTCTCCCTTCTTCTCTCTCTAAAAATAGATATAAACATATTTTTTAAAAAGAATGTGGCTAGCAACTGAGTCATATGATGGTGAAAGGCTTTAATTCTATTCTTCTCATTGGAAACAAAGCCTTCATATATACCAAGGCTATATTACTTCTGTGAAACTTTGTCAATCTCTAAAAGTCTAACAAATATTAATGCCAAATTTGAAAAGTAGACAATGGCACTGATAGCCTATTCCTAGACAAATTGTTTTAAATTTGCATGAGATGGGTAGTCATAGAATAACACTGCAACCCGTAGTAGTGAAAAAAGGGTATAAGGAATGATGAGACTTGGGTTCAAATCCCAATGGTGTCCCTTAAGAGATTCTTTACAAGTAAATGTGTTTATCTGAACCTCAGATTTACCATCTGTGAAATGGACATCTTAACTTCTTACCTCATAGGATTGAGAGAATTTAGGGAGACACAATATACCTGGTGACTGGTGCAAAGCTTTGACTTGTGTGCTAAAATAAATACTTCCTTCGATCATCTTTTTTTGCTTAATAATAAGCTAAGTTTTCTAGCCCAAACCATGAGTCAAAGAAAACCACAGAAGCAGACATGCTGTAAGGCAATGCTATAATCCACGTCATCGTGAGTTATTGTCTGTTTTATGCTAGGCATTGTGGTGGGCACTATTTGCTTCCACATTTGTACTCTTATTTCAAACTGCTTTGAGCTCTTAGAAAGAACAGAGGTACAAAAATTTTATGTATGGTTGGTATTTCTTGAGAGTCTTTTGTTGGTGTGCCTTTAGCTGTTAAAAAGAGAAAAAAGAAATAAAGGAAATCTGTAAAGCCAGGAAACTCTTCAAGACAGAAATATATCCATCTTTTTTTTCTCTTGACTCTTAAGTAGCATCAATCACATTGAAAGAGCCAATATCGTCTAGTTTTTAAAAATACCAGGTTTTTGTCTTCATTCCAGTTGTCAACTAAAAGAAAGCTTTTGACAAAAATTATAGTGGTGAAAAA
The DNA here is from genome assembly GCA_030848825.1 of Tadarida brasiliensis. Lineage (NCBI taxonomy): Eukaryota > Metazoa > Chordata > Mammalia > Chiroptera > Molossidae > Tadarida > Tadarida brasiliensis. The sequence goes on from CM061257.1 coordinate 90,911,080, forward strand.
ATACATATGTAGAGATCGGAACCTGGATCTGACACTTACCATGGCCATGTATACACAGACGCTGCTCGGTGACTGTTCATGGAATCTGGTCTTGGTTTTGCCGTTGACCTGAATGTAAACTATGGAGTGAAGGGCTCCCTTTTCCCCTTCTTTAAAATGAGAGTGAGGGTGATATCACCATGCATACGCTTTTGGAAAGATTGCAAATCATTACAGTTTTTTCTGGTTTTTTTAGCTTCTTAGAAGAAAAGGGACACTATGAATTTTGGTTTTTTGAAAACAAAGGTTGTTTACATTGCTTCTGAGGGACTGATGTGCTCCACAGATCCACTGTTTGCTCTTTTTGGGTTTATTTATTTTGTGTTTTGTCATTCTGGAACAAGAGGAGACGTCCTGCTGGGTAGAAGCCCCAGAAATCAGCTGCTGATGCTTTTAATAAGAAAGCTGTTTTTCTAAAAGGAATGTTAGCGGCATAACAATTGGTGGATGCTGGGACCTGCCCTGTGGAGGGTACTTTTAAAAAGATATTGATGATATGATTCTCAAACTAGAGCGCTCTAGAAGTGGGACTTCAGACCTTAAAATCTTTCTCATAGCCCAGCTGCTGAAGCGCTTTGCCTACTTCAAAGAATGATGCAAATTGGAACCATTAATAATGTTGGTGTTATTCTATCTTTGAGCCTCAGTCCTGGACTCGACTCTTGGGAGAGAACTTGCTAGTTCACTGGCTACTTTATCTCAACACAACCCTAATTTTGCTGCTTTTAGAAGCAAGTTGTCCACCTTGACTGGCGCTCTTAACAACAGCAAATAATTCGGAGGTATGGGCCTTCCTACGGACCAAAAATGTGAAATGGATTTCTGTTTTCCCTAGAGGAAGTGATGAGAAGTAAACTTTCATTTACTTGTTTATGTTTTCTCTGGTGGCATTCTTTCACTTTTACCTGACATTCCGTGTAACGGCCCTGGGCCAGGAACTTTAAAGGTAAAAAGGTCCTATGCAGTCATGGTGGGGAGAAGGAGGAGTTGAATTTTGCAGTTTATCATGGGAGAAATACACACATTCATTTATTCACTTAGAAAAAAAAAAGTATATCGTTAGACTATCAGCTTGGGGGTACAATCAGGGGGGCAAATAAATGTCGCCAGCATTGTTATCCCTACACCCTTCAACACTCTTTCTTTCGCTGCAAAAGTGTACGTGGGACTGTGATAGTTAATTTTATGTGGTAACTTGGCTGGTGCCCAGATATTTGAACAAACATTATTTTGGATGCTTCTGTGAATGTGTGTTTTCAATGAGCTTAACATTTAAATTAGTGGATTTTGAGTAAAATTATCCTCCATAGTGTGAATGAACCTCATCTATTCAGTTGAGGGCCTTACCAAAACAAAAGTCTGGCCTCCCCCAAGTAAGGGGGAGTTCTGCAAGGGAAAGCCTTTGGACTTGATCTGCAACTCTGCCCAGGGTTTCCAATCTGCCAGCCTACTCTGTAGACTTGGGACTTGCCAAACTTCCACAACTGTGTGAGCCAATTCCTTAAAACACACACACACACACACACACACACACACACACACACACACACACAGACCCTGTTGATTCTGTTTCTCTGGAGCACCCTGACTAATACAGGTGGTTATAAGAGATGCTTCATAATGTCACTTTCCTCTAGTTCTTTTGAGACTATAAACACGGTCCACGGCCCCCATTTCTATGCACCTGTTCTGGGCTCACATTACGCTATGCAGTGGCCTCCTTTACTGCAGAAGGCACACCAGGAACCAGGCAGAAATCAGAAGAAGGTGAAAAAAACCCAGCTTCAGTGACATGAGCCTGACGGAGTTACCACTGCCATGATTGGCCATCCCTTGACCCATTTGCATCCAGTTTTCTGCTCTATTTCTTCATATTATTTTGTCATACCACAGTTTAATTATTCATCACTAAAGACAGATGGATTTTAAAAAATCAATCAGTGTATACATAAACTGCTTTGTCGCTGACAACTATAGTTTAGTTACAATTTCTGACACTGTCATGTTTTGCCTAATGCATTTTACTTTTGTTTCCATAGACACACAGTGGTGTCCTAGTCCATAGATGCTGCAAATGCTTTGGCCTCACCTTCAAAATATGTTCTGTGTTTGACCACCTTCTCCCACCCTCCCTGGTCCGAGCCACTGGGCTGACCTGGCCTCCAGGTGAGCTCTTAAGGGGTAAATCAAGTCACACTGTTCCCTGCTGGAGACTCCACCAGTGTGTGTGGGACTCCGTGGGCTGTTCTTTGGACAGACTGAACACACCCCTTTCTGGGGGCCTTAGATACTAGAGGTAAACAGTCCTTACCCTTCCAGCCCTGGGGGAGCAACAGGGGTTCCATGTCCTTTGCTCCTGCATATGAACCACAATGCACCTCTCTGCCATGGAGGGAAGACTAGGGAGAAATGGATCGCTCTGTATGCATATCAGTTTCTTTTTGGTTTTTTTTTAATCCTATTTTTACATTTATCTTCAGAGTGGGAAGGAGAGGGAGAAAGAGAGAGAGAAATATCAGTGTGAGAGAGACACGTCGATTGGTTGCCACCTGCACAACCCCAGCTGGGGCCGGGGATGAACCGAAACCAAGGTACATGCCCTTGGCCGGAATTGAACCTGGGACTCTCTGGTCCGCAGGCCAACGCTCTAACCGCTGAGCCAAACTGGCCAGGGCGCATAACAGTTTCTTTTAAATCTAAATTTTACATACAGATCTTTTGCTAAGCACTTGCACTTCTAAAGGTATATTCTAGGAAAAAAGATAATCACACAATTATATATGTACAAAGATGTTCATCACAAGACTGTTGAAAATACTGCTCTGTAGAGGGTTGATTAGATCAACAGCTAAGGTAAAACATAGCATAGATATTAAAAGTTATGTTGTAGATTTATATTTATTGGCATAGAAAGTATTTTTAAAATATATATATCATGATCTCATTTTTTTAAAAAAAGAAAAAAATACATGTATGTATGCCCGAAGGAATCTGGAAACACAGATGTCAAAATGTTAAGTTCATGGTGGCATTATGAGTAATTTTATTTTCTATTTTACAACTTTATATATCATATGATGTATATTTCAACATGCATCTATTCATTTAAAAATATTTATTTTTAATAGATAACATTTGCATGTGGTGTAAAATTTAAAGGATACAAAAGAGTAAACAATAAAAATTAAAGCTCCCTCTTTTTCATGTTCCCTTCCAGATGGCAATTACTGTTACCTGTGCCTTCCCTGATCTTGCTGAGAGTGGGTGCTTTTCCATATACTGCTTTTATGATCAGAAAAACAATAATGCTAGTTCTATTTTGAGAAAATGATTTCATGAAGATTAAATTAAGTCTTTGGGAGTTAAGTGAAATGGGGGAACCAAAGCAGTAATATAACTACTTGGATATTCTTTGTTTTTTAATAGAGAAGTGGACGGGAAATATTGAATGTTATTTTCCAACTCTGTAATAAATAATAGGCCTTCCTTTATATTACATTTATTTTAGTATATGTCTTTCTCCCCCATAAAACTGTACATTTTTTAGGGCAGAATCTGTGTGATACAATTTTTATGTCTTCCACAGTGCCTACACACAATAAAATTAATTAAAATAATATTTAATTATAATATTTATAATTAACCACGATTTTATAAGTTATAAGGCTTTATTAATACTAGGGATTACCATGACTGCTAAATAATAGTTTGTATAGAGCAAGCAGGAAATATGTATTTACTTAAGAGATACATGAATGCAAATGATCTGAAATAAGTTTTAACAGTTTGATCTTGAGGGGCAATGTTGGCAAATATATATGTTGTACTTAGGATGTGCCAAATATACTTCTAAATATTTGACAGGCATCAACTCACTTAATCTTCTTAACAGTCTTATAAAAATTTCCCCCTATTTTACAGATAGAGGAAACAAGGCCCAGAAAGAACAAGTAACTCACCCGAGACCGGCTGGGGTGGGAGTGGGGAGACACTTAGGTTGGTAAGCCAGTACTTTACAACTAAGCCTCTTAAAGTATTTTATAGCAGATAACTCGAAATAAACCCAGGGCTTTAATAAGGCACTTAAACGTTGTTGCTTGCTGTTATGCCTAAGGATAAATATCTCAATTTCATCGACGGAGCTGAGAATCGGAATCTCAGCATCTCCCCCTGGCATCTAGACCACACGCCCTCACCTGAAAACTCTCTCAGAGTTGCCTCATGTGCAGGTGATGACCACGGTCCAAGAAAATGAAAGGAAGCATAGTGAATATTTGTCATTTAATGGGGTGTTAATTGAGCATTCAAAGAACCTTAAAAAGTATTAAAGGGGAGGTGACTGGAGAGTGAGGTCATTGTATCAATGGACCTCAAAGGGTCTGTGGTCTTAAACCTCAGGGAGTGAATTTAGTCTTTTCCCAGCCTGTAGTTTTTATTAACACATGACTACGACCAGCATCTGAGACAGACTTCAAAGACACACTATAAACAATTAGAAGTGAAGCCTGTGCTGGACCTTTTTCGGGGTGCCGAGAGAAGGCAAGATAGCAAGTATCTGAAACTTGACAAGCGATTCAAGTAATGTAACAGTGGAAAAAGGAATCCTTGGGTTATCTAAAGAAATATCTTATAGAGCTGAAAGAACACATCAATTATATCATTACCCAAAACACTGTTCTTGGACCAGCATCACTTTGGAACTGGGTAGAAGCGTAGACTCTCAGGCCCACCCCAGGAACCTCCTGAATTCAAATCTGAATTTTAGCAAGAACTTCAGATGGTTCAAATGCACATTAAAGTTTAAGAAACACTAATCTCATTTAATCTCATTGTCTTATAGATGAAAAAACTGAGTGCTATGAAGGAGCCTAACTCACACGGTTCATTCTTGATATAGACAAGAATAAAATCCAAATGGGAAAATGTAAAGGGACTACCACCAAATTGTTTCAACACATTGAGTTGAAAATCGACTGCCACATGTATTAATCATTTTTGAGGTTACAAGTCAGAGTTACAGGTGATGCTGAAATGGGAAGTAACTTCAGTTTTTATGTAACCAGTTGAACTCCAGAATCATTATACCCCTAGCCGCTCTTATCTGTACAAATTCTTATTATTTCTTTGGCAAAATGCATTTCCTTAATAAGGGTGATTTTCCTAACATCAGTTTTTCTTCTCCAGTCCTCAGGTGCAACTGCAAAAACATTTTTTAAGGAATCTCTCCTCCGTGATATGATAATTACTGCCATATTTAAAAGGCAATTTTCTAAAAATATGAATGTTAAATGCAACCTCTTAGCTGTACACTATGATTATCCATCATTTCAATTTCTCAATTGATTTTTGAATAGTATCAAATCAGCTAGGTATTTATTAGATTCTTTTCTCTTTTCCTTTTGGAGGAAAGGAGCATTTATATTTTCATCCATGGGAGAGATAAAGCAATTACAGATTATTTAAACATGCTTGGTCTCAATGATAACTTCTTGGGGGGGGGGGGGAGTTAATGATTAATTAGTATTTAGAAGCAGATTGAAAATTGAAATAGCTCCCGAATGCTTAGATAGAGGAACAGGGTACAATGGTTGGTCAGAAAAAAATGTGACACATTATTTTTTAACAAGCCTGAATAAAATAATTGTGGTTCACATCTTAGTTCAGGCTGCCATAACAAAATCACCACCGACTGGGTAGCTTAAACATTTATTGCTCACAGTTCTGGTGGCTGACAGTCTGAGATCAAGGTGCCAGCAGATCCAGTATCTGATGAGAACTCGTTCCGTGGCTTGCAGATCGTCTCCTTCTCCTGGTGTCCTCACATGGCCCAGAGAGCAGAGAGAGAGTGAACTAATCCCGTTCATAGGGCTCCACCCTCATGACCTCATCATTTCCCAAAGGCCCCAACTCCAGGTGCTATCACTTTGGAGGGTAGGATTTCAACATGGAAATTTTGGGGTGGGGGTGGACACAAGCACTCAGTGCATAACAACATCCAACTCTCGTAGCCTGGATTCATATCTAGATTGTGTCAGAGAATCTTGTTGAGTTTCTGCATATCATATAGTAGCAGTATGTGATTCTCAACACGTTTTCTTTTGTGCAAAAGGTTCAGCTGGGGTGTTTTAAGCTCTCACTATGTACCCAGCACTGTAGTGGGCACTTCCACTTACGTTTTCACACTAACTGTTCATCCTGAGCTTACCTCTTAAATTGGCCATGAATTTCCAGCTTCTAAAATGATGATCCTCATCTGGGATTTGTTCCAGAGAAACTTCTTTCTTCTCATTCAAGTGACTTATGCTTTGAGAATTCCTAATATCCTATGGTTAAAAAATGATCAGCACTACTACAAAATAGTGCAAGACCTGAGGTACTTCTAGGACCGTCTAGTCCCATGAGACCAGTCTCCCCAGTGGCTCACTGTGCAATTCTCTACGCAGAGGATGGTGGACATGATGGAGAAAATTAGTATCAGTGCTGGAATTACCATTCAGGAGCCGAACTATCAAGGTCCGCTTCAGAAAGAACCCTTGGGCTTCAGCTATTATTTTCCTTGACAAAATGAAACATTTTATTTCCCAATACTTTGTGAAAGTTTGATACTTTCTGCACAAAATGGAATGTGTGTTAATAAAAATGCCAAGGTCCTTTTGCGAGTGAGTACTCTCAAGCACAAGGTGAAGTGAAGGGACAGAAGTGCCATGTAAGCTGAAGTTACCTAGACAACCATATATATGCCATGTTTCTCTTACCCCTTTACTGCCCTTCACCCCTCCCCCCCAAACCACAGTCATGGAGACAAGGGGGGAGAGAGGAAGGGAGAGATTAATTCAACCTGTATTCCTCAATTACCTGGCCCTTCAGGTCTGAGAAAGGAGGGAAAGGGTTACCTCAGTCAATAATGAAGCATCAATAATAGTATATAGAAGAAGCTTTAGAGGCTCGAAGTAAACAGAAGTCATGGAAAGGTTTGGGGGGGTACTATTAGAAACCTTCCCTTTGGATTTCAATTGCACTGATCTCATTTCATTCAATCTTCTAGATAGTATTTGATTTAGAGTTTTTACAATGTGAACCTCAGTCATCACGCCAATGACATGGTGCCTAGTTCCCCGAAGGCTTCATCAGACGCCCTTTCAATATATCTTTCATCACTTATTACAGTCTGTCTGGTGATACATGTCTTTCTAAGAAAATTATATTCCTCTGCTATTTTTTTATTCTTCAATAACTTCCACAGTGTTTGAAATCTATGGTCTTTGCCCCTTTATCTCCTAAGGCATAAGATTTTCCTTTGTGGAGAGTCCTTTCATAGAGAGATCTTAAAGTTCTTTACAAATGCTAATTCATTCCCTCACCAGGAAATGACTCTCCCTATTTGGCATCTTTGGGAAACTGAGGCAGAACGTGAAGTGACACACTGAAGTCATGTAACAACTAGACACTGGAGCTGAAATTACGGTCCAGCAGGCAAAGGCTCAGTGTCCTCCTCAGAAAGAAATTTTGATTTGAACTTGAGATAAATAACAATCTTCTAAAAATCAAACCATAGCCCTGGCCTGTTTGACTCAGCGGTTAGAGTGTCAGCCTATGGACCAAAGGGCCGCAGGTTCGATTCCAGTCAAGGGCACATACCCGGGTTGCAGGTTCAATTCCCAGCCCTGGTCCGGATTGTGCAGGAGGCAACCAATCGATGTATCTCTCTCACATGAATATTTCTCTCTCTCTCTCTTTTTGTCTCTCTCTCTCTCTTTCTCCCTTCCTCCCTCCCTTCCACTATCTAAAAATCAATGGAAAAATATCCTCTGGTGAGGATTAACCAAAAAAAAAAAAAAAAAGAAAAATGAAATCATAAATTAGAAGAGGCCTGCATAATTTCACCTCATTGACATACGCACCTGAAGAACAACTTACTCTTAATGAAGATTTAGCCGCTACGACTTACTTAGAGCAAAACTCATATTACAAGATTTTATTACCATACACACACAGCAGGACTTTTAGTATCCTACCACAAAGTGTTATTTGAAATCATTAAAACTAAACTGCACCTGTCAAAATAAATCAACCGATACATTTGGTGACTCAGAATCCATGACTCTTTATCTTTCCTATATACTCATTAATTCTCAATATTCTTTCCCATCATTAGTGTTTAATTTCTTGGTATTCCTGTTCTATAAAAATAGCATATTAACATGAAGTTGGGTATTTCACACACGATTCTGCCTGCGGACCCATCAGGGGTGAGCTCTGTCACACAGAGGGTGCCTCCCGTGCAGCGAGATGGCTTTTCCTCCTGTAAATGTTTTCACAGCTTTACGTTGTAAAAGCCAATCCAGCTGACAAATCTTGGCTGTCACCTTTATGTATGTCTTTTTGATTTAACATGCTTCTGATTAACAATGGAGCTTCCTGATGCTGTCAAAATAGTAAGGTACAAACGCCTTTCCAGAAATGGCTGTTTTTAAATGAGAGATTAAGTAAACAAGCCATTCCTGCTGGTAAAATAATGGATTGTGTTGCTGACTATTTAATATTATGTTTAGCCAGAACTCCCTGGGAACACTTTATGACATTAGCATAAACAAAGAGAGAACTGGAGACCTGGAGGCAGCGGTGCTCTGTGTGACGAGCCAGTGAAGAGGGGCCACGAGGTTTGTGTTTGAAAAGAACAGAGCTTTCCTTGACGTAACCAACAGACTGCATGAAAACGGACCTATGGGCTTGAGTGCACCACGCTTATCCATGTCATATTTAAAAAGGGACCCTAATAAAATGATTCAGTTAATGAAGTTGAAAATCCTGCATTTCGCAGGTAAGACTATATGTAGTTGGTTTTAGTCTTTATGTTGCTCCGTAACAGTCCAGTTTTATTTCCACATTCTGGTTACATTCAGGAAAATCTATTAACCTATTTTCCTTCAGTAGGAGTGTCAGAAAGAGAAATTGATCCACTCTCCAAGGCTCCCTTGCTGAGTTAGGCATAAGATATATTATGGAAAGATACTGCACTAGCCATTACTTGGTATTACGCTTCTATCTCCATGATCTGAGGTGGCTTGTGATTTTCAAGCATGTGTTTTCATTTGGGGCTTAGAAAACATTTGTTTTTCCTCCTGTTGGATTTTGAAAGAAGGAAAGAAGAAAGCAAACACATGTTTAACATCTACTGTCTTCCTTTTCTATTTGTAAAAGCTAGAAGTTTTCACGATCATTTCCTTCTTGAATTCTCCCCCGAAGCATGTGAGGTGGTTATTGTCTGGATTTGTACAGTGAAGAAACCAAGACTGAGTGAGGTTTAGTAATTCGCTCGAGGCCACACAGCTAGTAAAAGGCATCGCCAGGTGAACTTGAGTCTTCTTGATGGCAAAGCCCTGGGCATTTCCGAGCTTCTGTGCCCACATGCTTCCTTCCTCGGCCCCGGGGGAAGGAGGTGGGAGAGAAGGCTGGATGATGACATGCCCAACAATGGCCAGAGTCCACCTGCCGAGCAGTCCTCCACCCCCTCACACCATCCCCTCCATTCTGTTCTGATCCTTATCTAGGATTTATTGGCAGCACTACAACCACCCCAATTCCTCGCATTTTCAGGGGGATAGCTGGCTGAATGAAAGTGTCTAGAGAACTGTCTCAATTTAAGGGTCTAAGTTGATTAACTTCAAAATAAAATGTGGATTTAAGCGTTGGGATAATGATAATCGTGAATAAAGAGATTGATACTAATGATTTCTCTTTTTCAGATATTCAAAATGTGCCTTTTTAATTTAAAGATAAGACATTTTCCCTCTATTCTTTTTTTTTTTTTTTTAATCCTCACCCAAGGACTTTTTTTGCATTTATCTTCAGATAGAGCAGGAAGGAGAGAGGAAGGAAGAGAGAGACAGAAACATCGATGTGAGAGAGACACATCAGTGGTTGCCACCCACACAACCCCAGCCGGGGCTGGGGACAAACTGCAACTGAGGTACATGCCCTTGACCAGAATCGAACCTGAGTCTCTGGTCCGCGGGCCCACGCTCTAACTGCTGAGCCAGACAGGCCAGGGCTTCCCTCTATTCTTTGTTGCTAGTATATTTTGGTCATTATACATTTGCTAGTAGAAGTGTTTTCTCCCTTAAACTGTAACTCATAATAGTTATCACCATGAGGGGGATCACGTCCACATGAGTTACTTTTCTCCACACCTGCCGTGGCCCAAGCATATAGGAAGAGTTGATGAGGTGAAGACCCTGGGTCAGAATTACCATGGAGGATTCAACCAGTATGTCTTGTTTTCTGTGCTCTGCGGGGTACAGTTTTAACAGCATGAATTTGGGAATCAGAAAGGCTTGTATTTATATGTCAATCAAGTAATTAGTCAAACACATGAATTCAAAATTCAGATTCTGGCTTCAAGATTAACTAAGTTTCCTTGACCTTCATTTTCTTTCTTTCTTTTTTTTTAAAAATCTGAGCTTCTGTTCCTCGTCTATAAAACTGGGAGAGTATTTCCCATCCTACTGAGTTGTGGCTTCCAGACCATGATTTCAAGGCTGAGAAAGAGCAGACATGGTGGGACTTGCAGGACAGCCCCTGGTTAGGAGAGGTAGATTGGAATGGAGGGGTGGGGGGTGGGGATGGAGGCAGGTAAATCAAGATTAGCATTTCAGATGAAGGAAGAGTGAGGTAGACCATCTGAGAAGAATCAATGTTGTTGCTGGGAAGACAACAACATATGTCAAATCCATATGGGCAAGGCATGTTCCAAATGGTGAGCTTAAGTAGAGAAACAAGGACAGAATAGGGAATGATATTGCTGGGACCAGTGCAGTGGTCTAAAGGGATGTCAGCAGCCCTGGCCCATTTGGCTCAGCAGTTGTACCCTCAGCCCATGGACCAAAGAGTTGTGGGTTAGATTCCAGTCAAGGGCACGTACCTCGGTTTTGGCTCAGTCCCTGGCCCTGGTTGGGATTGTGCAGGAGGCGACCAGTTGATGTGTCTCTCACGTCAATGTTTCTCTCTCACTCTCTCTCTCTCTTTACTTCCCACTCTACCTGAAGATAAATGGAAAAATATCCTCGGGTGAGGATTTTAAAAATAAATAAATAAATAAAAATAAAGGGATGTCAGCAGACTCTAGCAGTTGGGAGAATTAGATAAGATAACGTGAAGGAACCTGGCCTGGAGCTTTATAGTAGACTCTCAATTCTTCCTTCCAGTGTTTTCTTCCTTTCCCACTTACTGTGAAATAAAGAAGATCAACTGCTCCTAAAGCTGCTAAAATTCCATCTGACCCAACGACAGTGCTTTCAAACAATAAGACCCAAGTCAGTGATCATTCTAAAGGAGATGCTCTAAATCCAAACGCTGCCCGATGTCCCTTCTATTCAAAAGGACTTGATGCTCATTTGTGCACATTTTGAATTTTTTTAAGTGATCACACCTGCAATAATTTATTCAAGGCTAGAAATCAAAGTTTGGTTGACTTTTTTGACTCAGGAAACCTATCTTGTAAGAAGATGGATGTTTAAGCGATTTTAAATCCCCACCACATTTTCTGAAGCTCAGCTTCTGTCATGAAAAGACAGAATTAAGTTATACAATAGAATTTGACCCGAACAGTAGTTTTTGCCCTGTTTTTAACCTACATGCAATCATTTCTATCAACGTTATACTACAGGCCTTCTGCCATTAAGCCATCCCTTCCTTCCTCTCGTACAATAAATTACCCAAGACCAGAGACTATTTTTCTGAGAAGGTAGCACCAAGTTTCTTTGATATAATCGCCAAGAAACAGTGCTCATGGGGATGAACCTCTTCTGTGGCCCCAGGCAGTGCGACACCCACGGGAAAGCTCTTCTGCATCAGTGGGAAGGGCTCAGCCTCTAGGCTGCCACAGAGAAGCTGACACAGGAGAGGTGGGAAATGACCGGATGTTTATGGCATGAATTCCATTCCTTCCAAACCCAACACACACCTCCAAGGCGTTGGAGGTGGACAGCCCTGGGTTCCAAGGCCAGTTTTGAAACATATCAACAACTTGTTTTATTCAGCTAGTTTTTCCATTGGTAACAGGGGGCTAATAATGATAACTATACAGAATTTTGTAAGGATTAATTAAGATAGCACATAAAAGTGCCCGTCACATAATTGCTACCTAATAACTAGCGAGTGCAGACATAATAGCTAATATTTATGGAGCATTTAATATACTCCAGGCACGCCAATAAGTATTTTATGGGCACTATCCTTTCTGTTCCCCTTAACAACCTTAAGAACTAAGTACTACTGTACTCATTTTACTAACAAGGAGACGGAAGTGTAGAGCTTACAGGACTTATTCAGGGTCCCACAGATGGTAAGTGGTGAATGGAGGGTGCAAATTCCGGTTTGCATAAGCCCACCACATTTCAGTTAAATGTTATCAAGAGTAAACCCAGAGGAACCAAGGGATTTGTAAATGGTTTAGAGCTTCACAGAGAAAGCTGTCATATGATTATTATTAACAAAAGAGTAAATATTTTTATATCTGAGCCAAGTGACATTAACATGAAATATAAAAGTTAGTGGGGTTTATCAGAATCCATTTTTCTGAAATCTATTAATCCCAATTTTAGCAAGGTCTATTCAAGTATCAAAATAAGGTGTGGTGAGTAGAGTGGGATCGATCCAGAGGAAGGTGGAGGTGTTTTGGAGAGGAGGTAGTAAGGCATGAGATAAATGCCAGGGCATCCTTGGGGCTGTAATCTATTCGGACCATTAACCATTGACCATCATCCAAAAACATTTATTACTCACATGCGGCACTTGAATTCAATCTCCCACTAGCTTCTGAGTGGTTGTTGTCAGGTTGGTTCTAGAGAAATTATAGTTAATTATGAGAATCATGTGGTGGGTGCTTTTGTGTGTATTTTTTAAAGAAAAAGTAGCCTAAGCTAGTTGAATGGGGTCTGTGACGACTGCAGACCAAGAGGGAGACATCATATCAAATAGAAGAGGGGGAGCTTCCTGTGAAAAATGTGAAGTTTAATGAGATGCGTGGAATAACTGTGATGAAAAGCAGCCCGGGCCAAGGGATTGGGAGAGCATCCCCTTGTCTGGGTGTTTGAAGGCATTAAGTAGTATTATCATTAATTGCATTCCTGTAAAGTACTGGCTACTGGGGCCTAATGTCCACTCTAAGCACTGTCTCACGCTAGAGCAATTGAAAGATAATAAGAGGAAAATGAGTAATGAATCCTTTTTATTATGTGCTGTAAATGGCCTCCATTGAAACAGTCTGTGTTTAGACTGGTAATAAAATGAGTGATGAAGGCAGACGTTTAACATGGGAATTGGTTCCAGCAAGGAACATATTTTCTATTTAAAAAAAAGAAACTCACAAATAATTTCAGTTATGGAGAAATTCCTTGCTTGGAAACTTTCTGCAATTACCGTACAGTTTTTATAAGCCTTGGCAAGGTGTGTGAGGCTTTTTTTTTTTTTTTTTACTTCTTGTGGCTTGAAACATTGGCAAGGACTGTAACAGTAGCTGAGGACACGGGACTTTATTTGTTGATTTGTCAGTACGTAGACCTTTCTGTCTCCAATGGGCAAACACAGGAGCATGGGAAGAACGACGTTCATAAAATATGCGGCACGTCTTAGGTTTCAAGGACCCTGCGAAGGTGCAGATCTGATATTCAGATATTCACACTGTAGCCTTATCTAGACCCTGAAGTTATTAATCCAAAAATGTATCAGCTCTTCCTTCTCGTTTGCACTCTCCCTAAAAGAAAATAAATCTGATTCACTATATTCTTACCCATCACAGTGGAAGCCTCTGAACACTGGAATAGCTCATTTTTTGAGATGTGCCCAGCACCCTAAACATAATCCTTACAGCAACCTAGCAAGGTGGAGACTTTTACCCTCATTTTAGGAATCAGAAAATGAAAGCTCAGAGAAGCCCAGTGACTGGTAAGTATCAGAGCCTGGAATTCCAAGCTGCGGTGGATGGACAAGGAGGCCCGTGTTCTTCCCACGGCACTGCACTGTCTCTCAGAGCGGCGTGCTGCCCAAGTTGGGGTGATGCATGGCAGTCCCCTAAGTAGAAACACCAATGACAACAATAATGAATCACCTCTAGGCCTATGAGCTGTGTCGCTGTTTGAGCAACAGCTGGGAGTAGAGATGACTGTATTTACATATACACATAATCCTTGGTCTTGTGTTGTTGTTTTTTTCAGTTGTGCAGACCTTTGCTCTATTCTCTAAAGCAAGTTCCCTGGCTCGCCTTTGCAGTGGCAAAGCACCCCCAGCAATTGTAAAGGAAACTGATTAGGAAGATAGAGAAGAATTAGTAAAATGAAATTAGGACAGAGACCGGGAAAAGGAAACTGTAGGGTCCCTCTGTGCACAGCCCCTGCCATTGTTCTGGGCATCTGAGCACTTTAGTGTAGTAGAACCCAAAGGATCCTAAAGTCACTCAAATATCTCCTACAAACCGAGTATGGGTTCTTTGCATTCCGAAAATGGCACTCTCTCCAGGAATCCCCGTAACAGGTAAAATATTAATATTCCATACACTGGAAATGAAATATAACTGCATCTGGGGACCATCAAACTGTCTGTTGTACCCAAACGGCAAGCCTGCAGGGAGATTTATCAAGAAGGATTATAGTGGGACTTTGAGAAGCAGCAGCATGAAAACAGAACGCATGATCTGGCCCCGGCTGGCTAACAATCCAAGGAAAGCCTAAGGACACTTCTTTCCAATCTCATAGGTACTAAGCGTAGTCGGTGTCACATATCTGGGCTCTGCCCCACATTGGAGCTGACTGAATCGTGCCTGGCTTCAAGTGAATTTTGTGATTATGTTACCATCCAGCTTTGCTCCCCAGTCTCCACGCCCAGGCAATGACAGGAGTTCCATTGGCTCAGATTCTCTAAAAGAAACATATGTTTGGTTTTGCACGCATGTGTTTTGCTTTCTTATGGGATGTGAAGCTTTCCTTGAACAAGTCAATCAGTGTGCAGCTCCAGGCCGCACCTGGACTCGGGAGGTGATGGAGGAGAGGTTATGGGGAGCAGGAAGGTAACAGCTGAGGGTATCAAGTGATGGGGAGTCCAGCCTGAGAGTCAAAACTTGTCCTGGGAAATTCAACCAGTCAAAATAATGAGGATCAGACTGGAGAGGAGCTCAGTGCCTCGACACGCAGTGGAGGGAATATCTGGGCCTAACTGTGCTCTCACAGTGAAGCATAAATCATGCCCTGCAGACAGCCGACTCGGCTGCGCGGCCATCCACACGCGGTGCGTGTTCCACAGCTACACAGTTCATCATTTATTTTCCCCACCTAGCCCGAGGGAGAATTCAGTATTAAAACACCCTGTTCAACAAACAAGTCAAATGACTTCTAAGTAAGATAAATGAAGGCCCAGGCATACCCGGTGGGTTGGACGAACTATTTGCAAACTCAACAATCCACAGACTCAGTCCTCTGCAGGCTTGCGTGCATTCAGCTGACCCTGCTCCACAGTGGTGGAAAGAAGAGGGAGGGAAGTCAAGACCACAAGTGGGGACCTCTTCAATCCAGAAAGAGGATACTTTCAAAAAAAAGTTTTTTAAGTGATTACACAGCTACATAACCTAGAATGTACAACTGTATCATTCTCATTCTTCCTCTTTAATTGTTTATACTCATGACTTGCATTGAATCTCTCTTTTTACACCCCTTGGACTCCTTTCATGGAGTTTCCTTTTCTGTTCCTCAGTAAAAACGTTTCATAACGTTGGAGTAGGTGATGGGAATACTGGCATTTTCAAAATAGCCAGCATTTCCTTGCAACTCAATGTTCCTTTTTAAGTGAGCAGGAGGAAGTTGCAGAAGCCATGATTTAGACCCTAGTTTTTTTTTCTTCTTTTATATATTTATTTATTTATTTATTTATTTATTTGCCAAACTTTTATTAATTTATTTTTGTTACAGATGTTTCTCCTTTTTTTCCCCATTGACACCCTCCTCCCCATCCCCCCACCCCATCCCCAGGTTTGTTGTCCATGTCCATCAGTTATGCATACATGCGCATAAGTTCTGTGGTTTATCTCTTCCCTCCCCCCCACCCCCTAGACCTTAGATTTTAAAGTAGTCGTTTCCAAAATTGTTACTGCATCATACTTCTACTTGTAAAAAGGTAAATAAGAAACAATTGAGCCTAAACTCTTTATTAAATGCATAATTATTAATTTATAGAATATGACCATGTACTAATATATTACTACTACTAACATATCACTACTAATAAGATATTACTATTTACTAATATATTCGATACAGTATAAAAAAAAACAAAAAGGGGGGAGAAGAATTCATAGGAGGAAAAAAAAAAAACTTAATTAGATGTTCTCAGTTTTCTTTCCACACACCATTAGATTGTCTCCCAACACCCCATTTTGGGAAATCATTGATCTAGTAAAGAGGAAAGATGACTTAATAAAGACATGTGTGATGAACGGAGTGGCTTTTTCAATGGTGCTTATTGCAAATAAATAAAGAACTGAAAAAACCCAGATCTGTTCCTTAAGAAGCCAGCAGCGGCATGTTTATTCTAAAATATATTTAATCCTGCAATGTTGCTACAAGTTTGTTTTCTCTGGCAGAGAAGCTGCCTTGGTTTGCACAGGTTTTGTCCTCTGTGGCTTCTCCCTGGGCTGGGGTTGGGCACACTGGCTCAGCGCTGCACCAACCGCAGTTGCTTTGCACCAGCCATTTCTGCGGAGATTCTGCCTGTGCTTCAATGCTGAATGCCATCCCCTCTTTCCCCCGATTTGTCTCTGCCTAATTGAACTGCCATTGGCTCTGTCCCAGCACAGTCCTGTTTCAGCTACTGATAAATCACAGTCTTTCGTTTTCTAGTTTTAGAGCTAAACGAACCCCTGAAATGAAGCACTGTTCATCTTAACTGTGTCCCCAGCGCAGACCCCAGTGCGTCAGGCAAGCCTGTCGATAGGGTTGCACAGCAAATTGGCAGCACTCAGCAGTTATTTCCTGGAACATCAGAAACCCAGATATGGAATGCCATTTCCCCAGAATCACTAGAGAACCTTGTGTGAAGGTTAAGAGAAAGAACTCAGGCTTTATTCTAGCTTCTTGCTGAAATTTGGATTCTAAAACATCTATGTATCCATAGATAACATGGGAAACCAGAAGCATGTATTTAATGCATGCCTCTGGGGTCATATACCCCAGAAATCACAGTAAGCAAAATTTAGAGAGCCAAGATTTCCATGGATAATCAAAACCCAGACTCAGACTTACAGGAGCGAAGTGTACAGACTAGGTGGGGTCTCTCTGGGAAAATGAAATCGCATGAGGCTTATTACACAAAAAAAGAAACTTTAGAAAGCATTAATGTGGAATGTGTTGCTCACATTTTTTTGTTTTGGATTGTCTTTTTTTTTTTAATCACATGATTTTAAAGGGATAAATAACCTTTGTCATCAGCCAACATTTCCCAAAGGAAGCCCAGGGAGGAATATAACTCCTGTAAGGTTAGATACTAGCTAGTAGTAAAGCAAAGGCAGCACAGCCCTGACTCTGGATTCCCAGGCCAGTGTTCCTTGCTTTCCAAAATGCTGTTACAGTTCCTACAAGACAAGAGAACCGTTTTTCTACTGAAATGATAGCTCGGCCCCACCAAAGAGCAAAAGTTCATTTATGTTTTTTCAAAGTCTTTATGACTGGTAGCTCTCACTTCAGGTCAGCAAAAGTCATTATGTGGACCACGGAAAAATTTTGTTAAATGTATCAGCACTTTGAGGTTATCAGTAGATTCTGCAAACTGGCATATCTCACACAAACTGTCAATAAGTTCACAGTTTCATTTGCTGAGCCATTCACACATTGCCTCGTCTATGTGAAAGGCTCTGTAATGGACTTTAAGAATAGTCAAAAGAGAATATGACATGGTCTGTGATACAACATTCACATAAGTTAATAATAAACATTGCTAAGTGCCTATTTCACAGCCTAATGATAACATACTGCTTTTATTTAATAAAAAATACCATGGCCCTTGATTGGAAGAAATTCACATAATAATATGGTTTAAAATGAAAACCAAACCCCCTACCACTCCAGACCCCTACTCCCACTGAACAATTCCTTGTGCACCTTCTGAACACTGTTCTGCCGACACACATCCATAAGTCTCCTTTTATTTAAAATAGGAACACAATGTATATTATTCTGTATCTTGGTTTTTACATCTGGCAATATACCTTGATAATCTTTCTATATCAGCACACAGCTCTATTAATTTCCTTCTAGCTATGGAGTATTCCATTGAAATGACATACTATAAATGTTTAACCAGCCTCCTGTTATGGATATTAAAGTTATTTTCCATTTTTACTCTGGCAAACAATGCAGCAATGGTTACACTTTTGCATATATCCTCAAGTGCATTTTCAGCGTATTTGCAGAATAAATTCCTAGAACTGAAATTACTGGGTCAAAGGGTATATTAATTTTCTATTTTTGTTAGGCATAACCAGATAACACTCTAAGATAACATGAAACAAGCAAATCTAAAGATGCTGTGCTAATTTACACCCCATCCACAGTGTGTGTGAGCGCTGATTTCCCAGACCCTTGCTAGCACCTAGCTTTGTCAAGATGATAAGCAAAAAGAATATCACAGTCCAATTTGTATTTCTTCATTTTCAGTGAGTGTGAGTATCTTTTCATGTTGATACTCTATTTATGATGATTTTTATGTTATGTTATCTGCCTTTTCCATTTTTTATTATTTATTTATAAAATATTTTAATATACATTTTAAAATAATCAATATCTTATGTGTTGCAAATATTTCTCAGTGTGTCATCTGTTTTTGGTATATTTTACTATACTAAAGTTGAAGAGATATATAGATCTATATATCTCTATCTATGTATATATAACATATATTTACAGAGAGAGAAAGAAAGAGATTAAATCATTTTCCTTATGACTTCTGAGATTCTGAGGTTTGGAACTTGCTGTGAAAGGACTTTCTCTTCTTTAAATTATAAAATAAATTATCCCATGTGTTCTTCTGGTGATTTTATGGTTTTATTTTTTTAATTTGAGTGTTTGATTCTGACTTCCACTTCGGGTTAGTATGCAGAAGGACATAAAAGACCTTTGTTCACATGGTAATGCCAAGAAAAACCCCAGACATATAAAATCATACTTCCCCAAGGGTCTAACAAAAATAGGGACAAAGGAAGTCCTAGTGAACTGAATTTCAGAGAAATGAGCCCTTCACTGGCGAAGAGAGAGTCAGGACAGCCTCTACTCCTGGGAAGAGTTCCTGGTCTAGGTATGTAAGGGCTGTTCTAGAGAGACTTTGCATTAAGGAGAAGAAATCAGCTGAGCTTCAGGTGGTAATGAGGCTAGAGAGGTGAACTGGAATATGGAAATGTCCCCACTGCAAAAATAAATTGGCCCAACAACTCTCACATACCCATTCCTACCTTCGGGATTTCACAGAAAATAATCAGTGAAGAAAAGGAAAATGCAGAGCAAAATCTCAAAAGACCCCTGCATTCCCACAATGCTTGAATTTAACTCTGTGGAGTTAAATCCAAAGCAAATTAAAAATATTTAAAACAAAATCCCATCAACTCGAATTTTGATAATTTCAAAAAGATAGCAGTAGTGTGGGAATTTCAGGGTGTCTAATCACAGGTCATCTTAATCTAATTAGAACTTCAACCCAGACCCAGATCAATTTGACTCTAGAAGGAATCTAAATAATCATCCCTTCACCCTATCAGACAGAAGGGAAGGTCCTGAATTCTCTGAGAAATAAAACCCAAACATTATTATACTTCAGTCTTCACTGACCTTGTATACACATACCTTAGACACAATTTTTAAAAAAATATGAGGCATGCAAGCAAACAGGAGTCACTGACCAATAAGCAAGAGAAAACATAGTCCATAGAAGTAGACCTGCAGTTAACCCCAACCCGGAATTAACATCAAGAATTTAAAAACAACTATTATAAATATGTTTAAGAATTTACAAAAGGTGAATATAATGGGTAAGAGATAGAGCTATTTCAGAAGAGAAAAAAGGATCCTACAAAAAGACAAAAAATAAAATCTAGGACTATAAAATACAATGCTTAAAATAAAAAGTTCACTAGATGACATTAACAGCAGTTTGAATCTTCAAAAGAAAACATTAGTTAACCTGAACACAGGTTGATAGAAACTATGAAATTGAGTCTGAGATTGAAAAGAGCTTTTTAGGGGGATGAGGAGGAGAGTGTCTAGGGGGGATAAGGGAGAAACATCTGTAACAAAAATAAATCAATAAAAATTGAAGGAAAAAAAAGAAAAGAACAGAGCTTTTTAAAAAATGAAATGTCAAAAATAAGAATTATTGACTTCTTATCAGAAACAATGCAGGCCAGAAGACAATGAAATAACTGTCTTTCAGAGGCAGCAGATGGACAAGCCAGATTTAAAAGAAACAAAGTCACAAGTATGACAATCATGAGTAAAGAGTGACAGATGTCCAATTCTGAGGGCATAGAAAGATTGCTGGTCCTAAGAGCTCTTGTTGTTAATGCTGGTACTGTGTCCTAACTGATAAGAAGCCATTGTTTTTTTTCTCTTGAGTAGTGGCTGTTCAGTCATTGATGTATTTTCCTGATTCATCTCTTCCTATCTTCCTTCCCTCCTTCCTTCCTTCCTTCCTTCCTTCCTTCCTTCCTTCCTTCCTTCCTTCCTTCCAACCATCCTTTTCTTTCTATGACAAGTCATCATCTGAAGTAAGAAAAAGTCTCTAATTCCTTGTAACCTGAAAGAGACAAATTAATATAATTCCTCAAGACAAGATGGTTTCTCATCTAAGTTTTTTGTACATTCCACAAACATTTTATATTAAAATGCAGAGAAGGCAGCATGTCAGAGGAAAAAGGCACAAGACAGCTTTCCAGGGTCCCAGACTCTCTCTAGGCAACTGTTACCTTATTACACATGAGGACCAAATATCTTTTAATTAAAATTATGCAAATTTTCACAGACTCTCTTCAGAGAGAATAAAATGCTACCCATTGATTTCTAAAAAAAATCAAAGTGAACAGATTATTGACTTTGATGAGACAGTCCAAATTTTTAATGAAGAATGTAGACCAGTGTCTGGGGGGAAAGTCTACATTTAACTCTCAGGAGAGGAACAGTAAAGAACTTTTCACTGGTTTGTGAAGTCTAAGCCAAAATGAGTTTATGAGAGCCTTTTCTAAATTACCATAATTGTGATAAACTGTCCCCTGGCAGTGCCAGTTAGCAGTGTGTTTCATATACAGCTTGTATCCGACAAATAGCAGTTTAGCTATTACTGGGAGTGCTCATATTGTAGGAAACTTCATCCATCATCCTTCCACCATGGTGGTATGTCACCAGATATTTGTAGGGCAGTACTTTTTAAAATGTTGTTTGGACTCTACCCCGTGCAAAGAGCTGGTCCAAAAATGGACATTCTTCTTTTGGTTCTCAAACTTTCATTTTACAGACGCTTGGAAGGGCTCCTTGGTATATATAGTAACATAATAAAGGAGTTAGTAGGATTAATAAAACTTGGTCTTCACAAACTACTATCAGCAATTTCTACCATTTTATTAAAGATTCTAGTCCAGAATTTTTCTGAAGAGCCAGACAGCTCTCTCAGTGCTGCTTCTTGTCACAAAGCCTCCCTCGGGGGGTTTTGTCATCAGTGTGTGATCACTCTAGATGTGTCATTGTATCAGGAAGGTTTTGGCAATAAATAACAGAAAGGTGACTCAAATGGCTTCAACAATGAGGACATTTACTGCTCTACATAACAAGATGTTTACGTTGTAGCTCTGTTTCTTTGGGTCTGCCTTGGCTCTTCCCCCTTTCTGCATCAGTTTTGTCCCCAGGCTAATGCCGCTCGAGGTTGCAGTTAATGAAAGCATTTCCAGGCATTGCATTCTGACACAGCAGTGTTCAGAGGAAGAGGTTTGTCACCTGCCCCTTGGCTAACAGCAATCACCAGCAAGGAGAATTGGACTTATGTAGACAATCTAGAATCTACACTCTTGGCTGTGTAGAGGAGAGTATATTCCTTAACAAATTGTGGGCTCTTTTAGGAAGGAGGAAGGATGAATGAATGTTAGGTGCCCAAGTTATATTTTTCAGTTCCCAGTATTGTTGCTTTTAACCACAAATTACAGTTTCTTAAGTTCCATTATTATGAGTTTAGTTGGTCAGGAATTGTTTTGCGAAGCTGACAATTTGTAGCAATGCATATCTTCATCAACCATGTTTTGGACTGCAATTTTTTCCCATAGGTAATTGTAAAGAACTTTAGAAACCAAGAATAAACTATTCACATGCCATTGCCAAAGCAGATAATTCCATAACCCCGACACCATCACCAATATCCCAAACTTGCTTCTCCAGTGACCATTGTTATCAGAAATTTTCCTATAAAAGAAGGAAAAAGTGAATGATGTGTGCTTAGAGGCATGTTATTGTGCCTAAGTGGGCTCTGCTCAGAAAGGTTTGAGAACCTCTGCTTTGGATAGAAAGTTCCTGTTAGCTTCCTTAGTTTTCCTTGCCACAATGAAGAAAGGAGATAGAGCTTGTCTCTTAGTATCGTATGTGTTTACTTTCGTCTCAGTGCATGGAGATACAGCTTCTGCTCATTAGTCTCTTCTATCTGGAAATCACAGAAACAAGATCACTTTATTCAGGTGACCTTTTCTCCTTCTTTTATAAAGTAAAAAGATCAAGGCTCAGGAACTAAAAATATAGCTATTCTGGCTGGAGTAATTCCAAATTCATTACTACTATCATTAGGCATTAAATTAAAATATTGCCACTTAAACTGTACATGCTACAAAGTTCAGGCCCTCATCACATCTCACTTAGATTATTCTAATTGCTTCTTTTTTCAAAAATCTCTTTGACTCCTCCCATTTATCTTGCACACTGTTCTAGATGGATCTTTAGATATTACTAATCTGGTCCTTAAAATGATTTCCACAGGTGTCTTAGCCCATTGGGTGGCTATAACAGAATACCACAGGCTGAGTGGCTGATTTCTCAAAGCTCTGGAAGGTGGATGCCTAAGGTCAAGGCACCAGTAGATTAGGTGTCTGGGGAACCCTGCTTCCTGGTTCATAAATGGCTGTCTTGTCTTTGTGACCTCACATGGTGGAGAGGACCAGGACCACTCTGGGGTCTCTTTTAAAAGGCCACTAATCCCATCATGTGGGCTTGACTCTTATGACCTAATCACCCCTAATGACTCCATCTCCTAATACAATCACACTGGGGGTTAGAACTCAACGTATGAATTTTATGGGGGACGGGGTGGGGTGATAAATGGGAAACACAAACATAAGAAAAGATAAATGGGCACACACGATTATTCCTGCTCTGGCCTCTGCCTACCTTTTCAACCTCATCTCTTGCCCCATTCCCCAGCAAAATTCCACTGGGCACAGCAGTCTGACAATAGCATCCTTGCAGTGTCTGGAACACGCTATGTTTTCCAGTCCCTGCACAACTTGCTCCCATTGCCTGGAATGTCTTTTCTCCTTTATCTTCTGTTATATTCTTATTTGTCTTTCAAATTTCAATTTTAAAAATCCTCTTTAAAAACCTGGCTTCCTGTACTAAGAAAAGTAAGTTACCTATTTTTGATTCAGTATTTGTAGTGTTTAAGACTGTGGACTTCTGAGTCAAACTACCCCGGTTCAAATTCAGGTTTCAACACTTACTGACTGTGTGAACTTGTTGAAAACTATGTGAGATTTGAGATTTTTATCCTACTTACACACTATCAAGCTTGCCTGTGAGTGCATCATAGATGCTGGTAAAAGACATGGGGTTCCTGGGTCAGGGACGAAGGACTCTGTTGGGACATAAGCAGTAGACTGAGCTTCATGCTAGTTTATGATGGTTCCCCATGACCTGCATGTCCCATGGTGGTAATGCAAAGGGCTTGTTACGGATGCCTGCACATGTACTGGGTTGCATTACAGGAGAGGAACACTGAGCTTAGGGAATCATCACTTCTAAAATAAGTTGAATAAAAAGTCTTCCCCCTGTCCAGGGGGAGATGTTCCCTCATCTGTCAAGGCTACTCACTGCAAACATTGCCCTGGGAAACAGCCCAGGTAAAGAGCAGGCAGGGCCTTGTATTCTTGGCACACTAGCAAGATCATCCAGGAATGCTCAGGGTCCATAGTGAATTGCCTCTCCCAAAAGCCTTGGACACATTAGTTAACCTCTTAGTACCTCACTTTTCTTGTCTCTTAAGTTGGGAAAATAATGGGACCTGCATCATAGAGACGTTATAGGAGTTAAAAGAGTTAAACACTCAGCCTGGCCAGTGTTGCTCAGTGGTTGAGCATCGACCCATGCACCAAGAGGTCACCGGTTCGATTCCCAGTCAGGGCACATGCCCAGGTTGTGGGCCAAATCCCCAGTGGGGGCATGCAAGAAGAGGCCAATCAATGTTCTCGCCCATTGATGTTTCTACCTTTCTCTCCCTCTCCCTTCCTCTCCCTCTAAAATCAATAAAAAGAAAAAAAAAATTTTTTTTAAAGAGTTAAACATTCAGCTCTTAGACCAGCTCCTAGCCCAGAATAAATGATCAGTTAGTGTTAGTTGTTATTATTATTAATAACTCTCCAATCTACCCCCGTCCTATTATTTACATATTTTATTTGTAGCCTTTATCACATCTCATGGTAAGTATTTGTTTACACATTTTTCTTCTCTACTGGCCTAAGTGCTCCTTAAGGTTCATTCATCTTTAGATCCCAGATGCCAGTCCAGGGTGGGCAATAATATGTGCTGAATGGAGAAATGCATGAATAGTCTTCTTGTGTATCAAACAGTGTGATCTCTGTAGAGTCCTCTTTCTACTTTTGATCAAATTTGAAGACTCCGAACTCTTCAATCCTTTGGGAGGAAAAGTGATTCTCCTTTATGTAGTACTGTTTCTAACAAAATTACAGGGAATGGCAATGGTGCCACACAGACAGGAAGATTAAGTAGCTCCTCTAAGTGAAAAACCATCTATTCTTATCTGCTTCCATTTCCATGCAATGAGAATGATAACAGTGTTTACCTCATGGTGTTTTGGAGGAGTTAAATGGGCTAATGTATATAAAATGCTTAGGACAACACTTAGCACATACTAAATGTATATTAGGTATTTATTCCTCATTAAATCCTGTATCCTGTTATACTCGGTTATAGGAAATCATGGCTAGAGGTATTTCAATCACTTGTGATGCAGAAAAGACAAATTTACTTTTCACTGTTATTGCTTTATTTACACAATATATCTGGAGACAGGAGTCAGTTGGGTCATTGTTCCATCAACTGCTGCTCCGGAAAGAATCCAAGTCAACCCATGGACTCTGTTCTGGGGCACTGCGTGGGCCCAGTGGGCTTCCTCTGACCAGACAGAAGCAGCCAAAAGAGGTGAGCTGGCATCTACCACAGATTCTGGTCTATGACTGCCATTCGATAAATTTCTGGAGAACAAATAAAGAAAGGAATGAAGAATGAAAAAGTCACCGAAACTGTTTAATATGGCCATTGTTTCACACACTTGATAGGAAAGTCATCATCCAGTATTTTTTTTCTGAAATAAACTCTAGATATAATGTCAAATTCTTTTAGCTGAGTTTCCTGAAGTTAAGGTCCTGCATCCGACTGCTTTCACTGTACAAACCGTGCTTTAAAAAAAGGGGGGGGAAGCTTCCCTGTCACTTGGCACCATACACTGTTTTGTTAGTTAGAAAATGTAGCCTTTTAATCGGTATGTGGATTACTGGCCCCTGGTGTATAATAAATAGCCAAAGCCCCTCTCACCCTAGAAACATTAGAACTGAGAAATGTATGGCCTTGCGCGTGAGACCAGATTGACTACAGGGCTGCGCTTTCCTTGGGTTTCACAAGAGGACCTGTGTTTCTTCTCCCACAGTCTACCCAGAATGGGGATTTAACCCCCAGCTGCTGCCCGCATTCGCTCACCTCTGACGGCACACACCTGCCTGGCTGGCTGGGAGCCGCGGAGCGAACACCCCTCTTCTCGGGGGAAGAGCAAGATAATAAAAAGATGTGATGCAGAAAGGGGAGTTCAACAAATACAGAACATTCAAGAGTGGATGTTCTCTTCTTGGTGCTAACCCCACGTGGCCTTATATTAACCAGGGTTCTCCAGGAAAATAAAACCAATAGGAGACAGATAGATAGATCCACACACATGAAGATTTATTTGAGGAGTTGGCTTACGGGCTTGTGGAGGCTGAGAAGTCTCGCGGTCTGCTGTCTGCAAGCTGGACGCGCAGGGGAGCCAGTGGCGCAGTTCCAGCCTGAGTCCCAAGGCCTGAGAGGCAGGAACACTGACGGTCTAAGTCCTAGTCCAAGGGCAGGAGCCAGAGTCCCAGCTCAGCAGGTGGGTAGGAAGCAAAAGGAGCAAATACCCTCTTCTACTTTTTTGTTTGAATGATGAATTGGATGAGGCCAGCCCACACTGGGAAGGCAATCTTCTTCACTGAGTCCACTGATTCAAATGCTAATCTCATCCAGAAACACACTCCCAGACACACCCAGAAATAAAGTTTAATCTGGGCACCCCATGGCTCACTCACGTTAACTCGTAAAATCACCATCATAGATATGTGGTTTTTTATGTGTATATGTCATATGTGTGTGTGTATATATATATTTATATACAAATATAGTATATACATGTAGATATAAATATATACATATATACATGGAAAAAGTTCTTTAAAAAGTATATAACCAGTGACTTAGCTTAAGCTATCATACAATATTGTAACTACTTAAGTATTTTTCAGGTCAGGAGACTAATATGTCCAAAATCACACACCCAGCCAGGAGCGGGCCCAGACTTGGCTCTTAGACGTCCTGACTCTTGCCGCACTGGACTCTGGGTTCTCTTCCGTGGTCTTCAGCAGGAGCCGTTCCATGGAATCATCTGCATCTGAAACATCCTGTATAAAGGACTCAAACTCACTCTCAAAAGGAAAAGTAGAGTATCCATCAAGCACCAGATATTTGGAGAACTCGGACAAGTTCAGACAGGGAGATGAGAAGACGCTCCCTCCCTCCCTATGCTCGCCTTGGGCACGGAGGGAGACCACATCTCCAAGCTTCCTGGGCAGTTCGGTGCAAACCACACGACTGGGTTTGGGGAGATGGAATATTTGCAGATCTGACACCCTCCACCACCAGGCTGGGCCATCCAACATCCTGTGTCATTGTCCACAGCCTCCCTCTTCCCTGCCTGTGTCGCTGTGAGCAGTGGCTCTGATGAGACGGCCATGGATGGAGGTAAGATTTCAGGGAAAGCTGTCCAGGAAAGCTGCCTGACTTGCAAAGGAGTGTCCGTGAGCAAAAGGGAAAATAAATTGCGTTAAACCACTGCGATTTTAGAGCTGATAACTACAGAAGTATATCAAACTCTGTCAGTGCCCCACCCACACTCCCAGAGGTCCCCTGAAGCTTCAGTCTGGAGCATCCTTACTCAGGGACCTGGCTCTCTCTCTACTTTAGGACTTTCTTTGGCCATATGAGATTGCTTGTCCTGCGCATGGGACAGGCAAGAAGTGCCAGGAAATGAATGCCTTCAGAAGCAACCCTCAACCAATAAGGGTAGTGGATCGATCTCTCAGCTGTCTTGTCTTTGGGGGAGAACATGGCAAGGTATGTTCTCCATCTTCTCTCAGCGGTCTCGCACAGGACTGAGCCCTAGGTGTCCACAGTGGGAACCCTCTCTATTGCAGGCTTGACTGCCTTCCCTTTCTTGCCATCCCACTTCCCTACACCCTCACCATGCTTCTGGGATCACTTCCCAAATAAACTCCTTACATCCAAATCCTTGCCTGAGAGCCCTGCTTTCGGTAAGGCCAAACTAATACAAGGCAACTACCATAATTTCCCTCATAAGAAGAATATAGTTGACTGAATAAAATATGTGATCTAATATTTTTAGGATTGAGTTCTATTTCTGCCTATGATTCCAGGGCATGAACCAGGAAATTGGAATAAACTTACTTATCTGATACTTCAGGGAAATGATAAGGAATAATGAACAATCCTGAACTTACTTGCAGGTGTTAAATGTTACTCTTAAAGTAATTAGCAAAATACACAGTTTGCAAAGTGTTTTCTGGTTACAAAAGCGAAACACATCCCAGTATATAAAATTCGAAAAATACAGAAAAGTCTAAAGAGGAAAATAAAATGCCTCCGTGATCCCATAGTGGCTATTAAACTTTGGGTGCACAGCAGCCTTTTGTTACCGTTTTCTGCGCACGTATACTTTGACAAAACGGGGTCGCATTGCGTCAATAGCTTTGCAGCTCGCTTTTCTCATGTGTTGAAAACCAGATGTGCAGCCTTCCATGGGACCGCAGGTATCTCTGGGAGTGGATAAATGCCATTAGTCTGTGGATACAAACTGATAAATTGTGCCAGCATCATAGTTTAGTCCATCCCAGGCCCACTCCATATACTAAATAAAAATGTGCAAAGATCAGAAAGAATTCAAATTTACTCAACACTCTCCAGGAGATTAGAGGTTTTCCTTTTTTCCCATTTTGTTATCTCTGGAGTCTAGAATCTGCTTGGCACAAGGAACTCTCTGTAAATACCTATTAAGGGAAGAAATGAATACGCACAGCGCCCGACATCACCTTCCTGATTGGATTGAGCCCACTGTAGTCAGTGTGCGGCTACAGTCAGCTTTGAAGAACAAGGGCTTTATCACTGTCAGGTTTCTGGGATGATTGCTTGTTTCATTTTATCTACTTTATTCTTTTATCCATATGTCAGTCTCTCCCTGCATCAACACCCCGCTTTTCCAAAACCACCGGACGCCCCAGAGCAGGAGTAAGGTTTCCCACGGGCAGGACACAGCTCCTTCCTGTTGCGAGAACTTTCCCTTCTCTGCAGTATCGCCTCCTTGTAAATCATTCACACAAAGTTACATTTGTCAAGAAAATGACTGAGAGCATTTTACCATGCTCCAAACTAGATTTGATCTCTGTTGCCAGTTTGCAATCTTCAATAACGTGGCCGCATGCCTGCCGTTCGACAGGGGCCGTGGACCTTTTGTCAAAGAGCTTATGGCCAAAAGTGTCACTGACATTTAATATCCTGAGACCGTCAGAGGCACTGAAAACAACCTCGGGCAGGCTCCGAGCTCTCTCCCTGTCCAGACAGGATCTTCATAATTTATAGTAACGTCCCTGCCTCTGGAGGACTTTTAGAGCCTTGACAGGTGTTGAAGTAGCCTTAGAGACCTATCTCCATGCCAGTTAAGGGTCATTGTCATCATGACAGTTTGAGGTGATTTCAGAGGTCACCTGGTTGAGTAACATTGAAAATGCCACCCTGAAAGGTACTCTAGTTGTGTTTGAACTTGAAGTACAAGCTGGTAGACGTCTCTGGGGCACAGGCTCCGGGGTGCAGTAAGCCACACCAGTGCATTTCAGACCCACCATCTCTCCCGGCTGAGGGCGAAACAGAGCCAGAGGCTTGCTCAGCCCTCATTCCAGCCTTGCTGTGCTACCATGGGCTGTCCCATTTTTAGATGATATCCTCTGTTTCCTTGCCTGAAAAATTAGCTTCACGGCATGGACTTCCCTGTGGTAATTCATAGAGAATGGCAGAACCATTTAGAAGGAGAATAGTCAGTGGCCTTGTCAACAACATCATTTCCATTGCATCCATCTTCGCATTTCCAAGCGTTGTGAAGGCAGTGGGCATGGCACCGCCGCGAGTGCATTGGGCGTCACAGAGCCGCGAGCCCAGTGGGCAGGACAGAGCCGCGAGCGCAGTGGGCATCACAGAACCGCCAACGCAGTGGGCATCACAGAGCCACGAGCGCAGTGGGCGTCACAGAGCCACGAGCGCAGTGGGCATCACAGAGCCGCCAACACAGTGGGCATCACAGAGCCACAAACGCAGTGGGCAGGACAGAGCCGCGAGCGCAGTGGGCAGGACAGAGCCGCGAGCGCAGTGGGCATCACAGAGCCGCCAACGCAGTGGGCAGGACAGAGCCGCGAGCGCAGTGGGCAGGACAGAGCCACGAGCGCAGTGGGCAGGACAGAGCCACGAGCGCAGTGGGCGTCACAGAGCCGGGAGCGCAGTGGGCGTCACAGAGCCGGGAGCGCAGTGGGCGTCACAGAGCCGGGAGCGCAGTGGGCGTCACAGAGCCGGGAGCGCAGTGGGCGTCACAGAGCCGGGAGCGCAGTGGGCGTCACAGAGCCGGGAGCGCAGTGGGCGTCACAGAGCCCTGAGCACAGTGGGCATCACAGAGCCGCGAGCGCCGTGGTCAGGACAGAGCCTCGAGCGCCGTGGTCAGGACAGAGCCGCGAGCGCAGTGGGCGTCACAGAGCCGCGAGCACAGTGGGTAGCCATTCAATGTGTATTACGTTGAACTGAAGAGAATAAGCCACGGATTGATGGATGTATCTTCATGGTTGGTTTTTGGCTGTTTTTGAATAAATGTAGCCCACTACTACAACCCTGAAGGAGTAATAGTAATTACTCTCCTATCTAGCCTAGCCAGAAAATGAGATGTGCTTAGTAATTAACACAGGAGCTAATCTATATAGCCGGGTAGAATGTTCTAGGAGGACCACTCACTGGCAGTAACTGGAATACAGAGCCCCTGGTTTGAGTAAAAGTGTAGAAAGGGAAGGCGTAGAAAGAGGTGGGAAAGTTCAGTGGGCGGAGCTTCCCATGCTCCCTGAGGAATGACTGTCCTCATTCATAAAGTGACAGCTAAAGATGAGGAAAGACGGAGGAAACGTCCATCTTTAATACCACATTTCATCAAAACCATTTTCACATTTACGTCGCAATTTGGGGTAAATTGCTGACATAAATGAAATGCCAGAAAATTACAAATGATCTCTAGTCTAATAAAAAGTGGAATAACATTTTTAAATTATTTATGGTCTGCTCCCCTACAAAGAGTGATAGAGAAGAGTTCCATCTCAATATCTCAGTGAGAGAGTTTTCGGTGACAGAGACTGTCAGTGGTGGCATGTGATATGTAGTATGTGAACGCAGAGCCACATGGAGGTGCTCCTGAATTCTGCCAGCTGTCTCGACATCTGGGCTAGTTCTCTCAGCGAAGGGTCGGGAGGATCACAGCAGAGATTGTATCTTTCCAAAGGGAAGCCTAGGACTTTAAAACAGGTGGTAAGTGGCAGACAGAGGTAAGTAGAGGGTGCTCTGGAAGCTGATGGGTTTGGAGGTTTGTCACAGAAATTAGTCCAAGAGAAGGGACCGCCACTCTGAGAAGGACAAATAGAGAATGCGGTGGAGTGGGGATGAGTGCTGCCGTTTTGAATAGTTTCCAGGAAGAAAGTGCTATAGATACAGAAGCCCAGAGGGGAGATCCCCACAACTCATGTGCAACTTTGAGCAAAGTTTTACCACACCCCTGGATAAAATGAGTTAGATGAATAAGATGATCACTTTTAGATATGCATTTAGGAGACATTCTAACGTATTTCTCATGTCCCTCCTTTTTTGTTTTTGGTTAATCCTCACCAGAAAATATTTTTCTATTGATATTTATTTATTTATTTATTTATTTATTTATTTATTTATTTTAGAGAGAGTGGAAGGGAGAGAGAGAGAAAGAGAGGGAGAAACATCACTGTGAGAAACACATCAATTGATTGCCTTCCCCTTGACCCCAACTGGGGCTGAGGATTGAACCTGCAACCCAGGTACGTGCCCTTGACTGAGAATTGAACCCATGATCCTTTGGTCCTCAGGTGCCAATGCTCTCACTGCTGAGCCAAACTGGTCAGGGCTTCAAGTTTCTCCTTTTATATATATATAAATATATGTTTTAAAAAACATATATATATGTGTGTGTTTTTTATTGAGATTTAGAGAGAGGGGAAGGGAGAGGGAGAGAGATAGAAACATTGATGTGAGAGAGAGCCATTGATCAGTTGCCCCCCTACTGGGGATCAAGCCCACAACCCAGGCATGGGCCCTGATGGGGAATCGAACTGGTGACCTCTTGGTGCATGGGACAACGCTCAATTCACTGAGCCACACTGGCTGGGCATGTTTCTTATGAAAGGACATTACATTTAAAACACCCTGTTTAACTTTATACAACCAGGGCATCTTGCCGTAATCAGCCAAAATGTTGGTAAAGTGACTATACAAATTCCAAGGATATTCTGATACAAATTAGAAAGTTTTATACAGTGGATTATCTGTTGGGAGTGGATTGCTTTGTGCTTCAATGCGTTGGAGGATTCAGCCTTGACTTGAAAAAATATCCTTGAAAATGTATCAGAGAGGCAGCAAAAGAGGTGGAAATTGCTGAAGTTGAGCCTGTTGTGGACTCCAGATTGGGGAGAGTAGGGCCAATTTACTCCGTTTCTTCCCATTATTCCTCAGCATCTCATTTTCACTTTTAAATCTCTTCTTTCCATTCCCCATCGCAAGCCTTTTCAAAGCAGAGCAACCAAAGAAAAAGAGTGGGAAATGTAGAAAGAGAGAATAGAGAGGGTGGATGGCAAAATAGACGTGGAGAAGAGAAATGGGGGAAAGGGCAATTTAGAAAAGAAAGGGGGGATGAGGGCATGTGGGTTTTGTGTTTTTTAACACATGTTTTTGCTTAAAAATAAGGCAAAGGCACGAATATAAATGCCAAGGATGGAGTCACTGTATTTCCAGAGCTGAGTTGTACCAGGTGGCATTTGTATTCTTGGGCCTCGAAGTGTCTTTACAGGAAGGGTACATGTTGATCTCCAAGGTACAACCACAGCTAAAAATCATAATTCCCTCAGCTTCACCCCGTTGGCAAGGTGTCCAGTTCTTCACTCTTTCCCACGTGCATGAGAAATGCTTTTCTCTTTCAGCCGAGCTCTCCGTAGCAGCAGAGAGGGTGGTGGGGATTTGCTGGACCTAGAACATCTCTTCAACATACAATGTATTAATACTTCATATTCCTGCTTCTGTTAAACAACAGTCTGAAGCCTTTATCAGAACCCTCCTTCTTTTTAATGGGAGTTCAACATTATTTCTTTCCCTCACTTAACCTTGACCCGCTGCAAACGTGTTCAGCAAAAGTGTTAAGTTTCAGTAAGTGAATAAAAAACACTTGAAAATCCTGAACGTGCGCCCGAGTGCTCTGTGTGGCTTCCTGATCTTTATTTTGAAGGAGTTTCCTTGCCTGAAGCTCTTTATCAAGTACCCAAGGAAATAGGAAATATTACAAATTTAGAGCACATTATTCCCGGAGGGTCAAATTCTTACCCTTCATCCTGTGCAAAGAAATTTCATAGATACGAATTATTCTTATCATTATCCCATGGGGCAAAAAGGTGTTCCAGAACAAGCTTAGTGCAGTTCAATAGCCTTTCATATATGACTATTTATCACATTAATATATTTGGTTTTAGACTTTTTTTTATCTAAGTCATTTTTATCATTTACCCCATCTATGACTCCTATTTTCTTATCCAATTTCAGTATAGATTTTAACAAAGTAATTCAGACATTTAAAAAACAGAGAGAGTAATATAATAAACGCCTGTTAACTCACTACTGAATTTAAGACGAAAACATTCACAAATATAGCCGAAGCCTCCTGCATTCCCCTTATAGAAACATCTTTGCCTAAATACCACTCTCCTCAGTTTGGCATTTATCATTCCCTTCATATTTTTTTATTTATATATATGGATATTTGTTAGTATAAAAATGAAACTTCTATAGCAATAAAACCTCAAAATATAGCAGCCTAAATAAAATAGAAATGTATTTCCACAGCAGAAGTCCTTTAGATGCCTTCCATTTTTTTCTTGGTATCCATTACTGCACTGTTCTGGTCTGCATGGTCAAAGAACAATGGATTTTCTTCTTTATTTCCAAAGGACACAGTAGTTTAGCTGGCTTCCTGTCCCCTTCCAGAATACCCACTGCTATTGAAATTATTGTCTCCTCATTTCAACCCCCTTGTACTTTGCTGTTTCTAGAGAGCAACGCCCAAGCCCAACCCTTATTCTTAAGCCTCTTCCGCCCATCTCTGTAGAGAAGGAGAAGTGCGCAGCTAACATAACAAATGTGGAGTGGCCACAAAAGCTCCAAAACCTCACAAAATCATTGAGGTTGGTTTGCACAGTTTCTGGAAACAAAAAATTCTCTTACCTTTTCCAATGACCTTGTTCTATTTGTTGTTTCATTTTTTGAGAATGCCAGTTGTGAATCACTACATTGATTTCACTGTCTCACTAATGGTTCATATCCCACAGTTTGAAAGTGCTGGTCTACCAGCTCTTATTAAACGACATGTCATGTCTTCCTAGTTCCTTGACGCTCAAAGACTGATGTTGTTACTGAAACTACCTCTGCTGGACCACTGGTCCTTCCTCCAAGAACACCCCTCTCTAGCTCTAGATTAGGAGAAACCCTTTGACAAATGAGGAGGTGGGCTCATGTAGAGTAGTTTACACCTTAAAGGAACAGCAGACCACTCAAGAAGGGAACTCATTACCCCAAAGATGAAAAGTGATCTCACTACACCTTATCATATGAACATCAAGAATTTGAGTGACATCTGACTGAGGCTGAGGAGAACATCTGTGATAATTGAACTACATCTTATTCTGATCTTTGGGTGCTATGCTCTATCCTAGAAAATAAAGCAGCCCAGAAAGGTGCATGTATAGCAAATACCCCAAACTCAACTTATTCACTGCTCAGTACTCTGAGAAGACATGTCAGTCACCTGCCTGACCCTTGTTAAGCAGACATATACTGGAGACACTGCTTCAGAATTCAAGGTTCTCAAAGAGGTCAAGGGTGTGTGTTCATGGACTGGAGGAGTGTTAAGATAACATTTTCCCCCAAACTGATACTCAGATTCAACAAAATCCAAGCCACCTTCATTTTGCAGAAATTGACAAACTGATCCTAAAATTCATGTAAAAATACAGGGGACACAAAATAACCATGCCAATCTTGAAAAAAGAACAAAGTGGGAAGGACTCGTGCTTCACAATTTCAAAAATTGCTACAAAGCTACAGAAATCAAGATGGTGTGATACTGCCATAAGGATAAGTATGTAGTTCAGTGAAATAAAATCAAGAGACCAGAATTAAACCCTGGCACTAACAATCAATTGATTTAAACTCTAGCATTAGTGATCAACTGATTTTCAATAAGTGCGCCAAGACAATTCAATGGGGAAAGAATAGTCTTTTCAATAAATGGTGCTGGGAAAACTGGATATTCATGTGCAAAAGAATGACTTGGAGCCTCTGTCTTCCATCATACATACAAATTAATTCAGAAGGAATCAAAGACCTAAGTGGAAAGGCTAACACTATAAAACTCTCAGAAGGAAACACAGGCATGTATCTTCATGACCTGGAATTGGGCAGTACAGTTGATGGAGCGCTCCACCCGTTACTTTTGTTCTAGTTAGAGCTCCAGATACTGCCTTTGAACACACAGAAAGGTTGTTCATTGCCGCTCACAAAGCTTTGATCCGTGTTTTCAAAGTTGGAGCTCCTAAAAAAAAAAATCCGACACATTCTTCAGTTTAGGCAGGAGAAGTAGGTAGTCATCGGGAAAGGCAATTTCCCTGGGTAAGCCACGCTGGTTTCGAAACTGCTTTAAATATAGCCTGGAGTATTTTAACCTTCATAAACAGAAATGAAACTGGATTTAAAGAACTACCCAGGCCAGATGGCACAGATGTTCTGATCATCTCTCCAGAGACCCTGAAAGAGGAACGAGAGAGAGACTCCTTCCCGGGGTAGTGTGTGCAGCTGTTGGGGAGCGCTGGGACTTTCCCTGAGCACTGGAACACTTCACAGTTGGGCAGTGTCTGTTGGGCTGAGTGCTGAAAAAGGCCACTTTCTGGATTTTTAAGTAGTTAATATGATTGTGGCAGCAGCAATCCTGAAACAGAAACCTTGAGTTCTCAACACATTTCTAGCTCTATGTGCAACAACATATTATATGAATGAGCTAAAACATGTTGTTTACTATGGACCAGATACTGTTCCAGGAATGTTACCTATATTAACTCATTTAATCTTTAAATATATTAACTCATTTAATCCTAAATGGATCCATGTGAGATGAATCCATTTATGTAAATCCAAAATATGTAAATGTAGACCTAATTAAGTTAAGTAATGTACCCAATTCATAGAGACACCCACTAGAGTTTAGACTCAGGCCATCTGACTCCAAAGCCTGGGTGTTTAACCATCATTTTCTTATGCCAAACTGCCCAAATAAAATAATCTGCAAAATGAAATTGTCCATTTCTGAGTGTATTTGTTTCCGGTTGCTGCTATAACAAGTTACCACAAATGTAGTGACTTAAAACAACACACATTTATTGTCTTACATTTTTTGGAAATAAGAGGTAAGAAATGGGTCTTACGGACTAAAATGCAAGTGCTGGCAGAGCTGAGCTCCTTCTGGAGGCTCCGGGGCAGAGTCCAGTCCCTTACCTTTTCCAGATTCTAGAAGCTACCTGCATTTCTTGGTATGTGGCCCTTTCTCCATCTTCAAAGTACATCACTCCCTTCAACCTCTGCTTTTATTGTTATGTCTCCTCTCTCAGCCTGAGCCTCCTGCCTTCCTCTTATAAGGACCTTGTGATTATATGGGACCCACTGGATAACCCAAGATAATCTTCCCATCTCCAGATTCTTAATCACATCTGAGAAAGTCCCTTTGCCATGTACGGTAACATAGTCACAGGTTCCAGGGATTAGGATGTAACATCTTTGGAGGGTCATTAGTCTGTCTAGAATAAATGGGGAACTAATAATCCCACAAATCTATCTGCATCATATAGTTTTTTTTTTAAAAAAAAAAAAAGAAAGAAAGAAAGAAAGAAAGAAAGAAAGAAAGAAAGAAAGAAAGAAAGAAAAGAAGAAAGGAACAATTGTACTCCAAAAAATTTTTTCATTTTTTTATTATTTGTAATTGTGGTAAAAATACATGTAACATATAACTAACCATCCTAACTGTTTTTAAGTGTATAGTTCAATGACATTAAATATATTCACATTGCTGTATACAATCCCATTTTTAAAATGGGCAAATAATTTGAATGGATGTTTCTCCAAAAATTATTTACAAATGGCCAATAAACAGATAAAAAGATGTTCAACATTAGTAGTCATAAATGAAATGCATATTAAATCTACCATGACATCCACAAGACTATCATCAAAGAAACAGAAAGTAGCCCTGGCCGGGTGGCTCAGTTAATTGGAGTGTTGTCTCATACACCAAAAATGGTTGCAGGTTCGATTCCTGGTCAGGGTACATACCTAGTTTGTGGGTTTGGTCCTGGTCGGGGCACGTATAGGAGACAACCTATCAATGTTTCTCTCTTTCTAAAATTAATAAAAATATATCCTCAGCTGAGGATTAAGAAAAAGAAACAGAGAATAAGTGTTATTGAGGATATGGAGACTTTGGAACCTTCAGACATTGCTCATGGGAATCTAAAATAGTGTAGCCACTTTTCGAAAAACAGTTTGGCAGTTCCTCAAAGAGTTAAGCATGGAGTTATGCTATGATCAAATAACTCCACTCTTAATTATATACCCAAGAGAACTGAAAGTATGTGTGTTCATACAAAAACTTGTTTATGATTGTTCATAGCAGCATGAGCCATAAGAGGCAAAAAGTGGAGATAAGCCAAATGTCCATCAACAGATGAATGGATAAACAAATGTGGTGTATTCATGCAACGGAATATTATTCACTCATAAAACAGAATGAAGTATTGATACATGTTACAACATGAATGAACTTTGACTATATCATGCTAAGTGAAAGAAGTCAGGCCCAAGAGGCCACATACTGTTTGATTGTATATATGCCGTGTCCAGAAGAGGCAAATCCATAGAGACAGAATAGATTAGTGGTGGCCAGGGACTGGGATGAGCTGGAAATCAGGAGTGGCTGCGTAACACTGCAGAATTCCTTTTAGGGGTCGATGGAAATGTTCTAGAATTAGATAGTGGTGATGGTTGTAGAACTTTGTGAACGTACTGAATACCACTCAACTGTATGCTTTAAAATGGTTAAAATGTAAATTTTATTTCAATAAAATAAATAAATAAATAGAAGAAACCTTGTGAAGTATGTGGTTCCGGTCTGGTCACAACCCTTGTCCTTTTCTTTGCCCTAGTGCTGCTCTTCTCGGTCTATCCCTTTCCTGGAACCAAGGACAGGGTGCATAATCCAAAAATATTTGCAATCTTACCCCTTGACTTGCTTTGGCCAGTGACATGTGACTAGAAGTGGCATGCAGCTAGGTCATTTGAAGTGTTGCTATGTGAGTTCCCCACTGCCTCTGGCTCATTGGCGGCCTAGCTTCCTTAGCAGAGCTCACTGGCTAACCCTTGCTGGCCATCGAGAAATCCTTGCTGTTTTAAGCCACATAGATCTGGGGCATTGTTTATTACCATGGCATCATCTAGCCTATGCTGCCTAACAGAGGGCAATGGTCCCAAATAAGCCTAGGGCATTCTCCCATATCTCAGAGGGGTTGATCATTTATTATGGCTGCCCATTCTTCTTATATTTAGGAAATGTTGCTGCAAATTATTTTTGGAGGGGTTATTATATCACAGTATCCCAAACAAAATAAAAACTAATGAGTTCATCACCTGCTAAGTTTCTGAGACTGGGAATCTAGAT
Organism: Tadarida brasiliensis; assembly: GCA_030848825.1. Classification (NCBI taxonomy): domain Eukaryota; kingdom Metazoa; phylum Chordata; class Mammalia; order Chiroptera; family Molossidae; genus Tadarida; species Tadarida brasiliensis. The sequence goes on from CM061257.1 coordinate 90,949,891, forward strand.
ATTCCTACCTAATAGCATATACAATTGCCTTATTTAAAGAGACTTCATAAGATCTGGCCCTGCGTGTTCAGACTCGTACCATACTAGACATTGTTTTCAGTGAGCAGACATGAGATACTTCAATGTGGCCAAGTCCATTGGTTAGCTTACTGAGTAGCTATTCCCAACCTCCTCTCCCTTGCTGTTTCTCCTGATAGAAATATTAAAACTCAAATGTTCTATGTCTCTGCTTCTCTTGTATTTAGGGGTGGCCATGAAATAGAGTCTAGCCAAGGAGACATAAGTAGAAGTCTTCTGAAGAAGTCTAGAGGAAGTTTATTTCTGGTAAAAGAGACGGATGCAGCTGGTATGCCCCTTCACCCTATTCCTCCTTCAAACTGTAGGGGAGGCAAAACTTTTCAACCTTCCTAAGGTCTCTGGCTGGGCCTAAGAACTAAGTTGCCCTAAGACAAATAGGACAGGCAATAGTTGACTAGTCCTGATAAGCTCAGGGCATCTCTAACTTGAATGGCTTATCTTTCCCCTTCCCCTGGGGCAGAAGCTTAAAGAAGAATGTGGTCTGAGCTGGTCAGCAATGCCCTGCAGCCACTCCAAATGAGTTCCTCTTATCAGCTTTCAGTCTCCAGGGGACAGAGTCTCACTCCTACATTTCCCCAGTCCACTCAGGGGACCCTCAAAATTATCTGGTTTAGAAGATGGACTTTCTTCCATATTTCCTCTATTCCCCCCAAACTCTGCCACTGACCCTCTCTCCCACTCTCTCCCCTACTCTGCCCTCGCTGGATTGGCCAGAAGCGCCCGGCCCTGATTGAACTGATAATGTCTCTTACTGGACTTGGTTGTAAGAATATTGGAATGTTGTCTTCCCACAGCGCGACTGATTTCCTGAAAGTTCTGTAGACCCCTAGGGCTGACACTGTTAAATCACCTAAATAGGCCTCACCCATGTGGCTCAGTGGATTGATTGTTGTCCCATGGACTGAGAGGTCCCGGTCATGCCTGGGTTGTGGGGTCATCCCCAGTAAGGGGCGTGCAGGAGGCAGCCGATTGATGTTTCTCTCTCACATCAATGTTTCTATCTCTCTCTCCCTTCCTCTCTCTCTAAAAAATCAATAGAAACATTTTAAAAATCACTAATTAGAACATCATCCAAAACCCTCTCCAATGGCCTTCTTCTTGCTTCCTGCCATAGAGACGGGCAGCCTCCGCCTGCAGGGCCTCAGGTCCCCTGCAGCTGGGGGACTCCGTGACCAGGCCCTCATCAGTAAGATAAATGTGGAAGATTATTGCAGATGACTCCTTTATTAAAAGAGATAACTCCTTTATTAAAAGAGATAAACTTGACCCGTTGGGCTCTCTCCCCTTCCTCAGTCTCCCTGCCTTAAAAGCAGACATAATAGCAGGAGGGTAAGTCAAAGAGAATGCAGAGACCCCACTCCTAACTAAAGCCTGTAACTGCCTACCGCTGGGCTGATTTTCATGTGAGAAAAGTAAATCCCTCTTTAATATTTCGCTGCTACTTAAATTTTCTGATACTTGCAGCCCAAAGTATCCCAAATGGAAAGATGTCCCAATAACTCCTCTTTCCTTAGACTTAGATCTGTTTTAACTTAGCCAACTAATAATGTGAGATAAACTGAAAATTCCCTCTCTTAATCCTCTGATGTTGAATATTCACTTTCATTACAGCTCAAGAGAGGTGAAGTCGAATGTTATCTATATTCCAAATGCTAATGTAAAAAAATGTCTACTTGGTTTTCATAATTCTGTCCCTAAACCATTGAATACTTAATGCTGCTTAGCAATCCTTATCTTCACTTCTGGTTAACTCCCTATCTCATTTCCTGTGGTGACCATTCTAATATTTTCTAATATCTTCAAGCCTCTGATCACAGCCTCATTCTTAGAAAATAACAATGAGATTTCTCAAAGTACTCATTTTTTCAGGATTGCTCTCAGTTTTTCCTACCCTGTCTTCATGCAACAAACTCAAGGTTTGGAGGGAAAAAAATTCTTCTTCTTAAGACTAACTCTTCTTTACACATGTGTTTCAAAAGTGTTTTAAATCAAATGCGTCATATGTATGATGGAGAGTAAAGAAACACGTATTGACAGTTAAAAATAATTAACACCTACATACTCACATCTAGATTAAGAAGATAATTATTTGTATTATAAGAATCCCTATAATTCTCCCAAATGGAAGACCCCCTCTCTTCCTCCACCTTAGATATAACCACTATCCTGACTCTGTGTTCACTGTTCTCTTGCTTTCCTTTATACTTTGTTAAGTACTGTACATATTGCTAAGCAATATACAAAGCTGAGCTCTGTAAGAAAATGACTTTCCCAGTGGAAGACAAGCTGAACAGTCTCTGGATCATCTCAAGCTTCTCTGGGGACTTACAAGAGGACCTTTGGGGAATTCAAGGGCTATTTCTTGAATGAGTTTTTGGAAACAAAGATCTCAACAGATTTGGATCATCCAACTGAGCTGAAATTTGAACCAGGTTTGACACAATAGCAGAAATATGGCTGGAGCTGCTTTTAACTTTTGGCTTCTCCTTGCCTGCTGCATAAATTCCAACCTCCTTAGCCTTTTGTTAATTGTACTTGATAATCCCTACTGCCTACTTATCGGAATGGACTTCCTACCACCTCCCGCAGACAATGGTCTGACCTACCCAGCAGACAGGCCGTTAACACTACCAGGATGTGCACGATCCTTTTCTTCTGGCCTGTGCCTGTACCATTCTGGCCTCCAGGCATCTTCCTTTTCTCCGATGCCTCCTAGCATTCTCTCCACTCTTCAAGCTCCCACTAAAATGACACCTCCATGAAACCTGGGATTTCCTTGCCCTCCTATACCTCCCTACACTTCCAACCCCCCCTCCATCTCTTCCATTCCTCCCTCCATGGTCATTTGCATCTCTCCTAGTGAGTATTTATTATAAACGGTCTCACATTGGTGAGTTGATTCTACATTTGTTAAATCATTCCTATTGGATAGGAAACTGCTTGAAGACAAGCATCTGGGCACACCCGTCACGTCCAATATGCCTTGCAAGACATTCACTGCAAATACAGGTCAAGTGGGAGGAATACATTTTAAATACTGTAGTCTTAAACTAAGCATCAAAATATTAAAACATGACGTCTCAGTTTCAAATCCGAGCAGTGTGTTCTAGTGATGAGTTTCAGCGAACACAGTCATTAACTGCCCTTCCCTGGCTCCTCTGAGCCTAATTAGCCAAGAGCCCAGCTGGGTGCTAAAGGCACTACATACAGGAAAAATAGCTGCGGACTCTACCTTCCGAGCAACAGGTTGAAACTGCTGATTTATAACTCTTGGCAGGAATAACTGGCCCTGTGCCGGGTACACCACAGTGAAAGCCAAGGAGCCCTTGGTGATCCCTCCCTAAGCCAGGCCCCCACCCCCACCGCACTGTGAGGACAGTGCTCCAGGCTTCCACCTGATCTGGATTTGTGCCAAGTGAGGTGGTCAGAAACTCCAGAGATGAACTGGAAAGATGAGGGGCACTTCCTGAGAACAGCCAGGGCCAAGCCTGAGTTAAGTCAATGCTTTGCTATTTTGCCTCTGACCTTTCCTCCCCAGTCTCTTGCCCAGTGTAGTTTCCTGCCAAGTGTCTAGTGCCTTCCTGCTGATCCCAGCTGTTTCTTCCTAGAGGGCCTGGCAACCTTTCAAATCTCTGACTCTTTTCTTTCAAAGGCCCATCAGGCTCTGTCCTCCCTCAGGGCCCTGGAAGGGGACTAGATGGCATACCCTGATAACAGTTTTCACACTAAAGTGTTTATGGTTAAATGCATTCCCCTCCCAGGGATGTTTGCATTTTAAATGCTGGCTTCTGGACTTGGCCTTACCCCAGAGAAGCAAATCTTTAATGGATATTTATATTCTAGGAAGAATGAGGTGGAAGTAGGAGCTTTTGGCATCTCTTAAAAATTCATTTTGAAGTAAACATTCTTATAAAGTAAGGCCATTCTTGCTGGCAAGCTGTGAAATGTGTGTTGGAGCTCTTACAAAGCTGATCTTCAGGGTAGTATGGGCAATCACAGGCTTGTGAGCAAAGGGACAAGTGAGGGAGTTGGAGAGAAAAGTGTGTTTTTAAACAATAATATAATTAGTTCCTAAGAGAGAGTCTTGTCACAACTACTAGGACATTTTTAAATTCTCCTCTTTTAAAATGACACATTTCTCGGTGTTTTCTGGTTTAGTAACTTTAACGAGTTAAAGTATAGAAAAGTTCTAAAAACGTACCAGAATGGACATGCAAAATGGCATAGTCACTTCGGAGGACAGCTCAGCAGCTTCCTATAAAACAAAACATTACTCGTCATTCAGTCCAACAACCACACTCCTTAGTATTTACCCGAATGACCTGAAAACTGTGTCCACACAAAAACCTGCACACAGACGTTCTCAGCAGCTTTATTCATAGTTGCCAAAACTTGGAAGCAGCCAAGGTGTCCTTCCGTAGGTGAATGGATCAACTGTGGTCCATGCAGACAGGGGAATATTATTCAGCGCTAAAAAGAAATGAGCCGAAAAGACAGGGAGGAAGTTTAGGTGCATATTAACTAATTGAAAGGAGTCCATCTTAAAAGGCTACATATGTATGATTCCAACTATATGACATTCTAGAGAAGGCAAAACTTGGGAGACAACAAAAGATCAGTGGTTGCCAGGAATTGGGATGGGGGGGTGGGGGCAGGGAAGGATGAACAGGTGGAACAGATTTTAGGGCAGTACAACTACACTGTGTGGTACTATGATGAAGGATACATGTCATTAGTCCAAACCCACGGAGTGTACAATACCAAGAGTGACCCTAATGTAAACTATGGACTTTGGGTGATGATGACCTGTCAGTGTAGGTTCATCAATTGCAGCGAATGTAGTCTATGGGGGATGCTGATAGTGGCAGAGGCTGTGCATGTGTGGGGCAGAAGGCATATGAGAACTCTCTGTACATTCCCTCACTTTTGCTGTGAACCTAAAACTGTTCTTTTAAAAAGTCTAAAAAAAAAAAAAAAAAACCCACTTACTAGTACTGATAATTTTCCTATATATTAAAAATATTCTGAAAAGTTCACTGCCTACATCCAGCAAAGTAGAAACAATGATTTTTTAGGACAAAATGACTTCTTACTTGAGATAACCATCATGATATTATTGTCTTCCAGGTTTTAAAGAGTGTCCCATTAAAATGGATAATTATCTTTCCATAAGGGTTAATTTAGGATCTTAAGCTCTTTTTTTGCTGCTGTTGTTTGTTTACAATGTGTATGCCTTACTGCATTTATTTTTGTTTATTAAAATGTATATATTTTTCTCATTATTTACATCATACTGGTTTATTACAGAAAATTTAGAAAATAAAAATCTCAATAGAGAAAGTAAGAATATTCTATAGTTCCACCACCAGAGACTCTTCTAGTAATTTTTTCTATGCATATTTATTTTTCAAAATTGAGATCATACTATATTTAGTGCAATATTTTTTCACATATAGTACAGTGTGAATGTTTTCTTATGCCATTAAATATTCTTCTACATAATAGATATGCCAAGTATAACCTCTCCCCCCAGTGTAGAACTGGAAGAGGTGACCTCAGGTGCCATGGGATCACACCTCAGACACCTCCTCACTCACTCTATGGGCAGTGTCCCCCCTCCCCACACACACACACACACACACACACTCCTGATCTGGTCAATCAGATTTTCTCTCCCAGCAATTTAAAATTGGGCCAGGAAAGACTGCGTTAGTCAGACCACGATGGAGAGCTTTGTAAAGTTGGCTGGAACTGGTGAAATAAATCGAGTATGCTACTGAAGCCCTGGCCAGTGTGGCTCAGTTGATTGGAGCGTTGTCTCATGCACTGAAAGGTCTCAGGTTCAGTTCCCTGTCAGGGCACATACCCAGGTTTCGGGTTCGATCCCTGGTCAGGTGGCATGTGGGAGGCAACTGATTCATGTTTCACTCTCTCTCTCCCTCTCTCTTCCTCTCTAAGAGCAATAATTAATAATAATAATAATAATAATAATATGCTACCTGCAAAGGGAAGGTATGAGGGAGCAGAATTATTATGAATAGACCAAGTAAGCTGATCTACAAATAGAAACAGAACACAGTAGCCCTGTAGAGAGAGACAGGGTGTCAGTGGGTGAAAAGTGAGTAGTCTTGGTACCTGATTTCCACTTCCAGTTCCCATGTGACCAGCCTAATTATTTTCCGTAGGTGTTCATGAGTTTGCTTGTTTTGACCTTTTGATATTTTCCATTCACTTTACTTATTTAAGTGGATTTTAGCTGAAAAGCATTAACTAAGGCAATCTATAATGTCATTTTTAATGGTTGCCTAGTTTTCCTTATATAAATACATAGTTCAATTAGGTAGTTCTTCGTTGGTTATTATGAACTCTGAGGGAAAGATACCTACTAAAAAGAGCTGCTGGTAGCCATTTCTGCACAGGGGCCTGTCACACAAACTATAATTCGGGAAGAAGCCTGTGCTGGGCTGCCTGCCTCTGCACTGAACTGCCTGCCTGCACTGTGTGTCTGCCATCTGACCCCGCCCTTATAAAGGAGTTCCTGGAATCCTATTTCAACCAATAAGACTAAGACTTTCCCCATCCAGTAGGAGCTGCACAGTTCTGGCCAATCAGAGTGACTCTTTTCTCACCAATCAAACTGTGAGGATTTGGAGTCTTCATTTGCATGAGAATAAACCAATCAGGGACCAGGGGTGGGGACTCCTGTCCATATAAGCCATCTCCACTCTAACTCTGAGAGCACTCTCCCTTTCCACCAAAGTCTGAAGCCTGCCTCCCTAGATGTGTGATCCCTAGCTGAGCTGAAACACAAAAGGCGTCTCAGCAGACCAGAGTGGAGCAGACCAGTGCTGTGCAAAGCAGACTGGCACAGAGCAGAGTCAAGGAGCAGAGCAGAACTGTCTAGCTGGAGAGGGGCCTGGCCCCAGGGCTGTTCTGCAGCCAGGCAGTTTTCATAGCCGGCTGTATCACACTTGAGCTGTGCCACGGCTGTGCTTTTTCAGAGCCCTGCTGTATCACAATTGAGCTGTTTTGCACTGAATAAGGTTTTCTTCACTACACCCCAAATTGGGGGTTCCTGTTGGTGTCGAATTGGAGCCAAAGACCATTGGTTGACATTATATATTAGTTGTTTCTATTTCTCAACTATTCTAAAGAACACTATAATAAATATCACTGCAGCTAAATCTATGCAACTGTTTCCTCAAGGTAAATTATTAGATGCAGAATTATGGGTTAGAGGAAATTAATATCATTCCCAGTAGTGGTGTGCATGAAAATTCCTGTTTTCTGCATCTTTACCAACATTAAGTTGACAACTGAAAAAAGAAACCATTCTGTCAATTAAGGTAGCTGAAAACACTGTCTCACTGTATTAATTTATGTTTCTGGAGTTGTACATATTTCCATTTTCTTTTATTATGAAATGTTCAGTTATGTCTTTGACTCATTTTCTTCTATTTCTTTGTTCATTTATGTCTTCTTGATTTGTGAGTGTTGTCACTTTACAATTAAGGATAGTAAACTTTTGATTCTCAATATTTTGAAGATACTTTCTCCTCAGTAGCTACTTGCTTCCTAATTTTATAAATGAGACATTTTAATGTGTACATTAAAAATATATTTGTATAGTTATCTGTAGCAACATTTCTCTGATGGTTTACTCCTTTAATGTCATAACTAGAAAGTAGTTCATCTACCTAAGATCATATAATTACATTACTTTCGTTTTTTAAGCGGACACATTGAAAAAAATGAAATGCCATAGCACTTAGAAATCAAATACATAAATAACATAAAATGGAGACACAAAGTCCATCACTGAATGATTTTTAAATTTTAGGCATATTGAAAGTTACCAGTTATGAGACCATTCCCTCTAGGAAAACAAAGCAGAAGTTTTACCCCAGATTAAACTTATTTTAAAAATAGTTTCATCTTGCCTTATGTCTGCCTGTAGTATTTAAGCTTTTAAAATTACCAGGGAGGAAAAGACAAGAAAATATTATGAAATTGAAGTGGTGAAGACTTTTATCTATTTCTCTCTTTCCTGTGGATGAAATTGCACAGAGGCAACAATGAGAGGAAATTCACTCTAGATCTCCAAATTCCTATGACCCCATTCTTTTGTGTGGTGAAGTAGAAAAAAGTTACCTTTTGAATGTGAAATGCTGTCATCTAGTGGATTTTAGAGTTCACCATGGACCTGATTCCCATTCAGAAATGTCCCTGGAGAGTCTTGGGTTGTCAGCCACAGAGTCTGCAGCCCATAATTCACATGATTATCCTTACTTTTTTTTTTTTTTTTTAACTAGAGGTGAGAGACAGAAGTAAAACAATGCATTGGAAGTTAGAGGAGTTGTTCAGTAATATAGCACAGACCAGGAATGGGAGAGGTGGAGGAGCAAAGGAAAAGGGGAGATTGAAACCCACATTTTCAAGGTGCATTGCCAACTAGCTTTTGTGGGCAGTACTGTATCTGAAGTAGGGATTCTTACCTCATTTTACAGATGAGGAAACAGAAGCTCAGAGAGGTCTAGCAACTTCCCATGGTCACACAGCCAGTGAGTGAAGAAGTTGGGATTTGAAACACAGGATGTTGAAAATAACAGGAATAAGTGAAGACAGCAAGAAGAGTCAAAATCTAACATGAGATAGGTGATGGGGGAACCTTTTTTTAACCGATGGATGTTTGTTTGTCTCTCATCCAAACTCGCGGGGAGTATTCAGATGGTCAAAGTTTAGAACTGAGTGCTAAATTCTTTCTATTCAAACATAAATTACATGTTTTAATAAGAGGGCCTTTGGCTGGTAAGTTATTTTTTCGCGGTGCTTTCTCTTAGGTGGGTAACCCAGGACCTATATTAACCCTTTGCTTCAAAGTTGGAAGTGTTTGCTATTTGAATTTATGGAAGAATTTTTATAAATAGATTGTCATTATATGTTCTGGTTATTGAATAGGACCCAAGCCTGGTCAGGATACTCGCTCCCCTACCGAAAAGTAAGAGAGATGCCTTCGAAATAAATAGTACCGCAGTTAGGGAGAGCTGTGGCCTCCACAGAGCTGCGTGCACACGCCTCTGCAGCTTAGCTTATGTCTAGTCAGTGCATGCTTTGCTCACCGCCCCCCGCCCCCGCCAGATGAAAGCACTTCCAAAATTACCAAGCACATCTCTTTTTTTGTAGACTTCCTCTCGCCAGGATCAGTAGGCTGATTTATAAATTATAGGTAGGTGTGCAAAACAGATCAAGGTTCGTTGCCTATGAGCCCACTCACTACCCCTCCCCTGTGATCAGATGTTGCCCTTCGTTCTCAGCAAATCGCTTCTGCAAACATTGCTAGTTCCGAGGCGCTCGGGCTGCCCTTGGATCAAAGCAGCGCGAGCTGTCCTCTTCTTAGAAAAGGGGAAATAAATAAGGTCCTTCATTTTGCAAACGACCGCATTCAAAGCAGGACTTCGCTGATTTAAATTTTACTAATTTGTATTTGAAATAGGTCCCTATGCCTGCATCTTAGGCCATTTTTATTGGTGAAGAAATTTGCCTTTTTTTTTTTCCTATCAGATACAGAACTCTTTCTATTTAAATTAAATCTTTACAGGAAAGAGGAAATGCCTGCAATGACATTCCTCTCCCATAATCTGATGCTAGAATGTAGCAGAGTGAAATGACTGTCGCTTCCCCTAACAGAGACTGGAAAAAGCAAAAATTCTTTGGCTTAGTGGACTAATTACTTCATGAGGACTGATTACTGTGTCTGTGTGTGTGTGTGTGTGTGTGTGTGTTCTTCTGTGTTGGGTAAAATTTTTGGATCTTTCAATCATACTGACTATACAAAACATAAAAATCACACGGGCACTCTATGAAATGTCATGTTCTCTCTTTCCCTCCGCTCTCCTGCCTGACTGCCTCCCTACTTCAGGAACAAAAGAAGAGAGAAAGGGAAGGAAACCCCATCACACAGCACCTCTCACTGGCTTACTACTCGCATCTGCTTCTGTGCTTTCCTTTGACTCCAGCCCACACTCTGAAATGTGAATGAAAATTCAAGGGATTTGACGGCCTTTCCTCTGTCTGGCACCTGGAGGCAGAAGGCTGAGTCCCAAGACTATTTTAACTTAACAATAAGATGTTGTAATAGTTGAATTTGTGTGTCAACTTGACAGGGCTCAGGGACACCCAGAGAGTTGGTAAAACAATATTTCTGAGTATGTCTGAGGGAGTCTCCAGCAGAGATTAGTATTTGAATGGGTGATGCAGGTGGTCACACCTCAACAACTGAGGGCCTGGATAGAACAAAAGGTGGAGGAAGGTCTAATTTGTCCTCTTGCTTGAGTTGAGACATTCATCTTCTTCTGCCTGGGGCACCGGCACTCCTGGTTCTCACGCCTTCAGACTTGGACTGAATCACACCAGGAGTTTTCTAGGGTCTCCATCAGCACACGCCAGATATGGGACTTTTCAGCCTCCATAATTGTGTGAGCCAATTCCTCATAATAAATCTTCTCAGCTCTATCTCTATCTATATGAGAAATACAAATATAGATATTAAATATATAAATAACGAGAGAGAGACAGATCTTATCAGGTCTGTTCTTTTGAAGAACCTGAGTAATACACATATGAAAGTTAGAAGCAACCTCCTCTGGTCAAGATGGCAGGGTATGTAAACACTGTGCTTGCCTTCCCCTATGACCACATCCAAATTACAACTAAACTACAGAAGAACCATCATTGAGAACCACCTGAAGTCTAGCTGAACAGAACTCTATAACTAAGGATATACAGAAGAAGCCATGTTGAGACTGGTAGGAGGGGTGGAGACTCAGAATGGGCTGGTCCCATACCCATTTGTGGCAGTTAAAAATTGGGAGGGATATCTCAGCTTCAAAGGTACTCTCTGAGGAACAAGGCGTTCCAGCTCCACACCAGGGTCCCCAACCCAGGGTTCCAGTGCTGGTAAAAGAAGTCCCCATAACTTCTGGCTGTAAGAACCAGCTTGAATTGGGCTGAGTGAGATGGAGGGCTTTTGGTGTCCCAGGTGTTCCTCTTAAAGGGCTCGAGCACAAACGTACTCACTGATGGACTGACTTACTGGGAGCTCCAGCACTGGGGCAGCAGCTCAAAGGCACCTGAGACTTACAGGGAGGAACTGAATTGTCTGACTTAAGGGGGAGGTCTGGAAGGATAGCTTTGTTTCTGACAGAACTGCTAGTAGAGGCCATTGTTCTTTTGCTGAGCCCCCATTCTCCCCCCTAAAGGTGCAGACAGATACCTTATCTGAGTCTCCATCAACCTAGCTAACACTATTTGTCCCACCCTGGTGACTCCCTTAGACCCTACTCCACCCAACTTATGGGCCCACTCAAGCCACTTTCAATGGCTTTTCCGTACAAACGACCTGTCTTGGCTCATGCTGTGGACTTTTCTAGAATCTCTCAAAGGTTCAAAAACCCCAAATAAGCAACATCTGGCCTTGGCCTGCCCTATACCTCTTGCTAAGCAGCCCCAAGCCCAGCACTAGCAGCAGCCAGCCTCAGTTCAAAGTTTAGCCTCTCCCAGACACCTCCCAGCAAAAGTGGAAACCATCTCCAGATTACTTTGTACCAAGTGGTCCCAGGCAGGGTACAGGCAGCAGAGGACCTTGACCTACACCAGTGTCCTTCCAAAGAGGCCCCAGAACAAACACACCTGATAACCAGATTAAATCACACCAGAGCACCACCCAACTACCTCCACAAATGACACACCCAAAGTGCAGACTTTGTAGGCATCAGAGCCCTGCTAAAGGGACTCCTGCTCCATAGGGTCAGCCCCTGCACAATAGCTTCTCCACTGTAGTCATGACCAGTCCTTACAACCAATCAGCCTGAGGGTCAATCCTCCCATTATCGTTTCAACAGCAATCAAGGCTCAACTACAACAGGAGGGCACACACAACACACACAAATGACACACACCTGGAGCACCCAACTCAGGTGACCAGGGAGACTGTGCCACTGAACCCTCCAGACCACTTACTACATAATGCCACTCTAGATGTAGCAGCTCTACCTAATACATAGAACCAAATACAAAGAAGCAGCCAAAATGAGGAGACAAAGAAACATGTCCCAATTGAAAGAAAAGAACAAAACTCCAAAAAAAATAACTAAATAAAATGGAGATAGCCAATCTACCAGATGTAGAATTCAAAACACTAGATATAAAAATGCTCAGTGATCTCAGTGAGAACTATAACAAAGATATAGGAAACATAAAAAGATAGAATACATTAAAAAATCAGTCAGAAATGAAGAATACAATACTGAAATAAAGAACACATCAGAGAAAATCAACAGTAAATTAGATGAAGCAGAGTATCGAATCAATGATTGGGAAGACAAGGTAGCAGAAAATACCCAATCAGAATATCAAAAAGAAAAAAGAATCCAAAAAAATTAAGCTAGTTTAAGAAGCCTCTGGGACAACACTAACATTCACATCATAGGGGTACCAAAAGGAGAAGAGAGAGAATAAGTAATTGAAAACCTATTTGAAAAAAATGATGAAAAATTTCCCTAATGTGGCTAAGGAAATAGACATTCAAGTCTAGGGAGCACAGAGATTCCCAAACAAGATAAACTCAAAAGAGACCCACAACAAAGCACATTATTATTAAAATGCCAATGATTAAAGACAAAGAGAGAATCTTAAAAGCAGCAGGAGAAAAACAGTTAGTTACCTACAGAGGGGCTCCCATAAACTGTCAGCTGATTTCTCAACAGAAGATTTGCAAGCCAGAAGGGATTGGCACAAAATATTCAAAGTGATGAAAAGCAAAGACCTACAACCAAGATTTTGCTGGATAGAGATCCAGCAAAACTATCATTTAGAATTGACGGACAGATAAAGATCTTCCCAGATTAAAAAAAAATAATCTAAAGGAGTTTATCACCACTAAATCACTATTATAAGAGATGTTCAAGGGACTTTTTAAAAAACAAGAAGCAAAAAAAAGTAAAAACTATGAATAATAAAATGGTAATAAGTACATATCGATCAACAGTTACTTTGAATGTAAATGGCTCAAATACTCCAATCAAAAGACATAGGGTGGCTGAATGAACAAGAAAATAAGACGCTTACATATGCTGCCTACAAGAGACTCACTTCAGATTGAAAAACACAGACTGAACGTAAAGGGATGGAAAAAGATATTTCATGAAAATGGAAACAAACAAACAAAAATGCTGGGTTAATCATACCTACACCAGACTAAATAGACTTTAAAAAAAGGCTATAGCAAGAGACAAAGAAGGATCCAGCAATTCTACTTCTGGGTATTTATCTGAAGAAATCTCAAACACTAATTTGAAAAGACATATGCATCCATACGTTCACCGCAGCATTATTTACAATAGCCAAGATATGGAAGCAACCTAAGAGTCCATCAATAAATGAATGGATAAAGAGGAACTGCTGCATATATACAATGGACTATGACTCAGCCATAAAAAAGAATGAAATTTTGCCATCTGCAACAACATGAATGAACCTAGAGGGTATTATGCTAAATGAAATGTCATACAAAAACAAATACTGTATGATTTCACTTATATATAGAATCTAAAAAACAAAATAAAAGACAAACAAAACAGAAACAAACTACAGATACAGAGAACATTTTTATGATTGCCAGATGAGAAGGGGGTAGGGAGGGGGATGGCTGAAAAAGGTAAAGAAATTAAGAAATACAAATTGATAGTTACAGAATAGTCATGGGTATATAAAATACAGCATAGGGAAAACAGTCAATAGTATTGCAATAGCTATGTACGGTGTCAGATGGGTACTAGATTTATTGGGGTGTTCACTTCATAAGTTATAAAAATGTCTAATTACTATGCTGTACATCTGAAACTAATAAAATATTGTAGGTCAACTGTAATTATAAAATAAAACATTTTTTTAAAGAAATGACTACTCATTAGACACAAGGAACACAATGATAAAAAACATGAAATTATTTCTCCGTGGCTACACACAGCTAACAAGTATCAGAGCCAGGGCTGGATGGCTGGTCTTCAGACTCCCCCAGTCCAGTGTTCTCTGTCTCTCACCACCCTGCTCTCCTTGATAAGGTTCAGCGTCCCAAGTCTGGGATGATGATGTCAGACTCAGGCCTTCTTCTTCCATAACCTCCTTGGCATCAACCTGGTTTTGGTGACTCCTATCATACAAAGAGGCATGGGTAGCATACCCCCATATTTATAGACACCAGAACAGTGGTTTTCAACCAGCAGTCACTTTGTCTCCTCAGGATGTTTTTGGCTATGTCTGGAGATAGTATTTGTTGTCACAACTTCAGGAGTGTTGTTGGCATCTTGTGGGTAGAGGGCAGAGGGGCTGCTGAACATCCTCCAGTATGCAGGAGAGCCCCCCACAACAGAGAATTATCCTGCCCCAAATGCCAACAGTGCCAAGGTGGAGAAACCTACACTTGAACATCCCAAGGCTGGTCTGCCCAGTCCAGAGGCAGGTCTGCCTGGTTTTGCAGGAGCCTGGGCAGATCTGTGGACTTGAGGCCAATAGCTTGGGTGGCAGGGTATGAGGAGAGTTAAAATATCTGTGTTGTAGGCCTGCTCTGCTCTGAACCAGTCTGTGCATGAGAAGAAGCCACTTTTTGTCTTAGTCCTCAGATGTCACTGGAAGGTTCCTACGCCCCAGAGTGGTCATGGTTGCAGAGACTGGAAATCATTCAGACACTACCCATAGGAGGTTCTTTGGAAACACTGAGCTTAGCCAGGCTTGGCTAAGGGGGAAGCATGGCACGGGTCAGGTTGTGTCTCAGCATTCTGGCTTTCATTCCAGCTGGGAAAGTCTGGGTCAGAGCACAGCCCCTGTGGGCAAGACACCCTGACCTGACCTTCCTCACCCCTCACTCTTCTGTCCCCCTCCCTGGCAGGCGGGCGCAACCCCAAACCCTGCGCATTCACTTCACCTTCTACCTCCCACAGCAGCCCAATGCCATTACTTCTTTTCTACAATTTACTGTGCCTTCAAGCTGTTTTCCCATCCCCCAACTCTTCTTTTTATAATTATCATTAACAATCTCTAAATTTCATTCCAGACCAGACATTCTATGATGGTAGATCCTTGGATCCATCCACTCTCCTACTGGCTTTGAACTAAATTTTCAAAACTATTATGGAAAACTTCCTAGTCACTCTGCTGCTAAAATGATGGCTTTGCTGCCCCCTCCTGTCCACCAGCTGGGGCCACAGGGCTCACAACACCCGAGCCACTCTGCATGTTCCCTTTGGCTTTATTTCCTTCTACACCACCACCTAAAAAACCTCTTTCAGGAGGATCTTCAAGGTCCTTTGAGAATTACCGTTCAAAAGAAATTTACTAGAAATGTCTTGAGGTCCACAAATAGGTGTCTCTGGTGCCTTACACTTAGGAGATACTCAGCAAACATTTGCAAACGCGGTTTGATCATCAGCAGGGCCAACAGATGTAATGGCATTGTGTCACTGTGTTATAAGTGGTTTATGTCTCAAGAAAGTCAACTGTGCACCATTTTCTTAAGTTTCTACTTTAATAATACTGCAACGAGAGTATGTCTTTTTCTTAGTTTCTTGCCCTCTGCCCGGAAACTCACAGCAGAGGAGGGAAAAGAAAATAAAACCCAGAAAGACAAAGAAGGGATGAGATGGAACCCAACAGAAGTCTTGGTGACGCTGTTATCCCCAGATCTGACTCTTAGCGGACACCGCTCTGATTTGAAGCCTTTGGTTATTTTTATCTCAGCATTCTCTCTCCTCTAGAACACTAAGTTAAAAATTAACCCATCTGAAACCTGGCTCTTGTTTTGTCTATTTTAAAACATAGAAACGTGGACACATTCTTTGGGGTGAAACAGCCTTTTAACCCAAAGGAGAATTAATTGAAGTAAATTGCTGTAAACGTGGCAGTTGTGAACTAGAATCTGTTAATGTGCAAAGCCGTACTTTCCATCAAGCCTATTCTTTTAACGGATAAATCTCCCCCGAGCAGAAACCACAGCCACAAAATGTCACAACAGGGAGTAAAACACCATGGGCACTTAGTAACTCAGAAGTCATTACACCTCAGTTCTGCAGCGGCAGCCCCCGCCCTTGCTGGAGCCGGGAGCTGTGAAATTTTCATTAATTGTGTGGGGCCCCAGGACGTGTTTTGGTTTTGCAAGCTCTTCGGCAGGTCCTGCCTTCCTGTTTATCTGCCTCCATGTGCTCTCACCGCACACACAATTCAGAACACAAGTGGAGGTCTTTTACAATTCAAAACCAGGAAAGACCAGAACATTTGTCATTAGGCTGAAAATAAAAAGATAACAGCTCTGGAAGATGTGTGTCCCTATCTCCTTTCCTTTGAAGGCTGCAATTAAGCATGTTCACGGAGAATGCATCCTTGCCATCCTAAGAAAAGGAGGGATATGAACCCAATTATTTGGTAGTCAACTTTGCCCCTGAAATAAATGAAACTGCAAAGCTGTCTTTTACCAGATGCCCAGGCACTGACAGAAAGCTGCGCCCCCAGAATTTCATAGCCGTTCCCTTGGGGCATGATTTAAACCAAGAAACCTGTCGTCAGGAGGCAAGTGGAGAACAGCTCCAGGGACAGCTGAGAAATGATGGTGAAGGGTTTTTGTCTCCCTCTCAACCCTGTAAAACTAAGTGAAACCGATCTCTGATTGATTATTAAACACTTTGCATTAAATGGCTGGGGGATATTCTGCTCATTAAATCCATGATTCTTAGCAGAGCTATTTCTGCAGGATTATGCTGGGGGGTGGGTAGGGAGTGGAGGAGGGGGGCACAGATAATGAGACAGAAGTAATAGTATCAAGTTGGCAAAACTCTTGAGGAAGTTAAAAAATACTTCTGTTACCAGCATCGCCTGCCAAATGGATGGCATTCCTTTTGAGATTAAAGAATCCGGTGAACATTTTGTAGGTTATATAAATGTGTAATCACTAACAACTGTAATTTTAAAAACTTTTTTAAGGAATCAGGGGAACAAATATATCACCTTTACTATGGAAGGCAGTTACTCACTATGGAGAGTGGAAGAGTAATGTCTAATGGAATTCTTTTCTTCTTTTTGGAAGGGACATGCATATAGGAGACATTTTTTCCTTCATCTCAAATTGATTCTTTGAAGTATTAATGCTAATAAAGGTTAATCTGTTCCTCTTTATTTTGGTCATAAATTACAATTATTTCTGGCATTACTTATTCGTGCCTTTTAAAAGATTTTGCTTGCCTTGTACCATGGGCTTTAATATAAACATGGATTCCTTGATCTTAAACAGAACACTTTGTGGGACTCAGAGTGAGCAGAGGAGGTGTCATTATGCTTTTATTTACCAGGTGTGTGCTCCTCTCATTCCGGTTTTTATATTTTCTTCCACTTTACTTGGAATAACATTGTCTCCTCTCTATCTGGGATGATTACCTTTTTGTTCAGAATCCACTAAAAGAATACAGTTATTCTCTTTGTTGCTAAGCAACTGAGCTGGGTTACCCAGAAGAATCTCACTCCATTGTCAGACCCTTGTTCCCGTTTTGATAATTGACCACGGGAGAGAGTTTGCTGGTGAGGAGGAAGCGCTGGCAATCAAGAGACGTGAGGAATAAAAAAAAGCTAACTTCGAGTTTTGTCAAAAACTTATCCATAAACAAACACAGTGGACTACTTACTGTTCAATAATAAAGGGAATGGACCACTGATACATACAACTTGATGAAACGTCACTGGGTTAGGAGGAAGCCAGACACAAATGAGTACCTGCCTATCTCCTTTCGTTTAGATGAAACTCAAGAAAAGACACAGGGAATTTCTAGGGATGATGGAAGTGTCCTACTGTGGGAGAAGTTACACAGGAGGCAAATCAAAGTAAAATTTAAATAGATGCATTTATTTTGTGTAAATTATACCTCAATAAAGAAGTCAAAACTGTTAGTGCTCATTGTATGTAGTTTCTTAAAATTGGTCTTAGTTGTGTTATTTTTAGGACTAGAAAAATCTTTTCCTATGGAGAGTAATTTTTTTTTTTAAACAGGGAAAGAAAATTTGTGTCTCATAAATAAAATACAACTTAGTTTTTTTAAGAAAGAGTTTTTATTATTTCTTTAAGGAATACTTACTTGAAAAGTATTCTAATTAATATTTCTCCCTTGGCTGCTTTGTTCCTTTTCATTTTATTTTTATTAAAGTTATACACGCATATCATTTAAAGAGTCTCCTCCGCAGAGACAACTACTTTAAACTCTTTTAAGCTGTTTCTCTTGGAATTAATTTTGCATTTCTAGTAATATGTTTGCATGTTGCCTCCTGGTTTTCCAGATTACGCTTTATTGGTTTCTCACTCCAGAAATATTGTATTTAGTATTCTCTCTCTCTCTCTCTCTCTCTCTCCTAGTTTCTCATCTTCCAATGAGGTTATGTTATAATTGTGTTTAATATTGATGCTTACCTTATTTAGACTACGTAAATACCATTCACCGCTGAGACAAGAGAAACTATGATTTCTTTTCCTGCATAACTTTTGTTTTCCCTGAAGTTAATAAATGCTGGGGTTTTGTTTGTTTAGTTTGCTCCAATGAGGTCCCATGCTCGCCAGGCCCAGCACAGAGCTGACACCCTGCTCCTCCTTCCTGGTCACTCCCTGCCCTCCCTTCACCTCTCATTGGATTGCTTCCCCTTCACATGTCTTAGGAAACTCCCTTAAAAAGGATGAATGGCAGATCTGCCCGACCAGAAACCTTTTGTAATCTAGCCTCATATATAAATGATTGCTTATCTGGGCATAGATATCGAGATGGAAATGCATTTCCTTTCTGAAATTTGAAGCCATTTTTCCACTCTAATCTTAGTTTCTAGCATTATTTTGAGAAATCCATGCCATTCTGATACATGTTGCTATAGGAAACCATTTTCTTTCTCTGAAAGATTCTCACAGACTCTTCTCTGGTCCCAACGTTCTGAAACATCACAATGACCTGCCCTGGCATGGGCCCATTTTCACCCATTGTACCAAGGACTCAAAGGTCCCTTTCATTCTGTCAACTTATTTTAATCTGTCTGGAAAACTCTGAACTGTTTCTCTGATGATGCTCTCATTCCTATTATTTATACCTTTGGATACTCTGGATGCAATTTCCAACCGTCTTTTCACTCCTATTTTCTATTGCTTTATGTGTTTTCTCAATTTTATCTTCTACTACTTCTATTGAGCTTGTTGTTATCACATTGTGATTTCTAACAGTTGCTTTTTCACAGGGTGTGATACATTCTTTTATTTCTCTGCATATATTAATGTTTTGTCTCAGTTTTGTTCTCCCTAAATAGTCTCCTCCAAGTTTGTGTTTTCCATGTGTTTTGGTCTTTGTCTTAGTCTGTTTGGTCTGTAACAACATAGCATTCGCTCAATGGTGTATAAACAACAAACGTTCATTCCTCACAGTTCTGGAAGTCCAAGATCAAGGCACCAGAAGGTTTGCTCTAGGGATCACTTCTAGGTTCATAGATGGCTGTCTTTTCACTGGGTCTTCATAAGAGCCCTCCGGGGTCTCTTTTAGAAGGACACTAATCCCATCATGGGGGCTCCACTCTCATGACCTAATCACCTTCCAAAGCTCCGTCTTCTAACAGCATCACCTTAGGGGTTAGAATTCAACATATGGACTAGGGGGTGGGGGAGCACAAGCATTCAGTTCATCGTGGTCTCTCTCCTTTATGATGAAGGCTTTCCTCAGCTGTCTGCTGACCTGCTAGCTGCCTATACTTAAGGCTGGAGCACTAAGGGACACACAGGGTGCTCTGTGTGTGCAGACGGGCTTGCCATGTGGGCCTCGCTTTCTGCCAGGTTAGGAAGAAGTGGAGATCTGGGACCCAGCTGCTCCTTACATGGACTTTCATCAAATCCTCTGGTTTCCAACACCATTTCAACACTATTCTAGGGGTGTCCACGTAGCTAATTCCTGAACTCTGGGGTTCTGCCTCTTGGCTTTCCTAATTGCAGGCTTAGAATTCATCTTTCTTTGATCTGTATCAGTTTCTGCTGAAGAGATACCTTCTGTTATCTAGCTGCAAATTTCCCCCATCATGTCCCGTCCTTCTTATCTGTGTGGATTTACATTTTATGATGACTGTAGTTATTGGCTCACCCCTCTTGGTTTGCTTTGTGAGGTTTTAGGAAAGGATGGAGAGAAATACTTGAGATTCACCTGCTGTCTTCAACTAGAAAGAAATTTGTTTTAAAGATTTGAATTTTATATTTTGGAACAATAATAAAAGAAAAGAAGGAGTTAGAAAAATATACACATATAGGCAAAGTTGATATGGGAAAACATACACAGAAAAAGAGAAAAGGTTGACAAAGCAAGACATACACGGGGAGGGCACACTAAGACCAGTTAAAAAACACAGATGTGCCCGGCTGGTGTGGCTCAGTGGATTGAGCTTCGTCCCATGGACTGAGAGGTCCCGGTTCCATTCCCAGTCGGGGCCCATGCCCCAGCTTCAGGCTTGATCCCCAGTAGGGGGTGTGCAGGAAGCAGCCGATTGATGTTTCTCTCTCACTTGGATGATTCTATCTCTCTCTCTCTCTTCCTCTCTCTCTAAAAAAAAAATCAATAAAAACATATTTAAGAAAGAAACAACACAGATGCATGAAATAACAGGCTTGTGGAATGCTGCTGCTGTCACTGTCCTCGTTCCATAGCGGAGGACATCAAGAGCAAACGTCTTCATGAAATTCACCCGAGCCGCTGAACAGAAGCCACGGCAGCACGGTTCCTTGTGACATGAAAAGTCTGTGGACTTACGCCTTTAATGAAACTGGGTTTGTCCCTTAATATGATTCCTGTTCCCTCTCCCTGCACTCTGTGCCCAAAGGAAGACTCTGCTGGTTACTGGAGAAGGTGAAATTCTGAGGGGCTCAGGGCAGACGGCACCTAAGGTGAGTTTGGTATCTTTGGATTGAAGAATCTCTGCACAGATATTTTAGTGTAATAATGAATCACCAAAAGTAATTAAAGTATCTAACAATGGAGGGATGATTTTTTAAATGTCATATTTTTGCCCTCCAGACACATATTATTTCTAAACTTCACAACACCCTGCAAAGGAGATACTTGTATTTGCCATTTCACAAATGACACAACGGAGGCTCAACGATGAGATGTGATTTGCCCAAAGCTGCCTTGAAAGTAAAGGACTGAAATTTCATTCAAGGCCAGTGTTTATTGCCCTGTATCACGCTGCAAGAAAGCCAAGACCACCTTTCCAGACATCCTTTTCTACGATTGTGTGTTTTTGTTTCTTGAGTTGACTTGAACTCAATAGATATATCTTAATTATTATAACCAGGGAAGCAAGAAATTGCAAGTTCCTAAAGCTTCACCAGCCAGCAAGACGCATTTCAAATAGGCAAAGGGGCAGATACTTAGCAAACCAATGAGCTGCTGACACCATCAGAATTTCCAGGGCTGTGAGTTATAACGGCAAACAACACAAATCCATTGGCAGACTGCCAACGATTCTGTCTGCCCTCACAGCGCTGGATTTTCACAACTGTGTGCCCTTGACTGGTGCAAACCCTGCAAAATACCTTCTAAGGATCATTATTTTGAAACTTGAGAGGACCACAGAAAAATTCAGATAGCTCGTTCCCAAGCAAAGTTTTGAGATACCACAGAAAACATAACACTCTCTCAAATGTGGGGATTTTCCATTTAAAAAGTACAGTATGTAGCAACTTGTGACACTTCTTTTAAAAAAAAACAAACCAGCTGTTCCTTTGCCTGCCAATGCCATAATCTTGTTTCCTAACTGCGGCTCAGTGGAAGAAATTAATCTTCACAGGCTTACTTTGAAATCAGTCTACACAGGAACCAAGACCAGAATCAGAGAACGCACGAGAGAGTTGGCTGTTAGATCTCACCATTCCTGCAGCAATTAGGCTCCAAACTCTGCAAAACATCCAAGCAACAGTTAGAAGGACACTCACTTTATGAAAGATTAAAATATCGGCTGTTCTATGCAAAATGATCTACATTATCAGTGATAAATAAACCTGAAATTAAGGTTTTACAGCTTTATTTCATCGCAGTTCTAAAAAGAATTCACACTGAAATGCAAACTACTAAAAATGCATTAAGACGCTCTTCCTCTCTTTACTTCACCCTGGAGGCAGCCCATCATTGCCCATGCTCTCCATTCATTGGCTCTCTCTCTCTTTTTCTTTTCTATTCTTTCTTCCTTACTTAAGTATGTACTATTGTTGCTTAGAATAGCAAGGACCCACCAAAGAATTATGACTAATTTTTTGTGGAGGATTCAAAATTTTGAAAAGGCAACCAAAATAATGTATTCATTTGCAGAAGGATGACATTTTCTGGGAAGTTATGGAAAACATGTCAGTGACCGTATTTTGCGTAAAGCTTGAGTAGTTTCCAGCAGGGAAACGTTGTCATGAGAGTCAACCAAGTAGAATTAGATTTCTGCTTCTAACAACCAAGGTGGATCCCAGAGAGAGAGAGCTGAAAGGCCTGGGTTCTTGAACCCACTGAACACACCAGCGGAAACACCTCTGTGTACAGCTCTGCTTTCTGTGACGCTGGCATCCCTAGTCAACTCTGCTCTCCTCCGCTTCTAAGGAGGAGGAAAGGTGAGGAGAGAAGAAATGAACAGAAGACGGATTCGTGCAAATATTCCTGGCATCCCACCTTCTTCAGTGGCTCCTATGTGCCAAGGAAGAAGATGGAAAAGACAGCGCCTCTCCAGAGTGAGGTAACACTTCGTGAGTTGTGTTGTATTACAAACTGCAGCCATAGCCCTGAGAGCAAAGTCCATGAAGGTACTTGGCATAGTGCTTGGCCCATGGTACGTGTTCTAAAAGTTGTTCAATCTCAGTCCAGCCTGAGTGGCTAGGACCTGCTGTGCTCTATTGTGGGGATGTGACTTTCTTGGTGTACAACTTCCAGGGGTAGTTAGGAGTAGGGGCACTGTGGGTCAGGCGAGGTGAGTGAGGTGGAATTGAGAAGTCAGGGGGCAGCACAGCTCTGAAGATAAAAGGACAAGGGAGAAAAGACTGACAGTGACTACCTAATACCCATTCATCCCCCTCCTTCTTAAAAACCAAGCTTCTATTTTGAGCTGGGCATCAACATTACATTTCCTGGCCTCCCTTGCAGTTTTTTTATTTTATTTTATTTATTTTATTTTATTTTATATTTTATTTTATTTTATTTATTTTATTTTATTTTATTTTATTTTATTTTATTTTATTTTATTTTATTTTATTTTATTTTATTTTATTTTATTTTATTTTATTTTATTTTATCTTATTTCTATCATCCTCACCCAAGGACACTTTTGCACTTATCTTCAGATAGAGCAGGAGGGAGAGAGGGGAAGAGAGAGAGAGAAACATCCACGCGAGAGAGACACATCAACTGGTCGCCACTCACACAACCCCAACCGGGGCGGTGACAAACTGCAACCGAGGTACGTGCCCTTAGCGGGAACCAAACCCAGGACTCTGGTCCGCAGGCCGACGCTCCAACCGCTGAGCCAGATCAACCAGGGCTCCCTTGCAGTTTAAAGTGCCCGTATGACTAAGTTGTGGTCAATAAGTAGTAAGTGAAGATGCTGAGTGGGACTTCCAGGAAGTTTTCTTGAAGGGCATAGACTACTGGGAAGAGTCATTTTTGCATTTCTGCTGCACTTTTTTCTCCTTCCTTCCTTTAAGATGTGATTGCTGGAGCTCCAGCAGCTATTTGGGACCATGAGGTGGCCTTAGACATTTGCAATGCATGCATGCAATGACCATCAGAGCATGAGTCCCTCAAGACCACCTTAGCAGCCCTGTGCTGCTCATCTGCAGTTATGTGGCAGAGAAGCAAACTTCTACCTTGCTGAAACAACTGTTATTCTGTGGTTTTCTGTTATGTGTGACCAAATTTAATTTTAACCAACCAAGAAATCTTCTCTTCTTTGCCCTCCAACTGAATAAAAATGGTTTCCCATTTATAGTTACTTACATCAAATATGCTGACAGTTTTTCTTTCATTACTAACTTTGATTTAGAATAATTTATTTGATTAAAACACTCTTTTTTTTTTTTTTTTACACATGCTTTTTCTGGTTTGCTATCAGATTTCCAAGAAATAGAAAGAAGTCAACTTGCTTTTGAGGTACCAGTGTTTTCCTCAAACCCCACCAGCCAAGAGCAATGCAGGATCACAACGACGGGAACAACCCCCCTCCTCCATAGCTCTAGAAGTCCTGAGAGGAAGGTCTCACGCTTGCTCATGACACTGTCCTTTGCCTAATGACACTTTCCTTTCTGTTCTCCAGCTCCCTGAAGCTGCCTAGAGGAGCAACCTTGACTCCTGACAAGTGTGGGGTCCGATCTGCTTCCCCTTGTTCGTCATTGCTTCTCCATGCTCCAGAGTAATCCAAAGGCATCATTTCCATCTCTGAACACCTTGTCACACACTTCCTCCAACGAGGTGCCTTGCGCTTTCAATATCTTAAGTCTCTTATAGCAATTTTAGTAAAAGAAGTCTTTCAAAAAAAATTTTTTTTCCAAGCACAGAATATTTTCTCTAGAATCCAAGCTGGATTGTAAACATCTAGAGGAAGGTTTATATCTTATTATTCTTTGCATTTCTTAACTTACCATAATGTATTAGTCCATTTGAGCTTCCATAACAAAAGTGCCATGAACTGGGGGCTTACAAACAACAAACATTTATTTCTCACAGCGTTGGAGGCTGGAAGTCTGACATCCAAGTTATGACAGATTCAGTGTCTGGTGAGAGTCGTTTTCTGATCTATAGATGGCAACTTCTCCCTGCACCCTCACAGGGCAGAGAAGGGAGGGAGCTCTCTGAAGTCTCTCCTATAAGAGCACTAACCAGATCATAAAGGCTCCACCCTTACGACCTCATCACCTCCCAGAGGCCCCACCTCCTAACAACATCAACATGTAAATTTGGGGGACACAAACATTCAGACCATAGCACATAGTGCTTAATACCAGGAAGGTATTTATTAAAGTTCTTTTTAAATATGTTTTTTATTTATTTATTTTTAGAGAGAAAGGAAGGGAGAGAGAGAGAGAAACATCAATGTGAGAGAAAAACAACCATCAGCTGCCTCCTGCACGCCCTCAAACTGGGACCTCTCAGTCCATGGGATGATGTTCAATCCACTAAGCCACACCGGCCGGGCTATTAAAGTTTTTTAATGAATGAGGGCACCAGTGACCAATAGCATGATTGTACTTATTCTCTTTTCTAATCCTGAACAATCACCTTGGTACCAAACCCAGCTCTTGTATGTCACAGCTCTCATCCTTAGAGACACGTTCTTTCCCAGAGACTCTTTTTACCCCTGGATATCAAAAGGATCTTGGGTTCTTAGGTTGTGACTCTGTGCTGCACATAATCCTGGACATCTAGGAGGGGCTGGTGAGAGGAGACAGTCATTTGCCTCCATGACCCTGGTATGCTCAAAGTAAGGGTCAGCATTTAACTATGGAAGTCTATACCTTAAGCATCTCCAACCCTCAGCTCCCTGCTTTTCTCCCCTCACTCCATACTTCCACCATTCCTCTACTGACAGAGGAAAAGGGAGAGGCACAAAAAAATAGTAACATTGTGATACTCATTTGGGACTGAACAGATATTGGACAAAAAGACGACTTTTAGGTGCTTGGGCTAGACTCCCTCATGGGACAACTTTTAGGTGTTGACGTGGGGTTTCAGTCCGTTGAGTTACATAGCAGGAGAGTACGTAGTGGACACACAATTCAGCTCTTGAATCTGGATGCAGCCGTGGGGAGGGGGGACTTACTACCTGTTAACCTCCTGTTGGAAAGAACCACTGTGCCACCCAAACACATAATTATTGGCAAATCAATGAATGTGCACAAAGGGAAATTGCTGATCCGTGGCTTTAAAGCAAATCCTTGGGAACAATACAAGTCATTCATACAAAGCAGCATAGGCAGCCTTGGTACATAAATGAGCATGCACTTCCCTTAGGCCTAAAGATTTTGCTAAGCCTACTAAGAAAACTGCCATATGACACACACCTTTATGTCCCTTTCAGTCGTAGATTATGAAACCTATTTAGGCTCATGTACAGCCCCAAAATGTTCAGAAACTATTTTCTCTCTTTCCTTGCAATTTGAATCCTTGCCCTAGTGGGGCAGATAAGAAGCTGAGACACCTGGTTTCAAGTCAGAGCTCTGACAGCATGTTATGTGCATATAAGTGTGTGGTTAATTTAGTTAAATGATTTTATCTTTCTATACCTTAGTGATGGTACTAATGGAAATAATAAGTTTGCTGGGTTTAACTCACAAGTTTGTGTAGATATCAAATGGAGGAATACATTTGAAACATACTTTTAAAACCCCAAAGTCTAAAATGCAATGCATTATTTTCATTTTCAAGCTTTTTCTGTTTTCTCCCTTTCTTGTGTCCTTAACTCATATGCTTTTTCCTTCTTTCTTTGTTATATTTACATGGGTTTGTACATATTTTTGAATGCTGAAAAAACCCTTCTGATCTGTGAGCTCCATTGGCTTTATTGTAATAAAAACTAAGCTTCATCAGCCTGCTGCCACAAAAGCCAAACTCATGAGACAGGTGGTGGTGAAAAAGGCAAGAGGTTTATTCAAGTGTCGGCAACCTGAGAGGATGGAGGACTCTTGTCACAAAGCCTATCTCAACATCTCAGTTCAGGCAGAGGTTTTTATAAGGAAAAAAAGGGAAAGCAAAACAAAGAAATCAAGGGGAAGGGTTTAAAATTTTTCTAGTTGTAGGCCAGCAAAGTCCATTCTGATAAGGACCTCAAAACTGGTCAAGCGATGGTCTGGTGTGCATCATCCTGGTTTTACACCATCCTGGTTTCATGGTTGAAAGTCAGCAATTCTCCTGGAATGAAGGTCGGAGTCTGTATCTTCTGAAGTTAGTTCCTAGGATTCTTATACAAACATGCTGTTTGTCTACAAGCTACATATTAGTCAGAGTCAGCATTTATAGAAAGAGTGTCAAAAGAACAGTGGCGTGGGTTACAATTCCTCATTGTTACATTATCTTCCATAAAACTGAGCAAAGGACTTCATATAAAACATGTGCTCAATATATTTTGTGGCCCTGGACGGGACTCTAATGATTTTGGCTGGAAACATGCACTTGGAGCATCAAGGTAAAAATAGGCCAGTTGTCTGAATTCAGGAGCTTACACAAGTGGTATTCTGCAGGGTTCACAGCTTTGACATAATTCTGTTCTTAGCGCCATTAGGAAGCTCCCAATACATTTTAGGCAAAGTTGTTCACATTACGTCCTCATTCTTTCCATTTCAAACATTACTTGAATATTGACAATATACAATCTCTATGGGACTTTTGTGTGAAAGAAAAAGAGTTAAAACAATAGATGCCAAACTGCCAAAGTAGGCCACATAAGCACTGGGTCAAAGGAAGAAGACGGTTTGAGATTTCCTCAGGTCACAGAATTTCATTTTGTTTAAAATAGAACAATAGTTTGAATGATGAGAGGGCTTTATACAGCCAAGCATCTCAGGGCCATGACCGACTCCCAGTTCAGAGGGAAGAGGCAAGTGCTGAGAAAACCTTTCTCTCCCAGCTTTCACTGTTATTCCCCGGGACGACAGGAACAATTGTACACCAAACATTTAGCATGTCTACATTTACTCCTCTCTTTAAAAATCCACACATCAGTACTATTATTAATGTCATTTGGCCAAGAAAGAAACTGAACTTGAGAGAGGATTAATAAGGTTCAGAAAGTCACCAACTAGAAGTGACAGAGCAAGAATTTTAACAGAGTTTTCTGATTTGTTTGGCAGTTTTCTTTGTAATTAATTTATAAATTTAGTTTGGTTTTAAGCACCACAGGAGTAAGAAGTTTATGTTGTTCACATGCCAGTAATATTGTAATTTTTAATTAAATGTATTGAGGCAACACTAGTTAATGACATTACATAAATTTCAGGTGTAACAGTTTATAACACATCTATATACTCTATTGTGTGTTCATCAGCTGAAGTCTAATCTCCTTGGGTCACCATATATTTGAGCCTCTTTACCCTCTCATCCTCCCCGATCCTTTAAATGATGCAAATGATTAATGGGATGCGTAAGCATTTTTCCTCTGGAGTTTGGGTGAAGCTTCCTTGGTGATTCAGCAATGGTTCAAATCTCCTGTCATAAGATGGGGATGACCTGAGTTGCTCCAGATCTCTGAGCTAAGCAGGGGGATAGCCTGTTCCATACATCTTGCCTGGTCTACACTGTAGTCCTTTGTGTGTTAATTTGATAATGAATGTTCTTTAGTAATAGAAAGTCACTTTATAAATGATAACTTTTGATGATGATGATAGTCATGGTGTGATCAGAGAAGGTTTAAATATCTTGTTTTCCAATTATAAATGTAATTTATAGATATAGTAGTAATTTCTATAAAAATTGTAGAATCTTCAGAATATAACAGGGAAAAAATCCCTTCTAATCACTACAAAGCACAGGTGTTGGGATATTGGACAATCTGTGCCACATTTCCTTAAGTCCTCCTTTCTACGTCCACAGTTGGCAGTAAGATTTGTTCGCAGGAAGACAGCTACTTTGTTCACTTGATGTCATATTGGGTATTTTTCCCCACGTCACTAAAAACTATGCGGGTAACATTTTTATACCCTTCAGTATGGCATGACTTGTCATAATTTATTGAATTACCCTCCTTGTAGTTGGACATTTAGATTATTTCTTTTTTCAAAAAAAAGTCGTAAATCACCATGTCTATTTTTAGTGCACATTCCCAGAGTATGCGACTCGGGTTGGAGGGAGGAACGCTTTGAAACACTTGCAATGCAACACGTTACCAGCAAACAGCTGTACAGAAAGGCTGGGTCAATTTGCACATGGTGAGGCAGGCACTCTTGTGGGGCCCCAGGTCTCCCCAACATTTTGGGATTCACCTCTGTAGCCCCCTGTGGGTTCCCACAGCCACTTCCATGGTCATCTGGTCCCATCATCTCAGAGTCTGTTTCCTGTCTTACTGGGCTGCAGAACTGGAGAGCAGTATCCCAAATCCTTTTCAGAAATCTGTGTCTCACCCTCTAAGCACAGGTGTGGGCGCCCTTGAGGCCCAGGGTCTGTCCCATCAGAAGGTGTGTCTATATGCTGGCACCTGTCCTGCACACCTGTCTTCCACACAGGTGGACAGGGCAGGGGCCATTTCCAGAGACAGCTAACCCCGAGGACCCTCCTGTCCACCACATCCTTCTCACAGCCTTCCCCAGTTCCCCACCTCCTGGCTGCAACAATGGGGTGCTGTGAGACCCCATCTGAGATCACCTTGTGTGCTCCTGGCTGTGGGTGCCTAGGCCACTTTGCTGTGCGAGTAGAAAGCTCTGGTTTGACTTCCTCAGGAGACCTGTTACTTTAAAACCCGAACACCAGAAAACGGGTCTCTGGGTTTCTTATGAGTCCCACCGAGACTTGGGCTGCCTGTAAATGTGTTCTTAAGTGGTAGGGAGCTGTTGGTCAAGTTTGTGTTAGGATTAGGGGGCAGCGGGGTGGTATTGGTAAGGGTCACTTGTACTTAGCGAGTTTCTCTTTGACCAAATGATGCAGATCTGATGGTGGGACCAGCTGGGACTTGAGCCTTTAGGGCTGCAGCAAAGGAAAGGGCTAATCCGGAAACCAGCTCCTTGTCAAGGGTCTTGAGTCCCCTAGCTGGTCTGCGATGTGAATGAGGAAGTATGCTACGAAGGCCCCCAGGCTCAGGGTCGCTGAGTCGGTCCTAAATCAGAGGGATGATCTCCTCCTTGGAGATGAGAGCCTCCTGTCACACCAGCATGAACAGATCTGATTCCACTTGTGAGTGTTCACGTCTCTGTCCTTAGTCCTGTGATTTTCTAGGTCAGTAATATTATTTCCCAAATTGTGAACAAATGCCAGCTATAAAAAGCTGGGACTGAGTGCCCAGAGCCTACCACACAGTGTTCTGCTGAATTACAGTTATTAAGTCCATCTGAGAGGGTCTCAGGTTGTCAGGAGAAATGTCAGGAAGTGATTTTTGTTCTACAGAGGCTGAGTGGCACGTTATTGATCAAATATAACCTAAATCTTTTCAAGATTAAGAGTAACTTTGTCATAACATCTGAAATGGCAGGAAATGGTACAAGGATTAGAACTCTCTTCTGTTGTGTCTTCAGAGACGGGGAGCGATGCTGGATTCCACGGCCCTCCAAGCAGGGCCCGGGGAGGAGGGAGCCAGGCTGGGCGGACTCGCCGGCAGAGCAGCAGATGGCTGGGCTGGAAGTGGATGTCTGAGCGGGAAATGGGCCCAGCGGTACTGGCATATGTTTCCTCAAGCCTTTGACCTGCTTGTTTCTCAAAAGACTTGATTAAATGCTCAGAAAATAGATGGGAAAGTTGTGACTGCAGAGAAAAGTTAGAAATGAAAAGGGGGAAAAGAAAGAGTCACTGAGTCATGTGTCTCCCTCTCCTTTGTGTCACTGAGTAATCATTTTACTCATCCTGAGAAATATCAACACACCACCTCAGAGCCCCATCCTCCGCACCCCCAGGTCGCCACCCCACTGGCACTGGAATGCAAAGCAGAAAACTGAGGAAGAGTTGGGCTGCTGGCCTGTGGGTGGGCACAGAGTTGGTTTGACCTCCATAGAAAGGTCCCCTCCACTCTCATCTCTGGACCATCCACACGGGTGTTCACAGTGCAGTCCTGTGAGTATACACAGCGCTGCAGTTCTGAGCAGTTCATCCAGTGAAAGTAATGTACTTCCAAAGCGCGATACCAGTTATGCTCGTTGGACCGAGACTTAGGCTTCTGTTTGGCTTCAATCATTATTTTCTTTGACTGAGAAGTTACCCATTCACCTTATTTGTGATTTATCCTTGGCTCACCTTACTGTAAACTCCCTGAGGGCAGGACACTTCTTTTCCCTGCACCCAGCACGGGGCTTCCAGCTTGAGCAAGAAGATGCTCATTCATTATCCAGCTGGTTGTTGGTAAATGTCTCTCTAGATTATAAATTCTCTGATGGCCTGAGTCATGTCTTCTATTTTAATATTTTAATGCTTGAGAGCAGCCAGCATAGCGTCTGATAGTCTGTGGTGGGCAGAAGACATTCTCTTCTGTCCCCATGGAAGAAAGGCTCAAAGACGGGAAATGGGCTGTGGGTCCACCCGCATGATCTTCCAGTGGATCGGTGGAGGCAGAGGATCAGACTGTGAAGCCAGGGTTTCATCTTTCTGTAAGGTACAGATGCAAGAACCCTAATACAGTCATGTGCTGTTTAATGACAGGGAGACATTCTGAGAAATGTGTCCTTACGTGACTTCGTCATTGTGCAGACATCGTAGAGTACATTTACACAAACCTAGATGGGAGGGCCAACTGCACACGGGGGGCTGTACGGTGCAGCCTGTTGCTGCGAGGCTATAACCCCGTACAGCATGTTACTGTACAAAACAACACGAGACTGACTCCAGAACAAGAGAAAATGATGCAATCAGGAGAGGCAAGGGGTGTGAGGCTGCTGCTGCTATAACACGCATACTGTTTTACAGCAAACTTTTTTATAAGTAAAAAGAGTACACTCTAAAATAACAGTAAAAAGTACAGTAAATATGTAAACCATTGGCATAGTTGTTTATTATTAAGTATTATGTACTGTACATAAGTGTGCTATGCCTTTTTTTTTTTTTTTTTTTGGTCAGGGGAGAGTGCGAATGCAATCCCCCACGACCACACATTATGCAGTCGAATTTCTCACATTTGGAGAAATCGCAGGGGTCAGCACATCCGGGGTGCAATGGGTGAGCGTCGCCCTGGGAAAACCACCTTTGTGATCATGGTATCTCCTCTGCCAGGGAAGTATCTCTGTGCTATACTTTACACCACTGGCAGTGCAGTAGCTTTATTTACACCAGTATCACCACAGACACGTGAGTAATGCATTGCACTATGACGTCATGATGGCTATGACATCACTAGGTGAACAAAGTAAGTCAGGCATGATATATAGAAAATTTTCAATTAGGTTCACTGATTAGAAGATTTAATATTGCTCCTTCTGCTCTTTTTGTTATTAAATATAACACATACATAAAATGCATGAAAATAAATGTTTAGTTCAATGAAATATTATAAAGCATACTCCCATGTAGTCACCATTTAAGTCAAACACTAGAAGTTGCCAACATTCCAGAAGCCCCACCATCTTGCACACAGAGCCCTGTCACAATGCTCTTTGTCTCCTCTAGAGGGAGCCACTGTCCTGACTTCCTTTGTCTATAGCTTTTGGCACCTACATGGGCATGCTTTCCTTATCTTTTACAGTTTTAGCACTTAAGCATCTCCAAAAAATATAGTCTAGTTTTTCAAGCTATTGACTTTGTATAAGTAGAATCATATATTATATATCATATTATGCCTGACTTACTTTGTTCAACATTATGTTTTTAAGATTCAGCCAAGTTCCTCTGTATACCTGTTGTTTATTCATTTTTCTTGCTCTATAATATTCCACTGTACCACCATTTAGTTATTTACTATTGATGGACATTGAGTATTTCCGGTTTGGAGCTATAACGAAATATGCTGCTAAAATCATTCTTGCCCGCTTGCTAAGGAAATACATAGGCACACATTTCTCCAGGGCAGTGGTTCTCAAAGTGTGGTCCCAAAAGGCAGCATCAGCATTGCCTGGGAACTCATCAGAAAGGCACATCCTTGGACTCCATCTCGGCCCTACAGAATCAGAAACTCTGGGGGAGGGTCCTGGCCACCTGTGTTTTAATAAGTTCTCCAGGCAATTATAAAGCACACCAAAACTTGAAAACCACTGCTCTAGGGGATGTCTAATCTAGGCTTGGAACTAATTATTGAGGAGGGTCAGGATATGCATGCAAATTTCTTCAAAGTGGGCAACAATTTAGACTCTCATGACGGAGTATGAAAGATCCCATTGCCTCCCCCATCCTCCTCACAGCCAGTGAAAGGGGTGTGCTGCAGCATCTCAGTGTATCTACAATTGCATTTCACCGACCCTTATCCTACATTTATTGTCCATTTAGGTTTATTCTTTTGTGCAGTGGCTTTTCCATTCTTTGCCCCAATTTTTTTTATTCTGGGTTCAAGCCCTCTGTTGCTTATAGGTTCTTATTTCTAGGGTTGGCAGATGGCCTCATGGCAAAGACAGCTTCATGCTGGCTTGTCTCCCTAAATCTCCCCTTCACTCTTGGCCTTGCTAGTCTTTATTGTCTTGCACAGTTTTTTAAAATATTCATTTGTTTTAAATATTTGTAAAATATTTATTATTTTGGTTGTTTTAGTAGGCAGGTTAAATTGATCAGAATAAATTTATCTACCATTCCTGGTGAAGGCTCACCTGTGTGTTGACAGGGCGAGGGGTGACACTTGTTTTAAGAAGCAAAGTGACTTCATGGTATGAAAAGTAGAGTAAATAATGTCAGAATAGGCACAACTTTTCATACCTGGAACTATTGAGACAAAAATGTTAATTATGTGGAGTCACAAGGAGGAAATCTTACTTTTGTACTGTGTATAATCCTAATTCATTTATTTATGCGATTAACAGTTACTGAATATCTACTGTGTGCCAGGCTGCACAAGGCCCCTGCACGTGCAGGGCCGAGAGTCCAGGGGGGAAGACAGAAGGTACAGGAAGCAATGACAGCAACGTGTGATGCCTTTCATCATGGAGAAGGCGGGGCTCAGGATGCATGTGTTAGAGGCACCTAACCTACGCCCCGGAAATGTTCTCAGGGGAAGTGATATACAGCTGATGCCTGAAGGATGAGGGGCTGGGTGAAGAGCGAATGGAGGGCCTCAGGGGACACGGTGTGTACTGAGGCCCGAGGTCACAGGTGAGCCTGAAATCAGAGCCCAGATACTGAGAAGTTTGCAAGCCGCAGGAGAGAATTTGGTTCATATCCTAAAGGCGGCATAAACCCACTGAAGTGTTTCAAGCAAGGAAGCCACTTGACCACAGTGATGGTTAATTTTATGTGTCCACTTGACAGGGCCCAGATAGTTGGCTAAATATTATATGTCTGTAGAGTGTTTCCAGATGAGATTAACATTCGGATCTGTGGACTGAGTAGCATAGATTGCCATTTTAAGTGTATTTTTATCTATTCAGAAAGCACATCCAATAATTTAAAAAAAAACCACAGGGACACCATCTCTGTGAGGCCTTTTCCTACTTGCCAGCCTAGTATTATTCATCTGGTGTTAAGCATATCCCCAGACTGCTCGATACAAGGTCTTGTTTCTTACAGGCAGACAAATGCACGACTTTTTAACAACATGTTGTAGCCTTAGAGATTTCCAGCTTCCACAATGTAAGTTGTTTTTTCCCCCCATGTAGCCAGGAACTGGATCAATAAAGTAAAAGCATAATGACTTTCCCTGCTTTATTTTAGTAGGTTATCTGATACTATTTGCTTTTTTAGTCTTAGTCAATATTGGTGTCTCCTGGGAGGCAGAGATGATATCTCTTCATGAAACCCATTCCTCCACAATCCTAAATAAAAAGCCAGCCAGGACAAAGGATTCTGAGCCCTGCTGGTCATTTTTTAAGTGGATCTCAAACAAATAGTAGCTCAGCCTAATTTCGATCATAATCACTCCCTTTGCCACGGCTGGACCCCGTGGCGGCAGCACCTTACACCCAGAGCCGCAGCTGCCTTAAGGACCGAGATTCTGTTTTGTAATCGGGTGTCCTGGCCTCGCTGCTCACTGAAGGCCTGACACCCATCACTGACAGCTCGGGGACACCTTTTAAAGCTCAGGCACAATAAATTCTGCTGCATTGTCCAACAGGAGGGGAAAAAATTCTTCGCGCGCACCCTGGCTTGCTCAGGCTGCAGTAAGCGCATCACCTGGTGGGGGCGCCATTCTGTCCCTTCCCCGTTTCTTAACCTGCCCGCGTCTTCCTGTTTTTCCTCCCTCCTGATTTCTTCAAGTGCTTATTTCAGATGAGTAAGACCCCAGGAAGAATTTGAGAGCGGCCTGTGTGACAGAGAAATGAGATTCCACCTGGAATGATCACCGCAGATCCCCGTTCTTCGGGCTTTTGAGCTTAGTCTGGTCCCAGAGGCAGCTTTGGCGGGGGGGCCTGGCCTCTTCCGAGTGGGACTTGACAGCAACCACGGCCGTGGCACCCAAGAATGCTTGTCAAACGACTTCTCATCAATAATTACAAAAACGTCGTTTTTCAGGAAGCATGAGCAGCATTTTTTTTTTTTTTTTTTTTTTATGAATTCACTTCATGCTGTGACCACAGTCCCAGTCTGGGTTCTCATTTTGCATGTGGGTAGACGGAGAACCGGACTTGTTGGGAGACATAAACTTCGGATGTAGAATGCACAGCTGCCGGACGGTGCAGTGTGGCTGGGAAAACAATTCAGAGAGTGGGGCTGGCCTGGACCGAATCCCAGCTCTGACATTAAGTAGCTGTGTGACCTCGAGCAGGTCATTCTACTTGCTCCCTCATCTACAGAAAGGAGGAGGCTGAATGACATGGACAGGTCTTGGAGGTGCTAACATTTCCTGATTTCTGGTTTCATTTCCCACAGGACAACGAGTATACATTTAAACATACAATTTGCAACTTATAGGTGCAATGGGAAAAATACTTTTTTCATAATGTTATAATTTGCAGCCAGGGGAACTTTGTAGGCTGAGTCGATTTATAAAGAAAACGGTATAGGAACCACCAGTAAAATACAGCCATTGAAAGCTTTATCTGCCAGATCGCTCTCCCATTTGGGAAACATTTCCCTCCCTTGCTTGTCTCGTGGAAGGGACAGGAGGGACGAAGAGGGTCGTTTTCTGAAGTTCCACTTGGAGCATCAGCGCTTCCGGTGTCTCAAGCTGCAGTTTCCAAAATATTATGCGTAATGTGTCAAATTGGAGCCGCTTTCCTTCCTCTTCAGTGTTTGTGAGATAGACGATCTACTCATTTGTTCTGCTTCAAAAATCAAATGATTTTATCCACCCGAAGATGAAAATTCAGCACACGAGTCCTAGAATAAATACACTAAATTAAACTAAACTCTGTTTTAAGTAAAATCTGACCTCTCCTGATTTGTACTCAACTCCTGGAGAATTTTGAACAACAGAATGAAATATGGATCCCTTTACTACCTTCTTTCTGGATATTTCCAAATTAGCATTTCTTAACCTGGGGTTTATGGACCCCTCCTCTCAGGAGTTTATTATGCATTTCTTCCTGAATGGTATAAAGTGGTTTTGAATCCTCTGAATAGAGTTAAAAGGACTGTGTATGCCTGTAATTTATTTATTTGTTTGTTTGTTTTGCTTGGGGAGAAATTTCAGAGTTTTCATTTTATTTTAGAGGAGACCATGACTTTCAAATGGATAAGAATTGTTGTTTCGGGTATTAATT
Organism: Tadarida brasiliensis; assembly: GCA_030848825.1. NCBI lineage: Eukaryota > Metazoa > Chordata > Mammalia > Chiroptera > Molossidae > Tadarida > Tadarida brasiliensis. The sequence continues at coordinate 90,986,501 of CM061257.1, forward strand.
TATAGGACTTGACTTGTTGACAATATTGGAGTTGTTTTCTTCCATTTCCTTAGCTGATGGTAGCTAGATGACCTGAATTGAACTGAGGTCTTCATTTGAACTAGGGAGTGCTTTAGGTTTAAAAAATACCCAAATTTCTAAACTGTCAACTTTGTAGATAAGATCTTCTACCGGGCCAGGGAGATGGGGAATTCCATGTTCTCTGTACTAAGTATCTCTTTGTGACCCATTTGGTACAAAGTTAAATGCTGTATTTATTGATCTTAAGAAAATCCTTTTTAAAATGAATATATACAAGACTCAATTAAATATCCTAGGGCTTTCAGTCCTTTTAAAATTGCATGTCTCTTGGGAAGATGGTTATATATGTTTCTTCTTTCTCTTTACCAAACAAACAAAAATGCTGCAAACACCCTTTTTGGCTCTACAGCTGAGCTACCAAATCAGATCACTGTAGTGCCATATTTACATCCCTGTTTTCTTTCCCCTTTCCTCCTTCCTGTCCCCTAGTTTTGCATTTTGACTGAGGTTAAGAGTGTAAAATGTCTCTAGGAAGAATATTGGCAGAAACTGAATAAAAACAAAGAGATTTAATGAAATAATATGACTTGTATAAAGTAACACAATTTCTAATCGATGCCAGGAAGTTCCCTCTTTCTTTTTTCCAATATCCACAAAATTAATCATGTAACTATAACTGCATTAGTCATTTTGGACTGTGCTCTTTTAAATGGACTCCAGATCATTCAAAAGCGCCTGAAATCGAGCTGAATGGAAGTCCTACAACTACAAAATTAAAGAAGAAGCCGGCCGCATCGAGACTGGTAGGAGGGGCGGAGGCGTGACAGGCTGGTCCCACACCCACGTGTGGCAGATAAAAATTGGGATACCTCGGCTGGGAAGGTCCTCCCAGAGGGCTGAGTGGTCCCCGTCCCACACCAGGTGCCCAGCTCAGGGTCCCAGTGCCAGGAAGAGAAGTCCCCATAACTTCTGGCTGGAAAAACCAGCGGGAACTGAGGCTGAGGCGGCTGGAGCCCCCGCAGCTCCTCTTAAAGGGCCCGCGCACGGACTTACTCGGACTCCCACCCTCCAGGCTCCAGCGTGGGGGAGGCAGCCTGAAAGGCACCAGAGTCATATGGGGAAGAACTGAGCTGTTTGGCATTGGAGCGAAGGCTGGAGAGGCAGCTTTCTCCTGGACAGACGTGCTAACAGAGGATTTTGTTCCTTTGGTGAGCCCTTCCTGAGCTGGCAGAAGCCACCATATCTGGGACTCCAGCAACCTGGCTCACACTGTTGGCCCCGCCCTGGTGATTCCCTGAGGCCCCGCCCCACCCAACTTCCAGGCCCACCCAAGCTGTTGCCAGTTGCTTCACCATAGGATTGGCCTGTCTTGGAGCCTGCTTCAGCTTTTCCTAAAACCATTCAAACAAGCAGCATCTGGTCTCAGCTAGCCCTATACCTCTCGCTAAGTAATACATAGGAACAAACAGAGGGAGGCAGCCAAAATGAGGAGACAAAGAAACAGGTCCCAAATGAAAGAACAGAACAAAACTCCAGGAAAAGAACTAAGTGAAATGGAGTTAAGCAACCTAACAGATGCTGAGTTCAAAATACTGCTTATAAGGATGCTCAATGGACTTAGTGAGAACCTCAGTGAACTTAGAGAGGGCCTCAAGAGCATAAAAAAGGACCAGTCAGGAATGAAGGAGGCACTAACTGACATAAAGAATAGTTTACACAGATTCAATAGTAGAGTAGGTAAATCCAAGAAGCAAACCATCGATTTGGAATATAAGGAAGCAAAAAACACCCAATCAGAACAGCAAAAAGAAAAAAGAATCCAAAGAAACGAGGATAGTGTAAGGAGCCTCTGGGACAACTTCAAGCGTGCCAACATTCGCATCTTGGGGGTGCCAGAAGGAGAAGAGAGAGAACAAGAAATCGAAAACCTATTTGAAACAATAATGGCAGAAAACTTCCCTAACTTGGTGAAGGAAACAGACATACAAGTCCAGGAAGCACAGAGAGTCCCAAACAAGATGAACCCCAAGAGGCCCACACCAAGACACATCATCATCAAAATGCAAAAGGTTCAAGACAAAGAGAGAATCTTAAAAGCAGCAAGAGAAAAGCAGTTTGTTACCTACAAGGGAGTTCCCATAAGACTGTCAGTTGATTTCTCAATAGAAACTTTGCAGGCCAGAAGGGAGTGGCAAGAAATATTCACAGTGATGAAAAGCAAGAACCTACAACCAAGATGACTCTATCCTGCAAAGCTGTCATTTAGAATCGATGGCCATATAAAGAGTTTCCCAGACAAGGAAAAGCTAAAGGAGTTCATCACCACCAAACCATTACTATATGAAATGTTGAAGGGTCTTCTTGAAGAAAAAGATAAAAAAATATGAACAAACAAAATGGCAATAAATACATATCTATCAACAATTGAATCTACAAACAAAATGAACAAGAAGAACAGAAACATTCTCATAGATACAGAGAACTTTTGTTGGTTACCAGATGGGTAGGGGCTGGGGGGAGGGGTGAAAAAGGTGAAGGGATTAAGAAGTATAAATTGGTTGTTAGACTGACAAACCTCAAAGGGAAGGGGGGTTGGGGGGTGGGAAGAAATGAACCAAAGAACTTATATGTATTTATGCATAACTAATGGACACAGACAACAGTGTGGGGAAAAGCAAGAGGGGGGCGGAAATGGGGAGGAGGGGGGGCAATGGGGGGAAAATGAGGAACATCTGTAAAACATTCAACAATAAAATTTTTAAAAAAAATTAAAAAATAAAAATAAAAAAATAAATGGACTCCAAGTGCATCCCGGGATCTAAGGAAAGGAATCCACAGGAACAATATCAAGGTCATCCTGTGGAAACTCACCTGGTGGAAACTTTAATTGCATTTCATTAATGTATTTACTGGTCACCTCCTGAATGACACGCTGTGGGAAATACTGAGGAAGTGCATGTCACAGTGCACAATCCCATGAAATGTTCAGTCTCACCGGGTGGCTAAGATTTGCAATACGAAACAGCAAGGGAACAGTACGTGGAATATACAGTCCAGTTTTCAAGCACACCTTCGTGTAATTCTTCCGGAAGTTGGAAGAGGAGTGAATCAGAGGCGCTGGAACAACTGAAGACAAGATTCTAAATGTACACGTGGACGTGGCCCAAAGGTGGAGAGAGCACGTGAAACCCAGCAGCAAGCACAGCAGAGGCACTCCTGGGAACCACGCGAGAACTTACAGGAAGGAATGGAGTCGGCCTGGAAGAGCGAGAGAAAACGTAGGGTGAGGGGAGGAACCTGGGGCTGAAGGTGGCAAGGGTTGAGTCTTATTCTTACTGGAATTATGGCTGCTAGAGAAAGAGGGGGTGAAGGGGATGGACTCCAGAAAGAGTGAGGATCCCCTTAACTTCAGGTACCTGCAGGGTCAAGCAGCACCTATGGTATCAACGGCCCACTGAAGGTCTGGACAGGTACAATGTAGATGGGAATAAAACAGAGGAGATGGTGAGGTGATGAAAAAGAGAAGGGGTGGGGGGAGAGAGAGGGTCTTATTTCATTAGATACCTACTTGTGACCAGGGCTTCATGGGACCACCCCAACACGGTGGCATTTCTGCTTTATGAAAAGCTTCAGTGGCTGGGGAAGCTCCTCAGAGGTGTTTGGACCCTCCTAACCAGTGTCTTCCTGGGACTGAGAGCACCTTGATGTAGATGAACATATTCACTCGCCCCAATCATTCAGGAGGTGATCAGTGAATACATGAATTAAACAGAATTGACGTTTCCATCAATATCGTTTATGAAGGATGACCTTGATGTTTTCTAAGTGTATTCCTTAACTTAGATCCCAGTATACACTTGAAGTCCATTTAAAAGGGTATTGTCCAACCACCTCCCACCCATTAGGATGGCTGCTATTAAAAAAACAGAAAATATCAAGAGTTGGGGGGGATGGAGAAATCGGAATCCTTGTGCACTATTGGTGAGAACGCACAATGGCACAGCCGCTATGGAAAACCATGGGCAGTCCAGGAAAAAATTAGACATAGAGCTACTGTTTGATCCTGCAACTCTGAATACGTACCCAAAAGAACTGAAAGCAGAGCCTTGAAGAGACATTTGTGTACCCACTTTCCTAACAGCATTATTCACAACAGGGGAAGAAGCCACCCAAGCATTCATCAACAGACCAATGGATGAGCAAAACGTGATAGATACATATAATGGAAGATTACTGAGCCTTAAAAAGGAAGAAATTCTGACCCATGAACCTTGAGGACATTATGCTGAGTGAAATAAGCCAGTCACAAAAAACAAATACTGTACAATTCCACTTATATGAGGTATTTAGTGTAGACAAAGTCACAGACACAGAATGTAGAATGGTGGTTTCCAAGGGCTGGGGGTGGGGTGGGGAGTGGGGAGCTATTGTTTAATGGAGACAGAGTTTCGGTTTTGCAAGATGGAAAAGTTCTGGAGATGGGTGGTGGTGATGGTTGTACAACGACGTGAATGTATTTGATGCCACTGAACTGAAAACTTACAAGTGGTTAAAATGGTAAATGTTACGTTACGTGTATTTTACCACAACGAAAAAAATGAAACCAGCAAAACAATGGTCCAAAATGAGTAATGTTGCATGAGGCCCCACCCAGCTGAAGGACCCCCTCTGCAGCCTCTCAGTCTGATTCCCAGACCAAGCAGCTCAGCAGATGCCCTATTAAGCAGTTAATTATTTTTCTTTGATACTGGCCTTTTTTTTTTTTTATCTCTTAATACAACAGTTTTACTGTCTCTGATAATTACTCTGTCTCGATAACTCTTTTAAATCTAATGAGGCGTGGTAAGCTCTGCTTAACAAGGCAACACATCATTAGCTTCTTGCCTCTCTGCCATCTTATCGCACTCAATTACGGTATCACCAGCCAGACACTAACCTGTCACTTGCCATTGGCAAAATGGTGTGAAGTGACCTGCCTGCTGTCAGGTCAATTGGTAGTGCTACTTAATAAACTTCTGAGGTCCACTCCCAGTCCTGCATTTTATCCTGCCCACAGTCCAGGTTGAGGGGAGCTCCGGTATAAATCAGTTTTCCACTTACCTAATAATAAAATCTTTGGGCAGGGTCCTGTGCTTTCTCATCCTCTGCTCTCAGGAATGCTAACGTTCTGTCTCAAGAGTCCCTGATGGAGAAGCAGTGAGAAGTAGCGCAATGAGCCCTGGGTGTAGGCGAAAGGCGCTGGGTCCGTCTTGCTAAGTGCTCACCACCTGTGTGGCTTTGGGCAAATCATTTAGCCTCTCTGAGCCTATTTCTTTATCCCGAACAATATATTTCTGAGGATTATCTTGAAATTTTATTATTATTTTTTTTAATCGTCACTCGAGGACATTTTTGCATTTATCTTCAGATAGAGAAGGAGGGAGAGAGGGAGGAAGAGAGAGAGAGAAACATCGGTGTGAGAGAGTCACCGACTAGCTGCCACCCACACAACCCCAACCGGGGTCGGGGACAAACTGCAACCGAGGTACGTGCCCTTAGCGGGAACCGAACCCGGGACTCTCTGATCCACGGGCCGGCACTCTAACCGCTGAGCCAAACCGGCCAGGGCTGTCTTGAAATTTTAAATGAGTTCATTGCTATCTAGGCTACCAAGTCATATTAGCCTGGAAGAAAAAGTAAGATAGTTCCCTTTAGTCTACTTTTGAAATGAGTTAGGATATAAAGCAGTATAGTGTTGAGACGCTTTCAAAAATCTATTTCTTTATGTCTTTCCTCTCTCCCGTGCTCTCTGTAACTGCCACCAACCTTCTATTGTGTCATTCCCAAATCATCCAGGTGTCCTGGGGTCTATCTGTTTATTTGGCACTATCTATGTTTTAGGTGGTGTGCTCCCTGGCCACGAGACAGAGACAGTCTTTTCCCTTAGGACACTCGTCTTCTCGGTGAGAGTGCTCCTTCAAAGGATGACAGTAGCCGAGACTTCACGCAGAGGGTCGGTTACTTTCCACTTTTATCTTCCCAGTGCCCAGAGCAATGCCTGGCACAGCTATAGCTGGTCAAGTTCAAAGTTCTAAATACGTACACCTGGTGACCCTTCCAGCGAGTAAGTGTACTAAGAGGTGGGGGGGAGTCGCCAGTCAGAGGCACCGTCCTGAGGTACCAGGTGAGGTGCCAGCAGGCGGAGTTCAAGCTCGAGCTCCCTCACTTGTCAGCATAGTGCCCTGAGTCACGGCACAGGACTGAGGACTCGTCATTAAAATGCAGAAATCAGTGCCTCCTCACAGGATTTTGTGAAGACATAAAAAGATTAAAGTATCTGGTAATTGTAGGTAGTAAATTACTATTGAAAATATTTTTATTGATTTTGATCAGTTTGTTAGGCTGTGAGTCACCAAAACAATGACTTTGGATAAAAGGGGATGTTTTAAAAATTAAATCTGCGCTATCTGAATACTAAGGATAACTGTAATTTCATGCAAAGAACCATCTCTTCCTATGGCATCTTTTTATACCCATGTTCTTGCTTTGCTTCCAAGTGCGTTCTAAGTCTTGTTCTATAAATGAACTTCAGAAGCAAGATCACAAGGATAAAATACATCTCAAGCATACATCTTCAATAGGTCAGTTTTCATCTGAGCACATAGATTTCTTTTATTGTTGGAAGATTCAGGGTCAAGTCATTTTCCAGGTTGTCATCATCTTGTTAGCTCAGTCTGTTTACAATAAACATAACCAACTCCATTTCTACACTTCCAAGTGCAGAAGGACCATGGGACTGTTACCCTCAAAGATTGCTTCCTGAGCCCAAAGCGGAGGACCATGGGGTCTTTGTAAATGTTGACAGCCATGGGCGTTCATGCTTCCACAGGGCCTGCTGGGTCCCAGGATGCTTGGGAGCCCCGGAAAACCACAGCTTTGTTTTCCTCACTGCTGCTCAGAGCACCCCAGTGTGGCCACTGGGTTGCTTCCTGTGGTCATTCCAATGACCTGGAAGTTTCTTTTTCCCTCAAAGAAATCAAGTGAGAGGTGGGTGATTCTGGCCCCCATGAGTTAGTGTGCCCTGTTCTAAGGTGACAAAGTCTCACCACTCTGTACTCACAACTTCACATGGAAGTATTGTCCCCAGGACACTCACCCAAAAGAGAGCTGGGCAGGCTAGAAGCCAGACTGCGGGGTGCTGGCCCAGGGCGTACCTAGAGCCCAGTCTGCCTTAGACTGTAGGTCCCCGAGGATGAGACCACATCTGCCCCATTCTCCTTAGCTGCACAGTACTCAGGGCAGGACCTTTCACAAAGGAACACCCAGCAGGTATCTCCTAAGTGAGTGAATGAACAATGAATGAATGTCTGTCTAATAGTCCCTCTTCTTGACTTTAAGGACCAACCTCACCCACAGGTGTGGACTTGGACCCATTTCTACAATCACCTGCCAGGTGCCAGTCATTTTTTAATACATAGTATAATACATTTACACAACTGGAAGTTCAAGATTAGGTTAAAAATATATAAATAGGGAAGTCTCCCCCTACTGGTAGTCACTGTTACTTTGTTTTTTATTTATAAGCAAATAAAAATATATAAGGAAGCACCCTATATATTACTGTCTTGTACCTGGATCTCTCCATAGAAGCACATAGGTATCTTCCTCAATATTTTTAATAGCTGTATAGTATTCCATTGCCATGTGTACTTGAGTCGTTTTCTGTTGCTGGGATTTGGATTGTTTCTAATCTTTTGTTACTGTAATACAATATCACAGTGAATCCATTTATGTACATGTTATTGTGTTTGTGCAATTGAATCTGTAGAGTAAATGCCCAGAAGTGGGATTGCTGGATCAGAGGGTCAGTGCATTTGCATTTTGGGGACGTCAGCTTCCCTTCAGCTCTGCTCCGTCAGCAGTGTGTGGAGTCAAGGCGGTGTCCCAAGCATGAGGATGCATTGGGGACCATGGTGGACAGAGCTCAGCTTTCACGGAATGTACTTTCTAGTGTGGGCAGCCTGATGGTAACTACAAAGACAATTGCAAATTATGATAAAATGCTGTGAAGACAATAAAACACGGTACTGTGGTGGAGAACTGGGCAGAGTGGTGGATGAGGAGTGGTGATCCATGCTAGATAAGGAGTCAAAGAAGGTCTCTCTGAGGAGATGACATTTAATCCAAGACCCGAATGGTGATAAGGAGGCAGCCAAGAGATCAGGAGAAGAACATTCCAGAACATCTGAGGGGACAACATGGCAAAGATGCTTAGGCTCCTTCTGGAAAGCAGTCCCTGCCTAACTCACCCGGAGAGCCCCAGACACAGGTGAATCAACAGGCACACAGCTTTGTTCTGGGCTTCCCGCTACACACGAATCAAAGGCCATTGGATTCCATTATTCTACATATTTCCAACCTGAGGAGCGTGTAAGTTAGGGGAGATGGGAAAAGGGAAAGTTCACTTTGTTGCTTAGACTCAAAACTTTTTGTTCTTCACACATAAGATATTTTTTTGTAATATTTTTAAAGTTTCCAGAATCTAGTAGATACATAATTTTTTAAATTGTGCTTCAAAAACACCTAATATAAAATTTATCATTTTAATCATTTTTAAGTGTACAGTTCAGTAGCGTTACGTATACTCACATTGTTATAGAGCCTCAAATTTATTAACTACAAAAATGAGCCTACGCTATGAAAAGACAGAAACAAGATAAAAATAACTAGAACATCAGCAGTTACGTGAGTAGCTCTAGTTCCAAAGTTCAAGGGAAATAGAAGAACGGGTGCAGTCACTTACAGATGAGGATGAAATTGAGGGTCTTTGACACCTGGAAATGGTCTTTCCCTAAAAGACCATTCTTTTCACTCATTCTCACTGTCCCTTCCCATCTAGGTTATAAAGTGGTTGCATTTTTTTTTCAACTCCTGCCATGCACTTTTATGTTTGAGAATGAATCACATCTTTTATTCAGTAAAAGAAAATATTCAACGACATTTAGTAAATGATTGAATCAGATAAACAGCAGGCAAGTCAGATGTCTCTCAGCAGCTACCTGCTCCTCTTTGCACCACTTCGGACCCAGCCTGGCGATCACAGGTCACAGCTGTCCTTGTAGGTTCCTGCTGAGTCAGTGGGTCTCTAGATGGGCCCAGGTCAGACGCCCAAGCCCTCCCTGTGCTCTCTGGCCTCCCCAGTCTCCAATGGCAATTACTGGGAAGACGACAATTGGCTACTTTATAATTTTATAACAAATGAATGAATTTTAAAAATCTCTTAGAGATGTATCATGTCATCTTAATAAGTGATGCACTCTGAGCCTTCCTTCTCCTTCATGGACAGAGGATGTACATATAGACGATGCAGTGAAAGTAGCTCTACTACAGAGACATGGAATAGGAAATAGACTGAGAGCGAAAAAATAGATCTATGTGTGTCAGCTTTCTCTTCGTTTTTTCCTTTGCTTCGGGTTGCAGTATGGCGATAATCCACTAGATGGTGATATCCATCCGTTTATCTGCCACTGGGCAAGTTATCACATAGGTGAATCCAGTTTTGAGACTTGAAAGCTAGGGGGCAAGATTCCCTTAGAAATAACTTACCGATTAACAAAGAAATAAAATAAAGATCCCGTTGAATACAAAATGCCTCTGAAGGTCCCAGTCTTCCAGCGGCAAGGCTCAGCTTGCTGCAAGGAAGCAACGGAGGTGAGGGGATTTTGTAAAAAGCCCGGGCAATGATTTTTCTAGAGGTGGACAGAAGGCATCAAGGGACAAATACGTGATTCCATGGAAAATCCTCAAGAAATTCCGAGAAATGTTGCTGTTGAAGGGAAATTGCGTCTTAGATCCGTGTGCTTTGTCTCCCATTAACTGCTCGCCACGCAATGAGGATTTGGTGGTGCTGGGTGTTTGCTCTCAGAGTGAGAGCAGAGCAGACTGGAAGAGATTCCGTCATCTGGAAGTCATAAAGCCACTTGCAGAAACATTTGGTGTCACTTTTTGTGAATGGTGCTCAAGTCTTAAGGCCTTTCCTAGTCTGCGCTGGGGGCGCGCGGCGCGATGCAGCGCGCATCTCCGGGCGGAGGTGCCGGCTCCCAGGGAAGGCGGCCTCTGTCCTCCCGCTGCGGGCACCCCGGCCGCCTGGGGCATTCCGCTTCTCTTCCGACTCCCTTTGGCCCTTCTCTCTCTTATGGGCTCTTGCTTTTTTTTACTCGTTTTGTGACCTCTGACCAGAACTGTCTGCCACTTTGTTTCCTTTATAATTTCCTTCTTATAATTTACTTTTCAAAGTTTCTTCTGAAATTGTGTATGTGTTTTTTGTTGGGGATGCGTAGGGACTGATGGTTTCAGGTCCACAAAGAACTGCACTTGTTCTTGGTGAGCTCTGATGGACCAGACCCTTCCTGCCTATGGCCACCTCTCCATCTGCAAGTGGGGGGCGGGGGTCACGGAGGCTGAGGAAGGGGTGCTCCCTCGTGCTAGGTCATCAGGCTGATGAGATGCGGGGTGACAGCTCTCCCCAGACCACCCTGTGGCATGCCCACTTGCATTAATGTCAACATTATGATGGTGATGCCTCTTAGCTCCTGGGGAAGGTGCCTCAGACACATTTAGGGGAGCAATTCAGGCAAGCACGCCACCCACTCCCATTCTCCTGTGGCCTCCACAAATACTAGGTTTGTCGGCCACAGGCGCTCTCCTCAGCATCCCCGGCTCTCATCTGTTTGAGTGAGGTGCCTTTACAAGATTTGCTACATTGTTCTGGCAGACTATGGCCCAAGTTTTGTAAAAGCATTCATTTAGGTTGCTTTCCAAAACTGATTTTATTTTTTAAGTTGAAGGACAGAGAAGGCTGTGGGGAAATGGGGTTGAGTGTGTGCAGCCTGTGTGATATGGGGTGCAGTTTTCCAGGGTAAGTGGTCACTGGAAAGCCTACTGATTGTGTTCATTTTATTTAACCAAAGAGATGATAGATGGAGATAGAGATAGAGAGATAGATGATTGATAGATTAATCAGATATATATGATTGATAGATTAGATGGATAGATAGATGATATAGATGATGGATGGATAGATGGATAAATAGATGTTAGGTAGACTTTATACTGCAATTTATTTTTCAGAATTATAAAGGGAATCCAAAGAAAAGGCAGAAATAATTTATTAGTTTACTTCATAGAGAAATCTTATTACAAGGTGAACTGATTGCATATCTTTGGGAAATGGCTTGTAGCTTCCTCCTCTAGTTTGAGATAACTCAGCCAGGTGCTGTGGAACTCGGCAGTGTTGGGACAGCCACTACCCCAGCCCTGGAGGAAGTGGGCGGCTCTGGGGAGCAGTAGGGCCTTTCTCTACAAATGGCAGCTACAGAGCAGAGTAAGAATTTAGAGGCAGAAGCAGAAAGACAGCATGTATTCTGTCTTTGAATGGCAGAAGCCTTGGGAGACCTCCAGGGAACACTGCGTGGATCTCCATCTCCAGAAACCCTTGACATTTGGGTCTAACATCATCCCGTGAACATTGTTCTTTGACCCAGGAGTGCTCCCTGGGCAACTGGCTGTGGGAGGAAGATGGACTACTTTGGTGCGAGGGCATAACTGATAGAGTTTGGGCCCTTCTGTTTAGACATTAAAATATTCCACTTGAGCTCACATTAGAAAATGCTCTTACAGATTTCTCTGGTGGTCTTAGACACAGCCAGTGATTTATGCATCCCCAAGGTCTGTATACTTGTCCAGAATAAGCCACTTTAAAAATAAGAATGACTAATTAAGACCAGGTCCACTTAGCCCTTCTGCTTTGTAAAAAGGATCCCCAAACAACACATTTGTTGTTCTATGGATTGGTTTAGATACAATGGGCTCACTTGATTACAATGCCACATGCTTCAAATATTTTTACTGAAACGGATCAGGCCCCAGGGAGACCCTCAGTACCAGGGAGGGTATGCAAATGCCCCTGGGGGGAAAATGGAGATTGCTTCAAAGGTTTTGGTTTTGTGATTAATAACAATAAGAAAAAGGGGTACACAGTTATAGGGTACAGGTTCAGGTCTTTTTTCTTTACATCCTCGTCTCTGACTCTTTCTACCTTGCTGAATCTGGAAACATTGTGGTGGAATTCTGATTTCTCCTTTCTTCTCTTCCAGTGGAACGTTTTAAGGAACCAAAGGAAGAAGACATTGTGGAGAATCTGGTCTGATTCGACAGTTTTAATGTGGAACTAAAGAATATGATAAAATTTTACTAGTTTCTAGGAGAGTTGTTTCCTCCAGTGATGACTTGTAATCATATTGGTTTTTGTGTCTGAATATTCCAAACATGATCCATTTGGAGATTATTTTTTTCTTAGTTTATAAAATAACATCCAACACAAAATAAGTTGTTCTGCCTCCTGGCCATATATGAAAGTCAAATGAGATAAACTTAAAATTTATCCAAAAAGCACAAAACTTTTTCAGAAATACTGACTTTTTTTAACTTCAGCTTATTTTCAAAATGCCATAGACCAGGTTTATGGATGTGTCCAAATTTCTGCTTTATTCACTCTCCTGCTGATTTGTCTGAGAACAATTACTAAACTCTCCATTTTTTCCTCATTTTGCAAAAATAAGATGGCATAATTACTTGTGAATTATTATAAAAGTAAATACAACATAAATATTGGAATTTTAATTGCTCCATTGAAGTCATTGGGACAAACATCATAGTATAGAAAGAACTGTATTATATGTTTGATGTCTATCTCATTTATTTCTAAATATTTGCCTATGTGAATGACATAGAATTGAATGCATTTGAAAATGTATGACATGGAAAAGACAGTGTCACCTAGATGAAACTATGGCATTTAAAGAAACCTGTTTCTGCCCTGGCTGGTTTGGCTCAGCGGTTGGAGCATCGGCCTGCGGTCCAGAGAGACCCGGGTTCGGTTCCCACTAAGGGCATGTACCTTGGTTGCAATTTGTCCCCGGCCCTGGTTGGTCATGCAGGAGGCAGCCACTCGATGTGTTCCTTTCACGTCGATGTTTCTCTCTCTCTCTCTCTCTCTCCCTCCCTCTCACTCTATCTGAACAAAAAAATGGAAAAATGTCCTCGGGTGAGGATAAAAAAAATAATAATAAAAAATAAAGAAACCTGTTTCTTAGTTCTATGAGACTTTAAAACAAGGAATAGGAGCCCTTTTATACACTGTGCTAACATCCCCCTATCAGATCTTGCAGAACAGACCCCGCCTTTGGGCTCATACAGACTCTCTCTCTAAAACACGTCATTGTTCTTGAAACCAAAATTAATTGAATTCTGTATATAAGTAAATATATAATATTTTAAATTATCACTAACTGTTACACAGCTCTACCTAGCAATTAACAGTGTGAAGTGAGTCTATAATTGATACTCAATGTTTCTTTGCCACCATGCCTCCTTTAAGCAGGAAAACCTGATGTCATAATGATAAACTTTATTTTCTGCAGACCTCATTTATTTGACTAACAGCATTTAATATTAAATGACCATGTCTTTGGGAAAACAGCTCAATCCATTTTCACTGGCTACACTGCGTTGCATTTTGCCTTCGACCTGTGAAAATGGACCGGTCAGTTTCTGTGAAAGCTATCGGAGAGACAGTGGTTGTCAGAAACCAGACAAGCGGGCACAATAGCATTCGATGCAACAGATATTGATTGGTCCAGACAACTACATACCAGACACTGTGCTGGGTTTGGGGTGTACAGAAATTAATTAGTCTTTGCTCTCCGCTTGTGGCTTTGTGAAAAACACATCCATCTGGTTCTCCTGTCCTGTTGTATGTGAGGTCAATCCTTTTCTGTTTTTTCCTAACTGTAATCAGTTACTCAGCACTCGTCCCTTTTTAAATTCATTCTTTCATTTATTTGCTCATTCAACAAATCTCTACTTTGTACCTACTATGAGCCAGGAGCTGTGGACCAGGCTTGGAAGGAGGAGAAAAGCCAGCCCTGGCTTCATGGAGCTCACACTTCAGTCGGGGAGAAAGATGTCAATCAAAGAATGGTGGTGAGCACACGTAAAACTGTAGCCATGACAGGTACTGTGAAGGAGCAGGGTGGTGGGTGCTGTGAGTCACGTGATGAGGGGAGGGAGAGCGGGGCCTGAGATCTGAAGGTGGAGGAGGGGCTCAGAAGCAGATGGTGAGACCAGACCAGAGGATGCAATTGGGTGCAAGACTAGAGAAGAAAGGACGGGAGGAGTCACACCATGGTGGCCTTGTAGGAATTATTCTGGATGCTCAGACTCAGATTTTAATAAGATCTCTCTCCGCAGCAAAGAATTCTCTGACCCCAAATTTTAATAATCCAGTTGAGAAACCCAGGGTTAAAGAAAATAACTATTAAGAATTTAAGAAAGAGCTCTCCATGGCTGCAGTGCACTCAACACAAGGGAGCATGCCTTGCTGGAGGTTGTGACCCCCAGGGTTTGTGATGTGAGTGAGAGCAGAGGGCCCGCGTGCCCTGAGGCCCCTGTGCTGTGTGCACTTCCTACCAGTCCTGGGGCAGAGAGGTGCTGGGCTGGCCTTTGTGATACATCATCCAAAAAAGACCAGTAGCCCTGAGTATGAAGTCACTTCCAGCGGAACATGAGTAAATAATACAGGTTTTATTCATCTTCTTTCTGTTGTGAGAAGCTATGAAAACATGGCACAGTGGTAGAAGAAAATAATATTGTGGCCTCCTGAAATCCTTATTACTTTGCAGAGTATTCTCTCCAAGAAGGCAGAGATATGCCTTCCTTTTGTAGAAATGATGGCACCCGTAGCCTTTAGTCAAAGAATGAACTGTGGGAAAAGGCTGAATCGTTTCAAAGACATAGGATTGCCATTATGGGACTGGCTGCCAAACAAAGCCTTGCTGTTTCTCAGCCAGTAAAAGAGAAGCCCTAGCTCCCACTGTGAAGACCCATGGATGGTCCTGTTTGGATAGGCAAAGCCTCACATGTAGGTCTTCCCTTTCCTCTTTGCTTAATGACCTGATGAACTTTGTCTTGGATGCCACCATGGGCATGTTACTCCTCTGGTCTGGAGTGAAATCACTGTTCTGGGTGGTGGAATACTGAGGTTATTCCTACTGGTGTTTGGAGGTGAGCTCCAGCCTGGGCAGATTCCGTCTGCATCATAGAAAGGGACATGCTGTGGCGTTTCTGTTTGCTCAGAGCTTCAGCTTAATTTCCCTCACACACGAGCCTTCCTAGCAGGTTCTTTGTCTGATCACGGCTGCTCCTGTGTTGTGTGAGCAACAGGAGTTTCAGGAGCTAAAATGACCCATGTGCCACATCGGTCAGGGTTCACTTGCAAAGAGTGGAGCCTGCTCTGGGTCGTTTAAGCAGAGAAGGATTTGTTACAGGGTGATTGCCAGAGTCACTGGTAGGTCTGAAAAATGGAGGAAAGTCTAGGCTGAGTTTCCAGGAACTGCTCCCAAAGTCATGCCGCAGAAATGGGCCACCAAGGACCTGTGATTCTGTCATCATCAGAAAGCCACCTGCCATTGCACCTGCAGGTCTGGGAGACCAGGTTTCTGCTGTGTCCTCACTAGCACAACACATGCCTGGGCACCCTGCCTCTCCCCTCTAGTCAGTTAGGAACTCAAGTCCTGAGCAACTGCTTGTGTGGCAGAACGGAAGTCTCATTAGGTGACCTGCGTTAGGGTTCTCTAGAAACAGAACCAAAAGGATACTTACACATATAGTGAGAGATTCATATTTAGAAATCAGTTCACATGATTATGGAGGCTTGGCAAGTCCAAAATCTGCAGAGTGAGTTGGCAAGCTGGAGACCCAGGAAAAGTTGCTGCTGCAGATGAAGCCCAAAGGCCATCGGATGGCGGAATTCCCTTCCAGGAGGAGGGTCAATCTTCTGTTATATTCATGCTTTCAACAGATTGGATGAGGCCGACTCACATTATAGAGAGCATTGTGCTTTACTCAAAGTCCACCAATTTAAATGCTAATCTCATTCAAAAACACCCTCACAGAAACATCTACAATAATGTTTGACTATATCTGGGCACTGATGTAGCCCAGCCCAGTTGATACACATAAAATTAACCACCCTGTGCTCAGCGGCCAGAGAGTCTAACAAATGTCTCCCCACGGCTCCCTGCCGTACGGAAGGCACCCGGGAGGAGGCTGGGGGAGGGGTGTGTGAGCTAGGCTGCACCGTCTGCTAGTGTCTATGAGGACATCCTCCTGAAACCGGAATAACTCTTCTAAGTTTATGTACATATGTTCTTGGGAATCAAAGATAAAGTACTGCTGTTACTGTTATTGGTTTTAATGGAAGGTGAACAATTTGATTTAAGTTCTGCCCTAGATGTGGGGAAAAGATATCTCCAGTGTAAGCATGACTATTTAGGCTGCTAAAACGAAAACAGGGTCAGATGCTAATGGGAAAAACTTACAGAAAAAATTCTCCTATTTCTAGTGTGTGGGTGTTCACAGGGGTTCCTGAAACAAATGGTTTTAAGTTTCTATCCTTCTTGGTGAATAATGTAGAAATCTCATTTGCACCCATTTCCCAAAATTAATACGTGGTCAACTTCTTTAGTTTCTCTCAAAATTTCAGCCAAATGCTTTCTTTTTTTAATTTATTGATGAGAGAGAGAGAGAAACATCAATTTGCTGTTCCACTTATTTATGCATTCATTGATTGATTCTTGTACATGCCCTGACCGGGGATCAAACCCACAACCTTGGTGTATCAGGACGATGCTGTAACCATCAGAGCTACCGGGCCAGCGCTCAGCCAGATGCCTTAGCATCAAGAGAACACCCAAGGCCCTCCCACCAGAACTGACCGCATCAACTCTCAAATCTTCTGTCTCGATCACTGAGCAGTGCTTTGGGTTAGTCAGGCACTAATTAAGGGACATAATTCATAGTCATTCACTTTGTATGATGTCTTATATTTTGAAATATTTTCATATCTCTTGTTATCTTTGGTCTTCATGACAACTCTTGAGGTTATTCTCTCTCTCTTTTTTCCAGGTGAAGAAAATGGAAGGTGAGGCACATCAAGTGACTCGCCCTGTGGAGAACAGCAATTAGGCCTGGGGGCAGCAAGCGGCTCTCCTCACTCAACTCCAGTCTGCCTTCCTCGGTTCCTTAGCTTACATTCCCTGGGCTTCGTTCCAGCCTACACTCCATAACTCCAACACTGTCAGTAAGACACTCACTCCTAGGGAACTCTCAGCCTTGGTTCACTGACATCCTGTTTGAGCTACCTCGGGTGGCTTGTGAAAGATCAAACGCTAATTGGAATTCATTCTCATTGAAATATCTTTGAGGTGTGTATTTGAATTATATACTCCGGTACTCTCTCTGTTTTAATATTTCTCAAACAGTCCTACAAGGGGGCAACAAGACTTCTCTGAGTGGCTGAAAATTCCAGCCGTCTTTCTTGTGATTGTTAGACATTCTTTATTAATCGCCAAACCAGAAAATGTACTATTCATGCATTTTGTGATAAAAATTCAAGAAAATTGACCATAGCTTGCTTGGTAAAAAATTCTATTTTAGCCCACTAGTTTGACCTGGTTTCTTATCAGAAGGATGTGCTAAATGTAGGTTTATTTCCCTCACCTCCTTTTCCTTGTCTCCGCCCTGTTTTAGTTTGTGCTGGTATTTTCTAATAATTAGGTCCCTCTGATGTTTATCATCTCTTCCCCAGTTCTAACTATGCCCCCCACACGGGCCTCAAGGTATCCTGGGCAGAGCAACCCTAAGAACTAAGGTCACAGTAATGTAAATTTCACGCTGTAAGCTCCTCGGAGGAAGGGACCGCGCCGTGAACTTCCTTGCCTTCCACCCCAGCCTGTGCAGTGGGGCCTCTCCGTGCCTGTGCGGCAGGGTAGCTGTCCTGTGCACAAGCATCCACTCGAGCATTTGTGGAGTGCATAACACAATGAAAGAGGGAATGAATAAATTCATCAGCGATAGCTCTACCTGTGAGAAGGACAGGAGGATCACGGACTCCAGAGCCCAGTACCATTTTTGTTAAAAGAGTTTTCATTGCCCTGGCTGGTTTGGCTCAGTGGGTAGAGTGTCGGCCCACGGACTGGAGAGTTCCGGGTTGGGTTCCTGCTAAGGGCACGTACCTCGGGTTGTCCCCGGCCCTGGTTGGGGTCGTGTGGGTGGCGACCAGTTGATGTGTGTCTCTCTCACGTTGATGTTTCTCTCTCTCTCTTCCTCCCTCTCTCCCTCCTGCTCTATGTGAAGATAAATGCAAAAATGTCCTCTGGTGAGGATAAAAAAAAAAAAGTTTTCATTGCTCCACCAATGTGTCTCAGTGGTTGAGCGTTGACCCATGCAACAAAAGGTCACCAGTTCGATTCCCGGTCAGGGCACATGCCCAGGTTGTGGGTTAAATCCCCAGTGAGGGGCATGCAGGAGGCAGCCAATCAATGTTCTCTCTCATTGATGTTTCTCTCTCTCTAAAATCAATAAAGAAAAAAAAAATTTTTTTTTAATAAAAGAGTTTTCATCCCTGGAGACACTGGCATCTCTCAAAGCCTTGACACAAGCTATCCTACCATCTTTCAAGGCTCGGCCACATCAACTCTCACGCCTTCCCTGGCTGCCCTAGTTCACAAGATTCACCCTCTTCTCTGAGCGTTTGCTCTCTCTGTCGTGGACAGAGCCCTACATATGCCTCCTTCCATGATGAGTTAATTTTCTTGTATGTTTACCTCTCACCTAGTCAGTAACCCCTTGGCACCTCTTACACCAGCTTATACAGAGTGGGCATTCAGTGAAGGGTTCTCGATTACATTCTACAATTATTATGTCACTGTACAGCCAGTGTCCATGGGAACATGTCAAGGTGGAAGAGAACTGCAGCCCCATTACCTATTTTAAAATGTGACATCCCTCCTGTCTGCTGGGTTGCCCTTCAAAGACAGGAAAATAAATGTTAGATTTGTCCTTTTGTTTGTTTCTTTTTTGGGATCTTCATGCCACCAGGGGTCTGCACCTCTGGGGATGGGAAGAATCGCTTCTTGACTGCTGAGAATCCAGCATGAAAAAATGGAAGCATTTAGCGCTGGGGTTGGCGAAGAGAAAGAAGCTGGGAAGGGTCAGAATGAATGGAATCTGGTCGGGCCCTCCTCACTTTCTTTCTTTGTGTGGGAGAAGAGAAGATGGTGGAAGGGCGGGAGAAATGACCATTTCAAGTTGTTCCAAAAACTGGGAATGGGTGGGGATAAAGTTGCTCTAGGGTCAAGTCAATACTGGTTGGCGTTAGGGAAGTAACTGATGGTGAGTCTTGGCAGGAATCTGTTTAAGAAGGAGTTTAAATGTTCTTCCACCAAAATACTCCATCTCTACCAAACATAAGGCTTACGACTTTCCACAGACAATTTCCATTGACTTACGAGGCTGTGTTTTCTCTACTGATTGAAGGTTAGGTACCTTTTTATATCTGAAAAGCCCAATGGGAATTCGTGTTTGTTCTTCTCCCACCTCTTTGCTCAGGAGCCCTGCTCCCAGCTGTCTTCAATAATGTTCTTGGCAGAGGGGGTAGACAGACCCTCCTCCCTCCAATGCCAAGGACTTGAAGAATGTGCCCTGGTTAGAAGTGAGAAGCAGACAGTGAGATGTGCTCAGCAGCAGTGGGCACCCTGGAGGCAAGAAGAAACAGGACTGAGGACCTGAGGCGAATTCTAGCCAGAATGTGTTACAGAGGGATGAAATGATCGCATCACGTATCCAAGAGTGGATAACCCAAAATTCAGTTCTTTCTGTTTTAGAATATGATGTGCTGTTTTCATATCAAAATATGCTCTATTTAATATTACAATTTCTCTGTATGGCCTAAATAAGATCATGTACAAAGAACGGGATGAAAGTTTGACATAGATTCTCCTTATGGAAGAACAAAACTGTATGCTATACTCAGGTGAAGGCTGAACTGAAACCAGCCATAGTTCTTTCTTTTTTCTTTGTTTCCCATGACTGTATCTATAGGTATGGTCCTTGGATTCTGCAGCCATTCATTGTCTAAAGGACATGGAGAAAGAATTCCTCCTTAAAATAAGGTTGATTCTGATGGCGGCTGGTCCTTTGCAGTCATGTCTGAGACACACATCCTGCTGGCCATGGAGGCATGGGGGATGCTCCCACACTGTTGCCATGGCACCGTGCAGTGTTTCTACAACACAGACTTCCCACATTCTCCGCAAGCCAACTTGGACGGTTAGCCCTGCATGATGCTAGTCAGGCTGGAAAGTGATCAAGGACCCTTTGGGATCAGTATGCTGATTTTTGCATGTGAGAGTTTAATTCTGGCTAGAACTAGGCACGTACGTGAGCACAGGCTTGAGATCTAAGGGGGATGACCCCAGAGGAAGACACAGGGTTGCTCAGAAGGTATTGAATACACTGTCCCTCCTTCCCTTTCCATTAGTTTTGTGAGTTGGCAGGGTGTGCAGAATGCTGTAGCTGCAGGCGTTCTCGTGCCTGTGACATACAGGTAGCAGCAGAGAGTAAACTGACAGTGAACAAAAGGTGGGAGGAGGCAGCGAGCTAATGACAGAGGCAAAGCCACTGGTTGACGTCCATGGTTTCGAGATTTTAGCCTCTTCTACAAAAGAACAAAAAGGAATTCAGGAACTTAATTTAAACTCGATCGGTGTAACTAGGAATAAGACACTATATTTAAAGCCCTTTGTGATCCCAGAAGAAAAGAGTACTCAAGACCCCACGTCATTTCTTCACTGTTATTAACAGAATTAATGTGTGTGTCTGGCACAGGGACCACACTTAGCAGGGAATCAGTAAAATGCTTGAGTGAATGAAGGAACAAAGCACCCAAACTGTCAGTGTAGTGATGTGTCAATATTTGGCCATCTGGCTCCTTTGGGCATGTACCCAACTTTGGGGGAATCCCACACTTTGAGTCCTGCCCTCTACGTGGAAGCTTCAGAAGGCCAAGTTTCCACAAGTTGAGCAAGAACGCTCTGTGTTCCCACCCTCGTTTCCTTCTCCATGAGCATGTTCTCGGGAGGAGCCTGTTAGGGAAGACAGATTCTAAGGAGAGGATTTCAGCCTTGGTCTTTTTTGGGTCTTTTTAGTCCAAGTTCTGTGGTCCTGATTTTCATAGGGAAATCGAAGTACAGGTAAACTGATGGAGAAGGAAAAGGTTTAGACATTTACGACTGACCATGGGCCACCCTGGCAGCTTGTTGGAATTGGAGAATCTCTGGTTCTTCCTCCTCCCCACTCGAAATCAGAATCTACTGTGTAGCAAATTCTCCTGGTGATTCACAAGCACTGTAATGCCTGAGAAGATGGGTTTGGCCACAAGCCCAACAGCTGTCTTCAGGACTGTGAAAGGAAACATGTACTTGATCAAATCAGAAACCGTCACTCGGTTTCAGCACCAAGGAAGACAGAAAATTCCAGAAGGATATAGAAATAAGGGTGTAGTTCTAACAAACATTCCATTGTAGAAGCTGCTGGGTTCCTTGAGCTGCAAACCTCTGGCACATTAACAGTCTGATTAGGCCCTGGGAGGGGAGGGGACAAGAGGGAGGAAGACAGTGGGCAGGAGAAAGAGCACAGGGGGGAGATCCAATAATTTCCTTATTAATTTAAAGTAATACATATTAATTCTAAAAATTTTAAACACCACGTAAGAGCATAAATTAGAAGATGGGGATTAGAATTGCCTTCCTCCAAGGTTTTATTGATCATATAAATTTAAGAGCACAGACTCTGGAACCCAACTGCCAGGGTTTGAATCCCAGCTCTATCACTTCCCAGCTGTGTGACCTCAGGAACATTATTTAACTTCTCTGTGCCTCGGTTTCCTCTGCTGTAAAGTGGAAATGACAGCAGAATTGTTGTGGGGATTCAATTTTGACGGGTGTACAACTCTTCAACCACACCTGCACATATGTTTTATGTGTTGGCTGTTATGATTCTAATACTTTAATGTGTATTTTTCACATTTAGATCCCTTTGCTATTTCAGCATAAGGAGTGAGTGAGGAATTAGGGAATTCGTGTTTCTCTGTAATGATTAGTCAGTTATTCAAGCACCATTGATTGACTAATCTCTCTCCCTATGTGTCTTAAGGGTTTATTGTGTCCCCACCCCCCAACCCAAATGATATGTTGATGTCCTGACCCCAGTTCCTCAGAATGAGACCTTATTTGGAAATAGAGGAATTGAAGATATACTTAGTTAAGATAAGGACATCTTGGAATAGGGTGGGGCCCTTAATCCAATATGTCTTGTGTCCTATTAAAAAGATGAAAGACAGAAGCATAGAGAAGACAGAGCAGAAATCGAGGTGATGCCTCCACAAGCCAAGGAATGCGGGGGGCTGTCAGAAATGGGAAGACACTAGGGGGAGGCCTTGCTCCAGAGGCTTCTAAGAGACGTAGCCCTCCCAACACCTCGGTTTCAGACTTCTAGCCCCTAAAAATGCGAGACAATAAATGTCTGTCGTTTTAAGCCACCCAGTTTGTGGTACTTTGTTGTGGAAGCCCCGAGAAATAAAAACAACACATAATGAACGTTTCTTTTCGTTCTTTTGGTCTGGTTGCTTATTCCTATGCTTTAATAATATGTTTTAATGATTTGTAAGTCCAGTTCAGAAGAAAGAGATAGCAAACATTCCCATTTTTTCCAATAGGTACTTTTCAGATAAAATTTGACAGAGGCCAAATCAGTAACAAGTATCGGCCACTGTAAAAATTCTCATTCTTTTCTGAAAGTCCGAGGCCTCTGTCAGCCTCACTTCTCACGCTAGGGCCCCAGACACTGGGATTTTTTCCACTGTGACACCTCAAATAAAGGGTTTACCATCTTAGCCGCCAAGTCTCCTTTCATTAATCGAGAGAGGTTCATAAAACTTAGAGGGATGCTATTAATGATGAATACACGCCAGCCATGCACCACCCTGACGACTGGATTCATGCACAATCAGTCTTCACTCCCTGGCTTATGACAACGTTAATTGCTTTTTAAGGGCTGTTGGTGGAGTTGCAGAGAGAGAGTGCCTATGCCAGGTTCTATTTCACTTGAGTAAAGAAAATCAGATTAGAATAATGAATGACACTCCAGGAACTATGAGGTTTCCTGGGGGAGCTAATGACTGTTCATGGGGTCTTAGCACGAGACCCCCTCTGTGGCATAAATAGGGATGCATTTCATAGCAGCTAAGCGTCAGGAAATATGCTTTTAATTATCACTTAAGATGTAACCTGTCAGAGGTATTCGTATTACTTGTATGTAATGAGAATTGATTTTCAGATTGCATTACCCAGAAAGCCTAGGATAATGGACACCCTGGTTCTTTCCTGAGACCCTTCGTCACCACATGTTTCTGTGTTGGTGCTGTCCTTCCCGGCAGCCACCAGATATCCGATCTGCCACATGCGACCAGGCAGAGGTCTGCTCATTAGCCTTAGAGTGGTTTCTGATGAATGAAACTCCACCACGCTGAGCCTGCCTCACAGGTTTCGCTGCAAAGTGGGGGAGCCCCAGGGAAAATAAATTAGGGGTTGAATTGTTGACTACGGTGCACAGACTTGCCTCATCAGTGCAGGGATATTGTGCGGAAACGATGTGTTGAGGGGAGAAGCATCCATGGGAGCACTGCCCGCCTCGGGGTGGATCTTGCCCAGGCTTCCTAACCTTCTCAGAGGTGATCCAGCAGGTCCTAGAGCAGGCCAGGCGTGGGTGTGCAGGAATGCGGCGAGAGCAAGAAAAGATGTCTGGTTACCCAAGTGTCTCCCAAATTTATATCAGTCGTGTATCACAGGCCACTCTCCTGTTTTCCTTGCCTTCACAATGATCTACTCAATACTTTCCTTTGAGCTGACTTGTACACTTCTATGTCTACGTTGCCAAGAAAATTTAAATTGCTACTATAAACTGATTAGTCTTACTGGTTTAGACATAAAACCTCTGCAGTTGTATTTATTTATTTATTTTATTGAAATATATTTGACATATAACACTGTGTAAGTTTAAGGTGTACAACACATTGATTTGGTTCATTTATATATTGCAATATGATTGCCATTCTAGCACTTAGCTAACACCTCTATCACGTAATGATCACTTCTGTTGTGATGGGAATAATTAAACTTTTCTGTTCTAGAGGAATATTGTCGCCTGCAGGTGGTCTTGTCTGTGACGGTTGCCTAGGATTTCTTTGCTAAAATGGATATCCGGGAGGTGTTAAAGGCATAGTAACATGATCTGAAAACTTCTCTCTCTCTCTCTCTCTCTTTTTTTTTGGTCAGAATCAGGAGGATTGAAAGAGAATTGGATAGGGAATAACTTTTTCTCTATGAGCTCCTATGTTATTGATTTTTATTTTTGTCTACAACCTAAAAGAATGGTGAGAAACAATGATATCCATGCATAATTATGTGGGGCCACGTTGGCAGATTATGTAGAGGGACGTCGGAGAAAGGTGGAAAAAACGACACAAAGAAGCAAGAGCGAGCAGGCCCCGCTGATCAAAACACTGCTTCTCTCCATAGTTCTGGAAAGAAAAATGATCAGTCAAAAGCAGCCCCACCTCAGCCTCTTGGTCCCTCCCTCTGTGTTCTTTCATCCGCTGGGTGAGTATTAATTGCCTCCCATGTATCCGACACCGTGCGACATGCTGGAGCCATGAAGACAAAGAATCACTGTCCTCAGGGGCTTGTCTAGTTTGATAAAAAACAGAGAGGTACATGGAGAGCTGTGGGGTCTACTAGGAAGTCACCGGAATCAGATTTTGGGGACAAGCAGCAGCAACGGGGAAAGAGTGGTTCCTGGGGTCACCCTAATGGACTGTTGTAATACTGCGGGAAATGGAAGCAACCATTTCGGGAAACTCAGACTCATGTCAGAGCTGCTTAGGCCTCCTGACTTTCTGGGCAAATGGGCAAGAATTGTTCTCTGCTTCACTGTGTTTTGCTGACTATAAAAGGGGAATGTCAGTGCTGGACACCAGGGGGCACCAATCATTGCCGTTCCAGAGCCCAGAAGTAGTGCTGTGTCAGTTCCAAGTGGAGCTTTGAACTCACCAGTTTCACTGGTTGGCCTGCGGTGACCCCCATGGAGGCCCCAGGTGGGTGTTAGTCATTAGGTCCTCGTCAGTGGTTCCCACTGGGCTCCTTCTGTCCTCCCAGCTCAGCCTCCCCAAGCAAGGCTCGGACTGGCAGTACCTCCTGAACCTGCTGACCATGTGTTTGAGAAGGTGTCCACCAGCCTTGTTCTGCTCGCCCTTGGCTGGACCACGGTGAGATTCTGGATGACATTTCGGGCAGTTCTGTGAGTTGATGTTGGAGAGAGTGGTGAGGTATGGAACCGGATGGGTTGGATCTGGCCGACTCTTGGCTACTCAAGCGCTAACTAAAGAGATTCAACCTACCACTCACATTAGAACCATTTCTCTGGCCCTCCAGGGGGACATAAACCTGTCCATTTTCCTCACCCTGAAGGAGTTTCGGTAAAACATATACTAGGGCAGAAATAAGACCTTGGTAGAGTTCCCTTGAGCTGGGAGAATATGGCTTTCAAGACATTTTTGCACTTTTAGTTCTTAGAATGTCTTCATTTCTGTAATTAAAACCTATTCATTAGTTACTAGAGCTTCTTCTTCACTGTTGACTTCTGGCAACAACAGCTACAAGGAGTTCCTTCTGTTGGATTGTAAGCTCCAAGAGACAAAATATAATTTTACACTTTATTTCCCTCAAACTGCCTTATGAGCTGATATGCTGTGCCTAGCTGTCTGAGATGGGGGAATTATAAAACTCATGGACTCTTGAATTCTCTATGTTCCCAAGAACAATAAAGATTTGATTTTCACATTTTTGAATGTTGGCTTCATGGTCTCTCAATAGGCATGGCTGCTATTTCAGCCCTTCTGTCCCTGTCTAGGGAAAACTCCACCTGGTTCTGTGCAGCAATGACAAATTGCGAACACTAATTTAGACGGGTGGATAGGACTGACCATTATCATTGGTCACTATCAATTTCACTGTTAGTCTCTTAGTGAAGTACATCTGTCCTCCGTAGTTTAACAGTGCTAGAGTGAATACTTGTTTGAAAGTGTTGTAACTGTGGTAAACAGTAACTTACCCAAACCTTACTGGTGTGTCGTCTTTGCTTGGGTGTTCATACTTTCTGTGGGCATATTGCTAAACATGACAAGAGGAAGAAAAACTGTGCCCAGTAGTGTGGTACTTGAACTTTGTGTCATAAAGCCATGCTTAGAATTGCTGTTGCTTATTGATGCCTTCTAAAATTTAAACATTGCAGCCAAATAAAAGAAAAATATAGCCCGGCCGGTGTGGCTCAGTGGTTGAGCATCAACCCATGCACCAAGAGGTCGCCGGTTTGATCCGGTCAGAACACATGCCCAGGCTGTGGGCCCGATCCCCAGTGGGGGGCATGCAGGAGACGGCCAGTCGATGTTCTCTCTCATTGATGTTTCTATCTCTCTCTCCCTCTCCTTTCCTCTCTCTCTAAAATCAATAAAGAAAAAAAAATTGTTTTAAAGCTTTAAAAAAAAAAAACTTATTTCTGTGCTCTCCCTGCCATGAATAATTGAGAGTTGCCTCTACTTGATTTCAATTCACTGTCCCCCAGCATCACTCCTTCCTTTGTCATATATAACTGGGAGCTATACGCTTAATACTCATTTTCCTTTATGCTTCCTGATGACAGGTAGGAGCACAGAGTATTTCAGCTCCCCAGTGAGAAGGCTGCCACAGTGTCGATGACGAAGATGCTGAATTGATTCTACTCCATTGCTGTGTGGCCATCTTCCTCTCCCAGCAGCTGCAGAAGGTGTTGTTGGACTACATCCCAGACCCTCAGCTGGAGCTGGTCCTAGTGATGCTTATTGTGTCTTTCACTGTCAACATGAGTGCATCTCAAAGGGTTTCTGAGAACAAAATGGATAGTACAGCGGGGCACGAGGGTCAGCACAGGAACCTGGTCTTGGAGCCCCTCAGCTCAAGGTGGGGCGGAGCCAACAGTGCTGGGCGTCGTTCTTGGTAAAGGAGGTTATTGCAAGGATTTGGATTTCCCCCAAGGAACCCGGAAAGCAACTAAGTAACTTATCTTTTAAGTTGTGAGAACCACTCGACATATCTACAGAGCAGAGGGTACAAGTACATGAGGTCTGCACCTCAGATGCTCCACACAGGAGTTTCACTTTGCTTCTTTTTCAAAGTATTCTCCTTGGGGTATAGTCTATCCCGCTTTTCTGCAAACCGCCTGGAAATATTGGTGACTTGAATGCTATCCTGATGCTTCCTGTCCTTCAGAGTCAGCCTCCAAATAAAGGAGGCATAATGGGAAGTTTAGACTAAGATGACTGGTGGCTGTCATGGCCTCAGGTCAGTCAAAGGACAGGAAATGGAAAATAGTCTTTTATTTATTTCAACCCCAGATGCATCAGTTAGAAACAGAACGACCTCTTAGCTACTTAGAATATTGAGATATTTTTGGCTTATTCAAATTGCTGTGGGTCCACATCATACCCACCACGACTTCCCTTCTCCTCAAGTAGTTTTAGTCACACAGATTGCTCCCACACTCCTTTCTTGCCTTTCCTAGCTACTGGAGTCTTCTTTCACCAGAGGCATATCATCAGATGACCAGGAACAAGTGGGGGCGAGGGGGGATGGAAGGGAGACTGCTGTAGGAGAGAGAGCTAGAAACACACTGAACAAAGAACCGTAATCCACTCTGTCATCATTTTCCCCCTTTCCTTACCAAGACCTTAGACAGACACATGCTTCACCGTCTTTCACAAGCTCATGTCAGGGTTTTATTCAAAATTATTTTCTATCTCTAATAATAGTAATAATAATAATAGTCTACATGTCTTATTGCCTTTTTTGAGGTCACCATGTTCTGGATGGTGGACAACTTCATCATGAGGAGATATATACATATACAAACACACACACACACACACATACATACATACATACATACACACACAAACAATAGTGACAATTTTCAATGCAGGTGGAAGGCAGGCAGTTTACCAGTCACAAAGCAAGAAGAATGTTGAGTACAGATTAGTCTATATGACTTTAAACATGATCCTTTAGCTGAGTCGACAGGTGTTAAGTCGGGGATCTGGGTACAGAAAGGGTGCCATTATATTTGCAACTTCTATATTTGTTATAGAAACTTTAGATATTATTTATTGTAGAAACACTGGATGCTACTAAATATAAACAAGGAAATAATGATCATTTATAACCCTACAACCCAAAGATAATCACAATTATTATTCTGGTACATTTCTTCCCATCTTCTTTTTTATGATTTATATATAGCTTTCTTTTTCATTAAATATGTATATGAACATTCTCCTGTGTCATTAAATATTCTTGTATAATAAGATACCTTCATAAGAATACACCATGATTAATGTCACCAACCCCCTCTCATTAAAAACCTGAGTCATTTCCAGTTTGGCTACATTGTCGTCCATGAACCTCCTGCCCACATCTTGTTGATGTTTCTAGACAGCATCCCTTGAAGCAGGACACTAAGTCAAGGAGGACACTCGTGTTTAAGGTGATACTTACGGCCAAGGTGCCCTTCAGACATACGGCACCAAAGTTTCCTCCCACAGTCAGTGAACAGAGTGCCCATTGTGCTGGGTGTGATTCTGTCTAATGGACACTAGAAGGCTTCCACGTGGAGCCCAGGGTGAGTTGGAGAAGGCTCAATAATACTGAAGAAGGAATGATTGCCCATCAAAGAAGACTATGGTCCCCCAAAATTAGATGAAGGCTGGACTAGAGTTGGGAGTCCCAAGTTGAAGTCCTGCCCCAAGGAACTCTGTGAGACAAGCTTGTGCTACTGTTTCTCTGGGCCTCAATTTCCTTTCCTCAAAAGAGGCGATTGAGACAATCACTCAGACAGAAAAAGTCCTTGAAGTTAGATTTCCTGCTTCCAAGTGCCCCGCCCTGGTCTGGGAGCTGCGGAGCCGCACTGGAAGCTGTGCAGGTGAAGCAATGCTCATGCCCCAGGAGCAGGCAGCTGTTCTTGGCCACGGTGTGTGTAAAGCCTCCCTCCCCTCCTAACTAATGGGGTCAGAGCTTAATAGTGATAACCAACTCATCAGGATCATAAAACATTTTTTGTACACTGGTGGTCTCCTTCCAGAGCTAAGAAAACCAAGAGGACCCTGTGCTTGGGACCACTAATGTGTCTATATTTGGAGTAAGAGGGAATTAAAGTTAAATGAGGTCATAAATGTAGAGCCCCGATTCAATGGGACTAGAGTCCTTATAAAAAGAGACACTAGAAGGCCCTCTTCTCTCGCTCTCTCTCTCTCTCTCTCTCTCTCTTGCTCTCGCTCTCCCCCCCCCACCCTTTCTCTGTCTCTCTCTCCTCCATATGATGACACAGTGAGAAGTTGTTCTCACCAGGAACTAAATTGGCCAGCACCTTGATCTTGGATTTCCAACCTCAGAACAGTGAGAAATAAATGTCTGTTTCGCAAGCCACTCCATCTGCATTTTGTTATGGCAGCCAGAGCTGATGAAGACACCACCCAGAGACACCAGCAGGTCTCAGGGCCACATATGAGAAACAAGCAGGGGTTTCATGGAAGCATCAAAACTCCAGCTGTGAGAACAAAGCTGAGACAAGGTTCAGTGTCTTCATCTATGCAGTAGAAAGGGTGAGGCCAGGTGGGCCCCATGGCGGGCACCGGTGGCAGGGGTTCGCCCAATGTTCCTACCCATCCCACTTTCCTCGATTTCAGTAAGGGTCAGACTGGATCGGTTTCCTCCTTGCTGATTAGTAGACAAAGGGCGGCTCAGCCCTATCTCGATCTCGCTTTCTGCCGCTGGCAATGGCAGCACTTGGAACAATGCGTGGGGATAGAGTGTCTCCCACAGCACTCAGCGCAGGCTCAGGCGTTCATCCCCATCCCGGGAGGCACATCCTAACTCCCTCTCTGGCGCAGGGATCAGGAAGTCACACTCTTCACTTCCAGCAGAGCCGTGATGAGGTGTCCTCCACACCCACGACTGGCACCTCCCCCCAAATCCTAGAGTCTGCTAGCACCTGGCAGGCTCAGGGCATCAGAAGCCAACTCAAAAAATAGACCATCCAGCCCTGGCTGGTGTGACTCGGTGGTCAGAGCGTCAGCCCATGCACCGAAGAGTCTCGGGTTCGATTGCCAGTCAAGGGCATGGACCTGGGTTGCAGGTTGGATCTCTGGCCCTGGTCCGGCAAACTAATCAATGTGTCTCTCACATTAATGTTTCTCTCTCTCTCCCCCTCCCTCCCTCTCTTCCACTCTCTCTAAAAATCAATGGAAAAATATCCTTGGGTGAAGATTAACAAAAAAAATAACAATTAAAAAAAAAAAAAAAAAAAAGACCATCCAGGACTGAGCCACCACTCCTGAGATGCAGGGTGCTGGGCTGGCTGGCGCTCCGACCAAGGGAAGGGCTTCTCACCAGTTTGTGGAGGAGGGTTTGGGAAGACCTTTTCCCCGAGGGACCTCCATGCTCAGCCTCAGGTTTGACCCACAGCACCGGTGGGCCTGTGCCCCTGCCGCCCGGCTCCCTCCCTTCCTCTCACCCTGGGTCCCAGGAGCAGGGCCCGTCCCAGCTGGGCGCCGTCCCCGCAGCCCCGTTGAGTCACTGGCCTCTCCTGCCCCCGGGAGTGCGGGGAGCCCCTCCCTGGCCGCCGGGAGCCTCTGCCCGCACCCTCCCGGCGCCCTCACTCTCCACGGGGTGCTAGAGTTTCCCCGGGCCCATCAGGCCGGCGTGGGGAAAGTGCCTTCGGGTTTATCAGAGTTCATCGGACTGTCTAACAGCAGGCGCCGGGCTGCCAGCATCGCGGAGACTTGAATTTCAACCATTTTCTCTACTTAACACCTCGCTGGCCCTGCCCCCTCCGCCCCGCACATAATGAGCCCCATTCTTCCAGCGAGCCGGGCGCAGCAGCTGCCGGGACCCACCGCGCGCGCGGGGACACGCTGGCCTCGCTGAACCTGCCGATTGTTCTCCTCTTTCTTTCGGGGATACTCAGCTGTAATCCTAGCAGGCCCCCGGCCGAGGGGCGCCAAGGCCCTCGCTTCTGGGAGTGAGCCCAGCTGGGACCTGTAACTGAGGCCTGGCTTGGGCAGACTGTGGTCATCAGCGGGTCACTGGGTCTTGGCTGCCACTGTGACATTGGAAGCAGGAAAGAACAGGCTTGCTTCTGCCTGACCTTGCAGGGAGGTCTTGGAAAATGCTGTAGTATAAATGTTGAAGTCCTGCAGAGAAAAGGAATTGAAGAATGGAGGGGAAGGGGGGACATAAGAAACCATTCTAGTTTTGTGCTTCGAGCTCCCTAAAAGGGACGGCCAGTTGGGGGTAAACCAGGGCACTGAGGGTCATTTAAGGGCCCACACTGGATGAATTAGGCTTAAATCTAGCACAAGGCACTTAGGTGTGACTCTCGTTGTCTGCTACGTAAAAGCTTTAGTAAGAGATTAACCTGCAGGGTAGCTTTATTTTATTTTATTTTTTTAAGAGAGAGATTATATTTTAGATCTCATATTTTATCAGGTGCTCAAAGTGTCCCTGATTCAAAAGATATTAGGCATCAAGGTGTTGTAATCTAGTAAAATCATTCTATACGTACTATTCTGCAACTTGTTTCTATGTATGTTAGACAGAGCTCTGCGTTAATACCCACAGATCTACCTTGTTTTAATAGCTGCAAACCATTGTATAAAGTACCCACGGGGAATGCACGCTGCCCCCTCGGATGGCCATTTAGGCTATTTCTTCGTGTTGATGTGTTTGTTTTCATTATTATTAGAAAGTGGCAAGGAACAGCCTGTAACATAACTGTGCAAATTTATGTTAGTTGGTGAAATAAATTCATAAAAGTAAAACAAAAGAAAAAATAGATGCTGTGATCTGCCAAGATCCCTTTTGGTTCCCTAATGCAGGGAGAGTTGCACCCTTACTTCTCCCAGTTCCTTCCCCAGACACTCTTCCTCCAAAGTCTAAGACCCAGGTGCCTGGAGTGGAGACAGCAGGACTGGTGGACATGAGCCAGCAGGTCAGACAGAGCTGACAGGCTCCATGCTCCCTGAGGCTCTCAGGTCTGGGGTGAGGGTGCCCCAGACAAAGAGCATGAAAGAAGGTAGGAGCAGGGAATAGAAAGGGCCCTGCGAGGGAAATACATGCAAGGGGCCAGCAGAACCTCACAGGACCTCAGAAATCTGTCCCCTTTTCCAAATAGGGGCATTTCTTAATTCAATTTTGCTTCGTGCATCAGGGATGTGGAGATTGAGGATGTGCAGGGAGGTTGGGCCGTGACTAAGGACACACTTACTTCGGGGCAGTTGACTAGTGCAGCGCCTCTCATCCCCCTGCAGCCCTGCCCCAGGTCTTAGTCTGCTGGGCCCTTTCTTTTCTTACTCCCTGACAGATGCCTCAGCTTTCCCAGGGACTGGCTTATCTCCTCCGCAGAGACTGGGGCATCACCCAGGCACAGCGCTGGGTGTCTGACAGAGAACAGGGGAAGTTCCTCGCACTCTCACCTTCCCAGCCAGAGTCCCTCTCTGCAGTGCAGTCCAGGGCTCATTAATCATGTCAGTAGCTGCATTGTCTGGGCCTCTCCCAAGGAAGACAAATGACATTTAAAAGCCAGTGAATGTTCACACGAG
Source organism: Tadarida brasiliensis (assembly GCA_030848825.1). Lineage (NCBI taxonomy): Eukaryota > Metazoa > Chordata > Mammalia > Chiroptera > Molossidae > Tadarida > Tadarida brasiliensis. The sequence continues at coordinate 91,019,202 of CM061257.1, forward strand.
TTCTGTCTCTCCATTTCTGTGTATGTAACGGGGTTGGGGTTAGCACCCTCTTCCCCCGCTGGCTCTCCAAGCCCGAGCTCTCCAGGTGGGTGTCCATGTCCTTAGAGCAATGGTTTGCGACAGAAAGCTACCAACTGGGAGCTGTTTCCTAGGATGCTGTTTCTAGGGGAACCAGAGAAAGATGAGGTCTCCACCCCGGCAGAATTCCCTGCCTACTCCTGGCCCAGGCCAGAGAAGTCCAACATTCCATACAATGGACACAAGCTTTTAGAGGGAAAAAGCAACACTGAAGTTACTGCATTTGGGGACATGCATCAGCACCATCCTTTCTTCTTTGCTCTGGGATGTTCAGCTGACATACTCAGGCAGGGTCTTGGACTTGGGGGCCAGCAGTTCATGATGGTCACAGTAGAAGCCACCCACCCCTCGTTTTGTCCAAAGCATCCCGGTGTCATGAGGAAAGCAAAGGCACTGTGGCCACGCCAGCCTGAGCTCCCAGAGCTGGGCTGAGGGCAAGGCATTCCATCTCTCTGAAGTTTAGTTCTTCTATACAATTTACTTCCCTTTCCTTTATGGCATTTTTATTAAGAATGAATATGTTTTTATATAAAATACTTCTACGCATCTTTCCCCACCAATTTACCAGTCCCTGTGAGACCTAGATCAGATGCTGGCGTCTCCTCTACCCCAGGCTGAGAACAGGCTCTTCCTTTCTAACCCCCCACACGTTTTATCTGAACCTTTGTGAGGGCACACTGCTGTCTGTCTTTTATGAGAACTAATTACATGAAACATTATCTCCAGGGCTGGGGAGGGAGGGCGCTGATCCCTCCATATAGTTGGTGACTGCTAAATATTAGTTGAATGAATGAATAAGTGAATATATTTGTTTTTAAGTATTTTCTCTTCTGGGAAAATTAAAGGAACAATTTAAAATGCCATTGTCATTCAATAACATGCAAAGTGTTATTCTATGTTTTCATCACAAGTTATCAAAATGTCCTGTTTTTGTAGGCAGATGAAGAGATTGGAAAAAATAAATAGTTGCCTCCAAGAAGTATAGGAGATCTTTTAGTTTCTAGAATACTCCAGGAGAACTTTTAGTTTCTAGAATATTCCTGGAATATTCTAAGCCTTCTTCCAAAGCAAATACACTTCACTGTTGAGATGAGTCTCCAGATGTTGAATTGTTTCTGCCTTCCCTTGGAAAGGTTTGTTTCTTCTGGAACATTCCATGTGAACTTTCAGAATAGAATCTGGGTTTCAGTCTTCTACCACATTTCTAGAGCTTATGTTACCTTCATGGCTGAAAGATCCTGGCAATGTGAGGCAGACTTCCAGTAGGAAATATAACAGGAGAAAAGAGGGTATGTGCACCACTCACGCATTCATTCACACTCAGATATCGCACATATTGTATTTTCTCTGTTGCCCTTATATATTTCAAAAAATTATTTGTAAAAAGCATATTAAAATGTATATATAGTGAATGGCGTACAGGTAGTTCGATGAAGCGATTTAATGATATATCAATAACCTTAGTGCGTGTGATTTTCATCTTATATAACCAGAAGTTCCCCGTGAGCAATCAGGACATGGAGCCTTCTCTTACACAAACACAGCTGTTGTTTTGAGAAAATAATATGATCAACAGAGAATTTTTCAGGAAGAATGCTGTGTCAATAAAAATTAATTTTGACTTGGCCTATGAAATGTACCCAGCATGCATACACACACACACACACACACACACACACACACACACACACACTTCCACCTTTTTTTTTTTTTTTTGCAACAATCAGAATAAAAAACTGTGCTGGACCATCTTCCCATCTTCCCAAATCACAAGTTCCAAGTACTTATAATAAAAATAGAGACAGTTTGAAGAGGTAAAGTTTGCTTTTGTTCCCGGGTTTGAGACGACGCCAGAGTGAGGGGAAGCGTCCCGAGGTGAGAAGTGCACACTGCACTCACGCGCAGCAGCCTTTATCAGAGCCAGGGGATGGAGTCATGCAGCGGATGAGATCTCGGAGGGAGAGAGCGTAGGGTGGAAAGAGCAGAGACCAAGGATGAACCTTAGGGTAAGTCCACAGGTTGGTAGGAGGAAAGAAATTTAACAAAGGAGACTAAAAACAACACTTTTTTAAAATCAAGAAGCAAAGGGATTAACACTTTAAAAGAGGAAGAGGCCAATGCTGTCACGTGGTGAGGCAGAAGACGCTGAGAGCCGGAACTGGACTTCAGGTAACGTGACGTCTGAAATACAGTCCTGTTAGTGTGGTGAAGACAGAGGCTGAATCTGATGAATCAAGCAACTGAGTAGGAGGTTAACAAAGGAAAATGAAAGTTTGAATATCAACCACGATAGCAAGCCTAGAGAGAGAGAGAGAGAGAGAGAGAGAGAGAGAGAGAGAGAGAGAGAGAGAGAGAGAAGGCAGAAGCCCAAGGGAGCCGGAGCAGGGAGAAGAGTTTCAGGCCAGAGGAGACTTCTGGGATGACATTTGAAACCACGAGAAAAGAACCTGGTGGGGAATAATGGTCTGGAGATTCTAGAATGAAAAGGAATAATTCAGGCAACTGCCCAGAGGAAGTGAGAACGGAGGAGATCTGGAATGAAGGTAGACAGTTATACTTGCTGGGAAGGGGGTATGAAGATAAAGCCATATGAGGATAGAGCTACTTTGATATGAGACAGAATGAGGCAGCTCCTTCTGCAATTTTCTCAGCAAAATAGGAGGCAACTCCCTGTGGAAAACTGAGGGTGAGGTGGCCTAGGAAGCTGAGGAAGAATGCAGTAGACTTTGAGGCCAATGCACTTAGGTTTGCTGAAGACCAGTGGGGGCTCTGTTGACTGAATGGACCCCTGGGGAGCTCTGTGACTTCCCCCAGGCATTTTCCATATCCTAGGAGTAAAGAAAGCAGGTGATGAAGACAGATCTGGGACAGGGTCAAGGAAGGGAGAAACCTGGGATTCTACCGAGCATGAGCTATCCACTGTGGATTCTCAGTAACCACTGGAGCTATAGTGCACTGTTGGAAACTGAGCAGAGTAAGAAAACTGCTTCACTTCAGAAAATGTTATAGAGACAATATATTCTGTGGTTGCCACAGTATGGACTCTTCTTCCTTGCAGCTTGATACTCTACACCTTGGTTCCCAACCTCCTTCCCACCTTCATAGCTGTGCCTGTCTGTGCTCAGGTAACACGCCTCGGCCAAGTCTCTTACAGGATTTCCCACACTCCACAGCAGGCTTTGTATTCATTCTGTCTCCTCCTGGAAACTGTGAGCCGTGGAGGCATGGACTCTGTTTTCCTCGGAATCCATGGCTTTGGAACACTGGATCTCAAAATACACTGGAGTCACCAAATGAATCCTTTTGCATTTATTACTTGGGAGTTCTGGAAATATCTCTGTCTGCAGGCAGAAGATAAAAATCACAAGACCTGAGAAGTGATCTCATCCAGTCCCTTCGTTTTAGAGACGAAGAGGCCAAACCCCAGAGAGGTCGGCTGCGCGCCCTGGACATCAGGCGCTCGCTGGTTTCTAGCGCAGGGTCCGCGATGTCTCATCGCTCTGTCTGGTTTGGCTCCAATCAGGCGCGGCTCCATTCGGAACGTAACACAGCTCCGTCGGAATCTGAGCGACACCCACAGGACCACTCAGAACTGGAGGTGGGGTGCCAGAACCACGAGCTGGAGATGCCCCTTGAAGAGGAAAATGACCTGGAGCCAAATGGAAGAAGTTCTGAGCGAGATGGTGGCCAGGGTGTGCAAACGAGTGACCCAATAAGAAGGTGATCAAAGCTTTGAGGGGCCCAAGTCCAAGAAAATGAGGTACTGCGAGCTTTAAGACACTTCTCTACTTATTTGACAGTTTTATCAAAGGTCAGGAATGGCTGCTGGACATTTACTGCTCTCTACAGTGATTTCTGTGTTTTAACATTATTCTTCCAATGTCACTCACTACGTCATTTACATATATTTTTACGTAATTCATAAATTCCTACAAACAAGTAGTGCAATTAGAATCATCAAGTTTTATTCTCTAGGGTCTTAATTCCGTTTTCCCTCAAAACATAAATATGCCAATATGTTGTTTATTTTGAGATGTCATTCTCCTATAAATTTTTGTTTAAGAAAAATGTCTCCTGAATGTGAACTATCTTGTACCCTACTTATTATTTTAAACTAAACTAAATATTTAAAGTTACATTTCTAAGCGTTTGTTTAGCTGTGCTACTTTATTTGCTATTTATTTTAGGTGGATCGTGTTCTTCTGGTTCCAAGAGTCTTTCTTCAGTAACAGCACTGTTTGTATACATTCTGTGTGGCCTGAGGAAATGAAAAGAATGCGTATTTTGATTCAGTGTCTCGGTTAGCTCAGGCTACGATATCAAAAATACCACAGACTGGGGGGCTTAAACAACAAATACATTCATTTCTCACAGTTCTGGAGGCTGGAAAGTCCAAGGTTGAAGCATTGGCAGAGTTGGTGTCTGGTGCGAGCCCACCAACGGGTTCAAAGGTGGCATCTTTTACCTGTATTATCACATGGTGGAAGGAGCTAGGGAGCTCTCTGGGGACCCATTTATAAGGACACTAAACCCCATTCGTGAGGGCTCCACCATCATGACCTCATCACCTCCCAAAGACCCCATCTCCTAATGTCATCACACAGCAGGATTTAGGCTTCCGCATATGAATTTGGGGGACACAAACATTGAGTCCATAGCAAAAAATAAAGAGATAAAATTAATGCCAAGAGATAATTAATGAATCCTGTCCCTAATCCACCTGTGAGGATACATGATTCAATGGAAGATTTAACGTCACTCCCGATGGAAACAAAGAGGTGCTCTTCCCAGTTCCCAGTGCCTGATCGCAGCTGCCCAGCTGTGGCAGCGTGTCAAGAGGGTCGATCCCCCCAAACACCCACTCCCTCGAACCTGAAGTAGTAAATCACTGAAAAGTCAAATGGAAGGAGATAAAGCACCCAGCATGGCTGGGTAAAGAATGTTCAGTCCATTTTAGTTGGGGAATGCAAAACTTTAAATTGGGAGACCCTGAAAGATGACCCATCAGAAGCCGTTCTTTTTAGATGTGGGAGGGGATGGGAACGCAGAGATGAAGACTTTGAAGATCTCAGTCAATTGTTATGACTCTTTAGCAGTAGCTATGATGGATGATAACATGAGATTTATTTCCTCTGTTTGCAATATGTTTCTCAATCTCATTCAACTTCTCACTTAGTTACCTTCCCTCATTTTATAAATGCTCAAGGAAAATAAATGATTGCCCAGGTTGTGGCCTTGTATCAAAGCTAACAAAGGGAATTCTGGAGGTTCAGCCTGGCCCTCTTTTGAGTCTTTTATATAACATGGGAAAAAATCACCCTACTGCACCCCACCTCAGTTTCCCTATCTGAGAAGAGAGTTCTTCCCCTGCTCAGCACTGACTTTATTTATTTTTTAATATTAGACAAATTTTATTATAGCCATTATTAGCTTGGAAGATTTTGAAAATGATTTTTTTTAATGTTTATTTATTTATTTTTGTTACAGATGTTTCTCCTTTTTCCCCCATTGACACCCTCCTCCCCATCCCCCCTACCCCTTGCATTATTGTCTATGTCCTTGTTTACCCATACATGCCTATAAGTTCTGTGGTTTATCTCTTCCCTCCCCCCACATCCACCTCTTCTGAGGTTTGTCAGTCTGCACCCCACTTCCATGTCTCTGGGTCTGTTTTGTTCCTCAGCTTGTTTTGTTCATTATATTCCACAAATAAGTGAGATCATGTGATATTTGTCTTTCTCTGATTGGCTTGTTTCGCTTAAGATAAGACTCTCCAGGTCCCTCAAAGTCGCCTCAAAGGATAAGAGATCTTTCTTTCTTACGTCACCACTGACTTTAAAAGAGCTTGCTATTCACACACATGGCCAACGGAAAATACTACATTTTTCCATTAAATTAAAAGGTCCCAACTATAACATGGGTGTGGAGTTTCCAGCTCACATACATCACAGTCTCTGGCTGAAAGAGAACATTTAATGGTAAATTACCTTCAGTAATAAAAACAGTTGTACAACTGAAGAGGAGGAAAGAGACATGTGGGATTTTTAAAAAAAAAAGTAAAAACTTTGAAATAAAAGCTCAACTTTGATGCTTAAAAAAATTGCATGTGTTTTTTTAAGCAGGAGAGTGAGCAATGGGTAGCCTGCTGGAATAGTCTTCACAGCTCTTGGAAAAGCAGTAGCACGTGGGAATGGCTAGCAGTAGCCTCCTCGCTGCAGCTGCCCACGCCGGGCACAATGCTCCGAGCGGGAACCCAGCGGGCTGGCCTCTTGGCGCAAGGGACACCTACCCAGCTGGGACTGAGATTATATAACAGGAAGTCCCCATGGCCCTGGCTCATGCTCCTCCTCTTCCCCTGAGCTCCAAAATATTGAAGCATCTGTCAGTCTGGGCAGGTGTCTTCATGCTGCTGGCACGAAAACAGGCAGCGAGTTTAGGAAGATGGGAGGCAGAATTCACAGCCGGCAGGCCAAGGTCTGGCAGGTTCACGAAGAGGCGAGAGGCTGATTCTGAGAGAGAACTGAAAAATCCCAGCACTGACTTCATCTCCTGGTCCAACAGGAACATGTAGAGGTCGTTTTGCTGCTCAGATGGTTCCCATGGGAGGGTAAGTATGACAAACACTTTTTGTAACTCTGATTTCCCTCCAAGCGCTAAGTATGCTTCCATATTTCATGAAAGCTGCTCTGGAGCCCGTCCTGACTGGGAGAAACCTCCTGCGAAGCCAGCACAAGCCTTTATTTCATTCGGTCTCACATCTAACCATTGTTTCTCTGACCCAAATCTTCCTTCTCTGCTGCCAGGCACACGTGCCCCCTGCGCCCTTCTGCACCCTGACCGTGCCCCTCACTCAGCGAGGACCAGGCTGACCGAACCTGAGAAGACCTAACACAGTAGCCTCGCGTCCCCTTGATAATGTGAATGGGCTGCAAAGAGCGTGTCCACAGTCGGAAGGCTGACAGTCATTGACCCTTGAAGCCCCCCTTGATTTGAACCTTTCCCTAACGGGACCGGATTTGACCGCGCTCTGGAACCAGAGCCCTTTTCTCATGCTGGTGTCCTGGCTTTGACTCCCTGAGCTGTGGGAAGGCGTCCTGGATTTTGTAAGCAGGTGTGCACTTCCTGCAGAGAACTGCAGGTGGATTCCTGCGTGTCAGCTGACGGACACTCCCTGTGCTGTGTCTCCTCCCAGTCCAGTACTGGGAGGGCCTCACTCATCACCTCCCGGAGGACCCTGAGCAAAGAAGGCCGCAGTTATGATGAGGGCTGAAGAGTGCCCAGCAAAAGCTTTGCCATTCAGCTGGCCAACTACCAGCACCAAGACAGGCCAGTAAAAAACATCCATGCGAAGTAGTCCTCTTTATTATAAGCATTTAGCTTACTGGAATAAATAGGAGCATCTCCATTGGCAAAGTAAAGCGTTTTACAAAACCCATTAGAAAGACATGGGTAGCTGGGGTGTAGATTTTCTATTTTCAATTAATTTTTTATAAAAAAGAAAACTAATTTTCAACGGCAAGATATCACAGCAGAAGAAAGTCTTCTCCTAAGAAAAGACGCAGTTGTTTACAATGATCAAATCTACCTGCTATTTGCATGACCCATGGCCCGGGCTCCAGCGGAGACCCCCTGAAGCAGAGGCTGGAGCTCGCAGCGTACTGAGAGGAAGGATCCCCAAGCATTTGTAAGGAGAGAAGCAGCGTGCCCAAGCCTGGCCTTCTCCACAGAGAAAGCAAACTTTGCAGCCACCCTCCTTCATCGGAGTGACTTGATGGTGGGCTAAGAGATGGAAAGCCATTTGGTGCCAGACACAGACGTCTTGCTTTTGCTCATGACCCTGCCCCCCTTGGTGCTGCCATCTCTACAGTACATAGGAGAGCTTGGCAGGAGGATGAAGCAGAGAAAATAACACTCCACCTCAGCTTCCTGAGCCCAGCCTTTGCTCAAGCTGACATCAGACATCCAGGCCACCAGGGGCAGGCCATGGGTCGCAGCTAACTGCCCAGGGACGAGGCACAGGCCAGCAGCTAGAACCGCACGACGCTGTCCCCGAAGGCCATTTCCCTGTCATGCACGCTTACATTAAGGCTGCTAGTGTCAGAGTCCCCTGGCTATTCCCCGAACACAGTGTCTGAGTCAAAAGGGTGGGCTGCCAGGTAATCCTTGTACTCCCCGTCGAGCAGCTGGGCGGCGTTCCTGGCAAACCAGCAGTCTATCTGCTCCTCCCCGTTGTAGATTTTCCTCTGTTTCCAGACCACCGGGACCTGGTGCCCCTTCACCTGCAGGACGGTTTGGGACCTCTCGGTTGCCTTGGGGGATGGAGGACTAGTAGTGTTCATGCTGAGCCTGGCAGACTCCTCTGTGAGGCTGGCATCCTGGTTCAGGAACTGACCTGAATGGACCAGAAAAGCATCAGGTCTAAGTTGAGTGCGGGCCACACCGTGTAGAAAAAAATCGAACTTGAGTTTAGGCCATTGGCGAGCAGCAAATGCACGCATGGCACCCAGAGGAAGGGGAAGTCAAGGGGTCAGAGACTGACTCCTGGTTGGACTCTGCCAGAAAGCACTCACACCCTCTCCAGCTAAGTGAGAAAACACGTGTTTGGGGGCCTGTGGAGAGGAGAGACCTGAGGTTTTATAGGTAGCGGCCTCTTCTGGAAGCTGCCCACCTGCTAACACTGGAAAGCGGCCTACTCAGCAAATAGAGATAACCAGAATCTCTTACTGAGCTGGGAAGGCAAGCAGGGGGGCAGGTAAATAAGGAAGGGTCAGGCCTTCCCCTCCTTCCTCCCTGGTCATAGCACTGTCCATACTAACTCTGTGGACTGTACTGGGCTGAGGGTGCGGAAAGCAGTCAGTTCAGTTCGTTCCTGAGACACGTCATCAGAATTCTCCAGGTCAGGCAAGGACATCGCTGAGGCTCAGGAGACTGGTCTGCGTTGTCAGAGGGAGCTCACGCTTGGCAGTCAGGCACTACAGAAACGCGCCCAGCTCAAGTGCCAGGAATCCTGCTTTCTAAACTAAGCCTTGGCAGCTCCTTACTTGTGGGCAAGGAGCCCGATGAAACTGCACGTCGAAGAAAGCCAGCCCGAGGGGATGGCCTCACACAACGGGGGCGACTCCTATGGGAGAAATGCCCACGGCACAGCAGCGCGGGGCTGTGGGCTGTGGGCTGTGGGCTGTGGGCTGTGGGCTGTGGGCTGCCCCTTCTGTGTATCTTCTTGCTGAGAGTAAGCAGCCAGAGGATTACTCCCAATTTCTTGGCTCACTTTCCCAGGAGGCCAGTGAGAATTAGTTTAAGCCCAATCCTATTCCGGAAAGTCATGAGGAGGCAAGAAATACGACTTCTGTGATATGTATAAAGATCACCCTCCCACCGAACTTCTCCAGCAAGCTAAAGCAACCGGCTGAGTGCCCCCCTCCGACCCCACGGGAGAGCAGCTGCTTACCTAACAGTCCATGGCAGTTGCCGGAAAGGCCTTTGCTGTTGGAGATGTAGAAACCCAGGTGGTCTCGCTGGTAGGGGGCTGGCTTTTTGTAGAGGTGGATAAGGATGACGAAGGCAATGGTGCCCTGGATGGTGACGGTGACGTTGGCATTGGCAGACACTGACACCTCCAGCCCCCGACTCCCCACTACCATGCTCTGGTTGCAGGGGAGGACCAGCCTGTCCCCACCATCCAAGATGACTCTGTGCGGTGTGATCTCCAGGTACGACCTCTCGGGCTTGTTGACGAGGATGGTGATGACGCGGAAGTAAGTGCGCTGTTTCTTGTGGCCATTGGGGGGAGCGGGGGCCCCGATTAATGCTCCATTCACCGTCACACCTCAAAGGCAGAGGGGAGGAGAGCATTGGTTAGAAAATCTATCCCCACTTTCATGCTAAAGGCCTCTGATCAGAATGCCCTTCTTCCTCTGGCCTTATCTTTGTGTCTCTCACACCATGAACTCTGACTTGAGAGTAGAGGCCACTCGGTGCCTGCTGAATGAGTGAAGAAAGGAGTGAATGTATGAAGTTACAAGGGAATTTCCTCCCCATGTTTGACCAGTATCTCGGGGGAGGGGAGAGATGATATAGGTTTGAGTCAAGATATCACAGAAAGGGTCTACGTGTTTGTGTTCATTCTAGTGTTTCCTTCATTCTGGTTGTAGGGACAACAAGACGTATTTGTTATCTACCAGTTGCCAGTGATCTGATTTGGAGACTCTGTGATGCCACTGAGCAGTGTGGCATAGTGCAAAGGTCAGAATTATACTTAGTCCAAAAGCTCAAGTTCTTCTACCTTCTAGGTGTACACCTCTGGACAAGCCACTTTAAAACACTGAGCCTCAGTGTCCTCATCTGTAAAAAGGGGCTATGAAACCCAACGGACTGTGGTGAGGATCCCAGCAGGTAGTGTAAGTGCAAACAGACTCCTTTCTTTGCCCTTCACCGTCATAAACACTACTGCACCTTTCCTAGACTTGAGGGTGGCCTTGAGCCAGACCCCTGGCAGTCCGTGCTATCCCAAGGGATGGCAATTCTATTTGGGACTGAATTAGGTAATGCACATTATGTATATTTTGCTCTCAGGCAACGAGGCAATTTGCATTACTAAAAGATTGTTATATTATTAACTCTGTTTTCTCTGCTTTGGGGATAATCTTTCCCTACATCTTGACTAGCAAGTCCTGAGATGACATTCCAGGAGAAAACTGCTTTCTCTGGGGCAAGGGGTTGGGGAAAGGAAAAACTCCAGTACGGAGATCAGGTACTTCTGCCTCACGGCTCCAAGCATCTTCCACTGAGATCCCCTTCACGGGCACACACTGAACACAGAGATGACAGAACAGCCCTGGGGTGGGGGCGCACTTCCAGGGAGGGGCACAGTTAGGCCCCTACCTCACTCCTGAGCCCTTTGAGTTACAAACAAGCCGAGATCTTGCCCTAAGGCTAGGAAGCCCTGCAAGAGAGCAAGGTGGGTAAGGAGCTCACAATCGAACACTGCATAGTTACATGTCTGTGTCATTCTGCTGTTGGGACCCTCTGTCACCTAGCCTTCCAAGAAACTCATTTTCTCAGAACTGAGAAATGCCAGAATGTCCACTGCAAAGCTTGTCCTCAAAAGGTGGGCTGTGTGGCTGTCCACATGGCCATCCCTGAGGCACTGTTACCTACATGTAACAAGAAAGCTTTTTATTTTTTTAAATTAATCCTCACTCGAGGACAAGCTTATTGATTTGAGAAAGAGAGCAAGAGAGAGAAACATAGATGTGAGAGAGAAACATTGATTGGTTGCCCCCCCATACGCACCCCGACCAGGATTAAACTCTCAACCTAGGTTTGTGCCCTGACCAGGAATCAAACCTGCAACCTCTCGGTGTATGGAGCGACACTCCAACCAACTGAGCCACTGGGCCAGGGCTGAGAGAAGCTTTTCATACACCAATCGCTTTTATGTGTCCCTCTACAGAACGAAGGGGATCAGAGCCCTTCTTACATCCGTGTTCTCTGCACAGAAAGTTGAGTAATTAACATCGGGCTTAATATCTCAAATCATCCAAATCTCATTGAGGAAGTTAGACACGTGAATTTAGAACCTCCCACCATCACAGTTTTTGAATGGAAAGACATACAACAATAATATATCATGGATTGGTATAGCACTTGTGCGTTTACAGAACAACTTCCAATCCATTACTTAATCAGACCTCTATAACAGACAGGTGAGCCCGGCACAGTGACTATCACTATCTGTTTTACAGGGGAGACCACAGGAGCTCCCTAGTTGAGTACCCCAGGCCACAAAAAGAGTTAAGTCAGAGAGCAGGGTTTCCAATGCACGTCTTCCTGCCTCCAAGCCCAGCACACAGTCTCGTTCCTTTCATTAATCATCAACGACCCTCACTGAGCATCTAAGACGTGCCCCTTATACACCTGGGTATCTGTCTTAGGAACAGAGGAGGGACGATGACTGCCCTGCTCTTGCCCAGAGGCCACAGCAGAGGGCAGAACTTACCAGAGCCCGCGTGATCAGAGACCAGCCTTAGGATGTCCCCAGGCTGCCCATCAATGTTGAAGCAGACCGTGAGCTTGCTCAAGGGGAAATCCACGACAAAATGGGGGTCTCCATCCGCTGCCAGAGCAGGAAAACACAGGGGAACAGAAAGAAAAGACATTTATTGAGCGCCCTCCATGTGTAAGTACTCTTTTAGGTTTTCTCATGTGTTATTTATTTGACCCTGTCAATGATCCTGAAAGTCCAAAGGAGGAAGATGACTGGGAGGTGAAGCCCACCAAAGCTACCCAGTTAGTACAGGGTAAAGTAAATAGTCGAACTCAGGCCCCTAAATTCAAATAGAACACTCCCTTTCCCCACACCTTGGCCAAACACAGACAACTAAGCTTTGACAGGTAAGCGGGAAACAGAGAAAAGAGAGTTATTGCCCTATACCCCCACTATCACGGAGCCCACTTTCTTCAATTTCCCACACGATGCCGATCACGCCCTTTCGCCTTTGACTACTGAAGTGAAGAGATGTGGGTGGGAACGCTTGCTCTCCTACGACCAGAGCGCCATGGCACTGGGGACAGTCACAGCTCCAGGGGCGCACAAGCCTTGCCCGACAGTAGTGAGGACCAAGCCCCTCAGAGGGCTGGGGACAAGTGAAGGACACCGAGTCAACAGGAACACAGCTGTGTGACAGTTCCCTGAGAGTTTCTTGGGCTCACACCACATCATTTCTCTCCAAATCGTCCAAATCTCTTTACAAGGAAAGGTGTTCCTCGTTCCAAAAACTAGAGGATTGGTCTGGAAGTCACTGCTCCACGCAGCGTCCAAGAGGAAGGTTCTCCTGCGTGCCGTCAGCACGTGTGGTCAGAGGCACTGCGCTCTCTCCGCTGGAGACTGTGCGTCGCCTGTCCGCACAGCTCATCTCGAGGATGTCCTTGGCTTTATAACACGCACGTCTGGCATGTCAGCAGCGAGACATACAAAGAAATATGTCCATTTTAGGAATCCAACCCAGCCCTTGTGCTGTTATTCCATCTCGATTTTTATTATAATTCCAGAAAGTTGGCCAGAGGAAATTTTATGCTATTTTTATCTGTTCTTCCCTCTAAACCAAGGATTAAAAAAATAATGAAATAATTTTTGTAGAACCTGCATGTTGCAGATGTTTGTAACACCAGAAGCGGGAAGCAGTACACCTCAGATTTCAAAACAAACATCTTTTGAACTCCATAATGATGGGACCGGGAGTCTGCTCCCCATCCTTCAATCAGGCTGGCCAGGCTCCTGGGGACTGTCATCCACGGCGTTTATGTAATGGCTCAGTGTTGGACCTGGTTCCCAGAACTGCTTCACACTGCTGCCGTGGGCTAAGAAATCCTGGGTCCTGGGGTCATTTCTATGAGCTGGTATTTTAACTGGCTCAGGGAATTCCTGGCTGTCCACTTTCTAAATATATAAACTTGCAAATCACATATGCTGCCTTTTTTACCTGATGTTTTGGAGACTTTAATTCTTGGGTTGTATGGTTTCTTGACAGCAGATCCTGTACAAGAAAAAGAAAAGGACAGTCACTATTACTCATTAACGAGGATGAAGTGAGGGGTACAGAGAGGAGAGGTTGAGATGAGTGAAATATAGCTCTCAGATGCATTTGTGGCAACTTAAAAACATCTGTTTTAGCCCAGCTGGCATGGCTCAGTGGTTGAGCATCGACCCATGCACCAAGAGGTCACCGGTTCGATTCCTGGTCAGGGCACATGCCCAGGTTGTGGGCCCAATCCCCAGTGGGGGGCATGCAGGAGGCGGCCAGTCGATGTTCTCGCTCATCGATGTTTCTGTCTCTCTCTCCCTCTCTCTTCCTCTCTCTTCCTCTCTCTCCAAAATCAATAAAGAAAAAGTATTTTTAAAAAACATCTGTTTTGCCCTGGCCGGTTTGGCTCAGCGGTTGGAGCGTCGGCCTGCGGTCCAGAGAGACCCGGGTTTGGTTTCCGCTAAGGGCACGTAGCTCGGTTGCAGTTTGTCCCCGGCCCTGGTTGGTCGTGAGAGAGGCAGCCACTTGATGTGTCCCTTTCATGTCGATGTTTCTCTCTCTCTCTCTCTTCCTCTCTCTCCCTCCCACTCTATCTGAACAAAAAATGAAGAAATGTCCTCGGGTGAGGATAAAAACAAACAAACAAAGAAACAAAAAAACATCTGTTTTAAGGAAGGAGCTTGGCCTCACAACACAAATGAAGGTGTAACATGTGGAGGTTTGACCATTTTATTATTTTATAAATCTGATAATATTCTTTTTGTCTGTGATTTCTGTGCAGATAATGGGGGGAATATTCCATCATGATTAAGGTATAGTTATGGGAGGAAGGAAAAAGTACTCTTGTTTAATGGGTCTGGACTTTCGGATTTGCGAGATGAAAAGGTTCTGTTTCACAACATCGATATACTTAACACTACTGAACTGTACGCTTAAAAATCGGTAAGATGGTAAATTTTATGTTACATGTTTTTCTACCACCATTTTAAAAAACTGGAAAAATGCAAAAATGTAAAAAAAACTAGAATCCAGTGTCTATCACTATGTGTGTAAACACAATTCATAAAGCAGCAGGCAAAACAATTAAAGAATAACCTAAAAGTAAATTAATGTCTACATAAGAAATGACATTAATATCTTATTTCCAAGTGTTTGTATTAACGAGACTGTGCTCCTCTTCAGTGGTGCTTGCCCCTCCCAGAAATGGAAGATCAAAGCATCTCACTGTCTCTGTGCCCGTCTTTCCCACGCCGGCCCCTGGCCAGCAGGACACGGGCAGCACCCGGCAGACCGCAGGGGAGCAACTTTCCAATCAGGACGGCCGCTGTGAGAAGCCTCGGTGAGTGGCAGCTGCCACAGACACTCAAAAATACAAAAATGTAAGTTGAAAAACTCATCACAACTGAAAGGAAAGATTGTCTGGAGTCCTAACTGATGCTTCAGGAAAATCCTGTTCCAAACAACTGCTTTGAGCCTCAGTGGGTTATTTCTTCACACGGCTATTCCACCGCATCACACACCTTGCTTTTCATCAGAACTGAAATTGCACTAGTTTTGCCAAGACAAGCTCCACTCTCTCTAAAAAGGCAACACATCACTTTTAACCTCTACATCAGGGTCCGAAGTTTCAATACATTTCTAGTTCTACGTTCCTCAAAGGAGAGAGTATCTAACATTTGTAGAACACTCCTGTGTGCCAAAGACTTTACACATGTTATCCTTGCAACGGCCCTTCAGGGGAGTTATTATCTACGTTTTACAGGTGAAGGAACAGAAGCTCAGAGAGGTTCAGAAACCTGCCCCGAGCCACACAGCTGCTCAGGAGGGTTGGTAAGCTGAAAGTCAGCTCTGTCTGGACCCTAAACGTATGCTCTCTTCACCACACCAGGTGCTTCTCAGGGTTTAGAGTGTGAGGAATCAAGGAGACAGCATTTGTAGTTCCCGGGGTAACATCAGTTCCTCCTCCTGAGGCGATGTGAACTTGACAGGAATTTAATGAAAACATTACACACAAATAAAAGCCATTTTCCACAAACAGATATTACTGAGAATAATCCTCAGCTTTGTTTGAACTGTTTTTCTTTTCCTTTTCCTTTCCCTGTTCTCACCACTACGAATTCCCCATCAAGATGGCACCGAGACGGATGGTGACAGTTACTGTTTATATTCTAAGTGGCACATACATCAAGGGTGAATTCTCTCATGAACCCAGAAACTAGTCCTCACCTGTGTTCTCAGGAAAATGAAATCTAGCATACACATAAAATGACACAACTCTGAAGGATTTCAAAATGTGGAAAGGCACTTAAAGATGAACATGTGTCTGCTCGAGCATCTCGGTGCCTGGCGAGTGGTAGGCCTCAGGATGGATGACTGCCAGGCGGACTGACTTCACCAGGAGACCCTTCTGAGACAACTGCCACCTTCTCTGATTTCTCTACAGGGATCCACAGTTTGTAACAAAACAAACCCAACAACTGAACACACTCCCTGAAAACTAGATGCTGCATGTGGGGTGATTGCTTATAAGAATCATAATACCACAGAAGGGAACAGAGCACCGCGGAGGTGACACTGGCCTGAGGAGGGGGCAAGGACTCGGTAGGCTCCTGGAGGTTGCCATCCCTGGAGTCCGGTTACCTGGCTGCGCGCTGGACCCTTGTAGGCTCTGCATCACTGTCCCGGGCCCCGTGGCAGCAGACAAGCCCTGGCTGTCCTCCAGCTTCCTCATCTGCAGCGAGGACTCCTTCAGCTTCATGGAGGTGAACGGGGTGAGGAAGCGAGAGCTCACGGCGAGAGTCTGGGCCTTCTGCCTCAGTTGCTCCTTCTCCTGCTCGTCGTCGCTCTGCAGCCAGGAATTCAGCAGCTCCTTCACGGTCAGGTAGCTCCAGAGACGCTCAAGGTGGTTGGGGTCCTCTTCGCCATCACCCTTGGGCTTGGCACTTCCTGTGACGTCATTTCCCACCTTCTGGGGCCCCAGGGGAACATCTGTCTTCAGTATGACAAATTTCTTACTGTTGCTGGCTGTGACTTCCACGTGTAAGCGATCCATCTTCTTGTCCACCAGCTTCCCAGCAATGATGATCTCTGAGCCATTGAAGTAGTTGGGGAAGAGGGTTCTGGTAGCCTGCTCCACGAGGCTGGGTGGGTAATCGATGTGGATGTCAGAGAGCAGAGGGGTCCTGATCTCATCATAGAACCTGGAGTAGAAGAAGAGAGAAAGAGAGTCAGGACCCAGCCCTGACTGCAGGCAGACAGGTCCTAAAGGGAATTGTGGGCTGTCGGAGAGGCAGACCTGCTCTTAGAAGCAATCAAGTCCAACATTCTACCAGCAGCACATTTCTGATAGGAGGTCATGCAGCAGTAGCTTGAATACCACTGGTGACAGGGAACTCACTGACTCACAAGGCTTCCTTCTCTCTTTCAACTGCTCTGAGGAGGAGGAGGAAATTCCTTGTAGTAGATCGCAATCTTCTCCCTGCATTTTTCCACCCACTGGTCTCACTTTCGCTTCTGGGGCAGCACAGCATGAATTAGCCTAAACTGTCTTCAACGTGACAGCCGTTTAGGGGCCTGCCCAACACGGCAGGAGTCATGTCTTCATGCACGCTAATCAATGCCCAGTTTCATGAACTATTCTTCAGGTGATACAATCTCAAGGTTCCCTGACCACTCTCGGTAACTGTCCTTTGTACACACAGGAAAGGGCCTCTTAAAACATTTTTCTTAGAACCAATCACATTACACTTGAGAAATCTGACCTTGACTTTGCCACCATGCTTTTGCATAATGCAGCGTTTGCTTACATTAGCTTTTCTTCTAGTTATGTCACAAGGTTGCTACTTTCTGCGTAGAGAATTAAAATCCCTTTCCAAAGATCAAGAGAGCATAGGCTGCCCTGGCCAGTTTGGCTCAGCGGTTAGAGCGTCGGCCTGTGGTCCAGAGAGACCCGGGTTCGGTTCCCACTAAGGGCACATACCTCGGTTGCAATTTGTCCCCGGCCCTGGTTGGTCGTGCGGGAGGCAACCACTCGATGTGTCCCTTTCACGTCAATGTTTCTCTCTCTCTTCTTCTCTCTCCCTCCCACTCTATCTGAACAAAAAATGGAAAAATGTCCTCAGGTGAGGATAAAAAAAAAGAGAGAGAGAGAGAGAGCATAGGCTGAGGAGTTAGACTTCCATCTCAGCTACTTACTTGCTGTATGTCTTGGGACACATAACTTGACCTTTCTGAACTTCAGTTTCTTTCTCTATAAAATTGGAATGTGAACAGTAACTACTTTGTTAGACTACTAACTGTCTCCCCAGAACCAGTCTCCCTTTTTTTCTTAATAATTTAGTTTTAACTTGGTGGATGCCCATCCAGCTACGAACTACATTTCTTAGCCTCCACTGTGGCCAAATACGGCCATGTGCTCCCCAATGGAATATGAGTGGAAGTGATATGCACACCTTCTGCAACACTTGCTTAAAATAAAATGGCTTGCTCTGGCTTTCTTTTCCTTCCCTACTTTTAGTGCTGGAATACAGAAGTGGTTGTGACCTCATTTCAACCTTGCAGGAAGGATAGCACTTAAGGGGTGCAGAGTGGTAAAATAGAAGGAACCTGAGTCTCTGAATGGCCTCATGGAGCAGAAATGAGCCTGTCCAGACTGTCACAGAAGAGAGCCCGCTGCATGGCAGCTTAGCGTTCACCCTAATATACCCACTCCTAGGATTTCTGTGAGGATCACATGAGATAATGTGTGTAGGAATGCCTGTCATATTTTAAGTTCTCAATAAATGTTGGGTAGTGAGAATATTTGTAGTAGTATGACAATGCAGTCAATTGTTTCAATGTACTTGCTTTTGCTAATGAACACATTATTAAATTAATGCGTTAGAGTCTCCCTCTTTGAATGTAGTTCTGAATGATTTTGAAAATGTGAGAAGCTAATCTGTGCTTATTTTTAAATCTTTGACAAAAATGCTGGGGACACAATGGTGGCTAGCTCTATCCCAAGGACCTATCTTTACTGTCCATCTCAGAGACCTCCAATTAGATTTATCATGAATGGTTCTTTGATGATGGCTATTAAACACCTATAAATGTACCTAAAGCTCACTTTTCCTTTAAAGTATCTACTATATATGCCACAAAGTGGATTAAAGCACAAATGCTGAACCGGGAGTGAGCATATCATTGAATCAACAGCAAAGTTATACCCCATGTTTGACAACATGATATCAAAGGGAAGGCACTGAACTGAATTGGAAGACCTCAGTTCTAGTTTCTTCTTTACCTCATATATATATTTGTGACTAGTGTCAACTGGTCATTTTGCTTCCAAATAAAAATATGATCATTTTCATTTCTACTCAATATGGAGATAACACTACTTCTCCTAGCTACTGCCCAGGGTGGAATCAGAATAAATATACCAGAAAGTGCTTTGAAATGTCAAGAAGACAATTATAACCAGAAGAGCTAGTTGACCACCTAACACGTGATAGCCATTCTGCCAATACTTTACACAGGTTTCTCATTCAATTCTGTCAACTGACCATAATCCTCACTCTATAACGAAGGAACTTAAGATCTTTCCTAAAGTCACAAAGCAGGACCAGAATTTGCAGACAGACCTGCCTAATGGATTTCAAACCCCATGATGACGTCTCCCACTGTGATGAGTTAAGGTCATTTCCAGTAGACTCGAGGTTAAGGTGCAGCAAACTATCCTCATTTCTGAGTCTCTCTTAAAACCCAACTCTTAACCCGCTTCTGAGAACCTCTCATCATTGTCCCAAGAAGACAGACAAACGGACCCAATGAGCTGTGAGCCTGCGTCCTCCTCCTCGTGAACGCGCCGTGTGAGGCCACAGTTCTCCAGGGACAGCTTCTCCAGCAGTTTGAAGTCCACGTCGTTCCCGATGCCAATGGTGAAGATGCAGATTTGGCCTCGGGCAGCCTCCTTAGTGTTGTTGAGAATCTTGAGGGTGTGGGTCTCCCCAACGGTCGGCTTCCCATCCGTCAGGAAGATGATGAGGGACACGCTGCGGTCTTCAATGTCATTGTGGGCCACATAGTTGTTGAGCAGCCGGATGCCCCTCTGCAGGGCCCCGTTGATGTCTGTGCCTGTGGGACACCAGAACGGGACAGCTCAAGCTTGCGCTCGCCTCATTACCCTACCTGCACATTCATGGCTGTGGTTCACTTGCAACCACTCAAGAATTAGCAGGAGTGACGTGTGGGGAAGGGGGAGAAGCCCCACCCCCCGCCAGGCACATGGGCTGATTCTAGGTTACACGGCCTGTCTAGAAACTGGGCAAGTATTTACTAAGTACTTTAAATATTTTAACTCATTTTATCCTAATAACAACTCCATTATTATTCCCATTTTACAGATGAGGACACTGAAGCCTAGAGAGATTAAATGACTTGTGGATGGTGGAGTTGGGATTCGAATCCTGGCCATCGGGCTTCAGAATCTATGCTCCCAACCCTGATGTGACACGTCTTTGAGGAGCAGATTAATTTTCTGTCCATCTGCAGAGGCTGGGGCAATGAAGTGCCGAGAAAAAATAAAGGGACCCATAAGGTTACCAAGGTTTAGACTCTAAAAGAACATGATACACATCAGCTGTTTGCTAAAGCTTTTTCCCCACCTCCAATAACATTCTAATTGTAAGCAATACCATTAAAATAAGTTCAATTAGCAAATATTTGCTGAGCACACACCACACGTCAGGGGCTGTGTAGGAGCTAGGAGATACAGAAAGATGAAGAAGTGTTTCTCCCCTCGAGGACTATACAGTCTTGTCAAGTTCCTGCCATAGATCAATGTTATAAAACTATATTAAATCTAATCTGTTATTTCTCCTGTCAACTAGGACTGAACTTTGACTTACAAATGGGTTTCCTCCCGGTCTCCACAGCAGTGAGGTTTCGGAACTCTTTTCCTAGTTGACAGGAGAAAGTTCAGTCCAAGCAAGATAAAGTTCCAAGTGAAATTCATG
Source organism: Tadarida brasiliensis (assembly GCA_030848825.1). Taxonomy (NCBI): domain Eukaryota; kingdom Metazoa; phylum Chordata; class Mammalia; order Chiroptera; family Molossidae; genus Tadarida; species Tadarida brasiliensis. Next base: position 91,039,798 of record CM061257.1, read on the forward strand.
TGGGAAATCAGAGCTTTGTCTTGGAGAGGAAATGATGAATGTAAGAAAGATGAGAAATCTCAGATGGAAGAAGACTGAACTTGATGTTTCCAGATGACTACCAAAGCAGAACAACTGAGACAACAAGAGATGGTGTCTCGCCCTGGCCGGTTTGGCTTAGCGGTCAGAGCATCAGCCCGCGGACCAGAGAGACCCAGGTTCGGTTCCCGCAAAGGGCACGTGCCTCGGTTGCAATTTGTCCCCGGCCCGGGTTGGGGTGGTGTGGGTGGCAACCACTCGATGTGTTTCTCTCTCTCCCTTCCTCCCTCTCTCCCTCCTGCTCTATCTGAAGATAAATGCAAAAAAAAGAGAGAGAGAGAGAGAGATGGTGTCTCCGTACATGGACTTTAAGACGGGGGGAGGGGTCGGGATCAGTTCCAACAAACCCTCCAATACTGAGCACCTGTCATGTGTCCACTGTATTAGTGACAAAGTTGACAGCAAGAGTAAGACCCAGGCCCCTAGGAGAAGGAACTTACTAATGTAGCACAGCTGGGGAACATTAGCGTACTGTTCTGATGGTCTAGTTTTCTTAGAATTCTGTATGACCTTTCCCTCCTCTGCACGTTCACCTGGGCACCATACCCAAGCCAAGTGTGCGGAGACTCAGAGTCCGACACGCTTTCCACCCGCGGTGTCTCCCCGGCCCCCCGATTCCTGCTCTGCTCAGGTTTCAGCCCTGCCGAGGGACGGAGGGTGCAGCTGGGCACTTCCACCTGCTGCTTCCTAAGGTGCTCAGATTCAAGCACACAAAACACTGACATCTATTTGGCTTTAATTCCACACCCTAAAACAATCTACAGAAACGGCCTCGTTGCTCGGGATCCGTGAGATAAACCAGGAGAGGCTCCAAACCCTATTGGGTGTTTCCCCCCATAACTTACTCGACCATCTCAGCTCGGGACCTGGCAGAGGAGAATTCACAGGATCGGTGTTCAGAGAAACATAAGCTTCTGGGAAAGCTCTCAGCTGTTATCTCCTTTCCTGTGATAGCTTCGGCATTCAAATCCTCGTCTCTTGGCAGAAAATTTAGCTACTCACTTATTATCACGTCAAAGCTAACGTGAAAAGGACGACTCATATTTACCTCCAGTGGGCGACATGTGGTGAATGTAGACTTTGCCGTCCCTGATATTGTTGGGAGTCACTGACACCAAATGGTCCTTCCACACTTTGATGCGGTTGGAAAAGCCAATAATATTGAAGTGATCCTGGGGTCGGAGGTCATGGAGGATTGTGAAGAGGGCATCCTTGGTCTAGGCAAAAAAAAACAAAACCAGTCACACCAACCGCATTAGTCCACATGTCCCCTGGCTTAGAAACTGCACACCGGGAACACTGTCAGGATTAAAATTAAGTGCCTACTATATAAATGGCACTTGGATGAACGTCCAAGTAATGATCATTTGCTCTTTCCCTTACTATATTGTAAGCTCTTTGTAGGCAGGATCCACTCATCTTTGTAAACTCCTGACATACAGGAGGTACTAGAGAGGTTTAGTGAATGAATGAATGAATGAGCCTTTAATGAATTAGAAGATTAAAAGCACAAATAATAAATACCCTAGGCATTTTAAAAAGTGAACAGACCTGGGCTGGAGTGACCTTAGAAGACTTCACAGAGAAGCAAGAGTTTGAGTCTGAGGCTTAAAGGAACTGGACAACTTGAGAGATGGGGAAGGCATTCTGAAAAGAAGCAAAGATGACCAGTAGGGCGGCTTCAGCAAAGCCCAGAGGGGACACAGTGAGTCTGGAGGTGCTGAGTGGACATGAGGCGTGGGGGAAAGACATGGCTGTGGAAGGAAGAAAAAGACCATATGAAACTGAACAAGGAAAATTCTAGGAGCCTGGACAAGAGTTTCTGAAATAACCCACCATGTATTGAAAGAAAGCAGTCTTCTCTAAACAGCATTGTTGTTAGACATTTAAAGAGATTCATCATATGAAGTGAGGAGCATGCATTACATAATTGCCTTAACAATGACATCTGGCAGCTTTTACAGTGATTAAGAGCACAGGCTTCAGAGCAGGTGGTCTGGCATTGACCCAGGACCCGTCCCCTACACTCTGTGTGGCCCTGGGGCCCTGGGGAGTAAGTTCTGTCACTATCTTGTTTTTCTTAATAGTCTTATTTATTTATTGTTTTCTTTATTGGTTTTAGAGACAGAGGAAGGGAGAGGGAAGGAGAGACAGAAACATCCATGAGAGAGAACATGGATTGGCCGCCTCCTGCGTGCCCCCGACTGGGGATCAGGCCCACAACCTGGGCATGCGCCCTGACCAGGATTCGAACTGGCGACCCCTTGGTGCATGGGTGGACGCTCAACCACTGAGCCGCACCGGCCGGGCGTTATCTTGCTTTTCGCGCTGTGCCTAAGTTAGCCCACCTGTAAAAGTCAGACAGTAGTAGTGCTACCTCGTCAGGTTGTCATGAGGGTTAAGTGGGTGACCACGCGGAAGGTATTCTCAGCAGGGCCAGGCACACAGCGAGTCCTGCGCGTTTCTTGCTCGCCAGCGGCGGCGGCCGCGGAGCCAGAGAGGCAGCCGAGTCTGAAGTGCTGACTGCCGACGAGGCGCGCTAAGGGACTCCGGGCCGCCCTGAAAGTCTCCGTAGGCCTGTTCCCAGACTCCACGACTGGCAGCCTTTGCTTCACAACCAGTTTCAGACCGTGCCGCCCCTCACGCTGCACCTTCTGCCTCTCTGTGTGAAACAGCCACGACTTCTTTCCCTTCCCCGGGCTCCCTCTTCCCCGCCTCAATCTTCCTCTTCAATCCTGCACCCAACTGCTCACTCCAGCGTCCCAGCGTCCAACCCTTGAATTTCATAGGAACCCCAAAATCCACTCTAGAAAACGAACCTGGGTGTATTTATTTTTAAATCTGTATATTGCATTCTTTTAGCAAACTTATAGTTTCTAGCCTGAGCAAACAGACGTTAGCTTAACATTCTCCTTGTGGCTCCTTCCTGAATGAAAAAAGCCATGCCTCAGTTTCCCCCATGTCTTCATTCCCAGGTTGAGAAAGCAGTGGAGTGTAATGATATCATTAGAAGCGTGATGATGATGACCTTGGCAGCTAACACTTCCTGGGAGCCTTCTACTCCCCTTTTCCTGTGTTGAGGTGATGGGCCCTTTAATCCTCACAACCCACCCGATGTAAAGTGACTATTAATATTCCCATTTTACAGGTGAAGCGACTGAAGGATGAAAGGGTTAAGCATCGTGCCCCAGGGAGCCTGGCTGAACACCCAGGAAGTCAGACTCCAGGGCCAACACTTATACCAGCAGCAGTGAAATCTCAGCCCCAAGACGGCTGGCGCTGAGCGTATTCTGTGTTACAGCCTTCATAATGTGCCGCTCATTTTGGGATTCCTTCCAGGTCCCTGCTTGTTGACGGGCTCTGTTTATTTCTTTGTTTCTTTCACTTGGTTTCTGGCAGCAATTAATGGATTCATTTCCTATAACATCCTTGCAGAAAGCATCCACCCGGGGACGGGAACAATGAACACATTTCATTAAATCCATCCTCGCGGCCTACAGAGGGTTGTCCCACCCTCCCAACTGCCCCCAGCTCTTCCCTGAGAAAGAGTGGCAATGGCGAGGCTCATTTTCATTCAGAGTCTAGGAATCCCCCTCCAGTCTCCGTGCTCTCCTCTGGTGCTGGGCCTTCCTCCTCCTACCCCACCACGCCAGGTTGTTCAGAGGACAGGCTCACCGGCAGCTGAATTTCCTGTCCTCTCCCAACACTGACCCCCACCTTCAGGAAATGTGTCTAAGGATCTAGTGCAAACAAGCAGAATCCACACCCAGCATTTGTCAGCCCTGTCTGGACGCCATTGAAAGTATCTTTGAAGCTCTGCTCCTCCGGCTTCCCTGGCACCGCCCGGGATGCCCCGTCTCTGAACAGTCCTCCTTGCCGTTGCTGGCGCCTCCTTCTCAGACCAGCCTGGGATGCCGACACATTCGGCCCCCTCCTGCTACATACTTCCCCGTGGCCGATGATTGGATGGCTGACTTCCACGCTTATCTCCAGAGCTCACCACTCTCATGAGATCCAGACCAAGCCGCCAACCATTTGTCCCCGCGTGTCCACAGGCACTCAGATTCAACATGTCGTAGGTCGGAGGCTTTGTTTGCCTTTCTACCCAAACCTTCCCTCCTCTGCTGCTCCCAGCCACCCACTGGTCCGGTCGGAAACCAGACGTGACCTGGCGTCTCCTCCTGCCCTGTCTCGGAGCCTCCATGCTCAGGGCGCCCAGACCCTGCAGTCCCACCTCCTTTTGTAAGCCTTCTCCTCCTAAACATCCCTGTGACCGGAGTCTGGGCTCGGACCGCCTCTGCCCTAGACTGACAATAGATTCTTTTTCTTCTTTTGCATTTTTTTCTTAATACCAAAAAAAAAAAAAAAGATTCATTTTTTTAAAGATCAGAAGAAAAACATGTAAGACACGAAATTTCCCTCACCTTGAGACAGCCACTATTAAAATACTGTTGTGCCACATAGTCCTTTAGGAACTTTGCTGTGTGTGCGCATGTGTGTGTAATTTAAGTAAAATGGGCTCACAGATCATGCTATAAAGTTTTTATTTACTACATCATATACCATTTTTGTGCCCATAGATAAATGTCTACATATTATTTTTAAAAATATGTTTTTATTGATTTTAGAGAAAGGAAGGGAGAGAGAGAGAAAGAAACGTCAATCAGTTTCCTCCCGCACACACCCCAACTGGGAGCGAACTCAAAACCTGGGCATATGCCCTGACCTGGAATTGAACCGGTGACCTTTCGGTGTACAGGACAACACTAAACCAACTGAGCCACACAGGCCAGGGCTACATATCACTTTAATGGCAGAATTACAGTCTACCATATGCATCCACCATAATTACGTATTTCTGAATATTTAAGCAGAGCTTCTGTGAAACTCAGTATTCACACACCTTTGTGCCCACTGCTAGTTTCTTAGGATAAATTCCCTACATGGAATTGGTGTGACAAGGGCCTGTACTTGCTAAAGGAGTTAGCCTGTCCTCCCATTGCAGCCAGAGTCATGCTTTCAGCCCTTCCGGCATTTAGTCCTGGACTTGCACCTCGTTTCCAAGAAGAGCCCTTCTTGCCCCTCACCCCACCCTGATACTCTCTCAGCACGGCACCCTGCTCCCTTCCTTCACCGCATTCATAGAGAGAATGAAACTGCATAATTGTGCGTTTACTTATGTATCCAACTCAATCCTCTGCTTCCGAGTAGAGGGACTTGTCCATTTGTCACTGTACCTTATTTATTATTTATTTATTTATTTATTTATTTATTTATTTATTTATTTTTAATCCTCACCCGAGGATATTTTTCCATTTAGCTTCAGATAGAGCAGGAGGGAGAGAGGGAGGAAGAGAGAGAGAGAAACATCGATGTGAGAGAGACACATCGATTGGTTGCCTCCCAGGGAGGAACCGCAACCGAGCTACGTGCCTGTGGCTGGAATCAAACCGGGGACTCCTTGGTCTGTGGGCTGCTGCTCTAACCTCTGAGCAGGGCTTGTCGCTGTACTTTAATACGGAGCAGCACCTGGACGCATGGCAGATGCCTGACGCATGCTTCCTGAGTCCGTGAATGGTGAATGCATTTTCTGTCTGTCCCTAGGTAGGGTGCTCCTCAAGACAGCTGTTCCCTTGCCTTCCCCACCCTCCCACCATGGTATTTTACACATTGTAGGCTTTCAGTCGAGATCCAGTGAGTGAGTGAATGAGAGAGGTTGAGTTCTACTCAGTGACCACAAAGGCAGTAAGAGATGCAGCCCCTGTCCTTGACAACCTACGGCAGACAACACTGAGAACGGCATGTGCAGGAACCACGGAGCTGACGGGCGGGCAGTGTTCAAGGGTGGAGGGCCCTCCGTGTTGACGCTGATGGCCTTAGCCAGGGAGCTGGCCACACTCCGTCTCGGCCCCCTTCCTTCAAGTTAGAGCCAACACAGCCCCGACGTGAGCAGCAGACAGGCTCGGCGTCCTTCCCAGCCGAAGGGTCTGGACCTCTGGAAAGGCTGAAGGTCCACAGCTGTGACAAGGCAACAGCAAGCAGTGCCGTCCCTGAGACGACACCCTTGGGAGCCCAGCTCTAGGCGCTTGGAAATGTTCCCACTGCTCCCTGTTGGAGCTCAGAGCTGGCCAGGCTCCCTGCACGCAGGCTTGGATGAGGGGACACTCGTCAGAAGATTGTTATTTGTTTAGCCCCTGGCATCCTTAGGGATCCTTAAATAGCATGCTCAAGACCTCAAGAGGGGTCGCCTTGGCCCCTTTGCTGATATTTTCCCCATTGTGATGGATATTCTGCTTTCGGATTAGTTGTTCAAACCTCTCCACCCTCCTCCCTCAGCTCAGCAACTACAGGTTCCTTATGACCTTGTAAGGCCGCAGCTGCAACTTCACCTCACACGAACCCAGGGAAGGCAGCCAGTGGCTCCCTTTCCAGTTGCATGAGGACCTTTTGGATGGCCTCCCACCCCTCGTCCCAAGGGGCCTGGGCAGAAGCTGCCACTGATGCTTGCAGCCACCTCCGTCCATTAACCCTTCACAGGCTCCTACCCTCTCCTGAGGTGGGCTCATGGCCTAGGAACTGCATTCTGTAGCAGCCTTGGAAGGCAAGCAGAAGGGGCGCATTCAGATGGAAGAGTAAATGTGAGTGGGCTTAAGCTGACATTTCTGCATGGTGTGTTTATATGCTGAAGATGAACAGAAATCGAGTCAAACATTTTCCAAGAGAACAGGGTAAGGACATTCCAGAAAGATCAGAGGAAGCCCAGAAAGGCAGAGAATGTGTAATCCCAGCTGGTCTGAGGACTGAACTACACTGAAGGCAAAGGGCCATCCCATGAGGGGTTGGACTACATCCATTAAGGTCCCCCCACAAACCCAGGAGAGTAGCTGCAGACTCTGCAAGTGAAGTGACACAATGGGTTGGTCACCCCACCTCACAACGCCCTCTCCAACTAACCTGACCTGAAGGAAAGGATACCAGACACCCCGGCACACCGCGTCCCTTGGACTTATCCCCTGTCCCCAAAGCTCCACCTAGTGGCCTTGCGCTTTGGGAAGAAGTTGGCCTGCTGGAGACAAGCAACCCCAAAACAAACCACTTGGAGTAATGACACCCTGAAATTAACTTCCTAACAGATGAACACGGGAGTCTGTGGAAATGTGTTCCTTGGAGATCTTTGAAAATAGGCATAAAACATGTATGATTATACATATTGCAGAGAGTTCAATGGAGATGAATATAACGGGGGGTAAGGATCTGATTAGTGAGAGGGCTAAATATCTGACACTGTAAGGTTGTATTCACTCTTCAGGACCCTAAGAATAGGTTCCAGGAAGTTACCATCCTCATTCAACTTGATGTGGGGACCAGGACAGGGCTTCTGTGGAGACAGGTTTAGGTCGCTGTATCCAACTGCTAGGTGGTAAGCCTGTCGAGAGGAGTTAGTGAATCTTGGGGAGAGAGGGTGATGGGGGAAGAGGCAGGGAAACCAAACTCTGTGCCTAGGGAAAGAAGAATCACTTGCACATAAGGGCCAAGCTGAGGAAGAAAACAGAATGCTTTAAGAGATCAGCTAGCAAGAGGCCCCACGGGTCTCCTCCAGGCGTGTGCCGTCCTGAAAGCACCCGTCCACAGACAGCAGGCATCCACACACCGCTTGCCCAACACACAGGGCAGCCGGCGGCACTGGGCCGTATGTCATCAGAAGGGACCTTCACAACATCCAGATTATGTTTGGATTGAGGGAGATAACAAGGTACCCAAACGCAACTAATAAATGAAAAGGACCAATTTCTTTTACCATTTAGGAATAAAGAAGTACTTGGCCTGGATGCAGGCATTAGACAAGACTCCTTTTCATCCTGGCTACTCACAGTCACAAAGAATAGGATCACTTCTCCGCTTGAAACTATTTCACAGTGAGGAATTCCTCTTCTTATATGCACTTTCCTTGGGTTAAAAGGAGGAAAAGTAATCCCTTTGTAAACAATGTCTTCGAAGTTAATTCCAGCTCTGCCTTAGGTTTATTATTAAAGTCTCGTAATCCCTGTCCATTTAAATGTTTGCAGGAACAAGGTAGGATATAAATAAACACAAATAACTCTGTTCCAGGTTCCCCATTCATTCAGTAGGGTTGGCAATGGTCCTCCTTGTTCTAACGGATCTTCAGGAAAGGAAATGCTGTCTCCTCTGACGGTGTCTGCAGGAAGGAGACGCAGCCCCCTTTCCGCTCTGTGCTCACGCTGCCCCTCGTAGGCTACCACCAGGGAAGGGGTGTCCAGGAGGAAGCCTGCCCCGCGCACTTTGGGCCCCTGCATGAAGCTGTACTGGGACAGGGGGTGGAGCCCTCCCCTGCCTTCCTCTCCCCCTTCCCTACAAAACTGAGCCCAAGCAGCTGCAGGCTCTTGGCACAGCCCTCAAGGGGGTAGCGTTCCACTGCGCTGAGTACCACGTCCGGAGTGGCTAGGAAACCTTTCCCAAGTAGAGAAGCATGACGTCACAAGACCCTCGGCGTGAACCGTGAACGGAGCCGTGAAACACCCAGGGGGCCTGCCCGCTCCTTGCCACGGCTTCCGTCAGGGTGCCTGTTTGATGCAGCTTTCCTCAAATATTTCTGCATCTGCGTCAAACCGCGCTCAAAAGGGGCTAACTCTGGCACAAAAGGCTTTTGTACCACAAATCCTGGGTCGTTGGGCATAATACAAGGGCAGCCTATGACATCATAGGAGAAACTCAAGTTCAAGGGTATTAGATATTGAAAACATCTCATGTTTTCAGCAGAATGGCTGTGCTGTTCTCCTAAGCAGTCCTATCACTTGCCTCATTCTAGATGTTTACCATGGAGTCGACATTTTCTCTTTCATTGGTCAACACAGTCCTTTGAACTGCACCCAAGAGAAAAATCGTCTATGATGAAAAGTTGAAAACAATCCAGTAATGAAATCTAAGACTTTCTAAAAGTCTAATCTGAGCCATGAAAGAGAATCATGATCAACAGACATGGACCATGAAAACAGCCCTAAGTGTCTGAGATGATATTGGGAAGTGGAACATGCCCAGTAATAACCTGAGCTGCAGGTCAGCCTTCTCCCTTTCCCAGGTGGGTCGATAACGGACTGGTGGGGGAGGGGGAGGGGGAGGTACATCTGTATTGTCCTCCTGTGAGCCCATGGTCCTTCCTGATGCCAGTGGGGGAAGCCCTCCGTGCCAGCGTGTCCTGCTGCCAGGTGGTAGGATGGCAATAGTCATTCTACGTGAAGCGACAACAGACAGAAACAAAACATAGCCTGTGACTCCATCGAAGTTTGCAACATCTGCTCCTCACTGCAACCTTAAACTACCTAAGTCCACAGTAGTGAGGAGAATGGACACGTCCACCATCCCAGCATCTCCACACATTCCACAGGCATCACACATGGTGCTGTCCCAAGTCACCCTGGAGTGCGGGGGTGCCAATTACACGTGGAGGATCTCAAGATCACGTGGGAGGATTTCAAGATCATGATATTTCAGGATCCCAAGAAATCATTCTGCAAACTGTAGCAGAACCTTATATTTACATGTGGCAAGTCTTTCCATAATTTGAAAGAAAGTTTTCTGAAATCTTATTCTGACTGACCCACCAAGAAATCAGATTTTTTTTTAAATCCAATTTTAGGAGGAAGGTGGTAAATTGAGTGAAAAAGGCGATTTCTCCACTATATCTGTGTCTATATAATTGTTACACTTTTTAAAAAATCTAGCAACAAACTGGCTTCAGGAAAGAAACCAAAACCTTAAAAAATAATGTTACTCCACTGACGAGAGAGTAAGTACGCTGATGAGCTTGTGTACTCATAAAGGGAATCGATGATTACACGACACCCAGGTCCCTCGTGGTGCTGCTCTGCCCTATGTATCTCCGGAAATGAACTGCATTATAGAATCTATGTTAAAAGTAAAAAAATTAAACTGTACTATAAGAAACAAAGTATCCAAAAGAGGTGTCTCACTCAAATTTGAGGAATCTTGTTGAAAGAAACAGAAGCTCTTCTTCTACTGGTCAAAATGTTCTTTTTGAAGAAAGCAGAAATTAATAAGCGTTCTTTATAGACATGGAACATTTGGGACAGAGGTCATCATATCTTCCAATATTTCTAAACGGTTTAATAAATGCTAAATATTAACTTGAAATTTCACCTAGCCCTAAATATAGAAAACATTATCTCTTTAGTCTCTGAATTTTAATGTTCACAAATTATAAGGAGCATATTTCCTAAATTAAGCAAAATCATAGGGCTCCTTATCCAAAAATACATTATTTTAGAGCTATTATCATTTTATTTACTGTTTGAATTCTAATTTCAAATGCACTTTTAATGCAGTACTGTGCTAGATTATATTGCAAGCCTGGTCCTGATTACATATTTACATATGCTTATACAATCTGTGTAAAAATATAAGATGGTTGCTTCTTCAAATCAAAAGAAAAGCACCTTTTTAATAAAGGTTCAGATCTAAATACCAATACTACTTCGGGATCGGTTTTAAAAGAGAATGCTTGTTAAAGACAAAATTCTGGCTAAATTCAGCCTTCTCTAAAAAAGCGCCTGAATAAGTTAGATATTAGAACATCTTTTGCAATGTAAACCTAACTAAGTGTCATTAGTCTTTGTGTTTGGATCACATTATTCCAACTTGAGAAGCAAACTCTCTCTCATGTTACCATTCTGGCTAACGCGAAGATTCATTACCTAATGTTTTGACTTTGCTTTGACAAATGCATCAAACATTTATTTAATAATGTCATTGCACATTTGTCTAAAAAGCTCGTTGCCAATAACATTCCTTTGAATTTTATGACATATTAAGTACATCATCTTTCATGCTTGATGTGTAAATAACACAAGACTCAAAACAGTGTCCTTTTCACTTCTCTTCATGTGGAAGGTTAGTACTTAACCAGGATTTGCCCTCACTGTCGATCTTATACATCTCATTCTAGAATAGAGCCAGGAATACAGCCTTACCACTTCTATCTGCAGGTTCCAGGTGGTCATCCACAGGCATGGCTTCCTGCTCTAACAGGAAGTAAATAAGAGGATGCTGACCAAGAGAAGTTCACCTGGGTTTACAGGTCTCCTTTGCAATTGGTGTCCTTCACCCACGTTCTGACATGTCTACTGACTAGAGTGACTGAGTTCTTGGTCCTCAGGGCCTGGTCTCAATTCTGAAGTTCACATTGCCCAACTAATTGCATGTTTGGATTCTGGAGCGCTGCCTGTTCATTCTACAGATTTTTTTGTGGCTGACTCTCTGACTGCCCTATGACCCATTCAACTTTCCCTTGCATATGAGTTCTCATGATTCCTGTTTCCCTAGTGGAAGTGCACCCTACGCCACTCCCTATAACCCCCCAGGGATGCGCCTTGACCAACATCAAGAACATAACAGAAAGATATGAAGAGGTTGTGCAAAAGTCATGCTAAATAGGAAATACTGGAACAACCCATAAAAGAAGCAAACACAGCCTATCAGCACCTGTAGATTGTATATGTAAGAATGTATTTAGAGGAAGTGAAGTCACCCTCCATCAGACAGGAAGAGGGATGATTCTGGAGAGCTCGAGGGTCCAGAGTAGAGACAGCGGGAGTTTTCCTCTGCCCGATGATTCCCTGAGGGCGCAGTCCTTCAAAGGAACCAGCAAGGGTCTCAGACTCAACTCCTCACCTCTGAGGGCACAAGCTCTCATCCTCCTTCCTTCCACATGGGCATTAAAACCTCAGGCCCTAGGACACTGGCTCCTCTCCTGGGGAAACTCTATTCTCAGGTGCTCACCACTTTAGTCTCTGCTCCCTTTTAATCTGTGCAATCTGTGCTGCTCTTTGCTTGCTTACCTGCTCAGCCATGCACTTACCAGTTTACCTGGCTCTCTAAATGCTCACATCAGGATGGTTTTCAAGTTATCTAATCCAAAATATTACCAGAACCTTCAGCTATAACATATCCACTCTTGTTTTATCTCTTTCTGTGTGTTTTTCCCCAACCAAGAATTCACTCCCTCCTTTCCTGCCAAGAAAATCATATCGCATCTTCACCTCCATCATACATCTCTCGTTGGCTACCTCACGCTCTTTCCCTTCCCCTAAAATTCTTCCCACTACCTACGTGGCAGGTTGGATCTGATGAACATGTGAGTGTTCCATGTTTCTTTCCACAGCAGAATCCTAAAGTCCTTAATTAAAGTAACTTAGATATGAAGCTTTTCTCGTACATCATTTTCTCCTGCCTCCGTGTTTCCGCACATGCTAGCCATCTCTCTCTCCCCTTCTCATCCCACCCACTTGACTAACTTCTAAAATATCTTAGACTCACTCAACTATCCCCTTCTCTGAGAAGCATTCAATATTCCCCATTGCACCCATAAAAACAACTGATCAGCACCCCGAATGTGCCTTGACCATGTCTGTATTACAGTAGCACTGTGCATATGATTTTCGCATGACTTTCCTTCTCCTCCGGACCTCCTGAGAGAAAAGGCTGTGTCCTTTTTTATCTTTGGATCCCCTAGGCTTAGTACCTCTCCCACAGCATATAATCAATACTTATTGCATTCTTTGAGAAGCTGAAGTTTGGAGTCCAAGCCAAGATGGGGTCCCGAAGGAGAGTCGGGTGTCCTGAAGGAGAGAAGGGGTGGCTGCGATACCTTCCACCCAGCTGCAGTTTCCATGAGCCAGCCAAGGGGATGCCATCCGGGAGTGGCACCGCTTTCTGACACTGCGATAAGACTTCCACACGTGTTATCTCATTCAGTTCCCTTTGATTTATAGTGTTTCTCTCGTTGTTACTTGTAGCAAAAGTTTCCTTTGGGGCCCTATCTAGCCCTGTACAGAGAAAGTCTGCCCATCTTCATTCCAGACTTGAGTGCAAAATTAGGAAGCCATTTGAAAGGGGAAGCGAGGCTCTCAGTGGTAGCAGAAGCGGAACACCAGGTCTGCAACCCGAACAGATAATGCAGGAGTGCTCAAAGCTCACCATTGTTCCTCTCCTCTTTCTGTGAGAGCCGCATAAAGTCTCCATTCAGAGAGCCTCAAAGTTTTTTCAACATGACCTCATCTGGGTAAACCTTAACTGCCTCAACAAAAAATGTTGAATGGGTACCTCCAATTTATTTGAAATCATCCACAGATATAATCGTTAACAAGCAAATTGTTTTAAACAGAAAAATCCAAGTTTTCACTGGTGGCCTTGGGGGGGAATACTGTGTCCTCTGTCCATCATTTATTTCCTAATCTTCTGAGTCAGCGTCTGAAAACAGCAGTTTTCCCTATTGCCTGCTGTTCACCATCCCTACTCCCAGATCTCTGTTTTGCAATGTATTTACAAGACACATCTGCTAGTGGCAATGTGCAGACAAGAGCAGCTCAGCAGCTGAGAAAAATACTATCAACTGAAATGATCTCTAGGCATAGACCAAACAGTCATCACTCGAGACCAGCAAACCATGACCTGGGAGCCAAATCCAGACTACTGCCTGTTATTAACAAACACAGTTTCATTGGAACACAACACACCCATTTCTTTGCAAATTGCTTATGACTGCCTTTGTGCTACAGCAGGACAGTTGAGTAGTGATGACAGAGACCACTTAGCCTGCAAAGCTTAAAACATTTATTATCTGTCCTTTTTGAAAAAGTTTGCCGACCCTGTTCTAGAAATCCGGAAAGGGGGAGGAAGCTTGACATTTCTGTTACCGACTGGAGCCCTGCTGTCGCATGCATACGAGGCCTGCAACATGAAAAGGTCATGAGGAGCACCCAAACGTTATATTGTCCATTTTCATTTGTACAATAGCTATATAGTGCCCACCTCCAGAGACCCTCCAAATGTCTTAGACATGATCTCGTTTGTTATGCTTGCATCCCTCCTCTGTTGAGCTCGTTCACCTGTTCAGGGAGCTTTTGCCTCCTGACTAGACTGAAACTCCCTGAGGCCCTTCTGGCTTCTGCTGGCACTGTCCAGCATCCTTCTAGGTGGCTCAGTGGACCTCAGACTGCCATGCTTTGGTCCCCATCACTTAAAAGCTACTTTCTCCCTGTCCGGCTGGTGTGGCTCAGGGGACTGAGCGTCGCCCCATGGACTGAGAGGTCCCAGTTCCATTCCTGGTCAGAGCACATGCTGGAATTGCCAGCTCAGTCCCCAGTGCGGGGGGAGGGGTTGCAGGAGGCAGCTGATTGATGTTTTTCTCTCACATCAATGTTTCTATCTCTCTCTCCCCCTTCCTCTCTAAAAAAATCAATAAAAACATATTTAAAAAATAAAAGCTACTTCCTCCAAATCCTAATGTCTTTCCAGCATCCTCCCTTTCAAAATGTGACAGGTACACATGTTCTGGAAGAGGACAGCTAGAATGACTGTACCATTAAACAGCATTAGACCTCCTCGTCACCCACCTCATCGTCACTCTACACCTGTGCCTCCCCACGCTAACGTCCAGCCCATCCAATCCAAATCGCAAAGGGGGAAGAAGTCTGCATCCCTGTCCCTGCCCAAGGTGTGATTCAAGTTAAATAATAAAATACTAACAGTTAATTCTATGCATCAGCACAGAACAGCTCCACTGGTTTTTCACAACATCAGGCTGCTGGCGGAGGCCTCTGAGGGCAGCTGACATCCGCGTGCACTCACCCGAGATGGGCAGCATTCCACATCCTGTCACGTGGCATAAGAACAAGGAGAGCCTGAAAGCCCGAGATGTGGCCTAATGTTGTGTTACGGTCTGCAGTGAGGCATGTTATGGTGGAGAGCTTTAGAGAGGGTAGACTGGGCTTAACTAGGAGTTTTCTACTTATAGCTGTGTATTTCTGCAAGGTCGCAGCACCGTCCTGCCGGCCACCTTCTCATTTATCAAATGGGGATAGCATTCCATTGGATTGCTGAAAGAGTACATTAAAAATTTTCATCAAACCTTTAGAGTGCTTGATATGTACCAGCTTAATGATTGTTCTGTGCCTTAAAAAAAATGCATGTGACATTTAATGTTTATGTGCTGCTGTGCTTTGCAGCAAAAATCATTACCTACGGTCATGGACACAGACTACAGTGCGGTAAAGGCCAGGGACAGGGCGGGAGCCAGGCGGATGGGGGTCAAAGGGGGGGAAAGGAGGGGCATCTATAATACCTTTAACAATAAAAATAAATTAAAAAATAAATAAAAAAAAGCAAAAAAAATCATTACCTACTGTGTGTCATGTACTGTGTGGGATCTGGGAACATGTACCATAATCATAATAAACAAGATGGTGCCCAAATCCATGGAGTTTATAGACTATTTACCTCTCAGGTTACATGTAACATGTTCAAATAGCTCTCGGAAGCCCAATTTGGGACAGTGAAGAAGAAACTGATGTCCTGAAGCATGAACAAGCCAGTGTATGAGGCACAAGCAGCATCCAGATGTCACCTCTCCGGTCCAGTTCTCATTCCCCTCCTTTCAATTTGGCAACTACAGGTAAGAAACATTATGCTTGTTTTACCTTCTAAAACTGTCCTCTAAATTAAATGCAGGAAGGAAGACAGCCTTCCAAAAGCTACGAGGGAATCTAGGATTAGCAGAGAATGGTACAGATTATGAAAATGAGTCTATGAAAGTTATAGCATGAAGGCATCTGGTAAATGATACATTGGTCACTGCTGGGTTGCCAAAGAGGGACACTTGCCAAGATCCCTCATGTGAAGGTGAAAGTAGTAGATCTAATTATATAAATGAAGAAAAAGAAAGAGAACATGTGGATCTTGATCAAGGAAAAATGTACTTAATAGACATATGTTGTCCTTGATGTTCCCAAGGACATGTGTGTTTGCTGGTTAGTTGCTTTAAACATGAACTAAAAAGAAAAAGTTCTGCCCTGATCACATTTTTTTGTTGTTGTTGCTCTTGTCAATTCCCCTCTCACTGAGAAGTTTTACAAACTCAGATTGGGAGGCAGAAATCTTGCCTGACCCAGCACCAGAGCCATCTCTCAACACACTCATCAGCAAAAGCACATGGGAAAGAAAACAGAGCTAAGCCATGTGCCAGCAACCTGTGTGCGTGTGTGAGAAAGAGAGAGAGAGAGAGAGAGTGTGTGTGTGTGTGTGTGTGTGTGTGTATGTGTGTGTAGGGGGGGGTCTGTTCACCCAGCTGGTTCGGTCTGGCTTCCAGGCTCACATGCCCACTAAGATTAGGACCAGAACCAGAAAATACCAGATGCACACAGCTTTGGGTGCTCCCAAGCACTGTGAGACCCTTTATTGAGTATACACTTTAAGGTTAGATGGTCTTTACAAAATTTATAAATCAATTGTTCAAGTAGTTATTAACTATCAACTATGACCCTCATTATGACGAGCACAGTCAAGTATTTCAGGCCCGTCAGAGATGAGCAGTGCCAAGAACATCAGTATAACACTGAATGATCCTTCACAGCATTTGAGGGGACTTACGGCTACTGTCTGATGTTGCCAAATCCATGACACATTATGAAAGCCCTGTGCTTGGGGGTAATTTTCCTCATCACCAGTGAACATAATATTGCACACCAGAGTCTGCAAAGAGCCAACTAAGATTTTCACTCAGTGCTGTGGACTTAGAGAAGCTGAGAGCTGTTCAAATAGTCAGCAGTTTTCAAAACCACTCAAGACAGTGATGAGCATTAGAAATTGTGTAGAGGCTTCTGACATGTGTTTGGCTGTTCTTGGGTAGTTCTCCTGGAAAGAGGCCATGCTGTAGCTTAGAAGGAGCAGAGTGCATGCCAGACTCTCAGTGCCTAGCAAGGAATGGGATTTTAATATCCAGGAATGAAGGAAGAGGAGAGAATAACAAAGGAGTGACATCTATCATTATGTTGCCCATGCACAATGCAAGGAAATCCCTCCTTCTGAAATGCAGCCTTCTCGGCTGGGTTTTGAAATGTCAAACTGCACTGACCCTGTACCCATTTGCACTTCTATCGTTGCATACAGAGTGCTGCTTCATCAACCATTACTTGCACTGAGACACCATAGCACTGTGGTTTGATTTACGAACTTCAGAGTCAGACGTGGCTTTGAAGCCTCCCCCTGCCATGTACCAGTGAGTTATCTACCTTTGCAAACCCTCAGTTTTTGCATCAGTAAAATGGGGATGACAACCAAACTGTTATAGAGATTAAATATACTTTTATTCAATAATTCATGTAATACCCCTAGCATAATGCTTAACATGTTGAAAATGTTCTATGCCATGTTTTTAAGACTTGTTCAAATTATTTGATCATTAATGATATGTCTAGGAGACCTCAATTTAGTTCATTGGTTTTCTCTTTACAAGTTGGGGCAGGATTTATCTTTCTGGGGTTATTTAGTAAGAAAATTATTGATAGTTCTTCCATCAGAAGTGGAAGAAGACCCTGTGCACTGGTATGGACTGAGTTTGAGGTTAAACCCTGAAGTGACTCAGGCACTTAAAGATGTGAGTCTTTGAATTGCTGTGGCCTTTGGGTGACTAATGTCCTTTGTGTGAAGATGCAGTAAAACTGGCCATGTATTTTATCATTTTGGTGTCTACTGGGAAACAATGTAAATATTTTGTTGAGTTCTACAAATGCATACTACAGAAATTGCTATAATTTACAATATTTAAAGTTTGACGATATGAAGATAAAATTAGTATTTTTTAAATTTGCATTTCTTTAGTTACTAATACATTTGACTCTTTCCATAATCTCACTGAATCTTTTTATTTCTTCCTGGTAAACTGTTCCATATTCTTTGACCATTTTCTTATGCAAGGTTAATTTTTATTGATCTGGAATAGCTCTTTATATATTAAAGATAAACTTCTGTTGCTCTTTATATAGCTTTTTATATATTAAAGAAAAACTTTTGCTACATAATTTTTTCTATCTTTTGTTCACTTCTGTTGTTTTAACTTAAAACAAAAGTTTGTAATTTTTATATAGGTAAAGTTATTAAGTTTTTTTCCTTTTTAGTTACTTTCATTGCTTTTAGATTTGGACAGAGGCCTTCCTATATTTTCTTACTTATTTTGGAGTGTGGTACATTGATTACTTTTAACTGCTTAATCCATTTGGAATTCTTAGTCTGGTAACAGTTTTAAAAGTTATAAATTGGTATGGCCTTTCTAAAAATGTTTTTATAATATTTGTAAAAAAGCACAAATGAGTTGGTATTCTTTGCCCCAGTTCTAAGACTCTAACTTACAAAAATGATTGGGCATGTGGTCAAGGATTTCTACATAAAGATGGTCATCCCAAAACTGTTTGTAACAGCAAAAAACAGAAATAACTTAAAAGTCTCTCATGGGTGGTGGAGTAAATAAATGTTCTTCAGCTTCCCCATCCAATGTGGTAACCAAAAGACACATGTGGCTATTTAATACAATTTTAAATTGTATTAAAATTAAATTAAATTAAAAATGTAATTCCTCACATCAATCACATTTCAAGTGCTAACAATCACATATGACTAGTGGCCACCATATTGGAATAGCATAGATATAGTACATTCCCGTTCTCATAGAAGTTTCCATTAAAGAGTGCTGCCCTGTGGCCATTAAAATCAGGATTTAAAAAAATATTTAACAATGTTAGATGTATCCACAACATGATGTAAGTATAAATATCAAAACACAAAATATTTGGTGGTTAACAGGAGTTCTGATTGGTTGTAGTAACTTTAATCATCAATATCTTCATCCAGTTATCTTTTTCTCAGAGGAAGCCCAAATCCTGCCCTCATGAAGTTCATTGTTTTTAAAAAGAAAAAAGAAAATCTGAAGTTTTATAGGTGCATAGAAATTTAATGAGATACATGGGGAAACCTAGCAGATGGTACACACTCAGTAGCTTTTAATTGATTCAAAATCCAAATAGGAATTATCATACTGATTCAGATGGAAAAATTAACACTGTATTCTGTGATCAACAGTGGTCTCAAAAGAAGCCATGATGATCTTTCTGTCAATATCTATTATCCGACTAACAAAGGCACAAAAACAAGTTAGTCAACAATGACACTTAAAAACTTGAGTTATATAAAGCAAAGAAATTTAGAGTACTTTGTAAATATGGAAAGGCTGTAAGTCTTCTCAAACATCAATAAATGATCAACCACTACAAAAGAATGCTTCACTGTGAGTGAATAAAACTTTTGGAAATGGTGTCCATAAAGAAAACCTGCAGGTAATTTGTACTCAACCTTCCCACTGAGAACAACTGAAAAAGCTAAACAAAATGTCTAATTTTTTTTTTTAATTCTGGAAACTATCAGAGAGTTAACAAAATAGTAAGAAAAAACATCTGGCATCTGGGAGAAGTGAAATGTAAAGAGGTGGGCTCAGCCTTTGGGGTCACTTTTGACTAAGGAACGTTTGTCAAGGCCAAAGAGGTATCTGAAAGTCTGAGCATTTAGTAGTTTATGAATCCAAAAAGTTGAGGTCCAGAGCCCATCAATATAGGTGCTCTGGTAAACTCTCTATACTTTGTGCAAAACACAAATAAACCAGCTTTTGTAAGAACTGCAATCTAGCTCTGAGCCATCTGGGCCACCCAGAAAAACCTCAAGCACTGAAAACAGGCTAAAATAATCCCAGATTATAATTTTCTCATATTCCCAACAGAAAGAAACCAAAACTTTCTCTAGAGGCATAGATCATCATCTTAGGCCTCAAAATATTTATACAAACAAATTTTAAAATATAATGTCTATCATGTGATCAAAGATAACCAATCACAAAAGGAGAAAAGATGAAAAACAATAAAAACAGCTCCTAAGCAGCTCCAGAGTTTAGAATAATAACATACAGACTTTAAAAGAACTATGTTTACTGTGCTTGAGAAATTTTTTAATTATTAAAAACTTTGAAAAATAACTGAACATTCTAAAAAGTGACAGAGCAGATCTGAAAAAGAACCAAATAAAAATTTTAGAACAAAAATAAATGTAATAACTGAAATAACTCAGTGGATTAGTTTAACAGTAGATCAAATATACCTGAACAAAGAATTTGTGAACTGAAAGTTAGGTTTGGAATGAAATATGGAAAGACAAAAGTTGGAATAAATAGAAGATAGCATGGGAAACATAGAGGATATGGAGAGAAAAGTTAAGACAAAGCAATCTCAGAAAAATGGCTGGGGATTTTCCCATGAATCCACAAATTCATGAAGTCCTAGGAACTTCAGGCATAGAAAAAGAAGAAGAAGAAAAAGGAGAAGGAGGAGGAGGAGGAGGAGAAGGAGAAGGAGAAGGAGAAGGAGAAGGAGAAGGAGAAGGAGAAGGAGAAGAAGAAGAAGAAGAAGAAGAAGAAGAAGAAGAAGAAGAAGAAATTCACACCTAGAACTATCATATTAAAACAACAGAAAACTAAAGACAAAAAAGGAAAATCTTAAAAGCAGTTGACAATAAAAGTTACCTTTAAAGGAATAACATTTAAAAACATAACTGACTTTTCAACAGCAACAATGGAAGCCAAAAGAAAGTGGAATCTATCTTCGATGGACTGAAAGAAAATCACTGCCAACCTAGAATTCCATACTAGTGAAAATATCCTTAAAGAATGAGAAAGAAATCAATAATTTCCAGACAAACAAACATTGACAGTATTCTTTACCAGTAGACCCACATTTAAAAAGATACCAATGAGTGTTCTTCAGTCAAAGAAAAGTAACCCCAGATGGAAGGTCAGAGATGCAAAATGAAAGAAAAGCAATAAAGTTGGAGGCGTCAGCAGCCTGAATTCTGTACAAGAATATGATGTTGAAGAACTACAAGAAGTTGACTTCCAGGGTGAGGTTATCTTCCCCTTATATTAGTTAGAAATTATATTTGGTTATCCTCTGAAAGAAAATAGTTAAATCCAAACTTATACCACATTTTGGAATATATTTTTTACTATTTGGGGATAAAGAAAAATCAAATGCCCTGAAGAGAAGATCAATATATTATACTACATGATTTTAAAAATATAAATGGCCAAAGAAACCATTTATAAGTAATAATAGAGAAAATACGTACACTAATTTATCAGCTAGGATCAGTTTCAACTGCTTGCAGAATGTGACCTAGGAGTGGAAACATGTGGGATAGACGGTTCTTACAAGGTTCAAGATACCATTTTACTCATTATATTTATTATTTGATAAAAATAGATATTAAGTTAAAAAAGAAAAGCTCAGAACTGTTTGATCAACATAGAGATATTAGTTGGTCGGGCATCCAGTAGCTCTTTTTGTTTTCTGTTATGTGAGTTGAAAACATATTATAAATGCAAATTTCGTATATTTAGGAAACTAGAGTAAGATAAGGAATAGCCTTTTCCAGTGGTTTGTAAAAAAAAAAAAAAAAAAAATAGTTGTATTTTCAAAATGATTAAAATTTTCAGTATAGACTACATGTCCCCTTGATGCCCCTCCCAGCCCTAAAATTTTAAGATTCATCCTAAATACTGTAAGAATATCAGTCTTGAATTATTGAGATACAAGTCCTTTGTTCTAAGAATAGGTCAAGGGCTGCCAATGAATCTATTCCATTGTTCTCAAAGGACTTCATTACCGAACGGAATTATTCCATCAACAATGGTGCTGTTGAGTAGCTCTCTCAGTATAGTCCTAGCTCACATTATCCACTCTGCCAGTCCCCTTTATTTCAAGGTGTTTCTATAGTATGTCGCTCTACTCTCTGAAAACCACCATGTTGAAATTATAGTTTATGTCAATGGTTTAACTGAATCAGATCAGGAATGTCCTCTGTAGGCAGCAACAGCTAGGTGCTAAAGCAGACATTTGGCATCAGTTGAATTGTATCCACATCGAAAGTGCGAGAGGAAGAAATGGGCACCTGACACTCACTCACCTGCCGGAGTTTAGTCCCCACCATGGATGCACTGCTGTCGAGCACAAATACCACGTTCTTGGGTAAAGGAGGAAGGTCTTTGGGGGCAAAGTAGTGCACAAAATAGCCATTTAGAACCTGGTGGAGGGAAAAGAAGGAAAAATGGTAGTACCCAGAATAGGTAGAAAAACTAAAATGAACAATCTATGGAGCTTGTAAAAATCAAAGACAGCATGAAACAGGGTCTCGGGTCAGATTTCGTACCCAGAGCAAAAGTATTCACAGTCCTGATCCTTCCAAAAGAACGAATTGCTAATTTAATTTGTATAAGGATAGTCATTAAAATGTTATTGACTGTATTGACTAATTCAATTTAAATTATCCATCCCCTCTGCCCCTCGCCACTTGAGAATCCTGCTTCCCTAATTATCTGGTTTCTACCAAGTATCTTACAAATTGATATGTCGAGGAAGTTGTCTACATTCTGGGTGCACATTAATACATTTTAATATTCCCACCTTGTCTCTGGAGCAATACAGCCTAAAGGGAAATGAGCCAGGTACCAGTCTCTTCTCATTAAAATTGAGGAACAACTAAAATTCTAATGTCATCTAACACACCACAGAGAAAATTGTAGATTTCATTTGCTCTCCAGATTACTGAAGCAGGAAATACATACCCTCAGCCTCCAGCTAGGGAATACCACTAGTCTTCTTGGAGACACATTTTTGGTTAAAACATATTTCCTAAGAATCAGAAAGTTCTCTGTCCCTTAGGTAAGTATTGGAATCCCGTTTTGAATCTAACTAAAAGTATCAAGCAACTACCATGAAATAGTAACAACAAACTCCTTACCTGGATGTCCCCAATGCTCTGTTCCCTATTGACATCATATCTAATGATGAAATCTCCCAAAATGCCATTCTGGGCAATCCTGGCTTGTTGTACCACACTAGGCTTAAAAATGACTTTGGCAAAAGTTTCATTTTGGTTGATAACAGTAGAAGGAGGTGGCCCAGTATCATCTGCATATAAGACATACACATAATTAATAATGTAATATATATTTTCGGGGGCTGGGGGGAAGAACAGTTTTGCAGCAACACAGAGGGTTAGACTTCATTCTATTGTGGGTTTATTTCCGTATGAACTTCCTATTCTTCACAGCAATAATGTATCATAGTGCATGAGCTATGCTAGCATATTGTTCACCTTTATGTCTCCTTTATAATCTTATGAGCATTTTTTAAACATACAAAAGTAGAGAGAATAGTAAAATGAACCCCCATGTACCCATCACCCAACTTTAATAATTATCCACTTTTTACCAATTTTTGTATCTGTTTTTATGTATCACTTCACCATTTTTGCTAGAGTATTTTAAAAACAAATCCCAGACATCGTTATTTCATCCATAAATACTTCAGTATGAATCTCTAACTATAAGAACCTTTCTTAGCATAACCACAAAACCATTATCACAAGTAACAAAATTAATGGTCAATGCCTTTTTACGGTTGAATACTCAGTCTGTATTTAAATTTTCCTGATTCGTTAGAAAATGTCTTTGAATGGTTGGTTTGTTGAAATCAGGATCCAAAGTCCCCACATCACATGTGGTTTATGTTTCTGAAGTCTCTTTTAATCTATAAGTGTCACCCATCTCCACCTTTTTTCTACTATTACATATATATGTTGTACAACACCGGTCATTTGTCTTACAAACTTTCTCACATTCTGTATTTCATGATGGTTTTCTTGTCCTGTCTTTTAACTTACTCCTCTATTCCCCTGGTTTCCAACCTCAGCTTGTACTGTAACATCTAGGGGAGCTAGAAACAATGCTGATGCCCAGGCCAAGAGCTCATTTACTTGGTCTGGGACACAGCCTGGGCATCAGGATTTTAAAATCCCCCATGTGAGCTCAATCCCCTGTATTTCTTTGCTCTGGTAGGTAAAGCTGAAGGCTTGGTTAGACTCAGGTTCAATTCTGTATGCAAGAACATTTCATAGGTGATGCTGAGTACTTACTACTTTGCCACATCAGAAGGTACGTAGTATCTATTTGTCTACTTTTAGTGGTGGTAAGATTGATGGTGGGTTCCAGTACTGTCAAGCTGATCACGCCTAATGAAGTTCCTCAGCAATCTTTCACTTAACAGTTTTATTAATTGCTGATAATGTGTGTCTAGATCCACTATTTTATTAAAGTTGTAAAAGGGTGGTTTCTGATTCTATCATTACTTCCATATGGAATTCTTCCATAAAGAACACCTTTCCTCATCAGTCATTTGGTTGCCCTACCACACTGTTTGTCCAGAAAGTTTATGGCTCTTAAAAAAACAAAACAAAAAAACCTTTCCCAAAGCTTTCCCTGCTTTCCCCAGCACAAATCTCAGGATATAAATTAGAATTCCAGAAAGATAAACAGATAAATGTATTTTATGTGATTTAAGAAAAGTTAGTAAGATAACCTTAAGCAAAGCCATCCCATTTTCCACTCCTGACCTTTACTTTCTGTTGGAACACAAAGAATCATTTCAAAGACTACCCACCATCACAAATCCAAACACCACCATGTTCATATACTTAGCAACAGAAATCCAAATTTTTTAGCTCTGCTTACACAATAAAGAATATAAAAATAATCATCTCTCTCTCTCCCATTTTGGGGGGGGGGGGCAACCAAATTTTTTGTGGTCTTAAAAAAAAAGGAACATAAAAATAAAATAGAGAATTCACAAACATCAGTGTACATGGAGACTTTTTATCCAGATACAGAATCAAAACCAAGCTTAAGACTGCTGCAAAGCATCTGATTATCTTTTTAAATCTATTCAAATTGGTACCATAGTGAAAGCTGACCAGCAATTTTCCATCCCTAATTAGCAAAATAAAAAAGGAAACGAGGCATAATTTACCCACGGTAATTTGTATTTAAGAATAAACTTCCTTCTGCTAAAGTTTTATTAGGCATTAAAATCAAAGGAAGTTAAAGATTTCCTTCAACAGAACAGGCAATTATTTTTCAGAAATAATTTAGGTATAACCTTAACAGGAACCACAGAGCAAAACTGAGTCTTCTATTATTTGCACTTATCAAGGGCAGAAATTTTGGGAGTCACCAGAGAGCTAGCAAATAGGCAAGTTTGTTCTTGTAGAAAGACAGTTGTATGAAAGATCACATGCTTCCCACAGATTTGCTCATCTGAAGAAGGGGCTGGGAAAATCTTGATGGCATATCAACAAATGCCAGCCTCCAATTCACCAGCCTGATTGACATTGCCTTGGAACCAGTAGACAGGAAGAAGAAAATGGGGCTGAAAATGGAATGGTCCTTTAAATATTAATAGAAGGGAACTTTCGTGTTCTCCGGAGTCAATCTTTCATTTCCTTGGTGATTACTGGTAAAGCACCAAGAGTGAGAGGCATGACAATACACTAGCTAAGAACTCAGGATCATGAATGAATGAGAAGGACCTGCAGGCAGCACTGGCTCCTCCTCTCATTATCTATGGTACTTTGGGCAAGTTACTGAGCCTGGGTTATCTCATCTGTAAAATAGATTAATTGTCTACCAAACTCACACTATTGAAAAGATTAAGTGATGTAATGTACTTAGCACCATTCTGATTCATGGTAAGCAGTCATGCTAGCTAATATTGGTAGCCTAACATATATAAAAAATGTGAGCCTAAAATATATAAAAACTAGAAGAAGGGCTGGGGAGTTCATTGTAAGACAAGGCAACATGTTCAACTCGGGATACTACAGGCAACAAAAAGGAAAGAACTGCTGCTTTTCACCACATGGTTGAATCTCACAGTCATTTTGGGTAAAACATAACATAAAAATGACTGTATATTCTCCATGCTTCCATTTACATAACGCTTAAGAGCAGCACAGCGCATCCATGGCAAATGGACTAGGACAGTGGTTACCTGTGAGGGAGAGGACCGACTGGGAAACTGTATAGGGGAGCCTTTTGGGGTGGTGGAAATACTCTATGCTTGACCTGGAAGTAGTTATACAGGTATACACATATGTGAAAATTCATCAACTGTACACATAAGATGTAAATACTTTAGTGTATGTATACCCCAATTTTTAAAAAATTCAAAGTCACTGGGAGTCGAATAGCAGAACAGATTAGGTGTATTCAGAGGAATTCCAGCTGGCAGAACTCACACGAGGGGTAGAGTCACCGGAAGCACTTTTCATGTAGCGTCAGTAAAAGCTCTAAGAAAGATGTCCTGTTGGCAGAGGCCACTGTCACAGCTCATCTCATTAGAAGTATTGGAGCCAACGCTGGGTGACCCAATCACCTGCAGGGATGGCGCCAAGCAGTTCTGATGACACGGTCTTGGACCAGCAGCATGAGTGGCACCTGGGAACTTGCTAGAAAAACAAATTCTTGGGCCCACCTAGAAATTCTGAATCAGAAACTCTGGAGGAGGAGCCCAGAAAGCTGTATTTTCGCCCATTTTCTCAGGTAATTCGGGTTCCTGCACAGAGATGACGGTGACGTGCGTTTGATGTACGTAATTGAGCGGCACTAACATCGTACATTCCTGTAATTAAATTTGACGCTTTACACTGTCAGCATGTACCTACTTTTCCTTGTTTAAATCTCTGTCATTGAAATGCCCTTTACAACCACCCTGAATTAATACCATTCATGGTTGAATAAAAGCATTGAGTATTAAAAAATATAATTTCTCTCTTCATAATTCATTTGACTGGGCTCTTTGATATAAGCCATGAGAAAGGATAGTGTATTATTATTTTGGTTTCCTACTGACCTCTGATGTTTGCTAGTTCATGATGAAAATTCATGAGATGCCTCTAAATGGGCTTATTTTATAGGACCAAATTGTGAGTTGATTCCCAATTTGGTCACTCACCGAGAGACCTAGCTCCTGAGGCTGACTTCCATTAAGTACCAGTCAGTGTGACCCAGTGAATTTTCCACTCCCTATTAAAAAAAAAAAGTTGCCTGGGAAATATTCCAGAGTAACCTCTCTAGAAAACAAAATCCTCTCTTTATTAGGGGAGGAAATAAATCTTCTCATCAATGAGGTCAGTATAGGCTGCCCCACCGTTACTGACCCAAATCCCAAAGCAGAGTAAGACTATTCAGCATTTCCTCACTGTGAACTAGGACTCGTGCTGCTGACCCCACAAAACGGTTCATAAGCACAACGAGCTTGATAGGCAGGGCCCTCAGCAGCCACAGGACATGTTCTGAAGATAACGAACAGTGCGAGGGAAGAGGCTGGCAGCAGACCGGAACAGTGAGGATCTGACCTACTTCTCTAATGAGAACACAGCATATCTTTGCCTCCTGTTTGTTTTCTCCCCTTCGCACCCACGTGGTCAGGGGCAGGAGTGTGGCAAGTGCTCTGAAGTGAAGGAAGAGAGTCTTCTAATGTCCTCTTCCCATTCTAATCCAGGCGCTGGTGGTCTCCTGCGAGACGACCATCAGTGGCACACAACTGCCTCCGGTGTGTCCTTGGTGAGATGCATTAATGGCTTTTTCTGCACCCACTCAAGTCACCAGCATTCCCATGCCACTCTCTTCCTGTCTAAAGCCTGGTATTTTTTAATAAGAAACAGGTGTTATTTTATTTTGTTTGTTTGTTTTTAATCCTCACCCGAGGATATTTTTCTATTCATCTTCAGATAGAGTGGGAGGGAGAGAGAGGGGGAGAGAGGGAGGGAGAGAGAAACATTGATGAGAGAGGGACACATCGACTGGTTGCCTCCCACACGACCCCAACCAGGGCCGGGGACGAACCACAACCGAGGTACATGCCCTTGACTGGAATCGAACCCACGACTCTTTGGTGCGCAGACCAATGCTCCAACCTCTGAGCCAAACAGGCCTGGGCAAAACAGGTGTTATTTTAAAAGCCACATAATAGACCAGCTGGTGTGGTCCAGTGGTTGAGCGTTGACCCATGCACCAAGAGGCCGCCGGTTCGATTCCTGGTCAGGGCACATGCCCAGGTTGTGGGCCAAATCCCCAGTGGAGGGCATGCAGGAGGCTGTCAATTGATGTTTCTCTCTCTCTCTCTCTCTCCCTTCCTGTCTCTTTAAAATCAATAAAGAAAAGTATTTTAAAAAAATAAAAGCCACATAATACTGAAGAAAGGGCACTCTAGAGAGTGGCACACTCAAAATGACTGACTTAATATCTCTAAGCCTCAGTTCCACATCTGTTAAATTGGAGTAAATCTTGTCACAGAATCATTGTCAGAATTAAGTGAGATCACATGTATAAGGAGCTTAGTGCCTGGCACACAGTAGGTGCTGAGCACATATTAGCCCCCAGCCTCTTCCCCTTCAGAAGGAGCTTCTTGTCTTCCCTGTCTAGCATGAAAGGCGACAAGCGAGTTTAAAGCACTCTTTGATAACACACAATTTACATTTTGCCATAACAGGCTCTTCTACATCACTGAGAGCTTAGTAAAAACAAATGATCGTTATTTGGAGGGGAAAAAAAGGCACGTCATAATAAACATTCATAACAGGAATTTAAGAATGTTTATATAGAGAACAATCTTTATAAAGTATAATGCAGTTAGTAGCTTCCCAAGAGCCCCTGAAATTATATACAGAACTCTGCACGAAAGCTTACATGTTTATTTTTTCTGGAGAGAGTATCCATAGCTTTCACCAGATTCTCCCAGGAGTCAACATAAGGTTAAGAAGCACGCATACAAGTGTTATTAAACATTCCTCCCATCGATTCTATCTTGTAACGACAAGCACTTCATATATTTTGTGTAAACGGTGAAGAGAATAAAATGTATGTCCTTAGTTTTGTCCTGGAACATGGATGTTATTCACAAGTAAACATTCTTTTTCTAGACAGCCACATGGGGATGAAAGGAAGCCAACTGCTACGTAAAACGTCTAAAGGTAACAAGATTTAGGAGCAAAGAACCACACCACACACAAGGACATCGGCTGGAAGCTACACCCCTTTGGGTCAACTGACAGAGGGATTTCCTGGTCTGTTTCCTGCGGGCCTACAGTTGGAGAACAGCAGCCAACACCTGGTGACTGTACAAAAGGATTTCCAAACAAACACTGCCTGCTCATTTCCCCTTGGAAAAGAGACTAAACTGTCTCTGTTTGTTTATGTAACCTGCTCACCTGGGTTCCAGTAGGGAGATTTCTTAAATATACGGCTGTTAAAAATACTGTGAAAAATTGGGCAGCGAACCTTTGATGGTAGCAATAAAGACACAATTCAAGCAAATCAGCAGAGCATTAAAAGAAAAAGTGATGGGGATGTAACGTACAGCATGGTTATTATAGTTAATAACACTGCATTGCCTATTTGAAAGTTGCTAAGAAAGTAGATCTTAAAAGTTCTCATTACAAGAAAAAATGTGATGGGTCTTTGGACTTATTGTGGTAACCATTTTGTAATATATACAAATATCACGTCAGTATGTCGCACACCTGAAACTAACATAATGCTGTATGTCCTTTACACCTCAATTAAAATAAAATACTGGCTAGGTCTCAGGAAAAAGCAAGTGGTAAAGTTGAGGCAATGAAGATGAGAAAGAATTTTGTTAAAAACCTTCATACATCCCTTATTCTATATTTAATTTTCTAATGGAAGGGGCTTTTCTTCCATATGCTGACATTTAGTATTTTACATTCTTTAGGAAAATAGTTTCCATAGATACAACAGCAACAAAAAGCATAGAATAATAATGTGAATTTAAAGCTGAAGGAGTTCATATCCGGCCAGTGTGGCTCAGTGGTTGAGCATCGACCCATGCACCAAGATGTCACCAGTTCGATTCCTGGTCAGGGCACATGCCCAGGTTGTGGGCCCGATCCCCAGTGAGGAGCATGCAGGAGGCGGCCAATTGATGTTCTCTCTCATTGATGTTTCTATCTCTCTTTCCCTTTCACTTCCTCTCTCTCTCTAAAATCGATAAAGGAAAAAAAATTGTTTTTAAAAAGCTGAAGGAGTTCAAATTGAACTTTATCATTTTACAGTTAAGTGGTATTTGCCCAGATTTCTTAGCAAATTAGTTTTCTTCACTACTTACACCATGCTTTTTTTTTCTAAAATAATACATCACTGAGTCTGTTTTGCCTATTTGACTGACTTCCTCTGAGAACTATGCAATAAACAAAAACAGTGTAACCACCTCACCAGTTCTAAAAGCAGTTAACCCCTAAAAACAGGCATTATCCTTTTCCAACATCATTTGTGTCCATCGAAGACCTCAAATACTTGAAATTGCTGCTCTAAGTACTTGAAACTGAACTGAATGGAGACTCCCAAGAACAGTGCTAGAGCAGCAAAGAAGGATACGATTGAGAGATTTCTGTTAAATTCCTCCACATTGTCCTGGTGTATGCGGCAAAGCACAGCCCGATTGTTTAGAAAGCCTGGGTGTCATTTTATAGATTCAATCTTACAGAGGGTTTTCTCTTTTTATTATTCAAAATTGCCAATTCTACACACCCATTAGGATGCCTACAATAAACACACACACGCACACACACACACACACACACACAGAAAATAACAAGTTGGTGAGGGTGTGGAAAAATTGGAAACCTTGTGCACTGTTGTAAATGTAAAATTTACAGCAATATGGAAAACAGTACTTCAAAAACTTAAAAATAGAACTAACATGTGACCCAGCAATTCTACTTTTTGGTTATATACCCAATAGAAATAAAAGCAGGATTTTAAAGATCTATACACCCTGTTCATAGTAGCACTATTCACAATAGCCAAGAAGTGGAAGCAACCCAAGTGTCCTTCAACAGATCAATGGATTAACAAAACAGTCTATACATACCATGGAATGTTATCCAGCCATAAAAAGGAAGGAAATTCTGTCATATGCCACAATTTGGAATAACCTTGAGGACATTATGCTAAGCAAAATAAGCCATTCACAAAGAGACAAATACTATGTGATTCCACTTACATGAGGTTCTTAGAGTAGTCAGACTCACAGAGACAGAAAGTAGAATGTGGTTGCCAGGGGCTAGAAGAAGGGGAATAGGGAGTTGTTGAAGGGATACAGAGTTTCAGTTTGAGAAGATGAAAAAATTCTGAAGATTCGTTGCATAACAATGTGAATAAGCAACACCATGAAATTGGACACTTAGAAATGAGTAAGATGGAGGTGAAAGGATTGAGAAGTACAGATCGGAAGCTACAAAACAGTCATGGGGATATAAACACAGCATAGGGAAATACAGTCAGTAATGCTGTATAACTATGTAGGGTGCCTGTTGGGTACAGGAAATATCAGGGGGAACACTCTATAAAGTATGTGATTGTCTAACCACTGTGCTGTACAATGGAAACTAATACAAAATAATATTGAATGGAAATTGTAATTTAATTTTTTAAAGAAAAGAAATGGTTAAGATGGTAAATTTACTGTTATGTGGTGTGTGTGTGTGTGTGTGTTTTTTTTTTTTTTTTTTACCACAATTAAAAACTTTTTTAATTTTAAAAACTTGCTGACTCTAAGTTCTTCAAGGACAGAGACAATATCTTGGATATTTTAGGTTCCAATCATGTAGCACAGTGCCAGGAACATGGTGAGAACTCACAAAAAGCTTGTTGAACATCTAACATGGAGATGACTCAGCACACTGGCTGCAGTTGGGCAGATGAACAGAGGAGTCCCTTGAAGGGATCATCTTGAAAGTGTTTTGGTGGGTGTGGTAGATGCTCTAGGTAACCCATGTCACACACCCTGGACCCACGTCTCGTTTCAGCCACAGCTGTGGTGGACAGTGTCATACGCCCCGACAGCATCCCACCTCACACACCAAACTAAGACAGCAAGGAAAAGGAAGAAACAAAGAGAGGTCTCCCGGGGAACGGTAGGCTGCTCACCAATGTCAAGTTAAAGAGAGAAGGCCACTCTCCTGGGTCTCTCTGGGCCATCCTGCTCACAGCTGGCCCTGGTTGAACTACAGCCAATGTCAGAACAAACAAGATAAAATAGGTTCTCATATTGGCATTAAAAACCAAACCAAACAATGAAGCCAGTGATTCATACCTGAATAATGTCTGCACTGAACAATGCTGGAAACCGTCACATAATAACCAGATTGTTTTCTGGCCAATGTACAGAGGCCAAACGGGGCCATGCCCTTCCCGCTGCAGAGTGGACGCTGGATCCAGGGGAGAACACAGAGCACCGGGAACTGGAACCGGGGTGAACCATCAGTCTCAGTGCAGCCCTTTAATGGTATAGAGCTGCCAGATTTAGCAAATAAAAAGACAGGATGCCCAGTTAAATTTGAATTTCAGATAAACAACAAATGATTTTTTTTTTTTTTTTTTTTAGTATAAGTATGTCACAGATACTGCATGGGACATATTGCTTATCTAAAATTCATTTTTAACTGAGCATCCTAGAGTTTATCTGGCAATCCTGGCAAAGGAAGATGAGCTCTAGATTTTTGTAACTAGTCTTCTGGAACCACATTCTGTCTCCTAATCCCTCCTTCACAACAAAATATGATTTGCACCCAAGATCTGGCAACATTAACCAACTTAAACCAGGAAAATGTTGAAAACCTGATAGCCTTTCACTGCCAACAGCCATTATTCTTACGTTCATTTTACAGACACTTAGTGAGCACCCATCCTGTGGCAGGCACCACGCTAGTGCCTAGAATACAATCTTTAAAAACCTTCACACACAAAGGCAGAGTCATAAGGTTAACCAACCAAACAAAGAAAAACAGAAGATTTTAAAACAGGTTCAATTTGACCCTTTCTGGGGCATCTACTGAAATACAAGACATTGTGCTAGACTCCAGTCAGAGGGGACGTGACCTTGCAGGACCTGTGGCTGGTCGTTAACCTATTCCCAAAAACAGCCCCAGTGTCACCAACCTCACCTTCTAACATAAAAGTAATGAAACTGTATTTCCAGTGGCTCTCTTCTTTCTGATTAAGCTTCCTTGGTCTTTAGGGTTATCCGAAGGTCAACATTTTATAGGAAGCTTACATAGGAGTGACACGATTAAAAAGCAAGCCATAGGTTGAGTTCCACCCACCCTATTATTTGCCTTCTGCTGGAGGGCACAGCAAACATTACTTCCACGCCATTGAAGAAGTGGGAGTCCCAACCTAAAATGTAAGTATTTTCATTTTATGTTTTTGAGGCAAAATTCACCTGACATAAAATTAACCACCGAATGTGTACAATTCAGTGGCATTTAGCACATTCACGAAGTCATGCAACCACCACCTCCATCCAATTCTAAAACATATTCGTCACCTCAAAGAAAACTTGGTAACCATTAAGCTGTCACTCCCCATTCCTTCCCCCTCAGACCCTGGCCATCCCCTCACTATGGATTTATCCATTCTGGACATTTTGTGTCAGTGGAATCATAAATATGTGTGTGACCTTTTGAGTCTGGCTTCTTTCACTTAGTATAATGTTTTCAAGGTTCATCCATGTTGTGGCATGTATCAGTACTTCATTCCTTTGTACAGATGACTAATATTCCGTTGTATGGATATACCACAATCTGTTTATCCATTCATCTACTGATGGACATTTGGACTGCTTGTACTGTTTGGCTATTGTAAATAAAGCTGCTATGAACATTCATGTACAAACAAGTATTTGAGTACCTGTTTTCAATTCTTTTGCATATATACGAAGAGAAATTGCTAGGTCATATGGTAAATCTATATTAAACTTTTTGAAGAAGCATCAAACTGTTTTCCACAGTGGCTAAACCATTTTACATTCCCACCAGTAGTGCACAAGAGTCCCAGTGTCTCCACATTTTCACCAAAACTCACTTTCCATTTGTTTATTTGTTTATTATTATAGCCATCCTAGTGAGTGTGAAGTGGTATTTCACTGTGGTTTTGATATTCACTTTCCTAATCACTAATGGTCTTGAATATCATCTCATAAGCTTGTTGGCCATTTGTAGATCTACTTTGGAGAAATGTCTAGTCAAGTCCTTTGCCCATATTTTAATTGGTTTATACATATATATACACATATACATGTATATATACACATATAAAAGCTATATATATATACACACACACACACACACACACATATTGATGTTCAGAAAGAGAGGAAGGAAGGAGAGAGAAAGAAACATCAGTCAGCTGCCTCCTGCATGCCCTCTTCCAGGGATCAAGCCTGGAACCTGGGCATGTGCCCTGACCGGGAATTGAACCGGCGACCTTTTTGGTGCACAGGATGCTGCTCAACCAACTGAGCCACATAGGCCAGGACAGGTTGTTTATATTTTTTGTGTTTGAGTTGTAAGAATTATTTACATATTCTGAACACTGGACTTTTATCAGATATATGATTTGCAAATGTTTTCTCCCA
Organism: Tadarida brasiliensis; assembly: GCA_030848825.1. NCBI lineage: Eukaryota > Metazoa > Chordata > Mammalia > Chiroptera > Molossidae > Tadarida > Tadarida brasiliensis. The sequence continues at coordinate 91,074,114 of CM061257.1, forward strand.
TTCTGTAGGTTGTCTTTTTAGAATATTTTTTTCTTAAGAGCCAAGCTGACAGTCTTCGTCTTTCTCTTGTGTTGAGTGTTGAACACACCTCAACGGTGGAGCAGACACTAATAAAACGTGAAGACAGTTATGAAAGTCTCCTCATTCCTGAAGCTAAAATTTCCTTTCAGTGTCAAATTAGGGTAACATCCCATGGGTTCCTCAGTTTTGACAGAGATGAAGAGTTGAGATTTCTTGGGAACTCCAGCTGGGAGGCTTGGAAACAAAGTCAGCAGCCCAGGAAGAGTCTCAGAAAACAAAAGGGTAAAAACTAACACCAAATAATGCTTGCAAACAAGAAGGGGGGCTGTGTGAAAAGGTGAAGGCAAACTCGAAGCCAGGCTGGGGGGAAGAGGAGAAGAACAATTCCCACAGGTCCAGGAAGCCGTGATGGGGACTGAGGCAAGTAGAGAAGCTCTTTTGACCCCCAAATGCTCTGAATAATCATGTTTGTCCTTTCCAAGAGAAGATAGGATACCTAGTTTAATAAGCTTGAGACTATCTTAGAAAGATTGCGCTGGCCCCATTGGGATGGCCTGTTGGAACTTTCCCATCTCAAGTTTCTCTGTTGAGCAGAAGTTGGATATGGGAGGAGGTTACTTCCCACCAACTGTGTGGTAATTCCGTGTTGGCTTGTATCCAACAGTAAAAACATGTTGGTAGAAAAGAGGAACGGTACACCTTTTAATCAGGATCATAAGTCAGAGTATCCTGAGGGCCCGTGAAATTAAAGGAATAATCTTCTTTAATTTAAAAGCTGCTTCTGTAGGTCAAGATTCTGGCAAAGTAAATGTCCCTAAATTCTGCTGGGAAGTCCAAGGCAAGGGTTCCCAACATTTACTGGGCATCAGAATACCTGGGGCTTTTAAAAATAGAGTTATCTGACATCTTTAGAATCAGAAAGTAGATTGCTGGCTGCCTGGGGCTGGGGTGGGAACAGGGAGCGACTTCGAAGAGATAACGAGGATCTTTGTGGGGTGATAGAAATGTTCTAAACTTGGATTGTGATGATGGTTGCATAACGCTACAAGCGTACTATAAAATCAATGAATTGGGCACCTAAAATGAGTGCATTTTAATCTATTTAAACTGAACCTCAATAAAACTGTGCCTTAAAAAAGCAAAGAATATAAAGAATAAACTGTGAAAGTCGTAGTACCATACCTGTTTAGTGGTAGAAAAAATATTCAGCATGATTGTTTAGCTTTACAAATACATTAACATGTTAAAAGCACTCATATATTTTCTCTATATAAATTCTTAGTTTCTCGTATTAATTCATATAACATCACATCCAAAAATACAACTACCTAGGCCTTACCCCGATGAATTCTAATTCAAGTGTTTAACGTAGGACTCAGTCGTCTGAATTTCTCTCTCTCTCTCTCTCTTTCTCTCTCTCTTTTAAAATCTCTCCAGGTGACTATAAAGGTATAGCCAAGTGTGAGAGTCCCTGATGTAAGCCAAAAGGGAATAAAACAGGGAAGGCACCTTATTTCTTACGTTATCTTATTTTATTTTACTCCTATCCATTAGGGATCTCATCACAAAGGAAAATTTTCTGTCAAAAAAAATGGGACATTAGAAAGTTTGAGATTTTAACCCAGAGAGTGAAATAACCAGCCATGAACAAACCACACAGATGGGTTATCTCGGTGCATGCCTTCGGATGCTAACACATCCAAGGATGTTCTAGGAAAGTCTGAATTTCAAATACTCTTTCCATTAAGCCCATAAATCATCAACATATTTTGGGGGAGAGGACCTGGGACGGGGGGGCAGGAGAGGGAGTCTTGCCTTTCACTGTACACGAGCTTGTCATATTTTGGATTCTGAACCATGAGTTACATGAGTCCTGAGTGCATGAGTTAACATTTTAAAAATCCAGAAAGTATAACGCTTTGGCTTCCAAATTACAGCTCACAGAATTAGCTTATAGATTGAGAAGTTAATTTACCAAACGATAGCCATGGGCCCAATCCTGATACACCAGGAAAGTAAACTGAGGCAAAAATAGGTGATATTGCTTTTAGTCTTTTTTTTTTTTTAAATTTTTATATAACTAGGGAGAGACTGGGAATTTGAACTCACACTTTCAGTATTTTACAAAAACTCCCTCAGAGGGTTGTTATAAAGGTTGAATGAGATAATGATACATGCAACGTGCTGAGTCTAATATCTAGCACACAGCAAACCTTATCTAGAATTGCTTCCCTAAAGATGAAAATGGGTCCAGGGGTCTGAGATCTGCTTGGAGCGATTCCAGAAATCTGACTGCTGAATACAGCCAGCTCCATCGGAGGAATGTACTGGCTGGGGTCCACGTTCACGCAATGACAGCTCACACTGGTGCAAGGCCAAGTCCAGTTTGATCTCTACCCTGTATTTCTTTTGGAAACATGCAAGTGAGTGTCCAGACAAAATCACAACATCTGTGCCTCTCCTGCTGAGGCTGGAAGATGGGAATGAGGAGCAAAAAGGCAATCCGTCCTCTGCACCTGGCCCGGGTAGATGCTTCTGAACCCTCCACACTCTAAAGGGGAAGTATCTGCTCTGCTACAAAGAGCTAGGAAAACAATTTTCTTAAAAATACACAGGTCCCAGGAGCGCAATGGTCTGGAAAAATTCCTCTGAGATTCTCTCAGGCCCTGAATTAAACAGTAAGCAACTTTTCAGGCCAACAATTGTGATTCATACCCTCCAAACATAACACACACACCACACTTGCACACATCTCTGAAGAGTCACAGTGGTTCTGAAAATTAGGCAAACACACACCTCATTACTGCAGCAGGACTCTCAGAATCCCCTGTTGGGGGCCAGGACACGGATATTGAGCCCTGGGCAATCACCCCAGACACAGCACAGCTGCTCTGCCTCCTCTGAGATCCTACAAATTCTCAAAGAATCTTCCCCCTGGAAACGTATCTCCTTCACACAGTTGTACACAGGAAAATAGCCCTATAAATTATGATTAGGAAGAAATAAAATTTAAGAACATTCTTTGTTGTTAGTATATCTACATGTGCTTTTCTTCTCTAATTTGCAGGTACTTATTCGGCTATCTATTCTCTAAAAGGTATTTTAAGAAGATAAAGGTTAATCACACAAAGACCTGCCTTCAAAATCACACTTATGATCTAATAAGAGTGCTAAGATTTGCAAAGAAAAAAAGAGTAAACATAAGATGACAATGATATTGATAACACTTAACAATTAATAAGCTCTTACTCTGGGCCATGCACTTCACACACACTAACAGTTCCAATGATCCTATGAGAGAGTTATCACTCCTGATCGGCAGATGTGCAAGCTGAGTTTTCCAGGGCCTAGGTAATTTCTTTAAAGGTTATAGTTAATAACAACTAGAATCCATTAACCATACACATGGCTGCCTCTATGACATAAGAATGGTGTATTGTATCTCATGCCATTTCTGAAATTCACATACTTTGACAATGTTTTAAAATTTCAATTAGATCTGAATTGAGAGGGTCAAACTCAATGTTTGGAGTCAACACATAACAAAAGACCTGAGTCCCCTACAGACCAGCACACGCTCCAGTGTTTGAGGGAAGTAGTTTCTGGATTAGTTTTGTATAAAGTTAAATCACAACATTCTCTTATTCCACTTATCAAGTCACTTGTCCAGTTGCCTTCCAATCTCATTCCTAAGTATTCTTGCACAAGAAGACTTCTTGGGCCACTTTCCCAGCAATCACAGGGGTTGAATTAAGATTCTGCATATTCATTTATCACTTAGCATTTCTCTGACCTCAACGTCACAATGATCTGGAATCTTGTCATTCCGATTCTGGTGCAATTTTTGGATCCATCTGTCCAAGCCTTACTGGTATTAGAAATAAGGCCCAACACAAGTGATTATTTAATATAAACTGTTAGTGTTAAAACAGATTTGTAGAAAATGATCCTATAATCCAATGACCCTTTTTATATAACTTTCTAGTCTTTTGTCAAATTTATATTTAACAAAGTTATCACATTTAACATGATAGTGTATGTAAAATTGTGTCTTTTTTCCCCTGTTACATGTTGAATCATGTTTATAACCATATTTTACTAATCATGTCTGTATGGTTGAATATTTAGGATGATGGAATGTTTTTGCTACTACAAATAGTATCCAACAGCTTCATGCATGTAACATTTCCAATATTTTAGGTGTTTAACCTAGGTTCGGTTCCCAGAAGTGAGATTACTGTGTCAAGTAATTTAAACATTTTAAAATCTCTTGATAAACCCTGGCTTTAAAAAAAAACTGTACAGGGCACGGTCTTTGTTTTGTTGCAATCATTCGGATTCCCGAAAACACTCAGAGCTTTTGTTGAAGGGGTGCCATCTGTTTTGTAGATTTCTCTAAAGCCAACGCCCAGCTGTGCGTGGCCCCAGACCTGAGCGTGCCCAGCAGGCGCCACTCACCTTCCGCCCTCCCGCCGGCCTTCTGCCTGCTGTTGCGCAGAGGCAGCACCTCCAGCAACGTGATGCCCGAACTCTCCAGAATATTCACTTCCACTGTCAGCCTCCCCACCAGCTGCTGGGGTCGCACACTGATGACATGCTCATACTTCCCAAGCCGCCTCTGCAAGAGCTCTTCATAACTCAGGAAGAAGGCAGCTTTGTCCTTGCTGGGAATGAGTACGGAGGCCCTGAACGTTTCAGTCCCCTTCTCCCTGTAAGGACGAGAAGAGGGACAGAGGGTCGGAGGAAGCCAGGTTCCCTCAAGTCCCCTTGGGGCACCGGCCAAACTCTATGTAACAGTCCTTAGAGATTAAAAGTAAAAATTAGCATTGGGAAGGGAAGTAAAGGCCTGCACTAGAGGAAGGTGGCAAAGGTTCAAAGAATACGAAAGAGGAGAGAATCAAACACTACTGGACGCTCCTGCCTCCCCCGAGTCACACCCGAGACGGCGAAGGGGAAGGGGAAGCTGAGATAGGCCAACTGGAAAAGAGAGCTTTGGGGTCCAGATGTGAATGGCATTCTCTTCTTTGCAGGGATGGCCAAACAAACCAGATGTTTTATGTAACTTTAAAATAGCTAATTATGAGATTTTTATACCTTGGTAAAGGTTGGTGGATATGTTTAAGGGATGGGTAAAAAGTAAAGGATTATAGAGCGTATAAAAAATGCAAATCGTTTTCAATGTTTTCAGTACTTGGAGTGAGAGTTCTCTGATTCGAGATGGCAGACTGACCATAAGAGGGAGAGTAAAGGATTAAACCAAAGGATTAAGAGTGGTAGGGGCAACTGTCAGTGGGTGGAACATTTCAAACCATTTCTGGAAGACTTGGGGAATTCGGTAGAGCAAGAACTCCATACCCCAACTGTATAGGGAGGGACTGTGGCAAAGTAGGGAAACAAACCATCTGCAGAATCCCAGAGAGACTCCAGGCTCTGGCTCAGGGGGACACCATGGACGGCAGTGAGAAGGGGGACCAAATACAGGGAGGAGAACTCCAAGTTTACATTTAATGAATGAATGACTAAAATGATGGGCTTCCTACACTCCAATTTCCCAGAGCTGAAAAAAGACACAGGAGTCAAAATGGAAAAGTTTTGTTGAGAGCTGAGCAGAATGAATAATAATAATAAAAAAAAAGACCAACACTTAAACCCATTATTATAAAATTTCAGAATAACAAGCAGAGAAAACAAATAACAGGAATGGTATTAGACCACATTAAATGCATCATCAGTAATACTGGGTGTTGTCAGGCACTGGAGCAATGTCTTCAAAGTTGGGACGACAAATTATTCTGAATCTTAAAATCCATACAGAGTCAACACTTTAATCAAGGTCTCAGAAAGTTCGCCTCTCATGCACTCATTTTGAGTAAGTTACTATAGAATACACTCCAGCAAAGTGAAGGTGGAAATCAAGAAAATATGGAATACAACAAGTAATGAAACCCACCCAGGTAAAAATAAAAAGATATCCCAAGGTAAACATCTGTGAGGAGGCTGCAAAGCAATGACAGTCTTCCAGGGTCTGGAGACACCTATTCTTTCATGTTTAACAGCTCAGAAATCAGGCTGTGTCTCCCAATTAGTGATGCCTTCCAGTTGCTGTTGACAATGACATGGATGTCACTGCTTGCAGAAAGTTGGTCATAGTTGTTCACTTAGTCACCATTTCAAAAGAGTTATGTGTCTTGCTAGATGTTAATTGTGACAAAATTAAGTTTTGTCCCATAAGAAAATCAATTAGAAACTCCAGGAAAGAAACAGAAATGTGTATATGTCATGCTCCAACTAAACTAAACTGTGGCATGATTCTGAACAATGTATGAATTATAAAAAAAGATAATCCTGATAAAGACCACTTGGAGTGGTGAACACACAATACATTTACAGATGATGTGCTGTAGAAGTGTGCACCTGAAACCTGTATGATTTTGTTAACCAGAGTCACCCCAATAAATTCAATAAGAAGATGTTGTTGTTTTTTTTCAGGTTAAGTTTTACTAACCTGCTGTGGCAAGGGAGATTACGTACCAGAAGCATCATGGAGCATCTTGCCAAACAAAGGAGGACACGGGGTTATTATAGGATTGGGGGAAGGGGGAAGTTATATGAGGCAGTGCTTGGGAACTCAAAGAAAAGCAGGGCTGTGTTAAAGTATTTGGTATCAGCCTGAACTAAGAAGCAAACTCAAGGTTTTCTGTCCTTAGGAGCTACAAAATTAAGACAACTGGATTTTTGTGTCAGACAACCCTTTATCTGAAGCTGTGGACCTTGGTTGCTTTTCATTATCGAAGTGAACTCACGACTCACATGTTCCGTTCTTGATAACAGGATTTCCAACAGAAAAGTTTCTGACAGGCTATGATTTTAGAGAACACGCTTTCTCAAAACGACATCCTTTTATTAATGAACAAAAGGCAGGTTTACACGTTCACAACATTTTATCTATATACTAAGATCATTTTTCTCCACAAGGGCTGGTAGAGAGGGAGACAGAATCTTAGTAGACCGGATGGCTGGGCAGTTAATGTTAGCTGTGTATCATTAAAAGTAAATGCTATTTCTCGGTTTTCAATGTTTAGATTCAGTTTACAGATAAAACAAAAAATGCAAATATCATGACAGATCAGAATTTAAATGTTAGTAACTCTGACAATGCAAAAGTAAATGATTAGATAAGGGAAGATGGGTGCTGGGAATGAAGGCAGAAGGGTAACGAAGTGCAGGAGAGGGAATATTATCGAAGATCGTAGGGCTAGGCTAAGATGGTGTAACTGCTGGGACTGATGAGAGAAGAAGCAATAATAATGTCAAAATTTGGAATGCAGAGGGAGAACAGAAGCATTGTAATTATGCTAAATCCTGTGACTTCACAGCAGGGAATCAACAGATAATGTCTAATTTTTATCAAGAAATTTGAAAAACCAAGACTATCATAATAGTTCAAGTTAGGGAGATAATGACAAAAAACTACAGAAATATTAGAAGTGATGTGATGTTTCTAGGAAGTGGGACTGCTAAAACGTTCTTTTTTTTTTACTATAAATCCTTATCTATTATGCTGTTGACCAGGTATGTTTTAATTATTGTTATAATTAAAAAAAAGAAAAGAAATACTTTAAAAAAAATTTTTAATTTTTCAGTGATCCCACTTTTAGGAATATATCCTAAGAATCCTGAAATGCCAATCAGAAAGAATATATGCACCCCTGTGTTCATAGTAGCACTATTTACAATCGCTAAGATCCGAAAACAGTCCAAGTCCCCATCAGTAGACGAGTGGATAAAAAAGCTGTAGTACATTTACACAATGGAATACTATGCAGCTGTAGAAAAGAAGGATCTCTTACCGTTTGAGACAGCATGGAGGGAACTGAAGATTATTATACTAAGCAAAATAAGTCAGTCAGAGAAAGACAAGTATCACAAAATCTCACTTACAGGTGGAATCTAATGAACAAAATAAACTGATGAACAAAACAGAACCAGAGACATGCAGGCATGGAACAGAATAATGAATCTCAGATGGAAGAGGGGAGTGGGAAGAGATTAACCAAAGAACTTACATGCATGTATGCATAGTCCATGGACACAGACAATAGTATGGTGAAGCCCGGGACGGATTGGGGGGGAGAACAGGGGAGAGTGGGGTGGAGGGGGTCAGTGAGGAAAAAAGGGGGGACATCTGTAATACTTTCAACAATAAAGACAAACTTTTAAAAAAGAAAATAAACACATAAAGGAAGAAAAGAGATCAAGATGGCTAGGCAGAGAGGTAGAAAATTTGACACTTTGCTAAAATGAATTTTTAATTCCTTATTTAAATGGCACTTACCCATTATCCTCTGTGGTTTTATTCCTTTTCTCTTTTACCTTATCACCATTTTTCTTTTCTTTCTCTGTAATTTCTCCCTGATATACCTTGTCTCCAATTAGCCTGAAAATAAGAGACAGCTGGGTTAGCAGCTTACAGTTCCAAGACAAATGCAAACAGGGATCCCATAACCATGACAACAGTAGAAAATATTTTTATTTGCCTCTTGGATATGCAGAAACTACATTCCAAACCAGGGCATTACCCTTGAATCGTTCATTTCATTCTAGGGCAATGTTCAACAAGTACGAATGCTGAGACCTAACCCCAGGTGCCTCTGTGATTCTTCAGGAAGAAATCAGAAGATCTGCTCAAACAAACTTCCATGATGATTCACCAACTTGAATCTTGCCCAGGCCTAAAATTCCCAGCAAACACCTCCCCTCTTTTGCATATGTTTACCATCCACTGGGAAAAGAAGACATATAGCTAACGTTGCCAAGGTTTCACGCTGCCTCGTCATTCAGATCTCAGCTTGAACATGCCTCTTCTGAGCCATCTCCCTGATTTCCCTTCCTAAACAAGCCCCTCTCTATTCTGGTTTGCCATTTTTATTGCATTTGCTACTGTCTGAAATTATCTCATTTATTGGTTTGTTTACTCATTATTATTATTATTATAAAATATCTGGAGCAGAGCAGCATGACTTTCATAGAAGTGTACAATCACTTTGAAGACTGCCTGGCCTGAAGTGGGTACTCGTTTCTTGGAGGGAAGGAGAGAAAGAAAGAGGAAATGAAGAGGTCCTGGAAAGGAGGAAGAAAGGAAAAGAGAGAGGGAAGGAGGGAGAAGGAAGAGAAGGAGGGAGGGAGGGCAAGAAGAAATGAATCAGCCTTCTGACCCCTGTACCATCCTCCACTGGGAAATAAATTCTTACAGTCAAAAGGCTGTGGGCCACACATCATCTCCAGCTCACCCTGACCACCCTACACAGAAATCACTCCGGGGCGTCTGACCAGTGTCACCTACGTGGTGAAGTTGGTGATGAAAGCGGCGGCTGGAATCTGCATCAGAAACTCGATTTCTTGGTCCTCAGAACCTCTGTTCAGCATTCTGCAGGAAACCGCAGTGAAGGCATAGCGAGAAATAATGGTCGACTTCACCGAGAATTCTGTCATCAAAGGTTTGGTTTTCTGTTGGAATTGAAACACAGTATTTTCAGTGATGTGTGAAATCATGATTCAGCCATTTGGGGTAGAAGTGGGTCTTTTTTTTCCATAAGAGAACAAATCTTCGATTTGGGAGACTTTGGCGTGTGATTCTTCACCTGTCTTTCCTGACCTTCCCACTTTTCACTCCCCCATTGGTAAGACCGCTGTGGTTGAACAACCAGTTTATGACGTAGAAGCAGACGTTCTCACCCAACTTTAACAAACACACGCAGTTAAGATTTCCAGTTTAACAGAGACTGTACATTGCTTAAGCATTTTAATGAATTATTGGAATTTTAGAAGTGTGTGAAGTCTATAATATTTTTCTGTTATAAACATTTAGATCGCATGTATGGGATCACCAAATTGATAAAAAATCAGAGCATGCCTAAGAAGTTCTCATTTTCAAACTAATTTCAGTGTATCCACTTAGAGACACTACAATCCCAGCTTTCAATCATTTGGGCTACAATCTCATTATTGTAAAACGGAAATCAGTACTGAGCTCAAGAAGGTATTTGGGGAATTAGAATTCAGAAAAAGGAAACCATATGCTAATTAAATTTACCCTAAAAGCCTCTCATAAGGACAGTATCTGCTCCTTTAAGAAAAGTTTTGTTTCATGGACATGGACCACCATGTGGTAATAGTGGGGGGCAGGGGGAGAAGGGGGTGTGGAGGTGGAAGAAGATATAGAGAGGATAAATGGTGATGGAAAAAATAAAACAGAAAAGTGTGTTGATCCCTGGTCTACACTATTTGAACAGATAAGGCCCTGATATCCATCAGTACATATCTTTACTGATTGGTGTGTTTTAGGAAGAGATCACAAATTAATTGCCCATAGACATTTTTATTTGACTTGCACAATCTTTAAAAGTTTTTTCAAGTTTAGGTGACAACATTTAAAAATTGGAAAAGGTCACATAAAAATCCATAATGCCCCCCCTTTTTTTGAAACACAAAGTGGGGCCACTCTGTGCCTCCCCGCATGACCAGGAGCTGCTAGCTCTAATGGCGGCTGCCTCTTCAGCTCAGACCCAGTTACAGCTCCCCAGACCCCACCAACCCCGACTGTCTCACTGATGCCGAGGCTGAGAGTGGGTAGCTACTTTCACTGGGCTTTTCCTTATTCCCAGCCTATTTCACTCATTGATGTCCTCTGTTCTACGAAATTATAAATGCCCACAATTTGCACACCTATATTTATAGCAGAATTTTTCACAATAGCTGAAAAGTGGAAACAACCCAAGTGTCCACTGATGGATTAATAGACAAACAAAATGTGGTCTATGCATACAATGGGATGTTATTCAGCCTTTAAAAGGAAAAGAATTCGCCCAGCCAGTGTGGCTTAGTGGATTGAGCGTCCGCCCATGGACTGGAGGTCCTGGTTCAATTCCCGGTCAGGGCACGTGCCTGGGTTGCAGGCTTGATCTCCAGTAGGGGGCGTACAGGAGGCAGCTAGTTGGTGCTTCTCTCTTACATCAATGTTTCTCCCTTCCTTTCTCTCTCAAAAAAAAAAAATCAATGAAAACATTTAAAAGAAAAAAATTTCTGACATGTGCTACAACACAAATGAACTATGAGAACATTATGCTAAGTGAAATAAATCAGACACCAAAGAACAGATACTGTGGGATTCCACTTATATTAATTTACTAGACAGAAGGTAGAATGATGGTTTCCAGGGGCTGGGGGAAGGGGAAAGTGGGGAGTTACTCTTTACTGGGTACACAGTTTCAGTTCTGCGAGAGGAAAAGAGTTACGGAGACGGATGGGGGTGATGATTGCCTGCCCGTGTAAATGTACTTAACACCACTCATCCGTACACTTTAAAGTGTTAAGGTAAATTTAATGTTATGGGTATTTTACTGCAATAACAAAAGAATGAAAGAAAAAGTAATTTATTTTTACATGGCCACAGATTCTTTGCTTTTCGTGTCACTGCGAGCTGGAGTTTGATTCACTTCCCTTGGAATCCGGGCCTTCGTGACTTGCTTCACCTGGAGAAGCCACTGGAAGTGATGTCCTGGCTCTGAGGCCAGGTCACAGGAAGCCTCGGCATTTCAATTCAAGTCTGTCGGAACAGCTCTCCGGAGGCTCTGAGTCACCACGTTAGGCTGAGACTGTCATGGAGAGGCCTGGTGTGGGCACTGCAGTCGCCGTCGCAGTGACGCCCAGCTGCAGTCATTCCTGCCCGGGAGCCTCCAGACCAGCCCGTCTGCCAGCGGAGTGGTACCCAGCGACCTCCTTCGACATCATGTGGCCAGAAGACTCGCTCGGCCCAAACCCTGCCCCACAAATGGTGCAATAATGGTTGTGGCTTTAAAGCCGCTGAGTTTGGGGAAGATTCTTATATAGCATAAAACTGGAACACCTGCCGCGCCTCTTTAGCCGGTTTAGGGTGTGCAACCCTACTGTCGTGGGGCTGCACGTGAGTGAGATTTGGTCATTTTCTCAGCGATTCTTAACTCTCCGCTCTTTCTGATCTCCACGTGTTTTATTTGTTTGGTTTTGTGAACCAGACTTCTGCATATTAGAAATACCCTTGAAATCCTCCCAGAAGAAGTTACAATATACATTATAAAGACAAAATATAAAGAATAAGATTCTCAATGCCCTCACTTGACCAATGCAGGTCAAAGGTCACACCGGAAGGAGGTAATAAACCCAGCTCTGGAACCTGGAGTCTCTGACTTCCATTCCTGCCTCGTTCATCAAGGGTTCACAGAGGAGCCTGGCCATTCAAGGCTTCCCCCAGCAATCATTGTTAGATGGGCCATAAAACAGAGAACTCCAAAGCATGCCAAATATAACTGTCTTTGTTGCCAATTCACAACTTACCCGTGAACCTCAGTTCTCATCCATTAAATTGTCAACAGTCAAGACAAAAGACGTTAAGCTGAACTCGTTCTGCACTGTGTTCATATTCTGATGTTTTCCAAAAATTCTTATCAGCCTATCACTGAATTCTTTTACATAAAAGCAGAGTACTGTTAGGGGAAAATCGCGTTAAGTTCACATCTCAGATAAGCGTGCACAGCTCTAACTGCATCGAATTCCAAATAATTTAGCCTTTAGTAGATAGTCCTTGCCCAGCATTATTTTTTAAATAATTAAAAATCTCCTTCACTTGGTACATTTGTGACTATTTTTGATGTCATGTTGATTTGTTGCCCTTCATAAGATAATTATCAATTATAATTTCATTGAACTTAAAATGTGAAAATTAGAAATGCCTGACAAAAGACTAAGTTTCCCTCTCCTATGGTATCTTCTTCTACTACCCTGAATTAACATTATGGATATAGTAGAATTTTCCACAATATTACATCAAGAATAGGAGGCATAATTTATGGATCCAAAAGACAGGCTGGGGAAAGTTTTAAGAACTATTTTAGTTTTACTGCTTCTGCCTGGTGACTGTGTTCCCAGAGGAGCTTCTGCTGTTGCTTTGGCGGTGTAGCCCTTGCCTTTCTCTTACAGCACCCTGGTCTACAATCCACTGAAGTTAATTAGGTGCAAATCTGTCCTCCGCTGCCCTCAAGCTACCCATCCCTGATCCCTGTCCCTACTAGACTGCAAACACGGGAAGAACAAGAACTGAGACTTACTCTTTTTCTTTTTACCCACAACTCTCAACATAGAGTAAAACTCAAAAACATCTATGGAATTGAAGTGGATTTTTCTGAATCTTAAACAATTAAAGAATAATGCATACCCCAGGGAAAGGAATGGTAATAAACTAGTATTTATTAAACACTGCGATAGACTGAATTCTATGAATGATTGGGAAGAAATATTACATATGGTTCCTTCTCTCAAGGCACTATGATAATACTGAGAAGAAAGTGCACCTTATTGGCTATTAGTCCTCACAGTTTCAGAAGAAAGAGAAATCAGCGAGGTCTGTAAATGTAAGAAAGGGTTTTAAAACAGACCTAGACTATGATGTGGTGAAAGAGAACAAAAAGAACATTCTAGAAACACAAAATTCATGGAAGTCAGAATGAACCACATCCCATTCCTAGAACAAAGACTAGAACAGTTTAATTAGAAAGAAGGGTATATTGTGAGAAGAATATTGGACAGGCTTGTCAAATTGTCAGGAAATGGACAACCCCCAAAACTTGGACAAAATGGACATAACTTGGAATGGCCGATATTTGTGAAAGTCTGTCATAAAGGGAAAGCTATAAAACAGCTGCCTCAATTTTTCCCAATGCACAGTTCTTAAAAATCCAACCTCTTTCCATTTTGATATTTAACTCATTTCTTCTGGAGATGTCAACTGGAAAATCGGGGGCAAAATTCAAGTCTTCCTGTGACATAATAATCTCTTCATTATTTTTCTACAAAAGCTAAACAGATGGAAAAACAGTTCGAGGCAGGGAGTGTCTTAATTAGCTTCTCAAGGGACCAAACGTTTCTGTGTGACTCATGTGCGTCACTTAAAATCAAGCCACCCAGAGGATGTCCTGAATTACCCAAGATGCCATCTGGAAATGTAACTGAGGAATGTTCGCGGTGGCATTTGCCAGAAGTCAGGCCTCTTCCCAGAAGATTTTTGTGGTTTTATTCTGCTCTCATGGTTCTTCAGTGATTATTAGGAGAGATCATTTTGGAGGACTTCAGAAATCATCTAACTCAGCTCCCCGTCACTTTATAAAGGAAAAGCTCAGGGCTTGGCAGTTGGCTGAGAAAAACAACAGAGCCCGTGTTGTTATTGCATGAAGCAGAAGACCTCCAGACGAGGCCCCTTCCTGACGAGGCACCTGTATTTGACACCTTGGAGAAATCACCCTTCTGTAGACAGAGGGTGGCATCAGCTCTGGATTGCCTATCTGCAGTAATACATCCTACTTAGCAATATTTCATTATGTTTAGAAGAGAGGAAAGATAAAATGCAATTATCACCTTTCTGTAGGAGAAAAACCCACTCTACATACCTCCTAAAAAAGATAAACCATGGTGGTTAAAGTGGAGAGTAGGGAGACAGACACATGTATAACTAACCCTCTATGAGGTGCTACCTGCTGTATTGACTATACTTTCTTATTTTCTATATTCTTCTTATTATTTTTTTTAAATCCTCACCAGAGGATATTTTTCCATTTATTTTCAGATAGAGGGGGAGGGAGGGAGAGAGGAAGAGAGAGAGTGAGAAACATCGATGTAAGAGAGACACATCGACTGGTTGCCACCCACATGACCCCAACCAGGGCCAGGGGACGAACCACAACCGAGGTAATGTGCCCTTGGCCAGAATCAAACCCGGGACTCTTTGGTCCGTGGGCCGACACTCTAACCACTGAGCCAAACAGGCCAGGGCTCTTATTTTCTATATTCTCAATACTCTGGTATTTGGGGCCATGATCCCAGGGCTAGCTAATTCCTACAGATAGCAAACAACTCCCCTATCAACACACCTTTGATATACAACCATCCAGGCCAGAGCGCACACTCCCAATCACCTCCTTTATCAGACTCTCACACATTCAGCCAATATTCATCTGCCCTAAATCACCCCCAGACAACTAGGAACCACCATGGTAGTCCAGAGCCTGCCAAAATTATTCCTACTGTCCAATCCTAAGCTCACTCACCAATTCCTTCCTGCAAAAACCCAGTAAAGGCTCTGGGCCACGCTCTCCCTGTGCCCCTCTGCCTCCTGAACGACCCTGGTGCTTCCCCGTGTGGCCCTGTGGGGTGTGCCGTGCCCCCTGCTCCTACAGATCTGTGAGTACAAACTTCTTCCTTCATGATAATCATTTCCCTGTCTGCCTGTCTCACCATACCTGCTTAAAACAAACCCAGTCTGCAATTTCAGAATAGCTGCCATGAAGAAGATGCCAGACATGGCCCTTTCCATGGGTAGGTTAAACGATGACAGTGAATCGTTTTAGGAAAACCAGGCCAGTATCTGTTAAGCAGCATGGAGACTCACACACAAAGACACCCCTGCTTTTCAAACTATAAACATTTTGTGTGTGTGTGATGTCAGAGAGCTTCACAAAAAGGGTATCTACTTAATTCAGAATGAAATCAAGCAAATCCCTAAGGTCCATGAGCTGGCAGAGACAATGAGCACCAGCTGTTGCCACCCACACTCTACTCATTAATTAGAGCAGAGAACATTCAGATCAGTGTGGTACAGCTGAGTATGAACTATAGGAGACTCACAGGGTCGACAGGCTGCAGAGCCTGGCTGGAGCCAGACCACACGGGGCCTCGTGTGTTTTTAGAGCTCGTCCTACAGGTGATACGGAAAACATTTGTAAAAGAAAGTGAAGCATCAGGTCTGCTGCGGGTACCAGCTGAATGAGCAAATCAAGTTCAGGCGAAAAAATTATAATACATGTAAAAGTGAGACTTTTAAAATTCCTAGAGTTATGCCCAGATGGTGTGGCTGTGTTTGAGCATCGACCCATGCACCAAGAGGTCCCCAGTTCGATTCCCAGTCAGGGCACATGCCCAGGTTGTGGACCTGATCCCCAGTGGGGGGCATGCAGGAGGCGGCCAATCAATGTTCTCTCTCATCCATGTTTCCATCTCCCTCTCCCTTTTTTCCCTCTCTAAAATCAATAAAGAAAAAATTAAAATAAAATAAAATTCCTAGAGATTTCTAAAAAAATCTGGGCAATTACATAAACAATCTCAGTCATGGGGTTAAGAAAATTTTTGTAACCAAGAATGAAAACTCAAAGGCTATAAAGAAAAGATAAAATTATTTATTACTTAGAAACTTAAAACTTTCAACTGCCCAATATACCATAAACAAAGTTAATAGGCAAATAACATTTTTAGGAGAGAATTCTTCCAATTTAGAAGACAGAATATCTATAGCATACAAAGATATCTGAAATACTGATAATTAGGGGATAAGAAACACAAGAGAAAAACGAGTCAAGGACCTGAAAAAAATCAGTTCACAGCAGAACAACTCTGAATGGCCAGTAAATATAAAGAAAAATGCCTAAACTCATAAGTAGTTAGGGAAATGCAAGTTAAAGGAACAATGAAAAATCACTTTATATCCAAGAGACTGGCAAATCAAAAAAGAGTAATTATATCTAGGGTTGGCAGAAATGTGCATATTCATCATTGCTGATAGAAATGAAGTTAATGCAGATAGTATTGAGTAACAGCATTCAAAAAGCAGTCTGAAAACATCTATCAAAATTTAAAATGTATATGCACTTTGATCCAGCAATCCTCCTAATGAAAATCTAGTTTAATTATATTAAACTCAGCCACATAACAGAATAATAGAAAGTTTTTGCAGCGGTGTTTATGGGGGGGGAGGGGAGGGACTTGAAAACTCGTCAATAGTAAGAATGCTTAATCAATTACAGTGTGCCAACAACATGTATTTCTCACCATCTAAATGAATGGATAGAGAGAGGCCAGGTGAGGTATTGTTGACTGAAAATAATAATAAATAGAAAAATACATATAATTGAGGAGGCAGTTCAGTGTATTAGTTTAGAGCAAAGACGCAGAAGCCACACTGTTGGGACTCAAATCCTGGTTCTTGCACCTCTTAGCAACTGCGTAGTTTAAAGCAAGTTATTCCATCTCTCTGAAGCTCAATTTCCTCTTCTGTAAAATGCTTCAAAGAATTGTGGCAAGGGTCATTGAGCTACAACACATGAAGCCCTTAGAACAATGCTTGGCACATAGGAAGCACCTAGTACACATTAGCTGTCATCATCGGATCACACTGTTTGAAAGTAATAATCAGGACTCTCACAGATGCAAATGTATGTAGGGTCCCCTTCTTCCTCTGTTCTGGTATTTGTCATCTTTTCCATTACTAATACACTTACAATTTATTTGTTTACTTTTTCTCTGCCCCCCGCCCCGCCCCTTTAGAATTCAAGTGGTCTGTCTTGTTCATTGGTGTATTCCCAACGCCTAGCCCAGTGCAGGACAGACAGTAAGCATTCAAAAAAATTCTTTGTTGAATGAATGCCTGGGTTGCAACCTGTTAGTCCCCAGCATGCACTGAGAGCTTTGCCCAACTTGTATCACATGAAGCTTTACTCCACAGACATGAATTCTTCATTTGCTTTAGCTGTTTGCTTCACAAGGAAGCCTTTATTTTTGTGTAAGAATGTCATAAAAAAGTAAAGGTGAATTTAGGTGTGTGTGTGTGTGTTTTAAGAAAGCCTTTAAAACTTCATACTTTGTCCTTACAGTCCTACTGAAATAATCAAGTGTCTTTCCAGAAAGAAAAATCCACTTAAAGAAAGTCTTATAAAAGCTATGCTGTTTCATGTTAGAATCCTTCCACAAGCAGCTTTATAAGCTTTGGCGGAACTGCAAGCAAAGTTAGTGCCTGGCTCAAAATAGACAGACCAGTGAGGGGACAGGTGTAAGATCACCATGAATATACATACCAGCCTTTGCAGCAGCCGGAGTTGCCTCGGGACCCTGAGTCCAACCTATAAAGAGAAGAGTCATGAAATACGATTGTGAGGTCATTCTTAAAGAAGTTAGTTACATGAGGAGGTTACAATCCATTGAAATTCACAGAAAGGACAGTCTATCCTGAAAAGCAGTTTTTATCTTAAATCAGAAAGCTTCTAGGGTCAGAATTCAAATTCGTTCCTCCCAGACCTGGTTGACTGCTGAACCCATGATGTCATACTACCTCGTCGTCTGAGTGTCCTTAAATCTGTTAGAGGATGGATGAAATGACAAGAACAGAAAGTTCAGCTGTATTGTTGCATTTTATTTTGGGCTTGAAAATAAGCTCTTTGCTGTTGTGAACATTATAATAAGTAAATGTGTTCGGCTTCACTCAATGATTCAACTCAAAACTCTAGGAAACTCTGGAAGCAAAAGTGAACTTGAATTTTCTTATTGCGTTTTTTTTCTTGATGGTTTGCTGCTATGCTTTCCCACATGAAGAGGAGGAGCATGGGAAGGTGATAAGATCCTCATTTTCAAAAATCATACTAATGAACCAGCCACTCTGGACTAATTTGAAAGCTGGTTGTTGAACTTGACTCATGGAAAATCACTGTTTAAATAACTGGAGTGTGAGCTGTTGCTGCTGTGAGTGTAAACCATCCTTTCTGGAAGCAATTTGACAATGTAGATCAAAACTTGAAAAATATGCCTAGGTCTTATGTGTATCTTTTAAAAACAGCTTTATAAGGTATAATTTCAAGTACATAATGCAACGTTTTTCGTATATTCGTGGAGTTGTGCAATGATCACCATAATCAATTTAGAAGCTTTTTATTATTCCAAAAGAAACCCTGTACCCCTCAGCTGTCAGCTCCCCATCCCTGCACTCTGCGGGGCCTAGGCCACCACTGGTCGACTGTGTCTCCGTGGAGGGGCTCATTCTGGACATTTCATATAAATGGAATCAAACAATATGCAGTCTTTTATGAGGAGTCTTTTTTCATTTAGCATAATCTTTTCAAGATTCTTCCATGTTGTAGCATGTATCAGTACTTCATTCTCTTTTGTGTCTGAATATTCCATTGTATGAATACACCACATTTTGTTTATCCAGTCATCAGCTGATGGACTTTAGGTTATTTCCACTCTGGGGCTATGATTTGGGCATTATGTGGAACTTGCATGAAAATTCACACACAAGTCTTGATGTCGGGTATAAGTTTTTAAACCCGGGAATGGAATTCCTAGTTCGTATGGTAAATTTAACTTTTAAGAAATTGCCAAACTGTTTTCCAAGTGGCTATACCATTTTACATTTCCACTGTATGAATGTATAAGAAAATTATTTGCAGCTTTTCAAACAATTGTTAATAATGGGAAATAGCCTAAACTATCTTTAAAAAGTGGTTTAGTTAAATATTGGGATACACAGATTAGTTAGAATACAGCTATTAAAAATAATGATGTGGAGTTAGAATACAGCTATTAAAAATAATGATGTGGATCTATATATATTGACATCAATAAATGTTCATGTTACTGGACTTCAGGGCTGTTCAACAAATATTTCTCTAGCTCTCTGCTGAACGTATTGCATTTCCTGGCCCCCTTTTGGCAATGTAGGACCATGTGACCAGTTCTGGCCAATGCGTTTAACACTTGTCACTATTGGGCAAGTGTTTAATTACAGATGTGTGACGCTGTAGAAATGTCTTTTCCTTATGGCACAGGAATTAGCAGCATCTAGGATGACAGCTGCTGTCAAGTCCAGGTTCCCGAATGATCACAACGTACATACCTCCTCCACCGCCAGCAAAGATGGACAAGGTGTATAAGAGAGAAATAAACGTTTGTCATTTGAGGCATTGTGATTTGGGTGTTGTTACCACGGAATAGCCTAGCCAATCCTGATGGATAAATTAGTGACATGTGTTTGCATGATTAAATCAAGTAACAAAACACTATATCTAGCATGACCTCATTGTCGTATCAGTGTTTGTATGTGTAGACCGGGCACCAAATGCTAACGATGCTACTTTGGGGTGGTTGAATTCTTTTCCTTTCAACTTTTCTGTATTACTTTAGTTTTTCATAAATTAACCATTATTACTTCCAATAAAAGAAAACACACAACTAAAGATATTTCCGTTTGTAAACTAAAAGTATTAATATAACAGGAACTGTTTTAATCCCCATCTTCTCCCTGCTCCTTCCCCTGCACCAAAGTACTACTGTAAATTACCATTATACGCTACTGTAGAGCCTCCTATTCTATAGAACATGGAATTGAAAGATATAATACAGGACTTAGGTTGACATCCGCCCTGACTCCAAATGAAAACCAAACAATTACTAGGAGGATACTGGTTTCTATTTCTAAAATGAGGTGGGACGTGTGAGACTATTCAAGTAAAGTCATAATAAGCATCCTGGGCAAGGTCTTTATCAGCTCTGCAGATTCATCTCTGGCCTTCCCATCCTAAAATTGTGGATCTAGCTGGGGACCACTTAACAAAACTCCTTTGAGAAGGAAAGCCCAGCTACTCTCAGGTATTATGTGCTCTGGTTGATCTAAAGTATTTTCTTTGAAGTTTCCTCCTTTGTAAAATAGGTTTTTCAAGAAAATAAACAAGCTTTAAAGAGAACAAGAGAAGTTGGTTTTTCATTTTTGAGATGACTAATGTCCCAAGGGATCACTATGGCTACACTTCAGTCCAAGTTTAAACTCAGATTGAACTAGAATCAAAACTTCCCGGCATACGCAGATTCTTGGTGCCAGCCGGGACTGAAGTGGAAGTAACACCAATATCATCATCATTGTTTTCCGTTAGGCGTTCCTGATCCCTTTTATTGCTTGTTTTCCCGTTGCATTATGAGAATCTGGAAGTGGAGTTTAAGGACAGATAAGTAACTGACACCAGCTTAATATCAAGGACTGCCATGAATAGTACTCTCAGAGCCTCCACCAACCTGCCTGGGGCCCCAAATCAGAGACTTAAGGGGTGGCACAGATAGAATTCTCTGCTCTTCCTGAGCTGAGCTTATCTCCCCAGCAGCAGAACAGAAGATGTACAGGCCACAACATTTATTGAGAAATAGAAGCCGTGATCCTTGCCATCAAGGACCACGCTATCTACATTAAAAGAAAGAAACATACTCACGAAAGTTTAATAGACAAGGTAATTTTTATTACGTGACAAAGAAAATGGAAAAAGGAATGTACTCTGTTCTTGAATGACCACGAGAGGCTTTGTGTTGAAGATGTGGCTACAATTCATTGTGTAGGATGTCTGTTGAAATGGAAGGAAAGGGGAGGAGACATCTAAGAGAATCAGGTTCCATACAGAAACTATGTGAGAAACGGTCAGTTTCAAAGATCTGCCACTGCCTCGTCAACTCACATGGACCAAGCAGCACTCACTACGAGGAGGCAGAGGTGGCTGAAGATTTCCTTTGCACAAGAAATGGAGATAGAGAGTTTACAATCTCCCGCATCTAGCCCATCATTAGTTAGGCCAACTCTAGGTCAAAAATAGCAGGCGTGAGTTGGATAACAGACTTATTTTTCCCCAGGATCCATTACAGGGTTAGATTATGAATGGAAGAGAAGAGAAATATCCTGAAAGCATTCTGAAAAGCCCATAAATGGCCAAGAGCAGGGAAAGAGAGGAGAGCGGAGAAGCCTAACTCCATCCATGGCGAAAGAGATTCTGAAAACATAGAACACGTGCACTGCCTTTGGCGTGGATGCTCTCATGACCCAGGCTGACTGAAGGAGACATCAAGACAGGGTCCACGCCGCCCTCTACCTTCCTTTTGAGCCCTGTCACTGGGTCTGTGACTGTAGGTCCCATAACAGAGCCAGGAAACGCCACACTTGGCTCAGCCCCACACCATCAAGTGACTGGTCATGAGTTCCTGGAGGGTCTGTACAGAGAATTCATCTACTAGTCGAATGCCCAACTTCTGAGGGCATTCTAAAATTCTGAAACCAGGGAGTGGGAGGGGTGGGAAGAGATAAACCTAAGAACTTACATGCATATAGGCACAACCAATGGACACAGACAATCGGTTGGGGAAAGCAGGAGGGGGGTGGGAGTGGCAAAGAGGGGGTCAATGGGGGAAAGGGGGAACATCTGTAATACTTTCAACAATAAGAATAAATAAGTAATTACAAATCAATCAATAAATAATAACAAAATCCTGAAACCAGGACCCAGAAACTCAGGAGTCAGTTTCGTCTGAGATTGTTATAGGACTTGAACAAAACCAAAGGCTACAGGTTGGAAAGGCCCTGGAGGTGCCATCTATCACCTGGGCTGGGAGCAGTTAGCCTGGGAAGATCCATCCCCATGTGGGTGATTCTGTATCACTCGCACAAAAGTTTTCTTCCTTTGGATTCATGTTGCTACAGGTTGTTTAGCTGTTAAGCTTTTGCAATTGGGGGTGCCTAAAAATCTCAGTAATGGAAGAATAAAATTGATTTGGGGGTTAAAATTCCAAACGATTTCCAGACAACTTTAAAAAAAACCGACTAGCCTTAGGCAAGTTGCTGTTTCTTTTAACTGTGGGAGGAAAATGGACCTTCCTTGTAGGAAAATAGGGAGGAGGTTCAGGACCCCCTGTCCTTCCCCAGAAAGCTCACGTCTCCTCCCCAAGGCCCCATCTTCTTGAGTAGACTCTGCTGTTCCTTAGATACAAAAAGCTTGCTGGGTCCTCCCACTGCAACTCTGACAGCCCGGTAGGCAAGACTGCTTTAAGGTTGAGCATCTAGGCTTTGGAAAGTTTGCTAGTTAGGAAGGAGAAGTCATATACAACTCATCACCTGATTCTCCGGACCTTCCCCCCACTGCCACCCCCCTCAGAGAAACAAGATATGCTGGTTTGGGAGTGAGCAGATCTCTGGACTCTCTCCCACTATATCCTCCTTCCCCATTCAGCTCTACGCCTCCATTTCAACAATCCCACCCATGCACAGAAAGGAGACATTACCGAGTGGTCTGGAATTCACAAAGTCTTTTACTGACTTACTTTCCAAAGAATTTTTTTAAACAAAAAGAAAAAACCAGTTGTCTTGTTTTTTTCCCAAATGCAAAGGTTTGGTTCTGAGTGAGAGATTATGAAAAATTAAAACTTCAGAAATTCTCAGTTCAGGGAATTAGAGATGTGTCACCACAATCGATGTCGTCCCACAAGTATGTATTGAACAATATCTATGTGCCAAGGGCTACAAATAAAATTGCATTGAAACAAAGGACATTAGGTTGGAAATATGAAAGTGGCTTGCTCTTTGGAGGAGTCACTGAAAGCCGCCTTTGGCATCGGCACACCTGCGTCCCCGTCCAGGCTGTGCACACAGGAGCTCGGGATGCCACTCCTCCGGGTGGATGTCCATGCTCCCCCTGAGTAAAGCAGCACAATGAGACTCTCCTTGCAGAGGTCATTGGGCACGGAACCAGGCTGTACATAAACACTAAAAATAGTGACTATTACCATAGGCAAGTGCTTTGCTTGAATTAACTCCCTTAATCCTCACAATGATCATAAGAGCAGAAGCGGGTTTACTATTTTTACTTAATATTTTATTATTATGTAGAAGCTAATAAAATGTAATAAGCCTCAGGACCCCTCACTTGCACAGTCCCTCATCAATAAGTGATACTTGTGCTGTGTGTCAGCTTGTCAGGTGTGTCATTTGTTGTGATTTACTTATCATCCTAAATAAATGTTCACTTTAGTACCATGTTTTGCCGTCATAATTTGATATTCTTTTTCTTCAAGAGGTCCCTGCAAATTGTGTAAACTTTACTCCCCTCTCAAAACCTAGATCTACCCCCTGTCTATGGGTAAAAATTATTAACAACTCTGTCTTGCAAATGATGAAAATGAGGCTCAGAGAGGTTAAGTTCCTTGCCCAAGAACACACAGCCAGTTACTGGTGGAATCCAGATTTGAACCCAGGCAGTCTGGCTCTACTTGGAGTGCTCTTAACCATATACTTAATTGCTTCTTATTGTTTTTGCATAGAGCTCCTAGTATACTCTCTGGAACATTATGGACCTTTAATAATGGTGATTATTATTTTGCAAATTAAAAACTGCTTTTGTAATAACAGGAATACAGCCTTAGCCTTATTTAAAGAAACCATATCAATTTGAAACTTACAAAACAGATACATTGGTAGTACGCTGATTTTATACAGGAGAATTCTTTTTTAATATTAATTTCCTGAAAGAGTCTGAAAGCAGTATTATTCTAAGTGTGGTGCACAGATCATCAGCATCAGAATCATCTGGGCCCCACCCAAACCTAAGGGATCTAAACCGATGGGAGTAAAGGTCTCAGAAATGTGGATGTTTAATTAGCTCCCGGAGTGTCTTTTTGCACACCAAAGTTTGGGAAACACTGCTCACAGTAGTCCTGCTTTGGGTAATACTGTTTGCAGATGAGATGGAGGATAAGTGTGAAAGGAATCTGAATCTAAAATGGTATTAGTAATACCTCCAATTAAAGGTAAATGACAAATAAGACAACTTCTCTGAAATTGCAATGCAATTTAATATTCAGTTACATAAGAAAAATTGACTTTACATATAATTTTGAAGACCATATTCTGAGAATAGAGCACAGACTACCTTTCCAGGTACTATTCTTAGTTTTAAGTATACTATTACTTCTCTCAATGTTCAAAATCCTTTTAATTAAGTTATCTCTCATCCACATTCTAGAGAGTGGGAAATAGAGGCTCGTAGACCTTAACTCTCAGAAAGTCTGATTCTGAAATTTGTGCTCTTAAGTCCTACATCACAATAAACAAACAAACAAACAAAATGTTTAATGGAGTAGTGATAAAGAGGCAAAGTTGCTAATTTTCATAAGACTCTATATCTTGGAGGTTTTTTTATGACTTAGTTATTTTCAAGACGAATGAATAAGGCCAGGGGTTGAAGACAGAATGAAATCACTAAAATGGGCCAAACCCGTGTTATTTTATGTGGGAGACTTTAGCAGGTGTTAAAAGCCTACTTGGACTTGCAGATGTAGAGCTTTAATCCCTCCTCCTAGTTCATAAACAGAATCTTTGTTTCAGTTCTTCCCACACTGTCCTTCCTCCATCCCCCCCAAAAAACTTTTTAAGATCTTTACCCTAAATTCCTTCCCTCAGCACTTCAGCTGCCCAAGCCTACCAGGCAGTGCCAACATTAAGTGCTGACACGGTTCCAAGCACTTCAAGTCTATTAGCTATTCAATCCTT
Organism: Tadarida brasiliensis; assembly: GCA_030848825.1. Classification (NCBI taxonomy): domain Eukaryota; kingdom Metazoa; phylum Chordata; class Mammalia; order Chiroptera; family Molossidae; genus Tadarida; species Tadarida brasiliensis. Next base: position 91,099,336 of record CM061257.1, read on the forward strand.
ATCATCCTATTATTTCCTACATTTTACAGAATTGGACATTGAGGCCCCAAGTAGCTTGCCCAGTGTCACAGAGCTGGTACCCAGGCAGCCTGGCACCAAGCCCACACCCTTAACCACTTACTAAAACTATCGTTTATTGAGTGCCCACTGTATACCTTTACACAGATCCCCAGCAGAATACTTACAAGTATTCTCAAAAGGAGATCTGCCCCCTGCCCTGGCCAGTTTGGCTCAGCGATTGGAGTGTCGGCCTGAGGACCAGAGAGTCCCGGGTTCGGTTCCTGCTAGGGCCACGTACAAAAAAAAAAAGGAGATCTACCCCCTGCTGTGATCAACAGGAAGGAAGAGGGCAAGGAGATCAAACCACTTGTCCAGGCCACACAACTGTAAACAGCCAAGATCAGCCTTTCTCTCTGGATCTACAGCCTGCACTTTCTCCACTCCATGCACAGCCTCCAGGAATTTTTATGGGTTATTCCCTCTGACAACCCTACAAGAGAATGACCATTTCTTCCACTTTGCAGGAAGCACATCCATGAGGCAGAGTCAACATGAATGTCATCATCTGATGTTTAGGCAGACTCCATCTTCTGGATCTGCTCTGCAAACCAACGTGCTAGCAAAGAGGGGAGGAAGGAGTATGCCTACTTATCTCCTTCTCACATCATGTGAAAACATGCTTTACATGAGACAACTTAAAAGTAACTTACATGATATATGTGTAAACAACACCAGGAGATGTAGATACGCACTGTCTGCTTGGGACAGAGCCATTTCTCCTTATAAGGTCTTTACACTGATATTCATGTGAACTTGTTTTATATTTTTCAAAAAGCTTTTCTGTTCATTCGACACTGTATCCAGGTTTCATATTTGCATGTTTTCCCACCTGTGAGATTAGGCCATTTAAACACAAACCCTGGCAGTTGCACAGAATACTAACCAGGAGAACTGAGACCCTTGGTCCCCGGTCCTCCGCCACCTGCTGGGATGTCCTGTTCCCCCAGTTTTCAGCTGGGAAAAGCAGACGCTTCCAGGAGTTTGCAACTTTCCCTAGATTGACCTTTCTCTCTGAACCGCTAGGAGTGACTGTAACAACACCCTGCCCCACACAGCTCTTAAAGATGATCCTTGTAATTAATTAACTTAGGACTCTGCTTCAGAAATGACATTTAAAAAAAAGAAGAACTAGCAGAAATCTGAGCAGATAACAGGAGCCAAGAAGATTTGGTTCTGCAGGACTCTGAAGTCCCAGACACAGTTTTGCAGGGAACTTCCCATCCAGACTCTTGCCACAAGTGACCAATAGAGAAGCGCCCTCGTAGAAGGTTGGGGAAAGGAGAAGAAAAGAGGGGACGATGTCACAGGGTATGGGGTGGTCCCTCCCTTCCTGGCGTCCAGAACTGGTCAAGGAACCTGTCCAGCGGCCACGCGCCCAAAGGAGGCGGTGGGAAGGGACAACAGCCAGTGCCCGGGGCCCTCACTGAGTCCCCCAGATTTCCACTTACTTGCTCCGAAGTGTCACCCCAGCTCTGCGCCTCTTCCAGCGACCCCGCGCAAAGCGGCAGCCCCAAACACAGCGCCAGCAGCAGAAGCATGGCGGCACTGGGACGCCGTGGAACGCGTGCAGGGAACAGCGTGGGGATCGGGCAGCGGGCGCGCCCAGGGGACAGCGCCGGGACTCCCCCAGCAGAGGCGCACGGCCCCGCCTCCCCGCGGCTTCGCCACCCGCGCGCCCCGCCCCCGCGCCCCGCCCTCCCCGGGTCCAAGCGGCTTCCCCGCTGCGCAACTCGCCCCAAGGGTCCCCTCCTCTGCCGGTCCTTCAGCCTGGCCCCCTAACTCATTGACAGCAGGATTTCGCCCCACCTCCCTCCCTTGCCTTCTTCGAAGCCTTCTCCATCCAGCGCCCGCCCGTGACACCTGCCACCCCGCCCCCAACGCTTAGTTTTCTGCAAAGTGTGAAAGGCTTCTCCATGGACACGCTTCATTTCTGCAGGAGGACTCTGGAAGGCCAGACTGACAATACGTAGCCCACCTCCCTGATCTGCTATATATACCACCTCCACTCAACTACTATCCATACAGGTGCCCTCCTGTTACACCTCCCATCCTCCCTCCACCTGCTAGACTAAAGACAACAGCAGATCTTCTCTCTGCCCAGAGAACAGTACATTCCTCTTGTCCTCAGGCACTGAGGCTTAGAAGCCAAATTAAGAGATGCTCATTAGTAGTCTAAGGCAAAAAGTACTGGCAGCGTTGTCCCCATTTATGCGGTTCTGCCATAAGGGGACAGGAAAGAGGACGCTAGAAGTGGCACCATGTAGTATTTCTAATTTTTTGGTCATTAATCATGAAAATGAATATCACTGTTATCTTAGTTACAAACTATTGGTGATACGTCCATCCTGTCTTGGGAAGAATTATTACTTACCAACCATCAATGCACAGCCTCTCAGAGTCTGGGCACCATCTTTTTAGCTGGTAGATACACAGTGTAGCTGGAGCTGGCTTGTTTATTTCACCTTCCAAAAGACAATCATCTCAAAGACATTTTTATGTGTTGTAACACTTGTATCTAAATCGATGAGCTGAATAATAGTGAGAGGTTGATGACAACCTCAAAGGCAAAGAACAGAGAAATGGCTGACTCAAATAATGGGACATCCATCCTGTGGAATATTAGGCAGCCAGTAAAGAATAGTCACGAGGTCTATGGAAACGTGAAGAATGTTTGTAATATAAAATAAAGGGTAAAATCAGATTACATAATAGTATCAACAGAATGACTGTAATTAAGTAAAAATATTCATGCATGGACATAAGAACTAGGGGAAAACAAGAAAAATGAAAATTGAGTGTGTTAGTCTGTAGTGATATCTCTTCTTAAAATATTTTATTTACTCTTGTACGTAGAATTTGAAAAAAACCACGATAGAGTGAAGCCGCGAAAGTCGAAGTACAAAGTGGCGAGGGACGACTGTAATGCTGTTTGTTCAAAAGAGACATCAGGAGAGGGAAAACAAACATGTTGCTAATGTTACATAAATGAAAGGACACCCCCTGTCATTAACAGTTAATCATTTAATAGCTTAACCACAGACTAATTTAAAAAACATGCAACCAACAAGAAGTGACAGTAGCTGGTCCCACAAGATTTCTACTACAAAACCACAGGTAGCCCAGCCAGTGTGGCTCAGTTGGTTGAGTATCTTTCCATGTACCAAAAGGTCACTGGTTCAATTCCTGGTCTGGGCACATGCCCTGGTTTCAGGCTCCATCCCCAGTAGGGGGCGCGCTGGAGGCAGCACATCCGTGTTTCTCACGGATGTTTCTATCTCTCTCTTCCTCTCCCCTCCTCTCTCTCTAAAATCAAATTTTTTTTTAAAGCAGGTAAAGGAGAGCTTTGAACTAAGTCAGAGGATTTTTATTTTAGAATCTGACCGAGTTTTGAATGTGTCTCATGATCCAGGCCGATTGAGAGGGTAGTCCCAAATCTTCTGGAATCTTTTGCCTATAACCCACACCCCCACCCCTCTCGAAAGAAAAACACCTACTTGTGAACTGAAAGTTGAATTTGGGGAAAGCCAGGTTGTTTGAAAGGGGACAACAACAACTCTATTATTTCAGTCGTCCAACAGAACTGGGACCACATCTTTGTCTTCCCTTCGTAGCACCCCCTCCCACTCATTTCTACTTTTGTCCTCATATTAGCTCTTTGCCCCGTTTACTCCAACTGATTTCTGCAGAGATCCAACATTAAGAAAAGTGAGTTTTATTTTCTGCATCTTGCAGGACTCTCCAATTCTGCTCTAGGCCACAGTGCTCAGGCATTGTTAATGTTTATTTTAAGGCCAGTTTCTCCAATTGGAACAGAAGTTCCTTGACGACAAGGATCTTCCCCAACTTGCATTAGGGCTGGGGGAAGAGGTGTGGAGGAGAAACTGTTCCATGACTGCTGTGTGTCCCACAAGCTGGACCATGGCCAGAATGGAGGTTGCTCTGTGCAAACCCCCCTTAGAGACTGTCAGATTGTAATTGATGTTCATTCTGACATAAACCAATACACCTCCCTTGCCTCCTGCTATGTGCTGTTTCCTGAAACAGGTTGTTGTCCTGACCTGGTCAAGCATTAAAGCAATTTCCTGTACCTGGTGGCATTCATGTATTAGTACTGTGACTCTTCCTTTTGCCCTGTATCATTCTTTGGCACCTGCCAAGTGGCACAGGGAGCCATTTAGTTTTAGAGTTGCCAAAGACACACCTCGTATGTAAGTTTCCCTTAATAAACTCCATTAATTGCCAGGCTGGAGTGACTTGTCTCTTTCTTGGGTCTTTCCCTGCCCTCTGCTTAGGGAGGAAGATTTTCTGTCTTAGAGCTTTTCCCTGAGTCTGTATATATGAACAAGGGGGCCCAAGCTGGCTGTGCTGAGAAGAGGAGGGCTACTGTCTGAACTTGACTGCTATCTAGCAACATGACTTGAGAGAACCTCTGAATTTCCTAGGATTTTCAAACTGTAATAGCCTAGGCTTCTATGTGACATCCTTGCATCTGTATGACCAAATAGAAATGGTCTTTAAAAACTGGGTAGGTGTAATCAAAATAAGACCCAGTGAGAAATTTCCAAAACTGTTGACTAGCATAGACAATGATTTATATTGGCCTTACAAATAAGGATGAAAAAGTTAACTGCCGTCCTCCCCACCCCCCGAAAAGGGGCTGAGGTGTCCCCACACACACTGGTCCTTTGATGACATGTTTCTCATTTCACTTCCAGGAGGAGCTGATTTTCCAGTTTGAAACTACTGAACTCCTAGAACTTCAAAGCTGGAAAAGACCCTAAAGGACATCTCACTCAATCTTAATTTTTCCAGTAAGACACCGCAAGAGGTTTGCCCAGGATCACACGCCAGTTAGAGACGAATCACCAGCAGAGCCCCAGGGGCGCACTGACAGAGTCTAAGCCCCCGGCTGAGCAGCAAGTGCAGGCATGAGGAGGAACTGCTCGCCTGGGGCAGGGAGGCCCTCTGTGCCAGCTCTTTCAAGGAAACGTCTCCCTGAGTAACTGAAGGATGGGCCAAGGACCCCAAAATTTTAGAATCAGACTCATTAGCGTTCCCAGCTTTATCCTGGTCTCCCACTTGAGACTGCCAACTGATGGGCCTGAAGCCATGGCTACTCTAGCCGAGGCAGAGATTGACGAGGAGAAGGCAGCTTGTCCATTGTTTTCTTTTTCTCTCCCTTGAATTGAAACCCTGACATCCCCTGGTTTTTGTATCCAGCTGCTCTGAGATTAAAGCCCTCCCCAAGTCTTCTGGGCCCCCTTTGGTTCCACTCTCACCCACCCACCCACCCCCAGCTCCTTTCGGAGCGTCTGTGAGGCCGTTGTTCTATTGGGGCCAGCTTTTTCCCCCTCCTTGGGCTTACCTTTTTATCTACTTATATGACCTTGTGTTTCTCTTGGACTCCGGACAACTTTGCATAATTGCTATAGTTTCTTACAACCTTGGTGTTTTGGTGTTTTTTTCCTTCTGAATCAAAGAGATTGGGGAGAAAATGGGCTGCTTTTGGCTTTGACTCTACGATTTCTCAGGAGTCCACGATACCTTGGGAGTCTAATTACACCGACTTTTCTTCTACTTTACTAACCATTGAGTTTTATCCAGACACAAGATTTGTGGCAGAAGAAATAGAGAATGAAGTTATCTAACTTCTGGTGCAGCCACTATGGAAAACAATATGGTGTTTCCTCAAAAAATTGAAAATGGAACTGCCATTTGACCCAGTGGTCCTACTTCTCAGAATATGTCCTAAGAAGCCTGAAACACCAATCAGAAAGAATATATGTACCCCTATGTTCACAGCAGCACTATTTACAATAGCCAAGTGCCCACCAGTAGATGAGTGGATAAAAAAGTTGTTGTACATCACGTAATGGAATACTATGCAGCTATAAAAAAGAAAGACCTCTCACCCTTTGAGACAACATGGAGGGACCTGGAGAGTATTATGCTAAGCAAAATAAACCAGTCAGAGAAAGACAAGTACCACATGATCTCACTTATTTATGGAATATCACGAACAAAATAAGCTGATGATCAAAATAGATCCAGAGACAAGGAAGTAGGGAACAGATTCACAAATCTCAGAGGGAAGGGGGATGGGGGGCAGGAAGAGATAAACCAAAGAACTTATATGCATATATGTACAACCAATGGACAGACAATAGTGTGAGGAAGGCAGGAGGGGGGTGGGAGTGTGGGGGGGATAAATGGGGTACTGATGATTTGCTGAATTTATCAACTATTCACAAACAGTAACTCATCATATTTTATTTTAATTATCTGCTTACAGATTTGAGACCCAAACTGGACTCTGATTTCCCAGTGGGCATGGATTATCTCATGCCCATTTTGGGATCTCCAGTCTCTGGCACATGGCCTGGAATACAGTTGATATGCAGTGTGTTCGATGGATGAATGAGAGAATGTATATCTGCCGTATATTCTGTCCTGTATGTTCAGAGAATGTATATTCTGTCCTGAACTGGTTGTGTGTGATATACCCAATATTTTAAACAAGGTCTGTGACCTGGAAGAATGTACTATTTAGATCTGAAGGTGGAACTAGCAAACATGTCAGATGTTAAGTGGAGAAGAGGGTGAGATTGTAATCGTGGACTAGAATAGTTAGAGAAACCTTTCTGAAGGCATTAGACAGTGTTTGCATGAATCAGAATTTGGAAACTAGATGGAGAAGATAAAACATTTAAGAAGACAGTGGCAGGAGAGGGTACAACAGCGAATAAGACTTTGATATTAACGAAATGACAACACAAAATACTGGGGAAAGGTTCAAATTGGGGGAATTACCTCTAGAATTGTCTTGAGATGAGAGGTGGGAGAGCACAGGGGTCCCCAAATGCCAAGCTGTCAACTTCTTCATAACAGTGTTTTTTCCAGCTCCTTGCAAAAGGAAAAAAATGAAGGCATTGTGGCATATTTTTGCATAAAGCTTTTTGTTTTACTTTGAAGAACTGTCCTTTGCTCTAAGGTTTTAGCCACTCCTTCAATGACAGTGTCTCACAGTGGGCCCTTGGAGTGGAAGAGTGAAAGGGAGGGGTGTCCCCAGGGAAGGGTGTATGTTGGGGGTGAGAGGGAGGAAGACATTGGGGTGTGAGACATGTCATTTGAAAAACCACCCAGATGATTTAGAAATCCTGCTCATACACCCCACAAACATTGTGCCATGCACCTGGAAATGATAGAAATTGTTTCTTTCTGTTACCCATGCTTGCTCCCCTTATCAATACTATACAGTGAGCAGATGAAGACAAGTGCTTTTTAATGACATCAGTGCTATGGACTCTGCACCCAGTATTCATCTGGGCTAAGTGACTGTCTGTGATGATATATGTAGAAGGCTCTGTAGATTAATGTGATGTGCCTAATCATTAATGTAAGCCTCTGGCAGCAATCTTTATCAAATCTGCACATGCATCTACTCTTTGGCCCATCAAACCCACGCTGGGGAATTTATCATACAAATAAAACTGCTCAGATACAAAATGATGTAGGTAAAAGTTATTCATTATAGCATTGTTTCTAGTGCCCAGAGATTGGGAACAATCCAGAAGTTCATTAATGGGAGTCTGTTCAAAGATGATGTTATGCCATGAAGCTGGAAGAAAGGATGAGGAAACGGTCTATGTATTGACAGAGAAAGACATCCAAAATACTACATGATTAAGGGAAAAAAGCAAGTGTAGTATATGCTGCAGGCTATTTTTAATGTGAGAAAGGAGAAAGATAAAAAGCATATGCATAATTGTATATATTGCATAAAGAAATTCTAGGAAACAAAAGAAATAAAGAAAAAGGGGAAGGTGGAGTTATGAGAGGGTGGGAACAGGGCAGAACCCCGCAGAGGGAGGGAGGGATTTGTTCTTACATTTACTATTTGGTTTTTGAACACTGAGTGTACTACTTATTCAGGATTAATCTCTTTGTTTACCTGTCTGTCTTTCCCACTGAACCAAGACCCAGGGGAGGACAGGTTCCATATTCTATTTATCTTTGCACATTGTGGCAGCATCCAGCCCATCACCCGAGCTTGAGAAATGTTTTGTGAATAAGTAAGGAAGACTCCGGTAGAATGGTATACTTTCCATGTTGTGCTTTTCATTGGGGATTTCTGGAACTCCAGTCTGCACAGCCACTGAGTGGATGCAAGACCTTAAATACCAAAAGCATTCACCTCTCTGGAGGTGAATATTTTCAAAGAAAAGCATGATATTGATGCCTCAACTGCCAAAAACATGTTAACCCACAATTATCCCTCTGTATTATTGATTCATCTTTGCAAGAGTTATAAAAACAGGGGAAAGACAACCAAATTTTAAACCTTCAATATAATACTCTATCTGGTGCTTAATCTTCTCGTAGAGTTTTAGATTTCTGATAGACTTGAAGTCTATATGCCGAGAGAAGCCATTCTAATCCATCCATTTCCCCATTCCTACCTCGATTTTTCTATTGCCCCTTCAAGGATCTCCCCCCAAATACCTGCACTCAGAAACTGCTACAATGCTTCTCCAAACACACACACAAAGAACATTTCTCACTCTGAAAAATGTTTAGTTTATAATATGTAGTAATATAATATTAACATTCCTGTGGTCATCAGAAAACATGAGGGTACATATATTCTTTTTGATTGGTGTTTCAGGCTTCTTGGGGTATATTCCTAGAAGTGGGGTCACTGGGTCAAATGGCAATTCAATTTTTAAATTTTTGAGGTAACACCATAGTGTTTTCCATAGTGGCTGCACCAGTCTGCATTCCCACCAGCAGTGTACTAGAGTCCCCTTTTCTCCACACCCTCTCCAACACTTGTTGTTTGATGATTTGTTGATGGCGGCCATTCTGACAGGTGTGAGGTGATACCTCATTGTTGTTTTAATTTGCATCTCTCTGATGGACATGGACAACAAAGCTGGGGACAGGGTGGGGGGGGGGTGGGGAGGAGGGTGTCAATGGGGAAAAAAGGAGAAACATCTGTGACAAAAATAAATTAATAAAACAAACAAACAAACAAAAATGATACATGTTAATTTTGCCTTATTTCCTAAAAGTACACACAAAAACATCACAGCCAGTTCTTCACTCCTGGGCATTAGCTGTGGACAGCTGTCTTTACTCGTCTGCATCTGCATTAGTGTATACTGCAAAGCCGGGCAAATATTGCTGAAGAAATATTTGTCAGTGAGTGATGGCTTGTCCCTGCAGAATTGCTCACTAAACACGGAACCATCCCAGTGCAACGTGAAGAATCATTTTTTTTGCTCCTTTTCTTTTTACTTTTATAAATTAAATTTTTTATTTTTAGTCATTTTTATTTTCTTTTGGAAGGATGCCTAGGACGACAAGTGGTGTCCTGGTTTTCTGGGCGTTAACCTGGGACCACAGGAAACCTGGAATAGCACAGAGGCTTCGCTGATGCTCTGATAGAGAGGGAGGTTCGGTGCAACCTGCCTCATGCCCACACGAATCCCCACCCTGCTGCTTTCTTGGACTCCCAGGCATGAAGAGAGAAGCCAGAAAAACCTGGAGTTGATCCATGGGGTGTGTTTTGTCCCTGAAGACTTGCCAAATCTTTTCCAGATGCTGAGAGATGGCAGAGAGCTTTTGCCGAAAGCCAGAGGTGTGTCTTTGGAAGGGTTTGATTGAAGCAAAAGTGTTGGGTTTTGTGGTTGATGCCGAGAGCTATGATGCAATCCATGGAATCAAGACCCAACAACAGAGCTGTGGCGAGGTTGTTTTGGTGGTGCTCAGGGGGCTTGTTTGCCTGGCTGGCAAGGGGAAAACCTCTTGTCTGTGTGACAAACAACAGGTTTGCACTGCACAGGTGCGGACTTGCCGAACAAAAATATGTAATGCTTTTTTCCCACATCTCAAGGTTATCTTCATACTGAGTTCTCGTGTAGAGTGAACTTTACTCTTGCCAATTCATGATAAACTATCCAGATTTTTTAATCAAATAATTGTTTTAATTTAGGTTCTGTGCCTTCTTGTGTATCTGTCAGTGGGTTCTACGTTCCGTAAGCCATGAGGGAATTTAAGAGGAGCCACTGATCCTTGGTCATCACCTGCATTATGGACTGAATGTTTGTGTTTTCACCAAAATTTGTATGTTGAAGTCCCTAACCTCCAATGTGATAGTATTTGGAGATGGGGCCTTTGATACATAAAAAACTTTCCAAACCCAACTGTAAATAAGCAATCCAATTAGAAAATGAGCAAAATCCACAAAAAGACATTTCACCAACAGGATATACAGATGGCAAATAGAGATGTGAAAAGAGAATCAACATTGTTAGCTTTTAGAGAAATGAAAGTTAAAACCACAATGAAATATCACTACATACCTATTAGAACCACTAAAATGAAAATAATTCAACAGTGACAATACCAAATGCTGGTAAAAATGCAAAAAACTAGATCTCTCAGAATTGAGGGTGGACAGGTAAAATGATACAGCCACTTTGGAAAACAGTTTGGCAGTTAAAAACAGAAAACTAAATATACACTTACCACACAATCCAGGAATTCCACTTCCGGGCATTGATCCCAGAGAAATCAAAACTTATGCCCATACAAAAATCTGTACATAAATAGTCATAGCAGCTTTATTTGTAAAAAAAAAAAAAAAAAAAAAAAAAAAAAAAAAAAAAAAATTGGAACCACCCCAACTATTCTTTAATGGGCTAATGATGAAACAAACTATGGTACATTCAACCTATGGAATATTACTTGGCAATGAACAGGAAGAAAGTGGTGATACATGCAGCAACTTGGGCATTATGTTGAGTGAAAAACAGCCAACCCCCAAAGGTCACATACTGTATGATTTTTTCATATAACATTCTCAAAAGAAACAGATTATAAAAACAGAGAAGAGACTGGTGTTTGCCAGCGTTTAGGGACACGGCAAGAGGCTGAAGGAGGGAGGGACTGGGTGTAACTATGAAGGAATCATAGCTCCAGGGACATCTTGATGGTGTTGGAGCAGTTCTGTATCTTGGCTGAGATTGTGGTGGTTACACAATTCCACACGTGTGATCAAGTTGCATGGATCTAAACACACACACACACTCACACACACAAGTGTGTGTGAACCTGGTGAAATCTGAGTGAGTCTTTGGATTGTACCAACCACAATATCCCTGGCTTTGATACTGTGCGATAGTTAACGTTAGATGTGACCAGTGGCGAAATCGAGTGAAAGGTACATGGGACCTGACGTATTATTGTTACAACGTTTTGTGAATCTGTAATCACTTCAAAATAAAATAAAAATTAAAAACCAAAGTTTATTATACCCTGCATCCTTGTGAGAAATGGGACTCTAGGTGGAGGAGGGGGGAAGAAGAGGAGGGAAGGGTCTTTTCCTGCTATCCCTGACGTTTTCCAGCAACTGTGTGTGTGTGCGTGTGGTCACCTTCTACCTTCTCTATCCCACAGTCACCACCTTTAAAACAGGGAATAAAGAAAGTCACTCTCGGTTAGCTTATTCTATCAACTGGGCATGACAGAACTCACAGAGGAAACTGCTGGCCAATGGAATTCCACTGAACGGGGTCATTTCTCAGCTCTGCCGCTGATTACATAACTCGATTTTCTATTGAAGCATCTTTTAAAAAAATATTGCCATGGTTTGCCACCACTTAAAGGGAAATGCCAGCATGCGTTCCCCTCCTATCAAGAGTCTTGCTAAGACAACTTTATAAGCACAGGAGAGACAGGCAGCTAACCTGTTTCTCTCCATCCAACCCATGCCAACATTATGCTAAATGTTGTGCATGCCGTATCTTATTTTCTCCTCAGGCACTCTCCACCAAACAGCTGAAAACACGACTTCAGGGTGGTGGAGTAACTCCCCCGGGTTTTGAAACGGTGCCGCTGGCATTTATAAATCCACATCTGAACCTCCAAACGGCGACACAGCTTATATTTCCTCATCAGGCTGCCGTGTTTTTATTGAATATTTGGTCTGTGTTATTCTTTATTCTAAATGGTTTAAGTCAGTAAACACAGCATAGAAAATGTCACTGACTATATAATTGAACCTGGTAATGGAATATCTTTCTTATTTCTACATTGCCATGGTTTTACCGCCTTTTACATAGGAATACAAATAAGGTCCCCTCATATCAAGATAGCTTTATGACCACAACAGGGAAATATTATTTTCTATGTTTGTGTTATGCATGACATATTTTCAGTGGCAGACGCCCCGAGAGAACATCTGTATGAGTCTCTTATGGCCACTGTAACAAATGGCCACAACTTTAGTGACTTATAAAAACACACCTGTATTCTCTTCCAACTGCGAAGGTCCGAAGGCTACAGAAGGGTCGGCAGGGCTGTGTTGGCTCCGGAGGCTCTAGGGGAGAGTGTCTGCTTGCCTTGTCCAGTTCCTGGAGGCCACCTATACTGGCTCACGGTCCCGCGTCTCTCCAACCTCTGATTCCATCGTCATATCTCCTCTGACTGACCCCACTGTCACCCTCCTTCTTTCACAGGGATCCTCATGATTACATTGGACCCACCCAGATGATCCAGGAAAGTTTCCTCATCTTAAAATCCTTACGCGCCTGCAAAATCCCGTTTGCCCTGTAAAGTAACATATTCACAGGGTGTCGGGATTAGGACGTGGAAATCTTGTGGGGCTCCATTCAGCCTTCCACACCCTCTGGTTATTCACCTGGTGTCCTGCCCTCGAGCCTGCACTCTGCACATCTGAGGAGAGAGGGAAGAGAAGCATCTTCTACAGGGACTCTCTCAAAGATCAAGGACAAAATGATATGTCATGCCACGTTGCACAATGAGTGTTAGATGTGTCCCCAAGCCAGTTTCGTGCCTCTTCACCCATCACCCTTTTCAAAAGCTGATGCTGGAAGGACTGAGGTAAGGGACCCCAGTGGAGAAGGTTGGTGTGCTCTGGTGTCTCCCCTCCCCGCAAGGCTGGCTGAAGCCATCTGTGAGGGGGAAAGGCAACCCGAGGAGTGAACTGCGCACTGCCTGTTGCCTGCGCGGCGTGTGTGGCCATTCTGGGAAGAGAGGAGCCTCCTGTGGAGGGAGCTGCAATGGGTCACTTGATTTCCACCCATGAGGACTGCAAGGAGACACTCAACATGACGCCACTAGAGGGGGGTAGACGGCAGGAAGCCAGCGGCTGAGGGAGGTGCTCTGAGCAACTGCAGAACCCACACGGCCACTGCCAAGGGGTTTGAGGTTGGAGATTCCTCCACTGCAGAAAGTGTCCTGGCAGCCTGTTCATGAGAGAAACAAAATCAGCCCCACTCCCAAGGCACCTGTCTCAGCTGGGGTTCTCCAGAGAAACAGGAGTTGTATGCATGAGAGAGAGATGTATTGTAAGGAATTGGCTCACATGATTGTAGAGGCTTGGAGACCCCGGGAAGAGTCCAGTTAGAGTCCAGAGTTCCCTCCCACTGTGGGGGAAGCAGATGAGCCTTTTGTTCTATTCAGGCCTTCAACTGATTGGATGAGGCCCACCCACTTTAGGGAGGGCAATCTGCTTTACTCAGAGTCCACCAGTTTACATGTTAATCTCATCCAAAACAGCCTCACAGAAAAATGTTTGCCCGAATATCTAGGCACCATGCTCCAGCCAACCACCACAGAGCCTCCACTGGGTTACAGGGGTGTCTTTCCTGGCCCTCACTTCTCCTCTCTCTCCCTGTGGACCCTAAAGGACGTAGCTGGTGAAGTTATGAAGACCAAGAGTAAGGAAGGGAAATGAGAAAAGAGACCCACCAGATCCCACGGAGGGCTTCCCAGCCTAATGCAAGACAAGCGTGTAACCCAGACGCTGTGGGAGCGCCCAACGCTTACCTCTGAGTTCTGTTAAACTTCTCATGCTCAGTAGAAGTGTAGGTTGTACCACTTTGTGAATGTACTAAATGCCACCAAATTGTTCACTTTAAATGGTTCATTTTATGTTATTTCACCTCAAGTTTTGCAAATAATTAAAAAATAATTTTCCCATACAGTACTCCAATACACTAATATGGAGAACTGCCACTTAGGATAACTCGGAACTATAAATCTGTAATAAGTACAAGTATGCTGGGAGAAAAGAAGTTAATAATGTAAAGGTGTGTTTTTTGAGAAAAGTGGTCCTCCTGGATACTCATGCTAGTTTTGCTCTTTAATTTATGTTTTGAAATGTTCCATCATAAGAATATTTTTTAAAGAAAACATTGATTTACCAGACAGGATGTGTTCATCTGCATGCAACAGAACACCCAATGAACAGCGGTCAACTTCATATGGTATTTATTTTTCATTTTATAAGAATTCCTAACAGGTTGAGTAACTTTTCGAGGTCGTAGCTAATAAGTGGTAGAAACTAAGGTACAAACTCAGAATCCCAAAGACTCTGCTCTTCACCGCTCCCCTAGATGGCTGCAGGTGCCATCGAGTCTGACGACATGATTTGCATATAGAGAGTATTTAGTTATGTGGGTTGCTTGATTGGCCAATTAGCTTACTGTAAATAAATATCCACATCTGCTATGTAATACAGTTTACCCATAGCACTTATAATGAATCACTCTTGTGTATTCGTTATGTTATTTGTCAGAATCAATCAATAGTTTTAATACGTGATGATTTTAATATGTTTTTGGAGAGAAAAACCCCATAATCGGTTCTAGAGATACTAGGTTATGCTCACTTAATGCACTATAATAAAGCTTCTTATTATAGAAGCTCATACCCTCCCAATTATGTGATCAATATTTTACTTTCAAGTTCCTCATCCCTTACTTTGCACGGGTCCTTTAGATCAGTTCAAATAGGTGAGTACCTTTCGCCATCTAGTGGGGACACATTTTGAAAAACATTTCAAGTGAATTTTTATACCGATACCATCCAAATGCCACTTTGGATAGACTTACGTGAAATAAAAACAGAAACGTGGAATAAAACTGGGCTTTTTCTCCCAATAAGCCGTGGCTCTAAAATCATCCTTCCAGACTCTCCCAGATTGTTGCCCCTTTCTCCTGATTCTGCACAACAGCTTCCTGCTGAAAACACCCCCAATGGTTCCTAGAAGAGACCACTCTCCTAATCAGTTGATCCCAAAGATCTGTTTCCTTCACAATATGTTGTAGGGATTCCTGGTTCAGTCAGTATTTCTCAGGAAGAGAGGGTGCAGGGTCTTATGGAAAGTGCATATTTGTGACTGAAGTAACCCTTTGTCAGCTACTTGTACCTTTGTGATTAGGTAAATGTTATGTGAATGTGCTGTTCTGTGCTTGGTGGGAAGTTCAAAGGCCTCCCTGATATTTCCAGAAATTCTGGAGCTAATTCTTGGTAACATCCATTTCTCATCCTGCTGAACTCTACTCTCAGTTCCAACTTTCCTCCAGTAGTAGACATTATTCTAGACCAAAATCCAAATTCCCCATCTTTTCCAGCATAGGAAAAGATTGCAATTTCCTGCCCCCCCCCCCCCAAATTCAGCATAGCCATGCGCCTTGTTCTGGACACTGATGTTCGAATGGAAGCAACGTGTGTCATTGCAGGTAGAAGCATGTAAGCCTGGGACGCTGAGTGAGGGCAGCAGGTAGTATGTCCAAAAATCAGGCAAAATTTTTGTGTTTTAAACCCCTCACTTTCTGCCCTGGCCAGTTTGGCTCAGCGGTTAGAGCGTCGGTCTGTGGTCCAGAGAGACCCGGGTTTGGTTCCCGCTGAGGGCATGTACTTCGGTTGCAGTTTGTCCCCGGCCCTGGTTGGTCGTGCGGGTGGCAGCCACTCAATGTGTCCCTTTCACGTCGATGTTTCTCTCTCTCTCTCTTCCTCTCTCTCCCTCCCACTCTATCTGAACAAAAAATGAAAAAATGTCCTCGGGTGAGGATAAAAAAAAATAATTAAAAAAAAATAATAAACCCCTCACTTTCTAATTTTATATTTTTGGCTTGTAGCACATGTGTCCAATTCCTAACATTTTTCTTTTGAAGCTTCCTTATGGCTGGCCCCAAATTACATTAACGACACCCGTGCTTAAGAGAGAAGGGAAAAAATGTGACAGAATAATAGAATATCCTCTTGGGAAATTAAAACAAATAATCCTTTAAAAATCTAAAGAAAAATGTCTTAACTTCACTATGAGAAGGAAGCTATCTGAGTTCAAACATACGTAGAAAACAGACATTCTCCATAGTGTGTCTCATCTGAACTAACGGACAAGCAGTAAAGGGTCACATATAGCTATCTGTAAATTAGTTCACCTTTGACTGTGGACTTTTAAACTATACTTTCACAATGATTGAACTGGAACTGAATTTTATAAATGTCTGCTGGCCATTGACACACTGTTAGTAAGCCACAATGACATACTCAGAGTCGTGAATCTCAAGTTTATTGATATTCCTTAGAATTCTCATTGAGTACTGAGTTATTACTTTGCTAAAACATAATGTAATACAGTGAAAATTTTTCTCTTAGATTTCCTACTGATTTTTTACTATATGAAAGTGAATATTCTTGCAGCATTCGCAATAGTGATTTCCATCCTATAAATCAGGAGAGTTTAATAATAGAGGATACTTTCGATGCATCAGATACTAGCTGCCCAGGCCTGAGGCCGGGTGGGAGAGCCCCGGTTCAGGACCCGGTGACCTGAATACACACCTACCCTGATAGGGAGCCATTGAGTTTCTGAACATCAAGGGATCAAACATGCTATTTTGTCCAAGACCTTGGAATCTGGAGATAGGATATCAGCATGGAAAGAGAAGACTGACCCACGCTGCCCTTAGTTTGGTTGTTCTGAGGTCATTTCAAATATCAGATTACAATCAAGAGATGAAGGGGCTAACATGTTTGGAATCATAATGAAGGGGCCATAACTTTTTTCAAATATGCCATAGGATCTCAATTGCTCAGAAGCATTATCTCAGCAAAGAATGGAAAGCTATGACAGGATTTTTCTGTGAGGGTTCGGCAGACTCACCCATGTGGCTGGGAGCTCACCCGCCTGTCCTGGACAAGGCTGGATTAAAGTTAGTTCTCTCGTCCGGCCCGTGTGTTTCAGTGGTTGAGCATCGACCCATGCACCAAGAGGTCAGGACACATGCCCAGGTTGTGGGCCCGATCCCCAGTGGGGCATGCAGAAGGCGGCCAGTCGGTGTTTTCTCTCATTGATGTTTCTGTCTCTCTCTCCCTGTCACTTCACTCTCTCTAAAATCAATGAAAGGGGGAAAAAAAATTAAAGTTCCAGAATCTCATTGTTCCACTACCATTTTTGAGGACTGAATTCATTCCTCATTGTTGTGTTGCTTTAGATTTAGAATATATTCTATATGAAATGTATTTCTGGACTCACTATTTTATTGCATTAATTAGTGTCTATATTTAAGCTTCGAACCATATCTTTTCATTTGTGTTTTGTAATGTATTTTAGAATCTAAAGAACTAGGCATCATTCTTTTGTTTAAAAACCATGTGTGTGTTGTTGTTGTTTTTTTGTCTTTTATTGTCTTCTCATCCTCTAGAGTTTTCAGGTTCCATAAACTCTTCTATGGGGACACTAACATCAATACTTTATAAAATGTATTTATTAATTTAGTTAATGAATCGCTTATTAGCTAATTCAGCTATTAGTATATAACTATTAGTATTTCTAATAGTAAAGTGTTCCATCTATTCATGTCTTCTTTTCTTTTATTTATTTATTTATTTATTTATTTATTTATTTATTTATTTATTTATTTTTATCCTCACCCAAGGACATTTTTGCATTTATCTTCAGATAGAGTGGGAGGGAGAGAGGGAGGAAGAGAGAGAGAGAAACATCGACGTGAGAGAGACACATCGAGTGGTCATCACCCACATGACCCCAAACAAGGCCAGGGACAAACCGCAACTGAGGTACATGCCCTTAGCGGGAACCGAACCCGGGACTCTCTGGTCCGCAGGCCGACGCTCTAGCTGCTGAGCCAAACCGGCCAGGGCTTCTCTTTTATTTTACCAAAGTTTAAAGGATTCCTTCTTATAAATGCCTAATTTAATTTCCTATATGCTTTGATACACTTGGTTAAAAAGACACTTCTTGCGTGCTATTTTCTGTGTAATCACTAGTTAAGAGAAACGTAACTGACTTTGCAGGTTCACCTTATGTCTTGCTGTTTGGCTAAACAAATGTGCTGGTTCTAGTAATTTTTTTATTAGATTCTCTTTTATTGGCTCTAGTAATTTTTTTATTAGATTTTCTAGGAAAGGAATCATATCTTTTACAAAACTAATCTTTTGGTTTCTCTTTTTAAGAGAGAAGTAACTTTTCTGGAGAGTCTTACACACACACATACACACACGTATCTCCTGTCATGTTAAAAAAATTGCCTCCTAAAACGAATATTTTCAGTTCTTTAATCTGAAACAAATTTTGGAATTTATTGAATGACTTCTCAATAGCTATTGAAATAGTGAAATAATTTTCAGTATTTTTTTTTTTTTACTGAAGTATTATTATAATAAATGTTCTTGTGTAATATCAACCTTGATTTCCTAGGCTAATCCATTCTCAGTTATAGAGAATTACTCTTTCATGGTATCAAAATGCTGTCCAGAATCATATTTACTATTTTTCATAAATAAATTGGTCCTAAACTTTGTGGGTATGTGTTGTTCTTTTCAGATTTGAGGGCTGAAAACAATACCTGCCTCATTAAATGAATTTAAAACCACATTATAATTTTCTGTATGTTATACAGATGCTATACTTTGTTTACTTTCTCTTTTTATCTGGAATTGTTTTTGAAATAAACTTTAAACCATTTCCCTTCAAACCAAATCAGAAGTTTAAAAAAATGGTCAGGCTCAATAGTTTTTTTATGTAACTTTTTTCATTTCTTTCTCTGTTTTTGATCTGTTTACCTCTATATTACAGGCCATTTAAAATATTTTACTTTTCATATAAGATTTCTTATAAATTTGACATACTGGTCAATCTCTATTTATTAGTAATATATGAACTTACTATAAAAATATCTTTCATATTAATCAATCATTATATATTCTCATTTTCATTTTAAATTTATTATTGTATATCCTGCTTTTATAGAATTAAACAGATCTACCACTTTCTTCTAATTTAAAAGTCTATTTTATTATCTTATTTTCCCAAATATTTGGTTTCTAATCTTAGATTTATTAATCTCTTCTGATTTTTTTATTTGTTATGACATATATTTAACCTGATACCATCTTTGTAATCCTTATTTTTAGATATTTGAAATACTTAAATGGAATAGATTTTGTTGTTGTTGTTAATCCTCACCCAAGGATATTTTTCCATTGATTTTAGATAGAGTGGAAGGGAGAAAGGGGGAGAGAGAGAGAGAGACATCGATTAGTTGCT
Source organism: Tadarida brasiliensis (assembly GCA_030848825.1). NCBI lineage: Eukaryota > Metazoa > Chordata > Mammalia > Chiroptera > Molossidae > Tadarida > Tadarida brasiliensis. The sequence continues at coordinate 91,118,783 of CM061257.1, forward strand.
TCCTGCACAACCCCAACCAGGGCCAGGGATCAAACCTGAAACCCAGGTACTTGTCCTTGACCGGAATCAAACCCACAACCCTTTGGTCCTTGGTCCGATGCTCTAACTGCTGAGCCAAATCATCTAAGGCTAAATGGAATAGATTTTAATTGGATCTCAACTTTGATTCTGTTTTTGTATCATGGAGATAAAGTGTAATTCTTAGAGACAGTATATGTTTGATCTTTTTAAAAAATCAGCAACCCTTTATAATATTACAAATAAATGTAATCTATATCTGTTTTATATTTCAAATTATTTTTGGTATGTGCTTGGATATAATAAATAAAATTATAGTTTTTAAAAATACCATCCTGCATATTTTAATCCATTCGTTTATCTTTTTTGGTTTTTTTGGGGGGGGGCGGTTACTTTCTCTTTTTATCTGGAATTGTTTTTGAAATAAACTTGAAACCATTTCCCTTCAAACCAAATCAGAAAGCTATCACGGACAACTGACCTATTTCTTGGTCCTGTGCTCCCTGTACTCCGCACAGCGCCTCTCTGAGGCGCAAGGGAGCCTGCTGCGCCTGGTCGGACAGGGATCTGGTGGGAACAGCCCTGTAGCCTCCTGCCTCAGAGGCCGTGGCCGACTTCCTGTTTCCTGTGGGTGCAAAGTTTCCTTAGAGAGTAGAGGTTCCCAGCGCGGGTCTAGGACTAGATGCTAGATCAGGGAATGTCGGCAGGAAGCCATGGGTTTCACTGGGGGAAGGAAACTGCCAGAAACACCCTGGGAGCTCAGGTCCTCCACTTACCAAACTGGGGTGCGCAGCATGGCCCTTGTTCAAGCAGATGCCTGGAGTAGAGGCTCAGGAAAAGGGCTCGTCCACAGACTTGCCACACAGTTTGGGGAGCACAGGTAAATTCTAGTCTAAATTCACACCTGGGACACTGGACCCAACGATGGATGGCAGGTTGCTTCCCTTGGGCATAGTCGTGAAGAGCAAAGGCTTGGGGTCAGGCCGACCTTGATCCTTGTCTCCACTAACCAATTGTGAAATGTGGAGTAAATTATTTAACCTTACTTTCCTCAACTGTAAATGAGGATAAATATAGTGCATCCCTCACATGGCTCTTTTATAGATTAAAAAAGAATAATACAGATCATGAAAGTAAAAGTGCCTGGCACCAGGAAGGCCTCAATACATCCTAGTTGACTTTATTATTATATCCAGACTACGAAGGAGAAGGAACAATACATTCTGCTTCCAGGCTGGGCTTCCCCAGATTCTGGGACGGGGGAGGGGTGGGGGCTGATTTGCCACTGGCCTGGGCAAAGGCTGCAGGAGCAGACAGACACTGTTCTCTTACTCAGACTTTTGTGACCGTCTGCACTGAAGAGTGTGCCTTTGTATGGGCACAGCTGCTGGCCCAGTTCTTTGCATGCAATAGGTACTCAGTTACCAAAGAGAGGGGAAACACTGACAGGGAATGCTTTGCTCAGAAAAGCACTCCATTTCGCCTCCCAGTTTTGCTAAATTCTTCCTATTTTCATTTAAATCAAAGGGTTTTGTTTCCAGAAACTTCACCTAGCTTCGTTCTGACTATTTCTCAGTATAGTTCCTCACTTGGTCCTTCCAAGAGGATGGCAGTTATCTTTAGGTCTCTCTGATTTTAAGAGGAACAGAAATCAGCACAGGAGAAAAAGGAAGAAGCAGCAGCAGCAGCAGCTACACGTCATGCGACCCTGACTTGTTCTCACAGCCCAGTGACTGCCTCCGGCTTTGCTGTTTGAATAACCTCTGTGTCCAACCCACCCCCACAGCTCGAGTTTGAACTCCAGAACAAATATTTGTTCCATTTTTGAACAAAGTCTGAGAGCTTTCTTCCTCTTTTTTCTACTTTTCAAAAACTAACTGTACCCCTCTGCTGTTCCTTTGAACTTGGTTCAGTGCGGAGTGGCGTTCTCCCGACCCTGCACTGGAGACCTTGGCGATGCCGTCCAGCACAATGACATGGCTCCCCAGCTTCCTCATCTGGTTCTTTCTTTCTGAGGCACCAGGCTTCGAAATCCCCACCAATGGACTTCCAGAAGTAAGTATTTCCAGAAGCCTCCTCGCTGTTGGCCTGTAACAGATGCTGAGCATCAAGCCCGTTGCTGTTGCTATTCAAGGACTGTGTGCTGGGTGGAAAGGACATTTATGATAAACTCCTCCGAGTAGAAGTGTTCTCTGTTATAATGACTAGGCTGTGTATTTACCTTTTAGGGCATCAAGGGTTTCTCCTTGATGAAATCAAGATCAACATGCCGGCCTCATAGTGTAGCACTTATGGAGCACAGCTGCCCGCTTCTTACCTAAAAAATGGGAATAACAGTTGATCTAACTCAAAGGGACTTTGAAAGTTAAATGACATATAAATTACCTAGCCCAGGGCAAACACTGGGAAGCATCTAATAATTATTAGCTATGATGATGACAATGATGATGACGACATGTCATTATCACTCTTACACTGAGTGTAAGAAAAGTCATTATCAAAGCACTATTGTGGACAATGATTTCTGTAATAGGGGGCACATTAAATATTCCTGTTAAAGGGGAAGATGGCAAGTGGGCTGGCAGAGTGCAGGAACTATTCCCAGAGCTCAAGGTCTCCACTTCGGGCTTTTGGCCATCCCCACATGAGAAAAGTCTTGGACTGAGTCATTTTGAAAGTCATAAGGAGCTATTTTGATGCCAGTAAAGCAACATACATTATGGGAATATCCTAGGAGATGCAGCAGCTTGTAATAAATACTTGCAGAGTGGATTACCTATAGAAAGTGCCAAAAAAAAAAAAAGAATAGCACATTTGCAGGGGTAAAAAACCACTCTGTCTGCTTAGAAACTACCATATTCCCCAACACTTTAAAAACCACTGGAGTGGCCCTGGCCGGTTTGGCTCAGCGGTTAGAGTGTCAGCCCGCGGTCCAGAGAGACCCGGATTCGGTTCCCGCTAAGGGCACATACCTCAGTTTGTCCCCGGCCCTGGTTGGTCGTGCGGGAGGCAGCCACTCGATGTGTTCCTTTCACGTCGGTGTCTCTCTCTCTCTCTCTCTCTCTCCCACTCTATCTGAACAAAAAATGGAAAAATGTCTTCGAGTGAGGATTAAAAAAAAAAAAAAAAAAAAAAAAAACACTGGAGTGTATTGGAAACCACCAGAATTGAAGCCAAGACATCCAAGTTCATTTGTGCTTTTTCAGTCACTTTGTACTGGTATTCCTTTTACATTGACATTTTTTAATCCAACAGATAATGGTTCACATTTATCCAGGCAGACACTGTTGGTGCCCCAAGATCTACCCAATACTCCCCCAGACACTCACCTGATCACTAGGTTACTTTTATCCCTACCTTATGTCCCATACACTTCTGGCAAATTCAGAAATTAACTCCTTCCACTTAATAACTAGAAAACATTAATATATTGAAGAAATCATTGTGTGAAAATGTGAGATTGCCCAGAAGAATAGGAAATAAGATAAAATAATAGAATGAATACTTTTGTGCCTGTCACCAGCTGCCTCTTTTGCTCTCAATCTTTTTAGTAACAGAAATAAACATCCTAAATTCTTTTAAGTTTGCAGAATATGAAGATCTTGTGGAACTGGCCCCAGGCAGATTTCACTTTGTGCCCGAGAACCGGAGGCATCAGGTACAGTAAGCCTTAAGTTCCAAAAGGGAAAAACAGGTAAAAGAGACTATGACTGAAGAAGTAGAAGAAGGATTAAGATACTTTTTGCCAGATTTTCTCAAGAGCTTGGTTTGGTTTGGTTTTTAGCAGAGAAGAGCCCAATGGTTTTTACATGCAGGTGGAAGTATTGTCAAGGTGAAGTCAAGTGTGACCTCCATGCAGCTGTCCATGAGTCCCCAACCTTAACGGTCACCTTAGTGACTAAGTGACCCCCTTTGGGGGTCGAACAACCCTTTCACAGGGGTCACCTAAGACATAACAGTAGCAAAATTACAGTTATGAAGTAGCAATGAAAATAATTTTATGGTTGGGGGTCACCACAACATGAGGAACTGTATCAAAGGGTCGCAGCATTAGGAAGGTTGAGAACCACTGCCTTAGTCCCTTAAAGGATATACAGCTAGGTGTTTCCTTCAAACTTGAAGATTACAGGATGATTTCACTGCCTGATAAGGAAGAGTTTCCTCTTGGGACAGTATTTCCTATTCGGGGCACTGCTCTCGTGGGGTGTAGCTCAGAGAGCATGTGAGAGGCTCAGAGAACTGAGCATACTGAGGGCTGCACCCTGGAGGCCACCAGCAACAGCATAGACAAAAATCCATTCATTCCTGGGGGTGAGTTCTCCAGGAGGCCAGGAAGGGTTTGGCTTCTCCCCCATAGAGCCTGCAGGCTGAGAAAGGAGGTATTTATGGGAGCATCCCTAAGCTGACTAATGACTTATTTTGTATGAGTATGAATTTTTTACTTTCCAGAAGTCCAGGTTTTTTGTAGACCAATAATATGTTTTTTTAATTTTTTTTTTCTTTATTGATTTTAGAGAGCGGAAGGGAGAGGGACAGAGAAATAGAAACATTGATGAGAGAGAACATCGATTGGCCGCCTCCTGCATGCCCCACACTGAGGATTTGGTCCACAACCTGGGCACGTGCCCTGACCAGGAATCGAACCGGCAACCTCTTGGTGCATGGGTCGACACTCAGCCACTGAGCCACACCAGCTGGGCTGTAGACCAATAATATTAAAACCTAGTAGGCAAACCCTCATGTCGGTATCTTCATCTACCCAAAAGAGAGAAAACTTAGTGAGGATTGCACTCGAAAAATCTAAAAGGAGGCAATTGTTGACTTCACTATGTTACACAATACCCCTTAAAACCTCAGTTCACCCCAAATCAGGCAAGCTAAGCTCATCTCCAACACCTGACTTACTATGTTAAAATTCATCTGACATTAAGTCCATCCATCATTCTAAAGCCACTCAGCTTCCCATATCCACAGGACAATCTTTCCTGTGGATAATTCCCTAGCCGAGCAGTTAGAGCACAGAATTTTCCACATGCCCGGCACTGTGCTGAGCTCCACCAAGGAGGAAACACGTCAAAATCCCTGCTCTCATGCAGCTTAGTCTAATGGAGGAGACAGACATGTATTCCCACTGTCTTGCTTTGAAGAGGGGCGGTGCTGCTATGAAACACTAAATAAAGGAAGCTTACCTAGCCTGGGGGCGAGAGGGGGTCAGAGACAGCTTCACTGAGAAAATTCTGCCTGAGCTGAGATCTGAAGGACGAGTAGGAGTTAGTGACATTGAGGTAAGGGACAGAGGGGATCTCGAAGGTGGAGTGTTGCAGACAGTGGGGATGGCATCCAGAGCCCCGTGGTAGACAGGAGCACTCAACCAACCGTCCAACTGAATAAAAATCAATCAGACAAATAAGATGAGGGTGATATATTTAGTTGGCATGAGTTTGGTTGAATATTTTCACTTAAAAACATTGGTTTTAGCATTATATAAAAAATGATGGGCATGCAACCAGAAAGGGGCTGAGACATTTGTTCAGAGAAACACACCAGTGGGAAATAGTATTCCAGAATGTTTGATATTTATGTCTCAGCTCTAATGAATGGATAACAGCTCAGTATTAAAGAAAAAAACTTTTTTTTTTAATTGAGAGAAAGCAGTTTTTACCCTCAAAGTAATGTGACACACTTCTAAAGAATTATCTAACTTCCTTTCACAGAGAAGTGTTTCTGGAGAATCTGGAGAAACTATGGTAAGTTTACTTTGATTTTGTTAAAAATTGATGCCTGAATGATTTTCCTGTTACCTATTACCTAGAAATCAGTACCGTTACCTCCTTTGTCTCCATCTCTGAGAGCATTTACCTGACTTTCGAAATACCCCATTGCCCAATTCTGTTGGAAGTGTGTCTAAAACTCAGCGTGAAAGAGAACCGTGTACCAGCAGCCAGAAGAGGTGTCACCAAGAGTTGAAAATGCCCTTTCTTTTTATTTTCTCTAGTTTTGCCAAAATAGATTTCATCCAAGCATATATATTTATTCCAACTTAACAGTTTCAATTTAAAATATGACATCTCACAGCTTTGGAGGGTAACCGAGTGAGTGTGGGAAAGGAACCCTTAAACATGAAATAACCCTATTCCCTGAGATGTTCAAAGTTGTGTTTCCCATTGCAAAAAAAAAAAAAAAAAAAAATGTCAAAAGGAGGTGGTTCACGTTAGCTTCCTACTCTAAACTGACAGAAGTTGTGAGAATCACAGGTTTGAGGGGTAAACAGGACAAATAACTTAGCCTGGGTTTTATCTTAGCTGGAGGAGAGCTGGATGTTGAGTTGAAGTTTCGTCTTGAATAAGAAAGTTTGGGAGATGACGTTTAGTATAGAAATAAGCAAAATCCTTTTGGAGAAACAAAGCAAAATCTAATGGGGCTATGTAATTGCCACAGTCCTGAAAAGCTTGCAATTCTCAGGCACCTCCTGAAAGATGCGTGTTAGTAATCCCTTGCCCTTGAAGATACTCATAAACTGTAGTCATTTACAGTGGGGCTGCCTTAAAGGAGTAGAGAAGGACAGGCAAAGGGGGGTCCAGAGTGCTGGACCAAAATTGCATCAAAATGATATTTTTCTGGTCCTGCTATTAAGTTTATTGCTCACACCCATCAGTGTTCTCACATTTTATTTTTATTTGGAGGAGAAGAAGACTGGGAGAAGATTAAATTGTAATAGATAAAATCAAAGAAGGTAGACAGCAGTATGGGGACCATGTGTGCCTTCCACCCCATCATACCCCTGGCTATGCCCCACTCCAGAGACACAGCCAGGGTCCCCTTCCAACCCTGCGATCCTGTGTCCTTTCCCACACTATGACTCTGCATGTGAAGTTATTTCCTGGGATTTCCCCATTCAATCTTGCTTCCCACAACCATTTTCTACTTGTATTCTAACTTTAAATCATTGTTAATAGACTTATAGAGCTGAAAATAATCTCAAGATATCTCAAAATAAAGGCAGACTTCTGCCTGGGGGGTATTTCAAGTTAGGAGAATGCTTAATAATAATATATACTTAACAATGCCTTAGGCTTGTTCATAACAAAAGGTACTGCACTTAGCATCAAATACATAGTGAAGTTCTGTGTAATTTTTTTCTGAGTACAGTTACACTTTCTTGCCAATTACAGGAAGATGTTGATCAAGTAACACTTTATAGCTACAAAGTCCAATCCACTATTACTTCTCGTATGGCCAACACCATGATCCAGACCAAAGTGGTGAACAACTCCCCACAGCCTCAGAATGTGGTGTTTGATGTTCAGATTCCCAAAGGAGCCTTCATTTCCAACTTCTCCATGTGAGTAACTCCTATATCACCAGAAACTGGACATGCTCTACTCACAGAATCATAGTTAGAATGAGCCTTAATGGTCAACTACTCCAATGGTCCTCGCTCTCAGAACTTTGGACCCACTAGGTGTCAAGGGTCATATAGAGTGGGTCCCAATAATTTGTTTCTGTTCAAAATATCAGAATTTGTGAAGGATTTGCTTTTCATGTCTAATAAATTAAAGCAAACTTAAGCTTAATAACAACCTCCTACTTACTTGCATTCTAAGGTACTTTCTTGGGGGGGAGAGAAATAAATATAAAGAGTTGTCCTGGCTTCCAGGAAACCGTATATGAGTGTGTGCAGAGCAGTTCAGTGTCACCTGTCATATGTTTCTTTATGGGGAAAAACTGAGAACCACTGATTAAGTTCAATCATCTGTCCAGTGATTGAGCTCCTCTGTTATACCCCTGACAAGTGGGTTATCCAGGCTTGACTTAAATATATCCTTTTTTTATTTTTTTATCCTCACCCAAGGACATTTTTGCATTTATCTTCAGATAGAGCGGGAGGGAGAGAGGGTGGAAGAGAGAGAGAGAAACATCGATGTGAGACACATTGAGTGGCTGCCACCCACATGACCCCAACCAGGGCCGGGGACAAAGCGCAACCGAGGCACGTGCCCTTAGTGGGAACCGAACCCAGGACTCTGGGGTCCGCAGGCCGACGCTGTAACTGCTGAGCCAAACTGGCCAGGGCTAAATATATCCTTAATGATAAACTTTCTACTTCCCAGGACACTCCACTCAATAGTTCATAAGTCTGTTAGAATTATTTCTTATACTTAATTGAAATCTGTTTCATTTTCTACCCAATGACTCTAGTTCTATGAACAATTTTTTAAAAATTCTCTACAAATTACATACTGAAGAGTTCAAAAAGGAAGTGATATCCTGTCTGAGACTGGTTTCAAAATAATCGGGGTAGATTGAGATTGGAGGAAATATTAGCATAGTTCAGTGATGATTTCATGGAGGTTTCTTATATTATTCTCTTTATTGTTTTTTGTATGTTTAAAGATTTCTACAATAAAAAAATTTTTTTGACCACTGAAATTCCTTTCAAGTAGTAAAAGCCAGTTACTTTGTCCCACCTGGCAGGCTAAATGTTCCCTGTTCCTCCATGTGACTGGAGGGCTCCCCATTCTCTGACTGTTTGGTGGCCATCACCAGAGTGGACTCCACTTGGCTGATGACTTTCTCAAGCTGCCTAGAATAGAGCACAGTGCTCTGCATACAGTCTGGCTGTTTTTTATTAAGACATTAGATTGAATTACTTCTCATCTGCTTTTGTCTTTCATACACCAACATAATCAATGATAACTGTGAATAAAAAAAAATATTCTAATACCATTCATGATGGCTTCTAAACACTGCAGAGCCAGTTAACTATCTTTTCTAAATAAAACAAAGAAGGTGGGGAAAAAAGCATTATGTGACTTTGAATAGGTATCCTTTGAATTTGCTTAGAAATTTATTTTGAAAACCTTTTTAGTCAGCCTTTTCTAAAATGTAAACATAGAAAGAAAAGCTTTTATTAGTGGTATTATGTAACACCATGTCTGAAAAATTATATTTAAAATTATTTTAATATATTCTTATTTTTAAACCCCAAAACCAAAACTCATTCTAGGTATAGCTTCTTTCTATTTTCCTCTATGCTCTCCATTTTGACATATTATTCCATAGAAGATTTGAGGTGATGAAAGACAGAATTATGAATATACATTTATTTGGTCTCCCTCTACACAGGACTGAGTTTATAACACCAGAGAAGATAGCTACTTATATCACCACAATTTAACAGGAGTTGAGCAGACTTCCATACCCAAAATATTTCTTCTGCATTTTTATCAAGGTTCCAAATATTCTACCATTAGAAATGATTTCCTTTTGTCTTAAAAACTTGATGGTCTTTGAACCTTGAAATAATTTGATTGAAACAGTGCTAACCTGGGCACACGGGGTCCAGTTCTAGCTCAGTCTCTGACCAACTGTGTGACCTTGAACAAGTCACTTGTCTCCTTAGCTCTGATTTCTCTCATAAGGAAGCAAACATAGCCCGGCCGGTGTGGCTCAGTGGTTGAGCATCGACCCATGCACCAAGAGGTCACCGGTTTGAGTCCCAGTCAGGACACATGCCCAGGTTGTGGGCCAAATCCCCAGTGGGGGACATGCAGGAGGCAGCCATTCTATGTTCTCTCTCATCGATGTTTCTATCTTTCTTTCCCTCTCCCTTCTTCTCTCTCTAAAATAAATAAAGAAAAAAAAATTTTTTTTAAAAAGAAGCAAACATAGATGTGTGCCTCAACAAGCATGCTACTGGTGTTTGGGGCAGGACATTTTTAGCAAAACTATCCCTCGCATTGCAGAAAGTCCAGCGTTCTTGGTGCCCTCCTATCATGCCAGTAGTACTTTCAGTTAATAGAACAACCAAAACTTTTACACATATTTCTAAGTTCTTTTTCGGGGAGAGATACTGCTCATTTGGGTGTCGTAAGCTCCCTTTCATTTCTAAAATTCTGTAATTCAACTGCTCTGATCAATCATTTCTTGGTATGGATTAGATGACAGCCAGCTAAAATTCAGGGAGGGAGATGAAAGAGATGCAAAGAGAGGACAGAGGTCACCAAGGGAAATGTTAGAGGGGTAAACACAAACTTTGCAAAGGGGTTCATTTACCAGCACCTTTCTCCAGCTTTCTTTACTCTTTGCCACCCTTGTAGGAGAGCAAAATGCCCCCAAGCTATGGCAGACCCTCAACTCATAGAAGATTGATCTTATAAACCAAATGTAAGCCAAATAACTTGTGACTTATCAGCTACCTCTTCTAAAAGGGATTCAAAAGGGATTCCCAAAGCAACCTAAGTGCCCATCAGTGGACGAGTGGATAAAGAAGGTGTAGTACATACAAACAATGGAATATTACTCAACCATAAAAAAGAAGGAAATCTTACCTTTTGCAACAACATGAATGGACCTAGAGGATATTACGCTAAGTGAAATAAGACAGAGAAAAACAAATATATAATTTCACTTATATGTGGAATCTAAAGACCAAAATAAATGAACAAACAAAACTGAAACAGACTCATAGATTTTGAGAGCAGACTGATGGTTGCCAGAAGGAAGAGGTTTAGGGGGTTGGGTGAAAAAGGTGAAGGAATTAAGAGGTACAAATTGGCAACTACAAAATAGTCATGGGAAAAAGGAGAAACATCTGTAACAAAAATTAATTAATTAAAAAAGTCATGGGGATGTAAAATACAGCATAGGGAATATAGTAAATGATATTGTAATATTTATGTATGGTGCCAGGTGGGTACTAGACATATAGGGGAATCCCTTTTAATGTTTATATAATGTTTAATCGCTATGCTATATACCTAAAACTATTATAAAATAATATTAAATGTCAACCATAATTTAAAAAAATTAATTTTTAAAAAGAGTACTCAAAGAGAACAATGATTAATCTGAAGGGTTAAATTTAAAAATAAAGAAACATTTTAAACACAAGCAACAGTAGTAAGGGAAAGCTTTTAGGATGATGGGAACCTACATATCCCTCTTAAATCGCACTCTCAGATAAAGGGACTAAGGGACTCCTGTGTACGAAACATGCAAATGTCTCTCTTCTCTTTTTTCCAGGCATAAAATGATCATTGCATCATTGCCCCCATTCAGTCAATTCACCTGGTTGCCATGTTTGCTTGTTTGTTTGTTTGCTATTTTTGCTCGCTTTACTGTTCAGACCAACTGGTAGCTCTCTTTCATTTTCTAGGAGTGTAGACGGCACTACCTTCACTAGTTCCATTAAGGAGAAAACTGTGGGTCGAGCCCTCTACGCACAGGCGAGAGCAAAAGGCAAAAGCACCGGCCTGGTGAGGTAAGGCCCACGCCCTGCTCCCACGGCTGCCGCTCTTGTCCCTTCCTCCAGAGCACAGCAGGCCCCCAAAGGCACACAGGGGACAGAGTTCGGTGTCCCGGTTTCTGTTCCCTAAGGCCTCTCCGCAGCAACTGGGTATCCTTACAGAAACTGCAGTTGGGTGCTCTGTAGCTAACGTTGACTAGCTCAAGAGTAGGTCGAGAAACCACAGAAATATTGGTGATCTGGTGACAACACTTACCATGTAGAGGTGACCCTTGAACGACACAGTTTGAACTGCGAGGGTTCGGTACACCCGGATATTTTTCAATAGACACAGCCGGCCCTTCACTTCCGCGGATTCAACCAACCTCGGGTGGAAACGGTCTTTTTGCTTTTCCAACCACGTGTTCTCAACCCGGATCAAAACAGCTGTTTTCCACGCGCATTTGGTTGAATCTGCGGATGCGAGACCCGTGGATAGAAAGGGTCGACCGTAGAGTCAAAGTTACACGCGGATTTTCTCCTGCACTGTGGTCGGCGCCCCTAACACCCCGGTTGTTCGAGGGTCAACTGTATTCGGAAAGAAAGGTTTGGAATTTGTTGTAATAATTTATTCTGCCTTGTTTTTATAGGGTAAGGGTAAGTCTTTCACCCTCAAAAAGGCAGCCTATCAAGCAAGAAACTTCAAAGGAATTTCCAACCAACCACTTCTCACACTGCCTATCTAATCTGCCAGACCTGCCATCCTTTTTTCCTTCACCTCCTCCTCCTCTTCTACATCCCCAAATTTACCTTTACTTGAAATGCTTTTCATTTCATTCTTGCCTTCATTCATTCCATGAAAATTCACTGAGCTCTGAACCCAGTTCTGTCAAAGGTGACAACAAACCACAGGAAATACTGCAGGTGAGCAGAGGAGACAGCCAAGGAACCTGTAATACGGAGGTGGCTATAATATACATTATATATATAAAATAGGCGACTATTATAGATAATATATAATGGGGTAAATGCTAATGTAGAGGGGGTACAAAACCCTATGGGAGCTCAAGTGCACAATTCTGTTTGGGAGTCCAGAGAAATCATCACAGAGGACCTGATGTTCGAACTGAGCGCAAATGTAAAAATGTATCCAGATGGAGAAAGGAGAGAAAGAATTCCAAGAGAGGGAACACCTCCAGCGTTGATCCAGGTTCATTGGTTCTTTAACCTTTAGGATATCATGTTGTCATCTTTACCCATCACTTTGACCACATCGTCCACTCATTTGTTATCATTCATTCTACAAATATTTATTAGTACCAGAAACTCTTCTAGGTATTGCAGATACAACAGACCACAGAGCTCATGTTCTAGTCCACTCCCCAGGTAATAAGACCTGTCATCGCATACTGTACGCCTAAGGTGTGCAGCACTGTGCTCATCTTTTTTCTTCAGCCACCTGACATCCTTAGCTGACTTCCCCACAGTGCTTCCTCAATCCCCAATGGGCTCATTATCACAGTCTCACCTTGCTTATTTAGTCATTTAGTTTTTTTCTTTGTTTTTTTTTTACCTTGTTTTTTATTAATTAATTTATTTTTTGTTACAGATGTTTCTCCTTTTTCCCCCTAGACACCCTCCTCCCAATCCCCCACCCCCACCCCAAGCATTGTTGTCTATGCCCATTGGTTACCCATACATGTATATAAGTTCTCTGGTTTATCTCATCCCTCCCCTCCACTGCCCCGCTCCTCTGAGGTTTATCAGTAATTTTTTTTTCTTTTTTTTTTTTATCCTCATCCGAGGACATTTTTTTTTGCATTTATTTTCAGATAGAGCAGGAGAGAGAGAGGAAGAGAGAGAGAGAAACATCGATGTGAGAGAGACGAATCGAGTGGTTGCCACCCACATAACCCCAACCAGGGCCAGGGAAAAACTACAACTGAGGTACATGCCCTTAGCGGGAACCAAACCCAGGACTCTCTGGTCCACGGGCCAATGCTCTAACCGCTGAGCCAAACTGGCCAGGGCAATATTTTTTCTTTATTGATATTAGAGAGAGAGAGGAAGGAAGAGGGAGAGAGAGATAGAAACATCAATGAGAGAGAACATTGATTGGCCGCCTCCTGCACGCCCCCCACTGGGGATTTGGCCCATAACCTGGGCATGTACCCTGACCGGGAATCAAACCGGCAACCTCTTGGTGATGGGTCGATGCTCAACCACTGAGCCACACCAGCCGGGCTAGTTATTTAATTTTTAAAAAATATTCATTGTGTATCCTATAGCTCAAATCACCCTCATTTGATAATTTCTCTTTAAAAACATAAGCATTTCAAGACCATTGATGACATTGGACTTGAGATGTACATGACTAAATAAGGCCTTATGCTGGAAATACATATTCAATTTGATGATATAATAAATGTATTCTTTCTGAAGACTTCCAAAAATATAAAGAATTCCTAGAATGAGACTACAACGTGGCAGAGGAATTGTGCTGTCTTTGGAGTTATCTAAACTTCGGTATGAGTCTCGGCCCTACAACTGACTAGTTGTGTTCTCTTGAGCAGGTTACCAATTCTCTATTAGCCTCATTTGTTATTGTCCGATAAATGAGGTTACTGATATCTATCTTACAGAGCTGCTTTGCAAGCTATAATGACATGTTTCAAGTTTCAATAATAGGAATCAATAACTGGCAGCTTTTCCCCCCTAATCTGTAAGAAGCTCTGGAAGAAAAGATCAGGTAGGAGAGAAGACTAAAAGTGTTGATGGAATTAAATTTACATGGAGGTTTTAGTATCCTGTTTGTTTTCATGAACAATGGAGCAGGTGTGAGTGCCCAGGAAGGCCTAGCTGCCCTCTGTCTAGATTCTGGGTCGTGTGCTTGGTCGTGCATGTGATAACTCACATGTGGGGCTCACACCTTTAGGAGCAGGGTTCTCGATATGGAGAACTTCAAAACCGAAGTGAACGTCCTCCCTGGAGCAAAGGTGCAGTTTGAACTTCATTACCAGGAAGTGAAGTGGAGGAAGCTGGGGTCCTATGAACACAGGCTTCATCTGCAGCCAGGACGACTGGCCAAACACTTGGAGGTAAGCATGGATTTGCAGGATGTGCAATGACGCCATCCTCTTATGGTTCTGTTGCTCACCACTCTTTGTGGTGTTTGATACAACTCAACTCTGCAAGACAGTTTGGTGTACTGAAAAGGCTATGGGTTTGGAGTCCACCTGGCCACTTCCTTACTGATTTCAGTGCCAGCTGGGCTTCTTATTAGCTGTGTCACTTTTTTGGCGCTGCTGTCACAAATGACCACAAACTGGAGGGCGTAAAGCAACAGTTCTGGAGAATGGAAGTCTGAAGTCAGGCTGTAGGCAAGGCTATGCTCCTAGAGGCTCCAGAGGAGAGTCTATTCTGTGCTTCTTCTAGGGTCTGGCAGCTGCTGGTGTTGTTTGACATCTGGCCTCATGGCTACATCACTCCAGTCTCTGCCTCCGTGGTCACATCACTTCCTCTGTGTGTTCCAAATCTCCCTGTGCCTTTTCTCTTATAAGAACAGTTGTCCCTGGATTTAGGGCCCACTGGATAGTACAGGATGACCTCATCACAAGATTCTGAACTGCATCTGTGAAGACCTTTTTTTCCAAGTGAGGTAACACTCACAGGTTCAGGGACTTGATGTAGACATATCTTCTGGGGGGACTGTCATTCAACCCACTACACCAGCCTTTTGACATGGGACAGGTTATCCTGAGTGTTCATGTTTTCATATGTGAAAAGAGAACTATCACATATTTTGTCATGAGGCTAAAAATCATTATGGCAATGTCAACTGAAAAGCTGGAGTTGGCTGAAGCTGTTGAAAGTCAGGAAGCAGTGGACAAAGCATTAGGAGCTCGGGCCCTGGGTTTGAAGCGTGGCTCGGCCACTTACTAGCTGGGTCACTCTGAATCTCTGTTTCTTCATTCATGAAATGAGAAATAAATTAGAACAATAACAGATATAATATCAGTGAGAGTTAAATGAGTTTATACATGTGAATTGCTCATCACAGCACTTAAAGTACATACAGAGAAATGGCAGCTGACTGGTTTTGCCTCAGCTTACCAAAAGGGATTCCCTCCAATTAGCTCTGCTCAGAGCAAGAAGGCAAAAAAGGAAAGGCCCAGGATGTGGGGGAATATTAATGACAGATTTACAGAGTAAAAGCAGAATCATCTAACAATGGCTTTCCTTCTTTTTCTTTCTTTTTTTTTTTTTTGTCCTGACAACAACATGAATGCTGTTATAAATAGAATAGAATAGAATAGAATAGAATAGAATAGAATAGAATAGAATAGAATAGAATAGAATAGAATAGAATAGAGGAAATTAAATTCAGAGAAATTAAGCAATAGAAGGTGAATACTGAGTTGCCCGAAGGGTCTTCAGCCTCCATAATGAAATGCATTATATCCCAGAGGAGTTAAAGAATGTGCAGAAGTGATCATGGAACCATGCTGGGTCATCTTTGAGAAAACTTGAAGACGAGAAAACCAGCATAGGATTTAGCACTTGTACTTCTTGCACAAAAAGCCTTGAAAGATACTTTGATGCTTTGAGTAATTTTCTTTGCCGTCTGTAGGTAGACGTGTGGATTATTGAACCTCAGGGATTGAAATTTCTTCATGTTCCTGACACATCCGATGGCCATTTTGAGGGTGTTCCAGTCATATCTAAAGGACACCAGAAGGTAATCACAAGCACTGCATGTTGCAGAGAGTCCAAGTGGCCTCCAGACCTGGGTTCTGCCCTCCTCACATGCCCTGGGGAATAGAAAAGTGGCCAGGTGTTGAGCTGAGGGAACTATGTGAAGAAGCAGTGATCCCTGAGCAGTGATCCACAGGGTATACAAAACAAAACTCCCTGTTGTTTCATTGCGTTTTGACCAGTGTCTGTCCCTTTTGGGGCCTCATTTCCCCCAAGTCATCTGTTTAGCAGTAACTAAAAGACAGCTTTCACATAATATATATTGGATTTACATTAATCAGAGCAAGAGATATTCAGCTTAATTCTCTCTGCCTTAATGGCCAATAATAACCAACTATGGAGGAGTCAAATTCCTCTAACAACCTTTCAGAACTAGATCTGGTAGCCATTTCTTCCATGGGGGAATGGAGGAATTCTTTAATCTCTTAAACAAGGCCTGAAACATGGTCAACAGCTCCATGGGCTCCCTGATGCTCCCCTCACATGCCTTGGCACTGTCCCTTCCCCAAGTAAGGGTACTGACGCTGCCGGGGTGCAGAATGATCATCGGGCCATTGGGCCATACCTCTTGACTTGTGGGCACAAGAAGGTGCAGCTGTCAAACCCTCACCTGCAGAGGGATGAGGACAGCGACCGGGCTCTGACATCATCATCCTTTCCAGGCCCATGTGTCCTTCAGGCCCACAGTAGCGCAACAAAGAAAATGCTCCAACTGCTCTGAGACTGCGGTGGACGGAGAGCTGGTGGTGATCTATGACGTGAACAGAGAGGAGAACGCCGGGAAACTTGAGGTGGGTGGAAACAGACTCTAGGAGAGCCCACCTCACTGAGGCCAAAGAAGGGGTCTCTTGCTGAACAAATTCCCTGGCCTCTGGGGAGTGGCTAGCTGCCAAGGCAAGAGTCAGGGCTACAGTGAAGGGGTGGAAATCATATTTCCCTCTCTCTAAGCATTATCTTTTCACATCAAAAAACTGAAGAAAGAGTCATTGGGTTCCATGTACCTGTCCCAGAAAGGCACTTGTAGGCCTCCTAGGAAGAATAATGGGAATTTTGCATAACCTTTCAAAGCCCTTTGCAACTAGACTATCAAAGAAAGCACAGAGGTCTTGGGGCTGGGAGGAAGGCACAACCAAAGCCTAGAGAAAGATCTGGGCCAGTGACGAATTCCAGGATCAGATGTTCATTGTAAGATTTCCTGAGAAGTTTCCTTTCCCCTTCATCATGTCTTAAGTATGAGTTTGTATTTCCCTCGTGCTAAGGTAGAGCTCTTGGAGGGTGTCCAAAGCCTGTGCTTCTCTACAGGAACAGAGAGGTAGGAAGTATCCACAGCTACATACCCTGCAGGGGAACCCTGTAAGATCCTGGAAGAAGCAATCAGAGGGCAGTAGAAATAGAAGGAGGGAAGCCGATCATTACCGCCTGCAGCAGAAGACAAAGAGGTGATCAGGCATCCAGCTAGAGTGGCCTCCCATTCACCTCAATAACAACCCAAATACCCTAGAGTGCCCATAAAGGTCCTTTCAGACCTGCCCTGCTGACTCTCCACCCTGACTCCCTGGATGCTCAGATTCTGTGGCCCGATTGTGCTGAACCATGTACAGAGCCCCAAGTGTGCTATATCCACTCACAGTGTCACTTCACTGTCTGGAACTCTCCATCCCAACCCTACCACCCCAACCTGGCCCAGCCCCCATGCTGGCAGGCTAACTCCAAACGCACACTCAAATCCAGTGTAGGTGCCATTTCCTTGGGAAAGACTCACAGTTCTGAATTAGATGCTTCTCCAGGGGGCATTCTTGGAGCCTTTATTAACACCCTGAGCTGCAAACTGCCTCTTGTCTGGATTCTCCACTGGCCCCAAGCTCAGGAGGACAGGGGCTCTGTCTGGTTCACCTGGTTCCCCGTTCACCAGCAGGGGGCCTGGAGCAGAGGCTGTCAACGAAGACTGGGTGGAATGGAGGGGAGAGGGGAGGGGAGGGGAGGGGAGGGGAGGGGAGGGGAGGGGAGGGGAAACACGCTGGGGAGTCAACCTGCCGAGAGGGCTTGGGCCTTCGCAGGAAAGGAAGGAGGAACCGGAAGAAGAGAGAGACAGATGGACACCAAGCTGCCACCTCTGTCCTCTTCTTTGAGACTATCATGTCTCCTGCTCACCATGACTCACCTCTCCTCTCTTAGTCCCCAGATCCCCATCTTCCTACATTCCAAACATTACTAATTCCAAACAAACATTGGCCCACAAATACATTCTGTTTTTCAGGTATTTAATGGATATTTTGTCCACTTTTTTGCTCCTGACAACATGGACCCAATTCCAAAAAACATCCTCTTTGTCATTGATGTCAGTGGCTCAATGTGGGGAATAAAAATGAAACAAGTAAGTAGCCTTGTACGTGGGACTCCCTGCCTTCCTTGCTCCCCTCTCAATGATGCAGGCATTCAGTGCACCTTGCCCCCAGGGCTTGTCTTAGATGGTGTGGGCTGTCATACAAAGTGCCACAGAGTGGATGGCTTGCGAATAACAGAAATTTGTCTTAAAATTCACCTTTTCAAAAAATTTATCTCAGTATAACCTCTTCTCACTGACCGTGTTTCTGCTTCATAGTCTTTCGGTTCTTCCGCATAACGTGTTACTTTAATATCTTGCCATTGTTCACAAATGGCTTTAAAATCCTTATATGCATATCATGCATATCTTTTCTAATTATGTTGTAATTCTTTGAGGGAGGCCACTCAGTTTCATGTCTTCCTGTGTGGAGCTCATCGTAGGCTATTCAGCATTAAGTAGTTATAGTGCAGTCCTAAAGAACAAACAAGGACATTTCTTATTTTATCCATCAATCCATTCATCTAACCAATTTGAACAACTTACTGTCTATTCATTCACTCACTCATTCATTCTTTCATGCATTCAACAACCTTTTCTGACCACCCAAGTGTTCACTGCTCTTCTTAGCGTCCAAAAGAAGGAAAATTCACAGCCCCTGCCCACTGTGTTCATACTCCAACACAAGGTTTCTCAACAATGGCATTACTAACACTTGGGATTGGATCATTCTTTGTGGGTAGGGGCCACTCTGTACTCATAGGATGTTTAGCAGTATCCAGGGGTCCTACCCACTAATTGCCAGTAGCACCACCCCCTCGGTCATGACAATCAAAAATGTCTTCAGACATTGCCACATGTCCCCGGCAAGGAAATTGCCTTCAGGTGAAAACCACTGCCCTGATATAGCAGTTCATTCATTGCTTCCTTCCTTCCTCCATTCACTTAACAAACATTTATTAGGCACCCACTCTGTGTCAGGCACTTAGTTCATCAGTAACAGAATCAACCAGAAATATTTTTTAAAGATCATCCCTGCCCTCATGGAGTTTATAGAACTTGCATTCTGGAGGAAGGGGGACAGAGAATAAACAAGAAACATAATAAGTAAATTTTAAAGTATCTTCAATGGTGGTGTTGTGAAAAGAGCTTTTTTTTTTTTTTCAAGGAGCTTATTAGGAATCAGGAGTGTCATTTGCAAGGAGGTGGTGGTTTGAAGAGAAAGATGAGAAGTAGTTTAAGAGAGTGGATGAGTAGATGGACTTGTGAAATACATTTGATTTTCAGGTGCCACTAAGGGGAAACCTGAAGTTTGTGATTCTTAACTTAAAGTAATAGTAGTCAAAGGGGTTATTCATAACAAAATAAGTCAGTAAAAGTTTAAGTGTCAAATTGCAGACGATCCATGTTCAGAATAAGTGAGAGGTAAGTCTGTGTAGACTGAGGTGGATTTAAGAGGTTTTCTATAAAAATTATAGCTCGAGTCAGTACTTGAAAGACGATTAGGATGAATTCTTGGTCTTCCCCCTTTCTTCTCAGGCTCAGGATTTATTTAATGACACCCTTTTCCTCTCTCTTTTGAAATAGACAGTGGAAGCAATGAAAACCATTTTGGATGACCTGAGAACTGATGACCAATTCTCTGTGGTTGATTTCAACCACAATGTGCGAACCTGGAGAAATGATTTAGTTGTAGCTACTAAAACACAGGTTGCAGATGCCAAGAGGTATATTGAGAAAATCCAGCCCAATGGAGGTGAGTGGGTTTAGCCTAAAGCCCAGTGAGAAACTTCCATAGGGTTCAAATCTTGATTCACTGAAGAAATAGTATTTCTTACCACAGTGCTCTTTGCCCTGTCTGCAATGGTCTGTCCTAAACAATGCATGTATTATTAAATGATGAATACCAAGTTCATTGCAAAAGTATAATGCATGCCTTGGCCGGTTTGTCTCAGCGGTTAGAGCATCGGCCTGCAGAGCAAAGAGTCTCAGGTTCAATTCTGGTCAAGGGCATGTACCTTGGTTTTGGTTCAGTCTCCGGCCCTGGTCAGGGTCCTGCAGGAGATAACCAGTTGATGTGTCTCTCTCACATCAATGTTTCTTTCTCTCTCTCTCTCTCTCTCTCTCTCTCTCTCTCTCTGTCTTCCCCCTCCCACTCTATCTGAAGATAAATGGAAAAAAATATATCCTTAGGTGAGGATTTTTTTTAAAAGTACAATGCATCACCCATCCCACACAAGCTTTTTAATTATTCCAACTTTCCTCAGAAAAGAGTGTCAGTAAATGACACTCTTCGCCTCATTACTTGCATAGCATGAAATGTAACTGTCTATAGAACAATGTCCAAGTCTATCGGCAAGGCTGGTTTAGGTACCTTCAATTCTGTGTTTAACGAGTGACAGACTGTGCTCTGGAAGGGCTAACTCATCTCTAAGGGAGTAGTTTACCACAAATGGAGTATTTTACTTCCCTGGGGGATCTTAACCAGCCTGGGCAAAGTTGGTGTCCCTTGGAAAGCACTCAAGTGATTCGAGTACCTAATAAATTATTCTTGAGTAACCACGAGACAGATGAACCTGAACCCAAGATGTGATTGGTACTGTGCAAAGAAAGAGCATATAACCGAACGAGCACATTCGATTACTTTCTCAGGCACCAATATCAACGAAGCGCTCCTGCGGGCCATCTTCATTTTGAATGAAGCCAATAACTTGGGAATGTTGGACCCCAACTCAGTCTCTCTGATCATTTTGGTCTCTGATGGCGATCCAACAGTAGGCAAGTAGCATTTCAATTTTCTAGTACAAATATCTTTACTGTCATTTCTTGGGAATGTGATTCGTTTACAGTGGGAAATCTAATGGCATTGACCTAATTTTCTAAACCATTTTAAACCCATACTTCCTAAAAAAAAAAAAAAAGACTTCTTTTGACCCTGAAACACTCATTCCGCTTAAACCAGTGCCCAGACATTTTTCAGTGATGCCCTTGAATGCCTCGGTGTCACCTCTACAGTGTGGGGAAACCTTTGTTTCCATTGCAACTGTGTGCTATGATGATTGCTAATAAGTACCAGTGGAAAGCATATCTTTCTTCAACTTAAGGCATGTGAGATGGTGAACGGGTGTGTGTGTGTGAGAATTGACTCCAGGTCTCCAGCTATACCTCTGGAGTCCTCAGTGATGTAGCTTTCTTGTTCTTCACACTTCCCCAGTTCATGACGGCAGCGGAGCAATTACTTCTCCCTGATCCATTCTGTATGTCAAGCACTTTTCTTAATCACACAGAGGCTCAACATCGCCCTGCTTCTATCATGCACTGTTATTTTTCTTTGCTCTGTCTCTTTACACTGACAAATATGAGTGAAAGCGAGACTGTGTTGCTGTCTGTCGTGTGGACAAGGACTGTACCTAACCTGTGCCAGACAGCTCAGTGGGAGGAAGACCAGTGCTGCGGTCGTGACAATGGCACCCGACCTTCAGAGAGACAAAGAGCAGCCATTTCTTTCATGGTGACACTAGAATGGCAGTTGTTATGTGTTTGTTGCAGATGCAGTGGGGTTGTTTTTTTTCTCTCTTGAATCAGACTACTTGAAAATTCAATTTTAGAATAAAATCATAAGGAAGAAAAGGAAATAAAATAGAAAATTAAGTCTGTTTCTTAGGCTTGTCCCTCAACCATGCAGTTCCTGTCCCCAGAGGCAGTCACTCATTATCAATTTCTTGTATGTCTTTCCAGAGATATTTTATGAATGTCTACATACTATTTATACATCCATACACACATATATGTAAATACTATATGTATATATACACACATATATACATACACATATATATTAAATACTAATGCATATATACAAATACATCCTACATATACCAATTATTACATTATTTTTCCCTTTAAAAATGTGTCTTTGAGATTATTCAAAATAAAAATATAGAGTTGCCATGTTCTTTTTAATGACTGTATAGTATTTCACAATTTGAAAGTGCCATAATTTAACCAATTTCCCCTATTACTGTACATTTGTTTCTAATATGTGGCTAATCCCAGTTATGTCACTATGTACCATTGTTCATACTTCATTTCAACATGTATGGATACATCTGTAAGAAAAATTCCTAGTAATTGAGTCATTGGATCAAAGAGTGAGTTTTTAATTTTGACAAATTTTGCTAAACTGCTCTCCATGGATTTTCCAAAAACAGTATAACATTGCCTCCTCATTTCTTTCCTTTCTGTGATCATCAACTTTAGGTGAACTGAAGTTGTCAAAAATTCAGAAAAACGTGAAGCAGAACATACGAGACAACATCTCCCTGTTCAGTTTGGGGATAGGGTTTGATGTCGATTATGATTTTTTGAAGAGACTATCCATTGACAACCGAGGAATTGCCCAAAGGATTTATGGAAACCAGGACACTGCTTTCCAGCTCAAGGTAACATTTTTTTCTTTACTTAAAAATCATTCAACTAGCAGTATCTGAAACCTAAAAGAAGATGGCCCAATTTAAATGAAAATTGTCATTATTTCAGCTAGACTGGGTTGCAAGAATAAATCAAGTGTTCATTTCTTTCTCATGCCCTCCACCCATTGTACATCGGCATGAACGGAGAGATGAGAGGCAGCAGGCGGTGGGTGCTTCCCTACTCCCCAAACAAGCTTTCCCGGGCACTGTCAGATCTTCTTGTGGCTCTCCCGCCAGCAGTTGGTTCTCCTTATCAGCATGACCATGCTTTCCCTTTAAAGTACATTGGCATCTTGGATATCAACTTTTTATTATGCAACACAGATCAAACTGTAGCCTGTAAGTTTCCTTAAATAAAAAGAACATGAATTACTTCTTTATTTTGACTAAATGGACAAGGAAAGGGTGTGGGAGAAGAACATACTTTACCCTACCCTCTGTCGATACCAGGTACCATATATCCATAGTGGGCACCACGTTGAAACATGGGGACAGATAAGGATAAGTTCTAATTTGGGGAATACCAACCTAGCTGGCTTTTCTGATTATGAGTGTCCATTAGCTGTTCATGCTGGTCATAACAGGAAAAAAAAAAAACGCTGGGCTCTTAAGTCAATGGTAGTATTCTTAACAAGTCTTTATCTTTTCTATGTCTCAGTTCATCTGATAATCATGAGAATTGTCCTTGTCCTGTAGCTTTCTACAGAGATCCTGTGAGAATAAGAGAGATCTGTTAAGCATTTGAAGAATCAGAGAAAAATGCTTTAGACCTATAAAGTGGTATGAATATAATGATTTCTCTGTGTTTGTCTGTTTGTTTTATGAATTGTAGAAATTCTACAACCAGGTCTCTACTCCATTGCTCCGGGACGTTCAGTTCAACTATCCCCATACGTCAGTAACGGATGTCACTCAGAACAATTTCCATAACTATTTTGGAGGCTCAGAGATTGTGGTGGCAGGAAAATTTGACCCTGACAAATCAGAGCAATTACAGAGCATTATCACTGCAACTTCGGTACTTGGGCTTATCTGCTTATTCTAAAAATACTAACTGGTCCCCTGGATACGGTGCATCTTATGTATTAATAAGCTCACACTGCATTCCAAGAACCACGTGTGTAGAAAAGAACAGTAGCGGAAGGGAAGGCATGAGACTATCTATGCCATCTTCCCAGCTATTGTGCAAATCCTTACCTTTCTCGTTCCAGCCTAATTGCAAACTCTGGAAGTATGCACTTAACTTCCTCTTTTGTATTCTTTTGAACTGTTTTGCATTCCCCATAAAATTGCATAGTATCCTGGTTCACTCACAGTAGGTAGGTATGAAAATGTGAATTGACTTCCTATCTATCATTCTGCTCCCCTGGTGTCTTTAAACTGAACTTTGCATCATCCAGGCCAACGCAGAGTTAGTCTTGGAGACCCTGGCCCAAATGGATGACTTGGAAGATTTTCTATCAAAAGACAAGCATGCAGATCCTGATTTCACCAGGAAATTGTGGGCCTATCTGACAATCAACCAACTTCTAGCTGAGCGGTAAGAAGTATATACACCACAGAGATTTGCAAAACTGGAAGATTTGCCTTGAATATTTGAGGTAATACACAAAGAGATTAGAACCAAGAAATGCAGCAAATTATTACAGAGTTTGGGTTATTAATTTCCACTGGTTCCAAGCACTTTAACTAAAGCTGAGTTCACTCTTATTTTATTTTGTTTTGAGGTATAGCATGCATAGAGTAAAGTGTGTGAAGTTCATTGATTTTTAAGTGAACAGTTTAATGAATTTTTATATTTATCATCTATGTAACCAGCACCTAGATCCGGGTATAGAGGACTTTTTTCATCTCTGAAGGTTTCCTTGTTGTTCTTCCCACTCAACCCCACCACCACCTCCAGCAGAAATCACTGTTCAGCCCTGGCCGGGTGGCTCAGTTGGTTGGAGTATCATCCCACACACCAAAAGGTTGCAGGTTCAATCCCTGGTTGGGGCACATACAGGAGACAACTGATTGATGTTTCTCTCTCTCTCTCTCTCTCAAATCAATAAACATATCCTTGGGTGAGGATTAAAAGAAATCACTGTTCAGACTCTGTCACCATCAATTAGTTTTGTCTGTGACTCTGTGGGTAATTCTCCAAAGAGAAAGCTACGATTGTGCGATTATGATGTCACATCAGGAAGGGCTCCCTCATAGTCATCAGTTTCGTATCTGGCTTCTCAGCTGAACTGCACTGAAACTCTCCAGTGTGAAAACTGTATTTCTAGAGTAATGGGTGGTTCTTTGACTACTTGCTTCAGAGTTATGTACAAGTATTTGATAAGAAAATTATCATTCCTGAGCCCGCTCCACCTGTTCGATCAGATTCTCAGGGAGATGGAGCAGGGTCATCGGAACTAGGTTGGAGAAAATGAACATAACTAACTACTCACAGAGAAAAATCCATGATGTCAATAAGCTTATAAAACAGACACATGACTGTAAGCTGTGGCTTTGAAGTGAGCGAGAAATATTTCTGCCCCTTTACAGAAGCACATTGGATGCGCAAAATGCTGCAAAGTTAAATACTGATTTTTAAAAAACAATTCCTGTAAAACAGATCAGTACTTGCCAGGAGTGGGGGGTGGAGGATAAATAGGGGAGCACAGAGATTTTTAAGGCAGTGAAGCTACTCTCTATGATACCATAATGTTGGATATAGGTCATTATGCATTTTGCAAACCCATAGAATGTGCAACTCAAGAGTGAAGCCTAATGTCAGGATGTTGCGTTATAATGATGTGTCAATGTAGCTTCATCAATTGTAACAAATGTACTTATGGTGGGAATGTTGATAATGGGGGAGTTTGGGGGCATTGGTTATATGGGAAATCTCTGTACTTTCTAAAAGGTCTGAGCCGGCTGGAGATCACATCCACGATGCAAGGCCAATGTAGAGCAAAACAATTTTATTGCATGTGCCTGAGTGCAGGCGGGCTGAACCCGAAAAAGGAATCAGCCTCGAAGTTGGGTGTAGATTATATACTCTGCTTTTAGCTTCCAGCAGTTCCCGCTGATGTACTCGGCCTGGCCCATTGTCCACTTTGCAGTTGGACTGGTCTGGTATCTCATCCTGCATCTGCTGGCTGATTCATTGTCTTGTGGATAACCCAATAATCTGTACTGAACAGAAGGCTGAGCAAAGGTCATGCAAGCAACGCATTTTTCAGTTTTCGCCTTTTGCAAGCTTTTACCTTTACCCTTTAAAACGTTACAAACCCTTTCACTTTCCACTCAATGTTGCTGTGAACCTAAAACTGCTCTAAAAAAATCAAGTCTATTAAAAAAAAATTCCTTAGGACTCATGGCTAGATAAAACACTAAGTTAGTTTTATTTTTCCTTTGGCCCCCAGGGTCCTGATTGGACACTGGAAGTGATGGAGGCGTGGGACTTTAACTCAGCCTTAAATAAAGTGACACTCTGTAATGTCTCTGTTTATTGAATACAGAAGCCTGGCTACCACAGCTGCTGACAAAAGGAAAATTACAAAAACAATCCTGCAGATGTCACTGGAACATCACATAGTGACCCCACTTACAGCCATGGTGATTGAGAATGAAGCCGGGAATGAGCGCATGCTGGCTGACTCCCCTCCCCAAGACCATTCGTGCTGCTCAGGTCAGTGTTTCGGTCTGGTGGAGAAGCATTAAGGGTCAGCTTTCACAGGCTGAGTAAAGGGCCCCAAACCTCTGCCCCTCTCCCACCCCCCAGTCCACCTCTAGCTCCCAGGCCTGTGTACCCTCTCAATCTCCCTACCACCCCATGCTGAGCTCTTCCTGTCAGTTGACTTTAAGGATAGAAGAATACTTCATTGCCATGATCTTCAAACATTTTTGCTCACATGTTTTCCAAAGGAATTTTGAAAACTTATGTACCTCTTCATACATTTAAAAACTCAACATTAAAATGTTTTCATCTTATTTAAGTACTTGCAACGGATTTAATGTCTGGCATCTTGTAAAGGTTGAGCTTTTAAAATGAAACTGTGACAGAGAACTCTTTTAAGTGTATCCAATGAAATCGAATACCTGATTTGATACTGACCATCACATCCACTAAAAAATACGTGTACAAATTCTATTTTCATTATTAGAAATTTTTATATTGTTCTTTTTTTCTAGTTGAACTTATATTTCCATTCCACTTTTCTGGCAGAATCATATGTGAACATAATAGATGTTAATGCTTGAAAGTCTTTTGTTGATCACCCTTCTCAGAGGAGAACAATATGTATACAAATTTAAATGTTTTCAATTTCTTATGACCATAAGATTCTCAGTGTTCAAAGTTTTCTTCTGAATTTTTATGAAAATTACTGAGTACACAATTCATCAAAATAATATAAATATATTTAAAATTTTGATATACACAGGATGTGCTATTTTCTTAGAAATCATCTTTTAGTGAGAAAAATGTGGCTGAGTGTATTTTTCACATATCTATGGGTAAATCTTACTTATTAGTAGATTGAAAGAGACAAGATTCAGCATCAACTCTACTTTAAAAACAATGTTTTATGGGCATAGGTCCTGATAAACCTATAGACATTGATAAGTAGATAGGAATGGAAAGCATTTGGTTATGGCAACGTCATTCACTCACCTGAACTTCTTTGAAATTACATGACAAAACTCACATATGGATCTACTGTTCAAATATTATTTTTGATGATCTATTATTAGATGGCAGCTTGGGCCCTACTCCAATCCTGTTAAAAGTAAGATGAACTATCTGACTTGCTAACGAATTTGTTTCCCAGTCATTGGAGTCATTCTGCTTTTTGGCAGTGTGCCAATTTTCAACAGGCTGCTTTGGTTTCTGGGAGGATTTGGGGAGAGAAACGGAGAGAGCACGTCTTCTGCTTGTAAACTAGGAGAAAGGGGTGTTCTGAGGAAAGAGTGTATGTGGAAGCTGAGAACCTAGAAATTGCCTTTAAAATGATCCATGATCTCTGTGTCCCGTGGAAAGTTCCAGGCACACCCAAGAGTGCTGTGCCCAAGTTTAGAAGACATTGTTTTGTTTTAATATGTTTTTATTGATTTTTTTAGAGAGAGAGGAAGGGAGAGAGAGATAGAAAAGTCGATGTGATTTAGAAACATCCATTGGCTGCCTCCTGCACGCTCCCTAGTAGGGATCGAACCTGAAACCCCAGCATGTGCCCTGACCAGGAATTGAACCAGGACCTCTCTGTCTATGGGACAATGCTCAATCCACTGAGCCACACCGGCCGGGCTTTGGTTTATTCTGCCTCCTTCCCTCTTTCTTGAAGACTGTCAAACATAGTCTTGCAAATGACCTGCATACACTAAAGGGAACGTTTTCTGAATTTTTAATTTTGTCCAAGTGAGATGCCAACTATACTGGTGTGGCCCAGGATTCAAGGAACCCTGACGTCTGACCTCCCAGTTACATTAAACTGACCTCCCAGATAAACTGGCATATCTAGGTGACACCGTATCACCTAAATAAAATGCCTAGGTGAACTGGCATTTGTTTCCCAAAGACAGGAGACTGACTAGATACCAGAAAGCAAAACGAACTTTTTGTAACCCGTAGGGGAACCTCTTTGGGAAACGAAATTGCTCAGACCGTTTTCTTGTAGGTAAAGAGGACTGTATGAGGAAGATGCCGATCATAATCCGATTCTCCAGGGCCAGGGCTGGACATTATCCCCCCTGCCTATGCTGAAGGCATGCGGCCCTTCCCCAACTCCATGGGGCAGCTCCTCTGGCTGCAGACCCCAGCCCAGGCCCAGACTCTGGAGAGAACCTACAGCAGGCCCACAGCGTGATGACAGAGGGAGCCACAGCAGAGAGAACTCAGGAATAAAAATAATGGGAGGAGGCCTCAGCTGAGAACCTCTAGGGTCTGCATAATTGTTGGAACTGTAAGCAACTTACATGGATAAGTAAGCCTGGAAACTAATGGATACAAGTTTTTCTACCCAGGTGCCCTGAATTACGGCCGCAAAGTTGCTCCAAGTACACTCCCATCTTGGGCCAAACCTTCACCAACGCCCAAGATCCCACAGCCCGCGAGGGGACCTACCTTGCTTGAGGCCACTCCTCCCCCACACGTGATGAGAGGTGAGAGAACTTCGACGCGCCTTTCCCATCCCGGGTCTCAATCGGATAATCATTTGTGGAGCACATACATACATTAATAGAATCACTGTGTCTTAGTACAGTAGGGGACTTCGTGGGCATCACTGCCTTCCCCGGAAGAAGATAACTCCGTGTGTCAGTCAGTTTGGGCCACCATAACAAAACACCAGAGACTGGGTGGATAAAACAACAGAATTTTATTTTTTACAGCTCTGGAGGCTGAAGTCCAAGATCAAGGTGCCGGCAAGGTAGATTTTATTTTGGGGGGCTTGTAGGTGGCCACCTTCTTCTTGTGAGTTCACATGGCCCCTGGAGAGAGAGAGAGAGAGAAGGCAAGCTCTCAGGTGTCTCTTTTTGTAAGGACACTAATCCCATCACGGGGGCCCTACTTTCATGACCTCATCTAAATTACCTCCCAAAGGTAGCCCACCTATAAAATGGGGATGATACTACCTCCTCTGCAAGGCGGCTATAAGGTAAGTTCCTGGTTCCCCGTAGAAGCTCAATAAATGCTAGCTACTCTTATGCCCATGGACCCCAGGCCCTAGGAATCTATGGAATTAGTCATGGGAACCCTCAGTCTACTT
This sequence comes from Tadarida brasiliensis, assembly GCA_030848825.1. Classification (NCBI taxonomy): domain Eukaryota; kingdom Metazoa; phylum Chordata; class Mammalia; order Chiroptera; family Molossidae; genus Tadarida; species Tadarida brasiliensis. Next base: position 91,148,315 of record CM061257.1, read on the forward strand.
TCACCCTAATCAAGATTTAGGCTGCACAGATTGACTTAAACATGACGTTTCATTCCTGTTGCCTAGAACTGTATCAACTCAGTGTGATAGCACTGATTCGTCTGCTTATGAGAAGGTTTGATTGGTGGGATTTGGGTTAATTAGAATGGCAAAAACAATTACTATCTTTAACAAAAATCATTTCCTTCTAACAAAATGTTTCAAAACACCATATTTGTGTAGAAGAAGGAAGAAGAATGCATAATTAAGTGATTTAAAAGATTTTTTTAAAGGAGTTAAGAACCTTTTGTTCTGTGTTTTAATGATGCCCTCTAGTGCCCAGCCCAACACACAGTCAATTAAGCAAGTATTTACTGAATACATAGCATGAGCTTGGTGGTGTGAGGGGTGAAAGAAATCCGAGGTTTTGTTCCTGTTCTGGATTAGTTTATTCTCGATTCTAAGTTTCAAAACTCGCACTCGAAAATGGTTGGGAGAACAGGGCTGTGATCAGACAGCTTGGCTGTGAGTGAGCTCGGGCACTTACCAACTTAGTGATGTGCCCTCGGGCAGGCCTCCTGTCCTCTGCAAGGAGAATCAGTTGAGTTAATGTTTGCAAGGAGCTTTGCGATGATATCTGGAAAACAGTAGCCTGTCCATGGATGGCAGCCAACTCTTCCCATTTTATCCTGAGAAACACAACCAATTCAGTGTTTCAGCTCAAACCTTCTTCAACCCCTTCAATTACTGAGGCCTTCTAAGTTGTTCCTTTCCACTGTTTACCAGATATGGTGGATTTTACCATGTGTCTCCTGAATTTTCCCTCCCTCGCCAATCCCATTCACTGTCCTAGTTTCTTGAACTTAACATTTCTTGCCTGGGTTACTGCCATTTTAGCTGCTAAATGATCTTCCTATGTCTACTTTCCAATACTTAATTGATACTGTAACCAAAATTTTCCTAAAATGAGGGTCAAATCATGTCACATGTATTCTCACAAACCTCAAATAGTTATCAAACAGAATAAAGGTACATTCTTTTTTTTTTTTTTTTTATCCTCACCCGAGGACATTTTTCCATTTTTTGTTCAGATAGAGTGGGAGGGAGTGAGAGGAAGAGAGAGAGAGAGAAACATCGACGTGAAAGGGACACATCGAGTGGCTGCCACCCGCACGACCAGCCAGGGCCGGGGACACACTGCAACCGAGGCACGTGCCCTTAGCGGGAACCGAACCCGGGTCTCTCTGGACCGCAGGCCGACGCTCTAACCGCTGAGCCAAACCAGCCAGGGCTAAAGGTCCATTCTTGAGCGTGGTGTTCCGTGGTCTCCATCACCTACACTTTCAGTTTAATCTTTTTCTACATTCTTCATCCTCTAGTCACATCGAGCTGCTTTCTAAACAGATCATTAACTTTTCCACCTCCACGCCACTCGTTATTCTGTCCACTCAGAACAAAATCTCTCTCCTGTGTCTTAGCCTTCCCTCTTCTCCTCCTGCCTTTAAGACTTAGTTCAAAAGCCAAATCCTTCGTAAGGCCTTCCTCAGCTGTCCCAGGTGGGGTCAGAGCCTTGCGCTTGGGCCATTACTGTATCACTTACTTTATTCTAGCTTACATTAATGGTTATGTCTGCTTCCTTGGAAGGAAAAAATAATATTCTAACTGTTAAAGAAAAAAATTATTTGTGACATTTGTGAAAGCTTGGTAAGGAAGATTCTATTCAAGAGGGTGGGTGTAAGGACCACTGCAAGGAGGCTTGGCAGGGGGGAGAGAGAGTGCGCTCAACTGCAAATACAGCATGGGAAAATGGGCTATATAGACAAGGAGCAGGGTGGGGCTCAGCGGATGAAAGATTTCTAAGAGGAAACAACCACGAGAATGGGGTTCAGGCTAAACACCCTAACAGGATTCTTGCTGAAGTCAGGCTGGTGTGATCAGACATCACCTGGAGGGGTGGGATGGGAATGAGGAACCCTATCAGATATCGAGGGTGATCAGATACAGAGGGTGGGGTTTCTGGTTACACTTACTTAGCAGTGTTTTTGCTAAACTAGGACAATGCAGAGACCAACACGGAAGTCCAAACGCTGAGGCCTAGTGGAAGAGTTCAGGGCAGCCTGAGTAGAGTTTGGTCAAGGAGAGAGAGTCTCTGTCACTCCTTCATTAAATTGCTACTTTCTTGAAGGCCATGGCTTATCTATAACTGCACCAAACATGGCCTAATTTAGTGTTTTGCACAGTTTTTTTCCTCATTAAATGTTTGTTGAATGGTTGAACAACCAAACAAGAGCAGCCAGAATAATGGTGTCCAGTAACAAAGGAGTACTTTTTTTTTTTTTATCCTCACCCGAGGACATTTTTTTCCACTTTTTGTTCAGATAGAGTGGGAGGGAGAGAGAGGAAGAGAGAGAGAAACATCGACGTGAAAGGGACACATCGAGTGGCTGCCTCCCGCACGACCCACCAGGGCTGGGGACAAACTGCAACCGAGGTACATGCCCTTAGCGGGAACTGAACCCAGGGCTCTCTGGTCCGTGGGCCAATGCTCTAACCGCTGAGCCAAACCGGCCAGGGCAAGGAGTACTTTCTTGGGAGCAGCTTGATCCTTCATTGCTCTTGGAATGGATTAATATTCATCTGTATGCTAACCAATATTACGTCTTCTTTATTTGTATGCACTGTGTATGCCTACTTAATAAAATACATATCTTTTTATCTATACACTAACTGTATACATATTTATACATATGTAGTATATATGTATTTATATGTAGTATGTATGTGTGTGTGTCTTATTCCTTTTGTCTTTCTTATTCTTTTTCTTTTTTTTAATCTTCACCCAAGGATATTTTTTCCATTTATTTATTTAAGAGAGAGTGGAAGGGAGGGTGGAAGAGGGAGAGAGAGAGAAAGAGAGAGAGAGAGAGTATCAGCTATTGGTTGCCTCCTGCATGGTCCCTGATTGGGGCCGGGGATTGAACCTGCAACCCTTTGGTTCATGGGTGAACACTCTAACCACTGAGCCACACTGGCCAGGGCTCATTTTTATCTCTAACCCAGTGCATATGTGAGAGCTACAGAATAAGTAACTACTATATTCTTAAAATCACTTAAAGCTCTGATGGAGGCTGTATGAGGAAGGAACAATGAGAAGAGTACCTAGCATATAGCAGAAGCACAATAAATATTTGGTCTTGTTAAATGTAAGATGTTTAGGAATAAAATATGTTTCAAAATCCTCTTCCCTTCTATAATTTTTTTTTTGTTTTCATTTTCTTTGTATTTTCCAGTTGAGAATGACCCACACTTCATCATTTACTTACCAAAAAGCCAAAAGAATATTTGTTTCAATATTGACTCAGAACCTGGAAAAATCCTCAACCTTGTTTCTGATCCAGAATCAGGTAATATAAAAAGATACTGTATTTGGATTAGACAGTTAGATCTTTGCCATGCTACACTATCACTACCTGGGATTTCTTTCCTTCTCACTTTAATAGAAGTCCTGTATTTTCCAAACTCTGATAATTAATGAGTAACAAATTATAAATATATTCCTAAGTGTTTGAACTATAATAGATAAAATACTCTCCCTCTGTATGAACTAGCAGATTTTGTAATATAGTTAAACTATAATAAAGCATAGTTATATAGAGAGTTACAAAGGAAAAAATGTTATGTAAATCCTAAAGCAAAATAATAATTTTCCCATATGGTCAAGTTTTATAAATTTGAATTATGGCACCCACACACGAAAAAAGAATGGCACACAAGAGAGGGGGAAAAGGCTTTTTTTTTTTTTTTTCCCTGTAGGGATTTTGGTCAATGGACAGCTCATTGGTGCAAAGAAACCCAAGAATGAAAAACTAAGCACTTATTTTGGAAAACTGGCATTTTATTTCCGAAGTGAAGACATGAAAATAGAAATTAGCACTGAGACCATCACCCTGAGCCAGGGCACTCGTACGTCAGTCTTATCCTGGTCTGACACAGCTCAGGTCATTAATCAGAGGCAAGTATTACTACGTGTGAATCGACACATTGCATAAATAAATGCCGACATCCGCGACAGAAACACAGACCTTAAAAGTCATCATTTTAAATATGAAGAAGTTGGCGATCAGAAAAATGTTTGTTGCCCACTCGCTGTTCCTGGCAGCAGGAACCACATGTTCCGGTCACCAGGTGTCTCAGTGCCAGCCTAGTGCCTGGCGTATAGTAAGTACTTAGTGAATACCTGTTGGGTAAGTGAGTGAGTCCATCAGCTGAAATCCACAGCCACTCTATCAGACATATTCAGGAACACTATGACTGTGTCCTGTGAGTAATATCTTCCCATTAGTATCTGTTTAAGCAAATATATAAATTGTCAGAATACCAGAGCTGGGAGTTAAAACAGCATTCTGCGGCAAAAACATGGTCAAGGTCTCAGGAAACTAGTGGGATTGCACTGGGAGGAATGACAGTTCACATCAGGGGTGAGAGGGATGACTTTCTAAGAAGAGTCTGCTCTGGAATTGTTCGTTCTATTTCAACTTTCCCATCAGGGTGCTGGTCTCGGTGAAGAAAGAGAAAACTGTGACAATCACCTTGGATAACAAGATGACCTTCTCTGTGTTACTTCATCGTGTTTGGAGGAAGCATCCTATCAACGTAGACTTTTTGGGGATCTACATTCCCTCTGCAAACACGTTTTCCCCTAAAGCACATGGACTAATAGGTAAAGTGTTGATCAACCACCTGACAAGTGTGGGACCACACTAGGGCTTAAGCAACTTTGGATAACGGTGGTGAGAACTTGGGAAACTGACAGGTGTGAACTGAAAAGCACAGGATGCATGTTCTGAGCCCGGGTCTTAACTTATAAAGGTGCCTGAATAATGACACGAAGAGGTCAATGCCATTGGAAGAAGCGTTAACTGTTACTCCCAGTTTCCCCTAGAGACAGGAGGCACAGCTGCCCATGAGGGTCACAGGAGGGAGGCCAGGTTTTGGGCAGGGAAGCAGGAACAAGTGATAGGTTCAAGTGACAGCCTTTATAGGGGTTTCCATGGAAAGACAAGACAGAGCAGGGTGGATTAGGGTTGGCTGTCGTGAACAGTTTCCATGGGTTTTGGGCTATAGAATGGTCTCTAGGTGCCTGGCACCCGGCCCTGGAATGACTTCTGGGTTATACGGGCCAGGTAGAGGAGATATGGCTCTGGGCTGGTTAGGTGTATACCAAAGGCGTGCTCCTGGCAGAGTCCTTCACTATCTTGCAGAATTGACTAGCCCTGGGAGGGGCAGCTTCTCCCCAGCAAGACTGGGTTTTCAAGATGTCAAATGTCATAATATATAGAAAATTAAAAAACATAATTAATACAACCCAATATAGTGGTGCAGGGTGACTCATTAATGTTATAGCCAGGAGGACCTTTGCCATTCCAAACAAGGTTTTCCCAGAACCAGGATTTCATCATCATGAACTGGGCACATTAAGAGAAGGGGCAGATACATTTTCAGTTTTATGAAAATGTGTGGTTTTTTTCTAATTTTTTTTTCTTTATTGATTTTAGAGAGGAAAGGAGAGGGAGAGAGAGATGGAAACATTGATGAGAGAGAACATCGATTGGCCGCCTCCTGCATGCCCCTCACTGGGGATCGGGCCCACAACCTGGGCATGTGTCCTGACCAGGAATCAAACCGGCGACCTCTTGGTGCATGGGTCGACGCTCAACCACTGAGCCACACTGGCTGGGCTGAAAATGTTTTTCTAACTGAAGAGAAGTGAACTGGCTTAAGAAGTCTGTGATGACAAGCAGAGCATCTAGGCTGTTTCCCTACTTTTTAAAGAATGGTTCCAGTTTAAGCATATGACATCACACACAAACCTGTGTCTGTGACTTGAGCTATGCGCTTAGGTGCTGACCTTCACCCCCACCCCACTCGGGGCATTTTACTTCTGATCCACTACATCAGCCTCATATGTAATGTGACCACAGGGTGAGCGGCATAGAGTTGCTCTCAGGAAGGACCATCTCTCCATTGCTGTTCTCTTTCCCTCTCAGTATGTCTTTCTACCCCAGAAATTCTGGAGGGAGGACCAGCTGGTAGCTTGGATCCAATGACCAGCCTGTCTTTTTTATTTTACTCTTGGGATACATGTAAATAACTGTCTGGACTTGATCTCACTAGGCCAGTTCATGCATGAGCCACAGATACACATCTTCAATGAGCGGCCTGGGAAGGACCCTGAGAAGCCAGAGGCGAGCATGGAGGTGAAAGGACATAAGTTGCTTGTCACCAGGTAAGCCTCAAGTGCATATGTCAGTGACAAAAAAGGGCTCCTACTAGGACTGGACTCACACAGCATTCCCTATGTCAAACCGAACAATTCATCAGGAATAGGCACATACATAGCACTTGCACAAGGGCACTGCCATCCATCTGATGAAAACAATGACTACATATAGAAGTCTGTGCATGAAATGCCAAGATTAATTAACCTGTTGTTCTCGCCTTCATACATTAGGAGCCCTATGGTCACAAGCTGGATAATTGAAAAAGCTGATTGTAGGAGAAATCGTAAAAAATACCCACATGCCATCGTGCTAGAGAAAGTATATTTTTGTATTAAAGCTAGAACCTTCTTTTTGAGTATGTGAGGTTAAGCCCACAATACTTTGGAGTTGGATTCCTGCCTTCCTTCCATTTCTAAGTTAATTTTCACTCTTTACCTTGCTGGAAAAGTCCATGTTGGCCAGTCTCAGTAAGGACACTCTAAGCCTCAGACTCGGATGACTTGGGGAGTGGGGATGGGTGGGGACAGGCAGATAAGGTGGTGGAAGGGGCACAGAGAACAGCAAGGGAGAAGAGTGTGTCTCCTTTCGAGATATGCAGGCTGGCATGCCTTGGCCTGTGCCCTAACTGTATGCCCATTTTCCTTGCAGAGGCCTACAGAAAGACTACCGAACAGATACAGTGTTTGGAACAGATGTTCCCTGTTGGTTTGTACACAACAGTGGGAAGGGTTTCATCGATGGACACTACAAGGATTACTTCGTGCCTCAGCTCTATAGCTTCCTCCAATGGCCTTAAAGGTGTTTAGTTTTGGAAATCAAGTGTATAAATATACATTTTCCCCCTGCCTCTTTTGCAGTCATTCTTTAGTTTGAATAATTTAAAGATCTAACCAGATATTCACACATCTGAAGGAAATAAATGCTTTGCGAAGAAGATTCAGGATTTTGTTGCGTCTTCAGATGCTAAGGTGTGTTCAGCAAGGCGATGCAAAGAAAAGCTGCTTTGGCAAGTCTAGCTGGCATCCAGGCAGAGCCCTAGATTCGACATTTACTGCGATTTCACTGTTAAATGTCAGGCCCTCAACTTTGCAGGTTGAGTACATTTTTATGTTCAGTTATGTGGGAAATTCAGTTACGAGGTTATATGGTGAAAGGGAATAAGAACAGTGACTTTTAATATATCTTAGAAGGAATTGGCTCACATAATTATGAAGGTCGATAGTCCCAAATCTGCAGGGTGAGCTGGTGGTGCAGGAGACCCAGGGAAAGCTGATATTCTGGTGCAAAGGCCACTGTGCAGGAAGAACCAATGTTGCAGATGAATTCCAAAGGCAGTAGTTGGAGGAGGATCCGTTTTTTGTTCTGTTCAGCCCTTCAACTGATTGGATGAGGCTCACTCATATTAAAGAGGGCAAGCTGTTTTACTCAGTCTACCTTTATAATGTACATTTCATCCAAAACACCCTCATAGACACACCCAGTGAAATGTTTGACCAACTCTGTGGCACCTCGCGGCCCACCTAAATCGACACAAAATAAGCCATCACAAGGCCTTAGTTGACCAACCTCATTCTGTTAAGCCAGCTCTTCTCCAAATAAGATAAAATGCGATTGGGTAGGTGTCTTTTTATTAAATTACAATCCTGTAACAGTCCTGCCTCCCTGACATTCTTCTAAGATCACCTTGGAGACTTCGTTGCTCTCCAATTCTTCACATATTTAAACCTGTGCAGGATATTATGTCAGATGGCTGTCAGTGTTACTGTGACTTCTGAGAGAATCAGTTTCAAATGCTCTGGGAACCCCTCTGTCTGCGAAGCAACAAGTTTCACACAGATTTAATAAATCTTGAGCACAGAACCCCCCTTAGCAGTACTCCTGGTAGACTTTTGATTTTGTTTGTAGTTGAGCAGCTCCTAAGAGTAATGCCACTTGCCCAGCCGGTGTGGCTCAGTGGTTAGTGTCGGCCCGCACACCAAAGGGTCACGGGTTTGATTCCCAGTTAAAGGCATGCACCTGGGTTGCAGGTTTGATCCCCAGTCCAGGTCAGGGTGCGTGTGGGAGGCAACCAATCAATGTGTGTCTCTCACATTGATGTTTCTCTCCCTCCCTCCCTCCCTTCAACTCTCTAAAAATCAATGGAAAAAATATCTTCAGGTGAGGATTAACAAAAAAATAAAAAAATAAAAAAATAAAACTTCTACCTTTGGATAAGTTTAATCTGATTCCTAGTATTTTAAATATGCTGTTGTTTTAAAAATAATGGTGAAAATGTTAGGGTGTGTATTTACATGCAGGGTGTTGAGCAAGGGTCCTATCAAAAGCAACTAGATTTAAAACCAAATCCAGCCCTGGCTGGTTTCGCTCAGTGGTTAGAGCGTCGGCCTGAGGTCCAGAGAGACCCGGGTTCTGTTCCCGCTAGGGGCACATACCTCGGTTGCAATTTGTCCCTGGCCCTGGTTGGTTGTGCGGGAGGCAGCCACTCGATGTGTCTCTTTCACGTCAATGTTTCTCTCTCTCTCTCTCTTCCTCTCTCTCCCTCCCACTCTATCTGAACAAAAAAAGGAAAAATGTCCTCGAGTGAGGATAAAAAAAAAAAATTAAAACCAAATCCATATTTTTCAAATTATCACAACTATTAATAGCTGGTGTTTTGAATTTCATTGCCTGTAAAAATAACCTTATTAATATGGTTCATGTGTTTCTCTTGAGACCAGAAATATGCCTTCTCTATATAATTAATTTTGAATTACAAATGAATAATCAATTTTGAATTCCAAAGGAATCAAATTAATGGGAATCGTCGGAAAGGAAGGAACTATTCCACTGTCTACCTCTTGATTAGTTTCTGGAAGTATTATGCTCTCAGTGATGAAGGAAAACTTGACAATTGCCTAGATTATGTTTGTTCATTTTGTGGAGCACCTTGCGACCCACTGATAATTGATCAATACTTAATTTTGTATAGAGCTGGGTATTACAGGGCTGGTATTTGTCAGATATATTAACTATCTTTAGCATTTATGCAGTCTGTCTTCAAAGCTTCTCCTAAGTATCAATCTAAACAGTTTCCATTAAACCAATTAAATATATATGCCTTACTGTCAGGAAAATGAGAGCCCATGTTTCAGAAAAACCAAAGTCTTGACTGAGATCATTCCTGCCATAAATCTGTTTGTGTTTTTAATATACTAAAAATTAAACAAGGTTTCTTAGAGTTGGAAACCTGGCAATCCAAAGCAACAAATCAAACAGGGGAATTAAAGAGTATCTCAACGTACAGTAAAAATGAACTATGAATCAGGAGTTATTTTAGTACCTACTGGTCTGAGATCTTACTCAAATCATCCTACATGCTTTAAAGAATTACTTAAGCCCTGGCCAGTTTTGCTCAGTGGTTAGAGCGTCGGCCTGTGGTCCAGAGTTCCCGCTAGGGGCACGTGCCCCGGCCCTGGTTGGTCGTGTGGGAGGCAGCCACTCAATGTGTTCCTTTGATGTCGATGTTTCTCTCTCTCTCTCTTCCTCTCCCTCCCTCCCACTCTATCTGAACAAAAAATGGAAAAATGTCCTCGGGTGAGGATAAAAAAAAAAAAAAAAGAATTACTTAAGCCCTGGGTTCGGTTCCCACTTAAGGGCACGTACCTTGGTTGCAGTTTGTTCCTGGCCCCGGTTGGGGTCGTGTGGGTGACCACTAGATGTGTCTCTCTCACATTGATGTTTCTCTCTCTCTTCCTCCCTCTTCCTCCCGCTCTATCTGAAGATAAATGCAAAATCCTCAGGTGAGGATTAAAATAAATAAATAAAAATAAATAAAATAAAATAAAGAATTACTTAATATCATAGAAAGTGGCTTCTTCTCTTCAGCCTTATCCCAATCAGAAGTGAGTCCAAAGAGCCAGTATGACCCAGCCATTACCAGGCTGTTCACACTGAATCCCACTGCTTCTTTTCAGCTGCATGCACTATAAATTTCCTTTCTTTTTTTTTTGTGCATAAGCAAGTGTGAGGTGGGTTTCCTGTCTTTTGCATCCCTATGTAACATACTGCTCTACTTATTTAAAAATGTATAGTTCAATATTGCCGGTGGGATTGTAAAATGGTGTGGCCACTTTGGAACACAGTCTGGCAGTTCCATAAAATGTTCAACACGGTATCATATGAGTTACAATGTGACTCAGCAATTCTACTCCTAGGAATTGAAATGTTCATAAGGAATCTTGTACACAAATGTTCATAGAAGCATTATTCATAATAGCCAAAACAACTAAAATGTCCATCAACTGATGAATGGATTAAAAAAGTGTGGTCTAGCCAGGCTCGTGTGGCTCAGTGGTTGAGCGTCGACCCATGCACCAAGAGGTTGTCAGTTCCATTCCTGGTCAGGGCACATGCCCAGGTTGTAGGCTCAATCCCCAGTAGGGGGCATGCAGAAGGCAGTCGATAGATGTTGATGCTTCTCTCTCATCAATGTTTCTATCTCTCTCTCCCTCTCCCTTCTTCTCTCTCAGAAATCAATAAAAATATACTAAAAAAGAAAAAAAGTGTGGTATATCCATACAGTGGAATACTGTTCAGCAATAAAAAAGAATGTAATACTGAAACATGCCACAACATGAATAAACCTTGTCAACATTATGCTGCGTGAAAGAAGCTAGTGAAAACACCACATATTGTATGATTCTATTTATACGAAATGTCCAGAAAGGGCAAATCGTTAGAGACAGAAAGTAGATTAGTGGCTGCCAGGGGCTGGAAAAAGAGGGGAAATAGGGAGTAACTGTGTGTACAGGGTTTACTTGGGGGGAGGGTGATAAAAATGTTCTAAAATTAGATAGTGGTGTTAGTTGCACCACTCTATAAATATACTAAAAACCACTGAAACTGTACCCTTTGAATGGGTGATACTGTATGGTGTATGAACTATATTTCAATAAAGCTGCTATTACATTTAGTTTGACTTTTTAAAATATATTTATAGTTCATTACTACTTTATTACTAAAAATATAAAATGAGAATATATGAAGAATTTCCTATAATTATGATTCTAAATTGTTTTATATAAAACACTTCACAATATTCTTTTAATGAAAAATTTAAAAATCAAGGAATTATAAAGAAAACAAAAATAAGAACAAATTTACATAGTTCCGATACTTCAGGAGACATAATTAGATTTTCTATAAGTTTCGCTAAACAACTGTACAGTAATATTTAAATAAATCCATTTGTTTTATACAAAAGAAACACCCTAACACAGTAGAGTCTTATAATGCCTTGGCGAACACCAATTTGATGCTTTAGGATTTTAATATGTTAACAAATTTTCAAACTCAAGCAAGTTTAGAGATGTCTTCATACTGAATTCCTTCGACTCTGCGTCCTTTTAAAGGGCCCTATAAATGAAAATAATTGAAGAAAATGTTAAAAATACACATGTACTTAAAAGACAGGAAAATGACACTACACTTAGAAATATAAATTTGCCTTTTTCACATCCCAAAAATCAGATAGCTAACATTCTTGTATGTCTATGAACTTTAAAAACATTCTATGGCATTCTCATTAAGAACTAACACAATTTTCTTCAAAGATATTTGAAACATGTTATCACTAGATACTGTGGCAACACCTGCTGGCTGTTCAGTATCTGCTGTGCCTCCTGGATAGTGAGATGTCCCAGCTCCCCGTGTGGCGAGGTGTGGCCATAAGGTGGAGCTCCAGACCACGGAAGTGAACAGAAGTGACCAGAAGGGATGCGAGCCATTTCCAGGCCCAGACCATGCTCCTTCCACCTGCAATCCAATGTTCTACTTCGTCTGCCTGAAGCAAACACAACTGAAAAAAAGCCACTTACTGAAGATGGTAAAGCCACAAGTTAGAAGGGCCGTGGGCTCACAAATCACCCTTCAGAAAAGTGCCATTCCCTGATCAAGAACACCTATTTTGGACTTTTAGAATGAAAAGCAAACTTCTATTATGTTTTTACCATTATCAATTTGAAGGGTTTGGTGTTTGTTTGTTTTTATAACAAATATCATTATTTTAAGTAATACAGATACTCAAACATGTTTGTATATTTTCATCTTCTCTTCATATCCAACAAAAAGGGGAAGGGGAAAACTAGATAATGAAAGTACCTGTCATAAAAGCTGACACAACCTGGGAACAGAGGCTAAAAAAAAGGGCTCTGGACTGCCCAAGTTCAAATCCCACCCTCAGCAAGTGACCTAACTACTCTGTGCCTTATTATCCAAGGCAGTAACAATAGCACCTACATGCTGTTAGAATATATAAATGAGTCAATACAGATAAAGTGCTTCGAACAAGACCTGGAACATAACATGAGCATGAGCTCAATAATTTTCAACTCACTATTAAACCTTTTAGTTAAAATTTAAAAGTTGGTCCTTTCCTTTGCAAAATATAAAATGATGGTGGTGGTGATAATGACTCCAACCCCAAACTGAGATTTTATTTTACCGAGACCCATGCCCTCCCTTTAAAATGCTTTTTAAAATGCCGTTCTTTTCATGTATAATAATGATTGTATTTAAAGGAAATAAGCTCCCATATTAAGGATGACCCAGGTTGAATCTTTCATTATCAAATTTAAAGGTCAATAATCAATTATACTTTAAAAAAAAAATCCTCACTGGAGGTTATTTTTCTATTTATCTTCAGACAGAGTGGGAAGGAGGAAGGGAGGGAGGGAAGGGGGAAAGGGAGACAGAGAGAGAGAAAGAAAGAGGGAGAGACAAACATCGACGTGGGAGAGATACATGGACTGGTTGCCTCCCGCACGACCCCAACCAGGGCCAGGGACGAACCACAACCAAGGTACATGCCCTTGACTGGAATCGAACCCACGACTCATTGGTTCTTGGGCCAATGCTCTAACCACTGAGCAAAACCGGCCAGGGCAATTACACTTTTATGATAAGAACTACAAAGCTGGGGAATAAAAATGAGCCAGGTATTTGGGTTAATTAGGCAAATAGTTAAAAGACTGAGGCTTTTCTTTTGAACACTTTGTTAACTAAAAATCTACTTAATTTATATGGAAAATGTGCAAAATTAATCATAATGTGCAAAAATAATAGTTTCAAATATTAGAATACTGGTACTAAAATTTAAGATTCCAGAAATGGTAAAAATAGCAGGGGAGATCATGTGAAGAGTTCACGTGTTTCGTGGCAGTGACTTGAAGAAAACATGGGGACAGAGAGATAGACACAGACACATACAAACACTGATTTCTTTTTCAGAGGGGCACACTGCAAAAGAAAAAGAAAACACCAAAAAATTAGCAGGTGAGTTTCCTCTTCCAAAGGTAAGTGCTGCTTTGCAATCAACCAGAGAAGCTTTTCATGTGGATTTCCTCACAGGTTTTATCTCAGTACAGGGCTATAAGCAACTAAAGCATGAGAAAGGAAGGTGAAATGGGGGTACAGTGCGGGAGGAAAGAAAGTGCTTCTTAAAAATCATACAAACTGTAAACCAAAGGTATTTGGATGGAACCTAGAATATCCTCAATAGTAATTAGCTGTTCTGTGTTTCCCTGAGATGAAGCAGGACCTAAATTGGATAGTATTATGAAATTAAAAGTGGAGGAGGATCAAATGTCCACAAAAAGTAAGATTTGTCATAACCTTATACTGATTGAGCTAGAGAGAAAAACTTACTGACTTTTAAAAAGATTGATAGCCCTGGCCGGTGTGGCTCAGTGGTTGAGCACTAAGAGGTCACCGGTTTGATTCCCGGTCAGAGCACATGCCCAGGTTGTGGGCCCGATCCCCAGTGGGGGCCATGTAGGAGGTGGCCAATCAATGTTCTCTCTCATCAATGTTTCTATCTCTCCCTCTCCCTTCTTCTCTCTCTAAAATCAATAAAGAAAAAAAATAAAAATTGATAGCCCTGGCTGGTTTGGCTCAGTGGTTAGAGCGCTGGCTGAGGACTGAAGGGTCTTGGGTTCAATTCCTGGTCAAGGACATGTACCTGGGTTGCTGGTTTGATCCCCTGCCCCGGTTGGGGTCATGTAGGAGGCAACCAATCAATGTGTCTCTCTCACATGGATGTTTCTTTCTCTCTCTCCCGCCTTCCCTCTCTTTCACTCTATCTAAAAATCAATGGAAAAGTATTTTCTGGTGATAATTAACAAAAAAATAAATAAATAAAAAAGATTGATAAATTCCTCAGTGACAGATGATACTCCCTTTTCCTTTTTTCCCCCTATAGTTTAACATAGTGACAGTTTCCAGGTTATTATTGTTGGGGACAGAAAAAAAAAAAAAGCTTAATCTACTTAAAACGTGATTTCTCTCAAATAAGGAGATGCTTTTTCCAGAAAACCTTCCTGAGACACATACTCTCTAACCAGTCCATAGAGGGGTTTGAGGGCCTATGAATTCCTTAAGACAACAAATATAAAATTTGGCAGTTATGTGCAATTGTTTGAAGAGAGTTCAGAACTTTTATCAGACTCTCCATGGGGGTCTATTATCCCCCCAAAATATTAACACTTGCTGTACTGGAGACAAAAAAGTCTTTCATTTAGCGATAAAGCTACATAATCCAAAGTTCAGATTTTAGAAAGAATTAGGCAATTAGGACAAAGTATGTTTCAGATCTCCCCTTCACACACCTTAAGTTTCTCTTTGCCTGACGCACGGACCTATCACTGAACTATCAATTCTAAATCCATAAGCAATTTTTATACATAAGATTTTTAAAAATTAATTATTTTATTGATCCTTGCTACCTTAAATCCTTTATGAAAGGAGGGACATTTTTATACATTGATCTCTGTGGCTTTTTCCCTATTAGCTATGACTGTACAGTCCCCATTAATTATACCATGCCAAATTGAGTTTTATATTAGGTGCGAGAGGGAAAAAGTCAGAATATGAAACTGTACATATTGTAGACAGTTTTATAAAATATAAAGACTGGAAAGGAACAGATTAAAATATTAATGAGGATTATCATTTGGCTAGAGGATTATGGGCAATTTTTAAAATTATTTATATTAAATTGTATTTTTCAGGTTTTATGAGTGTTACCATTGACTGAATCTGTCTCACCCAAACTTCATAGGCTGCAGCCTGATGCCCAGTGTGATGATATTTGGAGAAGGGGCTTCTGAGGTCACCGGAGTGGAGTCCTCATGAATGGATCAGTGTCCTTATAAAGGGACTCCAGAGAGTTCCACTTCCCTTCCACTATGTGAAGACACATGAAAAGGAAGCAGGCCCTCACCAGACACCAAATCGGCCAATGCCTTAATCTTGGACTTCTAGCCCTTCGACCCGTGAGAAATACATTTCTGTTGTTTATAAGCCACCCAGTCTATGGTATTTTGTTGTAGCAGTCCGAATGGACTAAGACATAATGGCATTTTTTTGGTCATCAGAAAATAAAATACTTTAGTAATGGTAGAGTCACTAGAGAAAATAAGCTTACAGATTTCCAAACAAGAGAGAGAAGACAAACAAAAAAGCCAAACTCTAAAATGAAACAAAGACCAATCCAACGAAGAAGAACTAGGATAATTTTTTAAAGCATTTTGAAATTTCCGTCTTTGTGTAAACATACTTACAGTTTCAATGACTATAGTAGCTGAAAAGGTCTTCTCATTGATGGATTCTAAGGTACCTTCATTTCCTCTGTAGCCTCCGTTTAAAACGAGAATTCTTTTTCCTACAATAGAAAAGAATATAAACTCGGAATGCAAAGACAATGTACACTTTTTTCTTCTACTTTGTTCCAGCAAAATGCAATTAAAGTCAATGAACATAATGTAAAAAAAAAAACAAACAAAAACCCTTCTCTTAGAAGGTCTTAATCATTTAAGAACGCTATAATGTTCTAAAGTATAGTTTGTAGATACTTTAATTACTATTACATTATGACTCCTCATTTTTTTCACTTATCTGTCAAAGGAATATGTTGTAATTTTAGACTGCATGGTGCATTTGGAGGAAATGCTCAGAATCCATAAGTAATCAAAAAAAATTTGTTTACTTTATCTCTTTTTAAAGATGGTTTTGCAGTTTCATAAAAGTTTAAATACATGCCTGACATGTGACTAAGCCATCCTATTTCTAAGCATTTTCCCAATAGAAAAGCAATCATCTGTCCATACAAAGACTTGTATGTGAATGTTCACAGAGTTTTATTTGTGACAACCAAAAACTATAAACAACAGAAATGCCTATCAACAGGTGACTGGAAAAACAAACAGTAACAGCAGATTGATGGCTGCCTGGGGGGAGATCGGGGGCAAGAGCAGTGGGAGGGAAGATTAGGTTATAAAGGAACATGAGAAAAATTGGGGGGGGATGATAAAACATTATCTTGATTACAGGGATGGTTTCACAAGTGTATTCACATGTTAAAAGTTATCAAATTGTATGCTTTTAAAAGTCCAGTTTATTGGAAAAAATTTGTAATCCATTAAATGAGTTTTTACTTTAGAGGGAAAGAATAAAGGATCTGAAGAGTGAAGTGTTAGAGACTAACATGATCACTGTGCCAGCAATGATGGCACCATGAAGAAACTGGATTAGAGGCAAACAACCTGACCAAACAGCGTTAATAGTAGACACTGCGTTAGTACCCAAATGATCAAGAAAATTAAGGAAAAGGAAAAATAATACTGACTTTTACTTTACTATTTTAGGTAGCTAAATAAATATATAAATAACAACCCTAATAAGATTGAATTTATCCAGATATGAATGTGTTTTGCTTTTGGGAAACAAAAAAATACAGGAAGGGAAAATTTGTTCATGATACAAATAGCTTTCTCAGAAGACTGGCAAGCTACTACGTCACCAAGTCAAATAGGATCAGTTATTTTGGCAGTTATATATTTCTAAAAAGGAAACTCATATCTATAACTATCAAGTAATGTCAAAAAACTATGGTTTAATGAATGGAATCACTCATGCTGATGGCATATGCATTAAACGGTCTGCAAAAAGATTCACCTGGTGCTGGAATTACTGTTTCTAAATGAGTCTGGTCAAGTTTCAGCTTGTCTCCAGAGTCAATCATCTTTACAACAGCTGTATATTTGTCAATTACTTCCTGTCAAGTAAAATGAACACCTTTATTATAGAAGAGAAATGCGAGCACAAATTTCAAAGGACAGAACTAAATAAAAAGAAATAAAATTCCAATCAAAAGAAAAGTAACTCCTTCTATAAACCACACAGTTTTCTAGAAACCATTTACTATTTCTTAGTCTATGGTTTTTAATAAAGAATTCAATTCAAAGCTTAAAGTTTTCATCTGGAAAGCATACTGGTGATCTTAGAATAAGACTTTAAGAAATATAGTGAGAGGGATATTATCACCCAGGGTCAAGGAGAGTGGAAGGGCAATTTTGGCGTGCACAGGCTGGGTGCTGAGATGAAACTATATTCAAGAAAAGCCAAAGGGACAAAAATGACTGGAGTGATTTTTAAATTTTAAAATCCTAGAGCAGCCAAAAGACACTCTCTCAGGGCAAAACACATGGAAGGTCTCCTTGGAACTCTGGGGGCACTTTTATTATTGCCTGTCATCAACAAAGAGAATGTATCTTCCTGATTAGCAAGATGTGTGCACTGAGTTTAAGAGGTGCCAATGGGATTTCACACCTGCTACTTGCTCCAGTAAGAAAGCAAACAGAGGTTAAGTATAAACGATAGTTGAAAATGAATTATTTCTCCAGGGATTATGTATTCAGCTTTCCTTTTATAGAACCATTGAGGACCTTAGACATACCATACGCCTTGTGCTACTAGGACTTGATGTTTAAGGAATACCAAAATGGCTTTACTCAGTCACCCACCAGCTCCTCTCACAAATTCCATTCATAACTTCCTGTTCTTACCTTAACAATGCCCTTTTTCTTATGATATTTTTCTCCAAGTTTTTTGGTTATAATTTTCACGACAATTTCCTAGAAAATATCAACAAAAAATAAAGATGAAAGGAAAGACAAATTACCCTTTGTTTTACTCCTTCATTTTAAACCATGTTTACCCAAACTCACTGTAAATTGTGACTGCTCTGCGAAATAAGAAAATGTGGAGTTCTAAGCCTTCCCAACAATGACACTTACTTAGCAATCTTTCATTCCTTCTCTCTCTTGTTATTCAATACAGTTACCAAGAGAAAAAAATATATACCTAATGGCTGATTTCCACAGTGAAGGTTTCCTGAAATCTAGGACTTTTATCTATAAATCTCAACTCTATTAATTCATGCCTTTCATAAACAGCTTCTTCCTTTCTATCCAATTAAGGGAGTAAAAAGTGTTCAGGATATTATACTGTTGGTGTTCACTGCTGATAAAAACGCAGATGGCAAGACTCTCACGGGGAATTCTTAGGACACGACCCTGTCCGCAGTGTTCTTTTCTCATTGTGTTGCTTTCAGTTTTTCATACAGACAAGATGCCTCCAGATTAGCTGTAGCTGAGAGTATTCTTCTTTTGAGCAACTAATTCTCAAATGTGAGAGAGATCTGGGCTCATTTCATATGATTGCATTCCAAGTTTGCCTCTTTATTGTTTTCCTGATTTGGATTAGCTGTGCAATGTGATGATGGAAATTAAATCGCCTAACTTATTGCTATATTCACTATAGCAATTCTACATTTGCTCCTTCAAGTAACTACAACAGAGGTACTAGATGGTCACAAGTACTTCACTAAACCATGCTAAAAATTGTATGAACAAAAATTCAGTAAGGACCTTGCGGGAGGATATTTAATAGTAGAAGGACATGTTTAAGAGAAAGACTCAAAGGATCTTATTCTTAAGCCTCTGTTTTTTTAAGACTTTCTAAATGAAGCCAAATAATAACCCAGACAGCTTCTCTGATTCAGACAGAGTATTTCTGGGCGGAATCTCTCAAAGGCTTTCATTTAAAGACAGCTCATTACATCAATGGACTTATTGACATGTTCACAATAGATCTGTTCGAAACCTTTCTTTTCTGAGTTCAAAAAAGGGAGCTCTCCATTCTATCTCTGTGGACTGCTGGCTATTTTAACAAACATATTGGCCTTTTTGAAATAAGAAACACACAGAGTCATCAGAGCATTCTTGGTTGATTCTCACTTTTAACGTAACACTCTGTAAGAGGAACTAGGTAGAACAGCTGAATAATTTTCAATATGAGAAAATTATCAACAGAAATAAAATTTAATTGAAAGTTTTGTCAATAGGAAGAGAATTTTCAGACTAAGTAAAATTTGGAATGTTTTTCCTTTTTTCTTTTTGTTTTCAGTTTGTTTTCTTTTTCCTTTAAATCAATGGTTCTTAACCAAGGGTACATATAAGATTCACCTAGGACAGGAGGTTAGTAAAAATGTGCATTTCACACCAGGAGACTGGATGGTGGGAGTACTGAAGCATGTGTATTTTGAAATCCCATGACCTATTGTACCATGGCCTGTGTCTCCAGAGGACAAGTGTATGTAATAACCTGTTGGTTCTATGATGTTTGCTATTACAAAGACTGAGATAAACACAGGAAAAAAAATTTTCTTAATCACTCCCGTTAAGAACCAACTAGTGCTTTAATCAAAATTCTTGATTACATTTTCACAATTATATAAAACTATTAATGTTCAAATGCTAGCTACTTTAACAGGGAAAATGAAAATAATGTGTGGATGGTCTTTTCCCTACAGGTCCTTCCTTTACTAATCTTGACCCAAATTCTACTCAGAGATGGAGTCAGGGAGACTAAAGCTTCCCAGAAAGTAGTACTATTTACTAGCTGAGAGTACAACCACTAAATCATATTGCCAGGGAAATCCTGGCTCACTACTTACTAAATGACCTTGCGGAAATTACTCAAATATTTTATGCCTCAGTTTTTTCACTTACCAAATCGGAGTAATAATGGTAATTACCTTATAGCTATGACTGATAGGAGAATTAACTGAAATAATTTATACAAAATGAATATTTTCTATTTAACACAGTATTTTTGTATTAAATAACTTATTTCATGACCTGTCACATGATCCTGAGGTAGAAATGTTTCCCATTATATAAAAATATAAACTAAGATGTGGAAGCTAAATTATTTCCAAGCTAGTGGGAGAATGACTATGAAGATTTGAATCAGAACTTTGAACTTCTTTTCACTTTATTTTATTTTTAATTTTTTTTGTTACAGATGTTTCTCCTTTTTCCCCCATTGACACCCTCCTCTCAATCCTGTGCCCCACCCCAGCATTTTTGTCTATATCCATTGATTACGCATACATGCATATAAGTTCTGTGGTTTATCTCTCCACCCCCCATCCCCCTCTTCTGAGGTTTGTCAGTTTGCCTACTTCTACGTCTCTGGGTCTACTTTGTTCATCAGCTTGTTTTGTTCATTATATTCCACAAATAAGTGAGATCATGTGATATTTGTCTTTCTCTGATTGGCTTGTTTCGCTTGATAATACTCTCCAGGTCCCTCTATGTCATCTCAAAGGATAAGAGATCTTTCTTTCTTACAGCTGCACAGTATTCCATTGTGTATATGTACCACAGCTTTTTTATCCACTCATCTAGTGATGGACACTTGGGCTGTTTCCAGATCTTAGCAATTGTAAATAGTACTGCTATGAACATAGGGGTACATATATTCTTTCTGATTGGTGTTTCAGGCTTCTTAGGGTATATTCCTAGAAGTGGGATCACTGGGTCAAATGGAAGTTCAATTTTTAACTTTTTGAGGTAACACCATAGTGTTTCCCATAGTGGCTGCACCAGTCTGCATTCCCACCAGCAGTGTACTAGAGTCCCCTTTTCTCCACACCCTCGCCAACACTTGTTGTTTGATGATTTGTTGATGGCGGCCATTCTGGCAGGTGTGAGGTGATACCTCATAGTTGTTTTAATTTGCATCTCTCTGATAATTAGTGACGTTGACAATTTTTTCATATGTTGTTGTGTGTCCATTTTCATTGGTTTCCAGGAAGTTTTTAATTTCTTCCTTGATCTCCTTGGTAACCCATTCATTGTTTAATAACACGCTACTTAGTCTCCATGTATTTGAATGTTTTTGTATGTTTTTATTGTAATTGACTTCTAGTTTCATGCCATTGTGATCTGAGAAGATGCTTGATATGATTTCAATCTTCTTGAATTTGTAGAGACTTAGTCTGTTTCCTAAAATGTGGTCTATCTTCAAGAATGTCCCATGTGCACTTGAGAAGAATGTATATTCTGCAGCTTTGGGGTGAAACGCTCTGTAACCATCAGTTAAGTCCAACTGATCTAGTTCATCATTTAAGGACTCTGTGTCCTTGTTAATTTTTAGTCTAGAAGATCTACCTAGTGGTGTCAATGGGGTGTTAAAGTCACTCACTATGAATGTACTGCTATTGATCTCTCCCTTTAAGTCCTCCAGAAGTTTTTAAATATTTTTTGGTGCTCCTGTATTTGGTGCATATATGTTTACTAGGGTTATATTCTCTTGTTGGATTGATCTCTTTAATATTATGTAGTGACCTTCTTTGTCTCTTATTATGGCCCTAGTTTTGAAGTCTATTTTATCAGATATGAGTATTCCTACACCAGCTTTTTTTTTTTCATTTCCATTTGCCTCGAAAATTTTTTTCCATCCCTTTACTTTCATCCTGTGTGAGTCTTGTTGTGAGGTGGGTTTCTTGTAGACAGCATATATATGGGTCGTGTTTTCTTATCCAATCAGCTACCCTATGTCTTTTGATTGGAGCATTTAAGCCATTTACATTTAAGGTTATTATTGATAAATACTTATTAGTTGCCATTTTTATTTTATGCCTGTGTTCCTCTCTCTCTCCTTCTATTTCTTCTTCTTCCAGCAGTCCCTTTAGCATTTCTTGCAGTGCTGGTTTGGTGGTGGTAAATTTCTTTAGCTTTTTTTTTTGGTCTGTGAAGCTCTTTATTTCACCTTCAATTTTGAATGATAGCTTTGCTGGATATAGTAGTCTTGGATTCAGACCCTTGCCTTTCATTACTTTGTATACTTCATGCCACTCTCTTCTGGCCTGCAGAGTTTCTACTGAGAAATCAGCCGAAAGTCTAATGGGAGCTCCCTTGTAGGTAACTTTCTGTCTCTCTCTCTCGCTTCCCTTAAGATTCTTTCTTTGTCTTTAATGTTTGCCATTTTAATTATGATGTGTCTAGCTGTGGGTCTTTTTGGGTTCATCTTGCTTGGGACTCTCTGTGTTTCCTGGACTTGTGTGACTTTTTCCCTCACCAAATTAGGGAAGTTTTCTGTCATTATTTCTTCAAACAGGTCCTCTATTCCTTTCCCTGATTCTTCTCCTTCCTGTACCCCTATGATGTGAATGTTGTTACATTTTGTGTTGTCCCAAAGCTCCCTTAAACTCTCCTCCTACTTTTAATTTTTTTTTCCCATTTGCTGCTCTATTTGGGTGTTTTTTTCTATCTTGTCTTCTAACTCGCTGATTAGGTCTTCAGTTTCTTCTAATCTACTATTGAATCCAAGATATTTTTCATATCAGCTATGTCATTCTTCATTTCCTCTTGGTTTTTATTCATAGCTTCTACCTCTTTTTTTTAAGCTGATGTAGTTCCCATTGAGCTCTTTATAATTCTCATTAAGTTGCTTGTAGTTCCCACTAAATTGAGCACCCTTAAAATCATTGTTTTGAATTCTTTATCTGAAAAATTGCTTTCTTCCATTTCCTGTAATTCCTTTTCTGGTGATTCCTCCTTTTCTTTCATTTGGGTGTTGTTTCTTTGTCTCACCATTTTAGCAGTCTGGTAGTTCTAGGCCCGGTGAGGGATGTTGGGATGTGTAGGCAGGTTGGTGTGTATCAAATAAGGCTGCTATGCCACCCAGACTGTTTTGGTGTGTGGCACCTCTTGCTTACTGTGGGTCCTGGAAGATTGTCAACTGGCGGCTGGTATTGGTCTGGCGTGGTAGGCGTTGCTGGGGTGCGTGGGTTGAGCCGGTTCCCTGCTGAGGCATGGGGTCTTGCCAGTATACTGCTGCCTGGTGGGGCTCAGCTCCTGATCAGTCACTGTTAATGCTACTGGAGGTGAGTGTCAGCTCCGTTTGCACTGCTACTGCTGCTGCTATTGCCGGGGGGTGCTCTCAGGGCCCAATCCTCTGCTGCTGTTGGGGGCTGAGGATGCTAAGTTCCCAAGACTTTGCTGCTGCGAGGGGCGGGGGGGGGGACTCCACTTCAAATCTGCTGCTGCATTTGTCAGGGGCGGGTGTCAGCTGCCTCAAGCCTTCCTGCTGCTTGGGCTGGGGCACCTCTCTTGATCAGCCTCTGCTGATGCTGCTGGGGATGGGTTTTAGCTGCTGATCTGTGCTGCTGCTGCCTGGATGGATGTCTGCTCCTAGCCTCTGCTGCTGGGGGTTTGTCTGGGCTCCTGATCTTCAGCTGCTGTTGGGGGTGGGGCTCCACTCCCACCCAGTCACTGCTGCTGTGGGGGAAGGTCCTAGGCTCCCAAGCTGGTGCTACTGCTGCTGGGGGTGGTGCTCGGCTCCTGGCTGGTTGCGGCTTCCGTGGCACACACCTTGACAGTGCCACTACTGTACGCTGGTCCACATTGACACAGTAGGGTCCACTGCTCTGATGGTGCAAGGCACTCTGGTGGACTCAGGTTGCTCGGCCCTAGCTGCTCCCGCTGCCTCCTCCCAGAGAAGACCACGGATCTTCCAAAATGGCGGGGCCTCCTGGCTGCGCAGGGAGAAGCTCCCTGACGAGCTGCTTACTGTGGTAGCTAGCTGCTCCCTGTCCACAGCACAGGAACTCTCTGCCCCACGTTTCTGCTCTGCTCAAGGTTGCTCGTCCACAATCACATCCACTCACACTCGCTCAAACTCTCACACACACACAACCTCACTCTGGTCCTGCCTGCCCCAATCTTTTTCCAGAACTTTGAAATTCTTGACCTTTGAGGTTATTAATCTTATTTTTCAAAAATTAAGGAATTATCTAAATAACATGCTACTTTTCACTCTCCTGTTCTTGATCAAAGCAGCTTCTTTAAGAATAACTAAGGCACTCTGACAGTTCTATGAGAACTGCACATCTCAGTAAGTTCAAAACAGAGCATCAATAAATAAGAATTTAAAAAATTTTTAAATGTTTACAAATTGTTATAAAATTATCTTCAAATAATAAGTAAACAACAAAATACAAAGCTATCCTTGAGTTTGTAAAATTAAAACCTGTTTTTTTTTTTTTTACAAAGTACTTCCTAAATGGGTATTCTAAGTTCAACAAGATGTAAGTTGAAAACAAGTACTTCTGCATTTATAATACTATTTAATTCCATTTCTGACACTACAATCTTTTGTCTTATAGGAAACATGGAAAATAATTCCAGGCTTAAATTCAAGGTGCCATAAACAAGTTTGGCATTAAACTCAAGGAATATTACTAGTCTAATAAACATGAAGTAACCTTCCAATACAGGTGTAACCAATAATCAAAGATCAAATAGAAAAAAAAAACTCACTGAAATTATAAGTCCCTCTATGTAATTTATATACAATTGAGAAATTTAGTGTCATTTATACCAAATGTTATTTAAATCATTCACTTGAAAGTACATGTAGAACTTAAGACACTCCAACTGAATACGTACAGGCTGCAGCCAGTAGTCTGTTCGGGCAGCTCTTTTCTTTCCCTCTTCAATCTGTAGAACACATAAGACAATCATAAAATAATCTCTTTTAAAATCCTCAGTTCGTTTGAATAATATTCTGTTTAGCAAAAGAACAACAGAAAACACATAATTCTCAGAAGATCAATGATATAATTTGTAAGCTCTGATAAAAATATGTTTTTTACAATTAGTTTTTGATTTAAAAAAACTTGGATTAAAAAAATATATCATAAAGCAAGTCAATTGACATGAAAATACACACCAACAACCTCTACTTAGGCAATAAGTACTGCAAGGCCATCTGCCAGCACAATAGCATTGCCCTCCCCCTGCTTCCTCCCACGTGACTGTCATGAACTAGAAAACAGGCAGTTTTCATGTGATATAAACACTTACAGACCAATTTAGCACAGCAGTTAGGTACACAGACTTATGGCAAAAAGAGGCTTCCCTGTCTGATAAAGATAATAAAGCTTGTAAATGGAGGGGAAGAAACATACAACTAAGAGAGATATAAATAAAAGGGTGATCAAAAGAACAAAAGGTTGCTCTGGCCGGTTTTGCTCAGTGGCTAGAGCGTCGGCCAGTGCACTGAAGGGTCATGTGTTCGATTCTTGGTCAAGGGCATGTACCTGGGTTGTAGGTTTGATCCCCAGCTCCCACTTGGGGCCTGCATGGGAGGCAACCAATTGATGTGTCTCTCTCACAGTGATGTTTCTCTCTCTCTCAAAAAAATCAATGGAAAAAATATTCTTGGGTGAGGATTAGCAAAAAAACAAAAAGGCCGACTGGCCATTATGGCTTTATATCACGCCTTTTTCTTTTTCAAAGCAGGTAGATCTGGCTTTCCATTGTCCTTTGAATTAAATGTAAAAACTCTCTGTCACGGCCCATAAGCCCTCTCTGGTGTGTCCCCTACTTCCCTCTCTAACCTGGCAGGCTACCACTCTCGTGCTCACCATGCTGCAGCCACAAGGACCTTTCCTTCAGAGGCCTGACTTAGAGCTCTTCCCTGCCAGAGCACAGGCTATCTCCCCACTCTTGCTGCTCAGGCCTCCTTAGGACTTAGCATTTTGTACATAATTACTTGTTTATTGCTCACTTGGTCGTGGAATGTCTCCCTCACTAGAACGAAAGCTCCATGACACGCAGGTACTGTGTTTTTATCCCTATTCTACAGACACATGACCTCAATAATGCCTCCCTAGCACATAACAGCGACTCAATACTTGTTGAATGACGGAATGACCACATCTCAGAGTGTACAATTTCATGTTACGCTTTAAGCTTTTCACACTGCTCCTCATTGTGTAAGGACTCAGTAACGGGGGAGACTGAACAGTGTCCTCCTATCCCTTCACAAGGGATGGAGAGATTAGAGGAAATGATTTTACAGGGGGAAAAAACTGCTTCTTGTATCCATTTATTCTTTTTCCTCACCTGTCCTTCCTCTTCTCTTTTTCCACTTAATTCATAAATGGATTGATAAAAGTAAGGTCATGTGTTAGAAGGGAGAGAGGAATATTTAGGAGTATATTAAGAACCTTCTTCAGAACTGCTCTAGAGGTCCCGGTAGAAAGTATGGCCCTAGATCCAGATAATCACAAGTTTTCAATGATTCATTACAAAAACGTAGCCATCGGGTGAAATCAAATTGAAACAATGTCACAGTTTTTTCCTGCTGGCTAAAAGGTGGCAGGTAGACGTTAGACAACAGGAGGGCACAGGTTGGCAGGGAATCATGGAGGACGCCAACCTCACAGACACATAAGGGGAACAGAGCTTTCACTTCAGCTTCCGTCACCACTGACGCCCTTCTCTTTGAACTCTACAGACCACAGCTGCACAGAGAGTTCTGAGACAGCACTCGAGGCAAGAAACTGAACCTAGCTGGGGAGTTCTAAAACTCTATTCCAGTGAAACTGCATCTGGGCTCCTTTTTCCTACATTAGTATACGCACTTTTTTCTAACTTTACAGAACTCGAACGATGGTGAAACCATTTAAGTTTCCTTGGTTTAAACTGCATCATTCCTAGAATGCTAAAGAATGAACAGGCAGTTCATCAACTGTACCTCCATGATTTCATCAAGCGCGGATTTCTTTTTCTTCTTTTCTTTTGGTTGAGCTGAGCTCTGGGAAGGTGCTTTCCGTTTCACTGATGCTGTGGTCTCTATCACCTTCAAGGCACTTGGTCCCAAAGAACTGATGAGAAGAAGAACCGTGCTAATTAACAAAAACTATACACAGACAAAGGCTTTAGAATGTGCAGAATAAACAACATAGGAGAAATCTGTTACATGATTTATAACAAATTCGTTGAAACAATGAAGGACCCATCTGTATCCCTTACAGGACTCTAGGCACCAAAATGTGTAACCCTTCCTGTCTTTGGCTCCCTCGTACCTTGTCCTCACCCCTTCAGCCAGCACCAATATAACCAGTATAGCAGAGTGATGATAGCATTGTCTTCGGCGTTAGGCAGATCAGGGTTTGAGGCTACTTCTCCTAGGACTTTGAGTAATGAACTTTTCTAAGCCTCAGTCCCTCATCTATAAATGGGGATGATGTTATTCAACTCTGAGCTCGACTGCAAGGATTAAATGTTTGTAAAATGACTGCTAGAAGTCTAGCACATTATTGTCGGTTCTATTTTTTTAAGGCAAAGATCTTAACATGTCACTTAAATATTTTTAATTGCCTGACTGCCTAGAGTTGACTCTGTAAATTCTAATTTTTTAGTGCTGATATAAAACTGTCACCACTGACCCCAGAATACCATCTCTGACTTATGATGTTCACTGGCCGTTGTAAACAGTTTGCTATTGACTGAGCCATGCGTATGCCTCATGCTTTCGCAAATTTGCACATGCCTCTTCCAAAAAGAATCTCCCCATTTTTCTCCATTTGTTAAAATTCTTTAAGACCATTATTCAAGAGGTTTCTTAAATTGTCATTTTTTGAAATGCCATGGTACTTTATGGACTACATCACACTGCACCTATATTATAATCATTTATATATATGATTCCTCGCTCATAGTAGGGGAGGGACCATATGTATACATTTTCCCCCCTGTAATACAGTAGTACTATGTTGTGACTCACATAAAATAGATGCTTAATTAATATTTGCTGACTAAATGAATCTTATCAGTCTAATTATTTAATCTGTCATATTTACAAAAGACTAAACAAGTATTTGCACAAAGCTATCATGGAGATAACCAAGAAAAAAAGTGATGATTAGAAAATACAATAGAATTATTTTCCATTGTTTATGTTTTTGTTTTTTTTTTTAATTAAAGCATTTAAAGGTAGCATTAGAGCATTCTTTTTAAGAGAGAAACAGAGGGAGACCTGACACACACAGAAGATGATACAAAGATAAAGCAAAGAGAAATCTGAAGACCCTGGTCATGAAGACAAGAGGGATGCAGCCACAAGCCAAGGACGGCCAGCAGCCACCAGAAGCTGATTCTCCCCACAGCCTCTGGAAGGAGCACAGCCCTGCAGACACCTTGATTTCAGAATTCTGACCTCCAGAGGCAGAAGAGCTTTCCCTTGTTTCAAGCCACCTAGTCTGTGATCATTTATTACCACAGTCAAGAAAACTAATACAAGGGTGATCAATTTCGGGGCCACTGGGACCGATCTTAACACTCATCTACACTTAGGAATAAAGGAGAATGGAGAAAAATACAGAAGGGTCTAAAATCACATGACATGTGTGTTTTGATATATTCAAGCCTGTCTTCCAGGTATATCATATCAATACTTAAAAAGCATTTTCAAATGTACCATATATAGAAATCAATTAATCAATTTCTTCATGATACCCAATGTAGATGTTAATTCTGAAACACTCTGATTCAAGCTAAGACATTTGGCAAGCCATTCTGAAGCAGTAGTAGACTGCTGAGCCAGCCCATTTCCTTCCATTCTCCTAGCCACTTTAGTCATGCAAACAGGCACTAGCCTATAAATTACCACCCCCCCCCCCAAAAAAAAAACACCGAGGGCTTTACATTCACAACGTGTGAAATAACAGCTCAAAACCAAATTCACATATATACTGGTACCTTCCTGAACATCTCTTATATTTAGCTTTTTAACCTCCTTAACCAAACTGAATGCACTGCACATCACAAATAGTGAATATCTGGTAAAAGAATATATAACTAGACAAGACCATGAAAGTGGATAGAAGTACCTGACTACATGCTATATCAGAGTTTGGCAAACTACAGTCTAGGGCCAAATCCAGCCTGTGGCCTGTTTTTATAAATAGGATTTTACTGGAACACAGCCTGTTCATTTGTTTATGTACTGTCTATGTTTGCTGTCTCAGTCTGACAGCACAGTTAAATGGTTGTGACAAAGATTAGATAGATAGATAGATAGATAGATCCAACAATGTCTAAAATATTTACTATGTGGCCCTTCACAGAAAAGTCTGTGGGCTCCTGCTTGTACTACACCATGGAGAAGAGAAAGCAATTATTACTGAGTGCCTACTAGTGCACTTACACTGTACTAGGTGATAGTTCTAAGGAAACAGACAGATCAGTAACTTAGTCTCTATTCTCAGAAAATCATAACACAGCAGATAAAGCAAAAAATGTACACCCTAGCTAACGTTTAAACTTGCTAAGTGGACTATGATAGAAAAATAAACAGCACTGCAGTAGCACAGAGGAACCATTAAGTGGGGAAGGATGCATGGAGAAGCAACAGTTTATCCATGTGAAGCCTTTAATCCAAATAAGCCTTTCCTCAAAAGATAGGTCATCTTATGACAGACAAAGAAAAACCAGCTGCTAAACACACACACACACACACACACACACACACACACACAACCATCAAACAAAAAAACAAAGAAAAAAGTGCAATCAGAAAAAAAATAATTCACAATACTCCAGTTTTTAAAACGTAGTCATCAGGATTTCACAAAAATTCTCAAGTTCTCAGATACCTGTTCATGTAGCTCACCTTGACTTGGAAGATGTTGCTGCCGAACTACATGCTCCTTTATTCAAATTAAATGTCACTAGAAGAGAAAAATTGGTATTATGTATATTTCATGAAAATTATAGTAATACTTATCAGATAAAATACCATAATATTAATATATCCACATAGAAATTCATGGGCATTTTGTTGTTGTTTTCCATGGGCATTTTGAATAAAGAAGAGCTGGAACGCTCCTCTCCAGAGGTCACACATTCCTGTAGAATACACTGGATAGGTGCTCACAGGGCTGGGAAAGACCTCCGTGATAGAGCTGTAGCAGACAGCCTAGGCTGCCTCTCCTCTCCACTGCCCCGGCTCCCCTCACTGGTAGGAATCCAGTTTTGTTTAGGTGTCTATACCTCTCACACACGGCTCACAGGATGCTATGGTCTGAATGTTTGTCCCCCAAAATTCGCATTTGAATTAGTTGAAAGTCAATGCTCAAGGCAACAGAATTACAAGGTGGGACCCTTGGGAGGTGATTAGTAAGGTTCTTTGGTCTAAAAATCAAAGCAATCCCATTCCCTTTTCAGTGACTGCTCTTGAGGTGGACATGTGATACAGACAGGCCAATGACATTAAAAAAAGAAGTCCACTAACAGAAGGAGTACCTTCTAGAAAAACCTTCCTTAAACAACTATGAGGTATCACCTCACACCTGCCAGAATGGCTGCCATCAACAAATCATCAAACAAGTGCTGGCAAAGGTGTGGAGAAAAGGGGACTCTAATATACTGCTGGTGGGAATGCAGACTGGTGCAGCTACTATGGAAAACAATATGGTGTTTCCTCAAAATATTTGTGTTTTTTTTTATACTTATCTTTATTGTTGAATGTGTTACAGATATCCCCCTTTTCCCCTCCTCCTGCTTTCCCCACACTATGGTCTGTGTCCATTGGTTATGCATATATGCATATAAGTTCTTTGGTTTCTCTCTTCCTGCCCCACCTCCCCCCTTCCCTTTGAGGTTCATCAGCCTAACAACCAATTTGTACTTCCTAAACCAATTTGTACTCGATATCTCTTCATCTTTTTCACCCAACTTCCCTCCGATCTGGCAACCAACAAAAAGTTCTCTGTATCTATAAGTCTGTTTCTGTTCTGCTTGCTCATTATGTTTGTAGATTCAACTGTTGATAGATATGTATTTATTGCCATTTTATTGTTCATATTTTTTTATCTTCTTCAAGAAGACCATCAACATTTCATATAATACTGGTTTGGTGACGAATTCCTTTAGCTTTTTCTTGTTTGGGAAACTCTTTATATGGTCATCAATTCTAAATGATAGCTTTGCAGGATAGAGTAATCTTGGTTATAGGTCCTTGCTTTTCATCACTTTGAATATTTCTTGCCACTCTCTCCTGGCCTGCAAAGTTTCTTTTGAGAAATTGGCTGACAGCCTTACAGGAGCTCCGTTGTAGGTAACTAATTGCTTTTCTCTTGCTGCTTTTAAGATTCTCTCTTTGTCTTTAACCTTTGGCATTTTGATGATGTGTCTTGGTGTGGACCTCTCTGGGTTCATCTTGCTTGGGACTCTTTGTGCTACCTGGACTTATACGTCTGTTTCCTTCACCCAGTTAGGGAAGTTTTCTGTCATTATTTTTTCAAATAGGTTTTCAATTTCTTGCCCTCTCTCCTCTCCTTCTGGCACTCCCATGATGCGAATGTTGGTACACTTGAAGTTGTCCCACAGGCTCCTTATACTATCTTCAGTTTTTGGATTCTTTTTTCTTTTTGCTGTTCTGATTGGGTGTTTTTTTGCTTCCTTATATTCCGAATCAATGGTTTGCTTTTTGGCTTCACCTACTCTACTATTGATTCCCTGTAAATCATTCGTTATTTCAGTTAGTGCATCCTTCATTTCTGACTGGTCCTTTATTATGATCTTGAGACCCTCACTAAATTCATTGAGTGTCCTTATAAGCAGTGTTTTGAACTCTGCGTCTGTTAGATTGCTTATCTTCATTTCATTTAGTTCTTTTCCTGGAGTGTTAGTCTGTTCTTTCATTTGGGACATGTTTCTTTGTCTCCTGATTTTGGCTGCCTCCCTGTGTTTTTTTCTATGTATTAGGTAGAGTTGCTGTGTCTCCTAGGCTTCCTAGGGTGGCCTGATGTAGTAGGTGTTCTGTAGGGTCCAGTGACAGCCTCCCTGATCACCCAGCTGGGCCCTCAAGGTATACCCCTCATGTGGACTTTACACCCTTCTGTTGTAATTGAGTCTTGATTGCTGTTGGCACATCAATGGGAGGGTTTTACTCAGGCTGGTTAGCTGTAAGGACAGGCTGTGCCCACTAACCACCAACCTCTGACTACCTTGGATGATCAGCTGTGCAGGGGCCCAACACACGACTTACTTCAGCAAGGCTCTGGTACCCACTGAATCCATTCCTTGAGTGTGTCACTTGTGGAGGTGGTTGGGTGGTAGTGCTTCAACATAGTCTGAACCTGTCCACTGGGTGTGCTGGCTCTGCGGCAAGGTCAACCATTGCCTATGTTCTATCCAGGGCCACCAGGCATAAGCTACAAAGTGATCTGCCTATGGCTGCTTCTTGTGCTGGGCTTGGAGGTGCCCAGGTGAAGCCAACCTGTGAACCAAGGCTGGTTGCTTCTAGTGCTAGGCCTGGGGCCACTTAGCAAGAGGTATGGGGCCCACTGTGGCTAGATGCTGCTTGTTTGAGAGAATTTAAGAATATCTGAAGCAGGAGCCAAAACAGGCCAATCCTAAGGTAAAACCACTGGCAACAGCTTGGGTGGGCCTGAAAATTAGGTGGGGCAGGGCCTCAGGGAATCACCAGGGTGGGGCAAACAGTGTGAGCCAGGTTGCTGGAGTCCCAGATATGGCAGCTGTCTGCCTGCCCTGTGGGGGAAGGGCTCAACAAAGGAACAACGGCCTCCACCAGCACATCTGTCCTGGAGAAAGCTGCCTCTCCAGTCCTTGCCCCGATGCCAAACAACTCAGTTCTTCCCCGTATGTCTCTGGTGCCTTTCAAACTACCTCCCCTCCGTGTTGCAGCTCAGAGGGAGCTTGTCCAAGTAAGTCCGTGCACGGGCCCTTTCAGAGGAACTGCCTGGGGCTCCAGCAGCCTCAGCCTGTTTCTGCTGGTTTTTACAGCCCAAAGTTATGGGGACTTCTCTTCCTGGCACTGGAACCCTGAGCTGGGTGCCTGGTGTGGGATGGGAACCCTCACTCCTCAGGGAGGACCTTCACAGCTGAGGTGTCCCTCCTGATTTTTATCCGCCACACGTGGGTATGGGACCAGCCCATCCGTGCCTCTGCTCCTCCTACCAGTCTCGATGTGGCTTCTTCTTTAATTTCATAGTTGTAGGACTTCCATTCAGCTCGATTTCAGGCAGTTCTGAAGGATGTTTGTTCTGTAGTTTAGTTTTAATTTTGATGTGGTTGTAGGAGGAGGTGAGTACCGCGTTTACCTACGCCGGCATCTTGACCGGAAGTCCCCTCCTCAAAACTTAAAAATGGAATTGCCATTTGACCCAGTGATCCCACTTCTAGGAATATATCCCAAGAAGCCTGAAACACCAATCAGAAAGAATATATGTACCCCTATGTTCATAGCAGCACTATTTACAATTGCTAAAATCTGGAAACAGCTCTAGTGTCCATCACTAGATGAGTGGATAAAAAAGCTGTGGTACATATACGCAATGGAATACCATGCAGCTGTAAGAAAGAAAGATCTCTTATCCTTTGAGATGACATGGAGGGACCTGGAGAGAATTATGCTAAGCGAAATAAGCCAGTCAGAGAAAGACAAATATCACATGATCTCACTTATTTGTGGAATATAATGAACAAAATAAGGTGATGAACAAAAAGACCCAGAGATGTAGCAGTAGGGTTCAGACTAACAAACTTCAGAGGACGGGGCAGAGGGGAGGGAAGAGAGAAACCAAAGAACTTATGCATATAAGCATAACCAATGGACACAGACAACAATGCTGGGGCGGGGGGGGGGGGGGTGGCAGGAACAGGAGGAGGGTGTCAATGGGGGAAAAAGGAGAAACATCTGTAACAAAAATAAATTAATTAAATTTTAAAAAAAGAAAAACCTTTCTTGCTCATAGGAGACTCCAGGAGAGATGCTCTGTGTCATCCTCCCAATAATGCTGGGTCTGCACACGATGGCTGGAAGTGCCGGCAGCCACCTCGTGTCCAGCTGCTGATGGTATGGCATCTGAAACCAACCTACCTCTGGGACTCTTTGTAGGGCAAGATATCTCCTTACTGTTTAGGCTAATTTGTTACTTTCCAGTTTTGTTACTTGTAGCTGAGGGCATCCCATCCAAGTTCATTAGCATTGCCTTTTCATTTTAACAATGAGAACAATGCAATCCAGATAGATTACATCTTGCTCCCAAACATGCTGCTAACTTTTATTATTATTATTATTATTTTTAATCCTCACCCAAGGATATTTTTCCATTGATTTTCAGATACAGTGGGAGGGAGGGCGGGCGGCAGGGAAAGAGGGAGAGAGAGAGAGAGAGAGAGAGAGAGAGAGAGAGAGAGAGAGACATCGATGTGAGAGAGACACATCAATTGGTTGTGTCTCTTCTGCATGACCCCAGCCAGGGCCAGAGATCGAATCGCAACCAAGATATGTGCCCTTGACCGCAATCAAACCTGCAACAATTTGGTCTGCAGGCCAATGCTCCAATCACTGAGGCAAACCAGCCAGGGCACATGCTGCTAACTTTTAGAAGAACCAATATAAAAGCATGCACATTAAGAAAAGGAAAAGAAGCACAATTACCTTTCTCTTCATCATTTTCTCTGCTTAATTCTGTAAAAACAGGGGTATCCTGAGGAAGAAAAAAGTTTGAAGGTTTGGTCACAGAGCAATTACTATCAATATTCAGTACTCCTAAATTAGGACTTGTTACCGATGTTGCAAGGTAACTCAAAGATACAACTCAAAATGACTAAGACCCTAATTAAGAAATTATATGTACTGTAAATATTGTCCAATTGATAATTACTTTATAGGATTTTTTATCTTTTGTTCACTGCTGTATCCCCTGTATCCAGAAGAGTGCCTGGCACACAGGAGGTACCCAGTAAATATTTGTTGATACAAATGCCTTGATCTAAGTATTCTAAGCCCTGAACCATCAACATGCCCTCCCTCCCCCATTTACCTAGGTTTTACTCATTAATTCTTTTTTTTTTTTATCCTCACCCGAGGACATTTTTTCATTTTTTGTTCAGATAGAGTGGGAGGGAGAGAGAGAGAGAGAGAAACATCGACGCGAAAGGGACACATCGAGTGGCTGCCACCCGCACGACCAACCAGGGCCGGGGACAAACTGCAACCGAGGTACATGCCCTTAGAGGGAACCGAACCCGGGTCTCTCTGTACCGCAGGCCGACGCTCCAACCGCTGAGCCAAACTGGCCAGGGCTACTCATTAATTCTTTAGGACTTCTCAACCCAGGGGTTATGTCTACCTTCAAATATTTTATATCCTCCCCAGGCAGGAGCAAGCTCTGGCTCTCTATTTTCCCACACACTGTGTTTATTTCCAGCCCTGCATTAATTATAATCAGGAGAAATTCTCTGTTTATTTCTTTCCCATTAACTATTGCCTCTTTTTAGACATACAAAAACTGAGGTTTAGAAGATTATGTCGTTACGCAAGATTGTGAGTCAAGAAGTCAGGAATTGACCCAGGTTTGTCTTAACTTCAAAACCTGGGCTTTTACACTCAGCCATGCTCCTTCTCCGCTTAGTTAAGGGACCATACCTACAAAACTCAATTCAATGTCTAACAAAACAAGCAATTTTGTTTCGTTAGCCCTCTTTCTATTGCCTCTCTCAGTGACATTGTTACCTACCTGTTCTTTCCCTTCCAGACCTCTTCTGACTTGTTCTTCAATAAATTTAGCAGTTTTTTCTTCATCATCAAGGTCCTGCTTCTTCTTTTTCTCTAGTTCTAGTTGCCGACGGATAGTTTCTGGGTCCCTGTCTATATACTGAATATACCAGCCTTTTGGTGTCTCATCCACTTTGCACAAGCCTTAAAAAAATAAAATAATAAAATAAAATAAAAATAAAATAAAAATTTGTATATAATCAAAGCTGAAGGTAAATATAAATGTGTTCTATCTCTGCATTATTTACTCATTCATTCAAGTATACAAATTCATGCAATACATGAATTTTCCATATTCAGAGTTAATGTGACTTAGATATTTTAAGTGGAATATTCTATCTCTTTGAACACAAACAATTACTATTCTGATTTTTAACTAGCTGGGTTGAGGTGACATATTTAAACAAGGAAGACACATGAAAGAAGTATTATCTTGCTTAGTAATTATTAAACTGTATGTGTTTAACATCCTATGAGTACATGATATTCTGTTAATTTAACTAAGTAGAAATTATTTTCCTAAAATGGAATAAAGTAACACACTGGGTAAGTAATACATTGACACAAAATTTCCTTCTCTTTTCTTCTCCCCAACTTTTCATCCAATGAAGATAAAAATGAAAAAAGCAATACATTTTTAAAATCTCCTTAAGACAGGTACCAAGTTTCCTAAAGCGAAATGCATATGGGGGGCAAAAATGGAAGAGGATTGATAATAGTCCTTAATTTAAATGAGAGGTTGTTTCAGTGATAAATCTTGGCACTGTCAAAAGAGAGATTCCAGACATTCATACTCAACTGTAATACACAAAATCAACCCTAGAATATTATGCTCCTCTCCACCTTTGTTTTGTTTAATCCTCACCGGAGGATATGTTTTTCATTGATTCAAGAGAGAGAAGGAGAGGGAGAGAGGGAGAGAGAAACATCTATGTCAGAGAGAAACATCCATCAGTTGCCTCCCATACATTCCTGGACCAGGAGTCAGATCTGCAACTTGAGTATGTGCCCTGACTGGGAAATGAACCTGTGACCCTTAGGTACATGGGACAATGCACTAACCAACTGAGTCACACCAGCCAGGGCTCCACAGTTTTTTAATTACCCTATTCATCCTCTTTTCTATAAATTTACACACAAACTATGACAACTCTCTCTCTCCTCGCAATAGAGCCACATAATTATTACTATTCAAATATGTCTTATTCTTACCTTCTCTGCCCAGCCACTTGGTAAAATCAGTCAGAGTCTCCCACTGAGTGGCATTCATATGGATGTGCTCTCGGTGGCTGATATACTCGTTATAAACAATGTTGTTGTGAACTCTCTTAGTACCTAAGAACAAAATGTGAAACTGTGGATCCTGAGCAGGTTATAGGACTGTAAAGTTATTATATGCACAATACTTAAGATACTTACCAAAGCGTCTCCTGAGAAGTTCCAGAAAGTCATTTCGGAATTCCCTAAGAAAGAAAGAAAGGAAAGCATTAAGATAATTTCTACAAATATACTGCATTATTTTCCTAAAATATAAGCTATTGTACAGTTTGAATTCTCAAATGATATATGAAATATTTATTGAATATCTGTTATGAATCTTTAAAAACTGAACAAGGAAAGAATCCCAAAAGACTATAACTTCCAAGAATTAAAGTTAAAAGTCAGTTTGGAGTTGAAACTTTCTGTCTTGGCAAAGCAGCCATGGCAAAAGTGACTACACATCTTTGGAGAGGGCCCTTCATGAAGTCTCTTAGCACTACAGATTGTGACATAGCAACCCCTTTTTATTGATGATAACAAAACTGCCCTAATTTCGCAAGAAAATGGTACTCAGTGTGTCCCTCTGAACTGAGTACACTGTGTTAAATGCTAGATAAACATAAGTGAATAAAACATAAATCTTCACCTAAGTTACAACCTAGCAGACCCACCCACAATAGAAGTCAAATTGAAAAAAAGATATAACAAAATGTCATAGGAAGAGTTGAAGAAGATATTCAGAGGTGCCTGGAGGTGATTTTTAATATGGGTGGTGAAGTATAAACAGGACTTTTACAGGAGAAGAAGAGAAGGCCATTCCCAGTTGGCACAGAAACATGAAAGCTTCACGTTTGAGAAATGACAATCGAATTTGGTTAACGTTAAAAAATGAGTGTGAGAGTCAGAGTACAACAGAATAATAGGGAGAAGGAGAAGATGTAACTGGAATATAATGTTAGGGCTAATTTTTGAAGTACCTTGAAGGTCATGCTAAAGAGATTGGGTTTGTGTAGACAATGGAAAAGCATAAAATAATTTACGTAAGAGTTAATTTGTGACAATCTGTGATTTAGAAAGATAATGCTGGTATACAACAATAATTTTCATACTGTGGTCCCCAGACCAACAGCATCAACATCACCTGGGCACTTGATAGAAATGCAAAGTCTACAGCCCCATCCCAGATCTACTGAATCGGAAAGTGGGTGGAAGGTCTGCCATTCTGTCTTCACAAGCCCTCAAGGTGACTCTGATGCAGGCACTGGCTTGTGAACCACAGGCACAGAACAGGTACAGGAGGAGCAGGAGCTGCAGGTTACGAGACCAGTGAGGAAGTCACTGAACTCTTTCAGGTGGAGACGTTGAGGATGATTACTGGGGCTGTGAGAATAGAAAAGGCATCAGTTTAAAGGACTGTAGAGGAGAATCCACATGAGGGAACTCCCAGAGGATGCTGAGGTTGCAGCTTAGCAGTCTGTGTAGGCAGTCACTAGCCAGCACAAGAGAACCAGCAGCTGTGGCGGGGAGAATCCTAACTAAATTCAGCTTTGGAAGTGTTGACTTTGAGATGGCCTTCAGAAATATAGATCAGAATTGCCCAGGAAAAAAAAAATCTGTAACTCAAGACAGATGTTATGAATGAACACCCAGACTTAGGAGTTAATGTTTATCTAAACATAAAGTTAACAGAAGAGTAACGTAGCTCATGGAGATTGTGTAGAGTGGGGTGGAAAGTAGCCAAGTGAAGGACTTTCTGTATCTGAGAAGCTGGGAGAGGAAGAGGAGTTAATGAAGGAAGTGAGCAGAGGGCATGGTAGGAGGGAAACTGGGGAGGAATGTAAATCAGAGAGATGTTTTAATTTTGAGTTAAGAGCTTTACCCACTGAAGAAAGATCAAGGAAGAGGAAGATGGAAAAAGGCACGAGTGACTCTCCAGGAGTCTGACAGAGGTGGAAGGAGCTGACAGTGATGGGAAGCAGCAAGGAAGGCACTGAGTGTATGCAGATGGCTCTTGCGGAATGGTATTTCCCAAAGTGAACCATACGTACCCTGGTGGTATTCAAGATGGGCTTAAGACCAAAAGGTTTAGAGCTTTGGAAAGAAAGAGATGGATAGATGCAAGACTAAATATTATTATTAATAATAACAGCTAATATTACCGAGTACTGAGCACTCTTCTAAACAGTTTAAAAGTGTTATTAACTCATATAACTGCACATAAACCCAATGAAGGAAAGACAATTCTTGGAAAGCAGTTTTAATCCCATTTTACAGATGAGATCAAAGCCCAGAAAAACTTAATTTACCCAGTCACATAGCTCATGAGTGGAGAAGCCTGGATTTGAAGGATTTAAAGTGAGGCAGCCTGACTCCAGAACTATGCTCTTAGCCACACTTGTTTTAGAAGATAGTTTCGTTTGTTTGAAGTGAAAAGGAAAAACCAAATTGTGAGAAAGATTTTTTTAAAAACAATTTCATATTATGATAAATTGTCCAAAGAAGATAGAAACAGCACAAAGACAATATAGCTATCATGTTCATATGTAAGGAATAAACAAAGCCTCCAATATATAAAATATTAAGCATCCATTAAATGTCCAACTGAATAAAGCATGAGATAAGCATGTCTTTGAGTTACTTACTCTGAAAAATAATCCATAAACTGTTGAGGATTCTCTGAAGCCAGCAATAGTTGTCTCTGATGA
This sequence comes from Tadarida brasiliensis, assembly GCA_030848825.1. Classification (NCBI taxonomy): domain Eukaryota; kingdom Metazoa; phylum Chordata; class Mammalia; order Chiroptera; family Molossidae; genus Tadarida; species Tadarida brasiliensis. The sequence continues at coordinate 91,188,084 of CM061257.1, forward strand.
GATTCGGACATACAATGACACTTAAAGCCATTCTACAAAAATGTAAAGGGAGTAGTAGTTAAATTCTGATTTAGGTCATCATAATGGGGCCTAAGTAGAAGTATTTAATTAAACTGTAAAAAATAATTCACTAGCCAAGTTGAGTTTTGCAACCTGCCAATCAAAGAATAATCCCAGGTACAAAAGAGACAGAAAAATAGTGCTTCAGAAAACAGACATTAGTGAGAAACACTATGGCATACACTAACATAAGAGTGATTTTGTGTTGTTTTTTTTTAACTCAATTTAACAAATTTCTGTTGAGCACCTACTTCAAACAAAGTGTTATACAAGCACTTTGAGGAATATAATGAAATAAAATGGATCGTTAATTTCCATTAAGGACACTATTTTTCACTCACTTTTCTCTATTATCCAAAATACATTTTTGCATATTACATAAACCTTATGCTAAACATATTAAATCTATACCTTCTCAGGTGATTATAAAAACATCTGACTTTGTATTTGTTCTACGTAGCATTTAAACCTGATCCTTCACTAGTAATAGAAATGAAAAATGTGCCTCTCCTCCTGTATCCCCCATCTCAGAGAATAGCACTGTACCACACTCCCAATCACCCAGGCCAAGACCAAGGCCAGCATCCTAGTGTCCTCCTCTTCGATCCTACACTCCACTTATCATTGAGCCTACTCAGCTTTCTTAGTAATTCTTATCCAGTCCCTCTGCCTAATCTCACTGCCACTGTCTTGATTTCAACACGAGATCTTGATTAGGGTAGTTTTCTAATCTTTAGTCATCTATAGACCATCTACACAATTCTTGCTCATCTGTGTACTACCCATGCATTACTCTTACTTAAATGTATCTTAAAAAGAAACTTGGTATCCGTCTCATAAATGAAAAACCAGTCCCATTTTCCATAAATTAAAAATAAGTCAATAAAATGAAAACAAAATAATGTTATTAAAACCTAGAAACCCAAGGGAATGAATGGGCAGGAGTGGAATACTCTAGACCTGACCTTCCTCCCCCTCAATCTTCCAATATTGAGAGACAGAAGACAGAAGTGGAAACTTATTGTGGTCAACTTCTCCTCCCACATGCTATCCTCCCAGGTAGGGAAGGGAAATAAACAGATCTGGGGACAAACAGACCAGAACCACCACAAATGCCTTAAAGGAAAAAATTAAGCATTTGCTTTCCCTTTCCCATTGGAACTATATTTTAGGATAACATTTGAGGATAACTCAATAGCCCTAGCTGATGAGAAAAAGCTCGTTATTTTGTTTGTTTGTTTGATTGTTTGTTTTTTACAAATGAATAGCAGCCAATAACACATGCAGAAAGAATTTGAAAAATAACCATTCTGCAGCTCCTAATGAAATAATTAACTTAGGTAAGGATGCTAAAACACACTGGTGAAAAGGCTGATGTAAAACTAGATATATGGTCATGATTCCAAAGTATCAGCCTCCGAGTTGTGTGCTCTTGCAAGAGGGAAAATACTACTTTTTAACATTACCTTACAGGCTGTCATCTTTACTTAATCATCTTAGCACTACTAGATATATGGGCTTCCTTAGGTGATGCAATATGAAATACACTGGATCACCTATAAAGTATTCATCCCAAAATGTTTCACCTGAACCTAATCAAGTCTTTAGATATCAACAACGACAAGAGTCAGAGAAAGAAGGCAAAGGACAATTACAAGGAAACAATTGAACATATCCAGAAAGTGGGAATGTTTGATAACTGACTGACCTTCTCTTCAAGTCAATGGCAAGAAAAAAAGTTGGGGAGTAGTGGAAGGAAAGGGTGGAGCAAGTGGGTTCTACTGTAGAATTTAGAGAGAATTAAAAGTCCTAATAACCTAGAGCACAGAGATTTTTAGGGCAGTGGAACTATTCTGTGTGATACCATAATGGTGGATACATGTCATTAGACATTTGTCCAAACCCACAGAATGTACACCACCAAGAATGAACACTAATGTAAACTATGGATTTTGGTGATAATGACATGTAAAACTGCTCAAAACATAAAGTTTATTTTTTTAAAGCCCTAATAACCAAATCCAATTCATAGCTTTTGATTGGATCTTGTTTTTTGTTTTGTTTGTTTTTAAAAAGCATCTGGGTGAACAACTGAGGAAATGTATTGAGTGCATATCAGAAGCCATAAAGGAATTTTTATTAATTCTGTTATGTGTAATTACATATATTGTGGCTCTGTGGAAAAATATCCTGATGTTTTAGAAATGCATATTTAAGTATTTAGAGGTGAAATATCTTGAAGTTTGTAAATCACCTTAAAATATTTCAGAAAAAAGTAAATATGACATAGTACTTAAAATGTTAAATCTGGGTAATGGATATATGGATGTTCAATGTACTGGTCTCTAGTTTTGTGTGAGAATTTCAACTGGACTTAAATACAAAGAACTAAACAGAAATGAAAACAAACAATAGTATCAACGTTATTCAATGTGAGTCCCACCTAAAATATCTCATCCCTCACTGGCAGAAACAGTGGATTAGATTATTCCAGTGTTCTTCCATCCTTACCCAATTCAATCTCCAGAGAAAAATATGATTATATCACTAGCCTGCTCTCAATTCTTCAAGGCAAAATTCATCATTCATCTCATTAACAAGGAAAGTATAAACTCCACAGCACTGCACACAAAGCTTTTCAAGATCTGCCCAAAGACCCCCGAGTCACTTTACACATATTTCACTTATTTAAAATTCACAACAATCTTACAAGTAGGTACAGTTACTGTTCCCACTTTACAGATAAGTAAACAGGCAGAGAGAATGTAAATAACTTGCCCAAGACCACACAGCAGTAAGTGGTGCAGCTAGGCTTCATAATTCGGACAGTCTGACTCCAGTCCACATCCTAACCGTAATAATATCTTGGCCCTAGCACATTGTCGCTGCTCAGTAAATTACTGTTAGATGAGTAGTGTGCAAGAACTTATTTCTTCTTTTTCATCTGATACTGAAAAGAGGTGTGAACCCTAATCATTCTGTTTCTCTTAAGAGTCAGGTCAAGTCAGAGATGATTGTTATTGTTATTGTCTAGGCGCCTGGCATTTAATAGTTCAGGCCTCTGTTTTACGACAGCTTGAGTGGGATCACTTCTACCAGAGCTGCAAAATCTTTTCTTCTTTTTTAATCCTCACCAGAGGATATTTTCCCATTTATCATCAGGTAGAGTGGGAGGGAGGGAGGGAGAGAGAAACATCAATGTGTGAGAAGCACATCGACTGGTTGTCTCCCGCACAACCCAACCAGGGCTGGGGACGAACAGCAACAGAAGGAACGTGCCCTTGACCAGAATCGAACCTGCGACTCATTGGTCCGGGGGCCTACGCTCTAACCGCTGAGCAAAACCACCCAGGGCCGCAAAATCTTTTCTTATTTCGCATTTCTTCGGGGGGCAGATTGGGAGGAAGGAGGCGTCAAAGACGCCTTTTTCTTGGGGCTGCAAGAAAGGGTCCCTACTGTGTTGACTAGCTGACTCGCCCAGTACACACAACCCCGAGATCCACGCCTTTACCCTCAGTATCAGGGACTGGAGCCCGGATTTCCCCCCTGAACTAGCCAGGAGAGAGGACGGGGCATGGGGCCATCCCGGGCCTGCTTACCTCGTCCCGGCACTGCTTCTGGCACATCTGGCAATACCAGCGCAGCTTCTGAAGTCCCTTGGATTTGATCCTGTTGGCGATGGCCTTAGGGGTAAGAAAATCTGACTTTCCCATCGCGACCACCGCAACGATAACTCTCTGGAGCCCAGCGCTGTGCCAGCGGGAAATGGAACTGGGCTGACAGGGGTGAGCAGAAAAAATACGTCCGGGAAAAGGAGGAGCTTCGGAAGGCTAGGCTCCCAACGCTCGCGAGGTTTACTTCCGTTTGGCGTCAGGACGCGAGACTGAAGAAGAAAGCGGGGCGGGAGGGGGCGTGGGGAAGCTCCTGCACATGCGCGTTGAGGCCTGTCTGTCCGACCTTCAGCAGGGCCAGTACCACCATGTTTTCTCGGGCGGGCGTCGTTGGGGTCTCGGCCTGGGCCGTGCAGCCGCAATGGTATGGCAGCTTGCGGTAGGAACCGGGGGGTTGCAAGGGTTGGAAGAGCTCGATTAGGGGGAAGCGGGTGGAGGCGAGTGGGACGGAACAGGGGTCGCAGGGCCGGCCGGGCCCCCGGGCCCTGGAGGCCCCGGGTGGCCGGGGCTGCAGGAAGCTCCTCCGATCCGAGAAGGGCACGCGAAGGGCCTGGAGAGACCGCAAGGTCACCCCACGTCTCCAGAGGCGGGATGGGGCGGAGTGAGGGCCACGAGGAGTTGGCAACTTGGACCTCGGGATTGAGACCTTAGTCCGAATTAATTTCAGGGCGGTCTTGCATTCATTCAGCTACTAAATACTTGCCGAGCTCCTGCTCTGTGCCAGCAATGAGGTCGTGCAGTCTTTACCTGGGCCCACAGAGTGAGGGGGAGGGGAGGACCCGAGGCAAGGTCTAGGGGAAGGTTAAGTTGTGCTGTATGTCCTTGACGCCTTTTGAAACCTCCCGGTGTTGGACAGAGTTTGCGTGGCCAGTGTAGAGCGGAGTAACAATTTAAGAGCTGCTCGAGTCAGCCAGAACGTTTATTAAGCACCTACCTTGTAGCAGGCGCTTTGTTGGGCACTGGTGAATCAAATGAGTGCCCTCGTAGGCCAGTGGTAGTTTGGGTGCAAAAGGAACCTTAAAAATCTGTCTTTTGGAGAGGAAGAGAAAGACACCTTGCACCATCTTGAAACCTTTATGCTGAAGCAGTAACCCTGCAAGGTCATGAAATTGTCCCAAGGTACTGAGAGGAGGAGGAGATAGGTTTCAGTAACTGCCGTGCAGTTTTTAAGGATTTTAAACATTGGTTCCTGAAAAACAATTGCACAGTAGAAGGCCTAGCAATAGGCAGATAAACGTTGGCTTGTGGTGGGACCATATAATAGGATGAAATGTCTTGATGCTAGACAGAGCCTGGGAGAATTTAAGACACAGTGCTAAGGAGATTTTAGTTATTGGCTGTGAGTACCAATTTCCTGGGTTTACAGTAAGGGAGAATTCTAAGGAGCTATAGCACTAAACTAGATTTTTATCCTAGTTTATGTGAAGGGACTATAAAGCATTAATTGAAACAGGTATGTTTTTCATTAAGCAAAGAGTTTATAACAATAGACAAGATTTTGAGGGTAATGAAGTAATTTAACGTGCTGCCAAATACATAAAAATGTTGGTGGATTTGCCTTGGAAGTCAGTTTTTTTCCTTCTGATATTGAAGAAGAATGTTCATGGAAATTAAGAAGTCACCTTTGTTGAATTCTCACCGTTTGCTAATCATTCAGCACACGTGTTAGGTGCCTGGTCTGCATTAAGTTGCTAAAACGAGGTGGCAAGCAAATAGACATGGTCTTAGTGAGCTTCGAGGGACAGTTCCTGGCGTGCAGTGGTGCTCAGCCAACACCAGCTCTCCTTCCTTCCTTCCCATCTTAATGTGTATTAATGTTACCTGTCAGTATTTTTAGAACCTTAAATGGTATCCAAGTTGATCTTTTAAAAATGTAAAGAGTTCCTGAATTGAGGACAAAATATTTTACATAAAACTGTAGAAATAACTTTTTTTTCAAACCCTGTAAGACAATTTGAAGATTTAAAAAAAAAAAAATTTTTTTTTCTTACTGATTTTAGAGATCGAGGAAGGGAGAGGGAAAGAGAACATCAATTGGCTGCCTCCTGCATGCCCCCCACTGGGGATTTGGCCCACAACCTGGGCATGTGCCCTGACCAGGAATCAAACTAGTGACCTCTTGGTGCATGGGACCGATGCTCAACCACCGAGCTACACCAGCCGGGCAATTTGAAGATCTTTTAATAAAGAATTGTTTTAAATAAAAGCTCTGTCAACTAATGTTAGGGATCTAAATTGGAACCTCAAACATCAAATAAAGGTCATAGTCCTGACCTTAATCCTTTGGAATGTTGGTTTTAAATTGGTAGGTTGTGAATATTCATCAAACGTTGGTGTACCACCTGGAAAGCATAGTCTGTCCTCTTTTCACATTTTCTATCATTCTGGGGCCTGATGTCTCCTGCCTATTCTGCCCTTTCCCTTCCCATTCATTATAATTGCCTTTTAAATTCAAAAGTGAAAACCATCTTAATGTTTCACACTCCACAGAGTTGATTTGGAAGGGTAGAAAAATACTTTTGCTTTAACAGAACCATGAAGGGGCATTTCCTTGGTTCTGTTTTGGTTATTGGAAGCTTTTAAATGTGCAGTATGTTATTACAGTTTTTGCTTTGGGAAGATTTGTGTGCTAACATTAAACATGAGGCTTAATTAAAATCGTGATGAAATTATTTTAATTATGGGGATCCAAAAGTACCCTAAACTTTCAGAAATTAACTTTTTTAAAAAAATAGTATTTAAGAAAATGGAAATAAGAAATTTGAAGGAAAGAGTCTCCACTTTTTCTGTCTCAAATTAGGGGAAAATACATCTCTGTTTCCTAGTGTTCCACATTCTCTAAAATGGAACTATTTTATAATAGGAGACCAATGACCATAAATTTAACTATATACATTGAAAAGGAAGAGAGGTGGTATTTCAGGAGAGAAAAGGAAGACCGTCATCTGAAACTAGGAGAGCAGATATTTACTTGTAAATGTGAAAAACGTGAGGCAGCAGAGTATATAAGATAGACTGGAGCCAAACTGCTGGGGCTTGACTCCTGACTGCCACTCACCTGGCTGTGTGACCTTGGACAGGTTACCTAGTGTCTGTGTCTGTACCATTTCCTTATCTGTTAAATGGTAATAATGATTACTCCGCAATTAATGGGTTAGTATGAAGAGTAAATGAGTCAGTATTTGTAAAGAGCTGAGAGCAGTGGGAGATATGCTGGTGTGTGGATACAGATGTATCAATTGAAAAATGAAAATGAGTTTATAACTACAGTTTCTACCTAAAATATAATGTAAGAAGGTTTATTGTACTTGTCAAAGAAGACTTGATCATGGGCAACGGTGAAGAAGAGCAAGGGAGTCATTTTTTGGTCGAGGGGCAGCTGATGGACCTTCACACAGGCATTCAAAAGTAGAATTAGATGTACTTCATAATTTTCTTTTCCTTAAGAACTAGCTGGTGCTGCTTTCTTAATCTTTATATTTTACAGCATTTATATGCTCCTTAAAATTCTTTGATAAAGCACTCATCTAGCAACCTCGCTGACTCCATTCACACTGCCTTTAGCTTTCTTAACAATTCTGTATAATCACAGTATAGATAATGGTAATCCACATCTGTGATTTTTCTATCCACTGTATTTGATACATTTCTAGTTTCCCAGGTAATCTCCTAAATGTTTCTCAGGACATGATGCAATTCTCCAGAACAGAACTGATTCAGAACTTTATCTTTTTGTTTGCAAATATTGTATATTCAGTAGATAGAGCAATCTATCCCTAAAGAGAGTTCGGATCAGCTCATGGTTATTCTGTACTCAAACTGTACTTAAAAAATAAAATTGTAGCATAGATTGACATCTTTAGAACTAAATGAAGGCTAAACATGAGAGCACTTCAGAACAGAGAATTAGGGCATGAGCACAGCATGAAGAATCACAAAAGATTCATACCTCATTTGGGAGACTATAGAAATCTGTGTTCATCCAAATATGGCACACAGTTCAGATTTGTTCCATATCATATTCTCTGACTAGAAACTTGTGTCTATTAAGTTGGAGTGTCTGCCTAAAACTATAATGTCCAAATGCCTCTCCTTATAATCTATAAATTTAGAATGTTTGGAGTGAAAAAGTCATTTACACCAGAAAAAGAATGCTGTTCAAAAACTGGGGTCACTTTTCAAGTGCCATTAGTTAACGGGATGGTCATTATGTCAGATAAGTCTGTACTTGAAATAACTCTGCTTGGCAGTATTTAATAGCTTTAATTTTTAGTGGATTCATTCTAACCAAACCTAATATTTTTCATTAAGTCTCCTTCCTCTTATTTCTGTACTTTCTTTGGCTAATACAAGTAGTAAGATAAGTCAAGATTTTTAAAGATAACTGTTTTAGTTATGACCTTTCAGGCTTATTTATTTATTATTTATTTGTTAATCCTCACCCAAGGATATTTTTTCCATTGGTTTTTTTAGAGAAAGTGGAAGGGATGGGGAGAGATGGGGGGAGAGAGAAAGAAAGAGAAACATCAATGTGAAAGAGACACATTGATTGATTGCCTCCCACGTGCACCCGGATCAGAGCCTGGGGATTGAACCTGCAACCCAGGTACATGCCCTTGACTGGAAATCAAGCCTGAGACCCTTCTGTGCATGGGCCAAAGATCTAACCACTGAGCACACCAGCCAGGGCTCAGACTTATTTTTATAAAAGCACATAAACACGTGATCACAAAAATGGGATCATATAACATACCATTTCATTAATAGACTTTATTTTTCAGTATAGTTTAGACTTACAGAAAAATTGAGCATAAAGTACAGAGTGCCATATATCCACACCCCACTTTGAACAGTGTCCCCAGTTATTAACACATCCGTATTAGTGTGGTATATGTACAACAATTAATGAACCAGTGTTAATACATTATTAACTAAGGTGCATAGTTTCATTAAGGTCATTCCTATTGTATAGTTCTATGAGTTTTGATAAATGCATAATGACTTGTGCCTATCATTACAGTATAATGTAGAATAGTTTCACTGCCCTAAAAATCTCATTCCCAAATCCTGACTACCACTGATCTTTTTACTGTTGCTATAGTTTTGTCTTTTCTGGAATGTTATATAGTTGGAATCGGTATATAGCCTTTAAAGATTGGCTTCTTTCACTGAGCAATATGCAGTTCAGATTCCGTCATATCTTTTTGTGGCTTGATAGCTCATTTTTCTTTCTTTCTTTCTTTTTTTTTTTTTTTTAATCCTCACCCGAGGACATTTTTCCATTTTTTGTTCAGATAGAGTGGGAGGGAGGGAGGGAGGGAGGGAGAGAGAGAGAGAGAGAGAGAGAGAGAGAGAGAGACATCGATGAGAGAGACATCGATGAGAGAGAGACACATCAACTAGTTGCCACCCGCACGACCCAACCAGGGCCAGGGACAAACTGCAACTGAGGTACGTGCCCTTAGTGAGAACCGAACTTGAGTCTCTCTGGACCGCAGGCCGAGGCTCTAACCACTGAGCAAAACCTGCCAGGGCTCATTTTTATTTCTTAATAATACTGCATTGTATGTATGTACCAGTTTGTTTATCCATTCATTCACATTGAAGGACATCTTGGTTGCTTCCAATTTGGGGTGATCATGAATAAAGCTGCTATAAGCATTCATGTGCTGGTTTTTGTGTAGACAAAAGTTTTCAGCTCAGTAGATTAGATACCAAGGAGCATGAATGCCAGATCATATGTTAAGACTATGTTTAAGATTTTTAAGGCCTGGCCTGTGTGCTCAGTGGATTGAGCAACATCCATGGACTGAGGTCCCAGTTCCATTCCTGGTCAGGCCACATACCCAGGTTGCTGGCTCAGTCCCCAGTAGGGGGCGTGCAGGAGGTAGTCGATCGATGTATCACTCTCACATCAATGTTTCTATCTCTCCCTTCCTCTCTCTCTAAAATATTAGTAAAAACATATTAAAAAAAAAAAAAGAAGATTTGTAAGAAACTGCCAAACAATCTTCCAAAGTAGCCATGCCATTTTGCATTCCCACTGGTAATCAATGAGAGTTCCTTTTGTTCCACATCCTCATCATCATTTGGTATTGTCAGTTTGTAAAATTTTAGCCATTCTTACAGATTTGTAGTTGTATCTCATTGTTTCAATTTGCACTTCCCTAATGGCATATGATACTGAGCATCTTTTTATATGCTTATTTGCCACCTTTATTATCTTCTTTAGTGAAGTGTCTGTTCCAGTCTTTTGCTCACTTTTTAATTTGGGTTGTCCGTATTCTTATCGTTGAGTTTTAAAGAGTTTTTTGTACATATTGGATAACAGTCCTTTATCAGATGTGTTTTGAAATTTTTTCTCCTAGTGTGTGGCTTGTCTTTTCATTCTCTTAACGGTGTCTTCTGAAGAGCAGAAGTTTTTAAAGTTAATAAAATCCAGCTTATCAATTTTCTTTCATGGATCGTGCTTTGGATGTTTTAGCTAAAAACTCAGCTGAACCCAAAGCACCTAGATGTTCTCCTATGGTGTCTTGTAGAAGTTTTATGGCTTTGTGTTTTACATTTAGATCTATGGTCCATTTTGAGTTCATTTTTGTGAAATGTATAGGATATTGTCTCCATTAATATTTTTGCATATGGATGTCCAGTGGTCCAGCACCATTTGTAGAAAAGAGTATCCTTTCTGCATATAATGGCTTTTGCTCCTTTATCAAACTTAAGTTGATGTATTTGTGTGAGTCTGTTTCTGGGCTCTCTATTCTGTTCCCTTGATCTACTTGTCCATTCCTTCACCAAGGCCACACTGTCTTGTTTTCTGTAATTTCATTAGCAAGTCTTGAAATCAGGTAGTGTCAGTTCTCTGGCTTCATTCTTCTTCACTATTGTGTTGGCTATTCTGGGTGTTTTGCTTTTCCATATAGACATTAAAATCAGCTTATTGATAGTCATAAAGTAACTTGCTGAGATTTTGATTGGAATTGTGTTATTCTATAGATCAAGTTGGGAAGAACTGACCTGTTAGCAACATTGAATCTTCCTATGTATGAATATGGAATCTCTCTCTATTAATTTAGATCTTTCATCAGTTTTGCAGTTTTCCTCCTGTAGATCTTACACACATTTTGTTAGGTTTATATACATCCTTTTGTGTGTGTTTTTAATTGTGGTAAAATATACATAAAATTTATCATCTTAATCATTTTTAAGTCTGCAGCCTAAGGTATTTTATTTTTTAACTTGAAACTTCAATTGTTCGTAGCTGGTATAAAGGGAAGAATTAAGTTTTGTATGTATTAACCTTGTATCCTATAACCTTACTATAATTGGTTATTAGTTCCAGGAGGTTTTTTTGCCAATTATTTGGGATGTTCTACCTAGACAATTATATCACCTATGAACAAAGACAGCTTTATTTCTTCCCTTCCAGTCTATATACCTTTTATTTTATTTTCTTGTCTTATTGTATTAGCTAGGACATCCAGTATGATGTTGAATAGGAGTAGTAAGAGAAGACATCCTTGTCTTGTTCCCAATCTTAGGGAGAAAATTTCTAGTTTCTCACTATTAAACCATGGGGGTTTTTTGTAGATATTCTTTATTGGGTTAAGGAAGTTTTCTCCTATTTTTAATTTGCTAAGAGGTGTTTATCACGAAAGGCTACTAGATTATAAAATGCTTTTTCTGCATCTATTGATCATATGATTTTTCTTCTTTAACCTGTTAATGTGGTGGATGTTATTTGGTTTTTTAATGATGAGCCAACCTTGCATACCTGGAAAAAATTCCACTTGGTCATGTTGTATAATTCATTTTACATAATTTTTTTTAATGAACATTCATTCCCCTACTACTTATACAATAATATTTAAACTTACTAAACCAACCTATGTCTCCAGCTTCAAAATGATTTCCTGTTTCTGGGAATGCCCTCCTTACCTATCTTTCTCTATGCACAAATTTACTAATTCTTCTATGGACCTTTCTGGGCCAACACGGGTATTTTGTGTGGATTTAAGGGCTGGAAGATAATTTATATTTGATAATATATTGTTTTCCCCCGTAGAGCAGGTATCCTCTCATATTTATCTTTAACATTGCATTTAAGTCAAACCATTTTGACTTTCATGCATTATACTTTAATTTTAAAGATTGTAGAAAACTATTTACTGTAAATTTTATGTAAATCTAAGTTTTCAAGAATCTTGTTTATGAAATAGTAGTACGTTTCTTGTGATCAGAGACCATGTCTGGAAGAATAGCAGCTGCTTAGTAAATGTTTATTGAATTGAGTAGGAAAAGTTAAGAATTGGTTAGAATAAAATTGCTTTTTCACACATTTTGTTATGTTAGAATGTATAAGTGTTATCTGAAAAGATTTTGGTGAACTGAGGAAGTCAAGGAATGCTTTCTTTTATTGGTGGCTGACCTTGAAAGTTGGGTAGCCTAACAGGGGAAAGGACTTTTCTTTTGGGGAAACAATATAGGCAAAGACAAGGAGGTGGGAATAGAGCACGTGTGAATGCCATTGTGACTTCAGTGAAAGGTTTGTGTTAGGTAAGTCAAATAAAATGAGGCCTTTGATATAAGATTTGGTATCAGTATTAAGGAATTTAAAAATTAATATATATACATTCAGAGTCCTATATTTGAGTGGTTCTTTATGGGGTATTCTTTAAATAAACATTAACTTTTAAAGTTTTTATTATTTAATGGAGCTATATATATATTTTTTAAACTAAAATATTTTTAAAACCTTTATTCTCAGGATCCAAGTTCGAAATATGGCAACTTTGAAAGATAGTAAGTATTTTATCTTAATATGTGAATTAAGAAAAACTAAATTTTGACAAATAATACTTTTAAAATATGCTGCTTTTTAGAGCCCGTTATATATTTGGTCAAAGCTGACAAAATAAATCTACGTCATATGTGTGGGGCATTGAACTTGGCTTAGAAAAGACCAGTGGGAGGTGACACATGGTTGTCTGATTCTGTTGTCTATGGAGTGATAATGCTATAATTGAGAAAAACTATACTATTTGTAGATATATACAAAATGTTATGGCTTTGGCCGGTGTGTCTCAGTGGTTAGAGTGTCTGTCCACGGACCAAAGGATCAAGGGTTCAATTCCTGATCAAGGGCACATACCTGGGTTGCAGGTTCGATCCTCAGCCCCAGTTATTCAGGAGGCAACCAATCTGTGTGCCTCTCTCTCATCGATGTTTCTCTCTCCCCCCCTTCTATTAATACTTTATCTTTAAAAAAAAAAAAAATGTTATGGAATAATGTGGTTAAAGGCCATTTTCAATACCATTTAATATTTTCAGTGTATACTTTACTGATCCTCATGTTGTCAGCTAAGTTTGACCTTTTTTTAATACTCATTCTTACATTAAGCCTAGTTTAGCATCATGCTATAATTAATGCTATAAATGGGGGCTTGCAGTTTAGAAAAATATTTTGATAAATTCACAAATGAAATTGTAACTCTTTTATCTTAACAAAGCACTTCTGTTTTTCAGTTACCAGGCGACTGAAGTCAATCAAAAACATCCAGAAAATTACCAAGTCTATGAAAATGGTAGCAGCAGCAAAATATGCCCGAGCTGAGAGGGAACTGAAACCAGCTCGAGTGTATGGAACAGGATCTTTGGGTAAGAGAAGAATGTAATTCAAAAATTATAAAGAACTGTGTGGCTCCATGGTTGAGCATCGACCCATGCACCAAGAGGTCACTGGTTCGGTTCCCAGTCAGGGCACATGCCCAGGTTGTGAGCCAAATCCCCAGTGGAGGGCATGCAGGAGGCGGCCAATCAATGTTCTCTCTCATCGATGTTTCTATCTCTCTCTCCCTCTCTCTCTAAAATCAATAAAGAAATATTTTTTAAAAAATTATAAAGAACTATTTAACATAAAGAAGATCACTACTAATGACTTTTATTTAGTGCTTACCATGATGATGGGCCTATTCTGAGTATTTTACATGTACTCATTTTACACAGCAACCCTGTGGGTATAGAAACTGTTTGAACCTCTGCTTTGCTGATGAGAAAAACTGAAGCACAGTGACATCAAGTAACTTGCCTGAGATCACATATCAATTATGTTAACTTTTTAAATATTCTGAAAATTTTCCTAAATTATTAAATATACCATTAAAAGGACTTAGAAACATAGTGCATCAAATTGCAGTGTTTGATTTTTATCCTGTTCAGTTTTGATTTGATATTTTAGGATTGCAGGGTGGTGAGGTGGTACTGTGTGGTAGAGAGCTGACCGAGTAGTCATGGACATGGTTCATGAATACATGAGTGCAATGTTTAACCATCAACTGTAAAGAAATCAAAATTTAACTATTTTCAAATTTAAGAAAATATATCTGTATATTAATAGATCTATATGCAGTTTTCTTGTGCTCCTCCTGTTTTTTTTTTTTTTTTTTTTAACATATTTTAAATAATTTTTCTTCATTGGTTTTAGAGAGAGAGGGAGAGAGAGATAGAAACATCGATGAGAGAGAACATTGATTGGCTGCCTCCTGCATGCCCCCCACTGGGGATTGGGCCTACAACCTGGGCATGTGCCCTGACCGGGAATTGAACCAGCGACCTCTTGGTGCATGGGTTGATGCTCAACCACTGAGTCACACCAGCCGGGCCGTTTTTTGTTTGTTTTTTAATATAGAGAGGGGAAGGGAGAGAGGTGTGAAAGCGAAACATCGGATCGGTGCCTCCTGTATGTCCCCTACTGGGGATCAAGCCGAAACCTGGGCATGTGCCCTGACCGGGCAGTGAACCGGCAACCTTTTGGTGCACGACGCACAGCCAACTGAGCCACACCAGCCAGAGCGTTCTTCTATATTTTTAAAACATGCATTTATACTGCTAAAGAAAATTTTGCATGAGGAAATTATAGAGCACTAGGTGTCAGTGGAAATGGCTCCTTACTTTAAAACACCATGCTTAGTTTTACCTAGAGGAGAGTTGCTAGGTTAGGTTTTAGCAGTCCCTGTCAGCTCCAGCCATTTGCTCTCATGTCTCCTTCCCTCCTTAGCACAATAATACTAAGCATCTAGTTGGTGGCTTGGTAAATGTTGGTTGGTTAAATTACTCTCCAGCTATTTATATGAAAAAGGAAAGTAATTTTATTATTTACTTTTCTTGCTGATATGAACAAGGATAATACTTCTGTTACCCTCCAACACTCTATAACCACAAAATTATCTAATAAAGAAGAAACTGGCTTAGATATCTGATTAGAATATTTGTGGAGAAATACAAAAAGTCCAAGTTGAGGCTGCCAGTCAGCTTCTAAAGTCCTTCAAACTAAAAGAAAAATACTAACTGGTAAATATTAAGTGGTTAATCATTTTAAATATTTAAAAATGTAAAGCAGGTATTTTACACTGTACAATATAAAATATAAAAAGAGACTTAAATATTCTCACTCTGCTGAACTTTGGAGTTGAGTATTTACTTCTCTCTGCTTTATTTATTAATTTTTAATGTATTGATTTGAGAGAGAGAGAGAAAGATTGATTTGTTCCACTTATTTATCAATCACTGGTTGATTCTGGTATGTGCCCTGACCGAGGATTGAACCCACAACCTTGGTGTATGGGGACGATGCTTTAACCAGCTGAGCTACCGGCCAGGGCACTTCTCGCTCTGCTTTTTATGGAGGGTCTCGGGTACTGAAATTTGAGAATCACTGGGTACTGAAATTTGAGAATCACTGCTCTATACTGAAAAAGAGAGGAGGAATTTTGTTGAAATGGGTGATTGTGATGGCCATAAAGGTGCACCTAGCAATTACAGTGAGCGCCAGCTGCTGAAGTCCATCCTGCATTTGCATCCAGGCCATGCATTCCGTGGCCTGCTCCTAGCCAGCACCTGAGCACAGGTTGGATACAGTCAGGCATGTTCTTGGGAGACTTGGGGTTCCCAGCAGCCTTGCTGAGGTTCCCTTAAATTGCACAGTGGTCTGTGCAACCTTTCTTGGGAAGCTGCCACCAACCTTTCTTCCCGTGCCTCAGACCCGCATCATGGTATGATAGCTCTTCTGACTTCCTGTTTTCTCTCACAGGCATATCTCCTAGTAAAATCTATGTATATTTCACCCTACTGAATCCTCTCTTGGCCTCTGCTTCTTGGCAAACTAGACCAACAAAGTGAGGTAGTTAAAGTAATCGCGAAAATGAAGTGGCATTATTATTTTAACATCAACAGTTTTTATAAGAGCTTGATATGCAGTTATATAAGCAGCTCAGTAAAAATTTGCTTCCTGTTTTTTTGGTTGTATACTGAGGATTCACATTATTTAGAAGTCTGGTATCTAAATAAGTCATTACCTCTATAATTCTAGCCTCTTTAAAAGTTCTGTAATTGTACTAGAGACTTCTTTTAGTCAGTATTTAAGATAAAGTGGCCATTAATGGGCCCTTAGAAATCTTTGTCGTAGAGATTTAAACCTTTGTGGTTTTCATCTTGATTGTAAATGGAATAAATACACAGGCCGTTTTGGTTATATTAGTCAGGTGCCACCTAAATTTAAATGCATCATTTTGAAAATAGCCAGCTCTTTTGTAAATTAGGGATTATTGTATTTAGTATGAATTACATATATAAATTCTTGCTTTTTGTTTGTTTGTTTTTAAGCTCTGTATGAAAAGGCTGATATTAAGGTGCCTGAAGACAAGAAGAAACACCTCCTTATCGGTGTGTCCTCAGATAGAGGGCTTTGTGGTGCTATCCATTCCTCGGTTGCTAAACAGATGAAAAATGAGGTGGCTACGCTCACTGCAGCTGGGAAAGAAGTTAAGATTGTTGGAATTGGTGATAAAATAAGGGGTATACTTCATAGGTAATTTAAATATATATTATTTATGTTTAAAAGGGTGCATGCATTTCCCTGGCCAGCGTGGCTCAGTGGTTAGAGCATTGGCCTGTGCACTAGAGGGTTGCAGGTTTGATTCCGTCAAGGGCACATATCTGAGTTGTAGGTTCGACCCCTGGCCCTGGTTGGGGCGCTTGTGGGAGGCAGTCAATCGATGTGTCTCTCTTTCTCTCTCTTTCTCTCTCTCTCTCCCTCTCCCTCCCCCCTTTGGGTTACCTGTTTTATACTCAAGGGGGTTTTTGTTTTGTTTTTATTTTTTCCAGTATATATATAATAAATAGTTTTTTTTCCCATTTTCTACTTGTGTTTTGGTGCTTCTTCATCCAAACCATAAATGGAGTGCAGTGGGAATATCAAAAGCTGTTGACATTTTTAAAAATGAGGACAATCTGAGGAGCAATCACAGTCTGGAAATGTCAGAGTGAACAATAGTTAATTGGGATTGGAAAGAGAAAAAAATAAAGGCATAGAGAAGTAAAACAAGGAAGGCCTGATTTTTGGCCTTAGTTCTCTGCATGTGCTGAAGTAAGAATAATCATGATAATGTATGGAGCAACTTAATTCAGTGAACATCTTTCTCCCCTCAAAAAACTTGATCCATAGCAGTTTCTTTTTTGTTGCTTGTGTTCTTTCAGAAGAGTAATTCCATTAAAATATTTTATGTGCTCTCTTGATTTTCTTGTAGAACTCATTCTGACCAGTTTCTGGTGACGTTCAAAGAGGTGGGAAGAAAACCCCCTACTTTTGGAGATGCGTCCGTCATTGCCCTGGAATTACTAAATTCTGGATATGAATTTGATGAAGGATCTATTGTCTTTAATCGATTCAGGCAAGAACATTTTAGAAGTCAAAGCTTTTTTATGTTTATATTTTAAAATAATATCCACTTAACAGTTTAGAAGTTACTATTTTGAAATTTACATTTGCTTTTGTCCTTTCTAGGTCTGTCATCTCCTACAAGACAGAAGAGAAGCCCATCTTCTCTCTCAATACCATTGCAAGTGCTGGTAAGTAGTTTTTTTATGACAAGTATTTTTCCATGTAGAAAGGTGAGATTTGTACATTTGGGAAAATAGTATATGTCATGATGGCCTGTTTCAGCAGTAGCAAAATGATATTGGGCTGTTTCTATCACCATCTATTAATGGCTTCCATGGTGTATTAATCCATGCATTGTTTGACAAGTCTTACTCTGTTCCGGCTGGTGTGGTTCACTTGGTTGAGCATTGTTCCATGCACCAGGAGGTCACTGATTCGATTCCTGGTCAGGGCACATGTCCAGGTTGTGGGCTCAATTCCCAGTAGCGGGTGTGCAGGAAGCAGCCAATCAATGGTTCTCTCTCCCTTTCTCTGAAATCTTTTTTTTTTTTTTTTTAAGTAAGTATTGAGAGCACTCATTAGATTTTTTTTCTGTCCTCAGGGGTTGGGGAGTCTAACTAGACATTGGCTTTGCAGACTATGTATGCAAACTCTAACCCCAATACAATCTGAAGGTCTAGCATAGAGATTTGAACAGTGTTCACAACTCATTTACATTGGCCCAGTAAATTCTATTGTTTTATTGTTTGAATATAGTCACCATTGCTCAGTGGAGCATTCTGGAAACAATATTCTGGAACTTATTTTCCTAAGGCATTGTCCCCTTTTGTGTATCAGGTTTCATCTATTCAAAGATGTATGTTGTTTTACATTTTAACATCTCTGAAATTGGGATGCTTCTCCCAGCCAGTGGCATGTCATTTTTAATGGCTATGTTATTTTCTTTCTTAATGGTACATCAAATATGGATTATAACCTGTAGCATCTTAAGTTTGATGAAACACAGCACTGTTTCACCACTTTACCCTAACAGATGAAATTTGAAGTGTGCTGCTAAATTTCTGCAACATGATTACTGAAATTCATGTTAGCCTCTTAATTCTTCCACTCTTCCATAATCTTAGAAACATTTTCCTGCTCACATATTTGCTGACTGACACTTGCTGATTTCTCCAGTAAGCAAAAGGCTGAATTGAGATTTTTGTATTTTACTTTGCTAGTTTCTTAATTTCTTTATTGAAAAAAACATTTATTTATTGTTTGCTGCTGGCTTTGTGCCAGGCACTCAGCTAGATGTTATCTAGACAACTTCATGCATGACCATGAAATGTAGTAAAGTTATTTTAAAATATCAAGTGCTTTGTTTACACATTTAGCTGAAAATCTGTTACAGTCTACATTGTGGAAATCGATGAAACTGTTAGAACTGAGTCTTTTGACCTATCTTACACTTATTTCTTCTCTGTAATTATGGAGGATTTTTATAATAGTGAGCCATTTTGATTAAATCAGTCTTTGTGCTGTATTGCTTCAGAGATATTTATCACTTTTTTTGACAGAGAGCATGAGTATCTATGATGACATTGATGCTGACGTGCTGCAGAATTACCAGGAATACAGTCTGGCCAACATCATCTACTATTCTCTGAAGGAATCCACCACGAGTGAGCAAAGTGCCAGGATGACAGCCATGGACAATGCGAGCAAGAATGCTTGTAAGCACACAGTAGATTTCTGAGAACATTCTGCTGCAGAGTAGCATGAAGACGACCCTCATATCAAAACATGACCATTCTCTAAGTAGATCAGGAAGCAAGAGAGCTAGGACCTAGTCCTGGGCTCTACTGCTGGTTCTGTGAAATTTTTGACCAAATACTATCTCTTTCCTTGAATTTTCTCATTTGCAAAGATAGAAAAGTAATACTCTCTGCCTTAAAGAAAGTATGAAGTTATCCTTTTCTGGTTTTAGATTTTGTTGTCTAATCTTTTTGTTTTGTTTGTAGCTGAGATGATTGACAAGTTGACTTTGACCTTCAACCGCACCCGTCAAGCTGTCATCACAAAGGAGTTGATTGAAATCATCTCTGGTGCTGCAGCTCTGTAAGTACTGGTAGATTGCCTTCAGAGAGTTGTGTTTTCATGTCTGTGTCTGCTAGTTTAACCTTTGGATGTTTAAAAGTTTTCGGGTTTGTTTTGTCCGTTGAAGATGAAATGATCCATTGCTTAATCTCGTATCCTTTTGTTTTAGGATATAAAAATTTGATGAAAGTGGAATCTCTGGTTTATTCTGATTGTGTTAGGCTTAGTTCTTTTAGAAATCAATATATTGCTAGATTTCACTTTTCTATAAATGATAATTTAGTATCATTTATAAAATCTGTCTTTGGAACTTAAAACATTACAAACCAAGGTTTCTGAATTACAGGACTGATTTTGGGTTTGATTTTACATATAAATCATTGAATGGTAGTAGGGTTCAGGACTTTTTAAATTATTAAATTTTCTATTTCAGTACCATAAGATACTGTACCACTTTCCTCAAGAAAATAATTAATGTTTGTGAAACCAGCGTTAAGATAATGGGAATTCTATTCAAAAAATTATGTAAAGTACAATTGTGAAAGGATGTGATGCTTTCTTTCAAGGCATTTATTCTAATAGAGTAAAAAATATGCAGATAATTGTGATGAGGGATAAAATGCGTAAGTTGTCTTTGACCCATTCTTTATCCCCTCTTACTAATTGGTCACCAAGTTCTCTAAGTTGTGCTTTCTAAATAGCCCATGACTCTTTCCCCTTTATGCCCACTTGATACAGATTCTTGTCATTTCTCTCCTGAATTAAAAAATATATTTCTTGAGAGCCTCTTCAGTGCCAGACCCTGTGCTAGGCACTGAGGATGTAGTAGTGATAGTATTTGCCCTCAAAGAGTTCACTGCCTTACCAGGGAAGACAGACATTATATTTGAAATTGCAGTAGAATGGAGGTCAGCAAACTGGGGCCCAGAGCTAAGAATGGTTTTCATTTTTTAAAGGGTTATATAAAGAGCCCAGCTGGTGTGACTCAGTTGGTTGAGCGGCATCCCATGCACCAGGAGGTTGCTGGTTTGATTCCCGGTCAGGGCACATGCTTGGGTTGCAGGCTTCATCCCCAGTAGGGGGGCATGCAGGAGGCAGCTGATTGATGATTCTCATTGATGTTTCTATCTCTCCCTCTCCCTTCCTCTCTCTGAAATCAATAAAAACATTTTTTAAAGGGGGTTATAAAAAGAGAAAGTATGTGACCCACACAGCCTAAAATATTTACCGTCTAGCCCTTTACAGAAAAAATTGCTGATCCAGTGACAGAGTGCTATGACAAAGATAATAGAACCCATTCTCTCACATTATCATCCTGCAGAAACAGCTTAGCTTGATATATGTGAGCCTGCAGTTTCTAGCCACCAACACTCTCTGTAGTCTAGTCTCCTCCCACTACTATTTCTCACTTCCCTGGAACTTGAGCCACACTGATCTACTTGTAGTTCTATAAACACATCATGCTCTTTTACCTTCAGAGTGGCGTGTGCCTTTGCCTTAAATGCTATTCTTTTCTTCCCCTTGCACACTTGGTTCTTCATATGACTGAGTCCTGTTTATCCTTCCTAACTGAGCTGGTGGGAATCCTTTCCTCCAGAAAACTCTCTTGCATCGTGTGGGTAGGGTACCCTTCTTCAGCATCCCGGGCTTCCCTTTATCAGCACTTGACATTTTATTAGGAATTGCCTTTTTATTTGTCTGCGTGCTCCTGTGGCATGGGAGGGACTGTCTTACGCACTTTTATAACCCCATCACCTGGCACGTACTTCCTCAATAAATGGTGGTTGAGTGAATGAGTAACGTGCCATAAATATATTAAGAACTAGAAGTTCAGAAGAGGGAGAAATAACATTTTATTGAGTATGTGAGAACATGGGCCTATGTTTAAGAATTAAGGAAAGATTCATCAACAAGGTGAAATTTAAATTAGTCCTTGAGTATTGTCTCAAGGATAGGAACTGGGCAGAATGCCAAAGAGACAAGTAAAACTGATTGAGACCATTCTATAAATTATTAGTTGGATCCATCAGCTTTACTGTCTTAAGGATCCTTCCTTCAAGATCTACCCATCATTCAGCCTGTTCACTAATGTTCTGTTAGCATCATAGAGTACAGTGCAATAATGAATGGCCCTGCCACTTAATGTCATGATAAACTTGGTTAAGTTACTCTCTCTGCAACTCAGTTTTGTCATCTAGAACATGGGGACTAATCCAAGGATGAAATAATTACACTACTCATTATCCTCCTTGTTATATGTCCTGCTGCTCATGCTAAGCTGATTTCTTCTTGAATGGCAAGTATGAGAAGGCCTGGAGGAAAGACTGCATTCTGAAGGTTCAGGGGGCTTTGAGATCCAGAGAACCAAGGTTCTTTTTTTTTTAATTTTTTTTTCCTTTACTGATTTTACAGAGAGAGGAAATGAGAGGGAGAGAGAGTTAGAAACATCAATGAGAGAGAACATTGATTGGCTGCCTCCTGCATGCCCCCCAACTGGGGATTGGGCCCACAACCTGGGCATGTGTCCCGACCAGGAATCGAACTGGCGACCTCTTGGCGCATGGGTCCATGCTCAACCATTGAGCCACACCAGCCAGACCCAAGGTTCTTTTTTTGCTCTTGAAAAAGGAAAGCTAGGAATAAAGGAAGAGGATAGAACTTCTCAAAATTGCAGACTAGGGTCTTTCTGGATTAGAAATGTGGGAAACCTGACCACAAAGTAGCAAAAAAGGAAAATGAGGAGAGGGAGATTAGGACCTAAAACTGAGAATTAAAAAGAGAATTTCAATAACTGGAAACTGACTATTAAATTTTTGCTTTCTAGAAAGGTGTCTACATCCTTTATAAAAAGTTAGCTCTGTAGTCCCAAGGTTGGATTGTTTATGGATTTGCACACTTTTTAATATTTAACACAAACACATTTGGCTCTTTAGTAATAAAATAAAAAGCATGAGTAAACCACAGTATTTGAGGTGCCAAGTATTAGTTGCCAGGCAAAAATTTATAATATATTGTATGCTATTTATAGAAAAAATTATTTTAATTATACTTTCACACTCTTGCCTACTTGCATGAGAATGGTTTTATTGCTTCTAACCAGATTGAGAGCTATAACTTTTTTATAATAATCATTGACACTGTTTTAAAGGAATCTCTGGTAAGTATGTGATATCCTCACAGTAACGAATGAGGACATTTTGTAGTTGGAAAATGTACATGATTAACTAGCATGGATTGCTTGTTGACCAGCTTGTTTGTGTTTGTCTTTTTCTTCTAATATATTAACCAGGGATTAATGAAAATCAAGTTTCGTCCTCAGACAAGAGGTAAAGTGGTTATATTTCACACACTCTCCCCATACCCCTTCAGAAAAGAAACATAGCCAGTTAGAACTAAAGCTAATGTAGCTGGGCCTGTTTACAGTAGCAGCCAACTTATGGGAGTACAGGTGTAATGCTGGGGGGCTTTTTTCCTTAGATTTATTAAGTAAACCTTAAGGACAAAGAATTAGCATTATTTTGAGATGGTAAATATAGATAGGTGCAGAGTGGTGGTTCCCAAACTTTATGGTCTCAGGACCCCTGAATGTCTGACTTAACAAAAAACAGCAAGGTTCTCATCTATTTCTGTATTCATTCCATTTGGATATCACACTCTGGAAAACTCTACCATATACTCTTGAGAATGAGACTAAAACAAGCAAATTATGAAAATGGTCTTGCCCTCATGAACCCCATGAAAGAAAGGGTCCCCAGACCAAAATTTGAGAACCACTAGTGTAGAGTAACATTTATTATGTAAAGTCAGTTCTTTAAACCCCACTGAAATATGTATTATCTTTTTTTTATAGGTTAGTGTTATAACATTTATTAAAATAATGCCTTGGGTTAATAGAAACAGCGAAGAACCAGAGAATTAAAATGCAAGCTATGTAAAATTCCAACTAAAACCCAAAAGTATCTAATGCATTCATTCATAAGCTAACTAAAAAAAAAAACCAAGACGCCCAATATAGTAAAGTACCGCAAAAACAATTGGCAGTTGTCAGTTATCAAAGTTGTGGGTTTTGCGTTTTTGTATCCTTTTCTCAATCAAGAAAAAAATTCTTTTTGACTGTTAATATAACATATATTACATATAAAACAAGAAAGAAAAGTAACATTAAAACTTTTTACAATAGCTGTAAATACATTATCTTAACGTGATTTTCTTAGGCAGCAGGTTGGTTATGGTACATTCATAGCATGAAACTACTAAAATATAGACAAAAATCTGTCAGCTGAATGGTAACATACAAACAACAATCCCTGTATTATCTCTTGATGTCCATTATTTTCTCCAAAACTATTGCTTGATTTTGATTTGTTCTGTACTTTGTTTTTCAGGTAAAGAAGGAGAATTCAGCCAGCTGATTTTGTTTTTAGCTTACTGCTGTCCTGGTCAGAAGAAATTATTGGTCCATTGTTTAAATTACTAAAGACAGCAAGACATTTGTAAATTATCGTACAATAAACAACTTATAATAAGAAAATCACTCTCGTCTTAGTATATAAGAACAATAGTTACAGTTTTCAAAATGACGTTAAAATACTTAAAACTATTACTATGCTACTATTAAATTTTTTTTTGATAAGATAATTGAAGAGGCTCTTCTGAAACAACCTTAAAAACTCTGGCCTCTTTGGGTCAGGGTGGAAGGAAGAGGCGATAGGCCACTACTTCAGCCCTTGCTTCCATCCTTCTGCCCCTTCAAAGAGCAGCCAACACAATGAAGTAAAAATGTGATTGCAGTCATTTGCTGTTTCTCATTTATGGGATATAGAATTCCAGGCATATACTTAGCCTAATACATTTTTAAACATCTTTTGTAAACACTGAGAAACATTCCCATATGATAGTAACTCCATATTTACATTTAGATAACCATTAAGATTGGATGCCTGGCTGATTCCATGCAGTGAGATGGCCATGCCAGAATCTTGTGGGTTTTTTTTTTCCTATTTAAAACAGGGAGCTTAGGTTTTTTATTACAAAAGTAATGTATACAGGGGTTGGCAAAAGTAGGTTTACAGTTGTGAGTAAGCGAAAAGTTTCTTTTTATATTTTTATTGTATATTTGTCACTTTTTAAGAAATTTTTTATGTTTTTATTGATTTTTTTTTTTTTTTTTTTGAGAGAGAGAGATGGAAACATCTGGGGATAGAGCCTGCAACCTGGGCATGTGCCCTGACCCGGAATTGAACAGGGATCAGCCACACCGGCCGGGCATATATTTGTCTTCTTTCCATACAAACAACTGTAAACTTCTGCCCACCCCTGTAATTTCCAAAAGGACTACAGAACTATAAAAAATAAAATATATGAAAATATAAAACCTATTCTCAGTTAACAGTTTGATGTATATGACTCGACTTTTAGAAAAACATTAAATAAAATATATTTAGAAAATAATCAAGTATTTTACTTTGCCAACAACAGTATTCATAAAAATGAACAGTGAGTAATACAAAAATTGGTTAGCACACACAAACCTATAAAGGAGTACAACCACTGTAAGAAGAAGGCTGCCAGAAGACAACACAACAGACTTGGGCTCATTTTGTAGCTTCCCTCAAATTTTATTAATATAAGAGCCACTTCTGGATGGGTCAGTGAATGAGGCTGTGAGGAACGGAGCAGAGTAGTGTAAACCAAGCACAGACACCTTTGAGGAATGTCGACAGAGGTTGGGGTACTATGGGTTTTTTAATTTTGCTTCTAAACATGTTGGCCCACCTCCAGTTTCCAGGCTAGCAGAACACGGAATGTGAGAGGATGAACTGGTTAAACCATAGTATGAGTCAAAGCAGGAATTGAAGCATAACAAGATAAGCAGTAATCAGGCTGACTGTGGCATACTCTCAGGTTCAGAACGAGAGCATGGTAACAGCCCTCAGGTTGTCTTGGGTACGGGATGTTCCAGTCTGCCAGTTGTCCTCTGCCTAGTGCATTGCTGTCCTGGGTTTTCTCTGCTTTCCTGAGAAAATGGGATGGGAATTTAAGTTTTTTAAGTAAGAAACTTGACTAATGTAAACACTTTTCATTATAATTGCACTGTTTTGACACTTAGCCAAAAAAGAAGGATATAACTTGGACAAAAACTTCAAGTGTACCCTTCAAGACTCCTTCCTACGGGTCTAAGCTGCACAGCATGGTATGCTCATAATCCTGTCCCAGATAACCTTTCAAGTGTCATCTTGCCCCACTAGTTTTCTATTTCTAATTTCTGTTGGTCACTGGTTCTTGTTTTTTTTGGAGGGTGGGAGAAGGTGTTTTTTCTTCATTTACAGTTGACAATATTATTTTATATTAGTTTCAGGTGTACAGCATAGTGGTTAGATGGTCATTTGTTCTTGAGTATTCAGTCTAGATATCACTTCCTCCAGGATGGACTGCCTCTCAGTCTCCTCAGCTCCCCCAAATTGGACTGAGTGTCCCTCCTATGTGCTCACCAATTATAACCCTTATCATATTTTGTCATTAATTGCTTGTCTTTGCTCAAGACTATAGGGAAGTATTTTAACTACCATATCTTCAGAGTTGAAGAGTGCCAATGTGTGGAAGAAATCGATAAATGCTATACTGAACTGATGATCACTTTTACATATGTCAGGCAACATTTAATTGCAGACATAGCACTCATCCTATGTCAGATTCTAAGTATTTTGCAAGTATTAATTCAATTAATCCTCCCAACAACCCTATAACATAAGTACTATTTTATAATCTCCATTTTACATATGACTGAACAAAGATTATGTAACTTGCTCAAGGTCACAGTTGGTATGGCTGACCTGGGGTTCTAACAGTTCATTCTAGAATCTAGGATCTTAACCACTGCTCTATGTATATAAAACTGTCTTCCCTATGTGTGGTTGGTAAAGTAATCTAAATTGCTTTAGTTTTATTTCTCAAGAGCCTATGCTGGGTCTGTAGAAAAGTAGTGGAAGAGAAGTACAAAAATTCTAGTACTGCCATTTCCCCACACTGAGTATTGCTTTCCTTTCTATAGTCTGATGCTATTTAAGAGTAGGAAAATTGAGCCCTGGCCGGTTTGGCTCAGTGGTTAGAACGCTGGCCCGCGGACCACAGAGTCCTGGGTTCAGTTCCCACTAGGGGCACGTACCTCGGTTGCAGTTTGTCCCCAACCCTGGTTCGGGCTGTGTGGGTGGCAACCACTCGATGTGTCTCTCTCACATTGATGTTTCTCTCTCTCTCTTCGTCCCTCTCTCCCTCCTGTTCTATCTGAAGATAAATGCAAAAATGTCCATGGGGGCCCTGGCCTGTTTGGCTCAGTGGTTGGAGCATTGGCCTGTGGTCCAGAGAGACCCGGGTTTGGTTCCCGTTAGGGGAATGTACCTCGGTTGCAGTTTGTCCCCGGCCCTGGTTGGTCGTGCGGGTGGCAGCCACTTGATGTGTCCCTTTCACATCGATGTTTCTCTCTCTCTCTCTTCCTCTCTCTCCCTCCCATTCTATCTGAATAAAAAATGAAAAAAATGTCCATGGGGGAGGATACAAAAAAAAATAGGAAAATTGAGCCCAAGCTGGTAGCTCAGTTGGTTAGAGCATCGGTCCCAATAAGCCAAGGCTGTTGGTTTGATCCTGGGTTAGGGCACATACAATAAGCAACCAAATGCATAAGTAAGTGGAACAACAAATGGATGTTTCTCTGCCCCTTCCTCTCCTCTAAAATCAATCACTAGAAAATTTTTTTTAAACAGTAGGAAAATGGATAATGCATTCTTATCCAACAGCAGTAACACAAACTTCCCTTATTTAAATTGCAAAACAAATGATAGAAGTGTATGTCACTGCCCTGGCCGGTGTGGCTCATTTGGAGTGTTGTCCTGTACACCGAAAGGTTGTGGGTTTGGTTCCTGGGGTCAGGCACATTGATCCCCGGTTGGAGCGCATACAGGAGGCAACCAATTGATGTTTCCCCCCACCACCACCACCAAAAAAGAAGTGTATGTCACTAATATGCTAAGAAAAAAGATAAAACTCAATTTTTAAAATGGGCAATGGATGAGTAGTCAATCGTCTTTTTGTCCATCAGACTGTTAAAGATAGAGAGTAGGGGGAATCAATTTCCCCTATGCTGTTTGTGCAAGTTTATAATCTTTTTGAGAGTGATTTGGCAGTGTCTGTTAAATTTTAAAATGGGAATAGTTTGAGTTGATTCCACTCCTAATAGTCTAGTCTATAGAAGTACTCATACAAGTGCAAAGACTTGTCCAAGGATGCTCATTCAAGATTATGATGTGACATTTCAGGGCAATGCAGGTAGAGACCTAAAAGCTGTCAGAGAAAAACATCACAAAGTTTCAGAAATCAAAATGGCTTCAAGCCAAGGAGAGAGGAGAACTAAGGAAATTGATCATACTGGCACCTGGAACCCCCATCGTGAACTTCCAGCTTTCAGAACTGTGAGAAAATAAATGTCTGTTGTTTAAGCCCCTCAGTCTGTGCCATTTTGTTATGGAGACCAACTAAATACACTCTAAGGAGACCAACCAACCACTTGGCAACTTGACCACAATAGCCCCTTTCATCCTAGAAAGAGCAGCCATTTGTTTTGATAGAAATAGGCACATATTCTGGATTTCTGAGTACAGATTTGCCTTTCCTGCTCACAGTGTTTGATGTTCTCATGTCCTGTATCACGCTGTGTCAGAGCAAGGGAGCCATTTTACAACAATGGAGGTTGGGAGTGGGCATATTGATCATGGAAATGTGGTCATATCAGATATCATAACACTCAAGCTGTCAGCTTGGCAGAGCAAGGGAAAACCCTCTGAAGGCACAACTAAATCACTAGTTCATATGCAATGCCTTGTGAGAATGGGGCACAGTCCCCCAGGATGCCACATACATTTTAAGTTAGTGACTTATCTGTGCTGCTGGGTTCCCAACAGGTAGACCACACACAGTGGAAGCCAGAGTTTCCCCACTGGGAAACTTCTCTGCAACTCTGACTTCCCCAGGTTGACAGTTTTGGTTTCCAAAAGTGGGAATGTTTTCACCAGGAGACACAGAAGTCCCATTGAACTATTAGCTACAGTTGCAACCTGGGCACTTTCGCCAGGAGACAGCATGCAAAGAGAGGAGTCACTGGGCTGGCAGGAGTAATTGACCCTGATCATTACTGTTGCACAATGAAGGCAAGGAGAAATGTTTGGTACTCAAGTGGTCTGGTTGGGCACCTCTTGATACTCTCTTGCCTAATGTTGATAGTCTATAGACAGGTTTAGCAGCCACAGTCTTAAAAGGGCATAAAAACCATGGGCTCAGACCTCCTGCAGACAAAGGTATGGGTTGTGCCACTAGGTAAGCCACTGAGACCAGTAGTGCTAGCTGAAGGTGAGAGAAATCTAGAACAGTGGAGGAGGAAGACAGTGAGGATCAGTGGAGGTGCTGCTGTGGCAGCAAGGGCTGTTATTTGTCTCCTGTCCTTCCTCTTTAATTTTTCTCTAGGGAAAGAGTCCCCCCACCCCCCAAATCCTAGAGAAGCTGTTCCTCAAACTTATACCAAGAAGTGGATCTAAGGGTACAAGAAGTGGACTCCAGCTGCCATGGTTTGAATGTTTGTGTCCTGCCAAAGTCCACGTGTTAGAATCTTTACTCCCAACACCATGGTATCAGAAAGTGGAGCCTTCAGGAGGTGACTAGGTCATGAGGGTGGTGCCCTCTTGAATGGGATTAATGCTCTCTCATAAACTAGATCGCACAGAGCTCCCAAGCCCCTACCACCTTGTGAATATATGAGAACAGAAGTTGATCTTGGACTTCCAGCCTCCAGAACAGTGAGAAATAAATCTCTGTTAACAAGTTACCCAGTCTGTGGTATTCTGTCATGGCAGCCCAAATGGACTAAGACAGTAGTGAATATTGTAATACACTGCTCGGATCCCCTCAAGACCGAAGGACTTCCGCCTTCCTTGGAATTGCCTCTGCTGCAGAAAGCACCTTTGCCTAAGATTATACACCCTTCCCAGGGAAGCCCTCATGCAATGATTTATCAACACGGGAATATAAAGGTCCAGCCACCTCGTTCCATCTCAGGGAAAATCTGAAAGGCCAACCAGCTTCAGAGCTCCCTATGGGATTGGCTGAGGCTCCTTGAAAGTTCATTGCAAGAAAAGAAAAGGAGCCCTGGCCGGTATGGCTCAGAGGTTAAAGTGTCAGCCCGTGCACTGAAGGGTGGCAGGTTTGATTCCTGGTAAAGGGCATGTACCTGAGTTGCAGGTTCGATCCCTGGCCCCGGAGGCAAGCAATTGATGTGTCTCTCTCACACTGATGTTTCTCTCTCTCTCTCCTTCCCTTCCACTCTCTCTAAAAATAAATTTTAAAAATCCTCAGGAGAGGATTAACACAAACACAAAAAAGGAGAAAAATGTTTAAAAACAAGAAAGAAAGAAAAACAAAAACAACAACAAGGAAAACAAAACAAAAGTGCATTGCAAGGTTGGTCCCAGGAGCACTCTTAAAATCTTCTACAGGATGAATTTCATCTCAGAATTGGCTTCCCAGGGGACTGAACCTGTGATATATAATTATGCAGGGGAAGGGAATGTCCTTGAATATCCTTGTTTTGGAGAGATACATGCTGAAGTATTTCTGGGTTAAATGCCATGAAGTTTGCAAGTATTTTCGAACTGTTTTGGAAAAAGACAGGGATGCATGTGTGTATGCATAAACATGGCAAAATGTTATGAATTGGTGAATCTAGGTGAAGTGTATACCTGCTTATACTTTTCTGTAGGTTTGAAATTTTCCAAAATATAATGTTAAGGGGTTAAAGCACACTCATGCAAATGAAGAGGGGTCCAATATAGAGATGTAAAAGGAAGCTCCAGAAGTATTGACGGAACAGCAAGAGAGTGGGATGTTATGAAATCCCAGGTACAAGAGTTTCAAAATTAAGATAGTGTTCAACATTATCAAATGACTACAAAATGGTCAAGTAAGGCTAGGACCTAAGTGGCCACAGATTTAGTATCCAAAAGGTCCCTGATAATATTGGTGTCAGAAGGGTCAATGGAGAAAATATTATAGGCACCCTGCCACCTAGCACCTTGCTCCTTCTCTACAGATGGTCATTTAATTGAAGTACCATATATATTATGCTTGAGATTCTGGAATAATCCCTGCAGGGAGAATGTAAAACCACTCAGAAATTCACAATTTATTGGGAGAGGCATATAAACTCAAATATTACAAGCATTGTGATAGGTATAAAAATAGAGAAACTGACCGACGATACAGAGGACAGAATGAGGGGAAAGAAAGAAGAAACACTCCAGAAGCTTGTAGGGGAAACACACACACACACACACACACACACACACACACACACACAGGGGCATATTTAAGAAACAAAGTAAATGAGCCAGTACAACCTGGCTAAATCTGGCTTAACCATGGGATTCGTTTGCTTGCAAATTAAAACGTTAGAAATGTTTTCCCAATATTTGAAAATCAAGGCATTTATCACAAAATCCCGATTTCTGACAAATTGCAGGAATCTGGCAACACTCCGCTGCAGCTGGGAGAAGGGTCTAAAATAGGCAGAAGTTCCCCATACCCTCTGCCAGCTCCATTGATTTAAGGTACCTGTTTGGCCTATGTGGGCAACTGAGTTCTCTTTTCCTTTGACACAGTAGTTGACACTAGCAAACTGTGGCCCACGGTCAAGCACCTGCTTTTGTCACAAAGTTTTATTGGAATGAGGGCTGGGATTAGGATGAAGTGAGGCAGAAATTATTTTGGCAGAGGTTTGGAGATATATGTGTATACACACACACACACAGTACAAATATATATATATATGTATATATATAATTGATCTTTTTAAATTAAATTTCTGGTGCCCCCATAAATTTTGCACTGAGGCCAGTGCCTAACTCGCCTCACCCTAGTCCCCGCCCTACTTGTGAAGGGCTCGGAATGGCATGCTGAACAGCTTGGGCTTGATTTACTCTATACAATGGTAAAAAGCTCAAAGTGTTTGTTGTTGTTTGTTTGTTTTCTTTGAGCAGAAGCAAGACCAGATCACATCCGCGTTTGGGAAGCACTTAGGTTCCCACGTCCCAAATCCCGCCCCTTGACTGCGGGCCTCTTGGGTTCCCACTTCTAACACTCGCATTTTCATTTCATTCCTGATTCCTCCTTTGCCCCTAAACCACTGACGGTGCCCACTCCCTTCCTCTCCAAGTAAGCCCCCACCCCCACCCGGAAGGCCCAAGCACCTGCCTCTTCGGCTGCATCCTCCACCTGCGCTCTGCACCGACGTTTCCTGCATCTTTCCAGACTTGAGAGTCGATACCGACACCATCGCTCTGCTCCAACGGGGCGGAGCTTCCTTATCGGTGCGTTTAGCATTCGGCTAGTGCTGCCTCGCCCCGGCGACCGTCCAGCGGGAGGCGGAGCGAGTCCAAAATGGCGGCTCTCAGGCTGGCGCGCTCCGTGCTGTTGAGGCTTTGAGGTGGTCGCCAGGGGTCGGAGGGGACGATTTCCCCGCCGCAGGGGCCCTAGAGGATGAATCGGGGGCTCTGCTAAGGTTAGGCGGTGGGGGTGGAGAGACGTGGCAGTGAGTGCTGCGGTGGAGTCCACGGAGCGGGATGTGCGAGAGTTACTCCAGGTCGTTGTTGAGGGTCTCGGTGGCGCAGATCTGCCAGGCGCTGGGCTGGGACTCGGTGCAACTCAGCGCCTGCCACCTCCTCACGGACGTGCTGCAGCGCTATCTGCAGCAGTTGGGACGGGGCTGCCATCGGTACTCTGAGCTCTGTGAGTACCGGGCTGGGTGCGGGAGGGCTGCCTCTGGACAGTCACGAGTGACACCTCGGGTCTCCCCATCGCTATCCCGGCATCTCCGAGATGTGCGTCGTTCCCCCCTACCCCAAGATTGAGTATCTTCTTGGCCCCTGACGCCCCTCCGCTTCCACTGTCCCTGGAAACTCTAGTCATCCTTTTGGTGCCTCTTCCTTGTCCGCTAACTTCCCGCCTCCAGCCGGGAGCCCTGTGTCGGCTCCCAGCTCCACACCCTCTCACTCTTCTCCGATCTGAAATGTGCTCTCATGAGAACGTGGTCTCATGTTTTGCTGCGTGTAGAACCACGTCCAGAACGCCTTACAGTCTCTTTTACTTTGGTTCTTTTCCTGCCTTGCCCGCAAACTACTACAACTAGTTGTCACAGGCGCTCCGTCTACCGGCCGTTTCTTACAAGGCTAGCCATTCTTCAGCTCGTAACACGGACTCGTTGACAGCTCTGCTCCGTTAGGGAACTGCCTCTTCTCTCTGTGTCTGTCCATTTCACAGACAGCGTCTCTGCTTACTCGTTTCCAAGGCCAACTTTGTTTCACTTAGATGAGCTTTCACTTACATTAACAGGCACCCATTGATTTCCTCCTTTATATTTTTGCCAGTGCTTATCAAAGTGTGATAGAGGGATTACAGGCCATTTACAAGGTTCCCCAGGTAATCTGAGATACAGTACTTTTGGTTTTTAAGTGAACACCTGGTAGTCTCTATAGCTGGAGGTATTTAACAATTTGGAATATTTAATAGAAGTCGCACATCATCTCATTGATGTGATGCTTGTGTTTGGAGGGAGAACTACCCCTTATTTAAATTTGAGATCATTATTTTTAAGAAGGTAAACTGGAGAACTGGGTGAAGTGTTTCATAGGAAATTTTGTTCCATTAAAGTGATTCCTAGACTGAAAAATTGAGACCTATGGATACACTTTGCTTCTTAGGCCCCAATTTCCATTCCAGCTTCCATAGTGCTACCAAAATAATTTATCCATAACACAAATCTGGTCGTGTCATTCTTAAAAATGTTAGTTTTTTACAGGCTGAAAACCTAAACTCTTAAACAACATACAGTCCCTTTTGTGAGGTAGCATTTTTCTTACTTTCTGCCCTCCCGCCATCCTAATCTGCAATCATGCTGAGCTACCTGCCTTTTCTGAAACATTTTAAGCAATCCATTCCTATGTGCATGCTGTTTCTTAGGGTGTCCTTCACCCACTGGTCCACCAGTAGTACTACTTATATTTTGAGATTCACTTATCACTTGCTTTAGGAAACACATGTTATCCGCTCTCATAAGTCTATGCATGTTACGTTATTTAACACCTTGATTTGTAATCATGTGTGTGTATCTCTCACCTCACCTCCTATCTCCTCTCCAGGAGACAAATTTGTTATATTTGTATTCTATAATGTAGCATGATGAGCTCTGTAACTCATCAACTATTTCTTGAATAAATGAATGAACTGATAACTCACTACCATAATAGCTATGTAATCACTCCACTTTTTGAGTTTTAAAAGTGTGTATGTTTTTAAATGTTTGATTTCACTGATACTTCTGATCTAAATTTGAAGCTGCCCAGTAACTCTCATTTATTGTTATCTTAAAAGTACACCACCAGCACACTATAGTACTTCTTGGCTTTTGCTTCTCCCCCCCCACCCCCCCTTTCATGTTCCTTGAGAATACTGTTATGGTTATGATATTCCAGATTATATTTTTGCTACCAAGTTCCCTAAATAAAGACAGATGGACTATACCTTTAGGTAATCAGAATATTCCCTGAATACATAGTTACCTTTTCTGCTTTATACACTGAAACAATGTGTGCTGGCATTCCAGGTAACCAGGTATTCCAAAGTCATTATTGTTATGAGTTAATTTGAACCCCTTTCCTAATTACCCAATTTCTGTAATTGATTTTCTTGCTTTTAGTGAGAATGGAATTATCAGGTTCATTATAGTCGTCCCTCGTTTATCGCGGTTAATCCGTTCCAGACTCTAAGAGCCTTTGCACCTGGCGTTGAAGGATTCCTGGGGTGCTTGAATACATAGGCCTACGGTCCATACATACAGTAATTTTAATTTTAATTGTAATACAGGAGTGTATAATTGACTCAGACAACCAAGCGCGCGCTGTATCATTTTTACTGTCTCGATCAACTTTTTAATGAATATATTTGAAAAAACCGCGATAGAGTAAAGCCGCAAAAGTCAAAGCGCAAAGTGGCTAGGGATGACTGTATTCTCCATTGTGGTTTGGTGACTTTTTAAAATGCCAGTTCTTGGTATACTTATAGTTACAGACTTTTTTAGATTCTTTTTTTCTTTACTATTCTTATTTTAACTTTGAATTCTGTACCTCAGATTACTACTATGCAATCTTTTAAAATATTTTTGATTGTTTTTTTTAAAGAGAGAAATAGAAATGGAAACATCAGTTAGAGAGAAACATCCACTGGC
This sequence comes from Tadarida brasiliensis, assembly GCA_030848825.1. Classification (NCBI taxonomy): domain Eukaryota; kingdom Metazoa; phylum Chordata; class Mammalia; order Chiroptera; family Molossidae; genus Tadarida; species Tadarida brasiliensis. The sequence goes on from CM061257.1 coordinate 91,222,930, forward strand.
TGCCTCCTGCACGCCTCCTACTGGGGATCAAGCCCGAAACCCAGGCATGTGCTCTGACCAGGAATCCTACCTCGACCTCTTGCTGCATGGGACGATGCTCAACCAACTGAGCCACACCAGCTGGCCTACTACTACACACTCTTATATTCTATTCCTTTAAATCTTTTTTGTCTTTTCGACAAACATTTATTGAGCACCACTTAAGAACTAAGCATGGTGGTAGGTTTTGGAGACATGAAATTACTTAGGCACAATCCTTGCCCTGCCCATAGATTTGTATGTGGGTATCAGTGTCAACAACAAATGGTGTTTGTTCTTTTTTTATAAAGTGCTCTCAAGTTAAAGCAAGCATCAGAAGTTACTATTAATTCAGAAAATAATGCATTTTAAAATTTTCCTAAGGCAGTGATTTGTCAAAGTATTCAGGGGCAGATGTTTCTGTATATGTCATATTATGTATAAAATATGTGTGTGTGAGCTGAAAGCAAGTGCTAAATATTTCAGAATGACTCAACACTAGTACTACTAATTTAATACTTGCATGCTGTAGGCAGTAAATGCAAAAGGAATAAGGTAAAGGAAGGGTGGTTATGGGCTGTGGGTTCCGGGGCAGGATTACTTCACAGAAAAGATGACATTTGAGTTGAACTATGTACTATGGTTGTATATAGGAGGAGAGTATGCCAGGTTAGAAAAAAGCATAAACTAAGATACCCAAGTGGAATGAAACATTATAAAAGTACCAGTGAGGTAGCCAGCTTGACATATTTAGCCAGTTGGAGGGTTTTAGAGGAAAATATTAAACAGAGTGAAATTAGGTTAGGGAGGGACTTAAAAGACAGAGAAATTAATATGTGGTAGAAATCACTGTATACTCCTAAGAAGGAGAACTGTATGAAAGTGATAATAGGAAGAGTGTTGTGTTGTCAGTCAAGTGCAAGAGAGACTCAAGTTGGGAGAACTTGAAACCATACTGAGAGAGCGATTTTAGGAATAGACAGAAAAAATTCTGAAATCTAGGGCCTAAAGGGAGTGAGAGTGGGGCATGGAAAGAACCAAAAGGTCTTAGGTTGAAATTGCAAAGCATATGGAGGAATTCAAGAGTATTGTATTTTTTTAAGAGTGAGAGAATAATAATGCTGTTAATAGGAATAGGAGAGTTGAAATGCATATCTACATCTTAAGAGGAAGAATGAGTATTAATTTTATTTATTATACATCATAGAAGTAACCCATACTTGTAGAAAAACTCAGACTACAGAAGTGTTTGTAAATAGAGTGAAAGTTTCCTGCTTCAGCTCTTCCCTTCCCCTGTACTGCAGCTTTCACCTCCTTAAACTAACAGTCGGATGTATATCCTTCCAGGGTGTTCCTATGTGTGTGTGAGCAAGCATGTGTCTAATTTTTACAAACTTTAAATTATTCTTTTTCATTTTACAGCATGATTTAATTTCAGACCTATAAGCTTGAAGTGATCATAGGAGATTTCGGTAAAAAATCTCTTAGGCTATTGGAACTCAGGAACTGAAATTTTCATAGAAGTTTTAAAAGATGTAGAGACTTTAAGTTCTGCTAAGGGTAAGCATAGGAGAAACTTCTTTTTCTAAAGAGTGTCTCACTATATCTAACTTATATGTAAATTACCTTTATGATCTAAATTCCTTCTCTAAATTTCCTTGGATTTAAAAAATTGATTCAGCAGTATAATTCATTCAGCAGGTATTTATTGAATGCCAACTATTTGCCAGTTATTGCCTTAGGTTCCAGAGATGCATCATTGAACAATAGAGAAAATGTAATGGCCATTTACTTAGCACAGCTTTCTAGTTATTTGATAAAAAATAATAATAGTAATATTTATTGGGCATTTACTTTGTGTCAGCACTGTTCCAGATGCTGTTGACTGTCCCTAAACTACTTTTGATATTCTGTACCAGCTGATTGTTAGTATGAATTGTCTGTGGTGTTCTGATTGGTTGTCACATTGTATTTATTTATTTTTTTGCACCTGAAACCTATATATTTTATTAACCAGTCACCCCAATAAAGTCAACAAAAAATAAAAATAAAATAAAATCCAGAAAAAGAAAGGATACAGAAACAGGCCTACAAATGTGCCAGATATTAGAATGATCAGACCCTGTCTCTAGAAACATGCATACTCTGTTTGTAGAAAGGAAAGACAAACTTGAAAAGATCTGCAAGGAAGAGGAAATTTTTTTTTAGGCACCATTCAAATTTAATTAAATTTTGTTGTTGTTGTTGTTGTTGTTGTTACAGATGCTTCTTCGTCTTCCCCCATTGACACCCTCCTCCCAATCCCCCACCCCCACCCCACCCCCACCAGCTGTCACATTGTATTTAAAATTGACTATAAGAATCAGCTCTTTAGCCCTGGCGGTTGTGGCTCAGTTGGTTGGGCATCATCCATGCACCAAAGGGTTGCTGGTTCGATTCCCAGTTGGGGCGCATTCCTGGGTTGCAGGCTCAATTCCGGGTCAGGGGCGTGCGGGAGGCAGCTGATCAATGTTCTGCTCTCACATTGATCTTTCTCTTTCTCTCTCCCTCTCCCTTCCTTTCTCTCTAAAAAAATCAATGAAAATATTTTTTAAAAAATCACTTTCTAATGTTTAAACATAGTACGTTCTATTTAAAATTTATTAAATTCTTTCCAACAACTGAGTCTTGAATATGTAATATACTTGATTCTGATACATATTTATTTAATATTTTTTCTTAATATGTTTAAAAATATTCATGGGATTTTTCTTAAAATAATTTGCTTTGCTTTTGACTTTGTTTTCAGATGGCCGAACGGACCCAATTTTGGATGATGTTGGTGAAGCTTTCCAACTTATGGGGGTTAGTCTTAATGAATTAGAAGACTATATTCACAATATTGAACCTGTCACTTTCCCACATCAAATTCCTTCATTTCCTGTTAGCAAGAACAATGTACTCCAGTTTCCTCAACCTGGAAGTAAAGATGCAGAGGAAAGAAAAGAGTACATTCCTGATTACATGCCACCCATTGTGTCTTCTCAAGAAGGTTTGTGATGTTTTTGTTTGTTTCTTACTCTTATATACTCGTGTAACTATTTTAATGGGGTTTTAATCTTCTTAGTTTTCTTACCTGAATTATATAAAAGGCTGTGCTAACATAAATTCTGTAAATGCAATAAAACTATTTTAACATTATTTACAAATTATTCTAATCTTTAAGTCAACAAATTTACAGCTGGCATCACCAGGCAGAGTCATGGTATAATCAAGGTTATGTCTGATGAAGCATTTATTTCTTTTGTAAATTTTAAGAAGGTGAGAACAGAACATGACCACAGAAAAGCCTTTCAATAGGTGTATTATATGAGAATGGGATGTTTAAGTAAGTTAGAAAACCTTTGAAGCAGAAAAATTGGGGTGCTCTTTTCATCCCCGCTTATTAATGTGAGTTAGATGTTCCTGGAAACAGTGAGTGAACATTCACTAATATTTTACAGATCTAGCTCCATTTTTTTAAATTGTTGACAGTGTTACAGATGTCCTTGATTTTCCCCCTTTGTGCCCCCCTCCAACCCCTGTCCCACCCAGACCTTCCCCACACTGTCTGTGTCCATGGGTTATGCATATATGCATATATGTTCTTTGGTTAATGTCTTCCTGTCCCATCCACCCCCCCCCCACCCCGCCCCACTGAGATCTGTTATTCTGTTCTATGCATCCATGCCTCTGGGCCTATTTTGCTCGTCAGTTTATTTTGTTCATTAGATTCCACATATAAGTGTGATCACATGATATTTGTCTTCCTCTAACTGGCTTATTTCACTTCCATAAGAGTCTCCAGATCCCTCCATGCTGTCACAAAAGGTAAGACCTCCTTTTTTACAGCCACATAGTATTCCATTGTGTAAATGTACCATACCTTTTTTATCTACTCATCTACTGGTGGGCACTTGGGCTGTTTGCAGATCCTAACTATTTTAAATAATGCTGCTCTGAACATAGGGGTGCATATAGTCTTCTTTTTAAAATTTAATTTAATTTTTTTTTTTTTTTTTTTTTTGCATGTAGCCTTCTGATTGGTGTTTTGGGATTCTTAGGATATATTCCCAGAAGTGGGATCACTGGGTTAAATGGCAGTTCCATTTTGAATTTTTTGAGGAACCTCCATACTGTTTTCCACAGTGGCTGCACCAGTCTGCATTCTTACTAGCAGTGTACTAGGGTTCCCTTTTCTCCACATCCTCGCCAGCACTTGTTGTTTATTGATTTACTGATGGTAGCCATTCTGGCAGGCATGAGGTTATACCTCTTTGGACTTTTAATTTGCATTTCTCTGATGATTAATGATGTTGAGCATTTTTTTCATGTGTCTATTGGTCATTCTGTATGTCTTTGAAGAAGTGTCTATTCAGGTCCTTTGCCCATTTTTAAGTTGGATTGTTTGTCTTCCTGGTGTTGAGTTGTATGAGTTCTTTATCAGATGTATCATTGGTGAATGTTTTCCCAAATAGTAGGTTCCTTTTTCATTTTGTTAATAGTTTCTTTTGCTGTGCAGAAGCTTTTTAGTTGGATGCAGTCCCATTTGTTTGTTTTTCCTTTGTTTTCCTTGCCCTAGGAGATGTATTGGTGAAAATACTGCTACGTGAGATGTCTCAGATTTTACTACCTGTGTTTTCTTTTAGGATTTTTATGGTTTTGGGACTTACATTTAAGTCTTTTATCCATTTTGAGTTTATTCTTATGTAAGTTGGTGGTCTCGTTTCATTTTTTTGTATATACCTGTCCAATTTTCCCAACACCATTTATTAAAAAGACTATCTTTACTCCATTGTATGCTCTTACCTCCTTTGTCAAAAATTAATTGACCATATTGGCGTGAGTCAATTTCTGGGTTCTCTGTTCTGTTCCATTGATCTATATGCCTGTTCTTGTGCCAGTACCAGCCTGTTTTGATTACAGTGGCTTTGTAGTATAACCTGATATCTGATATTGTGATCCCTCAAACTTTGTTCTTCTTTCTCAAGATCGCTGTGGCTATTCAGAGTCTTTTTTTGGTTCCATATAAATTTTTGGAGTATTTGTTCTAGATCTGTGAAATATGCCTTTGGTATTTTAATAGAGATTGTATTGAATCTGTAGATTGCTTTGGGTAGTGTGGACATTTTAATGATATTAATTCTTCCAATCAATGAACACAGTATATGCTTCCACTTGTTTGTATCTTCCTCTATTTCCTTTTTCAATGTCCTATAGCTTTTTTATCTCCTTTTTTTTTTTTAAATCACCTGAGGATATTTTTCCATTGATTTTTAGACAGAGTGGGAGGAAAGGAGAGAGAGAGAGAGAGAGAGAGAGAGAGAGAGAAACATCGATGTGAGAGAAACACATGGATTGGTTGCCTCCTGCACGACCCTGACCGGGGCCGGGGATCGAACTTGCAACCGAGGTATGTGCCCTTGATCAGGAACTGAATCTGTGACTCTTTAGTCCTCTAGCTGACACTCTAACTGCTGAGCCAAACCAGCCAGGGCTCTTATCTCCATTTGTTAATGATAAGTAGAAAAGTTTATTGTTTGGTTATATAGAATTTTTTATTGTAAAATAATTGCTAATCAGGCACAGTAGTCACTCATTGCAGAGTTCCTTTATTCCTGCATGATTTTACATTTTGGTCACTTAAGTTTAATAACAGTCTAAAGACATAAGTAATTTGTGATCTCTAGTGCAGGTGTAAAATGGTTTTTAAAAAACAATAGGAAAGTTGCAATTCATTTCTTTTTTTAATTCTAAAACTATAGATGTATTTCAAAAAAATGCAAATGATGGCAGAAATAACTTTTATTTGTGATTTTTATTATAGTAAAGTATACATAACAAACTATTTTTAGATATATAATTTAGTGGCGTTATTCACATTGTTGTATTGTCATTACTACCATCCATCTCTGAACATTTTTATCTTCTCCAATTTAACCGTTAAATAGTAACTACTTATTCCCTTCATCCAGCCTCTCTGTAACTGCCTAAAATTCTGATTCTTCCCCACCTTTGAATTTATTTGTATTTGTAGCCTTGATTGCCCTTGAAGAAATCTTACTGTTTATAACTCCCTATGTAAAGTCATTCTCTTCTAACTCCTTATTCCCTAATGTCATTATTTTTTATCTTAGAGACTTATATTTGTTATGACTTCTCCAAACATATATTTATTTACTTTAAAAACATAACAGATGCATTTCAGTATCAACATCATCAAAGGAGAGTTTCTTAGGCACAGGCCTGATTGAAAAGAACTCCCATTTTCTCTTACAGACAGGCCATGAATGTCAAATAGGCCTGGAATTTTCTTCTTTACTGTTATTATTAAATATAATTTATTAAGCTTCCTAGACATCTTTATGAAGGTCATGCTAAGTATTAATCCGTGATTATGTCCTCTTCTACTTTAAGAATAATCTTTGTGTGGCTCTGAAATTTTTAGCTGAAAGGTACACAAAATTTGGATTTGTGCTAAGAAAACATGAATGGTAAGCAAATGCTGGGAGAAAACTTAAGGCTTCATGTAGGAGGAAACTAAAGGAAAGACACTAATATATAAATAACTGGCACATCAGTGATTCTCAGAGTGATAGGTGATTATGAGTTTTCTCTCAGTGAATTAGACAGTGGTCAAGTTTTTCTTTTCTTTTTTTTTGTTCTTGTTACTCCTCATCCGAGGATATTTTTCCATTGATTTCCAAACAGAGTGGAAGGGACAGAGGGAGAAAGAGCAAGAGAGAGATAAACATCAATGTGAGAGAGACACATTGATCAGCTGTCTCCTTCATGACCCTGACCAGGGCCAGGGCTTGAACCCACAACCCAGGTACACACCCTTGACCAGGAATCAAACCTGAGACCCTCTGGTCCGAGGGTCGATGTTCCAATTGCTGAGCCAAACTGGCCAGGGCGACAGTGGAAAAGTTTAGTGACCAGACTTATGTGCATTATCAAATGGCATGTGATTGAGCTAGAACTAGATCTTCATTTAAAAAATGTCAACCCATTTTCTCTCTGTCTTTTGAAGCTTTCTAAATCTAACTGTTTTATAATTTGTTTATCTTTCTTTCTCATATTATACCTCCTATTTAATAGTTAAACTGTTTGATTTTTTTTCTGGTCTTTTCAATAATTTGGACTCAGATGAACATTTGATTAATCTTAATCCTTGATTTGTGCATAGGCTTATGTTTGGTCCATACATAACCTTCATTTATTTATTGAGTTATTTAATTATTGTTTTATAAATAAACTCTAACAAGCTCACTATCCAAAGCCAAGGCTAGGACTTTGATAATAATCTCCACTTACCCATTTGGTCCTTCTTGTTTTATTTATTTATTTAAAAAAAATTTTTTTTCTTTATTGATTTGAGAGAGAGAGAGAAAGGGAGAGGGAGAGAGAGATAGATACATCAATGAGAGAGAACATCGATTGGCCCCCTCCTGCATGCCCCCCTCTGGGGACCTGGTCCACAACCTGGGCATGTGCCCTGACTGAGAATCGAACCAGCAACCTCTTGGTGCATGGGTCGATGCTCAACCACTGAGCCACACCAGCCGGGCTTGTTGTATTTTTATAGCATGCAAATAATACACAATAAAATTCTCTCAAAGTGATATGGTTATCATGTTTAAATACTGCTAAGGAAGTGTAACTAAGATATCAGATGTATATGAGGAAGTGAAGGAGTATGAAAAACAAGTTAGTAATTTTTGATACTAATTGCTGTCTGAAATTACTACAGTAAAATCTTGAGTTTCTCTTCTGGAATATTTGAAGTAAAGAAGAATCTTATTTCTTTTGACTTGATGCAATATAAATTATAAGCATTTAAAAAGGAAAATAGTGTAAATATGAACACTGTTCTTTTTAGATAGCACTTATGGATTCTTTAAGGAGTAGAAATTTGCTGATTCATAAGTTATGCATATGATACCTAAGGATACAATAAATGATAGGCAGTACAATAAGATGCTTATCAAAACATTTTCCCTGTTCTGGGAAAAGAATATAAAATATAATCCTGTGGTTACCACTTTTTAAACACAACTACACAAGTCAAGTAAATAAATTATTACAATCTGAAATTTATTTTTTCATGCATACAGCATGTTAGAAAGTTCCTAGTCTTCTGTTAGTGGTGTGAAGTGTGGTACAGATGTGAACAACTTTGATAATAACACCTGTTTGCCAAGTTCTTTATTTTATTTCTTCAAGAGCCACATGTGAGATGCCTGACTTTGGTCATAAAATATTATTAGCAAAGTACTGTCATGGAACTACTATCTTATCAATCCTTCAACTTGGTTCATGTCAAAAAAGCATTTGAATGTCTTTTCTGCAATGGTGAGTGTATAAGAATAGAAGGACTTAACCACAGATAGAAGAAAAAAACAAAGAACAGAAGGACTGAAGGGGCAGCAGACTATATAGTAGAAAAATCATGGGCTTCGTGGAGCCATTCAGACAGGACTCAACTGGTTACTGAGTTTATCGTCTTACCAAGTTATTTTACCTTTCTGAACCTTATATTTATCATCTGTAAAATATATATATAATAAAAAATAATTTTTAAGTTAAACACAACAACAAGCTCAGATAGATACAGAAAACAGATTTGTGATTGCCAGAGGTGAGAGGTGGGAGAAATGGGTGAAGGGGGTCAACAAATAGAAACTTTCAGTTACAAAAAATGTCATAGGATATAACAACATGGTGACTATAGTTAATAAAACTGTATTGCGTATTTGAAAGTTGCCAAGTCTATATCCCTGAGCCTTTAGTTTCTTTACACCCCCCTCTTTTTTACTTTACTTGTCTTTTAGTTACTTTTAGTCTATAGCTCCCCACCTACCAACCCTGCCTCTTCCAAATCCCTTTCTTTTTCTTCCAGTATATTTGTTGAAGAATCTGGGTGGTGTGACTCACAGGATTGCCACAGTCTGGATTTTGCTGACTCTGTACTCATAGTACAGTTAAATGTATTTCTTGCAAATTGGCAGCAAGAATCTGAGGCTGGATCAGACTCTGGTTTAATACCTTTGGCAAGATATATGTGGTGTTGTGTTCCTTCACCAGGAAGCTAATGTCTGGTTTTCACTTTTTTGATATTAGCAGCGTTGATACTCAATGCCTAGGTCTATTAATTCATTACAGGTTGCAAGGTAGTGATATTCCATTATTTTGTATTTATTTCATTCTCTAGTTGGAATAATTTTATAAGGAAATCCTTTCCCTCATCTATTATCGAGTTACTTAGTGATATAATACATAAAGGGAAAGGAAGAGAAATGCTTGATTCTTTGATTTTATATACCTAGTTTTTAAAATAATGAGTTGGTTCTTGGTCATCCATAGGTGACTAATTAGTTATACCCTATTGCAACTCAGATTGTCCCATCTTTGGCCAGTGGCAGCTTCTTCAGTCTGGCTTCTGAGTCTTTTTGACATGATGCTAGTAGTCTTTGATAGAGCCTTTGCTATCTGGTATATCAAATTGTTCTAGGCTCATTTTGTATATTCTTGTCCTACTCTTGGAATCAGTCTTTTACCAAGAAACCTTGGCTTCTTGGGAAATGGCATTTCAAGTCCACAATCTGGACACAACTGGGTCGTCATTGTTTCTAGGCAATAGTAATTAAATATTTATACTTAAAAACGTACATATAGATGTGTGTGGATAGATAGCTAACAGATAAAGTAACTCATGAGTTTATACAGATATTTCCAATTCAAATTCAGGACCATAGGGCTTTTATGTTACATCAGTAAATAATTTTGTTTATAACAATAGTTCTGGTTCCCAGGGATAAAAAAGGTGATAGAATATTCTATAATTACTCATTTGCCATATCCTAGATTACATATGCACTATTAATACTATATTGTTCGTGATTACTGAAACAGGTAAAAAATTTGTTTGCTTATGTTAACCTATTCACTCCATATTTTATGATTGTACCATGTGCCCATTGATAGATCATATAGCTACTTTCTTGAGTTCTGTCACCTCATTTCTGAGTTTTTCTAATTTTGACTTACGTTCTTTCATGTCTTTTAGGCCATTTTAAAACAAGTGTTACAGTTTTCATCTGTTTTTTGACTCTGTTTTTCGTGTGCTTTCATTGTCTATAGGGATGTTATTTTGGTGTTTAATCTTCTTTTTCCTATAGAAATTTTATATATGAGTATAGTTTTTCTGAACTTCTAGAAGGAAGATCAGGGTAGTTTTTCTAACTTTACAGTGCTCCCTCTTGTGTTTTTGTGTATTGTTAAAAAATAGGGTAGCTTTCTGAGATTTTCTGTTTTCTTCACCAGTGTTATCTGAGTCTTCTCTTTCCTTAATGCTGATTTTTCTTTTTGCTTTTCTGCTCAGTTGTGATTCTAATCCCAGCAAGTTTCCTCTCAGTGAGCTCTGTCTGGAAACAGTAGCAATGGGTTGGGTTTGAAAGCTCAGGAGCTTGAGTCTTCCCTCTCCTGTAGATCTCACCACAGCCCCTGTAGCCAGACCCTTCTTAGGCTCAGCCAGTCTTCTCACATGACCTGCCAGACTTTCTGTGAATACCTGTTGGCTTTTTGAGGATCTCCTCTTTTGGGCCAATCTTCCCATTGCTTCTCACCACTTGCCCCTGTACAGATGAGTAATACTTGGGTCTCATGGTTTTTGGTGGTTGGTCGTCATCTTGTATTTCCGCATGGATGCATATACTTTGTCACCTTATTATGTTAATTGCTCTATTTTTATGTGACAGTTTGGGGAGATCCAAAAACTACATTGTTACACCTGCCATGTTCTTCTGGGATTCCCTTTATTGCATCTTCTTACATTTATCACTGTTGGGTACTCCTTGAAACTACTTTTCTTCAGTGATGTCATACTCTCTTATATGACTAATTCATTTTCTGTGCCTTTCATGTGCTCATCTTCCACAGCTCTTCTACCTTTAAAATGTTGGTGCTCTCAAAATATCCTTGACCTTCTGTTTTTCTCACTGTACTCAGTTTCAGTGTGTGATCTTCTGTACTCTCATGCTTTCAACTATCATTTGTATACTGACAACTCTCCAAACTGTATCTCCATACCACACCTTTCAGACTCTATATCCAGTTGTCAGTGAGCTGATTCCATATTTCCCATAGGCACATCAAATTGGTGTGTCAAAGGCTACACACATTATCTTACCCTTAATACACCTGTGTTATCTCTTTTAGTTGATGGCACCATCTAATACCCAGTCACTCAGACTAGAATGTGAGAGGTATCTTTGACCCCTTTCCTCATTCTACTTCTTCATTCCCGATAACCAGTTCTGCTAATTTTGTTTCCTAAAAATTTGTAAAATACTCCCCCATCATTCCCTTTGTTTAAAATTTTATCTCTTTTCTGAACTATTCTTATCTTCCATGATAAACTGTTAAACAAGAAGCAAGTATATTTCACAATATAAAACACTTTATTAGCTTTCTCTACTTACAATTACAGTGAGCAACTCTTTTTTCTCAAGGAAAACCAAAGATGTCTATAGAGAACAATTTCTTTTTTTCATTCAAAATAAAAATAGCTTTATTCGTTCTAGAGAAAAGAATTCTTACAACTGAGATTACTTAATGAATAGAATAGTATTAATGAGGAAATTTGCACTGTTAAATTATTATCACTAAAATATTAATATTGTGTTTATTTGAAAATAGGAATATAAAAGCAGCTTTCAGATAATTTGTCCTTGATATCACATGGTATTTTCATAAGCACTATCTCATTTAATCTTGAAACAACCCCTAAAGGCAGGTGCTGTTATCATTCCCACTTTACAGAAGGAGTAGTGTAAGTTTTTTTTTAAAGGGTGAATTGCCCTGGCCTGTTTGGCTCAGCGGTTGGAGCGTCGGCCTGCGGACCAGAGAGTCACGGTTCGGTTCCCACTAAGGGCACGTGCCTCGGTTGCAGTTTGTCCCCGGCCTCGGGTGGAGTCGTGCAGGTGGCAACTACTCGATGTGTCTCTCTCACATTGATGTTTCTCTCTCTCTCTTCCTCACTCTCTCCCACTCTGTCTGAAGATAAATGCAAAAATGTCCTCACCTCCTCAGGTGAGGATAAAAAAAAATTATAAAACAAACAGAAAAAAGGGTGAATTAATTTCCCTTGTATTACATTGTGAATTGGGAGCTGAGCTGGATTAGGATAGTTGATTTCATTCAGTGCTGCATTTAGGGTCCATACTCTGTGTCGAGTTCTACACAAGGAACCAGAATTAAAGGTAGAGGCATGAATAAAATGTCCCTCCCTCCTCGCTTTAGGCCTTTCTTTCTGTGGTTGTCAGAAATCTCTGCTTGGGCAGGACATTCCTAAGTGGACTAGTACCATCATCATGCCAGTCTTCTTAAAGGACAGGCTTGCAGAATGCCCCTGGGCCCCAAATTTTAACCTTACACTTAGCCACTCCCGTGACCCTCTCAGATACTTTCCCCTCATGACCTTGTAGGGCTGGAGTGCAAGGGTCTGGGAAAAGTGTTCTGTGTACCCAAGGTAGTTACCTGGAGTCATTGTGTTGTTTGTTTTTCTTCTGAGCCATAAAGGTTGTATCTGAAATGAAATCGAGGGCTGATTTGTGGTGACTGGCCTATGACGTTCAGTACAAATTTCTTTGTGTAAACCGATAGGGCCCTCCATGGTGAGACTTCTGCCTATATTTACATATTAATTTTCTGCCCCTCATTGCTTCAGGCTTTAGTGTCCAGAATCATTGACTTGCTAATGTGTCCCCAAAGGAACTATGCCCTCTACATCTTTACTCAGGCTGATTTGGAATTCCCCTCATTTTGGCACCCATATGATAAATAGGGTGGGGCACAAGTAGGTTTACAGTTGTTCATATGGAAAATAATACACTAATTAATAAATAATACAAGAATAAGTTCTGTTTCGTGTACTCACAACTGTAAATCTACTTGTGCCCCACCCTGTATATCTCTGCCATCACACTTAATATATTTTGTTATAATTAATAGTTTTATTTGTCTCCAGAACTTACACTGGTCTTGCTTCCTCTTTAAATCCTACACTCACTCTCCATTTCACTTTTTGCACTAAACCTAAGTCCTATTACTCTACCTGACTGCTGTCCTTAGGAAAATTTGTTCAGAATTTTGGGGAAGCAGTCTCAAAAGTTATCTTATTTAGCCCTGGCCGGTTTGGCTCAGCGGTTAGAGCGTTGGCCTGCAGACCAGAGAGTCCCGGGTTCCATTCCCACTAAGGGCATGTACCTCGGTTGCAGTTTGTCCCAGGCCCTGGTTGGAGTCGTGTGGGTGGCAACTAATCGATGTGTCTCTCTCACATCGATGTTTTTCCCTCTCTCTCTTTTCTTCCCTCTCTCCCTCCTGCTCTATCCGAAGATGAATGAAAAAAAAAAAAGTTATCTTATTTAAAGTAACACAGCTGTTAAGTGACAGAGATGGCAGTTGAGCCCGCAATTTCCTAGTCTTAGCCCTGTTTCTTTGCATTGTTCTTTACCATGGTATTTATTCTTTTAGTACAGGTCTAAAAACAGAAAGGTTTATCTTGTGACACTTCAAGTTATTTTCTTTTCCTTTCAAATTGACTTCTTGAATACAGTTACTTTAAAAAAAACACATGTTATGATAACATCTTATTCAATTCTTTTACTCATGTTACTTTTTTTGCTTATTATTGTTGTCCTTAGAAATGGTTTCTTGCCTACAGCATACAGATTGAATTAAATATTTTAAAATATGGGTATCTCTTGCTTTGCATTCAAACCTCCAAAATTAGCCCTTAAGTAGAGGTGTGTACATTTCAAGAGATTAACAGTACCAGCATACACAGATTTGAGAGACTACAATTTATAGTGGACTTAGCCAGAATTCTCTTCCCTACTGAAATTTTTTCCTTTAATCTCTCTGGATTTGTAAAAATAAGAATACATTTTCATTGTTATAATAAAATAGTTTTTATGTTCTTAAATCAATAAATAATCTTATCAAATGCCTTAGAAAAATTAAGTATCTTGATGTTTTACTTACCACAACCACCAAAATTGTCAATTTCTCCCTCCAAGAATAAAAGTTTTGTTATTTTTTTCCAAATTTTAAATTTTCCAGAAGTTTAACAGTCCTGCTGTCTAGATATATTTCTTGGAAAGGTGTGTGTGTGTGTGTGTGTGTGTGTGTGTGTGTAGGGAGGACAGTAGATGTTACATGGCTGACTTGGCGTAAGACCCCAAAGTTAGTGCTTTTGTTGTTAAATTGGTATTCATGCTGTCTTGTTTTTCCTAAATTTGAATCTTATCTGGGACAGTGCAGTAATTGTATTTTACTTAACTAATTACCTGCTATGGCTACACAGAGCTTTCCTATTTCAGAAAATAATATTGTTATTTGCTTCATTTACTGTGGTTATTTGTGCCATTGGTGCTAAAGGGAATTTCAAAATCATTTTTTCATTTATACATCAAGTAGCTGTGGAGCCTGTTGTATGCCAAGCACACAGCTTGTTTCTGGAGATACAGAGGTGAACATAAAAGGGCTGTCTCTGCCTTCCGAGAGCTTCCAATCTGTATGGAAAACAGGTTCAACTAATATTTGTGTATGATTTCAAATTATAATTTGAAATACTCACCTAGTATACTGTAAGGAGTGAGGAAATCAATGGATATTTTTTTTTAATTAACCAGGGCAAGATAATTAGATTAGTTAATTCTGGTGGTTATGAGTATGAACTCAAGTGAGAGGAGACCATTGGAAGTGCTGATAGAGCTTGTTGCAGTTGTGCAGGGAGAGATGATGGGGCCTGAATTCTGACTGTGGGAAATGATGTAGAGGAAGGACAAAATGTAGAAGGTGTTAACAGGATTTGGTGATAGAGAAGTTGTAGAAAATATGTTAGAGATGAGCCAAGGTGTCAAGTTTGGGATACTGGGTAGGAAAAATAAATGTCTAAATACCAGATCTTAAACAGACTGGCCTGACCTGGAGGTAAAATTTAGAATGTACATTATATCCTTCAGGCAGTGCTTTATTTATTTTTAAAAACACAAATCAGGTAGAGTTAGTTCAAGATTACCTTATCTGGCATGAACCTGAGATACAGGGCCAACTTTGTTGCTTGTTAAGGGCAGCGGTTGTGCTTTATAAAAGGCCTGGTTGTTGTTATTACTAGTTTACTTATAGAGTGCCCACTGTGTGCCAGGTACCGTGCTCCATGTTGGGGTGCAGAGGCTCTCCTTTCATTGACCCCTTGGTGTAATGAGTATATCAGAAGATGGCCCTGCTTGTCATTGTAGGGTACCGAGTTAATTTTCTTTAATTTCTTGGAATACAAGTTACATGAAAACACCTACCATTAGTTTTGTTATAAAAGATTAAACATTAACTTTTAGTTTATTAGTTTAGGACTTAAAGTTATATATAACATTTGTATAGTGATTGATGCCTGATGTTGACTTTGGTAATGTGATATTTTACTACCAAAATTTTATAGCTTTATATTTCATTGAAGTATGACAATTTAAAGCCTTTTGTTGTTGTTTTTTAACTTTCTCCCAAATGTAGTATGCCTATTCTTTCCCCTCCCAAGCCCCAGTTCCCTCATTTGTAAAATGGGAATAGTAACCTCCTTGGGATTGTTGTTATAACCGAATGAGATAAATGTTATCTGTTGTCATAGGTCTTTGATACAGTCTTCTGAGGGCAGGCCTACCTTTACATTTGTTCCTGAAACTCTCAAAACCAAGTATAATAATGGTTGTCATACCATTATATCCTGAAAACACACTTACAGTATAATAAGTGTACACATTTGTAGTAATGCCCACTCTAATTCTTTCTAATGTGGAAATTCTGACATGGTGTGTGAAGTGCTATGGCACAGAGCAGGACTCCGTTCTCCTCTACTTGGGGATTTCATGCAGTCTGGTTACGTGAGTCACTGCTCCATCTTTCCCATGCAAACTGCACCTCCAGCTGGCACAGGTTCATCTACTCACACCTTGAAGACCATAGCATAACTCAAAATTTTATAACATTGATTGGCTTTGAGAGAAGTAAAATGAAGATATATGTGAATATGCAAGGTATATTGGTCAGATCTTTACAATTATTTTTTAAATTTCTGTCTCCTCCATTGTTTTTTGGTGATGGACTTTAGTTTAACTGATCACTTTCATTATCTTTACTTATGTATTTATTTATTTATTTATTTCCTCATCCCAGGACATTTTTGCATTTATCTTCAGATAGAGCGGGAGGGAGATAGGGAGAAATAGAGAGAGAGAAACATCGACTTGAGAGAGCCACATCAACTGGTTGCCACCCACACAACCCCAACCGGGGCCGGGGACAAACTGCAACCGAGGTATGTGCCCTTAGCAGGAACCGAACCCGGGACTCTCTGGTCCGTGGGCCGATGCTCTAACCACTGAGCCAAACTGGCCAGGGCATTAACTGATCACTTTTAGTAACTTTTAATCAACTTTCTCTAACGCTTAGACATAGTTAAGAATTTTTATTTTAAGTGTAGTTATTTGCATCTAATTTTACCAAGGAAAGAAGCAATAATTTTTCTCTCTCTTTTTATTGTGAGTACTGTGATGTTATGTTACAGTTTTGAATAATTGTTGATGTTTTCTTCTAATACACTGCCATGTGCATAATTAATGCTCTAAATTGATTATTTCTCCCTCATGTAATCAGACTTGGTTTAAATTTATAATTCATTTTTATCAATTATTATATAGTAAAAATGTAATGTTTGTACTCTGCTAGCTAGTAATATTTAATTATCATTCATTTTATTCTTGCTGGAGACTTCAAATTCTGCATTGCAAATAAGAAAATTGATTTCTTTTTAATGTGGAAGTGATTACAGTTCAGTAGGTGGCACTCTTTCCTTTTCTATTAGTGTTAATGAATATCCAATTAAATGCCAAAAAATGTTTTCAGAGTCTTAAGGAAAAGCATACAACTTAAACCACTGCTGGCTTGTTTTACAAAGAATAATACAATTTTTTAAATAATTTAACTTCTGTGTAACTTTGTTAGAGCAGTTACATATGAATAAATTTAATATTTATTTTCTTTAAAGAAACTTTTGTACCTAGAACAGAATTCCTTTGTCATTTTGCAAAGGCATTATGTTATCCTCTCTGATACTTTAGATATTCTTTTTAAAAATTTGAAATTATATTCATTAGTATCTAATTTTCCAGTTTTGATTTTTAAATATCTTCAAAGTCTCATTAGTGGATACTTTAAAAATGAATGTATTTTTCTCATTCTAACATAACAGTTTTCCTTATATTTTAGTGTACCAATTCCTTTTTATTTATGAAGAGAATATTTGATTTGTTGAAATAGTTAATATAATTTTCTTTTACTCTTTTTATTCAACATTATTTATGTTCTACTTTTTAATCTTAGCATTTTTGTTGTGTTTTCCTTGTTCCTATGTATTTTATATTTACTGTTTTTAAAGAATGTACTATACTTAGCCATTCTTATTTTTAGACACTTATAATGTTTTTAAATATTATAGAGTTGCATCAGATATCTTTGTGCCTATTTTCCTTTTATATTATTTCCTTATGATAAATTCCCAAGGTAGGAGTTTTTAGGTCAAAGGTATAAACACATTTATGGCTTTTGACATGTATTACACATTGCTTTCCAAAAGAATTGTATCATTTTACGATGCCATAATTAATGTATGATTATACCAATATCCTAGCAGTCTCACTGGAATTGAATTTCAAAGTATAATTTTTTTTTTTTTTTACAAACCTAGATTAAACATATTTCAAGGGGGACATTTTGTTTTAAATTTCTTAGTTGAAATTTGGGAACTAAAAAAAACTCCCACTGGAATGTAACCATTATTATTGTGATATAGTCCTCCATGTCTGCGTGTGTGTGTGTGTGTGTGTGTGTGTGCATGTATGTACACACAAGACAATTTTAACATAATTTAATTATGGCATACAGCTTAATATACTGCATTTTTTTCATTTAATTAGTTTACCTACTATATGCTAGTCATTAAATAACTTCTGTTTGCTAGACAGTGATAGGTGTAGGAGTGAACAGGAAATGAAAAAAATGGACTTAAATGATTTGGTTTGGGTGGTTCCATTAGTCATGAGAAGGGTGCATAAGCAAGTATATGTTTGGAGTATTAGTAGTATAGAAATAATGCAAATTTTTTTTAGATATTTTGACTTGAAATACTTAATTAGTGAATATCTATGAGTATATGCCTATTAGCTATTCCACTATAGAGTGATAGTTGAGAGGTCTTACTAGAAATAAAGAGGAAGAATATTATTCTGTGTTGCTATATAATCTTTATAACCCCCATTTTATTTTATTTTTTTTAGTGTGTGTGTGTGTGTATGTACACACACACACGCACTCATTTAATCATCCCAATCCTATGAGATAGGCATTATTATTATTATTAATCCTCACCCAGCAGTTTCAGAGAGAGAGAGAAACATCAATGCGAGACAGAACATTAGTCAGTTGCCCTCTCATGTGCCCTGACTGGGAATGGAACCTGCAACCCTTCATTTATACCTGACTGCACTCCAACCGACTGAGCCACACCGGCCAGGGCTATAACCCCCATTTTAAATGACTGTGTAATAGGCTATCCCTTAGTATTGAACATTTAGGCCTCTTCTAATTTCTAACTTATATGAATACAACTGCAATAAAAAGTTTTATTCATATGGTTTTTCTCACTATTTCAAATTATTTCTTATGATTGAGTTTAAAAAGTTCTATTACTGTGTTAGAGAGTATGAAGTTTAACAATATTTTTTGATGAAATCCTTTCAAAAGTGTTAATTGACAGTACCACTAATAATGTAGAATACTCATTCCATCCTTTAATTTAAAACAATGTTTCTAATTTAATAGATGACTTTACTTGCATTTTTATATTAATTTTTTTTGGTACTAACATTTAACATAATTTGAGAAAATGTTCTTAACCCTCAGAGTATTGTTAGAATCCATGAGCTCCAATTTTTTTGTTTTTGAGTTTTGTTTTTATGTAGTTGTTACTTTTGAAAGCTTTGGTATTTTATGATTTTTATTCTTAGAGGCTTTCAGAAGAGAGAACGTTTACCGTTTACTCTTTTTTTTAATTGAATAAAACTCAGTCTGTCTTGTCATTACCATATGGGTCCATTGAATCTTTTTATAAATCTAAATTACATTATGGAATCTTATGGATCATATTTTCCTGTATCTTGAAACATTTTGCTACTTTATCATCATAGGAATTATTATTACTCATCATTACTCATTAATTATTGCCAACTATGCTTTAAAAAAAGGTCTAAAATAATAAAATGGAAGAATGATGAAATCTCCCAGATAAGGATGACTCACTTGTGAAAGAAATTTCATCCTTTATTTTTGTAATTGTGACATCAGAATACTCTATTTCAATTATATATATATATATATTTTTTATCCTCACCCGAGGACTATTTTTCATTTTTTGTTCAGATAGAGTGGGAGGGAGAGAGAGGAAGAGAGAGAAAGAGAAACATCGACGTGAAAGTGACACATCGAGTGGCTGCCACCCGCACGACCAACCAGGGCCGGGGACAAACTGCAATCGAAGTACATGCCCTTAGCGGGAACCGAACCCGGGTCTCTCTGGACCGCAGGCCGACGCTCTAACCGCTGAGCCAAACCGGCCAGGGCATTTCAATAATATATTAAAGAAGACTGGAAACACTATCGTTTTAGCCTACTTTTATATTTCAGTGAACACAGTGAAAATGTAGAATTTTTTCTTTTCCACTTAAAATGGAAAAGGAAAAAAACTGATGTTTCACAATTATTGGACATATCAAAAAATAAATGCAAAGAGATTGCAACATTTCTAGATGATGATGATGATGATGATGATGGTTATGATTAAGAAATAGCCGTATAAATGAAATCTCAAACTCTGGGTTTTCAGGTGACAACATCCTAGATGAATTTTCTTCAACTTAAAATTGACAGGTGAACAGTATTTCTCAGGACAAACAAGAAATATGGTGTTCTTACCCAGTTAGTCATTCAGCAGGAAGGCCTTCATCATGCAATAAAATATATATATGTATATATATATATATATATATATATATATTTTTTTTTAATCCTCACCCAAGGATATTTTTCCATTTATCTTCAGATAGAGTGGGAGGGAGGGAGGGAGAGAGAGAGAGAGAAACATCTACGTGAGAGGGACACATTGACAGGTTGCCTCTGGCATGACCCTGATCAGGGCCGGGAATGAACCGCAACTGAGGTATGTGCCCTTGACTGGAATCGAACCCACGACTCATTGGTCTTCAGGCCGACACTCTAACCACTGAGCCGAACTGGCCAGGGCCATGCAATAATATTTTTATAACAAGAACCTAAGCCATCCCATTTTGCTAAAAGGATATTGATAATATTTTTTCATATTTTATGCTTTATACACCAAAATTGACGTGATACAAAGGGTTTGCTGTGTTTAAATTCTTATTACAATTTCTAATAAAGTTGTTTCCACTATTCTTTTATTCATAATTCTGTAAATTATTCATAGTTCTATAGATGGCTTAAAAATATAAAGGTTCCATTGGACCCAGATGTCAAATAGTAATGGCCATTTTTTCCTCATATATTGAGGGTTAAAGTAAAAAAAAAAAAAAATTGTCAAATTTAAAGGCATTATTACATTTTAACACTTCTTTTAGTGTGCAATCCTAATTATGTCTGACAGACACAATTGGGAATAGTTAGAAGGAAATAGTAGTTCTGGACCAATCAGTAATGGAATGAAAAACTCAGGAAGTCCCAGTGCCATGGTAAAGGAGAAAAACTCACTTTTCATTTCCTTTCATGTACAGTGTGTTCAGATTAACTTTAAAGGAGACTGAGATGTAGGTCGGAAGATTTTGTCTACAATTGGGTATTACCTGTGTGTGGAGCCCATCTCAGCAGGCATCTCGTCATCAACTAACAAACCTTTCCAGGTCCCTTGATAGCTGCTGGATATCCTATTGCAAGTTAAATATGTAACAGGGATACACTTAGTTTTGCATTAAAGGATTTCTTCAAGTTCAACTTCAAATGAAGTTGTTAGTGCATTCATTTTTATTAAAGCTGGCTTTGTTAGGAAGGAAAGGATAGCTAGAACTGTCCTCTGTGGTATTAAGAAAAATGCTTTGAGAAAATAAAATCAGTAGCCTAAAATTCTGTACCTTTACATATCTACATGGTACATATTATAAGTCTTATAAATACTATATAATTGTCAAACCTGCCAAGGTGGTACTTAGCCCACCGTGGCAGTAGGGCCTATCAGTAAACAAATGTTTATAGTTTAGCTGATGTTAAATGTTTCAACAAGTGTTTCATGGCAGGGTTTTATTGAGACTTTCTTCTTTCAACTTTGCCTTTCTAAATTTTAATAACAAAAAGGAATAACACATGATGAGTTTATATCACACCTTGAGGAGCAAGAGGCTAAATTCTGGATTTGATGAAACTTGGTAAACAACAACACTTAGATACCCTGACTTAGGTGTCACACACTCATCTAAGGGCTTTACACATAGTAGCTCATTTAATTCTAATAATAGCCCTATGATTTAAGTACTGTTACTATTCTCATTTTATACATGAGCAAACTGAGGTGTAAGGATGATAAATTACTTTTAAGGTCACACACTAGTAATAAGGGGATCCAGGATTTGAACCCAGGCATTCTAACTCCAAAGAATAAATTAAAAAAAAAATAACTGAGCTAATTTTGTACTTAAATACTATTGCTATAAGTGATATTCCAATTTATAAGGCATTGTTTTAGTGTTCAGAGGTCCATAGAATGAATTTGCATATCTTATGCCACTGGTTTTATCCTATAGATCTTGTACTTCTGCAAAGAGTTAGAGTTGTTGAATGTAGTATGTGAATTTATATTGCATAAACATTATATATAGACTAAATAAAAAAACACCTTAAATATGTGTATATGTGTGTATATGTATATATAAATCTATTTTTAAATGTGTATGACAGTTATTCATGACATATAAATTCATTTAATGTTGCTTAGTTCATAGCTTTCTGTTATTATGTATTTCCCTAATTAACATATACTAGAATTAGAACTGTTGTATAGGTTTATGAAATCTTTTGATGTTAAAAAGGGGTTATTATTTATTTAAAATGGGCTGGAACCACTGAGTGACATGTTATAGGATTTGCTTAACATGTGGATCCCCGTCTCCTGATAAATCCTCTCTGATGGGCCAGAGTAAATTGCTAAGCTAACAATAACAACGGAACTCTCAGTTATTTTCTATTCTCAATGATGTACCTGTAGAGTAAATCTTTACTGTGTTTTAATTGAGATGCACACATGACAGTTACTACACTTTTCATTGATTTGCTCTTATGAATGAGAGCATTCATTTTATTTTTGGAATTGATAGGACAACTCATGCTGTCAATTTGGGGAAGTTATATAGGGAGGCAAAATCCATACCATATATAAAGTTAAAAACTGATATTTAAAATATTAGACTCGCCCTGGCCAGTTTGGCTCAGCGGTTAGCGTCGGCCCGTGGACCAGAGAGTCCCGGGTTCAGTTCTCGCTGAGGGCATGTACCTCGGTTGCTGAGGGCACGTACCTTGGTTGCAGTTCGTCCCGGGCCCCGGTTGGGATCAGGCAGGTGGCAACCAGTCGATGTGTCTCACGTCGATGTTTCTTTCTCTCTCTTCCTCCCTCTCTCCCTCCCACTCTATTTGAAGATAAATGCAAAAAAATGTCCTCGGGTGAGGATAAAAATATAAAATATTAGACTTGTAATACATATTGTAGTATTTAAGAAATAAAATTTTTCCTTAGGATTTCAGATTTATTTTCCAGTTTCAGTGATTGATTGATTGATATCTCTCTTTTACTCTCCCACTCCCTCCCTCTCTTTCCCTTTCCCTTCTGTATCTGCATATTTGTTGAAGAAACTGGGTTGTTTGTCCTGTAGAGTTTTTCACAGTCTGAATTTTGCTTATAGCATCCTATTGGTTTTCTTTTACACAGTCCTCTATATACCTTAAATTGATAGCTGGATCTAAAAGCCTGATCATTGTCAGTTCTGATTGTTTTAGCAACACTGTTTCATAGTTGGAGATGTGTATACTGCCATTAGAGGATCTATAATGTGTATGTGTGTGTATGCATGTGATTTTATTAAACATTGAACCGTTAAGTCCACAGAAGTTGTAAAATAGTGACAGTCTAATTCTAATTTTCTTCTTTTTCTTTTAGCTAGAGTACTTCTATAAAGAAAAACTTCCCTTCATCTACTATTTGGTTAACCTAGTTGGTACCGTTTATATATGAAAGACTGGCTAAATGTTTTATCTCTATTCTTTGTCAGTTTTCAAAGTAATAAGTTAGTTCACTAGTTTCTTTCAGCAGTCACCAACTAGTTGTACAGTTGTTTTTTTCTAAGTATCATTAGGAACTCATGGATTTAAACATATTTGATGGGGGTCAGTCTATTGCAGTTATTATCCTTATTAGTGTTCAGATTGTCCTGTCTTTGGCATGTGGGACCAGTGGTATGTGGGTATTGACTTATACCCACTTGTGAGGTGCTTTTTTGTTAAATATTGTTAAATGTTTAGAAAGTTTGTGGGTTGGTTGTTAAACACAGCTTTTATTAAAAATTAAATCATATAAACTTGCTATTACATAAATAGCAAGTTTTAAAAGCAAAGGTACTCAAAACTTGTCATACCCAGTTATTTTATTCTTGAGGTTAAGTTTATTGTATCTGTATGGAGGGATACTGTATAACTGTATGCTACTGTATATCTCCTCCCAATTACACATACAGGGACATCACATTGGTCATTTGAAATCAGCAAATGCTACAGATCAGGCCTTGATTTATTGTTATGTTGATTATCTAGACTTAAGAAAGTCTAGTGATAATAGTGATAAAAGAAAGTGATAGTGAAAAATGTTGGAAATGTAGATTAAACTTCAAAATATGTGGCACCTGTACCCATTCCATTGTAAATAGTACCAAAACCATGAGGAAATATTCATCCATTATTCTGAAACTATTAGATATGATTTAGCTAAGAAGTAGCTCACACAGTTGACAAACAAGTGAAATTCTAACATAAGCCTTCTTTGTTTTATTTAAGTTTAAACCAGAAGTTGACAAACTATTCCTGGCCAGCCTGATGTAATAAATAAAAATTTATTGGAGCACAGCTATGGCCATTTGTTTATATATTGTTTATGGCTGTTTTGTCATACCAGAAGGCTATCCACAAAAGCTATCCAAGACTGCTAGGGTAGTATGAAAGGGACTCAGAAGCCAACTTAAAGAGGAACCCACTCACTGGTATTATGGTAAATGTTTCACAACTCCTGCTCAAAAAAAGAATAAATACAAGTATGTGCATTAACAACTTATTAGAAATTTAACTAACAAAAATTTATAGTACACAATTTACAAATAATAATAATAAAATAAACAATGCTCTCTATTGTAAATTCCATTAGGCAACTGATTTTCACAGAATGCTCTTGTTGAATTTTGCTAAACTCATATCCATGACCAAACCTCAATTGCAATGACATACTGTTCCAGCATGAATGGTGGTTGATATTTTTCCCTATGTTAATAAGGAAAACAAAAGTGAAACAACAGATATGTATGTTGAAACTTCATCCATTTATTGATAATATGAGTGAGTTCTTTTCTGAGTTGGATACTGGTTTTTGAATACTAGAAGAATATTTTTTCTTTTTTTGTGTGCTATGTACAATGGAATGGCTATAGAGACAACACACTTTTAAATTTAATCTGCATTTTCAACACTTTCTCCATCACTTTCGTAAGTCTAGACAAGGTAACATTTGCCCATTTCCTTGATGTAAATTTTCCCACCATGGCCAATTTCAAGCACCAATGCATTGTCACTGAATGCAGTGTTGGGAAGAGAACTGGTGACTTACATTATTTTATAGTGTTTTCATCATACAGATACAATAGATGCAAATAACTGAAAGAATAACATAATTAGGAGTGATGAATTCTAACCATTTATTACTTTTGTTTTTATATAATTTAATTGTAAGCTTATAGGATTTAATTTTAAATCATATACCTACTCCAGCATACCACTGGACAGGTCTCCCTTTATGCAATAGATGTATATCTGAAAAAGTTTATTATTAAAATTAAAATTAAAAAAATATTTTTAAAAACTAAAATTTAAAAAAAAATTTATTGATTGATTTTAGACAGAGAGGAAGGGAAAGAGGAAAACATGGATTTGTTGTTCCACTTATTTATGCATTCATTGGTGATTCTTGTATGTGCCCTGACTGGGGATTTGAACCCACAACCTTGGTGTATCAGGACGATACTCTAATTAACTGAGCTACCCAGCCAGGGTCTTGTTATCAAATTTTTAAAAGTAGAATTTAAGATAAAGCCAAAATACTCCCTACTTAAAGGATGGTTACCCCAGATCCTTTGTAAAATGATGAATACTTTTTTTTTAAAAAAATATGTTTTTATTGATTTCAGAGAGAGTAAGGGAGAAGAAGAGAGAGAGAAAAACATCAATCGGCTGCCTCCTGCTTACCTGCTACTGGGGATCGAGCCTGCAACCCAGGCATATGCCCTGACCAGGAATTGAACCTTCATCCTTCTGGTGCATGGGTCATTGCTCAACCACTGAGCCACACTTCCTGGGCTAAAGTGATGAATCCTTCTATAAAACAAGTAGTGATCTCAGCTTCGGGTTAGTGTTTTGAGGACATCTATAAAAACTATAAAACCAAGAGAACTGTCTGGAACTCTTAGCTCACTAGAGGAAAGATAGATGGTGCTTTGTATTTAAAATATTATGATAACGATATTATAGCTTCATCACAAAAGTGTACCTTGAAAACCATAGATTCCCTAGTTAATGTTTAAAATTTTTTTTAAATTTACTTCTTAATGTAATTAAATCCATTTTGTTTGAATAATGATCAGTGCAAATAAGCACTTTGTTTCTAAGGTCATATTATTTGGGTGGTCATGCTGATGCCTCAAATAAATGTGAAAGGAAGGAGAAAACAAAGATTAATTGAATTAAATTGCAGGATCTCCAGCAGGCCACATAAACATCTTTCTGAAACTGTGTCTTTTCTATCACAGGTACATCATTTTATCCCATTAGCAAGTTAGAACTGGTTCTCACTACTGCTCTCTTAGACGATATGTCTAGGAGAAAGTTCTTTGGAATTGGAGGAGAAATTGGCAGAATGCCTGTGGAATAGCAATGGGTACTCCCAGAGAGTCAGAGACTTGGTGCCGGAAAGTCTTTGGAACATTAAAGTAGACACTGGATAGTGTATTTGGTGGACTGTCACAGGACTCTACTCAGACTTGTTCTAAAGTTTTAAAAGGCATTTTGATTTTATGTTGCTTGAATTCTTCATCCTATTTGTGAGTTATTTCATGAAAGGGTAATTGTATTTTGATTTGAGGGAAATAATGACTTTTTTCTTTCACACGGGTATAAATATCATCCAAGAAAAGCTCTTAGCTTTCTCTTAGCTTTTTTACGTGATTATTTACCTCAGTATCTTAAGTGATGTTTTGTTAAGGTTAAGAAAGAAAAAGGTAGGAGAAAATTAGAGAAGTTATGAAACTACTATTAGCTTTCCAAATTCATTAAAGGAATACTCTGATTTTCAGCTATACCACACCCCAGGGTTCTTTTTAACATTTCTGAAAATATTTTTTTTCTACCAACCTTAGGGATTTCTCAGAAACTTTATCTATTTGTCAGGTGAATTATTTTGGGGAGGTAGGAGTGAGTAAGAGTAGAATTTGAGGATTAATGGGGTTGACAGATTACAAATCGGTCTGAAAGGCTTCAGTAGCATATAAACCTTTGAACTCTGTTTTATTACAAATGGAGACATGAAACCATATTACTCTCCCTTATATCCTATCCCATAGTAAGAGAACTGCTCTTTCAAAATAGCAATTGACCTGGTGTTAAAAAGGGTCTTTCCCAAAGACTTTTAATAATAGACTAGTAAAATTCTCATCTTTATTCTAAAGCCACTGGTTTATAAATCATCAAAGAAATGAGTGATGATTACAAGCAATATCCAGTAATTTTGTATACTTTTATTTATTTTTTTATCATTATTTTTTTTTTTATCCTCACTTGAGGACACTTTTGCATTTATCTTCAGATAGAGCAGGAGGGAGAGAGGGAGGAAGAGAGACAGAGAGAGAAACGTTGATGTGAGAGAGACACATCGAATGGTTGCCACCCGCACAACCCCAACCGGGGCCGGGGACGAACCACAACCGAGGTACATGCCCTTAGCGGAAACCGAACCCGAGACTCTCTGGTCCACAGGCTGAAGCTCTAACCACTGAGCCAAACTGGCCAGGGCAGTTTTGTATACTTTTAAAAAAATTTTGTATACTTTGGACTTGGATTCTGGTTCTGTCACTGGATTTTATATTTATTTATTTATTTATGTATTTATTTATGTATTTATTTATTTTAAAAATTATTTATTTTGGAGAGAGACACATCGATTTGTTGTTCTACTTATTTATACATTCATTGGTTGATTCTTATATGTGCCCTGACCAGGATCACACCTGCAACGTTGGCATATTGGG
The DNA here is from genome assembly GCA_030848825.1 of Tadarida brasiliensis. NCBI lineage: Eukaryota > Metazoa > Chordata > Mammalia > Chiroptera > Molossidae > Tadarida > Tadarida brasiliensis. The sequence continues at coordinate 91,250,709 of CM061257.1, forward strand.
ACGTACTCTAACCAACTGAACTACCCAGCCAGGGCCTGGATTTTATATTTAGACTTTCTTCCTGGCACTTGGTGCTTTAGAATCTCCTATATGACATAATCATGTCAGTGAGGCTACAGTTATTATCTTTGACAGGGTTGATTTATTCTTAGATAGATACTTCAGTTTTTAATGAGGTCTGGTCATTATTGATTAGTTAGGAAGACTCCAGACTTTCTTATTTGAGAGTGAGTGCAGACCAGAACACTGAACTGTGATTCAGAAAACTCTTAAATTAATCCCTGAATTCCCAGCTGTGTCATATTGAACAGAGTCTTTGTCTGTTAACTGAGTTCTGTCTTTTTGTTTGTTTTGACCCTCAAAGATACATCTATCTTTGTGTTTTAATTTTAATCCTCACCTGAAGACATGCTTTTCATTGATTTTAGAGAGAGAAGAAGGGAGAGGGATAGAGATAGAGAAACATTGATGTGAGAGAGAAACATCAATCATTTGCTTCTGGTACGCAACCCAACTGGGGATTGAATAACCGGCAACCTGGTTATGTACTCTGACCGAGAATTGAACCCGACCTTTCCGTGTATGGGACAACATTCCAACCAACTGAGCCACACAGGCGAGAGCAACACCTCTATTGTTAATCAGGACTTACTTTAGAGTTGTTGTGAGTTCAAAATATGCAACACAGTTAGAATAGTACCTGGAACATAGTCAAGCACCCAGTACATGGTTAGCAGCTATTAGTTGTTATAATGTCAACATCATCATCATCAGATCTGCTGGTACATTACAGGCTCCTCCCCCACCCTCACCCCACCCCCACCATTTTCATTTGTTTTTAGATCATCCAAAATATTACTTTATATGTAGAACAGAAAAATGAGGAGGTCCTTGCAGAGTTATTCCCTTGGTTCTGCTACCTCTGTGAAATAGCTCTCAGAGTGGATGGAGGTAGAGAGCTGGGTATTCTCAGAGAGGAAAGGAATGAGAACTGAGCAGTCTGTTTCTTTGCCTTCCCAAATAATGAAAACAGGTTTTGTTATCAATTTCGTAGAGAAGCAGTTCTTATGTCCTTATTGGCAGTGCTGTCTGACCAAAAATGACCAAGCCCTTATAGCCCACTTGTTTCAAGAAATGTGACTTAGCAAAATGCCAGTATAAGCACAAAATTCAGTCTGTTATAGTTTGCTGTAATCAAACTTTGACCTGTGCCTTCAGACAGTACGTAATTTTGAAGGCTTAATAGCATCAGGTTTCACAGAGGCAGCAGTTGACAGTATTGCTACGGCACTCAGTTTCTGCTTTGTGAGTGGAGCTTGAAGTGGAGTTTATGTATTGACATTTAGGAATGAACCAGCTTATATTGAGCATTCCCATGTGTTACAGTCACTGCTTATTGCTTCAAATACATCTTTTATTTAATCCTCACAGCCACACTGTGAGGTAGGTATTCTATCCTCATTTTAGATGAAAAACTAAGGCCCAGAGAAGTTAAATGTCTAAGTCATACATTTCTTATGTGGCAGAGTCAAAGTTTCAAAGCTAGGTTTCTGGGACTCTCCATATATCTGTTTTTGTTGTTTTTCATCTAATCTTGTATTAAACAAGTATAAATGATAATTGGGAATGCATAGGGCTTCTAAAAACTGTGCTTTTTCTCTCCTGTTAAAGTTAGATGACCTGAGTCTTGTTGGTGGGGATGACACCAGAACCTTTACAGTATATATGTGTATATACGTGTGTGTGTCTTATTTTACTACTTGCTTCCTCAACTTCTTCAGGGCTTTATTCATATGTCATCTTCTCATTGAGAACTTTCTGGAACACTTTGTTGAAAATCATAATCCCTGTTCTATACATGCACATCCTATCTTTAAATCCTGCTTAGATTTCCATATCCAAGAGATATTGCTAATGCTGATATTTTTAAGTAGAAAGGTTCCACCTTCCTATTTTGAAAGCAATCTTAAAGGTTTAGAACTGGAAAACTGAAATGACCTATTAGGTTCTTTTGTCCCATCCCAATCACAACTTCTTTCTCCCTCCAAAATTAACCTCTACACTGACTTCTGATTACACATTGAAATTATTTTACAAGGAGACATTTCCCCTGATGTACTACTTGACTACACAGTGGCATAGTTTATATAAAATAAAAGACATGACAAATGTTGATTTCTTTTATATACTCGATTTTCAAGTTACTAATGATTTGTTGTCACCTACAAAAGGTACCAGTTAAATTTTTATATCATTATGAACACATTGATTTAAACATGTATGATGGATTTTAATCCATTTCAGTTCTTATCTTTATTAGAGCCCAAATGCCCAATCTATTGCTAGCATAAGCCTCTTCATAATTTCTTTTTACTCCTTTTGACTTGATCTAGTGATATTTGATAGGTTCATTGCTATCTAATATGTCAAGATGTTACAAGCTGTTAGGTTAGTCTCAGTTGATTGCCTTTTCTTTTGAGTATGGATCAGATTTTCTTTTTTCTTCATATGTCTAATATTTTTATTAGATTCTTGACATTGTGAATGATAGTTTGTAGAGAGTATGGATTCTGTTGTGTTCCTCAGAAGAGTGTTGATAGTTTTGTTAAGTTAGCTCAGCTCAAACTCCAAACTATGCCTCTTATATGTTGGACAGCAGCTGTGTATACAATTTGATATGTTTTGATATATGTATATACTTGTGAGATCACTGTCACATACAAAATAATGAACATGTCCATCACCTCAAAAAGTTTCCTCAAGCCCTTTTTAAACAATTCCTTCTTCACTTTTTCCTAACTCCCTTCCCAGGCAACCACTGATGCTTTCATTCAGTATAGAGTAGCTTGCATTTTCTATAATTTTATATAAATAAAATCATAGTATATACTATTTTTCTCTCTGGCTTGTTTTCACTCAGTGTAATTATTTTGAGGTTTACCTATGTTGTTGTAAATATTCATAATTTATTCCTTTCTCTTGCAGAGTAGTATTCTACTATATGGATATATCACAATTTATTTACCCATTCACCCATTAATACTGCACTTATTTCTTGTTTTGGGGTATTTCAAATAAAGTTGCTATGAACATTTATGCTTTAATTTTTTTTTTTTTTTTTTAGATGAATACCCAGGAGTGGAATGTCTGTGGCTAATAAACTGTTCTTTATCTCTGAGCCAGGAGTCTGGTATCTTCTACCAGAATTCATGAAACTGGCAGACTTAACTACTTAATTTGCAAGTAGGGTAGCATTTCACACTCTGTATAGTTCTTGACACTAGGTTTTTGCATTTCCATATAAAATTTAGAACCAGCCTATCAATTTCTACGAGAAAGACTGTTAGGATTTGTATTGGGACTGCATTGAATATATAGACCAGTTTGGAGAGAATTGACACCTTAATACTATTAAGTCTTCCAATCATTGGACATGAGATATCTCTCTATTTAATTAGGTCTTTAATTTTTCTCAGCAATGTTTTATAGTTTTCAGTATATAACTCTTACATATATTTTGTAAATTTCCCCGTATTTCACATTTTTTATGCTGTTTTAAATGGCATTTAAAAAAAATAGTAGACCCGGCCAGTGTGGCTCAGTGGGTGAGCATCAACCCATGCACCAAGAGGTCGCTGGTTCGATTCCTGGTCAGGGCCCATGCCCAGGCTGTGGGCCAAATCCCCAGTGGGGGGCATGCAGGAGGCGGCCAGTCGATGTTCTCTCATCAATGTTTCTATCTTTCTCTCCCTCTCCCTTCTTCTCTCTCTAAAAAATAAAATTAAATTAAATTTAAAAAAATAGTAGACTCTATTTTTTAGAACAGTTTTAGGTTCACATCAAAATTGAGCAGGAAAAAAACAAAAAAGTCCCATATACCCTGCCCCCACATATGCACAGCCCCCCTATCAACATCTCAAACCAGAGTGGTATGTTACAATAGAACCTATATTGATACATTGTTATTACCCAAAGTCTGTAGTTTACTTTAGGGTTCACTTTTGGTGTTGTATATTCTTTGGGTTTTGGTAAATGTATAATGACATTTATTCACCATTACAGTATCTTTGAGAGTAGTTCCGTTGCCTCTGGACTCTACCTATTCCTCCCTCCCTCCTGACTAACCTCAGACAATTACTCATCTTTTTTGTTTCCATAGTTTTGCTTTCTCCAGAATGTCTTACAGTTCAAATCAGTAATGTAGCCTTTTCAGATAGGATTCTTTACTTCGTAAAATGCATTTAGAATTCCTCCATGTCTTTTCTTGGCATGTCTTTTCAAGGCTTGATTGCTCATTTCTTCTTAACATTGTATAATATTCCATTATATTATATAATATTCATCTACTAAAGGATATCTTAGTTGCTTCCAAATTTTGGCAATTATAAATTAAGGTACTATAAATATCTATATTCAGGTTTTTGTGTAGATATAACTTTTCAACTCATTTAGGTAACTCTTTAGTTTTTTAAATTATTTTTTATTATCTGAGCTGCTTGGTATCTGCCCTGTACATTCATAGTTCAGAGGTGAGTCAGAGATTTGGGCAGAATTTATAAGCAGAAACTGGGGCTCTCTCCTTTGTAGGATTTTCCCCTCTCTTTCCACTTGTTAAAATCCCAAACTCTCTTTTCTTGATTCCTCAAGCCAGTGAGACTGCAGATTTCCCTCTGAGTCTCATCATCCACCCAGTGAAGCACAGTCTAGGGTCTTCCCTTAGTCAGAAAACCACAGAATTGGGAAACTCACCAATGCCTTTCCCTTTATCCAACTGGTGACCCCTTTTAAAATCTACTTGCTTTTGGTTGCTCTCCAGGACTTTCAGATAATTTGCTTTTTATTTATTTATTTATTTATTTATTTATTTATTTATTTATTTATATTCTTTATTTTTTTTAAATCCTCACCTGAGGACATGCTTAGAGAGGGAGAGATGTCAGAGAGAAATATCAGTTGGTTGCTTTTCTTATGTGTCTGACTAGGGCTCAAACCTGCAACCCTGGCCTGTGCCCTGACTGGGAATCAAATAGGTCACCTTTTGGTGCACAGGACGATGCTCAAACAACTGAGCTACTCTGGCTGGGCAGATAATTGCTTTTGTCCACAGGTATTTTAGTAGTTTGTCCACAGTTCCTGATTGTTTTCTAGGGAAGGCCTGGTCTGACATGTGGTCTCCTATTCTGCCATTACTGGAAACTAAACTTCATTCACCAATTTTAGGGGGAGAAAACTACTTCAGAACCACAGTCTGGGTGCTAGGCTGCTCCTTGTCATTGGTTTAGCTTGTTTCTGATTCTTTTCTTTCCTTATAAATCACTTGTTCTTTTTTGCTTAGGTGACCAAAGGTGTTTTTTTTTTCTTTTTTTTTCCTTAAAAGGTCTACTGATTTTACCAGAATACCTTGACATCGGTTGTTCTCAGTTGATATTCTTAGATGGCATTAATCCTTTTTGAATATATAATTTAAAATCTTCAGGAAAATTTTCTTGAAGTATTGCCTTAGTGTTAGTTATGTTCTTATTGATTCTCTTTAATGTTTTAATTTTGATTTTCAGAATTTTCCTTTCACCTATTTCTCTTCAGACATTGTTTACTTGCCCTTTTGTAGTTTCTAGTTTAGTCTTTGTTTCAAAAATGTTTTTAAATTTCTAATTATTTTACTTCTATCATCTCATTTCTAAGTTTTTCTAATTTATTTTTTCATGTTACATAATTTTTAAAATGTTCCTTAGCTTGTTTTGAAATAATATATTTCCCAGTGTTGAACTTGTCTGTTCTTTCAAAGTTTTTCAGCTTTGCTTTTATTTTTGGTGGGATGTTAACCTTTGCTTCTCCTTTTTTAATATAGTAATTTTGTTTGGGTTTTGATCTTGATACTTTTCTGATGCTCATTTTTGTTGACATTAGTTGACTTGAACTTCTAGCAGGCCTGGTTCAGATAGCCTTTCTGACTTCCCAGAGCTCCCTCTCTTGGTGTTCGCATGTAGTGTTAAAAGTATGACAGCTTGGTTTCTGCAATTAGTAGCAGCCTATCCCTTGCCCACTTTCATCTCCTGTTCTGTTCAAGTTAGATTACAGTCCCAGGAGTTTCTCCTCATTATGGGGCCCTGTTCCAGAGGGGTACCCTGGAAGGTCAGTTCTGAGGGTTCACAGAGGCTAGACCTCACCAGCCCCTTCAAACTTCACCGCGGGGCCCTGGGACTTGTCTGGTTTGGAGTTGCCAGAACCCCTGCAGTTTCAGCCACTGTTCTCAAAGTGGCCCCTGCACTTCATAGTAAATGTCTGTTGGTTATTAGGGTAGTTTTTCTGTTCTCAGGTTAAGTCAAAGGCTTTGTTGTGTTCCTCTACTTTTTCCATAACAGATGCTGATAATAGACAAGTCTTCTGTCTCTTAGTTGTTTGTCCACATCTGCGTGTATTTTGGACTTGCTGGGGATATTTTACCCCTTAGATTTGTTGTAAATACTAACAGTGGGTTTCTGATTTTGCTATCTCATTGCTCTGCTGTTTTAATGCTTTAGAGATTTAGAGAAATCCAAAAATGCTGCTGCTACTACCCCCATTTCAAGATTCATTGATTTTGTATGTATGAGTAGTCATTACTTTTTGTTGCCAAGTTGTATTCCATATTATGAATGCCATACTTTACTTATCCATTTACCAGTTGATGGACACTTTGTAAAAAGTTTTTAGCGATTATGAATAGAGCTGTTTTGAACATTCATGTACAGGTTTCTGTGTAGCCATGTGTTTTCATCTCTGTTGGGGAAATGTCTAGGAGTAGCATGTAAGGGTCATATGGCTTATTTGTCTTTCTGTCCTTGAGCTGTGAAAGTTCATGCAAGTTCTTTGTGTATTCTAGTCACCAGTCCTTTACTGTATATGTATTTTGCAGATATTTTCTCTTAGCCTGTGTTTTGTGTTTTTATTTTATTAATAAGTTCTTTCAAGGAGCAGACATTCTTAATTTTGAGGAAGTTTATTTTTTAGTGATTTGTACTCTTTGTGTCCTGTGAAATCCTTACCTAACGCAGATCACAAAGATTTTCTCATATTTCCTTCTAGAGGTTTCTCCATTTCATTCCCTTCTGCTCCCTGTAGGTGCTCACTTTTATGTTTCTTTTTGCAGTGTTTATTTATGCAGATACAAGCAACCGCAGTGGTATTTTATCTACCTTCATGTCCTACACAAAATGTAGCACACAGTGTATACTGTTCAGCACTTTTTTATTTTTATTTTTAAAATATTTTTTCTTTATTGATTTTTAGAGAGAGAAGAAAGGAGAGACAGAGATAGAAACATCGATGAGAGAGAACATGGACTGGTTGCCTCCTGTATGCCCCCCACTGAGGATTGGGCCCACAACCTTGACATGTGCCCTGACCAGGAATTGAACCGGTGACCTCTTGGTGCGTGGGTTGACGCTCAACCACTGAGCCATACCAGCCGGGCAGCACTTTGTTTTTTAAATTTTACTTCTCTTTTTCTGTCTGTTCCTCTATCCTACTGATCTTAGGATATTAATCTATTAGTTAGTGGTTAAGAACTTTTGAGAGTCAGTGGTTGAGCATCGACCCATGCACCAGGAGGTCACTGGTTCAATTCCTGGTCAGGGCACATGCCCGGGTTGTGGGCCTGATCCCCAGTGGGGGCATGTAGGAGGCAGCCAGTTGATGTTCTCTCTCGTTAATGTTTCTCTCTCTCAGAGCCTCTCCTTTCCTCTCTCTCTCTCTAATATCGATAAAGAAAAAAAAAATTTTTTTTTAAAAAAGAGCTTTTGAGAGTCATCTAACTGATGAATTTACCAAAATATTATTAGCAGTTTTTTTGCAATGTAAAATGATTTAAAATGTTTTTCTTTACTTTTTAAGTTTCTTCAGTGTGCATCTGTTCATTATTAGTAAGTTAAAAAAGTTTACTGTAACTTAGTTCTTTAAATGAATGTCTACTTTGTGCCATCGCTGTTCTAAGCACTGGGATGTCCAGTAAATAAAATAGGCAGGGTTGTGCCTTCATAGCACTTACATACTGGAGTGGGCCAACAGTCACCAAATGAGATAGGAAATGATATGTGTTATGTATGCAGAGAATTAAAATAAGGAGGTACAATCGTGACCCACCGTGGGATTCCAGGGAAGCCTCCTCCAGAGGGAGCATTTAGGTTGATGTCAGTGATAACAAAGAGCAGATCATGATTAGGGAAGAAGAGTGTGTGAGGCAAAGGAGTGAGCTGGTGCCAGAGCTCTAAAGTAAGATTAAACTTGATGTTTTCAAGAAACAGAAATAAGGCCAGTGTGTTTAGAACCTCCTGAGAGAGAGAGTGGTATGAGATGAAGCAGGGGTCAGTTCTTATCTGGTAATCAGGGAGAAGAATGAGGATTTTAAGTGCAATGGGAAACCATTGAAAAGTTTTAAGTTATTAGAAAGAAAGCAGAGCTATAGAAAAGACTGAAGTTGACAGATGGGTAGAAAGGGAACCTAGAAAGCCCAGTTAGAGGTGAGTTTCAAGAAATCCTGCAGTGTTAAATACATTAGGTGGGTGCTTAGGTTGAGGACCAAAAAGAGGCTTATTAAATTGTTTTTATGGTGCACTCTAAATGTAAGGTAGCTACCTGAAACATAACTCCGAATTTAAAAGATAAATTTTAGATTAATATGCAGTTTAATTTCCAAACTGAAGAAAGCAGTTTTTGAAGATGTGGTTTTTCAAGTATGCATTTTCAAACCTTTATATTTTAGAGTAAGGAATTAGTACTTAGTTGCTCACTTCTAGAATTATTATGATGATGCTTCAGGAAATCTAATGTTTAAATTGGAGCTCAAAAACAAATATTTCCTGACTCATTTAAAAATCACACTCAGCAGAAAAAAATAAACAACTTGCTCTAAGGATTTATGTCTTCTTTACTACTACATGTTGAATAGAGGCATAACTTTGAACTCACTCGTATAAATAGGAAATAAGAAAACTGTGATCTTAAGAATGAGTGATTGGGTCCTTACTTTTTGTAATCTATAACTCCTCCTTTAATTCTGATTTTTTTGTTGTTGTTGTTAATCCTCACCTTAGGATATTTTACCGTTGATTTTTGGAGTAGGAGGGAGGGGGTTGGGGGCAGAGAGATGTGAAAGAGACCCATCCATTGCTGCCTCTGGCATGCCCCCAGCCGATGGTGCAACACAGGTTCGTACCCTTGATTGTGCCCTTGATCAGGAATCGAACCAACCACCTTTCGGTGAGCGGACTGATGCTCTAATGACTGAGTCACACCAGTCAGGGCAATTCTGATATTCTTATTGGGCCTTGTACTTTGGAACTAGTGCATATCAGAAGCCAATTCTGACTTGTTCAGGGAGATAATATCTTTTAAAAAGGATCTTCAGATCCATCAGCATATGTTCTCCTCATTTTTACTTCTAACGTAATTCTCTACTGCTCTCACACTTATTTATTCATTTATTTTTTCTCTTTTCTACTGGTCAGTTTGAATACAGTTTCTTTACATGGATATTGCCTAATTGAAAATAACTTTCTTGTGGTTCATTGTAAACTCAGTTTTCATAATGTAATATTTCATTTTTCTATTGATTTCCATAGAGAATTGGAAATTAACTGCTAGTGAGAAATGGGGTTCTTTTGTTGAAGAAGAGTCAGGATAGTAACTGGTTAAGCCATCAACAAAACTCTTCTCAGTTGAAAGTTTTAGGCTTTACCCAGAAGCAGAACTTGACACATTTCTGCTTCCTTCTCTTTTTCTCTGTCTGTTCCTTGGACCTCTCAACAACCCTTCTCCCACCTCATCCCCACCGAAGACTTTACACTCTTGCCTGACAGTTTCCTGCTTGTTGCTGCTTTGTTCTTGATCCTCCCTTCTTCTGCACCCCCTCCCCCTCATATTTAAGTTGCTGAAAGAATATATTCTAGGCATCACCTTTCTTGAAGCTCAGAGTCTCATGTTATGTAAAACAAACTGGTTTCTTTTACAGTCATGAAGTGCTTGTACTGCTTTTAAAAGTACAATTTCCATAGCTTAGATTGTATGTATCTGTGATGGAAATTACCTGTTTATGTATAAGAAAAGACAAACTGGCAGTTTTCTTTAGTTCTAGGCATAAAGAATCATTTATTTTTGCCAGATATTAAAGATGGTAATACACTGAGGTCAGTTAATTGAATGTTTGTTCTTAAACTTATATTAGTTCACATTTTTAAAGTTTCCTATCTGACAATAAGAATCAAAGACTAAAGTACATACATGTAACTAAGTCTTGTATTGTGATTTCTTATGGTAGAGTTTTTACTTCAAACAAAGGAACTGTAATAGTAATTATGGTTATTTTGTTACTGAGATCCATGTGCCAAGCGTAGATTGTTAATTATTGCTGAAACCATGGGTATTCTTACAGGAATACTTACTGGTTTAAATAAATACTTGCTGGTTAAAAGAAATGAGTGGGAGAAATAAATTTTCTCTGAATCTAAGTTGATTACACATAACTACCTATTGCTATTTTAACATTATGATGTCATGATGGGCTAAGAATTAGATAAAAATCCATACCTTTAATTAATAAAATTTTAGTTTCTTCTACTCAATATGCAATTTTAGATTAAGAAAGATTATTGATTAATTATCCAAGTATTTCTAATTTTGTTCATCACTTAGAAAAGCAGTTTGTCTTTTAACCAGATAGTGTATAGTTGGAAGCCATATTTCTTGAATTTAGTTATTTCTAAACTTCAGATTTCATCAAGAAGCTTTTCAGATATAAAATTAAATGATGATTTAGGTTTAAAGTGGTACAAATTGTATTTTATTGTTTATATTAAAGAAAGGCAGCAAAATTCCCATGAAGTTCTTCCTGGCTTTCTTTTTCTAAGGTTCTTTTTTTCCTGCAAAGATCTACACTAACCAGTAGAGGGCACTGTTGTAACGCGATAGAAGTGTTTTATTGATTCACTAACTCCCCCATCTGTCTTGCAGTTTGGAAAGTGTTTTTAAAAGCAATGTTCTCTGTGTAATTAAAATCAGTTCCCTGTATAATTAGCAATGGAGACTTATTCTTTGTGGCTGAGTTTGTGGATGGTGTTATTTTATTTTAGTCTGTACTGTTCTATAGCCAATGCCAAAGTTGTCGCCTATTAACATAAAGTTGTATTGAGGTTTATCAGCACTAAGCAATATTGTAGATGGAAATACATAAAATTACAGTATGTTTCATTTAGGTGCTCTGAGCAAATTATTCGAATAAGGAACGTTTAAAATTCCTGGTTCTATCTTGAGAAATAGCAGAGTTAATGTGCCATAGTAATAATACTTGTGTTCAGGTGCCTTGAATAATAATAGAGGACAACAAATTCTTGCAGGGTTTTTAAAAATGAATCAGCATTAGTACACTGCTTAAAAAACCCATTGATCTACTTAGTAGATTCTTTATGTAATTTCTTTTTCGTGCTTCCTTAAAATCACACAGTATTGATATAGATATCTAACTACTAAAATAGTGAATATTAAAGCACAATTAAAGTTATACCCCTCTTAAAGGAACATAAATGTTATATAAAACGACAGTAAATGGGCATTCATTGCCTGGCTACCTTGGGAAGTGTTGGGAAGTGTATGAGGGCAGGGTGTTTAGAGAGAATCCAAGCCTGATATTTAAGTTGTCAGAGATGTGATTCATAAAGTTATAATTTATCCATAAATCTCAAAGTCTCTAGAAGTAGTTTAAAAACAAACAAATTTTATTTTAAATCAAATTATAGATTATTAGCTGTATAATTTTTGGGAACTTAAAAAATTTAAGCATGTGTGAAGTTAATTTCATTCCATGCTTTAATATTTGTGAAAGAAAAAATTTGAGAATTGGAAATCTTTATGGTTTATTTTTTGATCTTTAATTGATAGCCATGTGAAATTAGGGGATTAACGAGCATTTTCTTTAAGAAGTTACTTTTTTTAACTTTATGAAATAGTCCAGGTAAGGGTTGAAATTGAGTTTATCTCAAAATAGGCCTTTATTTTAAAAGGTGGAGAAGGGCTTACATTAGTTTACTTTGTATATCACACTTTGAAAAGCAGAATAGGTCATTTAGCGTGGACTTAGCTACTTACTTTTCACAATGAAAATGTAGGGGTAAAATTTGAGAGAGGAGTAAGATTATTGAGGAAAGCTACCATGTTAAAAAATTTTAAACATTTAGAAATATCTTCTATGCATTAGTCAATGTAGGTGTAATTTTAGAATAAGTTAGTGGAATTGTAATAAAGCATGAGCTGAAAATGTAAATGTACCTTAAGAAAGCCCTCTGTCATTTTTTTTTCCCCTAAGTTACTCTGATGTTAGAGTTGTCTCCAAAAGAAGACATTGTAATATTCTCCCCTTCCTCACTCTAGTCCTACACTCCTCTGTGCTTTAGGGTATGTTGTGGGGCCAAGGGTTTTGAAGAAGCAGCGAAATAACAGAAGAATACTATAGAAACTGCACTTGTTTCTTGTTATGAAACTAAAATACGGTAGGTCAATTAGGAAAGTAACTTAATGCTATTAATCCATAGATATAAAACTATTGTTTTCATTTTTTATTACCAAAGTGAGAATTAAACAAGTTTTCATTTTTGTTGAAGCATTTGTATTGAATACTTAGAGTTCCGTGTATCATTTTGGTAATGATTATTGCTGTGTTTTCCCCCAGAGAGGCCATCACAGGTTTTAGTCTAGGCTATTTGTATTCAGCAAGGTCAAGATAAGTTTTATCTCTCCAGATAAGTCAAGTGCATTAGGATCGATAGGTAATAGTAAAATGCACTGAAAATATTATTGCAAAGCTCTTAATGAATTTTTAAAGCTGTGAGCTTGTCATGTAAAATATACCTCTTATAGTTTTTATTTATTTGTATGGAGCTCAGGAGTGCAATTAATTTTACAGACATTTTAAAGAAAAGACAGTTAGGAATAGATTAGAGTAATGTTTTTAGAAATCCTTAATTGCTTTATATTTAAACCTGTACTGACTAAGTTTTAGAGGCTAATTTTGTTTAAAGAAAAGAAATGCAAAAGAACAAATATTACAAGGCATTTATAATCTCAAGTGTAGCTTGAGTTTATTTGTTATAGTAATCATTTTTATGAAGTTATATATAACTTACCCATGGGCTTTCCTATATAAATCAGATTTCTGCTTCCTTGGTTGGGGAACAGTAGTTATCAAGAAATGATGGTGAGTATTGCATTATTTTATTTAATTTTTCTTCTAACCTAAACATATAGATAAGCTCTATATGTTTAAAAACAAAAAGGATTTTTCTTTTACTTTCTTACTCAGAGGAATACTTTTATGGCTTGTATTTATGAATATACTAGAAAATATAAACTCTAAAAGGATATATTTTGTTTTAAAAATTTTCTGTTAATTTTTTTTGTGGGAAACATAACCACAACTTTAGGAGAAATCTTAATTCAATCAATTCAAATAATGGAATTAATATTTCTAGGTACAAGTTACATGGAAAGTTTTCCACAGCTTAATTATCTACAAATATCACATAACTGTTCAAAACACATACTTTAAGAAATTATATATTGAAGTCAAGTTCATTTCCTTGTTCAGCATTGCTATAAAACAGAAAAACTTTATAGGCTTATAGTTTTTAATTATGCTGTGCTTGCTAATGCTTATGCTTCTTAATTCTCCAAAATGCACTGTTTTTCCTTTGATACTCATTTTACCAGTTTGTAGGTTTCATACCTACGGACTTTGATACCAGTTTGTGAGTTTTTCTTGTTTTAAATGAAGTTTGCTTATCTTAACCTGTTAATTAACATAAGGCGATTGAAACCAGTTTTGATGTTGATTTTAGGTATTATTTATCAGTTATTGTTTGTATGGTGGTAAATAATATATACTCTATTGCTGTCATAATTGCCCCTTGTTTATTTTCTCTCTCTCTCCATACTTCGTACATTGTTTATTTATTTAACCATTTAAATTGAAGGTAATATAAACATCTGGCACCGTTTCTGGAAATTGTAACCATTTTCTTTGAAAGTTCCTATAAATGATTGTCTTTGAGCCTTACCTTTATTAATCTTTATAGTATGGGTCTACATTCCCATCTACTTAGCCATTTCTCTCTCTGACTGAAGAATGACTATTTTCCTCGACATTAGGTTGATTTATTTTGCTGCTGAATTAGCTAGATTGTGCTATAACAAAGAGCAAATTAAAAGGTAAGGAGGAAAGTCTGGAAAACTCCACTGAAAAACAGACACTATTCTAGAGTGAGCAGGCGTGAAGAGTGCTGCTGGCCTGTAGATGAAAAGCAGTTTGAAATAGAAGTTGACTGTCTCTTCAAAAGTTATCTTTGTGTGGTGGTCCTAATGCAATATTAGGAAAATTAGAGCTTTAAACATAGAACAATGGTCCTTTTAAAATATATCTAGTTTAGTGAATTTACCCCCCAAAATCTTTGGTATCTAATTACTCAAAACAGAAAAGAAAAAGGAGAAATCCTTATCTACTAACGGAAAAGTACATTGCAAAAAGTGGCAAGTTTTTACGTCTTTTCATGGAGAACATTTAAATTCTACTTTAATCAGGGGGGCAAAAAAGAGCAAACTTGGTTTCAAAAGCAAATACATTTTAAAATATTCATTTTTTTTCCCTCTCATAGGTCTGATTTTACTGACAGAAAATAATCAAACTCCAAACAAGTGATAGTAATATCAGATTTCTATTAAGCTTAAAGCTTATATTTATAAAAAGAAAGTTTGTTTTCCTTCTTACTTATGGTTTGTCTCTTCTGTATAATAAAGGGAGACACCTAATGACCAAAAAGAAATGTTACGTATATATAAGTTAGTTTGTGGTTTTATATTTTTCTTTTCTTCGTTCCTGAATAGTTATAAAATAGGAAATTCTAATAGGAGAAAGATTGTTTAAGGTAATTTCCTAACGTAATATAAAGTGGGCTTTTAAAAATTATTTGAAAAGATTGTTACCTGAAAACAATACTTGAGCTTCACGTTTGGGAGTCTTCATATTTCTAACCGTGGACCTTGTCACCTTAAATTTAATTTTGAACTGTTTGAGGTATTTATTTCATCTTGAATGAAATGGGCCCTGTGCAGGTATTTTAAAGTACAAATTGTTTTCTAAAAGTTTTGCTCTTGGTTTTGTAAGAATTAAATTTGAAAGAAAAACTTATTTATTATCACAGTAGCTATTGAAATGTTGTTATTAGAAATGGGTTTATTGTCCCCATAGGAGAAAGAAGCGAATGACAATTGTACATATTCATATATGTGAGAGCTGTGTGCACAGTCATAGGGATTAGTTACAACACATTTTGTGTATTTATTTTTAATTAGTTTATTTGAAAATATAAATGTATTGTCCTAAAAGTTAAAAAAGCCTTTTGGTTATTTTCTTTGTCTTTGGGGTATAGCCAAAATCAATTATTTTACTGAAATTTTCACCTGTACTTAAAATTTTCTGCCACCTATTAAGACTCTTTTTCACTTCCCCAAATAGATTGCTTAAACTTTGGAAAGTGCATGATTCTTCCTCCAGACCTCTTTCTTGTACTGTAAATAGGACAATGCTAAACCTATCACTTTTACTTTGATTTGCTTCCTTTATCTTTAGCAAATCTAAATAAAACTGTCATCCTGATTTTCAAACCTCTCTTTGAACTCTCTTTACCCAAATTGCTCACTTTCCTTTCTAAAGCTCACTACTTTATTTTTTTTTAATGGAGATTCCACATCTGGGGTTTTATTTTTTCTTCTGTTACTATCATTTTTTTTTAAGACTTTAAAAAATACTTTTACATTGTAACTTATTACTGTTACTCCCTTTTTGTAAACACAAATTTAGATAAGTTGAGAATCTTACAGAATAAGGGAGAAAATTGTCAGTCTCTGAGAGTCTTTAGGAGTAATTAATACTGATTTTGTGAAATTTTTAAAAGATAACCTGAATTTGTAATTTCAGAACTTATCAGTAGGGATTTGAGGTGTAGTAGTGGTAAGGCTGTGGATACCTGGGAGGTTTTTCCCCTTCACATTTGAATGTATTTCACATAAATAATTTCTCTGTATTTTAAAAACTTTGAATAAAATACATAAACACCTTTCTTAGCCCAGAATTAACAACAAAAGTTTTTTTAAGTTGAAGTTTCTTGCTCATTTCTTTCACACATCAAAAAAATTATTATAAAAAGTACCTGTTTATTTAATTGCTAAATATTTGGAATATGAATGAGAGTATGAGATTGTAGCATAATGTATTATTAGAATTTTCAAATATCCTTTTAATAAAACAAAAAATAGAAATGCTTTTTATTTATCATTATTATCTTACATCAAGAGACTAAGAATTTTAGAGCTGAGTGACGGCTGAGATCACAACCCTTCTATTTACAAAATAAAGCCATTCAGGCCCACAGTGATGAGGTGACTTGACCAAGGTCTTAAAAGCTAGTTAAGTGAAAGAGATCAATTAAGGTTTCTTGGTTCTTATTCCACTTTTTAAAAACAATATGATAAATTTAGGTCCCTATCTCCCCTTCAGTACCTGTTTACATATACCATCTATGTTGTTTGGAGGAGGGACCAGCTAGAGAGGGAGTTCCTATAGGGTAATAGCAATTCTAATCTAAAATACATTTGAGCTAATGTTTCTGTTATCTTCCCTGTCACGGTTTCCTTTGAATGCCTTTGATTGTACTTTCCAATTTGGCATTTACTCAGCAGACATTTATGAGTACATACTGTGTGCCACTGGCATGCAAAAATGATGTCCCAGATAGTGTGCCCCTGACCTCCTATGCTATTAATTATTCTAAAACATGACTTTAAAAAGGATGTAAGATATTTCATTATATGATGTCCCCAGGAACAGATCTAGGTCTAATGCTTATATAATTTTGGGATCCACCTTTTAATAAGGTAAAATAACAAATACAAGAGCAAATTCAAAGCCCTGTCAATAGTTGGATGGATAAATATAGTGTGGAAAACTATATAGCAATGAAAAAAAGATCTCCGACTACACACAATATAGAAAAATCTCCCAAACTATAAAGTTGAGTGAAAGAAGCCAGACCCACACAGCACTGCTTGTGCTCTTAGAAGACTGTGTGGTGCTGACCTTGGGAGGGTGGGAGTGACTGGGAGGGGCATGAAAGCATGGGATGCTGGTAATGTTCTTCTCTTGATCTGAGTGTGTTTGCTTGTGAAACTTGATCAAGCTGTACACCTATATGTAGTTTACGTTTATTATATTTTAATTTTAAGTCTTTAAAAATCAGGCATACAGCCTTAAAAGGGGCTTGTATAAGGAACCCAAAGGCCATTTTGAGTGTCATGGTAAACCCTCTTCAAGATACACTATAATAAATTCAACCAATTTGCTGTTTTTAGACATTTAGGCTGATTCCAATACAGATGTTGTTGTGAAGCTAAAAATAAAAATTTTATAATTTTACAAAATCTTTAATATGTCCATATTTGGATTTTTCTTTTAGCTATTGTTTGCAAAAAGTAGAATAATTGGGAACTTTTATTTTCTGTTTTCTCTTCTTATCCTTTTTATTTTAAGAAGTTATACCTTTGGTATGAAATACCTTCACCAGTTTTGAAAATTAAACAATATGGTAGATAACTACAGTGATTGCAGTCTATCCATGAACAATTTTTAGAATTATATACTATTAATGAAATGCAACTTTGCAATTCAGTTAATAACATACTAATACGTATTTGATTATATATTTTATTTTATGTAGTTTGGAGTCAAAACTACTTTCAGTATATATTAAGTGAAATCATAATGCTCATCCTCATCTTTGTCATAAGATTAAAATGAACAACAACAAGAAACTTTTATCTGGAAAATGGCATAGTTACTATTTTAGATGATATTTAGAAATGTATTATATTAATAAGCCCCAAAGTGGACTCCAAAAAGAATTACAAAGTGTAACCACAGGCTTTTATTTAGTAAGAGAATTCAGCAGCATTAGAAATAATGGGAGATGTTTGTAGGATATTTCGTTTTCTTCCTCTACCTATTGGGTGACTCACTTGTCCACCTTATAGACTGTAGTTATTTACTATTCTGGCTTCATGTGTGGCTTTTTAAATATTGCTTTATTTTTGGTTTGGTTTCTTAGCCTTATAAATCTGTATTATTAATTTTTTTTTTTTTTATCCTCACCCGAGGACATTTTTGCATTTATCTTGAGAAAGAGCAGGAGGGAGAGAGAGAGAGAAACATCGATGTGAGAGAGATACATCAAGTGGTCGCCACCCACACGACCCCAACTGGGGCCGAGGACAAAGTGCAACCAAGGCACGCGCCCCTAGCGGGAACCAAACCAGGGCCTCTCTGGTCTGCGGGCCGACACTCTAACTGCTGAGCCAAACCAGCCAGGGCTAAATTATTAAAGATAATGTGTATAAAGGAAAATACATGCTTGGATTTTTAAAATTTCATTCCTTGGATTTTTTGAAGAAAAATAATACCTTGATTTAGAAAAGTGCCTTTATTTGAAACATTTTTGCACATCTGAAAACAAAAAAATATTTTCTAGTTAATGTGATCATCTGTCATGGAATTTAATGTATTAGGTTAGGTGATGGTCTGGAGGGAGTTAGTGATGTGAGAAGTAAATTATATGCAGTTATCCTGACCAGTACCCCATGTACTGTAAAACAGTGCTTAAGAATATTTAAGGTAACAGAGGATGAGTAACTAACAGAAGCTATATCTGAATTTTTTTACATTGTCCCCACTGTCAGATTGTATGATAGGTATCAACTTGCTGCCATTGTTTCTTTTGAGAGTAATATCCTATAAATGTATTCATAGTCCTCGAATAAGCTACTCGACATAGAACAAGGTGTATTTTCCCATGCTTTAAATCCCTCAGCCATGTTCATTTTCTGAGTGCTTTCTATTCTGACCACCAAGGTTATCAGAATCAACTCATCAATAAGCTATTTACATTGTAATTTGGCAAACATTAGTTCTGATGATGAATACTATAGAATGTATAACATTTAAACTACATAACCTATTAATATTCACATCTAAATTTCTGCAAATTCAGCATATCAGTGGTCAGAGTGACAAAGAGATAAACTAAGGAGAAATTATTCATCCCACCAAAGGGTTCCCTTTAAAAATTAGCTCTTTTAATGTACTGTTTTCCTACCATGTATTATAATACTGTGGTATATCTTAAGAATCTTCAGTTATATTTTAATATCCTGGGTCCCTAACCTTCAAGAGCTGCCTTTAATCAATACCTCCACGTCAACAGTATATCAAAATTCCAGAATTCCCTTTAAAAGAACCATATGTTATAAAATGGGGTGATCTAATTAAATTAGGAAGGAGATAAACAAAAGACTCTTGTGTCTCAAACACACAAAATGGACAGCAGGTTTAGTACAAAATTTAGCAACACAGCATGAACTCTGTAGATAATTTGTTTTTTATATAAAATATGTTTATATATTTTACAAATAGAGCAAGACACTCTTAATTTCTAGAAAGCCTCTCAAAATGTGATCGAGTAACAATTGTGCATTGACATAATGACAAGATTATCCTAGAAGGAAGCATTTTAGTGTCAAATTGTCGGAATGATGCAGTAGACAGCTCTGACACGGGAGCCTTGAGGCTTGAGTACTAGTTTCAACTGGAAATCTAATTTACTGTGTAACTTTGAATTAGTTACTTTCTCTGCCTAGTTGACTCGTTTTTTAAAATTACAGAACTGTATTATGTGATTCTTAGAAATATCACTAGAGACTGTTAATGGAAAGTGTTGATTGGCTTACATTTGGGCTGTTCCTGTAAATTCACAGGTATGTCATGTGATGAATAATGTAAAGGAGTAAGTTTAGTTGAACAGATATTGATTGGGTGCCCACGGTGGGTTCAAAACTAAATCAAGCCAGTTCGATTTATCCACAAGTTTTCACAAACACAGCAGTTTCCTAAAGTCAACGATTTTTAACCTTTTTCATCTCATGGCACACAAACTAATTACTAAAATTCTGCAGAACACCAAAATATATACTATAATTTTTGCCAATCTAACAAAAAAATAGGTATAATTTTGATCCATTCACACCAGATGGCTATTGTGTTGTGGTTTTTTTTTTTTTTTTTTTGACAATCTAAGAGAAAAGGGGTCAGTGCCCCTGACTAAGTAGTCAGGGATTGCTTTTAAAATTCTTGCAGCGCACCAGTTGAAAATCACTGCTAAAGTGACGGCATTATATATTTTATTGGACTACAGGGAAATGAGAAATTAAAGGTGTTTTTTAATTCACATTTTGGAAAGTTATATGTAATCTGTATTATTGTGCGGAGATCTGCTTATTGGAGAATATTAAAGAAAGATTGAGTTTAGAATGTTAATTTGGAAGTTCAGTCAATGCAACACATGTATTCCTCATTTACAATGTGTCAGTGCTGGGTGTACAAATTCTCCACAGTCCTTGCTTCTAAGAAACTCACAGTCTCATGATAGGATGTCAGAGGCCATCTAGTCCATCGACTTCATTTTATTGTGGAGGGAATAATATTAAGAGGATGAGAAAAGGAATCTTCAGAAGCAAACAATGAGAGCAAGAAGTTTGGTCTTTAAAAAAAGAATGTGTTACAATTATACCTAAAGGATGGTAGAAGGCCTTTGAGAGGATTTAGGGAGATAACATTGTAACTACAGGAAAAGGCACATAGATTTGATGGATGAAACATGCACAGGGATAGATTTTGACTCAATATAAGGAAGAATTCTCTAATGGTCACAATTGTCTAAAGATGTGGTCGTTCATATCAGAAGGTGGTGGAAGTGGAGCGATTCAAGCATTGCCCAAGTGATCACTTCATGAGATTCTTGCAAAGTGTACTAAGCAATAGCTGGTTTAATACAATGAGTGATTTTGTTTTACTTTTTACTTTGAGATAATTTCAGACTTACAGAAAAGCCGCAGGAATAACGCAGCCCTGGTCGGGTGGCTTGGTTAGTAGGAGTGTCATCCCATACACCAAAAGGTTGCGGGTTCGATTGCCAATCAGAGCACATACCTCAGCTGCAGGTTCAACCTCTGGTTAGGGCAACCGGTCTGTTTCTCTTTCTCTCTTTTTTTTCTCTCTCTTCCCCTTCCTCTCTCTAAAAATCAATGAAAACATATTCTTGGTGAGAATTTTAAAAAAGAATAGCCCTGGCTGGTTTGGCTCAGTGGTTAGAGCGTCGGCCCTCGGTCCAAAGGGTCGCAGGTGTGATTCAAGGGTATGTACCTGGGTTGTAGGTTCGATCCCTGGCCTCAGCAGATAGCTAGGAAATACATTTATGTATGTACATATTTATGTAACTATTTCCACAATTATCTCTTCATATGTGCTAAAAGCGTGGGTTCATATGGATGACTCCAATCTAAACCAGAGCACAGAGTTTATTCTCTTATTTTCCTAATTCTAGAATATACAGAAAGCAGCTTTAGAATTGCTAACCCATGGCAATGTGGAAAAAAAACAGAAAACCCTACTATCTAGACTTTAATTTTGTTCACTGTTGTTTGTTTAATCTTTAGTTTGAAGATATGTAGTCACAATTTTGTGTTCAGAAGTTACTTTGGAAGGGCTAGAGGAATGGGGGATTATTTCTTAATGGCTGCAGAGTTTCTGTTTGAGGTGATGGAAAAATTTTGGAAATAGATAATGGTAGTGATTACACAACACCATGAATATAATTAATGCCACTGAAATGTACACTTTAAAATGTTTTAGCCCTGGCTGGTTTGGCTCGGTTGGGGCATTGTCCTGTACACCTGGGGTTGCTGGTTTGATTCCTGGTCTGTGCACATGCCTGGGTTGCGGGCTCAATCCCTGGTAGGAGGTGTGCAGGAGGCAGCCGATTGATGCTGCATTCTCACTTCAATGTTTCTCTCTCTCCCTCTCCTTTCTTCTCTCTTTAAAAATCAATACTAAAAAAAATGGTTTAAATGGCAAATTTTATATATATTTTGCCACATACAAAAAAGTTACTTGGATTAGTTCACTTTCCCCCATCCCAGTCTAGTTATGTTATTCCTTTTATTTGTTTGTGTTTTTTTTTTAATCCTCACCCGAGGACATTCTTGCATTTATCTTCAGATAGAGCAGGAGGGAGAGAGGTAGGAAGAGAGAGAGAGAAACACCGATGTGAGAGAAACACATCCACTGGTTGCCACCCACAATGGGGCTGGGGACAAACTGCAACCGAGGTACGTGCCCTTAGCGGGAACCGAACCCAGGATTCTCTGGTCCGTGGGCCAACGCTGTAACCGCTGAGCCAAACCGGCCAGGGCTATGTTACTCCTTTTAAATACAGTTAGATTCATTTGTTTTTATTTGTATTCCTTTTAGGCGCCTCTTCACTGTTATTGAGGTTTTTTTTTCTTACTTAAAGTATTAACATGGTTTCAAAAAATTAGAAGTATACTCAGAGAAGAGTCACTCCCTCGTTTTATCTGTCTCATTGCCACACCTTTCATCCTTTCCACTTGTTGCCATCCACCCCTGTAGGTAACCATTAGGTTCTGCTTTATCCTTTACGTCTCTTGTAGTCATTTTCTCATTTGTTTCTATGTTTGAATATAAGCGTTTCTAGTTCAAATACTTCTTTTTGTACCTTTGATCTTGTTACTTCCCACATGGTACCCGCTCTCCCCCAAATAATCAGCCTTTCTTCCTCACAGGGACAAACATGCATATGCTCTCTCCTTTTAGCACATGCCCTGCCTTTATTACCATCTTGTCTGTAAATGGAGGCTCTTTGAGCTGAACACTCTCATGGATAGTTGCCTCCAGGTTATAATTTTTGATTAGAGCTTTAAGTTTGAAGAACCCTGTTTAGGCCAAATCTTTCTTGTGTTGATACTTTTAGACGAGTCAGCCACATTGGACATAACAAATTGCCCCTCACCTGTACCAGCTGTTCATTTCCTTCTGAAGCACTGGCATCATCTGGATCCCCCCCGCCCCTCTTTTTCTCAGGTATTTTCTTTGCTTTCTTTCTCTTACCTCTTTTTATTGGCATCTTTCCATATGCCCCTTCATTGTTTTTTTCATATGCATTTTATCTTATTTCAATTTTATTTTGAATTGGTTTCACATGTAGAGCTTAGTGGTTAGACAATCATATACTTTCCCTTCACTTTTTATTTTTTATGTTTTTATCCTAAATGTGTAACCACTACTGTTTCTTTAATCACAATATATAATTACCATAGAAAAGTTTGGGCTTTGCATTCATAGACCTGGCTTAAAATTCTGTCTTTGCCACTTAATAGCTGTATGAATCTCTTAACCCCTGTGAACTGAAGTTTCCTTATCAGCAAAATGAGGGTAATAAAATCTCATAGGGTTGTTGTAAAAATTAAATGAGATAAAATGTATACATCAAAGTACATAGTAGATATCCAGTACATTTTAATCCTCTTTCCATTTTCCCATCTTAATACTAATATTCATTTTACTTTCAACACTTATAACCTGATCTCTGCTTTCAAGTGACTTGTGCCAGTCTTATTTAGGAAGTGAAACTTATGCTGATTACGTTAATAGAAAAATATATAGACTGGAGTAATCTTATATTGAAACTTTTAAATATCTTCTTTAAAAGTATCTTTAAATTTTGTTTAAAATGTTCTCTTTTATATAAGGGATACAAGCTAGTTTAGAAAATGATTAGGGAAACTGAATCTAAAGCCGTTTATAAACTGATACCATTGTTAAAGGGGTCACTGTGGAAAATTAAATTACAGAGACTTGCCATTTCATGTAAAACAGTATAGACATGAACTGGCTTGAAATTTTGCTTACAGAATTGTTGCAAGTGTGGAGAGAACTGTCTGTGATCCCAAAGAGTCAAGAAAGGTTTTATCCTCACGATGAAGAGACTCTGTATGTAGCGCGCGCGCGCTCTCTCTCTCTCTCTCTCTCTCTCTCTCTCTCTCTCTCTCTCTCTCTCTCGTTTTTCTTTCCCCACTCTGCTGCTTATAGGGAGAGGAAGCAGAAGATCAGAGAGCAGAGTAGATGAAAATGCAACCTAAGACTTTCTTGGTGATAAGTGTGGACTGGTTAGGAAAGATGAATTGACTGCCTGCGACTAAAACAGATAAGCGCCCCAGGAGTGGTTTAGTGCTGAATCATCTGAAGTCTGAGAACAAACCTCAAGAAAGGCTTTTCAATCCAAGCCAAAATTGGGGCAATAAAGGAAAAGTTAAGGATTAGAGAGGAAGATACTTGATTGTACCTTTAGGTTATTAAAATTCTTTATAATTTTAATTGGCTATCTAAAACAGAACCCCCAAGTATATTACAGAGTTGAAAAAGTGAAAGCATTTTAAATCTTTTAAATACAAAACCCTTTCTCTGAGCATGAGGTGAACGATTCCAGCTTCATTCCACAGAGCAGCAGTATTATAATAACTTGGGAGGCCTTTTGTAAAATGGATATTTCTGGGCTCATGAATTCATATTTTAAAACGGCCCTGCTATCATCATGGTGATCTGACCCACCTGTCCAGCTTAGGGTCCATTGCTCCACATCCCATCATTTTTCTCACTTCTAGCTCTTTCTCTCCTTCAGCTTCTTCCCACCGCCTGCACATCTCTCCCATATTAAGAAAAACATTTAAGCCTGGCCGGTGTGGCTCAGTGGTTGAGCATGGACCCATGCACGAAGAGGTCACAGGTTCGATTTCCAGTCAGGGCACATGCCTGAGTTGCACACTCAATCCCCTCTAGGGGGTGTGCAGGAGGCAGCCAATTGATGTTGATGTTTCTCTCTCATGGATGTTTCTCTCCCTTCCTCTCTCTCTAAAATCAATAAAAACGTATTTTAAAAATAAAAACATTTAAAACCCTTCTTTAATTCTGTTTTCCTCTAGGCCAAGATCTACACTCCTCTTTCTTGTACAAGCAACCTTCCCAAAACTGCTCACACATGTTTTCCTGAATCTATTCTTTAATGAACCTTTTCAACAGTGGTTTCCAAAGGTTCATTGCAGAGAGAACGTGTTTAACTTCTACTTATCTGTATCTACATTTATTAAAAAGTTAAACTTTATTAACATTTGGTACATTTAACTATATTTAATTTATTTTACACATCATACATTTAATCACTGGTCAATACCCCTCATTTGGTTCTGTAGTGCCGAGGGTTTGACTGCGGTCATTCCCTTGTTTGTTTGCTTTCAGTGTGTTAATAGTTGATATGGGCCCAGATAAGTGCACGTATGGATTTTGTAGGTTTGCCCAGATCAAATTGCCAATTTTTGGTTATTTTTCACCTAATATGAAAAAGACTAGCCTAAAAGCCTTTGATCACATTACTGAATTAATTCAAAACAAGCACAATTGGCAACGAGAAAATGGCCACGCTTACATGCCTACTCCTGGTACATGCTGCTGTTACCCACATTGTGCTTTTAAAGTGACCAAATATTCTGATCTAGCAAGAAATTATCCCCCCAAATTGGAAGTTCTCAATAACGCCATTTGAGTTAGGGTTCTATGTCTTCTGTTATTGGTGTACAAAAACTTCCCCAAGTGTGTATTGTCCCTTGAGAGACTAGCCAATGAAAGTTGCCCTGGCCGGTTTGGCTCAGCGGTTAGAGCGTCGGCCTGCGGTCCAGAGAGACCCGGGTTCGGTTCCCGCTAAGGGCATGTACTTGGGTTGCAGTTTGTCCCCAGCACTGGTTGGTCATGCGGGTGGCAGCCACTCGATGTGTCCCTTTCACGTCGATGTTTCTCTCTCTCTCTCTCTCTCTCTCTCTCTCTCTCCCTCCCTCCCTCCCACTCTATCTGAACAAAGAATGAAAAAGTGTCCTCGGGTGAGGATTAAAAAAAAAAAAAAAAGAAAGTAGTATAAATATGTGCCCTGGCCAGTTTGGTTCAGTGGTTAGAGCATCGGCCTGAGGACCAAAGGGTCATAGGTTCGATTCCGGTCAAGGGCACGTACCTCGGTTGCAGTTCAATCCCCGGCCCTGGTTAGGGTCATGTGGGAGGCAACCAGTTGGTGTGTCTCTCTCACATCGATGTTTCTCTCTCTCCCTCCCTCCCACTCTATCTAAAAATCAATGGAAAAGTATCCTTGGGTGAGGATTAAAAAAAAGAAGAAAGTAGTATAAATATGTAATTTATAAAGATACATAGGGTCATTGAGGTACAAATCTATTTTTATATATGTATGGGGTATATAACCATAAAAAAGTTTGAGGACCATCCTCTTGGAACTGCTTTTAGTAAAATCCCTAGTGACTTCTTAATTCCTGAATTCAGTCGACATTTTAAGAACTTTATTAGTTCATATGGCCGTGGCCTCAGCATTACTGACTTTTGCCTTTTCTCTTCTCTGACAACACCCTTCCTCCTTCTACCTACTCTCTCCCTTGTCCCCCTCTGTTTTTTCTGTCTCTTAAATCTTATTGTTTCTGGGATTTCCTCTTTGGTCTCTTCTCTTGCTCTTCACATTTGGGGCATGCTGTCAGCCATACAAATAGCTTTGGTTACAGTAAGAACATCAGGAACAACTAATACACAGCAGCACTTAACTGCATGCCAGTCACTCTTATAAACACTTCACATACACTCATCGTCTTCACAACAACCCTGTGAAGTAAGTACTGTGCCTAACCCTTGTTTTTACAGAGAAGGAAGCAGAGGCACAGGAAGGCTAAGTAATTTGCCCAGGGTCACAGGGCTAGTTAGTGGCAGTGCCCAGATCCACACTCAGCCTGGCTCCCGGGACCGTGCTTTCCTCATTCTTGTACATTGACAACATATACCTCTGACCCCTTGACCTCAAGCCTTGACTTCTTTTGTGAGGTCCATACCCATATAGTCAGTGGCTTACTGGACAAACTCCACATTATGTTCATGATTTCTAAGATGGGATTGATTCTGTCTTCCATTGCTCTGGGTCTCCCCATATCTATGTGTCATTAAATGGCCTCTATCATCTGTCTTGTTTCTCATGGTAAAAGTCTGTGTGATCTTAAAATGCTTCTCTTTTGTACTTTTCTCATCAAATCTCTAATTCTTATCAGTTCTACTTCCTAAATAATAAGTCCACATTCTTTTCCAGTCCCACAGGCTCTGTTTTGATTTGGATTTCCAATTTTACAGTTACTCTTCCAGGTTAGTTTCCTCCCTCTTTAGCCCCCATACTGCTCCAGAACAGTAGTTCCGAAATAGAAATCTTTTTACTGTTCTACTTAATTTTTTTTTCAATCATTTTGCCTTCCTGACAAAAATCAAATTCTTAGCCATGGCAGGTAAGACCTTTTTCATGGCAGGTAAGACTAGCCTCACTTCCTGTCATTTCCCCTTTGCCCTTTACTCATAAACTTAAACTGTAACCATCAGAAATGCACATGGTCTCTTAACCTGCCTTCTTTGTTTTCTCTGCCTCTTCCTTTCTCCCTGCTGAACTTCTGTATCCCTTTTCAGATTGAACTTATCTCAACTTCTCTTTAACTGAACCTTGCTGTCCAAGCCTCACTGGATACTGTTAGTATCCTGTTCCTATTTCTGTTGTGGCTATTTTATCATACTGAATTGTCTCACCCACTAGTTGGTGAGCTCCTGTGTTGGTGTTCTAGGTTCCAACATACAGTAGAAGCCTCTTATTCTGTCATAGTTGGCCAGGTAATCACAGAAGGAAATTAAAGCAGAGAACCATTTAAAAGAAAATAAAAAGATTATGAAATCCTTAACGTTCTATTTTCAGTTAAGAAATATAAATGTACATTAACCTGTTTGGGGTTTTTTTGGTCAAATATGTTTTTATTGATTTTTTTTTTTTTTTAGAGAGAGAGGAAGGAAGAGAGAGATAGAAACATTGATGTGTGAGGGAAACATCAATCAGCCGCCCCCTGCATACTCCCTACCAGGGATTGAGCCCGCAACCCAGGCATATGCCCCAACCAGGAATCGAACCGGGGCCTCTCAGTCCATGGGACAACGCTCATGCCACTGAGCCACACTGGCCAGGCAACCTGTCTTTTTAAGTGGGGTCAAGGCTCTTTGAGTGTTGGTTCTTTAGAATTTAACATTGCTTTTCTTGCAGAAAACACACTCTAGTGCAGTGGTTCTCAACCTTCCTAATGCCACGACCCTTTAATACAGTTCCTCGTGTTGTGGTGACCCCCAACCATAAAATTATTTTCGTTGCTACTTCATAACTGTAATTTTGCTACTGTTATGTCTTAGGTGACCTCTGTGAAAGGGTCGTTCGACCCCCAAAGGGGCCGCAACCCACAGGTTGAGAACCGCTGCTCTAGTGTGTCATCTGTGCTCTCTAGTTTCAGTTTCTTTAAAGTAAAGTTAGAACTTTAAACTCTAATAAAGTTATTGTTGCAGAATCTTTCTAGAGTTTAACTTTTTTTTTTCCAGTTTACGTTTGTTTATTGTTGTAACATTTTGTTTTGAACATCAAAATATGAGCCATTTATCTTAAGAAAATTGTCTTTGCCATAACTAAGAGTACTGGACAGATGTTTACAATTAATTCCTGACAACTTAAAACTTATTAGTGGCACTGTTGTCCAATAATCAACTACTTCATTACAGACTGTAATTATTAAATTAAAAGAACAAAGTTTCCCCCTCCCTTTCTTACCTTCAAAACCAAAAACATAGCTTTGACCTTTAAAGAGCACTTATTTGAAACAAAAATTCAAATTTTAACTAGTTTCATTAACCTAGCATGCACTAAAACAGGAAAACAAGGCTTCCTATGATAGAGTAAATATGATGATATTGAAAAGATGTTAAAATTCCCTGGAAAAGTCTGTTTTCACCAACTAGCAAAAAGAGGAAGAGTTGACATCTTACCTATCTTTAAAAGGTCTTACCTGTCCCTTGAAGAACACCCTGTGGGCCCTGGCCCGTTTGGCTCTGCGGTTAGAGCATTGGCCCACGGACCAGAGAGGCCTGGGTTCGGTTTCTGCTCAGGGCATGTACCTCGGTTGCAGTTTGTCCCCGGCCCTGGTTGGGGTCGTGTGGGTGGCAACCACTCGATGTGTCTCTCTCACATCGATGTTTCTCTCTCTCTCTTCCTCCCTCTCTTCCTCCCGCTCTATCTGAAGATAAATGCAAAAAAAAAAAAAGCACCTTGTGGAAGGGCCATGTGCGGTCCTATGGGGCACAGTACTTCCAGCCATTTACTAGCTGTTGTTCCTCAGCTGTTCTCCCTGTTACTGTTAGCAACTTTCATGTTAGGACATCACAGTAGTAAGCTTTCCTTTTTCCAGTTGAAAACTATACAGATGTGTTTAAGCACAGCAAACACAGGACTGCTAATACTTCTAGTTTTTAAAATACTTGCCCCCACTTACATCAACAGACATTTTCCCCCCAATGATTAGTTTATATTGAGTCTTTCTGAAACATTCAATTTAGTTTTCTTTAGAAATAAGTCTCTTTTTGCACTCATATTTCCTTTGTTAATATTTAATTAAGTAACATAGTTACAGTAACAAGTACAACTGGCAAAAGCTAGTTTGAGAACAGCGCAGCTGATTTTTGGTGAGCATATAGCTCAATTGGCGATGGCGATACTTAATGGAACTGTTGCAGAGCTGCCCCAGTCTGGACTGGATGCATGCTGTCTTCGGACTGGAAGTGTCAGTGCATATGTTTTAGAGAAGAAATGGAGAGCATTGATTAATCCAGTGAGTCACTTAAATAGAGGTTGCTAGTTTTTGATATAGATTGTTATCTCCTCTTGGTTGCTGGCAGTAAATTTTTTTTAGCTACTTATATAATATTACCCATTTTTATATGGGGGAGTAATTTTGTGATTTATTGCTTGTATTACTAGTTACTTTCAGAAAAGACTTAAAGATGCTTATAGAAAAAGACACGGATACAAGTTAAATGTTTTGCCTGCAACCATTTTTTAATACCCTGCAAATAATATCAATTTGCAAAAACTCAATGTAAAAATTAAATTATTTTTAGTTGATTATTTGTGTGCTAACTGACCCCATGGTACAAACTAACTGGTAAATGTGTTGAAAGACATAGTTGATGCCTGTGGTATACTACTTACAAAAGAAGTTATAAAAACATTTTTCTTCTAAAAATATCATTAGCTCTTTAAAAATGTTGTATTTCCCCTCTTTTTTCTCTTTACCCTCTTTTCTGTATTTCTGTTAGAAACTTTTTTTCTTAAGATATTTGATTATGGTATAAGGCAGCTAATTTAAGCATCTGTTTATCACTGCCTGGCTAGACTGAATGTAAAATTTCAATTGAATTACCTCCCTGGAGGGCTTTGAGCTCTTAGGGTAAAACACATCATTTTCTCTTTTCTCCCCTGGGATTGTCAGCAGAAAGAATTCATCTAAATAGTTTACATGCATTTTGAAAATGTTGTATCTACTGGACTTAGCTTTGTTGTTTGTGGAACATTGCCAATATAAATGGAATATCTACTTTGCTTGTTAACTCAAGCACAATAGTGTTATGTGGTATTACAATATGTCTATAAATTGTAACAGTGAATGACTTTTGCTGATAGTTAACTTATAACCAATTTTCATACTAACAAATAAGAGATTT
Organism: Tadarida brasiliensis; assembly: GCA_030848825.1. NCBI lineage: Eukaryota > Metazoa > Chordata > Mammalia > Chiroptera > Molossidae > Tadarida > Tadarida brasiliensis. Next base: position 91,281,352 of record CM061257.1, read on the forward strand.
CCTTTTTAAAAAATTTAACTTCAAACCCAAATGTTTAATCATTAATTCAGTCATTAAATGTTTATTGAACAATTGCCATGTATATAACTAACTATATATTACAAAATTCAGATGTACATTATAAATGCTTATTTTGCCCCTTTTTTTCCTGGAAGAGTTTGGGTTTTTTGTGCACTTTTATCAGTTTCGTAAGGGTTCAGTTAGGAAGTAATTGAACTGAACTAAAAATATCAGTAAGCAAATTCAGTGGAGATTCTTATCAGGGCCTGTGGCACAGGCTTAGTGTGTGTGAGCGCCTGTGCTTTCAACTTGGGGGACTCTTCATTCCTTTTTCAAGTACAGTTTCATGAGAAAGTATTGTCATTTTCTTTTCTTTGTTCTACTTGATTACAAAGATTTTGAAAATATATATTTTTTAAAGATAAAAAACAAAACTCAGTTGCTCTAGTTTTTCTTCTGTTATAATAAAAAATGATTTAAGAAGCAGCATATAGTATTTCATAATTTCTTTTAATATATTAAAATATCAAATCTTAACCTGGTAAAATATTATGAAACTATTACAATGAAAATACTTAATTATCTCAGATTATCAGTTCTGCTGTGAAATTTAGAATGGTTTTGAAACATGTTTCTTACAAAGACCCAACAGTATCTGTTGGCTGGTCAGTTGGTCAGTTTTCTATCTTTACTTTGAAATCTCAATCTGAAATGGAAATAATTTTTCGTTATTTCAATATATTTCATTAACATTTATTTTTAAATAGGCTTTAAAATATAGTCTAAATATTTGAGAAGTATATTGGGAAGTTTGGTAATTTCTTGAATTTAGTATCTTTTAAGAGAATAGTATAAAGGCCTACATTACTAAAAGAAAGGTTTATTATTTAATGTAGGCCTAACAGGGAGAAATGTTTTATCTATGGTTTTGAATTTGGTAAGTTTATCACTTGAAAGACATGTTGCTTGTTAAGAGGAGATAAACATGTAAGAAGTAGGGAGGAGCTATGTAGTATGTAATCTGCTGCAAGTTGGTCCTATGTGGTGAGAATTCCCACTGAGCCAAGAGTTCATTTGATTTTACCAAACTTTCATCTTCTCAGATATTTCCTCTGTGTTCTGTATATCTCATCTGGCTTCTGTGACTTAGCTCCTTGCTTTCCTTCATATCACTGATGTATTGTCACTTCTTTTTCACTCCTGCAGCCAAATATCTCCTGGTCATCTTCTGCTTTGACTGTTGCCTCTTCCCTCTCATGGATCCCCTTGCTTCCAGTACTGTTCTAGCCTATCTGATGTGTGTTTACCAAGGTTATCTTTCTTCTGCTCTTCCAGCTTCAGTTTCTTACCTCTGTTTGGCCCATATCAACCTTTTATTGGCTATTCTCAATCCTTATTAGGTAGGAGCTTTCTTATATAAATTTATCCTCATAATTAATGTACCACTTCTTTTAATATTTTTATATAGCCTATATCTATTTAATCATCCTTCTCAAAACAACTCTTTAAGAAAAACAAAAAAGAGATAGGGTTGTTCTCTACTGTTCTCTCTTCCCCTAGGGTGCATTAAATATCGACTTTTCCTTTCCTTTCCAAGTTAGAATGCTTTCACCAGCAGAGTAGGTACAAACTCAAAATACATTTCTTCTCCAGCTGTAATCTGCCCTTCTGTAATGTGCCCACCAAAGAAATTACACATTGTATTTTATTAGGACTAAAATTATCCTTTTTCCTTTCTATTTTTAATGTTGTTTTAGAGCAAACTCTTAATCGACAATTAGCTATTCTGATGGAGAAAATGGAATGTAATCCAAAGTTATAGTTCTCAATATTTGACTTTGGAATGTTGCACATTTATAATCTTTCCCTTCCCCTAACCAACACATTTTCTTCAATGACATGACTGTGGTTTCTACTGTCTGGTCAGTAGGGAGGATCAGCCCTCAAGAACGTATTTGGTCATAAGAACAAATAAGAAGAAATGACCACATAAGGTTGAAAATGATAATAGAGAAAAAAGAACCAATAACTGTTGCCTGTATCATATCTCAGTGTTGTCTGGTTTCAAATGTAGGTCTCTGCCTGGAGAGGTGGCATCTGTTCATCCTAGCAAGTGGGGCATGGTATATAAGTGAGCTCATTGATTCTCAAATGATGTTTGAACATTGAACTGTTGAAAGTGGAGTAATGATATTCTATAGGTCAGTGTTTTAGATTGGAGTTCATTTCCTGGAAGCCTGTGTTCTATTCATTTATTCAATCAGTTAATATTTATTGAGTACTTACTATAAAAATATTCTAATCATCTATAAAAATTTTATATACATTTGTTGAATATATAAAATATAGAACTATTTTAGTCTGTTTTTTCCTTAGAGGATTTTTCTTGATGGGCTAGTGATATAGGCCAAGACGTTATTTAAATATAAGTCTGATGATGTTTTGAACCAAGATGCCTTCTGCTTTTGCTCTATAGGAAGTTTTTATTGCTCCAATAACCTTCAAACTGTATTCAAATTAGGATCTTTTGCTCTTGAAACATTTAATTTTTCTTGAATATGCTTTTAAACCTCTACTTTCCTTCAAACGATAAATCCTAAATGAGAGGTAATTACCTTGGTGAGTGAGACTTTTCTTGCATATAGTAAACCTGTCATTCTAAAATCTTATTTTTGGACAGAGTTAGCTAAATTTCAATTAAGTAAGGGATCTTTCATAAAGTGAATATTCTTTTTTCCTTTCATTATTGAGCTTTTAGGAAAACAGAACATATATACAGGGGTGGGTAAAAATAGGTTTACAGTTGTGAGTATGCAAAACAGTTTATTCTTGTCTGGTTTATTTATTAATTTTTGTATTACTTGTATTATATGGCTTATTATTATTTTATATCTTTACTTATAATTTATCTTTTTTCAACGTTTCCTTTTATTTATTTATTATTGATTTTAGAGAAAGAGGAAAGGGGAGAGAGAGATAGAAACATCTATGAGAGAGAACATCGATTGGCCGCCTCCTGCATGCCCCCCACTGGGGATTGGGCCCACAACCTGGGCATGTGCCCTAACCGGGAGTCAAACCGGCGACCTCTTAGTGCATGGGTCAGTGCTCAACCACTGGGCCACACTGGCCAGGCTTTATGATTTATCTTATATGTGATGATGGCTGGTAATTTAACATACTTTTACCCACCCCTGTATTTAGAATAGCAAAATATTTGTTAGTGTGTTAGTTTCCTTTTGCTGTGTAACAAATTGCTACAAATTTAACAGCTTAAAACAACACTGATTTATTGTCTTGCAGTTTCGGTAGGTCAGATATTCAACATGGCTCAGCTGGATTCTTCCTTAAGGTCTCAAGATGCCAAAGTCAGCCAGGTTGAGCTTGGGACCCTTTTCCAAGCTTATTCTTTATCGGCAGATATCAGTTCCTTACAGCTGTAGGACTGAGGTCCCTGTTCCCTAGCTGGCTTTCATAGAGGCTGCCTGCATTCCTTACCACATGTTCCCCTCCATCCTGAAGTCAGTAAGGGCCCGTCAAATCTTTCTCATGCTCTGAATCCTCGACTTTCTTTTCTGCTGCCAGTCAGAAAAACACTCTTTTTAAAAAGGATGTGTGTGATCTGATTAGGCCTACTTGGTTAATCTCATGTTTTCTTAATCATAGGAGTAATATCTTACCATATAAACAACTTTTACCTGAAGAGGATTATAAGTGGGAGTCACTTTTAGAATTTTGCCTGCCACAGATTGTTTGAATTCTAGGTTGATATTTATTTTCCTGTAGAATTTTGAATTACTCCGTTATATTAGCATTTAATAATAATATAGTTGAGAAATCCTGTACCATTTTGGATCCCAATCATTAATATGCTATCAGTATTTTCTCTCTAGCAAATTTAGATTCTTCACTTTATGACTGGGTTTTTATTTTTTATTTTATTTTATTTTTTATTTTTATTTATTTTTTATTTTTTATTTTTTTCTATCCTCACCCGAGGACATTTTTTTCATTTTTTTTTTGTTCAGATAGAGTGGGAGGGAGAGAGAGAGAAACATCGACGTGAAAGGGACACATCGAGTGGCTGCCACCCACACGACCAACCAGGGCCGGGGACACACTGCAGCCGAGGTACATACCCTTAGCGGGAACCGAACCCGGGTCTCTCTGGACCACAGGCCGACGCTCCAACCGCTGAGCCAAACCAGCCAGGGCTTATTTATTTATTTATTTATTTATTTATTTATTTATTTATTTTATTAATTTACTTTTGTTACAGATGTTTCTCCTTTTTTCCCCCATTGACACCCTCCTCCCCCTCCCTCCCTGCCCCGTCCCCAGTTCTGTTGTCCATGTCCATTGGTTATGAGTACATGCGTGCAAGTTCTGTGGTTCATCGCTCCCCTCCCCCACCCCCTCTTCTGGCAATTGTCAGTCTGTACCCTACTTCCATGTCTCTGGGACTACCCTGTTCCTCAGACTGTTTTGTTCATTATATTCCAGAAATAAGTGAGATCATATGATATTTGTCTTTCTCTGCTTGGCTTGTTTCGCTTAGGATAATAGTTTCCAGGTCCTCCCATGTCGTCTCAAAGGATAAGAGATCTTTCTTTCTTACAGCTGCATAGAACTCCATTGTGTATATGTACCACAGCTTTTTTATCCATTCGTCTACTGATGGACACTTGGGCTGTTTCCAGATCTTAGCTATTGTAAATAGCGCTGCTATGAACATGGGGGTACATATATTCTTTCTGATTGGTGTTTCAGGCTTCTTAGGGTATATTCCTAGGAGTGGGATCACTGGGTCAAATGGTAATTCAATTTTTAATTTTTTGAGGTAACACCATAGTGTTTTCCACAGTGGCTGCACCAGTCTGCATTCCTACCAGCAGTGTGCTAGAGTCCCCTTTTCTCCATACCCTCGCCAACACTTGTTGTTTGATGCTTTGTTGATGGCAGCTATTCTGACAGGTGTGAGGTAATACCTCATTGTTGTTTTAATTTGCATCTCTCTGATGATTAGTGCAGTTGAGCATTTCTTCATATGTCTCTTGGCCATTTATATGTCCTGTTTGGAGAGGTGTCTATTTAGTTCCTCTGCCCATTTTTTTTTAATTGGGTTCTTTGTCTTCCTTTTGTTGAGATGTATGAGCACTCTATATATTTTGGAAATTAATCCCTTATCTGATATATCATTGGCAATTATGCTCTCCCATACAGTGGGTTGCCTTTCCACTTTGATGGTTATTTCTTTTGCTGTGCAGAAGCTTTTGAGTTTGATGTAGTCCCATGTGTTCATTTTTTCCTTTGTTTCTGTTGCCTTAGGTGATATATCAGTGAAAATTCTGTTGCGTATGATGTCTGAAATTTTGTTGCCTACATTTTCTTCTAGGATTTTTATGGATTCATGATAACTGGGTTTTTAAATTTCACTGTGATTTGCCTTTGTTTGGGTCTGTTTGCTTTTATACTACTGGCCCTTGATGGATTCTTTTAATTCCCTTCTCTAATGAAAAACTTCTGCCAGAGTGAAGAGGGAATAGTTGCTTGGCTGTTTAGAATTGGCAAAGCCATCTGGGTGGCTGACTTCTCACACGTACAATTAGTCCACCATTTGTTAGCCCCATGCTCTGCTTTCCAAGGGACCTGGTGCCTCTGATTACCAATTTTCTATGATCTGTCCTGGGAAGCAGTTTATCTAATCATTTGAATTGGGGGGGGGGGGGGCAGGGTGCATTAAATATCAACTTTTCCTTTCCTTTCAAAGTTAGATATACTCACTCATTCACCCCTTCTTCATCTTCTAAAACCATTGACATTTCTATCCATTATTTTTTCCTCTTCTGTTTCTTTATCATTGTGAATTTAACACAATTTTAAGTTCCTTTAATAACATTTTTTTTGGCAGAAAGAATTGATGGGAACAGAGATGTATCCCTCTTTCATTCTATTATGCTAATCCAGAAGTTTTTTCCCTTTTTTGATTGTTTAATCATGATTATTTAATCTTGGTTTCACTATAAAATGTAGTCTTGCAACATAGAGGACCAGATTACAACATGGTTCCTTTTTAAGTCAAGAAACTTTAAATGTATATTCCATGTACAGCATTGTGCTAAATACTGGGGAACCAGACAAGCAAGACATAGCCTGTGTCCTCAGGAAGCTTCCTGTCCTGTTGATGATTAAGAACACAAAGGGAAAAAATTGACAGATAAAAACTAAATGTTCAGCAGTGAAATATTACTGAATAAATTATTTACATGATAGACTATTGAGTGCTCGTTAAAAAAATCATGTCTTTGAAGATTACTTAGGGATATGCTCTTTGTAATGTTAAGTGAAAATAGGACAAACTATTTAGTACAATTTCAGTTATGTAGGGAAAAATGGAAATATGTGTAGAAAAATATTAAAAGAAAGTGTAAACCCTAATATTAGTGATTTTTTAAAAAAATCTATATTGTGGGATTATGGTGATTTTTAAAGAAAAGTATAGTATCTTTTGGACAATAATTAGGCTTGCCTTTCCCCTTCTTTCTTCAATTGCATATTAACTAGCTTCTACTTATATCTACGAGGATATCAGGTTTTTTTTTTTTTATTTGCCTCCCCATTACTATATATTAGAATATTGCGGAAAGTAGACATTTGTATCATGGTGTAAAGCTTACACCAGATCTACTGACTGGTATAACTTAGTATGGCTAGTTATAATAGCACTTTGCCTTTACCTAAGGCTCCCAATACCATAAATCTACCCACTGCTTACATTATTTGCTGTGTTATTTCTTAGTGTCAAAATAAGTTTCTGGGTTTTTTTAAAAGTGAAGGAATGATCAAGAGTACAAATAAAGTTTTATAGCAGTTATTGATAAATTATACTTTTTTAAAAAATATCTTTTTTCCTTTATTGATTTTTGGAGAGAGAGATAGAAACATTGATGAGAGAGAATATCCATTGGCCACCTCCAGCATGCCCCCCTACTGGGGATTTGACCCACAACATGGGCATGTGCCCTGACCAGGAATCAAACCAGCAACCTTTTGGTGCGTGGATCAACCCTCAACCACTGAGCCACACCGGCAGGGCAATAAATTATACTTTTAATAGAAGCATTTGTCTCAAAATCATGTTGATGAAGAAATAAATAGAAAACCGTATCATTTCATGTGAATGTGATCGATTTTGGTAGCTAGAATTTTGAAAATAAAATAGGTGCCTGTTTTATATGTACAGTCGTCCCTTGCCACTTAGCGCTTCGACTTTCGTGGCTTCACTGTCACGGTTTTTTTTACCGTGATAGAGTGAAGCCGCGAAAGTCGAAGCCAAAGTGGCGAGGGCCGACTGTGTATAAATAAAGAATCCTACTTCATGGAAATTCATTTATCGCGGTAGAGGCTGGAACTGATTAACCATGATAAACGAGGGCCGACGGTAACTACTGTTGCCAGGTGGATAACTGAACAGATGAATAGAGAGCTGGTGAGCCAGCTACTATTTGGTGACTCTGAAAGGAACCAAGAAAACAAGCACAAACATTGTGACACTGGCATCACTGAAAACTCAGTGCCCTATCACATGGACGGAAAGTAGGAAGTTATAAAATGATTCCTATTCTTTGAATTACTACAACAGAACAACTATTTTATAAAAATTGTCACTCATAAAATACATGTAAGTAGCAGTTTTCCCACCTTATAGGGAGATTACATAAGGGAAGTACACCAACATATTATAGGGTATTATTTATTTTTAACTTACTCTATTTATAGAACTTTTTTCTCTTCAGGATGGATTCATACTATGAAAATAAAGATGGCCTGGCCAGTTTGGCTCAGCAGTTAGAACATTGGCCCGCAGACCAATGAATCTTGGGTTTGATTCCTGTCAAGGGCACGTACCTCGGTTGCGGTTCGTCCGGGCCCTGGTTGGGGTTGTGGGGGAGGCAACCAGTCAATGTGTCCCTCTCACATCGATGTTTCTTTCTCTCTCCCTCTCTCTGTTTGTCTCCCTCTCTCCCACCCACTCTATCTGAAGATAAATAGAAAAATATCCTTGGGTGAGGATTTAAATAAATAAATAAATAAATATATAAATAATTTTATTGGAAGCATGTGAATTTTATCCTAAGTTACCAGAGATTATAATTATTTCCATAGTAAATTCATCACAATAATTTACACTTAGGATGCCATATTAATCTTTTAAATTATTTTTCAAAGCCCTGCTTCATGAGGTAGCACTGAATATAATTTCTTTCAGCATGCTTATGGAAACTTTACAGATGTTCATTTAAAAAAAAAAACCTAAATTTTTAGGTTATATATTTAGTTACTAAGATGCATTATGTTTGGTTATAATTTACTTAAGAATGCCTTCTATTATAAACCTGCTTCTTTATGGGGATTTATGTAGGCATGAAGTGTTAATGGTATTAAAGCTATTTGTAATGGAGTTTAGTAAGTTTACTCTAATACTATAATGTATATCTTTAAGATGAAGGAAAAAATACTAGAAGAATTAAAATTTTAAAACAAATAAAAACATTCCTGGAGTGTTTCCAAACCTAAGCATAGTTCATGCCACAAAAGTAAGAGGTCTTTCTTGAATGAAGTTAATTACCCATGGGGTGCATGTTGGTCGCTCTTTAAAATTCTTATAAAAACAAAGAAATTAATTATCCTATACAAAAACGAGTCATACTCTTTCTGGCAAACATTCAATTAACTTTTTAGTGCTTGCTATTTAATGTTGTTTTTGACCAACCAACCATTGAAAACTACTTTCCTTTGAAATTGGGCTTGAGTGGAAAACAATGTTGTGTGTAGCTGTTTAGATGGCTAGTTACATTTGATCATCAACTTTTTTCCCATGATCTTTGAAATCAATGGCTCGTTTTATTTTAGACTCACAGTGAGGTGTGCATTGAGTATAGTTTTTTTATGTGTTTAGTATTTAACAGAGTTATTAACCTCTATCATCTATTGAGGATAATCAGAAAAATTGTTAGATTAGTATTTCATATTTAAAATGTTCTATCTGATCCACTGAGGCACATGACAGTTACATTTAGTTATTTTTTTAGAAAACAAATGCTTGTGCCCTGCCGGTGTGGCTCAGTGGTTGAGCGTTGACCCATGCACCAAGAGGTCGCTGGTTTGATTCCCAATCAGGTCACATGCCCAGGTTGTGGGCCAAATCCCCAGTGGAGGGCAACAGGAGGTGGCCAATCCATGTTCTCTCTCATCGCTGTTTCTATCTCTCCCTCTTCCTTCCTCTCACTCTCTTAACACCAATAAAGAAAGAAAATAAGTGCTTGCATTGCCCTTCTTTTTGCTACTTTGGCTGATAAGTACCTTTTGTATTTTGGAAGGTATATTGTAAATTTGATAATTTTAACATTTTTGCCACATTGGCTTTCTTTCTCTTTGAGCACACAGACATGTGCGCGCGCATACACCTCAGGCTTGGTTTTCTGAATCATCTGAGAGTGACTGCAGATATTGTTACACTTCAACATGAATTTCCTAAGAACAAGGACGTTTCTCCTGCACAACCACAAATCAAAGCACTTACGAGATTTAACATTGATGTAATATTGTCTAATATTTCATTTTCTCTAGTTTCCTGTTTTATTTGCAGTCATATTTTTTATCCCTCAATTTAGGATCCAGCCAAAGATCATACACTGCATTTAAGTTACGTCTTTTTCATCTAACAATCTGATAGCTTTTTTGCCTAAATCTTTTAATTACAGTGATATTGAAGATTCCAGGTCAGTATGGATATGTCTGGTTGTTTACTCATGAGTAGATTCAGGTGCAAAAAATTTGGCAGGGACATGTCATAAGTAATACTGTTTCCTTTTCAGTGCATTACATTGTGAGACATATAATATCAGTTTACTCTGTTTTGGGGGGGGGGGGTTGGGGGAGAGGTTATTATTAAGTTAATGCAGTGTCTACCAGATTTTTTTCATTTAAGAGTAACTTGCTACCTGGCAAGTTTGGCTCAGTGGTTAGAGCATCAGCCTGCAGACCAGAGAGTCCCAGGTTCGGTTCCCCTAAGGGCACGTACCTCGGTTACGGTTTGTCCCTGGCCCCGGTTGGGGTTGTGTGGGTGGCGACCAGTCAGTGGGTCTCTCTCACATCGATATTTCTGTCTCTCTCTTCCTCCCTCTCTCCCTCCTGCTCTGTCTGAAGATAAATGTAAAAATGTCCTCAGGTGAGGCTAAAAAAAAAAAAGTAACTTGCCTCCCTTATAATTAATGAGTGATAGGGGGATACTTTGAGACTGAATATTCTGTTCCTCAGCATTTATTGCTGATTCTTCCTTAAATCAATTATTACAGTGGTTGCAAAATGTTGATTTTCAATTGCTTTTGTTTCTTCTACATTGAAATTCTTCTGTTTAAGAAATAAAAATGATTGTTCCTCTTCCACTCCTATCTCCTTTTTTTTTTTTATCCTCACCCAAGGACATTTTTGCATTTATCTTCAGATCGAGAGGGAGGAAGAGAGAGAGAAAAACATCAACGTGACAGAGACACATCAAGTGGTTGCCACCCACACGACCCCAACCAGGGCTGGGGACAAACTGCAACTGAGCTACATGCCCTTAGTGGGAACCGAACCTGGGACTCTCTGGTCCGCGGCCGATGCTCTAACCGCTGAGCCAAACTGGCCAGGGCCCTATCTCCTTTTTAAGTTATTAAATTGGACTCAGGATTCTTTTTTCTTATTCAATATGTAATAATCTATTCATATTATATCATTTTGTATCTTGCTGCTAAATTGTTGAAAATTTGTTCATTAACTATCTCCTTACTTTCTGGCACAACAGGATGTTCAGGCTCACTGTACTTTCCTTGTTTCAGCCTTGAAAGCAGCCATTTCTCTATGAAATCTTGTTTCTCTTAGTGGGAAATGTTAGTAAAATGTATGATTTTTACTAAAGTCAGAAGTGTTCAACTGTACTATAAACCTGTGGTTTAATAAGCTTATATCTTAGGAAATACTTTCTTATCTATAAAGCAGAAAGGTGTTATGATTAATCTTTGAAATTGCTTAGATGTTGCAGAGTTTAGCATTTTGTGACGTATGACATTAGACTTAATTGTAGAAGTACAGTTTTAGGAGGACTACTAATATAGTAAAGATGAGAATGTTGATTTTCTCATTTGACTTTTTTTTTCTTTATTGATTTTAGAGAGAGAGGGGAGAGAGAGATAGGAACATCGATGAGAGAGAACATCGACTGGCCGCCTCCTGCATGCCTCCCAGTGGGGATCTGGCCCACAAACCTGGGCAAGTGCCCTGACCAGGAATCGATCCAGCGACCTCTTGGTGCATGGGTCGATGCTCAGCCGCTGAGCCATACCGGCCGGGTGACTTCTCGTTTGAGTTTAATCATCTTTTTTCAGGCAATTTTTTTTTATTTGGCATGTGTTTATTTAAGAAATATTTATTATAGTGCTAGGTAAGTCTGTGAGTATTGACGTAAGTAGGACACAGATTTTACCCGTGTAGAGCTTACAGTCTATTAGAGAACATGAGATAAATATTCAGATATCCACAATGTGAGATAACTGCAAGGGTCACAAAATATGTTAAGGTGTCGTAGGGATTCAGAAAATAGAGATCATTTCTGATTTAGGGTATCCGACCAGTTTCATGGTGTGTTTGAGTTGGAGCAGACTCCAGTTTACCTGGAAACAAGAGCCACAAGGAGGAAAATAGTAGAAATGGTTAGAAATGAGATTGAAGCCGGTTTAGGGGAGGCCTTAAATTTCAGGCTAAATTTGTTCTGAATCCGGTAGGGAGTGAGGGACTGTTTATTTTTGAGTAATGCTGTTTGGACATGTTCAGAGGTAGTGGATATGTTGTCAATGGAGACTAGTTTGAGTGAAATGATAGGGGTCCATGCAATAAAGCTATGTCTTCCCTTACTAGGGAAGAGTGGGCTACGTTTTACTTATGCTTTGTAGCCCTAATACAAATGAAATTAAATCATCTTTGATATATGTGTGTATATATCTCTCTATATATAGATCTATATAGAGAGAGATATATAGTTATTTTTTAATTGTTTATCTCCCTCATTATATTATATGTAAATGCCACGAGAAACAACCTTGTCTGTCTTCTTCATAATTGAATATTTTCTCCCTGGCATAATGTTTGGCACAGTAAGTATGTATCTCGTATTTGAATACTCAAATGAATTAGAAAGTGAGTAAAAGAACAAATAAAGACTTAGACAAATGAACTAATTGTGCAGATAATAGTAATGGGAAAAGTCGGAATAAACTTTTATTTTGAATAGAAATATTAAAGATAAGAAGTCCAAGCAGAGGTTGCAGCTGGCAAATGGTAGGCTGAATCTGTTTCTTTTGTATATAGTGTTGGCCTTCATGGTATTTTTGAGAAATTTGAAATAGTTGCCAGCATTTAAAACCTGGGATTTTTCTGGTTCTCTTGAATAACTGGAAGATCTGGCAGTACTGGGCATGCTATAATTGGCTGGAGCTAAGTGGTACCTGGCTTTCCTCACTCTGGGTTGGACATGCAAGCTCCAGTCCACCAGTTTCTTCCCCTTCCCTCTACTTCTCTATGAGGCTATCAGTTGCCATTTATCGTTTTCCTCACACTGTCCTTTTCCTGTGCTTTCCTTTTCTTTTGGTAGAGGTAAGAAGGAAAATGAAATGTTTCTTGTATCCAGGTCTCTTTTAAAAGTGAAAAAACCACAAACAGAATGAAAGATTCCAAGAAAGATGAGAACATATTTCTTTGTGGATGTAAAAAGTATCCTTAGTCCTGAATATGCAACGAAGTGTGTCTATATTGAAAGAATACACACCAAGGGGCTGTTTCCAAAACAAACTCTGTCTTCCCCTGAAAGCATTAGACTTTGAGACCCGTAAGGTAGACTGTAGGGAAGCTGACAAGTGTTAGATGAAGTAGTAGACAGGAAGAGAAAACAATGAGTCTGAGTGTTCGAGTAGCTTAACAAGTGCTGCCTCTAAGAGAAATCGGAGAGCCGGGGGAGAGGCATGTGGTTTGGAAATGAGCCAATGATTTTGACAGAGTTTTTTCTAATTTTAATTCAAATAAATTGTTGATTATTTTCTTTCTTTTTAGACGGAATCTGTTTATTTTCATATGTAATAAAAATATAAGTATCCCTTGTGATCCAAATTTATTCACATTTTGAGTTTGGTTAGAAAGAATTCAGATAGAGATACCTGTGTCTGTTTTTTGAGTATTTTTATGAAGTTTGCAACTCAAGGGGTAAAGATATTGCAAGGCAATAATGCTCCTTTAAGAACTTAAAATTAGTCAAAGATTCTGCCTTATGTAGTTTGTACTTTTAAAACTATGTGGTAAATACAAAAATTTTAAGCAGAAAGTTATGTTCCAAAAGTTTTTTGGCAAATTGCCAGTGAAGCAAAAGGAAATTTAATAGAATGTGATTTAGTGAATTGCATCAGGGTAATTAAAGATGTTCCTAGGATAGGAGTTGATCCTATGAAAAGACTTTTGTTTTGTTACTTGAGTACTTTAGAATATATATGTGATGTTTCTTCTCTTGTCTAATTCCTCTTTCCTCCTAGCTTTCCTTTAATTTTTCCTACTGAAGTTATTGTTTCATAGTATCTTATCTTTGATTTGAATATTGAGTGGTAACATTCTTCTCAATTATTGGCACATCATCCTAGTCAAGAAGTAAAACAAATAAGATATCTGATAATGCCTACATTTAAAGAGAGCAGGATTAGATTATTCAATATCCATTCTGACAAAGCTATCAGAAACAGGTGGTAACTACAGCTACATGATTCTTATTCAAAGGAAAAAACCTGATGTTTGATGGGAAAAGGGGACAATTTGCTGATTAAGATTATTACTCTGAAGTTCTCTTTTCCTTTCAGAGGTAAACTGAAAAAAACAACAGTAAAATCTAGAAAGATTTCAAAAGGTGACTGTTTTAGGGAAAATTACAGATTCCTGCTAAATTTCTGTTAAACTGCTTTGTGGAACCAATGTGGCATCGACAAAGACATTTTATTATTTTGTGATCTCTTGACACCCCTAACCTAATAACATGTTTCTTATTCAGCACTGTGCATGTGAAGTCTAGCCTTTCCATGACTCTTTACTTTCTCGCTTGCATTTTGGGCTGAAATTTAGGTGACTGTCATTGGGCAAACAGTGTTAATTGGGTCAGCTGACTTAGATTTGTGTAGACTTGAATAGCTTGAATAACTTTTAGTGATTTTTATAGAATCAAACCCAGGTTCTGGCACGTATGGCCACCACTGCACACAGAATCTCTAGAGCTAAAAGCCTAGGTGTATTCACATCTTCAGTTGTTGTGTTGTTGCATTAGTGTTTCAGAACACCAACAGATCCAGCAGCCCTTTAGGAGGGTCCTCCTGGAGACTAGATCCAGAACACAGACGTGTAATGCTAATGAGATTATTTAAACCCAGTGTTTCCCAGAGTGTGAGGTATGTATCCCTGCTGGCAAGTGAGGTGATATTAGGTGAGAAACAGATAAGCATTTAGGTTTACTCTTTGTATTTTAATGTTTATTAGAAAAAATATAAATAACAAAAAGATCTGGTGATTTCACAGGTATAATTGCTTAGAACAAGGATAAAGTGGACATGTAAATTAGAAATTAGCTGAATTTAAAGAGAAATAAAGGAATGATAATTCAGGTGTTATGCCAATATTGCAAAAAATTATAAAGGCAATATGCAAACACCAGATGTGTGGGAAATACTGACTTAGTTGAACCACAGACAGAAAAAGGAAAAGTAAATGGCTTTCCCAAAGTTACGTAGGTGGTTTGTAGTAGAGCCTTATAGTGCCGTATTCATTGTCCTGTCCCTTATATCACATTGCCTTTTATTCACTGTTTATACCTCAGGAAAAAAAATACAGTAAGTTACTTAGTACTGCCTGTTTTTTTTTTTCAGAGTGCTGCTGTTTCAGACTGCCTATCAGGTTTCCTTCTGTTCCTGTTCATAAAAGGAATACTAGTTGTCTGTTCCCCATACTTTCTACATGTTGTAATCTGCTTTGCTTTACTTTTTTTTTTAATCCTCACCCGAGGAGATATATATATATATATATATATATATTTTTTTTTTTGCATTTATCTTCAGATAGAGTGGGAAGGAAAGAGGGAGGAAGAGGGAGAGAGAAACATCGATGTGAGAGAGACGCATCGATTGGTTGCCATCCGCACAACCCCAACCAGGCCGGGGATGAACTACAACCAAGGTACGTGCCCTTAGCTGGAACCGAACCTGGGACTCCCTGGTCCATGGGCCAACGCTCTAACTGCTGAGCCAAACTGGCCAGGGCTGCTCTGCTTTTTAAAATCAGAAAATAAATCGCTATTAGTCTTACCCCTAGTATTTGGGAAGGAAAGCTCTTATGAATATATTCTTTCTACCAGCTTTTTTTCCCCTAGAATACTCAGTATGTTCATTATTTTGTTAGTTTGGGTATATGGATGGTTATTTTAGTTTTTTGTTATTTTGGGAAGCATACAATTTTCTTAGAACTTAAGACCTTTAGTTTGTCACTGGCTTGCTTTCTAAAAGGGTTAAAAGTCTACATTAGGAAAAAAACACAAATCAAATGGTATTAATTAAGGGTAAGGTTAAGCTACAGTGATTAAAATGACCAAATAAACAGTGACTTAAATAAGACTAGAGTTTAATTCCCTAGTTAACAATGTGGCTGGTCTGGGCTTGCAGGACAGCTCTCTTCCACGAAGTCCTTCAGGGACTCAGGTTCTTGCCATCGTGTTGCTTAGCTGCCTCCTAGGAGAACTGTCCCAGTCTACATGGTGGAAGCTGAGTTACTGCCAGCTGTGTGACCCAAATCCAAAGAGGCTATTTTAACTTGGAGATGATTCACAAGTAACATGCTACCTTTCATACCTGCTGGAGCACTACTTAGTTACATGGCCATACCTAGCTCTGAGGAAGGCTGCAAATGGAATCTCCAGCTGGACAACCACAGATGCCCAGGAAGTTGTTAAATAAAAACAAAGAGTTTCTGACCCAAAATGATATTTTACTTATGATGTGGAGCTACTAATCTTAAGAAAATAGCTGTTTAACCTTACCTTTAAGTATTTTTGAGTTTCTATTATTTGCCGCACACTCACTGCTACATGATATATGTTTTGAGATTCATATAGTATTTGACTTTGATGCTGTGAATTTGAGTGAAAGACACAAATTCGAAAGTTTGGTCTTACTATGTAGATAAAAAAAGTGCTTTGAGATGAAAAATATGTGTTGTTGATATGATCAAAATACATTTTTTTAGAAAACAGAAATGGTAAATGAGCAAATATGGGGAGCGGCTAGAATATTCAAGCCATGAATTATTTTGATTATATTGCATTGGTAAATTAAACCAGGCCTGGTCTGGAATGGTACTTACTGTCATTTCAGAAAATTATTTTAGATTTTTAAGATATAATATTTAACTTACTGAAATTATTTGTACACAAAAATGAACATTTGCTCATGAGTTTCACAGAAGACACTGATTACAAGTAGTGTGTCACCTGGCAGATCTAGTGCAATATTACTCTGTACAGTTATTTAGAGTATATGGTTTAGTTTTATTTTGTAGATTTCAGTGGCTGGCAGCAGCAAGGCATTTGCCAGCAGTTGCAGAAGAGGTGGGGTGGGGGGCATCATTTTTAATCATCGTGCAGATATGTTTACGTCGAGTCACACAATGTAGTTTAAAATTTTTCTTCTGTTGCCACATTTTTAAACAATAACTTTTACACAGCAAATAACCATTTTTAGATTGTTTTCTTAAAAATTGGAAATAATGACCACAGTTACCTGGAGCTGAAACTTGCTGGACTCTCTCGTCTGCGCTGGGCCCAGGACTCCTTTCTGTAATAAATTCAGCTTGCTTTACTTCTTGACTACATTTTTCTGGTCCCTTAAGGCATTTGGGTTGAGGCCCCTACTTTGAATAATGCCTAGGAGATCACCAGGAGTCACAGTCACTTTAATAATTTGCCCAGAATTCTGAAGTCATTGTTATTAATGATTTATTTATTATTTTATGTACATTTGTTTTGGGAGAGATTTTTTTTTATATATAATAGAAAAGATATTATGGTCATTATCTCATCATTCAGCAGACGTGTCTTTGAGGAATTGAAATGTTAAAAGAAAGAGCCAGTAGATGCAATAAAATCTGAATTTGATGTTATCTATGAAAACTAAGCCTAGTACAACTGAGAGAAAAATTATTAAATGGTAATTGTTGCGAGTAAGAAATAAGATGGTGTAGTAGAAAAAACAACTTTCCCCTAGTCCAAATCCAATCCAGAAGTTACTTCCCAGGGGCTTCATCTATCAGCTCGAGTCTTCTGTGGCCGTAGAAATAAAATACTGTTTGGGGAGTGAACTGTGTTCATGGTGCTTTTCTTTTTCTTTCTGAATTAGACCTCAGAATGCCCTCTGCCAGTCACTTTCACCTGTTAGGTTTTTAGGTGGAAATGAAATAAGAATAAATAACGGATTTCTTTTGAATGCAGGAATGTAGGATAAACCCTGAGAATGTCACAGAGCTGCTACTTCAACTATCTGTCCCTGCTTGCTCCAGGCAAAACCTGGTGTCCATTTTCTACCTCTTCATCTCATAAATAATAGGAATAGAAAAATCAGAGGCATGCCCCCCACTCCTAAAATGTTGCCATCTCAGTTATATGATAGTATTTTAAGATTAATGTTTAAAGTCCTTTTCAGTGAGGAACTTACCACTCGATTTTCAAATCGATCTGTATGAACTCATTTTCTCCAGCTTCACGCGTGTCCTTTATCTCCCAAATAGTCCTTTTTGCCTCAGAACACATACTGTTGTCCCTTGTGCCTGGGACACGCTTCCACCTTCTCTGCAAATCATCCTATTAAAGAATCGTGACGATATTAAAAGTGGGACAACCAAACATTTGTACCTCTAGTGTGACACAATACAAAAGACATTGCATCACCTGTGAAGTGTTCTTGCCAAATAAATTGAACTTGAATGTAATCAAGACTTTGAATGGAATACTATGCAGCTGTAAAAAAGAAGGATTTTTTTTTTTTTTTTTACCCTTTGAGACAGCTTGGGGGGACTTGGAGAGCATTATGCTAAGTGAAATAAGCCAATCAGAGAAAGACAAGTATCCCATGATCTTACTGATTTGTGGAATATAATGAATAAAATAAGCTGACAAACAAAATAGATGCAGAGCCATGGAAGTAGGAAACAGACTAACAAACCTCAGAGGGAAGTGGGGTGGAGGAGGAGATAAACCAAAGAACTTATATGCATGTATGCATAACCAATGGACACAGACAATAGTTTGGGGAAAGCAGGAGGGGGGTGGGAGCAGGGAGGTGGGGGTCAATGGGGAGGAAAGGAGGGGACTGATGTAATACTTTCAACAATAAAGATCAATTTTTTAAAAAAAGACTTTAGATCCAGCTACTTGCTTATAGGAAATAGAGAGGCGGGAGGAGCACGTGAAACAGTACCATGAGGAGTGAAGCAACTAAATCTAGAATGTGATATTCTGCACAACAAATGACCCAGCAAATAAATGGCATGAAAAAGGAGAGGAGAGGGCACTAGTATCACTCAAAAGGGACTTACGTGACATATCACCTCATTGCAATGTGTGATCCTACTTTAGATGCTGATTCAAAGAAACCAACTATAAAAAGACATTTTTGCAATTTTTGAGGAAATTTGAATTTGAAGCAGGTATTAAAATTCTTACTAATTTTTCTAGGTGTGATAATGCCAGTGTAGTTACACGTATTTTTAAAACATCTTTTCTGTTAGACACATGGAAGTGTCTTCTGGTGAAATAATATGATGCCTGAGATTTGTGTTAAAGTTCACCAGGGTAAGAGGGGGAAATGGATGGTTCCTCAGGTCTCAGCTTATGTTACCTCCTTGAGATCCTTGGCCAAAGCAGATTTTTGCCCCTTTCCATTAATTTCTATCATGTTGTTTATTTCACAGCATTTTTTATAAACTGTAATTAAAAGTTTGTTTATTTATTTATTTATTTACTGTTTTTCTTACTCCCAGACAATAGACTCCAGAAGGACAGGGGCCATCTCTGGTTCACCACTTTATTTCTCAGAACCTAGCACACTCTATGTGGTAGCCTTTCAGTCAATGTATATCAAAAGAATAAATGAAAGAAAATCTGATTGCATTTTAGTGTTTCCAAATTTGGATTTGCACTATAAATTGTTGTAATCTGTTGTATATGTCTAATGCCGCTTTGCTTACTTTTTTTGAGGGGGAGAGGGACAGCAAGAGCTGCCTAAGCTTTTGTACTTGAGAACTCAAGTCTGAGATACTGTGGACATTTTAAATAGTAGTTTCTTTAATAGTTGGTACTTTTTTGTTAGTCTTGAAGGTAGAGTAAAACTTTTGTTAAATCATTGACCCATCAGGCCTTTTCTTATGTAAAATAAACATATACTTAACAACATGTACCTATAGTATCACACACATTCCCTGCTTCTCAGTGCTTTCCTGAAAAACCTGTTACTCTTACTTTTGCTCTTCCTTTCCTACAGGAGCATGAATTCTTTTTCAAGTTTAGGATGAGGACTTTTTAGACTCCTAAAGAACTATGTTACCCTAAGTTTATTAATACATGTAGCTTTTAAAGCCCCAGTCTCCTTAAGAGTCTAAGCGGTTTATTGTAACTGTTGTGTCAAAATGAGTGAATGGTTTGTAAATTGTTTCAGTGTAGTTCTTTCACTTAATCCAAAAGTGTTTAGTTTGGATGCTACCCAATATTTACTTGTTAAGGTACTATACAAAATAGAAA
Organism: Tadarida brasiliensis; assembly: GCA_030848825.1. Taxonomy (NCBI): domain Eukaryota; kingdom Metazoa; phylum Chordata; class Mammalia; order Chiroptera; family Molossidae; genus Tadarida; species Tadarida brasiliensis. The sequence goes on from CM061257.1 coordinate 91,301,255, forward strand.
CCTTGCTTTCAGTCAGCTAGATAGCTTCCTTTGTTAGTGGATTATTACATTGTGTCTTTGTCTTATTTTCTTCAGGTAATTAATGTAGGTATTCTTATATTGACCATGTTTTTAAGTTGCAAACACATATAGAAACTAAAGTATAGAATATTCAAATTATAAAAAATGTGTTTTTGTTATAGAAAATTTCAATCATATACAAAAGTAGAATAGTGTAATTAACTTCATGTAACCGCTACTCAACTTTAACCAGTCAGCTTCATATGTAGATCTTAGCTATAAAGTGAGATAAATATAAGAAGTCAATTAATTTTAAGACTATAAGAACTGAATTAATTCTAAAAATGTATCAGTATATCTGTTGATATGCCTACATGTATCTCAATTTTAGTAGTTTGTTCTAATAATACCACATCTGTTACACAATTTTCTAATTAACATAACTTTTAAGAGAGTTAAACATAAAAGGTATGTCTTTCATAATAGGTGAGATTCTGAAAATTAAACTGTGTGGATTTAATCTAGATCAAATCATAGGTTAGCTATTCTAGTGCAACTTCTTATTTAAAGGAATCTTTTAATTTTTTTTTTTATCCTCGAGGACATTTTTGCATTTATCTTCAGATAGAGCAGGAGGGAGAGAGGAAGGAAGAGAGAGAAACATCGATGTGAGAGAGACATATCGAGTGGTTGCCACCCACATGACCCCAACCGGGGCCAGGGACAAACTGCAACCGAGGTACATGCCTTTAACAGGAACCGAACCCGGGACTCTCTGGTCCACAGACTGACGCTCTAACCACTGAGCCAAACTGGCCAGGGCTAAAGGAATCTTTTTAAAACTAAGTTTTATGTATGTGTTTATAAATGTGAGCTGTTATGTATCTTGTTGCCTTAAACCAGCCCAGGAGTGCATATAGTTTTGTTCTCTCAGCACTGGTGTTTTTCTGTTTCATTAACTGTTTGAGTCATATTCTTTATCTTAAAATATAATAAATAGTTTTGAAGTAAGTTGACTGCCAATAGAGGCAATATGTTGATCTTAGAAAAAAATTGGTTTGGAATGATGAGACCTGGGTTTGAAGCCCTGAAGCCTCTTCCCTCCTTACCAAGTTCATCCATCAACAGGTATTTATTGATTGCCTTCTGTGTGCTCAGCACATTTAGACACATTTTTTTACATATGGGAGATACATCAATGAACAAAACAAAGTTTTTTCCCCTGGTAGTGCCACATTTTATTTGCAGAGACAGACAATATAAAAGTAACTAAGTAGACATTTTATAAAATTTTAGGTACTAATAAGTACTGTGAGAAAAATAAAGCAAGCAGGGAAAGAGAGTGATAGGAGTTAGGAGAGGTGTCACTTGATGAAGCGGTCAAGATGTCATCTGAGCAAACCTGATGAAGAAATCCATGAGGATACTTTCCCTCCCTCAACCTTGTGGATAACTTAGGTAAAACTAGTTCAAGCAGAGGGGTCAGCAAGTACACATGCTTTCATTACAGAAACAAGTTTTACATTTTCTGGGAATAAGAGGATAGTCTGTGGCAGAACAGAGCCCAGAGTGAATGGTAAATCAATGTGCAGAGGTAGATGAATTTGAGAGGCAAGCAGAGGCCAGTTCATAGAGGGCCTTGTGGGCCATTAATATATAGAATACAGTTTGGAGGGGACAAGTGGTTATGCTTAGGCTAGATAGAGGCCTAGAGCAAGTGAAAAGTTGGATTTAACCAGCACTGGGATTTGGCCAGGTAGGTATGATGATGGGAAAGAGAAGAGAGTTGAGAGACTGCAAGAGTGATTCAAGTTTGGTCATAGTGTCTAGCCAGTAAACGAGGGAACTAAGAACATGAGGGGAGCACTGGGTACTAAATGTGTAGCTGAGTCAGATTCTGTGATTATCCTCCTGTTACATACGAGGAACCAATAGCGCAGGGAGATAAGGCGGCATGCCCACTACTAAACCAGGCACTAAAACCTAAAAATGAAGAGCACCAATCCTTGAGTCCCAAGTAAGAGTAGCAGATGGTGTAACCCAATGGCTTGTGCTTCAGAGGAACTGGAGGTGGGGCTGGAGGGTGACGGTCTAGAAGCAAAATGAGGAGCAAGGAGGGACTTACCTTTCCATATACCACATACAATGTTGGCGTATAGTGTGTGGGGAGAAAAATGTACCACCGTTTGAGGAGACTGTAATGGGTGAAGTGTCCTCAGAGATTTAACAGGAAGGCAAAGGAAGTATTCAGACAGAGAAGACCCTGGACATAGGAAATTCTGCTAATGATGGGTCATGAGTTTTGGAGGGTGCAGAGTCTGGAAAAGACAGGAGATTGAGCCAGACTAGGGTCTGGAAAACCACCCAGGAATCAGAATCCAGGTGATGATGGATGGATAGACTGGGACATTTAGCTTCTGGGATGATGGATGACTGAGATAATAGGGGACATCAAGTATGCCATTGGTCTTGATTTTCTTTTAGCGGGAGGTGATAATCTGCTTTATGATAGGCCCCTTCTGGGATTTGGTCTCTTCCACAGTTTGTGTCAGTGAGGTGGATAGTATTGAGCCCAGGGGAGGTGTGGCCCTACCGAGAGCTCAGTAGTCCTTGCTTCCGTCTTGCAGAGTGTGCTATGCTGCTGTTACTTAGATTAACCATGCATTAAGCAAGCCATATGCCTTCCCAAACCTCCGTGTTTTCACTTCTAAAATGAAGATAAGTCCAGTGTTGCAGGTATTTAAGATTTAGTGTTAATGTGTATATAGAATCCCAAGAGGGACTGGTGTTATAGTAGATGCTTAATGACATTTTTTCCCATGTATGCACATAGAACACTATTTTATACATTCCTAGTTCTCATAGTCTATACTGGTTTGTTCATTTGTTGTTATCCTTAAAATACACACACACACACACACTTTTTATATATATATAAATAAAATGCTTGGTTCATTTGTTGGGTTTTCCCCCTTGGATGAATGGTGTGGGTGAATTGTGTGATCCCAATCTTTATTTATGATGTTGAGCTTTTCATGCTGTCCATTTTGTTCTGAGATATAAATTGATAAAATGTATTTCTAACTATCTCATCCCAAATAAAGTCATATTGATTTTTGTGTAGCGTATAATGAAATGGAAAATAATCTCACAGTATCTATTCTGTATTATTCACAGACACAATTTTGAAAGAACAAGTTTGTATGTGTACAATATAAATGTCTTATCTTGTTTACTTGATATAAACTGGCATTTTTTACATCAAAACAGAGATAAATACCACAGTAAATTGTTGTTCTTCTTTAACATAATATGGCTAAACCTGAAAAACTTTTTGGTAAAACATTTTTTAAATAAAGCTTATCTTTTTACCAAATATTTTAAGGAGATTTGGTAGCACTGAAGTAGAGTGAAACTGGTTTTGTTAATTTAGAAAGTGAATAATTCTGGTAACAGTGATTTATACCATAGCTGAAAACTAGCTGTTACTAGTTTCCCAAATCTTAAAGCTAACTGACCCTGCATTTGAACCCAGCTGCAATGTAAACATTTTCTTGAAATGGCAAGGGGTTGGGCCAACCAATCTGGAGGATATTAGTGGTGTTCTGTTTGAGGGAAGTTTGAATCCCTAGGTAATTCACAGGAGGTTTTTTTCAGAAGCTGTCTTGGACATTACATATTTCTTAATTCTTCCTTGTTCTGGTTAATAGTGCATACTATTTCTCTTGGAAATCTAATTAGTAAAAGACATAATTAACTTTACTTTGAAGTAGGAAGTAAGGGTAGTTTTATTTGGTAGTTCTTCTATTCTTTTCACTTTATTTTGTTGCTAAAAAATATAATGTAGCGTCCGGGCTACTGGGCTTGAGGTTATTGACCTACTGTCTTTAAAAATTCTTTGTATTCTATTACTTATTAAATCTATTGATATCAAAAGTAAGCTGAGGACTGTATTAATTCCCTTTGACACCCCTGCCCCTTTAAAAAATTTTTTGCTGAGATGTACTAAGCAGTGTTTTTCAAACTTCAGGTCATGACCCATTAATGGTTGTTAAATCAGTTTAGTGGGTTGAAATCAGCATTTAAAAAAATTAAATAGAGCCCTGGCTGGTTTGGTCCAGTGGTTAGAGCGTCGGCCCACGGTCCAGAGAGACCTGAGTTCAGTTCCCACTAAAGGCACGTACCTCAGTTGCAGTTTGTCCCCGGCCCCGATTGGGGTCTTGTGGGTGGCAGCCAGTCGATGTGTCTCTCTTATTGATGTTTCTCTCTCTCTCTTCCTCCCTCTCTCCCTCTCGCTCTATCTGAAGATGCATGCAAAAATGTCTTCAGGTGAGGATAAAAAAAAAAAAAATTAAATAGAATGCATTGCTCATACTAAGGGTAGGTATTATTTCATGACACTTTTGTTGTATTAATACTTATATATGTGTGTCTATATGTAAGTGTAAAAAATGTAAAATATTTTTGCTGTGGATTACCATCAAAATTTGAAAACTAATATAAAGAATATTTAACATAAAGGTTTTATAGTCTTTTTTACAAGCTTACATTTTAAAATCTTGAGCTTTCAGGTATTTAGCCAATACTTTTGTTAGTTGAATATTTTAGAAGGAAGTCCAAATGACTGATTTTTTTAAGGTGTAATTTAAAAAGTAATTTCTGTCTTCTAATTCTGAAATTGTCATATGATCAAAAGCTGAAATGCCAGAGCTAAGCAAAAATCATGCTGCTTTTAATTTTCTTTTATTGATTTTAAAGAGAGGAAGGGGGGAGAGAGAGAGAGAGAGAGAGAGAGAGAGAGAGAGAGAAAGAGAGCGAGAGAGAGAGAGAAACATCAGTTTGTTGTTCTATATTTATTAATTCATTGGTTGATTCTTGTATGTGCCCTGACTGGGGATTGAACCCTCAACCTTGGCAATCGGGACGATGCTCTAACCAACTATGCTACCTGGCCAGGGCCAAAATCATGCTTCTTTTCATTCAGAGAACATTTATTAAGGATTTCATGCTAATTAATAGACATATTTAACTATATACGGTACAATTTTCTACCTCCAAGAAGTCACACATTGTTGTCAGGCCTATGTTGAATTTTTTTTTTTCTTTTTAAAAATAGTGATCTGTTTACTTAATAAATTCAACTCTCAGTATTCAAACCCAAAAGAATTTTTAGAAGAAATATTTGCCCATGGAATTGTCAGATTTCTCAAGGCTATAATTGAGTACTTCTTTCTATTTGAATTTTTTTCTGCTCATTAAATAAACAAACTATTCATTGACCTAATGTTAATTCTTAAAAGGTTTTGGACTAGGTTTGTATTTGGGTCCTAATATGGTGGATATCTTTATTGCTTTTTTGAACTCAGGGGAGGACCAATTTGTGTTTTAAACTTGAAGGATTTTTCCACTGTGATATTTGTAGTATCTTAATCCTACCCCTGAATTTCTCCAAACCTCTCATTCTTCTGTAGAATGTAGATGATAATCAAGTCAAATTCCAAATATCAAACAGATGCCTTAATATCTAATTTAAAATAATCTAATACTTAAATCCCCAAGACATTACAAATCACAATGTGCTGATTAATAATATGGGGTATGGTGTTTTTATATTCAGTACTATTTAGATAAAAGTATAACATAACTGAGATTACTGCCTGGCAATTGAGACTTGATTGTTGACTCAAAGTAATTATACTCTTTCCTCACTTAAATAATCAGTTTTTAAAGCAAGTGGCTAGCAATCCCCTCATCATAGTTTATTACTTAGTTATTAGCATTCCAGTATATATTTTGACAACCTAATGTCAGTTTTAGATACTGGAACATGTAAAAGGTATTCTATTTTCAAGCAGTGTTATAGAATAATAATGCTACTCCTTGAAATATTTAGAAATTACTTGGAGTCCATTCTATCTCAGCTATATATCACTTTAGAGAATACAAAAGCAGATTACAAAGCATAATTGGTGGGGTGTATTGGTCTGTCATAAATAGTTTATTAGAAAACTTGTATCACCCAGTTTATACATTTAAACCACTTAATAACATTAGTTTCTCTTAACATATATAAATCTACTATATGAGATTTCTAGTCTGCCTACCAAACAGTTCATGTCCTCTTCATTAAAAGCTTTTTTCTTTCTATATGAATAAACAAAAGTCATTAAAATGGGCAGCTGTGTTTAAATTCTGTTATGATTATGACAGAAATCTCCCATCACAAAACAGTTTTAAGTTGAAGGCTGACATTCTGTATCCTTGATTCATGGCATGCGGATAAAAAATAGTCATAAGAGCAGGGAATCAGATGTAATTGAAAATTGCTTTTTGTCACATCTTAAATAATAATATATAGTTTGTGTCTGTTTATTAACCTTTTTGTTACAGTTTCTCTGTGTGTGTGTGTGTGTGTGTGTGTGTGTGTGTGTGTGACAAAAATGGGCTCCTGTGCACTTTTGAGGGGGCTTTGTTTATTATCTGTAATCTGTAATACTACTTGATGAAAACTACTGCTAATTTTTATTCTTCTAGTATTTGCCACGTCGTTGTTTAAAATGCTCAAAAGGAGCTTAATTATTTTTTTCTGACTTTATTTTTGTAGTTAGTATTACTGTGTTTACTATATAGCAAAATAGCCTTTTTTCCCCAACTCTGGTTGTCACATTAGTTTCTAGTATTTTGATGTTCATCCTGAATTAAATACAGAAGTCGATGCATGATGATAATTGTTTTAAAGAGTACTTTCCTGATTGAAATACAAACAACATGGACTCATGTTTCTAGTTTTTTTTATCCCCTGTACAAATACTGCTGTAGTTGACAGTCCATTGTATTTGAATAAATGGGGAAAGAATTAAATTTTTGCACACATGATTGATTTTTTATATAAAAACCAAGGTTAGATATCTTGAATAAGAAATTTGTATAGAGCTAACATTTAATGTGAAGTAACAATGGAACTATTTATTTTCATTTTGAAAATATAGGGATGTTCCAAGGTATAAATTATAATTCATACTTGAATTTTATGAAATTTAATAGAAACCAAAAAACTAGGACAGTTGAACTATGCAGTGGACAATATTTAAGATATAATTTCATTGTAAAAAAAAAAAGTTTTTGGTCACCCTCATGCCATTAAAAAGAAAGCATGTCACCTCCTTACTATTAACATGCTTAAGTTTGAAGATATCATTCTTAAGATAGTGTTTATTATTTACTGTTTTTTACATGGTGCCATGGTGTTTGAGAAGTGAAGGAGAAACAGAAAACCAAAGCTGATTTTTTGGTAGCTTAGACCAAATTTGTTTCATTTTGTGCTAGCCTGATGAGAAAATATATTGGTACAAAAACATTGTAGAAAATGACAGTTCTCCGCTAGCATGTTTTGATTTTAAGTACATCTGAGTAGTTGAGCTTTTTGTCTTAGTTGAGCTAGGTTGACTTAGTATCTGTGTTTCATTTATCATTTAGGAGTTTGAAATTCCCTTTGAGCCTTGCTTGTTAAGTCCAATGGCCTGCCTATCAAACAATAACAAACATAGAAGTCAAGCATGTAGGTCATTTACACATCTTTATAGGGATATGTCTACCATTTTCTCTTTAACCTTTTTCAACACTAAACTCATTTCCTTTGATAGAAGTTAAGAATTCCCTGTCTTGGTGGTTGGCCCTGTAAGCGATCAAGTGTTCTTTAAAAACCTACTTTTCCCCCCTTCTTAAATACGCACAATAGTATAGAAAAAGTTGGAAAGTAGAAAAGAAAAACGCCCATGACCTCATCACCCCAAAGCAACAAACACTATCTGTGGGTTTTTGTGTGTGGTTTTGTTTGTTTGATTGATTGTTTTGTTTTTTGGCAGAAGAGGGAGAACAGTTTTAAAACTTAGAGGAAAATCCTGACTTCTAGAGAAGTAGACATATTATAAGATAGATGTATAGTTGAAGTCCTGCACTTTTGTTAAAATTTTTATTTCCAAAGCAGAATGATTTTTTGTACTGTTAGAAATGGCCTGATGAAGATAATATTTACTCTTTAGTTATCATCAGCAAATTCTCGTACACTTGAACTTCTTTTCTTTTTTTAATTGAATTTATTGGGGTGACATTGGTTAATAAAATTATGTAGGTTTCAGGTGTACAATTCTAGAATACATTATCTGTATATTGTATTGTGTGTTCACCACCCCAAGTTATGTCTCCTTCCATCACCAGTTATCCCCCTTTACCTTCTTCTGCCTCCTCTACTCCATTTCCCTCCTATAAACTTGAATTTCATGTAATAACTATATTTGTTCTACAGTGCATAGTTATGTTTTAAGGTAGTTTTTTTTTGCCTTTTGGATTGTTCTCTTTCTGCTTTTCATTCCACTCAGAAGAAAGTGTTTTATACAGAGACAGATCTTACTAGTTATAACCAGAATTACAAGAATGTCTTCATTTGTATTAATTGAGAGAAGTAAATTTTTTCTCTATTTTTTATAACAATCTTTCAAAATCTGTTATTGTTACCAACTCAGTCCTTTCAAGTTAAGGATGACTGAGTAAATTAAGATGAATTAAGGTGGTTCTGAACTAGTGAAATGCAAAAAAAAAAAAAAAAGGTGCAGAGGTGACAAGAAAAAGGAAAAATAAGTCAGAGTGAGTAAACCCAAGTAAGAAATTAAATATCTGTGGAAATATAAAGGTTACAGATTGAGAGAGATCCTAAAAGGCTAACAGTTACATAGGGAACATATATTTTGAGGTAGGAGGCAGGTAAGTAGAAACGGAGAGACAGACAAATTTATACTCACTTGAATTATTTATAATTGATTCTTGATCATGCATGAATAGGTTATTAAGGTCATGTATTCCCTAAGAAATGGAGTCCATCTGATAAAGTAATTTGAATAATTATTGTTTTAGTCAGCAATACTAAAGGTGTACTTAATGCTGGTGTTCTTTTTTTCACTCTTACTACTACAAAATTAGCATAGGAAAATATAGGGGTTGTATTTTTGTAGCACACATAATATGGTAATATCTCTCTGGGGGGGAAAAGGATCTTTATCTTTTGAAATCCCACGACTTTCCCTTTCTAAAACTGTATCTACCAGATCTCTAGTATACACTATAAATTTAACAAGAAGAACTTAATGTGAACATACACTACCAACTAAGTCTGTTTATTGCCATATGATGCCAGTAAGAGCAGCTAATATTAGCAGGAACATTGCCTAGTTTTTCTGGTGGTTTTTGGTTTTTATTTGTTTTTGTCTTATTTAGATCATTGTGCTTGCATAATAGTTCAAATGTATTAGGTATTTAATAGGTATCATGTGTCTCATTTAATTCACTTCTCACAGTAACTAAGAATTGGTTTTATTATTCCCATTTTACTGATGATAAACTTGGCCGTGGTGAAGTCAAATAACCTCTTACATCTGCTGCTGCTAATCAGTGGCAAACTTGGACCTTGAACCTCATGAAACTGTTCTTAGTCATTACACTATGTTTATATTTATTGTGATCCTAAGTTCATTTAAAGATGAACTTAGAGATCCCCTACTTTTTAACCCTGGGATAGATCTTTTATGGGTACTTGAAATTGTGGTTAACTGTCAGCTTGGGTCTCAGGGAATTTAAGCCCACAAGTTAAATTCTAGTAGACCACAGAGACAAGCCCTCAGTTATTCTACACTTCTGATACAGTAAGATTTTATAACTAACAGAACACAAATTTTCATGAAGGTCTAAAATGCAAGAAGATGGTAGTTATAACTTGAAGATTTTAAAATGGAAGTTAAAAAGCCCATGTATTCAAATCTTAGATTATGATAACATTGTACGTACTACAGTTTAATTGTGTAAGTTGATTCTAGGCAATCAGGCCGCAAGTACTGATACTGAGTGCTGATTTCCTTTGTTTAACAAACATTTATAGGCAGTGACTGTATGCCAGATACTGGATACACAGAAAGGATTATCATAGTTTCTGCCTTCTCGAAGTGTTATCGCATTGTCTTTGGCCTTATAAGTAAAACAAATATATAAATGGATTGTTTATCATACAATGTGGTAGGTGAAATAACAGAAATGCACTGGGTATTTGAGGAGTGCCCGGTGCTACAAATATGGCACTCTGCCAGAATATGGTTTTCATATGTTATAATATAAAGTTATTCAAGAAAATTACTATATTACCTAGTGTAGGGATGCAAAAATTAAAAGATTCTATATAGATTGGTGGTTTAGTTACTTGGGGGGGGTAAGAATCTTAGAAATTACCCAGAGCCATATTCAATACTAGGAGTGTAGTCTTTTTTTTTTTAAGTAAAACAAGATGAACATGCAATTAACTACAATGTTAACCCAATTCTTACTTATTTTCCATATTGATCTCATTCTCTCTTGACCCCACATTTCCTTCCTTCCCCTTCCCTCCATTTCTTTACATTCTTGGAAAGGAAAAGTCACCTAGATCAGTCGCTGTGTCACTTGTTCCTGGTTAAAATAGTATGAGAGATAGAGCTGTGTGCTAAAGAATAGTATCACTTTTCACCTGGGCTGATAATTCTCTGTCTTTCTCCCCTCTTAGAAAACACAAAAGCTCATTGAATACAGAGTATGCCGGCCAAGCTTGCATTCAGTCCAGTAGAGAGAATGGCATCCCAGCTAGTCATTATTCCATTAGATAACACACACCCCAGACGTGATGGTGAAATGTTTCCTGCAGCAAATATCCAAAAGTTAAGACAGACAGACACTGATGGAACCAGAATGTGAATGAGCAACTAGAATGACCAATAAAACTAAACCATCTCTGTATTCTCTAACTTAAAGTAGTCCCAAATGTGAAGACCAGTCGTGTTAACCTCATTCTAAGCCCAAAATACAAATGTTTGACTGGCATTGGTTTGTTGTACTTAATACTAAGTGAGCAAGACTAGAAGGAAACTCAATTCCACTTAATTCCTTATAGTTTGAGTTTGACAGTATTTCTGCTAAAAATGTGTTGGGGGCCTCATAAAAGTAAACCCCCAAAATAGCTGGTTACTCTGAAATGAGTAGTTGTTATATTCTTGTCAAGATTTCCTTCATCTCTTTTGTGTATTTCATGTTATTAAAATACCATTATTTAAAACGTACCTTTAGCCTGGCCAGTGTGGCTCAGTGGTTGAGCGTCGACCCATGCACCAAGAGGTCGCCGGACCGATTCCCGGTCAGGGCACATGCCCAGGTTGTGGGCCCGATCCTCAGTGGGGGGCACGAGGAGGCGGCCGATCGATGTTCTCTCTCATCGATGTTTCTAGCTCTCTCTCCCTCTCCCTTCCTCTCTCTCTCTATAATCAATAAAGAAAAATAAAAAATAAAAAATAAAAAAATGTACATTTACTCTAAGAACACAAACACTATAGCATTTTGCTTTTTGAAATGTCAGTTCACTGAAAAAATACAAGTGGTTACAAGAAATAAATTCCAGGTCAGGATACACAATGGAAAGAGTTTATCTCGTCATTTATGCTCACATTATAAATTTTCTCAGCCACGGCTTTATGGAACCCACCTCAGGAATGGAAATACCCAGTGCAGAGCCAAGTGCCGCACTGCAAGCTCTGCTGCCGCCTTTGAAAACCTCACTGGTGCCATTGGAGAGCAGATCTATTACTGAAAATAACTTTGCCAGTAGTGATAACATCTACAAGGGGAATTTCTGTGCTGGGATCCCTTTCTCTCCTTCTTTATCTTGTCCTCTTCCCTCCTCCCCTGCCTCCCTAAATCCAAATAGAAAGAAAAGTAGGACACTCTTCACAGGGATAAAGTGATAGTAAAAACTTCCTGGGCATTCTTACACAGGCGTGAGCATGCACGAGTGCATACACACACACACACACACACACTAGTGCTCTTTTATAGGTCTCTAGAGATTATCCCTTCTATTCTGATCTTCAACAGGGGGAAGAAAGGAAAGAAAAAGATCATACATAAAATGAACATACAAACTACAAAATTATGGAAAACATCTTAAGCATATTTCTTTGCTGTTATATATTAGGAAAAAAACATGTTTTCTAGATTCTAATTGCTCTTTTTCTGTATTTGGCCTTTCTAAAATCCAGATGTCTCTCACAGTCACTGCCGGGTAGCTATCCTGACATAGCTGTCACTGCCCACACACCTGCACCAACACGTGCAGCGTGCGTGGCAGGAGTGCTCATTGCACACAGAGTGCTGTGGTTGTAACACTCTTAATGCATAAAGGGTGATATGACGTAGTAAAGCATGGATTTTGACAACTCAGGGTTGGAAAATAATTCAGAAGAATTAGATGCTGAAAGTAAAGTGTTATACGACTACTTTAAAAATGTATTTAACTTTTCTTTTTCAATGTATAGATGATATATTAAAATCTATCTAAATAAGTCTAGAACAGCTTGTTCAGTTAGTCTAAAATAAAATTTCTAAGTCATAAAAATGCGTTCTCATAATTTAATTGCCAGTTTTTTCCCCTTTAATGGTACATTAAATAAGGGTGTTTTATAATTGATGGCATAGCTCCTACTTTTTTAATATTAAAAAGCACTATGATTTTTTTTTTGAGAAGTAATAGTTGCTATTCAACACCAAATCCCAGCAGTTTGTTAAGTGATCCATTCATTCATTTCAAAAATAGTCATTGAGCCCCTACCACCAGGCAGGCACTGCTCTAGGTGCTGGAAGCACAGTGGTGAACAGAACTGAAGTCTGCCATCACGAAGCATATGTTCTAGGGAGGGCAATGTCCATTAAACAGTATGTGTTAATGTCAAGTGGTAAATACTAAGAAGGAAAATAAAGCTAGGTGGAGGGACAGAAAGTGGTAGGGCTTACTACTTTAGACGGAGCATTGAGGGAGGGTCTCTCTGAGAAGTGATCATTAAATAGGACTGGAAAGAAATAGAGGAAAAGGCAGTGCAGTGACATGGGGAGGAGGGGTGTTAGGGATGGAAGAGGGGGCCGGCGTTCCAAACAGAAGACACAGCACAGTCAAAGACTTTGAGGCTAGAAAGCATTTAGTTTCTTCAAAGAACAGCAGGGCAAATACAAATGTGACTGGAACTGAGTAAGTGGGAGAGAGAGTAATAAAAGAGGTCTAGCAGGGAGGGTTTGTAAGAGGTGGGAAGGTTTAGGAAACTTTGGACTGGAGAGAAGTAAAATTATCTTGACTCTCCCTCTGGCTGCCAACCATCAAGGGCTCAAGGATGGAGGCAGAAAGACCTTCTCCATAGCTGTGGAATCATCTAGGAGAGACAATGACATCTTGAACCAGTGAGGTGGTTGTATATTAAAGTAGAGAGATGATGTGATTCTAACCATGGTATTGTGGTTGTAAATAAAGCCCAACAATAGACAACAAAGGCTGATGGATTATGTAAATGCAGTATTAGTTATGTGCTCATTTCTTCAAACACATTAGAAAGAAACACTATAGGTCAGTGATTTTTCAACCAGGTATGCCACAAGAATTTTTAAAACATGCAGTACCTGACTATTTAGTCAGGGGCACTGACCTCTTTTCCCTTAGATTGTCAAATAAAAAGATGACAACAGAAAACACAATAGCCATCCAGTGTGCATGAATCAAAATTATACCTATTTTTCTGTCAGATCTGCAAAAAGTATAATACGTTTTTTGTTGTGCTGCAGAATTTTAGTAATTAGTTTACATGTGCCACAAGATGAAAAAGGTTGAAAATCACTGCTATAGGTAAAAATATTTTCTTGAAGTTAAACAATCCTCCCTTAACTTTAAAAAATAATTTACTAAGCATTGTGGGGCCTATCAAAAGCTATAAAATGTTGTTTCTAGGAACTTCTAATTAAGGAGATAAGGCATAGGAGAATTTCAGCAACAGTTTAAATTATTTTTAAATTTTATTAATTTTTTTTTTAGACAGAGGAAGGGAGAGAGAGAGAAACATCTATTTGTTGTTCCACTTATTTAAGCATTCATTGATTGTTTCTTGTATGTGCCCTGACTAGGGATCGAACCTGCAACCTTGGTATATCAGGACAATGCTATAACCAACTTAGCTACCTGGAGAGGGCAACAGTTGAAAGGAGTATATGATTAAAGAGCAAATATTAGCTGGTTCTTTTAGAGTCAAAGATAAATAAAGAATTCCATGGCAAGCTTAACAGAAGAGGTAGGATTTGAAACTGCGCTTTTTTCAAAAGACTATTTTTTTAAAGCAGTTTTAGATTCACAGCAAAATAGAGCAGTAAGTGCTAAGACTGCTGTATACACCCCCACCCCTACCCCACCCCAACCTCTCCCATTATCTGGGGGCACCAGAGTAGTATGTTTGTTACAATCTATGAACATATAGTGATGTACCATTACCACCTCAAGTCCATAGTTTACATTAGGGCTCACTCTTGGTGTTGTACTGTGGGAATGGGGGGTTGATGGATGGACGATTTGTAACCTTGTGATATGCATTCTCACAACCTGGCCAGCCTAGGATCAAAGTGTGTGTGTGGACAGACAGGTTTGACTGGAGGGCAGGAAGACCGCCTTGTGTGCATATGAATGCTTCGTTTGCATGTCTAAGATAAGGTTTGCATGTCAAAGGCTGGAACACTGCCTAAAGTGGACAAATGGGTCCGTAGGACTCAAGAATGTCTGGGTTTGTTATTTTTTTAGCTTTAAAGTCTCTTTCCGCCATGAAAAGCAAGAGACAAGGCTAGGCTGTATGGTTTGCAGAGACGCCATCTCAAGGAAATAATTTGCATAAATCCACATGTAACTTGGGGAACCATTCTGCAAATAAATTGGGCTGCATCCAAAGATCTGGAGCATTTGCTCCCTTGCAATGCTCCCCCTCACTCCTACCAGCGTGTGCTTGTAGTTCATTGCATTGTGCTGACCCCTGCAGGCCGAGAGAGACGGCATTGTACATGCTATAGTTTTTGACAAATGTGTAAGGACATGTATCCCCCATGATAGTATCATTCAGAATAGTTCCACTGCCCTAAAAATTCTCTGTGCTCCACCTCTTCATCCTTCTCTCCCCTCTAACCCCTGGTGTCTCCATATCTTTGCCTTCTCCAGAATGTTGTATAGTTGGAATGATACAGTATGTAGCCTTTTCATATTGACTTTTTTCACTTAGTAATACTATGCATTTAAGTTTCCTCCATGTCTTTTCATTACTTGACAGCTTATATAATATTCCATTGCCTGGATGTACCACAGCTTATTTATCTATTCACCACCAAAGGATATCTTGGTTGTCTCCAAGTTTTGGCAATTATAAATAAAGCTGCTATATGTTCAGGTTTTGTGTAGATATAAGTTTTCAACTCCTTTGGGTAAATGCCAAGGATCATAATTGATGGATTGTATGGAAAGAGTATGTTTAGTTTTGTTAGAAACCACCAAACTGTGTTCCAAATTGGCTGCACCACTTTGCATTTCCACCAACAATGAATGAGAGTCCCTGTTGTTCCACATTTTTCCAGTGTTTTAGATTTTGGCCATTCTAATAAATGTGTTGTCGTATCTCATCTTAATTTCAATTTTCCTAATTACATGTAATATTGAGCATCTTTTCATATGTTTATTTATCATCTATATATCTTATTTGATGAGGTTAGTTCAGATCTTTGGCCCATTTTTTAATCAGGTTGTTTTCTTATTGTTGAGTTTATAGAGTTCTTTGTATATTTTGTTTGCAGTCCTTTATCAGATATATCTTTTGCAAATATTTCCTCTCAGTCTGTGGCTCTCCTCTTTTATTAAGTGGCATCTTGAAGGATGATGAAATAGGCAAGAGAGGGAAGCCTGTGCACAAAACAGGTCAGAATGGTAATAACAGCCGAAATTTATTATTGTTTCTCAGTTTGTATTTTTCTTGTGGGTATTTTGAGGGTCTTTTACTTATTTCAGTTCTTAACAACTGGTGTCAAGCACATAGTAGGTGTACAACAAATACTTATGAATGGAAGCCCCTCTTTTGCTGACCTTTTTTACAGCTTCCAAACCTTAAACCATTCCTCATTGTCACTGCCATTTCCATTCTAGCTGCCAGCAGTGTCTTGAGAGTCACCAAACTTAGACACTACCAGACACAAAGTTCCTATGGCCTTGAAGAAGAAATACTTTTCAGTTTTCTCTGAGCTCAAGGCTTACAGATGGTAGCTGCTTAGTAAATATTAAATGCACGATTTGAGCCTCTTGGTTTTTTTCTTCTTCTCTACTAACAAGAGTTCTGGGAGGAACTAAAGGTCAGCAAAAATTAGTTACGTGGATTTTCAGCTTTCTGCTAGGATGCATTGCAAAACGATTACTGATGAATTTAGAATCATCATCTCTATCATTTCCATCTACTAACAGCGATAGTCAAGAAGTGGTGTAATGGATTTGCCTTATTTGGAGAATAAGTAATTAAAAAGTAAAAACTATTACTCCTTTGTAAACCATTTTTGAGTCACCTTAATATTATAGAGTTCTTAGTACTTTCAAAATGGGGTCTGTTTTCTTGTTCTTACAATTGATATTAACAGGAGAAAGAAGAATACAAACCATGAATCCATTCATGAAATATACTTTAAAAATTATTCACTCATTTTTTGAAGTGTGTGTGTATGTGTGTGTGTGTGTGTGTGTGTGTGTGTGTGTGTGTGTAAGAGAAAGAGCAAGAGAGAGAAACTAACTTATTTAGGCATGATTATCAATTTTCTTTTCTGTCTACTTATTGCTTTGGATAAATATACTGAAATACTGCCAAAAATTCAGGTGGCTGAATACTAATTTTGCTGAAATTAGATGGAACAGCCATCCCCTGCCAATTTTCTGTCTAAATTATGCAGAAATTTGACTCTTGTAACACATAAATCTGGTAAAAAATAGAGTCCTAATTTTCTAGTTAGTCAGTAAGACCTTCAACAGACTATTCATGTTTCAGCTTTTACTTTTTATGTAGGAAAAGAAATCAAAGAAAAATGAAATGCAGTAAAAGTTACTAGTCATATTTCTCTTGTGGCCCAAATGTAGATTTGCCATGTTAAAGAACATAATATTCATAACTTGTCTGACACAAAGCAGGAGTGAGCCACAGAAAACAATTAGTGCATCTTTCAAACGTAGGATAGTTATTGAATAATTACTCAAATAATGGTCAGTAATGGAATACAAAGGGTTATCTCTTAGCTAATCCTCAAGTAATGGAATTGGTGTATCTCTAATTTTTTTCTTAGCCTTCCAGGGTTTAGAAGAATGAGACAAAAGTGATTATGGGAACTAGAGGGAGCCACTGGAGGCCAGCAAGGAAAAGGAGACCTTATCTTAAGCAATTAATCAAGAAACTCATATTGTGGAACAATTATTCAGAGCTAATTCTAAAATAGCTTTAGAGCCCCAGGTCTTGAGATATTTTTTCTAGAATTTTGTCAAGGTCATTTGGAGCACTGGGACAATCTTGCATTAGAATAAAGGTTTGGTTAAAAGTATATATTACTCTGTACCGAGGAGTATGTGCAGTATGAAAATATAGCATCAAACAACTTAAATGTACTTGTAGTTTTTTACTTTATTTTCATTTTTATGGTAGTAACTGTGCAAAATAGAATATGATATTATCCCAAAGATAAACAGCCTTGCTCAGTCCACTTTTCTAAATATAGTGGCCTCTGGCTTGTTTGCTTCACTGTGTAAAAGTTGGATAATAATGCTGACCATGCATGCTTAGTGATTTCTTATTTGTATATCATTTTATATAGTAATTGACTTCCTATCAGGTATGATTATCTTAGACCTGACCAGTCATTTTAAGCTTCATATTATCATTACTTTTTTCTCCCCATTAGTGGAATAAACAATTTATTTTCTGGTTCTTTTGTTTGTCTTATCAAATAGTTTATCTTCTTTATGTGCACATTGAGCATTTTGAGACCTTTTCTTAGCTTTCTTTACCTACCTTCCTCAATCTTTTCCTTTCTTCTAAGAAGTTTCACTGCTTAAAACTCACAGGTGGTTTCCTATTGTGTTGAGACACACTCTAAACCTCTGGGTACAACATAGAAGGTAAGGCCGGCTCCCACACCTGCCTGCCTACTCTTCCACTCACCACCTTCACTATACCTGCTGCTCCTCCATTCACCAACCGTGTAAGACTGGTCCCACTGCAGGACCTGACCTTTGCTCTCATTTCCCTGAATGCTTGTTCAAAAGATTATGCTATGGCTATAGTTTTCTCATGAATCTTTTCTCAGTTGAAACATCACTTCCTCAGTGACTGTTCTATCTAAAGTAGCCCTTTCCCTTCCCACACGCGTCATCCTATTTTATAATCTTCCTAGCAATCGCTATGAATTATCTTTTATTTATTGCCTATGTACCGTCCCAGCATGTAAAGTCCATGAGATGAGAAACTTTGTCTTTTGTTTACTTACATCCCTGTTGTCTGTTGTACATAGATTGTAATTGTAATAAATATATGTTGGGTGAATGAGAGAGAGAGAGAGAGAGAGAGAGAGAGAGAGAGAGAGAGAGAGAGACTGTCTTTATTTTGTGTACATTCCTTACCCTTACTGTCCTCCAGCTTTTGCCTCCACCACTAGACTTAAGCTGTTCACTCAGGTCGCCAGTAACCCAATTCTTTACTCAGCTGCTGGGGTAATCTTTTTCAAAACGAGATCAAACTATTTTAAAACGTTTAGTGACTTCCCATTAACCTCTAAATAAAATTTTAACTCCTCACCAGCCCATCTTGTTTCATCTTCCCCTCACTTACTCTGCTCTCAGCACACTGGCATTCTTTCAGTACCCTAAACATGCAAACACGTTACATCATGTGGCTGTTCCACATGCTGTTCCATGTCCCGAGAATACTGTTGCCCTAGTTTGTCTCTTACCAGCTGTCCTAATTATTCAGATCTCTGCATAATTAATCAGTGTTCAAATAGTTTCTTCACTGTAAAAAGGTGTTACTCTGCCTCACTATTACCTTCGTAGTTCTTTTTCTTTTTTTTTACTTTAAATAATTTTTTATTTTCTAATTACAATTTACATATAGTATTATATTAGTTTCAGGTGTACAACTCATTGGCTGGACATTATATAACTTACTAAATGATCATCCCAATAAATCTAGTACCCATTTGACACCATACCTAGTTAATACAATATTAATGACTGTATTTGCTATGCTGTACTTTACATCCCTGTTACTATTCTTTTGTTGTTGTTGTTGTTAATCCTCACCTGAGGATATTTTTCCATTGATTTTTTTTTTTTTTAAGACAGAGTGGAAGGGAGGGAGGGAGAGAGAGAAACATTGATGTGAGAGAGACACATTGATTGGTCGCCTCCACATGACCCTAAACGGGGCCAGGGATCAAGCCTGCAACCAACCCAGGTATGTGCCCTTGACCAGAATTGAACCCAAGACCCCTTGGTCCAGGGGCCAACACTCTAACCACTTACCCAAACCAGCCAGGGCCCTGGACTATTCTGTAACTACCAATTTGTACTTCCTGATCCCTTTACCTTTTTCACCCATCCCTCACCCAAACCCCCCCCCCCCCATCTGGCAACCATCAAAATGTTCTTTGTATCTCTGAGTCTATTTCTGTTCTGCTTCTTTATTTTGTTTTTCAGATTCAGTTGTTGGTAGATATTTATTGCCAGTTTGTTATTCATATTTTTTATCTTTTTTTCTTCTTCTTAAAGAAGACCCTTTAACATATCTTGTAATACTGATTTGGTGGTGATGAACTTCTTTAGCTTTTTCTTGTCTGAGAACTTCTTTGTATGTCCTTCAATTCTAAATTATAGCTTTGCTGGGTAATCTTGGCTGTAGGTCCTTGCTTTTCATCACTTTGAATATTTTGTGCCAATCCCTTCTGGCCTGCAGAGTTTTGGTTTAGAAATCATCTGACAGTCTTATGGGAGCTCCGTTGTAGGTAACTAACTGCTTTTCTCTTGCTGCTTTTAAGATTCTCTCTTTGCCTTTAACCTTTGGCATTTAATTTTGGTGTATCTTGGTGTGAACCTCTTTGGGTTCATCTTGTTTGGGACTCTCTGTGCTTCCTGGACTTGTGTGCCCATTTCCTTTACCAGGTTAGGGAAGTTTTCTATTATTATTTTTTTCAAATGGTTTTTCAATTCCTTGCTGTCTTTCTTCTCCTTCTGGCACCCGTATGATGAGAATGTTGGTATGCTTGAATTTGTCTCAGAGCCCCCTTATACTATTCTTTTTGTTGTTGTTGTTACAGGTATTTCTCCTTTTCCCCTCAATATACTATTCTTATTCTTTTTAGATTCTTTGCTGTTGTTGTTCTGATTGGGTGTTTTCTGCTTCTGCTTCCTTATCTTCCAAATCTTTTATTTGATCCTCTTCTTCATCTACTCCATTATTGATTCCCTATAATGTATTCTTCATTTCTGACTGTTTTTTTTTTTATGTTCTCTAATTCCATTTTTATGTTTCCTATAAAAATGTTGAAGTTCTCACTGAATTCATCTTTTCTTCCCCTATGTTCATTGGGTATCATTATAACCAGTGTTTTGGATTCTGCATCTAGTAGATTACTTATCTACATTTTGTTTAGTTCTTTTTCTGTAGTTTTGTTCTGTTCTTTTATTTGAGACATGTTTTTTTGTCTCCTCATTTTGGCAGCCTCCCTGTGTTTGCTTCTATGTATTAGGAAGAGCTGCTACATCTCCTGGGCTTGGTAGAGTAGCCTTATGCAGTAGGTGTTCTAGTGGCACAAACTCCCCAATCACCCAAGCTGGACACTCCAGGTGCACCCCACTGTGTGTACTGTGTACACCCTCTCTTATAGTTGAGCCTCGATTGCTGTTGCCATGTCAATGGGAGCCCCCAGGCCAATCAGTTACAAGGACTGGCCAATACCACAAAGGAGGATTAGCTGTGCAGGGATCCACTGCACAGAGCAGGACTCACTTCAGCAGGGCTCTGGTGTCCACTGAGTCCACCCTTTGAGTGTGTCCCTTGTGGAGTTGATTAAGTGGTGCTATTTTTTATCCTCACCCGAGGACATTTTTGCATTTATCTTCAGATAGAGCAAGAGGGAGAGGGGGAGGAAGAGAGAGAGAAACATCGATGTGAGAGAGACACATAAACTGGTTGCCACCCACACAACCCCAACCGGGGTAGGGACAAACTGCAACCGTGGTACGTGCCCTTAGCAGAACCGAACCCAGGTCTCTCTGGTCCGTGGACCAACGCTCTAACCGCTGAGCCAAACCGGCCAGGGCGATTAAGTGGTGCTTTGACTTGGTCTGAAGCTGTCCAGTGGGTGAGCTGGCCCTGGGACTTCCTGAGAGGTGCAAGCCAAGGTCAGCCACCACCTGTGCTCTGCCCAGGATCACCTGGCATGAGCTACAGAGCAGTCTGCAGATGGCTGCTACTTGAGCTGGGCTTGGGCATGCTCAGAAGAGGCCAGGCTGCACACCAGGACCGGCTGCTGCTAGTTCCAGTCCTGGAGCCACTTACCTAGAGGTATGGGGCACGCCAAGGCCAGATGCTGCTTATTTGAAAGATTTTTAGGAAAACTGAAGCATGAGCCAAGATAGGTCATTCGTATGGAAAAGCCACTGGAAACAGCTTGGGTGGCCAGAAAGTTGAGTGGGGTGGGGTCTCAGGGAATCACCAGGGCTGGTCGAAAAGTGTTAACCAGGTTGATGGAGACTCAGATACGGCATCCGCCTACCGGCTCTGTGGGGACAGGGCTCAGAAAAGAAACAATGGCCTCTGCCAGTTCTCAGCCTGATGCCAGACAATTTAGTTCCTCCATGTATGTCTGTGGTGCCTTTTGGGCTGCTGTCCCAGTGCTGGAGCTCAGCATGAGTGAGTCAGAGTAAGTTCTTGTGCAGGTCCTTTAAGAGGAACTGCCTGGGACTCCAGAAGCCATTATGCCTGCTGGTTTTCACAGCCAGAAGTTACGGGGACCTCTCCTCCTGGCATTGGAACCTTGGGCTGGGGGGCCTGGTGTAGGGCTGGGACCCCTCGCTCCTCAGGCTCCTCAGCAGTGACCTCCGCAGCCAAGATATCCCTCCTGATTTTTATCCACCACATGTGAGTGTGGGACCAGCCGTAAAACATGTTCCCTCCTGCCAGTCTCGATGTGGTTTCTTCTTTATATCCTTAGTTGTAATTCAGCTAGTTTTCAGGTGGTTCTGAATGATGGTTGTTCTGTAGTTGTAATTTTGATGTGGTTGTCCCTGTTGTTATTTTCTATTTAATCTGTTTATTTCATAGCACTTATCATGGATCCTAACACTTTTTTGATATATTTGATGCTTTTCTAATTGTTGGCATAATTGAATACTCCCTACTTGTTGAAACTCTATTTCTTATTACTTTCTCTTCTGGTTTTCTTTCAACTTATTGGCTCTTCTGTCTCATTTTCCCATGCAGGCTTCTCTTCTGCCACTACTTTAAACTTTGGTGTGTCCCAAAATGTCTGCCCTTGTTTCTCTGCTCTTCTCACTCGTATTTCCCCAGACGGCACTTCTTGCACCCGTGGCTTCAGCCACGACAGCAGGCAGTAGAGCACGGTTGTTAAGAGCTTTTGCTCAACAAAGAGTAAGGGCCTCCTCTGGGTTAGCTGCTGTTTTAAACACTGAAATACAGGGTAGAAAATAGAGTCCCTGCCCTCAGAAAGCTTACATTTAGTGGGTGAGAAAAAAAAATAGCTAAGCAAATAAATGATATAATGTTAGGTAGGAATGAGTGAAGTGTACATAAAACAGGGCATGAAAGTGATAGGGAGGCAAGCAGAGAGAGTGCTGGTGGTGATCACAGAAGACCTCCCTGAGGAAGCGGCATGGAAGGGCTGAATAAAATGAGAGAGGAAGCCATGAGAAGATGTGGAGGGAGAGCATTCAGGCCATTGGGGGTACTGGGAATCAGCTTGGCAAGTTCGAGGAACACCAAAAGTCCAGTGTGGTGTGAGAAGAGGAGCAGCGTGAGGGTGGGGCAGGGTGATGCAGGATGTCATAGGTTATAGTAAGGAGTTGGGATTTTATCCTAATTGTGACAGGAGGCCTCTGAGCAGGGAAATTATCTGATTTAGCATTTGGAGTTGGAAAGAGTCAATTCCAGTCTCATTCGTCACATGGCTTTAATAGGGAGTAGACAGCAGTCATATTTAGCTTTTTCTTTGTCAAAACTGTTTATTTGCAAAGTCACACAAATGGAATATCATAAGTAACAGTCATCCCTGAGACACTGTGACTTTCTGACATACTTTTCATCAGAGAAAATTTAAATGAAGTTCCAAGTAGTTTTAGAGTTAAACACAATACTTTTTGATTCTGACTTTTAAGAAATTTTATCTGTATTTGATGTGTGTAGTAACTTTCTATTGCATAGATTGATTAACCTCTTTGCTCCCTTCCCCCACTAATCGCCCATGCCAGGGAACACTTGATTGTAATTTCATAGCGTTTTTCTAATAATTTTTATACCATTGTGAGTTGTTTGTTTTGTGGCTTATATATAGATGGTTTCTTAGGGTGTTGTTTGTTTGTTTTGAGTCACCAAATTTTGAGAGACCGGCAGCAGATTTTGTCTGCTAAATATGAGACAAGGATAAATACATAGAAATCAAAAGCTTAAATGGTGATTTTTCTTTGTGCCTATCAAATTTATCATTTGGTACTGAACTAATGTTTCTCTTACCATCTCAAACTAGAGTCATACCAAATTTGGTCTTCTTTCTAATCTTACTTCTTAACAGCCATTGTATAAATATACTGAGCTTTCTCTTTTTCATTGTTTTGCTAAAACCTCTTGGACTATACATGCATAGTTGGGGGAAAGAGGAAAAAGGGAATGTGTGGGAGCAGCTCCTCCACAGGCTGGTTCTTGGTAGGTGCTGAGTGAATGGAGAATGATGGCAATAAAAGGTATGTGCTGCTGCCACCATTACTGACATTTGCTTCTATTATTTGAACAGTTTTCAAAAGGATTTCACATTGTGTTTTCACTTACTGCACATGACAATCCTGTGAAGTAAGAAGGGTCAACATTATTTTGTGTATGTACAGATGAAGAATCTTGTGCTCATCAGTACAAAGAAATGGAAAAGGACTGGTTCTGTAAACTGAGGTCATCTTCTAGTCCATCACTGTTTCTCCACTGTAAAGAAGTGCTGCCTTAATAATAAAGTATGGCTTGGAATAAAGAGTGTGCTTCTAAACACTATCCCAAAACCCAGAAGTGGCGTGGCATGGCAAGTCCGTCTAGTAGAAACAATGTATACAACAGCTAATTGGTGAATGGGCTGTCTTATATAAGTGGGCACAAGAAGGTACAACATAGGACAACAATGTTACCACTCTCCGTGCTATTCCCTCTGAGTCAGTTTATAAGTGTCCCCTTCTGGACCATTGGACTTAAGGGATGTCCAGTGTAAGTTGTTGTAATAACTAAAACAATTTCTCAGTATTAGATAGAAGGACCATAGTAAACATTTAATAATAATTTAGAATAACTATCATATTTCATTTATTCTAAGTCGCCATCAAGCATAAGAAACACCATTCTTTATGTACCACTAAGGAAAAAAACAAACCACACAATGTCAAATAGACTATAAAACAATTCTTTCTTATTATACACAATGTTTCTTTGTAACTGCATAGAACAAATATTTTTTCTTTAATTTTTTTAAATGGTTTGTTGACTGAAACACTGAGGAGTTGCAGTGTCCAGTCAAGTTCACCATGGGCAGGCCATAACTGCTACATCACTATCACTTGTCCAACTGATAGAGACAAGAAGATGCTATTGATTATAAAATACATGACAATTTCAGAGTTGCACATTTTAACAACTTAGAATTAACAAAATATGATAAAATAATTTTTCTTATTTTTCTAATGGTAATACTGATAAAGAAAATATTTATTGTCTGTCTGTGATGATCGCTTAGCAGCTAAAGACAAGTGTGATTCCTTTTTCAGTGAAGCTTAGTTGGGGAAACAGATAAGAAATGCATTAACAATCAAACATTCACTGTTCTGGAGTAGGGAGTGACCAGAGAATACTTCTTTGAGAAGGCAATAATTAAGCTTAAGACTTGAAGGGTGAGAGAGAGGCAAGCATGGAAATCAGGAAGGAAGCAGTCCCTAGCAGAGAGGAGCTGAATATGTGGGTATAAATACCCTGAGGAAGGAAAGAACTTGGTGTATTCCAGAAATTCAAAGAGTGATCATGTGGCTTGAACAGAGTATTCTGCATATAGCTAGTTCTTTGAATTTAAACTGAAATATCTCCCAGTTTGGATTTAGAAGACTATCTTGCCAGATATGGATGGTCACAGTGTTAAAGTTCATAAGGCATATTTAATCTTTTCATTAAATGCCTTCTGAGGACTGGAATTACTTTCAAGCAAAATCTTTTATTTTAAATCAGTACTCCATAAAAGTATTTGATGTTGATGAAGTTATATCCATATAATTATATACAGTTGATCCTCATTATGCATGGATTCCGTGTTTGCGATTTTGCCTGCTTGCTAAAATGTATGTGTAACCTTAAAATCACTTTCACGGTCACTCACAGAGTGGCAAAACTTTGAGTTGCCCCAACACACACGTTTGCTGTGGAGTTCGACCAAGGCGACCCTGTGCCTTGTTATTTCAACTCTCATACTGTAAACGTGTCATTTTCAAGGTCTATTTAGTGCCATATTTTTCATGTTTTTTACTTTTTGTTGGTGATTGTGCTGTTTAAAATGACCCCAAACACAATGCTGAGGTGTTGACTAGTGTTCCTAAGTGCAGGAAGGCTGAGATGTGCCTTACAGAGAAAATACGTGCATTAGATAAGTTTCATTCTGACATGATACAGTGCTGTTGGTCATGGGTTCTATGTTAATTAATCAACAATGTATATTAAACGAGATATCTTTAAACAGAAACACACATAAAATAGGGTTATGTATTGATCTGCTAACGAAAATGTTTGATCAAAGCCTCGTAGGAACCTAACCTTGTATTTCCCTTAGAAGCAATGGTTTTATTTTCACTGATTTAGTTTTGTGGCACCTTTATAAGAACATAACCACCACAAATAACATGAATCTCCCACTGTGCATGTACATGTGAATAGATTGTTAATATGTTGCTGTGTAGCCAGCCACCTCAAAATTTAGTAGCTTAAAACAGCAACTGTTTATTGGTTCACAATTCTGTGAGTTGGTATTTTGGGTTGGCTCAGCTGTGCAGTTCTTTTGCTGGATGTGGCTGGGCTGTTACACATTTGCTATCAGCTGCTGATCAGTGGCCTCACTCATATGTCTGATGATTTTGCTGGAGCTCTGAGCCATGCACTTATCATCCATCAGGCTCACTTGGCTCACTCACGTGGGGGTAGTAGCAAGTTGCCCCAAAGCGGCAAGAGGGCAGGCCCCAGTATTAAAGTGGTTTTCAAGCCTCTGCCTATGTCACGTTTGCCAACTCTGACCCATCAGCCAAAGCAAGTTACAGGGCAAGTAGACCCACCTTTAAGAGCAGCCCATAGAAAGGGCATAGATGCAGAGAAGGAAAGAATTTATCTGCTTTTGGTACAGTCCAATTCATACATTAAGCACTTTACATCGTTTGCCTTACTCTTACTCAAAAACCAAAGAGGTAGTACTGTCAACCCAAATTGTCATAAAGGGAAATTGAAGTTCAGAAAAATTAAGCAACCAGTAAAGGCAGGTCACACATATCTGTGTGATTGAAAAGTTTTTATTTTATTTTTTATTATTTTGCCTTCTGATAGATGAATGGCTAATTTGCCTAATTTGTCTAGTTCTGGGGGGGGGGAAAGAGCAGTAACATTAGTCTCACAAATAATAGGAAAAAAAACAACTGCCATTGTCTCTTAGAAAAGAAACTATGTCCTATGCAAAGTCTTACTGTTGTATAAGTTTAAGAAAATCACGGTAGTAGTGACTTGTGAGCGTGTGGTACTTGATTATGAATTTGATTTGCACAAAGGGCTTATATCCTGGATGTGGAATCTTAGTTGTAATTGAATTTATTCTGAAAGACTTAAAAGAGATGATTAAAATATTAGAGATATTGACATTGTCTGACGAGATCTCCTTGTATTTATTTCTTTTTTAAAAATCCACAGTATTACCATAGCCTGGCCCTATTATGCTATTGTAATCATAGTTGAACTGAGAAGGGTGATTAACGATAGCAATTTATTGTATCTGAGGAGGAGAGAAAATAGGAGATGTTGTCGTTATCATAAATCATATCATAAATAACCAAAAAGAAGCACTCAGAATGCTTGTGTAGTGTCAGCAGCCGGCCCTTTCAGGCACGTTAGCCCAGGATGTAGCCATAGAAACCCCAAAGTCATATTGTTATCTTACTCTTGCTGCAGTTATGTGATACAACAGTATTAACATATAGATTAGGCCATTTATAATACTAGGTGTCATTTCAGGTTGGCTTGCTTATATAGCATTTTAGTTTTTTATTGTGCAGAATGTTAGTGAAGTAGTGCTTTTTTATAGGTCGGTGTGTGTGTATGTATTATAACACAGCTTCACTCTACTATTAATTTATTGTGTTATTGATCGGTTGTACTGTACAGATTGTCATTGCCTAATTGTGTCTTTGCTAGCAATTTCTTTTTTTTTTTTTAAGTAAAAGATTTGTTTAAAAAATACTCCACTTTTGCACATTGAGTTGTGTTTTAAGTGTCTAATTACTGTTATAGACAGGACAATTAAATATATATTTTATGTGAAACCATAGATGGGATTTTAAAAATTAAGATTGTTTTTATATTGCTGCTGTTCCTGTCTTTCCCAAGCATCTACTCAGTGTCAGCCTATCTTCTAACTGCCCAGACCTCTCCTCCTCACAGCATTACTCTCCTGGTGGTACCCTGTGTTTCAAACCCTTTTAATCCTCAGCATTCCATCAAATTACTTCACTTCCATTCCATTTTCTTAGAGTCTCCTTCCTCAAAAAGTAGGATAAGTGTCGTTCATTTTTTAGCTTTATAGCCTTAAATATATTTTGGTGGCAGACTTTTAAAGCTACTGTCTTTATCCAAGACATAAATCAAGTGGTCAGAATGCCAAGCATTGTTGCATGTGGTCAGTGAGATATTTAGGGGCAGAAATAGCTCTGTCATGCCCTTTGGGTCATCCCACATGCATGGTCAGCTGCATATAGAGATGGCCCTAATAATGAAGGTCTTCAGCTCTTAGAAATAGGAAGGTCAGATGTCAATACTTATATATTGCAGATGAGAAAACTTAAGTTTGGGAGCATAAATGGGCTGTGCTAGGTTGCATCATGGCACTAGTAATAGATCTTAAAGGCAGTTTCAGTCCAGCTTCCTTTCTCATTGACATTGTGATTTCTGTCTTACATATCCCTGAATATGGCTACATCTGCACCTTGTACCTATCCCTGCCACGGCACTTGAACTGATAATCACAAAATGTGGTTGATTTTTCAGGATAGTAAATCATGTCTTATTCGACTTTATTTTCCTAGGATCTAATGTAATGCATGTCACAGTGGTATTCAGAAGACAATTGAATGGAAGGATGGATGGATGGATGGATGGATGGATGGATGGATGGATGGATGGATGAGGAGTGAATGAATGAGCATTAGTAGCATTGAGTCACTTCAAAGAACTAGTTACAATAACTATACCTAATATCCAGACAAGTAAAATGGTGTGTTTGAAAATAATATATTTTTGAAATTAATCATATCATACTTGTTAATAAGAGGACTCTGTTATAAATAACAGTGGGGTGCATGAACTAATAGGAAAATAGGAAAGTTTATGTCATCATTTGCTAGAAATTAATTTCTGCACATATATTTTCCCCCAAAAATCAGAAGAAATCTTATTTTAAATACACTTAATTTTGAGTGAAATATATGCAGATAGTATATTATTGTCCCGATATTTAAGGTTCAAAAACACAAGTATATTTTCTGCTTAGTTTAAAATCATGCCACTGAATTTTAAAGTTGCATGCATCTGTGCAGTTAATGAGATAAAAAGCTTTCATGCCATATGCAAGCAATTTCCTTTTTTTCCCCCCTAATGTCCATGAGCTTTTTAGATTATAGTGTTTCTTTAAAGGCATTTACTATTCTAGTTAAAAAGATATTTTGTTCTAAGTCAATATTTATAGTAGCTTAGAATTAACTTCTAAAAAATCCTTTTGGTGTGTTCAGACCTTATTGCCTTGTTTTGTTTTTGTTCGAGAAGTTTGGTAAAGAAGCATGTTTTTCTCATTACTCGGGGGAATATAGCTGTGTGGATTATTTATTTGTGTCATTAATGAAGGAAAATTGGAATGGACTTTGTAGTATCCCCCCCGCCCCATCAACATCCATGATGTTTTTAAAAGATATCCATTAATATAGATCCATTTTATGTCTTATATGTAATTAAAAAGGAATTTTGAAAATTGTTCTGTAGTCACACATTGAAGGAAAATGTTAATTTAGTGAATCTGGGTACAGCGTATTCATGAGTTCTTGTAGTATTCTTATACCTTTTGCTATATGTTTGAAATTATGTCAAATTAAAAAGTTAACAAATGATTTTACAATCAAATGTTGACTTGGAATCATTGATTGTTTACTTTAGAGATTATCTCCATTTCCCCCCTTTTTCATATATTATGATAAGGTATTCTGCTACCAATGAAATATCTATTTTAAATCTTATTTTTAATTGTGGTGATAAATTTGTGCTGAGTCATTTCTATTATTACACATCACTTCCCTTTTTTGACAAATGAGAAAGTGTACCATATATGCAAATCATTTGACAGAATGAAGTTACTTCATAAAAAAATTTAGAATGATCCCTGACCTGTTTGGCTCAGCGGATAGAGCATCAGCCTTTGGACTGAAGGATACCGGGTTTGATTACCAGTCAAGGACATGTACCTGAGTTGCAGGTTTGATTCCTAGCCCTGGTCGAGGTCGTGTGGGAGGCAACCAATCGCTCTCTCTCACATCAGTGTTTCTCTCTCCCTCCCTCCCTCCCTCTCTTCCACTCTAAAAATCAATGGGAAAACATCCTCAGGTGAGGATTAGCAACAACAACAAAAATTAGAGTGAAGTTATTTCTTAATGTAGCAGCATTTTCCTTTGATTAGATTATAGCATTTGTGTTTTACTGAATTTATATGACAAATAAGGGTGTTGGTAGTGGACATGAACCTCTACCAGGAAGCAGGAAATTAACACACACGTATATATATAGTATATATATTATATATATAAATATATATATAGTATATATATATATATATATATATATATATATATATACTATATATATATATGGTGTTCCTACACTGCTTTAAGTGTGGTTCTTCATATGTTTTGTTGTTGTTCTAAGTGTCTTCTTTTTTCTCCTAGAAATAAAAGAGTTCTAATTTATGGTATTTTTTGGTGAATGACAGTGCTAATAATCATTTATAGCAAATATCATAACTTTGAATGAATTCTCACACAAAGGATAATCAAATCAAAAGTCCTATTACTATTACTTTGGCCAAATTTTAAGCAAGCAGAAAAGGGAACACTGGTTTTGTAAATAATTCCTTGCTATATACCTTTGACACTTATCCAGGTGTGGCTTCCCTTACTACAATGTCTATTATCCTAAAAAGTCTCCCCAACAGCTCCAGACTGCTTATCGCAGGGGAGAATTATTAGGGCAGATGGCTGAGGTGATAGCCACTTGACCTGCAGATGCTAACTCTGGACCTGTGCTCTTTTATTTGGTTTGAGAGAGGTTTGAGTGAGGAGAGGTGTTTTGTTTTGTTTTGTTTTAATCTTCTCAAAAAGGATTGCAAGGTTAACTTTATTTTGCAATGTATATCTCTATTATTGACCAGTATTATTTAATAGTTTGAATACTTATTGAACTCTAATTAGCAATTCATTTTCACTGTACTTTCAAGGTAAATGATGTGAATGTGCTCATCTTCTGGATCAAGGAAGTAAAACACTAAGAAATTGAGAAACTTGTTAAAAATCTCACAACTAATAGTTTTCCTTGAACTTGTTTTTTCCCAGTATTTGTTTATTGCATATATACAGAAGAGTCCTTTTCTTCCAGCATCTAAATATTGAAATAGTAGAAAATGAGATAGTTCTGTGGAAATAAACATCTTTAAAATACTCATGTCAGAATGTCACACTTTTGTCTTTGGAACACAGCTTTTATTCTGATGTCTATATTTGTGTTAAATTAGAAAGAGCTTATGACTCATATTTTCTTTCTTTTTATTGATTTGAGAGAGAGAGAGAGAGAGATTTGCTGTTCCACTTACTGATGCATTCATTGTTTGATTCTTGTATGTGCCCTAACGGAGGGATCAAACTGCAACTTTGGCACTCTAACCAACCAAGCCACCTTTATGTAGTAACATAGCAAGATCAAATATCTTGTAATATTGAACTTCTGTTAACCATATTATATGCTATTTTATAGTAAAACTCTTTCCATGGATGAGTGTAGGAGAATGTTAAAACACTTTTAGGATATTTTACAGATTATTGGTAAATGGTACTTATTATAATACACATACACACAAAGAATACTTTATTGCCATTCAACTGTTATCAAACTGAAACTAACCTTCAGGTTGGGGTTTGTATGACCATTCAATAGCCATCACATATTTATCTTATTCCAAACACCTAGAACATAGAATGAAAATATTCATGTAATGAAAAGCCAGAAACTCATTTGTATAATCATCAATTAAGTTTGTTTTTGAGCAGGCATAAGCTAGATCAATTGTATTCATTTGTTGGAATTTTATAATATTTTAAAAACTAAAATAGATTCACTCAAGTGGAAAACTTTCATACTAGGAGAATGGATTAATAAGCATAGAACAGTTTTACAACAGTGAAAATGACTGAACTACAGCTACCTGCATCAACATGGGTGAATCTTAGAAACATATGTTGGGTGAAAAAAAGCTAAAGAACATTATAGTATGACACCACTTATAAAATGTTCAAAAAGAAGCAAACTAGATACAAATGTGGTAAAACTGTAAAGGGACAAGGGAATGATGAATATAAAAATCAAGACAGTAGTTATTTGGGGGTGACAATGGAGAGAACAAAGGATGAATCGGAGGAAACAAGGGCGTTCCAATGACGTTGCTAGTGTTCTGTTTACAAAAGTAGGTGGTATTGTCACAGGTGCTCATTCATCATTATGCTTTATGCCTTCCATGTACATTGCTTATACCATCCGGTATGTGTCAGGTCATTTCTAATTCAGAAATTCGTTGTAAATATCTCCACACTTTTCCTGTTCTTATTAAAGTTTAAGACTCTCTTCCACCAAAATTCTTTTTTCATTTTGATGAGTTTTGATGGTACAATTGAAGCTTTCTTATAAAATCTTTAAACATAAAAAGTAATTGTAAATTAAACTAATCAAAATAAGAAACATGGTTTTTTAAAAGATTTATTTTAATGTTTTAATTGATTTTTTTAGAGAGAAAAGAAGGGAGATAGAAACATCAATGTGAGAGAGAAACATTGATCAGCTGCCTCCTACACGCACCCCTACTGGGCGTTGAACCCACAACTCGGGCATGTGCCCTGACCAAGAATCAAACCAGGACCTCTCAGTTCATGGGCCAGTGCTCAATCCACTGAGCCACACTGGCCAGGCAAGAAACGTGTATTTTTAAGCATTCCTAAAATGAGCACTTGTAATAGTTTAGTTTTATAATTCATTTATATTCTTCTAAACCATGTAAAGCTTCTAGATGCATACAAGTTAGCAGCCAGGGACCTGAAATAAACAAAAAATGAAAATAAACAATAAAAATAACAAAAACAGAACAACTCCTCCTAGCTTGTGGAGACCCACCTTGAATCAAGCTTTATGTTAATTTTTTTCACTTAAATGAGAACAACCACCATTCATTTTTCTGAGGTACTTTAACTCCAAATTCCAAGTGAACCAATCTGTTTTCTGAAGTATTTGCAAGAAAGCCGTACAGTTTTCTCTAACCCAGCCTACATACCTCCTTTAGTTCAAATGCCTATCTGGTGGTCATCTTGCCAGTTCTAATTTGAAAGAATTTCACACTAGTAAAATAATACACTGTGTAGAAAACTCAAAATTTCAAGTTGTCCTACCTGTGAAACAGACCTTCCATCTGGAAGACCTAGCACTGTCTTAGTAGTAGTTTGGGGATTTCCCTTTCTAGGGACTGCTTATATTAGAGCAGTTTCCCTCTGCTCTGCCAGGGCATCCAGCTGGGCCTGCTCTGGAGACTCGGGCTCAGAGCGGATCATGATTCAGATTAGCTTCCAGAGTGAGAAGAACAAGGTGCATTAACGTATTCTGAAGGTCTGCTGTGCTGCCTATGGAATCCTTCCTCCTTCTGCTTTGGCATCACCAGGATTTACGAACCTCTGGGTAAATGGGGTAGGAGGAAGCTCTTTGGAATTTAGGAATATAACAGTAGTAAGTATTCTAAAATTTTTCATTCACTAGAGAATGCCCTAATTTTTTTTATGTGTTTACCTTTTAGCAATTGAATAGATTTGAAGTGTATCTTGGTTTTCTGGTAAGGATAGGGATGGAAGGAAATGTTCAAATTATCTGAATAGAGTGGATCAAGGACCAGAGAATAAATTCTCTAGGCTTTCTTTGTTGCTTGTATAACTGGGATTTGAACCAAAGTGGGAGGGGCATTTCTAGGCTAAGAAGAGAGTCACCAAGTGTAGGAGGGCAGAGGATTCCAGGTAACGGGAGTTGGTTGCCCATATAGAGGCGCAGGAGTGAGACTGCAATCAGTTCACAGGGCAGGAGTGGGTAGGGTGGAAGGGCAGGCTAATTACTGAGCTGGAGGATGGGGCTCCTATGGGTCATGCTGGGGGAATTGGGTTTTTATATTTTAGAATAGTAGCTTTCAACATGTTTTAGCCTCACAACCAAAGCTTTTTGGAAAGTACAGCATGTAAAATAGATAACCTTAGGTGTAACTATTCCATTTAAAAGAGATTAGGGACCCAGTCTCTACTGTAGGAACCACAGAGTGGTTCCACAAAACCTTCAGGATCCGACCTTTTGCCAGCTAGTACTGTAGGGACCAATGGAGTGTTTTCAGATGGGGAATCCTGTACTCAGATTTGTGTTTTCAGAAGGTTGCTGTAAGACATTGGGAAAGATGGTTCTGAGGCAGATGGGACTGCAGGCAGAAAGACCAGTTATAAGAGGTGCTGAGGATTTGAACTAATAGAAATGGAGAGAGCACATTAAAGGAAATGTAGCAGATTAAGATGAAAGTATTTTGTAATTAAAAACTTAAAAAATAATAAATGCCAAAAAAAACAACAACAAGAAATATAGTAGAAAATTGTGTTCACAATCAAATGGGGAGAAAAAGGGGGAAGAAGTAGTGTGGAAAGGTGTTTCTGACTTGGGTAACTGGACGGCTGGTAGTATAATTTGCAAGTAACAGTAGCATTAATTGTGTCTCAAATTTGTCTTGTTCTTTATAGCTCACAAAGTACTTTCACATACTTTACGCCATTTATTCCCTAGTCACTCACCCCTTAGTGCCCTTGTGGCATGACTTCTACTGAGCCTTCGTTCCCATTGACCCCTTAAGCATCTGACTTTGCTCACTGGTCTTCCACTTGAAAACTCTTACCTTTGATCTTTTTGACCTCTCCTGATCCCCCAGGTATTTCTTTAGTTCTTCTTCTTCCTCTTGTCTTTACACATAGGTATTCCTCAGAGTACCTGGACTTGACCACCTCTTATTTCTCCCTTGCTAATATTACCTATTGTTGTGATTTCATTTATCTCAGCACACCCAGTCCTGTTTTCTGAACTTTAGTATATTTTCAGCTCCTTGTTAGACATCACTAACTATTCATCAAACTCTGTGTATAGGGATTGAACTAATTATAAGCATCTTCCTTCTCTGTTTATTTCCTATTTCTATTAAGGATGCATTTCTCACTCACCAGGACTCACACCTTGAAGATGTGTTTGAATTCTTCCTCCACTCTTATACCTAATCATTTATCAGCTTCTGTTCATTCCATCTTGAGAATATCATCTGCCTTTATTGCTTCCTGTTCATTGCCACTATTTTATTTCAGACCCTTATTGTCACTTACCTACATCATTTCAGTAATTCCTAACTTGTCACCTCTCCATTAATATCTGTTACTTCCCATCCATCATATATGTTCCTGCCAGAATAATTCTGTTAACATGTACCCTGGTTATTTTTTCCCTTGTCTAAAAATCTTCACTAAGTCCAAACTTAGTGAATAAAACTTATGTTCATTTCTCTGGAATTCAAAACTTCTGGGATCTATTTTTTTTTTTTTTTTTTTGCTACTCCTCACCTGAGGATATTTTTCCATTGATTTTTAGATAGAATGGGAGGGAGGGGGAGAGAATATAAAGTGTGAGAGACACATCAGTTGGTTGCCTTCTGCACAACCTGACTGAGGTCGAGGATCGAATCTGCAACCCAGGTATGCATCCTTGACCAGAATCAAACATATGACCCTTCAGTCCACGCGCCGATGCTCCAACTGCTGAACCAAACCAGCCAGGGCCAAAACTTCTGGGATTTGGTACAGCCTTAGTAAACTTACTTTCTATTATTCCTCATCTTGCACCCTGCTTTCCAGACAAATTATTCCCTGCACACTTTCTGTTCCACCTTCATCTCTTTGTCATCTGTTCCTGTACTTCATTCCCAATTGCCAGAAATCCAAAATGCTGCATAATTAGTAAAGTCTTCCCCAGATCTTTGCATTGCCCTCATCTGTTTCTCCTTTGAACTGCTATAGCATTTTATTGTCTTAAGGTACTACTCACTTCCTATGTCCTATGCACATATACTGTGTCCCTTGCTAACTACAAGCTCTCTTAGGTCATGATTTATTTCTGACTTATTCCAGTAGCCCTTTCAGCCTTTATCTTTGTGTTTTATGCATGGTATATGCTTAGTTAATAAGTGTAGAAAGAAATAATCCAATTTACAGCAATTCAGTCAAGTAGGCAGGGCAAGTAACATTAGCCCCTTTTCAAAGGTCAGGAAACAGGCTCAAAGAGGTTAAGAGACTGCCTAAGGCCTGTTGCTCCGTCATGCCAGACCACCAGCTGAAACACCGTCTAATACCACAGCCAGTATGTATTCCAGTACACCTACTGCCTCTCAGAGTGGCTGGCATCAAGCAAACAAAATAGAAGACATAAATAATATATGACATGGGAGGTGGAAGCGGGGAAGAAGGGGGTCAGTGGGTGGAAAAAAGGGGGACATCTGTAATACTTTCAACAATAAAGATAAAAATTGTAAAAGTCCTAAGAAAGTATGCCCTTTTTGTCATTTCTGAGGATAATAGTCATATAATAACCAATATCTTGATTTTTAGAAGTGTGTGTGTATATGTTTGTGTGTATGTGTATGTGTACACAAGAGGAGGAGGAAAAGAAAAAGATGGCATTTACTCAAGTTAGGAAAATAATTAATAAAAGGGAGCAGATGACAAACAGGAAATGCTTAGCAAACTCCAGATTCTGAAAGTAGGGCCAAACCACTTAAAGGAAAACAACTGTTTGTATCTACTATCCCTGATTGCTACTCTTCAAAGAATGACGGCATGCAAGTTTGGAAGATCCTTGAAACTTAATCTCTTTACTATCTAAACACTGTCAAAAATGTTCTGTCTTTTCTAGAAATCACATTTGTTTGTTTTTTTCCTAGAAATCATTACTTTTATTAGTTTTTAAAAAATATTCCAATAACATTTCTTTTCTCTTCCTTTACCAGAAGAAGAAGAAGAGCAAGTGCCCACTGATGGGGGGACATCAGCAGAAGCCATGCAAGTTCCCTTGGAAGAAGACGATGAACTGGAGGAGGAGGAAATTATTAATGATGAGAACTTCTTGGGTAAGAGACCATTAGATAGTCCTGAAGCTGAAGAAATGCCTGCCATGAAGCGACCACGACTAATAAGCGCTAAAGGAGACACCCTGGATGTAGTATTATTGGAAGCTCGAGAACCACTCAGCTCAATCAATACCCAGAAGATTCCACCGATGCTTTCTCCAGTCCATATACAGGACAGCACAGAGCTCGCGCCTCCGTCGCCAGAACCACCAATGTTAGCCCCAGTTGCAAAATCACAAATGCCAACCGCAAAACCCTTAGAAACAAAGTCGTTTACACCCAAAACAAAGACTAAAACTAGTTCTCCAGGACAGAAAACTAAATCACCTAAAATGACTCAGTCACCAGCAATGGTTGGAAGTCCTATTCGGTCACCAAAAACTATATCCAAAGAAAAGAAATCTCCTGGACGTTCAAAGAGTCCCAAAAGCCCCAAGAGTCCCAAGGTTATAACCCATATTCCCCAAGCACCGGTCAGACCTGAAACACCAAATAGGACTCCTTCAGCTATAATAAGTGAAAAAATTAGCAAAGACACCCTTCAGGTAAAACAAATACAAACACCCCCAGAGGCTGGGAAGCTGAACAATGAGAATCAGCCGAGAAAGGCTGTTGTGACCGACAAAACGATTGATGACTCTATTGATGCTGTGATTGCACGAGCTTGTGCTGAGCGAGAGCCAGATCCTTTTGAGTTTTCTTCTGGATCAGAATCAGAAGGAGACATTTTTACCAGCCCTAAGCGGATTTCAAGTTCGGAATGTACGACTCCGAAAGCTTCCACTTCCTTGAACAATTTCACTAAGTCAGGATCCACTCCTCTGCCTCTTTCAGGCGGAACGTCAAGTTCTGATAATTCCTGGACAATGGACGCCTCCATTGATGAGGTTGTACGGAAAGCAAAACTGGGAACAGCTTCCAATGTGCCCCCCAGCTTTCCTTACCTCTCCTCTCCCTCAGTCTCTCCTCCCACGCCTGAACCTCTGCACAAGCTTTACGAGGAGAAAACCAAACTACCTTCCTCAGTGGATGTCAAAAAGAAGTTGAAAAAGGAACTGAGGACAAAAGTGAAAAAGAAAGAGAAGCAGAGAGATAGGGAGAGGGAAAGAGACAAAAGCAAGGACAAGAGTAAAGAGAAGGATAAAGTTAAAGAGAAAGAAAAAGAAAAGGAGGCCAACAAGGAAGCCAAGTATCCATGGAAGGATCTCCTGAAAGATGAAGAGTCAGATCCCTATAAGTTTAAAATAAAAGAATTTGAAGAGGTTGATTCCAAGGTGAGATTGAAAGATGGACTTGTGAGAAAAGAGAAAGAGAAGCATAAAGATAAGAAGAAAGATAGAGAAAAGGGCAAAAAAGATAAAGATAAGCGAGACAAAGACAAAGTTAAAGATAAGGGTCGTGAGGACAAGGTGAAAGTGGCACCAGCCCCCCTGGTCCTGCCCCCCAAGGACATGGCTCTGCCCTTGTTCAGCCCCTCTGCAGCCATGAGGATCCCACCCATGCACTCTTTATCACCCATGCTTCCTGAAAAATTGTTTGAAGAAAAAGAGAAACCTAAGGAGAAAGAAAGGAAAAAGGACAAAAAGGAGAAGAAGAAAAAGAAAGAGAAAGAGAAGGAAAAGGAGAAGAAAGAGAAGGAAAGGGAAAAAGAGAAGAGAGAGAGAGAGAAGAGAGAAAAAGAAAAGGAGAAACACAAGCATGAAAAAGTAAGCTGTTTCTCATTTTCGGCTCTATCTGAACAAAGTCCTATTGAAAAATACAGGTAAACAAAGCCAGCTATTTTATCTGTAGTTTGAGTGAAAAGCACCCATAACTTCACTGGAAATACATTTGTAATGGGGTTACAAAATTTAATTTCAATTCTAAAACCCATAAACTTGTAATCAAGCCCCCTATGCACTGGAAAGTTTAAAAATTTATAGCCTAAAAGGACTGTAATGACAGACTATAAACTCTGTTAACTGTACTAATCTCTGGCAGTTTTTTTTGAATCTGTAATCTTAAACTGTGAATAATATTTTTGTAATTATCGTCTACTACATACTTGTTTTTTACCCAAATATTAGATACCCCAAAAAGGCAGCATCCATTTTTCTAAGAGCATGCAAAACTATGGCACTATTTTAAGACGATAGCAAGGCCCAAGGAGTCCTTCCTTAGTCATTGATTGTCTTTTTGATGAGCCATTTTTGTAAGTATTTAAGGTTATGGCTGTCCACTATTTTCTGTAGTATCTCTTATCCTTCTTTTTTCTGCTTCAATAAGATTAGGACATGTTTCTTAGTATCAAGGCTGATCTGGCAGCCTGGATGGTGGACAGAAAATAATTCCAAATATTTTATGATGTAAATAAATCAGGCTTGCATAGAGTACAACCAAAGAAACTGATAATACATCCTGTAGTTTTATAGAAATTAAGACCTCAATCCTTTGGGCTCAGGATGTGACCTCTGCTTTAATGGTTTTGCTCTTCAGCCCATGGTTCTTTGGATTACAGTAGTTTACATGTTGATTTGAATTTTTTTTTTAAACTTTCTTAAAAAGGGTCCAAGTATTATTCATGGTGCCATATACACAGATCCTTGGAGATCCTTTCCCTGGCCATCGAAACACTCCTCCTCGAGGTTGACTACAAAATAATACACAGTCATTTTTTCCACATAATAAAATATGATGTATTTTACCTACAACAGATCTATTAGCAATACTCTTGCAATATTTTTCATTTAAAACTTACCTAGAAAAATTAGTTTAGCTAACAAGAAGTGATGGTAACTCTCACATTTTCCTGCCAACTTAATTCTTTCTCTAATAAATAGCGCTTAGCTATTCTAAAATATGAAGAAATAGAATGGAAATTCTGATGTTAGTAATTGAACATTGGCAAGTTAACAAGACAGAAAGTCAACTTTTATTTCCATTTTTAAAATGATTTAATCATTATGTTATTTTTCTGTAGTACCTGGCACTTCCACATACCTATTTTTTTCTCCTAACACACCTGTGACATAGGTCCAGCAGGTTTGTTATCAACATTTACCAGTGAGGAACTGAGCCTGAGAGAGTGACTTGTCCAAGTCAAATTCACACAACCAGCCAGAGCCAGGTCATGTACACGCAGATACACCTCACATTTCAGGATGTTTATACTAGAGATCTTGCCTGGCAGCAGTTAGTCACTTACCACCATGTACCTCGGAACTTGGCAGCTGAACCCTCAGCAAATCAAATAGGATACGGTTGCATTCATCACTGTCTTAACTTTGGAAAGTCAATGGAGTTATTTCAATGGCCATTATGTATTTTGAGTAAAGCCCATCAGATTAGATTTGTAACAGCAGTCTATGCCTTTCCTCAGCATCTACCTGACTTTGGGAAAGAAAAGTCCCTCAGACTGCCTTGGTTGGAGGCAAAGGCTCAGTTACAAGTTGCAGAGATTTCACATAACAGAAGCCTACAAGTCCCTGTATCAGTTTTGATGGGTTATGGATCAGATAAGTGACAAAAGTGAAGAAATTATAAAGTCAGCTATCTTATAAGGTCTTTAAAAATAATAAATAGTATTACCTCTAGAGTTAAACCTGACTTCAAATTTTGACTTTTTTAGCTGTGTGAAATTGGGCAAGTTACTTTTGTGAGGATTAAATGAGTAACATCTGAGATGTGCTTAGTACTGTATCTAGCACATAAGTAAATGCTCAGTAAATGGGAGATGTTGGTGATGGTGGTTGCCAGTATTATTATTCCATTCTGAATCAGTCCCTAAAAGGAAGAAATACTGAGTTTGCTACTTCATTGGATTCTACTAGCTAACTTATGTATGATAGGGTGAGTCAGCCATGGTTACAGTGTTTAAAAATTATTTCTGCTTCCTAGGCATTCTTTTAAACTTTAGCTCTTTATGCAGATAGGAAAGGATAAAAGCTAGAGCAACCAATGGAAATGCCACTGACAAGGAATACAAATTGAGATATTAACTTAAACATTGATTTCTTATTTTTCAACCTCACTTAATCCCTACCCCCCAAGCCATGAATTAATGAAAGTAGACCTGAAATTGGGTTACATATGGTCTAAGAAATCTCTTACATATCCACAGAAGAAAGACAACAAGGGTAAATCAAAATGAAGGCTACCTAAGCTGCCCCAAGAAAATGTCTTCTGGCAACAGAATGAGGGCCAACAATCTCATTCTTCCTTTTCATCCCAACCAACTCACAGGAGCAGCTCTCATGGACATTGGCCCAGAGCAGCAAGCAAGGGCATTGTTTGATAAAAGAAAATGATCTTTTATAGAGTTATTTTAACTACCTGTAAAGTTTTTACCAGCCACACCCACATTTATCAACATAAGAACAATAAAGATACCATTAATTAAATGGGGGTCTGCACGGTAGGCAGAAGGAGCCATGGACTTTGAAATTCAGCACATCTGAGAGAAGAGCAAGGACAAGTTTTTTAGTTTCTTTAATCCTTAGTACTTCATCTTTAAAGCAGGGATATGATAATCACACTTTTTTAAATACAGCAATAGTTAACATTTATGAGTAATTATTATATACTAAACACTATGAGTTTAGTTTCTTATCACAACTCTGTAAGTTAGTTACTATAATTATTATCACTTTACGATAAGAGACCGGAGCCTTGGCTGGATAGTTCAGCTGGTTAGAGCATCATCCCCATACACCAAGGTTGTGGGTTCGATCCCCAGTAAGGGCACATACAAGAAGCAACCAGCGAAAGCATAAATAAGTGGAACAATCCATGTCTCTCTCTCTCACTCTCTCCCTCTCTCTCTCTCCCTCCCTCTCTCTCTCTCTCTCTTCTCCTTAATAAGTTTTAAAAGATGAGAAACAGAGGCTTAGAGAGATTAATAAACCTGCCCAAGATCACACATAGTAAGTGATTTAACAGGAGCTACAATTTCAACCCAGGCCATCAGATGAAATAATTGATGATTTTAACCACTATACTCTCCTAATTGAATTAAAAACGGATTAAGTGAAATAATATATGCAAGGCACCTGGCTCAGTGATGCACTATCAGAAAGAAAAATCGTTTTTCTAGTAGTAGTAATAATACAAAGTGTGGTGATTTGTGCACAATCTTTTAATTCCCCTTTATAGGCAATAATATGCATTAGTCGAGGTTAGGAGTCTGGTCTTTCACCTTTTTACAATAGAATCAAACTAACTTTTTGTGGAAAACATATTAAGAGCAATTATGTTGAGCCATCACAAAGATAGCCATAGTGTCTTTGGCAGTGACAAACCTAACAGTACATTTCAGAGCAGTTTTAAAATGTTGTCTCTGTTTGTGTTGGTGTATTACATGACTTAATTTATTAACCATGGATCTTTGATGTTTAGATGAAGGTTACAGGACTGCTTTAAAATTTACTCTTAGTATTTTAACTATTTTTTTGTAGGAGGATCACTTTGAAAAAATAAAATGTTTCATTTTTTATGTTAGTGGAATTGAACAGTTGTACATAGAACCTTATAAAGAAGATAAGCCAAAATTTATCTGTCAAACTTGGGAAATATGTTTTTATGCTCTTATGTATGATCTAGGAAGTCATGGTAGAGTTTCATCCCCCTACCCCCCAAATGATATCACAATCTGTAGGTAAATAGGCCCAGTACTGGCCCACAAAGAGCATGGGCTTTGGCAATCGGGCTGACTTGAATCATTCACCAATCTCTCCTTCCCTCCTGAGCCTCTGATTCCTCCCCTGTCTCCTTCCTCCTATTCAATACTGGGAAAAGACAGCATCATCATAAAGTATGGTTTACCTCTGCTTACGAACATTAGTTTCATACCTTCTCTAAGAATATTTTGGCTTAAAGGGCCTTCTTCTGTGCCTTTTCATAGAAAACAAGATTAATTTGTGTCATTTAAGGTGAGTAGATGACTGTGACAATTCAGAATTTTCTTATAACTCACCAATAATGTTGATAATCAATCCACAAGTGATTGGATTTGTTTATAATGGAAATCTCATCAGTTCCATGAAGGATTCCCCAAATTTGTATCGATTAATGAATTGTTTTATTTGAGTTAACATCAGCTATTGAATGAACTAACCCAGATAGTAAATGATATTAGCAGCTGCACTTACTGAGTGCATACACTTGGTACTTTGCCAGTCCTTGCCAAAATGTAATTAATTAATTCTCCCAACAGTTCTAAGGGTTTGTTTTATAGTTGAGAAAAACAGAAAGGTTAAGTAACTTTGTGCATCTCATGAGTGGAAGAGCTGTGACTTGACCCAGGTATGACTGAGCAAAGCCTATGTTCCTTATTACCCAAAAACAGCTTTCTCCAGCCGTTCACCTCTGATGGAAGCTGATTCGAGGGATAAGCATGATTTCATATTGTACAGTATGCTGACATTATGATTTTAGAAAATTTTAGTCCCTGAAGAGATCTTAGAGACCTCCTGTTCAACTGACATATTTTAAAGGACAGTAGAGATCCTTGAAGCTTTAATGACTTCAGTAATCAAACAATTAAAATGTTGAATATTTCTTTACTCTATCCCCAAATCCCTTAACGTTTTCCCCCAAATAATCTTTTCTTGGACTTGGTTTGTTCTTTAGAAAACGATAGTCTTATGTCTTAGTGGCTCCTGCCTGTAACAAAAGGTTGTCACCATTTCTCTTCTATTTAAAGTAACACATCATTTCCAGTTTTCTCATCAGCTGTTATAATTCACTAGTGAAATAAAGGGTTTTGGTAAATAAAATAACCCAGTAAAAAGGGGGAAATAGTCCCTTCCTTTTTCTTAAACAGCTGTCTGTTCCACAAGAAAACTAGTAACTAATGTTTTTAAAAGTATATTTGAATTTATAGAAATTTACAAATGGCCATCCCCAAGTCTTCATATGAATGAACTCTGAGTGCATAATGAAAGCCTGAGTTCTGTTCATTTGTCCTTGCTGGATTCCACTTGTTATGCTTGACCACACCAGTAGATCTCTTTTTGACCGTCTTTTCAATATTTTAAACAGGGTATCAATATTTAGTTAGACTATGTTTCCAAATGGAAATAATGTAAAGAAAGACATTAATTGCTAAGAAAGACAAGAAGGTGGTTACCAGTGTCATAGTTCAGCATCCAGAATGTTAGGTTATTAAATTTGGCTTTCATGACTACTATTTCTGGGTATTTTTCTGACATACTGGCATAGATGGGAATCTGTATGCTATAACGCTGGCTGAACTTGTTGCCACCCTACCTAGCACACATATATGGTTTTTTTTTTTAATGAAAGAAGTTTAACATTAAAAAAATAGAAAATAAAAACTTAGCCAGATTATATTGACAAAGCTGCCCATTACCTTTGCAGAAAGTCCCTGTCAGAAGATAAACTTTAAAGCTGGAATGCATGAAAGAGTTCCAAGATAGAATTTAAATTTAAACTGATTCTTTATAGATAAGCTTTTTTAAAATCCACCTCTTTGCTTCAAGTCAGGATTTTAAAAATAAATTTCCCCTTTAAATCTCTTGAGCGATTTTCATTTTTTGCAAGGCCGCACTGCTGGTGTCCTGGAAAAATGGAGAGTTAGAGCTTTATCAGTTGGTGCCCTGAGGTATGTGGCAAAGAAGCTAAATCCTTGAAGATTAGCAAAAAAAAATGCAGCACATGGCAATAAGGGGCTTATATGACTACTAGTATTAGTTCAGGTGAAAGAAGTATTGCTTATACATAAAACTGGACAAATCCACTGACAATGTATTTTTAGTTAGCTACAAAGGAGTCTTATATTACTGGACTTTGCCTCTTTGGTGAATTGGGAAGCTTAGTAATCCACTGTAAATGCTCTTCTGCACGCCCCAATTCTCAGCATCACTCTAAAGCACTGTTCTTTTATTTTAACCGTTAGAAGCCCGTGTTGTTCCCACATTTTGACGTCAAGCCTTTACATGTTAGCATTAATCATATTGTTTAAGTAACTGAAATAGTCGTCATTTAGGTTGTTGATTTCTGGG
This sequence comes from Tadarida brasiliensis, assembly GCA_030848825.1. Classification (NCBI taxonomy): domain Eukaryota; kingdom Metazoa; phylum Chordata; class Mammalia; order Chiroptera; family Molossidae; genus Tadarida; species Tadarida brasiliensis. Next base: position 91,346,224 of record CM061257.1, read on the forward strand.
AAGGACACATGACATTATTTTACGATTGTAGGAAACTTCTGTTTTTACTTGGTAGACATTTGAATTGAGTTAATGTAAACAAAAGTCTGGCAAGAAATTTTTATTTAAAAATTGTACTTTCTATATATTATTAGCATCTTTATTAATCTTTTTCGACACTTGCTTGAATTTTATCTTTAAGTTAAGTCTGACTTAGCTTCTTTAAGAATGAAATTAAGATATGTATTTTTAAGTAGGGTGACTAGATGTTCTGGTTTGCCTGGAACAGTCTAGTTTACACCTGTTGTGTGATATAAATAATAGTGCCCACTTTCATTCTCAAAGTTGTCTCTGTTTGGATGATGTGTTCTTCCTCATTATGGGTAAAACTGAGTTGAGGTAACAGGTTCTAAATCATTCATCAACTCAACAGGTTTACTAAATATCTCATCTTCAGGGCACATTTATACCATTTTTAATTTGACTTATAAAATGTATCTCCATTTTTGTTTGCTTATTCTTTTACATATGGTATCATGTTTTTGTTATAGTAGGTCATAAGTAGACCATGTCTGGATTCTTTTGCCCTGCCAAACCATTTAAGACAACGTAAAAAATCCAGCAAGTTTAGTTGAGTAGAAGTGAGGTCAAAGTTCATCTTAATTTCCATATAAACTAGTTAACCTTCCATAGAAAGAAAAGATTTTACAACCAAACCTAGCCATCTCACAAGTATATGTCATTCATCAAAAAAGACATTGACAGAGAATATGAATAGCTCCATGCAAGACATCAACATTACCAGAAAAAGACTCAAAGTGTATGTCAAAGAGTCAAGGAGGTGTCTGGTAGAGCAGGGAATGAATTTGGTGTCAGGAAACCTGGATTTAGATCATTTGGTTACTAACTTTGTAGCTCTGGGCAAACCACTTAATCATCTTGAGCCCTCAATGTGTGGGAATAATAACACCTTCCACATCTACCTTGTAGAGCTGTGAAGATTAAATCGGACCATGTGGATGGGCCGCACTTTGTGAAGTGCTATACAAGTGTGGGTTAGAGTTATTGTGTAGTATGGTAATAGAAACCAGCCAGACTTACAATGTGAAGCAGAGTAATAGTGAAGAAGATTTTTTGAGGGTAGAGCAGCAAACAGCTTTTTATGTAATTAAAGCTTAAGAAAATGTTATATAATAATAGTATTGTGGGTTGAAGGAATATGGCACTCAATACCTCATCACTTATGAGTATGTGACCCTTGATTTTTTTAGAATTGAAGAAATCTAGGAACTTTATATGATTTTTCATTCTTTGATTTAGAACAACTACTCAATACTAGTTTTGCTATTTGTGTGACCTTAGAATGGAAAAGGGGAAGGAAATGGAAAAGAAAGGAAAAATGGTTGCTTCATATATGGTCCGTTTTCCTGTAAATGGAAACCATACTATGTATCCCACTTGTTCGTTTGAAAGCCTAATGAGAATGTCTGAAAAATAACCAAGCACAATGCCTGGCAAATAATAAGTGGTTTATAAATGTATAATTCAGTATATGTTTATTCTTCCACAGATCACACAGAAAAGTGAGAAAAATACAGAAACCTTAATAGTTTACAGAGTATACTGGACCATTGGTTTTTCAATTGCTTACATATGGGACATTTTGGGGGGGAGAGAGGACGGGGAGAAAGTGAATGCACACCTTAGCTAGTTATACATGGATATTGCTCTGCCCCGACCCCAGCGACCCTTGATCCTTGAGGGCCTTGAGAAAAACCACTGGACTGAACTGTCCAAGGAACTCGGCACATGAAGGAGCCATCTGCCAAAAGTGAGACCAAGAGGAGCAGGTTTTTGTAGGGAAGTTGATAAGTTAAAGTTTAGATGTGATGAGAGGAAATACTCATAGGATATTTAGTTGAAAATGTTCAGTAGGCAACATCATAGTTTGGTCTTAGGTTCACCAGTGCTAGCCTAGAGGGGAAGTTTGAAGACATGGCTTATTTAAAACTTATGAATAAAACTATGGCCATGGATGAGATCACTGAACAAACTGTAGAATGACAAGAGGAAAGAACCAAGTGACATCAGGCACAAGTAGAGGACTTTGTAAAGAAGGGAGGAAAGTGATAAGATCTACAATGGAAAAACATACCGGGACATTAGGAAATAATTTGTATCTAGAAACAGTGGTTTTTTTTGGCATTACTGGGGCTGAAAGTAGATTGGAGTGGGCTGAGGAATCAATGAATTGGAAATAGAAATGTGAGAGGTTATTAGCTAGAGATTGCAAAGAAGGTAATTAAAAAAAAAAAGTCAAGCACATTTAGAAGCTAGATGAAAATGATGAGTGGAACTGAGAAGTTGAAAGTACTATAAATAAAGAAGCTAATTAATGGAGGAGGTTGTTTAGAATACAAAAGGAGATGGACTCTAGTGTGTTTGTGAATATAGATAAATTTAAAGGCAGTTGAAGGAATTCCCCTGCCTAGTGGTCAAAGTCATAGATCTTGATGTAACACTGGATTAAAGAGATAGTTAAAAACATGAAAAAATAGTAAATTTGATCAATGTGCAATATATATATTAGTCAAATGATAATAGTATATTGATTATTGTTATATAGTCATTCTCCTGCAGAACCACCAAGCTATTTCATTATGATTTAATTCTTGAGCTTGAAATATATAATCAGTGGTTTGCAGCTATGTAGTTGTCACAGTGACTAGCAGTGTGTACGTAGTAGTGACATAGTAGTCACTGTGTACACACAGTGACATAGCAGTGTGTACTCCCAAGAAAAGGAGTATAAACACCTGGCAGTGCCTAGGACAGTTTCAGTCAAACAACTGTCCAGCCAAAAAAATGGTAGTAAAACCCCTATTGAAAGACTCTGATATAGACAATAATTTGGAACTGCAGAGCTTTTGTTCAGTTTGTTCATTCAAAATATTTATTACACCGTAGGACCTTCAAACCAAAAATTGTGAAGAACCCTTTTAACATCATACTTAATTTGTATATTACCTTTCTGATTGTTAGTGAGAAAGAATAGTTTCAGATATTTGTGAGATCTTTAACTTCTTAGGCAGTTGACTTCACCAAAAATCCTTTCTAAAAATATGTTTTTTATTTTACAGTATTTCAGGCCTTTGTACTACTAGCCAAAAAATTGAAGGGTTTAATGCTATAAATTACACTCAGCTTTCCGGTATGGTAATGCAAACTTAAGATGAGTTTAATGTTTTTCAAGTCCCGTAAATAGATGCCTTTTATCTTAATAGTGGAAAGATCATTGTGTTTTTTCTATTCATGGTAGGCCTGGTAACTACTTAAATGATCCACCAAATGGTTTGGATAACAATTTTGTTTAAAAAAATACTAACAGTAAAATTCAAGAAATTAATTAAAACTGAGAAAATACAGAGTTAACTACCACATTTACATAAAGTGATTAAAGTTTGTAGAATTTCTCATGATGCCAGGTAGCCTTCAGTTGTTGGGAAACTAAAACATCGAATAGCCCAGATTATCTCTGCATCTAGGTGTTAGCCACGTTTGAGGCTTAAACCTGCTTGTTGAGTTTGTGGAGATGGGGAAGTAGAAAAGGTAGGAGGTACTTTTGTTGGAAAAATATATATATTTAACACTTAATGTCCTAACTTCAACAGATAAAAGTAGAGCCAGTTGTTCCAGCCCCAAGTCCAGTCATCCCCAGATTGACTCTCCGAGTTGGTGCTGGCCAAGACAAGATGTGAGTATGAACCTTTTGAATTAGAGTGAAATCATTTCAGCTGAACCTTCTCTACTCTTTCCTAATGGATTTAGAACTCTACAAACCTTCTCCAGATATGAACATGTGGGGTCGATCTTTATTTTGAGAATTCTTCATTTTCAAATTTTTATTGCTTTCTTTCCCAGAGTAAATGCATATTGCTTTATTTAGAATAGGATTCTTTTTTTTTTCTCTCATTCTTTTTCTCTTTTTTTGACATTGATTCTTCCTAGTTTTTAAGGTTCTGGTTATCTGAAAAATAAGTAACTATGTATTGAATAGACTAATCACCATATTACACCCAGGAGGATGTAGTGTTACTAAACCTTCTCAAGTATGTATTCTATATGACCATAACAAAAAATGAGATTCTCTGCTTACTCAGAAGGCTCATGGCTTTATGCTGTACTTATGAAGCAGATACTGCCCAAGGCCTGGTGAAACAGTATATAATAGTGACAACTGAAGTCTTGTCTGCTTTTAAGAAAGGGAAATGGAAATGTAAACCCAGTATGTGCTGTTTATTTGTCTTAATTTTCATAGAACCATCAATATCAGCCCACCCTTCTTTAAAGTAAATTAGTTGTTCTTTTATTCACGTTTTGGGTATGAATTAAGGCCTACGGTGCTTTTACATGATAATGTGATAATACGTTGATTTTTTTTTTTTTTTTTTTTTTTGGTAAATCATGTTAAAATCATTTTTTTATTCTAAAATCATACTATATATCATTTAAATGAATTTCACAAGCTAAATGTACAAGTTTACAGCCTTATTTTTTACCAGTAAGCCTGAAAATGGATTTATTTACCTTGCAAGCAATCAAATATTGTGTAAAAAACAGGCTTATGAGACATTTAATTTTCACTCAATATTTAACCATAAAAATGAAAGTAGGATCCATGAATTTATTTAGTAGGTAGAGTAGTCAATAGAAAATATGCTTTGTGTTCTAAGTGGCTCATTCCATCTTAAAGTTTGTGTTTATTTTATGCTATTGCTTTTAATTCCGCATGTAATGCACTGAAAAAAATTCAACATCATGTTGATGAATAGTAGTATAGAAGCAAACATGGTGTTCTAGGGGAGTGTGTGCTCTTCTGAAGATTCAAAGAAGAAAATCCAGATGGTTCATTCTTTTCTTACCTAAATTATCTACGTAATTTCCAAGATCCTCTTTATGGTTGTGTCAGTAGAAACCTAGACAGTAGATGGTACTATTGCTGATAAGCTTAGACAGTTTAAGAAAAATACTGTAGATTCCACCCTTTTTAACCAGATACTGGTATACCTGGTGCCCTCAATCTTGCCTACAAAAATTTAAATAAATGTATTCTTATCCCTCAACCAGTAGAAAACAGAAGGCTCATTAGCAAGGAGACCCAACCAAAGGAACTTGCTCATACTGTCTTTTTGGAGATTCTGTATTTGGGTTCATTTCTCTTAGGGGAAGATGTTCTTATTATTTCTCTCCTACCAGTTTATATTTATGCCGATTTTCTCAGTAATTCACCATTATTTAATCTTTACTTCCACACAAAGTTTGGCTTGTGCATTCCCTTTAGAGAAAGAAAATTTGTAAAAAAAAAACAACAAAAAACACATTGATAATAAAATTGTCTCATCCATCCTTAAGCATCTAATTGACTATTTTTCTCTTCTCAGTAAATGATGCATGCACCTAAGATATTGAAAGAAGTGAGAAATAGATCCTATCTCCAGTGTTAGGGAAATTATAATACCCAGACATTCTCGACAAATTGTCCATGAAAGTATAACATTATGTAACATGAACTTTTAGATATTTAGGTAAACATACCCCTGTGTTATATGAATAATAATCATTTAACCAAAATCAGACTCAGGGAAATACTTACAATGAACAAAAGAATAAATTAAGTGAACTATGTTATATTTTAAACTATAATTAGAGGAAAAAGAAGCCCAAGTCACATAGTAATAGGATGTTATGTAACTTAATCAGTAAAGTTTTTTTTGTTGTTGTTTTTTAATCTAAATTATGGATCAGCAAACTATGGCTAATAGGCCAAATTCATTTCACTGCCTGTTTATGTATGGCTCACAAGCTAAGAATAGTTGAAAAAAAAGAATAATATTTTATGACACATGAAAATTATATGAAGTTAAAAGTAATCTCTTATTGTTGTAGCATAAGGATACACGGCGTATTCCATAGCAGTAATAATGGAAAAGAAGCAGTAGATTCATATAAATGTGCCTTTACTTATTCAGTTTGTATGTACTTGAGATACTCTTTTGAAGTGAAATTAATGAGCAGACTAGGATTCAAAAGAGGGGTTTGAATAGTCCAGGGGAGGCAGATGTTTATTGCTGAAAAACAGGCAGGGAATAGAGGCTTTTGAAATTATAGGAAAAAGAAAAAGTTTTACAGGGTTCAAATTATACCCTCTCATTGAAAGATCTTTAAGACAATATTTAGTTTCTAAATCTTCTTAAATAAAGAAGTTACGTCTTCTGCCCTTGATCCAGGAAAGTACTTTGAGGTTAGATTATTTCCTGTATTCTCTATTATTGTTCCTTGAAGCAAGACCAGGGAGCCTTGTTTTTGCCTTGAGTTAATGTGCCTGGAAACTGTATTCTAAAGGGTCTGTGGTAAGTCCGGCACCTCCTCCTGATAGTGTTAAAATTCAGGATGACTTTGCAAGGACCTCAATTTCCTTTAACATGCCCCCAGTAAGGGGTATCCAAAGTTCCCCTTGGTCTGTATTGAAGAGAAAACTAAAATACTAACCCTGAAATTATAATCTCAACACCTGAAAAGTTTGTTAGAGTAGTATGAATGGGAAGGAACAACACATTCAAGTAAATTGTTAAAATATCTGAGTCTGATCTCACAATCAAGTAAGTTTCAGTTTGCCAATGAAGAGCTGCCTAGGATTATATTGATCAGAATTCTGAGGTTCCAGTTGGACTCGGTGACAGAGTACGGTGAGTGTACTGTCCACTGTACAGTGGCAACACAGTTGCCATGTTGCTTGTCATCCCAATCTTCTCATTTTATTGAGTGAGTTAGGTTATTCTGAGCAAGTGTAGGAAGAGTGGGCTAACTTACAGAATTCATCTATTCATTTCTGTGAAGAAAATAGAGCAAGGTAAGGTGATGGAGTATCTTAGGGGAAGGAAATGTTCAGATAGAACTGTCAAGACATGGCAGAACAGGACCTGCAACTCTTCTAAATGTGGGGCTATATTTATAAAGCTCAAAATTCTGTTAAAAGGAACTTTTCAATTAAAAAAGTATATTTAAATATTGGTCAGCATTAAGAAAAAATGAAAATGTGTACAAACATTTTGGGGTGAATAGTGGCATTTAGGGCATTAAGCATGCTTCCCCCTTTCATTTCTCAAGTGTCTCTTTAATACTGTCCTCTTCCTGGTGCTGGGAGGAAGTTTTTGTCCTTTTCTTCGTGTACTCCTCCCCTTTCCCCTGGTTGAGAGGCTCTTCCGCCAGGGTGTTAGGCTGGTGAGCTGGTCCTTCTGCTCTCAGCACACTGCTGCCCTTATTCCATAACCTCACCAGAGAAAGGTGATCAGTCGGGAGTCTCCAAACATACGATAATACTCAGTCGTTTTTCCAATTAATATCTAATAGAGTCATTAATAATGCCTTTTTGAGAATAATATTGTTATCAATGAAAATTCTGAATTTTCATTTGACTGCTTTTTCAGTCACAATAGGTAACCTCTTTTACAAGTTTAACTTTTTTCTAAACTATGCAAATTATGCTGAGATATTTTTCAGTGGCCACTTTACTGCTGGCAGTTAGTTTTCTTTCTGCTAAAATTTTTATTTCCAGCGTTAACACAGCCATGAGTATTATCTGATTTCTTACAATTTAGCAAATTCATTAATCAGACCTCTCTTAGCAAAGATGCAGAAAACGTGATGCTTTCCTTTTTATGTAAGTAATTCAGTGTTTTGTTATAGTTTACAGAGTGTAGCTTATGCCTGGGAGGGGGCTTTTTGATGGTTGGAATTTCTAAATTTTTATATATACTATGAAAATAGGAATGAAAACTTTGCTCATTAATCTTGAGAAACAGAAAGGTTTAATCTTTAAAATATAAAATGACATTGTTGTCTTTTTGCGATTCAAACTTTTCGGGTGAACACTTTTTGACAGTACAGCTAGAAGTAGAGAATAATCACGGGCAATTACAAAGATAATCATTTAAAATATTTTTAAATAAAATAAGCATGTTATATGTTAAAATGTAGCCAGAGTTATCCAAAAGGCATTTAAACAAGGTGAAATATGTGTAGTGGTATTTTAGTGATAAGTTCGTTAGAGGAGTAATAGCAAATGGTTTTTAACCCACTTTCTAAATTTTCCCTCTAGATTTGAAATGTTGCTTATTCAAATATAATTTATTTCCAGTGTGAGCAAGTTTAGGGTAACTCAAAGAGAGAACATATAATAAAGTTACTAGAAAATAGAAATAGGAAACCAAGACCAAAGAGGGAAAGAAGCAAGTGATCGATCGCTGGTCAGATATGATTGTGGCTTCCATGTAATGAGGGCCAGAAGTAAAATACACTTTGAAATAGGAAGGTATCTCTTAGTTTCTCAGGAGAGACAGAATTTTCCAAGGTACTAAATTTAAAATTCTGTTTCTGTATGGAACCAGATAGCAGGAACAAGCTTCCATAGCAGCTTTTACATCAGACACAAAGGCATTTTTTTTTTTTTTTACTGTTTCTTGCACCAACCTCTAATCCCAAGACTGTAGCACAGAAGCACTCAGTGAAGAGTACTCTCAAGAGTCTTCTCATCTCTGATTAAAACACTCTTATTTTCTTTTTGTATTAGTCAAGACTTTTTTTTTAAACATATTTTTATTTATATTTTTCCTTTATTAATATTAGAGAGAGAGGAAGGGAGAGAGAGAGAGAGATAGAAACATCGATGAGAGAGAACATCGATTGGCTGCCTCCTGCATGCCCCCACTGGGGATCGGGCCCAAAACCTGGGCATGTGCCCTGACCAGAAATCAAACCAGCGACCTCTTGGTACATGGGTTGACACTCAACCACTGAGCCACACTGGCCAGGCTAGTCAAGACTCTTGGATACAAGTAACAGATACCCAAATCTAACTAGCCTAAAGGAATAAAGTAAGGGGTATATTTGACTTTAGGTGAGGCGGTATCTAGGGTTCAAAAAGTGTCATTAGGATTCTACTCACTTTCTTTTCTCTATCCTGCCTCTGTGTGGTGGCAAAGAGGGTTCAAGTCACTTGAGGCCAGTATGGTTCTTTGTGCTCAATATCCACAGTGAGCCCCCCTCCCTTTCACAGAATCCATTCTCAGTGCCCATCAAAGACTCCAGTTGGCCAGCCTGGTTCATCAGCCCCTGTGGCAGGGCAGACGGTCCCATCAGAAGAAGAGATGGGAGGTTCCAGGAGGAAAGGGGGACTCTCACCAGATTAAGGGATGAGAAGCAGGCAAAAACAACTGATTTTTATTTTATTTTATTTATTTTATTTTTGGAAAAGGCAGATTTCGTATTCTTTATAAAAGCGTGCTAGGGAAACAGAACAAAGAAACTTGTTGGTTTAAAAAAGTCCTTTAGAAGTAAAGTTAAGGAACATTTCAGAGCATCATACCTGTCACAAAAGGAAGGCCTTTTACTTTTCTATTTATAATTTGTTTCCCTTCCAATAAAGCTGTCTGCTTTTGATTTAAGAAAAAAAAAAAGATTGAAAAGTGTTGATAGCTTTGTTTTGCCCTGGTTGACTTGCCACTGATACTGAAACACTTCGTAGGTATTTTGCCTATGTTAGAAGCTAAATAACAAAAATGTGACCCCAAAAAATCTTAAGAATGACTATATTTAAAATTTATAGCTATCTGTAATGCTAGTGAAAGATGGTAACATTACAAATGAAATTTCCTAGCCGCTGAACAACTAGAACAGGAGTTGTGGATTGTATCCACTATTCTTGCCACTTTATGGCACTTGTAGATTCAACAGAACCAAACCTATGTCTGAGTTATAATTCTGAGAGGAAGCAGATATTTAAAATGTTCTTATTCAGTTCTTCAGCCCTTTTCTGGTCATTACAGACAAGGAGGTCTTGACCTCCTTATATTACGCTCTCATTTTTACTGACCTAAAATTATGAAATCTCCAAGTTTAATTTCTTTTCTTGGCACGTTGTAGTTTGCTTGTTAACACAAAAGAGACGGTGTGTTTAAGAGAAAAAATAGTATACTGTCAGAAAAACTGGCTTTAGGTTTTGGGAAATGCTTTTACTACACAGTAAAACAAGTGGAAAGATTATAATCAAAGCATTTCCATCTTACTTGTAAACAATTACAGCAGTTCTTACACGGATGCCACATTAGAAGACTTGGGAAAATTTACTGGATTCCATTCTAATGCAATTAGAGCTAATTTTGTTCTTTAAATGAATAAAAGGTCGGCTAGTAAATCTAGCTTATCTTGAGTCCAGACTTCAATAAATTGTTTTATTTAATTTGTTGTAAAAGATCTTATCCTTAATGGGTCTAGGTCTTATTAGTTCACTTAGGTTTTAAAATATTTATGACCACCTTTTTAGATATGATTTGAATGATAGTTGGAAAGTTTCTCTCTGCAATGTTATCAAGGCCCAAGATCACTAATTGAGTGAATATAGGAAGGTACTTAAGATTTGTTATCTAGAAAAAGCTGACCGTGAACTTCCACAATTTAAATATTCTTTAACCTGTGATAGAGATAATTTAGCTATATCATGGCAAACTTTTGGATATTATCTGACTGTAATTTCCCCTAAAGATCAAACTACTCACACTTCTGGTATTTAAAAAGAATATGTACCTACTAAAAACACTTAGGCACTCTTATTATTACTGACAACCACGTGGCATATTTAAATTATTTGCCTTCTATTATTTCCTGTCATTTTATGGAGCTATAGTAATATTAAAATACTTACATAAAGACTTTGGAGACATAGTGTAATGTTTCTTCTTCTTTGTTCCCACTCCTGCCTTTGTAGCTTTTATTCATGGTACTGTAGAACCTCTGTGATTCAGAATATTGCAGCTTTTTAAAATGTGGTTGCCAAAGGCTCTGCACATGGGTTGAAGGATATGTCACTGTGAGCTGCTGACTAGCCGGTGTGACCCCTTTCTGTTTAGATTTACTCTTTTGGGTTCCAAAACTGTATCTGTCCTCACAGCTTGTCCTCCAGGCTCCAAGAAGAAGCACAGCATCCCTCTTTATTTTCAGGATCAGCTCCTCCTCTTGTGCCTTCCTTCATTCCCACCTTTCCTGCCCCCCCACCCCCACTCCAGGAAATTTTTCCCCTTTATTTCCTCTCCTCTGTATATTCTTCCTTTATCTCATTCTTCTCTTTGGCATCGGGAAAGAAAGATTATATAACTTCCTCTTCTTGTTCTGACTTCTCAAAACTTACTGTTTGTATGTACTTTCTTCCAGTTTTTATTCTTTTTTTTTTTTAATTTTTTTTTTCTTTATTGATTTTAGAGAGAGAGGAAGGAAGAGGGAGAGGGAGATAGAAACATCGATGAGAGAGAACATCGATTGGCCACCTCCTGCATGCCCCGCTCTGGGGATTTGGCCCACAATCTGGGCCTGTGCCCTGACCGAGAATCAAACTGGCGACCTCTTGGTGCATGGGTCGACGCTCAACCACTGAGCCACACCGACTGGGCCAGTTTTTATTTTTAAACCCACTGCATTCTGGCCTCTGCCCTAGACACTCTTCTGAAGCTTCTTACTAAGATCCTGAAATGCACCCAGAGACCACGCTGTGGCCCTGTTGAGGGTCTTCCTTTCTGCTGTACTGGACGTGTTGTTTACCCCAGCCCCCTTGTGAAATTTCTGTTCTGTTTTTCTTAATACCACACTCGTTGGATTCTCTCTTATTCCTTCTGTTTTCCTTTTATGGACTTTTTTTCTTTCTCTTCTTGCCCTCTGCCCACTACTCTGTTATTTCTCCATAAATTTTCTCATTCGCTCTTTAGATTTCAAAATTATGCAATGATAATTCCCAAATCTTTATTTCCATCTCACTGTTCTCCCCCAAGATTCAGACTAGTCTGCCCGGTTACCTGCTAGAAAGTTCTGACTGGAGGACCAGGAGCACCTCAAACATAGCATTTCCAAAATTGAACATGCATTATTTCTCCAACCTTGTTCTTCTTCTTGTTTTTTATCTCTTAATGGTGAGACCAGAGCCTCCCATTTTCAGTAAATGTTAGTTACACGTTTTCTTCCTTTTAATGATGACTGTGGAAAATTATTTTAAAGAAACATACTTTTCACCAAGATGTTACCTATATTCTTTTGCAATCCTTTGGATAAAATCAGGGTAAAAAGTAAAAGGTCTTTTCAAAACATATTTTGAACAAGTGCTACTAAATATGGAAGTACTTGGCTTTGTTTCTTAATCTTTTTCTTCTGATTATAAAAATAATACATGGTCAGATTTTTTTTTTAAAGAAAAGATAAACTGTTTAGAAATGTATAGCTTAGAAAGGGAAAGTTCCCTTAAATCTCACTCTTCCCACAGTAATCATTGCTAGTTGTTTAATGTATATTTCAGCAATTTAAAAAAATAAGGTAGGGTTATCTTACACACACATTTCTACAACTTCTCCCCCTCCCCTTAACAATACATCATAGACATTTTCCCAGGTCTGTATGATATAGTATTTTATTTTACTGTTGTACTATAATTTGTCTTTTCACTTACCAATTTTTGGACATTTGGGTTGTTCCAGACTTTGCTATAACAAATAAAGAAAAATTTTAAGATTTTTAAGAGATTATTATACCAAATTATCATCCAAAGGCTATACTAATTAAAATTCCCACTTACAGTAAATGAGAATGAAATAACTATATGTAAGAAGGATTAGTTAAATCTGATGGTTCTGAAGTCCTAAGAGTCTCTGGGGCAACTAATAAGTTATTTTATATGTATAGGTAGGTTTATTCTTTTCCCTCATGAACCTGTGAGTTCATTTTATAGAAATCCTTTCTTCTTGAGGGGGAGCTTTTGATTTAAGAATAGTTACCGTGTTTACTGAGGCTGTTCCCAGGTATCTTCTGAAACGTGTAGGTCCTTGGGGCTGTCTCCATCTCAGGTGAATTTTGGGGGGAGTTGCATTATTCATATAAAATGTAATACTACAAATAATTCTATTTTTGTGATAGTGTTTGTACCTTGGAGTTCATAAACCAAATTAATCTGAGAAAGGGACATGGTAAATATTGTGAATTTATTCTAATGTTTGTAAGTATTCAATGGAAAAAAGTTATTATGGCTAATATATTTGATGTTGCTGCTACTGTTAAATCAAGGTAATCAAGTAGGCATTTTTTTTTAGTCCTTTGGATAGTGCCTCCTCTTTTTGAAAACAAGTGTCTGTTGTAAATCCCTTGTGAATTTTGAAGGTAGTGAAACTTTACTTTTGGATGGATGCCAGAATAAAAATGTGGTTGTAAAAAAAGTCAGTGTTATATTTGTTGCCTGTTTTTAGTCATTGTATAGATTTTTTCCCAGGCATTTTGTAGACTGTGATTTATCAGCTTAGCCTTGTCCCCAGTTGTGGCAGAGATGGCCTATTGTGAATTCAGGTACATATTCTGCCAGTCTATCAACCCAGAGGAAATAGGCCCAGAAGTCCCAGAGAAGGGTCTAAATATAAATAGCCCAGCTGGGATCCTTTGTCTATCCCCAAACAGTCACTGTAGCCATGGAGTTGTGGTGCTGTACTTGGCCTGGCTCATGTGTCCTTTGTTGGGAGGAGGGGTAAGATAAAGGCTATCCAAACCATATGGACTGAAAGTGGGAGGGGAGAGCGGTCTGAAGGCAGAAGGGGATATGGATGCTGCACAGGAATAGGCAAACATGACAGATATGCATTCTGCAGTGTAAGTGTCTAATTTCTATGTTTCCTACTTCTCGCTTTCTTAGGTATTCTAGTATGCTGAATGTTAAAGCCACTAAATTTATACACACACACACACACACATACACGTATTTATGTATAGTCATAGTGTTGTGAAACATCTATTTGCATAATTTGTAAATCTTTCTATAAATATTCTTTGCTGTTTTAAATTTCCTATGAAATATAATATTAGGCATCATGAAATTGCTTAGCCAAATTAAATATTATTTGGTTTAAAATTTCAGTCTATATGAATTGTTGGTAACATTAGTAACCTTTCTGAAAGAAGAATTTGGAGTGTCCTCACATGGTACTGTGTACAGTGTAGATACTAAATTAAAATGTGTTTGATAGAAACTACAACATTTGTGTTACATTAGTATATGGGCATATTTGAAAGCAGAAATCCTCGTTTCTGGAGATTATTGTATACCAGTAAAATTAATCCTGCTATTATGAATTCTGTTCTCTAGCCATTTCTTTTACAATATCTCAGCATCATCAGTTACAAAACCCTTTGACTCCAGATGCAGATAATATTAACTGAGCAAAAATGAGACAGTAACTGATACTGGTTCATGATCCAGAGTTTGAAAAATAATGCTCCTGGTATATAAACTACATCTGTGATAACAATATACTTATTTGGTTTTATTTGTCAAAATGCGTGTTGTATCTTTCATTTTATTTCAGTTTTTTATTGAATTTATTGGAGTGACTTTGATTCACAAAACCATACAGATTTCAAGTGTACAACTCGACGAAACATCCTTTGCACACTGCATCATGTACCCATCACCCAAAGCAACGTCTCTTTGCATCTTTTTTTAAAATACTTTTTTATTTTTCAATTACAATGGACATACAGAGTGATCACCCCGATATAGTCCCCGTCTGGCACCATACGTAGTTATTACAGTATTATTGGCTGTATTGTCTGTGCTGTGCTCTACATCCCGTGTGTTGCATCTTAAGTATAGAATTGTTCTGAAATTTATTATAATTAAAAGATCTTCAAAATTCCTTTTAGAATTATATTTTTTCTAACAGAACCAGTTGAAATTAACAGTATATATTTTTAAGATAGTGTTTTCGTTTTTATTTGAGACTAACTATTAGAGCACTTTTGGCTAATGTTGGATATTAACCTGTTTTTGAACATAGCTTTAATGTATGTTATGACCCAATTAAAAAAATGCTGATCTATTTATATAAAGGCATGTGAGCTAAAACACATAGGAACATTTATTCATTAATAGTGTTGGGCTCATTGGTTCTGAAATAAGATGAACAGGGTAAGTAAGTCACAATTTTAAGTGATAAATGGCCATATTCTAATTTTTCCTCATCACACCCTTCAAAGCCAAGTGAGGCAGATTGTCTTCCTACTCTTTAATTGTTTTTATTGGGCTGATAATAAATACAAGGAAATTCACATATGCCTTATATTTAAGCTACTTTCAAAGTATGTTGACGGGAAATTTTGAATTACCTATACTTCTTTTTACTGGCCTTTCTTGTATGAATTATTTTTCTGGATGCATACATACATCTGTAAATCAGTACATGTGCTTTACAGTATTATCGTTATTTAACTTTAAAGAAAAGAAACTAAAAGATGAACAATAGCTTTTACATAAGAAAGAAGTTTCAGATTCCCTGGCATTTGGCTGTTCTGCTCATTTGTGCTCCCTAACATAAACACCTAAGTTAAAGCAACTCAGAGCCCTGGCCGGTGTGGCTTAGTTGGTTGGAACATCATCCTGTGCACTGAAAGGTTGTTGGTTCCATTCCCAGTCAGGGCACATGTCCCAGTTGTGGGCTCGATGTGTGTGTGTGTGTGTGTGTGTGTGTGTGTGTGTATTTTTTTTAGAGAGGGAGAGGGAGAGAAACATCAATGTGAGAGTGAAACATCAATGGGCTGCCTCCTGCTGACCCCTTACTGGGGATTGAGCCCGCAACCCAGGCATGTGCCCTGACCAGGAATCGAACCGGCAACCTTTCAGTGTATGTGACAATGCTCAGTGAACTGAGTCACACCAGCCAAGGTGAGATATATCCGAGAGCAACCAAAATGATTGTCTATTAAATATTTTATTAATGTTTATTGTAACTAATTTATTTCTTTGGAGTGTGGATAAACATTCTTTTTTTATTTTTTCAAATATGTATTGATTTGAGAAAAGAAGGGAGAGGGAGAGAAGGCATCGGTAGGTTGCCTCTGACATATGCACCCCAATTGGGGATTGAACCCGCAACCAGTCATGTGCCCAGACTGGGAATCAAACCAGCAACCTTCCAGTGCATGGGATGACGCTCAACCTAGCGAGCCACACTGGCTATGGCAGACATATCCTTTTATCTCATCTTGTATTTTACAGTTTAACAGTTGGACATGTTCTTTTCCAAATAAATTGTTAAAATTCTCTTCACTCTCATTTTTAAAGATCATTTTTATTACCAAAGATATAAGATCAAACAGATTATCTAAGAGGAGACTAATGCTGCAACTATCAGGAGATGATAATACATCATACTACATGTGTGTGTGTGTCTGTGTATTTATATATATATTTGTATATATATAAATTGTCAGGAGTTTAGAATGTGTATATATAAAATATACATTCGCTTATTTACTTATTTGAGCCCACAAAGATGAAAAAACATATATGTATGCATATCTCTACATATTACATGCTATAAATATATTTTTTTCCCATGCTATTTACAGAGGAAGATAAGAATTTATGTTAATTCTATGGTAACTTTTGAAGACACTGCAGCTCTTATCAGATTTTAATATATTTTAAAGTAGTAGTGTTGGATTTTCCAAGCATGTCTCCAGTAGTAACTAAATTTTGTAACACTCCAATAAGAACACAAATCTTAATCACAGTTGTGTTTATTTTTCAAGTTCATTGAATAGCATTATATTGCTTTTAATGTTTTCAAATAACTCAGGATGTTATTTAATCCTAGAATGAATGAAAGAGTGAATGGATGAATGTTTATCTTTTATGGTAAACTTTCAACTTTAGCATATTTTCATGTAAAAGCATCTCTTACTTATCCTCCTCTGTAGACTCTGTGGGCTCAGAGTAGTAGTAAAAGTAGTCTTATCTATATTGAATGTTCAGTTTCATTTGGCTTAGCTTTTCTACTACAAGCACCCTCTTATTTGCTGAAGAGAAGAAGCAGAAGCCTTTCTGAAATCAAAATCTTTTAGAAGTTCTGACTCCGGAGAATTTGTTTTTTGCAAAGAACCCTGACAATTCCATAGACAACACCCTCATGGGTTTACATTTTCTTAAAAATTAAACTGCATTTAACAAATATTAATTTTGATTGTATGCATAACACAGCTATGTCAAAGGAGATATACTTGTGCACATGATAAGATTTGAATCAGATGTTGGTTCTCCTCTCAGGAACGTAGATATAAATAATCATAATAGAAGGTAGAAAGTGTTAAAGGCTATAAGAAATACATCTAAAATTATATAGAAGTTCAAGGTGATGACTTCCCACTAGGAAGGGTCAGAAAAGTCTTGTGAGGAGTAGCAGTTGAGTCAGTCCTAAAGGGTCAGTAAAATTTGGAAATGGAGAAATGTGAAGAGGAAAATTTAAAGAAAACATGTATTAAGGCAAATAACCAAAGCACATTTTTTCCTAAGAAATTTCAGTAATATTCTATTGACATAGTAGTACATCTATACTACTACTTTGTACTGCTTTTTCTTTTTTTTTACATTTTTTTTTTATCCCCACCCGAGGACATTTTTTCATTTTTTGTTCAGATAGAGTGGGAAGGAGAGAGAGGAAGAGAGAGAGAGAGAAACATCGATGTGAAAGTGACACATCAAGTGGCTGCCACCCGCACGACCAACCAGGGCCGGGGACAAACTGCAACCGAAGTACATGCCCTTAGCGGGAACCGAACCCGGGTCTCTCTGGACCGCAGGCCGACGCTCTAACCGCTGAGCCATACCGGCCAGGGCTGTACTGCTTTTTCATCCTAAATCATTCTGGATAAAATGCATATTGCAAACATTTTTTGAATGTTTGATTATGAAAGTTTAAAACATAAAATAATAAATTAATAAACTTTCATATACTCGCTACGTAATAGATTTAACACCTGAAGATGTAATTTTGCCGTACTTGCTTGACCTTATCTTTTTCTTCTGTTTTTCTGTGTAGGGCACTTCCAAGCAAATTCAGGCCTAATGTTATTTTACCTCTACACACTTTATTTATTTATTTTTTTATCCTCACCCGAGGACATTTTTGCATTTATCTTCAGATAGAGTGGGAGGGAGAGGGGGGAGGAAGAGAGAGAGAGAAGCATCAATGTGAGAGAGACACATTGACTGGCTGCCTCCCACATGACCCCAACCAGGCCGGGGACAAACTGCAACCGAGGTACGTGCCCTTAGTGGGAACCGAACCCAGGACTCTCTGGTCCATGGGCTGGTGCTGTAACCTCTGAGCCAAACCGGCCAGGACAACCTCTACACACTTTAATATGCAGCTCTAAAAATATGGCTGTTTTCTTGTGTAATCCCAATACCATTAGCTACATCAAATATGTGAACATTTTTCTTGCTATTATCTCATACCCAATCTAGATTCAGATTTCTCCATTTGTCTCAAAAATATCTTTTGACAGTTGGTTTGTTTCAGTCAGGGTCCAAACCACACTTATGTCTCTTAGTGCCTTTTTTTAGAGAGGGGAAAGAGAGAAAAAAAAAAAACTTCAATTGGTTGCCTCCTGTACATACCCTGACTGGAATTGAACCCGCATCCTGGATAGGTGCCCTGAGTGGGAATCGAACTAGGGACCTTTTAGTACACAGGATGATGCTCAACTGAGCCACACCAGACAGGGCTATTAGTGCCTTTTAATCTAGAGTTCCACACTCCCACCCTCTCTCTTCCTTTTTACCAAACAGTTCACTCATTAAACAGATCAACCGTGACAGTTTGGCTCAGTGGTTGAGCGTTGACCCATACACCAAGAGGTTGTTGGTTCAATTCCCGGCACATAGCCAGGTTGTGGGCCCAATCTCCAGTGGGGGCATGCAGGAGGAGGCCAGTCAGTGTTCTCTCTCATCAATGTTTCTATCTCTATCTCCCTCTCCCTTCCTCTCTCTCTAAAAATCAATAAAGAAAAAGAAAGGAAGAAAGAAACCGGATCATTTGTCCAATAGAATGTTTCACTTTTTGAATTATCTGTTTACTTCCTTGTGGTGTCATTTAAATTGTTGTTCTGTCCTTGTAAATGGGCATTTAGATCTAAAGACATGGTTCTAAAGGTTTGATTAGACCAAGCTTGCTTTTTTTTTTTAAGGAAAAACAAGGGTATTTTGCAGCTATATACTTCTAATTGCATATCAACAGGCATGTAATGTGTGGTTGTCACATCTTGGTGATGCTGGGTAGGAGTTGTGAAATGGTAGGTTTGTTGTTGTTTTTTGATTCAGTCATTCCTTTCACAGTTATTAGCTGAAATCATTCAATAAATGTAAATATTTCTTTTTTTTTATCCTCACCCAAGGATATTTTTACATTTTATCTTCCAACAGAGTGGGAGGGAGAGAGAGAGAGAGAAATAGCAATGTGAGAGAGACACATCGACTGGTTGTCACCCGCACAACCCCAACCGGGGCTGGGGATGAACTGCAACCGAGGTACATGCCCTTGGCTGGAATCAAACCTGGGTCTCTTAGGTCCGCGGGCCAACGCTCTAACCGCTGAACCAAACCAGCCAGGGCTAAATGAAAATTATTTCTTCATCTACTAGGGCATTTTGGTTACCCTGAAATACAATTCATACAGGGGAAGCAGGATAAATGTTTTGGAAAGATCTCTCCCCCCACCCCCACCTCCTCCCCTTATTCTTATTGTTCAATCTGTTCCGTCTTGGCCAATGGGAACTCCTTCCTGTTGTCTTCTGGATTTTAACACATTCCCATTCATCTTTGATAGCTTTCTTACTTTCTGCTGTAAATGTTCCAGATTGGTCTTATTTACTTCCTGCCACAGACCTGGAATTAATCATTCCTTTAAGGAACCTTGTTTCCTTTTTGTGGAGAATGGTTTTTAGGAATCAGCCTGGTACTGAAGGTGCCCATTGCTACTGAGAAGTCATTTCTTTAGGCCTTTACAATGGCCAGAATTAGGAAATAGTTATTTTTTAAAAGAAACAAATTATGAGTTTATACTGTTATTTCCAATTGATAAAACTGTTGAATGAAGTTAAAGATTAGATTTTTCTCAATCTATTTATTCATAAAATAAACCCACTGTGGGTGTATGACCAAAATGCTGTCTTCCCGATGTCACCTGAAATGATTTTTTTCTGTGTAGCTATGTCACCAACATGCTATACCTTGAGTTTCATTCATTTCCATTTATTTTCAACCTGGTGGCAGTTTTGTAAATTTAATTTTCTGAATATGTAAAACTCACTTGACTCCAAAGTTGAAATAGTATAAGGAAGTCTTACTTCCACCCCTTTCCCTCTGCCTTTATACTCCTTGCCCTGTAGGTTACCATTCTTGTTTCTTTTTTATGATTCTTTTAGTATATCTTCTTGTAAATAGAAGGAAATATGCATTATTTATTATTTATCTGAGCATTAATGCTCTTTTAGGATATTTAATAGATTTTGAACATTTGACAATAGAAGTATCGTCATTTGGGTAGGAGTCCTTTGGAAATAAAGATTCTACAAAGGCTATATTTTCCTCTAATTATACATTGAATTTGTTCCATATTTCAAATAGGTCCTGCCTGAATCAAAAGATACAGTGTTTGTACTTGATATGGGTTATGACAAGATAAAATATCCACTTTGTGAGATGTTGTAAATATTCAAGAGGCAAGCCACGTGAGCTTGAGGAATTAAATCCATTTACAGCTGTGTTGTAATGAATGCCAGAAGTTGAGCTGAAAGGATCAAGACTAAGAAGTACTAATTGATTTGAAGAATCAACATACAACTGATTCTCCTAATTGTCTTTGGGTATCTGTTCCTTTTAATCAAATGTGAAATATGGAAATGACTGTTACAATTTGGCATTTTAAGTATTGATACTCTAAAATATGATTTCTCCTAAATTCTGAATATTTATTTTTATACCAAAATGAGATAAATTAAATACTTGGTATATCTTCTGTTTCCACATAACAAATGACCCTAAAATTTAGCTTTTTAAAGCAATAAACTTTTATTACTTCTCGCTTCCTGTGGTTTAGGAATTTGGTTGGTTCTGTCTCAGATCTCTAGTCAAGCTGCTGCCCAGGGCTAGTCAGTGGACGTCCTCACCAAGGCTGGAGAATGTGCTGTGAGCGCACACACATGGCTGTTGGCAGGAGGCCTCAGTTCCTCACTGGCTATTGACAGGAGGCCCCAATTGCTGGTCAAATGGGCCTCTTCCTAAGGCATATTCGATGTCCTCATGACATAGCAGTTGGCTTCCCGAAAGCGAGTGATCCAAAAAACAGCAAGGCAGAAGCTGCAGAGTCTCTTATGACCTGGCTTGGATCTCATGCACTACAGTTTTCATGGTATCCTGGTAGTCATATAAGTCAGCCTGCTCATTCTGTCGAGGGGGCTGCACCAGTGTGGGAGGACTAGGAGGCAGGACCCCCGGAGGCTGACTGCTACAGTTGGGCTTAGTATTTCCGAGACTTTTAAAGTAAAAGAAAGCAAAGCTATGATATTTCATGTACCCACTGACCCAATTATGTGATTGTATGGTAATATTCTATGGTGAAGTCTCAGGGATCTTTTTTTTATTATTATTTTTTATTTTTTTTATCCTCACCCGAGGACATTTTTTCATTTTGTGTTCAGATAGAGTGGGAGGGAGAGAGTGGGGGGGGGGGGGGAGAGGGAGAGAGAGAGAGAGAGAGAGAGAGAGAGAGAGAGAGAGAGAGAGAGAGAACATCGACGTGAAAGGGCCACATCGAGTGGCTGCCACCCGCACAACCAACCAGGGCCGGGGACAAACTGCAACCGAGGTACATGCCCTTAGCGGGAACCGAACCCGGGTCTCTCCGGACCGCAGGCCAACGCTCTAACCGCTGAGCCAAACCGGCCAGGGCTCTCAGGGATCTTGTTTTGCTTGTGGTAAGGAGGAGTTAGTTTAAAATACATCATGGAAATCTGTTTCATATGGTATTTCAAAGGTGCATGCTATTGCATAGATTGATTAAAATTTTAAATCAGAAGAAGAAAAGTGAGTTGTGGATTAAAGTACCTATTTTTTTATAAGAGTGTGTGTGTGTGTGTGTGTGTGTGTGTGTGTGTGTGTGTGTTTCCTCCCGAACACTGAAGAGCTTCCCTCATCCGAAGTTAATGTAAAATTCATGGAGGTGAATACAGTAGCTTTTACCTGTGGCATCATTTTGTTACCATTGGGAAAAAAAAATGGCTGTTCACCTTTAAGGGTAAATAAGTAAGTCATTGTGAGGGAACTTTTGAACTTTGTGTGTAGTTTAGTAGCCAGTTATTCAGACTTTGATAATTTAGATTACTGACTTCATAGTGTTTGCTTACAATAGCTGGATAATGAGGAGCATTAAACTCCTTGTGCAGACATATCCACATTGTGTTTGCCTCTAACCTCGGAGGTTCTGTGTGGCTGGAGAGGTGAAGATTGGCTCTTTATTGACTTGTCACTCTGTGAGTTTGCATTACAGGCCACGCAGCTCATGACCCATTCTGTTTATTTCACTGTTTTGTGGTGGGGAAACAGGTAAAGAAATCCTGCTGAAAATCCTTCCTTCTGCACGTTTTATGAATAACACCAGTGTTTATAGCAGCTAGGGAACTCTGATCAAATCCTCCAAAAGATGTAATGTTAGCAGCACGGAGCCATTGTGGGACACAGCTGTGGGTGGTGTTGGTTACTCTGCGAGCTTTGCTTCTTCAACAGAAAGCGCTGGAGGAGAACTTACTGTGCAATAAAATAGGAGGGAAAAAGTGATACTTCAGGTAGGAAAATATGGACAAGCAAGACACTGTTTAGAAGTATGCAACAATAAAGCTTGGCAAAGAAGGCCAATAGGAATCCAAAATAACTTTTAGTTTATCTCATAAGTAATGAGGAATTATGTCATGTTATACTATTTATATATTTTTTGTGTAATATTCAAAATTGAAGAGATAATAAAAGGATTGTCCATAAAACTGTGTATCCACTTACCACAAAAGTAACTTAGTACCCAAAATCAATAACTTGCAAACTCTAGTGAATTTTCTCATGAAATTCTAGAGTTGGGTACTTTAGTACCTAGATAATACCAGTCTAATCTCTGGGAAACAGAAAATTAGGGCATGTTTCATCTCATCAACACTGAGTACCCATTTTAATGTTTGTCCTTTTGCTACTCAGAAAATTTGAATAACAAATATATACTTTTAAAGGAATAATTTAATGGAATTGGAGAATATTCGGCATTTTGGAAGGATTATTTTTACTATGTTATTTTCATCCAAATGCCATTTCTCTAAATTGAAAAATAAGATATATACAAGTAGATATTTCTGAGATTTCAGGTTCTGCCCGTAAAATGAGTCAACAATCTGTGTATATCCATTGGCTATATTGCTAATGCTGAGTCATTCTCATGGGCACCGTTCACAGGCTTTTAAGTGAGGGAGCAATCTAAGAAAAATGAAAGGGGATTGGAAGAGAGTCATATCAAGCAAATAATATTTATTATGTGTCCAGTATAGCTTAAGACAATTTAAAAGCATTTTCAGACAACAGTTAGAATGATGTGCTTGTATCTTGCATTGGTGTGGTGATTGTTCTTGGTCTGAGAATCAATAGATAGATGAGGAATTGGAATCCATGCTGGTAAACAGAAAGCTCAGTGGTCTTGGAACTCATTAAGTAAGTAGTATGGAAGGAAGGTAGGCAGGAAGGAAAGAATAGGGGGAGCTGGCCTATTTTGAAACATTTTAAAACAGACAAAAATACTTAAAAGTAAAATATTTTTGTAGAAGCATTCTCTACAATATTAGGCATTAAGCTTATTAAATTTGATGAATATGTGTTGAGACACTGTGTTTAATATTGCAAATAATTCAAAGACCAATAAGATACACACCTTACTTCTAAGAAATGTAGTTTCTACCTAATGTGGATGATAAAGACAGATATGCACATAATTAGGGTACAGTGCAACTGTGGACGTTATATTTCTTCTAAAAGACCCGAGCCTCTGAACCAACCTAAATATCTAAAGGCTGTTCACATTTATAATTTTAATTATGTACAAAACTAACGTAGTTTTATTTGGTTCTCTTCACTTGATCCTTTTCTTATTGATCTCTGTTAATGATGATACACTCAATTTCAATGCACTAATTGAGCAGATTTTTTTTTTTTTTTAGCTTGGGACTTTTATTCCACAAATTTACATCTACACTATGGTCAACATTTATCTAGAAGGCTTTAGCCAAGCCATGGAATTTTCCCAGTGATTTATTAAAGTATAACATACGTACGTACAGAAAAGTGAACAAATTATAAATGTACAACTCAAACCATTTTTTAAAAATTCCCAGCAACATTTTAGATGTGTATATTGACAAATGTTTTTAATTTATTCTTTTTTTATGTTAATTATAGACAAGCCAAAAGGAAAAGACAATAATAGTCCCACCATATAGAGCCAATTTAACTTTTCTAAGTACACAGGCATACATTCTTGTTTGCTTTTGCATTTTCCTTACAAAAATTGGATCCTGTCATACATGTTATCCATAACCTTTTTTGGCAAATATATCTATATCTAGGTAGATAGATAGATAGATAGATAGATAGATAGATAGATAGATAGATGTAGTGTGTATGTGTGTGTAATCTCTTCAAATGACAGCATAGTGTTTTGTTCATTATAATTTATTTAATTAAATCTCCTGTTTTGATGTATTTTAAATTATAGTCATTCTAACTTTTGGGGGGTTTTTGCAGTTATAAACAATACTGCAAATAATGTTCTTTAGC
Source organism: Tadarida brasiliensis (assembly GCA_030848825.1). Taxonomy (NCBI): domain Eukaryota; kingdom Metazoa; phylum Chordata; class Mammalia; order Chiroptera; family Molossidae; genus Tadarida; species Tadarida brasiliensis. The sequence continues at coordinate 91,370,981 of CM061257.1, forward strand.
CCTGACTGGTATGGCTCAGTTGGTTGGAGCATCATCCCGTGCACCAAAAGGTTCCAAGTTCTGGTTAGGGCACACACCCAGGCTGCCGGTTTGATGAGTATGTACAGGAGGCAACCGATCTGTGTTTTTTTCTCACATCAATGTTTCTCTCTCTCCCTCTCCTTCTCTAAAAAAATCAATTTTAAAAAAATCCTAGGGTAAGGATTAATAAATAAACAATCTTCTTTTCCCCATATCTTTGTATAGCTGTCTAATTATTTCCTCAGAATAGATTTCTAGACATGGAATTGCTGGTCAAGACTTGGACATTTTTAAGGTCTTGGTAATCGTTCAGAAATACTGTGCCAACCACCCCTCCCATTCCTGCATCTTGACAACACTGGGTGCTATCAGTCTTTCTAATCTTTACCAAAAAAGGTGTTGTCTTATTGTTTTCATGTTCATGCCTTTGATTACCATGAACAATGAACAGTTTTTTCCTATCTATTGGATGCTTGCCTTTTCTTTTATTTTGTATCACCTGTTTGTGTCCTTTACTCATGTTTTAATAAAAATGTTTTAGTCTTTTTGTTTTGTTTTTTCTTTTTTTTCTTTATTTTTATTGATTTTTAGAGAGAGAGGAAGGGAGAGGGAGAGAGAGAGAGAAACATCGATGAGAGAGAACATTGATTGGCCACCTCCTGCAATGCCCCCTACTGGGGGTTTGGCCCACAACCTGGGCATGTGCCCTGACCAGGAATCGAGCCGGAGACCTCTTGGTGCATGGGTCGACGCTCAGCCACTGAGCCACACCAGCCGGGCACATAATATCTTTTTTGCTTGAAAGAGCAACTGACAAACAATGGTTATTTAGACCTGGATATTTGGCTAACATTTTCTCAAAAAATGAACACAGTAAGCCTGTTATTTCAAAGTAAATACTGAGAGTATTTGTTATAAATAATAAAATTTAATCATTTAAGTAAAAATTAGAATTTTAGAAAACATATCATTGCAAGTTGACAGCTCCTCCATACATTAAGAAAATTTGATGAGATGGGTGGTAACACCAAAAATGTGATTCTTAAATATTGTATAATAAAATGTGTGAATATTTGGGAGATCTGCATAATTCAGTCGACCAACATTCCAAATGACTAATGCACGATATTACAAAATCATGCATGGGTAAAAAATATCTATTTAAAGTGCTAGACATCAGTAGATTTTAGTGTAACAGAATATGAAAAGCTTTTTGATATGGTTTCAGATTGTACATTGCAACTACCTTTTAAGAAACTGCCACTTGTTGCATTTTGGTGCAGTATCAAAGAAGAATTTACACAATTATCTGAAAAGGCCATTAAAATACTCCTTCCTTCTCTAGCTACATATGCATACGTTAAAGAGATTTGCAAAAATATTGAACAATGGCAAGTCTTCTCACAAAGTAGTTTTGTCTTGAAAAACATACTTACTTTTTATTTAAAAATAATGTTATTGGCCTGGCCGGTGTGGCTCAGTGGTTGAGCATCGACCCATCCACCAAGAGATCGCCCGTTCGATTCTCAATCAGAGCACATGCCCAGGTTGTGGGCCAAATCCCCAGTGGGGGACATGCAGGAGGCGGCCAATCGATGTTCTCTCTCATTAATGTTTCTATCTCTCTCTCCCTTTCCCTTCTTTCTAAAATCAAAGAAAAAAAAATAATGTTATCTGTCAACATGTAATGGGTTTATTATTGCTAGTTTTAAATTAATTACTAGATAATTACTTTTTAATTTCTCTTTCAATTTTATTGTGGTAAATATTCCCAGATAAAATGTACATAAAAGTTCTTTGGGTTTCTCAGTAATTTTTTATTGTTATTGTTAATCCCCATCCAAGGATATTTTTTTGTTGATTTTTAGGGAGAGTGGGAAGGAGAGAGGGACATTGATGTGAGAGAGACACATCGATTGGTTACCTCCCGCATGTGCCCTGACTGGGGCCGGGGATCCAACCTGCAAACGTGCCCTTGACCGGGAATTGAACCCACGACCCTTTGGTGCAAGGGCCAGAGCTCTAACCACTGAGCAACACCAGCCAGGGCTCTTGGTAATTTTTAAGAATGTAAAAATGTAAAGAGATATTGAGATTGCTACTTTAGAATTTCTTTTAGTAAGAGTGTATTGATGACAAATGCTCAGGTTTTGCTTGCCTGAAAATGTCTTTATTTCATCCTTATTCTTGAAAGATGTTTTCAGAGACAAAATTTATTCTTCTTTAGTACGTTGAAGAATGTTATTCCACTGTTTTCTAAATTCATCATTGCTGTTGAGAAGTCAGCTATAATATGTTTCTTCTTTGAAAGTAATTGTTTTTTCCTCCCTCTGGCTACTTTTTAGACTTTTCTCTATGTCTTTGATGTTTAGTTTCACTCTGATGTGTCTAGGTATAGATTACTTTATATTGCCCAGGATTTGATAGGCGTCTTAAGTCTGTGGATTGGTACCTTGCATCATCAGTTCTGTAGAAGTCTTAACATTTTGCCTCTGCCCCTTTCTCTCTAGAATTATGATTAAACATGTACTAATTAGACTTTTTAATTGTATTCTCTTTGCCTCTCAAGGCTAATTTCTAAATAATTTCTTCTGTCTTAATACTCAGTTTTCAATTCTTCCATCCATTGAATTTTACATTTTATTTATTGCAGCTTTCATTTCTATAAGGTCTGTTCTTTTCAAATCTACTAGGTCATTCTTTTTTTTTTCCATTTTTTGTACAGATAGAGTGGGAGGGAGAGAGAGGGAGAGAGAGAGAGAGAGAAACATCGACGTGAAAGGGACACATCGAGTGGCTGCCACCCGCACAACCCAACCAGGGCAGGGGACAAACCGCAACCGAGGTACATGCCCTTAGTGGGAACTGAACCTGGGTCTCTCTGGACCGCAGGCCGACGCTCTAACCGCTGAGCCAAACCAGCCAGGGCTACTAGGTCATTCTTTATAACCTCCTATTACCTGCCAATAATTTGAGTCTTTGCCTTTTATTTCTTAAATGTTGTAAGTAAAGTGGTTTTGTAGTTGATAATTCTAGCATCTATGGTCTTTTTTTATATATACACTTAATTTATTTTTTAATTATAAATGTCCCTCCTTTTTCCCCCTTTGACACCCTCTTCCCTACTCCTGCCACCTCCCTCCCACCCGCCCCCTTCACTGTACTGTTGTCTGTGTCTGTTGGTTATGCATATAAGTTCTTTGGTTTATCATTTCCTGTCCCCTCCAACCTCCCTTTCCTCTGAGATTTGTCAGTCTGTTCCCTATCTGTGGTCTTTATGGGTCTCTTTATACTGTCTGTTATTTTTTCTGTTTCTCCCTGAGGCTGACTTGCCTCCTTGTATGGCTGGTTATCTTTGATTATCTGTTGCTTTTTTTCTTAAATAATTGTCTGTATTAATAATATGCGTCTAGATTTTAAGTTACTTCCTCTCAGGATGATTTGTGTTGGGTACCTGAGCATATTACTAGTCTAAATGACTTTAAATAGAGTGTCCCGGACCACCAGAGCTGAGAATTCATGAGATTCTGATTCGTCTTTACCTATTTGGTATAGCCAATTGGGAGTCCTTAATGTGGGGAGGAGTGCTATTAGACTCTACACTTTGGCAGGCCCTGGGCTTTGGAACCTGTCCTCTTGATCAAAACCAAAGATCAGATTCGCCTTATGCGCAAATGCCCTCAGGCAAAACATCTGTGTTCTTCCACTTACCTCTCTAGGTTCCTGCTTTTTCTTTAGTTTTGTTTCTGGCACCCATATTTTAAACTATTATGGAAAACTGCATCCACAGATAGTATGTTTTAAATTTTTAGCCAGACCATAAAAATAGAGAGTGCTTGCCCTATGGATATAAATGCCATAGTAATAACTGAACTCCCATCTTCTGTGTAAGGCAAAACTCATTCAGTAAGCATCACAAGTCAGTGGGGTAGTTGTTAAGAAATCAGACTGCCTGGGTTTAAATCTTGGCTCTGCCACACAGTAGTCGGTACTCAGTCTCTCTGTGCCTGGATTTCTTCATCTACAAAAGGAAAGTAATGACAGTGCTTACCTCATTTGGTTGTTATGAGGATCAAGTGAGATAAGGCAAGTAAACATTTAGCATAGTGCCTGGTATGCAGTTGGCTTTCAAGTGCTTAGAACAGTTGGGTACTTAGTGAGTGTTCAATAAATATTCACTATTATTTATATTACGCATTTATTGAATGTCTCCTGCACAAACAGTGTACGTTAAATTTTCTGGTCTTTGGCTATATTCAAGTTAGGAAGGTGATCACACACTTGCATGGAACAAGTGGAGAGCAATTAGACAGCATTGGGTATTTGCTTAAATAATGATGACATTTTAAAAAATAATTTAATGCTTTTTAGTGGAGCTGGTATGAGAAAATGGAACTATGCAAGCTGATAATGATGGTGCCAGGGGCTGTCTTGAGCAAGAGTCATGAGCATAATGCTGGTGCTAACACTTTACATTTGTACATAGTTTTTGATGTGTTTTTTCTGTATTCAGGTTCTCACTAGAGCCCTCAGAGGCAGCTATATTTATTTTCACTTTGTTGATCAGAAAAGCAAGGCCTAGATAAGTGTGGAACAGTAGAAAGAGATAAGTTGGTGTAATTATTTCAGAGAGCAGTTTGGGATTCCTAGTAAAGGTAAAAATATACATACTCTGTGACCCAGTGACTTTATTTCTAGGATGTATTTACAATTAACATGTAACATTTACGAGGCAATATGTCCTACACTCAGGTAGGGAAATGGACAAAAAAACCCTTACCCATACCATGGAATACAATTTAACAAGCACAGTAAATAAAATAGATCATATGTATCAACATGGATAAATCAAGAGACCTAAAACTAAGTGGGCAACTAGTAGATAAATAAATTCTGGAGATCTAATGCACAGCATTGAGATAAATAAATTCTGGAGATCTAATGCACAGCATTGAGATTATATTCAACATTGCTGTATTATAAACGTCAGAGTTGCTAAGACTAGATCTTAATTGTGAACAAAAAAAGAAATGATAATTATGTGACATGATAAAGGTGTTAGCTAACGCTACCGCAGTAATCATATTACAGTATACAAATGTATCAAACCAGCACATTGTGCACCTCACACTTACGTGTCAGTTATATCTCAGAAAAACTAAGGGAGGAAAGCTAGTTGCAAGGAATAAATATAGTATGATTGTTTGTATAATTGAAACACATAAAACAGTAGTACAGTATGTATTGCTTATGGGTAACTACAAAGGCAGAAAAGGTACAAAGAACAAATGTACCTAAACAGACCTGCCAGCTTGAGGAGAGTGGTCATTTCTGGAGGAAAGAGACCTGAAGCAAATACAGAGAGAGCTGACACCTGTTATCTCTGTTCCCTAAGCTGTCTGTTTTCTCTGTGCTTGAAATGATATATAATTTTTTTTTTCAAATAAACTTGTAAAACAAGAAGAAGAAGAAGAGTTGTGGAATTAAAAAAAAAAATGGTTAAAAGCCTGCCACCGAATTACCCAGTTCCTTTCTCTTTTTAATCCTGCTTCCTCATCTATAAAATGGGATCACTATAACTTCTTTGAAGTTGTTGTGAGAACTAGATGAGATGATATATATATATGAAGTGCCTAGTATAATATCTAACTTCTTATAAGCACTCAATAAATCGTATTTTTAAATAGCTTACCCAGGGTCACATAGCTAGCCTGTGGCAGCTCTAGAATTTGAACTCAGATCACTGACTCTGAGTCCAGTGCTCCTCCATTGTGTGAGTTCTGTGAATAGGATATTGTTAATGAAGAGACAGAGTGTCATTGTACCGCTGTAATTATTAGTGGTAACATCACCAGGAAAGGGGCTACAGCTGCTCTTTCCCTCCCAGAGAACCACACGTGACTCTGACGGAGTCCAGAGGCGAATGGGTGAAAGGCCTCGAACTCAGGTCTGTAGCTATCTCTGGACTCTTCCAAAAAGTATTTTGCTACTAAAAGAAGAAAGTTACTTTGTGATAACATTCTAAAATATTTAGTTTGATTTAAGTGTTCTGTTTTGACTTTTCCTTTTCTCTCTTTTGTTGACAGTGTCATCAGCAAAGTGGTTCCAGCCCCCGAGGCTAAGCCAACTCCTTCTCTGAATAGACCCAAGACCCCACCACCAGTGCCAGCCCCAGCTACTGTACCTGTGCATGTCACCCCTGCCCCGGTGCCTTTGCCACTCCTCACACAGCCCACCGTGTCCCCTGCTTTGATGCCATCTCCGTCCGCCACCATCTCTGGAGCCGGAAGTTCAAAAGCCCCTGTCCGGAGTGTGGTAACGGAGACGGTCAGCACTTACGTGGTACGCCACATTTATTTTTGTAGTGTTTTTAAAAGTCATTTAAGAGTTTACGCTTTTATCATGAAAATGTTTTCAATTAAAAAGCAGCATCATGTGTATCATTATTGAATTTCAGAGGCAATTCTTTATGACTAGAAAGGTATTTTCATTGCATTTTCAAGCTTTTGGCGGAAAAGTATTATATTTCAGTGTTTTTATATTTAGTCTCCATAAATAATGTCAAAGCATTGTTTTCTTTATATTGTTTTAGAATATGATTATATACAACAATATCAATGTATAAATATAGAGAGGAATAGTGATATTTAAATCTCACATTGAACTTCTTGATCAAGCAATAAATTATTCAGTTAAAAGTATAATTTATGTAATATATACAGATCTTATGGGCCAACTGCTGTTTCTAAGTAACAGCACTAATTATAGTACTTCGTTGGCTAAGGTCCAGAATATACCAGGTTTACACAGTAAATGAAAATGAACTTCCAGACCACAGAGCTCCCTGAGTGCCCAAGCATGTCTTCAGATGGCAAACTTACCTTGTCGAGTGAGTTCGGCACTGACGTTGCCTTGACCACCAAGTGCTACATAGACTGTGACCTGTCAGCCTAGTGATGGCTCGGATCTTTTTGAGTAGATGTGACTGAAAAGTAGTTGAGTAGGATTCATGAGAGTTGTTATAAATCGTACAAATATTACATCTGTTTAAGGCATTTTGGAAGGAAGTTTCAACAAATCATTACATATTGGAGGCACTCTAATGATATAAAGGATAAGAAGAAAATCTCGAGAGTATTGAGAGAGGATATAAAGACATGAAAAATTAAGAGAAAAGCATTAAATTGGCAATTCAAGACAAAAATAGAAGATGTGATACAAAAATCTGTGATCATCAAATTGGTCCATTCAAGGACCAGTTGCTACAGGTGTTTAATTGAGGCCACATTACCCCAAGATGGGTTGATCAGGAAAGATTTTATGTTTAGCCTCCTCAACCTCCATTTCTTCTTCTGTAATTAAGGGGTTTATGTTAGACTAGAGGATTACTCTAGTTCTAGCCCTAAAATTCTGATTCACCAGTTGATTTTCAAGCTGTAACTCCTTGGGGATGGATCAGATTTACATAGACAATGTGGATGAAAAGCCTTCTCTCTCCTAAGAGACATTTTGCAAACTGAGAACAAGATGTGTGGTTTGGAGGAAAGATATGAGCTACAGAGCAGAAAAGCTGGTTTTGTCACTGTGCAATAGTGTGACTTTGCCCGGCTGGTGTGGCTCAGTGGGTTGAGCATGCTCCCATGGACTAAGGTCCAGGTTCCATTCCTGGTCAGGGCACATGCCCAGGTTGCAGGCTGGATACCTAGTAGGGGACGTGCAGGAGGCAGCTGATCCATGTATCTCTCTCATATCGATGTTTCTATCTCTCCCTTCCTCCTTCTGTAAAAAAAAATTAAAAATCAATAAAAACATATTAAAATAAATAAATACATAGTTTGACTTTGGACCTGGTGCTTACATTTCCTTAGCTTCAGTTTACCTTTTCTAACCTGTCCAGGGGTTGTTTTAAGATGATTAGACGAAGTAGATGTTTGAAAGAACTTAGTAAACTGTCCAGTGTTCATTGTTAGTTATTAGGGATGCTATGGCAAGTTTCTTTTGTAAGAACAGAGTCATGGCCTCCTAATTTCAAGAAAAGTCAGCCAGCAGCGGGACTGGCCATGCATGGCAGCTTCAGGATATAGGATTCTGGACAGGCCTTAACCCTAGAGCAGCGGGCATGTGGTAACTAGTGGTCCTCTCCCCTTGATATTAGAGAGGACCGAGTCAGAGAAGTAGCTGCCCACAGCTTTCTTTGGGAAGCTTCTGTATGAACACGATCGTCTTTGTAGAGTAAAAACACAGCAGGCCTTAAAATAGCACATCAGTAGGATGAAACATCTGTGCCCCCAGTACACCCATTACACACAAAGAAAGCCCTTTCTTTTTTGCATATCTAGTCAATGTTGTATTTGAAAGTGAGGGAAGAGACCATACCTTCCAAAATAAATTGAATGAAATTATATGCTGTGTTTTTGTGAAAACTGTTGGAAATCATCTTTTAGTTGTTGCTGTTTTTGAAATGCCCATCATAGAGTTGTTTCTTCCAAATTGGTTTGTTTAATGTGGAATTTGAGGAAGTGGAACAATTAGAGATGCTTCTTATTTAGAACTGCTAAGTTAACACCATCTTTGTAGAAAAATAATATTAAAATGTGGAGCTCTTTGGCCTCATGAATTCCTTATTTCGTTTGCCCTTTAGTGATTGACTTTGCTGAAAATGTCATAAAGGGAATGGAAAGTTACTTAGTAACAACTCTTTTATATCCTTGATCTTATCAGCTAGTTCAGCAGAAGGGTTTGGCTAATAAGTAACGAGGTGATACATGCACATCTGGCTGTCGTATGAATTCCATGCCTGTGAATGCGGTGGCAGAACTGACATATGCTTGAGGTCTATAGTGCTCAAAGTTACCAGTTGTTCCTGCCACAGAGACCCTACTTATTAAGAACTTATGTGCTTACAGTATTTTTTTTTAGATAAAGGTGGCTGTAGGTCAGATTGTTCACAGAAATTATTATAAGATGCTTTGTTTTTATGACTTACACAAAAGAGTTTAAAATATTCATTAAAATGTCTTATCACGGAACACCTAGTAACTATCCTTTTTTTTTCACATGATCCCAGAATAGTGAGGACCATGATCATGGCTTTAATAAATTGTTAACCACTTTTTTTTTGTTTGTTTAATTTGTTGGTTTATTAGGTTCACAATATAAAGTAATCACTCTTATCCTGCCCTCTTTTTGGTTCTTTTTCCCCATTCCATCTCTGTTTTGGCCTCCCCTCCCTGCCCCTGTTTAACAACCTCAGATCCGAGATGAGTGGGGGAATCAGATCTGGATCTGTCCTGGATGCAACAAGCCTGATGATGGGAGTCCCATGATTGGCTGTGATGACTGCGATGACTGGTACCACTGGTGAGTGCTCTGAACTTAATTACGACGGTGCTGGTCACTCCCTGGGAGGAGACATTCTACAGAGCAGATTAGTGACTTGGGTCCATTTTGGATTGTCTCCCATTCAACTGCTATCCTGAGAATCATGTACAGGACAAAATCACAGAGCCAATAAAATGTAATTAATGTTAATTTAAGAAAACAAAAGTCTTTGGACTGTTGTTCAATCTAAATTCTGAATATTTTGCTTAACTTATATATCCTTCTAATGGAAAAAGAAAGGGGATACAGGAGCCCCCCTTTCCTTTCTAGTAATTTTCTGTAAGAGCTGCCAAGCTTGACAGTAACATTGAGGTAACCCCTTTGTAAACATATCATAAACTGCAGAAATAAAGAGACAGCTTATCTGTTTTTTACATCTCTTCAACTGCTCTCCACTACTGAAGAAATGCTACCAAAATTTATGCAAATAATCTCATTTTATCTTTAAAATATCAGATATAAAAAGATAGAAATCCATGCAGTCACGTGATATATGATAGCTATAAGATAAAAACAAAGCCGTTGCTCAGAAGAATTAGACTAGCCTTGGCTGAAAGGATAAATGGGCTAATTAATTTCTCCACTAGGGCCTATAAAAGGGGCATTATGTAATATAATCATCCACTTGCCCAACAATAGTGCTACATAAATTAGAACTGTTTGGCTTGGATTTCTGGTGAATATACCGTAGACTTAAAATTTCATTAAATTATTTAAAAGTATTTAAGAACAGAATTAGAGAGAGAGAGAGAGAGAGAGAGAGAGAGAGAGAGAGAGAGAGTGTGTGTGTGTGTGCATGTGTGTCTTCTTTATCTGACGTCTTTTTTTCTTAACATGTAGGCCCTGTGTGGGAATAATGGCCGCACCACCAGAAGAAATGCAGTGGTTCTGTCCCAAGTGTGTCAACAAGAAGAAGGATAAGAAGCACAAAAAGAGGAAGCATCGGGCACATTGACGTCCTGCAGCGTGGACCAGTGTCGTGGCCTCAGGGCTCCTTTCCTACCGCTCAGAGGGGAATCCATGCAATTCTGCTGTCCCATCTACCACCACGTTCCTATGGAGGAGGAATCTCAGAAGACTGAGGACGAGAGAACTACACCGTCCACTCTGGGTACTTCCCTCTGGAACAGCCTGGCCCGCGGCACACGGTGGTGTGATGGAAGAAAGCTCAGTGCAGGTGTGGCATGAGGACTGCCAGGCCTTCGTTTTCTATACCAGTGACAAGTATTAATAAAAAGACCATGATCTTCCCTTCTGATTCTTTATTCTCTCCAGGGCCTTTTCATGAAGGTGTTAGATGAGAAGATGATGTGTAAACCACCTTGACTGTAATTGAAGGATGATGTCGTTAGGCTGTATACAGTTTTCAACCTCTTTCCCTCTATAGTAAGATAATCGTAATAACATAAATGAAAACTCCCGTTGGAGTATTGGTAAATATTTTTGTGATAAAAATATATGAAGCTTCCCCCCCTCCCATTTTTAGTATTAACATGTAAAATGTTCAGGCTTTTGTGAAATACCTTATATTTTTTAAGAAAAGGGTTTCTATCATGTCCTGTTTGCTTTCATGCAAATTATTTTTGTTAACTCACATTTCCTTTGTTGCATTCTAACTTTGCCCTTCTTTAACCTGCTGGCGTTCTTCTCACTGCGTATACATTTCATCAACTTGTATAAAAACTCTTCAGACCAGAAGATCTCCCCTCATGTAAATAATAAATATTTATGAAGTAGTTATTTTTTAAATTTTTATCGTGTCTAATTCTGGCTTTCTCTGAAATCCACTGTGATTTCAGCCATGTCTGTAATTACTGCTGTACATGAGCAAAGAAGGCTAGCAAACAGAGCCATAGCTGCAAGTTACCTCCCGGAGCTGAGCCTGCACAGTGCCCGCAGCGTGGGAGAGGGGCCCCAGCAGTTAGCAGGAAACACGGCGATTTAACTCTGTTCATGATTTGAAATTGGTTTGTTTCTATTTTGTTAACTATACATTTCTTTGACTTGTTTTTATTAAAGGACATGTAGATTCCCCAAAAGTAAAAAAAACAAAAACCTATACTGTAGCATTTTGTGTTTATATTGTTTTATTTCTGCAAATCTGTTCATTAATATTGTGGTTTAAGGCTGAAATGAAGAATATTATGAATTTTTAAAGAAAACTCATCAAATTTCAGGGTATCACAAAACTTTATTATATTACTATACTGCCCACTATTTATTATATGTTATAGATGTCTGAGAGATAAACCAAATATTTTATTTTTAATGTAAAACATCAAATTTAATTTTATTAGCATATTTTAGCAACTTTGGAATAAATATGAACTTTTACTTGATTTTGAAATAATCCCAATTTGGGCCAGTGTAATGGATATCTTAAATGCTAGAATATGGGCATTGAGCCTAATACAAATATATTAATAGAAATTGTGATTTCTTTTTAATGCCAAGTAAATTGATATTAGTGTATGAGTTAGTCATATTTTAAGACCTATTATGTGGTTAGAAAAATGAGGTTTTTTGCCATGAATGTTAAATTGCAAATCAGTGGAAATGGAGTAGCCCTTTTAAGAGTACAGTGTTTCATTGCCGTCCTTGTTCTAGAAGCCAAATTTTTCTATCCCTACAAAAAACAAAGCATCTATGTTGAGATACGTGTTTTTTGTTTTATTAATTTGAGATCATTCTAAATACTTTATACAATATTTTCACATGCACAAATATACCCATTAGTGCTTTTTGGAAAGCGAAGGAGGGTGGGGAAGTGCAAAATAAAGATTATTGGCTATTTCATAGTTTGCTTTTCCATTTTCTTTATTTAGGATTTAGTTCCTTGAGGCATGGTCAGTGGATCTAAAGTTGCCACGTTTAAGTGAGCCGGTCATGCTACTGAAATAAGAATGGAGGTGCCTATATTTAACTTTTCTCCCAATCCTACAGAGAGGCTTCAGCCCTCACTACATTGAGGGAATTTCAATCAGTTTGTCCCTTGCTATTTCATGGTTGCTTTCCTAAATCCAGTTCATGATTTTATAAATGGCCTTTGCAATAATAAAACCAAAGAATCATTTTCAGGGGGCTGGATAGCTCAAGGGATTAGTAATGGAATACAGAGCCTTTCACCTCTAGGTCAGTGAGTTGAATCCAGTCCAGGTCACTAGAGACCCAGAGTTGTTACCATCTTCTGCTGTTCAGTGGCCTGTGTAAAATGGACTGGTGGTCTCAGTCTCTACTGGATGGCTGTCCGCGCACCAACCGAAGAAAGTTCAAGAAACTGCAGAAAGAAACGAGGACTCCAAAGTAAAACACCTGTGTTACAAAGCAAAGTGAGAAAGTTGGGCATAGTCATTCTCTAGTTTTAATACCGAAGCAAAAAAGACCAATGCCACAGACGTGACAGAGAACGGACATGATTCACTTTCCATAATGAAGTCAAACAAAGAGGGAAAGGCCTGTATTGGATGAGGGGAGAGGGACACATTGAGAAAGATGATTCATCAGGAGAAAAACTTTAGGGGACCCAAGCATAAGAAGGAAATGGGTTTTGACTTTTGAGGGAGAAGGAAATCACAGAGCAGCAGGAATTTGAGGAGCTACTGTGAGAAAATTCGATGCAAAGGAATGGGAAGTATTTCCCTTCGGAGTGGTAGACGTCGTCCAGTTGTCAGTAAACTCACAGACTGTTTTCACTTACACCAGCACTATTGCCTGACCTCAGCATCGGTACTTCATAAAGAGACGTAGTCAGGAAAAAAACTGGCCTGGCTAGTGATTTTATTGGAGGAGGTGGCATTTAAGAAACAGACGCCCTCCCTCCCAGGAAACAGAAACTCTTCTGGTGAGATAATCCGCCTTCAGAGCCCTGTGTAGCTGGCAAAACGTAATTTCTATGACTGACGTGGTGTTTCTCTTCGGAAGGTGTCTGCAGTTAAGAGCAGTGAGGATCTTTATCCTCCAGCCGATTTGTGGTTCCAAATGTTCTGAAGAAAATCAGAAGGTATCAGAGCATTCTGGCTTTGTCTGGCTTTTTTCAGAGATAAAATATAGTGCCTTACTCTCCTGGATCACCTAAACCGCCTTTGTTCTTCTTTCAACAGGACGATTAAACAAAGACCTACTGACCAAATTAAAGTATAAAATGAACCCTGAGCTATGGAAACCTTGCCAGGGCAACTGCTAAGGAATGGAGTTCACTGAAGGCATGCTGGCTAACTTGTCAGCACGAGTCGCTCCATGGCCAATCTCTGCAGATCATAGCAGTCTTCCTTAGAAGTCTAAGTCTGAAGTAGATGAGTTGCCCTGACTGAGGAATGAAATAGATAATGTTCTGAATACTGTTTCTTTCCACAATAGTACCAGTCATTCTGTTAGGAGATGATTTCTTTGAGAATGTTGCCTTCGTTGTAGCCTAGAAAATATAAAGTACTTACTAATCCACGCGTGCAGACCAGGATGGCACTGGAAATTAGATATTTAGGTGGACAACTGAACAGTTTATTCTTAATATCATTTAAACACAACAATTAGTTTACACGTGACATATGAAAACAACTGCTAGTTACCTTTATCCTGGGTAACTCAGTTTTTAGTTTGTAAAACAGTTTTAAACACTGTGGTTCGGTCCTAGCCAGTTTGGCTCAGCGGTTAGAGTATCAGGCTGCAGACCAAAGAGTCTCGGGTTCGATTCTGGTCAAGGGCACGTACCTCGGTTGCAGTTCGGTCCCCGGCCCTGGTCAGGGTCATGTGGGAGGCAACCAGTCGATGTATCTCTCACATCGATGTTTCTCTCTCTCCCTCCCACTCTATCTGAAGATAAATGGAAAAATATCCTCAGGTGAGGATTTAAAAAACAAAACAAACAAAAAAACTACTATGGTTTGTTCATCCAACATGTGCTGGGCACACTTCATGGAAGTGGCAGGGTGTACCAGACCCACGTGCAGTTTTCCTCGTAATCTGGCTTCCAGTCGCTTCTCTTTCTCCATGGCTTTATTGTTGTTTCTGCAGTATACTGTGTTTTAAAATGTATTTCACTGTGCCCTGGCCGGTTTGGCTCAGCGGTTAGAGCGTCGGCCTGCGGTACAGAGAGACCCGGGTTCGGTTCCCGCTAAGGGCATGTGCCTTGGTTGCAGTTTGTCCCCGGCCCTGGTTGGTCATGCGGGTGGCAGCCAGTCGATGTGTCCCTTTCACGTCGATGTTTCTCTCTCCCTCTCTCTTCCTCTCTCTCCCTCCCACTCTATCTGAACAAAAAATGAAAAAATGTCCTCAGGTGAGGATAAAAATAAATAAATAAAATAAAATGTATTTCATTTTATCTTTCATACCTGTTCTTTTCCCATTTGCCCACAGCTAATCTTTCTTTTTATTATTATTTTTTAATGCTCACCTGAGGACATGCTTAGAAAGAGGAAGGGGGAGAGAGAGAGAGAGAGAGAGAGAGAGAGAGGAAAAACAAAAAACAAAAAAACCCAGAAACATCGACATGAGAGAGAAACATCAATTGGTTGCCTTCCGTATATGCCCCAACCTGAGATTGAACCCAAAACCCAAGTATGTGCCCTGACCAAGAATCGAACTGGCAACACTTCGGTGCACAGGATGACGCTCAACCAACTGAGCCACACCAGCCAGGGCATCCATAGATCATCTTTCTGCCCACCTCAGACTGCAAATGGTTTTAATGTTGATATAGCTTCATGCTTTGAAATGTTTATATTTACAACAAAATATGTAAAAGCTTAGCAAGTGGTTACATTAACTAGGAACTAGCAGAGTTGACATTGGGGGGAAAGTATATGTACACACATACACACACATGTACACTCCACAAGATCTAAACGTGTTGGGTTTTCCGGACAGAAGCATATTTTAGGTACTTTGCCAGAAGCAATAATCTTGTACTATATCCTTATAATCTAGTCAGTATTTTATTAACCTTTTGAAGTTTTATGGGTTTTTATTTGGGAGGGGGTCTTGTTTTTGACTTAATGAAATGTTTAGAATGGGACTGTCTCAAGCAAAACAGCACAAACCTGAAGAATGTGAGTGTTACTGTCCTTAATGAGTTAACTATTACCAAGTTGAATGGTTTGAAGAAAATGCACTGCTTTAGTTAACTCATTTAAACTACAGATGTACTTATCAGAGAGTTCAAATCGTCCAAAATATTATCAGGTTATATTCTAATGATTTCTTCTTATATACTGTTTGGAATGTTGATTAAACTTTTTTTTAAAAAAATCCTCACCAGAGGATATGTTTTCCATTGATTCTAGAGAGAAAGGAAGGGAGAGAGAGAGAAACATTGATGTGAGAGAGAAACATTGATCGGTTGCCTCACGTACACACCCCAAATGGGGATCGAACCTGAAACCTCGGTATGTGCCCTGACCAGGAATTGAACTCACAACCTTTTGGTGTCCCAAACAACGTTCCAACCAACTGAGCCGCACCAGCCAGGGCTTGATTAAACTTTTTGTGCTAGCCCAGCTGGTGTGGCTCAGTGGTTGAGCATCAACCCACGGATCAAGAGGTCACCTGTTCAATTCCTGGTCAGGGCACATGCCTAGGTTTCAGGCTTGGTCCCCAGTGAGGGGTGTGCAGGAGGCAGAACTGATGTGTCTCTCTCATCAATGTTTCTCTCTCTAAAAAAAATCAATAAAAACATTTAAAAAAATTTTTTGTGCTAGATTTTAGAAAGTGAATTCTCTGTAAGTGGATTTCTACATAACCAATTCCCCATCTTTTCTCCATTCTATTGTTTGGACATGGCTATTTACAGCATTCCCAGAAACAAACAATAGGCCCAGAGTATCATGCACTGAGCCGTGTTCATATACTTCAAAAAATCCTCTTAGTCATCACTCTAGGAAGGCACAGGACCCACTGTGGGGGTACCAAGGTGAAATGAGATGGCCCCAGGGTTGTAGAGCGCTGTACCGGGTACCTACCGAGAAACGTGGTACACGCCTCAAAAATGGACCCAAGCAAGACATTCATGGAGAAAGATGGTCATTTCTGACCAATTTTCAATTTTAGGTCAATGAGACGAAGGAACATCCTACCAGAAAATGTTGTAAACCAATACAGACATAAGAATTGTATGTAAAGTCCAAAAAGAGGAGAACTCGCTGTACGTTTAGGGAGGCGTCGAGGGTGGGAAACCAGGGAAAGGGGCTGGTTCAAGTGAAGGTGGCAGCTCCCTGCGGGGAGGGGAGCGAGGCAGGCGCTTCTGGGTACAGGTGATGTCTCATTTCTCCACCTGGGACGTGGTTCTACAGACACCACTCTGTAACTATTTGTTAAAGCTAGATATGTAAGTTGTAGCTGTTTTTGTGCTTGTTATCCTCTACTATTTAAGAAATCATGATTGAAGAAAAACGGAAGTTGACAACATTATAACCTTCCCAGGAAGAATGATGGGATCTGAAACGGAATGAAAAACAAAAGATCGGCCCTCTCGGAGGAGACAAAATCAGTCTGCTGAAATAAATGTATTCCTGATCAAATGTTTGTAAATCCTGCTGGGTCCTGGTGGAGCACGAGGCGCCGTCACGGAGGCGACAGCCGCCACAGCGGAGCCGGGAAGGCTCAGCCAGGCGCCCGGGACGTGGGCCTAAGGCTGCGGGTCCAGCTGTGCAGGTTTCTGGCCAGACGAACCACCTCCACCGTCAGCCAGCTGCTGATGAAGAGGTTGTTCCTGAGCCGCACCGACCGGCCGCCTGGGTCCCTTTCCCGATGGTCCAGGAGGGTGACCCCGCTGCGGCTGGGGGGCTAACCGGAGAGGGGGGGCGGGAGGTGCGCAGAGAGGCTCGTGCTCTCGGTGAGCCCCGCAGGAGCCGCACCCTCAAGGCCGGGCAAGATCCTCACCTGGGGCCAGCTGGCCCTGGACACCCCCACGGGTGTGGCACCGTCCTGCTCTCTGGTCCTCGTAAGGGCCTGAGAGGTGCCCCAGGACCCCCTCCCCACGGCAGCGAACCCTAGTTCGGCTCCAAGGGCAGAAGTGCGAGCGCACAGGAGGCCGATGGGCCAGCTGTGACTACAAAAACTAACCCAGATCCTACCTTGCTATTAAAACGATTTTGGATGCTGGAAAAAAATTTTTTTTTTAATTTTGGTAAATCCTGTCATGCCAAATGTCAAAGGAGAGTTTGCTTAAAGGAACAATAAGGTAAGTTTTCACCAACGAATAAGATAAGAGAGGGAAAAACATTAACAAACACCTGCATAGTTTAAAATATATATATGAGGAAAGACAATTTTTTTTTTTAACTTTGAGGGATTAGTGAGGCCACGGCAACCAGACCTCCCTAGTGAGATTGCTCAGGATGCTACCTTCTGGAAGCTCAACGGACATCCTCTCAAATGTCATTCTTCCCCCGCAGCCCCAGATGGAATTAGGCTCTCAGGTGAGGTGGATTGGTTTTTTGGTTTTGTTTTGCTTTGGGGAAAGTGTAGCACAGAGCTATAAAAATTTGAACTTGGAACACCTTTAGGTGGGCATACCACCTTCAGTGTAATATGGTCCATTTACCTGCCTAATTCACAGGGACCCTACACCTTCAAGCACATTTCTAGTAAGTAGGCTTCAAATATTGTTTGAGGTTCAGTAAAATAATATTTTTGGCCCGGCCGGTACGGCTCAGCGGTTGAGCGTCGACCCATGCACCAAGAGGTCGCTGGTTGGATTCCCGGTCAGGGCACATGCCCAGGTTGTGGGCCAAATCCCCAGTGGGGGGCATGCAGGAGGCGGCCAGTCTATGTTCTCTCTCATCGAAGTTTCTATCTTTCTCTCCCTCTCCCTTCCTCTCTCTAAAATCAATAAAGATATATATATATATATTTGGCTTACCATATTTTTACCAAATTTAAGAAATCAAGTTGAATTGGCAAGACCTATGCCCCCATTAAGGTGCTTACAGTGGTTTTGCTGAGCTCCATGCATTAAATTGATACTTTCTGCTTTACATGTCTTCTTTTCAAATTGTGTTCAGATCTTTACTGGAATTTTAAGGAATCTAAGTCGCATCATAGTAGCCAAGAGCACAATTTTCTCTCTCTTTTTTTTTTTTTTTAAGTCAGAATCTGAATTTGAATCCTGGATCTGTTGCTCAGCTTCTGAATGAACTTGAATAAATCATTTACTTTCTCTAAATTTCGATTTCCTTCTTTGTAAAAGAAGAATGAGAACATCTGCTTGGATAGTTGTGAAAATTCAATGAAATTGTATATAAAGCATTTAGCACGTGGTAAGAGCTCAAAGAATGGTAGCTACAATATCTATTGTGGCTTCTTTTTTTAGTTTTAGTTTAATCCATTAATATATGTTAACTTGTTCTTTCAATAATTTTTCCATTTTCTATGAACCTCAGATTCTGGGCCTCAACACCTCATCGAAAGAGTAATCTTTTATATATATAATGTTTTTATTGATTTTTTAGAGAGAGAAGAAGGGAGAGAGAGAGAGAATCATCAATGTGAGAGAGACATCTATCAGCTGCCTCCTGCACATCCCCCACTGGGTACTGAGCCCAAAACCCGGGCATGTGCCCTGACCAGAAATCGAACCGGGACCTCTCAATCCATGAGAGGGCACTCAATCCTCTGAGCCACACCAGCTGGTCGAAAGAGTACTCTTGATATTACAATCAAGGCTTGAAAAGTTGGACAATACATGAACCGGAAAATTTTATTTGATATTAGACATAGAAGGTCACCAGGAGAAAGAGGCCTCCTCCCAGTGCCCTTTTCTCCAGTGTGGGCATCCAGTCTATATGGTAAACAGAGGTGGAGAGTAGAAGGAGAAATATTCTACTGTCCCAGACCTAAGTGTATCCATTAGTAGGACTGTATAATCAATGTTAACATGCAGCAACTCAAAATGCAATCGATTTGGCTGGCACTGGCATTGGCATTTTCTAATTATTACGCTAAACAACCTCAGAGAACAAAACAATAGTAAATCACGGAGGACATGCCACAGTTCAGCTTCACCTAGGTTCAGCAGGTCCGTGGTTGTACACCCATTCTTGAACAGCCGCAGGCTCTAGTGCAGTAAATGTATCTGATAAAGTAAGGAAACCCAACTTGCACTTCTGTGAGGAGCGATTTCTCCAGGAGCTCTAGATTCAGTCCAGCTGTAGGGATGCACTAATTGTTAGAGCACCCCCTAGTGGAGGAGGTGCCTCTGTACCTGTTCTCTGTGCTGTTCTCTGTGCGTTTAGGAATCTGTTCAGTACACAAATATTTGTATTCGTTAGTCACCGCACTCAATCTCACGTCTCAGGCCGTTCAGTAGAATTTTCTGCCATGATGGAAAAGCTCTAGAAATTCTTCATCATCCAATACAGTGGCCACAGCCACCTGGGCAATAGAGCACTTGAAATGTGGCTACTGCGACTAAGAAATTAAAATTTCTTTTTAATGTTTTTTTTTTAACTGATTTTTTTAGAGAGAGAGGAAGGGAGAGAAAGATATAAACATCCATGTGAGATAGACACATGGAATGGCTGCCTCCTGCACACCCCCCACTGGGGACCTAGCCTGCAACCGGGCATGTGCCCTGACCGAGAATCGAACCTGGACCTCTCAGTCCATGGGACAACGCTCGAGCCACACCAGCCGGGCTAAGAAACTGAATTTTAAATGTCATGTAATTTTAAGTAATTGAAATGTAAATAACCACAGGTGGCTAGTAGCTACCACACTGCACAGTGTAGTTCCAGAATATCCACTTATGCAGACATTCCTTGCTACTTCACTGCAATCCTGTTCTTCCATATGGCCAGGAAGGACTGTGTAAGAAGGTTGTGTGAGAAGCACACTTTTTAACTGACGATATGCCCTCATACTTCCAAGGGCTTCGGCCCTTTCGTTCTGAAACAAAGAGGTTGCGTGAGATCTCTATGCTCTTTTGGCTCTAACAGTCTGTGTTTGAGATTTGAAAAATTAAAAATAGCCCTGGCCGGTTTGGCTCAGTGTTAGAGCATTGAACCTTGGACCAAAGAGTCAAGGATTCGATTCCTGGTCAAGGGTACGTACCTCAGTTGCTGGTTTGGTCCTTGGCCCAGTTGGGGTCATTCCAGAGACAACCAATCAATATGTCTCTCTCACGTCGATGTTTCTCTCTCTCTCCCTCCCTCCCTCCCTCCATCCCCTTCTATCTAAAAATCAATGGGAAAATATCTTCGGGTAAGGATTACAAAATCAAAACAAAAATAAATAAATTCTGCCCTGGCTGTTGTGGCTCGCTTGGTTGGGGGTCATCCTGTGCACCGAAAGGTTGCTGGTTCTATTCCTGGTCAGAACACAGGCTGGGCTGTGGTCTCAATCACCGCAGGGCGTGTGCAGGAGGCAGCCCATCGATGTTCTACTTTCACATCAGATGTTTCTCTCTCTCCCTTCCTCTCTCTCTAAAAATTCAATTTAAAAAAATCTCTTTTTAAAAAATCAGTAAAAGTGTCAAATCACTATTTAAAAAATAAATAAGCTCTGTTTAAAAGGTGACATCTCTCCAATGCCTATTATGACATCACGTCCATAGGTGAAGGGATATGTGTGTCGTGTGAATGGAACCCAATCAGAAAGGACTTTTCCTCGACATGTTTAAATTCTGTTTGGTTTAAAATAGCATAAAGAATAGGCTTAATGTAAAAAAAAGAAACAGCATTAGGATACAAAAAGCGGACACAGAAGCCATCCATTTCAGATTGGGTACCTCTTGCAAAAGTGAATTTCCACAAGGCCCACGGGTGGACCTTCTCCAGCAGGCGTCTCGGCCGCGGCAGTGTGCACAGCAGAGCCGCTGCTGGAGAGGGTGCTTTTACTGACGTTCCCTGCTCAGGCGTGCATCTTTAATTACAGGAGGATACAACCACACAGAGGCACTTCTATTGCTGCATTGTCAATAAGACGGAAGAAGGCAAGTGGACAGAGTTTGACATTTTCAACTTAAACTAATAGTTTCTCATTAAGTACATATTTTATGTATCCAGGAGTCTGCGCCTGTGTACAAAATATCGGTTGCCGATGGTTTCTATAAGATTCTAGTTTCTGTAAGAATTTTTTTACGCCATTAATACAAACCTAGGATATATATGCACTGATTCTATGGACATTGGAACTGCTTTCATGAGATTGCTAGCATCTAAGAGGTAATATACACCCTTTCTACACCTACTTCATTTCTTGGATGACTAGTTATTTTTTCAAGTGTTTTTATGTACAAATCATTGTTACTGAACTTTGTTTCAAATCACTAAAAACAATAGAGAAGGTCAACTATTGATTACAAAATACCAAGCCCTATTTGTGGGCTTCAAATTACCAGCGCACCAAAACCAAGCTAGCCCTGTTTCAGTTTGTAGTCACAGACAATACAGCAATTTAATGCAGTGGAAATCCTGACCAAACTCAAAAGGCGGTATTTCTGCCATGAGAGGTTACTCACCTCCTTTCCCAAGCAACTGGCTAATGTCGATGTCAGACAGTTGCCCACTTTGTCTCTGAAAAGCACATCAAAGTTCGTGTATGTAGACCCATCTGAAGGATGTTTGTACAAAAATATACCATGTAATTACTATACAGTTCACAGCACTTTGTATTTACATATATCCATGTATAATTTTTTTGCAACTGTGCTGTTAATAAACACAAAAGTCACATTAAACGGCTATCGTTTTAAATAGGTATAATGCCCTTGGAAACAAGAGCATGGTTAATAAGAGTTTCCAAGCTCCTATTTTTCATTAAGTTGTTAATCATGTTTCATTAGTGCTCAAAGATCAGAAGAAAATCAACAGTTTAGGAACAACAGTAAGGAAAGGTCCAGGTGAGCTGTCTGTCCCCCAGGCACTGCTCAGGTATGGTGACAGCCCGTGTCCCTGAAACAAACAAACAACACAGCCACTCACTGGTCTTCATTGACATTGTTTGATTTTCTTCTTTTTTCACTAGAAAACCTGCATTTTTTTTTTCATATTAAATGGAGTAGTGTCAGAAATTGGACAAATAGTATGTGTGAAGGTGAGTGGAAACAGTACATCTTATGTAAAGAAGCGGCACGAGGTTTAAAAAGTGTGCTAGAATTTCAGTAACTTGATTGTTTAGACTCAGGTGAGGGCACCAGCTCTCTGAGCCAAAGAAAGAAAGAAAGAAACATTAATCGTGTTGTACCTAAGCCAACCCACTAATCAGGAATACGAAATATGGTGCTAAGATATTGAGGCGCTATAGAAATGCCGCCGAAGAGTGAACATGAAAGTAAACATTCCAAACTCCCTGCCCCTCTCCCACCTAATCTGATGGAGCCACCCAATGCTTTACACAGGGTAAGGGGAGCCGGCTCCCTCAGCTGTCTATCGCAGGCTTCTAAATGGACTTCTATTAAAAACCCAGTTGAAGTATCTCCTGGGATCAGCGTGGCGTTGAGTTGCCGGCTGGCCCCAGTGGGTTCAGCCACCCTGCAGCCCCCCCACCCCCACTGTAATGGAAAGCACCACGTGATTGCCCAGGTCCACCCCGGCTCTGTTTTCAAGGTCTTTCCTGAAAGTTGGCCACATAGATAACCTGGTTTCCATGCTATTTATTGCCTAGGAAGGAGGAAGGGTTGAGCCCAACCCCTCTGGGATGTGAACTTGCGGTTCCAAGGAGTCTAGGGAATCAAATCTGATGCTTTCAGGACTGAGCTGCCCCACAGAGTGAATCCAACAGTTCTCTCTTAGGACCAAAAAGGGACCTGACTTACAATAGCTCTTTCTTATGTGTGTCCTATGGGGGGGGGGGGGAGCAAAGAAAGCTTTCCCCAGTACTTTAGGATATATTTAACCAATGGCCTTTGCAAATAGTGACTCTTCTACATTAATATTCCTTTTAATGTATTTTTTATTAACCGAAGCATCATTGCACCTGGGACCTCCATGTACTGGTGACAAATCTGGTTAACTTCAGAGACCCAGTATCACCTCTTCCATCAAAATCGATTGATCTGCAGGTTAGGGAAGATTATATGGTCAGGTCAACTGCTCCCCTCCCTCCCTAGTTTTCTAGCAAAGATAAAATTCAAATGATGTTTTTAAGAAAAAGCATTATCTTCTTGTAAGAGATTGCATTAAAGATAACAGTGTAAAGGTAACAGCACAAAAATTTGGTCTCTCTGTACCTGGATTTAACATACTTTGGGGCTTTTTCATTTTGGGTGAATTCTGGGCGTAGCATTACTTGTGGCTTCATCTAGTTCTAGGAATGATGTACTTCATCTAGTAGGCAAGACATTATTTAAAACAGTGGAAAACTGAACTCCTCAGCTTTTAAAAATAAATGATTAGCCCTGGCCGGTTTGGCTCAGCGGTTAGAGCGTTGGCCCACAGACGGAAGAGTTCGGGTTTGATTCCCGGTCAAGGGCATGTACCTGGATTGCAGGTTCAATAGTTTTGATCCCAAACCTCCACTGTGCAGGAGGCAACCAATCGATGTGTCTCTCTCACATCAATGTTTCTCTCTCTCTCTCTCTCTCTCTCTCTCTCTCTCCTTCCCTCCCTCCCTCCCTCCTTCCCACTCTATCTAAAAAGCAATGGAAAAATATCCTCGGGTGAGGATTAAAAACAAAAATAAATAAATCCTTATTAGGCCATGAGTTTTGGAAAAGATTTTGCCACTTCCAGCGTGCTGCAGGGATGTGCATCTCTGGCCACCATATCCCTTACAAGTATTGAAAAGCTTACTTTTACCTGATTGTAGCTACTATAAAGACGTTTGCATCATTTTTTTCAAGGTTCTGCCACTGTTTTGAAGACTTGTCTGTGAATTCCCGTTCCTTAGACTTGCTCAGCGTCTATGTGATTAAAACACAGCACGCCCTGGAAAAGAACCACAGGTCAACTTGGTTCAGGGGTTCAGCTGATGGTTTAAAATTATCTAGAGAAACTCGGGTGCTGACGCACTATGATATATGTGTATTCACATGCAGAGAATACTTCCTCCTCATTCAAAAGAGCTAAAAATTTAGGCCCCATTTCTGGCACTTTAAATAAAGTTCCCTCTCCCAAGATTATTTATCATGGTTAGTGGTTGCCATCAGTCATGAAAAGTTAACAAAGACCTATTGGGTTTATCTATAGGCAGCTAAACAAACATATCTCGCTCTTCTGTTATCTCCTTGTTAACAAAGCCCTATCAGGATGTTCTAACCATCAGCATTTACTGCACAGGGGCCCTTTATCTGGGATGATATATAGGGAGCCCATCAATTAGTGTGAGGGTTTGTAGATACCTGCCATATATTCATGAGAGCGCTCCTCTCGTCTCTCTCCATCACACGCAGTGTGGTTTTCTGGGTGGTGTCACTGCTCACCTCCTGGGCTGTGGTTCATCTGTTGCAGTAGTTAAACTGTCAGAGTGCCTCTGGTCCAGGCAAAGCTGGGACTCGGAAACAAAGCCAAGGACCAGGGCTGCTATTCTTAACACACAATTTTACAGGCCAAGGTCCCACACAGCAGTATCGGAAAAACACGTAGAGAAACATGAGCCTTGGTATAAATGCTGCCTTTGCCTAAGCATTTTGCAAAAAGCAAAAGCAAAAACAACAAAAAAGACAATGTGATTACCCACTTACTTTATACAACTGGAAATACTGAGGCAGACACTTTAGTTTTGGGTGTGTGGCTGAGGGAAGGGGGAAGCTAGTTACCAGAATGGCATCTTGATTCTATAACAACACTTTCTGATCCTTGCTGCTCCTCTCCTTAAAGGCCATCCTGGTTCCCCAGTGCCCACAAGATAAAACCACGTAGCTTGACTTCCAAGGCTCCACACTATTGTGTGTCCCAGTCTCACTCCTTTCTCCCCACTCAGGGCACACCACATTTCTCATGGTTCATTGGACTCACCATGCCCTTTCTCCAACCCTGCGCCACGGAACTTGCCTGTTCCCTGCTGGAACACCCTTTGCTCCTGCTCTGCTCCATCGGGTCCTCCACGTCCCCGGAGAGTCATGTTGGTACACCTTGGAGGCCCTCCCAAACACTCTGTCCTCTGGGCTCACACACCATCATTGTCATGCTTTTGACTGAATATATTTATTGCATCTATGGTGATTTATTTGCTGTCTTTCTCCCCACTCCACCTGTGGGCTGATAAATTTTCCTACTTAGCAGTCTTAGAGCTTAGCAGGGTGCCCACTGGGGGACATAGTGTCAAAGGAAGAAGGGAATGATGAATGAATATAAATGCTCATCCCTCTATTGCTATTCCTCAGCATATCCTGAGATCTCCTGGAAGGAAAGAAGGAGGTCCAAGGAGCAGAGATGAGAGCTGAGGTTCCTGTCAGACAGAGTGGGTCACCTGTTAAAAAGGGATAAACCTACCTTATAGGATGTTCTGAGTATTTAATGAGCATTATCTTGTAACCTATGTGTTTATAATGGATGTGGTTATTGTTGTTATATAATAATATTATGACCTTTGGTACAAGTGCCTAAACTTCCAGTCATCTGGATGGACAGACATTTTCCTAGGACAGAACTTCCCTCAGTTTGGTTTCACTCCAAAAAACTCAGTGGGGTGATGAGTCTTGTGACACGTGGTACCTTAAAACACATGAATCACAGATTAGTCAGACCTAAAGCTGACCCTCAGTAAAGAAAACCTGCGGCCCCCAGAGCACTACCCTTAACCGTGTTCACCTCCACTTACCTGTAAGCTGGTCTCCAGCCTGACAGCACACGTGGGCACACCCCTGGCACCTCAGAGATATGTGGCCTTTCCTTTACACCTCCTCAAATGCCAGGCTCCAACACTCAGAGACCCAGGTCTCCACCACCCTGCCCACCAACACCCAGGCACAGTCAAATATGACCTTGCTGTGACCCTCTGAACCTTGGCAGGGCAGAGGCCACACAAGACTCAGTGGGCTTCCTCCTGGCCCCTCTTGCAGCCCTCAGCCTGCACCCTCAGGCACTTGGAGTCGCTTTTTAAAAAGCCAGCTTCCCCCACACACTCCACTTCTTGTAACTTCTGCTCAGGCCACGGTAGCCCACCCCACGCCCATGGCCCCTCTCAGCTCCCCCAGCCAGGTGCTCTAGATGCCAGCATCCCATCACCCCTTTGGGAGGCCTTACAGAAAGGTGAGCTGGTCTGAGGTCCCTTTCTCTAGATTATTTCTTCGGGGACATTTGTAGATGTGGCAAGGAGAGACCCAGGAAATGCCCGCTGACTTCCTGGGCCAGGGTTTCCTCCCGTTCTCCCCAGGATCTCCATTGCACTAGAATCCCCACTGCCCCTCCGGTGTGGACCCCCTTAGGGAGCTATGGGGACCTTCCAAACCAGGTCTTCTGGCGCCTACACCCCAGCCCAAACCAGGCACGTTCCCCACGGGGCAGGCGATGTCACCCCCATGGTTGAGCAGAGCATCTCTGCGCTCTAGGGACAGGACGGGAGTGGGAGGAGGGGTCCCCATGCAAACAGCATCCTTTCTGGACGACAATGCCGCCTGCGGGGTCGGGCTAGGCAATCGGGCAATTCCAGACTTGGGAAGGGAGGTTGACCCTCGGAGCCCTTTAGAGCACATTCCACCTGCCGCTCCAGGAGCGCGGCCCCAACTTTCACCCCACCGCACGTCTGTCCCTGCCCGGCTCCGGTCCCCGCCGGTGTCTGCGGAGCCTGAGCCAGCTCCGCGGCCTGGTCCTGGATGGCGGGTGCCTGCGACAGACCGCGATGGGGTGGCCCGGAGAGCGCTCCTCTGGGACGCGCCCGACTGGGAGCGCGGCAGGCGCGTCGCCGCGGATGACACACGAGCGGGGCGCTCCGGCTGCGGGGGCCGCCTGAGCAGTTGTGGGAGCCGGGTCTTCCCGGGTCAAGTTCACAGAGGCCGCACTGGAACCGGAGACTCAGGCCCTAGGGCCCCAGTGAGTCCACCACTCCCATAACAAACAAAGACTGGGAGGGGTGGAAGGGAAGGAAAAGAAGGAGACTCCGGAAGGAGGCAGGCAGGGAGGAACTGGGAGAATATGGAGGGAAATAGAGGCTGTGGCCATCAAAGCCTTCTTGAATGCCCTTTGGTTCTGGCGGCCTTGCAGATCGGAAACACAAATGTTTGCCATGATGGCTGTACTGTAGACCGGTCAATCTGACCTTGACTGCCTGCCCCAGGCGGCCCACTCCTTAGCCCCCGGCCCAGGCCGCCGCGCAGGGAAGGCTGGGGACCAAACCCACCAGAGGCCGAGCGCCCCGGAGTGCGAGAGGCCGGCCAGGAACCCGCACCCCCAGCAGCCCCTTTTACTGGGCAAACTGGGAAAAGAAACCTAAGACCTTGCGCTCCCGGCAGGTGGCTTCTCCGGAGCCAGGGCCGCCAGCGCGGCCGGGCGGCGCCCGCTGGACCCCGGGAGGGGAGGAGAAAAGGGACGTTGCCGAGAGGGGACGCCGAGAAAGGGGACAAAAGGTGGCTGTTTATAAGAAGGTGCGCAGAGAAGGAGCCTCCGTTAACCGAGTCCTCGGGAGGGGGTGGTATGGCCTAAGAAACCGGTTCCCGTCTACACTTAGATACTGTCACCACCTCTTCTTATCCTCATGGTCACAGAGGTGGGGTCTGAGAAGATCCCAAGGGCAGATGGGGAAGCGGAGGGACCGCTGGCCCCAGCGCGAGGACGGTGTGTCGGTGTGTAAGGGAGTGTGCGTGTGGGGCCCCCTCAATCCGGTGCAGTTACTGCCACACAGAGCAGGACAATGGCACCCCCTGGTAAAGTGCAAACTAGTTTCTGTGTTGGGGAAAAAGGGAGAATAAAAGTTTAATAAACGTGTGCTGTGTTGTGAATGACTTTGCGACGACCTCTGCAGCAAATGGCCTATGCATGCGGAATAATGGTCTCCTTGCAGAGAGGGAAATAGCTTAGTGCTATCATCGTTGCCTCGGTAACCATCAGAGTCCCCATCTAGCAAGAGAGAAATGAGTTATGAAAAGGCTTGAGTGAAGAAGGGATTAACACATGATCCCAGGGACAGTATGTCAATCAAAATCAACTGAGAAATTACACTGCTCTATTTGAGAATTTCTCCGGAACCCGAACGCTAGTGGAGTTGGGTGCGTATATTCTCTCTCTCTCTCTCTCTCTCTCTCTCTCTCTCTCTCTCTCTCTCTCAAATTTGAGAAAGAAGGGGGAAAGTAGCATCGTGATTCGTCTTCATAACTATCATTGAGAAGTTACACGGAAGGGAGGGAAAGACTCGCTAGAAGGAGGGTTATTGAAGAAGACAGGGCCCCTGCCCCGGGGACCTCGCTGTTGTGTCTCGCCTCTGTCCCCCAGCCCCGCTGCCCCTTCTGTCCCCCTCACAGCCCCCGACGCCGCAGGTTCACGGATACTGGCCCTGGCGGGACCCAGAGCTACAATGGAGAGGGGGTGATGGAGGGGAGGGGATGATGAGGGGAGAGGGGACGACCGGGGGAGAGGGGACCTGGGTCCCAGCCCTGCAGCCTGAGCAGCAGCCTTTGACGCAGTCTCTTGCCTGCTGCCTGCTGCCTCGACTCAATTTTCAACTGAAGGTCCGCGGAGATAAATCGTTGAGTCTTGTGCACACCTCCCCTCCCCCACCAACCCCCTCCCCCGCCAACCCCGCCCCCCCGCCAATCCCCCTCCCGCCTTTGAGACCCCAACCTAGGAACACCGCTGAAATGCCCACGCGCGCGCGGACGTCCCCACCTTCCCCCACCTCCCATCACCTCCACCGCAGAAACCCGGGTCTGAAAAATAAAGAGAATTCGTTAATCGATTCCGAACTCATCTGGCGCGCGGAGCAGCGGAACTACCGCTCTGGGTCCCAAAGCTGCGTCTGCGGAGACTTCCGCTCTGGTACTAGAGTTAGGAATTTTGAAAGAAACCTCAATCCTTTTCCCTCTTCCAAAAAAAAAAAAAAAAGTTCTCTTTTGGATACACTTAAGTGGCACAAGACGGAGGAGAGAGCGCCGGAGGAACTTGGTGGGCTGGGGTAAGGGAAGCTGGGCTTCCCTAGGCAGTGACCCCAGAATAGTGGCTATTGCTTCTGCCTGCAGAGCTCTGGGGTTGGGGGGCCCTTAGAGCTCGAGTTGAGGAAGTATGGCTCTCTCCAGCACCTGAGGGCCAGATTGGGTGGGGGGCGATCCCAAGGTCCCCAGGTCGCCTCCGCATACTACCTATTAACAACCTTGCGCCCACAGCCTGCTCCATTTCCCAGCAGGAAGGGACTTTGGCCATCATTTTGTTCGACCTCCTCAATTAGCAGATGGGGAAACTGAGGCCTTGACATACTACAATTACTAAAGTTACACATTGACAGGGCCTGGACAGGAACCCAATTTCTTGACTTCACTTTAAGAAAATTGGCCTCATTTAAAAAAAGTTTTCAGGAACTACTCTCAAACAGTGCCTTACTTTGCTCTGGGAGAGCGAGGAGGAGTGTAAAGGCCTCTCAGCCCACCTCTGTCTGGGTCTCCTATTCATTCATTCATTCGTTCGTTCATTCATTCATTCATTCGCCCTCCCTCCGCCCGCCTCACTCCCCCGCAAGTCCCACACAAGTTTCAAGTCCTGAGCGCCCCGCACGGTTAACTAAATCGCCTTGACCCTGGCGCTATTTGATATTTGCCTCCTTGACACTCATTTAGGAGCTCGCAGCAGCAACGCAGACATTGGACAAGTCCAGCCTGAAACCAAAGCCTTATGAAAGGGGGAGATGGGGAGAACCTGATAGCTGGAAACTCGTTTCTCCAAAGGCTTTCGGGACATTTTAGCCCGGCTCCAGGTCCGCGGAGCGCCAGGGCGCCGCCAGCGCGGGTGTAAACGTTAAATGTTAGCTATTTGTTCCAATGATTGGCATGAAAGTCGACTCTTTCTTGTCTTCTTTTTTTCCTCCTTCTCCCTCTTCCCTTTCCTTTCTCTCTCTGCCCCTCCGGATTCCCACAAATACTAATTCAACCAGTGGCTCCTCTCATCTGCCTTCCCTCCCACCCTGCTGCCACCCAAGTCAGAAAACTAACAGAACAATGACAACCAGGACGAAGGAAGGGGGACCCTTGGCTGGTTCTGCTCCCCTTCTAGATGCAACTCTATTTGCTGCGACCAACTCCCGTCTCCTTTTTTTCCTAGTCCATTATCTCTTTTTTTCCTCCCCCCCCTTCTTTTTCTAATTTTCCTTTCTTTCTTTTTTTCTTTTTTTTTGGGGGGGGGGGAAACAGCGCTGGAAAGAATGAGAAGTGTCAATAGCATATGAGAAACTCAGGACTGCTGTGTTCTCTATTAACGAGAGACAAAACTGATGAGCAGATAATAAGCAAATTGCCTGGTTTCAGAAGTTCCAGTTTTTCGCTTGAGGGGAGCACCTGAAAAAAAATGTCTTACTCCAAGCCCCAGAAATTAAGTTTCCCCAGAAAAAGAGGAAGGGCCACACAGTTGGGGCTGCCTGCTAATCACTCTCCGAAACCTACCCCTGTTCAGCCCAAGCTCCCCAACCCACTCCTGAATTCTCTAAGTAATAACCTTTTTATTCCAGACTCTCCCATTCTGAGAGGCTTGTCTCACCTTTCCCCATCTTACCCCACCATAATTCTCCATTTATTTTGTTTGTTCTGTCACTACTTAGACCTTATCCCAACCTAACCTTTTCAAACTCTGATTAGTGAAGCTTCATTCTCCTCACTCACTCTTCTCCCAAACCCCCCCTCTCCCTTCCTCCCTCCTTAAGAGATTTTGGAGCCAAGAAGATAAGATATGCAATCCTCTATCGGGAATCCTGTAATATTAAAGATCAAACGTGGCATCAATGGAAGACCAAATGCAGAGAGAAACAAAAGGGGGAGGCTGGGAGATGCTCATCAGCTAATTACAGCTGCAAATATTATGCAAATTTATCTTGGCACAGAAATGGAGAAAGCGAGTTTAAGTGCGGAGATAATGCTGGAAAATTGAATGTTCATCTGGGCATGGGAAATGGCCCAGTAGGCTCCACTGGTCTGTTTCATCTAGGGAAGCACCGGTTTTATACTCCTATCAGATCATCTGCACTTCATTGGTTGGGACTGAGAAATTAATATTACTTATAATTGATACTTGAAATTCTTGGAGTGATGTGTCCTAGAGAAGGAAGAGAGGAGAAGGGAGAGGGGTAAGGGGTGAAGAAGAGGAGAGGGAGAGAAGGAGAGAGAAAGAAGGGGAAATCACAAACTATTTAATCCAAAATTGGAAAATCTGGAGTCCACTAAGGCCAAAGTGAACTGAAAAATAAAGAGAAAATATCCCAGAAAATCAGGTCTCTCTCTCACCCACCTAAAACTTGAGATATCTTTATCATCAAGATTCAAGCTTTCTAAATCTATGATTATTGCTTGAGGGCGTGGGACAGAACCAAGAATTGAGACTTGAACTCCAGCTAGCTGGGAAGCTAGGGTAATCTCAGGAGAGGAAATCTGAATGGTGGGGAGGGGTGATGACCAGGACTCCAGTAGATTTCAACAGAGGGAGGGAAGTAGACTTGTCTCCATAGAGCCTCACCTCTGCTTCTGCCCCAAAGGTATCCCCATTTCTTTACCAGCCCCTGTCCACCATTCCTCAGTCTACTCTGAAACTGTCTGAAAAATTATATTCCTGGGAAACAAGCTCCAAATCTTCACATTTCTGAAGTAAATGTTCTTAGTGTAGGGGAGGAAGGAAGACAATAGAAACTACAGGGAACAGAAAATAATTCTTTTTTTTTTTTTTTTTAAATCAAGTCCTCCTCCCACCTCCCAGTGCAAAATCTACTGCAACCTAGAGAAACGTGGAGAATTTCAGACGATGATTATTCAGGTGCAAGCCATCCAATTACGAAGAAATTATGATCATCTGACGTCAGGAGGAACAATTGGAGAGCGAATATGTATGAATCTCCTCTCACTGGTTTGCATATTTGCAAAGATTGTTTAATCCAAGCAACCAGAAAGTAATCAACAGGCACAAAAAGCTTGAAGAGCAAATTACCAGTGACTCCTGCCCCTTCTACTTCCTGAAGCCCGGAGGTTGCTAGTGTTGTCAGTGGGGGGTGGGGGTGGGGGTGGGGGCGGAGTACACTGAGTATAGCCTTGGATTCTGAAATCCGTCCTAAAAGAGGCAGAGAGTAAAGCCTGTTGCGTTTAGATGGCTTTTGTTCCTTTGGTGTTAGGGCAAAAGACAAAAGAAACAAAAATGCCAATTATTGTAACTAATTAAGCATTAAATGAGATGTATGTCCTCTTCTCTCCAAAACCAGGGAAGATGATGAGTGTAGGTGGAGGGGGGTGGTCTGTAAGAGCCAGAGGATCCACCTATCTTCCTGCTCTGGGAGAAGAAAACCTATGCACATTCTGCATGTGTTAACAGACAAAGCCAAAAGAACTGAATATATATATATATATATGTATATATATATATATATGGAGAGGAAACTGGAATAGATTTTTGTTTGTTTGTTTGTTTGTTTACTTGGAATGGGGCTGGAGTGGGCAGCGATCAGGGTGGGAGCTATGTGGCCAGGAGATGTGAGGGGAGAGGAAATCTCAGAAGAATTAACATTATTGGTATCTTTCTATATAAAGATGCAAATGGCATTTTATCTTAACTTGGCTCTGTGCTTTAGTCAGTGTTTATGATTAATTATCTCCCTTTTCATAAAAATAAATCATGTTAAAAATTAGGATCTTGGTGCTGGGGAGAAACTAAGCACTGGTTTCAGGTCGATCTTGTTAATTTCAGCCTGAAATTGACACACTAATTAAAGAGCAGCGTGGTAAAGCAGGAGCAGGCAAGATTATACCCAGCTCTTTAAAAAAAAAAAAAAAAAAATCAGATCTACCTTATATTTTCCCAATTAAAAACTGCAAAAAGCAGTTTCATTGCCCCAGGATAAAAAATAAGGGCCCCCTTTTCACAACGTTGGCCATCACTTTCTACCATCAGATTCATTGTGATGTATTAGATGCAATAAATTATCCCATGTAACAAAACATTGGGAGCTGAAAGGCAGATAATCTGGAAAGCAGAGATAAGGATTCATTATTCCAAATCATTATGAATCCAACGTTGCCTCTGACTTCTTTCTTAATCAGCTCCTCTGATCCTGGATATGTGAGCAGTACAGATAAGGAAAGAGTCGTTTATAATTCTCCACCTCGTCTAATATTTTAAAATAAAGTCAGAGGCAAGAAAACGCCATAAAACACTGGTGAGCAGGCAAGCGCCGAATGAAAAATCACTTCCATGTTATTATATCCACAGTAAGATTTAATTAAAATTCTCTACGTCCACGTGCTTTATTTTCAGATAGGATTTTTTCCCATCACGTAATAATTGATAGGAATTTGCAAACGGGGCTATTTATTTAGGGCGCCTGAGTGGAATAGGTCTGAATTTTTTTTTTTTAATTTCCAGTCACTGCTTTGTGAAACTTTCATTTGAGACATCCATGATTCTCCACCCCCCGGGTCCCCACTGCCGAGTTCTGCACGCCCCCCCCCCCCAACCAGCTTGCAGTTCTCTGTGGGGAAACAGGCAAAGTCACAAACCTGAAAGTTGAGTTTAATAAAAATGTTCTGTTAAGACAAAAAGAAGAAAAATGAAAGAGCTGGTTGTCCCCATCCCAGACACCGGTTATACCCTCCCAACACCCCCCTACACATTTGTAATAAATTAAATCTCAATGAATGGCACTGAAAGATTAGAACTTTTAAACCAAGGCTAATATTGAGAGTGTGTTTTCATCTGGCAGAGAGTGCACTTGAAAGAACTAAACCAATCTGAGGGTATATATAGAAAGGTAGGAAATTGACAAGGGGGATGATACCAGTAGACAGAAAGAAAAATATTACCTGTGTTTTAGGGAAAAGAAACGGGATGTTGGAAACCTGAAAGAATAAATATATGGTTCTTCCAACCCTGAAGAGAACAACTCTAAGTGGCCACACATTCTTAGAAAGATTGGAGATTCTGTCAGTGATTATTCCTTCCTACAGGGTCTCCTTTTTCTTTATCCAACAGGTGAACTTCATATCTATGTGGCCATCGCAGAGATCCGGGACACAGTGTTTCTATTATCTATTAGTCATTTACTGATCTATCTTCTACCTCCACATGCCCAGCGACTTCCCTTTATACTTAAACTCCAATCAAATGCCTTAGCTTGTAGGACTGGGGCCCAACACACCACAGGATTTAAAGCAATGGATGCTGGTGCCAATCAGGCTGCACACTTGCCTCCAGGAAGAACCCCCAAACCAAGCTCTGCACTGCGGCCCAGGAGCCTCAAAACATTTCTCTACCTGGCTCAGCCTCTGAACCCAAGCCCAGGAAGGATGATGGCCTGCCCAGGGTTAAGGGGTTAAAAGGCCAGTGGTAGGTGCTCCAGTGTGGGAAAGGAAAAAGAATCTGGGAGGCCAGCAGCAGGTCGTGTGGACAGGGGTGCCAACTATAGGTGAGGAGCATCGGAGTGTGTCCGTCTGTCTGTGGCAGAGAGCTGGGTCCCTGCTTTCTTTCATGCACCAAAACAAGAGCGTGGGAGTCCTGAAATCTTGGGAGTGCAGCCACCCTGTCCCTTCTGGCTTGTTAGGTAGGCAGGCTCTGAGAACCCTGGGATCCGTTGCCCCTTAGCGTTGAACACAGACAGTCGCCTCAGAATAACTTAAGTCCGTTTTGCTCTCTTTCACGCACAAGTATGCACACACGCACAGAGACCTGAACCACGAATCATCGAGCCAGAGTGGGAGCGTTTAAAATTCAGAAAGCGACTTGTAGCTTCATTAAAGCAACATCTTTACGGTGTGCGGAAGGGGGGGGGGGGTGTCTACGAATAGCGAGTAAATCTTCAGAGGTCTGACTAAGCGACCAGAGCCTTTACTTTGCTTATTTCTCAGGATAAATTCTCTCCTTTCTTCACCCCACTTCCTCCTCACCATCAAATCTCCCCCAACCCTCTTGGAATAATTCGCTCTTGTATCCCTAATTAGCCTCCCTGTCCACCTCTAAGTCCATCAAGACAAGAAATGCTCAGCGGGCCTTTCTTCTCGGAGTCTTGCCCCTCAGTGACCATTAAAATGAATACACCAGTTATATTTTAATTAGGTCCTTTTCTTTCTTTTCTTTTTCTTTTTCTTTTTTTTTTTTTTTTAAGGCCGGGTGTCTTTGGCAGCCGGATTTCCTCAAATGAAGCCTTCCTTTGCTAGAGGTAGAATGGAAGGAGCGCGTTTGCAATCGCATTTCTCAGTCCCTCACCAAAGTCACTTTAAACCTGGAGACAAGCACGCGCCCGCGTCAGCAGAAAAGGAACGCGGAGAGGGGCCGCCAGACCCGCCGGAACCCGCGGAGGTCGCGGGCGCCAGCGTGGACAGGGTGGCGAGGCGGCGGGTGCGTGGCGTGGCCGAGAGGGACTGGAGAAGCGGGGATCTCGAGCCAGCCTTGGGCTCCAGGGGGTGCGGGGCAGGATCCTGAGTCTAAGGAACGGGACCAGGGCTATCCTCTTGGTGGCGAATCTGGGGTGGGGAAAGGAGAAAAAGAGGAGGGATTGGGAGATGGGGACCCTCAATCCCGGCTAGAAGCGGGGAGGGGAGCTTGGAGAAAGACATAAGGGGCCCCACGGGTTTGGTGGACAGCGAGTTGGGTGGGGTACAGCTAATACCCAGGCCGAGGAGACAACTGTCGCCCTCTAGGTGACGGACGACCCCTCCCGGGGCCCGCCGTCCTGTTCCCCAAGAGACAGTGCGCGAGTAGGCGCAAGAGGGTCTCGGGACCCTAAAGGGCTCCGGAGTCCCCTCCACCTTCTTCTCGCCACTGGCTGCGGCCGACCCTTTGCGGCCTCCCTGGCACAGCCCACGCAGCCCCATGCGATGCCCCAAGGCAACAAGTTGGGTGAAAGCTATCAATTGAGTGACCTTCCCTCCCTGATCCTCGAATCGCGCAGCCCTGCCGACTCCGCGCCCTGGCGCCAGAGAACTTGGCTCTGCCACTTGGTGGCGGAAGGAGGGCGCGAGAGGGCAGGAGGGCGGAGGAGGGGCCGAACTCGTGACGGAGGTGGGCTTCGGGGCTCCTTCAGTGGCAGGGAACCCCTTCTCCTCTCTTAGGCAGGTTGGCAAAAGAGAAGTCCCTTTAACCTCACTCTGGGCTTAAACCCGGATCCTCGAGGGTCGGTCGGAACGGAGGACACAAACAGGTGGTGGTGTGTCTGACTCCAGGGGCTTTAGGCAGCTGGAGGCCGCGGCCGCATCCCGGGATCTCCCTCCCATCCCGAACGGGATGCCCCCTGGCCTGGGGCATCGCTCTGTACCTGCTCTTCTGACACCTCGCTCCACAAGAAGTCTTACTTTCACGCCGCACTCCTTGGCGCTCCCCAACTGCCCCTCCTTGGGTCGTCGCCCCACCCCTGCCCTACTCGTCCTGACCTTGCTGACCAATGGCCTCGGTCTCCCTGCAACCGAACAGCCATCGCTGAACACTTTGCACCGTTAAGCTGGGCAATTCCTTCCTACCGAACTGGTTCCAGCACAAGAAACTTCTTGACTTCCTGGACTGGCATTGGACATTTTTTGTTTTATTTCTCCCCAAAGATTTATTTATTTTTAAAGTCAGTCTCCATATTCTTATTGTATAAATATTGTGAAGGCAAAACTCTACCTGTCAAAACAAATGGACCCTGACCTTTCTACCCCAGTGTTTATGGAGTTTCATTTTACCCTTGCAGAAATTTATTCAGGACAGACCCCCTCCATGGGTTATTTTGATCTCCCACCAGCAAAAGTAGATATGGTTCAGGAGAGGGGGTGGGTTCGTAGGGGAGGCCTGGAGTTTGCTGGGTCTGGTAGGTAGACAAATAGGACCATTTTCCTAGACATTTCATCTTTAGAGTGACCTCTGCTTCTTTCTCCCTTATCTCATTCTCCTAAAAGGTAAGGTTCTCCTAGAAGTATTTATGAAAAGAGTTGGGACCCCTCTAGAGCCCCCTTCCCAAACCTCTCCTTAGTACCTGCATGGATAACTCTGCCTCTAAATGTTTCCTGCCCACCACAAGGAGGGGCAAATAGTAGCAGGAGGCCCAGAGCCCAGTTACCCAGTATCCTGCTTTTCCTAACTTTTACTGGCCAGCGGTGGCTGAAGATAGATTTGGCTGGAGAGTGCAGGCATTTTTGAGGTGTTAGCATAAACAGAAACAGGAACAGTCAGAAAGGAGAGGGAAAACCCTGTGGGGTACAGGCTCTGCTAATGCTGGCCACCAGTTGTATCTCTAGAAACACCCACTGGGTTCCCACGTCTCCAAAATGGGAGGAAAACACCACAAAAGCTTTTATATCTATGGTAGGTAATGACCCAGTCAACACTATTGATGACATTTACAATGTTAATTCCAACCCTGCCAAAGACAGTGGGCTTTGTTGGCGCCAGGGGCTGGTCACATTTAGGGCAATCTTCCCCCATCCCCCCAACTCTGCCAGCTTCATCCACCCCTCGTGTGCAGTTTGCATGTTTGCAAAAGGGGGGGGGGATTCATTCCTCGCTCAGTCTTCTGCCCTCCCTCCCTCCCTTTCCCCCTTTGCAACCCGGAAGAGCTCGCTCTGTACAGTGAGCAGGAGAAGGCGGAGGGAGGGAGGGGTTCCTACGAAGGATGCACACCACCCAGGTTTTACTTCTTGCTGGAAGACTGCGTGAGATGCCGTAAGCAGCTGGGGCAGTGAGGACCGCAGCAGCGACAACAGTGGCCAAGCCTGCCTGTCATTTCTGCTTTCAGGCTCCCGCAAGTCAGGAAAAAATAAAAAACAGCTGGCCGGCAGGAGCGAGCCACCAGGTCAGTGAATATCCCTATCTTCTCTCTCTAACTCTGCACTCACTTCCCCTGCTCCACGTGGAGAGAATTAAAAGGAGGTCTCCACTCCAAAAGGACAGCTGCCTCTGGAAAAAAGTGAACTAAACCTCAGTCCTATTGTTCTTTCTGGTCACTGGAAATCTTGGGCTTTCTGCAATGACCTTGGGCGAGCATGGTGTGTGCATGTGTGTACTGTATGTCCTTGTTTGGAGAAAAGAGCTAGTAGAATGAGGCATATGAAGAAAAACTAAAAAGAAAAATAAGAGAGGACAGAAATGCTTGGGAAGGGCTGGACACACATTTTCTACTTCGGGAGGGCAGAGGATTGGGGAAAAGAACCCATTTACAGAGGAGCAGCTCAGTCTTCTTTCAAGGTGGCTGCAGGGTTCCAGTGTCAATTTTATGTTTATTTCCCCCTTCTTACAAGTGTGTGTTTAGGCTCATTGTCTCTGCATATAATTAAAGAAGCATCTGTGTGCTGTGAGATAGATGTTAGAGCCCAGATGTGTGGGCATCTGACATCCCGGGGGGGAGCTGATGGCTTGGAGGCGCCTTCACTTCCAGGAGCACCCTGAGGCGAATAAGAAAACCGCTTCCTTTAAGAAAGGGTGCCCAGGGTTGTGGGGAGAAGACTGGGGCAGAGAAGACAAGAATTTTACTTTCTCCTGGGACATTGGACCAACAGACCTCCCAAAAGTCACTCCTTCAGAGGCTCCCAACCAAGACAGATTACGTTAAAATGCAAGGGAGGTTGAGTGAATCTAGACAGGAGAATTGCGTTTATATACCTTTGCCTCCTTTCAGATACTGCAGGATGCTGAGGAAACTGGGGTGATTCTGTCCAGGGCAGGGGATGGAAAGGACTCCAATTGGCAGGATCTCCCCTCAGTTTGGTTCCCATGTTTCCTAGTTATTTTCTCCTTCTCTGTCAGCCACATTCACCAGGGACACCTGGGTTATGGATGGGAGGTTACAAAATTTAAAGGGACAAATAATAAAGTAGCATTTGCAGCACTTCTATCCCTTAGCGGCTCTGGCAAAAAAAAAGTGTGTGTGTGTGTGTGTGTGTTGGGGGTGGGAGGAGGTTGTTGGTCCTCTGACAGGCTTGGTAGAGTAGACCCAGGTGTCTGATGCTTGCAGGGCCCACATGGCTGTTTGTGGGAGGGGGCTTACCATTAAACCTTTGAAATGTTTATATGATTCTGAGGGAAGAAATTGTTTTCTGCCCATTTGAATCCCGGGCATGGTATGGTGTCCAGGTCAGACTGACCAAGATCCAGGTGGGTTTTGGGTCCTATTATTGATTCCGGCATGGGACCAAGCAGGAGGCTCAGCTTCCAGCCAGTTGCCCGGCAAGGCCTAAGGTTCCTGGCTTGAGGAGCCAGCTGGATTCTGAGGACATCGGTGAGTGGCACTGGGTACACAAACCCACGCACCTACACCTGCAGGCCCACCCTCTATTCTACACAAGAGCTCTCTGGGGACTCAGGGTTAGGTTGGTCTGTCCAGCCAAAAGCCCAGAGACAGTGGAAGCTGCATTTTCCTTTATTTGATCATTCCATCCTGCCTTTTCCCAGACAACATATGAGGTGGGGGTAAGTTGGGAGTGCAGTGAAGGCATGGGAGTGGGTGCCCCGGAGCACTCTGGTGGAGCCTCTTTGTTGGGATGCCCAGCAGCCCAGGGCCACACAGAGAGCCTGGGGGAGGGGCAGGTACGTGGGAGGCGGGTGGCTGAGAACCCATCTTCCGGAGGTTAAGACAATTTGTGGATGGGAACTATGGGAAGTGGCAGGGTAGCAGGGACCCTAATAAGGTGTGTGAGGGCAGAGTCCCAAAAACCCAGTGTTTTCTAACGCAGGTTATTCTAACCATTTCTGGGTTGCACTGAGGTGTTGTCCCATTCTCTGCATCTGAGCCCTCTCATACATAAATGTGCATTCCTTTCGAGGTGTCTTTGTGTGGGGATCAAATATTCCTGGTCACCTATTTTTCTTAACGGTAGGAGTAACCAGAGCGAGGTTTAGTAACTGGGGTGACTGGGCCAAGGCAGCCCCGTAGCTGGAGTCGGAACCCCCTTTTGCTTCTGGCCGCTGGACAGAAAGGGCTAGAGGTGGTGGCGGTAGGTGCGGCTGTGGAAGGACGAAGAAGAAAAACCTTGTCCAGGCGCTTGAGCGAGTTTCCCTAGGTGTCCCTCGCTGCGGGTCTGCAGGCATACGTGTGTGGTTGCTGTTTTGTTTTATATAACAAATTGCTTGGGGTCCACAAGGTGGCAGGCGGCGGAGAGCCGAGCGCCAGCCAGGGGCCTGGCGGGTAGAGGCGGCCGGCAGGGCGCATCCTTCAAGGGTGGGAAAGATGAACGGTTGCACGCAGGACGGCGTCTTTCCACCTGAGCCGGGCGGATTCACAGATGTTACCATGGGGTCTCCAGCATATCCAAAGGAAGACATGAACAATTCGTGCTTTAAGAAGCTCGCCTCAACTGTCTCCTGATCTGAACGAAATTACTCTCCCCCATCTTCCCGGTTGTGAACTCCCCCTTCCCTTGAAGCCCACTGTCGACTGCCCAGCAAAAATCACACCCCAGTTTTCTGGTCAATCTGGAGAAGTAAAAACACAATAGCCCCAAGATAAAGCCCTTCTACTCCCAAAATGCCAAATGGAAGTGGCGGGAGGAGAGCTGGCCTGAGGCAAGCAAGCGCTCGGGACTCCAGGCTGGGACTGGGTCCGGGACCCGGGCTAGGGCAGGCCAGTGGGCTCTGGACATGGTGACGGTGAGGCGGTGGGCACCTAACCCACCGCCGGAAGGCCAAGGGCAGTGAAGCAGGTACCCACCTGCACCCCTCATCTCCTGAAAAATTCTGGGGCCTGGAGTTCGCATGGGTGAATCCCGCATGCTGACCACTTCCCTGGGAGTTTTGGCTGCTTCAGCGGAGCGGCCTGAGGACACCCTAGGACGACAGCCTAGGTCTTGGCGTGCGAGCCCCTTCCTAAGAGCTATCGGGGGTCCGGATCAGAGGCCTGTGGCCCCGGAGGCACCTGGCGGACCTGATGGAGCAGGTCCATCCTTTTCTTTTCTCTGTGGCTCCCACCTGTCCCCAAAACCCCCGAGGCCAGGAAGAAGGGAGAGCTGGAAGCTGCTCCAGTCCTCCGGGGTGACTCGCATTCCTTTCCACTCACCCTCAAGGGGAAATCTTTCTCTCCTACGTAACCGCGGGGCTCCCGGTATTGCCAGCCCCTCTGACCTGTGTATTGTCAAACTAAAAAACAGAAATCCCCTGCTTTCTCCCTCCCTCCTACCCCTTTCCGCTACACCCCTACCTGCCCCATTTTTATCTCGCTGCAATCAGGGTTTTTCTCAACTCTGGAGAAGTGGGTAACGGCTGAGGGAGGGCCAGGATCCCTCAAAGCTGGAGGGCCCGGCCTGGCGGTGGGGGCGGAGCGGGAGGGGGTAATCTCAGAGCGCCTCTCCTCTCTCTTTGACGCTCCACAACTCTCGCTGCTCCTCCTGGCCTGGGCGGGTTTCCTTCCGAATTTTAACCGGTGACAGATGAATAAGCAAAAAAAAAAAAAAAAAAAAAAAAAAAAGTAAATCAAACCACACACCACCCCCAAAGCGATGGCTCATTTCCCAGGGCAGGTGGACCCCAGGCCTGGCGCGGGTGGGCGTGGGAGCCCGGAGGAAGGTTGCGCGCGGACCTCTTTTCGCCTAAGTACCCACCGGTTTCCACCTCCAGCATCTTCCCATCGCTAGTGAGTTTTGGGGTCCCCCTTTTCTCTGCGTTCCCCATGTCCTGTGCTCGCTGTGTTTCATTTGAAGAGAGCAGCCAGCACTGACCACACTGCCTGCTTCTTTCTCATCGCCTTGTGAATTGGCTACTCACTCTGCATTTCAGTTCATGCGGGAAAGAGAAAAGGGCTTGGGTGGGAACTGCTATGTGTTTAACGTGCGCCAGAGCGGGCTTCCCCGTCTTGTCGCCCGCGCAGCCCAGGCCCTGCAGTGGCGCCTTGGGCCGTGTCCCCGGCGTAACCCTCCGGTCCGGCAGCCGGCGAGCTGTTTATACAGCTTTACCTGTGCTATTCTCGTATCCAGTAAAAATCTTCGCCCGGCCACGGTAACCTAATACTAGGGCCTAGGCAGAGGAGGGGATAATGGGGTTGGCTCAGTGGAGAGGGAGGTGTGGAAGAGCCAGAAGGGGGTTCTCTGCTTTGTCCCTCCTCCCCAAAGGGGAAGGAAACTGGGACGCAGTTCGCGTGATCGAGGTGGGGGACCTAGGGCTAAGGAGGAAGGAGGCCAGTTTCCATGTCCATGTCTTGTCTGCTTTTCACCCTCTAACAGGCATCCAGGACCCGCGCGTGGCCGCAGTTGAGACGCTTGTTGCCAGCAGGCACGGCGGTCTCGGGGGCGCCCCGCGGGGATAGCATAGCCCAGCAAAGGTTTCTTCGGTCCAGAACCAGGACCAGGACCAGGTCTCTCTCTCTCTCTGCTTT
This sequence comes from Tadarida brasiliensis, assembly GCA_030848825.1. NCBI lineage: Eukaryota > Metazoa > Chordata > Mammalia > Chiroptera > Molossidae > Tadarida > Tadarida brasiliensis. The sequence continues at coordinate 91,413,689 of CM061257.1, forward strand.
AACTTGCCCCTTAGAATTCCCACACCTAAGACAAAACCCCAAAGGAAGGGAGCCGACACTTAAGCAGATCTTTCCTCCCAGGCCAGGCTCTTGTGCCAGAGCGCCCGGGTCTCGGCAGCAGCCGGCAAAGGGAATCGAATTAAACGCCTCTTGGCGGTTATTGTCTCTCGCTAATTGCTCCAACAATGGCCACTATTAAAGTGGAGATACCCAATTAAATGTCCCATGAGGCTACGCTGGGCTCCCCGCGACGAACTGGCCGCCGGCCTGGGGCTTGCTGACCGCCCGGGTGCGAACCTGGCTGGTGCGGGGCGCCGGCGCCGGCCTCGGCACCTCTGGCCTCCACTTCCTTCCCAGACGCACAGCGACCGCGGCCCGTTCACACCATTTTATTGACCGAGTGCAGGCAAAGAAGATTGATCGAGCTGAAATGGGAAGTGATTTCTCCTCCCCCAGCACCGGCTCGCCAGGGCCTCGGGGCCGCGCTCCAGTTTGGCCTTTGCTGTGGCTCTGCGTCCTCCCCGCCCCCAGTCCCGCAGGTTCCCGGCTTCATTTCTGTCTTTAACTGTGAGGCCGGGTCCGCCCAGGCCGGCGCCGCGGCTCCGGGGGGGAGGGACGCGGCGGCGCGGCCCGGCTCCGCTTCTTTCTCCTGCCTGCAAATATTTGCTGCCTCGCTGGAAATCCTACTATTTCGCGCGCGCTCCGCTTGCAAAGTCCTTAAGTAAACACGCTCAAATGACCGCCCCAGGCGGCCCGAGGCACGCTCACTCCCCCTGCTCGGGATTAGTAACTTTATGACTTCGACCCCAAGGCTCGGCTTTTCTGGTTGCCCTCCGCATGCAGCGCGCGGGCGCCCGGGGCCGTTGCTCCCAGGACCTCGGCCCCGCGGAGCTCGCCTGGACGCGCCCGTCGCCAGGCTCGGGTGGGTGATGTGGATCTCCGATCTCCGAGTCCCGAGACCCCAGGGGTGAGCCTGGGGGACACGCTCCTCCCCTCTGCGCCGCGGGCTCCGGTTCCTTGGCGGGACTGGGTTCCTCACTTCCCATCCGGACAGAGTTCTTACGCTCTCGGGAGGGCGGGTGGGTGGGAGGCGTACATGGGCATGTGTTTGGGGGGAGGGGTGTGGGTCCCAGTTTAGCCCAACCAAAGAGAGAAAGTAAGGCTCCATTTCTTACCCTTTCCCCAAGAGGGCACACACACCTCGCTCAACTTGACGCCTAAAGCAGCCGCCTCGAGGCCTGGCGTTGCATATAGGCCAAACGGGCTCCTGCCGCCCCACACACGGACTCGGATCCTGGGGGTGCGGGTTGGGGGTAGGAGGGAGGTGGCTGCGCCGTAGTCTGCTTGGCTCCGGGATGCTTGCCCCCATGGTCCCAGGCATCCAAGTCATTCTCCTGCCCCTTACCCGGGTGAGGGAGGCCTCGCGCCCTACAGGAGCCCGGGGTGACAGCATCCTCCTCGGTCTCCTCGCTTTCTCCTCCTCCCCGGTTGCTCCTGGGGAAAAGGGGGAACTCGTAGACCAGACCCGAGACGGGATGCCCTGGGAGGGGGGTCTATCAGGTCTGCAGATGGGCGCTGAGCGTCTCCGCAGGAGGCCAGGATCCGCTCTACGGGCTATGGTAGACGGGGAATCAGGACCACCTTTCCCCCCTTTGCCCGGCCTCGAGCCCCCTCCCCTTCCCCCTCCCGCCCTCCCCCGGAGGAGGAAGCCCGGCCTGCATTTGCCGGCGAGGCGGGTCTAGCCGGCGCCTGGCCTAGCCTAGACCCCCGCAGCCCGGCTCTCCGCCTCAGGCCACGCGCCGCAGCCTCTCTCCGGCCGCGCTCCCTTCCCCCTTCTTTCCCCGTGGGTCCCGGGGCCGACCTCGGCCCTCCCTCCCCGGTATCCCTCTCCTCTCCTTTTCTCTCCTCCCCCCACCCCCTGCTCTGTGCTCCCGGCTCTGGGGCTGGGCCCGTGACGTCAAACACAGTGTGGCGTCGGCGAGACTGGCCGGCGCGGGCCATCAAAAGAGCAACGTCCTCTTTCCCAATTACCCACTGTCAGTCCGGGAACAGGGGCGGACCGGCTGGGAATTAAATGTTAAATACCCCCTACAGGCTGGCTCCATTACACCGGGCATCCAGCCGCAGCCCCCGCGCCTCCCTGCCAGCTCCAAACCACCCAGACCTAGAGGGGCCTTAAAGATCTTTTATTTTTTCAGGGTGGTCGGGGGTGGGGGCTCTCCATCCCTGTGCAGCCCGACTTGGTGCTTGTGATTTAATTAAAACGAATAATGCCCTCCCACTCCCCGTTTTGTAGGTTATCAGAGAGGCACCGCTACACCGGAAGGCCTCCTTCTCACAATTTTTTTTCTCTGTGTATTTTAAACGCGTTCTCAGCCCGAGAAGTTAGTATTTTCAAGTTCGGGCGTGGGCAGCACTTCTCTTTGCAGAAAGGCTCCCTTTATCCTTCCCGGCTTCCAGGTCTTGGCGCGGAGGACCACAGAACCACGCTGGGCGCGTTCGGCGCGGCTTTGGACAGGGGTCAGGCGAGCATATCCTCGTCCTGGACTGACGCTCGAAGAAGCGCTTTTCATTTTTTCTCTGCTTTCATTCTTAATCTCAATGTCGGGATTTTTGGAAAAATGTGTCCGCGATCGTCTGTCCTCGTTTGTGGAGCGGTTTCCGGTGAATGTTAGAAACTAAATAATTAAAAGGTTTGGAGAGCGCCGTGAGCAGGAGAGGCTGGCAGCTTGACGGGCCCTAGAGAGAAGTGGTCAGAGAGAAAGGAAAATCGATGCTCCTTTACTGGGCCGTCCTGATAACCGGGGACTAAACGGGCTCAGGAGAAACATGGGGTGGTTGGGTGGTGTTGGTGTTGTTTAATTTAGGGATTTTCTCCCTGTTCCACATCTAGGGACTCGATTATAATTTCTAACAAACATCAGATTTAAGAAGACGCAGACTCAAGAGAAGCTCCAAATCCAAGATCCGGAGCACCCACGTTTTCACTACTGATTCAAAATAAATTTTACTCATCTTTCTGCAAGGATTGTGTATTAAAACAAAACATCTCCCCCTCACCAAGTTAAGGCCGAATATTAATGTTTTTGCTTTACGGCATGAAAGGAATCCTCCAGATTCTATTTTTAGGTACGGTCTTTTCTAGCTCCAGTTTTTGTATTTGTGGGGAATTGTATGGGGTTGTGGATTGAAAAGGGAATAATGTCTTCCAATAGAACTCACATCAAACCCTTAGTACCGTCGATGGGAAAGCCTGTGGGAGAACCCTCACTCTCTCGTCTCACATATTGTGCTGGGTGAGCAGAGGGTGGAACCTGAGTCTTTTTCCGCCTGACCCCTGCGCGCCCCGGCCACCTTTTCGGGCCGGGTGGCTTTAGGAGACTGTGCGCCGCTAGGGGATGCAGTGGCTCAAAGGACCAGGACAGGCCGCGGAGGTTGGAGGCCGCGGGGCCGGCCAATCGCGGCCCGGCCACAGCCTCGCCCGCTGATTGGCCCCCTCTCCGGCCCCGCCCCCGCCCCGCCCCGCCCTTCGCGGGGCGTCTCCTAGCTGCGCTCTCTCCGCCCGCGGCTTCGGACCCCGCAACGCGAGTCCCGGGCCGGGGGAAGGTCGCCGCGGTTCTGCCCGGCGGTCGGTGAAGGGGACTGGGGAAACACGCCGAGAGCCGTAGTAAGTAGGGAAAAGTTGGGTGACTGGAGTGAAGACCCGAGTCCCATCTTTCCAACCCCTCACTGCAGTTGGAACTAGTTCGAGTCTTTCTCCCTTTCTTTTCATCCATCACTTTTGTCACTCAAGTCAAAAGCACACTTCGATTACAAATATTAGGTCTGACAAGGACAGCTGCAACAGCTGAAGCATTCATTTCAGAGGCTTGTTAACGCAAAAGGCTGGGGAACGTATTGACAACGACCCCCAAAGTGACGCGGACATTTCAATCAAAGGCATATTCCTCCTGCCGGATTCTTCTTTCAACTCTTAGGCATTTCTCTCGAGAGGCAAATCGCAAACTACTCGGACCTTAAAGATTTTTTTTCTGATCGGTTTTACATGCTCATAGCCCCGAGTCAATAAACTTCTCAATACTCCCCAGAATGAATACAAAAAAATTTCTCACTTGAAGTCTGAAAAAGCAAGCCTGCCTGTAGAAATTAAGTTTATGAATGGAGCAGGCCGGTTTCCCCGACAAGGAATAATCCACCCAGCCGGAAAGAATTGGCAGGAGCTAGAGCCACATTTAAAGGGCCAGAGCGCGAATTCCCTCTTGCCCGCCCCCTCTGCCCCCGCCCCTGGCCGCTTCGCCCACCCGCCGCCCCGGGCCCCCCGCCCCGACCGCCCTGCGCGGCGCCCCTTTCCGGTCAGTGGAGGGGTGGGAGGAGGGGCTGGGGGTGAAGCCCTGGAGCGGGTTTGGGTTGCAGTTTCCTTGCGCTGGGGAGGCTGTCCCCTCCTCGCCAGCGCCAGGCTCCTCCCTCTCTCGCGGATGACACTAGAACCTCCTTAAGTTGCGTCGCGCCACAGCTGTCTGCGAACACTGAGCTGCCTGGCGCCGTCTTGATACTTTCAGAAAGAATGCATTCCCTGTAAAAAAAAAAAAAAAAAAAAAAAATACTGAGAGAGGGAGAGAGAGAGGAAAAGAGAGAGGGAGAGAGAGAGACCGAGAGAGCGCGAGACAGAGCAAGCCACGCAATCTGACCGAGCACTTTCTGCTCTTCAGGTCACACGCCTCCTCCTCCTCCTCTCTGCTCCTCGCTACACAGGTTGGTACCGGCAACTTTTTTTTTTTTTAGTTTGATTTTTTTCCCTCTGCATTTGGGAAAACTGTAAAACATTTAAAACTCAACCCTCCTCTTTTGGAGAGTTTTTAGAGGCTGGAAGAAAAGTCCTGGGACTGGTGTCCCCTGGAGGGAGGGAGCTGTCGTCCGAGTTAGAAAGGCTCAGTTAGTCCCGGGATCCCGGGATGTCCTTGGGAGTCTTTCCCTCCCCGGCTGTGTCCGGGTTTTCCGAGCTCTGTAGGAGGTGCGCGCGTGTGCGCGTGTGTGTGCGTGTCCCGGGGCGCGGGCCGGCTGCTCCAGGGCAGGTGGTGCCACTTCATAAACTCAGGTGCCAAGGAACTTAGGAGCTCATCCAGGTCTCCCCTTCTCTCCTTCGCAGGTGACTTGAGGAGGGACCCAGCCTCGGAGCCGCTGCAGAGGAGCCTCACTTGCAGAATTCCAGCCGTCCTCGCTCCCCTTTGCAATTTGGTCTCCCTTTATCCTTCCGTACCTGTTTTTTTGGAGTTTCTTTTTTCTTCCTCTTCTCTTTGCTAAACTACCACTCAAAGATTTTTTTTTGAAAATCTCATTTGCTCACCTTTCCTTCCCACCTTTCCCATTCCCATACTGAAAGCAAATCATTAGACGACCCCCGCTCTTTCGACGGCAAGCTCACCTGCAGAGCCTCGGAGCCCCCACCCCCTGACCTCCCAGACCGACCGCCCTCCCTCTCCACGCGCGGGTTCCGGGCCCGGCGAGAGGGCGCGAGCGCAGCCGGGGCCATGGAGGTGACGGCAGACCAGCCGCGCTGGGTGAGCCACCACCACCCCGCGGTCCTCAACGGGCAGCACCCGGACACGCACCACCCGGGCCTCGGCCACTCCTACATGGACCCAGCACAGTACCCCCTGCCCGAGGAGGTGGATGTACTTTTTAACATCGACGGTCAAGGCAACCACGTCCCGTCCTACTACGGAAACTCGGTGAGGGCCACGGTGCAGAGGTACCCTCCGACCCACCACGGTGAGTCCACCCCGGGTGCGGAGACTTCTCGCGGCCACCTCCGCTGCCCCAGGGCGGGGAGGCAGGGAGGGACCAGGCGTGAACAGACACAGCCAAAGACCCCAAGCGCCGTTAGTGCTTCGTTTTTAAAAAACTGGGGCCCGGAAATGGGCGAGGAAGCTGTCTCGATCGTCATGAGAGTGTGTTTTTCACAACAGTCGTAGAGGCGCCTCTCCGCGGCTGGAGTCCCAGGGGCCTGGCGCTCACCTGGCGGGCGCGGGGCTGCAGTCCTGTCTCCCCGCGCGGCCGCAAGTCCGGGGCCTCTAAGGGCCCAGGCGCCAGGAGCAAGGCTCTGCCTCCGCGACCACGGCTCCCCAGCCGGCCGCCGGCGCCGGCCCAACCCGGTTCAGACTCGGTTCTTCCAAAGGGCTTCTCTCCCCCAGTTATCTCGTAGTTCTCTTCTTCCAGCGAACACATTTCCAAGAAAGACCCGAGAGACGTCTTTCTTCACACCCTTAATTTTGACCTTTCCCCAAAGCTAGTGCATTAGATTTCTAGGCAGGTCTGCTACGTCTGGGCTCAGAGAAATGGAATTCTGGTGCTTGAAGGGGTTTTGGTGGAAAAACTACTGTCCTAAGGTCGAGACATTGGCAGTTTCCTAGATTCCCGTCTGCACAGAATTTTCCTGCGGCTGTGCTTTTAGGTTGCCTCATTGCTGCTCCCCGCAACTCTGGCCTCACTGTCTCCTCTGGCCTACAACAGTCCATTAGGCTCCCAAAGAAGGCTGAGGATCCACCAGGGTTCCTTTTTTATGGAGGAGCGTTTACAGTGGCCTTAACCTATTTTTCTTTCTCTTTCACCTTGAGAAGTTTGGGAGTTCTGAAATGCTAAAAAGAAACCCAGCCCTGTGTAGTAGGGGAGGGTGGGTGGGGACTAAGGCTTCCTAGCTGCACCGGTATTTTTAAAGAAGAAATAGCAGAAAAGTTTCACGAGTTACCCCCCCTCGACCGAGGTCTGTCCTGGTCCCCTACTTAGAGCCCGGGTTGGCTCGGATGACATAGCCCCTGGGGCAGCAGGCGTCCTCCGCCCTGCTGTCACCAGGTTTAAACAATTGTTCCTGCGGATGGGGCGCTCTTTGCCCTTGTTCTGTGCAGATCGGCAGTTAAGTGGAAATGCGTGGATGCAGACTTAATATTATTTACTATACTACTTCCTGCATAATCTGAATCTTGACCCTTGGTGTTCAGAGAACTCTCCTTCCCCTCCTCTCTCCTCCCCTTCCTCTCTCTTAAGATTTTAGTTTCAGTATTGTTCTTGATGGTTAAAGTAGAACGTCAAAGGTTGAGGCAGGTACTGGATTAAAAAGATCAATGTGTGTGTAGATTTGAACTTGCAGTTTAAATTTCCCCCTCTCAGAGTGTGTGGACTTGTCTGGGTTATGGCTAACTTCAGCCTGTGTATGAGTGAAACGTACACACGAACTGGAATTTTGGTGTCAAGAGCTCAGGTGCAAATTCACGTATCACATTGGTGGAATGACAACTTTGAGGGTATCTGGGCTTAATTTATTTTCTTCTGTAGGATTTGGGAGGGTGAGAAAGGCATCCCAGGGTACAGCCTTGGAAACTTTCTCCCGCAGTCTGAGCGAATACAGTTTCCCCACAAATTCCATTTCAGGCCTTGCAAATCATGAGCGAGCCCTGAAGCTGGGTTACTTGGATATAACCCTAAGAAGCTCCCCTTTCCTCTTTTCCCAGCCCTTTGCTTCCTGCTCTGGGCACCTGGAGCTGGGCACTGCTGCTGGCCTCTCTCCAGGCCAGTGGATTTTCCTGGTGTTGAGTGCTGTGAGGCCAGGCTCACCCCTTCAGGCCTCATCACTCACAGCCGACTCTTATCAGGTTGGCTGGGATTAAGTCTAGGATGGGGGACCCCAGGCCATTGAAGGAAGCCAATAAATCAAGTCAGATTCTAGAAAGGGACCTCAGGGGATGTGATTTAGAAAGTGTATCTGGGGAGGCCAATAAGCCAAGGGGCCCTTCTTCACTCTATCGCAGCACCTCTTGGGCGTCAGACACAGGCCCTTCATTCTTCGGGCTTTGATGGGATATTTGTGTGGGAAGGAGGGGTGAAGTGTGTCCTGGCCAAGGTATTTGTGACACCACCTGGATGAGAGAGAGTGGGCCTGTACCCAGGTCCGGTCTGTGTTTGGGATTTTCCTGACAGGCAGGCTGGGGTGGAGGGGAGAATCCCCAAGTTGTCTGAGGGCCTCGGGGCTGTTCTCACCAACTTCTCTGTCTCCTGCCCTCTCGCGCAGGGAGCCAGGTGTGTCGCCCGCCTTTGCTGCACGGATCTCTGCCCTGGCTGGACGGTGGCAAAGCCCTGGGCAGCCACCACACCGCTTCGCCCTGGAACCTCAGCCCCTTCTCCAAGACGTCCATCCACCACGGCTCCCCGGGGCCCCTCTCAGTCTATCCCCCGGCCTCATCCTCCTCCCTGTCGGCGGGCCACTCCAGCCCGCACCTCTTCACCTTCCCGCCCACCCCGCCAAAGGACGTCTCCCCGGACCCGTCCCTGTCCACACCGGGCTCAGCCGGCTCCGGCCGGCAGGACGAGAAGGAGTGTATCAAGTACCAGGTGCCGCTGCCCGACAGCATGAAGCTCGAGTCCTCGCACTCGAGGGGCAGCATGACCACTCTGGGAGGGGCAGCGTCGTCCGCGCACCACCCCATTACCACCTACCCACCCTACGTCCCGGAATACAGCCCCGGACTCTTCCCCCCTAGCAGCCTGCTGGGGGGCTCTCCCACCGGCTTTGGGTGCAAGTCAAGGCCCAAGGCAAGATCCAGCACAGGTAGGCGCCTGCTCTCCCCTGGAGTCCTTTCTCCCCCTCTATCTCTTCCTTCTCCTAAATCCAGGATAGGAAAAGGAGATCCCAGCCTGGCTCCTCTGGGTGCTGCTCCAGACCCCTCTGAGATTTGATTTCTTCCCGTTCTAACAGAGGCAAAGAATGAGGTGTGTCCCCTCTCATTCCAGTCTTGAGAGCAGAGGGGCAGTGGGATCTAATTAAACCCCCAATGAGCCGAGGAAGGAAAGAGACAAACACAAACACAAACCCTCTCCTGCCTGCCGGGGGCTTCTGGGTTCTGCCAGTAACCTTCAGTCAGTTTCCAAGACCAAATGCAAAGCAAGGGAATAACTCTTTAGTGTTTAATGCTAAAACGAAACCTCCTGAAAGCTAAACAAACACAGGTCCCTCCTCTGACCCTTCCTGGCCTCTGAGTCCCTTTGACTGTTCCTCTCCACCCAGCTCAGCCAGGGTCATTCAGTCAACAGAGGACAGCCCTTTATACAGACATGTATAAATAAAGTGTGTATATATTTTTTGCACTGGGTGTGACCCTGTAAAAGCAGCCCACATATTCTTTGCGTGGAAAAGCGGGCTCTCATGGTAACTTCTGGGACAGCTAGGCAGACTCTGCCTCAGGGAAAGGCTGCATGTAAATCAAAAGTAAACCAGGCCAGTTACCTGCAGCCCAGTCGGGGGCAGGAAGGTGTCTCAGGACACAGTCCTCGATTGAGATTGAGCTGAAGCCAGAGGAGGGGGGAAGGACTGCAAAAGACCTCAGGTGTGTGTCTGTTTCCTCTGCTCATCCTCTCCAAAAAGCACGCCCTGTCTTAATAGCGCACTATTTATTTATTCTCTTGGTGTAGCACACTTGTATTAATGCCCTACCCCACCCACACAAAATACTTTTTCTTTAAAAATGAATAATCTACCACCACTTTTGTTTCTAACCAAAGCAGTTGAATCAGAAATTTGGAGATTTGCTGAGATGAGATTTAGTTATGTTTTGAGAGATGATTTTGGTTGGGTCTGTCCATTTCAGGGCGGGTGACTCTGTCCTGGTCCATTCCAACTGTCTTGCCTCCGTCCTCTACCTATGGAATTTCTATATACAAAGAAGTGGCGAAAACCACTTGTTTTCTGTGGGCGAGATGAGTAGTCTTCAAACAGAGGGGGCAAAACCCCGGTCTAGAAAACTTGCGAGGGAGGGCTTCGGGCACCCATTGACCATGAGATCAGTTTTCAGGGTTTTTTCCAGGGTGACATTCACTCCGACTGCCTGGGCAGGACTGTCTCTATTTAGTTGATATGTTTTAGCTAATCCAATTATTTTCAGACTGCTGCACGCGACAGTTGCATTGTTTATCCCGAGCCAGGAACTTTAATAGAGTCCGGATGCGGTTAGGCTGACAGAAAAACTCAGACCTGCATGTTCAGTACATGAAAGTCGGCAGAGGGAGAGGGAGGTAGGCTGCTGGTAGAGTCTGAGAGGAAGCAAGAGGGAGAGCGGGCCAGGAGAGTGGCCTGGCTGCCTGGTCAGGGGCTGGGCTTGGCGTGGAGTGGAGGGTTCCAGAGAACTGGGGTGCAGCTTTCTGCAGATAACCTGGGATTAGATCAAAGGCTTGAGGGCTGATGGCAAAGAAAGCAGACTTGTGCATTTTGAGGTAGTGATGGGATTTTGTATTTTAAGTTCTCTTTTCTGGTAGAGCTAAAAGTTTTGGGGGAAGATCGTGGTATCTGAGGCTGGTGTGGTGGTTTGTGTGTGGGGGGAGGGGACGGAGTGCCTTTTCCAAAAGCCTCTGGTTTCTCTGTCTCCGTTTCCATGTTCGATTTCTCCCCCTGTGTTGTGCACGCCTTTGGCCCTAGGTTCAGTCTTTTCCTCTCTCTCATCTTTTTCCTTAAGACTGTGAACCTGAGCATTTGGGAGGCATTTGCGGTTTCTCTAAACCAGAATCGGGTACCTATATACCTATTTTTTTTTTTTTTTGGGTGGGGGCAGACATGAGGGGACAATTTAAATTTAGCTTTTACTTCCTCCTCTTATTCCTTTCTCACAATCAACAAAACCAAGGCCAACACACCTGGGCAGCGAGGGAGCTGGGACTTTTGGGAGTGTGGGATGCAGAGGGGAAGTTTCTAGACATTTTCTGTGTAAAGGCGGTGGAGGTGGTGGGGATTCTTGAGGAGGGGGTTCTCTTGGTTTTAGTGGTTGCCTTTTTTTTTTCAAACCCCTTCTTTGCACTTGCCAACGGAGGAGAGGAGGAGACGAGAGAAGAGAGGGTTGTCAGGTTGTCGCATTTTGGAGAAACGGTTGAGCTGTGGTTAGGGCACCTATTGCTTTTCTAACGAGGGCTGGCACTGGGATATATCTTTGCAAACAAAAGACAAAGCCTTTCTGCAAATGGCCACTTCTGAGCTCCCCACCTCCTGTGGGCATCTTCCTCCACCTTCCCCTTCACAACCCCCCAGCCCTGTTTCCAACCCCCCGCCGTTCAGCCCAGTCTCAGGATTGCAGTCGGAGGTGAAGGGGTGTTTGAAAATGGCTGTTGAGTGTCAGGAGGCTGCGCAGCTTTGTGGTTCTTGTCACCTAAGAGCGCGGTGTCTGTGTGAGCTGCTCACACCAGGCAGTGAGCGAGGAGAGGGAAAGAGAGCAGGAGACAGTCAGGGCCTCCATTAGGAAAACCGCTTGTTTGCTGAAGTCACAGACTAGAGGCAACAAGGAGAAAAGGAAAAAAAAAAAGTGAAACCCACACAAGGCAATCGCAAACTTGTGGAGTGAATCAAGACAGAAAATTACTCTACTGAGCAGAGCCTTGCTGAAGAGGCAACCGTTGCTAGCTCTTAAGGTCCCTCTGAAAAGGAAGCTGTCATCCTCCCCACAGCCTGACAAAGGAAAGGAAATCAGATTAATCTCGTCTGGCTGGGAGATCCCCCAACCCAGGGTGCTTCGGAGCAGGGAGCCAGAGAAAGCTCACATCAGCTCTGCCAGCGCTCAAGTAGGAAAGAGAAAAGATGGCTGGGCACCTGAGAGGCCCGTGTCTTGGCAGGATGGGGAGTAGGCAGCCCCAGCCAGGCCAGGCTAGCATCCCTGTCCCCAGAAGGGGCTGACCCAGCGCCCACTTGGGGCACAGAACCTGCAGGGCTTGCCCGCCTCCTGGCTCTGGCAGCCCCTGGCACCTCCTCGCCCATGCGCCCCTTCTTCCTTTCTCCTTCCTCCATGCCTCCCCCACACCCACCGGCTACAATCCCAAGGCTTGGACCCCAGTGAAAGGCGTCTGGATGCAGTTCAGTCCAAAGCCAGGACCACATTTTTGTAGATAATTACAGGGGTTCTTGGAAGGATTTGTGTAGAACCTGGGTTAAGAACCTTTTTTTGAATGTGGAGCACGAGAAGTAATCATAAAATCTCTCTTAACTCTTTTTTATTTTTGAAAAAGGAGAGTGAACAAAAACAACTCAATACCAGCATGGATTCCAAAGTGAGAGGAGGCAAAACCCTCTTTCATTTCTAAATTTGCCCCTGGGAAAAAGCATAGGTCACAGGGGTAGCTCTCTGATTCCCTCATACTTGGTCTGGGGGTCTCCAAAGGCCTAACAGGCCCCAGCCCCAGGCCAGCCTGGCCCTCCCTGTGAGGAGTCAAGATTCCCTAGTGCCCTGCTGGGTTTCCCTCTCCCAGCCTGGCCCAGCCCAGCCCATCTTCCTGGTAGTTTTGAGTTAGCTGATTAATCTCTTTAAACAACCTGTACAGATTCATCTTTCTCTCCTACCATTCCCCAAAACCTCCCTCCCAGCACCCCAAAGAGAGCAAAACCCCGTCCTCACTCTGGCCTCCTCTGGGAAGGTCCAGCTATGGAAGCCACTGGCTTCTGCAACGTTGGGACCTGGCCTCTCGGGATGGAGGGGGGCTCTTTGTGGGGGAGAGCCTCTTGTCAGGGCAGCTAGGTGAGGAGAACAGCGCCTAATAGTGGGACAGGTTCACCCAGAAACAGTCCTCCTGCAGAAGTTGAAAAGCAATCAGTAGGCACCCCCCTACCCACCCTCTGTGTCCTACGATGGTATTTTGAGGGATTCTCTCCTGGAGCTTTCCCTCCGGAGGTGGGTCTGGCTCACTCTCCTGCCCCTGAGTGAATGCTGCCCAAACCTCGCCTGGCCGGTTTTTGTTTATTCTGTTTGTTTGTTTTTCTGGAGAAAGACCAACTGCAGGCAGGCCTTGGTTAATGAGCTGACCAAGAACTCCTCCTCCCCCTCCCCTAACTGTCCTGTTCTGATCTTCTGCCCCTCACTCTGCCCCTCTCAACCCACACTTGTGTCCCTTTCCCTTCCCCCACCACCTCCAGGTTCTTGGCCTAAAGATAGCACTTCAGTCCCAGTCACAATGGCTGGGAAACTATGGAAAACCTCGGCCTTTTCTAGAGGAAAAAAGAAAGATGAGGAAGTGAGTGGACCCTGCTGGGTCTTCGTCTATTACTTGGCAACCAGGGACATTACAGTTTTATTGGAAGTAAAATCAAAAGCCCTCACTGCTAAAATCAATCAGCCAATTGATCAATCTATTCATCTATTCACTATCTGTTTTTCTATCTTGCCATTGATTCATCTTTCCCTTCTCCCCATCCTAATCTTTATCATTTAATCAATTTGTATAGACAGACCTAGTGATGAGAATGGGTCACCTTTGTTTTCCTTTGAGGGAAATGAATGGAATGTTTGCCTTTGCATGTCGGGCTCAGAATTTTCTCAGGGAACTCTTTCAAGTTGAAATTTGCCTTGGTCCTCGGCATTGGGCAGGCTCAGAACAAGGTTCTGCTACAGTTTATCGATGGGCCACTTCTGTATGTTTCGGTTAGGCCATCCAAGAACTCTTTTCAGCTTGGTAGCCACCTTCAAGGGAGATGGGGTAGGGGGGAAGTTGCCCAAAAGAGGGAGGAGAGAGAAAGTTCTCCATTTGACTGTCATTCTCGAATTCCGTGCACTGTCGGATTTTTCTGCATTTTTTCCTTCCATAAGTGACTTATGTGTGATCTTGTTTCTAGAAGGCAGGGAGTGTGTGAACTGCGGGGCAACCTCTACCCCACTGTGGCGACGAGATGGCACCGGCCACTACCTGTGCAATGCCTGTGGGCTCTACCACAAGATGAATGGACAGAACCGACCCCTTATTAAGCCCAAGCGAAGGCTGGTGAGTTGTCTTTGGGAAGTTGTCTTTGATGCAATACTAACCACTGGGTGTTTTTCATTTCCTCTCTCCTGGATGGAGGGCTTTCTGTAGGAAATTGACAGGACGGCTCAAAATCATGTCAGCTTGCTTGGGATAGTACTTTTTCTTCCATTTTCTTTTTTCAAATTAGGGATATAGAAAAGTTTTCTCTCTATTTTCCCTTCCACGTTTCTTAGGTCACTTACCAAATTTTTAAAGGTACTAATTTCTTGGTTATCAAATCTGAAATGTGTTCGCTAACAGGAGTGTTTTAACAGGACTAGGACCACTGATTTAAGATGCCTAGATAATAACTTTGACAGACAGAGAAACTTAGTATGATAATAGAATGTCCCAGGAACCCCCTCGCCCCCAATAACTTGGTCCTGAAGTGGTAGAAGTGGGCTCCTGGGAAGTGATCACAGGTTCATTGCTGGATGAATCTCGTGTGCCAGTCATTTAAGATTGATGGGGCCAGGTAACAGGATTTCACAAGCTGCAGACATTGAACCCAGTGGAATTTTTCATCTTAGGAAGTGAGGACTTTCCACAGGTAATTCCTATGGGAAAAGTTGTATGATTCCTGACTTAACGCTTGGTGTTACCCAGCATTTGGACTTAGACCCCCTTTGAACTACTAGTCCCTCCCCCCTTTTTTTTCCTTAAACTTCTTGACCCTTAAAAATACTTGAGAAAACCTGGCACTGTTAAGCATTTATTAGGAAAAATAGCAGAAGTTCATTTGTCAATTTGTCTTCGGAACCTCAGGCCAGCTCGAATAGCAAGTGCATGTAACAGACAAATAAAAGCAGGCTTGGTAAGTGTAACTCTATAACCACAGTCAGGAGATCAAAATGCTTTTTGTGGTGATGACATTCACCACGTAGAGCGGGGAGGGGGTTTTCCCCGTGGAGATTAGTGGATGAAGAAGCATCCATCAAATTCTATGGGGGCGGGGGGGGAGGAATCCAAATTCTTTCTATTTTTTTTTTTTTTAAAGAATTATGTTTTCCCCATCAGATTTTAGTGCAACTAAATACCTTTCACATCCTCTTCAGAGGAAGGAAAAACTTTCTAGGGATGGAAGTGCCCATGTGACTGATTTTTGGCAATCCTTGGTCTCTAGGCTTTATTCTTTCTGATCTTTGCCCCTTTCTCCAACTTTCTCAACCTCCTGGTCCCCATGCACTTTGGTATTTTTTTTCCTTTCTCTCATGTGCAAAGCTAACTTCCTAGGAAAAAGCTGCCGGATATCTGAGCACTGGAGATAACTCATAAACAACAACTCAGCTTCCCTAACCTAAACGTCAAGATGTTTGAACGGATCAGAACAAGACGTGTTTGAAAAAAAAATGGCTGGAGGTGTTAGCACAGAATGAATATGATCACACCACAAAAGAATGTTCTGAATCACTCAAAACCTGGCCTTCGTTAAAAAAAAAAAAAAAGTAAAAAAGAAAAATCTAACAACAAAAACCTTCTTGTTAAAAATAAGTCATGGTACTATTATAATTGGGCATTTTTTTTAAAAGGTAAAAGTAAAGAAGGAAAAAGAGGAAGTAAAGTCTCAAACTATGGGCTGATTGACGAGCAAGAGAACATTTGACATTTTCTTGGGGTTTCTTCTGTCTGGGCAGATCGCATAGGAGGTTCTACTTGCATTTTATATAATTTTGTCTTCATTCACCTTTCAGAAGCAATCTCTAGACTCTGAGTAATAATTACTTCTAATTCTAGGGTTCATTGGCTGTCACATTTTCAGCTGTCTTTTCTGTCTTACTCATCTGTTCTGGGTGGTTTCGTATTTTCAGTTCCATGGAATTCATATGCTCTGTCCTGAGAGACCCTCGGAACACGTTCAGGATTTTTTTTTTTAGCCCTTAGAGGCATTTGACTTCTGAGTACCTAGAACCTTTCTTTTCCTTCTTTCCTATATTCCCTGTCCCTGCCTCCTAGCTCCGTCCCTCCAGTTTGTTATGTTCGTGTTTTGCACGTTTGCAGATTCACTGAGGACCACCCAGCCCAACATGCAGCTAGCACCCCCATCAGATGCAATGCGTATCTAACACTGAATAAACTCATGCAGGAAATAGGAGAAGTGACTGAAGGGAAGGGCCCTAGAATTCTTTCCCTAGCGTCGCCAGGATTTTCATAGGGCCAACAACCGGCTGAGCAGCTTGCTTTATTACTGTACTTTGTCTCCTGCTAGTGAATCGAACAGTGTGGCTTTGAGAGGTTCTGTATAAATTCGCATAAAGTCTGTAGGCCGGAGACGCATTCTGAGTCTGCTCCTATTTATGAAACTGTCAATATACTGCAAAGGACGCACCGTGAACCTCGTCCTTTGGAGCTCTGATTTTACCGGTTGGCCTGATGTGCTTGTGTGATACATTTCAAGTTGTTGGGCTGGGAAATCCGGTGGCTGAGTAGATATTAGTCTACTATATCCGAGTATTTCTTCTAAAGAAAAAAAAAAAAAATACAGGAAGATAATAATAATCTCATAATCACATAATTGTCAAAATCATTAAGCACTGACTTAATATATTATTTTCTTCCCAGGAGTGCAGAAGAAACAGTTATTTGTGTTAAATTATCACATTTCATAAAGGCAGGTGGGGTTCGAAGCAGCAGTTTTGGGCTGTATTGAATTATTTTTAAAACGGACAGCCAAAAAGTAGAACCTTTTCGATTATGATAGATAAGGGCTGTTTTTAATTTCCATTTCCTTAGAATGCAGAAAATAACGACTACCCTTACAAAAAAGAGGCTCTACTGTTGAAGGCTGTAGGATGGAGGAGCACTTCTGTGGAACAATTTAGTGGCTTTGAAAAGAAAGGAGTCAGTCTGGTTAATTCAGGATTGCCACTGGGTTTTCCAGACCTGGCAGCTTCAGATCTTTGGCCCAACTTTTTGCTTGATAAAATATTGATGCAAAAGTGCACTATAATTTCTGTCCTGTGTGTCTCACGCTTTTATAACCACGCCAGAATTTTTTTTTTTTTGGATCAAGCTAGCTGAATTCTTTCTGTTCCTCTTGCCTTTGGTAATATTTTTGAGTTCAGGGGCAGGAATAATTTTGTAGTTAAAATTTTCTTATTATGTTGGGGGGGGGGAGGGGATGAAGAGTTGAGAGGTGAACGTTAGAAGTGACCCAACTCCATTTTTCCCAAAAGTGCTTGAGTTTAATTTTTTTGGACGGTACGGACAGAGAGAATAGTCCCCTTAGAAATGTGTGTCAAAAAAAGTGAAAGATAAATTTCCCTTTTAAAAGCGACGGATGCAGTGACACAATCAAATAATTAAAATTCACGTTGAGGCTGACATCTGACCTGCAACTATTGTGCTCTATGAGCAGCAGATAGGAAATACCTCATTTCCAGAGGTGGGATGAGATTCCAGAGCAGGAGGAGGGGCCGTGTTCCTGTGCAAGCCCCAAACCCCTTCTTTACAGTTTGTCTCATTAACGAAAAGCCTCCTAAAGAGAGTGAGGATGGCTGTCACCGTGAGTGACAGCCTGAAGGGGACCAGGTCTGAAAGCGTGGGCTGTGTCAGTTTGGGACTGCTGCGGATTTGCCGAGGTCTCGTTCGGTCCGGATGGCCTGCTTGGTGCATTCATGATGCGCCCCCATGAATGCAGCTCCCCCGTGCACAGACTTGCTCGTTCTGTTAGCACTCCGTTCTCTTTGTAAGCCAGCATTTTTTTATTTGGGGCTCTGTGGAGCGCTTTGGATGCTTTGGGGATTGCGCTCAGTTGCTGTTAGTGACTGTGGTGGCCAGGAGCCTCGTGGGGGAGTGATGCCTGAGCCATGGCACTTGAGAAAGACCTTGTGGATCTGGAGAATGAGGCTACTGAAAGCCTTGTACCCAAACTGGTCTGGTTAATTCACAGTTACCACCCATAAAAACTACACGTCTGGTGGACTCTGTGGGGTGGGGACCGGGGGAAGATGGACTCAGAGGGCGGCGTTGGCTTCCTGGTCCTCCTGAATCCCACACAGGAGCACAGCGGGCTGAATTCTGACCACTCGGCTACGGGCTGACGCGCTCGTCTGCCAGAGGATGGGCTCTGTTTCTCTTCTTGAGGCTGCTTTTGGGGATCCTCCTTACTTTCATGTGGGCCACTTGCTAGTTTTGATTTCAATGATAATTTTTTTTAAGTCTGTCTCTGTAGTTCTGAAAACACATTTAACATTTGTTTTGATTCCCCCCCCTCCCCTCTCCCCTCTCCCCCCTCCCCAGTCGGCAGCAAGAAGGGCAGGAACGTCCTGTGCAAACTGTCAAACCACCACTACCACTCTCTGGAGAAGGAATGCCAACGGGGACCCTGTCTGCAATGCCTGTGGGCTCTACTACAAGCTGCACAATGTAAGTGTCACGGGGACCAGCCACAGCGGTCTCCCTTGCTGACGATACCCAGGGCACAGTGTCACGCTTCTCAGGTCCCCCTTCTGGATCTGTATTGCTGTTCGTTGGGCCAGACAACAGGCCTCAGATCACCAGTGCAGCGGGACCCGGCTCAGGGAGCTGCTCGGCGCAGCACCTCGCAGAGAGTGAAGGGTTTGCAGACAGGACAGCCCAGCCGCCAGGTGCGGAGAGCACGGGAACCCTGCTGCCGGAACCCCCTAGCGTGGCTGCTGGATCTGGGTCTGGGTTTTTAAGGGGAAAAATCTCCCCCTTGGAAAACCAAAACAAGTCAGCATTTATATTTTGATGTTTCCTCGTGGTTTATACTTCTGGCAGAAAAGAGCAGGAGAGTGAGAGAAAAGTAACTAGAATTGTAACGCGTGGCACACAAATTCCTGAAGTGGAGAGGGCCGAGATTCAGTTACTGAGGGGCAGAAGTCTTGGCTTGCCCTGTGCTGTGAATTTTAAACAGATTCTCTGTATAGAAGACATGAGATGAACTATCCGAGAGATCTCGTCTGCTGGCTTTGTCCTGCTCAGCAGAGAACTGAGCAAAGAGCCCCGGTGAGCTCGCCCATAACAGGGAGGAGAAACGGCCTTTACTCCTATAGAGCATATTAGCGGATGATAACTGCCAGCCAGTCACCTGCCTTTAGCTCTGTCATTTCTAACCTTTGAATTTGGGGAGCTCCCATGTTGCAATGTCTTTACCTTAAAAATGTTTTTTCCCAAACAACTCTGGCTTTTTAGCCTATTGGCCAAGACCTGATGAGGCCTGAAGTTTGCCTTAGTCCCAAAGACAGAATTGTCATTTCCCTCTCACTCTCTCCTTTGGCTCTGTCTGATTTTCCTAAAATCTCTTGGCCAGTCTGACTTTGGCAAAGTCTGGGGCTGAACGGGGAAAAGGCAGAGCTTTTTGCTCGCGGCCATTCTGGCAGTCACCTCTCCTTAGCCAGGAATACCTGGGAATCGGGGAGGAAGCGTTTCTGGTTAAATTTTTTGAGTCATAGGAGAGCTTCTCAGGGTGACCCCAGCACCCTTGCCCTTTTTTACCTTTTGGGAACAATTTGCTGAGATTCCCAGGGAGACTGCAAAACTCACGTTCCCTGTCTTCAGTGTCACCCCTCTTTTGACCTGGTGCCCGAGCAGGGCCAGCACTGATGGGACCAGGGTCTTCCTACAGTCAGTCCTCTCTCAGATCCCCGGACTGGGGGTCTGTATACATTTCTCAGCCCTGAAGCCCAAGCCCCGTTTTCACTTGAGGGAATGTACTTCCTCACTGCAGTGGAGATAAACAGATATGTGATTAAAATCTGGAAGATTTGGGGCATTGGCGTTTATGAGCTACCCAGTCATCGGCACAGCCTCTAAATTTATTTTGGGGTTGTAATTTATGATTTTCAAAGAACTTTCATGTTACTTGATTACGGTGGAGCCTCAAATAGTCCCATGAGGTAGACAGGGCAGAAATTATATTTATTTCCGTTTGCTTAAAGAAATTATGACTCAGAGAAGCGAGGACCGTGTGCAGGGGAACATGGCTGGTGAGGTGGGAGAGGCCAGACCAGTTTCAGAGCAACAGAGGCTTTCCCGGGGGCATCTGGACTGACAGGGGACAGTGGAAACTGAACGAATGCTTTCTCGTTTTAGAATGTACCCGAGCTCAATTCAAAGCAATGAATTGTGTGTGTTTATATATTTCTCTCCTACTTCCATAGACGTTTGGGAATTATGGGAAATTAACCAGCTATACATTTCCTTGACTCCTTAGCCATGATGAGATATGACCTCAGTTGTGTCCAATCTAAGAAAAATGTTTCTGAAGAGTATGCATTTCTCATCAAATCAAAGAAAAGTCCAGGAACCCTCTCCACGCTCATTCTCCCCGTATTCTTAATTAGCTCCTGACTTCGTGGCTGGAGAGAAACTTGCTCATCAGCAAGAGTGGTTTCCTGTCTTCTCTGATTTAGTAAGAATTGACAAAAGGAGTCTATCTATGTCTATTGAACAATAAGAGATAATGATCTATTAACATTCTCTCCGTGTTGTGCTTTGTTCTGCCCATCAAGATACCTGTATATATATACCATAAGTTAGTTCCTTTCTGCTTATCTAGGTGTTTAGATAACTACCTATCTCAGTATCAGTGAATCTAGGTGGCGTTGGGACTAGTTATCTGGGCTTGTGTGGCTATCGGTGTAACTAGATATTATATTTCGATATCTGGCTGTGTGTATCTAGATATCCGGGTAAAGAGCGGTGTGTCTAGACACTATCTGGGGGAAGATTTGATGTGACAGTAGATTCCTATCACCTCTGTAGGCAGCACCTTTCCCTTGATCATAACTTTGAAGAAGAACCCCACAGATGCTCGTTTGGCAACGACCTTTTAGCTCTTGTGCCATCACTCACGCTGCCTTCCGGGCATAAGGGGGAAATCAGGTCTCAGCTCCCGTGCGAGGCTCTGTAAGCGCCCCCCGCCCCCGCGGAGACTGCCCCGCTCAGCTCCAGGAGGCTGTGTGTGTGCTGCTCCCAGAAACGTGGTCAGCAGCCCGTCCCTCGTGGCTGTTTGAATTCTTTCTTCCTTAACTGCCATTTGCTCGCTTTTGGAGCAGACAGGTAGATCCTGGAACCACGAAAACCTTCTTCTTTCTTTTCCCCCACCCTTGGGGACCCTGGAGGAAGAGGGTGTTTTTTCCCCCAAGGAGTCAGGAATGACCTAGACCCTGACATTCCCTCCTTGAGTTGCTTTGCCACATTTCCCTGGAAACACAGCCAGACGTGGTTTGCCACGCGGGACGGATGACTGCCATTGTGGTTAATGTGATTCTGACTCCTTGTGGAGAGTGGTCTAACCC
Source organism: Tadarida brasiliensis (assembly GCA_030848825.1). Classification (NCBI taxonomy): domain Eukaryota; kingdom Metazoa; phylum Chordata; class Mammalia; order Chiroptera; family Molossidae; genus Tadarida; species Tadarida brasiliensis. The sequence continues at coordinate 91,434,745 of CM061257.1, forward strand.
CCAAAACAAGTGTATTTCAAAGAGAAAACAAATGAGTCTCATGGAGAAGAGACAGGTGGTATGCTGTCTCGGAGGCTGAAGGCCTGTGCCTGCCTCTGTCTCTAGTTCATTCCTAGTCCTTGATTTTTAGGACGGGAGACTTTCATGCTGCCAGCCACAGTGCTTTGCCTCCCATAGGTGGTTATTCAATACTTGTTGGTGGGTGGCTTAGCTGTTTTTCTAGTTAGGGGCGAGAGTCAGAACTAGATAGAAATTGCAATTTTCAATCATTGCGGTTGCTGTGACATGAGCAAGAGATGACCTTTTGGAAAGATTCAAAGACACTGATTAAAATATGACCCCAGAACATACAAATTCCTGGCGCAGATTTGACAGCACCTCTCCTTGCGAAAAGGCCAGGTAGAAGAGAGGAAGCCCACGTTTACTTCGAGTCAGGGTGCAGTCCTAGTTTCTCCAGGCAGGTGGACTGCAGCACTTCTGGCCGATGGTCTTGGCAGCGTTGTTAAGGTCCCAACACAGGTTCCAGATGAATAGACAAAGTGTTATTTCCCCTTGAAGATCCCTCCACTGCCTCCATGCTCATAGTCCAAGGAAATTCTAATGACGTAAGGCAGGTTATTCTATTTTGGGGAAGTACAACTGTAATGGGTAGGTCTCTAGAATATGGTCCTTGGGTACGCAGAGTTCCCTGAGGCAAATGTCCCCTCAAATGGCTGATTTGGATGAACATAATTAATAACCTCTGCGTGGAACACCTTTCCTATGGTCGCTTGGTTTCTGAAACTGATAGAGGCTGACAGTCAGAACTCTGCCACAGACGGGACTCTGGGTCTCCGGGAAGGAGGCAGGAAGAGGTGGGAGGAAGGGGCCCCCGGAAAGCAGATCCTTGAGCTGGGGCAGTCAGAGGAATCTGTGTTGGGGTGTGAAAGCCTGCACCATTTCAGAGCCAGCAACAAAGTAAAAAAAAAAAAAAAATTGATCTTTGTTTAGATTAACAGACCCCTGACTATGAAGAAGGAAGGCATCCAGACCAGAAACCGAAAAATGTCTAGCAAATCCAAAAAGTGCAAAAAGGTACACGACACGCTGGAGGACTTCCCCAAGAGCAGCTCCTTCAACCCAGCTGCCCTCTCCAGACACATGTCCTCCCTCAGCCACATTTCACCCTTCAGCCACTCCAGTCACATGCTGACCACTCCGACGCCGATGCACCCGCCGTCCAGCCTCTCCTTCGGACCTCACCACCCTTCCAGTATGGTCACCGCCATGGGTTAGAGTCTCTGCTCGATGCGTAAAGGTCTCCAGGCGAGAGTCCCTCCAGCCCCTTCTACGTGCATTTTTGCAGGAGCATATCATGAAATCGAGAAACAATGGATATCTGGTTTTTTTTGAAGGCAGAAGGCAAAATGTTTGCTACTTTTGCTGAGGAGCTCACTGTGGTGTCTGCATTCCCAATCACTGAATCTGGATCCCATTTGTGAATAAGCCATTCAGACTCATATTCCCTATTTAACAGGGTCTCTCTAGTGCTGTGAAAAAAAAAAAATGCTGAACATTGCATATAACTTATAATGTAAGAAATACTGTACATTTGAAGAAGACTATTGCATCTGGGTAGCTGTAAGGGAAGGCATGAAGGACACCAGGAATTTTAAGGAAGGTGGGGAATCAAGTATGGACATTGAGAAGAAACTAGGTCTGATGTCCAAATGGACAAACTGCCAGTTTTGTTTCCTTTCACTGGCCACAGGTGTTTGATGCATTAAAAAAAAAAAAGAAAAAAAGAAAAAAGAACAAAAAAAGTCGTAGGCGAATCATTTGTTCAAAGCTGTGGGCCTCTGCTTAGGAAATTGTATCAGTTCGGGCAATCCGTGTTAACACTCACATTTTGCCATCGAGGGTTTCAGATAGCCTTTTTCCAGGCCTACATGCTGCGTGATCAAGTCCCTGTCATTGTTGTTTGTATGTATAATTCAAAGCACCAAAATAAGAAAAGATGTAGATTTATTTCATCATATTATACAGACTGAATCGTTGTACAAATTTATTTACTGCTAGTGTTAAGATCTGCTTTTTTTTTTTGTTTGTTTAATATTTTCCTTCTCTCTCCATTTTTGTTTGAATAAACTAGATGACATTCAGTTGACCTAAGGTGATTGTGCTCCAGAGGGCTTCTTTTCCATTTTGTTTTTTGATGATATTTATTAAATAGCTTCTTAAGGGTACAGCAGCATCTGTCGTTCCACTCACTCCTCCCGCAGCCTGTGCTATGAGGGTAGCAGTGTATGAGCTACCGATGTGCATGTCAGCGCCTTAGGCCGGACAGACTGGGTCCTGGGAGCAGCCTGGCTGATTGTTAGCTCTGTTGTATTCTGTGTTAGTGATCACTGCCTTTAATCTAATCTGTTGGAATAATAATATAAAGTAATAATAAAGTGAAAATACTTTAAAACAACCCAATAACATCGTATCAAAGTGGTGGTCACGCTCTTCTAGAACCTGGTAGCTCTAGTTAATTTAAGAAAAAAGAAGTTTAAACAGAAACAACACCCCAACATGTTAAGTTATCCACTGGGAGATCATGCAAACCCCAGGTCATCCACATTTATTTCTTTGGGGAACTGGGCCTCTTCGGAGCCCTCCACGCAGCCCAGAGGAATTTCTCCCGGGGTGGGAGTGACTTCGCGGGTTCCTCAGGGAGCTGTAGCGTCCTCTTCCTTGGCACCTCGAGGAGACAGTCTTCTCGCAGGAGAAATGGGAAGATGTCTGCTCTGAGATCCCGGGGGGACTGCAGCCGAGGGGTTCCTCGAGGTTCTCTGCGAGACGTAAGGGAGCTGGGCTGGCTCTTGAGTTCATTTCTGTTTTGCTTTTCTGCTGTCAAATTGAATAACACCACCATGGAGAGTTTATTGGAATGTTCGCGAAACACGAAGTAACCATTTTGTAACTTATGCTGTATAGTTTCCTTTTCCTCTGTTGACCGAATGTGTAACTATGGCACACATTGAAAAATCTCTGTTAATCACCACTCTGCTTTCTTAGCCAATATTTTAAACCTGAAGCTAAATGTTGAAATAAAGGCGTCAAGAATCACTGAGATGCAAATGGAGATCTTACTGGGTCCTAATTAATGATCTACAATTCCAAGGTTTTCAGTTCCCTTCCAGGCACCAGAGGAAATCATCATCTATTGCCATCTGAAACTTGGGAGATTTTTATGGTATGGTTCCAGTGTCTCAGGATTTGACACCTCGCTTCTTCATGAACAGATCTGAGTTAATTAATGCCCTTTCACCTTAAGAACAGGGAGTTCAAATTCTTGGCATTCTTAGGGTGGGAAAAGGCGGGGGTTGGGGGGAGTGGGGTGGGGTGGGGGGCACACAGAAAAATCCCAAACTCAGTACTCCAGCTACATTTGTTTTAGATACTGTGGTGGCATATTTGATTTTATTCCTTCTTCAGAGAAATGTCACTTTATCATTCTGTATATTGATTCAACATTCTAAGGTATTTCCAGAAGATATGAGAGACCTGAAAAATGTATATGATAGCAATGATTCAGTTTCTTTTTTTTAGAGGGTTATAATTTTCATGGTTGCAATGGTTTTGTTCTCTCTTTTTTCTTCATTTAAAATACAAGATACACTGAGAGAGTGATACCAGAGAGCGTTTCACCTAGAAAAACAGAACAAGATTCTAGAGCTAAAATATTGCTTAAATATTTTTGAGTAAGTTGTACCCCTAATTAATTTTCATTGCCTCACTTTTGAAATAGTTGCATTAACTTATTCATAGATTACTTGAGAACTCTATGAGCAAGTTTGGATGATTTCTCTAAAACATTTAAAAAGCCAACGTAATAGGAAAAGAGACTACGCACTTATCACACAGCATTGCTATTTGTGCATCTAACTGAAAGTTCAGAGTAAGAATTTTTTAATTTCGGCGATCTTTTTTACGCGTTCAGCAAGTACCGAGCGAGTGTCAGGTCGAAGTCCATCTAAAACCACCGTTTGTTTTTTAAGCAGATCAGGAAATAGAGAAACCAAGACTGCAGTGTCTCATTCTTACTTCGTGACATTTACATGTTATTCCCCTTTCAAAAAAACGACACGCACTACGGTGAGGTTCCCAGGTGGGCCTCTGGGTGAGTTGCCAGGCAGACAGTAGGCGATAGAAGTACCAGAGCCTGCCTTCTGAGACCAATGTCTATTTTCAAAACATTTCCAAGTTAAAAAAAAAAGTATTTAGCCCGGCTGGTGTGCCTCAGTGGTTGAGCATCGACCCATGCACTCAGGGGTTGCCGGTTCAGTTCCTGGTCGGGGCACATGCCCAGGTTGTGGGCCGGGTCCCCAGTGCGGGGTATGTAGGAGGCGGCCAGTCCATGTTCTCTCTTGTCAATGTTTCCATCTCTCTCTTCTCCCTTCCTCTCTCTCTCTAATAAATCAATCAATAAATTAAAAAAATATATATTTAGAAAGCTGACTCCTCATCACAGGACTTCATTTTAGTATTTCCTAAGTCTAGGACTCTGGGAAGGAAGCAAATTCTTCCCAGGTACAGCATGCCTGACCAGAGTTTGGTACAACACCTGTTCATAAAATTAAAACGCCCGCACTCTGCCTGCCTCTGACTCTTCCTCAAATGGTGAATTGTCTTATTTACATTTCAAAGATTTGAAGCATTATTGCTCCATGTACTCTTTTGTTACATCTCCTTACCTTCAGCCCTAAATCCACCCCCCAAATCTAGAACCATTCCTCCGATATCTCCTGGAGAGCAGTCAGTATCGACTCCTCTGTCGATCAGTTCTCTTCAATTCCCAAGCTAAGGAGAGATTTAAAAATATTTTTTAAATAAAAAAAACAAATGGCCAAAAGAAAACTTTTGAATGATTACACATTATATTGCAGATTTATCCACAGAACACACATTTTAACCGTTCTTCCGAAACAGCGGAGTAACACACTAACCCCTTTCCTCCGCTTTCAAATGAAACAAACTTCTGAAAAACATTTTTGTTTTTGTTTATTCCATCTTGCTCAAATGGTGTGAATACGCCCTCAGATTGGACTTGTCCACACCCTTTGCAAAAGCCCAGGAAAGGGAAAACCCCAGAATTCAGAAATACTCATGGATCATTTGAAGATACGATGACGGTGGTCCCAGGAGTCTGGGAACTTGGGTTTGGTTCCTGTCTGTGCCACTAATGAGCAGAACGACCTGAAGCCGTTGGTTTGATTTCTCTGGAAGTCAGCTCTTTATCTGTATGCTTAGATGAGATGACCTCAAGCCCCATTTGAGAAGAAAGACACCACGATTCCATTAGATCATTTTGTTTGTTTTTTGAGAATATCCTTTATTAGGAAAGGCGTCCTCACACCCCTGTCAGAGTTTTGACCAGCTCCTATGATTCCAGAAGCAAATTAACTTGCATTTTGTGACTGTCAACCCGGGACAGGAGTTAGTGTCCCAGGCTGCAGATCCCCTGCTCTTTCTGAAATGTGTCCAGGCCCCTCTCGCGCAGAATACACAGGACTTGCTTGTCCTGCTGATGTTGGCAGCGAGGTTCATATTTCACTCATCCATTGTGTAAAGAAATTCTTCCTGAATTGCTTACAGGCTATTCTAGGGGAGAGCCAGAGTCCAGTCTTTCTTTTTCCATGTGCCCTCTCTCTGTGATCTCTCTGGAGAAGGGGATGGGCAGAGGAAGCACAAGCTTCCCCAAAGCTGTTCCTTTCCCGGGCTCCGTGTGGACTTGGGTATCTCCAGGCTCTTCCTCACTTGCTCTTGAGCTTCTTTGCAGGGGACCTTGGTACATTAGCCACATTGTTTGTGGTGCGTTTTTACAATCCCCTGTCATGTCTGTGTGCACGGTCTGGCAGGCTGGCACCGGCTCGGGGATTTGGATCGCAGGCCCACTCCCCGTGCCCATCCCTGTCCTGCCCTCCCCACCCGGCCCCCACGGAACAAAAGGCATTATAAAGCGCCGCTCTGTACTGTGGTCCCAGTGGAAGCCCACAGATGTGCACACACCTGGAGGAGAGTTTGTCTTCCTAAGGGAGCCGTTTGGGGCCTCGCTTGTGCAACTTAGGAGACAGGCAAGGCAATCTGCTTCCAGAACTGGGTCCTAATTTGGTGCATTGGTCTGAACGGGACCCCACAGTGGAAAGATGGGTTAGCGTCTGCGTGATGCCTAACTACTACTGGGCAGTCAACTAAGAAATCAGCCCAACGGGGGATTTTTTAATTTTTTGGCCAGTGGGCGTAAGAAACTTCTGGAAAATGGAAGTTTCCTTTTTTTCTTTTCTGATAAAATTAGTTAATACTTATTGACCAAACTTGTAAACACATTTTTTTTTTAAAGAGGCGGAAGAAACAGGACTTCTGGCATTGCTGTGGACTTGGCCTGTGCGGTCTGGTCTTTCGGCCGTTGACCGGGAATACCTAGTAAGTCCCTGGAGGGAGGGTGTGGCAGGGGTGCTTGGGTAGAGCATCTGCTTTCTGAGGGTCATTCAAACTCCATTTCGTGAACTGGGAGGGGTCATAAGGAAAATGCATCTTGTAAAAGGTGGTCGCTGTCTCCCTTCTCAGGGAGTGGGGAGGCTCACTCCCCCGTGGTGGGACTGCCTCTCACAGCCACTGCAAAAGTGGCTGCTTCTCCCTGAGCACAGGCACCCCGCAGCTCACACCACCGATCCAGCCACAGCCCCACCCACGGTAACGGCCGACTCGGAGCCGGAGCTGCCTGGGTTTCCCTCTATTGACATCCCACGGTACTGAGTCAGACATTCTCTTCTAAGTTCTCTGCTGCAGGCAGCCATGCCTGTGGTCTACCCATAAGCGGAACTGTCTTATATAAACCAACACTCTGCACGAAGCCATCCTGTCTTCACGTTGATCCTCTTCAGGGCTCCCTTGGTGGGGCAGAGTCACCTGAGGTGCCTTTTAGCAAGCTGCGCCTCCCTCAGACAATTCCACGTTTCTTACCGGCCAACTGAGTGGGTTCAGCCTGGAACCCTGGCCTCCTACAAGGACAGGGGGGCTGGTCATGCGTTCAGCCCAACCCTCAGGGCTCATTTAGGCTGGACGATGAGAGGAATCAGACTGAAAAAATGGGCTAGGAGGCTGTCACATGTACACAAATGCTGTCAGATCTCACGACCTATCAAACCACTGAGAGATGACAGCTAAGGTTCCCGTGGAACATGTCCTGTGTGGAAGGCGAATTGATTGTCTCACTTGATTCCCAGAAAAGCCCTGTCGAGTTTATTATCCTTGTTTTATGGATAAGAAAATTATGAGGTAGAGACGACAAGTAATTTGCCCAAAGTCACACTGGTGAGTGGTTTCACTGGGACTCGGACCCAGTGGGGTGCTGAGCCTGGACCTTGCTGGAGGTTGGCCCGTGAGGAGCAACGAGCTCTATTGTGCTCAGCACGGCAGCCCTGTGACACATAAGACAACCTCATACCTTTTGGCGGATACACGAATGGCTCATTAGACACAGAGGCCTCTAATCTGACTGCGTTCTGGTTGGGTGGGAGTAGACAGACAGGACGTGTTCGAGATTGGGTGGGGGGTGTGTGAGGCAGACAGGACGTGTTCGAGATTCCTCAGAGGCCTGGTAGCAGGTCCCCAGGATCACTGAAATCTGTCGCTCCGAGACAAACTCTTCACAGATGTCGAGTCCACTGCCTTGATGAAGCCAAAAGCTATATTACATTCCTACTGCTGCTGTGACAAATGACCACGCACGCCCTGGCATAACCACAGCCCACATTTATTGTCCGACACTGCGGGAGGTCCGAAGTCTGACGTCAGTTTCACTGGGCCAAGGTCACGATGTGGTAGGTGCGGTCCCTTCCGGAGGCCCTGGAGGAGAATGCTTTCTGCCTTTTCTGGCTTCCAGACGTCTCCTGCGTTCTTGGCTCATGGTCCTTTCCTCCTATCACTCCAGCCTCTCGTTTCCATCCTCACACCTCCGTCACCTCTTTGGTCAAAAAATAGTTGTCCCTCTCCTGGAGAAAGATATGATTTAGAGGTGACGGTAGAGGAAAGGGTCCTCTTCCCTCCCTCTCTGGGCTGAGGTGTGTGATGGGCAGCTGGGGAGTTTTTCTGCTCTGCAAAGTTTATGAGCCCCAATTAGAGCCGGGCCTGTGGGCTTGCCCTTATTTGCATCGGACATTAATCAGCTGAAATCAGCCTCTGATACCAAGGTGTTGGGCACAGAAATAAGGAAGTGGAGACATTCCTTTCTTAAACCTGGGGCAGTTTTATCCGTGATTCCTCATCTCACAGGGCGGCTCAGGGTCTTTGGACCCCGAGGTGCTGGGAGCGGGATCTTGTTCACCTTACGATGCATTTTTTGAGATATGTTGACGAGCTGGGCAGGGAGGAGGCTCTTTCTGAGTCTCCTTGCTATGGGGACCTTTCTGTCATGGTGGGGTATAATACAATGATAGAGACCCCTGTTATTCTGCCCTTAATAATTGTGTAGAAGTAAGGGTGTTTCCATGACCGCATTTCACCTGCAAGAACGTTTGATAGAATGAAATTTCAGAGTCTCTAGTGGGTGAGTAGCAGGACACATGTGGGTAGGAACTGGCCTTCTCTCAGCTCCCAATAAATGAGCATCTAATCCAACTATGTGTAAAGTCAACCCTCCCCAGAAGAGGCTTACCAGCTCTTTGAGGTGGCATGACGTGGCTGGCAAAAATTAAATTAAATCGTAAGTCTGGCTCACTGGCTGGTCTGGTGTACAGCCCTATGCTTTTTTTTTTATCCTCACCCAAGGACATTTTTGCATTTATCTTCAGATAGAGAGGGAGGAAGAGAGAGAGAGAAACATCAATGTGAGAGAGACACAGCGACTGGTTGCCACCCACACAGCCCCAACGGGGCGCGGACATACTGCAACGGAGGTCGTGCCCTTAGCGGGACCGAACCCAGGACTCTGGTCTGCTGGCTGATGCTCCAACCGCTGAGCCAAGCCGGCCAGGACCACAGCTCTGTGTTTATAACAGAGAAGACAGGAGGGCCATGCCTTCCTAATTGGATCTGCCTGGAGCTGCCACTGGGCGTCCCGGACTGTGATTGGTGGTGGCAGGAAGGGATGGACCTCGGAGCTGAACTCACCGGCTGCTGCTCTAGCGGGCAACCACACCCCCGGTTCCACCAGGGGCTGACTGTCCAGTTTGTGGGTGAGACAGGCCCTGTGTGCAACTTCTCCGCATAGATCCTGGACCCCGCCGCCGCCTCCGCCCTTAGCACGTCCGCTCGAAGGGAAGGCAGGAGCGTGTCCGCCGCCCGCATTATTAATCGCCAGCAGCTCCGATGCAGGTAGCGGTTTCCAGCTACAGCATGTCTAAGATGAAGTTTGGGGATTAGGTGTCTCTGCTTTCCATTACCACAGATAGAAGAGCTGGCGGAATGTCCGTCCTCGCAGCCAGCTGGCTGGACAAAGGTGAAAGGAGAGGAGGAAAGAAAGAGTTATGTATCGATCCACTTTTTCCATCTCCACGTTCTCTAAGGTGCCCTGCTGGCCTGCGTTTTCTCGCTGCCACGACCTGGGAAACTGAAGCTCTAGGGACATATCTGAGTTACCCAAAGACACAGAGAGGCCTGTCCCCAAGGGCCTGTCCTAGACGGGGGAGTGCCGGGGTATCTGTTCTCAGTTAGCAGTAAAAGATAGAAAAGCCTACAGCATACGTCTTAAGAGAAATGCTGCTTTAGCTTACTGCTGAGAAAAAGATGTTTGCCTTCTAGATAAAGATATCCCAAATGGGAGATCTCACCTTGATGTCGTAACTTTAAAGAAGTCCCATTCCCGCCTGGCCAGTGTGGCTCGGTTGTTGAGTGTCAACCCATGCACCAAAAGGTTGTTGGTTCGATTCCTGGTCAGGGCACATGCCCAGGTGGTGGGCCCGATCCCCAGTGGGGGGCATGCAGGAGGCGGCCAATCGATGTTCTCTCTCATCGATGTCTCTATCTCTCTCCCTCTCCCTTCCTCTCTCTCCAAAATCAATAAAGAAAAATTATTAAAAAAAAAAAGTCCCATTCCTGTCAATGGACGTTTTAGCCCGTTTTAGAACTGTGCTTTGCACCCATCAGCCATTGAACTTAATGTTTGTGATGATGGGACAAGAGGCCCAGTTTCATTCTAGAGTCTCAGTGGCTTTTCACTGAAGACAGAGCAGTAATTTAGTGCAAAGGATGCCCACGACTGGCTGAAATTTGCAAATCAATACAATGTGTTGGCTGGCTCAGAACGTCCCCATTTTGTTAAGGATTACATTTCTACATGGTTTGCAGACTAGATGTTAATCAGTGGCTGTTGGCCAGAGAAGGCCAACCCTACCAGCAAATAAATGCCTTTAAGATGTTCGAGAGTGACCGAAGAGGAATATGTACGCAGAGGCCTGAAGAATATGAAACCAGTTAAGAACTCAAAGGTCATTTTGTTCAGGGCAAAATTCTTGTGCATGGTGCTGACAGTTTGCCCTCTGGGTGTTTTCAGAGCTTAAAGGATCAAGCTCGTCCACGTGAAATATGGAATGTCTCCTACAGAAGCCCCGTGCCCCCTCAGCCCAACCTTTGGCCCTATAATTAACGTGGCTTCAGCTTCCTGGTGGGTACCACCCTGCTGCGAGCTCTCGCGTAGGCAAGGGCTCACTGAGCTCGCGGGCTGGCATCTCTCGAGGTTGTTTAAAGAAGGCTTAAGTAATAAAACAAAACGGAACACTCAACACTCATGTTAGGCTACGTGAAGGGAGGGGAAGAGGAGGCTTCTTTGTTGAGCTTTGCATGTAAAAGGAGACTTTAACACCTAAAACTGAGCACCCATGGGACGTCTAGGCAGCAGGGATGATACAATATTTGGGGGCAAAGGGGCCTTTCTGTGTCTTTCAACACCAAGCACAGCGCACTTCGTTCAATAATGATGTCAGCTAGTGCGTGTAAGGGGGCCACCAGGTCTGGAAATGTGGCAATTATTTGATCATGTCCGGAAACAAGTACCTATAAGATGTAGTTTTCTGTTTCTAGACGTGGTGGCCTTGAATACTGAGCGCGTACTATGTGCTTTACAGGTGTTTCCTCACTTAATCATCCCAGCAGCCCTAGCACGTAGGTGTGATTATTTGCCATCCCTGTTTTCCATCGGAGGATGAAGAGGCTTAGTTAGAGAAGCTAAAATGGGTAATACTCTCCCAGCTTGCGAGGCTCCGGAGCTGCGTTACGATGGTCTCTGCTCTGAGTGGCCCGCCCTTCTCACCGAACCAGGAGCCGGAGGAAGGACGCTGTGGCCCTCGTCTGCAGGCTCTCGGATGGTTTTTCTGAGAGTGCTTTCTACGTTCTCTTCAGGGAGAGCCATTGTCCTGCAGGTTCTCCCTTATAAGGCAGCCTGACCCTGTACCCTTCTCTGCCAAGGGGGTGACTCGCCCAACATCCCAGCAGGCAGGTGAAGACACACAGCCACAGTGTCAGGGCCGCTGTCCCTCGGGGATGTCTCGGCAGGGGCAGCCTGCGTTCAGACTCACTGCTTTGTGGTCACTGGCAGCCTTTGGAGCCCAGCATAATCTGCAGTGTGGAAGCTCTGGTCTTCAAACCCCCTTTCAAGACTGAAGGAGGGTGAGGTTGCCTACCGGACCCTTGCAAAGAGCGGTCACTTCCTTTCAAACCGCCTGCCTGCACACCAGAGTATGTAACGGGTACTGCTTGGAGACTTGCCGCCCTTAATTACATCTCAGCTGGTAAAACTCAACCAAACTCATCACAAAACAGTCCAATAAAAGAGCCCATGCTTTATAATAGAGAAATTAGCCAGTGTTGAGCAGTAGAGGTTAGGGAAACTGCCATAAAATATAATTATTATAATAATAATATTAATAGTGGTACACTAGACATGGCCTCCTGCCTTTCATCCCAGATCTGAGAGTGGCTGGCTGATGCTAATTAATATAGCTTGCCCTGTCAGAACTACGTACGCGTCCAGAAAAGGAAGCAGAAATTTAAAAAAAAAAAAAAATGAACAGTGCCCCTTGGCTTGGTCAGACTAAAGCTGGAGATGCAATCCTGGAGCCTCTGTCCAGGACCTGAAGGACATTCCAAAGCCGTGCATGGAGTGGACGTGGTGAGCCCCTGGGACTGGGGTTCCAGACGCCCTGAAATGGTCAGGTCTCCCTGTCACGGACTCCTGTGACGTTCGGGTCCAGTCTTGCTTTCTCTGTCGGAAAGGTGGTACGGGGGGGCAGGAGATGGTGGTCGTCACATGATTCCCTCCCCCTTCGGGGTTTGAACAGAAATTCTGTGAGGACAGAGTTTTAGAAGGCTGTTTTCAACTTCTGGTGCTGTGTCCTCACCTCTGGGTGTGTTTGGTTTCTATCCCTAGTCTCGCTGGGCTCGGCCAAGAAGCAGTTTTGGTTAGTGTTTAAAACGGGCTCCTGAGGACCCAGAACACTGATGCGATTGCTTTGGAAGAAGGAGGGAAGCTGAGGGGAGGACCGAGCACGTGCAGCAGACTTTCCAAAGGTGGGGTGTCCGGTGTACGTTTCTTTCTTTTTTTAATCCTCACCCGAGGATACTTTTCCACTGATTATCTAGATTGAGTGGAAGGGAGGGAGGGAGGAAGAGAAAGAAACATCGATGTGAGAGAGACACATCGATTGGTTGCCTCCCGCATGACCCTGACGGGGGCTGGACATTGAACCTGCAACCCAGGTATGTGCCCTTGATCAGGAATCAAACCCATGACCCTTTGGTCCGAGGGCCGACGCTCTAAATGCTGAGTGAAAATGTCCAGGGCTGGCAAGCATTAGTTAATGTTTAACTAATTAAGCATTAGTTAATTAGCATTAGTTAATAAGGAGAGGTACCTCGATAGTCAAGGACCATTGGGTGGGAGAGCAGGAGGGCTAAAGGATGCATTTACCTTGTTCTACCTCTGCCATGCCCTCCAGGGGTCCTTGAACAGTGGACTTGAAAGCTCTTCTGGGCAAAGGTGGGAGTGAATAGGTGAGATGCTAAGTGACCCCAAACCCAATGCTTTGGAAAATGATCCCAAATAATTTATTCAGGATAAGCATCCCAGATTGGGAGAGTCTTCTGGAGTCCGCAGGGAAGACGGAATCATGGAGGATGAGTGGCTCTGATGCTGGAAGGGAAACTTGAGGAGGCGGCAGAATTGGGATGGAGCTACAGGGAAGGCCAGGTCAGTGCAATTCTGTTTCTAGGCATGTTTAAGACCATGAGAGTTGCATAGGAAACCTCACATGGAGACTGGTCCTGCATCTCAGGGAGGCCAACCATTGTACTTTGTAAGGATTGTGAAAGGCGACTACTTACTATCTGTGACATCCAAGATAAAGCTGGGTGTTATGATTCATTCTTGTGCCTTACTGCTGAGCCCAGCGCACCCCTGAAACGAGAGTTGGCCATGCTGTGTGACTAGGAGGCTCCACGCTGACACGGCACAAATTGTATCCATCAGGGGACGGCGGAACAAATCGAAGCAATGGATGAACCCAAAGCAAATGAAGACCAAAATGACCTGCCTCTCAAGAGGTAGCTACTAAACTTTAAACAGACAATTATTGGACAATGAAAGACTCTGCTTTACAAAGGCACTAAACAGGGGTGTGGAGGTGGTACCTCACCAGGAATTGGCCAACAAAGTCAAATTTCTAAATGTCTGTCTGAAATTCCATTTGAAAAATATCCATGGAGCCCTGGCAGATTTGGTTCAGGGGTTAGAGCATCAGCCTGCGGAGCAAAGGGTCTTGGGTTTGATTCCTGGTCAAGGGCACATACCTGGGTTGCAGGTTTTATCCCCAGCCCCGGTCGGGGTCATGCAGAAGGCAGCCAATCGATGTGTCTGTATCACATTGATGTTTTGCTCTCTCTCTCTCTCTCTCTCCTTCTCTCTCTTCCACTCTATCTTAAAAAAAAAAAAAAAAAAAATCAATGGAAAAATATCCTCAGGTGAGGAGTAACAAAAGAAAGAAAAAAGAAAGAAAAACTCCATAGAATTCGAAGGACTGGTAGTGATGGAGAGTTCGAGTCAGGTATTTGTATTTTTCTCTGTGTTGTAAAAAGGCAAGAACTCAAATCATCAGTATGAGAAATGGATGTCTGCCAAGGGCTTGGATTTGATTTTTTTTTTTTTCCTGCCTGTTGGAATCATGAGGTTTATGACTGAGAGTGATGAAAAATATTCAGAATGCTAGAGATTCTCAGATTTTGTCCTAGCTTTCTCCTGTTACCTGATACTGGGCAAGGGGCTTGCTTTCCTTGTGCTAGAATTTCCTCATTTCAAGACCACGGAATATCATGGTAATTATAGTGTACGGTTCCTTGGGTGAAGGGCGTATCAATCAGAAAGTGCTGTCAGCTCCATTGTGGCCTATTTTGTTACCCCCAAGGGTTGGTAGTGTAGCCAAGACTGAGGTCAAGTAGGTGGACAATATTGAAATCTGTTCTAATGCAATGTGCCATTTAACCCAACGTGTAAAACACTCTCGGTGTCCAGAGTAAAATATTGGATATCAACCCCACATGTATTCAGGAGGATCCTCAGAAAAAGGAAAAAAGTTAATAAAATTTAACACTTTTGAGACATTGGCCAAGAATAGGATCCAAGTCATATTGAGGATGGTCACAAAAGAGGTGTTTATATCTGAAGGTATGTGTGTCTGCACTTTTCTCCATGAATGCTCAAGCGTTTACATGTTTGTGTATTGATCTTGATAGCCCCAATCCAAATATATGTTAGTTTAGGTTTATTCATGATCTTGAAATGCTTGTATATTTTTCCTCTCCCATCAGAACAGATTATCAGAAGCTTAATATTTGGGTAGGAAAGAGGATATTTTTTAAGGTTGACTTCTCTTTATGTAGGGCAAAGTTCACTGGAGGAAAAGGTCAGTGAGGTCCACTCTGATTATCTCCTGTTTGGGTTGGGGACCAACTTGACAAGAACTCAGAGGCCCTGTCCTTCCTTGAGGAGGCAGGCACAGGGAATGTCTGTCCTCTCTGTACACGGGCTCCTGCTCTGTGTGTAGTTGCTCGCCTTGTGCTTCTCATGGAGCACAGAGAGGCAGGGAAGAGTTCTTGGGACTTCATTTAAGGGTCACTCAACTATCTGAACTTTTATCTAAACCAGTTTTCTGAAGCATTCAGGCAAGGACTGCAATCAGCCATCATATAGGACATAGGTCTCTGACTCTTCCCAAATCTGGAAGAGCCTTAGAACCCCAGAGGGTCGAGGAAGCACATTTTCTTTCTTTGGAACTTTGGGAAGATGTGTTTCCATCTGAGCAAGGCAAGCTTGTGTGGTTGTGTGTCACGGCTGCGCGTGCACAATAATTCAATGACATCCTAAAGAAGGAATACATTTTTCAGTAAAAGTATTGAGTGCCCACTATGTCTCAGACTTAAGGCTATACCTTCTGCGGTGATCCAATGGTATGAAAAATGCTTAAAATTTCAAAACTGAAAAAGAAGTGATTCAGACACTTTAAGACAAACAGGTTTGACTGCTTCTCCTGCCTCTGGTGTCCTGTTGACTCGTGGCTGGAGCTGATTAATAGCAGTGGCAGATTCCGTGAGTGGCTCTTCACAAAGAGAATTAGTGACTGCATAAACTCAGATGTTCTTAAAATTAGGCAAAAAGGCTAAGTCCCAGTTGATCCCCCAAGCTCCCAGAGCTTAAGGAGAGGTCATGGGGACTGAATCACACCTGTTTAGGTTGTAGAAAATGTATTTGCTCATCTGTAAAATGGGGGTTTCTGTGGTGATTAGATGAGATAACACAGGTAGGACATTTAGCCAAGTGCATGGCATAGCGTAGATATTCAACAACTGGCTATTATTAATATTATTAGAACCATCAATATGTGTAAGGTCTCCAAAAATGATGCTGAAAATAACGTGTTGGTACAGATGTGAGAAATTGAAACTTTAGTGCATCAAAAAATGAAAAATAGAACTACCATCTGATCCAGCAATACCATTGGACTCGCTTCTGGGTATTTATCCAAAATAACTGAAATCAGGATCTTGAAGAGCTAATAGCACTCCTGTGTTCATTGCAGCGTCACTCACAATAGCCACATTGTGGAGACAATCGACAGATGGATGGACAAACGAAACGTGGTCTATACACACAATGGGATACACTGAGCCTTAAAAAACGAGAAAACTGCAATATGGGACAACATGGATGGGCCTGGTGTTACACTAAGTGAAATAAGCCATTACAGAAGGACAAATGTGGCATGATTCCATTTATATGAAGTATCTAAAATAGTTAAGTTCACAAAGTTAGATAGTGAAATGGTGGTTTTCAGGAGCTGGGGGAAGTTAGGGAAATGGGAGTCACTAATCAATGAACACAGTTTCAGTGGAGCGAGATGAATAAGCTCTAGCGCTCTGCTGTACCTCGTCCCTGTAGTCACCAGTGTGTGTCCACTTAAACATTTGTTAAGAGGGTAGGTCTCGTGTTCAGTGTTCTTACCAAGATTCAAGATGGAAGATGGATGGGGCCAAATGGAGAGAAGCCTACGGGAAGGGGGAGAGAAAGGGATCGGGAGCAAAGGCCTCGGAAAAAGGAGGTCGGGTCAGTCTTCTGAGAAATGAGAAGAAGAGATGAACAAAGATTCAGAAGGGGGAGGGAGGCAAGGAAAAGGGTGTCATGACACAGAGGTCACACCTCCAGGCTCATGCAGGAACTGGAGAGATGTCATGACAAAGACCATGTTTTCAGGTAGGCAGGAGGCCAGGCTGTACACAGGGAGGGCAGGAGCGCCAGGGAGCTTGTGGATTCCGAGGGATCCCTTTTGGGGTTCCTTGGGAATTTTGCAGGGAATTGGTATGGAGCCAGCAGGAGATGACTAAAGGATGCCAAGCAGCAGTGCAGTCCCCAGTGAAGTTAGGGACTTTCTCCAGCAATGCGCAGAAGTCTAGGGACCTGAGTGGGAAGTTGGACAGAGATCGGATGTTATGGCATGCCAAGCCAGCTGTCTTTTTGGAGACTAATTCCCACAGTAAATAATACAAATGAGCAGGGCAGACAATAAGAATTCAGAAGAAATGCAATTGCTTTCCACTTCTTAGCTAGAGGTAGGAACGTGAGTAGCTAAAGCATTGGGTGGGCCTCTGTGTCCAGGCTGCCTTTCCTGGCCCCTGCCCTTTCTGGGCCTCCTTTAGGTGATTCTGCCAGATTCTCATTGCGTGATTTTTTTCTTCTATGAGAGATGAGAGAGTGGCTCCCCCGAGAGACAGGAAAATCTGGCCCATTGTTTGTACGCCACTCTACTCATCTGTGCAGGATGTCTGGCTTCTTTACGGCTCCTTTAATAGGCAATGTTTAATCATCACTGTCAGGCATTGAAGGGCAGCCTTCAGCATCAATGGCCTGGTGGCAGTTTATAGTCCCGGGACCATATGTTCCAGAGTGACATTCAGGGTTGCAATTCTGTAAGGACGAAGTGCAGGGCAGCAACAACAACGTGAACCATGACTGATGGAAATCTGCAGGTCATTCCGCATCAGCCTGGCAAAGTTGATCGCCTAATGGGTGAACGCACTCAAGTTCATATTCAAAGCTGTGTTCAGCATCAGGTGGTCTCCTGAGCTACCCTTCAGAAGTCCACCTGAAGCTTTGAGAGTCCCGGGAAGAAAGGGACTGGTTAATGTGGATCAAGAGCACTTGGGGTGGACTCAGAAGACCTGGGTTCGAGTCCACAAGCATCCACTAAATAACCAGGTGACCTCTGGACCTCAGCCTCGTCATGTGTAAAATGGGCACACTAATATCTACCTTGTAGCGTTATTGGGGAGATATATGAGATAGTTTGTGAATAACACGCACATCACAGTGTTATCATGTAATGTCACAGTTGTTTGTCTTTAATGTCTGTCTCCCCCATTGGACAAAGACTCCCTTGAAGGCAGAAACCACATGTTCTCAGAGGCACACCCGTTATCAATAAATAGTTGTGGTGAATGAGTTAGCATTCCCTATGTATTTCGGCACCACGTTCTGTACACACATTATCTTATTGACTCTTCACAACAACATCATGAGGGAAATACTGTTATTATTTTACAGATGAGGGTGCAGAGGCTCAGAGAGGTTAAACGACCTACCTAAGTTCACATAGCTAGTTAGTGGTGGAGTGACCTCTTCGCCATTGTTCTCAGATGTCACTAGAGAGAAACACAGGGGCAGGAAAATGCTTAGGTCAAGGAATCTCAGGGTGTCTCAGCTACTGTGAACCCAAGATCGAAAGCTGTCTGGTCAGAAGCTGTAAGAGTCTTCCAGTTGTGTCTCCTGTTGGAACTGTGCTAAGAGATCAGGCTACTGGCCTGGCGCCCACGTCACATGTTAGGTAAAACACATCCACGTCCTGTCCCCACAAACAAGCATCCATGAGGGTGAACACAACGGAGGGCAACCCTGCTAGGGAACGGTGAGTCTTGGTGGGGCTGGGTGGGCTCTAAGACCTGGAATGCCTGCCGGTGTTTCCTGCTCCCAGGCTGCTGCTCTCATGATTAATGGGGCAGTGGAAAATTCCTCTCTTGGTTTATTTTTTCCCCTGAACTGAGAACTCGATTTAGGAGCAGCAAGTGCCCCAGGGTGATGCTTTCCCATTTGTCAGGACGCGGAGTGCTCCACCCTCACCTGGATAGGTATCTCGAGTTGCAGACGGGCCAGGTGGGGATTGGGCCAGGTGAGCATTGGACCAGGTGGGGATTGGGCCAGGCAGCATCTCCCCAGGCTCAGGCTCATTTGCTCTGGGGGCAGGGGCCCTGGGAATGTGGAGCTGTTCTTTTCCAGGTACTTAAGCTTCCGTCATCTTGCTCTATGGAATGCAAGGTCTTGTATGGCGTTGGCTCCATGCTGTGAAAATAAAATGTCCTGTTCTTGAGTGGCCTTCATTTCCACCATTTCAAAAAGCAAAGATGACCTATCTGTGTTTAAAGAGCTTCAGAAATATGCCCCCAAATTAACAGTGGCTAGCTGTGTGGTGGGATTGCGGGTGCTCCCACTTTGTACTTTACTTTTCAGGTTCTCCACAATGCGCATGCGTCGCTTTGCTAGTCAGAGCACGCGAGGAAAACTCCCGTGTGTTGGCCTTCCTCTGAGCTCACCCTGGTTCCTCACTGCACCTCTTTTGGGGAGACAGAGAAACCGGCCATCCACTTCCTCTGAGTGGACCTACCTCCGTTTACCCTTGAAACAATTCCTGGCCCTTCACTTTTTTTTATTGCTTCCATTTAAAAAACAACAACAAATAATAGATCTTAAAATATTTATTATTCTCTTATGATGAGTTTAATCTCTTAATTAATTCCTGACTTTCCCCCGCTCCATCTTTTCTGCATCTATCCATGACCCTACCGCTCATGTCCTCCTATTGACATCATGCTGCTGAATTAGTGAATATTTGCCTTTTGATACCATTGGTTCTTCACAAGACAGGCTTCCTTGTCTACACTTTTAATAATTCTTTTCCTTTCATAAAATTCCATGCTAACCTTTATTTGGGAGCATTAAGTTTCAGTCTTTGTTGAAGAAGATGAGAGAAATTAGGAAAGAAGTAAATCTATCTGATTTATCTCCTTGATTCACTCCTACTCGAAGGCGTTCTTCCCAAGCTGCTCCCACACGGATGTCCTTTCGGGAATCAGAGCTGCACTTGGAATAACCGGGATTAGCTTTCAGTGCAGAGACACACTTCAGTTTAAGTAAAACTGATGTATGGACCTCAGGAGGAATTATTTGCTTTGCAAAAAGATGCTTTGCTAATAAAAAGGATTAACCATAGGATTACTTTATATCGCCAACTCCCAGTGCATTCAAAGGCGATCACTACCAAATTCAGTGTAAACACCACCGTGTAGAATTCGCAGGGAGACAGGCAGACTTGCACTTTTCTGTATTGTTATAAACCCCAATGTCATGTTTCTCTCTCTTTTTTTCTTTTGAGAGTCTGGGACCATTGTCTTTTTACCCCGAAGGTGATATTGCTGACCTCAAACTGTGTTTGTGAGTGAGTTAAAATGATAAGCAACGTGCTCACAGACGTCCCTGTAGGCCCTTGTCGATCTAATTTACTGATTTTTTTCATCACATTTAGCTGTGTGGATGGGCGGCTAGGAGTCTCTTGGGAGTCACACAAGTGGTTTTGGGTTTTGGAATTCTATTTTATCTGGTTGTAGTTCTGTTGCCTTTAAGGAATTTAATGGGGAAGTATAGAGACAAGAAACAACATTTCTAGGAGATGGTGGTGTTTGATGTTACACACTTTTAGGAAGGACCTTCAAAGCTCAGCTTGGATGGACCCAACCTTAGACAGTCCCATTCTCCCTGCATAAACGACCAGGAAATTGAGGTGCTTGTCCCCCAGGCACCGGGTTCTAAAGACTCCAGGTAACACACAGGCTGCCGGAGACAGGGCACCAGCTTCCCTAAGGAGCAACACTTCCCTTTGCAGTGTCTCGGCTTCTCTGCCAGAAAAACGGAGCATTTGCTGGTTCTCAGCTTGAACTGTGCAACATTTGCGAGAAACTGATTATCAAGTGTCCTGGGTTAAGAAAGATGTGCCGGAGGAAAAGAAAAGACCAAGGTCACTGCACAGTCACGGTGCGGATGTTCTCACTGCTTCACAGACATCTTGGAAGAATGAATGCAACCAGGGGCTTCATGACGATTGGCTGACATTAGGAGCAGTCGTCCCCAAATCCTGGTTGACTGCTTCTGGGAAAACATCCCCTTTACCCAAGCACCTAGTGACTGGATTTCAGCAGAAAGGAGCTGGAGGCCTTCTGGAATTTCACCTCAAGTTCGTGCTAGCTGACCAGGGTCTGTGCTAGTCCTTGTCCAGAGTGGAATAGACAGAGGCCCTTTGAGGGGCCCGTTGGACACTAAACAAAGGAAAAATGCCTGCCTTTTGCCCTATCTCCTGCGCGTTGTCTATTTTCCAGTTTTTCTTCTCTGTCACACTGTCTGCACCAACCCCACTCTGTCTCCATTTATTACCTTCCTTTCTGCTTCTCTGTCTTTCCTTTTCTTTCTCCGCAGTGTGTCTGGCCAGCCAGGTTGAGGTCCTGGCTTCGCTCTGCTGTAACCGGTAAGGTAGAAGAACTCACCGATCCCTGGATTAGAACGATGAACTGTCTTGGTCAAACATGATAATTATTTATAAACCTCAGGACCTCTTTGGGGTCAATTTCCTAGGCTAGGCTACTTCCGTCATCACTACCGACCACTTCTGACCTTCCAGTCCCCTCGGGGTGGGTTTCCTTGGAGCAGGTCCTCCTTCCCGTGTGCCTTTCCTCTCCAGGGAGTCCCAACCCTTCCCTGGTGAGAGGACTTACTGTGTCACCATGCACTGTACCTTCTGTGGAGGGGCTGGCATGGGTTGGGGTGGTAGAGTGTCCTGTGATGGGTTAATATCGGTCTGCCATGACTGCATGCATTGATGAGGCGGGGCGCACGTACATGCATGGTGGCCATGTCCCAGAAGGGCCCCCCACTTTTCATTCAAGTTCCTGCCAGTATCCTTTCAGACATAGCCATACATGGGATTCTGGGCCTGAAGCTCTCTGTGGAGAGCATTGAGAAAGGATCTGAATGCCATCCTCCAGCCTCGATCTTCATATCCCTCAAAAATTCTGTCTTCTCTCTCCTTTCCAGTGTAAGAACCAGATATGGGAGAGAGATATATGATCTCTGCAAGTCCTGTTCTGGCAGGGGTCAGATAAGATCCAGAAGCAGAGACTCAGAGTTTATGAAGCCAGAGCTTATGGGAGGGTTGTAAATCTACGGGACCAAATTGCACGTTCCTGGGGCTGACTACACACCCCTTGAGGCCCAGATGCCGCCTGCATTTTTTCGGGGTTACCCCAGCCCATCTGCTGGCTCGGGGCTGGGGCTGTCCCAATGAATGATAGAAGATTTGAGTCAGAGGCTCAGGTCCTGTAGGAAGCAGAATGCATGAGGCTTCCCAAAAGCTACGTGGAGGGGGTCATGGCTGGTGGGAAGGAGTGAGGGATGGTGAAGTTTGGATTATGGGCTCTGAGAGGGAGTTGGTAGGAGAGGTCCTTCCTTAAGCCATCAGCCCTGGGGGTGGGGGGATCAGAGGGAGTGCTGGGACTCTTCCCTCGCCACCCAGCCCCATGAGAAGGAAAGAGGGAGTGGTAGGAGGCACCTGCATTTGCCTCTTGCCCCAGGAGAAAAGGTGAGGCAGAGACACCTGCTGCCACTGCTTCTCTCTTGGAAGAGGGAGGGGAGCTGCTGCCCATCCCCACCACGAGAGACAGATGGGAGCAGGGAGATGCTTGCAGGGTTCAAAGAAGGACGGAGCAGATCTCAGAGTGGCAGATGTTTCCTTGGAGAGCCTTGTCCAGAAGTTTCTAGGCCATTGGAGTTGCCCCTAATTTAGAAGGTTCAGAACCTAGAAGAATGCTGTTCTGGAAGGAGGAGCTAGAGCAGAATCCTATCATCCTCAGGGTTGGATTCAAACCTGTTGGAATTTGCCCCCTGGTCTAGCTTGTTCTCTCTCCCCACCCCCATCTCATGCTAAGTCAGGGAGGGAGCAGCAGGAACCAGAGGATTTGTCCAGCTTGGCCTGTTTAACCGTCCTGACCTTTCCAAGGGCAGCAACCTACCTACTGGGAGAAACCAGGTCACTGGACTGATGGAGTCCCAGGTTCCGCTGTGGGGAGGACAGCCAGCGCTGCATGACGGACTCTGTCTGGGGTTTGATGATCCATCTCTGCGATTTACCCCATCTTGGCTTACCAGCCCCTGGGACCTGGTCTTCTTTTCCTAGGCACACCACCAATTGCACTTAGGGATGTGTAGTGGGACTGTCTGTGTGAATTTGATGAAAACGGAATTTTCTTTGGTTCAGAAGTCGAGAACTTGGAACCAACCCCTTTCCATCCACAACAGGATTCTGCGGCCTGCCAGCCTCCAGTGCCGGTCAACGAAGAGGGAGCGGCTTCACTCCCTCAAGTCTAGTTTCTTCTTATACTAGTTTCCAATTCACCCCGAAGGCTTGGGGATTTTCAGTGACTCAACCAGCAAGACGGCAGGCCAGTAGGCACAGCTCCCTGAGCAATCCGCGTTCTCCCCAAGGGTTACCAGCTCTCACCTGCCAGAGAGGGAAGGGGGGGCCTCCGGGCTGGCCAACTCATAAATATTTGTGATCAAATATTAAACAGGGTATTGCATTTACCCTCCAGGCCACACAATGCCCAAATTCTGTTCACTGGCAGGGGAGAGTGAGGACCCACAGAGCTTCTACAAGTCAGAATCTTGACAATCTTTCACTGTTGGCTTAAAAATAGGGACTCTTCTTTGGTGTCAGAAGACTCATGTCCTTAGCATAGAAAAGCCTTCTCTTGAAGTTTGTTTTTAAAAATGGTATAATGAACTTCCATGCTGACCCTGGGAAACAGGCTGCATGGTGGGAGGCATCCAGGACAGAAGTCTGAAGGGACACAACTGACTCAGGCCAAGAGCAGACAGTCACCTCACCTCCCTTATCCGCAGGAGAATCTCAGACATCAAAGAGAACTGCCAGGAGGAGGGAATCAGATCCCTAACTGGGATCAAATACTGGAAGAGGCTCCAGCCAGGTAGCTGAAACTTATCATCTTAGCCATTATCTGATGCTGGCAGAGGGGAGCCAGCTGACTTCCCTGAGAATGACCAGGGGCCATTCCCCATGATGTTCTGGGCATTTCTAACCCTGCTGAATATGCATTTGGGCTTTTTGCAAATAATAATCATAACCATGAACAGTGGCAGCTGCTACCAACCCGTCATAAAGCTCTCTCGCTCTCCAACTGGTTCTGTACCAACATGAGGACCGACGCGAACCTTGGTGATTCCCCCAAACTCAGATCTGATGAGATAGTTGCATCAGTTATCGCCTTCAGGTGTAGCGCGAAAGGAATCAAAGCTTCGAGGAAAGGTGTTCATTTGAGTGGCAGCTTTTAGATGCCCACGTGGTCTCCATAGCTTTGTCTGCCCCGGGCTGGTTTGTTCCAGAAGCTTGAAAACACCCAGGCCCAGAACAACAAGTCCCAGCCTTCTCTCCTGGCTTTGAGCTGCACCCTGGGCTCCGAGGCAAAGGAATGGTTTGGGAGGGCAAACACCTCCTGGTAATGGTCACAACTTCTTTCTTAGCCCCCACCCCCTCCGGTGGGAAACAAACAGGCCCATTAGGGTGAGGGGAAGTGCCTTCTTGAAGCTGTTTCCCAAAATCCCAAGACTTAAAGAGGCAACGCTGTGGAGAACACGTAAATTCCCTATCCGTTGCAGGAGGCATTCAGTGTGGGAGCCCCGTGTGGGGGGAAAGCCCGTGGGAAAGGGACAGGCGTGTGCGCTCTTCCTGGGGGGCGCATTGTGAAGACCGTGAGGCGAAGAACCGGGCTCCCAGGCCGTCAGATGGGCTCCTCTCCCACCGTGACAGAGGGAGGTGGGGAAACCATCAGGTGCTGCCAGGAGAGTGCCCGGTCAGTCTCTAGGCACCTGATTTAGGCAGTCACCGACAGCTTTTCCTCCCTGACTTCCAGGCGGGGCTGTTACCAGAGTCTCACGCCCAGCATCACACCTGGGGAATGATGTCCCGTTTGGCTGAGGGCAGGGGTTTTGGGGACAGTCAGGTTTGGGTTCCAATCCCAACTCCACTGCTCGGTGATCCCTGGCAAGTCGCTTGGCTGCAGTCGGCCTCAATTCCTCATCTGAAAGAGGATCAGAATGTCTCACAGGGTTGTGGGAGGATGAGAGGCGAGGTAGTCCAGTCCTTAACGCAGGGCTCAGCATTTAAGAAGCGCTCAATAATTAGTAGCTAAATTCTTATACCTCAGTCTCACTGGAGCAAAAAGCACCGGTTTCCTGCTTCCTGGGCGCCAGCCCTGAGCGCAGCCAAAGAGGGAGCTCTGGGCTGGAGTCTGCATTCACTCACAGAAGAGGGAACCCTGAAACCCCGAGTGGTATTGACTGGAGAGGGAGAAGTGGGAGACCAGGTGACTTTCTCTGTCTCTCTTCTTATTTCCATTTTTTTTGCCCTTTTTCTTGCACGTCCTTGAAACTCGCCAACTTGGCACACCAAATTTTTTTTGGAAAGGAAAAAGGGGGTTGAAATAAAACCATTGATGACCATTTCCTTTAAAAAATGACACCTAAATTTTGGTCAAAGTTACATATACATTGAAGAAAAATTCAAATACCACTGCTAAGGCTTAAGAAAAACAGCAGTCCCCTGGCCTGAACTTTCCCCATACTCAATTCTGGTTTCCCAGAGGAAACCACTTCAACTCTTAGAGCTGTTTCTTGTGTATGTTCCTTTCATATCTCCAAACAATGTGCTTATGTCTCTTCTTCCCTGGTTTTTCACTTTTATACATTTAAAAATATTTTTTTTTCCTTTATTGCTTTGAGAGAGAGAGAGGAAGGGAGAGGGAGAGAGAGATAGAAACATCGATGAGAGAACATCGATTGGCCACCTCCTGCATGCCCCGCACTGGGAATTTGGCATACAACCTGGGCATGTGCCTGACTGGGCATCGAACCAGCAACCGCATGGGTCGACGCTCAACCACTGAGCCACACCGGCCGGGCACTTTTATACATTTTGAACATTTAGTTGTGATTAGGATTGCCAGATTTAGCAAACAGAAATCCAGAGTGCCCACTTACATGTGAATTTCAGATAAACCAGGAGTACTCTGTGAGGATTAGTACATCTCATGCAATATTCGGGACACACTTATCCCGAATGATTACTCAATGCTTCTCCGAAATTCCAGTTTAACTGGGTGTTCTATATTTCACCAGGCGACCCAGGATAGGATGGATAAAACGTTAACTCTTTCATCTCTTACGCTTTACTTCACAGCTACTTTCTTTAAGGGAGAATCCTAGAGACATGTGCTTCTTATACACTACTCTTCTGTCCCATCCTCTCCGACCTTTGATCTTAGCTTTTATTTCTATTCAGGGGCTTTGGGATGAGAAAGGCCAAGCAAGTGCTAGAAGCACACATTTGTGTCCAGCTCTTTCGGCTGGGGAAAGGCTGAATCTTTCTCTCTTCCAAGTCGCCCAGTATTTATTTCGTAGCTGTTCTCACCTCTGCAAGAAGTGAAACGGAGTTTAAGGCCAAATACATGTGGTATATACACTCTGCCTTGAGTCTACCTGGTTCAAACCTGGGCTATTATAATAATCAAGAACTGTTAAGCTAATAGCATTTAATTACTTTAATTCCAATAGTTAAATCCATAAAAACAACACAAACAAACAAAAAAACCCTTCAACTCCTTATTCTGCAAGAATCTCTCTCCTTTATGCCTAAGGAGGGAATTTGTGACTTAAATATTTATGATTTTATTTTTTCCTGGCATTCGCTTTGGGAACCAACTGTTGCTGTCTCCTAATAGAAAGATCTTAACTTTGTCCTGGAATATGCTCTCGGCTCTGAGTTTCCAGCCACACTGCTAATGAGTATGGGTTGCGTTTGGCTTCACTTCCCGGGGATTTAGCAATGGAAGTATTTATACGCTGCAAGTGTTAAGTGCTCAGTGTTCATTTGAAAGACTTTCTTGCCACAGAAACAATTTTTTTTTGGAACACAAGAAATACGCGCTTCACTGGGTTTAGGTTGGGTTGCCTGCTATGATCTTCGATTCCCCTTTCTTCCAAGAAACCTTGAGTGAAGGTTACTGTGATTCAGAACAACAGAAAATTATCTGATTTATAAGTCCCAAATGTCCTTTCCTTCAACTCTGTCCTTTCTTTAGGTCAGGTCCCCTGACTGCTTCCTCCTTCTTATCTCTGTGTCTTCATGCGTGCTAAGTGTGGAATGCCCTCGCCACACCCTCACAGTGACCGAGCCCTCAGGTCCCTGCAGACCCTGGGCGGGCAGACCTTCCAGGAGGTGTCCTTCAGGAGCCCGCACCGCAGCCTCTCCTGCTCTCTGGATGCCCTCAGCATGGTACTTAGTCTATTTCCCAAGACCAGAGGGCCTGGGGACAGGTAACTTGCTTTCATAAGAATCTCAGATATTTGTTTTGTCCTGGAATTAAAAGAAGCCCCCCACACACTACACTGGATGAGGTGCGTGGTTTTATTCTGTGCAAATAGTTGGAAGGTACGGTCAGTCGTTGAAAGTCTTGGATTTTCTCGCACGTAGTTTGAGTCATGGAGCTTTTCTGCCAAACAAATTAATAAAAGTTTCCTATTTAGCACCTTAAAGCCCTCTACGGCCGGAAGTATTCATCTTCCCAGTCATATGCTACGTTATGTCACTCCACCGTGGCTAGTTATTATTTCTGTCATCAACCGAGGATTCCCATAGTTTTGAATATCATTCCATTTCCTTTCTCTTTTTTCTTTCTCTCTTAAATCTCATTCTAGGAGGAATCCGGTGAGCGGGCCAGAAGTGACTCTAAACCACCCTCTGCGTTTTATATAGGCATCAAAAGCATGCATGTATCACGGAAAAGTGTTCTTCGGAAAGTAACCCCCATGGCAAGCCTGTTTTCTTTCCTTTCTGTTTGTTTGTTATCCCAGTTGGACATTGAACTCAACCGGAGCCCAGAGAGTTACAAAAGTATTGAATGAATGAATTACACTCAATTCTCAAAACCTGTACAAGCTTGGGGTTCTGGTGAGAGGCCTGCCCACCCACTCACTCAGGAGATACTACTTAGAATAAGGCGGGGCAGCTAGAGTGGCTTCAACACAGACTTAGGTATCTACAACTTCTGATTCTGATTCGGAAGTTGACTCTGGCCCGTGGCAGCTCACTTAAAATCCGCCTCAGTTTCCCCATCTATAAAGTGGGAATTATAACTGTAGTCACCAGGGCAGGGCTGTGCCTTAATTAGCTAATGATTGTAAAAGACTTTGAAGAGGCTCCTAGAAGCGCCAGTTTAAGTGTTAAGTATTATTATTACATGGACCACACCATCGGGCAGCCAGCCCTGGGGAGACTAACCATAGGTTTGGACTCATCTCTTGATGTTGGCAGAAGTTGTGTCCAAAACACCAGGGCCACAGGTGAGTGACACATGACAGGTCCTGGTTAGACAGAGATCAGCAAAATGAAGCTTGGTCTCTCTCTCTCGAACAAGAAATGGTGTTGTGTCCTTGCAGGTGTGAAGGACACGAGGAGGAAAGGAAGGCCAGGCAGCTGGCAAGGGACAGGCCGGGAGAGGCTGAGCTGATGAGATCCAACATGCATCATTCAACAGATGTTTATGAAATCCTTTTCTATGTACAAAATACCAAGGGGGGTTGAAAGAGGAGCAAGACACAGTTTCTGCCCTCAAGAAATTTCCAGCCTGGTTTGATGTCATAGGCACAAACACGTACAAAAAAAAAAAAACGAAGGGAAAAGGTAAGTTAGGTAAGTATTAGAGGCAGGAAATTCCTGAGGGTGTTTAAAAAACAAAAACACCCTGCGATTGTTTCGCAAATGCGCCAAACTCTGGATGTCTCTCAAGAAGTCAAGGGCAGAGGTACACACTGACCATCAGAAAAACAAGAAATTGCCTCCATCGTTCCCTCTTGCTTTTCTCTCACCGATGTTCAGTCCCGGTCCAGGACTTCTCTTTGCCATTGGTAGGGTGGGTTGACTCTGAATCTGAAGAATAATCAACTTTGGGTTTTGTGGCCAAAGGTTTTAAAAAAATATTTTTAATAAGTTTGTTTTGTGTTACAAGAATAATAAAAGTTTATTTTAGAAATTTAAAAAATACAGAGAAAAAATGAATATATCCACAATTATTGTCAAGATTTTGATATATTGTCTTTCTTTCTTTTTTTTTTTTTCCCCCATGAGAGTATAAGTTTTGAGTATACAGATGTCTTCTCCCCTCCACTGCCATGGAGATCTGTTGTCCCAACCTCTCGACCTCAGCTGGTGTCTTCTTGAGCAGAGATGCTTGTCCCCAGGCCTGTGGGGACCACAGGGGCTGGCGGGGAAGAGCAGCTTCATGAGATTCCAAATACCCCGCTGGTACTTTTCTCTCCAGCCCTGAGGAGTGTGTCCCTTCTTCAATTTTTTTTTTTTTTTTATTGTGGCAAAATACACATGATAAGAAATGTACCATCTTAGCCATTTTTAAAGGTACATCAGTGACATGAAATCTATTCATAATGTTGTGCTACCATCACCACCATCCATCTCCAGAGCTCCTTTCAGCTTGTAAAACTGAAACTCTGTACCCATTAAGCCATGACTCCCCTCCCCCTCCCCCAGGGAGTGGTTTTGACCTCATCTTTGTCAGTATACCCTCTGCCCATTGGTTGGTGATTCTCTGGGTATCTTTCTCTTTCTCTTCATTTGCCCAGAGAACAGTCACCTACAGCTGTAACCTGGCCCAGGAGGGCGCCCGGATGTGGAAAGTGTGGCCCTCCTGTGCAGCTGCTCATAGCCAACAGGCTAGTCCATCCCTGCTCCTTTCCTGGACCCAGAGAAGGCCTTGGGTGCTCCTGGGATGGGCGTCCAGGCAGCCGCTGCCCCTCCTCTGGAGCTGATGCTGGAAATGAAGCCTCCCTGCCCTCCTTTCTGCTGGCCTCTGCTTCCAACACCCACCAGGACACACTCCCATTCCCTTGTCCCCCACTGCCACTCACTGCTCCAAATTCCGTGTGTGTTGATCGGGATTCTTTCCTCCCTTCTATTTCTCTTCCTTCCTGTCTTCCCAAGCTGACACTATTGCTCTGATCTTTGCCTCTTAAACACTTAGCTCTGATTTGTTAAGCTCTGTACAAATTCAGACCTACTTACTCCAGGGCCCCTTATGTGTCAGATGCTCAGTGACGTGCCTTTGTATGACCATTACGGGGGATTTCTAAGGGCATTGCAACTACTACCGGTTAAGACTGAGTCCTTGTAAAACACTGTGTGGACACAAGTCACACGCATAGCCAAACCTATCTTATTCCTTTAATGAAGATGGGTTCCACTTCCACTTACAGATTGAAAACCCACCGAAGACAGGACACTCTCTCCTTTTCATCACCTTGGTTCTTACACACAGTGCTCCGTGCACGAACTTATTTCATTTTCCTCAAATCCTATGAGATAGATACTTTTGTTATCTCATTTTTTGGAAGATTGCCAAGGTCATACAACATTTAAGGGAGGGACTCAGAACTTCACCCAGGTCTAGTCCAGGACCCTACAGCTCATCCCCTTGGCCACCACTAACTTTGGATCTGAAGAGTCATTTTAGTTCAGATGAGGCCACCAAGGCCCCAAGAAATGGGTGGTGTTTTCAAGTTTCACAGCACATTTTCCACGTAGCTGGGAGACCAGTCCTCTTTACTCCTACTCCAGTGCTTTTGATGATAGAATAATTAATTTTATTTGCCCCTTCTGGGAACTGGCCCCAGGTCTGTCTTACACTGTACAATATAGCATAAAGTCACCAATAATATGTCTACTGAAGTTGAGTCCCCAGCCTAATTACTTTTAGTCATTGCTCTTTGTTCCAAGTATTCCCTTTAAAGTAAGATGATGTAACAAATAATGACCTCTCTTTTCAACTTAATGATATGATCCTTTAATCCATTATCTTTAATGATAGATAGTCTCACAGAGACAAGGCAGCACCAAAGTATAGAGAACGTTTGCTCTCGAGGCTTTCCTTTGGGTTAGCCTCAAGAAGCCCCTGGAAGCCTAGGGGGGTGAGTCTTCCGTGGGACCTTGTCTGGAAGTCCAGGAGACTCCCTGGGCGGACAGTTGACATGGACCTTCCTTTCTGGCTTTTCCTCCTCTCCTTCGGGTGTTGCTTGACCTGAGATGGAACATATTGTTTATGAAGGTTGACACTATTAATGAGAAGACCCTTACAGGCAGTACCTTTCCGGTTTACGGGTTGAGAGGTGGCAGTTTAAGCATCAGCCAGTATAGGACTGACTGTCACTGGATCAGTCTCCAGTGTGTTTTTTCTTGTTCTGCTTCCTTTTATGTAGAAAGGCAAATAACTGACTTTGAAGGGAAGTATGGGCCGGCGTGTCCCCCAGCTGGCCTGCCTCGTCTGGTGCAGACAGTGACCCTTGGATTTTTGAACCTTACAGAATAGGCTTCTCCCCACCTCCGTGTCATTATTAGCACATGGATAACTGCCCCATCACTTCATAATTTCCTTCATTCCTAAAGGTCTTCTCGGTCCTTCCCGTCTTCCGTTTAGCCAGAGGGAAGGAAACAGTTCAGGCCCTTGACAAAGAGCACCTTGCCTCCTTCTGTTCCTTAGTGTTTCCTGAGGAGCAAAAATTCCTTCTTACACTCATAAAAAGGAGGTGATTTGGACTCATCCCCCTGGCCAGTGTGGGATGGTTTCCCGCCAATGTTCTCCCCATATTCCCAATCACTCACTGAAATATTAATGGTTACAATTTCTTGATTATCTAATATGTACATGTACATTGTATATTATTGTTTTATAATTATTGTTTTATATATCGGTCTGAAATTATCGTTTTATATATTGTTTTATTTAATCTTCATCATCATTCTGAAAGGCAGTGATCATGATCCACAAAAGGAAGCTCAGATGTAGAAAGAGTAAGTCATTTTCCCAAAGTTACACTAAGAGTGGAAAACTAGGCCTTGAAATGAAGGCTTCTGGCTTCAGAATCAATATCTTTCCCATTATGTCATGCAGCCATGACAATGTGTGACTGGGTTGACGGGAATCCCTACCCTGTTCTGAATTTGTGAGGAGGCCCTTATTTTGGTGAGCAGGGCTTCACATCTGGATCTCCTAGGGGTGGTATGAAGCACTGGCCTGTTTACAACGCCAGTTCTATTTGTTCTGACTCCAACATGCCATGTCTTGGTTTCAAACAGAGAGGCCAAGGCCAAGTTTTGACGGCGGCATCCCTCTACGTTCAAAAAGGAGAGAACTCATGGACACGCATGAGCTTGGATGTACCAGTTTGAATGTCAAGGGTTTTTCAAAGACTTTTTCACTAGATTAGCCTAAAACCAACTTTATTTTTTGAGAGAATTTAGCTGTGGTAACTTCTTTACGGTCTTCAGATGGTCTGGGTTGTCAGGACAACACCTATTTGGAGGCTTTTAGAGGATGAGCTAGAGTAAGACATTTTCTGTCTTGAAGATGCGTTGAGAATTCTAGATTGAAGGGGCTTTCGAGGCCAAAAGGGTCATAGTTGGTAAAGACAGGAGAACCAGGGAGACACCAAGAGACTGGACATCCTGTCAGTCTGTGCTGCTCCCTGGGGTGCATTTTTGTTCCTTTGACAGTCTACAGCTTTAAGGTTATTCAATAAATTGTTAGCAAAATCAACCTCAAAGCCTTGGATACAGTCAACTTCTCCCCCTTAACCAAAAACAACATCTTCCCTGTGGTAACCTGCTAAAATAGACTAGAATAGGAAGAATCACAGGGCGGGGTGACTAGGGAGTGGCATCTACTATTCTCGCTGCTTTGGGTCAAACAAAATGTATTTCTCCATCTCCATAGACTTTAAATGGCAACTTGCACACAAAGAAGATATA
Organism: Tadarida brasiliensis; assembly: GCA_030848825.1. Lineage (NCBI taxonomy): Eukaryota > Metazoa > Chordata > Mammalia > Chiroptera > Molossidae > Tadarida > Tadarida brasiliensis. The sequence goes on from CM061257.1 coordinate 91,467,297, forward strand.
CTTTCTTTCCTTTATAAAAGGGAGAGCTAAAGAAGAGATAAGAGGCCAAACTCCTGGGGCAATATGAATACAGCCTGAGCTAACCAGGATTTTTAGCTGACCAGCAGCCACTCATCCAACGAGTCTGATAACAAGCTTTTACTGTCATTGGCACAGTTTATAACAGATGATCATTGCTCTGATGCTCAGTTTAATTTTATTTAAAAAAATCTGATTTCAGGATGAAGCCTTATTTGCTTGGACTTCTTAAACAGCCTCATGCTGCTTCTTGTGTGTTTACGAGCGTAGTCTGGGCATAGGCAGTTCTGTATACCGCTTCAAATAGTCCCCTGTTCATCTCCAGTTCAGGATAAAACTCTGTCCTGAGCTCAATTCTGGCTCAAGATTCAGGGTCACCTTTAGAGGAGTGCAAAAGGCAGGTTGGGTTGGACTCCCTCCACCAAATATTTTTTTAAAGGTGAACTCTTGTTAAAAGAAAGCCGGAGGGAGCTATGCAGGAGATAAACGTCACAGAGGCAAGGCCCGAGGGGTGTTCCGATGGCAGGAATGAAGGCTAGGGGTGGAGGTGGGAGCTATGTTTATGAAAGGGCCTCGGGGGGTTTTTAGCAATAGGTGAACTTTTGACCCTATTTCCCCTATCCTTCTTGAAACTTCATCAGCAAGTAAAGCACCATGGGCTTCATAAAAGCCCAGGTCCACCCAGATGGGAAACGAGGTGACTGGTCCTTTTGTTTTAACTTAGCGATGTGTCCACCAGGAGCCCAAACTAAACCTCAAATGTTTTCTTTTCAGACCGATAGAGACAGGAGAGATAAAGTCATGAATTTCCCAGAGACGTTTCCTGAAGTACAATCTCTTTACAAATGGTCAACTCTAGGAGAGCCGGCCGAGGGCCTGGTTGGTGAGATTAGGTTTGGAAAGAGCTGGGTCATGGTGGCAGAGTGCCATTCGTTACTGAGCGTCTCCACTTCTGTAGGTATTGGCCCCATCAAAAAAATCTGGCAAGATGTAACATTGCATCTGTGACTACAACTTGCCTTTAATTTTTATCTGCTGATTGAGGAACTTAACACTGTGGCTCAGCGGAGGATGCGGTGGATCTGAGTTCGTAATCCTGTTCTGTCCTAAATAATATGAACTGTTATGGAGAAAAGGGGGGGGGGTGGGGAAGGAAGGTTGTTAGGTTGCCTGGGGCTGGGAAAAGCAAATCATCAGAGGAGTTATTTCTCCTCCTCTTGGATTTGGGGCATAATGCCTTAGTGTCCAGGTCTGTCATAGCACTGAATTCTCTTTCTAACCTGGGATGCAGAGACATTCAACCAAAAGGGACAGTGAGCTGGGTACTGGATGATAACTTATTGCTAAGTTGTTAAGTGAAAGAGTGTCGATCTTGGGACTCAAATGAACCAACCTGATTCTTTCTTGAGCCTTTGGTTTTTGAAAACAACGTATTGGACAGTAAAGCCAAGCCAACCAGAATACACAGTTTGGGTTCCAACGTTTGATCTCCTATTTATTTCCAATGTACCAGAAAAACAAAACTGATTCAACACTGCTTAAACATAGATCGAACACAAATCCATTTCACCCTTTGAAGGCCCGAGCTTATTTATTTACTTGTCTATGGATTTAATTTACTTCCAGAGAAGTGGCATTAAATGGTTGTTTAGGCTGTAAATAGACTCAGTCTAAGGACGGTGGCAAGTGAAGTCAGCACTCTACCTTCACAGGATAATCACTATTGAAAGGGAAATTGCCATGTTTGAAATTACTGATGAAGAGAAAAAGTCTGATTAGAAGACCACACTGGGGACTCTTCAATTCTATGTCCTTCTCGAAGCTTCTGGATGAGTTCTTTTGTATAAGAAAAGTCCTTCAGTGAAACATTCAAAACGACAAACATCAAGTAGATGCTATGCTCATGTCCTTCATCTTTAGACCTGGGAGTGCTCTACAAACACTCATTAATCTCCCCAAAGCTGCTGCCAGCCAGGTACCAGTATCTTCCTTCCCACTGAGAAGGAAGTGACGGTGTCAGGAAATGGTTCACCTGTGTGTGGGGTGTGGTCATCTTTTCCAACGTACAATTCCCAAACCAGAATCTAGGAGGTGGGGCTGGACATCGAAACAGAATGAACTCAGATGGAACCAGAATCCCTTAGCCTAATAAAAACTGATGAGTGAGAACCTTTAAAGAGTTTGTACTTTCAAATAGCACAAACCACTCTAAGGGAAAGAAGCTGTATTTTCTAAGGTGTGTACACTTTTTTGTTGACTATATTCATTTCATGGCCTGTTTTCCACTGATGATCTATTCCTGCCTGCATACCTCATGGGAAGGCCCCTATTTGGCTTCATTTATGCAAAGCCATTAGTGAATTTGGAATCCCACCTCTGCAAACATTTGCACCCTCAGAATGGGGGCAAATATCTCCATGGTCAAGCCATGCCTTCGGTCCCAGTGTTTCACAATGCTTTGGTTTAGAAACCAGCTAATGTATCTTGATGACAGTTGGGTGGGTTGATTAATTTATGTCCCAGGTTTCTGCCTCTCCCAGTTAGAACTTTTTCCTGATTCCTACCTTTTGGGGAAAGAAGGCACAGTTGCAAATTGCTTCAAAGGAGCAGACTGGGTGGAATTACCCTGGGCTCGCTGAGGCTGTGAGGAATGGGATGGCCTGGGGGTCAGAAAGAGCCCAGGCTGACGGACCGAAGGAACTGTTTTTCCTTATTTTGGCAAATGGCACCCTGAGCCGCCCTGTTACCCTAACTAGAAACCTGGCAGTTGTCCGTGATTTTTCTTCATTCACCTCTAATTGGTCATCAAACCCTGTGGATGTTACCCGAAGAACCATCCTAATGGCATTAGTTCAAGCCCTCATTATTATTATTATTGTTATTATTTTACCTTGGATTTTTCCAATAGTGTCTGACAGGTCTCCATGTCTCTCATCTCAGTCCACTTCCATGATCTCCAAATCGTTGCCAGACTGAGCTTTCTAAAGTGCCATTCTGACCATGCCCCTCCCCTGGGAAACTTGCGCTAGCTTCCCATGGTCTCACGATAGCGTCCCACCTCCACAGCCGGCCCCGCGCAGGACATCGTCTGAGCCGGGCTACCGTCTGCGGCCCAACTCTCACCACTCGGCCTGTGGGCCACGTGTCAGCCCTCCAAGCTCTAGCTGATCGTCCTGTGGCTTCGCTGACACCCCCTCCCCCCATATGGATGCAGTTGTCACCTCCTCCAAAAAGCCTCCTTTAAAACTGCCCCCTCCACTCAGATCTGGATGGAAACGCTGTTGCCGGCGATGCTGCCCCAGCAGCACCCTGTGTTCCCTGCGTGGAAGCAGCTATCAGCCACAGCCATGGCCTCTTGCCTCCCCCATTGCACCGTGAGCTCCCGGGGGCAAAGAATGGCTTTTCTCTCCGGAGAGCAAGGACTGCAACGGTGCTGAAGAAGGTTTGTGAAATTAGTGAATTCAGAATTTGGAATTATATTTATTACTAGTAGAAAAACGTTCAGAATTTCTCCTAATGCCACATTTTGGTGAGTGTTATGTTAACACACGTATCTGTGAAAAGTTCAGCATTCTCAAACACATTTCCTGACGTTGTTTCGTTGGGTGGCACAACTTCTGGCTGTGGAGCCCCGAACAGGCAAAGTTTCGTGTCGTTGTGAATCAGTATCCGCAGAAGTTGGAGAAGAGAAAAAACGATTCACAAAGGACTCATGATTCTCGAAAAAGAAAAAAAAAAGAAATCCTGTTTTGCGTTTGGGAGCAGCACTATTGGAATTGGCTCCTTTCTATTTGACTGACAGGATCCTCCTGCAGTTCCCCTCTTTGGATGCTTCCCAGGGTGCCTGCTGCCCATCGCCAGCATCGCGGTAAGAAGCCCTTCAAACCCATCTCCACTTGACCCCCCCCCCCCCCCCCCCCCCCCCGTGATTGTCAGGCCCGTGGCCTTTTCTGTTTCCCTTGGACCGAAAGGGATGAAAAACGCTCCTTTTAGCGGGTGCCTCACTACTAGTCCATGCTCTTGGTAATATTTCTGTGGTCACTTACTGAGATTTCTAAATGGTAAACTGGTCTCCAGAGGCAAATACTATTAGGGAGCCAGTGAAAGTTATTAAAGGCACATGAAAGGTTTGATTTTTAAAAAATGAAAACAATGTGTTTTGACCATATTTGCACGCTAGCTAGGTTTTTTTTTGGGGGGGGGGAGTGCGGTATGTAGTGAATGGCTCCCCATTCCACATTGTCCATCACCTCCCTGTTTTTTGGCCTCTAGGTCAGCCCTCACTGTCCTCACACAGATTGCTTTTCTTTGTAGTGCTTTGCATGAACATGAACTAAGAAGGTAGTTCAAGCATCGCTTGCTCATATTTCCCTCTGCATGAGACCAGCTAGGTCGCAAATACAGAAAATATGTCTTTTCTATGGTACACCATTCAACTCAAGTCTTTAAAACAATGCTGCGGGACAGCGAATGGGTTTGCCTCCCAAGTTCTTGCCTGTGAGCAAATACTTGGATCAAGGTAATACTATGATTTGCAAAGAAAGTCTTCAGGAATTGCACTGTGAAGACAAAAATCTCATCTCATTTTTGTTTTTCTGTAGGTGCTGCCTAACATATATGTAAGTGGATTAAGGTGAGTTTTACTCTAAAGTAAATCTCAGGATTCCCCCTCCATTTATACTGACCACCAGAGTGAACACTGGAAGTTAATTCAGATTAATATCCAAGAAGAGGCTCTATTGTGTTTCAATCAGTGTCTTAGTTATTTTAGTTGTTTTAGTAATTGAATCAAGTGACCTCATGTAATAGGATTGTTTGATTGCTGGTCAGTCTGGAAATTGTCAATTCTGTAGTGCATTAAGGCGATGTGCTAAGAGCCAAACAAAATAGATGTAATGTTTCAAATAAGGGGTTTGGGTATTGCAACATGATTTTTCAGAAGATCTATCGAAGAATGCTATATAGTAATTTTTAAAAATTATTAAAACATTTTATAGTAATTTTTTTAAAAACTGCATTAAAATGGAACACAACCAAACACAGACGTTTATTTGTTTAAAATGCAAACTGTCTTCTAATTAAACAAGAGACAGGCCACGAGGTTTTTCATGGAAACAAAGAAGACACACATGTAAGAGTTTGTGTCTTTATCTAATTGAAATTATTAGAGTTTGTTCTATTTAATTTAGGAATGTTGTCTAGTAGTCCTGCTAAAACTTGCTGTTTGTTATGCTTTCTTGCAACAGAGCTGATTCTACACATATCAAAAGAAAGAAACTCTCCAGGAAATCAAAGAAATCTCCCAGCTTCAGTTTCCTAAATATTTTAATATTTCAGACAAGCTTATTTTATTTTTAAAGTTTCAGCTAATTGCCCTGGCCGGTTTGGCTCAGCGGTTAGAGCGTTGGCCTGCGGTCCAGAGAGACCCGGGTTCGGTTCCCGCTAAGGGCATGTACTTCGGTTGCAGTTTGTCCCCGGCCCTGGTTGGTCGTGCGGGTGGCAGCCACTCGATGTGTCCCTTTCACGTGGATGTTTCTCTCTCTCTCTCTCTTCCTCTCTCTCCCTCCCACTCTATCTGAACGAAAAATGAAAAAAATGTCCTCTGGTGAGGATAAAAAAAAAAAAAAAGTTTCAGCTAATTGCCTCAATTTCTTTAGCTTATAGGTACGGGAAAAAACAAACAAACACACAAACAAAAAAACCCAACAAATCTAGGTGACCCTTGAGAAATAGCATCAATAATTGGGTCCATTTATTGCATGCTCACCATTTCTCTGGGCTAAGTGATTTTCATGCATCAGCTTATTAAAGCCTCACAATACCATCACAAACTTGGGGTTTGCCCACATTCACCAGTTTCTAAATGAAGGAGTCAGGACTCAGTCCCAAGCCTATTTTACTCTGATGCATGTGATCTTTACCACTAGGCTAATTTGGGAACCAAAAGGAATCACCATAATCACCCAGTCCCACCTCTTGTGCCAGGGCAAACGTGGAGACGTAGAGAAATGAGTGGCTCTGTGAGATGACGAGCTCGTTCGCCTTCCAGCGTTGCCGCTGGATCCCAGGCTTCTCTGCTCTTGGTTTGGGTACAAAAGTCCGTCCCCTTCTCCTACTGCTGAAGTTGTTTTGTCAGGGTGCCACTGTGCGTTTCAGAACCGCAGGGCTGCGGCGTGGCACACACTGGGCCTCCCGTGGAAAGCATGCCTAAGTGACCGGGGCAGTGACACGTGGAAGAGATGGGCCTCTGCTGCGCCCACGGGGCTTCTGCGCTTGTGCTTGGAGTTTTCTATCAAGACTGTCACAAAGTTAGCATCATGACATTCTCCTGACTCTCATCTATACTGTCCTACGTGGTGGTCAGTGTCTGCCTGTCACTACCCAGCACTTGAAACGTGCCCAGGATGAAGCGAGCTGTAAAATCCACGCCAAATTTCAGACTTAGCACAACAATGAAAAGAATGTAGAATAGCTCCCTTTTGCATTGACTACCAGTCGAGGTGATAACGTTTAGTATACATTGGGATACATAATGTACACATTAAGAGTAATTTCAAAGGCGATGCTCAGCTTCAACAAGCACGGGAAGCTGCGGCTCTCTGAGTCCCACCAGCCTTCCAGGGAAGACACGCAGCAAACCGTCAGGGAGACGTTCCACTGGTGTCTCAGAGAGAGGGACATGTCTGTCATTTCCTAGAAGGAAGATTGTTAAACGGAGGATCTGACAACAAGCTGATATATAGACATTACAGTGTGTCCTCTGTGTGGATTCTTCAGGAAGTGAACTTGGCATTTTAGGTCTACCTTCAAGTATTTGTGGAAACATTAGACAGGTGTTTTGAAAATATCTGTGAACTGGATTTAATTTTCCGTGGAGACAAGGTTCACAATATTCTTGCAGAAATGGTGATGGGGGGAATGGTACTGGAGACCCACATGCATGAGATCGTTCCACGAATTGATGCAAAAAATTAAACGGGAGAAATCTGAGGCTGGCTCAGTGGGAGTTCCAGCCTGTGTGGTATCAGCTGTAAAGAATATGAATCCTCCTGAGTTTCCCAAGAGATATTAACATTGGTGACATCAGTATAAAAATGCCAAACCTGTTCTTTTATTTATTTTTATTTAATTAATTTATTTTTGTTACAGATGTTTCTCCTTTTTCCCCCATGGACACCCTCCTCCCATTCCTGCCCTGCCCCCAGCATTGTTGTCTATGTCCATTGGTTATGCATATATGCATAAGTTCTTTGGCTTATCTCTTCCCTCCCCCTCACCCCCTCCTCTGAGGTTTGTCAGTCTGCACCCTACTTCTATGTCTCTGGGTCTGTTTTGTTCATCAGCTTATTTTGTTCATTATATTCCACAAATAAGTTAGATCATGTGATACTTGTCTTTCTCTGACTGGCTCATTTTGCTTAGTATAATACTCTCCAGGTCCCTCCACGTTGTCGCAAAGGATAAGAGATCTTTCTTTCTTACAGCTGCATAGTGTTCCATTGTGTATATGTACCACAGCTTTTTCATCCACTCCTCCACTGATGGACACTTGGGCTGTCTCCAGATCTTAGCAATTGCAAACCTGCTCTTTTAAATACATCAATTTAAAAGGCCACTCCCAGGTAAAATCCAGGGGGAAAAGTCATCTGAGTTTACCATGCAGTTCTTTACTGAAAATAAAGGAGGAGAGTCTTAACTTTTGCTCTTGGATTTAAGTCAAAGTACTGTAAAGAAGTTGTGTGAAATCCGTGTGGTGGTCCAACACTGCTTTCTTACTCAGTGACTTTGAGGAAATTGAGTAGTCCCAATGTGATTTTTTCTTTCTTTCTTTTCTAAACTGTCTTCTGTGCCCACCCAAGGCATGCTTCTATGTATTGGCTACAAGAGAATTTCAAAAAGTGTTTGAAACTTTAAATTTGTATGGATCACAAATGCGGCATTCCTCAGTTCTTTCTATTATTTGTCACAATTGTTATTTAAAGAACCAGGTATGTATTGCATGAAAACATTATGGCCCTTTCCTCTTAGTTTAAATGAACTCCAAGCTAACTGGATTTCTACAGCGCCTTTCTGTTTGCCTGATGTCTACTTCAGCAATACTTGTTTTTATGATTCTCTGTCTCAGCAAAGTAAATAAAAATATATTTTATCACTGTTAACAAAATAAAAATAAATTCACCTGCTACTTTTGCCACACTTCCTCCCCCCCACCCCCCTTAAATGTAGCGCTCAGAAAAGTTTAAACTATGTGTGTGGCTCGAATTACATCTACCAGACAGCCCCGATCTAGAAGTAGATGGTCTGGTTTGAATTTCACCTCTCCTACTTCCAAGCTAGATGACTTTGGTTAAGTTATTTAACTACTCCATGTCTCAGTTTCCCTATTTGAAAAACACAGACAATAATAGAGATGCCACAAGGAATCAATGAATTAACATTTGCAGCATGCTCGGGACTCAAAGGGCTCACGATGGACACTACAATAAGTGTGTGGGAAATCAACTGTGTCCTTTTTAGGGAGGGAAATGATTGTTTTCATATCCTGCTCTTGATGACGTCGCTAACTTATATTTTCTTATTCAAACAGTGTAAGGGTCCGCACGCCTGTGACTACAAGGTGATTGAAAAGCCTCTCTCGCTCTCCAACTGACCCTGGTCTTCAACCTCTTCAGAGCCCACTGGTCAGCACAAGCACATGAGAAAATCTCCAAGTCTGTTTATGACAGTTGGCTTCTTTGGGTAGCAAAATACTACGGGAACACAGAGCAGGGAGAGCCCAGGAGAGTGTACGTGGACAGAAAAGCAGCAGGCTTCTGTGTGGGCAAGAGGAAGTGAGCGAACCCGGGAACCAGGGCATTCTGACAGGCACCTTGACTCCGAGCTCTCACTTACCAGCCTGGAAGGTGACCTAGGACTGTTGCTGGAGTCATGAATCATCACATAATTGATCCACAAGGTATTTATTGATTAACTGATAGATGTTCACGTGTTGAGACTTTCCAGGTTCCACCAGACGAGTCTTGAGAACAAAACCGAAACCATTATCCATACTTTGCCAAAAAAAATAAAGTGTTTCCTTAAATGTTTTGTGTGATTCAAGTTATCATAAAATTCGAGACGGTCCAAGGGTGGCCAAATATAAATATTTAGGTATACTTTTGGTTATATTTGCCCCACTAGTCATGGGAATATATTTCTGTAGTTTGAAACTTCAACACTAGAGTATTTGGTTTGTGTTTTGGGTAGTTCTGATGTGATTGTGCAGATATATTGCATTTTTTTCTTTTAAGAGATGAATGGGGAAATATTTTGTCTTTTGGAAAAATATGGAATTATTGAGATCATTATTAGGATCAAATCATTAAGCACTTATCTGTTCATCAAACTCATTCTACCAGCTTCTTTCAGGTATATAGTAGGTGTTCATTATATGCTGGTCGAGTAAATTGATGCATGAGCTGTTTTGGTAAAAATGATCTTTCTTGCACATGGTCTTTGCCTGAGAACTTTGGAAAACATAAAATTGGAATAGAGCAATATAAAGGAAAATAGCCCAAAGATATGTAAAGTATATATCAAATTTAGAAATTATTATTATTATTTTTTAAAAGCATTCACGTTAAGTCTAAGTCCAGAGAAAGTGCAAATTGTATGATGCTGAGTTCTGGATGAACCCTCAGAACAGACAGGGTGCAAGTGAGGGCGATTTGCTAGCTTTTCCCCAACTCCCTTCTGGAGGGATTGGAATTTTAGGAGCTTCTTAAGTAAACATCCAGTTCACATTATTTTAATTTCTGATCTGGTGACTGATTTACAAGAATTGGGTCAGGTTGTCCTGCCATCGACTTTTCTCCTTGGTTATACACATTTCTCCTCTCTCACTGGCTCCTTTCTTGATCAGATGTAAGTCCTCTGTTTTCACTCTAACACATATGTTGGATGTCCACTCTCTTTGTACTGTGTCCTGGTCTCTGTTTTGATCTTAGGAGGACCAGTTCTGTATCGATCAGTCGTCATCCAGATTTCATGTGTGCTAACATGTGGTAATAACCACACTTGAAATTTACATGGTACCCTATCTCAGAGGAGATCAAGTACTTTTCCAGACAGTATCTTGCTAATCTTCCATCCATGGCTGTAGAATAAATGGGACACAGCTATTATTATTCCTATCTGACACACGAGGAAATGGGAGTGCAAGGAGATGAAATGATTGACTTCATTTTACAAGTACACAGTGGGCTCGGAGAGGAGCCATGAATGAGCATTCTTGGTTCAGTTGTTAGGTTCTTTAGACTTTCTAGGTGAACAGTCTCTTTTGGTAAATCTATGTAGAGACAGAAACGTCGGAGTTTGTTTGCCTTTTTCTCCCCATTAGATTTATGCTGAATGTTTTGTAGTATTTGGCCTATTGCCTTAGGTGGTGTTTATTTTTCAGTGGAATTGTTTATAGTATGGGCTTGGACTTGAAGACTGTTGAGACTTGAGCAAGTCGCCTGTCAAAAGAGAGTAAATGGCTAAAAGCTTCCTTTGGGTTTGGGGAGATCTCTGAGAAAAAGAGGGGTCATTCCTCAGGAAGTGATTGAATGGAGAGACAGGGATGAATGAAGTAGTGTCCCACGGTGCCTTACGGCTTGATGCTTCTCGGACTGGTAGTAGCTCTTTGGGGTGGATTTCAATGGGTGACTTCCCATGTGGCTGAGATATTTATTAGAAAACTGTTCCTGGGATTTCTGTTGACAATAGTCAAGCCGCTTATCAGACTAGCTTGTTCTCCATGGCGGCTAAATTATGTTTCTGGAGAAACCTAGGGCCTGCTTTGCCTGGGGAATTTTAAAATCGTGCTCGAAGTCGAAGGAGCTTTATCTTGAAAAGTTTTATTGGCCGTTCTGAAACTCCCTTATGCAAGAATGATGAAGCCTAGGTATGTGTAGTGTAAGGTGTGGTGCTCATACAGTTGCCAAGTGAGACTTGCTTTCTTTTTTTGTAAGTTTTGTTGAGACTTGGGCAATCACGATTTGGGTTTTTTCCAGGCTGATCTTCAATGTGCTCCCTAAATAATTTTGTAGGCTCTTGGGGCTCTGTTGCTTCACTGGGGCTGTGCAGACCCGACAAGACGCTTAGACTGAGCCTTCCCTTCCAAGTTAACAGGGTAGTACTCCACCCCAAAAGGTCTGCGGAGATGGCACTCACCGTTTGCCCCTCCTAGAATGGGAGAGCTAAACTTTCCAAACCTTGCATGAGCTGTTATAAATTTGGGTTTCTGTCAGCTGGATTTCAGATAACCAGTTGATTCTCTAGTAACATAAATTAAAGGTGAAATCAAGCTGGGGAGAAAGTGAGCGTCTTTGGCTGTCTGTGCAGCCAGCCATGGAAGGCTACCAGCAAAATGGGAAAATCGTAGTGGCTCTGCCCCTGGAAGCTGCCTAGGTTCCAAGGCCTCCATCTCTTCTTCCATAAACTGGGGGTTCCTGTCCTACTTATTGAGCAGGAAGGTGAGGATTAGGATGACATCGTGCATATGAAAGTCATTCATCGCTGGTAACGCGCTGTGGAAATCACTGAAGAGATCTGTAGCACGGAGATGAAGATACCATTTGCAGGGTTCTCTCAAAGACTAGATGAGAGAGCTCATGTGAGGCTCCTAGCATTCTGCTTTACACATGGAAAGAAACAAAGTGCAGTTTCCTGTCCCTCTGCCCCACTGTTTTCTACCCAAGACTCTGATGTGATCCTTCTCACCCTCATCCCCCCAACCGCTTGACCTATAAGAGAAGTTCAAGTTTGCAGTTAGTGCTCTGTCTTGGGCTGTTCCCTATGTGGGTGCATTTCCTTTGGTTGCCCATGTTGGTTTAGGCCTTGGCTCGCTTAGAAGGATCTTCATGTCTGCAGTCCCACGCTCCCGGATCTTCCACCCCAGAGTTTCTCAGTCAGACACCAGCCTCTCCCGCCGTCTCCCCAGCACCGACTGTTGGGATCCATCGCGCGGCTACGATCCCACGTGCGTGCAGAGGTTTCAAAACACCAGCACGCAGCCATGATTTATCCTTCCTAATTTATATTTATCTCCCATTTTATATTGTAAACCCATGATGGCAGGGACCATATTTATTTATTTTCGAATACCATGCACCATTCCGGTCTGTTTCTGGCACATAAAGAGAATAATGAGTAAATGCACGAGTGAATGAAACGAATGAGTATCAACTACCTCTCTGCAGTGGCTTAGAGATATCACTTTCTAGCACATTCTGCTAAAACCAGTTATAGATTCTACGTTTTTCAGCCATGTAGTCTATCGGTCCAATTACAGTGATCTCTTGAAATAGTCATATTCTGATCACCTGCCATTTTGAATATTGTCCTTTCACTTCTGTTCCAAGTGCTACGCATCACTACTTCATGGGTACTGACCACGTGCCATTGTCTCTATGATGCCAAAAAGGTTAGTCAATTTAGTTTCATTAATTAAAAGAAAAAAAGAGCTCATCTGACTGAGTCGGGTGAGTCAACTCGTTTGGATGCAGGCAGATCAAGCAAACTGGTTGATTGAGTTTTTCGTTTTTGAACTGGTGGTTCGCATCACTGCAGAGGCAGGCTCTGCGTGCCTGGGGGGGCACCGGGAAGGCTCATGCTGCCTGGTGGTCAGAAGGCAGGATGGGAACGGAGCAATCAGGACGCTTGAATTGTACATTCGCCTCAGCACTCTGTGGCCTTAGGCAAGTTACGTAAATTTCCCTGTCCGGTATTTCCTGAAATAAAAAAAGGGAAGTAGTGGATGGGATAACAGTGGTAATTCTGAGAATCTGTGCCCCGGTGTGGGTATAACGTGTACCTGTTGCTCAGGGATATGATCAAATACTTTGAAATGCTTGAGTGCCGTGGGAGTGAACAGTGTTCTGCTCATTATTCCTTTTCTCCGGGATTTGCACGGTCTCTTCCTCTCCACCATCATTTGCACCGGGTTCTAAACCACTGAGATATGTAATGCACTGAGGAATAAAGTGTATTTGAAAGGTAATATATGAAATAGAGTGGTATCGTGCCTTTACATAGGAAACTAAAGAAAAATCATTGTTATTTAAAAATTAACATTAAACATTTTTATTTGGAATTTAATCCACAATCTGTGCAGGTTATTTACAAGGCATGAAAATGGAAGACAGCCCAAAATGCAGTTGAGGTGTAAGCTAAGAGCACGGCATGTCATGTTTATCTGAAAGCTCCCCCTCCACCCCCACCAGTTTTATTGAGAAATAACTGACATACATCCCTGTAGAAGTTTAAGGTGTACTGCATGAGGGTTTGATTTACATATATTGTAAAATGGTTACCACAATAGGTTCAGCTAACACGTAGATACAATAAAAAGAAAAGAAGAAAAGAGGAAAACATTTTCTTCTTGTGCTGAGAACTCTTGGGATTTACTCTCTTAACAATTTTTCTCTATCTTGCAGCAGCGTTAACCATAGTCACCACGTTGCGCATTCATTTCTCACACTTACTTGCCTTATACCTGGCAGTTTGTACCTTTTGACCACCTGCCTCCGATTCCCTCGCCTCTGGTAACCACAAGTCTGATCTTTTTGTTCCCATGAATCATCCCCCCCCCTTTCTTTCTTTTTTTAGATTCCACATATAAGTGAGACCATACAGGTTTTTGTCTTCCTCTGTCTGACTTATTTCACTTAGCGTAATGCCTGTAAGATCCATCTATGTTGTCACAAATAGTGCAATTTCTTCGTTTTTTATGTGTACTCAGCCGCCAACAAATACTCAGGTTGTTTTAATATCTTGGCTGTTGTCAAGACTGCTGCTATGAACACGGGTGGGTGCAGATACCTATTCCAGTTAGTGTTCTGACTTTTCGGGTATATTCCTAGAGGTGGATTTGCTGAATCACATGGCAGTTCTATTTTCAGTTCTTTGATGATCCTCCGTACTCGTCAGATACGCCACCATTATCCCCAGTGCACTTGATGGTATTGCTGAGGAAGACCCCATCTCGGATGTTCAGATATTTATTTAATGAAACAATGTTCATAGAAGATTGACATTTAACATTTCATGGTTAGTAGATAAAATGGGGAAGAAAGGAAGGAAGGGAAGCAAAGATTAAGATTAAGCAAAACTCTGATTCTTTGGACATTTATGCTGAGTGTCCGTTTCAGAAGAAACCACTCCAGAGGCTGGCTTCTGCCTTCTTTTTCTCTCTCCTTTTCCCTCTCTTCCTTTTTCTGTCCATTGTATTTCTTACCTTCTCATTCTACTCCCGCTCTCTCTTCTTTTCCCTTCTCTTGGGGGTAATTGGAGAGGGAGGATGTGGTCAGGATTAATGAGGCGAGAACCATTTCAGTTCCCGTTTTCCTCCACCTCAAACCCTTAGCAGATGTGAAGCTTAATCAGATCATGGCAGCCCAGACCACGAATGGAAACTCCAGAAACTGCACTCTAGGGACATGAGGTCACAACCACACTCTCAGTGGCAGAATTATTCTAGAAAGCATCTGGACCATGCATTTCAGTCACACTGGTTAGACATTCATCTAACGGCGATGAAGAAGGCACCGCAAGAACTCATTAGTGTTTGCGGGTCACGGCAGTGTGTGGACAGACCATCTGATTGCAGAGGAAAACAGAGTTCTCAGGAATCTTAGCATGCTGTCCAGTCACGGCTGCTGGCCTTCACGCCTGTCCTTCACTGAGTACTGCAGATTGCGTGACGCCATCCGAGAAGGGAAACCGTCTTCTGGAAAAGGTACTGGTCTTTGTGGAAATATCCACAAACAGTGGATATTTCCCAGCTTCCTCATAATTTGGGTGATATCTTAAATCCTATAAACTTGAAGGATACAATTATTAATGTAATTGCATCCAAATCTCTCATTAATGAAAAGACGAGAAGAAGACAAGTACAGAAAGCTGTGAGATGCGCCCACGTAATAGACTAGATCATAATGGAATTTGGGTCCAGGTTTCACCTCTTTTGATCCATGGACATTCATACTGGTGTCCAAGCTCAGGGGAGTTCACACTCATTTCCAAGAGGGAGAAGTGCCGCCAATGTTACCAGGCCTGAAATCAAGAAATTGGTCTCATATGCTTTCTCAGAGAAGTTCAACTGCTAGACAGTTCTTTTTGGTGTTGGCTGATTTGGGCTTTGAAAGTGTGTAGCCTTGGATCAGAGAACTGAAGTGTAATTCATTCCTGGGGACGACTCGGGTGACAGATGGAGAAACATTGTCACTAAGAGATGTTCTTTGGGATGACTTGCTTTTCATTCTGGAAGGCAATCTTGAGCGTGATGGTCAGGCTCCTAATTTTGTAAAACAGGGAGTTTGCAGTAGATCAGGTTGTTTCCAACTGTGGTTGCTGAATTCAGCTGGATGCAACCAGCATTAAAGTACCGGGAAAGCATAGAATATAAAATATCAGACCCCATCACATTTCATAGAGGAATGCACTCTTTCTTGAGATTTTTCATTCAGTCACACGTATACCTATATGTGTGTCTTGAGTTGACGTAAACTTTCTTTCTATGGAAAAAGATTGCAGCCACCACAGTAGAAGATTGCTTTATTCTTACATCAGAGCCACGATTAAGATAATTCCAGCTAGAGGAGGATACTTTGTCCTTGATTTATTTAGTACAATATGTTCCTTTCTACAGAAGGGAAAAAAAAAAGAGCATTTTAAATTAACTTTTTTCATTTTTCCAAAAGAAATGCAGCTAATTTTAGACACCATAGAGAATGTAGATAAGCACAAAGAAAAATAAATTAAAATTTGTTCTTATTACCTAGAGATAACCACTCAATATTTTGATGTATGTGTATTTTCAATCTTTAGATTGTGTTTGTGTTAAATGGGATTGTTACTACACATGATTTTATAACCTACTCTTTTCAAATAACCACATAATATTATATTAACTGTTTTCTGAAATACCATTTAAAATGGCAAAATTGCATTCAATTTAAGTGCTTTTTAAAGCAAAATGACAAGTGGATAAAGGGAGTGTTGACTGTCAAGGACAGCGTCAGCCATCGTGGCACCTGGTATTTGCAAATGAAAATGTCAAGATAGGTCTGAAGTGGAAGATGAGCCCCGTACTGGGTGCTCTAAGTGAGAGGGAAATACACTGGGAAGGAGAAAATTCAGAAGTTCTCTCTTTCACTCCAGTCTCACGGGACCCACAGATGCCAGGAAGTGCTAAGACATTTATTTTCATTTAGGCTGGACACAAAGTGGACTATAGAATGTCAATAATGTACTTCAGCTGGGGTAAACATTTGTTTTGTTTTTGATAACTTTATTAGGTTTTCACACATACATGGCCCACAGGGGTTTACAATTTTTCAAAGCTCTTTTCAATACATGGTCTTGTTTGGACCTCTCGATAGCCCTGAATGGAGGAGTAAGGTCATCCTTGTGATCTGTATTTTATAGACAAGGAACACTTCCTTCTCGAGAGATAAAGAGTCACACAGCCTGCGCTGGGCTTGTCGCCTTGTGTGGGGACATCTTCCTCTGTTTCCTACTCAGCGTGGGTCCTTTGTTCTGCGTAAGCGTGTGTCATGTGGCGCCCGGCCAGCCCCACTGCCATGTCTGTCCCCTGTGAGGAGGGGATGCGTTCTCTGCAGCAGCATGCCGGACGTGTGCCGGCCGACTGCCCGTGTCGGCTGGCCACGGGGACCGATGCCCACCACTGAGGCTGATCTCGCTTGGTCTCTTCTGTGTCAGCAAAGCTCGTTCTGTCCGGAGCTTGGCTGCTTTGTATTTCCTTGGTGCCTCTGATGCAAAGATGCGGTGGGGAGAAGTGCTTGGGCTCCTACTCCTGGTGACGGGCAATAGATGCCACTTGCAGGATAATAGGATACCGATCAAGTCACTGCGCCCAGAATGCAAGGCTTCTGGTTCTGCTGTGCTCTTTTCCCCGTGGCACCATCGGACCCATTTCACCGTCATCTGTGAACATCAGGTGGGTGGGTCTAAACAATAGATTGGCCCACTGATGGGACTGCGTTGGATGAGACCACAACCTCTTATTTCTAGGAGCTTCTAAATCTGAGACTAGGAAATGTTGTGATTATGTCAAGAATAACCAGTGAGGAATTCTTAGACAGCTTTTTATTTTATTTTATTATTATTCTTATTTTTAAAGGATCTTGTGTATTTTTTTAAAAATATGTTTTTGTTGATTTTTTTAGAGAGAGAGGAAGGGAGAGAGAGATACATCGATGTGAGAGAGAAATATTGATCAGCTGCCTCCTGCACGCTCCCTACTGGGGATCAAGCCTGCAACCCAGGCATGTGCCCTGACCGGGAATGGAACCGAGACCTCTCAGTCCATGGGACGACGCTCAACCACTGAGCCACACTGGCTGGGTGTTAGACAGCTTTTTAAATTGAACAGAGGGCAACTGAAGCATGAATGCAATTTTGTTTTTAGGTTGAAACTTCCTTTATAATGATGAGTGCTGAATACCTCATCAACCAGACCCTAATGCAGGAGATTCAGACCGGATATATCTGATAAAGAAATAAAGAATGTCACTTCCTAAAAGAGAGGCTGTTTCCACGTTGGCAGCTTTCTGGCCTCATGCATAGACTTCTGCGTATGTAAGGACCATCCTCAACACGTCTACAGAAATGAACAGAATGTTGAAACCCCACCAGAGGAGTCCTCCGTCTTCTCAGGCTTACAGTGTGCTGACTTGCTTTTCTTGGTTCTCAAACGATGCAGTCCAACAGCTCAGCAACTTCCTGTTTGAGTGTTAATTATTTCTTTTTATGCCTATATTTAAGATGCTTAAATCTGTGATTCACTCCCTATAATTAGCTACAATGCTTAGAATATAGCCATGCATATCACAGTAACGTTTCTCCTTTGATGGCTATTATTTCCCCTCTGAGCAGCTGCCAGTGGACGCAGATCATGCAAACATGATGAGTGCAGCTACCTCATGGGCAACCTTAACTGTGCAATCGCCATGGCTGCGAGTCAAGGAGCCGCAGCTGTGTCCCTGTGGCAGCTTGACACCCATGAGCCTCTAGGACATGTGCACCTGTGTAGTTTGGAGGAACGATCCTTTCTAGCTCAGTGGCCCCACCTCTTTGGCTTCCTTGCCCCTTGAGAGCGAAACCAAGAAATGACTGACAGAGTGGGAGAGTCATCAGCGAGAGGGTGGAGAATGGAAAATAAGACCTCACGCATGTGAGGCAAGGGTGCGGAGTAGTTTGAAGTTGATTTGAGGTGGCAAAAACAGTCTTCCTCCTCTCCCCTTCCCTGGCTCTGTTTAAATAAGTAGAATCGGCTTCAGCCAGTTCTGAGAATTAAGCCCACTTCTCTCCCATCAGCGTTTCTCGTTCAAGAACAAACGCTTAATTGGAATTGAGAAGGGGCCTTCTCTCTTTCCCAGCAGATATACCTCGACGAGGGAAGGAATAAAGAGAAAAGAAAGGGAAAGAAGCATGAACCAGGAGGAGGGAAAAAAAAAATGAGGAAGTGAGAAGGAGAGGGACAGAACAGAGCCAGAGGAAGGAAGAGTCAACATGCCCTGAATGGGACAGCTTGCTTTCTCCGCGTTGCCAACAGCTTAATGGCTGTCACTTTAGCACGTGGGACTTCCTCTTTCTCCAGACACACTGAGCTGGTGTTTCACTGGTAACAATACGTTTTTTGAATAGCCTGTCCACAGATAGGCATGCCGTGGCTCCAAGCTTTGGACTTTTGTTATATTTCTATGTGAGAGAGTCTGCAATAGCACTTATCTTTTGAAAGAACTCATCATCATCATCGTCGTCGTCATCGTCCTCGTCTTCCAGCCAGCCCCTCCCCTTCTTCTCCGAAGCCTTATCCTTTCACAATTCAGCCTTTTAAATGTTTTTAGCAGTAACAGAGTATTTCTGACTGGGGGCATTTGGGCTTGTCGGCGACTGCATCAGGGACAAAGACTCAGAAATTTGTGCCACAGAACTGGTTATGATAAAAGAGAGAAATGCATGTATTCTACTGTAATGCTGAAATGGATGAATTAGATCCTGAGGCTTACATCCATCTCTTTTCGCATATTTCCATGTATTTCTCCCACTGGGCAGAACTGCAGTGTAGACCCGATGCCCTTCTGCATATGTGTTGTGTCCCCTGTAGCAGGTCCTTTCATTTGTATCACATACTGTTTTCAGGCAAATGCTGCCCTTTTGCAGGTAGATATATAACGATGCCAGTTTTAAGTTATGAGTTAGCAAAGACCACTCTGCGTGGTCTCCATCTCTTTCTTTTATCTTGATGCCTCATCGCCAGCCATTTGCCCTGGGTGGGGTCTGTGTGCATTACCGCTTTGACTGATTCGACTGAATTGACTAATCAACCACTCTTTGGTTTCATAAAAATGAACCAAATGGATTGTCCCACAGAAAGCATCACAGTTAGGAGGTTGCTAACACTGAATGAACTAGTCCGTGTCCTGCAGCCCCTCGTCTTCTACCTTTAACCTGACACAGACGCCTGGTCCAGTACGCTCCATTCTCCATATACCCGTGGAGCTTGTCTCAGCTGAGTCAGCGTCGGGGCCTCCATGCTTCTCTTGCTGGGGCTGCAGGTAATTAACTAATGGGAGACACGAGAGGAGATGCTCTTCTATTGCCAATGTGTGACGGACTTACCAAGGCTGGCCTGAGGATCCGGGAGGCTTCGAGGGCCAGGCACTGTCAGCAGGTGATGACGTCCTGTTCATAGTTCGCAGAAGCTGCTGATGCACAGCTGTCTGTAGTTGCTAAGGGACTTCCACCCCTCCCACTCACGCGCCTCCTTCAACCCAAAGCCACCCTTCTTTCCATCTAGAAAGGTCTTAAGGAAGTTAAAATGGAGTGGGGGATTCGAGGCGCAGTCACTCCGATGTGCAGATGACGTGGGAACGGTACAGAGTCGGCAGGTCTTGGGTGAGGCTGGGAATCTGCATTTTCACCCAGAACTGAAAGAGATTCTCGTGCAGGTAGACGCCAGACCTCATTCTGAGAAACACTGGGGAGAGGGTTAGCTCTCAGAGCCTGCACTTCCCTAAAGCTTCCCTTAGAAAGTCAGCAAATACGCAATGCCACCAGCCCCAAGCATGTGCCATCTGTTGTGTTAGGTGTTGGTGAGAGAAAGGCAAAGGAAATGAACTGTAGCCTTTGTTCTCCTGGAGCTGGCCACTCTGAAGGGTCTGTGCAGCCCTCACAGGGAGCCAGGAGATGCCAGGAGTGGGAGGAAGGAGTTTTTCAAGTTGAGGAGGGGAATGCTTGAAGACAATGAGAATGTTCATTGATCCCAACCTACTGAGATTTGGAGCTGAATTCAATGATGACTAAGCTCTGACTTGCTTGATACCATTTATAGGGTGAATAATGAAATAATATTGGGTGACTCATTCGCTGTCTAGAGAGCCTTATCACATCCTAAGGTGAAAATACCACGGGTTCCTTAGTAAGAAGGGGAATTTCTGGGCTGGTGTCTTACCATAGGACTCCCCTGGGGAAATGTTGGAGGCACAGGGCAGGGCCTGGGACCCAGTCCTTTTGGCACGAGCAGAGGAAATCAGTTCAGGCAAAATCACCCTCATGTGGGAGCTGGGGCTTTGCCAGTTGCTACCGCAGGGCTGACACTGAAGTGTTGGGTTAAGCGTGAACCGAGGTGAGAGTGCGGAGTGGAGCAGTGGGCCAGCCTGAGGACGGGGGGCGAAGCTGCGAGTGGGAGAAGCCGCTGGAGGGTAACCGAGGCCACGCTCTCCCTTTGCAGCTGGGGTGGGTGGGAAAGCAGGTCACCGCTGGCAAGGAGGTGTGGGCGGCCCGGGCGTGTCCCAGAGGACTGGATGCTGGGAGAGCACGTTCACAGAGAGGCGAGGCCACGGTGCTCTTCAGGCCATTTTGTGGTGGAGAAACCCCCGGGGGAGAAGGGGAAGGACCCGGGCAAGGGAGGAAGATGGGAAGAACCAAGAACTGTCCTGCCTCAGAAAGCTTTTTGGGTGATGAGGGGCAGGGGAGAACGGTGGGCTGAGAGTGCAAACACTTGAGTTAATTTCTGTTTCTTGAGACTTCAAACCAAGTTGCAAATTCTACCCACAGTGGAGTCTGATTGTCTCCTTCGCCCCAGCTGAGGGGCGCAGAGGCCGGGGAGGTGTGGGCGTCATGTGATGCGATCCCTGCTGCAGCAGGGCCTGGGCTGGGCCCACGGCATGTGTAGGCTCTAGTGTTTCTAGAGCAGGCGAGGAGACGCGCTGAAAGGAAGGCAAGTCACTTCTGGAGTCATGAGCCAGCTTGACTGGGGAGGAGCCCAGCCTCTCCTGGGATTCTTGTGGTCTTTGCGGAGTGGTGCCAGCTTGTGTTCGTCTCACCTGGAGCCTGTTCCTGAATGTTAGAAAACGTCCATCCACCCTTCTCCACACAGCCCCCTTCTCCACGTGCCTGGACCAAGCGAGGGCCACCTTTGGCACGAGAGACACTTCTTAAAGAAACAGACACAAACTAGGTCAGTTTCAGGGGTGGAGTATTGTAATGCTTTTAGGGAGAAGCAAATGGGTGTTGCAACTAGGGATGGGCAAACGAGTTCTGAAAAAATGCCCCCCGTCTCCACCCCCACTCTCCTGAACTTTCTCTTGTTTCATGTCAGGGCTAAATGGTGGTTCAAAACAATTTTTTTCTAGTTGCTTTTTTGTAAGTGAGAACTATTTCCCCATGCACTTCTTTCCATTGGTTTCCAGGGGTAGTTTGGAATGCAGCAGCAATGCTCTCTGAGTTTGTGGAATCTTCGGCCTGCAGAGCCTTTCCGATGGTGACTTAGAGGAAAATAAACAGAAATGTTCCTATGCTCTGAAAGGTTTGATCTGGAAGGGACCTCCGAGATCACTCTTAACTGATGGGGAAGCGGAGACAGGTTTGCCCACGGTCTGGGAATGAGGTCTTGGACTCTCTGTTGAGCCATTTCAGAAAAGTGACTACAGATAGCGTCTGAAAAACATCTGGAGAAGCAGAGTTCCTCATTTTCTTTGGCAGCATCCTTCATTGTCACCATTTCTGAGGTTCCGGAAGTGGTTCTTCTTCATCATATTTAATTTAATTCATTTTTTTTGCTTAACAGGGATCTGGATAAGGGGGTATGTTGTTCTAATATAACTTGAGGGAGATCTGCCATCTTTTCAACGAGGGAGGAGGGGTCTGAGAAATGTATCTAAAGGAAAGCTAGCCCTGCTGGTGTAGCTCAGTGGTTGAGCGTCAACCCATGCACCAAGAGGTCGCCGGTTCGATTCCCGGTCAGGGCACATGCCAGGTTACGGGCTCGATCCCCAGTGGGGGGTGGGCAGGAGGCGGCCAATCGATATTTCTATCTCTCTCTGCCTCTCCCTCTCTCTCTAAAAAAATCAGTAAGAAAAGAAAACTTAAAAAAAACAAACAAGGGCAGCCCTGGCCAGTTTGGCTCAGCAGTTAGAGCGTCGGCCTGCGGACCATAGAGTCCCAGGTTCAGTTCCCGCTAAGGGCGTGTACCTCGGTTGCAGTTTGTCCCCGGCCCCGGTTGAGGTAGTGTGGGTGGCAACCACTCGATGTGTCTCTCTCACATCGATGTTTCTCTCTCTCTCTTCCCCCCTCTCTCCCTCGCACTCTATCTGAAGATAAATGCAAAAATGTCCTCGGGTGAGGACAAAAAAAACAAAAACAACAACAACAAAAAGAAACAAAGGCAAGGCTGGCTATATTTTGCCCAAACCTCCCTGTTGCATTTGAATTTGAATCTAGGAAAACTTAGAGCTGGTTGTAAATCGAACTTGTAAATAAATAAGCGTTATACACGTCTCTAAGCTTGTAGACCTGTTTGCCAGCTGGCGTATCCTCTGCTCCTCATCTGAATGCCCACTTCGTCTCACCTGTTTCTCTTCTGTGGTGCTACCATAGTCTCTCTTGTGCTCTAGTCATTAATTTAATACCCCATTCCCCAAACTGGGCGTGAAGAGCTCTGAAGGCCTGAACTGTCTGGTTCATCAATGCCTTGAGCTTAGTAGGTACTCAGAATGTGATTGTGGGGTTCATGATGATTCCCACCGTGGCAAAGGTCATCCTTTGTGACTCACGCTCGTGTCTTCTCACCAACTCACTTGAGTGCACCAGTGATGGACACAGGTTGGTTTCTCTATCATTGTCATTTAACTTCTTTCAAATCTTTTTGCATAGAAGATATAATAAAAAAATGAAAACATATCAATGAATGAGAGTTTTTTCCTTTGGAGGGAATGTTGCAAAAGACCACGTTGATAGGTGACCCTTCAGACTACGCTAGTATCAAGATGAGTTTCGTGATTCTGGTCTAAGAGAACACAGGTATCGATTTACCGAAAATCTGCCCCTACCCCATACCTACTGACGGCTGTCTTGCATACGTGGCATGGAGGGACTGTGCTCACAGGAAGCCAGTATGCCATTTTATTTGGCTGATGGCACGGTCACCGTTGAGGCATGTTCCCATGGGATGTGCCAGAGACTCTGCTGATTGGCATGATAGGTTTGAAATCTTGTGCTCTGAGGGAAGTTTGATCTGTCAACATCTCCTCTGCATCCTTGTTCATCTGATATTTAATTGTGAGCCATGAAATCAGCAAGCGATATTTTCCTATTTCTTCTTTTCAGGAAGAGGAATTAGAATCTGACCAATGGAAACGAACTGTTTTTGAGCTCGATGATAGTCTCTCACCAGGGTCCAAATTCAAGCAGGCACTGCAGGTCTAGGTCTTTGTTTTTAAACGAATAGGTGGACTACTCTGTACGCCCTTCACAATGGCCTCCATCCGCTCGGGGCCTCGAGAGGCCTAGATTTCAGCACACAGGTCGCAGACGAGCACGCGCCATTGGCCGGGGACAGAGCATTCAGATTAGCTCCCAAACCCTGAGGGATCTGAGCTGGTGCTGCCAGGTGTGTAAATGCCTCAACCCTGGGCCATAGGCTCCAACAATATGTCTGTCTGTTTGTTTGTTTTGGTAGAGGAGGTTGGTCTGGAGGGGGTGGTTGGGTGGTAAATAAAGAGCTGAAAGACAATTCTCCTTCAATTCCTAGAGTAATAATAAATTATTTGAAGGGGGTGAATTGATTTGGAGAAATATCAAATATTCTAAAATCCTAAAGCAATGGAGATTCTTGAAAGATCATTAAATCCGCCCTGAATCTGCTTCAGACAAAGGGATTATGACATTTAGAAGTTCCTTGAGGTTACGTAGAGGTTCTGAGCGCAGCACATTGTAGCCTCTGCCAGCGTTTTCTGCGAGGGGCCTCCTGCTGCTGAGATCCTAGTTCTGTGTTTTGGAAAATTCTTTTCATTGACTGGCAGCTGCTCCATTAATTCTATCCTGCTTAAAACCCAGGAAAAACAAAGTAACCCAATTTTTTTTTTTTTTTTTGGTGACAAATCACTAGTTGTTACTATTATTATTATTTCTATTCATGTCAATTCTTGAGCAAATGCCGTAATCACGTGGTGTGCTTCCTTCCACCGCTCAAAGTGCTTGCTCACATTTGCACATCGGATCCCCACACACTGGTGGGCGAGAGATGGGGAAAAGATTAGGAACATGGACAGAAATGGGTATATCCCTGATGCTTGATTCTCAGCGACTAGATCATAGAGTCACTTTTCCTACCTCTCAGGTGCTCTCGTTACCAGAGAACAGATCAGCAGAACGTGCTACTCTGAGCTGTTTTCTCAGGGCTGGAACTGGATTTCCTCTTCAGTGTGGCCATTTTCTGCCAGTCAGTTCTCTTCTCCTTCCACGGGAGCAAGCACATCCAGCAGATATATGTCAGGATCTAGACTGCATGGAGTCTTGAGTTGTGCCAAGACGTGGCAGCAGGGGACACAGGGAAGAGTGGAGAGAGATCCCAGGCCTCCAGGTGCCTGGAGAAAAGTCAGGTTCTCGCACAAGAAGAGTTAAACAGGCAGAGGCACAGGATACCGAGCAGACAGAAACTGCTGTCCAGCCAAGTTCAGCAAAGACAAAAATTGCAGTCCTCCAGGATGGATTGCCCCAGAAGCCTTGCTGGGGAGAAAAGAAGTTCACCCTTTAGCTCATTAGAGCTAAAGCAGTAATCTTCTTTTTTCAATTCCTTTCCTTCCCTTCCCTCCTCTCCTTTCCCCTTCCTTCCCTCACTTTCCCTTTTTTGAGTTTATAAGTACAGATGGCCATTTTGCCTGGAACCCTGCCTTAACTTGCAGTGCTTGTGGGACACGTAATTATTCACCCGGATCACTCTTGTGTAAATGCAGTCTTAGCTACAAAATAGACCTTTGTCTAAGGATTGCTGAGGAGGAGTCTGAAATTGCGCGTGGACAGTCAGTGTTCTTGTGTAGAAGTCAGCTGGGGTCGTGAGGACAGCCCGTAGAGCCCACAGACTTGCTCTTCTGTCTCCGTCACCCACAGTTTAATTCTTAGCACACTAAACCACATGACTCAAATGTAAATGATTAACTTTTAGCAATCAATTTAATCATTTAAATTAAAATTAAGCAAAAAAAAAAATCATCTTTTAACAATTGCAACAATAAGAAATGCAACAATCATGAAAGACTGAGTAAAAGAAGACCTGGAGGCTGCCATAGGGATTAGAGGTGCCGCATTCGTTATCCTCAAAGAAGAACTTCTGGATTCTTCCCTGTGGGGTTCTCAGCCTTGAATCAACTTTTTTTTTTTTTTTTTTTTATCCTCACCTGAGGACATTTTAAAAAATTTTTATCGGATAGAGCGGGAGGGAGGGTGGGGGGAAGAGAGAGAGAGAAACATCGATGTGAGAGAGACACATTGACTGGTTGCCTCCCACACGACCCCAACCGGGGCTAGGGACAAACTGCCACCGAGGTACATGCCCTTCGAGGGAACCGAACCGGGGACTCTCTGGTCCGCAGGCCAATGCTCTCACTGCTGAGCCAAACTGTCCAGGGTGAACCCACATTTTCCATCCATCATTTCTGTTTGTAAGAAGCGGAGAGCTTTGGAATGAGACAGCTGGGTGTGTATCCTGGCTCTGTTGCTTAACTGCATGGACCTAGGAGTGTTTCTTATCCTCGGGGAACCTCACTGTCCCCAGCTGGACGTGGCAGTGATAATGTCTACTTCTTTGGATTCCTGGAAGATTAAAGATCTCACTTGTGAGATGCTTAGCAGAACCCTGGCATGTGTTAAGGACTCACTAAGTAGGGTGAAGGATCTGGTTCCCCTTTAAGGGATTCACATGGAAGGTCTGCTATGATGAAGAGAGGTGGGGACATCTTTTCCCATCTGCACAAAGTTGGGGCAGGATTGGCGTGCATTAGGGGCTCCCAGAGTGTTCGTCTGCCTTAGATCTATCACTCACAAGTTGTGCCATCTTGAGCCAGTTATCTCCCCTCTCTGTGCCCCAGCCTTCTCACCTCTAAACGAGGAGGAAAATTGTATCTACTTCATCAGGTTGCTATGAGGATAAAAGGACTCAATATACACAAAGCAATGAATAGTTCCTGGCACACAGTAAATGCTCAATAAACGTCGACTATTTTAGTACATTATACAACTCACTTAACACATTACAGTGGAATTACAGCTGGACTTCCCAGAGGAAGGCAGTTTCTTTTCTACTCCTCTGGTCCTTGGTTCTCACAAATTTTAATAAGATACAAGCTCTGCTATTGTAGCAGACATCTTCATATCATTACAGCTTCCCGCCGTTGACACATCATTGCTGACATTTTAGTAGGTGAAGGAAAATGTTGTGGTCTGGTCTATGTAGCGAAAATATTTGCGGGAGGCCCCTCTGATTAGCTTTATTATTGCTTTTAATGCACTGCACATGGGCAATCAAACATGCTTGGAAAGGGGCCGTATTGGTTTTAAAGACAGATGATCTAAAACCAGCTTTCATTCAATTGTGGACTTGAGGAATTCCAGCTAATGCTTCTAAGAGCTGCCACCAAATACTTTGTGGTATTCTCCCCGTGACTACCAGTGTTTTCTCCCTCTTTCCCCACCCTACATAGCCTACCCTGGGCTTCTAAATGATGGAGATATAAAATAACATATCTGAGTTTTCAAATTTTATTTGTGTAAAAGTTACACATGCACATCGTTTAAAGAGTCAGATTACAAGACTTATTATGATAAATGTCAATCCCTTGCCCAATACCCCCTGCTAGGTCTAAATGTTTATGTCCCCCCAAATTCATATGTTGAAGCCTTCACCCCCAATGTGTTTGTATTACGAGGTGAGACCATTGGTAGGTGCTTAGGTCAGTGATTTTCAACCTTTTCCATCTCATTGCACACATAAACTAATTACTAAAATTCTGCGGCACACTAAAAAAATGTATTATATTTTTTGCTGATCTGACCAAAAAATAGGTATGATTTTGATTCATTCACACTGGAGGGCTATTCTTGTTGCGTTGGCTGTTGTCACTTTTTCATTTGACAGCCGAAGGGAAAAGAGGTCAGTGCCCCTGACTAGGTAGTGCACGTTTTAAAACTTCTGAGGCACACCTGTTGAAAATCACTGGCGTAGGTCATGACGGTGGAGCCCTCACGATAGGGTTCGTGCTTTATGCAAGAGACCCCACAAAGCTTTAGACTCCTTCCCCATGTGAGGAGAAGTCGGAGACCCCGAAGAGGACTCTTACCAACTCTGCTGGCACTCTGACTTCCGACTTCCAGCATCCAGAACTGTGAGAAAAAAGTCTCTATTGTGTATAAGCCACCCAATCTGTAACAGTAGATGTAATTGCATCCACTCTGCCGGACATTTAGGCTTTTAAAAAAAATGTTTTTATTGATTATTTTAGAGAGAGAGGAAGGGGGAGAGAGATAGAAATATCGATGTGAGAGAGACATTGATCGGCTGCCTCCTGCATGCCCCTTACTGGGGATCGAGTGCGAAACCCTGGGCATGTGCCCTGATGGGGATTCGAACCGGGAGCTCTCAGTACATGGGATGACACTCAACCCACTGAGCCACACAGGCTGGGCATTCAGGCTCTTTTAATCAGGACATTCAGACTAAGACACCCCCCCACCACCATCACCCTTTCCTGATTCCTAGAGGAAATCACTTTCAACTGTTTTAACTGGTCCTTTTGATATTAATTTCCATGATCTCAAAATAATGTGTTTTTTAGTGTTATTTTTTAAAATTTCACTATCAGGCATATTCTGTTTTCTTTTGGAGATGAAACTTTCTTTCTCTTTCACCAAACCTGTACCTCACCTACTTTCCAATACCTCTTTCAACATACTGCCCATCTTCTCTGTTCTGCCAATGCATTTACGTGGCAAATGTAGTTATGTTAACTGTGTAAATGCTCATTGCAACTAGAGTTTGTTATACTGTGATTACCTTGATTTCCTACAAAACGTTTGGATTTTCCTTGGTTTTGTTTTCACTTGGTTTTTGTTTTTAATCATCACTAATCCCCACACTTCCTTCACTTGTTTTACTCTCCTCTCAATATAATCACATTCACCTATTACGCTCCTAATTCATTTTTTGGAAAGTTCTCTCTTTCTGATCGCCAATCTGATGATTGTTCTCTAGCCTTGAAATCTCCCTTCACCTCGTCCTAGGAATCCCTTAGCCTCTCTGTGGGGGGACCCTGTTTTCTGCATCTTCATGTTTTCCCTTCTTTTCTCACTTGCTGTGTTGGAGAAACTCCTCCAGTAGCCTCCTTAGAAAGTGTGCATAGGAGACGGATGTGTGAGACCATGCACATCTCAAAATGTCTTTAGACTATCTTCATCCTGAATAATTTTAGGGTAAAACTGTCCATTGTAGATAATTTTCCTAAGCATTTTCAAGGCATTACCCCCATCGTCTTCTACCTTTCAACGTCGACACTGAGATGCCAAGTCCACTCTGATTCTTGGTCTCCAGTGACTGCAACTTCACAGCGGTGTGCCTTGGTGTGAGTCTCTGCATCTACGCTGCTGGGCCCTCAGGCTCTTTTAATCTGGACGTTCACCTTCCTAAATCCTGAGACATTTTCTTGAACAATTCATTTGGAATTTCACCCTTACCTCCCTCTACTCTTTCCTTTCTTTCTGAAATTCCATGACTGGTCTCTACTTTTCTTTTATTGTATTTTCTATTTTTCACCTTTATGTGCAACATTCTGGGGCATTTTCTGACCTTAACTTATAACACTTTCATTGAGATTTTAATTTCTGATATATTTTTATTGAGGTAAAAGCGACATCATGTCGATATCATATTTTTAACTTCAAAAGCTCTTCCTTGATCATTCCTACTTTTTCTTTTTTTTTTTTTTAAAGGAATGCTCTTCTTTTACATATTGATGATTGTTTTTGAAGTGTTCCTTTTCCCCGCATAGTGTGTCTTCCTTCCTAGTTGCCTTTCTCTTGTTTGTTTTGGCCTCTGCTTTTTCTGTGAAAGGCTTTTTCCTTGAGTGTCTGCTGATACGTTAAGGGTGGGAGCTAAAAAGGCTAATTGGATTCTCAGTGCTCAAGAGGAGGGGTGTGGACTGTAGCTATCTCCGTAGGGTAATCTGCTGGGCCATTTTGGGGGGAACCCCCACAACGATTTGTAAGATTTTTTCCCCATAGGCTGGTCAATTTATCTAGAGGATTCTGTTCTGCTCTCCACTCCTGGAAAACTCTGGATGCCAGTATTCTAGGTGAGTGGGGGAGAGAGCAAGGGATCGCAACTTGCAGGATGTAAATTTTAATTTGACTCTGTTTGTTTTCTTGTGGCATCTCTCACTTCAAACTGTGCCTTAGGTACCCCATTCTAGCAATCCTCTATTTTAGCTTCTGTAGAGAATAAACTTCAGACTTCTGTGAGGGTAGGAAAGGCAGTTGCCTCACTGTAGGGACTATGGGTGTCTTCTTCTTAAGTGGTTTCAACCTGCTGTTCTGCTTGCAGCCCTACCTCACTGCCAGAGATACCTATGGGGAACATGGGTGGTAGCTTTTGTGTCTTGGATTTCCCTGCTGCCGCATTTTCTGCACCGTGGCGGTGCTCATGATTCAGCTTTCTTGTACCTACTAAGCCCACACACTTCTTCCTTTTTTTTTCCAGCTTCCAAAATTTTGTCTCTTCTTCCACTATTTTGTCCTTGTGGATTTACTCCTTAAAATAAATTTCTTCACTGTTATTTTTATTGAGGTTTCAAGAGAGATTGCAGACAGCTGCATGTTTCAACCTGTTTATAACTGAAGACCATGATTGAGGATTTTTTGGGAAACAAAATCTGGAACATTGACACACGAATGAGTATGGTGTTATTTCAAGTGGTTGCATCAGCGGACTATATGTTTATTTTCACTAAACTGCTACTAGCTAGCACAGCTTTTTGAGTCCTCTTGTGTAATTGTTTTCATAGCCCACAACATAGTCCTTTGAACTTATGCAAAGGTAAGAATTTTATATTTCAATAGATTTGCTTTTTAGAAGCACCAAAACGCCACGTGGAAAGCAGGCTTGTAAAAAAGGCCAGTGATAAATCTTGGCTTCCATTTAAAAAAATCTTGCTGATTCTGTAATGGACAGAAAGTCAGAAACGGATTTTTTGAGAGTAGTATAAAATGTATAGAGTGAAGAAGATTTCTCAGTTGCTTGAAAATGAAGTTTTGACTGGCCGTGTTTTGAGCAAGGCTATCATTATTGAAATAGTACACGGTCTGCTAATATCAAGTTGTGTTCATAAACACAGATTTTTCTCCCCCCCCCCCCAGTTGTATTGAGATATAACTGACATATAACGTGGTGTGAGTTTAAGGCATACAACATAATGATTTGATATATGTATTTATATATTACTATTCATTACATCACATAATTACAATTTTTCCTTTATATGGTATTGTTAACTATGTACGTTACATCCCCAGGACTTATTTTAACTTCTTATGTAAAAATTCTTTTTATTACACCCATATTGGCCAAACCACTTAAACCCTTAAAAGGTAATACCAAGAATGTTTTCAGCTTAGAATCTTAGAACTGGAAGTGTTTGTAAAGATGACTCAATTCACATTTATAGATGAACATACAGAGGCCAAACCTTGTTTTACTTGCTCACATTCACATACTAGAACCCAAGATGTGGGTTCTAGACTCAAATACAAGTGAAACAGTTTTACTTATTTTTAAGGACAGTCTGGATGAGAGTTGGTTGTTCAAGATCTTTAAGAGAAAAGTGAGTAGGTTCCTGTTTGTCTCTTCCCCTGCTGTAGAGGTGGAGAACAGTTTATTTTTTCAATGAAAAAGGGCAAAGATAGGAACAGGATATAAAAATGAAATCCAATTTTGTAATAAAGAAAAAATACATAGAAAAACGACAAGGGTAATAAACATTATGAGAAAGAGAGAGAGAGAGAGAGAGATTCTTTTCCAGCCGATCTTCAGCTTAAGCCTGTATCAGTGAGGCCCGTTTCTTTGGGAAGCAGATCAAGTTCAGAGGGTTGTCACCGTCTTGGCACCATGTGTGGCAGTAGCCCAGATTCTGTGAGCAGAAAAAAAGAGCCTTGATTGAAAAATTATTTTTTCATTAAAAAAAACTTTAACTGCTTCTTCCAATTGTTTTATTACACATGACAAAGTTCACCAGCCCACCCATCATGCCCCTCTACTACTGCCCGCCTCGTTGTGGGGGGGAAAGGACCCTGAGTTGAGATGACAGTAGAGACCCCCTTAGTACGGGATCTGGTACACTGGGGCGTGGTCCCTGGGCCCTGTGATGATCGGGCATTGTTAAGGTACATGTCACATCACATGACGGAGGTGGTCTTGGGCACCTGGAACACATGGTTCCTGTGGGCATGCTGTAGATGCTGACTAGGCTGTCCATCCCAGTGCTCACCCACCACTGACCAGGAGGGGAGACCTTGAGACCAAGGATGGTGCTGTCCTTTCAGCCCACCATGTGTTTCTGGATCCCCTGAAGGTGGGCTGCAGCCACAGATGGCCATTGGCTGTGACCACCAGAATCCAGTCTTCCGAGTATTGGGGGTCAGGCTTATTATCTGAGACTCAAATTGGTATTCCTGGGGCTCTTTGATGGTCCTCAGGTCCCAGCACCATAAGCAGGCATCCAGACTTCCCATCCAGATGCTCTGGTCTTTGACAACAATGTTCTCAGCTCCATTTGGGGGGCCTGGCAGGTCCCTGACTATACTCTGGTCCTCAGGTCCCAGATCCTGATGTTGTCATCAGCGAAGCAAGCGAAGGCCAGTTGTCCTTCCAGGTTGGCAGCCAGGGCCTGGCAGGTGAGACCCGCAGAGGGTAGCTCATCTCTTCTGTGTAGGGAGGGGCCATCGGGACCCACACACTTGCACCAGACAAACTATGGCCAGCTGTCAGCAGGGCAGTGCTGTTAGAGAACAGTAGACAAGTGCACCGGTGGGCCCCATGGTTCTGTGCACACAGGTGGCTGTCGGGGAACCCGTCCTCCGCCATCTGGCCCACCAGCTCCATACCTCCATACCTTGACTCCAACCCTGCAGCAGGTGAACATGTGCCCGTGAAGCTGCTGACTGCTGTGGCCAGCTCGGGACCCCCGTGTTTTAGCATCTGCGTGTTCTCCATTCTGTACAGGATGGCCAACTTCTTGGATTGCCAAGGCAAGGTATCTGGCCTCTTCCATGTGTCTTCGAAGTCCTTGGGATCCCAGCATATGGGCTTCAAAAAGGGATAAGCTCTCCCAGCAGCTCTTGGGCCATGAAGGGAAGCATCATCCCTGGTGCCGCTCTTCAGCTGGTGCCATGCCTGGCCCTGTGCTCCCTTCTTGGGAACCCAAAGCGTCATCGGTACAGGGTTCTGCTCCACAGCAGCATGGTCCCGGGCCCTCGCTTTCCAGGCCTCGCACTCGTTCTATCAGTCTTGTCGGGTCCACCTTATACTGGGTCCCAGCAATAATCTGCCAGAGTTGCTGGGTCAGAACATTCTGCCAGAACTGGGGCTCAGAGTCCTAGGATGGCCGAATGTCTAGCTGGTAGACTGGGGAGCTGTCCACTCCAGAGGGCTGCTGGACCCAGTCAGATGACCTTGTGGCCATGACATCTTTGAAGTTTGGCCCCTGAGGACTGAGGGCTGTGGGGGCTCGGCCCCTGGGTGCCGGGAAGATGGTAGGGGGTGGAGCTGGCTGGTCCCCTTGAGTCCTGGTTGTCTTCCCCTGGCTGGAAGCCCAGGGGTTGGCTGCAGGTCTCCATGATTTGTAGGAAAAGCCTGCCTGTGATGTTCTTGTAGACCCTGCTGAATCTTCTGGTGCAACTAGTAAATGCTCTCTACCTGTGCCGGCAAGTGAGGGGGGAACCTAGGGTACTGCTTCTTGAGCTGATTCACGGCACCCTGACAGTTCAGGGCCGGAAGGCCGGCCTCACCATCCTGGGAGGGCGCCCCTGGGGGCTGATGGCCACCCGTGGCCATCTTCGGGCAGTGCTTACAAGGATCCTTGCCTGGAATGGAGGTTCAGAGGCAGCAGAAGGAAGCTGGGGGATTCCCAGAGGAATCGGCTGAAAATTATTATTTCTAAATGAAAACCATTCCTAGCTTCATTCGGATTTAGCTAGATGACAGCATGCTCTCTGATGTTGAAGAGTGGAGAAGACCCTCTTTGGCCTCTTTCTCAAGCAGCAGAGGAAACTGTTAGAGGGCCGCTGCCTTTTGAGGGCTTGTGATACTCTTGCCTCCTACCTGGGAGCCAGAGAATAGGCTGAAGGACAAAAATGAGCATCAACAGGCAAACTCACATTGCTTTTGGCTCCGAAGTCGTCTTGTAATCCCACAACCATGGTGAAATGCGCAACTTTTGTCTGAATTTGCTCAGGAAGTCAATTGACCAAAGGGTCCATTCAGCTGGGAAAAAGCAGCTAATTGGACTGACTTGACTAGTTCATAAACCAGCTTTGAGCCTGCGGAGTCCGGCCCCAGCCCCGGGTTCTGGCATCTCTTGCTCACTTATCAGAGGAGATGGCTTCAATTTGCATACTCTAAGAAACAAGAAGCTCAATGAAGTGCACTGGGTTCTGTGTCTCTACATGAGCAGTTAACAAATTAGCACAGGGGAAGCTTTTGCAAATGAGAGATTAAATTTCTTTGTTTATGTTGGAAATCTCCCTAGGTCTCTGTCAGCAAAAGGGCAATAACATTCTTTCCGTGTTGGGCTGGCTTTCAGTTCCTTTGTTATTTTTATTTCTTTTGTTCTTGCTATGGGCCTTCAGAGTGACCATCTCTCTCATTAGGGTAGGCTTCCTGGGGGAGGGGTGGGAGTGCAGTGGCAG
This sequence comes from Tadarida brasiliensis, assembly GCA_030848825.1. NCBI lineage: Eukaryota > Metazoa > Chordata > Mammalia > Chiroptera > Molossidae > Tadarida > Tadarida brasiliensis. Next base: position 91,501,590 of record CM061257.1, read on the forward strand.
TAGGGTGGCCGGATAATGCCCAGTTGAATTTGAATTTCAGACAGACAATGAAGAATTTTAAAAAAACGTATAAGTATGTCCCAAATATTGCATAGGACGTACTTATACTAAAACAAGTATTCCTTGTTTACCTGACATTGACATTGTACGAAGGCCCCTGTATTTTTATCTTCAGATAGAGTGGGAGAGAGAGAGAGAGAAACATCAGTGTGAGAGAGACACATCGATTGGTTGCGACCAGGGCTGGGGACGGAACCACAACCGAGGTATGCATGTGCCCTTGACCGGAATCGAACCCGTGACTCTTGGTCCATGGGCCAACGCTCAAATCACTGAGCCAAACCCGCCAAAGCGACGGCCTGTATTTTTATTTGCTAAATTGGGTAGCACTAGAGTTTCCCAGGGCTGTAAGAAAGGTTGCTTTTCCTACACTCTTCCTCTGTGCCTGGGACAGACTGTATTTTCACTCAAACCTGAGACTTGATTTCCAAGGGCTGGGACCAGGGTGAGGAGAGTGAAGCCCTTGCTCAGGCACAAAACCAGTAATTGAAGAATTATAAAGAATTCTTTATATAAATATAAAGAATACTTTGATGCAGTATTTAAAACAATAAAAATAAAAATATGACCTTATCTTTATAATTTTCATCATAAATATTATAATCATATTTTTATCATAAATGTAATTATTTTGATACTAATTTTTACTTTTCAAATATTGCATTAAAATATTCTATATCTTGATCACAGAGTCTTTTTGCACCCTTAAATTATTGTACCCAAGGTGGTGAGTGGCAGGAATGTTTAATGTAAGTTTGTGGTCTCACTAAGAACAAGGTCAGAATTCTTCCTTTAGAATTAAAATATGAGTTTTCCACCTTATTTGACTTCTATTTTCATATAGATTCGAAGAAGCCTGTGGTCTTCCCTCATCAGTTTCAATATGGTGGTTATTTTTATCTTGAGTGAAGTTTCTTACCATTGACTACGTCCAGGCAGATACCTTTTGGTCCTGATTTTCTTCTTTCCAGGCAATGAAGAAAGCCATTGTCTCTTTCATTGCTTTAGCATGAGGAGAAGACCTGAGCTGTGTTCAATGGCAGCAGCTTCCTATAGAAGCTTGGAGAGACTTTTGGCCTTAGATGCATGGGGGCAGGACTGATGACTATTGAACTTCAATACCATCTTATTGAGTATTTATAATGATATTTGTTCATTAATCATCAGGGAAATACAAATTAAAACCACAATGAGATATCACCTCACACGGGTCAGAATGGCTATTGTCAATAAATCAGCAAACAACAAGTGTTGACAAGGATGTGGAGAAAAGGGAACCCTTGTGCACTGTTGGTGGGATTGCAAATTGGTGCAGCCACTATGGAAAACAGTATAGACTTTCCTTAAAAAAATTAAAAATAAAACTGCCTTATGACCCAGCAACTCCTCTTCTGGGAGTATATCTGAAGTAACCCAAAACACTATTTCAAAAGAATATATGCATCGCAATGCTTATCACAGTGTTATTTGCGTTATTTACAATAGCCAAAATTTGGAAGCAGCCTAAGTGCCCATCAGTAGATGAGTGGATCAAAAAGCTGTGGTACATATACACAATGGAATACTATTCGGCCATAAAAAAGGACATTTTATTCTTTGCAACAGTGTGGATGAACCTGGAGAATGAAATAAGTCAGACAGAGAAAGACAAATACCATATGATTTCACTTACATGTGGAATCTAATGAACAAACTAAACTAACAAACAGAACGGAACCAGACTTTATAGATACAGATGGGAGGGGAGTTAGTGGGCTGAATGAAAAAGGTGAAGGGATTAAGAAGTTGGCAGTTACAAAATAGTCATGGGATGTAAAGCACAGCATAAGGAATATAGTCAGTAATATTGTAATAACTACATGGTGCCAGATGCGTACTAGATTATTGGGGGGATCACTTCGTAAATTATAGAATTATCTAACCACTATGCTGCATACCTGAAATTAATACAAAATAATATTGAGTGTAAATTGTAATTAAAAAATAAAATGTAAAAAACAGTTAATGCTATTTATTGGGTTTTCAACGTTGAAAAATGTCCTGTCTCCTTACCTGTTTAGCAACCACTTGGTGGTGAACTTCCTCTCCTCTGGGAAGACTTTAACACTGCATTTTCATAGGATTATTTTTGAAAGTGACAATATCCATCATTCAGGAAGACATTGTTATGAAACGTGCAGGGCATCGCGTCATCTCCTTTTCTCATGCCCAAGTTCCTCCTCCTGTCCTCAGAAAGTTCTTTCCCAGACCAGCTTAGGGAGCGCAGCTATGACAAAAACATTCCATTACCTCTAGGTGACCTTTTTCTGAGACTTGGGAATGGAGTGTTTCAGCGATAGGTCAGGCACTGGATGACTTTACTGGTGCTCCCTGAAAGACAAGGCTGATGAATAGCATTTGAACCCTGTTTCCCTAATCCTTCAGGCAGAATAAGAGGCTCTCCGTCGGCGATCTGGAGTGATTCATGGTGCCTGCTGCAGCACAGCTACTCATCATATAAATACAAATTGACAGTTCGCACACACTGGCCCCACGGTGGTATTTACTTACAATCCTCTCAAGTACACTCCCAATGGCGGCCGTGGGGACAGCCCTCTGGTGAAGGCTAGCAAACAAAGAGGCACCGACTTGTCGTATCCGTATCCGGCCACCAGAACACAGCAGCCTCTGGAGCGCTCAGCTCTCTTTTTGTGCCACTTGGCACCTAACGCCCGCTGGGTCAGGCCATTGTTTGTGGGTTGATTGCAAGGACCGTTGTTAAAAAAATAAACAAACAAAACGTAGTAAACTCAGACCTGTGGATCATTCCTCTGGCGCTACTGAAGTTTCGAAGGTGGAGAAAAAGTTGAGACTGTGCAATTGTAACAAGGTAGGAAATAGATGGGCTACTAATAACCTGTTAAGAGAGAGTTTGAGATATTTGAGGACACAAGTAAAGCCCTAGTTGGTGAAAGTGTAAAGAGAAAAACTCATATAAAAGACCCCCGAGAAAACACTTAACTCCATTATTTTACAAAAAAAATGCTTGGTAGGTAATAATGAAAAACCAATAGGCAAATACCAAGTGTTGTTGACGGATATTTGTGTTTTCAACACTGGCAACCCTACTGCTTCAAAGAAAATGTCAAAATCAGAAGCGCTGTTCGTTTAGAGCAACACGAAAGTCATCCACGCAGTAGCCTCCTGACTGCTAATCTTGGACTCGGGAGGAAAAACACGCGAAGCAGGATTTGGCGAAGAGTGGAATTCATGTAAATAAAAGCCGAAGCAACGCAGAACTGCCTCAATACCAGCTTAAACCCAGGCTCCTTTGGTGGTGAAGTGCGTGGGAAATAATATTTTTAATGGTCATGGGGAGCCTTGACTTCCTTTGTGTGTAAGCCCATTACGTGTTTACTTGAAAGGCCTCTCCTCTCCTTTCTGGCTTTCTCTGACATTCACCCTAATGCTTCCCCCTTTCTTGTCCAGAGCAGGAAGCAGCACCCTTTGGAGATGAGGGGGAAGGAAAACACCCCGGGGCAGACGGCAAGCTGGCAAGGCTCCAGGCCAAAGACCTCCAGGAGGGGAGCTGTGTTCTCCAAGTCACCTGTTTTTACCCTTCGTGCATAGTCATAGCCATGCTATTATTTTATTACTATTATTATTATTATTATTATTTTTGTTAATCCTCACCAGAGGATATTTTTTTCTATTGATTTTTAGAGAGAGTGGAGGGTAGGGAGGGAGAGAGACAGAGAGAGAAACATCAATGTGAGAGAGACACATGGATTGGTTGCCTTCTGCATGCACCCTGACTGGAGCCAGGGGTCAAACCCGCAACCCAAGTATGTGCCCTTGACTGGGAATTGAACCCGAGACCCTTTGATGGGCAGGCCGATGCTCTAACCACTTAGTAACACCCACCAGGGCTATTACTATTATTAATTGATAATTCACTTTCACCATTTGGATCACCCCTTTGGCATATACGCTATACCCTGAGGTTTAGAAAATGGAACAGCCCTGGCCAGGAGGCTCAGTTGGTTGAAGCATCATCCCATACACCAAAAGGCTGCAGGTTCAATCTTGGTTGGAGTGCCTGTGGGAGGCAACCAATTGATGTTTCCCTCTCACGTTGATGTTTCTCTTTCTCTCTCCAAAAATTAATTAAAAATATAACATTATCCTTGGGTGAGGATTAAAAAAAAACATTAATAAAAAGTGGAACAAAAAATAAATCAAGGCTATGGCATAGTAACAGAGGTGGAAAAGGATGAGCAACTAATAACATGCTAAGAGAGTGGCAGACACTGGGGGCACCAGGCAAGCCCTAATATGTGTTGTTGACAGAGTGCCACATCAAAGCCCCACAATTTGTTTATTGCGTTCTGACGGGTGTGTAAACAGCTTTCTTCAGTGACGCTGACAGCCAAGGCGCCTCTGTTTTCTGATTGGCTGGGTTTGTTAATGGCTTGTTTGGTTTGAAAGTACTCCCAGGAAAAGAGACCAAAGTCTTACAGTTTATGTCAAACGTAATTTTACCTTTTCGAAGTGAGTACTTACAATGCCTAGACCAACAGAGCCTAGAGATAAAATATACCAAAACCACAATATCTTTCTCTTAAAAAGTGTTTTTGTTTTGTTTTGTTTTGTTTTTTAAGAGAATGAGAAGACAAGCCACAGACTGGGAGAAAAATACTTGCAAAAGACATATCTGATAATAGACTGTTATCCAAAGTATATAAAGATTTCTTAAAACTCTTGCCCTGGCCAGGTAGCTCAGTTGGTTACAGCATCATCACAATATGCCAAGGTTGCAGGATCGATCCCTGGTCAGGGCACATATAAGAACGAACCAATGAATGCATAAATAAGTGGAACAATTAATCAATCTCTCTCTCTCTAAAAATCAATAAATAAAAATTAAAAGAAAACCTCAGCTGTAAGACAACAAACAACCTGATTCAAAAATGGGCAGACACCTCACTAAAGAAAATATACAGACAGCAGATAAGCATATGAAAAGAGGCTCCACATCACATATCATCAGGGAAATACAAATTAAAACATAATACCCCTGTACACCTTTAAAATGCCCGAAATCTGGACCATGAACAACACCAAATGCTGGCAAAGCTGTGAAACAGCAGGAGCTCCCAGTCATTGCTGGTAGGAACGCAAAATGGTCTGGTCATTTTGGAAGACAGTTGGTGTGTTCTTACAAAACTTAACATACTCTTACCACGTGATCCAGCACTTGCGCTCCTTGGTGTTTATCCAAATGAGTTGAAAAGTTATGTCCACTTTGTGCACATAGATGTTTATAGCAGCTTTATTCATAATTGCCAAAACTTGGAAGCAACCAAGATGTCCTTCGGTAGGTGAATAGATAAACGGTGGTATATCAGACAATGGAACGTTATTCAGCACTAAAAAGAAATGAGCTGTCAAGCCATGAAAAGACACGAGGGAACCTTAAATGTATAGTACTAAGTAATAGAAGTCAATCTGAAAAGGCTACATACTGCGCAATTCCAACTATATGACATTCTGGAAAAAGCAAACTATGGAGACAGTAGAAATATCAATGGTTTCCTAGGGTCAGTGGGAGCGAGGGATGAATAAGTGGAGCACAGAGGATTTTTAGGGCAGTGAAAATATTCTGTATAATACAATAATTATGAAAATATGTCATTTTATATTTGTCCATACCCTCAGAATATACACCACCAAGAGTGACCCTGATGTACACTCTGGATTCTTGGTGATGATGATGTTCAATGTAGGTTCATCAGTTATAACCAATGCACCACTGTGGTGAGGGATTTGACAATGGGGAGGCTGGGTATGTGTGGGGGCAGGGAATATAAGGGAAATCTGTATCTTCCACTCAATTTTGCTGTGAACCTAAAACTGCTCCAAGAAAATAAAATCTTAAAATTAAAAAAATTCTGACCATCCACATGCATTTAAATTATATAGTTTGTGCAAAATGAAGTAGGGAATGTTCACACTTGATGGCAGAGAGGTCAGCATCCTCAAGGACTTGAAGAAGCCCGTCTTCTGGTCTGGGAAGGTGCTTGCATAATGCAGGGGTGATCTGGCTCACCTCGCAGGAAAGCCTCCTCAGTCATCCCAACAAAATTCATTCATCAAGTATTTGAGGAGCCTCCTGCGTGTCCTCATGTCCTTCTCTGAACTTTTATTCAGTGGACCCTACTGTACTATAGTGCTCACTCAGTCACATGCTCAAGGATGCCCTTAACCAAGGTGAAGGATTCTGAGCTGTCTCATGCCCTCAAACAGGTGAGCAGGTGAGAAGCACAAGAAGAGAAGCCAGTGCCTCAGGTACCCTTTCTTAAAGCTGACGTGGGAACATTTTTATTTATTCCTCTAAAGACAACTTGTAGAGTGGACCCTCAGAAAGTTTATACAAACTACCTCTGACCCTGGAGCCCTTTATGACTAAGGTAATCCAGTCATCACTAAGCTCTGCTATAATTAACAAGTTGACAATTTGCCATAATTTGCCCTTGGCCAGGGATTCTGGACGACACAGGAAGTACCATCTGGGGGAAGATCTTGGCTTGACTAGAAAGAGGGACTCTGAGGAAAGAAAGACAGGCAAGTAAAAGATGGTGTCATGAAAAACCAGAGAGCAGAAAAGCTAAACCAATGAACTTCTTGCATCTTCGTCCTCCATGAATGAGATAATCAATGAAAAAGGAGAATTTGACTGGCAGAGGGAATTTTGACTTGCGTCATTTCCTGACTTTATATTAATTTTACATTCCTTAACCCCCTCAGCCCCAAATTCTGACAAATCAACTAACCAGAGAATTGAATTAATCACACCACTCCATATCTTAGATAGTCCTAGAATCACAGGAAAAAGAGAGGTGATAGGGCAGGGAAGTTTTCAACATTAAAAATAGAACCAACAAAAATACGAAAGTCAATGTTTTTCTCGAGGATGTGGATATGATCTTGTCAGATGATTTTGAGGCATGGTGCACACATTTGCCACCTGAAACTTTTTAATCGTTTGAACCTTTGAGTTTGTTCTGGATAACACCACTTCTTACCACTCTCAAAGTGTCCATTACAACATTCCAGAATTTAATTATATCCCTTTGCTCCTGGTCATTTGGGGTATTTATTTTTCAAGCAGGTAAAGCTTGATGATACTTGGAAGAGCAGAGTAATTTGCAGTTAAATAGAAGAGTACAAACAATTGAACAACATTTCAAAGTACAGGGGAAAAAATGCCACAAGGGCAGCTCAAAGAGTTTTTTTCCTTCTTATGTATCATGGAATATGAGCCAACCAAGCCTAGAGGTTGACCTGACTTCTGGCATAACTGCATACATAAAAATGTAGATTTCAGCCCAATGTAGAAGTTACCCTTCTTACTACAGTGATGCCCTTCGGGGCTTAAAGAACTCTAATTCCCAACAGAAAGACATCCCTGGTGGGATCTGAGGCTAGTTGAAGTCACCTCTATGCCGTCATGCCTATTAAATGCAGCGTGGATCGGAAGGTCCAAGCTACCAGTACTCCCAGGAGAGAGGTCTGCAACTGACAGAGTTTTTGTTGCAGGCCACCAACCCAATCTAACTGGTCTGAGCAGACAGTTCATTAAAGGCCGATAGGTAGCTCACAGAAGCTCCTGGAAGACCAGAGAATCGGGCTCAAAAGCTATCCAGCCAAGAACAGTCCCCAAATTGCCCCTTCAAAGTGCTGCAGGTACAGTCCCAGAACACAGGCCCAATGTACCCAGTGGACTCCACAGAGGTCACTTTCCACCTGCAGCTCGTGAAAACATATGAAGAGAAAAAAATCTTATGACATAATTTAAATATTTGTCTTTTTCATTGATCCCCATGGGCTCATTTCTATTGTATGTTGCTTTCTGATTTCAAAAATGATACATGTTTATTGTGGAAAATGTGCAAGATATCAAAACATATTTTAGCTTTCTGAAATTTTATCATGCATAGAAAATATGTACATCTTGCTGTGTATCTTCACAATCTATATTCTTTATATGACATACCCATAGATGCTCACACACTTTCAGATCGCTTTCCACAGAACCATTTGATAATCTGGACTTTTTTGAGAAAAGTGAAATGGCTTAATTTTTTATAAACATAAAAGTGATATCTGCTTATTATAAAAAACAAAAATAGTGCCTGGCTGGGGTTGCTCAGTGGTTGAGCATCGACCCATGCACTAAGGGGTCGCCGGTTTGATTCCAGGTCAGGGCACATGCCCAGATTGTGGGCCAAATCCCCAGTGGGGGGCATGCAGGAGGCGGCCAATCAATGTTCTCTTTCATGGATGTTTCTCTCTCTCTCTCCCTCTCTCTTCCTCTCTCTCTGAAGTCAATAAAGAAAAAAAAAATAAAAAAACCCAACAACATGCCCTGGCCGGTTTGGCTCAGCGGTTAGAGCATTGGCCTGCGGTCCAGAGAGACCTGGGTTCGGTTCCCGCTAAGGGCATGTACTTCGGTTGCAGTTTGTCCCCGGCCCTGGTTGGTCGTGCGGGTGGCAGCCACTCGATGTGTCCCTTTCACGTCGATGTTTCTCTCTCTCTCTCTCTCTCTCTCTCTTCCTCTCTCCCTTCCACTCTATCTGAACAAAAAATGAAAAAATGTCCTGGGGTGATGATAAAAAAAAACAAAAACAAAAACAAAAAAACCCAACAACACAAAAATAGTGAAAACTATGAAGAAGAAAAATAAAACCATCTATAACCCATTGTAATAACTAGGTTTTATTTTCCCTCTTTATGTAAATAGATTAAATTAGACAGATTTTTAAATATAATAACCATTCATTCTTTTGTAATCTTTTTTACCTAACAAAATAATAAAATGAACATTCCCCTTGTTAAATACTCTTTTACAATATGATCTTTTAAACGGCTGCACCCAATTTCATCATACAATTATTTCATCATTTACTTAGCAATACCTCTATTGTTCTATTGAAGTAGTTTATTTTATTTTACTATACTAATTACTGTGGGTATTTGGGTTGATATTGAACATATTTAAAAATTGAACCAAACTTTTATAGGGAGTGGCCTTCATTGAATCATCAAGAATGAGAATGGGAAAAATAAAGTTCAAATCAAGAATAAAATAGCCTATATTTAGGATATTATACTTGATGATTGTGTTCAGTCATGTGTAGCAACTGCTATGCAATTGTGAAGATACTTTTATCACTTTTGAGCTATCCACAGCTTTTGACACAGCAGATTGCTCCTTGAAATACTTTTCATTTCTTGCATGACGGACTCCTTTGGTTTCCTCCTATCATGGGCTGCTCATGCCCAGTCTCCTTGGCTGCTGCTTCTCCATGTCCCCAATTTCTTAATGTCAGGGTGCCCTAAGGCTCCCTCCTTGGACCTCTTATGTCTGTCTGTGCCTTTGTGATGTCATCTCATCTCATGGATTTAAACATCATCTACACATTGACAACTTCCAAATGGGCAAGTGCTTCCCCTGGGCCTCTCTTCTGAACTCCGCCTCACGTTTCTTGCCTACTCAAGATTTTTCACTTGGTTTCTCAAATGTAACATGCCTAAAACTAAATTCCAAACTGTAACCTCTCCAAACCTGTTCTCACCACAGCCTTCCCTATCTCAATTCATAGTAACTCAATTAGTTTTGTTTCTTAGGGCAAAAATCGTTTATTCCCCAACACAGGTCTCTCTCCTGAGCTCTAGACTCATATATTCAGCTGCCAATTTGACATCTCCACCTGACTGTCTAATGGACACCTCGATCTGAACATATCCAAAGAAACACCTCCAAACCTTCTCCACCTGCAGTCTCCCCATCTTGGTTGACGGCAATTATATCCTTCTAGTTGCTTGGGTCAAAAATCTTGGAGTCTTTCTGGACTCCTCTCTTTCTTTCACACCCACATCCAATCTGTCAGCAAATACTACTGACTCTGCTTTCAGGATGCATCTAGAACTGCATCACCTCTCACTCCTCCAGCCTGCTTCAAACCACCACCACTTCTCACTTGGATTGCTGCCCACTGACTCCCAACGGGTCCTCCTGCTTCTACCTTTGCTCTATTCTCAATACAGAAGCTAAAGTGTGACCCTTTTCAAATCTCTTCGACTCAAAACCTTCCAATAGTTTCTCACAAGAATCCTCACATTTGTCTAAAGGGCCCTTACCTACTCTTATTGCTTTGAACTCGCCAATGACTCACTTTGGCCTCTTTGCTGTTTCTTAGACACGCACCCATGAGCTCTTACCTTGGGGCATTTGCAATGTGTTCTTTCTACCTCCAGCACTTGACTCTGATGCTGTGCTGTGCTGGCTCCCTTGTCACGTCTTTGCTCAAGTTTACTGAATACATCCAACACATACTGTGAGACTGGACCCCTGCTAGGAATGTGGCATCATTTCATATAATCCTCACAACGACCGTATGACAAGATAGATTTCCACATGGTAGTACATATAATATTTTTGAAATATTAAATCAATGTATTTTTATTTCTAGTAACTTCATAAATTTTCCCAGTTCTCCACAAGCTTCGCCTATTGATATTGAAGTTCTAGACAGCTCCAATGTTAGCATTACAATAAGATTCATGCTTTAGGGTTCGGTGGTCTCATCTTCATGGGATTATATATACAATATATGATATATAATTCATAATACATAATACACATAATCCCATGAGATTCATATAAAGAGTTAGAAATATATATATTTCTTTCAATATAAATGGAGAATTTATAAAGTCCCTTTTATTATAATTATAATTATTGTTGATATTTTCTGTATTATGCCTTGGTGGTCATCTTTGTGCATAAATCATGGTTTGTATTTCAGATTGTTACTTTAGGATAGATTCATTGATGTGAAAATAAGAGGTCAAAATACTTTTCAGAGCATTATAAAGTACTTGATGCATTTTGCTAAATCGTGCCCCAGTTTGCATTCTCTCAGCTGCTGTGATTTAGAGCAACCGGGGGACTGTAGAGCTACAAAGTTAGGCCGAAAATAGGAGGTGACTTTTCAAGTCCCATAACCCAAAAGCCAAGGGCATTGAGGAATATGAGCATTAGAACCCCGGTGAACTCTCACAAGTTTTTGCATGAAAGAATAGCTGAGTGGAACATGGGAGAAACATAAATTGGCGACAGGAAAGTAAAGCAGGATGTAGTTAATTTTAAAAGAATGGGTTTTGAAGTTCAAGGATAGAAGAATCCATAACTGTAAATAACAAATGACGGTGTATGCATTATTATTTCCATTTTTATAGATGAGGAAATGAAAGAGGTTTGAGTTATTATGCACAAGGTCACATAGCCTATTAGAGACAGAGCTGAGATTCCAATCCAGGTCTTTCTTCTCTGTTCGTGGTCTATATTATCTCTCAATGTTTATATATCTTGTTTCCACTGCTTAAAGGGGTACAGGCCTCACATGTTAGCTAAGCAAGATGATTTAGGGCGGAATATACTCTCTTCTAGCGTATTCAGCTGTGGAACAACTGGACTAACCTTGCTTTGATATTGAAGGCAATATGAAAGCTTATATAATGGTTCATCAGGATATGAAGGCCTGTGGGTAAATCTGTTCTGCTACTCGTTTTTGTGCAGCCTGTGAGCTAATGGTTTTATATTTTGAAATGGTTGAAAAAAATTAAAAGGATCGATACAATTTTATGACACATAAGAAAACTATATAAAGTTAAACTTTCAGTATCTATAAAAAATGTTTTATTGAGACACAGCGATGCCCATTATTTTCATAATTGAGTAGTTACCACATAGACCTTACGGCTCACACGGCTACAATTTTTACTACCTGGCCCTTCACACGGAATGTTTGCTGACTCCCTGGTTTAGTTCATAGGCATCACGTCTCAGTGATCCAGATGAATTTACAGCAGCTGTTTTCTACCTTGCAATATGTCCTTTAAACATTCTTTGATTGTGTCTGGTTATTGAACCAAGAAAAAATGGGAGACTTTGCCACTTCATCTTCAGGGTTTGTTGTATGAAGAGTCATATTGCCATATGTATTGACCATAAAAACTTTCAACAATTTGTTTCAGGACAGGTTTGAAACTGCCCAAGGTCACTTAAGAATCACATGTCATTTGCCTCTTTTTGACATTCGAATACGCCTGTCAGCCCAAGGACTGATGAGGTGGACATGAATACTGATGTTAAATCTATGGCCAGACAAAACATGTGCTTTAGGGTATTCCATTCAGTGAATATACCATAATTTATTTATCTATTCTATTGTACATTTGGATTATTTCCAGGTTTTGCCATATAAACAATGCGGCTGTGAACATCCTCATAGATGCCTCTAGAATACACATACAGGTTTCTTTAGGGTAGATATATTTAGAAGTAGAATTCCTGAGTTGTATGATATATGGATTGTACTTTTGCAAGATTCTGCCAAACAGTTTTTTTCTAAAAGGGTTGTACCTATTTACATTGCTAGATTTTTTTTGTTGCTCTGGGTCATTGATATTTTCAGAACTGAATCAAGTTTGCCAGTCTGGTTTTAATATGCCTTTCCCTAATTACTAATAAGACTGAGCTTCTTTTCAGTGTTTACTGGGTATTCAGATGCCCCTTTTGTGAAATCTTTTGCCCATTTTTCAAATGGATTGTTTATCTTTGCTTATTGATTCATAGGTGTTCTTTACATACTCTGGATATTAGCCCGTTATTAATATTTCAAAGAACCTTTCCCTTGCCTTTTCATTCTTTATGGTGTCTTCTGATGAACCAGAGTTTTGATTTCACTGTGGTTGAATTTAATCATTTCCTTTATGGTTTGTCCTTATATGTCTTGTTTTAAAAAATATTTTCTACCTTGAGGTCATTAAGGTGTTTTATACTTAGATATTTAATTAACCTGGAATTGGCTTTTGTGTTTGGTACATTTCTTAATTTTCAAACACCTAAGGGTTTTCTAGTTATCTTTTTGTTTTTAATTTGTAGTTTAATTACGTTCTGGTGAGATAATATGATAATTTTTGCAGTTGGTTAAAACTTGCTTTATAACTCAGTGAATGGTCAAATATTATAAAAGCTTGCAAAGAACTTGTAGTCTACACAAATTGGGTGAAGTGTCCTATATAGATATGTCTATTAGGTAAAGTTTATTATTCATGTTGTTCAAAGTTTCTATATTCTTTCTCATTTTTTATTTGCTTGCTATATCAGTAATTGAATGGGTTGTGTGGAAAATCTTCCACTATGATTATAGATTAGTTTATTTTTTCTTATAGTTTTGTCAGTTTTTGCATTATGTATTTTAAGCCTGTGTTAGAGGTACAAATAGATAAATTGTTGTTATATCTTCTTTGTGACTTTGTCATCTCATTTTATGAAGTGATATTCTTTAAACTAAATATTTATTATTAATATAGCTTATACCGCCTTTGCTTCTGGTCAAGATTTAAATTTATATTCTTTTCCATTCTTTTACATTCAACCTTTCTCTCTCTTGCTTTGGATGTGTTGCTTGAACATAGCTTATGGGTGAATTTCACTTTGTTTATTTCACTATGTCAATCTTGGCCTTTAACTGGAAACATTTATTCTGTTTACTATGAATGGAATTACTGACATATTTGGGTTTGAACTTTCACGTTTTTTCTTCTTTATTGCCTTTTTGGAATTGATAATATCTTCCCATTCTATTTTTTTCTCTACTAGTTTGAAGTTTGTATACTTCATTTCTATTTAATCACCAGCTTAGAAACTGAAGTATACTTGTTAATTTAACGACGCTTAAGTTCATTGATATCTTTATTTTCCTCTCAGAAATACAAGAATCCCCATTCCCCATTCCTCTAGCAACCACCGATCTGTTCTCTGTGTTTATGAAGTTGTTTTTTGTTTTTGTTTTTAGATTCCAAATATAAGTAATATTTTCTATCTTTTTAACAAAACATCTTAGGACATTATAACAGTTGTTTTATGCAGCTTGGTTCTGATTTCTTACGTTATGTGTTCTCCCTTGCAGTCCAGACTTTCTCTGCCTTTGCCTTGGCCTTTGATTTCTATTCCCTCCACTCTGGTGAAAACAGACTCAACAGGACGAAGGCGGAAACGGAGTTGGCCACCAGCAGACCCTGCTAAAGAAAATTCTAGAGGACATACTGCAGGAAGAAGGAAAGTGATATCAGATGTGAAGTCTGAACTGTAAACGAGAGAGCATTATAACGTAGGAAATGAAAACTGGCATCCACAAAGGCTCCGAAAAGAGGAGCGTGCATGTAAAAGTTAAGTGATCTGAGGGAAAAAAAAGCGTTGGTATTTTTGGACATCATATGGAAGTTTGGCAATATCTTTTTTTGTTGTTGAAATATTGTTGAGAGGCTTAAAAATATTCAATGAGATCACATTTCCAGGTATTTTAACTGGAAATACCAGTTTTTCAGGCAAAAATGTAATAAATGATCACTCTTCCTTGTCACTCCTGCTGCCATAATAGGTCTTACCCAGGCTTCTTCACATTTTTGTTTGCATAACCCCCAAAAGGATTTGGAAAAACTGTGCACTCCTTCACACATTTTATTTTATTTTATATTTTAAATGTTTTAAAATCGATTTTGAGAGAGAAAGGAAAGGAGAAGGAGAGAGAGATAGAAACATAAATGAGACAGAAACGTTGATCGGCTGCCTCCTGCATGCTCCCAACTGGGGATTTGGCCCACAGCCTGGGCATGTGCCCTTTCCGGAGAATGAACCAACAGCCTCGGTGCATGGGTCAACGCTCAGCCACTGAGCCACACTGGCCGGGCACCTTCACACATTTTAATATTCAATATGTCACATTGCAATTTTACAGGGTTGCAAAGAATATATTTTCTGAGATATTGTAAATTGTGAGTTTTCAATAAAACTATTACATCACTTAAAAAAACAAAACAAAACCAAATTGAAGTTTGACTGTATTCAGTTTGTCATAAACCCTTAGGGCAAAAGCCAGGCTCATTGTTCCATTTGCCTCTTTACTTCCTTCAGTGGGTCCCTACTTCACTCAGTCTCTGGCCTAGTTATTATTCAAATTTTTGCCAGATCATTAATGCTTTTAAGGAGATTACATTTCTTTATTCCATTATTTTAAAAATATTTATTAGCATATCTATCTCAGTTTATATATATATATATATATATATATATATATTTATTTATTTTATTTTATTTATTTTTTTTCCTTTGCCCTGGATATAGTGAGGTATGATAGTCTTTGCCCTGGATATAGTGAGGTGTGATAAGATATGAACATCTGAAAACAGATGAGGAATTTGGTTTAGCTCATTAAGTCCCAACGAGCAAAGCACTGCACTGGTGACGTGAGGAGAAATTAATGGCATAATCCTTGCCCTCCAGAAGCTCTCCGTCTAGTGTTGGAGATAGATATTAATTTGTATACCAGAAAGCCCAATGGCAAGTGTTACAGTGGAGGATATGCAAGAAGTGTGAGATTATGAGAGGGCGGGTGTGTGTGTGTGTGTGTGTGTGTGTGTGTGTGTATTTACGAGAGAAGTCATAGTTCACTGTTTGAACGAAGACATGGGGATGGTTGCACACAGCGTGTTTGGGAAAGGCCGAGTTGGCCGGAGTGGGTGGGTCAGCGCGTGGACGCGTGTGCGCACACGGCAGGTGCAAGCTGACGGCCATGGCGAGGGGAATCGCGGCAGAGCCTGCAGCGGTAAAATAGGCTAAAAAGGCAGTTTGTTTATCAGGGTTCTCTAGAGAGACAGAACCCCTAGGAGCTACACATGTGAAGAGATTTGTTTTAAGGAACTGGCTTATGTATGTGTCGAGTCTTGGTGAGTCCAAAATCTGATGGGGGAGCCTGGAGGGCTGGAGATTTTAGTCTGGATCCAGAGGTTGTCTGTTGGAGAATTTGCTGTTGTTCAGAGAGGCCAACCTTTGGGTCTATTCAGGCCGTCAACTGATTGAATGGGGTCCCCCCAACATAGGGAGGACAATCTACTTTACTTGAAGGCCACTGATTTCTTTTATTTAAAAAAATATTTTTTCTTCATTGATTTTAGAGAGAGAGGAAGGAAGAAGGAGAGAGACAGAAACATGGATGAGAGAGAACATTGACTGGCTACCTCCTGCATGCCCCCCACTGGGGAGTGGGCCCATAACCTGGGCATGTGCCCTGACCGGGAATCGAACCGGTGACCTCTTGGTGGATGGGTCGATGCTCAACTAGTGAGCCATACCTGCCAGGCTGAAAGCCACCGATTTAAATGTCACTCTCATCCAGAAACACCCTCACAGAAATACGCACATAATGTTTAACCAAATATCTGGGCACCATGGTCCAGCCAAGTTGTCACATAAAATTGATCGTCACAAGTAGGTTGTGGGCAAAACTGTGGAAGAGTTTAAAAGCCATTTGTGAGAAGATAGGATTCTGTTCTGTCCGAGTCAGAAGACATTTGAGAAGGAAGGTAACTCTGGTAAATGTAGAAAGGCTGGACCGGAGGGCAGAGAAGAGTACTGTGAACGTAACATAGTCGGATTTTACACCAGGGAAAGCGGGGCATGGAGCCCATTTGCTACTGGTTTTTTAACTGCAAGGGAACCACTTAATCTCTCTAAAGCTCAGTTTCCTCACCTTCAGAATGAGGACAAACATAGGCACTGCTTTATGGAGCTGTGACCTCTCACTGGGTAACGCGTTTCCTGCCCTCTCTGGAGAGCTGGTGGAATTGACCAGCAGCCAGCCCCTGGGGGAGCCAGCCTTCCGATCAATCTGTCGTTCCCAGTGATCCCTACTGTGGGGCAGTCACACCCTTGTGTAGTTCCCTCCCCACCCACATTGTCCCAGGGTTGGTCTGTGTGACCAGCAGTGTTTGGTAGGAGTGCTATGTCACTTCGGAGATCAGGTTATGAAAGACTGCAGCTTCTGTCTTGGACATTCTCGCACTCGCTGGCTCTCCAGGATCACTGGCTTCTGAGGAAATACTGCCCTGCTGTCAGGAGCCCCATGGAGAGACCCTTGTGGAGAGCCAGAGGCCTCCGACCAACAGCGGGGAGGGACTTAGACCAGACACCTGGTGAGCTGGGCAGTCTCTGCCACTCTTGTGTGATCCAGCTAAGCCATTTCCAGATTCTGCACCTACAGAGAAAATGTTTGTGGTTTTAAATTGCCACGTTTCGAGTACTGCATTACCAGCGTGTGACTAATACACATCTTGGCATTCAGCAGATGCCTGTGATTTTGGAATATTCAAAATGTAAGGAGGGGACAGGGTGTTAGCACTTTATTACTCTCTAAGGAGGATTGGCACATCTGGGGTGGGAGGAGGGAAGAGGAGGTAACCCGGAAAGGTGGGGCTTCAGAGAAGAGAAAGAGAAGGGCTGTGTTAGAGAATGAATATTCTCTGATGACCCAGAAAACATCTGCGTGAGATGCCCAAGAAGAGGCCGAGAAAGCGAGGCTGCACCTTTCACGTTGTGCAAAAGAAGGAAGAAACTGGACCAGGAGCACAGTGCCCTTTGCCCCCTCACCCCATACTTCCCCAGGACTAAACACACATGCATGCACTCACACGCACACTCTTTTGGACAAGCACCCAGGGCTCCCACTGGCTGGGACTGAACTTCTGTGCAAGCCTCTGTGTGTGTGCCACCTCTGGACATCCTCAGGCCTACAGGCACATGATTTGGCAAGTAGACTGTGCCTTTGTTTGAAGGGAAAGGTACCTCTTCTTCCACATGGACACAGGCCAGTGCCAGGGCTCAGGGCTTGGCAAGTGAGCCACGAGCTGGATCTCAGCCTGCGTCTTCCTCTGGGTCAGCTGCCTTGTGCAACGTACAAGCCACACAGCTGTCCTGGTGCTAGCAATTAGCTGAACCCTTCTAGAAAAGGCTGCTTAAACATTTACATGAATTTGGTGCAGGGGAGGCAGGAGAGCTAGAGGTACTTAGACTCCATGAGAAAGGGGTAACTTCACTTCGCGGATCGGTGGCTTGTTATGGACGCCAGGCTTTGAGGACACCCACACACCAGTGACTGCTCACTTGGAGAGCCCTTGGTTTCCCCTCCCCGGAGGATAGAAAGTGAGACACTGGGCACCTTCAGAGAGGCCTGCCGCCTGGGGACATGTATTTAGTAGCTAGATATCCACTCCAATGCTGTTTCTTTCCTTGAAGAAATCCAAGGTTCCTATCTTTCTTTCTTTAAATTTTTTTCTTTATTGATTTTAGAGAGAGAGGAAGGGGAAATGGAGAGGGAGAGAGGTAGAAACACCGATGAGAGAGAACATCGATGGGCCGCCTCCTGCATGTCCCCCACTGGAGATCGGGCCCACAACCTGGGCATGTGCCCTGACTGGAAATTGAACTGGCAACCTCTTGGTGCATGGGTTGATGCTCAACCACTGAGCTACACCGGCTGGGCTTTTTTTTTTTTTTTTTTTAATAAAAAAGCCAACTTTCTGCTCTTACCTCTCCTGCAATTCCTCGGTTTTATGTCATGCTCTGACTAAGGAGCTCTTCATGACCCTATAGTTTAAAAGAAAACCAACCAACCCATAAATGTAAGCAACAAAGATCAGCCCTAAGATAACCTTGAGCCACTCAAAGGTCCAGTGTCCGGTTCGTGGTCACATAACCTCCAGTGGCTGCAGTGGGGGAGTTACCTAAGGGTCCTGCATCTATCATGCAGTGTGGACTCACCCCAGTCATGTGCCATGCCTACTGGGAAGACTGACATATAAATAGATATTTCTCAGATAAAGTCCTATTAAAGAGACATTTTCTACCATGTCTTAGCCATTAGAAAAGCATGATGGGTCAAAAAAAAAAAAATTCTTTCACAGGATATACTTCTGGTATGTTTGCAATCATTGGGCAGCTCGGATCCGGCTTGAGGCCAGCTGCTACGTGGAAGACGAGAGCCGAAGGGAACGTGGTAAAGACACTCATGCAGATTTCACTTCGCAGTGAGTGGTAACAGAAAAAAGAGTATAAATAGCATCAAAAGGCTTGGAACGCAGCCCTATTTTTAGAGTCTTTTGAATGAATCTACAGATAAATGATTTGAACAAGTATGTAAAAAGGGACCGGGTGACAGTGGAACATGAGACTCGGTGCTGAGGACTAGGGAGCTTTAAGGCCTTCCACATATCAGGAGCACCAGCAGACTTTGAGTCACTTGGAGAATGTTGCAGGGAAATGCGAAGTTGTGGTCCCGAGGATAGGATCAAATGTAACAATCCTAACGTTTGTGGAAGGGTAAATGGCAAAAACAGAACCTCGTAGGATCCACTGATTTCCTGTTGTATGCATGTCAGCTGAAGTAGCAGTTAGAAGCCGGGAAAAATGGATGACACGTCTTGGGAGGGGAAATGTAACAAAACCTCAAGTCAACAGCAAATTCTGTTGTCATCTATGTAGATGTGAGGCACCATGAAGAATGGATGAGAGATGTGCTAGCTCCTGCTGAGATTGAGCAGGACATGAGGGCAGCTCAAAAGCAGAGCTGTTTCCCATGGAGGATGGAGCAGTCTGGGCTGGACACGCTGGGAGCGCGTGCAGTGGGTAGGGACAGGCCTGGTGGCAAGGAGCTCTCTGATCTACCACGGAAACAGATGACCTTGTTAAACTGAGAAAATGCTCTGTTTCTCTTGTGCTGATTAATTATTTGCACGTTAAAATTCAGTAATCTCAAGGGCACCAACTCTGACCTTTATTTTGGCCACTTTTGTAAATTCAGGTAAATTTGGTGTTGGGGGGGACTTTTGCCTATGACGAGGTTAGGCAGCCACCAGAGTGCAGACATGCTTTCAGTCATGTGCTCCTGCTTTGTGGAGATTTTCTTGGTGGCTCTAAGGTCTGGGATATTTTACATTTAAAGCTACAATTCTATTTCTTCTTTTTAAAAAAAATACATATACACATACTAACTATTCTGCAAAGTAAGCTTTGAAAGACACCAAAATGTGTCATTTTCTCATCAACTGGGAAGTGTTATCAGTTACGGTTTAATCTCATCTTCAGAATTGATAAGAACCATTCTTTCTTTCTCAACTCTGAATTCTTGTTCTGGAAATGGATGCCAGTGGACAAGCCTGAGGTCCAAAGCACCATGGGAAGTGGTTGTCTACTTTCTAGCATTCATCTGCCTCAATCTCAGACTCTCCTTTGTTTTGGCTATTTCACCTAATTTACTAATGAGTCATAGTTAGTTTGACTTTTGAATATCTTTACCAGGAATAAAAGTCTACCTTTTGACCTCCAAGTGTTTTCTCTCTGAATGCATCTAAAGCAGCAGTTTTCAACCGCTGTGCTGCAAGAATTTTTAAAACACGCAATACCTGAAGATTTAGTTAGGGGCACTGACCTCTTTTCCCTTAGACTGTCAAATAAAGAAATGACAACAGCCAACACAACAATAGCCATTTGGTGTGAATGAATCAAAATTATACCTATTTTTTTTTTTTGTCAGATCGACAAAAGATATATTTTTTGATGTGCCACAGAATTCTAGTAAAATTAGTTGGTGTTCCATGAGATGAAAAAGGTTGAAAATCACTGATCTGAAGTACCAAGGTGGAGTGTTATATAAAGCTAGTTATGTACTCCTTCCTGTAACTTCCTCCTGACTAATGTCTCTCTAATCAGAACGTTTCTTGGCCAGATTGAATCTATACCGTTTCATTTTTCTTTCCATGATACTCATTGGCTTATGGATAAAGCAGGTATCAATGCCATCATTTAAAAACTGTGGGAAAAAAAAAAAAAAGTCCGGCCTGTGTGGCTCAGTGGTTGAGTGTCAACCCATGCACCAAGAGGTAGCCAGTTCAATTCCCAGTCAGGGCACATGCCCAGGTTGTGGGCCAAATCCCCAGTGGGTGGCATGCAGGAGGCGGCCAATCGATGTTCTCTCTCATCGATGTTTCTATCTCTCTCCCTCTCACTTCCTCTCTCTCTAAAATCAATAAAGGAAAAAAACACACACAAAAATGAAAACAACTGTGGAATTGAGTTATGGAGATGATATTGAAATATAATGGTGCTCCCTGATTCTTCATTAGGAGGAAAAAGAGACAAGTTGCTTCTTTTTATAATCCCTTGAAAACAAAAAATTAAACAAACTGTACATTATTATTATTTTTTAAATCCTCGCCTGAGGATACTCTTCCATCTACCTTCAGACAGAGTGGGAGAGAGAGAGGGAGAGAGAGAGAAACATCGATGTGAGAGAGACACATTGACTGATTGCCTCCCGCAAGACCCTGACCAGGGCCAGGGACCTAACCAAAACTGAAGTACATGCCCTTGGCAGAAATAGAAGCTGTGACTCCTTGGTCCGTGGGTCAATGCTCTAACACTGAGCCAAACAGGCCAGGGCACATTATTCTTTTTTTACATGGCATTCTCTAGACTAGCAGTTCTTAGCACTGACTGTACAGTAGTATTTATCTGGGATGCTTTTACAAATATTGATGCTCAGGTCCTGTGCCAGATCAGTTAAATCAGGTGTGGCTTTCTTTATATTTATCCTTCTTAAAATTCACTGGGCTTTTTGAATCTATGGATTGACATCTTTCATCCGTTTTAGAAAATTCTCAGCCATGATTTGTTCAAATATTGTTTCTTCCCCATTCTCTCCTTTTTTCCTGGGATTTCAGTTATACATTAGTTAGATCATTTGACTGGGTCTCATGACTTTTCTTTTTAAAACAATTTTTATTGAATTTATTGGGGTCACATTGGTTAATAAAAGTACAATTCCATAATACATCATCTGTAAATTATATTGTGTGGACACCACCCAAATTAAGTCTCCTTCTGTCACCAATTATCCCCCTTTTACCTTCTTCTACCTCCCCTACCCTCTTTCCCTCTGGTAAGACCATACTATTGTCTGTGTCCATGAGGTGTTTTTTGTTTTTGCTTAATCTCTTCACTGTTTTCACCCAGCCCCGCCAAATCCCCTCCCTTCTGACAGCTGTCAGTCTATTCTCTGTATCTATGAGTCTGTCTCTATTTCGTTTGTTAGTTTATTTTGTTCATTATATTCCACATGTGAGTGAAATCATATGGTATTTATCTTTTTCTGACTGGCTTATTATACTTAGTATAATACTCTCCAGGTTCATCCATGCTGTCACAGAGGGTAAGATTTCCTTCTTTTTTTTTACAGCTGAGTAGTATTCCATTGTGTAAATGTATCACAGCTTTTATTTTATTCATTCATCTACTGATGGGCACTTGGGCTGCTTCCAAGTCTTGGCTACTGTAAATAACACTGTAATGAACATAGGGGTGCATATATTCTTTCAAATTAGTGTTTCAGGTTTCTTTGGATATGCTCCCAGAAGTAGAATCACTGGGTCATAAGGCAGTTCCATTTTTAATTTTTTGAGGAAACTCCATACTGTTTTCTACAGTGGCTGCACCAATCTGCATTCCTACAAAAAGTGCATGAGTGTTCCCTTTTCTCTACATCCTTGCCAGCACTTGTTTGTTGATTTATTGATGATAGCCATTCTGACAGGTGTGAGGTGATAGTTCATTGTGGTTTTAATTTGCTTTTCTCTGATGATTAGTGACATTGAGCATCTTTTCATGTCTATTGGCCATCTGTATATTCTCTTTGGAGAAGTGTCCTTTACCCATTTTTAAATTGGATTGTTTGTTTTTGGGGTATTGAGTTGTGTTTACATGTCTTTTATATTCTGTTCTTTTCCCCCCTGTGTGTTTTATTTTTAAGATTTTAAAGTTTGCCTGTCTTTGAGTCAGCTAATCCTGGCTTCTGACTTGTCAGTCTGACGTTAAACCCATCCAATGCGTTCTTACGTTCAGATATTTTAATTTTCAGTGTCAGAGTGACTTTTGATTCTTTTTCATAGATTTCAATACTCTGTTAAAATGCTCATATTTTAATTGTTTGTCCACCTTTCCCTTTATTTTCTTTAACATGTTAATAACAGTCATTTAAAGACCTTGTCTGCTAATTCCAACATGTAGGTCATCTCTCTGTTTGCTCCAACTGGCTGTTTTTGTTTTTTTTTCTTTTCTGCTTCTTTGCATGTCTTGTAAATTTTTATTTTATGTTGGACACTGTGTGTAAGAGAACAGTAGAAAATAGAGTTTATGTTACTTTGACTCAGACAGTATTTTCCCTGTAACTGATTTAATCAGACATGAGGATTCAGTCCAATTCAGTCTATCTCTGGTTTCAAATGTTTCAGAGTGGAGAAGACCCTACTGTGGTTTTAGAGTGCTAGCCTAGCAAGTCCCTTCCTACCTCATTTCCATCTGCAAAGACTACAGGGCAGCCAGGCTGCCTTTTGGCAGTTTTGAACTTTGTTCTTTAGTCTCCAGTGCAATGCTTCTTCCAAATTTGGCAAATGTCTTAAGGAGGAGACTGGCTGTGTGTTTGAGGCAGATGCTCCTTCTTGAGATGGACTTTGTCTCCCCACTACTGTTAGACGATAGTATATTTTGGTCTGCAATTCTAAAGAAGCTCTTCACCTTCCAAGTGCTCCTTGACTCAGCAAATGAACCACAGGGGAAAATGGCCTTTGTGCATTTAGCGATCATGAGGTTTCCAAATTATCCTTCTCGCCCCATACAACCTCCAAAACCTTTGGTAGTTTTTCTTTCTCACAGTAATGTCCTTGTACTCAGGCCAAGCTCGAGCCTCATCTTGCACTTAGAATTGGCAAACATTCCCAGGGTAGAAAGCAGCCAGTGGCCACCTACTCATCTTGGAAGGGCTCTCCTGTCTTTGGTTGAGTTTATGTAGTCCTCTTTGCTTCTGTAGCTTTCAGCTGTCTTGGTAATACAATTTTAACAATTTAGCTGGCTTTAAAAGTTGTTTTAGCCAGAGCAGTGTTTTGTTACTTTCTACTACATTTTACCTAGAACCACAGTTAATTGAACTATACTCTCTGATGGTAAGAATTAGCTTTCGTAGATGAATCTTCTGGTGGACATGAACAAATCTGATATTACCCAGAACAGTGCTAACCAGATACTTTTTTGATGAGTTGATTGGTTGATATTTTCCACTGGCCCTTGACTAAATCATTTGGACAGAGAGAAAAACCACATTGGGTTTGCAAAGCCTAGAACATATGTAGTGAATTTAAAGAAAAAACATACACAAAAATTATAATTGTCCACCATTGATGGAAAATAATTATATAAAAGATAAAGGAAGTTTGCTCATTTATTTTATAGTATCAAGAGTGTTTAAAATTGGATAAGCAGTTAGTAGAACCCCTTTTCCAAAGGTTGTTTAGATGCGGGGTAAACGTTTGTGTGTCTTGAATTAGTTACTGTTTCTATTGGAAGGCAGTAGAATTGACTGATCCAACCTACAAAGAGTTTTTTCTACCTCCCACCCTTCTGCATTTAATCAAATTATACAAAGGTTAAGGAGAGCTGAGAACAAAGCCACATAAAGTAGGGAACTGGCTTTAGCATGATTTACTTGTCTTTTGAATGAATATAAATTAAATTAAACCTAATAATATATAACAACATAAAGAAAAGGTCTTATGACACACAGAATTTGAGACCTGGAAAGACTAAGAATTTGTAGATTAAGGTATCCTTGAGTCATTTACTTTGAATATATACATTCATTACACAGAGTATGCCTCAATTCTTTGCTCATTCAAACTTAATGTTGGTTTGAATAGCGCAGTCTCATAGAAGCCTATGCCTGGGTGGTGGATCATTTCAGTGTCAAACTCACGAGACACATCCTTCTCATTGGAATAGAAAAATAACATTCTAATCTGTTTATGAGAATGGGTATGAAGGTATGCGAAAGACCTACAGTGTGATTTCAAGACTGTCCCTTAATTTGTGGTTCATTGGAGAATCCATTGTCTTTGGCTCTTAGAGTGCAAAAGAGCTTTCTACTGAACAATGTATATATTTCTTTGATTCTCACTTGCTCTTTATACTATTAAGTATTCATCTAGGGTACACAGAGCAAACTGAAGAGTTTGACTGTAGACTGTGTGGGCAAAGTGTGCATTGTACATGAAGGAAAACATTTATCCCACCACAGAAGCCACTGAATGCTAGAACATCTGATTACACTCTGCAAATTAACATGTCGAATGTACAATTCTGCATACTTTAACATTTCATTTCTCCTTTTGACTGAAATTTTTCTGGACCATCTGATGCCATTAATTAAAAATAGCAACTCCATCTCAGATGGCTGCACCCTAAGTTTTCCCTCTGTGGATAATTTAGGTTTCAAAATTGTCCTTATGTTGGTTCTTCCACTTGGGGAGAATGGCGTTGTTACACTTGAGTTTGTAACTGGCCATTGGTAGGTACCTTACTGTCATTTGATAGTGTCAGTGAATGTTGGTGACAGAGTCCTACTGTGGATTGTATGGAACACCCTCATTTATAGATAGTGGAATAGATACAGAGAAGTCAAGCCTTTTGCTCAATGCCCCACAGCTCATCAGGGGTTGAGTCAAGCATGGAATCAGGGTTTTGGTGTTCTGGCTGTGCTGTTTTTCAGCAATTTTTGCCCTATAACCTCACAATTTTTACTTAATCCTGCTTTCTGATGGTGATTACATTGATGCTGATGCAATTATTAATGGAAAATCTTGTGCATGTGGATAATTAAAATAAACACCTTTTTCGAAGAAGGTCACTCTTCACATGTAATCAGAAGAGGTGGGACTCACCCTTCAAAAATGTCTTCCCATAGACTTTCCAGAGGGTAAATGACATTCTCCCCAATTTACTTGCTTCAAACTGTTGAGCTAAAAACTTGACCTGTGAACATATTATATATCAAGTGGCTAGAAACACAGCAGTGGGGGCGGCGATCAGCCTTCTCGCATTTTCTGTTAGGAGAACATCCTTAAATTATATTGAATTCTTGCCCTGTAAAGCACCACCTGGTTCTTTGCTTTAGTGGCTGCTGCTTTGCCATGCAGGCTACTTGGAAAGTAATTAAATTGAACAGACACTGCCCTTGATTTAAAGTCAGAGGGGGAAGCAGTTAATTGAATAGAAATGACAGTTCTTCTTCTTCTTTTTTAAAAGGGCTAGGCCGAGCTTAGAGACAACTTAAAATATTAAAGGGAAACTGCCCTAAACAATCAAGATGAATCATTGGCTTGGTGGGTACAATTTATTTTATTTCGCTTGATAAGCAAAGAAAACATTTGAGTTCTTTGTGGTTCTCCACGAACACTTTTTCTCCAGACAAAGAACCATTGGACTCTGTGATTCCTTGTCACCTTGGTGCAGAGGCTTTCAAACCTTTTCTCACTGGATTTTTCTGGTCTGTTTTCAGGTTGAAGGGGCGTGTGTGACAGAAGCTGGGAAATGAAAGATGGGATTGTTTTCTTGTCATCCTGTACCCTTGCCACCTGGCGACTGTGATTCTGATGAGTGGAGATACATAATGGCCACCTCAATGCAACATGCTCCTTTATTTCCTGGGGGTCAGGCACCAGGGGGACCAGGAGGGCACAAGATCTGTTGAAATGTGACCCTGTTTGGAGCAGGGGTGAGAGTTCCTCGGTATGTAGAAGGTTGAAGGAAATGACTTCTAGGGAAGGCTCATAGTGTTCTGAAATCAATAGCTAAAAGTAAAAATGCTCATTTTCAAGAATAAAGTATAATTAAAATGCCCCCAGGGGTGAATGAAGGGAAGGAACTTTTAAAAAAAATCAAGCAATGGATATAAATAAAAATCCAAAGTGAAAAAAATACATACATTTTTAACTCTAAATTCTCTCTCTATAGAGAGAGTTGTAGCTTTTGGGACATTTACAGTGAGTCTTCATAGCTTGGTCTATTCAACTATATTTTCCTTTTAGTGTTCTCCAGCCAAACTCCTAACCTTCTGCACACCCCAGGAGAAATCACATGGAACCTGGTGGATCTGTGTAGAAGATGACCGAGTTGGGACACCAGTGAGGAAACCAGCATTTCTCCATGATCCCATGGTTCTCAAACTCTTAGAAGTGGAAATCTTTTCACCTTTGCACTTAGAATAAAGCAACCCAACATTAACAATAAGTTGGCTTCTGTATACTCTTTGGTAACCAAGTGCTTCTGCCACTGAGTCCAATTTTCTAGTCTGAAGGTCAGGGAACAGGCGTGTGCAACTCTAAGGGAGGTGAATAGAAGGATGGAGGGAAGAGAGGCAGCTGGAGAGACAGTGAATTTCTGGTTTTGTCACTGTCTAGCTGTCCCTTAGGGGATGCCAACTTCCCTCTTTAGGTCACAGTTCCCTGTGGCTGCAAAATAAAAGGATTAGATGAAGTGATCGCTAAAGGTCTTCTAGCTCTGATGTGACTCTATGTGAACTCCTCCCCCTCCTCCCCAGTGCATTTAAATGGTGGCATCAATATGAGTTCAGCCAACCAGGCACCCCCGTATTGCTGGGAACACACACATCCAGCATAGGTAAGCTATTTTTAAGCAGAGCCTGTATTTTAGGAACAGGCTTATGGAACAAGGGACTTCTTCCCTGCAAACGGGAACTGATCAGCAATTTACAAAGAATAAGAAAACCTTGATATTTTTCTTTGGGGAGAGCTTTATAGCTTTCCTATTCAAAACTTTGTAAGTTGCTGTCTTTCTGGATTTTTCAATCATAAAATAAAGAGGTTAGACTGGTGATCTCCAGCAGAATCTCTCATTGCGTATTTCACAGAAAAATTTCAGGAAGCAATAATCAGTGTTTGGGCAGGGGGAAGGACTCTGCCTAGAGACGAGATGAAACAGGCATCATTACTACTGGGCTTCTTAAAATTGTTTATAAGCTAATAGTCCGTTTTGAACTTTTAAGGTGGGAGTACAGAAGTACAAGTTTACTAAACTTGTTTAATTACAGAATTCATCCTTTCCCCATAAATTCATCATCATCATCATTATTGTTGTCTTAAGCAATGAATGTTCTGAAGAGGACAGTTTGAGAACATTGCTTTAAGGAGCCAATGCTTTCAATGCCCACCTACTCTCCAGAAGAGATGTCCCATTTATATGTCAGCAAGGGAGACTCAAGCTAGATGTCCTGAAGAACTTTCCATGTGAAACTATACAGTAGGTATGGAAGGAGATTATCGGATTTCCTCTTCAGACTTTGCTCCATCCGTCCACAGACCATTGCTTGGGTTCCCATTCATTCAGGGCTTTCTTAAGCAGTTAAGCACTCGGCTTGGTGAATGAAAACAGGACTGGCTTTTAAAACGAAGAGCCAATTAGAAAGAGTGAAATAAACTCTTGTGTATCAATGACGGTTTTATGCAACAAATGGGAGCAATATTTTGAAGATCAGTTGTGTGGCATTCTTTGCCTTTTATTTCACACTGTGGCCAAGAACTCAATATTAGCACTGACATGAAATCTGTGGGTGGTGTTGCTTATCTCGACTGTTATGTAATCTCCATTACTCATTAGGATGTGGTGTTCTTGTTGTGGAGCCAGCGACATTTCTCAGGCAACATAATTATGCGCGAGATGGAGTAGTGTAGTATTCAAACTTACTAAAAAAGTTCACGTTATTAAAATAAAGTGTATGCTACCTTAAGTGAATTGTGTGAAGAGCTTTCTTCTGTTCTTGTAGGTTTCAGCTTGAAAAGAACACACTTGTTTGAGAAATGTAGGTTATTTACCACCGAGGAAAGTCCCTCTCTGAAGTATAGGAGACAGCAGAGCAGGAAGTCGAAGGTGGCCAGCCGAGATTGCTGCTCCCTGCTCCTCGTCGCGGGCCCGCCATCTGCATCTCTTCTGACTGGGGTGAAAAACAAAGCGAATAATGAGTGCAGAAAGGTGGTCCTGGTCAGGCTTTCCTTGGGTTTCCAGATGAGGATAACTTTCACTGAGGCTGTCGTTCACCATTGCACATTTCTGATCAGTACAAGTTTGGCCTTACTCCATGATCACAGTTCTGGGAACAGAGGTGGTTCCCAATCCTTATTTCTGAAAGAATGAAGGATACGAATTATACAAATTATACTTGGTAGTGAAAAGATGTGCATGTGAATTCTGGCTCCGGCACCAACCAGCTGCCCGATCCCAGGGAGCACAGCCTTCCTCGCCGTGATTTCCTGACGGACTTAGATAAAGGCCCCTGACCCCGCCCAGTAAGTTCTGTTTCTACTAGAACACACTGGAGTCTTCTAACAGAGTTACGAGTCAGGTTGATGCCATCCTTCCCCATTCCTTTCCCTGGATTTGTCAGAATTTCCAGCAGGAAGGGGAATGAAACTCAATTTGAGACCCTCTTTCTATTCCAAACAGAGTCTTTCTCTTAACTCCTTCTCTCTTTGGCTACCATATCCCTCACCAGCCGTAAGAAGAACTCAACTTCCAGTTACAAGATAAATAAGTCTTCGGGATATAATATATAGCATGGTAACGATAGTTACCAATACTGTATAATATATTGAAAAACACTTAACATCTATATGATCCCATTAACCAATGTCACCCCAATAAATTTAATTTTAAAAAAGAAAGAAAATTGCTAGAGAGTAGATCTTAAAAGTTCTCATCGCAAGAAAAAAAATTGTAACTATGTGAAGTGATAGATATCAACTAACCTTGTGCTGATCATTTCATAATATATACATATATCAAATCATTATTTTGTACACCTTAAATGAATACAATGCTTTATGACAATTACATGTCCATAAAACTGACATAATTAAATAATAAAGATAAATAATAAATATAATCATTTGTTAAGACATTACTCTATTCCAAGTCATTTTCATACCCTGTTTTATTTCAGTTTACGATTGTATTGGAGTCCTTATTATTCCCATTCTATAAGGTAATGACCTTTACATAAAGTCACACAATTAGAAAGTGTCAGGATTTGAACCCAAGGCTCTTTGTCTCCAAAGCCTGTGCTGTCTCCTCACAAAAGTGGTGGGCACCCTTGGACTGGGTCACTTCTACGGTTCCGCGCAGCTCTGGAACTCCCTGGGCCAATGTTGCCATTGTCTTTGCCATTTGCCTTACAGCTCTGCCTCAGGTCCCTGAATCACAGAGCCACGACAGCAACAGCAAGTATTTGTTCTGGTGTGGCAAATATCGAGAAGCCTTTTTGTTAAATCTGTGTTTGAAGCCACGGGGACTCTTGACCTCCTCCAAGTTGGGGGCCATGTTGTACTCATCTTTCATATCTAGACTAATTCATGAGGTCAGTTTTTTATTATTGCTACTTTATAAGCAAAGAAACTAAGGCAAAGAGAGGCTATACAGCTACTAAATAATAAAGCCAGACCTAAATCCAGGCCTTTGTCTAGAAGTCAAGTGCGATTTCCATGCAATGCTGGCACTTAAAAAATATTCATTGAATGCGTGCATGAATGAATGATAGCATGATATCTTAATTTGTTTCCTGTGCTCTTAGAAAAAAAGATGTCAAATGGTTCATGTGAAAATCATCTGTGGATCTGCCATATCAAGAAGCCCAGATGTTTGCAAGAGAATCTAGAACATAGCAAAAGGCCAGAAATAAAGATTTGGCACCCACCAGCCAATGAGAACCTGCCCCATGTAGTTTCATGGGGCGAATTGGAGTTGCAAGCTAGAGACTAGGTTGTTGCCAATATAGAAAAACTAGTCAAGGTGAGGCTCTGTAGCCAGGAAAAAGAGAACTGGGACAGTAATAAAGTGTGTGAAGCCCTGGCTGGTTTGGCTCAGCAGTTAGAGTGTTGGCCTGTGGACCCAAGGGTCTCTGGTTTGATACCCTGTCAAAGACACATACCTGGATTGCAGGGTCGTGTGGGAGGCAACCGATCAATGTGCCTCTCTTACTTTGATGTTTCTCTCTCTCTCTTTCTCTCTCCTTCCCTTCCTTCTACGCTTAAAAAAAGCAGTGGAAAAATATCCTCAGGTGAGGATTAACCAAAAAAATAAAAATAAAAAAATAAGTATTGTGAAGAAAGGTAAGCAGCCTTTGGGATAAATTAATTCTCTACCATTCAAAGATTACTGCACTCATATAGAAAAATTCCTCAAAGAGATTAGACTCCTTACCAACGATCTCTCCCTCCCTGCTCACTCCCACCACCTCTCTCATAGATCTTTCAAGATGGCTTCAGATGGGATGTTTATATAAGAAGGGAAATGCCATCTCAGGGTTTTTTTCTCATTTGCAAGAAAAAACAATCCTTAAGCAGTGTTTTTTATAAAAAGGTCCTCACTATAGTGTTTCATTTCAGCACTTAAATTTATCTTTTTGAATATGAATTGAATGTGGATCTTAGGTATGGAAATACTTGATGTGTCTCCATGCATATTCTACTTAAAATTTGTTTAATTGCAATATAGTGACATGCTTCATTCTGCATGAGTGTCCCAACTTGGTACTTATTTCTCCACAATAATTTGACGTTTTTAAAAGACTTGCCCTTAGTGATGGTTTTGCTTTTCCTACAGGTTTGTTCTAATATTTAGGACCTCTTTGAAACCATGAGAAAACCACCTAATTCTCTGTGCCTCGATTTTCTTCTCCAAGGAGAGGAAATGGACAAAATAGCAGCAGCTGTCACATCAGAGAATGCATATAAACTGTAAAGCAACCACTAATGCATGTTCTTATTGTTTTTATTCATTCCACCCTTATAATGAGGAGCACATGCTTTGGGCAGCAGCGTGTTCATTTTGAGTAGTTTTGTTTTTTTTCCCAGTAGAGGATAAGGGGTTGGGGGTTCCTTGTTCATCTCCAGTCATTGTCATCCTCATCATTATTGTCAACAGTTATTGAGTACTTATCCCTAGTATGGCAGGGTGTCAGATCCTGGTGAGACAAGGAAGCTTTTGCAGCAGAGAGGTTTATAATTTAACGGGTAGGACCACATATACTAATACATTAAATCATAGTGAAAAGTGTCCTAAGATCTATGCTGAGTGAATAGCATAGCTTCTAAAACCTATGAGAAGTCAGAGTGGAGAGAAGAGAGGAGGAGGTGATCCTTCAGCTGCCTTTGAAGGACAAGTAGGTAGCACCTGGTTGTCAATGGCCCAATGGGGTGTCTCTTGGCCAAGGACTGGGGAACAGTTAGCTATGGAAAAGAGAGGTGTTGACAGACCCTGACAGGTATTGTGTCTTCTTCACACTGTACTCTGGACATCTGAACTAACAAGTGATAACACCTTATCACTCTGGATTTCTCGGATCCAGGAAACATGGATAGCTACACCAAGAGGTCTAAAGACATTTTGTTAAGTCGTTAAGTTGTTTCTCAGAATATTTATTGTAGTTATTGAGATCAAGCTAGATAGTTGAGATATGCACATCTTTGTATAAACAGAGGTTGAAGAGAAAATTAGTTTGGAGTTTTGTAATCTTGAAAATGGCAGCCAGCAAAATAAGATTCATATATCATCGCCAGAATTGTTTATATCTGACTTTTATTTCACAATGCGCTACACGCCCTGTATCTCAACCTACTTGCTATTTTTCCTAATGAACAACTCACTCATTTTATACTACTGGCAAAGAGCACTGCCGGCTTCTGTTCTTCGGGCTGGAAGCTGACCGTCCTGCACAGGTTCTCTGGAACGTGGCCTTAGAGAGGAGGTGTACCCTAGCTTCGCAATCAGTTAGCTTTTGGAACTTGGTATAAGTCACTGTGTGTTTCCATGCCTCAGTCTCCTCGTTTTGATCATGAAATAGCTGAACTAGCCTGATGTATTTCAAACCCCCTTTGGCAGCTAAACCGTTTCCTCCTGCAGAACCTTCTATGGAATCACAATTTATAAAATTAGAGTTTTTGATGAAGACAGAGGTGAGGCAGGGGTTAAGGAACCCCCAGTCCTGCTGACAGGCCTCGCCCTGGTAACTTAAATCGCTAGAGCACTGAAGAAACCAGGCTGAATAAGGTTGAATGGAAAGACCTGTAAAGTCTCCTCCAGTGATGATATTTGGTTATTTGAATTCTGCACAGAGAAAAAAAAAATCAGATCAGCACCAGGTCTGACATCCTGGCACGTCTTAGAAATGGAATACCATGTAGGTTCCATTAAAAACATAATTCCACGTCACAGGTAAACTCTCTGGCCAATGGGATGCAGGATGACTGGGTTTAAGGACAAGACCTTCAGTCTTATATCATTTCCTTGGGGACCACCTCTAATCAGTAGTGGCGGGTAGATCAGAATTTCTGTGCAACCCGGGAGCATGAATCAATTGTTTCTTAGAAAACACAAGACATTTATGTTTGAGGAATCTCTCACTTATGTATAATAAAGGCGAAAGGTCAAATGGTACATAATTGCTATATTTGCCCATTATAATTTTCAAACCACTAGTGAAAAGACCAACTTAAATCTCATATTCATGTGAGGTTCCTATGTCTACACGTCCGTGTATGTCACATGTGTCTGTCATGCACACTTATCTAACAAAAGCGTCACATGAAGTTGTCTGTCATATTTTTGTACACTTGCTATGCCTAAAGACATAAACATTTTTGGTGTTGAGTTTTTAGCAGTTATATTTAGAATGAGCACAACCTCTTTCTAATTAATACAATGTTAAAGTTGCATTTTTGTTCGTATTTCTTAAAAGAGCACTGTAGGCCTCATTATTCTCAGCCTGATTCAAAGGGCCCAAGGGTTGGAAGTGGTGGAGGGAGGGCAGCAGCCTGGCAATGACTGCCTGTTGCAGCTACTATCCATGCCCGTCATTTTGATGCTTAGTCGTGGAACACTTGCATCATGTTGCTCTTTCTGATATCTGAACATGATGTAGCATCCCGCAGGCTAGCTGGATCAATAATACGGAGAATGTTTTGACCTTTATCTATTTGATGCAGGTGTATATTCTTTATTCGGTTTGGAACTGGCAGAGGGGAGGGGTGTGGATTTATTGGCTCCCTTAAACCCCAATGTCCATTTGGTCACTCTAACCACATACGCTCCTACAGGGTCATGAGCAGCACTAGGCCACGGCTCTACACCGTGGAACCTAGTAATAACTTCTGGAATAGCTTAACTGAAATTGCATCGTATCCCCCTCAGTTCCTAGCACAATATTTGGTCTCCTGCATGCATCAGTGGATTAAGTGGGTGTGGCATAAAACAGATTCTGGTGGGGTGTTGAATGAAATGCTGGGTATTGTCCACTTGGCATCCTGTCTGCTCTGCACCCTGCTCTGCTCTGGTAGGCTGGCTTTGATGGATGGAATTAAGGACTCCTTTGACCTCTGTCTTTGCGTTGGATTTGGTGAGTGGGAGGTGTTAGGAGGAAATGGGTGGGTGAGATTGGACTGTTTATTCTCTGGCTCCCCTACTGCCTGTCATGGGCCAAGTGTCTATTAGAGAGCCTGGTACTTCTCCCTTCTCTTTCCCTCAGGGCCCAAGAGCAGAAAGGGCTCCCTGCTGTTGCTAGATATGGGATGATTCGCCCCCTTTCTTGGTTTCCCTTAATGTGCCCACAACTGCGTAAACGCTTCCTTTATTGACCTGGGCTGAATTGCACAGCTTTCCAGGACTGCAGATGTCACACATAGGGGTACATATCAAATCACTGTGGAGCAATTTGTGAGCGCCCAGCACTGTGCTAGGCACTGGGCATATGGAAACAAGCAAAACTGACACAATCCCTGCTTTTGAGGAACTTGTGGTTTGGTGAGGAAGTTAGGCCTGAATCCAATCATCATAAGTAGATGTGAAAAGTTTCAACTTTGCGAGGGATTAAAGGCCAATTCCGTCACCAGGGTGCTATAGGTCATTACAAGGGCACTTGATTTCTTCTGGGAGATCATTGGGTCTAAGCTTCCTCCAGGAAATGATATTTGAACTGTGGTTTGATTGGAAGTGGTTGTTTATTTGCTGAAGGTAGGTGGTGGTTAGGGAAGGTCTTTGGAAAGGGGATAGCACAGGCAAGGTTCTGAGGTTAAGGAAACATTGTACAGGCGAGGACCTGAAGGTCAGGTGATGGAACTTGGCATGGAGGGAAGGGTGTGCAGAGAAGCTGATCCCGGAGCCTTGGTCTTCACGTTTGGAGCAATGGGAAAAGTTGGTGGTTTAAGAGGATGTATGTGTTACAAGATCAGGGTTGTGGTGTTCAATGGGGAGCACGAATTGGAGTGGGGAGAGCTGGGTCAGAGGATGGGTATGGAGGGAAGTGGACACACCTGAAGGGTTTGTAGGCAGTCCTACTGATGGGCCGGGCGAAGGATGAGATATGGGCGGAAGCGAAGAGAGGGACTGAAGATGACTCCTAGGATTCCAGTTTCAGCAACAGGAGAGAGTGTTTTGCTTTCTCCGAGACAGGGAAGAAAACCTGGAGGAGGATAATTTGGCATTGTTTTGGGTGACAAATCTTGGAAACATTAAGGTTGAGGAGTGTCATAGGCAGTTTGTTGTATGGGTCTAGAATTGACAGAAGAGGTCTGGGCTGGAGATGTGATTTTGAGAGTCACTGACTTATTGATAATTCAGCTGAGAAACAACCCACCACAGTAGGGGTGAACTTGCTCAGGGAAAGA
The DNA here is from genome assembly GCA_030848825.1 of Tadarida brasiliensis. NCBI lineage: Eukaryota > Metazoa > Chordata > Mammalia > Chiroptera > Molossidae > Tadarida > Tadarida brasiliensis. The sequence continues at coordinate 91,537,146 of CM061257.1, forward strand.
GCCAAGGATGAGAAGAAGAAGGGCCTTCAGCTGGCCTTCCAGAACTTCTGCATTTAATCAGCTGGTAGGTGGGACAACCTGGCCAGGGAGAGTGGCAAGACGCCAGCAGCGAGGAGAAACACCAGGGGAGGGTGGAGTCACTCTGTTGAATGCTGCTGAGAGACCAGGTGAGGATCAAACAACATCCAAGGGATTGTGTAACGCAGATTCACATTGGTAACTTTTAAGAGGCATTTTAGGGGAGGAATGAGAACGGTAGCTGAATTGGAATGAGTGGAAGGATGCGGGAGGTAAGGAAATGGAGGTGGAGAGAAGGGGAATGGGAAGAGGAACTGTAGCAGAATGCAGAACAGAGGTCGAGGGAAGCCCAGCTCCTTTTCTAGATCTGAAGCTGAATCTTACAGAGACGAGCGGGAGATGTGGATGTGTGGAGATGCCGTGGAAGGATGGAGAGGAGGGAGAGAGGAGGACTCTATAGGAGACAGAAGAGATAAAGAATAATGAGCATTTCCTGAGAAGGCAGGAGAGAAAGGGATCCAACCTGCAGGTGGAATCTGGGCTGAGGGTCGTGTGCCTGCACTCTCAAAATAGCAGATCACCTATGGCTTTGGGGCACAATCTGTTCTTTGCAAGTCAGTTGGCATCTTGTCTTCATTGTCCAACCAATATTTCATGCACAGTGATTAAGCACTTATTATGTACCTAGTGTGTTAGCAATGGGCCTGCAAAGATGAATATGATTGAAGTACCTCAAAGCTGGTGGGGGAGGAATACCCAGAGGTAGTGGTGACTGGCCAGGCTGAGAACTGCGACGGGATGTTTAATAGCCTACTGTGTTTCAGCGCTTAGCTTAGGGTATCTGCTGAGATTCATGGGTTCTAGGCCCTTCTTCTCTGGGACGCATCTCCTTACCTGAAATGAATTCAACTTTCTGCGCCTCAGTTTCTTCATCCATAAAGTAAGGATAATAATAGTGGCTTACCTCAGAGGGGTATAGTGAGAAAAGTCTAGTAAAATGACTGTCTGAACAGTAAATATTAAAGGGTTTATTAACAATTAGTGCTACATGAATGTTGAATTATGAGCTAGAATTACATCTCAGCAAAGGCAAAAGCAAGTTGGGTAATGTTCTAGTCTTCAATCATGGAACAATAGCTTACCTCAGCTAAAAACTTTCCCCCTGAATAATAGGAACATGTATTTGAAAGGAGAATTGTAAAAAGCCATAAGAAAAAGTTATGGTGTTACTATACTTAACTGTGGGTAAACATTTTTCTGTTTCTTAACGATATTGAGGAAAGGGATGGGGAGTCTCCAATGTTCTTCATTTATTTATTCACTCATTAATTCATCAAATATTATTTGTTGAATTGACAATGCTTAACAATTCTCTGATAGTTCTTAGGAATTTATGACCATTGTCACTTCAGCTTTCAGTTTTTATGTGACAAATAGATTTTATTTATTTATTTTAAAATGTTGTTTGTATAACTCAGAAGGAGAATAATGAGCCTTAAAGTAGGTTTACATATCCCATCAGTTAATTAAGGCTAACAAATCTGTTTGGTCACACAAATACGAGTAACTCAGTACTTTTCCGTTATTAAACAAAGCTGAGGGAAAAACAGCTATTTGTTGAGTGCTTACCAGCCTCGGGCTCTGTGACTTGATGTATCTAATCTCATTTAGCCCTCCTCCTAACTCCTTTAAATTGGCATCATTGGAGCGGGAGGGGCCTTACTGTGGACCTCTAGTCTCCCGGGTGACCTCGCCCGCGGGGACTTTGCCATCAGGGACCTGGGGAGGAAGCACCAGCAGCTCCCGCCCCCTCCTCCTCCTCCACAATTTTGGATATTCCGCAGGGAGGTGTTTTGGGGTTCCCACTGACTTCCGGGAGGGACACGTGCCCTTCTCTGATCTCAGCCCGGGCGACCACCTGTGGTTGCTGCGGTGACACTTTGCCCAGGACCCTGCGGTGCCTCGAGCCCCCTGGGATGCGCAGAAGGGACTCAGAGCCCGTGGGGGGCCGCGGGGGGCGCCTAGGAGCCGCCCGGAGGCAGCGGGCGTCTGGAAGGCCTTGCGGGAGCTCAAACAAGCTGGTACTGGGGGAGTATGACTGTTATGGAGCCAAAGAGAAATTAAGAGGCACCGGAAGGAACTTTCTGAATTAGAGACAGTTCACATTCAGACGAACTACTAACAGTATTTGTTAAAACATCAGCTGTACCAACTAATCTGCGAATCGGGTATCAAGATGGGAAATTCAGATCCGACTCTTATCATATGTGTTAAGTCCAAGCTTCAACAATTTGACAGTGTGGTTCACCGGATCGCTTGCTGTGCTCAGACGTGCAAGGCTACGCGGGCCCAGACGCCCCGGGAACGGCCCTGCGCCCCTCGAGCTCACCGAACGGCTCCACGCGTCAGCTCTGCAGACTCGGCACCCAACTACGCCAGTGCCATCTGGGCACTGCCTTTACCGACAAGACTAACGGTTATTTGGAAGAACGTAAAATCCAGGTATAAGTGTTTCTCTTTTTCTAAACATGCCTCTTATAGAGCATCTCCGAATGCAGCTACGTAAAAGAGAACCCACGCTGGAGTGACCGCTCTGGATAACCACGCGGAATTCTGAGAAGAGCTGAATCAATCTAATTTACACGTGTGACCAGGTAGCTAGGTCAAGTCCCCTCACATTTGTTAACCTGAGTAATGCTTCCCTTCCTAAGGCTAAGACCAGCTGATCCTTTTAAGTTAAAACTTAAATGTCCCAAGTAAAGGCTGAAGTAACATTTTTATCAGAATGCCTTGCCTTTCTGTGAGATTTCTTTTTCTTTCTTTCTTTCTTTTCTTTCTTTCTTTCTTTCTTTCTTTCTTTCTTTCTTTCTTTCTTTCTTTCTTTCTTTCTTTCTTTCTTTCTTTCTTTCTTCCTTCCTTCCTTCCTTCCTTCCTTCCTTCCTTCCTTCCTTCCTTCCTTCCTTCCTTCCTTCCTTCCTTTCTTTCTTTCTTTCTTTCTTTCTTTCTTTCTTTTCTCTCTCTCTCTCTCTCTCTCTCTCTCTCTCTCTCTCTCTCTCTCTCTCTCTCCCTCTCCCTCTCCCTCCCTCCCTCCCTCCCTCCCTCCCTTCCTCCCTTCCTCCCTTCCTTCCTTCCTTCCTTCCTCCCTTCCTCCCTCCCTCCCTCCCTCCCTCCCTCCCTCCCTTCCTTCCTTCCTTCCTTCCTTTCGTCGAAGGTCCAAGCACCAGTGGTAGAGAAAGAACTCCACGGAGGAGTACTGAAGAAGGGGAAGGAACCAGAAACAGGCTTAACTTCCATTTTATATGCCTGGTGAGCTGAGTGTATTTTGGACATGTTCTATTTTGTATTCTGATGTACCTAGGGGTTTTGTTGATCAGATATGCTTGTGAGCATTTATCCTTCATTTTATGCAATTTACCAAATCAACCCAAAAAAGTGACCATGAAACCCTGTATTCATCTTTTTGCTACATGTATGAACTCTCCCATGTGAATGAGTACTGTAGTAATCCATTTTAAGAGAGCCTTACTTCAGAAATATTTCAAACTGGTACAAATGGAAAAGACTTCATCTTTTCCTTTAAGGCTAAAGACAAGAATGTCATGCTATACAGGTGCAGCCCAATCCCTGTTAATAAAACCATGGAGATAAAGACATTTTACCCTTTGAAGTAGCCTTGTCCCAACCTGTTGCCATGGAGTTTTTGGAAATGGCTTTAAAAGTCTCCAAGTTGTCCTTGAATTGTCTGGCCATGAGCATCAGCAGTTGTCTCCGTTCTACCGGTTGTAGGTTTCTCAAAATGTAGAAAATTTTGACTTAATTTTCTTCCAGATACAGGGAGATACCTGCTTGTTTTTTCAAAGTGTTTATTTATTGCTGTTACTATTTGATTAGAATGTATTAAATGAAGGAAAAAAAAAAACTGGCCCAGCCTGTGTGGCTCACTGGTTAAGCATCGACCCATACACCAAGAGGTCGCCTGTTCGATTTCTGGTCAGGGCACATGCCCAGGTTGTGGGCCCGATCCCCAGTGGGGGGCATGCAGGAGACGGCCAATCTCATCAATGTTTCTAATTCCCTCTCCCTCTCCCTTCCTCTGTCTCTGAAATCAATAAAGATAAAAATATATTTTTTAAAAAGAAAAAAAACCAAAAACACTGACATTTATTTATTTTTAAATTCTCACCTGAGGATATATTTATTGATTTTTGTTTTTAAGAGAGAGGAAGGGAGAGAGAGAGAAATATTGATGTGACTCAGGATCGAACTCGCAACTCGGGTATGTGCTCTGACTGGGAATTGAACCTGCAACCTTTTGGTGTACGGGACGATGCTCCAAGCAACTGAGCCACCCGGCCAGGGCAAACCTGACTTTATAAATAAATAAATAAATAAATAAATAAATAAATAAATAAATAGGCATCACTGTCCCCACTTTACAGATAATCAAACTGAGGCTCTGTGAGATTAAGACATTTGCATGTTCAATAAGGAACTGAGACTGAGCTACAGAGCAAACAACGTCTGATTCCAAAATTCTTTCTCCTTCTATTCTCTGCTGCCTCTTAAAAAGTAAGAATCTGGGCCACCTCTCCAGCCCTCCATGCAAACAAAATATTTGTGGATGTTTGTATGAATGCCCAGTAAGTATTTGTTCATCTGATCAGATCAATAAAACAGTACTTATCACATTGTAGTAGCATGGAACCATCCTAAGGCAAAGGGTAATGTATGTAAAGTTTACAAATCTATTTATATTAAGGAATTACTATTAAATTTTGATGAGTGATAATGGTATTGTGGTTATGCTTTAAAAAAAGAGTCCTTATCTTTTGGAAATGCACTCTACGATGTTTACAGATGAAATGACACACTGGCTGATCTCCACTGCAACAATAACTTCGTGGATTGATGATAAGTGATGACAGCTGATGTGTACATAGGGGTTCATTTTGTTATTTTCTCTCATTTTTGTATATGCTTAAAATTTTCCATAATAAAAAGTTAAAAACTGAATAGATTTCAGTAGAACAAAAATGGAGTACAAGTCTATTGCAGGGAAGTCTACTCTAGTTTTGTTTTTGTTTTTTTTTTTAATGTTAATTTCCTAATTTTCACCAAACTAATTACAAAACATATACCTCTATTAGGGCTACTTGGAAGGAGGGCATTTTCTATATCACTTTCCTTTTAAGCATTCACTTTCTTAATACAGACCTAAGATTGATTTCCTTCATTTATTGTGTGAACCTCAGTCACTCTGAATCTTTGTATGTAGGTTTCTCATATGAAAGAGAGAGAATCAGTCTGGACATTTTCTGAAATTCTTTTCATTTATAGAATTCTAGAATTCTGACTAACCAGTGAAATACTATAGGCATCAGTACTTTGCTATTTAATCGTTAGCACCCAGACTCATGGACAAAAACAACATAAGAATCCTGACACACCCTGAATTCAGGAAGTAAGATCTCTAAATTTAAAACTCCTTTGGAGCCTAGTACATTCCTCAGTAGTTCTCCAGAACACTAGCTGTTTTAGTAGGCTGCCAAGGCTTTTCACCTGGTTTAACACACGAAGAATTATTTATCTTGTAGAAGGCTCCTACTTCCTGAGAGACAAACAGAATGAAACTAGAATATAATGGAAATAAAAAGCCCTTCCTTCAGAACAGTGAAACAGCCAATGGATATTGTAGGTTACGCTTTGAAGGCCCCTCCAGTGGTTAAATCTCAATTGATTTAATCATAACAGCCTTTTGGAAACACCATGTGAATGTTAAGGGTTGATACACCTCTTCTACAAGATACAATCCAATTAAAGCCAAGCCTGATTTAAAGACATGCAAGGGTAGTGGTTGAGCAATCATGTTCTCATGTGAATTCATCAGCTAAGAGACCCACCTATTAGCTGATGTGATTTGACAGGCTGTGTCCTTAAGTGTACCTCATTTCTGCATGTATCAGCGTATGTATCCACCCACACAGGAGCGCCACGGGCTGGAAAAGACTCACCTGTGAAAATTTTAACAAATTTAAACGAAGTGCTTAAAATATTGTCATGTAGCCTTGGTAAAATTTGGATCCTGACCTTGCATTAGTAGAATCAAGATTTCAGATATTTCTGTACTTCACATCTATTTGGGGGAGTGGGCTTTACTGTTACTAAAATTTTGCGTCTATAGTATTAAAATAATATGAGTTATAATGTTTATAGAGCAGAAATTTTCCAACTTAATTTCTTTTCCCTGGCACTTGCTGTAATGCTGACCTTTAGGTTCCCGGCACATTAGAAATAAAATAAGACACTTTTCCTGAAATCTCTAGAAACCTTTACTGAATTAATTATTTTAATTCACACAGTACCCTCCAGAGCTGAAGTTTCTTAGCTCCAAGGAATGACTTTAATTGGCTCTTTTTAAAAAAAATTATTGAATTTATTGGGGTTACATTGGTCAACAAATCTGGATTTTTCCCAGGTCGCCTGCCTTTTGGTCAGTCAGAGCGGGCCAGAGGGAAGCAGGCACCCCATTTCGATGAAAGAGAAGGGCAGACTAAGTCAGCAAGCTCCTGCAGGTCTGTTCGTCGGTTTATTTTGTACATTAGAGAGAGGACAGAGACGGTAGCTCTGGGCAATTAGTGTTGGCTGTGATATGCCATATTGAGAACACCAATGTGGTGGGCAGTTATATGAGGGGAGACTAAGAAGTCCCTCTGATGTCAGGCCATGGAGTGGAGGATTGGAAATGCTAGAAACCCTCATTTTTGCATGTGGATTGTATAAAAAAGACCATTACTGTTCATTTTTAAAGTCTTATGTCAGCAGTGTTCCTCTTCTGATGTTAGCATACTTGAGGGGTATTTATGAGACTAACACAAAAGATACTTAAAGGGTCAGCACAACCCTCATAAAATAACCTATAGTAGGACTTTAAAAAAGAACATGATCTTAAGGGTGAATCTGGACTTGTATGAAGGTTATAAAAGGCAAGCTTTAGACCCAACCCACTTGTATTTGACTGATACAGGTCTCTCTCTCCCTAGCTTAATATATATAATCTATATTCATGTTTACATATGAATTACATTACCTGTAATATAAATGTAATTATTTACAATCTGTAGTTCTAAGATCTAAATTACTTTCCAATCTTACTGGAAATGTGCATTATTTCTATGCATCTTTTTGATAAGTGGAATTGCAATTGCCCCACAATCTTTCCATTTCAAGCTTTAAATCTTTGGAGGCTTATTAAGTCTAAACTAGTTCAATAATTTAGTTATGTCAGTTTAGTAATCAAATGAATGTACCTTGAAACAAAAATGTGGCAGTGCTGGACCACTCCACAACCGGCGAAGTTTGAAGAAATACGAACACTTTGTTGACGACAGTGCAGGAGATCGGGCAGTTTCATTTGCCGCTGGTGGGGATGTAAATTGATGCACCTTTTTTTTTGCTAAAGCAGTTTGGCACTAAGATTTAAGTCTTAAAAATGCTCACGAACACAAACCTAGCAATTCTGCTTCTAAGAATTTAACTTTAGGAAACTGATATGGTACAGGAATAAATGTACAAGATATATATTTATAATTGTGAAGCCCTAGAAACAATCTAAATGTCTAACAAAGATTACTGGAGAAATCAGTCCTGGTGTAGCCATAGGATAGATGACTATGTAGCAGGTAGAATTAATTTTATGGGAGGATATTGCCAAATAGAGAAAACATTCATGGCATGCTGCTGAGTGAATAGAGCAGGTTACAGTGTACTATTTACTATATGATTATAATTTTATACCAAAAATTTATAGTAAAATGGAAATTCTGAACTATTTATCTCTAGTTAGGGTATGTAAGCAGTTTTCCTTTTCTTGTTTTCCCCTATTTTCCAAAATTTGCCCAATAAAATTTTGAAAATTATAAAAGTGAAAATTTCTCTGAAATGTAATTTTTTGCTATTTTATAAACTTTGTTGATTATATTAATAATTCAAAATACAATGAACACTTGTGATATGTGTTAACAGGAAACAAGCCTTACTATTTGTATGATTACAAATATAGTTACTAAAATTACATATAGATGACATTGTGTATGTGATGCTTTAATGTTTTATAGCTTATAAGGTGCCTTTCCAGAGATGATCATATTTTGCTCCTAGATGACCATGTGTTAAAAGGCACTATCTCCATTTTATGGGAACTGAAAAAGAGATTGGAAAATTTTGATAACCTGCTCCAAGTCTGAGCTGGTCAGCAAGGCCCCTGCCTTCTGTACCCTTAGGGGTACTTCCGTGTTGCCCGGTTGGATTGCTCTATCAAGTTGTGTTGGGAACATTAGTCAGCCCACAGGATACCTGCGTTGCCATATATCATGCCGTATGGATTTCTAGGATATCAGAATCAATCCTTTTTCCAGACAGGAGGTACAGTAGGCCCGTCTTTGTCTGGGATTCAGGTTGGCTACAGGGTGATCAGCTGCTCTGTGTGTCCTAGTCTTTCTTCCTTTTCAACCTTTGTTCTTTGAATTTACAGAAGTCTCTGAAAACCCTAGCTTTTGTCAGCTAAACTAATGGAAATGAAGAAATACCCAGCCACCTCCTGTGCCAAAGTTAGAGCTTAAAAGGGAAATAAGTGTGATAGTAGGTGGGGACAGAGCGATGGAATCTCAAGGACAAGTTTCAAGTCAGGGAAAAGGGCAGCGTGTCCTTTCATCAGCTACTTCCGCACCTCGGGATTTTCCCGGCAGAGGTCCAGTCCAAGTTTTGGCATGCACTGGAATCTCCTGGAGGGCTTGTTAAACTCTCTGTCCCCTCCCCACTCACCCACCCGGGCCCCAGCCCACACAGTAGAACTACCGATTCTACTGGGTTCAGGGTGGAGTCTGAGAATGTGCTTTTCCAAGAGGTTCCAACGGGATACCCGACGAGTCAGGTGATGCTGCTGATCTCAGAACCACTTTGCAGCCCGTGTCGCGGGGGTTTCAGGAGCCATTGCTCTTCCACGGGAGGAGTGTTGGGCACTGTGGACACAAAGACAAATAAGTGATCGCAGTGTGGAATGAGGGGGGACTATGCACAGATGACAAGGAGCAATGTGATGAGGGCTGTAGTACATATGTGTGCTAAGGGGAGTTTGCAATTCATATTGGCTAGGACTACAGAAAAAATATCGGAGTTGCATTTGAAAGGCGAGTAGGGAGCTCACCAGGTGGAAAAGAGTTTTCCATGTAGAGGAAACGGGACAAGCAAAGCATTGACCTTGAAAATCCACAGTCTGTTCAGTATTCGATATTGATGGATTATTTTCAGCAACCAAATTTACCCAAGACTGTTGATCTGCTTCTCTCTCCACAGAACATTATCATCATTTTTTTTACTGTATTTTAATCTTAACTTGTTCTTCCTGGAAGGCAGAAGGAAAGTTGTGGACATAAATGGCCTTGATCTCAAACGTAGAATGATTAATTATAATCTTTAACGTACACTACACATTCCTCGTGAAACTAGCATATGTCTAAATGTTACCCAAATAATGAATTGAAAAGTTCAGCGAATGCGGTCATTTGGCACCATGTAATTGAAAAAAGAGTCTATAATTTTTAAAATTCTCTTTTTTTAAAATGAGACAAAATTAGTCAAAATGAGACCAAAACAGTGCCATTAAAATTTTTTTCAACTTCCAAAGCACTGAGGTTTTTAGAATAAATACTGCCGACAGATAAAATACGTTGTTGTGAGATGAACTCCATGGCAATGCTCACAAGCAAATATCCTTTATGTAACCTATTTCTGTTACTTTCTATAGATATCAAATTCATACTTTAGGTTAATTTATAATAATTAAATATGCAGCAACCTATCTCTTAAATGTTCCAAGTACCATACATGATTTAAAAAACTGATTTTAGTTGGTTTCTTGTTTAGTCAACTGATACAAAGATATGATGGCTTTTAGAGGAACGGCACCAGGTGGGAGCTGGAGATTTTGGCAAGATGCTGCTTCGAAAGGGTGAGCTTGGCTGCCAAGAAAATCCAACATGTGTAATTCAATGCGCGCTTCCTTGCTAATGAGTTTATGTACACATTTTAAAATATGGGATTGAAGGACTGTGTGCTCTGTTCTGAGTACTCTAAGAAACTCACTTGTGAGACACTTCCACAGGTCAGTTGTAATTAATTTTATAATTGCAAAATGGCATTTATAAATGTCTGGTATAATTATCTGTGAAAATAATAAGGTAACTTTACCTTGTTAAAAGAGTATAGACTACCTGATATTTAAAGTCCATTTCCACTCTAAGATTTTAATAATTTTACGACTAATAAATCATTTTGAATTTAAAGATTTATTTGTTTAAAAAAAAAATGAACAGTGATTTTAACAAAGAAGCTATGAACTCCTGTGGGCAAGAACTAAGTGTGTTGTATTATATTCACCATCCTGTTAAATACCATGGAGGGCACATAATATGTGCTTAAGTAAATATTTAGTGTTTGATTGATCAATACAGGGCTTAATTTTTTTTTCATAGCTTACTTATGCTGTTGATGTTTCTGATGACTTTAAAAATAATCATTTCAGAGGCATTCCTACATGAACAAAGAATTGAATCCCTCATTCAAATAATTGGGAAAGTAAGCTGTTTTGTCACCTTATATACAGATAGTTCAGGCCCTAAAATGATTTTCTTTCTGAAATCTTTATAAGATTGCTTCCTTTCTCCTTTTCGTTGTAAAGCTTCAGATAAGTAAGCCAGAGCTATAAGTTACAGCGAAGCTTCCTTCCAGAAGTGATGAAGCGCCACACCTACCGAGTCTGCTACGACATAGTAAGTGAAGGGAGGCCACTCTACTGACTTTCGACGTGACTTTTCTCTTTTTTTAGATTCCATCCCATGGAGAGGAAACAGGACACTTGCCTCCACACAGATAGTTCAAAGAATTCTTCTACTTTTGCCTCTGAAAGTGCATCAGCGAGGTTTTAGAAATGTGAGACAGAAATTTCAGCATTTTGAGATCTGAGGCAAAGCTCTCAAACAAGGGGAAGTTTTGTGCTGTCTTGATTGGCCGGGCCAGGCATAGTCCTGCTTTCTTTCCTGGTGTTCTGGAGCTGAAAGTCATCTTACCATCAGCCTTTCATGGCATCAGCCAGCAATGACAGGAGATATCTACGATATCGCACAAACTTCCAAGGGTGGCGAGGAGTATTTTGGCTGGACACAGTAAGTGATTTTTGCTTACATGCCAATCTTTGGCCACGAATAAGCCTAATCAAACTCTAAGGGTTTATGTTCCCACTGTAAATGTGACCCAGGGGTCAATTCCAACCAGGCGAGCACATGGAACAGCGTGTGGGTTTATGATGAGATGCAAGGCACTTATCAATATTGTAATGGTGAACATAAGGAAAGAGGAAATTAGACAACAATGATACAAAACAAGAAAGCAAGAGGAAAAGGAGGACAAAAAATTAGAAGAGGAGGAAGAAAAGTATTCAATTAAATTTTCTCCAATATTCCTGAGATTAAATACTACATATATATATATTTTTTTTCTTTTTTTTTTTTCTTTAGAAAACCACCTTAAATAACGAGGATCACCTTGTCCAGAAGATATGAACAGGGCTTATTGTCTGACTGTGCTTTTTTTTCACCTACAGAGAAACAAAGTAGTGACAATAAATGTCCACTACCAAGCCAAACCTTGTACCCAATATGTTGAAAGTGTTTATCACCTAATAAAATATGTTTATTAAACAGTTGCATTTAATGAACAATTATTTATTATTACATGAAATTCGAGATGCACAAGTTCTGCTTTTTCCTTAATTTCATTCAAAACAAACTACTGAAGTGATTTCAAATGGGGTAATTATTCTAGAATTCTGTGCACTCACCAGAAAACATTGATAGACCATTCCTTTAATAAAACGAAATGCACAAATCTATAAAGAAGCATGGACAGAACTTATTTTTCCAATAATGTAAAACAAAAGACAGTTATAAGAAATTGGTTAGAACTTACTAACTGCCCCTTATTTGCTTATGACAAATACTTGTCGGGTATACCAGTACAAAGTCTTTCTGGACAGAAAACATCAACAGCATAAGTAAGCTATGAAAAAAACCTTAACACAATGTTTTTGCTGTCATGGTAACAAATAGGCAAATATAAACTGTGTTTTAGTTGGATTATTTAAAATCCCCTAAACAAGACCTGAGTGGGACATAATCCTATAGACATTTGACAACATGGTTTAAAGACCCACCGATGAGATTTTATTCCTTGTATTTCCAGTTCACATAGTTACTTTATCATCTTCCAAATACCCTTGAAGTAAGAGAACTGGTTACTCCTATCTTTACGCATAATGTGCAATAAGAGGTTATGTCACAAGCCATTTGTGATGGCCAAGTCTGTATGAAGTGTGCTAATATTATTTGAAATTAGATATCAGTGTTTTAACTTGTCCTGTTATGATAAAAGTGAACATTGATCTCCATGGTTGAATACAAATAGGCACACACTTCACAAAACCCTGGAAAGAAATAATTCTCTTTTCAATGTAAAAGTCAATTATTCAAGAAAAATTTGGTATCTTTTCTTGGATATATTCAGAGACAAAGCCTTCCACCTTGATAATCCAAACCCATGAAAGTATTTCATGAATGACATACTGTGGATTTACTATAGCCCAATCCCCCCAGGGGAGGGTGGTTACGGGACATCTGCCTTGGTGTTTGTGCGGGTCCATAGCACTCTGGACACCGTAGATTCTCAGTCAGTGCTCATTTGCTGGGACTTCATCTGTTGCATTAGTAAGATTCCTATATAGGTTTACTACTCAGTGAACTGATAAGACATAAAATCAAGAGGAAAGAAAATAGGTTGGAAAAGTATCAGAGTATGTGGTGCAATACTGAAAAACTTCACTAGAATGTATATATCAGTGGTTCTCAAACTTTTTAGTGTCAGGACCCCTTGACCCTCTTAAAAATTATGAAGGACCCCAAAGTGCTTTTGTTTGTGTGTTATATCAGTAATATTCACTCTATTAGAAATTTAAAATGGAACATTAAAATAGTTATTTTTAAATTCATTAAGAATAACCACAACAAACCCATTACATGTTAACAAATCCTGTTTTATAAAAAAGAATATTTTCCAAGACAGAACAAAATTAGTAAGAGGCATGATCTTACTTTACTTCTTTTACACATCTTTTTTTTTTTTTTTAAATTTTTTTTAATTTATTTTTTTGTTCAGATAGAGTAGGAGGGAGAGAGAGGAAGAGAGAGAGAGAGAAACATCGATGTGAAAGGGCCACATTGAGTGGCTGCCACCCGCACGACCAACCAGGGCCGGGGACAAACCGCAACCGAAGTACATGCCCTTAGCGGGAACCAAACCCCGGGTCTCTCTGGACCGCAGGCCGACGCTCTAACCGCTGAGCCAAACCGGCCAGGGCTTACACATCTCTTTAAAGGAAACAGCTGGATTCTCATGTCTGCTTCTGAGCTCAGTCTGTGTGACCTCACACCTGTGATGCCTCTGACAGGATCTTGGGGACCCCAGAGCCATCAGACCTCACTTTGAGAACTGCTGGCACACAGAACAGCAGAATTACAATGATGAACACTCTGTTGAGAAATCATTCAAAACTTGATCTACAGGTTCACAGGGGTGTTATTGCCTTCATAGGAAAATAGAATTTTGTACAGGTACATGATTAGGACTCTCCCGGATAGCTCATGGAAGGGTTTTCTTTACTGATAAGTGTATGCATAAAACTTAATTTTGCTAACCATTTGTCCTCCAGCTAAAGATACCAAATGATCCTTAGAAGATACTACTATCTGTACTTAGCATTGTGTTAATCATCACTCTGCAATCTCCAGAAATGTCTGTTGGTCTGTCATTTAAAAAATGATACAACCCTGTTGGCTTCCAAGGGTTTTCCTCCTCACCCAGACGACACCTCTGCCCTGATGAAATAGTCCAGATTTATTTCATTCTTCACCTGGACATGTGCTAGAGCATGGTGACTCTGATTACATGGGATCAGCACTGTGAAATCCTGGAAACCGCTCTCTGGTTCATAGACAGTTTTAAGAAGATACTTTTCAGACTTCTGCTATTGCCCTGAAGTGGAAACATCAAAAAATGCCAGTTGTGCTTGTGGATTGAAAATTTGGGGGTTTACCATAGATTGCACAGGTTGCAAATCTTATAATAATTTTGTCAGCCTTTACCGAAACAAAATATCTTCTTTAATTTGCCTACTTCTCAGCTTCTGATTAGAAAAGACTAGAAATTATACATAAGACAGTTTTCACAGTATGGGAAATTCTAAAAGGTTTTAGGAAACGTAAAAGCATAAAAGAAAGAGAACTATATCAGTCAGCGTATTTCACATTTTCTAAACCTAATTTCCTTTATCCAGTGACGTTTTGAACAAAGCCCAATCTTGAATGGCCAACATAAATGGTAACAATCTGCCTTTTGAGTTTATGGATTTTAATCTTAGGTTCTGAGTATATATTTGTTGAACAAAGGAATACATACATTAATAAATTAATTAGCTACAAAGTGGGATTTCCTTGTTCTGTAGAGCTCACAAAGGTAGACGTAAAACTGGTCAATAATTTGTATAGTTCACCAGGGAGATGTTTATGTTCCACTCATCATTTTAAAATCAGAAGATAGTTAGGGGTGATTCTATAGGGAGTGACTTCTGTCTCTGAGTATTTCACAATGGCAGTTTCTTTGGCTTTCATTGAACACACATTCTTTGGCAGACTTCTACCGAACCTGTATCATGTCTTTCGTGTGCCAGGCACTGCTCTGGGCCCAGCAAGGTAAAGATGAAGGAAAGTCCAGTCTTGTTCTCTAAACTCCAGGGGCTCATGGTTTAATGGGAGAGACCAACAAGGGGCAGGCATAGAGCACTCTGGAAAATAGAGGACACTATGCTTATCTTTCCTGGAAGGTCAAGGAAGGCTTTCTAGAGGAGGAAGCATCGTAAGTAAATCTTGGCCAAGAGGAGTTAGGCAAGGAGGTATGGATATATCTGTCAAAGTAAACCATAGGCTCCAAGTAAAGAAATTTATTTGGAGCATCGATCAGAACTCATTTGATTGTGAGTGACAGAAACTCAACACTCTGTAGTCGAAGCCAAAAGACGGTGTTGGCTCACATAATGGAAAGTTTGGTTTCAGGAACAACTTTATTCAGAGACTCATATAAGGTCATCATCTTGCTCTTTCTTTTTCCTTTTGGCTCTGTAACTTCAAGTTGTCCTTATTCTCTTCTACTATAGATAGGTTTTTCTGCTGATACTAGAGAAGATAACCACCAACAGTCTTCAATTCACATTTATCTACCTACTGACCTAAGAGACTCAGTTCAAACAATCTCAGTGATAGACCCTGACTGCCATCAGTCTCTTCCTGTGATGGGGGCTTGAGTATTTGATTAGCAACCAGACTGAAGTTAAATGACAGCAGAGGAGGAGCTGAAGTTCCCCGAAGAAGTGGCAAGGCACATGTGGTGGGGAAGGGGGCTAATGGCCAAACACACAGAAAGAATCATTGTCTAGAGCACCAGACACATTTGACTCATTTCCGTGAATTTGACAAGACTCTTTCTTAGCACTAGGACTGATTTTCCCCAAAGTTCATTTAGGATTTTACTAAACAGTTTTATACTTTTCCAGACTTTTAAGAGGCTTTTGTCTTATTTCAGGAAGGTAATAACTAAAGGCTCTCTTCAGGACTTGTACAAATCATGGCTCGCCCTTTCTAACTCTTAAACACTTTCATGCAGTGAAGATTTGGTCAAGCAAACATCCAGAGGAAACAAAATCCCAGCAGGGCTGAAGATGCAGAGGGGAGAGAGAGTGGTGCGATGTCTTTCCCTCCATGATGATGGCAAGAAGGGTTAAGGTACATCTTTGCTGACCAGATGTTGGAATCACTTCTCTCATGAATAACTATGGTGTCTCATGCAAAACCCAGCATGTGGGCCATTACCCAAGGGATGGGAATGTTCAGAGAGAAACCAAGGAGCAGGCTGGGCTGGGCACCCAGGGTCCAATTAAAAGAAGTTAAACATCGCTGGAAATGAAATGAGCTGGAGACGAACGTATCTTATAGAATCCTTCTCAGGGAGAATACTTACTGGTCACAGCTGATTGAGGCAAGGGACAAGGCTTAGGTGTGGCTGAACTGCCGTCACCGGGGTAGGTGGGGTTAACTGTGCAGCTTTACGTTTGCTGAGTGGGTATGTGAGTTTGGAGGTGGAAGATTTCACGGTGCTCAGCTCCTCACCTAAATAAATATCAAAAAATGTTTACAGAATGTTGGTTTGGGGCACCAGATCTTTAACCTTTCTGAAGGGCTCACATGTTTTGTGCCAACTGTATCCTTCTGGTTTAGGGCCACTTCCTGTTTTGGTGCCATCTGTAAAGTTTTCAGTGCCAGGGCTGCTTATGGAACCCTTGCTTATATAGCATTCATTCTCATGGTGAATTCTGGGAAACAAATTGAGTGTACCATTATCAGGCATTTTCATTAAAAGTTACTGACAAGCCCTGGCCGGTGTGGCTCAGTTGGTTGGAGCATGCTCCTGTGCGCTAAAGGGTCAGTGGTTCTATTCCGCCAGGGCACAGACCCAGGTTGCGGGTTTGATCCCCAGTTGGGGTGCTTACAAGAAGCAACTGATCGATGCTTCTCTCTCCCTCTCCCTTCCTCTCTCTAAAATAAATAAATAAATAAACACATTAAATAAAAAATTAAAAATATAAAAGTTACTGACAATGTTCTTTAACTTGTGACTTTAGAAAACAACAAAAGTAATTACCTGCAAATAATGAAAACAACGCATGGTTGCAACTGTTAATTTAGGCATATAAACACAACTAATTACATGTGGCTGCAGCAAGCATGATCTTGTTTAACTGCTGAGCCTTTCTCTCTAGAATGGCATCCCTCATAGGTGGCTGGTCAGACTCAGTCTTCCTGCTTTGTCACAGACCCTCCAGATTGGTATTGTTCCCTTCTTGGGTGCCAGTTGGTCCTTTTTCCTTGTTCTCAACTGTCATATCTTCTCCAACTCACCATGAATTAACATGATTATGACAGAATAAGGATTTGCCACCCTTTTTACAAATAGTCCTCTGTTAATTGCTCCTCCTGTGGTTTTCTATGTGCTCCACAGGTCTGGAGGTTGCATGACACTATCTATTTGACTTTAATTTTCTTGGGCTTGTTTTTTTGCTTTGAATTCTGGTATTGTTTTTAAGGCTGTATTTTCTTTCCGGTGACTTTTGCTAATGGCTGCTCTTAGGTGTTCAGAGACTGTCAAGACAGTGGGTTTTTAAACCTTTCTGACCACAACCCACAGAAAGAAATTCGTTTTACATTGTGCCCAGTATGCACAAACATATATAACCAAGACAGAAGTGTCTTAGAACAATGCCACCCTTACAGTAAATGATGCTTTTCTTGTTCTGTTCTATTCTATTCTATTCTATTCTATTCTATTCTATTCTATTCTATTCTATTCTATTCTATTCTATTCTATTCTATTCTATTCTATTCTATTCCATTCCATTCCATTCCATTCCATTCCATTCCATTCCATTCCATTCCATTCCATTCCATTCCATTCCATTCCATTCCCATTTCATCCTATTCTATTTTATTTTATTCCATTTCTAAGGACACATCTCATAAATCCCTAAAATGAATGACTGGCTGGATGATGTCATTTCCTCTTCATAGGCTGACAATATCTGTGCTGTGGTCTTTCAGTGACTCCTTTCTAACCACCAGACTGGAAGGGATTATTTATATATTCTTTGGGGAAAGATGGTTAAATTAGTTAGAGATGCCACTGAAAGACAGTGTTCACAGAAACAGGACTCAAATCAGTTCTTTCTCTTTGGTCTTTTCCAAATTGTTTTACTTGCCATTGAACTCATGAGTGATCTTTTATAGTCAAATGCTATTTGCTCAATATTATTCTGATAATCACTAGGACATATTATTATTCAAGTATAGTTGTATCAATTGTTTACAAAAACATTATTATCAACAAAAATTTATTTCAAGTGGTTAGTCAACAAACAGCTCTCAATCTTAGTTGCCTCTAGTCAGATCTATAAAAGTGATAGTTTCTTGAAAGTTTGCATGTTTTTCTTCTTCAGCTTTTTCAAACTTGAAAAAGGTCAATGTTATCAGTTGTTTGAGTTTCACTGTGTTTACGGTGATTACAGAAACTCTCCAGATCCTTCTGTGGCAGGTACTGCTCATGCCCACCCAAAGTGCATCTCCTTATTCCTGAGTGAAAGAATCCTGATTCTGTTCAGAGTCGCAATGAGTCCAGCTAAAAACACTGGCTTCTTCCGCCTCCCTTGCGTCTGGGTTGGTCATGTGGCATATTTCTGGCCAGTGAGATATGAACTGAGGGTTTCTGGGAAGTATTTGCTTTCCTGAAACAGGAACTGCTAGTTCCTGCCCCTCCTGCCCAGGACAGGGAAATACCTGGGCATTTAGCAGCCATCTTGCAATCATAAGGTATCAGACGTGGAAGTGAGGACCTATAAGTTGAATGCCATCAGCAGATGTATGGAAAGAGCCTGGATACCTAATGGCAGCACAGAGCAGTGGCACCAGCTATGGCTAGTCCACTTGCAGATATTGGTTATGTGAGGAAAACATTAAGTCCCTAACTTTTAATATATATACACACTATATATATTATATATGTAATATATATTTATGCATGTTTTATTTTCGTATATATATTTTTACCTTATTTTATAGAGCAGTTTGAAGTTCACAGTGATTTTCCATATACTCCCTGCCCCCACACATGCACAGTCTCCCTCATTATTAATATCACTTCCCAGATGGTACCTTTGTTACAACTGAAGACCCTACACTGACACGTCATTATCACCCAGAGTCCATAGTTTCCACTAGGGTCACTCTTGCTGTTGTACGTGCTATGGGTCTGAACAACTTGGTGATGGCATACACCCACCATTATAATATCATGCAGAGTAGTTTCACTGCCTTAACCCCCCTTTTTATTTCATATTTTTCTGTGACCTGTTATCAAACAAATACATAATTGATCCCCCTTTCAATTTTTATATTTTTGCATCTATCTTATTCTTTGATGGAAATTTGATAACTACAATTACTAGGATGACCATTTACAGTGTCACTAATTAGAGCCAAAGCTATTTTACAGAATAATTACTAATGAAGGTGCACTGATGTCCTTCTATATGACATCCAAATGAGAGAAGCTCCTTTCCCAAACTATCCCAACAGGGTTAAAATTCTTTGAGAATTATTATTCTATCATTTCCCCCACATAGTCCAAGGATTAAATAGGAATGGCTGACTAGTGAAAATGAAGTGGCTTCCTGATCTAGAAATGGCATTTTCAAATTTTTTTTTCTTTATTGATTTTTAGAGAGAGAGGAAGGGAAAGGGAGAGAGAGATGGAAACATCAATGAGAGAGAACAGATAGACCGCCTCCTGCATGTCCCCACTGGGGATTTGGCCCACAACCTGGGCATGTGCCCTGACCAGGAATCGAACTGATGACCTCTTGGTACATGGGTCGATGCTCAACCACTGAGCCACACTAGCCAGGCTCAATCTTTAATGGTTCATTTTAGATTGATTCTTAACCATCAAATTCAGATAGTTGTTGGAATGTCTGGGATCTGAAAAGGTAGGCTAGAAATTCTGTACGAGTTGATCTTCTCCCAAGATTTGCAGATTCTTTCTGATTTTATTCAGGATAAGGGAAACCATTTTGACAACAGTTTTCCTTAGAGCATTCAGGAGGCTGTTTCTGGTTGGAAGGAAGGAAAAGATTGGATGAGCACGAGTGTAAGGATCCTTCATCAAACCTTTGTTTCTGCCATTTTTCCTTTGGGACCTCTCAGTCAAGAAAGAATTTTTTAGAGAAATGTGTCTATTTTTTACTCCTCAGATGCGTTCTTTTTTTAGATGGGTGAAGGATAAGCCACGTTAGACAGCCTATGGCAGTGATGTCCAATAGAATTCTGATGTGTGCCATGCATATAATTTAAATTTTCTAATAGTCACAATGAAAAAGCAAAATGAAACAGGTAGACTTAACTTTAAGAATGTATTTTCTTTAACTCAACATGATGACTATATTATTTAAACATATAATGTAATCCATATAAAAATTATTGATATTTGGATTTCTTAGATACTCAATCCTGTGTGCATTTTACAGTTACAGCACATCTCACTTTGGACTAACCACATTGCAAATACTCCAACACAGGTGGCCGGTGGCCGCCATATTGGACAGTCCATAGCTTTCCTGGTCTGCCTGTTCTCCTCAAAGGCAGTCACCATTCTGCTTTTAGCCTGGCTATTTCTGCTCTCCTCACCCACTCCAACCCTGCAGCGACCCTCAAAAGAACCATGTGCTCTTAGTAACTGTCTCCTTTGTGTGTATCCAGACCTCGCTCCAGTGGCAGGAGATACTCCAATATAATATCAACATGTTCTGAAGGTCCATTTAGATGACCCTTTTTCCGAACTGCTTCCATTCTTTTGTTTTCATCTGTAGCAGAGAAATTACAGTGAAAACGGGAGATGGTACTAACCAGTGGCTATAAAGTCCCAGTGGCACAAATCAGAAAGGGCACAAGGCATGAAGAATACCTTCCACACTTCAAAGAGGAAATAAATGCAAGAAGGATGCCTTGAAAGTGACAACCACACAATTCGTAAGCATGTCATTTTTCCAAAAAGGAATTCCATCGAAAGCCATAGGAGAGGCTGAGTATGCTTGGGAGTTCCTGGCTCATGAAACGAATTATTCTACTTTAAAGGTTCCTGTTGCTTAACATGCTCCTGTGACAGGTGGCTCATGGAACAGGGCAGTTTCTTTCGTGTTCCTGTGGCGCTATCTTTATTTTCTTTGCAGTACAATTAAGATTGTACCTATTAGGTGTCCTCAAATTAATGAGATGCTCCCTTTACTCTGTGGATTAGATAGAGATCTTTCCTTGGACAATCATTTTGTGTGCAGATGAAAGATCACATCCCTTCCCCACTTTTAAAATTTAAAAAAAAATTAATTTTTGAGCATAGGACAATGGCTATCACACTTACTCTTGTAAGAGTAAATATTTGAAAGTCAGATAAAAGAGTAGATGTTTGAAAGTTATATAATACCTACTACTGGTTAAAATCCACATAGCTAAGGTGAAAACATGATTTTAAAAGCTTTTCCTCCAGTTTGCGCCATGTAAAAAAACTTGAAAGAAACGCAAAGCCCTTTATACGTACAGCGTATACTGCATTGGGTGAGATAAATTTAGAGCATAAACATTACATATACCGTTTGCAGAAGAAACTTTCGTTATGCTGAATCCTTATTAAGTACCCGTCGAATTCCTAGATACAAAAGTTCTCCATCAGTGAGAGGCAGAGACAGTCCCTCCACTTGGAGAATGGGCAGAGGAGTGTAATAGAATAGAACGGACACAGTACTGAGTGAAGAAAGCCCTCAATTTTAACTTCCATTCTGGCACTTTCTAGCTGTGTGACTTTAACCAAGGCCCTTAACCTCCTTCACTTACAAAATGGGTAGCATAATAACACACTACCTGCCACGAGAGTGAACTGTAAACACTTCAAGGTCAGATACCACCTTTCTTTATGGCCTCTCCAGTGCCTCACACCCATCCTTGAAATGCAGTAGTCAAGTAGGTACTTTTTGAATGACTGTAACAAGTGAAATGATTTATGTAATATTACTTGTAAACTTCATGATGTAAAATGTTCTTTTTCTGGTTCTTGTGAAGGTTCCTCCTATGCTACAAGTTGAAAACTACAAATAGAGACTGTTTCGCTCCTAAGAAAGAACAAAACTTCAAGGGAGAAACATCGAGTAAAATAAAATGATTTTGAAGTTGGTGTCACTTTATCACCAAAGCCTTTAATAGCGACCACGTGGAGAAAAATCTGGAGTAAGGAATACGGTTCACGGTCATGTTTCATAGCAAGGGAAGAAACGGTTTGCTTTTTGGTATATGTGTGCTTTGATTTAAAAACTGCATGAAAAAGAGACTTATTGGAATAAATGCCTTTTCATAATGTTCACGTAACAACCAAATTAGTAACCCAATCTATGTTGGCAATATGGACCATTAGAAGTCCTTGGGGAATCTACAGTAATGATTAGATAAGAGTGATTTGTTGTTAGCACATTCATTGTTTCCATCAGTCATTTGGCCCATTTTTCAAAGACCCACTTGAGTTATCTGAACCTGTGAACTTCCTGAAAGTCTAGCCACCAAACTCCATTATGAGAGTCAATGACCGCTCAATGAAAGGGTATTTATTCCTTTTCTCAGTGCGGGTCCCCCCAAACCAAGACGAACAGTCACACATATATTTCCTTTCAAGAGGCCATAAACAAGAACATTTCATGTCATCGTGAGATAATTATCCCGATTGGATAAAATCATTTTGGAATTTGCTTGCATTCTTATTAGTACGGAGATCACACTGGAGCTTTATTCAGAGAAGTGTGTTAAAATTCAGACAGGCATCAGGATGAACTGTGTCTCTGTGTAGCAAACTCTGCTTAGATAATGCAAATGAACAGTGTACAGGAGAGGACAGCTTGTTTCAAGTACCTAAAGCATTGTGAAAGTGGACTCATAGAGAGAAACACAATGGACAGATTAACTGCAAATCTCTTCCATTTATTGCTTCAAGCAAGTTCCCATGGACTTGTAACAGAAATCATCCCAGCTTAGTTTGATTGCCTTGTGAACTTTAAATTAATAAAACTGCACTTCAAAAAAAAAATTATCCATAGCAGAAATCTACATAATTGATGAATATTTCTTTGTTAATAGAAATATTAACAAAGGCTTTGTTGCGATTTTTAGTGTCAAGATACCAGAAGTACGGGCCAGAAATAAAGAGCCTGTCTGTGCGAGTAGGTCTGTTCTGCAAGGCTGCCAGCGCAGGCTTCTCAATGTGTGGGCAGAAGAGCAACAGCTGCTGGGTAGCGGCTCTTTTTGGTTGGACAGTTTCGTTGGTACTTCATGTGTGTGATGATAATGACGGCGATGGTTGCCATTTATGGGGTATATTCCAAGTATCAGTATCTCACTCAATACTGCAAGCGCCACTTAAGGTAGTAACTATTCTATTATTCCCATTTTACAGAATAATAGAGGAGAGAGGCTTAAAGAATAATTCACTGCCCAAGATCAAAATCTAGTAAATGGTAGAACTGGAATTTGAATCAAGGTTAATTCTAAGGCTAGCTACTACAATGCAGGGATGTCACACTAGAACTCACAAGGTAAGGATCATTCTTTCCCTGAACTCATACTTAGAATATAATTTAGATATAGCTACAGTTCTTCATCTCCTCATTCTCATTTTGAAATGACCTTGAGTTCCACTTGAAAATGATGCTACATTTACAATTATAACCAGTAGCTTAAACAATACCTGACCCATAATAGATGCATAGGAATTATTTGTTAATGAATATTCTGCCCTCTTTTAGGTGGTGGTCAGCCCTGGGTGAGAAGAATCTGGATCGGAGAGTGCCAGGAATAAGTATCAAAAGTAAAAGTAAACTTTTTTCATTATTTTAAACAATCCATTGCATTTCCTGAGAAAGGCCTGCTTAAGCAAGGGGCAAATTGCAAATATCATTAGGAAAGTGTTTATAGTAAGCAAAGGAATATACTTAAGAAATGAGCATGGCTGTGTGTTTTCCCATTTGGTGATAGACAAAATCAGTATTTAGGCTTCTCATTTAGAATTCACTGAAATGAAAACATAATCCCAGTTAATTACTGTTCCCCAAGGGATCTGGTTGCATAATGTTTCATAAAATTAAAACCTGTTAAGCACTCATGAAAAAAAAAAAAAAAACTTACTTTAGGTGCAAAACATTAAAAAAAAAAGAAAAGAAAAGAAAATTAAGAAGAAAAAAGAAAACAACCAAAATCCAGTTAGCACCTTTACTTCTTGTCATCTATGCCTGAATAACTGGGGACAACGAAGCTTATGAGAGTTTTGGGCTATTAGAAAATTTCTTAGGTCTGATTTTCACCTAAAAGACTAAACAGAACAGGAAGACCCAGCAAACCCACACTCTGAGGCTGAGTTTGTCATTTTGACCTGTCAACTTGCTTGTCTTCAGAATGATTTTAAAATTAGGAAGAGACACCCCACAGAGGCTCAGTTATAATTTCACTCTGAGCACACTGAGGCTTCTAGGGCTTCTGATTTCATGGTTATTTCTCTGAGGAAAGAAAATAAGAATTTTGGATTCATTAGGAAGAGCTAGGTTAACAATCCAATGACCTTATAACTGTTGGGAAGCCAAACGCATAGTCCAACGTTTCTGGACCATGTGTACGTCTGCGCACAAATCTTTCTTAGTTTTGTTCAGTCTGTGTCAAATGTATATTCTGTATATTCATGGAGAAATAGACAGGGATTTGGGATGGGGATGCCTGATCTTGTCTGAATATTTCAGAAGCTGGCCAGTTTAATGAATTTAGTCAAGCAACAACTTAATTCTGTGAAAGATCAACAGAACTGATCAAGGCTGGATTTTTTTCCATATCTCAGTTGGAGTGCTGACATTTTGAAGACACCACTTTGGGTTTGTCCTAGCTGATGTTTGTTCTAAGAGGTAGCAGAGAGTTGTTGAGCCCAAAAGACTAGATTTGGGCTTTAATTGTGTATATCACTGAATGGCTTTGTACACTTGAATATGTCACTTAATCTCTGTAATAGCAGTTTCCTCATTTGTAGAGCACAATGGATTGGATGAACTCCAGGACTGCTTCCAACTTCTAACATGTGACGACTTTGGATTGCTGCTAATCCATGAAAGAAACTGAAAAGTTGATAGGATACCCGGGGTTAATGATACATAGGATACATAGGATACTTGGGGTTAATGAAATGAAGTGATTCACCAGTGAAAAATGAAGATAGTAAAGCTACAATGTTATCTAAATGACCTCCTTTG
Organism: Tadarida brasiliensis; assembly: GCA_030848825.1. NCBI lineage: Eukaryota > Metazoa > Chordata > Mammalia > Chiroptera > Molossidae > Tadarida > Tadarida brasiliensis. Next base: position 91,562,248 of record CM061257.1, read on the forward strand.
GGACTACTTTTGTTTGTATATTTTCACTTGTAGGACTGTGATGTGAGAAGGAACCATTTGTTGATTCAAGGAAACATAGCTTTGGGCATGTGTTTTCACCCAGAATTTTTAATGATTAGGAGTTTTACTTCAGTTAGCATTATACATGTATGAATTTGATAAGACCAACACATCATATATTCACCACCTTCACTGCTAACAATAAAATATTCTGTCATCATGGGACAGAAGCAAGATCATAGCTTTTTATATTTATCCTGGCATTTGGAGACTCTCACCAACGGTTCCTCTTTCTGATAAATGTAGAAGAAATGTCCAAGGCTTTATAGCCAGAGCAGAACTTATGTTTGATTCCTGACTCTGTCTATTACTAACTTTGTTCTTTTTTTCTCATCTAAAATATGCATACGGATGCCCAACAGGTTAAGTATGAGGATTAAGTGAAATAATGTATGTAAATAACCTGTCAAATGGAAGAAGGTGAACATATTTTGGTTCTAGCCTCCATCTCTTCCCCAAGAACTCTTCCTTTCACAATCTCCAGTCTTCATACATTTTCAATAGAGATCCTTTTTTTTTCTGGTTGAGAATATCTATTTTATGACCTCTGGATACCATATAATATACCCTCCCCACCCACCAAATGCTTTCCACGTTCTTCTCTGTGACTCTTACAGGGTGTGTGTGTACACACACACACACACACACACACACACACATATATATATATATATATATATATATATATATATATATATACTCATCTCTATTGTTGAATGCATTACAGATGTCCCCTCCTTTTTTCCCCATTGACCCCCTCCTCCCCAATCCCGCCCCCCTCCTGCCTTCCCCACACTATTGTCGGTGTCCATTGGTTATGTATATATGCATAGAAGTTCTTTGGTTTATCTCTTCCTGCCCTCCCTCACCCCTTCCTTTGAGGTTCATCAGTCTAACAACCAATTTGTATTTCTTAATTCCTCCATCTTTTTCACCCATCCCCCCTGCCCCTGCCCATCTGGCAAGCAACAAAAAGTTCTCTGTATCTATGAGTCTTATAGGGTAGATTTGATCACAACTCTTCTTTACTGGGAAGACTTCTCTGGTTCTAATCCCTTGGTATCCATTTGGCCCAATATTTGTAGTTCTTACCGTATTTATTGGTATTTCATTATGCATCACTTCGCAATTCTTTCAAAGTACTTTTTACCTATGTGTGCTCTGTGTTCCTGACTACTTTGCAAGAAAAGGCTCTGTTGAATGAGTTCAAGACACTCTAATGGAGAGGAAAATATACATTAGAATGCATTAAAAGAAGACCAGCTAGGGTCATGAGGGAACTTGAAATGATTTCATATAAGAAATGGTTGAGAAACTTGGGCCATCGATCCTGGAGAAGACAAACTTTGATAGCAATATAAGAGAAGCTGTCTTTGTCTATAAACAGTTGAAGATTTACCATGTAGAAGAGGTATTAAAGTTTTCCCTAATTAAAGCCAATGATGTGAAACCAAAAGAAAGAACTTTCTAACAGACACAGCAGCTGTCCTAAGATGAGCTCTCTGGCTTTGCAAGTATGGGGACATGGGCTGAAAAGTCCTTTGTTTGGAATAACGTGTACAACATTGAAGTATCAGATGAGTGATGGGACTGGGGGAACATTGAAGTTCATCTTGCCTCAGGTTTTGTTTTTTCATTCCAGACAGGAAGTGCTCTTTGACCACTTTGTAGTTGTTGAATGGATGGATGAATGTTCCTCATACAGTGAGCACTTGGTAAGTGTTCTCCAGCGGACATGTTCTAGGATCCTTCAATAAATACTCAATACTGTTGAAAATACCTAAAAAATAAAAACCCCTTTCATGTACATGTCATAAACCATACTCAACTGCTTGTAAGCAGGGCCCTTGGTGAATACTTATAGATACACCTCAAGTGAGATGCTACTTGCATTCTTGAGAATATATTGGGGAAAAATTATACCAAAATCCCATGTCAACTTTCTAAGCAAAGTAAAAACATGAAATAGATTAAATAGAAATAAATGAAACATAAGAAGAGATTGGTTGTGTTAGAATCCTTATTTCCCCTGAAAGTCTATGTGACTCTCAGTGAGTTACGTATTCACATGAACTCCAGTTTCTTCGTTTGTAAACACTGTGATACTAACAACAGCACTCTTGAAAGGTTATTCAGGGCACAGACCAATCAGAAATGGTGTCTGGCCAATGAAACTGGATGCCAGCCAGTAGGTTGTACTGGAGAGGACTAGCTGAATGCCAGCTCTGGATGTGGGGATTAAATGCAAGTAAAAAAAAATGCCTGTACAGTGTCCAGCACATAGAAGATTCTGAATAAATGTTAATTTCCTCTCACCATTGAGAAGCTGAGATTGCTGTGATATGTGATAGGAATTATCTACAACTTCCTGTGGGATTCAGAATCAGTTTGCATAGCTATGAAAATATTATTCCTAGTCCTATTAGTTTAGGTTCAGTTGGTCTTAAATTGTCATTCTGAAAACATATTTACTTCCCTACAGTGCTCATTTGGCTTTGGGTGTATAAGACAACTAAAGAATGCACACGCCTGAGACCATCCTTCTGCTGAAAATGGGCAAGTGTTTTCTTTTATATTCCTGATTCTCCAGATTAATCAGCTGAGCTAAATGCAGGTGAAATCGTTTATTTTGGAAGTTAAAAATGGCACCGAATCCATTAAGAAGATCATTAAAGAGGCTTCTCTCGATTACAGCTGTTTTCTGGATAGACCTTTCATGTTGAATGTAGTTGCTGAGCATGACCCCTTCAACTCTCATCTGATTAGTACGGATGACATAGGTCCTTTCCACACTTCACCTGACAGGAAGCAAACCTGTATGAGAACTAGTTTGGGGATATCACATTTTCTTTGGTGATCTAAGTAGTTTTGTTTCCTCAATAAAGAAAGCTAAGCTATTTTTTGAAACACATTCAGAATTCTGTCTTGGTATTATCACCCAAATTATAATTTCTTTTTTTTTTTTCTTTATTGATTTTAGAGAGAGAGGAAGGGAGAAGGAGAGAGAGATAGAAACACTGATGAGAGAGAACATCGATTGGCCACCTCCTGCATGCCCCCCACTGGGGATCTGGCCCACAACTTGGGCATGTGCCCTAACCGGAAATTGAACTGGCCACCTTTTGGTGCATGGGTTGACACTCAACCACTGAGCCACGCCGGCAGGGCCAGATTATAATCTCTTTTAGGAAGGGTGGAGGGTGGGTGAAGTGGAGGGAGAAGGCTGCAGAACCAGACTGTGGTCAGAACTGGACTCTTTTCTGCTTGAGAAGAACTAATATTTCCTGCTTTTCATCAGCCCCTCTCCCCCAATCCTCACATCTTCAAATGTTTCCTCTAAGCTGTACCTTCGAAATTAAAAAAAAAGTCTTGACCTATTTGACTTGCAAAAGGGAGAAATGGAGATCTTTTCTCAACAATGCAATAGTATTTAAGTTAGAGAAAGGAATCCTACAAAAACCAGAAAGTCACTTTACAGATAAACAGAAAAAGCCTCGTCCTGACTAGTTTTGCCATGGCCTGCTTAGAAATGCGAGTCAGGTAGTGAAATTAAGAAAATCATCATTACTTTTTACAAGCTGCTGTACTTCTGGCTCCTCCCAATGAAGGAGAGATAAATTATTTCTGATGCCCTTTTAATCTTTGGCAATAAGACACGACAGAGATGCCCTCGATCTTTCCGCGGTAGGCTACCTTCCAGGGCTTTGGGAGCCAGGACTAGGGAGCTCTTTTCTGGTACGATAATTCCTGCAGAATATATCCTTAAGGTTGTGCAAAGGTCATCTTTTAAAATGTTTGCAAAACTCTGATGGAACTGCTGAGAGATATAATCAGTTCCTTTTCTCTCATGACTTTAAAATTCATGATTGTTTAATTTGTGTAGGTACATTGCCCCATTCCTTCTGTGTGTGAAATTAGGAATCCTGGCAGAAGAACCATTCATTGGGAAAGTTACCTCTGCTCCAAAGCTGTTAGTGGAGAATTTGCCCGCAGGAAAAGTGGTTGATGCTGACAGTTTCACTAAACCTACATGTGCGCGCGCACACACACACTCACACACACACACACACACACACACACACACACACACACACTCCTCTCCTTTCTTCTAATCTTCCAAACAGCACAGAGAGAACCTTTAATAAATCAATGTTTTAGGGCCAGATTCCTCAAAGGCCTCCGTAAGAGCTCTGACCCTGCTTGTTGTGATAGTTTGTGAATGGCCTGGATAGAATCAATGGTATCTAGTCCACAAATCATGCCGCCTCACAAGTGTTGGTGGCTTAAACCAGAGGAATTGGTTTTTTATCATCTGCACTAATTGCCATTCACATAGAAAATGGTGCCGGGTTGTAAAGGAGTTGGCAGATATCCCGACGGTGGGTCCATGACGGGATCCCTGCAAGGAGCGGGAAGGTGGAACGAAGGGCACAGGCTCCGCTCGGGGCTGGCAGAAGTAGGACGAGGCAGGACGCTTTCTCCGCTGTGCAGGTCACCGCGACGAGGGAGGAGGAAGGGTCTGGAGCCCCCGCTGTGGGGTGAAGACACCCTGACAAGCACACATCTTTGAGGCCAGCTCATCTGCAATTTCAAATCCAAGTGGAGAGCTTCAAGATGCTGCTTTTCCAGCTCCTTCCAGCCCTCGCATCTGGTGGTCCCTCCCCTTCGCTGGGGCATGGGAGCTGCTGGTGGCCGAGGGAGGGCAGGAAGCCAAGTGTGGACAGCAGGACCCTTCCCTTACCCGGGGTGGTCAGAGCGCTGGCCACACAGGAGCTACCCCAAGCCCTTCTCTTGAAATCCTCGGTGAAATACTTCGGGCAAGTGTGGCCCGGGTTCATCTTGTTCGCAAACTGCAGGTAAAGGGCAGGACAGTCTCTGGAGGCAGTTGACCTCTCTGGGTTCACTCCGAGCCGGTTCCCCGGGCTTCCTGCTTGCTGTTCGCTTGGCGGTTCCCATTCCAGTTCAAAGGGATCTGACGGTTTGTGTGGGTCCCCGCTGGTGCTGATGAATCACGAGGCTGAAAGAGCGTCTGTTCCTTTCAAAGGGTTTTCTCCGATGCAATGTCTGCGATGACAAACTGTTTACCATATCCTATTTTCCAACACCTTGAGTTCCTTGTAAGATCATTTACCTATTAATGTGATGTATCTGTCTATTTATCATTTATCTATCATGCTATCTATCTATTTCCAAAGGGCCTGTCAGATAGAACCAACGCACTCAGAACTTGTGCCCAACAGGCATGCTGGAACTTGTCTTGGGCTGAGAGATTCATTCTTGATCTACTTTTATTGAGAGCAATTAGCATACAAAGAACAGGTTTATAGCAAGTACTCAAACTTTAAAATGTTTCATATGCATCGTAATCAAGCTCTTAAAACAGAACAAAACAAAACAAAAACTCTGGAGGAAGCTGATTAAATCTCTCCTTTTCTCAGCCTCCCCATATTTGAAGTAGGGGAGACACATTCTCTAGGAAAATTAGATCCTTCATCTAACGGTATATGTACCACCGTCCCCTTTAAACATTCATTCTCTTCCAAACACCATGGGCGTGTGCCCAGTGGATGGGTGGTGTGATTTTTAAGCCACAGAAACAATACAGTAGCAACACGTATTTTCTGGGGCCAGTCCAGTTCCACACACTGTGTTTCTCATGTCTGCTGAAGCTAGTGAGCGGCAGCAAAGGGACTGGGCGTGAAAGGGAGTCTGGGATAGAACAAACAGAACGGCAAGGGCCAACTTTCTTTCCCAAACAGGATGGAGCATGCTTGGTGCTAAAAGCAAATAAATGAATTTCACTCATTGTTAGTTACCTCTGCTAAGTTCTCCGGGAGAGTACTCATTGTCAAATGAGGCAACACCATCCAGAGTGGCCCACTTGGAAGAGCTGGCTCCATGATATTTGGAGGCTTATCTGCTGCTTAAAATACAACAGGAAATGTCCCAGGTTGGCCTTGCTTGGTTTCCAGGGAAGGAAAGCATCCTGCACCCTCCTCCTTGCACCTGTCCCCAGTCACCATTGTGGACCACCCAGACACTCACATGGCTTTATGTATCACTGCCTCTTGGTCCTGCTCAACCCCATCCTTTCTTTATGGCCCCACTAAGGATGCACACTTTCCAAGACCTCTTCACAGAGATCTTTCCCTTGTGCTGAATTTCCTTACTGGTAACATGTACCTATTCACTCATTTGTCCATTTTTCCACTCATCCAATCACACATTCTTACATATGGCTTTCAGAACAGTCTCAAGCTGGTTCATAAAATCTTGGGTCTTGTCTTCTTACTGCCTGGAAAACGAATTTGAGGCAGGGATCACATGTGCCTGGTTTTCATGCCCCGATCATAATGTTTTGTTCCCACAGGGACAAATTATGTGACTGATTGTAATTTTACTCTCATTTTCTAAAGGCTAGTGATTAGCACAATTTCATTTCTTTAGCTCTTGTCCTCGTCTTGAAATTCTGAGCATCGATGGACCACTAATTTTTAAATAAGGATGAGCCCCGTGTCTGATGGAGAGGAGAAATAGTCATCATTACGGGAAGCTGCTGTGGGAAAGTGAGGGCCCCAGACAATGACATCTGTGTTTTCAATGCTGTTTCTGGTAGCTGAGGATTAGAAGCCAGGGACCAGTATTTGTACATTTCTTTCTGCTTCTACTTTAGATTTTCTCATTTTCAATCAGACATTAAAATCACTGCAAAATCTCTTTTTGCTTTTGCAAAATATTTTAGATTATTCTTCAAAGACTTAAATAAAAAGTCATACTTCAGCGTTTAAACTCTTTGACATGAAATCGGCATAAAGCCCTGTTATCTTCTAACATTTTGATAATAGGGCCTAGTGGTACGTTAATTAAGCTATAATAACTGAGAGAAATTGAGGCAAGAATGGGAGACGTTATTTTATGATACATTAAATCACCGGTTAGGCCTGGTCATATTGGTTAAACTTCTACCACCAAAGAAATAAAATTATTACTTTGGTTTAGGAAATTGCTACTGTAGTTCTGGTGGGGGAATAAACAAGACAGCACAGGCACACAGTGATTGTTGACACAGAGGTTAATTTTATTATGTGCTTTATGTGTTTTCAATAAAATATATAGGTAATTAAAAATTGAACTGTGGTGCTTTTTAAAAAAATTTATAATAATTAGCACATACATTACGCTTTATATGTTCAAAAGCTTTACAGGTTGTTAATTAACTACTCCATGCTACACGGGTGAGGTAGCGAGTATGATTATACCCATTTTACAGACGAACATGCTGAACGATGAGGTGCTTCAAGAAATTGCCTAAGGGCTCCCAGCAAAGCAGGGCGGAAGATGGGTTGAATGGCGAAGCCTATGGCACTGGTCCTGCTCTCGTCTCTCCTGTAGCCATAAGAGCTGTATTGTACCTTTACTCAGGACACAGATGTAGCAATGAAATCCTATCTCTGTTTTCCATCTTGGGGAGTTTTTAGCAATACTTTGTTTTAATATAAGGACCTCAACCTTCTTACTTAATTACATTGGGTAGCCACATCTCTTGGAGAAAGGTAATGTACATATTATTCCATATCTTTCCTAACTGGGTAGATGGAAACACCGAGAGGCAGCCTGAGAAGTCAGCGATTCGGTGGCATTCTAAGCAGATGGACGCCAAAAGAACCACACACCAAAACCACGGTCTTCTGACCCTGTCCTCCCTCTCTCAGACCTCTGTTAGCCACAGGAGGGTTTAAAACCATAATGTCAGCACCAAAAAGAACCCAGCCAATGTTTACCCCCTTGACTTTTGAGAGCACGCACACGTCCATTTTAACACCCTACAGGGCACCATAATAAAGCTTCCAAAAATGCAAAGGTGATCAAAATTCTACTCATCATTCTTCCCTTGCCAAGAGAAATTAAGAAATATTCCTTTCTCTTGATGATAAAGACCATTCCCCCTCCAAACATAGGAACGACTGAATATAGTAATTTTGTTCTCTTTTAAAACATGACATATTCAGAAAACATTTAATCCTCCCCTTTGCTTTGAATGTTCAACAAAGACCAAGAATGAACTGTCTTAATAATCACATTTTCCTCAAGTATGGGTACCAGACAACGGAATTAAATGATAGATAGTTAACCACTCCATAGGTCAGTAGTCAGCTTCCCTGGTTCTAGGGAATGGATTTCGTTGTAGGTGGAATTCTAGCGGGAGCAAGTTATCAGCATGAGCTTTCATACCTTGCTTGGTGTGGTGAGTCTTATCTGCTCCCTGAAAGATGGGACCACCACAGTCTTAGAGAAATTAAGAATCACAGCACTAGGCTGATGTTTCCACTGACAGAGGGCTAAGCCCTCGCTCCCTTCATTTTAATATTTAAAAATACAAAAAGCAGCCCCTTCTCTCCTGTTTCATTCATTGAGGAGTTAGTCTTTGACTGGATTCAGAGAACCCGATCCATTTTAAAGTGAAATTGAATATGGCCATGGGAATGAAGAAAGGTTGTACAGGTTTGATGGAACCGTGGTATCATGGAAGGTCAGATGTTGGTACTCTGGAATAAGGAGGCAACCATGATGGAAATGAAATTGTCATTCAAATAATTTCATCATGAATACAGGGAGAGGAATTCTTGCCCCTGCTCTCTGCCATAAGATCCTCAGGATAGAGGAATCTACCTATCAGCAGAGGTTTTTTGAGCAGTCGCTCTAAAGTCTCAAGAATGCAGTAATGCGTACAGTGGCACGGGCCATGGGATGCACAGAACACCTCAACTTAACTTGGACTTGTGGGTGACCGGTCATTACCTAGTTTTTCCTTTTGCTGTTCTGGAAAGCACAGGGGCTTGCACGCATTTGACAAAAGGGTGATTCTGTCCAACTTGGAAATGTCCTTGGACAAAGAGCAAAACTTTGTGAGGGACACACATGGAGCAATGAAGGAGGAGATCCACACCTCTGTAGCCTGGTAGAAAAACTGAACTCTCTGTCAATCCGTAAGATGATGCTTAAACCCTTTAAGTTTTATTTCGTAGTGTGAAGAAATCATACTTGATATTTTTGAAGGATATTGTGCTATCAGTATTAATTTACTCTCTAAGTATAAATAAAAACAACGAAAATTAAAGCAATTCCCTTCTCTAATGATGTCTACCATGTACAGAGGTTGTAATTTCTGCTTACCCACAGATCTGCTGAACCATCCCCGTGCCCACCATCTTTCCTGAATCAACAACACAGGGAGGACTTTGCCAACACTGTCGTGTGTCATGCCAGCACTCCCAACTTCTCCACCAAGATTCCCTCTGGCTTTCCTTTGGAGGTGTTGGTCAGGGCAGGTGACATGAGCCACATCTGTCACTAAGATGCCTGTGTTCTTCGTGCCCGAAGGCAGACTGTAGAAAATGACATAGCCCTGGAATTCTAAATTACTCATTTTGGAAATGCATATGCAAACAAGCACAGATTTTAAGCCTCCTTTGAGAGACAAGAACACTGTGCTTCATGTTCCCTTTGATTTTATCAGTAATTTATCAGATTGAGAAAATTAGTGGGCTTATTTAGCAGTGGATGAAGAGAGATGGAGTTGGCAGTTCTTTATGCTTGCCTGTGCTGAATAAATTGTTTCATATCTTCCTGCCTAATTTTTCATATCTGTGAAGCTAGCCTGCCTTAGGACATAATTCACAGCGTTCCTTTTTGAGTACTTAGCAGGTACAATGCAGAGCGATGCAGAGAACCCTGGCCTAGGAATAAGGGAAAGGTGGACTGCTAAACTTTGAATTAGTGGTTTTTAAATTTTGTTTTTTCAATTACAGTTTACATTCAATATTATTTTGTATTCATTTCAGCATTGTGGTTAGACAATCATATACTTTAAAAAGTAGTCTCTTTCAAGTACCCACCTGGCACCATACACAGTTATTACAATATTATTGACTATATTCCCTATGCTGTGCTCCCCGTGACTATTCTGTGGCTACCAATTTGTACTTCTTAACCCCTTCACCTTTTACCCAGCACCCCAACCCCCCTCCCATCTGGCAGCCCTCAGGCTGAACTATGAACCCGCCTTGTTTGAGGTCCTTAGTAAGCTGGTGGTGATGGCTCTCCTGTTTCCTACTTCATAGGATCTTAAGCCAGTGGGTAGGAACCTTCAGAAAAAAACAAACAAGCAAACCCAGGTAGATGCATTGATTAGCATTTTTGTGGCCACAGTTTGTCTATCCATAGCCATTGCCCTCAATTCATATAAGAGGAAGCAAGACAGGAAGAAGGACAATGACTGAATGGCCTGTAACGCTTACAGAGTTCCAATCACATTCCGCACTCACATTCCGGCCAGTTCACTGACACCAGTCTTGCTTCTGGAGATCATCTCTGTGGATTGTGAATTACCCATGGAAAGTTGTTTCAGATGTGGCTGCAAGAAGTTTTCTTCCCATAAGTATTTGAAATTAGAGGGCTTTCTAGAGCTATGTTATCTATGTATGAAGATGGAGGCATCAGCCCAGCTGGTGTGGCTCAGTGGTTGAGCGTCGCGTCGACCCATGCACCAAGAGCTCACCCGCCAGTTCAATTCCTGGTCAGGGCACATGCCCAGGTTGTGGGCCTGATCCCTAGTGGGGGGCATGCAGGAGGCAGCCAATCAATGTTCTCTCTCATCGATGTTTCTATCTCTCTCCCTCTTCCTTCCTCTCTCTCTAAAATCAATAAAGAAAAAATATAAAATAAAAAAAAAGATGGAGGCATCATTTGTACGTTGGGGGTAGCTATTGATCAATGATGGATATACATTTATTTAGTGAAAGATTTTTCTAAATGCAAGGTTATGCTCACTCTACTCTAATGTGGGTTCTATTTGATCTGCAGAGATAGGATGATGTAGGTATAAAAGTCCCTTACATGGCTCCAAAATTTAGGTATCAAATAGCTATTTGGAAACCGGCTGACCATCACACGGAGTCCTAGCTCCTAAGACAGAAATGAGGGAGAAAACAAATGAAAAAGGAAAGAAGGCTAAGAGAAAAAAACAAGAGTGTGCTTTCCCCAGCATAGTAAAGGTGCTGGGCTCCTTTGTGGTATGAAGTCTAAACCTGTGATGTGATTTTGAGTAAGTCAGTCATCCACCCCATGGGGATTGTTTCATTTTGTATAGTGGTGTACTCTGTCGTGGGGGTCACTTAAACAGCACTGACAAAGAGTGCCTCAGAGGCAGAATAAATGAAGAAACCTTTCTCGAGACTCTTACATTTACCTTGATTATTTGGGATAGGGCTTCAAGTAAGACAAACTCTCTTAGGAGTCTAATCACCATGGAGAGAGTGATTAAAGCATCAGAGGAAGAATTCAACAACAACAACAACAACAACACAGACTCCGAGTGTAGAAAAACCAGCCCTGTGCTTTTGGCTGAGGCTCTGCGCTCTCCTCTGAGCCAAACCTTGCAACACTCAGCGGCGGGTGGCTTGTTTTTCTACTGCACGTAAAGGCCCAAGAGCCACTGGGAAGCTGCTGCGGGTTGCTGATGTAAACACCTCTTCACTGCCTTGGTTGAAGGATCCCATAAAAAAAAGTGAAAAGTTAATTGTACTGGTTGAAGAGATCGGGCTGTGTCAGCACAGCATTGTGCGTTTCAGGGTAGGGTTTGGCAAGGGTCCTGCGAACCATTAATTAATATCATGCGTTAGCTGTTGGCAGGTCAGCATGGGTGCTCAATTTCACAATTGCTCTGAAATGTACACTACGGGTTTAAAGTCGTTTTCCTAATGAAGGTCATTACCATGGGTGTCTTTCCTTTGGGGAAACATAGTTCTTTAGGGGATTGATGTCTAGGTTGTCTCTCTAACTTGAAGAAAAATCTAAGTCCCTCTCCGGAAGAGTCCAGGGTTTCCTTAAGCTGCCGACTTGCTGGGCGTTTCACCGAGGTCCTCCAAGGAGCGTGTCCTTTAGTTTCTGGTGCTAAACTCACTGTCTCCGACTTTTGAGGACTGTTTTGATCATCTGTGTCAAGTGTTTTGGGAAATCATCAATGTCTTTTCACAAGGTTCTCAGGAGTCGCTTGAAATCGTGGGCTTGAGGAAAATGTAAAAAGACTGCATGAGTTTGTTTGTTTGTTTTTGTTTTTTGTTCCCCCTAGGGAATTTCAAAGTGAAAGCACCAAAGTTACTCTTTAATCTGCGTCTACATCCTAAATTCTCTCAGTGCAGAAAATGGAGGTCATTTTAAATCTGGGGAAAATAAGGGTCCACCTCATTAAATTTTACCACTGAAATCTCTATTGTTCCCTCCAGCTCCCCCGTTTATGGGGCTGACGTCACCCAGAGATGAGAGAGAAGCCGTGGCACTGTTTCAAAAGCCAAACACCTCTCAGTTAGTCACTAAGTTAATAACACAAGAACTGTTAAAGATGTACCAAGCTCGCTGGAACTGGAATTACAACAGAGCTACTTCTTGCTGTGCCCAAGGGGAAAAGCTGAACAAACAGGCACTTCCAGCAGGGTCAGAAATGGGGGAGGAATGACACCCGTGACAGCTGGGGATGCCTTCTCGGAAAACCAGACCTGAGGGTGGCCGGTGGGTAGGACGTCCATCTACCTACCTCCTGTCAAATCCCTTCTCCACTCAACCCCGACGGGGTTTGTCAGGATGAAATGGGACAATCTTGGCAATGCACCCGGCTCCAGAATTGTCAATTTCTCTTTTATTTTCTCCCTTAGCTGCATCTGTGCTGATGGCAAACGTTCTGCTTGGTTGTCAGGCTGGAGGCTCAGCCAGAAAAAAAAGTTCAACTCACTTTCAACCCCAATCCTTTCTCATCCTCACCCTCAATCACGAACTCTTTTTCTCCCCTCCTATGGTAAATTCATAGGACTCATCTCCGTCTTCCCTCAATTTTTGTACCCATCAATAAAATACGTAAAATAAAAAGTCGAAGACGATCATTAACATTTCAAGAAGTCATTTTACTTAGATTCCAAAACTGGCTTTTTTTCTGAAGCAGTTGCTCTAAAAATCCGAGATTACATTTTATGTTTTTGCAGCTGTATGGCTTTCATACAGGCTTCGGATCATTTATTGGCATTTCAGACTGAACTTTCTGTTTTTATAGGTGTGTAAATGTGTTATCGAAGATATTCTGGCATTTACCAAAGACTCAAGTTTGTAGCTTCAGTTAGAGAGACCTGCTACTTCCCCCTCTTCTTCTTTCTTGAAAGAACTGGTTTACTTGACAGGTGCTCTGGATTTTTGCAGTAAGTCTTCAACTCAATTTATTTTGCTTGAGGTTGTTTGTGCTATAAAGCTAAAACGCCAGCCCCCGTGACCAGATTTTCTCTCCCTTTCCCCTTCTTCTGGCCATGGCTTGTCCGGCACTTTATGTGAATGTTGCTGTTTTGTTGCCATGCCTCCTGCAGCATCCCCTTCCCATCGTGTCAGAATTCTCTGACCAAACTCGAGCGATGATTCCAACACCTGGCTGATGTTCCCAAATTACGCCAGAGAAGAGTGTGAAGATTTCTGTGCAAGGGGCGAGGCATCTGTATGTTAAAGCTCATCCGATGATCCTGGTGATCAGCTGGTTTGGGAAGGGTCAGTGTAGAGAGGACGTATGAATGAAGGAAGATAGATGGGACGGGACAAGGGGCTTTGGTGATACCTCTCTCAGTCCAAGGCGGAATCTAATCAATCCATTGTTCAGTTGTGCTTAGATTAAATACACATTTACTGATTTAGGTGAAAGAAACCTACTGACTCTGTGCGGGCACAATGCCAGGTGTTAGGACGATGAAATGGATAAGATTTAGTTCCACCTTAGATGAGCTGGTTGTCCAGTGAATGCGATGGACATGCAGACACTTTCCACATCCTGGGGTTGTGTGAGACGAGCTATGCTGAGTGTGCAAGGGGAGAAACTCGGGTGAGCCCAGGGGGCAAGAGGAGGGTTCCTGAAGAATACACCAAGAGGAACCTGGGTCAGCGGGAGAGGTTGAAGGGGAGTCGGAGCAAGTGTGGTGTGAGAGGCAGCTGGGAACGACCGTAGGGGAGGCTGGTCGCGGCCAGGCACGAGGGGCACTTGTACCCCATGATTATCTCACTAAGTCAGGTCTTGCCTTGATGATTGGTAATACCATCATCAGAAAATACTCAGTGATGAGGAAGACTATCACTACAGGGCAAGGCCGTGGCCTGAGAGCAAAGATCAGCGTGAAGGTTTAGAAGGAGAAGGGGGAAGCCTTGTTCAACCGTGGAGGTTTTTGGTAGAATCTTAGACTGTTAGAGCTGCAAGAAACCTTAAGGGTCTCACGAGTGACTCCATTTTGTAGACAAGAAAACCAAGGCCTGTCTAGAAAGGGTAGGGAGGAGAAGACCTCCTGAAGTTCAGAAAAGGTTAGCATCTCCCTGGAGCAAATCTTTTTCTTTTTTTATCCTACTGTAAACTCATCCTAACCTAGCATACCCCGACAAAGACAAAAAAAAAAAAAAATTACTAGAGCTTCACGCGTCTACTATGCAGCATGTTCCGAAGCACAATTCACCCACCAGAAAACTTCAAAACTTGTTACCTTTTCTTTGGGAACTTTAAGAGATACTTTCAGATTTAATGAGAGGAAACAGAAACAGTCATATTAAAACCAAAGGAGCCCGGCCCATGTGGCTCAGTGGATTGAGCGTTATCCCATGGACTGAGAGGTCCCGGTTCGATTCCCGGTCAGGGCACATGCCTGGGTTTCGGGCTCCATCCGCAGTAGGGGGTGTGCAGGCGTCAACCGATCAATGTTTCTCTCTCACATCGATGTTTCTCTCTCTCTCTCCCTCCCTCTCTTTCTAAAAAAATCAATAAACACATATTTAAAAAATAAACCAAAGGAGCCCTGGCCAGTTTGGCTCAGCGGTTAGAGCGTCCGCCTGCAGTCCAGAGAGACCTGGGTTCGGTTCCCGCTAAGGGCACGTACCTCGGTTGCAATTTGTCCCCGGCCCTGGTTGGTCCTGCGGGAGGCAGCCACTCGATGTGTCCCCTCTCTCTCCCTCTCTCTCCCTCCCACTCTATCTGAACAACAAAAAAAAATAAAATAAAATAAACCAAAGGAAAAGAAAAAACATCAGTTTTCATAAGGCACTACCATAACACCATATATAGTGAATGAAGTCATTAGAGTCCTATAAATACTTTTAAAACTTAAAAAAAATTTTAAATTAAAGCAGTGATACAGAAAACTGTATAAAAATATATAACTGAGTGCCCTGGCCGGTTGGGCTCAGTGGTTAGAGCGTCGGTCCGCAGTCCAGAGAGACCTGGGTTCGGTTTCTGATAAGGGCACGTACCTCAGTTGCAGTTTGTCCCCAGCCCCGGTTGGAGTCGTGTAGGTGGCAACCAGTCAATGTGTCTCTCTCATCGATGTTTCTCTCTCTCTCTTCCTCCCTCTCTCCCTCCCGCTCTATCTGAAGATAAATGCAAAAATGTCCTCAGGTGAGGATAGAAAAAAAAAAAAAAATATATATATATATATATATATATATATATATATATATATCTGAACGATAAATGAACTATAATGTGAACACTCTTGTAACCACACCTGGGTTAGGAAAGATAACTTTGCCGTTGCCCCACAAGCCCTCCATGTCCTCCTGATACAGCGATCCAGCCCGTCTGTACCTCCCGAAGCATTATTCCGTTACCCTGTCTTGTGCGGTAATCATTTCTGCGCTTTTTTTTTTGATAATTTTATCACCCAAATGGGCATCCTTAATCATGAAAGTTTAACTTTGCTGTTCTTTAAAATTTTATATGTGTTTTAAAGTGTGTGTGAGGGATTTAAAAGCTCACTGAGGGAACTTGCACACGAACCCGCGGAGAACAGAACGGTAGTGAGCAGATCTACAAAAGGTGCCGATGGGTTCACGCAGCACAAGGAGAAGCTGGAGTGTAGACTCCAGCCAGGATCCGGGATGGGAGCCCCCACCAGGCTTCCCCGCCAGCTCCTGCCCCTCCATCTGCCATCAGCGGGCGGTCCACACGAGGGAAAAGGCACCGGCAAAGCTCCCGCTCACACTGCAAGGCCAGGTGAAGGAAGAGGCCCCTGCAGGCCGTGGAGACATCTGCGACCAGCTCGGAAGGGACCTTGGACCTCTGTCACGTTATGACACGCTGGTGCTTTCAGTCTTTCTCAGACCTGCAATGAACCACCACAGGCTTGTAGGCTGAAGGTGAGGGGGATGTAGAAAGGGCCAGCACGCATGCCCAACCAGTTACCTTTCCCTTGGAAGAAAGGCTTTGAAGACTAAGGGGAAAAGGAGAGAAAATTAGGCAAAATACAAGAAGAGACTAGATGCACTTTTGTGGCGGGACTGGCGGCTCTGAAAAAAGCTCAGGGAAATGGAAATGAGAACAGGATTTGTAAAAAGGCAATTAAGACCGAGTTCCCCTCTTTTGGCCGAGCCTGCTAAGTTTCGATATTCATTTTTTTCCTTAAAAAAAAAACAAGTTTCTGGCTGCACGGAGCTACACGGCCCAGAACGGCTGCCAGTGGGAGAGAGGAAAGAAAAGCCCGCGTCCAAACAGCAGGCTTGTATTCTCTCTGTGTGGGCAGGAGGTTTTATTATTTATTTTTTATTTCATACATCATTAAAATGTTTTGGCATTTCCCCCAAGTCAGCCCCTGCTTTTTAAAAGTTAATGAGGAAGGAACACACTAAAGAAAAATTAAATTCTGATTATTTGTAGCAAGTTGCTATAGAAAGCAGGGGGCTGGCTTTCTCCATCCATCCCTTCTTTTGGGGGAGTAGTTCCTGCTAAAAACTTCATTGTACCCCAGGAGTGAGACCTTTTTAATGCACCGTGGAAAATCGCAGAAGGCTTGTGACTCTGAGAGCCTACCCTAGCCTTTCTGTGGCCTTGGGCAAGGTGCTTAACCGCTGGGTGCCTCAGTTTCCCCTTCTGTAAAATGGGATAATAATACTTAATTACTTCATCGTGCTGAGGTAAGGATTAATTAGTTGATGTTTGTAAACGGCTTTGAAGCCAGAAAATGCTACAACAGAGTTAAGCATTATTATTAATAATACATTTCAACGGAGTTAATAATGGCATTTGCCATCTCCAATTTCCCTGACAGTTTCAGCTGGTGAACTTATTTTTCAGCTTCGCTCATTAAAAAGAAACGAAAAACAGCGCTGCTGGCAGAAATAGCTCTGGTCTTCATTGCAAAGATGAACACGTATCTGCCATGGGTGAAAAAATCTCTCTTCCACAGGAACTCAGTAGAAGGTTCTGGAAAATATCACCTGCGATGGAAGGTGCTATGACGGCTAAGCCACTTTAAAAATGAAGAAAATGCTAGTAAAAAAAATGTGTAAGATGAGAACCAAGTGTACCTGGGAGGTTACCACTTCCCAGAATCGATTCAATTCCTATGCTTTGGACCTAACCACAAGGCAGTTTATCTGTTGTCTGCCTTGCTTTGTTTTTCTCTTCAGTCCCTCTTTCTGGCCCCCACCCCTTCCTGTGCTAGGTCACTTCAGGGTTGTTGGCGTGTGTGGGGTGTGCGTGTCTTTAAACTCTCTCGGTAGATCCCTGTCTATCTCCTTTCCTTTATGTCAGCTCAGAGAAGCATTTCAGCATCACTGAACTCTGACCCCCCTCCCCCCGAATTGAGATGAAAATGTCAGTGAGATGATGTCACTGCAGAGCCTCTGGTACATGGCAGAGGTTCAAGAATTATTTGTTTAATGGAGCCAGGAATCTGAGATGTCCCGAGTGCCTGATGTTGAACACCTAGTAAAATGGTGTCATAACTGCGTAGGTCGTGAGGTGCAGCTTCCCCCCAGAGCTGATGCCCCTGACCGGCCCGTGGTTGGGTGTTTGCACAGTTTCCCACAGGAGCTGTTGTTTGCTCTAAGGTAGCCATACTCTCATCCAATGGTTCTTCGGATGAAGTCCCCACACCAGCAACATCAGCATCACCTGGGAAGTGGTTAGAAATGTAGACTCTCAAGCCCCAGCCTGGAAGCAAAAACCCCCATTGTGGGCCCAGTAATCTGTGTTTCACCAGGCCCTCCAGCAAACTCTGTGCCGGCTCAAGTATGAGAACCAGTCTGCTTCAATGCCCTCTTGACTGCTGACAAGCTCCAGGGGTCCCGGGGTGCAGTCTCTAGCCACGCAACCAGACAAGGAGACATAAAACCTATGCTGGACCTCAGGGCCTTTACTTTGAGGTACGACTTTGCTTAGAAAATCAGCAAGATCACCTTGCTGTTGGTAGGGAAGGGAGAAGGAAGGCCTACGCTGCTTTTCAGCATTGCCTTCCAGAACTCCTACCTGTGCTTCCAGACCCCATGACATCCCACCATCCCCAGGAAGCCTGCCCAACCCGTCCCAGGCCCTGCCCTCTGAGTTTCCCGAGCACATGTCAACCGTGCCGCTGACATGAGCAGATCCGCATGCCCCGCATCGTGAGTTTGCTGTCGTTGGACGCTAGCCCTGACTTCTCAGGGTCAGCTGGACGTCGCGTGGTGACAGATGCCATGGCTTCACGTGCAGGTGCCTCGCTGTGCTGGTTTATGCAGCATGTGCTCAGTGCGGTTTTATAGGTTGACTCTTCCAGACCTGTGAACTTGAGGCTGCCATTGCTTCTCATCAGAGAGACACGCGGGATCAGGAAGTGGTGACAGGGGTAAAGAGAGCTGCAGGGGACATCTCTGCTTTAGGCAGATGTATTTGGGTGTGGAACATCAGATTATCGTCTGCTTGGCGAGAACTTTTTTTTTTTTTTAATTGATTTTTAGAGAGAGAGGAAGGGAGAGGGAGAGAGAGATAGAAACATCGATGAGAGAGAACATTGACTGGCCACCTCCTGCATGCCCCCCACTGGGGATTTGGCCCACAACCTGGGCATGTGCCCTGTCCAGGAATTGAACCGGCGACCTCTTGGTGCATGGGTCGATGCTCAACCACTGAGCCACACCGGCCGGGCTTGGTGAGAACTTTCCGGGGGACTAACATAATTTGCTAGTCATCCAACAGACTTTACATTTTGAACTTATTTTTTGAAGGACAGTGCTTACTATATGTGAGGCCCTGGAATGTTTTTTTTTGTTTGTTTTTTTGTTTTTTAAATATATGTCATCCCTATGGCAACTTTGAAATGTAGGCATTAATATCCCCAATTTTGTTACACGTTTTGCCTGAGTTATACACTAAGCAGGCAATCAGCAAAGATCGATTGAATCCTGCTAGCTGCGAACTGGAAGCCCTCAGCTGAAGTCCTTGACTTTGGGAAAAGCTGTGATTTAATTGTGAGAACCCTTGGTTTCCTTCAGCAGATTCTCAGGTTGATTTGAGTAATTCAAGCCTAAGGGCTTGATACTGCCCTCCGAGAGGGATAAATGGTAACCACAGTGACAGGACTGGCCCCGTTGGCCCGGTATCTCCCGTCTGCAGGGCTCCCAGGTGCTCTACAACCTTGAGCTGATAGACTGGGGATAACAGTAATTAGAATCTTCAAAGCACTTGGCAAACATTCATTAGCCGCTCTCTGGGAGGAAGACTGAGAGAAGAGGAATAAATGCCGTAGGATTGTTCCCATTTTGCAGACATGGGAAATCAAGGCAGAACACTTAGATGCCTTGGCCCAGCACCACATTCTGAAAACTGAATTTAAAAAGGGGGTGGCGAGTAGGGTATAGACTGACACCCCTCAGAGGAGGGGGTGGGGGGGAGGGAGGAGATAAACCACAGAACTTATGCGCATGTATGCATAGCTGATGGACATGGACAACAGGGCTGGGGACGGGGTGGGGGGATGGGGAGGAGGGTGTCAATGGGGAAAAAAGGAGAAACATCTGTAACAAAAATAAATTAATAAAAAAAATAAATAAAAAAAATAAAAGGAATTTAAAAAGGAACATAATATATTACCCTGGAAATAAATATTGCAGCATTTCTCAAGAAAAAAAAAAATAAATAAATGAAAAGGGGGTGGCTTTCTTTCCCCAAATTTGGTAAGTCCCCAGAAAGACACAACGTTTTGTTATATGGAAGGATTCCTCAATCTCTGTACTACTGACATTTGGCCCAGATAATTTTGGGTGTGTGCGTAGGTGGGGGACTGTCCTGTGCCTTACAGGATGTTTGGTGGCATCTCTGACCTCTACCCACTAGATGCCAATAGCACCTCCCACCTCGAGTTGTGACATTGGCAAATGTCCCCTGGGGGCTGAGCACCTTGGAAGGGCATGAGCATCTTGTTCCCTTCATCTCAGATAGAACCTGTATCAACAACTTATCATCTCATCTCATGCTATCCAAGTTTCAGAAATAGGCAACCTGGGCTTGTCTGGGGCTCTCCGGGGATGGGAGCCACAGAGTAGCAAGAGGTGAGAGACAGGAAGTTATTGCTGGGGCAACAAAGGGGCTGGAGCTGGGAGTGCTCATTCAGAGGCTGTCAGAAGGCACAGCTCGTTGTCCCCGGCCAGCCCTGCCGTTGAGTGTACACACTGAGCGTGTTCCTGCAGAGGGCCTGTCTGTGGGAGAGACAGCTGTGAGAAGCAGGGGGCTTTCCTGTGAGGTCAGGAAGGACACGACTCTGCCCCAAGACAGGCCCCAGGGGCCTGTTTCTTCCCAGGTGTTTTTCCCTCCTCTCACCCTGTGGTCTCTTCCGAGATCAGGTCTAGACTAAACCCACTCAGAAGGCCCCATTACTCAGTTCAAGGTAAATCCCTTTCCAAGACTGGTTTCTGTGGTGTGCAGGGATCTTGGGCATTTCTGCGCGTGACCCCTCACCGTGGGTTTGTCTTCTTTGACTTCACAGAAAGGAAAAGGCAGATCTGCCCTCGTCAGCTCTTTTCCTTTCCGGGAGAGAAGATGTCCCAGCATTTGGAACTGGAGTGTGGGTTCTTCTGGTGGACATCTGGGCGACATCTGGGCCTGGGGGTGGGGACGGGAAACTCAGAGTGAGAGGGACCTGATTTCTCACCTGAAAAGGTTCACAGTACTAAACGTGTGTCCCCGTCTGCCTTCTCAGAGCACTGCGTCAGCCTGTCACACACTTCCAGCTTGCAGCGTGGGTCGTCTCTCCAGTGAAAATAAGACAGGAATCACATCTCATAAAAAGTGCTACGAAGACATACCTCACATGCAAACTGCGTGTGTAAAATGCACAGTTTGGCAAGTTTTGACTTATGTGTACACTCATGAAACCGTGACCACAATCAGGATAGTGAACATATCTGACTCCTCCAGTCCCCCTTCGGACTCTTCCGAATCTCTCTCTCCTTCTGCCCCCCCTCTCCTCCCACCCCCACCCCAGGCAACCAGTGACCTGCTTCCTGTCACTAGAGCTTACTTTGCAGTTTCTGGAGTTTTATGTAAATGGAATTATACAGTGTTGTACTTTTTCACTCAGCACAATGATTTTGAGATTCATCCCTGCGCCTGGGCGGAGGGTAGGAATAGTCCATTCCTTGTTATTGCCGTGGGTGTTCCATTGTATGGATTAAGCACAGTTTGTTTATCCATTCACCCACTGATGGACATATGAGTTGTTTCCAGTTTTGGGCTCTTATGAAGTTGCTATGGACATTCACCTACAAGTCTTTGCGTGGACATACGCTTTCACGTGGGTAAACGCCTAGGAGTGGAATAGATGGATCAAAAGGTAGAGCATATTTAATTTTGTAAGAAACTGCCAAACTTTTCTACAGTGATCACACCATCTTACATTCAGGGACTGCATGTTCATTTTTTCAGGGGAGGAGAACGGCAGAGAGCCTCACACTGTCGACTCTACACGAGGTCATCAGCACTGCCGGAGAGCTCCCAGGTGACCACTGGTGTAGCAACCTGGTCACTGGCCAACCTTTCCTCTAGTTTCTCCTTTAGGGGAGATTGCATCTCTTGGTACCTATATTTGCAAGAAGAAATGGTCACATAATTAGTAAATACCCCTAAACCGTTTCTAGAGCGAACCATCCCTCCTAGAGAGGCGGATGTGAAAAAGGAAAACAAGTCATTTGACACCTGTTTTCTTACTCGGGACTCGGAAGTTGACCTCACTGGATTATTCAGGCCCCCGTGAGTGTGTTGGTGCAAACGCAGTTCTGTATGGAGCCTTAGAACCCTGATGCTGGGGGGGAAAAGTCAAATCACAACTAAAATAGAAGCCTGTTTTCCCAAGTGATATTGCATGGCTGTATTCACATTCCCAAGTGAGCAGATAATTGCAAAACCGTAATTGGCCTTTGTATACATCAGGCCTAAAA
The DNA here is from genome assembly GCA_030848825.1 of Tadarida brasiliensis. Classification (NCBI taxonomy): domain Eukaryota; kingdom Metazoa; phylum Chordata; class Mammalia; order Chiroptera; family Molossidae; genus Tadarida; species Tadarida brasiliensis. Next base: position 91,584,559 of record CM061257.1, read on the forward strand.
GCGAAGTGATGAGATGGTATTGGCTGTGTCTCGATTTCTAGCTGTGTCCGACTGAAATGGCAGCGCAGCAGGACCGGGTCTGAATGCAAAACACGGACCCAGCCCTCCCCGGTCAGATTTGTGCAGAGATTTCACACAGGCCGAGCAAGATCACCTGGGTGGCCGAGCACGGCTGGAGGAGGGCCAGGGCTTCACAGACAGGCATGGAGCGGGCCTTCCTCCTTTTCCCTGTGTGAGGAGAAGGTAGGAGAGTTTGCTCTAGTTCTGAGTGTTTCAGGAAAAGAAGAAATAAAATCCTTCTGCCAACCCTGAACCGACATGTAGGCTCAGCTCTTGACTCTGAGTGGCAAAGGAACCGGATTTTAGATAAAGGAGACGTTTCTGTTACCTTGTGGGGCAGGAAATGGGGTTTGGTCCTGGGATTCCTCTTCTGAGTGTGTGGGCGTCACCATTTCCTGTTTCTTTTTTCTTTTCTTTTTTTTTTTTTTTCCTGTAAGCTTTTACATTTAGAAAATATATTTAATGCCCTAAATTTGGGGCGGGGAGGGGGGCGTAAATTCTAATATACAAATCACAATGACACTTTATTATCTGGGTCTCGGGAAGACCATTTTGAAGGTGCTGTTGTTTAGCTCGTCAAGTATACGGCACAAAATGCTCTTCCCCGCAGGAGAGGAGCACCGTCGGGCTGTGAGAGGACAGTTCTCGCTGCTAACGTAAACACGCGGGTGACAGCTGTGGCTTTTCACTGAGTCCACACCGAGAGATAAATGATAGAGATCAAACCATTGTATTGTCATCATTATTGTTTAATATCACCTTCATTTTTCATTCTAATCAAGAAACAGTGGATTCTGGCCTTTAAAAATGCTCATTTTTTTTTTTTGGAGGCACTATTTTGGTCTGTCTTTTCATTTTTTTTAAGAGTAAAACAATTCTTTCCTAGTTTTTAGTGTGAGAATGTGAGCTGGGAGAGGAATTGAATTCTGTGGTTTTCATCAGTGTGTAGACGGTTTCTTAAAACGCAGATCGCTGGGCCCCGCCCCAATAATTTCTGGTTCAATAGGCCTGACAGTGCATTTCTAGCAAGTTTCCAGGCGATGCTGATACTGCCGGTCCAGGGACCATCCTTTGAGAATCACTAGTCTAATGTAAAGACAATCGTACTGGGTAGCAGGGGTTCTAGGTTCTAGAGTCCTACGGCTGTGAAATTTTAACACTTGATTTCTTGGAGTTTGTTGAGTCCAGGAGTCAGCAAGCAATCGTTACCTGTAAAGAGCCAGATAGTAAACTTTGCCTGCTGTATGGTCTATGACACTACTACTCAGCTCCACTGTTGTACAGGGAAAGCAGCAAAAGACACAAGTAAACAGATGAGCATGGTAGTGTTCCAATAAAACTTTATTTACACAGACAGGCACCAAGCCAGATTTGGCCTATGGAGTTTGCCATCCTTGATCTAGTCTAAGCTTTCATATTATAGATGAGGAGAATGAAGCCCAGAGAGACTAGCTGGCAACGGAAAGCAAGGGTTCCTATGACTTGGGTTAAATTTAGTTTTAAATTCTAGCTCTGAAAGTCATCTCTCTCTTTCTCTCTACCCACCGCCCCCCACCCCCTGGCCCTCAGAAACCTAGCCTTTCCCCTGGATCATCAACAACCCCTGAGGCAGCAGAAGGCAGAAACCTGGACCTGACTAATGGTCACAAGGTCTGAACCTCAGGCACACTAAAGATAACATCTTGACCTAAGTTATGTTTCAACTTCTGAGTCCTAAGGTGGGAGAACCCCCTGGCGACTTTCTCATGAGACCATTCAGAAGGCCACAGGAACAGACCTCAGGGCTGTCCCCAAGACCTGAAGAGATGACTCGTTACCTTTATCTCACCTCTGACCAATCAGCTCCCATCAAAACCCCGAACCCGCTAACCCCCAGTGTCTTGTGATTTTGCCCTATAGAATCTATAACCTGCGCGCCATCGGGGAGTTGGGTTTTTAGAACATAAACTCCCCGTCTCTGTATTAGCCAATTCAATATTGGACTATTTTTTTTCTTCTATACTGCAAACTCCTGCTCTTGCATTTCTTTGGGCCAGTGAGGATAGGCAGACCGATCTGAAAACAAACGCCATCAGAGATTGGGGATTTAGTGACACAATGACAACCACACATGTGGTCCAATGTTCAACTGCTCAGTTGACTTGAGGTAAGATGCTTTACCACCTACAGAAAAGGAACGTGTGCTAACTATCTATATTCGTTTGCTAGAGCTCCTAGAGGGAAGTACCACAGACTGGGTGGCTTAAACAACAGAAATTTGTTCCTCACAGCCTGGAAGCTGGGAGTCTGAGATCAAGGTGTCAGCAGATCTGGTTTCCCTTGAGATCTCTCTCCCTGGCTTACGGATGGCCACCTTTCTCTGCGTATGTGCATCTCTGCAGTCCCTCAGAAGGACACCAGTCAGACTGAATTAGGCCCCATCTTAATGGCCTCATTTTAACTTAATCACCTATTTATAGACCCTGCCTCTAAGTACAGCCACATTTGGAGATCGTAGGAGTTAGGGCTTCAATATATGGATGAGGGACATGATTCAGTCCAAACATTGTCTATTGCTATATAATAAATTACTCCAAAACTTCGTGGCATAAAACAATACACATGGCCCTGGCTGGTTCGGCTCAGGGTTAGAGTGTCGGCCTGCAGACCGAGGAGTCACAGTTTCAATTCCCAGTCAAGGGGACATACCTCGGTTGCAGGTTTGATCCCTGGCCCCTGTCGGGGTCGTGCGGAAGGCAACCAATCGATATGTCTCTCTCACATTAATGTTTCTCTCTCTCTCTCTCCCTTCCTCCCTCCCACTCTATTTAAAAAGCAATGGAAAAATATCCTCGGGTGAGGATGAAAAAACAAAACAAAAGCAATACACATGTACCTTGGCTGGTGTGGCTCAGTTGGTTGGGTGTCCTCCTGTGCACTGAAGGGTCACTGGTTTGATTCCCAGTCAGGGCATGTGCCCAGGTTACAGGTTTGGTCCCTGGTCAGGGTGCGTTCAGGAGGCATCTGGTTAATGTTTCTCACATCGATGTTTCTCTCTCTCTTCCCCTTTCCCTTCCTCTCTCTCTAAACAATCAATAAAAACATATATAAAAAATACACATGTAGTATGTCACTGTTTCTGTGGGTCATGAATCCAGAAGAGGCATAATTGAGTGCTTTTCTCTCCAGCGTTCACAGTGACACTGACAAGCAGGCCTGTGTCTTACTTAGAGGCTCAGTTGGGGAGGATGCGTGTTGACTCTCGTGGTTCTTGCAGGGATTCTGTTCTCTGTGGGACGTTGGCCTGAGGATCTCTGTTCCTCCCTGGTTGACTGCAGAGAGGCCTCCCTCAGTTCCTGGCCACCAAGACCTCCTTACAGAGCAGCTCGGAACTGGCGGCTGCTTCCCTCAGGGTGAGCGAGACAGGCGACAGAACCTAATTTCAGGAGTGATATTCCATCATTGTTGCTATATTCTGTTTGTTAGAAGCAGCTACGAATCCGGTTCTCGCTCAACACGAAGGGATTACAAAGGGTGTAACTAACATCAGGGATCACCGGGGACATCCTAGCAGCTGCCTTCCAGAGAAAGCCAGATACCCGATCTCTAATGCCTTCCCCCCAACCCCGTCTTCAGATTCTAAAATGTTATTCCTTTTTCAAGTTCTTTCCAGCCCTGTGTTATCTTACTTTTCTCTTTATTGGTCTTTTTTGGCTCTTTTTTAAGTGTAGAGAACTTCATTGGATTCATAATTTCTAAAGAGCCCAAGGAAAACAGAGAACATTGGGGGAAGTTCTGAAGACTGAGGCAATGATGGATTTGTGGCTCTCACCAATTGTGACATGAATTTGAATGAGCTTTAGCATTTAAATCTCTCTGTACGTAGAATCATTCTCTACATCAACCACTTTTCAGAGAAGGCCGTATTTCCGTACAAACAATGTCATTGCTCATCACATGTACTGATGAAAGCAGCGCTCTGACTCCAGTTGGCAAAACCTGCTTGATCTTGCAGTAATCCCAGTATGTTTTTAAAGTTAAAAAATTTTTTTTTTCATTAAAAAAATTGTATAACTCAGTTGCTAACTTAGATTGAACTTTTTGTCAGGCTAGATTTGCATGGTTTGAGTATAGGTTTTTAAACATAAGCACCAAAGAAGCAAATATCCTTGGGTTTGCTCTGGCTTTCTGCTTGGCAGAGATGATCTAGAGGCCGTGCTCACGGTTTCGGAGCTGACCCTGAGGCCACATTTGCAGTCACTCTATGCCAACTTTCAGTCTATTCTCAAACAATCCGGGAACGGTTGTTTTTTTGTTTTTACTTCATTGAAAAGCTAATAACCAATTTTGCTTTTTAATTTAAAGGAGTAGTTCTCAACTAGGGGTGATTTTTGTCCCTCTGAGGGCATTTGGCAATGTCTGGAGACATTTTTGGTTGTCACACTGGGATGGGAAAGGAAATAGTGACTGGCATCCAGTGGGTGGAGGCCAGGGACACGCAGAGCATTTCTCTGTGACAAAACTCTCCAGCCCAAAATGTCAATGAGGCTGAGGTTGAGGAGCCCTGGTTGAGAGAAGTATACCCCCAAAGCATGTTTAATGGATAGGTCCTACAAAAGGGGGCTCAAATGTCAAAGAAGTTGGGCTAATCATGTCTTTACAGCAAATGTTTCCGAGCCTTTGAAATATTCACACAGGTATTGTCCCCTCAGGGATAAGATCCAGGAAGCACAGATCTCAGACGTGTTGGGTCACGGAGCCTTTTTCTCCTGCGGTATTTTGTGCACCAAGTTGTCCTCAAATCAAACCTTCTTTGAGAAGGCTGGCTGAGAGCAAATGTAGTCCTGGGCAGGGGATCTTCCCCATCCAAATGTGCTAGTCCTGTAGTAAAAATGATCGCATTCCCATCTCCTACCCCCCCACCAAATGTACTACAGAGAAATGATGAGTTTAAAGTATGTCAATTGTTGAAATTTAATAAAATGGATGGAAAAATAGGTGAGTCATTATCAAATCACTCAAGAATAGTCACTGATAACATTTAAAAAAAAATTTTTTTTTTCCTTTATTGATTTTAGAGAGTGAGGAAGTGAAAGGGAGAGAGAGATGGAAATATCAATGAGAGAGAACATTGATTGGCCACCTCCTGCATGCCCCAGACTGGGGATCAGGCCCACAACCTGGGCATGTGCCCTGACCAGGAATCGAACCAGTAACCTCTTGGTGCATGGGTTGATGCTCAACCACTGAGCCACGCCAGCCAGACAACATTTTGGTATATTTGCTGTATTTAGTGTTTTTTTTTTCCTATGCGTAGCAGAGTATATTCTAAACATAGTCACATCAATACATATCCCATCCTACATGCTCTTTTTGCAAGGTGATGTTAACACTCTTCCACTGAGAAATTTTTGCTCCTTCCTCTGGATCTGAGTGGGCCTAGAGCTATAGTGGGAATGATGCTGCATGATTTACAAGGTCAGGTTAGAGAATGAAATTTGGCTGCTTCTTGGCTTTTTCTCTTTGGAGCTGCTTGCCCTTCCATTCAGTCAGCACTGTGAGGAAGCCCAAATGAACTGTTATAGAAAGACTAAACGGAGAGGTCCGCATGGAGAGGAACCGAGACTCCCAGCCAACAGCCAGCATCAAAAACCAGACATGCCACTGAGCGGACCTTCAGATGACTCCAGGACCAACCTTCAGGCTGCTCTAGTCAACACCTTATGGAAGAGAGAGGAGCTGTTCCCACTGAGCCCTGACCAAATTGCAGATACATGAGCAATATAAAGGTGTTGTGTTAAGCTACAAAGTTTTAGAGAACTTTGTTACACAGCGGTAGATAACTGGAATACAGCGCACACACACTTTTATATACAACTGGGGTCATGTACAGCTGTTTTCCATATTATAAAGGTCTTTCCATGACATTAAATGTTTTTCAAATCTTGATTTTAAATCATGTTAGTTTTGTTGTTTTTTTCATTGACATTAGCTCATGTTTTTAAATATCTAATAAGTACTTATGAAGTAATGTCAGGCAAAACCCAGAGTCTTAATGCAATTGATACTGGCAGCATATTCGTCTGTATTTGCTTCATGGACCCCCTTGAAGACCTGGACAGGGGGGCAGCCAGGTACAGGAGCTGGTTGACTTCTACTTGTTTTATTTTAAATTTGACTGAATTCCCACGGTTCTTTGAGCAGTGGTGCTTTATTCCTAGAAATGTAAATCAGCCCTGATGTTTTATTTGGAGGTAGTTAATTTCTCTCTCTGTCTCTGGGTCTCTCTCTCTCTCTCTCTCTCTCTCTCTCTCTCTCTCTCTCTCTCCCTCTCTCTCCAGTGGTCATTTAAGAAAAGATTCATTTTGAGCTAAAAGGTGAAAAGTCCCACACACTCATGAAACTCATAGTAAGAGACAAGGGTTATGTCAGAGGTGGGCAAATGCGAATTTTAAAGCAGATCTGAAAGAAAGAGAGAAATTACTTTGCCTGGTTTGAGACACTCTATTTCTTCTTTAATAAGGCCATCAACTGTCAAATCAATGAGGCGTGGTCTGTTATCACTCAACAGAGTGAATGCCAGTAACTCCCCTTTTTTGTAGATACTGCAACCTCAGGGAGGTGCTCCAAATCTATGACACATTCATATGATTATTACTACTATTCAGTGTGTTTTGAAGATCTACGTAGAGCTATCCATTCCGCATACAAGGCTTTACTAAGCACCTGTGTCTATTGCCAGGCATTGGGGCTCACTGTGGATAAAAGTGAATCACACATCATTTTTGTCTTCATGGAGTCCAAGATGTTTAGGGGATCACATTTCTTGCACATTTCTTATAGTCTAACCATTGCATTCCACAGATCAGTTCCAATATTCCCAATTTCTTTCAGGAGACTGTGGTTTCACTTGTAATGTATTTGTTGATATAAAAACAATTCAGGCCCGGTCAGTGTGGCTCAGTGGATTGAGCGTTGTCCCATTGACTGAGAGGTTCCGGTTCGATTCCTGGTCAGGGCACATGCCTGGGTTTCGGGCTCGATCCCCAGTGGGGGGCGTGCAGGAGGCAGCTGATCGATGTTTCTCTCTCACATCGATGTTTCTCTCTCTCTCCCTTCCTCTTTCTCTAAAAAAAAAAAATCCATAACAACATATTTTAAAAAAAGAAAACAATTCAATTGTAAATTCATTCTGGATTTTAAACAATTCAAGTGGTAGTTATTAATACTTGCCCCCAGGATGTTAGCATCCTTATCCATGGTCCAATAAAGAGAATGAAAGAACTGAAAGAGTAAGGGAATCTAGAATATAGTTCTGGCTTCATAATTTCTTAACTGTGTCATTCAGGGCAAGTTACCTTGGCTTCTGAGTCCTCAACTGTATAATGAGGTTGTTTTAAGGAACATTTCTAGTTCAAGAGTTTATATTTCTAGGTCTCATATCTGAAAAAAAAATTCATAGTATTGGATTGAATAGAACTGGAATAGTCGATGAATAGGGTGTATATAATGTCTCCTGTTACAAACATCAACCTGTTACCAACAATGGCCTCTGATGATTTGGTATGTCACCTCTCGTCTCAAATGAGAACAGTTTTCTGCTGGGTCTTACACCCCTTTAACTGGAAATTTGGATCATGTGAAATTTGGCACCATATATGGCAGAGGAGGAATTTATTGTTACACACAGAATACAAAATTATTAATTAGGGAGCAATGCAATGTAGCTCTTAAGTAGGTTACAGTGTACTTACTAATGAAAGAGTGTGTGATTGCCAACTCTGATATTATTTCAAAGTTGTTGAGATGAAAAAATAATTTAGTGGTGTTCAATTTTGGAATCACTGACTACTTTAGTATTAGCACTTGGTATCTTTCAGCTCCTTCATGTCTATTTGTCAGTCTGTTATCGTATTGACTTTGGAATACAACTGCTAGATATCCTTTGTGACCATATTTTAGGTATGATCTGTAGGATGATGGTCCAAGTAAGGTGGTTGAGGGAAAGCCAATCCTCTTTGCCTTGATAGCTCTTAGTATATACCTTAGTATGGCATCTCTCACATTTTAATTTTAATTCATTATTGGCTTGTCTCTCTTGTGTACTAGGCTCTGGATTTCTTTGGCTAGGAATGATTACTTAGTCATTTTGTGTTCTCAGTAGAGCCTCTTACATAATAAGTACTCAGGCATATATAGTGGTTAAATGAATTACCCTGTACATATCTGTATTATAATTATTCATTTTTAATTCTGTTGAAAAACAAAGTGTAACTTTAACAAATAATTATTGGAGAGTTACTGTATTTATGACATTGCTAAAAATCTATAACTTGCAGTTAGTGATCATGGAGTACAATTTCATCTGAAGTCAACGTCATAAGACCATCAGTAGCTATAAAGTAAAAATCATGATTATTCGCTCCCTCATTTATAAAAGGTCAAATGCACTTGCAGATTAAATGTATGCAGTGCAACTTTCTTGCCGTGGTATGCTGCTGTTCCTCAAAGCCAGCTTGCTTTTTTGAAAGCAGGGAGTACCCATGATTTATGTAGATTATAGAGTATCAAGTAATGAAGTAGGTCAATGGCTCCATGAGCCACTGGCATTTTCTTGATTACAAAATAGGAGATTGGGTGGGACTTGTGAGGAACCTGTTACTTTTCAGGTATTTAAGAGATTTAGCTACTTTTTAAAAATTGCAGCACTAAAGTTATAGATTTGGGAAACAGTTTTAGAGTTAACGTCTTTGCATTTAAAAATATATTTAAATGATATGACAATACATCAAGAATGACAGCTGATAAAACAAGGCTGAACCTAAAATATTTATGTTGTTAACTAGTCACATGTCTGTATTTTTTTCATAACTTTATAAAATGGAGATAAAATGGAGAGGGATATTTACAAACACACTTACAGGGAAAGATGCTACAAGGAATCAAAAATTTGTGTTACTATAGAGCTTTATACCTGATGGTTAATTTTATGTGTCAATTTGGCTGGGCCACAAGGTGCCCAGATATTTGATCAAACATTATTCTAGGTGTTTCTGTGAAGGTGTTTTGGATGAGATTAACATTTAAATCAGTGAATTTTAAGTAAAGCAGATTGTCCTCCATTGTGTGGGTGGGCCTCATCCAATCAGTTGAAGATAAAAAGACTGGCCTTCCCAGAATAAGAGAGAATTCTCCAGCAGACAGCTTTCAGACTTCATCTGCAACATCAGCTGTTCCTGGTTCTACAGCAGATGGCCTTTGGACTCAAACTGGACCATTGCCTTTCCTGGATCTCCGGCCTGCTTGTCCACCTTGAAGATTTAGACTTGATAGCCTCCATAATAATGTGAGCCAATTTTTTAAATCACGTATGTAATATATATAATATTATATATAATTTATGTATTATTTATAAAATATATCTATACAAATATATATCCTATTGGTTCTATTTTTCTGGAAAACCCTGACTAGCACATTACCTTACCTTGTCTGTCTTCAGCACTCAAGGGATTGTTTCCATGAGTTCCCACACCTCTTATGTGGAAAATAGAAAGCCAACAGGAATATACAGAATAGCAGAGAGCTTTTCTTTATTTTTTTTAATTGAATTTTTTTTTGGTGACATTGGTTAATAAAATTTTATAGGTTTCAGGTGTACAATTCTACAATACATCACCTGTATATTGTATTGTGTGTCCACCACTCCAAGCCAAGTCTTCTTCCGTCACTATTTTTTCCCCTATACGGTAACAGGGAGATTAAGGAGGTTCTGTTTATAAGGTAGGTCGGAGATTAGGAGTAGAGTCAAAAAAGGATTCTAAAACATCCAGGAAAGAAAGTGTGTATCTTACAAAGAACAGACGGAATCACCCAAACTTAACTTCATTCAACCATTTTCCTCCTCTTGTCACTTTGTTGAGTTTAAAAATCCCTGACCCCAGAGTATCTCCATAATGTGACACAAAGCAGTTCCTGTTCTTTTTACTCTGCAAATGAATAGTTTAGGTGTCCATCCTCAGCACTTGCAATACCGTGATTACCTGTATGCTTTGTCTTAGTGTCCCCAAGTTCCCTGTAGCATAGCATAATGCTATATATATATATATATATATATATATATATATATATATATACACACACACACACACACACACACACACACACACACACACACGCTTTGTCTTAGTGTCCCCAAGTTCCCTGTAGCATAATGCTATATATATATATATATATATATACACACACACACACACACACACACAAGTGTGTGTGTGTGTGTGTGTAGAGAGAGAGAGAGAGAGAGAGCTCACAGAGGAAGCTTACTCTCACCAACTTGACATTTCTCATGCCCCAGAGGAGGAGTTTGCCAAATACATTGAGAGGGAGTCACTTTTAATAGTAATAATTTCCACCTGCTGTGGTGTAGTCTCAGATTCTGCATACAGGTGGTGATTTTATTTTTTTCCATCTCAGAATCTTCAGGCACCCCAGAGACATTAATTAGGCCCTGGACCTCTTTGAAGTTGATCCTATACCCATATACACATTATGAAATGAGAAGGGGAGAGGTTAATTGAGTAAGACCAAGACCACACAGAAATTCCATGAAAGAGCCAGGGGAGGTGATGGCTTCCCCATCCAGGGCAAAAACAAGGAAACACTGCAGAGAGATGCCTGTTTGCCAGGTGCTTTAAATTCACCTGGAATTTCCATCCCCCATTTCATTTAAAAGTCAACTACCCTCTTCCCTTCAACGCCCTACACAAAGAAAACCTAAAGAACTACAAAGTAATTACCATCACTTTCAGGGTGTGTTACCCTGCAGCCTGCAGAGCCGAAATGTTCTCTGGGCATGGCTGTAACGCGCACACCTGAGTTTCATTTCTCTGTGTGAGTGTATTTTTTGTTTAGAACCTCTCTCTCTCTCTCTCTCTCTCTCTCTCTCTCTCTCTCTCTGTCTGTCTGTCTGTCTGTCTGTCTGTCTGAATTGTGATCCACGGGTATCTTCCCACGATTAAATCCAGGTAGGAGAATAGAAAACTCACTAAAATGACTCCAGCTAAGGGTATCACCTTCCTCTCACTTAAATTGTGTAGAAATTAGTCTCTCTGAGAAGGTAAAAACAGTAGGCTTCTGGGCACAGAAGGGGAGAAATGGAGGGTTCAGCAGTAAGAAACTTCAATGAACACAAGAGAAGAGGATCTCGATACAAATAGTGTCTTTTGTATTTAACTTTTCAGTAATGTGCCTTTTCTCCAAACCATCCTGATAGGGTCATTCATGGATAGTAAGGACTTGGGAAGGAAATCTCTGCATCAGCCTGGCCATGTCATGCAGCTCCTTCTGGAAGGAAGTTTTTGGGGCCCTTAACCAGAAGCTGTGCAAGGGAGGCTCCCGTGGGATGCTTGTGACAAGACGTGAACACTGATCTCTAAGAGAGGGGCACAGGACTACCCACCAAACATACATCAGCAAATACTCAATAGGCATTTGTTGGAAGAGTCCTTATTCCAAGCCATGGTCTCCTGAACATATGGAAGGAAGTACGTGGGGGAGCCCAGAGAGCCCGGGTGTGTAGCTTTGGGATGTCACAGGAGTGGAGCTGTGCGGAGACAATTAAAAGCCAAGGTGCAGCAAATCGTTTCTAGCGTGAGCGTCCCTGAATAAATAACAGGAAGGAAAAATGGAAGGCTCAGAACAAAGGCACAAAAGAATTAACTCTCTTTTAATGGAGCAGGAGAAACATGTACCATAAACAGCTGGGAAGCTCTCCTTCTTAAAGAAAAGCCCTCGGTGATACAGGTACCAGATTTCCTGGCAAGGGCACAACTAATATTTACGCGAAGACTGATTTTCATGAGAGGAACCCACAAAACCCTCAAATACATCAGGCTGAGAACTGGGGATCACTTGGCGCTCTGCTTACCCGGAGCCGAACCATGCTACCTCAGGGGAGTTTGCAGCTGCCTCTCCAGCGCCCCACACCTCCAGTCCTTCCTGCACCCCCAGTCCTTCCTGCACACAAAGAAAGGCGAGCGCTGCAGCCGCAGCCACACAGCCGTGCAGCTGCTTCAGGGAGGGACAGAGTGCCATGTTGGCTGGTGCTGGCCGGAGTTGCTGCCAATTTCCTCTAAGTTTGCCCTCTCTTTCAAAATTCAGCATAACAGAGCACAAACAATCTCAGGTCCTCCTGGCTGCATTCCCTTTCTGGAGTAATTAGTTGAAACGCACATTGTGTTCTCACCTCATCCTGAGTTTCCATGGGGAACCTTCTGTGGGCTGCTTGAGGGGACCTGGTTCCTGTCCCCAAGGGCGGGCGCTGGGATGCTTGGGGGAGCTGGAGGGGTTTGTTTCCAGTTTGGATTTGCCAGGAGAGCTGGCCAACTCTCTCTGAGTGCCCTCTTGGTTATAAAATCAGAAACTCTTTGGTTCCTCTCTCTTCCTAGGGATGGCTGGAGGAAGACGGGCTGGCGGTGGGTAGGCGAGAGGACAGGGAAATGTGGAGAGCCTTGAACGCCCTGCACGGGGACTGAATTTAATTTCTTAAACAATAAGACGCAACTGTGGTTTTGAAGCAGAAACAGGGTATGGTGAAAGCAAAATTAGTTAGGTGGGAGGGTGGGTAGGGGGAGTCAGTCAGTTAGAACTGGAGACATGTCAGCCACCTAGGAAGCTGCTATGATATCCCAGGTGTGTGGTCATGAGGGCTGGACTTTGGTGATGGGTCTGACAACAGAAGAGAACATCGGTCCAGCCATAGTGCAGACTGCCTTGGCCCCACCCCAGACCTGCTGACTCAGAAACTCTCGTGTGCGGCCCCGCCATCTGTGTTTTAACAAGCCCTCCAGGTGGTCCCAGTGCAAGCTAAGGTTCGAGAACCATTGTTGTAAACTCTACTGGGCAGATCGTAAACATGGGGCCTTGGGGACCTGGAGTCCTACTTCTGGTTCTGAATAGCTGGGTTGCATTAAAATAACGTCACTTGACATTTTGGCATTTCAGTCTCTTACCTCTAACATGCAGCGATGCACCAGCTGTGAGTTGTAATTTGCTGCGCATAAAAGAAAACCCCAAACAACAGGGGGTGAAACACTGAAGGCATTCTTCTTTCACACAAAGGCAGTCTAGGGTCAGGTGACTCAGGGGCAGTACGGCAGCTTCAGGGACCCAGGCCTTTCCTCCTTTTTCCTCGGCCATCCTCAGGGCTAGTGTATGAGTTTCCTGTGGCTGCTGTAACAAATGACCACAAACTTAGTAGCTTAAAACAATACAGATGCATTTACCTCACAGCTCTGGAGGTCAGGACTGCTAACTGGGTCTCACTGAGCTATCATCAAGAGGTTGACAGGGCTGTGTTCCTTCTGGAAGCAACCGTGGAGACTGCTTCCTTCTGGAAGCTGCCTGCCTTCCTTGGCTTGTGGCCTTTCCTCCACTTTCAAAGCCAGTCGGGTCAGGTTGAGTCTTTCCCACTCAGCCATCTCTCTGGCTTCCTTCTGTTTCCCTCTTCCCCTTTTAAGGACGTTTGTGCTTACTTTGGCCCCACTGGGTAATCCAAGACAATCTCCCTCTTTTGAGGTCAGCTGATCAGTAATGTTAACCCTTTGCAACTTTAATGTCCCTTTGCCATGTAAAGTCACTCTTTCAGTTTCCAAGGACTCGGACGTGGATATTGTAGGCAAGGGACATTATTCTGCCTTCCATCCCCAGACACACTCATGGCCTTCAGTAGCCACCACAATTTCTACTGCCGTGTCAGATTTCCAGGAAGTGGGGAAGGATGAAGAGCACAGAGGCCAGCTAGCTGGCTCCCACACATCTCTGCCAACCTCCCCTTGGCCGGAACTTCGTTATCTACGGCCATGCAGACCTTCGAGGGAGGCTGGGTAATGCTGCCTTTTTTTTCACAGCAGTAAAGTGCTCCACTAAAATTAAGATCTTGTTTCTATGGAAAAGGGAAGAATGTTTATTGAGTAGGCAGCTAGCAGCCTCCGCCGTAGAGGGGGTGAGGGAGCAGTGTCCTGGGTTTTCTCCCAAGTTCCTCCCTCTTCTAGTGGTCTGTAGACCCTGCCGAGCTGAGGAATGCCAGTTTTAAGTTGAGAAATGAGATAGTAGGTAGAAGGAAGAAAGGTATCTTTGTTTCCCATTTTCTTCTTCTTTTCTTCTAGGGCAATTGTGTTATTTATATATTATTGAATATCTTTAAAAAAAATTTTTTTTCCTGTATTGATTTTAGAGAGAGAGAAAGGGATAGGGAGAGAGAGACAGAAACATTGATAAGAAAGAACATGGATTGGCTGCCTCCTGCATGCTCCCTACTGGGGATCTGGCCCACAACCTGGGCATGTGTCCTGACCGGGAATCGAACCGGTGACCTTCTTGTGCATGGGTTGACGCTCAACCACGGAGCCACACCGTCCAGACTATTACCGAGTATCTTAAAGTAACCAGACACATGACATGTTTGTCCTTACATAGGCGCCGGGAAAAAGAAACTGCATGGTGACCAATTCCTCCTTCAGCCCTACCAAAGACGTTTTAATTATTGAACAAATAGGGACCCGTTCTATTTGTAACTAAAGCTCGAGCCTATCCATGAGGACGTGACACACTTGCCTTTCCGGAGGAATAGCTGCATTTGTGACAGTGCCCTACCGCCCACCAGACCACGTGTAGGTGACTCACACCCTGGCCTGCAGTAACCACAGGATAGGGGCCCTGTCTTGTTCAACAGACAGTGTTTGGTATAGGCCTATGCACAGGAGATCAGAGGGTTTGCAATACTTTAAAAACAAAGTGAATCCACGAATGCTAAGTAGCCTTCCATTGATCTATTATCTTTACGTGGCTTTGATTTTGAATGAGCTATTCCATGAGCCATATTTCAACGTGATCTTAAAGCCTTCTCTACCTATTTTGTGATCATATCTATGCATCTGTCTGCAGGCTTTCTATTTTGGAAGATATTTACACGGTCAGTATAGTTTCCCTTTGGGTCAGGACACTGCTTACCTTGTCTCCTGTGTCTCTACGCTTTAACTAAAAGTTTGGGACAAAGTCTAGCAGGCAGGAGGGACGTGGGCAGCTTCTGACAATGATTCTGCTTACACTTTCTTTCTTCCAGTGGGGGTTCCTGCCTGATGTTCCTCCCGGAGCCAGTGGGCTGTTAATTAGAGAAGTGGTTGTATTTTATGATGGGAACGTAAATGGACGGCAATGAAGGGAAGCCTTCCACAGGAATGGTCTAATATAAACAACAATAACCATAATAATAATCTGGGCTTTCATGGGAGCTTTCATCGAGGAACCAAAAACACATTACGAGCATTAACTCATTAATCTTCACAGCGCCCCTGTGAGGGAGAATTAAGTGTAAGTAATCATAATTATTACTGTCATTATCCTTCAAACAATTCCCAGATGTGCTGTGGCTGAACTGGCATACTTCGGGGATTTTTTTTTAACGGAGACCCTAGACTTCTGGCAGGCGTTCACCTCTCTCTCTCTTTCTCGCCCCCTCTCTCTCTCCCTCTCCCTCGCCCCCCTCTCTCTTTCTCTGTTTTACTCATTCTGACTTACTAAATAAAAATGGAATTTTTAAATTCGTGGGGTCGTCCCTGGCCCTGGCCGGTTTGGCCCAGCCGTTAAGAGTGTCGGCCTGCGGACCAAAGAGTCCTGGGTTCGATTCCAGCCAAGAGCACGTACTTCGGTTGTGGCTCGTTCCCGGCCCCTGTCGATGTTTCTCTCTCGCTCGCTCTATCTCCCTCCCACTCTGTCTGAAGATAAATGTAAAAATATCCTCGGGTGAGGATTAAAAAATAATAATAAAAGAATTCATGGGGTCCCCGAAGAAATGGGTGGAAAATAATTTCCAGTCTGTGGCGGTCCCTTGACCTTGCTCTTTTGTTCTTGCCTGTGGGAAAGGTGAAGTGGCTGCAGTGCGTCCAGACTCAGGCCCCTGGAGCTGATCGCAGATTCCATCTTCAGCTGCGTGTGATATTTACGACTTCAGCCTTATCTCTTCAGGGAAGGGCTTGAGGAGTTTCATTCTACATGTAGCATCCTGTTTACTCTGATACCATTTAAATGAGAGCAGTGTCCTGAACGCCACGCAGCAGAGGTTCCGGCACATCGACAGCATCCCCTGCGTGTACAGACAAGTCCTGCGTCCATCCTACAGGTGTGCTCCTACCTGTTCACGCAGGCAATCACCTTGTGCCCTGTTCTTGGGGAAATAGGTCACCTTGGAGTTCCAGAATCACTGAAAGGAAAATAGGAGGCTTCAGAGAAAGAGCAATTGATTATTTCAATCGCACAAACAGATGAATCAGCCGATGAGAAATACTAGATGTATGCAAAGACGCACACATAGTTATGCATCTTCTGTGTATATTTAGATTGTGCATTTGTTTTATTATTACATAGGAAGTGTGCATGAAAACAATTCAGAACACTTTGGAAAGTCTGAAAAACTTGAAGTCTCCTGTAAACTCACTAGTGAGAATTAAGTTTGTATTTCCCCTGGTGTCAACGTGACAGCAGATAATGGCAGGAAGAGAAGGACACTGACGCTTTGCTGTAGTGGAAGGTTGATGACAAGGAAATGGACATGCTTTGTTCTTTGGTTTCTGGAATTGGATCAAACATGGCATGTGGTTATGGAGGTTGGGATATTCGGCTTTGAAACTGGGAATCTACCACGGTTAGAAGTGGGAGGGCTGACCTCAGTAAACCCAAGGCGGCAGGGCTGTCATTCAGTCCAAGCCGGTGTGCACACACAGTCTGGCCCCGTCCGCTCCCCCCAGGGGCTGCTGCTGCCGCAGTGCTGGTCTTCCTGTGGTCGCTTGCATAGACTAACCTTGTTCTGGTCACAGGAACTTAGAACGTGTCATTCCCACTCTTCCTCTGAGTCCTCTGACGGCTTCCTGTTCTCATGGCTGACTCCTTCCCACGACGCAGGTCTTGACTTACATGTCACTTCAGATAAGTCCCCCTGCACATGCTTTCTAAGTGGCTGTCCTCCTCTTTGGTCACTTTCTATGACATTACCCAGTTTGATGTCCTTGGCATGTGTAACGTTCTTTACTTATTATTATTACGATTTTACTTACTTTTTATCGTCTGTCTCTCCTCACTTGCAAGCTCTGCGAGGGTGGGGATCTAGACTGTGCAGTTCTTCTCTTTGGCCTCTGAGTCTAGAATAGTGCCTGACACACACTCAATAAAAAGTGTTACATCTGAATGAAGAGAAGGTTCAAGAGGATGAAGAACTGGGAGAGATGTCAAGAGAGATCCCCAAAGATATCTGAACATTTCAATCAGAAGATAAAAACAGCATGGCCGGAAAAGAAAAGAGAAATGTCAATTAAGGACCTCTATTGAAATACTAATTTGTGAAAAATAAAAGTAGTGAAGGTATACTATATTTGTAGGAGCTTGTACGTAAGACTAAAATAGAGACACGAAACAATGAAAACAAACGGTAGTAATTTAGGATCGAAAGGAACATTTCTGAAAGCTGGGAATGGAAGCATAGAACAGCGGCACAATACAGATGAGCAAAGGAAAAATAACAGAGGTCATTGCTGGATGTCCCTGAGGGGAACGAAATGATATAGTTAGTGCTTTAGATGTTCAGAACTTGGAGGGAGATGTGGGCAGTGAAGAGAAGGCCATTAGTAAAGAGAAAGGTAAGGGAGGGTGAGAACTCTTGCCACAAAGTGACAATTTTCCCTTTGAAGATATTGACAAGATCTCGGTTGAGATGGAGAAGAAGGGAGGTGGATAAGGAAAACATTAAAGGTCTAAAGCAGAAAGAGTCATCTTGGGTTGTAGGCGTTGGATTCCATCAGAGAGGCTATTTAGCCAGGAGGATGGGAGAATTAAAAAAAGAGTTTCATTGAGGCTTAGTAATTATAGTACAAACAGGAGGAGATAAGCATCTTCTCCATAGATTACATCATTGTTAAATCTCAATAATTTTAAATATAATTAACCTTTAATAATGCCTTAGATTTAATAATATAGTTATTGCATGGGAATTGTCTACAAACCATTATAAATCTATTTGTCTGGGTTTACCATCCAGGTAATAAAATGCATACATGCAGCTCAGGGGTTGGGGTTCAGGGCACAGAGTGTGCATAGTGAAATCCACTTCAAATCATACCAAGTAAAGAGCATTTTAGAATAAATTAATTAAAATAAAAATTTCTCTTTTAGTTATTATTTCTTAATTTTCTCCTTCTTCTCTCTAAATGTCTACCCCAGGGAACTTATTCCTTCCCCTCCTAAATTCTGCTACAGGAGAAATTATAAAATGTAATCTGTTTTAGCAATCCTGTTTGGTCTCTAGAATCCAGAATACTGGGTTACAATTTATCAAGGAGAAAAGATGTTCATCTTAAAGGGAAAAGCCCATTTTCTCAGTACCTAGAGCTTAGGGTGAGGTTGGGGGGTTGGAAGGGGTGTCCCCAAACTGTCAAAATAGTTACCATTGCTAAATATACTTTTGACCGAAATACTTGCCAACTCAGAAGTATAATTGGGCATCAATACATGTATATCTAAACTCCTTTGTACCAGTCATTGTATCTATGTAGTAAATGGTGAGTGGTGCAATACCTTAGTTTGAAAATGTGAGGCAGGTTGCCAGCATGAGGTTAGTGTTTTGGTGGTACTTACTAAGTTTTTTATATATTGGACAGTTTTTGAGCAACTTACATCTTAGCATTTGAAGTTGCTAAGAGTTGAACCAACTTCTTGGGAGCAAATAAACAAATTTGTTTATGAAAGTGTAAATGCTGAGAATGGTTGATTTTTTCTTGTGCAATGGGGTAAGTGAAACATATAATGGGCACTTAAGTACTAATACTATATTTCAGCCACTGGCCAGTTAAGACTTGAGTCAATTTGCCTTGGAAGAATAAGAACAAAAAGTTCTTCCATCACCATGTATTAGGTTCCCATTTGACTTTGGGTGGTAGGCACACAGTGCAATACACAGATCTTGTAACACAGAAACCCACACCTGAAACTTATGTGATCCTATTCACCAATGTCACCCCAATACATGTAATAATAATAATAAAAGAACAAAAAGTTCAAGCTGATACGACCATCTCAATGCAATGCAACCTTTCCTGTTTAGACAAAAATGAAAAACAAAAACATGCAACTTAACATAAGATGAGTGGGTTTAGACAAATGATGCAATGAGTATTTGGAACACGTTAACCATGCCTTCGGTGTTGAACTGAGAATTCACACAGTTTGCTTCATAATGTTCCATAGGCTCTTTTATTTTCTGTTTTCAACCCATTTTGAAAATATTGCATTTGATCTAAGAAAAAGCTGAACTTACAGAAACTGAGAGTAAAATGATGGTTGCCAGGGACGTGGGTGTGAGGGAAATGGGGAGATGCTGGTCAGTGGGTACAAGGAAGATGAGTAAGTTCTGGGGATCCAATGTACAGCATGGTGGCTATGGTTAACAATGCTGCATTGTATACTTGAAAGTTTTTAAGAGAACAAATATTAAATCTTCTCACCACACACAAGAAGTGGTTGTTATGTGAGGAGATGAAGGTGTTACTAACCCTATGGTAGTAATCATTTTGCAATATATATATGCATCAGTTCATCATGTCGTACACCGTAAATGTATACAATGTTATGTGTTATATTGCTTATATCTCAATAAAGCTGGAAAAAAGGGAAAGTGTTGTATTAAGAAAATATGAGAATCTGTATTTTGATTTTTAATGCTTGGGAGAAATTATCAGCCTTTAAGAAATCTCTTTGAAGAGTAAAGTTGTTTTGAAAGGAACCAGGCAGTTTGAAAATTGAAAATGCCCCCTTTGACTAAAAAAAGGAAACTTTGGCATGGATTTGCTAAATACTAAGTCTACACTCAGGGGTTAGTATAGCAGTGTTATTTGGTATATTTATTAATTTGATATAACATTTATAGTGTGTGTGTGTGTGTGTGTGTGTGTGTGTGTGTGTGTGTATGTGATCCTTTCTATGAAGGAGATCTGAGGTGCCACACTCCAATTGAACCTTTTCTTTGAGGGCACTTTATTACATGGTGTAGTCAGTGAGAGAGACTAATGAGTTTATATATTAATTCTTACAGCAATGTGAGAGATCAGAGGCACCTTCACTCTGGTCCTTCACTGCCACTTGTTCCTGGGATAGTTGGTGGAAATTTAGAAGCTTAAATATCATTAATTTTGTTTTTCCATCTGGTGGACTGTTTCTCTGTTGAACTGCCCATGGTGGTTTTATGCCAGAAAAGCATTGACTTCCTTACCTGTTGGCTTTGAAACCTGTGAAAATTTTATTGACTATATTTTTCAGTGTTACCTACCAGTTTATCCTTACTGGTGACTTTATGCAAAATAAACAAATATGTTTTTTTGAAGCAAATATGAGTAGAAAATAACTAGAAAAATGGCCATTCTAAGTATCCATTATCTTTTCGCTGAGTGACTTTCAAAAGAAAAAGAAAAAAAGTATGTTTAAATAAAGCTGAACTCCGAGAACTCCATAAAGCTTATCAAATGCTTTATGATCTAACCCTCTTCAGGCCAAAGGGTTTGGCCAATTGTGGTAATGTGGTCAATTTTGGGTTATTCTCATCAAAGATTTGCCACGTGAAAATCTATTTTAAAAGCCTGGTTGATGTTATCACCTATTTATCACCCTCTCCATTTACTTTCCCCTGTGTGTAGCCTTCAACACCAGCAGGAACTGTAACAGAAAAGTGTTTTAAATCAAAACAAATAATCACCCGCCTGGTCCCTAGGGAAGAAAGCCCAAAGAAGCATAAGCAGCAATTTGTGCATTAGGGTAAAAAGGAAACTAAACCACACGGCACAGTGAGAATCCCTCTGGGTTTAGAACGAGGCACCCTCTCTTCGAATAACCATGACATATTGGGCCTTATTTTCATATTGGGGGGTAGACCAGATGATTTCTTTATTCCCTTGCATCTGTATGTTTTTGAGTTTTCCCTTGTACCTGCCTCCCAGGTGTGACCTTTTCTCCGGTGTAAATGTTTCTCTCTCAGCCCCTTTGACCCAGTTTGGAGTGTGGGCCTAATGACTTCACTGTGTGTTTTCTTCTGACTGTCCTCATTATGCCTCACCACCTATTCTCTGTTCTGCTTCCTGGAAGGGCAAGGAATTTGACTTTTGTTCTGGGCCAAATCCCAGCTTCCTTAAGCGATTCCCTTCCTCATTCAGAGATAAGGGAGGCTCTGTGTGAATCAGTTCTACCCCCGGGGGTAGTTTTCTTCATTTTGGAAGTTGTGGAATCAAAACTGGACGTCAGATGTCAACAGGTTGGACGTCTCCTCTGATATCTAGATCGTTTCTGTAATGTCTCTAATTCTCAAGGTTAGATGATCCTGTAACTAACCTGGAATGCCCTTCCCACTTTCGTCTGACGACCTCCTCCTCACCCTCTGAAGCCTTCTGTCACTTCACACATCTACCCACATCCTTTCACAAGCTGTGAGTGGTGACCCTTCTCTGTATTACCCTAAGGCCTTGTCCGGGCCCCTAAAATCTCAATTCACCACACCAGATCCTTGACTTCCAACTGTGTGCTCATATGTATCTAGTTCGTTTTATTACCAGTGCTTAGCAAAGTACTTAGCACTTACTTTGTCTTTGTTGAGTAATTACTATTTAATACAATCCAATCTTTGTGTGACACCTTCAGTGACCTGGGCTCTCTTCTTCTCTTCTCAAGGATGCTTGTTCCCCTCACAGCTACAGAACTGTTCTATATGCTGAGCTGAAATCTCCCTCTCTACTTGGGGGCCACACAAAACAAGTGTAATCACTCCTGCGCATGGCAATTGGAAAGACATTTTAAGACGCTGCCAGATCTCCCTGGAGTCAGGCCAGACATCCTCATTTCCTTTTAACCATGCTTTGTCAGGGTTTAAAGTCTCTTTACCTCTGAGTAACTCTAAGCACACTGGTATGTGATCGCAGAGCAATTTAGGATGGGGGTGGGCGGGCATTTGATGTATCGCTGGATATGAATGAAAGTCTTTAGTTCTATTCACTTGACAGCCTTCTAGAATACTCATTTCACTACAAGAATTAAATGAGATAACACATGTGCATAGTATGATGCCTAACACATACGGTGTGGTCTGAAAACGTTCATCATGATTACACATTCCGCGAGAGCTGAGAGCAGACATCATCTTTCAAGTCTTCTCAGTCACTCTCTTTCGGGCTTTCGAATCAATGGAGATTTGGATTGACTCATGGTAAGTAGGCATCACTCTCCGATGTAGTTTATGCTCTGAAATAATGTTCATGTGTGAACTTTCACTGACGAAAAATACAGAAGAACATGTGTTTGGAAATGACCTTTTCCCCCCATAAGGGTGATGGGGGCAAGACCTGTGATGACTTTTTCATTCATGCTTTACTTAAAACCAAGGACACACAGTTTTGCAATATTTGCTGGAATTACTGATTAGTTTGTGGGTGAAGAACAATAACATTTCCCTATAGAAAGGAAGCTGCTCTGACTTCCATCTCCTTGGCTCTGTGCTGTCACCCCTGGAGCCCACTGACTCAGTCAAAAACTCTTTTGGACATGGATTAACCTTTGCCCCAAAGGAATTCAATTCTGTTTCCAACTTAAAAAATGTATACATTGTTCTTATCTCACAATTGCTATAGGAAAACCTTAGAAGGTGAATAATTTTGAAAAGGGTCATCAGTGAAAAGTTGGTGCGCTAGAGATGCTCATTGTGAGAGCTGTTAGCAATGAAATGAAAGGTCACAGTGAAGAGAGGGTCAACGCAAAGGGGGGACTTGAAGAGAGGATAGCCATAGCTCTTGAAGGAGAAACAGTGAAGGCCTGGGCCGAAATTTGAGGAGAGGGCAAAGCTTTGTGGTTAAGAGAGGGTACATGTGAACAACTTACAGGGAACTAGAGAGGAAGCCAAGATGTGTGAATGATTGATATATTTGATAGCAGGAGCCAAGTAGACAGAGTTATTTTTGACACTGGTCCTTAAAGAAGGAGACCCACTGCGAGGTCACAATAGTACAGCCTGCTCCTGGACTGTGTATGTCCAGAAGCACAGAAGAAAGAACAGAGGGAGAGAAAATGGTTTAGGAAGTTGACACGAAAGAGCGAAAACAAGAGAAATGCTGAACTTCACCTGAATAGCTTGTAGTGAAAATTCGTTTATAAGTTTTTAAAAATTCTTACTGAGAAGCTGTCAGGACTGCCCTCAATTTTCTGCCAGGATTTGTGGCATTGCTGTAGGTAAGTGTGTAGAACTGTTTACTGAAATGTTCAAAGCTGTGGAAGTTTGAATCTTGCATAATTCAATTAAAATGTGTATTTTAGTGATAACTGAATCAGAAAAAAATGCAAAGCAAGCCTGAGAAAGGGTGTGGGGGAACTGAGGACTGCATGCCCACTGTGAGTGGACTTGCTAGGTAATAAGTGGGGTGTCCCTGCCGATACCCTGTTCCTGGTGGGTCTCTTCTGGGTGACCGTCTGTCATTAACCCATATTGCTGTGAAGAACCCACCATCTATGAAAGGACAGATGTGGTGTTATCGCATTGTTTTTTCCAAAGGAAACCATTTATGTTGGAAGAGGCTTTTGTTCCATTAATGACTGGTGAGGACTGTTTTGTTTTGTTTTTAAATATGTTTTCATTGATTTTTATTTTATTTTATTTTTTTGAGAGAGAGAGGAAGGGAGAAAGAGAGAGAGAAACATCGATGTGAGGGAGACACATCCATCAGCTGCCTCCTGCACACCCTTTACTGGGGATCGAGCCTGCAACCCAGGCATGTGCCCTGACCAGGAATCGAACCAGGACCTCTCAGTCCATGGGAAGATATTCAATCCACTGACCCACACCGGCTGGGCAGGACTAAGTTTTGATGGCTAACTTCAGGCAGTTTCCTATTGTGCTCTTTGGGTATTAGCAATTTTCTTTCCACTTTTGTAGCTTTCTTGATCTTTCCCGATTTTCTCCTGTTGGGCTCCTTCACCACAGCTTTAACTTGAAAGCTTTTTGCTTGTTTCTAGCAGCAAAACTGTCACTCTTATAAGAAGATGTTGAGACCCTGGGATCTGAAGAATCAGATTTGAAGATTGTCCAAATCTGTTTCCCATAGGAAGTAATTAACTACATGGTAAAGCAATGTGGAAAGAGCTTTTGGGTTTCATTTGGCAACTGAAATCTCACAATGTTAACCTAGTGAATAATTATGGGGTCCAGAGGCTTCTTATGATGGCAACTTCCATTGTCATGTCTGATCACATTGACATCTTCACCTCTTCTTATCCATCTTTAAATTGGATACATAATGCTATGGACCTTATGATGTGCTGGGAGCATTTGAAAAGCTCTTTGAAGATAAGATAATTCTTTTAATTAAAATGAAGTTATCATCATCTCCTATTATGCCCCTTTGATCTCTGTGGACCATTGCATGCTGGGACTTGTAGTTTCTGGCATTTGCTTCTTTCTCTTTCATAACCAATACGAGCCCTCTAGTTTCTGACAAATACTGAGGCAAATGACAATTTGCCTCCAGTATGTAATGTTCAACCAATAAACCATTTGGCAGATTTTTTAAAAGTCTCTTTTAATCATTACTTATCTTGTTTTTGTACTACGTTGAGGGGGTGGATGGCGAAGGAACCTGAAAATTAAGAGTGTTGTCAAAGAAATGATTTACAGTGGCATAGGTGACAATTAGTCCATAAACCTAGCCTTCCATTCTACCCTCTGCCAATGTGTGACTTCTCAGAAACATTAACAATCTGCATTTGATGCTGCATTCATGAGAACGTGAGAGGAAGCTGCCCCTTAAAGTGTAAAACAATGAAAAGAATATTTTTATTAGAAAGAAATGCATTGAAATACAATGAATTAATGATTTCACCTATTTCTGATTTATCTGTGAAGATAAAGTAAAGGAAAACCATATTAAATAGAGTAGAACTTCTACCTAGTAGACAACATTTTGGCTCGGCTCTCTGAACTAGTTAAGATGATATTTACAAGTCCATCAACTTAAGAATTTGGTTTGGTTCTTATTTAAATACAAACCCCTTTACTTTTTAATATTCTGCTACTTAATGCACAATAAAGGATCAAACTGAAGATGCTGAGATGTGTATGAGGACCACTGCGCCACCAAAGAGGGGAGCCGTCCTTCGTGCCAGTGATGGTGTCCGGAGAAGGTGCAGAGCCAAACAGAAGAGAGCTGGACCTCCATTCTTTAAAAAAAAAATTTTTTTTTCTTTATTGATTTTAGAGAGAGAGAAAGGGAGAGGGAGAGAGAGATAGAAACATCGATGAGAGAGAACATCGACTGGCCACCTCCTGCATGCCCCACACTGGGGATCGGGCTCACAACCTGAGCATGTGTCCTGACCGGGAATCGAACCGGCGACCTCTTGGTGCGTGGGTCGACGCTCAACCACTGAGCCACACCGGCAGGACTGAACCTCCTTTCTAGGTCCTGATGCCATCTGGCATGTGAATGCTGTGCTTTATTTGATTTGTCTCTCTGTTCACCAGAATTTCTCCACCAATAAAGGCACCAGTTTGAGATCCTGTTGCCCTGAATCTTGCTATGGAAACAATAGGTTCCCCAAAAGGACTTGAGAGATCATCCCGTTTAACTCCTTCACTCAACAAAGAAAACAGCGTGCTCACAATTAAAATGTTTGTGGCTGAGCATGAATCAGTGGTGCGGGCCCTCTGGCTCCCAGGACTGGCTTCTACCTGCAGCCGCACCCCACTTAGGCAGTCTGGGCTCCCCCGGAGGCGCCCCGAGTGAGGGCAGTTCGGTTGTGCCCATTGCTCTGACGGGACGGCTGAGGTAGAGGGTCTTTCAGGAAACAGGAAGCCAGGAGCAGGGCCCTGTGTGGCCAGGAGTCTCACTGGCTTCCCCTGTGCTCTGAGAAGCTAGCTCTACTGGTTGGCAGGCAGAGCACGTGGCCGAGAAGCCAGTGGACGTTTGGAATAGATACCATTTGATGTTACGGTTTCAGCATGGGAGCAGAGGCAAAGGAGTTTATGCAGCAAGAAAATGCATACCTCAGATTCTAGCCATCCCCTCGCATTTGTTCCAGTTGAGGGGGTATTTCTAAGACAATTCTGGAAACTGTCTAGATTGTCCCTTAATTTTAAATTTTAGTTCTGTAATATGTTATATAATACTTTTGAAGCAAATTCTGTAATTTGCCCGACTGGAAATCTAGTCATAAATGTTCAGTCCATGTGCAGATAATTAACATATGATTATGTGTGGACTCGGCCATCAGTCCTATTTTTTACATTGGAAATTATTATAAGTCCAATACCAGGAATTTGAAGATTCTGTATAAGGAGTCAAGTTGAAGGTAGGAGGGTTTGGTGAAAAATAAATAATAAGGTAGACTCTTCCCTTGGGAAAAATATTCTCAGGCTGCTGTGTAGGGAAATAGAGCAGTGTTTTGACAGTAAAACAGGCCTTTCCATTAGCAGGGAAAGGAACAAGGGCCATTTTTTTCACTGTCACGTTTCCCACTAAGGGTAAATATTAAAAACAGTATCTATCGCCTGGCCAGTGTAGCTCACTTGGTTGAGCATCAACCCATGCACCAAGAGGTCACCGGTTCGATTCCTGGTCAGGGCACTTGCCCAGGTTGTGGGCCCGATCCCCAGTGGGGGACATGCAGGAGGCGGCCAATCGATGTTCTCTCTCATCGATGTTTCTATCTCTCTCTAAAATCAATAAAGAACAAAAATAATATCTAACATGTATTGGGTACTCATTAGATCTTAGGCACCTAGCCATACATGTACTATTATCTCATTTAACCCTCAGAGTGATGATATAAACCACGTATAATCAACGGTTCTATTTTACCAAATAGGAAGCAGGCTTAGAACACACGTAAATGACTGGTTGAGGGAACTATAGTTAGCAGGTGGTGGTATCTGGGTTTGAACTCAGGCAGCCAGACTTCAGAATCTGTCTTAAATACATTTTTTCTTTCCTGTGAGAAGTATCTTAAACCTTCTAAGGGCAGCCCTCTAGCACTGTTCACTGGAACTCGGCGATGATGACAACGCACCCTGTCGGCACTGCGCACGGTGTCGGCCAGCGACCAGCGTAGCTTCTGAATACAAGTGCTCAAAGTGTGGGTAGTACAAGGGAGGAACTGCATTTAAAATTTTTCACTTGATTTGAATTAATTTAAATGGAACTATAAGTACCCACATGTGGCTAGTGGTTATTGAACAGTGCTGCAGACCCTGAGCCTCTCATGTTGGTTCTGGATGATTTTTATCTCCGATTGTTTGCCTACATGAGCTTATGAGCTCAAAGATATAAAGTTAAAGCAGCCCTGGCCGGTTTGCTCAGTGGTTAGAGCCTCGGCCCGCGGACCAGAGAGTCCTGGGTTTGGTTCCGCTGAGGGCACATAACTCAGTTGCAGTTTATTCCTGGCCCAGTTGGGGTTGTATGGGTGGCGGTCAGTAGATGTGTCTCTCTCATGTCGATGTTTCTCTCTCCCTCTTCCTCCCTCTCTTCCTCCCGCTCTATCTGAAGATAAATGCAAAAAATGTCCTCGGGTGAGGATAAAAATAAATAAATAAAGTTAAAGCAGTAAAAGTGTGTGGGGTGGGGATCGAGAAAGACAGATCTAAAGAGGAAGAAAGGGAGAGGAAGGAAGGGAGGAAGGAAGGACAGGACCCCTACATTAAGCATTAGCACTTCGGTCTGTGGGGGTTGCTGATCTGAAGGTCTGAAGGCCTGGTTGGGGTCTGAATTTGGAGATCTTCGACTTTCACTCCAAAATTGTATTTATTGACATGATATTAATGTTCTGGTCCACATAAAACTGATCGAACCCAATTCCTCGGCCTAGTTTGGATTTTCTTGTAAAAGAACTTGTCCCAGTCAATGATCTGGAAACTCTGACTGAAAAATTTTCATTTAAAATTTGTTTGACATTGCAGCTCAAATATTTAAAAATTGCTTAGAGAGAACTCAAATCTTTCTGAAATGAATTACCCATGTCCCATTTAGGACCCTCTTATATCAACTTTAATCCCCAGAAAAGATCTCAGGGGTTATTCACTCTAACGCTGTGATCAGTAAGAAAAGAAAAGCCCTGAGGCCTCATGTGACTTGCTCCAGGCTGCTCAGGTCCTGAGGGTAGAGCCAGACTCAGCCCCCACCCCTTGCTGAACTGTTTGGGCTTCCTGGAACCGTCCTTGAACACTGATTTCGACAGGCCACACCTGAGGTTCCATAATACCTACTCTATGATTCCCAGGTGAAGCTTACCTAGGAGTCCTCCAGTCAGTGATCTTCCCCAAAGTTTGTTCTTCCCGGCACCTCTGAGCTGCATTGCTTGCCTGAGGTATGATAACCCCTAGGCAAAGAGGACAGAGGCTTCCTGATGCACTCTCTAGGTCTAGAATGTTTCCTACTCTCTGTGTGGAGTTTGGCAACAGCTCTTTGTAAGTAAGACTTCTGTTCAGTATTGAAAAACAAACGTTTTGGAGAGCAGCTGTGGCAGTCTGTCACTGAGACCCCGTGGCGGTAGGAAGGACCATTCTAGGAAACTGTTATTAGGAAGGAAAAAAAGTCCTGGAGCTCACGTCAATGGGAGCCTATTGTGAGCTTTAAATGGCAAACACCGTCATTGCGTAGGTGATTTCGGGGACTTAAACTGTTGTAAGTTCTGGGTCCTACAATGCACTCAGGAGAAACATAAAATTAGAGTAATTTAAGGAGATTTAAAAAAAGTAACCAGGGATTATATAATTTAAGGATTTTGAATTGCTTTCACAACATTACCTAATGAGCCTGTAAATTTCTTTGGGAGGAAGCTTTCCAAGCTGGATGTGTGCTGAGCTGAGGCTGTAGATTCCACAGCCGGTGCAGAGGGAAGGGAGAATCAGAGAATGCGGCTGAATCCTGATGGGGGGCGGGGGGGCTGCAGTGAGAGCTTGGGATGTTAGGTAGACTATTTGGGGGGATGTTTAATGTTGTATTTAGTAGGGTTTATTTGGAAGGGGTAAGTAGAGGCCAT
Source organism: Tadarida brasiliensis (assembly GCA_030848825.1). NCBI lineage: Eukaryota > Metazoa > Chordata > Mammalia > Chiroptera > Molossidae > Tadarida > Tadarida brasiliensis. Next base: position 91,613,701 of record CM061257.1, read on the forward strand.
TAGAACGTGAATGTAGCTATTGAGGGGCCAGGAAGCTCAGAGGTGTTTTTCTCTTAAAATTCCAGAGCTACTTGAGTGCTTTGTCTCCACAGAAGTCCCTCCAGGGCCTCCGCCTTGCCGCTAGCATGTCCCCTGAGTGTCGTGCTCAGGACTAGGCAATGGGCATTTGTTGGGTGACTGATCTGTTTAGAAACTGGAATTATAGGACTAATTTTAGGTTATTTTTAACCAAGGGAATACAAATTTTGAGATGAGAGAAGTTTCAGGGGGGAAAAAATGAGGAAGAGTGGAATAGGGAGGGTGGGGTCAGGAGACAAGAGCATTCAAAATTCAAAATGAGGGGTGTCAGTATTTTTCACGAACAAGAAGTCAAGTATAAATGGAGAGACAGAGCCTGAAATCGTGGCGTGTGAGACTTGGGCAGATGCGGTGGGTAACATCTGGGTGGGGGGTAATGCTCAGACAGTGGGTGGGCTCAGATCTTGGGGCAGAGGCATTGAGAAGATGAGAGGAAGCACTTGAAGGAAGCCTCGAGATACCTAAGGGTCTGTTTTGTCCCAGCCCTGTGCGAGCATCCACGCATCCTCATCCCTCGATAGGCCAGACGGCTGGCTCCCTGTGGTACCCTCTCCACCCTGCCTCTCAGCCCCTCCCAATTCCTGCTGGACCTCTGCTTCCCAGCTGGTTTCAGAGCTACTGCCATCCCCCTCCATTCTTCTTCTCTCACATTTTCTTCTCCTCCCTGGATTAGACTCAAACTCAGTCTTCCTCCTCCCACAGCAGTCTCCTGCTTTTCCTTCCTCTGGAAGCTGCCATATATATTAGGGTCATTTTTCTCCAGAGAATGAGAATGTAAATGATTTTAAAGCATCACTCAGACTAAATTGTGTCCAAGTATTATATTTTTTAAATGAACACTTGTCTAATACACGAGTGAAGAGATGGGATGTTGGAGTTGGCAGCTTGGGTGCCGAGCCTGCCCCCCACACCTGGCTCCAGTCCCTTCAGCTCCAGCCAACGACTCAGACGAGGTCACCGTGAGGCTTAAATGAGATCTATTTCAAACACTTAGCATGGTGTCTACATTATTATTATTGTTGTTGTTATTGTTATTATTATGATTATATTGTGTTAGAGGCTTGGGCTCAGACTATGAGAGGGTGCTCCATTCTCAGACTGATCCACGGAAGTATCTTAACATTTTTAAATCTAATTTTTCTATCTTTCAAGTAGAAATTAAAATACCTGTTTCTTCTCCACTTTGAAGAAATGCTGGGAGAAAGACTCAGAATCTTGGGGAGGTACAAGGCAATGGATTTTGGAGTCAAGTGTCCTTGATATTTTAGGGTTTGAACCACTTCTATGTGAACCAGAGAGTCCCTTGCACTAGCAGCACAGTCAGAAAAAGGGGCAAAGTGGAGCCCTTGCAGGAGCATGACCAGGACAGTGCAGAGAGGAATGAGCCCCAGGCCAAGGCTAGCTTTCCCAGGAGTCCTGGCGTGGTCTGCTGGCCCAGGCACAGTAGAGCTGAATGTGACCTTTGGAGATAAAGTTCATGGGAGCAGGAAAGAGTGTTTTCAGCTCCTAAGAGAAACCATTGCTGAAAGGTTATATTAGTGGACGGTAAGAAAAGTCAAAGGTTATTAGGAAAGAGCAATGCTATCATGAATTGGAATAATTCAGTGGTCACCCAAAGTGAGTAGATAGAATGTCTGTGCTATAAGATTCCTACTTACAGCTCCAAGCAGTGTGCCCCCGTGGCTCTTTCTGCAACCTATGGCAACGCAGCCTCCATCAATGCTGGAGAGCGAGTCCGAGTCAGTGGGTGCCATCAGGTAGAGGGGTGCTTGACAGATGGAGGACAATGCTGGAGGGACTCATGGGGTATTGGCTGGTTTTCTGCCTGGCATTTCTTCCTTTCCCTGCCCCACAGTTTCTGTTTTTACTGCATAGATGAAATGGACTCATTCCTCCTGATCCCATCCCCTGCAGGAGGCAACTTGGAAAAATTCGGGGGGAAAAATACCATTTTCTTTCCTCTCCTCCCTCCCAACCTGAAATGTTTAAAAAAGAATCTTCATTAATGACCACCCTCTCGCTTCTCTCTGGTATCCGTCATCACAACAGGCTTTAGCCAGCTGTTTAAGGTGCTCGCATGTAGTGGGAGACATGTCTGGTGTCGTCTGATGAATGGGAAAGTCAGCAGGGAAGGACGCCGTGTCTTCTTCCCAGGTTGGTTGTCTTGCTGCCTTGACCTGGTCCTGGCATTCCGGGTCATTCCTTGCTTATCAGCCCTCATGCTACCCTCCCAGTCAGGTTGCAGTTGAAAACAGTCATCGGAGCCAAGAATCAGTGGTTGCATTTTCCCCAGGACTCTTGCCCAACACATCTTTATCCAATCATTCCTCCGCAGGCCTTTCTTGTTGTTCAGAAAAAATTCTCCCTAAGGTGCTGTTTGCTCTTCTCGAACTGACTTGTTTTTGGCCACTTTTGCATTCCTTTCGGTTGCGCCTGTAATTCCACAATCTGTATCACATCAGCTGTTGTCCCCTCTTGCTGTTTCAAGAGGGCCTCATCCTGGTACTTTTCCTTCATTGCACTTAGGCAGCTCGAAGCGAACATGAGCTTGTGGGAATCTGTGACCATCATGCGCCCCAAACTGGAAGAAAACCTCCGAGAAGAAAAGGACCGGTTTTCTTTAGGATCTGTCGTTTCTCCATCCCAGCGTAGGGCAGCCCAAAGTAAGGGCTGAATTTATACTTAAAAAAAAATTTTTTTTTCTTTATTGATTTTTAGAGAGAGAGGAAGGGGGAAGGAAGAGAGAGATAGAAATATGGATGAGAGAGAACATCAATTGGCCGCCTCCTGCGTGCCCCACACTGGGATCAGGCCCACAACCTGGGCATGTGCCCTGACCAGGAATCGAACTGGGGCCCTCTTGGTGCACAGGACAATGCTCAACCACTGAGCCACACCGGCTGGGCCTGAATTTATAAGTTTTGAGTGGAAGACTTTTTCTTTTTTCATTCTGCCTTCCTCATTCCATTTCCATTAATATCTGAGGGCAGTGCTTTCTGTTTGTTCTGTTTTCTCTATTCCCAGGGCTTGAATCGGTATCTGGCATATACTAAGCACTCAAGTGTTTGTTGAATGAATACTTAAATAACTTGTCCCTGAAATCAAGTTGCCAGACCTCAGAGACTGCCCCTGGGGATCACGTTCATTTTTCTTTTCTTTTCTTTTTAAAAAATTTTTTTTTAAAATTCCCTTTTATTGATTTTTAAAGAGAGAGGAAGGGAGAGGGAGAGAGAGATAGAAACATTGATGAGAGAGAACATCGATTTGTCGCCTCCAGCATGCCCCCCACTGGGGATTGGGCCCACAACATGGGCATGTGTCCTGACTGGGAATCGAACTGGTGACCTCTTGGTGCATGGGTCAGTGCTCAACCACTGAGCCACACTGGCTGGACTCATGTTCATTTTTCTTAGTAGGAATATTAGCATATGCAAGACCCACATTTACACTTTTCCACTTTGGGATAAGATAGGTCACTCCGGGAGAAGTTGGGTGTATGTTCACATTCCCACCCCCACACCCCCCATGCAAGCCTGTCCTAAAGTCTGTTGAAGGAACATTCACGATTTCACCTTCTAGAGTACATGGCTGGCATCACAGGTAACGCTGAGACAGTCGCCACACATTCCTGAGTGAGGATGAAGTGAGCGCCTCGCCCGTGATGGATGGCCTGTCGGAGGCTGGTGACGCTGATTTGCTGTGATGAATTTGTTTCAGTTGTTGGAAAGCAAGTAATCACAGTCTTGCTGTGGTATCATGGGATCACCCTTCTCAGTCCCTGAAAGGGGGTTCAGTGTTCACATGTAAATCCTTTATGCAGTTTGCTGTACCTCCCTTCTGGCAGGGGTGGCCCTGGGGGAACCATCTTCCAGTAATCCCCAGAACAACTGCCTTCTGTTGGCTCAATTGCCTTCACTGTTCCAATTAAATAAGAGGCTTTAAACATTTTTCTTAAAAGCTACCACATTAGTCTATTATTCTTCGCCTCCACCAGGAGCGACGTGGTTCCGACCTATAATTAGTAACGGAGTGTACGAAACACATTTGTGACAGTGCCTTGGTATCCTTTAGGATGAAAGGTACTCCATAAATGTAAGCCATGATTATTTCTTGACAGCTGAATATAAAATTTCCACTAACTACGACTTAACGTAGTTCCTTTAAAGATATTAATTGGGTCTTTTAACTATACAACGCAATTATAAGTCTAATTGAAAGTAATTGGTCAACAGAGAGGAGGAAATATGCCTAAAATGACTGGTAAGCAAAACATTAAGAAAGGTAAGACTCCACTACTTAAAAGTTTACTTTAGTTGAAAAAAGCCAACCAACCAACTCTGCCTTGGTGGGTAAACATTTGCATGAGTATGAGATTCAAGCAAACCTGTAATTAATCCTGAATACAATGGTTGATAAGGGCGGCAAACTTCGATGAGAGTTAGCTTACACATCCCTACCTGAGCTTTCCATCCCAAACCTTTTCTCTGGCTTTGAAATGCTATTTTAACATTATTTTCGTGGAATAAATCAAAGACTTCCACCACCCGGCCCTTTGTTGGGGGAAAAGAGGCTTCAGCTTTGGAAAACACTTGTGTTGTTGTCGTCCTGGTAGGCTCTGAGACTAACAAAGCTCAGTGGGAAAAAAAAAAATTTTTTTTTGAAAGAAAGGAGAAAAAAGGGGGGAAAATGCGAGCTGGAGATTGTGGCAAGCTTTACAAATTGGCACCGCCTTATCAACAGCATTTCATGGTTTTCTGGAATCCTTTCAAAGGCGAATATTCTTTGTAAGAGATGGTTTAAGCTTTTTATTATTTAAAGCTGTATTTGAGAGTTTATGGAAACTGCTTTTTAGTGTCCCGGACTCTTAAAGCATCGATACTGATGTTTGCTTCTCGCAGATGTATCTTCTTGTGGATGTGAGCACCCCATTGTCCTTCCCCCCCACTTCTGCTCCTTTCTTCCCACTCCGGCTACATTAGAAGATCATTAGGTGTATCACTCAGGGCTCCCACCCAATGTCCTGCTCCATTTAAGCAGCAACCGAATGGCCATCCCCTAAGGTCAGGGATGGTGTTCTGTTCTGTGAGGAAAAGGATTAGATCTTCGTTTTTATTTCTAGGACACCATGCAAAGCCCCCGACACTCCCTTTCTTTCCTGTGGGTGAGGACCACATCTCTTACAGACTGTTTTCAGCCCTGGGCACACCGGAATGCCTGCTATTATTTGAACACCCACATGACAAATCCTGTTAAAGAATATAATTAAAGTGAACAATCTTTCTAATTAAAAAAAACAAAACACCAAACAATCTCAAGTCCCAACCAATGACTCATTTATTAAAACAGTATTTGACAATGCAGAATTCTCTCACCAAGGAATTTAGGAAACTTCCTGGTTCTTAGGGTAGGATCTTACCCAGAGAGTCATATATTATACTTTCTTGTTTATAAAGACAGGAAGTCATTATGGAGAACACTAAAATTTAAACAGTTTGTTTTGGTTTTCAGGCTCACCAGGATGCGAAATGGGTGGGTTCCAAAGGGTGGATGATAGTTGACTTTAAAAATCTTTAAAAGAACTGGATATGCAGTAGAAAAGGTGATATTTTAGGTTCTGGCTCTGCTATTAACAAGTTAGGAGACCTTGGGTAAAACATTTAATCCTGGCAAGATTTAATTCTCCCAAATCTGTAAATATTATCCTGAAGAGCTAGTGAATAAATATGTGGCACTAGTCACCCAAACTATATGTGTGTGTGTGTGTGTAATTTATCAAGGTGACATATTTTGGGGAGTTGTGCAATAACATTGTAGCTACAAAAGAAGAATGAATGAAAGGAGAAAGTGTTTTAGGATTAACTGAAAAGCAGTGACTCAAAGATAAGAGAGAAGGTTGAGTTGAGAATCAAAGGGGAAGAAAGTGTTGTATAAATCACAGCCTTTAGGAAAGAGTCTGGAGCATTAGAAGTGATGTTTTTTAAAAAATTAAAGTATTTGCTAAATATGGCATTAGGATGGATGTGTGTGCCAATGGACAAACTTTTTTTTAATTATGAAAGAAATTAGTTACTTTTTAATTACTTAGAAAGTGATTATATTGAAGCCATGCACCCCCCCCCCCTTGGGTTGCTTGAGCAATTTCCTGTGATCAAGAACATATTCACAGAGAATAGTTTCTTTAAAAACAAAACTCAGTTTCAGGAGGATGAAATTCCTGCTCCTCTCTTGCATGACAAATATCCATCTCAGTGACTGAGAGTATTGCCTGGACCTCATCTTCAATGTTGTGATGAAAAGTGAATTTCAATATTTGTGCAAAGTCCTGTGGAAGGCCAGGAATATGATTAATAATAACTATAATTTGTTTCAGCTTTTGTTTCAATTTCTCAGCAGGGACATTTGAGATATCTACTGACTTTATTGAAACCCAAGGTGCTGGAAAAACTTGTTAAAAGATCCTGAAAATAGAGAATGTATATTAGGAAGCATTGTTTTTGTGACTTTCCAACAAGAAGAGAAAAATCAGCTCTTTAGATATAGATGTATGTACAATATAAGCAAATGATTTCAAACATAGTAATATACCCCATCTTAACTTGCTTGCTCTTCATAGGTCTTGTGACTTATGTGTTTTTTCCGTCTCCACAGCTTCCTGCCATAAACTGTCATATCAATGACCTTCTAAAGTCATCCTAAAAATTCACACCTACCCACTCTCCAGCATCGCATCACCCCGGGGGAGGGGGTCTTTAATGTGAGACAATGAGGTTATGAAATGTCATAGGCAATTTCTTGAAAATTCCAAGGAGGTCCTTTCCTGTGGATGGAACAGGAATGTAGGAGCCCAGCATGCAAATCAGAAACCACCCAATTAGCTCCTTAAATATTTTGGGACTGAGGCTTGACCCCTTAAAAGGCACCAACCAAAGTGGAGGAATTTTGGCCATTTGATATTCATGAGACTGGGAAGGTTTAAGAAGAGCTAGGGACTCAATACAAGGGGTTTGGCTTTCTAATGTAAACAGCATTATCATTTGGAAATCAATTAGCTCCTTGCAGGAAGGGAACCCTAAGACCAGGGCCTTCTGAACTACTGTTGTGAGCTGGGGCTATTTGCTTTAATTAAGAGGAGACAGAGTGGATTATTGTCTCCAACTAAGGGCTTGGGAAGAGTCAGAAAATTACACTTTACCCTGGCTAACAACAAAGCTCAAGCAAGAGGACAGGCTCTGCATCAGGCTGCTCTAAAGCAAATGAGCCTTTAATCTGGAAACTTTTTGAATAAGGACGCCTGCACCGAACAATTGGGAAAACTGCAAAGCAGAGACCCTTCTCGAGCATTAGGCAATCCTTGAGACCTTGCCCTGTTTCTTTATCAGGCAGATCTGTGTGATAAGGGTTTTCTTTTGCTATTTACTTATCAGAGATTCAGAGTTCATTGTAAAATATAATTTTAAATTGAAACTTCATTGCAAAAATGTGAGTAGCATTAATGTGAAATCATTGCAATATAATCTGAATGAAAAATATAATATATTCCTTGATCGTTTCAAAAAACAGTTTGGTAACTGGTAATCGACAATGTCATCTGTCTGCATGTCCACAATCCTCTCTCCTCTGGGACTTTATGTCAAACCAAGCCACTAAAAAGAGTTGCAGTTACCTTTGTTATCCATCTGTCCACCATCCACCCACCATTCATGCATCCATCTAATAAATAAACATTAAGGGCTAACTATGTATCCTAGTCCTAGATTCTGGGAGATCCTTAAGAATAAGGCTTAATAGCTCTTTGGGGAGAGAGAAAAACTTTTGTAAATACAATAAAAATGTTGCAACGATGTCAAATTGCTATAAAAGTTTCTAAATGCTTGCTCTCGTTTTGCACAGTACTTACTTTGCTGCCAATTAATTACAGTTCACAAATCATAAATGGGTCACGCTTTGAGAAGCACTTGCCAGAAGATCTCTCAATGTCTCTTAGGTTATGTACATGGGCCTTTGGCTATTATTTTGTAATTGTCTTATAAGAGACTTCATAAGAGAGTTGTCTTATAAGAGACCTCATTATTATATAGTTTTGCCCCTCAGATTTGGGTATTCCCAGACATCTAGGTTACATGACAGTCAAGAATAGGATATGGACTGCTGGAAAAATGCTCTACGTTGAAAATTTGCTTGTTTCAGCCCTTTGATGAGCCAGCATAATCTTAATTCCAAAACCAGATAAAGACACTACAAAGAAAGAAAACTACAGGCCAATATCCCTGATGAACATAGATGCCAAAATCCTCAACAAAATATTAGCAAATTGGATCCAGCAATATATTAAAAAATATATTCCCCATGACCAAGTGGGATTCATCCCAGGGATGCAAGGCTGGTACAATATTCACAAATCAATAAGTGTGATATACCACATAAACAAAATGAAAGTTAAAAATCATATGGTAATAATCGACACTGAAAAAGCATTTGACAAAATCCAGCACCCATTTCTGATAAAAATGCTCAGCAAAGTGGGAATAGAGGGATCACATCTCAACATAATGAAGGCCATATATGAAAAACCTACAGCCAACATTATACTCAATGGGCAAAAACCACAAGCATTTCCCATAAGAACAGGAACAAGACAGGGATGCCCACTCTCACCACTCTTATTTAACATAGTACTGGAAGTCTTAGCCACAGCAATTAGACAAGAAGAAAAAATAAAAGGGATCCAAATTGGAAATGAGGAAGTGCAACTGTCTTTATTCACAGATGACATGATATTGTACATAGAAAACCCTAAAGACTCCATCAAAAATCTACCAGATTTAATAAATGACTTTGGCAAAGAAGCAGGATACAAATTAATATCCAGAAATCAATGGCATTCTTATACACCAATAATATACACTCAGAAAGGAAAACTTAAAAAAAAAATCCCTTTACCATTGCAACAAAATAAAAAATAAAATACCTAGGAATAAACTTAACTAAGGAGGTAAAAGCCTGTTCTCATAAAACTACAGGACATTGAAAAAAAAATAATAGAGGAAGATATAAAAAAGTAGAAACATATACCATATTCATGGATTGGAAAAATCAACATCATTAAAATGTCCATACTACCCAAAGCAATCTACAGATTCAATGCAATCCTTATTAAAGTACCAATGGCATATTTCACAGTTCTAGGACAAATACTTCAAAAGTTTATATGGAACCATAAAAGACCCCAAATAGCCACAGCAATCTTGAAAAAGAAGAACAAAGTAGGAGGAATCACAATACCAGATATCAAGTTATACTACAAAGCCATTGTAGTCAAAACAGCCTGGTACTGGCACAAGAACAGACATATAAATCAATGGAACAGAACAGAGAACTCAGATATTGACCTAAGACAGTATGCATAATTAATATTCAACAAAGGAGGCAAAAGTATACAATGGAGGAAAGAGAGTCTCTTCAATAAATTGTATTTGGAAAACTGAACAGCTACATGCAAAAAAAATGAAACTAGACCACCAACTTAAACCACACATAAGAATAAACTCAAAATGGATAAAAGACTTAAATCTAACTCATGAAACCATAAAAATGCTAGAAGAAAATGTAGGCAGAAAAATCTCAGTCATTATACATAGTGGAATTTTCACTGATACATCACCTAGGGCAAGAGAAACAAAGGAAAAAATTAATAAATGGGACTACATCAAACTAAAAAGCTTCTGCACAGCCAAAAAAACCAAGATCAAAATGAAAAGGGAACCCACTGTATGGGAGAACATATTTGCCAATGATATATCGGATAAGGGGTTAATATTAAAAATATATAGAGTACTCATACAACTCAACAAAAGGAAGACAAACAATCCAATAAAAAATGGGCAGAGGACCTGAATAGACATTTCTCCAAACAGGACATACAAATGGCCAGGAGACATACTAAAAAATGCTCAACATCTTTAATCATCAGAGAGATGCAAATTAAAATATCACCTCACACCTGCCAGAATGGCAGCCATCAACAAATCCTCAAACAACAAGTGCCAGGGAGAATGTAGAGAAAAGGGGACTCTAGCACACTGCTGGTGGGAATGCAGACTGGTGCAGCCACAATGGAAAACAATATGGTGTTTCCTCAAAAAATTAAAATGGAACTGCCATTTGACCCAGTGACCCCAGTTCTTGGAATATATCCTAAGAAGCCTGAAACATCAATTAGGAAGAATATATGCACCTCTATGTTCATAGCAGTGCTATTTACAATAGCTAATATCTGGAAACAGCCCAAGTGCCCATCAATGAGTGGATAAAAAAGTTGTGATATATTTACACAATGGAATACTATGCAGCTGTATAAAAGAAGGCTCTCTTACCCTTTGAGACAACATGGAGGGACCTGGAGAGTATTATGCTAAGCAAAATAAGCTAGTCAGAGAAAGACAAGTATCACATGATCTCACTTATTTGTGGAACATAATGAACAAAATAAGCTGTTGACCAAAAGAGATCCATAGTCATGGAAGTAGGGAACAGACTAACAAACCTCAGAGAGATGGGAGGTGGGAGTGTGAGAAGAGATAAACCAAAGAACTTACATGCATATATGCACAACCAATGGACACAGACATTAGGTTGGAGAAAGCAGGAGGGGGGTGGGAGTGGGAAGGAGGGGTTCAATGGGGAAAAAAGGAGGGATCTGTAATGCTTTCAATAATTTAAAAAAGTCACACAAGGGCAGTGCTCCAAAAAAAAAGTGTGGCCTCTTTTGGGGGGATGCATTTTGCCCCTAATACATGGTTGGTGAAAAATGAACTAATCCTGGTTTTATCACCAGCTTTATGACCTTGGACAAGCCACTTCTCACAACTTCAGTTTCTTCATCTGTAATAACAGAGCCTACTTCATAGGACTGTTGTAAGAGTTAAATGAATACATTAATGCAAGTAAAAAAAATAACATAAAATTTGCTTGTTTCCAAGAAACAAGGATGAGGATTCATTTTCCTTTAAGTAAAACACTAGACTAATATTATTCTAGTCATATCCAAGAGAAGTCAGCCATCCTTGGCAAAGTTAATCACAGCCTTCTTCCAGCATCTCATAGCTCTCAGGAAAGATTTTGCTACTGCTGTTACTGAAATATGAATATATAGAATTTATTTCTCTTCTTTGTTTTTAAGAATATGGAGCTGAATTCTTATGTGCCTGTACCTTTGCACATTCACTTTGTTTTGTCAGTAGGAAGAAGTCTAGAAAGAAATAAGGTCAAAACTAGATGCCCCCCAAAATATGTATCAGCCGACATAAAAATGTTGATATTCTTTAACCCAGTAACTCTCACTTTGGGAATTTACTCTAAGAACATATCTGAAAAGGAAAAAACAAAACCACAAACCAAAAAACAAACAACCTAAACAATGAAGATATTAATTGAACTATCACTTGAAAATAATAAAGAAACGGAAACAATGTGAAGATACAACTCTATGGAAATGATTAAGTCAAGTGGAGTCCATATACACAATAGGATGATACATAGCAGTTGAAATTAATGATTATGGAAACTATGTAGAATGCACAAATGTTTATATACATTTTAAGTGAAAATATACAATTCAGCATAATGCTTTAGCAGGATACATGTGTTGGTTCTTGGTCTGATTGCTCTGTCCTTTTCCCTGCTCTGCTCTGAGTGACATAGGGTGCTGCCCCCCACAGGTTTCTCTAGCAGCTAATTTCCACCTGGATTCCATCATGCAGGCATGGCAGGAGACTGGAGAGTGGAAGGAAGGGAGAAGCCTGTCTCTTCCCTTTCTGTGTAGCTGTGGCAGCAGCATCTCCATGATCCCTGCTCCCACCCATGGACATGAACCTTTGGTCCCACCTTCTGCTGGGTGACCACGACCACTCCATCTGGTAACATTGCCTCCGGCCTTGTTTTTCCAACCTAAGGATGGGAGCAGTTGCCTCGTGGTCTTCTGTTTGGCTTTTTAGCTCTGCTACCATTTGTGTAACCAAGTCCCTGTACTATTTTTAGTATTTTAAATAAAATAAATGGTTTCCTTTCTTCCTTTAAAATATTTTGTTTTTGATTTTTTTTTTTTTTTTTTTTAGAGAGAAAGTAAAGGAGAGAGAGAAATATTGATGTGAGAGAAACACATAGATCGGCTGCCTCCTGCACGCCCCCTACTGGGGATTGAGCCTGCAACCCGGGCATGTGCCCTGACCAGGAATCGAACCAGGACCTCTCAGTCCATGGGATGCTGCTCAATCCACTGAGCCACACCGGCTGGGCTTTATTTTTAATTTAGACATGGCAACTCAGGTGTCACATAAACAGCAGGTTTTATCCTCTTTTACCCCATGTAACTTGCGCCGCCTTTAAAAATATATCTCTACCTTTTGCTAAGTGGTTTAAGTACACAGTGTCTTAGAGCAGTTCCTTTCTCATCCCCAAATTTCCTCCTATAAAGCAAGGCCTGGGAGTACCAATCATCTAAGATTAGTTGCTTAAATGAAAGAACTATTTCAAACTTCTTCCATTTAAAATGTTAACCTTTCCATAGCCAAAGGTTAAACTAATCTTTAGATTTTTCAAAGATATTACGGATTCACTCTGGCTACTGAACGCTTTCATTTCAATCAGAGCATCGTTAAGACTCAGTTGAAGGAGGGCTGACTTTAAATCAGAAAACAACCCCTGGCGTTCACAAAAGCCACTCGGAGGTGTGGGAAAGACTGTTCAGGGCCCGCAAGCAAGCGTTTTCTCATGCACCATCAATGCCGGGTTTCTTTTGATTAACTACTTGTGTATTTCCTCTTAATCCCAACAACAGCTTCCCCTGCTCATCGCTCCTGCTGTCCCCATTGGAAAATCCATCCCCATAACCTTTCCCAGCCTTTTATCTGCCCCTGGAGAGTCAGGGAAGCCAATGGGAGCATTGTTTACTCAGCAACTGTGCTGTCCTTCAGTGTACAGAAGCGTGGTGGGCGGCACTGGCTGCAGGAGCCTGTGAGAACGGGAAGCCCTAGGTATTGTGTCTCCTGCCACAGGTTAGTGGCTGCCCCTCCCTCGGGAGGCTTGGCTTGGGATCATTTCTGTTTGCAGTACTATGTGTAACCTTGGCATGCAGTCAGCAGAGAAAATATTCATTATTGCCTGACTGTCTGCCGAAGACAATTTCAATTATTCTGGCATTTCAATGGATGAAGAAGCCCTTTAGGCTGGCCCAGGAGATTAGACTTAAAGGCTCTGTAAATTAGGAAAGTTACAATCAGTATATTATCTGGCAGGCAGCTGTGGAATACACCACAGCAGGCAAAGAGAGACAAATTGCTATATTCGGGTTGTGGTTTTGATATATCAATTTACAAGTTTAACAAACACATTTGTGAAAGAATGATTTTGCATTTCTTAAATCACTTTTAACTGCCTGCACTGGAAGTTTCTGAACCTGTAACTTGAATAGCCGGCTGGCATTGCTGACGTTTTGTTTTAAAGCCTAATTTCAGCCAAGGAAAAATATGGCTGAGGACACAGCTTGGGAGTTAATCTTTCCTAAAGTTATTCAAATAATATAATATATGGTAGTTAATCAGAAAATTCCATTTGCAGAAATGTGAATAATGTTCTCTATAAAGGCTTTTTCTTTAATGGGATGTTTTTCATGTCATTTTTTTTTTTTTTTTTTTTAGATTCACTCTGTTGTGATAATGATATCTATATATTTAATATATATTATTTCACCACACTTGTCTGATGTGATAAGTTTGAAAATAACGCCCTGGTTCATGTGGCTCAGTTGGTTGGGGGTTGTCCAGTGTGCCGAAATGTTGCCAGTTCAATTCCCAGTCAGGGCACATGGTCTGGTTTCCTACTCCATCCCCAGTAGGGGGTGTGCAGGAGGCAGCCAATCAATGTTTCTCTCTTACATCGATGTTTTTCTCTCTCTCCCTCTCCTTTAAAAATTCAATTTTAAAAATTTTTAATAAAAAAAAGAAAAGAAAAATAATTACCATAATAACAATACAAAGAGTTACATAAGTGAGGTCTATTGGTAAATAACCTTTTCGTAATTCTTCAAGCTCTTTCTAAACATTTTGAGAATCTTAGAACTTAACTATCATTTAAGCAATAGATTTTTTTACCTTGGTAAAAATGCCTTTAAAAAAAAATACCTTTGATGCTGATTAATGCTTATAGCTATGCCTGAAGTAAAATTAATATTTCCTGGGTGAGTTGAAGCTATTTTTCTTTCTCAGATTTTAAGAGAATTTGTTTATCTTTTTGTTAATAAGAAAAAATATTTTGTTTATTGAGCTAGGTGGTTAAAGTAAAAAGTTTTAATTTTAAAATCTGTTCAAGTCCTTTATAAAACAAGTCAAGAGACATAAATAAATGGTAAAATACAGGTATTTTCGAGAAAGGTTCGTAAACAGCATGTGGCTTCATTAGCCCCTGAGTAGCTTCTCCTTTCCACTGCTCAGTTACAGAATCCAAAACAAGTACATAAAACATCAGAGGAAGCTTCTTTGCTTTGGAAATATTTACATTCATTGGGTAAAGCAGATGGACTGGTTTGGACATCTCCTTATTCTCAGTTTATTTAAAATGATTTTTAGAATTTTAACTTAAAAAAATTATACTGGGTATTTGTTTGAAGGTCAAGGATTACATTTAAGTAACACATGTCCAAATAGCATTTGACCGCTGCCTTGACTCTCACGTTGAATTCAACAATGCTTCTTCTATCAGACTGTCCCTATACACCTTGTCAGAAAGGGGTTTATCAATCAATAACATGGAATTCATTTTTTTCCCTCCTTGTTTACAGAATCAGATTGCCCACTAGGGACAGTTCTTGTCTTGTACAATCCCCAGGAAGTGCCCTTCATCACACACACTGTAGTTTGACGGTGGCCTTCGCAGGACATTGAGTTGAGGTTTTTTCTCAAGGGAACTGTTGGGCTAGTTCGGGCAAGCTTCTGCAATTTAAAATGACCAGTTTCAGGCTGGAGAATTTAAAAGACAACCAAGTAGACTTTCAATGCCCTGGAAGATGATAATAAAAGACATTTATGGAAAAAAAAAACAAAACAAAAAGCCTCCAGTTAGTTTGAAAGCCAGGGCCCACAGTCCGTATTTTGACAGCAGATTGATGGCTAGCTTGACTAATCCTGGTTTACTTTCTGGTTTGGATTTGTCTCACTGGTCCAGTGAAATTGTGAGGGCTTCCTCCAATCTGGTTAATGTTCAGAACCAATGCTTGAGTTTCAGACTAATTATGGACCAACCACTGACATTTTTTTCTGTAATGCAAAGACTGGTGCCAGCAGGAACTCAGTGAGATTTAACATAAAAGCAAGATAAAACAATTAAAGTGAAAGAATATTGGATTAAGTAGATCACTGATTTATAGTGGGGTAAATTGAAATTGAAAGCAGAGTGAACTTTTTATGGCAATCATATATTACGTTCATTATCAGAGACTCTGGGTTCTTTGTGCTTTTGTCATTTAAAAAGAAATAAACCAGTTTAAGGGGAGTATTCCTGGCAGGCATCATTTTTGTCTTTTCTTAAGTTATGGTTTCTTTTCATTGCAAAAGTTAAATCATGTTCACGTAAACTCATTGCAAAACATGCAGTCAACATCTGAATAGACAAAACAGTGTGGCAACAAAGCCGCACATGGCAAAGCACACACAAACGCTCTTGTTTTGGTGACAGAGCTTGACATATACTTCAATCATCATTTATTTGGTATTTGCAAAAACTGTAGCTGTAGCAACATCCCTTAAGGGGTCTTGGGCCTGGTGTCTAGAGGGGCAGAACTCCGTGAGATTTGCTATCAGATCTGGGGACATTGTGCAACAGCTATGTTCCACATGCCTCTTCTTGTCCCCTGACTGGCTCTGCTGCACCGCTCTCCTTAACTTGGAATTAAATTGTTTCTGAAGCTTGCTTTAGCAGGTGCTTTCAGCATGCTCCTGCCATCCCATTCACAAAATACCTGGCCCTTTCTTTATGTCCATCCAGATGGCTTTCGCAGTGGCGGTGTTGCTATTGCATCAGAAAAGTGAGCATCGCGGTCTACCAGCAAACAGAGAGGGGCAGGTCAGCATGGGGGAGGCGAAAGGAAGAGCAGGGATTGGGGCTTTGGGAGATTCAGAGAGCTATTTACAGACGAGAAGAAAATAGCCCGTAGTTTGTCTTGTCTTCCTGTGGAGTATTGTGGATGGAAGATGAGGAGAGGCCCGTAGGAGAGGGGATGACCCTGAGCGGCCTAGATCGACTATGTGAAGAATCTGTCAACATCACACGTTCCGTTTCCCCAGATGATGTCCTTGCACAGGACTCAAAGAGACAGAGGAGACCAAGAAGAAAAGTGTTGTCTGCCTGGAGGGAATCTGTAGCTCACCAAATTGTTTCGTTATATCCTTGACTCTTGGATGACATATCTGAATTGCATTTATTCATTTTACCAACATCGTATGTTATTGCTAGTTTTAACTTGTTCGCAGATGAAGAGGCCATTAAAGCAACTAAAGTCTCAAAGCAAGAACCTGAGCTTAGTTCTGGTCCTGACACTGTCCCTCTCCAGGTATGTGGCCCTGGGTGAAACCTGTATCTCTGGTCCCTGGCTTCCTGTGTGCAAAATGTGGGCATGGGTGGGGTGATGGCTAAGGTTCTTTGAGCTTCTGACAGGTGATGGCTTTGTGACTGTTGTTTAAACAGGGGAAAAGAAGGCTCATACTGTCAGCTACAACTAGGTTTTGAATGTCCACATCTCCCAAGAAAGTTAGATGGGCAGTTAGTCTAAGCGAGGGAATATACTTTCCACTTTTCAAAAGAAGCAGTTGTTGAAATTCTTCTAGCCAAGTCACAAACAGATACACAATGGAGATCTCAGTTTTGTTGTTGTCAAAAGAGGGAGTAACGAACTGACTCCGATTTTGTCAGCGTACTTGTCGTTGCCAAGCACCCTCACCATGGAGTTCAGGGACACTCGGTGCCATCTGTTCGTCCTTTTAGAAACATGCTTTTGTATGGCTGCTCTGTGACATTTCTTCCCCTGGTACCTTTGCTCAGGACATCTGCTTTCAAGTCATTCTAAGCCAGAGCACTGATTCAGAGATGAGACATCAAGAAGAGGGGGACAGAAGTGGGGAGTCCTGGTGGGGAGGGGAGCAGTGGGAAAAGAAGATTGGCACAGACTGCATGTGTCACTGATAATTCCATGATCTGCTCACAAAACTGCCTTTTCTGAAACAGTTTTGCCTCGATACTATTGGACCATGAACATTTTTAAGCTTATGAGATGCAGTCCTGGATCGCATACCCTCCCATCGCTGACACTTGTTAGCAGGTGCCTGCTTAATTAATTTATTAAATCCATCCACTCCATTAGTGCATGTCCATTGTCTGAGTTGCTCTACACGGTTTTCAGAGATGGTGGTAGGGAGGGCTTACCCACACATCCTCTGAGGACCTCTGAGCCTTGGGCTAGTCACTGCACCGCTATCAGTAGGTAAAACCAGGGGTGGGATTTAAGAAGCTACAGTGGGGATGGAATGAGGTGATGAATGGGCACTGGAAGAGGTGCTCACCAAGCAAAGTGAGGACACCAAGAGAGAGGAAGGCCTAGGAACCGGGGAAGAGGGACCCACCCAAGAGAGAGGTGAAGGACTTTCCCGGGGGAGTTGCCAAATGGAGAAGCCAGAACAGCCTCCAGATTGGATCAGGAAGACTGGGGACCCCAAAAGGAATGTCTCCAAGATTTTGAAATTCACATGTGTTTGGGGATTATGAGAGAAATTTTGGGATTTTCCAGGGCAGTTCAGGTTTAGAGTAGTGATGGGCTCATGGACAGCCAAGCAACGGAACAACAATGTGATCGTCAACTCCAGGGAAAAGGAAAACTTGAAAGAACGTGCAAATCGACTGCTTCCTGTGGCTCAGCTTTGAACAATTTTGTCTAAAAACAGGGCAAACGCCCTGGCCAGTTTGGGTCAGCGGTTAGAGCGTCGGCTTGCGGACCGGAGAGTCCTGGGTTCGGTTCCCGCTAAGGGCACGTACCTCGGTTGCAGTTTGTCCCCACCCCGCTTGGGGTCGTGTGGGTGGTGACGACTCGATGTGTCTCTCTCACATCGATGTTTCTCTCTCTCTCTTCCCCCCTCTCTCCCTCCCGCTCTATCTGAAGATAAAAGTGCAAAAATGTCCTTGGGTGAGGATAAAAAAAATAAAAAATAAAAAAATCAGGGCGAACACTAAATTCTGATGTAACGTAAATTATAATGTAACTTCTTTGGAAAGATAAGGGATGGGGAGAAGGTAGGTTTGGGAGGGAAAATCCTTTGAGAATAGGAAGTCAACACTGATCATGACTAAAAAGGAAAAATAAAAAAATAAGGATGTATTATTTATAAACATGAAGGTAAATACTAGAAATAATAGCAAAAGAATTGCAAAATTTTACATGGTTGGCTCCAAGAAATGAAACTCAGTCTTTGGAGGGTTGGGGCAAAGGATGCTATTTATTTTTTTAGTGTTTGTAGTAATATTTAACTTTTATTTATTTAAAAAAATTTTTTTTCTTTATTGATATTAGAGAGAGAGGAAGGGAGAGGGAGAGAGAGATAGAAACATTGATGAGAGAGAACATCGATTGGCTGCCCCCTACACACCCTCCACTGGGGACCTGGCCCACAACCTGGGCATGTGCCCTGACTGGGAATCGAACCAACGACCTCTTGGTGCCTGGGTCAATGCTCAACCACTGAGCCACACTGGCTGGGCTAATATTTAACTTTTTAAATTTTTTTTTAATTCTTTTATTTTATTAATTTACTTTTGTTACAGATGTTTCTCCTTTTTCCCCCATTGACACTCTCCTCCCCTCCCTCCCTGCCCCGTCCCCAGTTTTGTTGTCCATGTCCATTGGTTATGAGTACATGCGTACAAGTTCTGTGGTTCATCGCTCCCCTCCCCCACCCCCTCTTCTGGCAATTGTCAGTCTGTACCCTACTTCCACATCTCTGGGACTACCCTCTTCCTCAGACTGTTATGTTCATTATATTCCAGAAATAAGTGAGATCATATGATATTTGTCTTTCTCTGCTTGGCTTTTAAAACAAAGTGCCTGTACTATGCGATAAAGCACTATACATTTTTAAAATCTATTGGATGGAAGGATAATACCCTAGGGAAATGATAATTTGATTTGAATACTTATGAATCCATAGGGACTGAGATCCAAGGCTGTGATGTAATGCCTTGGAGAATCCAGAAGTTTGAGAACCACTGCTCACAATTTCAGTTGTTGAGGTTCGTTTCTTAGAGGGTAGAACAGCACAGCACATCAGAGGCATAGTCAGGACACTTGCCTGGAATCTCACCTCTATTTTTCTACCTTAAGTCATGGAATATGCCCCCATGCCCACGAGCTGAATCTTCAAAAAGGAATTTTGGCCCCAGAAAATTCATCCAATGCTTCATTTTTCAGCCCCACTAATTTTGTATATGTGACATTGGGGTAAATGCAGCATTCTTTAAAGTTCGGCTCTATCAGGTTGAGCTTGTGCTTTTGTTCACAGGCCTAATACAATGTCTGGCACACAGTAAGTGCTCAATAAAAATATACAGAATGAATAAATAAATCAAGGAAGTTTTAAAATCCTCTTCAGATGGATTTATTACACCTATTCTTTTTTCTGTCCTCTCCTTATCCTTTTATATATCTAAGCCAAAACAATCTTTTCCAAGCCTAAGTCTGATCAAGCTACCCTTTTGCTTAAGACTTTCAGTGTGATGTGACCGTCAGGCAAGTATGGTTGGCACCCACTTTTCCAATGTCATCTTGTGTCACATTTCCTCTTTTCTCTGTCCTTTGTTCTTACATCTTGCTCCAGCCACAGAGCTCTTGCTTTGGCATTCTGCTTGAAATTATCTGCCCTGATCGCTCATTTAACTCCTACTCATTCTTCAGGTGAGCACCAAATCCTCCGAGGAACCATCAGCAGCCTCCCTCAGTCAAAGCCTTCTTTTCAAGTTTCCATAGCAACATCTACCTTTGCTTTGTTCTGTTATAATCGCAGTGTAATACTTCCTTGTGTGATAATATGGTTACTATCTAATATCTTTCTCCCCAATGGCATATAAGCACCCAGAGGGCAGGAGCCATGTCTGAACAAGCATCTCCATCCCCTAGCCCAGTGCCTGACCTCGATAATGAATAGATGAATGAAAAAAAGGACAATGTGCTTGGTTAGAGACGGGATCAAAGGTCTTCAATTGCTGATAATGGTGGCAGTGGTGGTTTGTGGGCTAATTATGTGTACAGAAGACAGATGTTTTTAGAACATGATGATAAGTCACTGTTTTCCTTCTTTGTCTCTCTGAGTCACTGCCACTATGAGCATCTCAACGCGCACACACACACACACACACACACACACACATTTCTACACATTCTACAGCTCCTGGCTCCAGTGGTTCCATCTGTGACATTGGTGATGAACAATAGCTCACCATTTTAAGCTTCTCGTGAATACTGATGAGTAGAAATTTGCCAACGTAGGAGGCTGGTGGGGGTTTGAGGGTGAATAGGGGGTGTGGGGAGAAAGGGGAGAGGTGGCTGAGAGACCCAGTAGCAAACACTCCCAAAGTCTCTTAAATGTTCAAATATTTAAATACACGTTTCAAGTTCTTGAGGTAATTAGCCATAAACTTACCAAGATGATCTATCTTGAAAGTTTGGTACTGGACTATTGAATTCCTGGCTGTTCCTTAGAAGCTGTGTGCTAGTTTTGAAATGTGGCTATTGTGGGTAAAATACTGACTCATACTTTTAACATTACAAAAAGCCATTCCATCTGAGCAGCTGTGAGAGCAGCAAAGGACTTCCTTATATGGAGGAACACCAGTCTGAAAAATCAAGTTATTGAATAGGCTTGTCTATAAATGTAGACCTTTCCTATTCCTCATCTTTGGGCAGAAATTCTCCCCTACAATTTTCAGAGCAAAACTGTTTTGTCTGGCATTGCTTTTAGTGTTGTCTGTGGTCAAGACATATAATTAAATGTTAACTAGCTCAATGTGATTAATACGGAAACTAAGTAATTCATCTGTATCGAAAATGTGTGATTCGTTTTCTCAGAGTTATATTTAGAAATCCAGAGAGTCAAGTGGTTCAGAGGTTTGGATGTAGAACAGCAGCATGCCATAGCATCCTTCACCTCCCGTTTTTCCCAATGCAAAACAAATCGTGAGACTTTAATCTAAGAAAAAATTTCAAAGCGTTTATTCTTTTCCCTTAATGCCAAGCCTCTGCTGAGGCAGGAGTCTCTGACTGTGCAACCCCAGGACCTTCAAGCTTTATGTGGGTCCATCCTCCATTGTCAAATGGTCACAGTTAAAGAGCTGCTCTTCTCTTTAGCAATAACATGTCTTTGCTTCTGTATCTTTCTAGATTAAGGCCATTAATAATATTATCAATGACAATGATAACAAACACTGCCAATAAATATTGAGTTCTTGGCCCACTTCAGAGAGTGAGACAAACCTATGAAGTACATGTTATTATCCCATTTCACAGATGAAAGAGGCTTAGAAAAGGTTGTGCAACTTGGAAGTGGAGAGGGTGCTCAGATTTAGCAGTGTATATGGCCATCCAGGATAAAGACTGTGTTTTCCAGCTTCCTTAGCAACTTTGTGTATTAGTCTAAGTTCTAGCTAATGACAGGAAGTGTTAGAGACTTTTCTCCTCCTTCCTTATCGTTTCTGATCGGAATGCAGATGTAAAGGCTGGTTCTTGGAAGCCATTTTAGATCAGCTGGCAGATGTTAAAGATGAGTGGAGCAGCACGACAGAAGGAGCTCGGGACACCGATGATTGTGGAGCCACAGTACCATCCTTGGTCTGCCTATTTTCAGATTTACTTTAAGTCAGAGAAAAATAAATCTGTGTCTTCTTAAAACCACTACTATTTATTAATTAATGTATTATAGGCAGCTTAACCAAATCTCAGTGGGATGATATGCTATATGACTTTAGAATTATTAATAAACCATTTTACAGATGGGAAAGACGAGTACCCAAGCTCACCCACACTTCCCAACGTCTGAAAAACAACAGATTAGGTGATGGCTTTAGGGAATAACCAGAAGACAAAATGATTCAAATAAAATGAGGAAAGTGTTCGTGTTTGCTTTAATTTTATTTCCCAGATAAAGCACCTTTTAGAGGAAACAAAAATGATTCTCTGGTCCTTGGGACCTATTGGGGAGTTTTAATTAAGACCGAGACTAAATATTGAGAGAGAATGAGGACATCCTCATTTCCTTATAATGCAATCCATAAAAAAATAGTGTTAAAGCAACACAATAACACATAGCTTGTATCTATACCTAATAACGATGGGTTAGAGTGACGTTAACATTTTTACGTTCTAATCAAATCCATATCTTCATTATTTCTAGTTTCAAGTTTTGCTTCTTGACATTAGCATTTCCTTAAAAATTGCCGGTGGAGATGAAGGGTAAAGATCTCCCTTACTTAGCTCGGAGCTTTAGATAGTCTACTTACCAACATCAAATCTTAAAGATATTACGTTTGGAAGTGTCTCTAATTTTGGAATTCGGGGCAGGAAAATACTCCAGCGGTGTCCGTGAAATCACCTTCATCGTGCACACGGACGCAATGAAAGTAGATGTTTTGCAATGGGGGCGCTGGTATTTCCGTGGTCTTGTGCAAGACAGGGAATCTTGCAGCCTCTGTATCTGTAAGGCAGAGCCTCGGGCAATGAGTGCTTCTGAGAATATCAAGGGAGCACAACTGAACCTGATGGTGTGATTGTGGATTCCAGAAAGGACCATGGACCCCATGCTACTAGTTCATTTCTCAAGTAAGTATGGTGGATCACAGTCAACTCTGCTTCTTTTATACATGAACTTCTAAGCAAATTACATCTCGCTGGATTGATGACTTAGTTTTCCGACTTTGTTTTATGAATTATTTAGAAGTCTGTGAACTCTAAGTTGATGTCTGACCAGATCAATTAAATCCTTCCTCCGAATGACCTAGTCCTAGACTCTGTGGAGCATGTGTGTGTGTGTGTGTGTGTGTGTGTGTGTGTGCGCACTATTGGATGAGAACCATAACATCTTGAAGCCCTTTAAAAGAATTGAAGTGAATAGCTGCCTTCTGAAGATTTGCTTGTTACCTTTCAGCAGTGCATATACAAGCTCTGACTTTTTGTAGATCTCATTAGAAAGACATTAACTCTGGAGCTGACATGGACATTCACTTTCTCCCTTGGACTGCTTTCAGTAGTCTGAGTTTCATTGACAACAAGAGTCAAAGTAAAAACCCCACTTCCTTTCCTGGCTTATCAAAATGGAAAACGATACGGTTTTCAGGAAAAAATCCATGAAATGTGTGGTGCATACCGGCAATGTTCAAGTATTTGTTTTGGAGGCAATGCAGGAGGAATGAAGAGGGGAGGCTCAATGTTTTAGAGTTTCCTAATTTTTCGAAGCAGGGAGGAAACTGTGGTAAACACACAACAGTTTGCTCCAGTATATTATTTTAACACGTTTCACGTTCTACTTTCAGAGGCCGCGCTGTTAGTCATCACCGAGAAGCAATCCATGTGTCATGATTATTTATTACCCAACAACTGAATCTGCATAGCTGACCCACACCCTCAGTTAACCATGTAGGGCTGGTGGAGTAAAGCATTTCACCTGTTACAATTATACCCAGCTTGGCCCTGGGATGCTCTTGATAGCCACCAGCACTAATTCCCCCAAGTTGGGTCTTGATTATTTACATAGTGAAACTACCATATTTGTTAAAGGATTATAAAGATTGACATCTATGGCATCCTTCTTTCTGCTGGGAGAGTTTTTGCTTTCAGCTCTCCTGGATATACTTGATTTAACAATCAGATATGTGCAATGGGGCTGCCAGCTGGAGGCAGTGGTGGTAAGAGGTACCCCAGGGGTATAAAGGCCCCACCCAGGCTCTGATCAGTTCTGAACATCTGTGACTACATGGACGCAATCCCATTTGTTCTCTTGGAGGCACGGCAAGGACTTCTCTTTTTTTCCCCTTGTCTCCACATCAAAGCGCAGACTTGTAATGTGCTTGCGATCCAGCCATAATGGTCAGCACTGTGAATGCAGCTTCGTGTTGAGGTGCAGGTCTTCCAGGGGGCGAAGGATCAGCTGCTCTTACAGAAAGTGTGTCGTGAAGCTGGCAGCTAGGCACCAGGGAGGTTTCTATGTTGTTGCTAGGGATGCCACATTAAATATCCCAATGCTCTGTGCTTGAAACGAGGAAAAATTGACATTCTGACTTCCCATACGAGAGTGGAATACGTGATTCACAGTCCTTCTGCAGCATTAATCAAGCCCTGTTTACATGGAAAGAAGCCAAAAGAGCCAGAGCCAAAGAGGTGTGTTTGGAAAGCCAAGTGATGATGTCATCTGGGTAGAGCAGCCCCAACAGGCCACTGAGCTGGCTTAGGTGCCTTGTATTCAGCCGTGGAGAAAATCCCAGTTAAGTGTCAGAGGAACACCACGGTGTTTGGCCGCGTTCTTCGGATTTACATGGTTGTATTATGGTTTGTTTATTAAATAGTGTAACATCATCATTTGTTAGCATCTCAAGTGAGAAACAGCCTGATCTACTGGTAACATGGCAATAAGAGAGTCCTATACCCTTGCAGGGAGAAAGTGCACACACACACACACACACACACACTCTTTCTCTCTCTCTCTCTCTCTCTCTCTCTCTCTCAAAACATAAAGGAAAAAGCACTATTGGTCCTGGTGAGAAAATGCTTTGTTAGCTATTCCAGTCATTTCCTTCTTTTGAGATATGTGTTCACAGAGTCACACACTCATCCTAAGACAGAATTATTCTTACTATACCACCAAAGTATTTCACAGGCCACTCCTTCAGGACTGAGATCCCTCTAGATCTACAGTGACATTCGGGCATCATAAATAGACTACCGCTGCTCACTGCACCTTACGAGGGATTTAACCAAAGATGATACTGAACATGATGGACTGAAAAATACTTAGGCTCTTCGTTACTTGGCATCCCTATTTTGAAACAATTCAAAAATAAGTAGATACTTCCTTTCCAATGGAGAGGTCAAACAGACTTTTAAAAAGACAAATGAAGAGAACTCTGGTTTTGGATTGATTGATGTGTTACCTCTGCCCGTGCAGCCCCAGCCCCTGGCTATTATTAGGAGCCCACTATAGAGGTTGCCCTCCGGGTAGTAGAAAGCCTTGCTATGAATCAAGCTGAGTCAGGTGTCGAGGCTGCAGTGGTGGGTGCGATGGTCATGGTTCTTGTCTTAACGGAATTTAGTGATGTCAACCACGCAATATGGCAAGGTTTCTCTGAGAAGCACAGTGGAATTTGGCCATTTTAGTGTAATCCTATTAATGCCTGAATTATAGGCATTTTTTGTTTGTTTTGTTTTGTTTAGGAGACTCCTGAATTAGCTATTTTGGATGAAAATCAAATACTTCCAAACCAGAGATTTTACCCATTTCTAAAGGATTCATAAAATAACCAAAGTAAAAGATTTATTTTTAAAAGTAAAACAAACAAACAAAACACAAAGGGTCAGATTAATCTAGAAATGGACTAATAGCTCTTGAATAATTAGTTAATTTTATTCTATTTTGTATATAAGACTTAGGATACTATATGTAAAGTGAGCAAAAGAGGGATTTGAACTTCTTATTTACCTAATAACTCAACCCAAAGAAGAAATTGTACTGCTTTTATTTCAAGCATATGTAAAGGGTTTAGGAAGTTCGTCACAGTGCTGTTGGGGCTACACGAGGATAGTCAGTGGACTTAAATAAAATAATGAAATAGTCTGCAAAGACTAACAGGAGTACATGGGTCCTTCTTATAAGATAATTCTTGGAGAAAAGTTTGCTTTCAGGGTTAGACAAATGACAAGGCAATGGCAGCAGGCCTGAAAAAAACCTGACTTCTTGGAGGCAGAGATTCTACTTTCTGATAGGAACTGACACAACACTTAATCTTCTGAGGCAGAAAAAATGGAGTTTCATCCAATTTAGGAGATTTCAGGACACATCTTTAAAACTAGGGCCCTCTCTGCTTTGGCTTTAGATGTCAAGCCATGGTTGGTTTGGGCTCTGTTTTGGTCTCTCCAGGCCAGGATTTGATCTTGACTTCGTCTATGAATTATGAAATTTCCTAGCATTACACGCTTATCCACCCAACCCCCCAGTTACATAGCATAGGAATTTAGCCCTATTCCTTGAACAAAAAATAAGTGGGCTGTTTCCCTGTAGCTTGAAAATATATTTGCCAACTACCCACCCAAGAGGTATCTGGCATTTTGGGAGGGAAAGACGTGATTCGTTCAAGGACCTTGACTCCAAACCTGCTTTATAAAAACCACATCGTTGTATGAAGAAATATTTCCTATTACCTTCTTCTTTCAGAGAATATCAATTGCAAACCAGTGTAGATTGAGAAAAGTCGTGAACTGTGGTTGCTAACCACTCAACCCTCAAACACTTTTTTTGGGTTTTGTTTCAAGTCGTATATATTTTATTCTTCCCTTATTAACATTAAAATGTGTCTGCATTGCCTAAATTGTAGTTTGGCAATTAGCCACATAAATTAATCTATGAAGGTGATAAAACCATTAACAATTAGGAAACAAAGAGCAACTTATTGGCATCTGTATATATAAAGTTAAAGGGAATGTTGCTAAACATTTTTCACTCTGGGCTACAGTAGGCATGGCCACATAACATCTTTTAAAGAAAATGTTTTCATTTTTGGAACAACTAATAATATGATTACAATCAGTAATCAGAAATGCTGAGTTCATCTGTATAGTTGTAAATGAAGAGGGAAAAGCTCTCTTTCTTAGACATAATTATGGAGTAGGCAGCTTACTTAACTTTAAAATCCCTTTATTGTCACTAGGGAAATGTTTGAATGACTGTTATGGAGTCTTTCAAATTGTGCCATGTGACTTCTTCAAAGAGCTGTATGAATAGTGCATGCCTTAAATAGTCCACCCTTAAGATGCTGGTTTCATATAGTTGGAACAAAGCATTGGTTTTTGCAACATTTTAGGCATCGCTCAGTTTGGCAATCTACAAGAGATTTACAAATTCAATATAATGCTGAACTGAATTAGAATTTCCCAAAAGATCACCTCTGTTGGTGATGACCAGTCCCACCCTTTCTCTTTACCCGAAATACATAGCCCCTCCTATTGGCTCTTACGTTGCCAAGCAGAGGCAGAAGGGATCTGAGGGCAGCAAAGGAGGAGTTCCCACACCCAGCCGCAACCTGCCATGAGAACTTAACCCAATTCCTCTCCACACGTGGTTCTTACTAGCTGACGTGGGTTAGCAGCTTACTAGCTGACGTGGGTTATCAGCTTACAAGTGCCCACGTCGGGGGAGATGAGAATAGACAGGGCTTGGAGTCAACTCTTTTGACCCTGTTGTCCTGTACAGTGAGGGTGCCAATATTGCTAATTGACTGGAAGCCTCAAATGAACAAACCAGAAACAAAATGTTTAGGCGTAGCAAATACTTGTGATATGAACAGCCAAGGGAGAAGTCATCTCTCCCGTGAGGTTTGGATTGGTTCTGATATAGCTCTTCTCACAGCTATCAGAAACCACAGGTAGGGCATGAAGTAGTCAGTCCAGTTCTTTCTCTTCTGGTGTGGGTGGCAGGAGCAGACTGTGGCTAAGGTCTAGAGTGGGTTGTCTCTCACTCAGTTGTATAGACTTCCCCTGTTTTCCATTTTTGTGTCCTTTTGTCTTAGGGGTGGGAGTACTGCCCCTATAATGCATATTGTATATAGCACTTGAGTCGGGCCGGCTCTGCCTGGACACCTCCAGAATATAAAGATGCAGGAACAGGTAAGGGAGACTGTTTCTTAGAGGGCAGTGGCTTTTGTAGATGACAAATCACATCACAAATGTAGCAGAAAAGCAGGTGCAGGAGCTCTCCACTGGAGATCCACTCGTTTGGAAATTATAGGTCAGAAGGTCAATTTCTTAGAGTTTATTTTTCTTATGGGTCCTCCAGATTTAAATTTAGGATACTGGTTTAGATGATTCTTTCATATCAAGCAGAGATTCTTCGATCTAGGGGGCATTATAGGGAAGTTACCCAAGTGAATGGAAAAATAATGAATGGAATAGAAAGACGTGCAGAGCTTAAGGATGCTTTAACATGTTCGTCTTGTCAACATTTTCACACAAATTTTAAACTCATGTTATTAAGGTCACACAACATCCTGTGGGGACTTTTTATTGTTATTATTTAGAATCCATGGATTCATTAATTTGAGGAGAAATGACATTGTTACAATACTGAGTCTTCCATTTCTCGAACATGTTATATTTATCCATTTATTTAAGCCTTTAAAAGTTTTTTCAATGATAGTCTTGAATATATATATATATATATATATATATATATATATATATATATGGCATATAAGATATATAATAAATATATATTACTTTTATTCCTAGGTATTTATTTAATTTTTTTTATTTATTAATTTGAGAGAAAGAGAGAGAGAGAGAGAGAGAGAGAGAGACATCGATTTGTTGTTCCACATATTTCAGTATTCATTGGTTGCTTTTTGTATGTGCCCTGATCAGGGATGGAACCTACAGCCTTGCATATCAGAATGATGCTCTAACCCGGCCAGGGCCTATTCCTAGGTATTTTATATTTTTGTGCTACTGCAAATGGTGTCTTTAAATGTTTAATTTCCTAATCATTTGTTTCTGGCATAAAGAAATACAAATGATTTTGTGTATTGATGTGGTGTATTGACCTCCAGCAATCCTGCAAAATTCTAATAATTTACCTGCAGATTGTTTCAATTTCTAAACACTAAATCTTATTATCTGTAATTAATGTTTTAAACTTTTCCTTCTAATCATCATATCTTTATTTATTTTACTTGCCTTATTGCACTGGTTAAAATCCAGTATGAGATGTAATAAAAGTAGTAATAGTGGGTACTTCCATCTTGTGTGTGATCTCTAAAGGAAAGATTTTAGTTTTCCCTTTACGCTATTATTATTATTATTTTGTAGAAATGATCAGATTGAGAAAGTTTCCCTCTGTTTCTATTTTACTAAGAGTTTTAAATTAAGAACGAATATTGGCTTTTATGAAACATTTTCTCCTTTATTTTCTGTAAATATGGAGAATTACAATGGTTGACTTTTTGAGTGTTAAATCAATTTTGCATTCTTAGAATTAACCCTACTTGATTGTGATGTATTATTTTTCTCAAAATAGTTCTAGATTTTCCTTGTTGATATTCTGTTTGGGATGTTTCTGTCTTGGACATGAGTAGATTTTCCTTTTTATAATGTCCTTGCTGGGCTTTGATTCCAGGGTGTTGTGCTCACAAAATGAATCTGGGAATGTTTCCTCTTCTATTTTCATGCAGTTTAAGTAAATTGACATTATTTCTTCCTTCCAAGGTGCTTTCTGGGCCTGGTGTTCTCAAATTACAGATTCTGTTTCTGCAATAGGACCATTTACATTTTCTGTTCCTTTTGTTGTCAGTTTTGGAAAGTTGTATTTCTCTAGGAATTTATTTCACTTAGATTTTCAAACTTAGTGGCATAAAGTTGTCCATAATATTATCCTTTCAATGTCTGTGGCATCTGTAATGACCCTGCTTTTAAGTTCATGATATAGTTTCAGGACTTCTCTCTTGTTCTGTTCATCACTTTTGCCAAATGTTATCAAATGTATTAGTCTTTTCAAAGACCTAAATTTTGGTTTTGGTGATTTTTTTTCTATTATACGGTTTCCATTTCATTATTTTATTCTATGTTATTTGAATTTTATTTGCCTTTATTCTTCTAATTTCTTGACTTTTCCCTTTTTCTAATATATTTATTTAAATTTAGAAATTTTTCTATAAACACAAGTTTTGGTTTTATCCCAATATGTAGTATTTCCTAATTTCCATTGTGATTTCTTTTTTAAGTATGAGTTATTTGATAGCATATTTCTGAATTTCCAATTAATGTGCATTTCCAGTTAATATTCAAGGATTCTTTTTGGTTATTGATTTCCAGCCTGGTTACATTATGATCAGAATATATACTCTGCATAGTTTCAATCTATTGAAATTCACTGAGACTTGCTTTATAGTTCAGCATATGGTCAGTTTTTGAAAAAGTTCTACATGTGCTGGAAAGGATAATATTTTTGCAGTTATGGGGTACTGTGTTCTCTGTAGGTTTATAGGATTAAGTTTACAAATTATGTTGTTCAAATCTTCTATATGCTTATTGATTTTTTTTTGGTCTGCTTTTTCTGTCAGTTACTGAGAAAGGTTTGTTGGAATCTCTTACAATTATTGGGAGTTGTCTACTATCCTTGCAGTTCTGTCAATTTTTGATTTGTTCTGAAATAATATTTGGAAATTTATTTTCTGTGTACAGTAACACCACCACCACTACCACCACCCTCACCAATAACAACACAGCAAAAGCAATACACCAAACTCAAATAAGCTGTGTGGATTTATCACCATAAAGGTTTCTTTAATTAAATAAAGTTAATGGGACTAAAATTGGATTGATTTTTTTTTGAAACCATCATATTGTATTATATCATAACATCAACTTGACTGGAGCAAATGTGTTCTTCATTGGTGTAGAAAGAATATTCTCGAGTGTGTTACACATGTTCTCCAGGGTCTAATTGAGAGTCTTCTTATTCTACATGTGACTTCCAACTAATAATCAATGAATAAATATTTATTGACCATTTACTATGAGCTCAGCATTCATCCTGGGTACTAGGAGATATGGAGGCTGGTGACCCAATTTTTTTTTTTTTTTTATCCTCACTCGAGGATATTTTTACATTTATCTTCAGACAGAGTAGGAGGGAGAGAGAGAGAGAGAGAGAGAGAGAGAGAGAAAGAGAGAGAGAGAAACATCGATGTGAGAGAGACACATCAATTGGTTGCCACCCATACGACCCCAACCGGGGCCAGGGCCGAACTGAAACCGAGGTATGTGCCCTTGGCTGGAATCGAACCCAGGACTCCGTGGTCCACAGGCTGACGCTCTAACCGCTGAGCCAAACCGGCCAGGGGCGGTGACCCAATTCTTAAGCAGCTTTCAATGTACTGTGGGGCTAAGACTTGAAATCATACCTACACATGTAACAAATGAATGATCTGACCTATTCTGTCCAATAGCCTGTGGCTACTGAGTTCTTAAAAAGTGGCTAGCCTGAACTGAAATCTATTATAAGTGTGAAATAAACGCCAGATTTTGAATTTAATACAAAAAATGTAAAATATCTCATTAACCAGTTTTAATTTTGATTGCAGAACTGTGCTAAGAAATCAGAGCCAGATGAGCAGTGGCTTGGATGATTCATCTTCTGGTGTTAAATTAGAGCTTCTTTACAAAAATTTTTTTTCTTTATTAATTTTTTAGAGAGAGAGGAAGGGATAGGGAGAAAGAGATAGAAACATCGATGAGAGAGAACATCGACTGGCCGCCTCCTGCATGCCCCCCACTGAGGATCGGGGCCACAGCCTGGGCATGTGTCCTGACCGGGAATCGAACCAGCGACCTCTTGGTGCATGGGTCAACACTCAACCACTGAGCCACACTGGCTGGGCTTAAATGGGAGTTTCTTAAATAACCTCAACCATTTGAATGATGTTGTATTCCCCTGAATCACTCAACTCTCTTTCAACTCTATTTCTTCATATATGTGGTTCCCTGTTCATAGAATATCTTTCTCATATTTATGCCTGGTGAGCCCCTTTTCTCCTTTAAAATTAATCTCTTGGGTCACTTCTTCTGCAAGCTCCCTCTAACACTTCTCCCTACTCGAAATGAATAATCCATCCACAGCATCTTTTATTCGCGACTTCTCCCTCTCTATTATAAAAATGTGTTCATTTTTCTGTCTTCACCACTTGATTGTAAGTTCAATGACTTGTTTATATGTTTATGTCTTATGTACCTGGCATACATCTGGTTATCACAAGTGGTCAATAAATTGCCGAGTGAATGAACACTTTGTGGTTCATAGTGTGTCTTAAACTCTATAAACTCGTAGTGTTAGCTCCAGATAGAATCAAGTAAGCAAAAGTTCTGCTTGGTCTCACCACTTAATAGCTCTGTAAGTCTAAACCTCAGTTTCCCTCATCTCTGAAAGAGATTATTGCTACCTACCTCATACCTTGTTATGAAGATTGAGGAAAACAATTCAGATAACACATTTTGTACAGTGCCTACCTAGCACATAGTAAGCATTCAAAAATATTAACTATTATTTTTAATGAAGAAAGAAGTCCCTCTTTCCATGAAGTCATCGTAACATTTCTACGTTCTTACCTGAAATTTTGTGTGTGTGAATAGTTGTCTAGAATAGAGTGAGATTCTAGTAGATGCCACAAAATGTATAATTTTCTTCTACTCTAATATATAAAATCAGTTCCTCCTTGTTCCCAGTTCGTGTTAAATACTTGCCAAAGTTTCTGATCACTCTTGAATTTCTAGAGCACTTTTGGCTAACATCATCATTTGGTACTCAGCATACACTACCTTTGTCTCAGATAATCATTCATCACTTCTTGGGTGGCTGTTCTACATTTTAGATTTAAAGGCTCCATGTAGGCTGTAATTACATCTCCTACTTCATTGTATTCTCAATGACATACCTTTTTGCTTACAGTGAATTCAACGAATATTTTTTGATTGACTAATTGTCTAGGTTGGAGAGTAAACTATCGTCTTATGAAGATCAACCATTAATTGATCAATAAAAATTACATACATAAGTACTAATGTTTTTATATTTTGACCTTAATGGATTAATAAATTTATATTCATTTAATTGATATATATCATGAAAGCTGTTTATGTACAAATACGCAAGTGGAATTTTGTAAACATTATCTTCTCTTGTGTTAGTACCCAATGACTGACTACACAATCATCATCCTGGATTAAAATATGACCTTAATTTTTTTAGTACAAATGTCATTAAAAACCACCTAAAGTTCATTAAATTAGAATTGTAATAATCCATATCAAGTGTTTTTACTGAGCACAGTGCTCACGTTTGAAGTTACCATTGGGTGTGGGGCTTTTATGCAGGTGAGGCTGAAAAGTCCTGCAGAGTTCCCAGCTGTTGTTTCCACCCTGTGCCCATGTGAGGACTTGTCTTGGGTTTGTGGTTATAACCCAAGAGCATAGAGACTGTGGTTCTTTCTTTTATGGACTGCATGACGCATGAGCTCTAAAGAGTCATGTCATCTTCAACTGCTGCTTCTTAACTTGGCCAACTAGTTGCTTCTACTGTTTCCTATCAGCCACATGGCTTGCGTTTATAAGCTGATATTGTTGGGCCCTCTTTTCAAAGAGATTTCATTTGAATAACATTTAGTGAATGCCTATGATGTGCCAGGTAATTTTGTAAAATATATTTCATTGTTTTCCTAGTCTGCAGATAAGAAAACTGAGGCTCAAAGAGCCTAAGTGATTTCTGCAAAGTAGTTGAGCTAGAAAGTGGAGGAGCCAGGATTCATACTCAAGCTCTCTGAACCCCTCGCTCTGTATTCCTCCCATGGAGCAGCATTTCCACTTTAGTTTTGTATGAGTAAAACGGTAAAAACAGCACATCATTTATTTTTATACATACAGCTTTAATTTAATGCCTTCTAATCGGCGGCTGAGTCCAAAACTCGACTGTTTTACTGCCTCTCCTCTTTAGTGCATTCCAGCCCCACTTGCTGTAGCTTTATTTCAGACTCTCATCATTTATTATCTGGAACATTGCAATGGCCTCAATCACATCCTCCACACAGCACTAGTAGGGTCATTTACTAATAACTATCTGATCGCTTTTGTTCTTCAACTTAAAATCCTTTAATGACTCTCTGTGGATGGCTGGAAGGAGTCTAGATTTCTTAGTGCAGCACACCCAGGCGGGCCCCTCACAGTCTCTCTCCTCGTATCTTTGCCATGGCCTCTTTCAGACCCCAAATACCACCAGAACCCACCCACCATGCAATTTCATACCTCTGGGTCCTTACTCAACCTTCTATTTTGTTTGGAGATCCCTACTCAACCCTCAAGATCCATTTCAAAGGCCACCATTTTGAAACAGTTTTCTGATCCCCTATCAGGATTCACTGCTCCTTCCTCTGTACCGCTACTCCATCCTGTTTGTTTTTCATCTTGTTTTGAATTCCATTAAAGTATCCATGATATTTATAGCTACTTTATTTTTCACTGTAAATATTCCTTTTTGTTTCTTGGACTTCAATCTCGTTGAGAGCACAAATGATGTCCTAAATGTCATTGTGCGGCTGATACCTGGCAGAGTACCTGCACATTCGCCTTCAATAAATATTTGCCAAAATATCTAATTAACTTTCTCAAAAGATTTTACAAACACAGAACACAATTCTTCTCATCCTAGAAAAAAATGTTTTTTGGTGAGATAAGACAAAGCAAACGCAAAGAAAAAATAACCTTATCGCATATTTGGTATTTTGAAATTTGGTATTTTAAATTTGCTGTGGGTTGAAAGAGGAGAAAGTGAGAAAAGATGGGGTATTGGGTGAAGGTTAATCAACCAGGGAGGATAAGCTCCAAAGGGCTGAGTTCATGGGTGGGGTCGAGACAGTTAACAACAAGGAGATCTGATTGGGCAATGATGAATTTAACACAAGGGTCATGCAATAAGGAAGTCGTTTATTTTAATTTTGAACATTTCTATCATATAGCAAGAGGATGCAAAGCTATCAGTGTTAGTCTTGGTCTGGGACATTTCATAGTGTGGATGGGTAAGAGCGAGGGGATGTGTGTAGAAGAGGCAAGATTTTAGAGCATCAAGATTGTCCAGGGACTTTCTTCTTTCTAGGTAGGTGTCTAAAAAAGTAAGAATGAAAGTAAATCTTCTAACAACATTTTCAATCCCCTCTTTACTGATCTAATCCATATTTTAGTTAATTAGTGATTATTTATTTCATAGGAAACCCAGTAACATTTCCACTGCTTTCTAGACTTTCATCTGCTGCATTTAGCTTTCATGAAATATCCTACAAATTCACCACAATTAACTTAATTAATTGTATTTCATGACTTTGAGTCAGAATGCCAGAATTTCTGTGCCAGTTTCATTGTACTCATTGAAGCCTCAAGAGTATCTTTCAGATATTGGCTTTCAGACCTTTCTTTTTGAATACGTTGCTATTTACTTACTATGTGCCAAAGCCACCATGTCAATGTAATTGAAAACAAGCAAGAAAGAGACTGGATGGCTCAGATGAATGGAAATGTGATACAGACCCTTCCACCCACAACCCATTGGCTGGAATCCAGGCGAGGCTGATGGGGACTAAAAGTAATTACCATCTGATGGCTGGACAATGGTCTGTGTGAAATGAGCTGGTTATCTCAAGTCTAGTTCCTCATGGACAGGTGTTCATATTGCAGTTTCCACCTTCAGTGACAGCAGCCCAGGGACTGAATGAGTCAGAGAGACCAAAACTCACTTCTCTCTCATTTGAGATTGGATGCCCATTTGTGATACAAGAAATCTTTTGGCTCCTGTCTTGGACTTTTCAATAGATAAGCAGAATACAAGAATGTGAATGTCTAATCAAGTTTTTTTTTTTAAATGAGTGTAAAAGTTATTCGTAAAACAAGGACAAATGTTAGGCATTTTTCATTTGTCTATTTAATTAAAACTTATGCTCTATTATCAAAGGAAAAATGCAATATTGGAAAAATGAGAACAATATGACTTTTTTTTTTTTTTTAGCACTATAACAGTGTTCCCTGGACCCTTAAAATTCCAGTCTTGCTTTATAAACCACCGAGGAATAATAATAATGAGAACTCACTCCCCACATCTGTTATTAAAGTCATAGGAAACAAGCAAATTCAGTATCAATATTATTATCCATTCTGCCAAAGCTGAAGATTATTTCCCCCATTCATTTAAGCAAAAGATTTTCCAAACTTTATAAATATTGTTATGTCTCTCAAATGCATTACCTCACAGGTCTCTTCTGAAAGGTATCCAAATTCTACATTAAGGCACTTGTGGGAAAAGTAGAAAAAATAAATGGTTTACTTTAAATGGGATTTGGAAAGGGTATGATTACGGTCTGAAACGTATCGCACTGACATAGTAAAACTGAACTTCCTAATGGATTCTTAAATTTTGAGTAAGCAAGCATTAAATCCATTTATTGAACTCCTTTCTGTAGGTCTAAAAGTTACAATAAATACATGTATTTTTTCCCTGATGGACTCTCTGCAGTGAAGGACGTCATGCATTAGTTGTGCGGGCTGTGCTTGAGGAATGCTGGCGTTACAGAGCCGAGGGCTGAACTCACGGGGAAGGAGAGAGCCCAGATATTTTCTGA
Source organism: Tadarida brasiliensis (assembly GCA_030848825.1). Classification (NCBI taxonomy): domain Eukaryota; kingdom Metazoa; phylum Chordata; class Mammalia; order Chiroptera; family Molossidae; genus Tadarida; species Tadarida brasiliensis. Next base: position 91,650,268 of record CM061257.1, read on the forward strand.
GTGAACAATTAAGCACGTGAAGAGAGAGAGATTTGCTTCACCACATAAAGGAGAATTGCTGAAATGCGCACAGCAAAATGTCCTTCAATAGACTTACAAATGGACGCCGTCTCTACCGCAGTGTTTTCATGTCAGCAGGTAACCAGAGCTGAAATGTGTCCAGAAACACATTAGATCTTGCACTTTGGTGGTGCCAGGCAGAAAAATACACAGAAGGACACACAATGGCAAAATTCAAACATGAATAGAGAGCTGGATTTTCATTGTTTGCTCACAATACCTCTTGGGTGGAAGGAAGGAAATAGGCTGTATTGCCTAATAACTCGAAAAGCCCCAGAGAAAGAAAAACAGACACAGATCCCATTTTGGTTGGTGCGCTAGCTCGTGTGGCCAGCGGTTCCTGGTGATAAGTTTGTTAAGGCCTATTTCGCAGATCCTGCTCCAGTTCGAAAGCCATAAAGCATCCATGTAGTCAATGAGTCTGTCTAGCCGTGAGGGATACAGGGTATGATTTACAATCTCTGCCAAGGAGACATCTAGATGGGAAAGTTTGCTAATGTGCTGCATATGAGAGAGACCCTCGGATGGAAGAATGGTGACAAGCTATTGTTTCTTGGCTTGATTCGTTAAATAGGAAAAAAAAAATATTTTGAGCTGGTAAATGTTATGTTTGTGCTCTTGGCACAAATTCTAATAGGGATAAATTTACGTTTTGGCATTTGGTCAATAAGAGCAATAAAACCAGAGCTTTAAGATAAAGGAGAGTAGAAGTCGTGTAACCTAAAAGCACGCAGACATGCAGATAAAGGCTAACTGATACAAAGAAAGTAAAATACTGCCTTCGAAGGCGTCTACTCCATGAACTTGATGACAGACCAAAACAAGACCATGTGTGAAGGTCATTCAGTAGTCGCTACATGTTTTTCCCCAATGTTATATTATAGTCAGTTACATTTTTATCTGTTTAGCATCGTTTGTTGATGTTCAAACAATAACCCCAATCCTAACTTTTACTGTTTTTGTTTTTAATTTTCCTACTCTCCTTCCCCCACAATGGTTTTATGTGACAGACAGCGGGTCTAATGTGGTTTCAGTGTTTCTATAAGAGTTTTATTGCTTTAGGGGGCGAGCTAATATGGGAAATATAAACAGGAGCGCTGATGTTTCTTTGACCCATAATTAAATTAACCATCTGAAAATAGGCACTGTATTCTAATACTGCCTTTATATTCATTGAAGCACATAGTTTTCAAGTGAATAATGTCTGCTGAATAATGTGCTAGGTGAAAATATACACACATTAAGATGTATAATATATGCATACAGAACACATGTGTAGAACTTTCCTTGAATCCTTGTTTGGTTTTAAAATGTTAACCTCTTACGAGGTAGGAAAAATACAGGAAACAATCCCTAGATGTCTACCCGATAGCAGCTCTCTCTGGAAATGAGTTATGAACTCTTTCCTTACAACCTATAAAGGCTTTATTTGGTGAACTGTATGGCATTTCAGTCACCACGAAATCGGAAATAAGAACAATTCCTTGCGTACTATTTTGTCATGAGTCGTTTTAAAATCATTAATGTCATTTTCAGACTTTGCATCCTAATTAAATCTTAAGCAACCCCATTTTTAAAATGTTGAAGGGCTCCATGAGGAATGTTCTGTCAATGTTTTGAGCTACATATGTACATAAATACTGATGCAAGGATAACAGATGACAGATAATCAGAAGGAGTGTTATGTGAACGTGTGTGGTTATAGGTAGGATATTGGGTTATGGGCACTAAAGGAAACACCATTAATTTGATGGGAGACCCCAGAAAAATCCATCGGCTCTACTGTTTCACCTACTGAAAGAAATCTATTTGATTTTTTCACTTTGTTCCATCATTTCTATTCTCAAAAGGATCCTGCTGTTTTCACTGTCTTGAGGTCGATACTTTGGACAGGAAAAGTGAATGAGTTGATGCTGGTCACTCAGGCAAAAGTCTAACTGAGCTCCTCTGAGGAACACATTGTATTATTTTCAAGGTAAGTAAGAGTCTTGAATTATTCTTTTAAATTAGCTTAAAAATTTTTTTTTCTTTATTGATTTTTAGAGAGAGAGGAAGGGAGAGGGAGAGAGAGAGAGAAACATCGATGAGAGAGAACATTGATCGGCCGCCTCCTGCATGCCCCCCACTGGGGGTTTGGCCTACAACCTGGGCATGTGCCTTGATCAGGAATCGAACTGGCGGCCTCTTGCTGCATGGGTCGATGCTCAACCACTGAGTCTCACCAGCTGGATTAAATTAGCTTCTTCTTCTTCTTTTTTTTTTTTTTTTTTAAATATGTGCTTTCAAAAATACCTTAGTTTTTACACACACCTTACACGTTTCCAGCTTGAATTTGATTCCATCAATTTATGAACATTTATGAAAAGTAAGAGATCCTGGAATGAGAGGAACTACAAAGATTCTTCATCTCCCACAAGATAGGTGTCCTGAAAGGTAAGCACTGACGCTACTCCCTCCTTGCAGATCTCGGATGCTCCACTCCCCAAAGCAGCCCCAAAACGTTTGCATAGCTGAGGTGGATGCATCGCTCTGACCATGCTCTATGGCTTTTGGAGAAACACTCAGACTGGTTAAAAATAAACACAATAGGTCAAGGAAATTTGTACCCTACCCGAGAAAACCCCTGGAGTGTGCCTGATGACATTTCACACACTTTCAAACTTAGATGGGAAAAACCTCTAATTGTATATGCCGTGCAGAAGTCGTATCATGACCGTATACATATTGCGAGATATAACTCTTCCAGGAAATTATATCACCTTTTTGATATGATCAGAAAAGAAGTATAGAAGTGTGTGCTAAACACACTGACGTTTTTACAACCTCAGAAAAATACTGGTCTATTTCAGGCTGGAAAAATTAGAATGATATAGTTTTCATCTGCCTTAAAAATGTCTCTCTATATATTATTTTTAGCTTTAACGGGTAAAACAGTCTCTCTCCCTGCCCACTTCTTGACTGTCACTCGATTTCTACCTGAACTCCACTATTCCTAGATTAGAATAAGGAATATTACTTAAGCCACTCAAATCTGCTTCAGGGGGAGTGAAGACTCTTGGTGATTAAGGGGGAAGGGGCAGAAAGCAGTGTAGGTCTCTGGCCAGTCACGGGTATCTGGCTGGAGCACGGGTATCAAGGGGACCTGACAGGCAATTTTCCATGCTCATTTCAGGTACACAGGACAGTGTGTGGCTGGAACTGGTCCTAACTGCTGAAAACCCCGACTGCAGCTTCAAGGGGTGCCTGAAAAATTCCCAAATGACAGAGTATGTAACCTACTTTCGTGTAAGTCTGATTTAGTTGCTATTGTCGTCTGGTCTTAAATATGCCTTACGTTTGAACAATGGCTCAGTGATTCACCTGTTCAGACCGTCCTGTGTCCTCCTGTCTCCCTTGTGGTTCACTTTACCCTCCCCACCCCCACTGGAGGAGACCCACTAGGATAAGAATCTAGCCTGCTGTTCAGAAGCTCTTTCCCTATTGGTGCCAATCTTGAAAAACGAGAATCAGAAACTGCTAGATGAGAACCCAATGCCTCAGTGAGGAGAGATGAGGGAGAGGGGAGGGGAGAGAAGCCTGCTGAAACAGACACTGCTCAGATGTCCCCCATTTTTCCATATTCAGGAGGGGCCTGAGGAGCAGAGCTGAAAAGGGGTGGTATTGTGATTAGGGGGGAAAACAGACAATATCTCCTCTATGAAAGCAGCTTTGTGCGTAGGTGTCATTGAAAAAGCAATCCAACAAATGAATGTACAGTGGCATTTTCCCACCTTTAAAGTCGTTTGGATAGACCCAGCGAATGTAAATTGGCCAGCAGGTTGGAGCGAATAGTGCCGAATTACAATTAGAGGTTGTAATAGTGTTAAATACAAATATAATGGAGGCCAGAAAAAATAATAGGAAATGTAATCACTCACTTCATCAGAAGATTACATAATAAATAAACTAAACAGGAAATGACTCATGGCAATATCACCAAAGGATGTCCCTTGAATGCTGTGTCTTATAAAAAACACAGTCATCCTATAAAGTTATAAAGTTGATCATTATAATGGTTTATAGAAAGCAGTAGAGAGTTCTGTCCCTATCATCTCAGGTCTGGCCACCACAGACAGGTTTACAGCCATCCCCACTGGCTTCCAGTCTGTCCCAAATCAATCCCTTACCCCACCCCCCAAGCCCCATATTCTTCTTGGTTCCATTTCAATTGACCACGAAGACAACTGAAGGCAGTTAGTGTCCATGAAACTGAAGTTTTCAAAACCCACTGAGGCCCCATCGTAGGCGCTGTTGGGTATAATTTTCCCACCATGAATCCACATCATTTACCGAGAGGGTCTCAGACTGAGGAAAATTGAACCGAGAATACTAAACTTACCGTGTTTGGTCTGAGAAATGGCCACTGTTTTGATATCCTAACTAAGCCTTTTGAAAAATTCCAAAGTTTAACAATCATGGTAATTTTGGGGGAAAGAAAAGGTTAGCTTAAAAATTTTTTTTGGTTGGCCCTTTTGTGATCAATTCATTTCATCGCATTTAAGATTTTAATTTTTAAGGCGCTGTCCCCTTATTTCGACTGAGCCACGCTTAGTGTTAGATTTGTGGTGGCAGCTGGTATTTGGAACGATCCTGCTTTTTTGTGTGCAGGTTGACGAAAAGCCTTTCTCTTCCTATTTGTGCATCGGGCTTCTCTATTTACTGCTGTGGCATCCTGACCGTTCTTACATTAAAAATAAAATTATATCTTATCTTCCAGCACGGGAAGAGATGCATATTGCAATATGACTGCATGGGCACATATAGATGGTAAATGACTTTCGAAAAAAATAAAGAACTCGCCTACAAATGCGGGAAGGCTACCTGAGGCACAGTTACAAATAACAGGCGAGATAATAATGTGCTATTATCCTGGGACGATTTTGCATTCTGTTTGTGTCGCGATGGCAGATTGTGTTCTCAGAGTTGGCTCTCCATTTGGGAGGACATTTGTATGTCAGAAGATTAGTATAATGTCAACCAGTGACATTGCTTTCCTGTGCCTAAGCATATTCAGAAACCGCACATTATTGAACAATGCATTCTTTTACCAAGCAGGTATCTTTCTAGATTGTATGAAGCAATAATCTGTTCCGTATTGTTTCCCCAGAGCAATTACTTCCTACGGTGACTATATTTTTCTGAAAGGCATTTTGAACCGTTTTGTACTTCAGCTTCATGTAAAGAGTGCGGAGAGTTCGTACGATTTGGGAACAGCGTGGAAAGAGACTGAGAATGGAATTTAAAATACAAAAGGACAGGAAGCCATACATCATCACACACAGTAACGTTATAACTTGGTGGCCCCGGCAAGGCCTTCTGCAATGCTGTAAGCGGTAGCCAAAAATACTGCAAGAGCTTGAACTTAGAAACTGACTGTGAACTTGTCTTGAATGGCCCCCAGACACCTTGGCCTTTGTTTATAGAAGTCTTTGTTTTCCTCTGACAGTACCAGGAACCTAACATTTTCCTAGTCAAGTATATTTCTGTATTCATTGTCCCTGCAATGCCAGGTTAACTTGACAGCTTGACAACTTGGCTGCGTGAACGAACGATTCTTTATTGACGATCTTCCTTATCCTTTTTCTCTGCCTATTAGGTTGAATTCAATTCTATTTTTTTCTGGCCAACCCAGTCCAAGGCTACTCCCTCTAGGAAGTATCAGAAGGCTGAACTTGGTCTAGGCAATGATATTGAATTTTGTGGTGAGTCAGGAATATTCCCTGAGGATGAGAGTTAACAGTGGTTTGGCTCAAGACAGAATTCATTGGTACCAATCCCAGCCCATCTGCCAGCTTGCTGTGTGACTTTTGGGTAAGTCATAACCTTTCTGTTTTTAGTTTCCTGAAAAGTGGAGATAAAGCCGCAGTGCTTTTCATCCATCTACTTCAGACGAGTTTTGTGAAGGTTAGTTAATTAATTGTCAAGACGTCTGCGTGTGGGACGTGTTAAGGGAATGTCAAATAATGGGTCAAACCAGGCAAGAGAGAGAAAAGGGGAATGATTGTAGAATAATTGCTAATTTTTCAACATCTTCACGTTTCTAGGGCAGTTGTCAGGTAAAGTTCCCAAATTGATTGTTCTAAAAAACCATTTGGAAGTCAGGAGAGTTATTTCTAGCTTCATTTCCTTTCTATAGGATTCTATGTAGGAGTCTGTTGGCTCAAAAATTGTCTTTGAACTTAGATAAAGTAGAACAAACTTTTGGAGGGGTTGAGCCTCTCTTGAGCACTTTGTATACTCTGGGCATGCCACTTCCATTGTCTTATGTATCCAACAAGCAACCCAGCGAGGGGGAAAGATGGTTTCTGGTTCCTGATTCTGCTCTCACTGTATTTCCTTAGCTATCAGCTTGTACCTGTCCAAGACAGGAGCTGGGGGTAATGCCACGGGTGGTCATGGTCTTAAGAGGCATGAACTGGTTCTTAGAGACACGCTTGTGAAACACTTTGACCATATTAGTGTCAGGCTATGAGCAATTGCACTAACTGATAACAGACTTAGAAAACATATAGTCAGCATTAAGTTCCACATAAATGACCAAAACGTCAGCCAGCCTGATGATTTCAGAATCTCATGATTAGAACATGGCATGCATTAGCCTGTATACTACAGTTTTGAGCATGTAAATATTCATCAAATTGGAGGCATATTAGGGGGAGGGAGGAGAGTATAAAATTGTAAGACTGCCAGAACAATTGTTTTTTCATTTTTAGACAGTTTTGGTGGAACCAGGAAAACCAATAAGGAAAAACAGTGTGTGTGTGTGTGTTAGTGAAGGCATGGTCCTCTTTGTTATGTATTTGGCTCACATTTGGACAAATTGGAACAAAAGTATGGACCAGAAATCTGTCTTCCTTCTAATGTGTAAAAAACCCTAGACCTCAAACAGTTTCCAGGGGCTGAATGCCCAGCGCCCTGAGAACCAGATTGGGGTGATCACTGCATTACTACTCCTGGGGACACCGAGCTTTCTGGTAGCCTACTCATGCCCACCCAAGGGGCTCATGGCTTAGCTAGAAGTGGAAACCAACTTCTCTGACTCTTGATACCCAGATTGCCACCTACGAAAAGTGAGAACAGTTTTCTAAATGGGGGTGGGTGGGAAATGAAGGCAGTTTGTAGAAAATGCAGCTTGGGAGGCAAACACCACACACATCCTATAAAATCAGTTGGTAGACTGTTCATGAAAGTTTTACAACGTAACAAGTTGGTGTATTTTGGGACATGTAGAGTAAACACACCAAAGAGCGACGCTTCCTTTCTCAATACTATCTCTTCGAGGCATTCAGGAGGAGGTCTTGCTTCCAGCGTTGCCAGTGTGGGTGGGACGCATCTAGAACTCAGACCTACAACAAAAATAACAACAAAACGCACTCACACGCCCCATTTCTTCTTGTCGAACCCATGTTGTGGAAAAAGCAGGTGCGGGGGCCGTGACCTGCGCCTGCCCACGTGGGAGGAGAGCCGCCTGGATTGCGAGGCGCAGGCAAGTGGAGTAACTGAGCCAGAAAGCCACACAAGCCCGTCTATTTATAGCTCCCGCGGTGAACGCAAAACCAAAGCGCAGCTTCTACCTGCTGTTCCCAACTGAAGCTTGCAAAAAAAAAAAAAACGAATGAGACCTCCTTTTGGTTGCCTTTGTAGTTTTAACTGACACACACAAAAGTGCTGACTGAGCTTGTCCCCCACCAGCCGCTGGGACAGGTGAAGAAGGCAGGCAGCAGCCCCCCAAACCTTCAGGCTTGTCCTGCCTGGTCCAGCAAGGCGTCTGTTCCACCTGTAGCCCGAGTGAGATGCATGGGATTTCAAGCAAAAAGAAAGGAAATTCAGCCCTGGCCAGTTGCTCAGTGGTTAGAGAGTCAGCCTGCAGCTCGAAGGGTCTCAGGTTCGATTCCTGGTCAAGGGTATGTACCTGGGTACACTGGTCGGGGTTGTGTGGGAGGCAGTCAGTCGATGTGTATCTCTCACATTGATGTTTCTCCCCCCCCCTTCCTTCCACTCTATCTAAGAATTAATGGAAAAATATCCTTGGGTGAGGGTTAATGTAAAAAAAAAGAAAAGAACATTTATTGCACTCTCTTCTTCAGGGGAGCTTGTGATTTCCATTCAGGAACTTTCTCTTTCTAATTCATTCCAACCAGTACCAAAGTATTTTATAAAACATTTATCTTTCAGACCCCTCCCCCTCAGCTTGTGTGCAAGACGCGCGGGCGCGAGCGCGCGCGCGCACACACACACACACACACACACTTGCAATTCTTCACCAAAGAACCACAAACAAAACAAAATGAGCAAGAGGGCAGAATGGTGCCTTATAAACAAAATCTCATTGCTAGCAGAGGAGGAAGCCGGCCCCTCTCTGAAGTTCACATGCATGACCTTGTGGGAGCTCAGTAACTGGACTCGAATGCCCTTGTAGCACTCACAAGTCTAAAGCTGCATTTTCTTCAGGAGTTCTTCAAGGAAAACAGATTATGCACTGTTAGAAACTGTTGACCAAAGCTTATGATGATTTTTAAAAAGGTAAACCTCATGAGAGTAAGGACACTTGGTGGTAGAGGTGGGGTGGGGGTGGCATGGCCCCCTAACCGCATGGTACTCCCCCCACCCCACCCCACCCCGGGGGCTGGCAGCACCCAAGCTCACGGGGTAAGCAGGAAGCTGCGGCCAAGCTGAGTCGCTCAAAAGCTACTGGAGCTAATAGATTGTGGTCATGAGGAGAGCGGTAGCATCTCGGTAGTGATGGGAACACGAAGCATCGTCAAAACAGTTGCAGAAACATGCTGAGCTCTGCACTCCTGAGCCTCTGCCTGCTGCAGCCCGCTTGGAGTTTGCTGGAAGCCGCAGGCTCTGGGCGCCGCTGCATACCGAGGCCTCGCGATTCCAGCTCCATCCCTTCCCGGGGTGCGCGGCCCGGGTGGAGTGGGTGCAAAACACCCCACCGAGCGACCTGCGTGCAGAGAAGCGCTCAAGCCTGTTCTTGAAGCCCGTCACCCCTCCCCGGATTGGGCTGTGTTGACTCCTCCCTTGCCACCCACCCCTGCTCTCACCTGGATCTTGGCCCAGAAGATTCCCCAGCAGAAGTAACTGCTCCTACTGCGCTCAGATCTAGGATTCCACACGGGACTGTCTGTTTCCAGCATATCCCTCTGCGGGAGGAGGGATGAAGAGGAAAGCAGGGAGTTTTTACTTTTTGTGAAAACAAAACAAACAAACAAACAAAAACAAAACAACAACACCAGAAGAAGACTGCAAAGTTTGAAAGTGTATGAATTTGAATTTTTGCAAAGAGTTATCTAAATATAGTTAAAAATTACTTGGGTTTTTAAAACTTGAGAGGGCCTTAGAGACCCTCTAATCCAAACTCCTCTGATTCATTTAAAAACTTGTTGCTGAGACTCAGGCCACACAAGCCAGAGAAGGGCAGAGCCCAGTTCACTACCCCTGACAGTGACTCTCCAGTGTTTATTGAGCACTTACTATATGTCAACATTGTTCTACGCCCAGTTTACCCAGCAGTGCAAAAACAACAAAAATCCCCGCCCTCATCTGGCTTATTCTGTGCAGACACTGTTCTCAAAGTACTTAACGTATGTTAACATATTTAACTGATCAACCCTACAAGGACAGGTGGTATTATTATCCACATTTTACAAACGAGGAGGCTGAAGCACAGGAAATAAGTGGCAAAGCCTGGATTAAAATGTTGACAGTGTTCAACAATTAACAAAAAAGGAAAAGAAAAAAATAATGCTGGTATCCCAGCACCCAGTCTCACCTTCCTCTCTGGTGCCACATGGAGCAGAGATGACCTGCTCTATCTAACTCTACACACAGAAAATTCCTGAGAAAAATTAAGTTTTTATTGTTTTAAAATAAATAAAATAAATTAAAAAATAAAATGTTGACAGTGTGACTCAGGAGATCACACTCTCATCAATTAAGCAATATTGCCTCTGTGTGTGTGTGTGTGTGTGTGTGTGTGTGTGTAGATATATTTTTTCATTCTTATAGCTGTATTCCAATACAGGCCTCTGGAAACTGACTCCAAAACTCTGCACATTCTGTTACATCGCCTCCTGTGCCTTGAAAAAGGAGATCACCATGAAAAAGGAGAGCCATCTTCTGATAGTCACTTCTTATTAGATATCTCTTCTGTAGGCCACATCTTTCATGAGTCAGATGTATTCTAGCTCTCGGTTGTATCATTAGTGTTTACCAAACACTTTCATATACTGTCCTTGGGCCTCAGCACACTCCTTTGAAGTAGAGAGCATTACCTCTGCCTATGTCACTCGGCAAAGTGGGAGCTGTGCCCAGGCCTCCTGCCCCCAGGCTGGAGCCTCATCTCCTGCTGGTACAGAGAGTCAATGAATTCAAAGGGAAATAAACTGGCCCTTCGTGGATGAAGGCTGAGTGTGACTGACCAGGAGGGAGGCTGTCAGGTATTTAACTGGGTGAGGACAGGGGATTGCTATTCCATGTGCCAGTTAATAGCATATTCCCAGCATGCTTATTTCTTATTCCCATGAAAACAGTACAAACAATATACATACGCAGCAGAAGATGCAAGAAGTCTGTGATGTGCCATAGTAACTTGGACTGTGGCACATTAACAAAATAAAGTATTCTTCTCAGGTGATATCTGCCTCGCCTATTTTTTTCTTATTTTCTGCACAGAACTGGAGTTTTAGAGTGTGATTGTGCTTTCCTGCATTAAGCCAATTTAGAGAAAGAATGTGGTATGAAAACAATGAGATTGGTTCCCATGTTAAAACACCCTGATGTGCCCTGGCCGGTCTAGCTCAGCGGTTAGAGCGTCGGCCTGCGGTCCAGAGAGACCCGGGTTCGGTTCCCGCTAAGGGCATGTACCTCGGTTGCAGTTTGTCCCCGGCCCCAGTTGGGGTCGTGTGGGTGGCAGCCAGTTGATGTGTCTCTCTCACATCGATGTTTCTCTCTCTCTCGCTTCCTCCCTCTCTCCCTCCAGCTCTATCCGAAGATAAATGCAAAAATGTCTTCGAGTGAGGATCAAAAAACAAACAAACAAACAAAAACACACCCCGAAGCCAAACAGGCAGGCATCAACTTCCTGGATGTGCTGTGTGGACGAGCTGTGAAGAACCAACCTAACCCTCCCTCTCTCCTCCCCTCCTTCCCCAACGCCTTCTCTTCTCTCCAATTATTTCCCCCCAAAGGCTATTTCAGAAAAAAATTAAAATGTTTGATGGTATTTCCTTTTTTCCCACTTTCAAAATAAAGAGAGCTCTAATAAGTCTTATGGGAAAAATATTCTTTTTCTTTAAAAAGAAATTTTTTTAAATCCTCACCCGAGGATATTTTTCCATTTATTTTCAGACAGAGTGGAAGGGAAAGAGAGAGAGAGAGAGAAACTGATGTGAGAGAGACACATCGACTGGTTGCCTCCCACACGACCCCGACCGGGCAGGGGACTGAACCGCAACCAAGGTACATGCTCTTGACCGGAATCGAACCCGCAACCCTTTGGTCGGCAGGCCGATGCTCCAACCGCTGAGCCAAACTGGCCAGGGTGGAAAAAATATTCTTATGACTATTATATTGAATAAGACAACTTCAGTAGGAAATTTGAATGGCTTTTTGGCCACTGAACTATTTGTACCTAGGCATGTATGAGAAACGGCAAAACAAAGTCACTAATCCTTCATCTTAAAGGGAAAACGGGAGGTCACACTGCTTATTCATCAAGGGTGTAAATGCTCTGGAAATGAGCATTTATGGCCTACAGACTGACCTCAAGGATGACTTCATTCCAGTGATGGGGAGGGGCACAGCGGGGAGAACCCAACTTGGTCTCTGACTGGTAGGGCCTGTATTCTCTGATTTCTGTAGGGCTACCCCAGTGTTGACTTTTAGTGATAACACGTGTAGAAATACTTCCACCTGTGACCTCAGGGCAGAAAAGCATTCTTCCTAGAGAACCATCTAGAACACTTGAGAGCAACAAGATCTATGGCTTTTGACATTAAATAAATAGGACTGAACAAACCTCTCCTGGAATGGGTGTGGCTTCAGATTTTTTCCTGGATCCTTCAGACAAAACTGAGCCAAGTTCTCAAAACACAAATCCTCCACAAGTACAGTCAAATAGGGTTCATTGTTTTGTTTATTTCATGTATCAGCAGTATAAAGAATTTACTGTTTTTGTGTGGGGGAAAAAACCACATAACCTGAGGTCAGCCCTCTCAACAAAATTTTAAGTGTATAGTACGTATTATTCACTATAAGCACCATGCTATACAACAGATCTCTGTAACTTTCTCTTCTTGCGTAACTCAAACCTTGTCCCCATTGAACAGCAGCTCTTCACCTCCCCTGCCCCAGCCCCTGGCAGCCGCCGTTCTGCTCTCTGCTTGCACGGGTTTGACAGCTTTAGATGGCTCACAGAAAACAGTATGGAGTTTCCTCGAGAAATTAAACATAGAACTCTCATGTGGTCCAGCAATCCCACTTCTGGGTACAAGAGGTTCAATGTCTTTATCGTTAGCTCTCTGAGCAAAGCACGTCCATTTGCAGGGAGGTACGTCGTTTCATGGGTGAGCCTCGAAAAAGTAAAAGCTCTCTTTATCCTTTTATGGGGGTTTTCTCTTAATGGAAAAGGAAAGGACTCTTTTGTCATGAACACGTTAAAACCCAACAAATTAGAGAACAAGGCGTGAAGAAACAATGATTGTGGCTTGGGTTCTCACTAAGAAAAAATCAACTAGCAATCCAACTTTATAACTTTATAACATTTTCAGTGCCATTCAACAATGACTTCACTAGGTCTTCTATGGGTTTATAAGGATTGTCACCTGAGATTATATTCACATATGTTAAAAATCATGCACAACAGGTCTATATTTAGGAGTGAACGGTACTCAGCTTGATCACCCCACAGAATGGACCCTGTATTCCTGTCCCGGCTTTAAAATCTGTTTAAAAATAAAAACACTTCCTTCTCTTCCACTGAAGAGAAAAATGTATGAGTTCCGTTTGTGAAAGTAGAAGAGGAAGGCCTTTTGTTTTTCCCTCTCAGACCATTTTCCACAGGTAGAGATGGACTCTGTACTGTAACCTTAGCACCTGTGTGACCACAGTCACATGAACACGAAACACTTCTACATCTTGGCTTCTTAGGGGTGTTATGTCAGAAAGAGAGACTTGACTTTGGTGCTTTCCATTTGTAAGTTTTCTCTTTAATTTCCTTAGAGTCATTTTCAGAGTCACAAATTACTATTCGAGCCTTTCCTGCCCCTCTGCCCCCCTCTGTGCAGAACACGTTTTCCCCACAGCACAGAGCAGTTTTTGGTCTGGGTTCTCGTCCACTTCTGCTGCTAACTAGCTGTGTGGCTTTGGACGAGTTACTCCATCTTTCCGGGTCTCTGTTTTCTCATCTCTGAACTATGGGTGTTAGGCCTGAAAGACAATGTCTAAGTGCCTTTGAAGTCTAAACATTGTTATGATGTTGTGGGGCCCGGCGTTCATTAGAGCTGCTGGGTGACTGGCACCTAGTACCAAGGACACAGCATCCCAAGATCTTTCTTTCAACAGCTGGAGCGCACAGGTGAGTTTGCCAGAGAAAAACTTAGGGCGAGGGCACGACTGATGGATTTCTTCAGAGAAGCATTCAATCTGAACTCTTCATGTTGGACAGTATTTGAACACCATCCCTTAAAGCAAGTATCTCCATCTTATGCTTTCTATCATTTTAGAAAAGTAGCCATTGTGTTCCACCCTAGATGTGTCTAGCTCAAAATATGTTGATGAGGACGTCCCTCAGACACTGTTAGAGAATGTGTACGATTCCTCTCTGTAATTAAGAAAGGTGGTATAGCATCATTACAAATCTGGAGACTCTCCTCCATCATTTCTGAGTCCCATAGAGGCCATTGCCATGGTTAGATTGTAAGAAGGGGAAGTTCAAGCGATTGTTAATGTTACTGACCTGTATCAATAGCGTCTCAGCTGTTTTCCTTAGAACCCCACAGGAGGGCTATAGTCTACCTATATTTGGAGAGGAGGGAGAGAGGCAGGGTGGCAGTGGGAGGAGGATGACAATTCATTGTCCTTGTTGAGTTTTAGCATTTTAAAATGTCATGCCCGTTAACTCTGTATTACTCAGTAGAAGTCCATGGAAAGTTTTGCCTCTTGGAGAGAGACAGGTTAGTATTTGGGACATGATTGGAAAGAATTCAGTTCATAGACGCAGATTCTGTTTAAAAGTAGATAGTGTCAAGGGAGACAATGAGGTTTGATTAATTCCTTAGTCTGAAGCAGAGTATGCCTGCTAGCATGCCAGTAAGGTGGACGCTTAGAAAACTTCTGGATATGGCGGGTTTGACATTTCTTTGGGATCGGAGGTGTGATTAAATCCACACATGGTTTAACTTTGTTTGGAAAGCAGCAGCAACACGGCACAGTGGGAAAAGGGTGGGCTCTGCCTCTGAATTTAGGCGATAATCACTGAACCTCATCTGTGTTATCTTTGTAAAACAATACAATATTTATTGCACAAGGTAGTTGTGAGAATGAAATCTTTAATGTGTGTAACTGCTCAAAATATGTTATTCTCCTTTACTAAAGAAAGTAGCTTGGGCCCTGGCCAGTTTGGCTCAACTGTTAAGAGTGTCGGCCCACTGACCAAAGAGTTTCGGGTTCGATTCTGGACAAGGGCAAGTACTTCAGTTTTGGTTTGGTCCCCAGCCCTGGTCGGGGTCATGAGGAGGCAACCAATCGATGTGTCTCTTTAACATGGATGTTTCTCTCTCTCTCTCTCTCTCTCTCCCTCCCACTCCATCTGAAGATAAATGGAAAAATATCCACGGGTGAGGATTAAAAAAAAAAAGGAAAGTAGCTTGGGGGAAATCCATGGACTAGACATCTAGCAACTAGATTTCTAATTTTGTCTTTGCTAATCAATGGGTTTGAGACCTTGTGGTTGGGTGTTGCAATGAAAAGTAAAGAATGGGTTTGATTGATACCACTATAAATTAATGTCACTTACCTCAAATGGGCTGTCTTAAGCTCTGCCATCCCATATGTTTTCTGGGATAGCTTCTTCTTCCACTTTTCACGACAATTTCAAATGTTTGTCACTCTCAAAACCTCTGATCATTCAATCTTCCCCTGCCCCATCTCATTCTGCTGCTTTTGTCTTGACTAATGACCTTGACTCCTATTTCAGAGGTAGAATGGAAGCTATCAGATAGCAACTTCTCATCTTTCTGGTATCCAAACATGAAAACTTCTTTTGCCTACACCTTTTTTCCCCCTCCCTTCCCTCTAGTTCAATAGATGAGGTAGCCTATCTTTCGGCTAAAACTAATCTCCCCATCTTTGCTTTGCCTTCCACCCCCTCCCACCTTCTTGGTTAAGCTGATGACCCCATTTTTCTCCTGTATATTCAATGTCTCTCTCATATGCAGGATCTTTCTGTTGGTATTAATTCTACTCACTCCTCCCAAGGCTCAAAATCTCTCCCATGAAACTCTCTCCATCATTTCTGTTCTTCTCTTCCATTTCTTTTCTTTAAAGCATTTTTTATACTCAGTGTCTACATTACCTCACTTCCTACTCACGCATCAAACAAATCTCATTGCTTCAATGAGTCAGCTTTCCTTAAAGTTGCCAGTGATACCCATATTGCTAAAGCTAACGATCACTTTTCTGACACCTCCACCTGACCATCTCAGAGGCACTTCTAACTCAACACGTCTCAAACTGAACCCCGGATCTTCTCCCCCAAGCTTGATTCCCTTTTGCCTGAACCTGCTTCTCTCCCTAACTCACTTGTTCTTCGTGTACAACACCGGTTTCCTTCATTCTTCTCTTCCTCACTCTTTCATATGGAATGCAGCATCATGTCCTTTTTGGTTTTACCCCCCTGTATAGCTCTTGGATCCATCCACCCCTTTTCTATCTCCACAGCCTCCTTATTTCTCACCATCTCTATCTTAGACGTTTGCAACGTGCTCCAAACTGGTCTCCCTGTGGTGTTCAAGCCATTCTCAACAGTTGTTACTACTGCTTTTGTCTCCATGGTGGTTTCACAATCCCGTGAGTAATGGATTTATTTAGACAGACATTATTCCCTGAGAGCAGTGCGGGTTTATCTGTATTTGGCCCATCATTGAATCTCCATGAAAGAATACATAAATGTATGAATAATATAGTTCGTGAAGACTGTACACATTTTTTAGGACAAAGAGAGAAGAAAGAGAAGAGAAACATCTACTTAGGACTATCTAGGTAAAATGGAGAGATGTCCACCCTGTAGTAAGACAGTTAGCTGTCCATCACAAATTCACATGTCCCTCAATAATTTGCAGTAATTGTTGAGAGGGACTGTGCCTTGCCACAGATTGTGTGCCCCCGCCCTTTGCATTCAGCTGTGGCCATGAGATTACTTCTTGCAAATGAGATACAAGTGAAAGCTACATGTTTAATTTTCAGGTCAAAGATTTTAGGAAGTAGTTTTGTCTTTCTTTTTTGCCAACAAACAGAAAGAGAGAACTTCGAGACCCTAGGGAATGGTGGAGCCACAGAACGGAAGTAACATAAATCTCTAAAGTATCACAAGGAGGAAAGATACCCACAAACCACTGATACCCATATTAACAATTACATGAACAAGAATTGATGAACTAGTGTGTATATGTGTGTGTGGAGGGGCAAACCTGGGGCTCCATTTTTTTTTGTTGTAAATAAAGTTTTATTGGAACACAGGCATGCCCATTTGTTTACATGTTGTCTATGGCTGATTTTGCAACAAAGAGTGTATTACCCTTGATGACGGAAATATTTACTTACTGGTCATTTACCAGAAAAGTTTGCTGACATGTGGTCTACTGTGTTAAGCAACTATAATCTGGGGTTTAATTGTTATAGCGACAACATTGCCCTCCCTAAGCATAAGTGTTATACCTCTCTGTATCCTTTCACTAATGAATGCATTTTTTTTAAACAAGTATTTCTGGAGTATTTAATATGTTCTTAGTGTTGGAGATATAAGGTGAAGGAGATAGGAGTCCTGCTGTCAAGAAGCTTATGGTTTTGATAGAGGGATAGAAGAATAAATTGGCAGTTAAATAATTGGCACAGTTGTGGTAAGTGTAGGGAGCTGATCACACATGTGCATAGAAGTACTCACCCCAGACTTGGGAAAGGCATGTGCTGAGGTCGAGTCTCGAAAGGAGCACACTCTGAGATGGAGATTACTGTGCAGGAGACGTGGAGTGCTTTTGGAATCAACATCTATGGGGAAGGGAAGGAAGCAGGATCAGACAAACATGGTGACGTCCTCACAACAAGGACCTCAGCCAAACCTGTAGGGAGCTCCAAACCTTGGGTGGCCCTTCAGAGTTGGGAAAAGGGGTGGGTGGTACTTTGTTACCTCCGCCAGTCATCGGCTGCCGGTTGCCCAGAAGAGAAGGTTGACTGTAGTACTCTCAGCAGCTGGGGGATAGTCTTCAGTCCTGAGGGGGCCATCTGATGGTGCACATAGAGGCTGCCTCAGGAGAGTTCTGTGACAGTCCCTGGGGGGGAAGTTCATTCTAGTTTAAATCTCAACTTTGAGCAGAGTTTTTCACCTTGCCAAAGGAGGGAGCGGGAATGGGTTGAGGAGATGCCCTAGGTACAGAGAATACAATTTCAAATCACTGAAAATGGGAGAGAACATGGGAAGATTAGAAAAGTGAACGGCACCCTGACTGACCAGGAGGTTTTCATGAGTGGGTGCTTCCAGCCTTTGCCTGATGGTGGGAGGCAAGGAAGCTGTCAATGGGCATCATGCTAGTTGATTGGCAATCACAGATTTCCTATGTTCCTAGAAGCTCCAGATCATAATTAAATTTATCTTACTTTTTTTTTTTTTGAACTAAGTATCCTTTCTGTAGGTACAATTTAACTAAGCTTGCAGTCTGGGAGCAGCTTTACGAGATCTGTATTACGAAGGTGATATCTTTATTCTCACATAGTTTGAGTTAATTATCTCGAGTCAGTGGTTTCTCATCCAAATCATTATTTCTCTATCTCCTGAAATTTTCCATTCTGCTCAGAAACCTATCTGCTACTTAACAAGCAACCCTGATTGACTGGTGTGGATGTGAGTGAAATAATCGAATTCTCCACCCCAGTGAAAAACAGCCATTATGTAATTTATAAACACAAACATGGGGCAAATTTGAACAGTTAGACAGGATAAACGGTAAAGCAATTGGGTTTATAGTTCAAAACAATGAGTTGTTCTGTAACTTAGAACTGATTAGTGACTAGCCTCTATAGCAGAAATGCTTTGCAAAATGTGTTTGGTCTAAGCGCCCTGGAAGGATTTTTATGCATTAAATCCTACATTTTAAATTCTGTACCTTTAAATATATTGCTTATCAGAATCCTTACATTGATAAATTTTGAATCTAGTTTGAACCTTCCGGCCACCATTTTCTATCTTTTTGTATAGTTATTGTATTACTAGTTCATGATATTCAATTCAGAGCAAGATTGAAATTTAGCAATTATATATGTGTCAGTGTGTTTTATGAACAGAATATTTAACATCGCATAATAAACATATGGGCACTGAAACATTTAACCAAATGTTGATTGTTATTTGTATGTATAGTAACCTAAATATACATATGAAGAATAAAAGTGAAAACAAATATCGTCTACTCACCTTAGGACCAGAAGAGAAACTTAAGCCTACTTTGTGCTCCTTCCTGACCCCAAAGTTACCATGACTCTGAACATTTGTTTATAATTTTTTGTTAATAATTCAAAAAAACTACACATATATTTAACCTAAGGAATACTTTTGCTTGTTTGAGCATAAGAAAAATATTGTACTAAATTTAGTCTTTTATGGATGTTTGTTTTTTTTTCATTCAGCTTCATATAGCTAAGATTTCATCACTGCTTTTGCATGTAGCTATAATCGGCTCACTTTACTGCTCTATGGTATGAATATGCCCAGTTTACTCATTTTCTTATTGATTGACACTTTTTCCAGTTTTTATTTTTTCTATAACAAATTATGGTGGTAATGAACAACTTTTATATGTCTCCAGAAGCGTGTGGGTAAAAAGTCGCTTTTGGATCCCTACCCAGGAATAGAACTGCTGAGTTGAAGGATAGTCAGATGTTCAACTTTACAAGATAATGGTACTTGTTTTCCATGGTGGTGCCACTGAGTAATTCCCACCAGTCAGGGCTGAGACTTCCCATCAATCCCCAGACTAGACAATATCGTGTCCTACAGAGGGCTTGAGGGGATCTGGAGCCTGAGGTCCAGATTCACATCTCTGCTCTGCCATTAGAGGACTGTTTGTCTGGGATTAGGTCTTTAATTTCTTGTTAGCTCCCCTTCTTTCTGTGAAATTAGGATGATGACGGACTTCTAAGAATTCTGAGAGAATTAAATGAGTGAATACATACATAGCCCTTAGAACAGTATCTGGGTTCATAGTAATACTGTGTATTTACTATTTTTTTCTTAATTTTTGCTAGTCTGGTAGATGTAAAATAACATTGTGGTCTAACTTTGCATCACCCTGCTTATGAAGCAGGCTGTTAATTGACCTTTCTTCTATTATACCCACTGATATATTTTGGTCATTTCGCTAATAGGCTGTTCATCTTTTCCTTTGCTGTTTGGAGCCCTTTATATATTCTGGATTTAAAGACAACACAAAATAAAACTTTTGATTCTATTTTTTGCAAAATATTTTTTCTAAGTTTGTAGCTTACCTTTTCACTTTTGAGAATGGAGTATATAATTTTTTTTAAAAAATTCATGTTTGTATTTTTTTTGGTATCATGTTTAAAAAAATCTTCGCAATTCTGAAACATAAGGGTATTTTTCCTATATTTTTTTAATGACATAATTAAAACTTTACCTTTCTTAGTTGAGTTTGTAATCTATCAGGAATTTATTCTTAATTAATCAATGGGAGGTTGGGGATATTT
The DNA here is from genome assembly GCA_030848825.1 of Tadarida brasiliensis. Lineage (NCBI taxonomy): Eukaryota > Metazoa > Chordata > Mammalia > Chiroptera > Molossidae > Tadarida > Tadarida brasiliensis. Next base: position 91,670,347 of record CM061257.1, read on the forward strand.
TTTTACATCTTATATAAGAACTAACAATTATCTCTATCTTTATTGAATTATCCTTCTATTGATAAGCTTTTCTCCAGTGAACTGCAATGCCGCTTGACTTATATAACACATTTTTATATATACATTCAGTGCTGAGCTCTCTATTCTGTTTGATTGATGACTTTGTCTACACCCACGCCAATATCACTCTGACTTAATTACTATTATTTATAATATATCTTGGTATCTGATGTGAAAGTGTCTTCCTCTTATTTTTTGTTCTTTACTGGTGCCTTGAGTGGTCTCAGTTCTTTGTTTTCTCTTAAAAATTTCAGAAACAACTTGTCAAATTCCAGAAAAATATTTGAATTTTGTGTAAAGTTACATTGAGTTGAATGATCAATTTAGGAAAAATTAATTTCATTAGTTTTATTTATTTTTTCCTATAAAGATCTTGTAATTGTGTGTTGGATTTATTCCTGGGTGTGAAGCTTTATATATGATTTTATCTGTGAGTAGAAAGAAATACTATTGATTTTTATAGATTGATTTTATATTCAGCCACTTTATTCATTTTTAACTTTAATTTTAATCTATGTTTGTTTTGCTTTCCATATTGACAGTCGTATCAAAACTAAACTAAAGGAAAGTTTAGTTTCATGCTTTACAATTCTTATCTCTTAGTTCTTTTTCTTGGCATGTGCTGGTATGGGGTTTCAGTATTGATTATTCTACAATTGCCTTTGTCATACTCCCCTCATCTGATTTTTATTTTTCAAGGATATACTAGCCTCATAGAGTTGTGAGAAGTAGCTGTTCACTCATTTTCTCTGTTCTGAGGAGTTTGAATAAGATATGTTTCTTGAAAATTTGTTAGAACTCACCTATGAATCTGTCTGATCTGGTAGTTTTTGCTTTGCTTTGTTTTGTCTTATGGGATTCTCAAGTGACTGATTCAGCCTCTTTAATGGACAATTCTGGCTTTTTTTTTTCTTCTTTAGTCACTTTTGGAAAAATCATATTTCCACTATCTTACTTTGTACTTCCTATTTATATCTCTTTTCTATTCTTTTTTCCTGTTTCTATTTTTTGTATTGCTTGCTTTTCTTATTCACTTAAAAAATGGAAATAGAATATAAAAATCAGAAGGCACAATAATCACATAATAAGGTTAAGTGTTAATTTGGGAAATTTTGTTTTAGTTATAGGCATGTGGGAATTTTGTTTTGCAGTCTAAAATGTTTGAAAGACACTGCTTTGTGAAAGTCTTTGGTGGTAAACCCTTCAGTTATTGTTTAGTTAAAATACCTTTATTTTGATTTTGTCCTTGCAAGATAGTTCTGCTGGGTACAAAATTCTAGGTGGTTTGCTGCTCTTATCAACTGGAAGTCATTATTTCACATTATTTCACTGGTTGCTTTTATGTGTGCTTGAAAATTATTGATTGATTGTGTTCTAGCTTTCTCTGTTGTGAAGTCCCCTGTCACTCTTTTTAAGGCTTTCCTTTATCTTTATTGTTTTGCAGTTTCATTATAATTTATCTATTTCTTTTTTATTGATTTTGTTGTTTTACATTGAGTTTTTTTATTCATCTGATATATTTTCAACCATTATCCCCTCGAATATTATCTTGTTCCCATTTTGCCTTTTCTTCTGGTACTGTACTTAGATTTAGAGTAGATCTTTTCAGTTTATCCTGTAATTTTTAAAAACTTCTTTCTTAAGATTTCTATTCCCTGCATTTTGGATAATTTTTTTCAACCTATCACCCCGTTTACTAATTTACTCTTCAGTTGTGTCTGATTTGTTATTTAACTCAACCATCAATATTATAATTTCAACCACTATGGTTTTTATTTCTAAAATTTCATTTTATTTATTTGCACATTTGTCTGGTCATTTTGTTTTAATAATCTCTTGGGCATTTTATTTATTTATTTATTTTTTTACTTTTGCTAATTTAAAAAATCGTCTAGTTCTTTCTTTTTGTTTTCTTTTTCTTTATTGATTTTAAAGAGAGAAGAAGGGAGAGGGAGAGAGAGAAACATTGATGAGAGAGAACATTGATTGGCCACCTCCTGCATGCCCCCTGCTGGGGATTTGGCCCACAACCTGGGCATGTGCTCCTGACTAGTGACCTCTTAGTATATGGATTGATGTGACCTCTTTAGTATATGGATTGATGCTCAACCACTGAGTCACACTGGCCGGGCTAAATCTTCTAGTTCTTTAAATAGTTCATGCAGAGTTATTCCATATTTTGACTCATAGGTCCAACATCTAAAGACCTAAATCTGATTCTAGATTTAAATCTAAATCTAATTTTGTTGTTTCTGCTGGCTATCACTTGTAGTGGGTTGCTTTTATGTGTGCTTGAAAATTATTGATTGATTGTGAGCTCATACTTGCTTGCCCTTAATCAACGAAAATCCCCAAAGGCTTAAATTGGGAATGCTTTGCTTCATGGAGAATTTATGTTTACTTTTGTCAGGAGCCAGTGGGTAATTGGACTATTTTAGCTATATTTACTTCTTCAAAGAAACACAGAATCTTAGCTCAAGCTCCCCTACCCTGTAAAGGGCCTAAGGTTTATTAGCCAATTCTTAAAATTGGCATGAGAATTTGTTTTCAGGGCAACACTGCTTTCTATTTTCACTTTTTGTTTCAGATCATTGTTATTATTTTCTTTGTTTTTGAGAGTTCTTTTACCTCCATTCAAGTCCAGCAACATATTACAAACTATGTTTCTTATAATTCATCCAGAATTTAGTTGTAATGTAGTAGGAGGAACTCTCAGAGTATCTGGTTCCTGATACTCTTAGAAACAGAATTTAGACAATTATATTTTGATGATATTGATAATAATTGTTCCACTGGCACTAGCAATAGCAATCTTACACTGTTTGTATAGTTTCATAGTATCTCTGTTAAAGGCAGCCATTTTATAGATATAGATGTTAATATCCAAGACATTAAGTGTCTTCTTAAATCATATAAATGGTTAGAGTCAAAGTCAGGATAAAAATCCAGATTTCTGACTCCTACTCTGTTCATTTTCTTTTTAAATAACCTATGCTGATGTTTCTAGTCTTTTCAATATCAGTTTCCTCATAACTAAAACATGATTTTGGGGGTTGAAGACCAAAAGTTTGTCTAGTCTATGAATACTACAAGACTAGAAACTATTGTTTGAAAAGACTCCCAGAAAAGAATATTTCAAAAACTTCTTCAGTAAGCTATTTTAGGATCTAATAATTCTTCTATAATTACTTCCTTTACTTCACTTGGCTTGGTTTCTTCCTGTTGAAATCTATGCCCATTTGCTTTTATTTCCTTCCCTCCCAAATGAGGAGTAGTGGTCACCACTTTGTATGTTATACTTCCTTTTTTCACAATAATCACCTCTGAGCTTATTCAGTGTCATTTCATACATATTGATTCCATGAAAAAAATATTGAGGTCCTACTATGTGCCTTAATTATCCCTTCTTCAGACTAAAGATATTCTCAGTTTACCTGTGATTAAAGATATTATTCTCTAACCCTAAGAGCCTTTTTTGTCCTTTTCTTGATATTCTTTAGTATTGACACATTTCTCATAAGCTAAAAAAAAAAAAAGAAAACAGAAACCTTTTATGTTTTTGAGAGATTAAGCCTTTTTTTGACCACAGCTTTTTTTTTTTTTTTTTTTTATCTCAAACCTAAAAAGGACCTAGAGATTACCCCAACCCTGTTATTCATCCTTTTCTGTACTAAGTGTCTAATTGATCAGGCCAGTAATTGGTTACTTTCTAGTTTTGAGTGTATCTTGAACAACTCTCCCCTTCTTCTTCTTTTCTTAAAAAAATGGAATAGATATTTTAAATCAGATGCATAGATCCAATGATTTTAATATCTATAAATATGCATCTCTTTAAAGAATCAGGATGAAGATATTCTAGCAAATTCTGGCTTGTTTTATTTTGTAAATGCGATACTTGGATTGGAAAGCTACAGCAATAATAATAGCAACAACAGAAAATCCTACTCAAACCGACAACCAGGACTAACTTCTCAAACAAGTATGCTTAGATGCAGGGAACAAAAATACTCTGAGGCAGCTTGCAATCTAACCTTCTACCACTCCTCCTCATAGTAATGTCTGTTTTTGATGCACTTTTAAAATTCATTTACAAATTGTTGTTTTTTTTTCTAGCTAGGTACACAAAGTGATCTGCTGAGCTGAATCAGATACGATTTTGTGCTTTAAATATCAGTTTTATGTAGTATTACTGGAATCAGTCCAACTGTTCTACTTAAAAAAATAATAATAAAACACTGTTAAGAGCATTGCGAGCTTTGATTACATTGCTTACATTGCTTCCTGCGTTTCTAGACAGATTTTCAAATTTCCTCCACCCCCTGCTGACTGGTATCACAATAGTTTTTATTGTCCAGTGTGCTGGGGTGTCAGGCTACTAATGCCAGAAATGGAGCCACTGGGGATCTGTTTCTGAAGACATAGGTGTTCTCAAGTCTATTCCACCTCCGTCACTGCCAGCCTCCAGACTTGTAGGTGTCTATAAAGCAAGCACTGTGCAAACCTACTCAAGCAGATCATTTGTCAAATGTCACTCTTGGAACCGAGGTAAAGGTCATCACATTTAGTAACATGGAACACCTCATTTTCATGGTTTGGGTATCCCCAAATTTAAAAAATATATAAAATGGCCCTAAAATTCAGACACTGTTTGCAAGTATGGTGGCAACCATTTAGTTTCAAATAACCCAGAGAGGGATATAAAGACGAACTAGAAATGGACATATACCAAAAGAGTTTAGTCTGTTGGAGAAGACTCTCTGGAGAAATGAGGACGATGACTCAGGTTAATGTGTTTTGAAGACAAATGTTTTCTTATCTACAACACTGAGGTTTACACTTTCACCCCTATGCTGGGGCAAATCAGCAGATTGTGTTCTTAGAAAATATGGCCTGTGGAATGGAGTTTAGATGGAGGTGTTGAATCTGGGAAGGCTTTATCTGAGACTCGTTATCTGAACAAGCCTTGGGCGCAGGTAGGATTTGGGATATGAAGGGGCAGAGATGTGAAGGGCGGCAGCAAGGACATTCCAGGTAGAGGGAATTGCACGTGTGTGGCATGGGACACAGACGTCAGGGAGCGCATGCACGGTGAGTAGAGCAAGCATTTCGGTTTGGCTAGAAAGTAGAATATGTGTCTGGCAGAGGTCAGAAGCTGGAGTTAGATCACAGATAACCTGGACTTGATTTGGTGGGCAGTAGGGACACGCTGCAGTTTTGAAAAGCGAATGACATGATCAGAACTTGGCTTCAGGAAGAAGCTAAGATCATAGAGGTTTTGGCACACAGACTCACTAACTTTTGTAAAGACAAACCCCAAACTTTCAGAGACCATTAAGGAATTGGCATTCCTCCCCTGGCCTTCAACTTTAGAGACACGGTCAGAGCTGGGTTGATGAGACCTGGATGTCAGTGGTGGAGGCCAGACTAACTGGGTAAATGTCATTCTTGGGTCCTTCCTAAAGGAGGACATGGTCCTTAGCTCCTGGAGCAGGCCTTATATTGACACTACTGTCAGCTCTTCTTAAGAAGGTCAGAGAACTTGAGTCTCTAATTGCCCCTGAGTTCTGTATGACCTTTTCTGGCATGGCTCTTTTAACATTTTTGACTTGGGATTTGAATTCCGATCTTAGTTTGACTGTGTTTGTTACTCATGGCGTTTCTGAGTCCCTCTTCTGGCTCGGACTCTGCTGTCTTGGATCCTGAAAACCAAGGCTCACTTTTGAATTACAGGGTCTAAAGGGTGTAAATGAATTTTTGTGTATTCCAGATTCCAGTTTATGCATTTAGTTTTTTTTTTTTTTCTTTCTTTTTGGTGCTGAACTCTGATATTTTGCCAGGAAACATCAACTATTTACAAACAGTGTCTATTGCTTTTAAAAAAAATTGGAAGTTTTTTCATGTGACTTTTTTTCACTAATACATTATTCATGTTAACTTTAAATTTATTCCACATCCATTACAAATGCTTACTTGGACTTTTAGCATATAGCTTATGCCATCATGTAATCCTGGGGGAAGATTATTATATACATGTAAGAAATTTAAAGAGACCTTGTATATTAAATTTGCTTATTAGTATGCTCACCTATGAAGCAGTTAAAGGTTATATGTTCACTTCCCAAGTTTATGAGTGAGAAAGTTGACAAATTACTTTCTACCCCCATATACGCATTAGTCAAAATGAAAAGCACTTTGAAGAAAGGGTTCTAGATTCTAGGAATGAATCCTCAGTCCTTCTATTGCCTCCTCTGGAAACCCAAGAATTGTGCGATAAAATGATTAAAATCCTGACTTAGCTATAACCACCTTGTTCAAGTTTTGTATGTTGACGATCTTATTCTTCGGGGGTTTTCCTCAATGTTTCCATTTAAGTTATCTATTTGTCCCTCTTCCTTTAACCTCGATGCACTGGAAAGAAGTAAAACTTCCTGCATTAACATAACTTCCAAACCTGACAGGTACTATTTAGACATTGATTTATGACCTCAGACCTGCATTAGTTTCCATTCCCATCTACACATCATGGAGACCTCTGCATGCTCCGTGGATGCATGATGTTTTTAATGGATGTGAACTTAACCATTAATGTAACATCTCTGGTTTAATGCAGATACTTTTGTTAAATGACAATATAATTACTAGTCATCGGCAAACCTCAAAAAGGTTGGGAGGTTTGGTTCAGTTAAACACCCGAGAGCTCAGATGTTTATCTGAAGTTTACCCCTTGAGTTTGGCAAGTCCAGGCTGGAAAATGCTCAAGAGCCATCTTACACATGAGACTTTCGTCAGCAATTTCCTTGTTTTGTGACTCAATACCAGCACCTCTATGTTGTAGTCCTGGCCTGTACAGTACATAAACCTCAACGTCAAGAGAGAAACACAAACGCCATCCCCATCACATCGAGCTGAATGAAGTTTTCGCAAGATGATGAGAACAATTAGATAAAAACTGTATGTTGAAGGGGAAATGCTTCTTTGTTGTTGTCTTGGGAACCATTTCGCTTATCTCCCTTTTCCTGATTCTTGTTTAAAGGTTTACTGCTACAGAATTTTCTAGCAGTTTCCCCTTGACATCAGATTGGGGGTGGGGGGAATTGCTGAAGATGACTCAGATCAATGTTCTTCGAACTCAAGTTTATTTCCTAGAAAAATCATCAATGTTTGAACTTCTTTCACTGCGCTGGGGCAAGCCAATAGGTTGTGTACTTAAAAAAAAAAAAAAAAATTAACATACTTTCAACACTGTATGTTTTGTGTTTAGTTTAGAAGGTATGTTGCATCAATGGTGGTTTTTCCAGTTTTACATCCCTCTAAATGATCTTTTTGTCCTCTTTCCTGCTGTTTTATAAGAAGTTTTTGAAATGAGGAAGAACTTGAGTTTCATGGGCACTTCCAGCATTGACCTGGAGAACGTGTTTGTGGGGGGCTACAGTTCGGTGGTGTTTACTTCCTGTATGGAAATGAGGTTCTGGAGTCCCTGTGTGGTGTAGACCTGTTAGGACCCAGGCATCACTGGATTCTCTGCATGCAAATCACGCCTTATCATGGAAATGTGGCATTTTGAGATGCTAGAATAATACTTATAAGGGAAGTTCAAACATTTAAAAAATTGGCTTAGGAATACAGCCCTCATTTCAGGGATGTTTTAGTCTATCCTGAATCTCCAGTGTTCGTGAGTGTGAAAAATCTATCTTGTTTAGAAAACTCTTGAGGCAAGTTTCTGCACTTACAACTGAGTTAACTTCTCATGTAAAAAGATGAAGCTGGATAAGTTGAAGGCAATTTAGCAAGTACACTTTGAACAGCCTGCATGGGTTATGCTGTGTGAGTGACGGGGAAAGAGAAGAGGTTCGAGAAGACCTTTCCAGTAATTAACCCATTGATGAGATAAGTGAAATAATGTCGAATTTTATTGGGTAACATTATTTATCACAAGAGCCAGTCACATAAGCCAGGGTAATATATTCCTTCATCTAGTTTTAGCTCAGGAAAATTTTGCACTGCTTTTATTTTGAGCTAGATTTTTGAAGTCTCTTTAAAGGGGTGTAGAAGTAATAAAATAATTTTTAAAAACAAGAGCATGCCACTGAAACCAACATTTGGTAAGAACTCAGAGCACATGTCTAATTTTGACCTCAGTAGAAAAGTTGAGGAAATCCTTCAACACAGTTATGAACCCCCTAACATAATGTCTAGCACACAAAATTATTACTGCTAAAGCTTCATCTCCTATTCCTACCATACCATGGTTGATTCCTAGTAGCTTGAATCACATTTCATTTCCATAGGGTTTATACTGGCCCCTCTCTATCCTTTGAGATGACTGATTTCTTCCTTGCAAGCCATTAGGGCAACATTGACTGGAGAGTTTGCCCTTTGCCTCTCTGCACTCAAAGTTCATAAAGTCATGGAAGACATCTTATTTGGTCATACATTTCAACAAGCGTCACACACAATATTTCCAGAAGGTCGGTTTGCATAATCCACTGGGCACATAAAACCTTGTTAACCAGAAGATAAACAACAGACCCCTTCAGACCTTTAGCATTCTCTACCAGATGAGTGGATGGTGATTCTCTCCAACCAAAACAGGACAAACCAGAGACCATCGGTCTTTCGCAGCCCATTCGAGCTATTATGATGCCTGAGCTTCATCCTCTGGGTTAGATAATAAATTAGGGGAAGGTGAGCCTGACTGGTTTCTTTTCTGGTTGAGCATCTTTGTTTTCCGTGGCAGGCTTTAAAAGGCTATTCAGTCATGCAACCAAGGAGGGTTTTTCCATCGTTTAAAAAGGGCTCATTAGACACTGCAAATTGCTGCAGTACAAACAACATCGAGAGGGTCTGGGTTCCCACATAAATTAGCTCAGTTTGTGCAAGATGAAAAATGCTCTGGCCCTAACTGCCAGCACTACAAATACAGCCGAGCTTGGAAAAAAAACAAGGTGTGCCCACTGTGCTTCTTACATCACCAGCAGTCATAAAAGTGCTGTAATTAAAACTTAGCTGACAATTTGCTTAATGATGTGTGAGGCAGAGAGTCCAGGGAGGCCCCTCATGGGGTTGGCTGGAGGCTCTGCCCTTCCAGCGGGAGCAGTAGCCGCGGCGGCCGAGTCTCTTCACTTGAGAAAACGGTGACTAATCCGAGAAGACGGCGGGGAGAACGGCGGAGCTTTAAAAGTCATCAAGACCATTTTCTCTATAATGAGTGTGTGTGAGTGAGAAGGTACTTCAGGTGTTTTGGAACCATCCGTGTGTAATTAGCCAGGTTGAATTTAAGAAAATTACGCTATTCCCCACAATATAACTTAGACCAATTAACAACTTAATTGGTCCACTATAACATTATGAGGTAGGATTTCTAATTCAGTCTTCTTACTTCAGAATTACTATTATTATATAAGAAAAGAATCTTTTAAAAGTTGGTGAGACATGAAGCCTCAATTGGAACTGACATAATGCTCAAGTCTAGTTCTCTGGATAAGCAATTTGATCCAAAATCAGCCACAAATTTACCTTTGACTCTCGACCAGGCACTTGGCCGCAACCTTTCCTGATCCATACAATTAGGAACCCAAATTGCACCTAGTGATGGTTTAGATTTGATCCCTGATGAGCACCATAAGCTTGGACAATTGGGGAACATTCTAGATATATGCGGCATACATCTAGTTGCTCAGCTATTGGAATACACACCAGTACTCAACATTTCTTGAGTTATTTTAAAAATTATTTAATGCTACATTTCCTTAGGTGCCTTTATGCTACAAAAAGTCGCTGAACAGTAAATATCAGGAGACATTTTTCTGAAGTAAGATGTTAAACACTTAAGCAAAAAGTTTATGCTCACGTCATTTCTAAAGGCCAGCCAGAAAACACTCTGCCTATATTTATAAACTATCACACTGAAGAACTTCTTCCAATAACTGCACTCTGGCTAAGTTGCCCATTAAATAAGGGAAGAGGGATCTTTCACGCCAATCAGGCCTCTTCTACTTTGTGAAGACAGGTTTAAAAGTTCACATCAATATTGAATAATATGAAGAGATGATTAGGAGGTGATTCTCAGAATCTGGCATTCGCCATCTTTCCCCACCACCTAGAACATTTCTAAGTAATTTTATAGTATTCAGTTATCAAAGTAAACCTCTTTTTGAGTCAAAACTACAGAAACGCTCTTTTAGTTTCATCACGTGGATTTCTTAGGGGCATTCGTTTGACATCAAAAGCTCATGAACTAGAAACGTGCTTTGTTCAGGTGGCTCTTGAAATATTACACCTGGAACCACACCTCGAGCTGGGCTTCCCCTGTGAAACAGCGTTGCGTATGAGACCAGGACCATTAACCTGGTTTCTTCCCAGAAAACCGGGTCTAGACTAATGGGAAATAAAATGGAGTTTCGTTCAACCCAAGGACGGGAATCATATCTGCTGAGATTCAAAACAGCTTGTGTGTGAACATCAAACAGTTTCAAAAGTTGCTTTCCACAACCATACTTGGGGCTTTCTTCCACATTTTGAAAATACTGATAAAGGCTATGTATCGGGCAAAAGTGTACACAATTTCAAAAGACCAGAAATGGTCCATATTCTAATAGTTCCCATATGTAAATACATTGTTTTAATGTTATCTCAATTTCTTAGCTTGCTTAATGTTTACCTTGAATTTTTTAAGTCTTTATTTTTAACGCTAGAGAAAATAACTTAATTGATATGCTTAATAGAATAAGTATGCCGAGCTTATGATCTCAAATGAGGATGGCTGGTTGAGAATACAGAGGAGTAAATAGGAAGATAAATCCTAACTCTGCTGTGTATTAGCCGAATGACTTAGGTAAGCTGTTTAACCTTTCTGAGCTTTAATTTCCTCATCTACAAAGGAGGAATAATAAAATACCTACCTCTTGATGGCGGTGGGAATTAAAAGCAGGTGTGATGAATGTAACACGCCTAATAACATGCGATACCTTCAGCAATTTGTCGGCATTTCTTTTCACCTTTGTATACTCAATGGCAAGCTTCTTGCCTAGTGCATAGTAGGAACTAAAAAAATGTTTAGAGAAGGATTACATAAATAAAACTTTATTTTTAAAATGGGTCTTAACTCTGTAGAGCAGTGGTTCTCAACCTTCCTAATGCTGCGACCCTTTAATACAGTTCCTCATGTTGTGGTGACCCTCAACCATAAAATTATTTTCATTCCTACTTCATAACTGTAATTTTGCTACTGTTATGTCTTAGGTGACCCCTGTGAAAGGGTCGTTCGACCCCCAAAGGGGTTGCAACCCACAGGTTGAGAACCGCTGCCAGAGGGTACTATTATATGCATAATCTCATGTAACAGAAAGATACTGAAAGTATAGGGAAATGGCCAATGCGCAATTCTAAAGAAATTAATGCATTTAAAGATGTTAGCAGGTTTTATGGACTAAACCTCTTGAATGTAATCCTGAAAGTTAGCTGAGTCCACGTCCCTATTAACAAGGATTCTTCAAATTTAATTTATTTCTTTAGATAACTTCACTTAAACAATCAATAAAAATAATATACAGACAGAGAATTCTAAGACATATTGCCAGATTGACTAACTGGCACTTTAGGGGTGAGTGTAGTCAACTTACAGACAACCTAGTTTTATAAATGTAGCCTGATTTGGCCATATTGCCCTCAAAAATATTCTCTCGAAGTTCTGTAATCATAGTCAGTTTTTCCGGCCAGTTGTGTTAATGAAAAAGGGAATAGAATTGGTTCTCGGTGAACTTACGTTGGCACCTGGTGATCATATGTTTTTCCCAGACACCCACCAACCATTTCTGGGTTATGCATCAATGCATGGGATAGAATATGTGCAGAACAGAAGCAGAGCTGTGTCTGAAAACGTTTTTATAACTAGTGTTGTTGTTGTTGTTGTGTGTGTGTGTGTGTGTTGCTATTACCTGAAAAACACACCAAAACCTTACTCAAATAATGTGTGATGAATTTGGTGGAAAATACTAGTCTACTTGGTTTAGCGCCAGTAAAATGGTAACAGTGAATGAAATGGAGAGGAAGGAGAGAAAAGGCAGTGGAGAAAAAAGATCTGGAAAACACATATGTCAACTTCCCAGTACCAAAAATCTTCTTTTTGACCACTTCTGGAGCACTGCAAACTTCTTAAGTATTTATATATCCGATATTTTATCTGGATGTGAAGAACTACTTTGTGAGAGTGGAGAAAAGATGGGCAATGACCTCCATTGTACATAGGGGGGACACAGGACACGAGCGTGACTTGCCCCGTCTACACAGCTTGTCAGAGGTGGAATGTACACAGGTACAATCGCTGGCCCAGGAGACAGGCAAGACAGTTTCAGGACACATGGCATATTCCTGCTAGAATTTTCATTTTTGAACTGTGGGATCTTAACAAAAGAGCTACTCAGTGCTTTCATCATTATTTTCCCTGCCTTATAGTCTCACAGTCTACGTAGTCATTGGGTCTCCCAGCCGCACTATTAAAAGTAAATGGTTGAAAAAGAAAACTTTTCTTGGCAAGGTATTTGATGTGTCGTCTTCTTGAAGGCTCTTCCTGATGTATTTACTGAGAAATGGCATCAGCAGAGAGAGCCAGCCTCAAGATGAGACTCTCTCCTCACCAGTGTTCTACTCCCGAGGTACCTAATATGTAATTTAATAGATAATCATAAAACAGGCACAGGCCATCGGCTTGGGTGGGGGAGGGAAATACATTTCTTTCTGTTATGATTGTTGAAAGGACAGTATTTCGAGAGGTTAATAGAATCTGATTGATTTTCTTTACTTTTTTATTATATAGCTTACAAATGTAAGCAGTACATGGGGTCTGGGTTTTGTAATTTGTGGAGGATTTGTGGATGAAATAAAGAACCCCAGAAATAAAATATGTGTTTTCTGCCTTGTTATTTTCTTTAAAGGAGGTAAAATCAGATTTGCAAATCCAGGGCCAATTTCTACTCAACTAAAAACAAATTATACGCAGAATATTCTCTCTCCTTTTCTTCCTCCACCTCTTCCTTCCTTCCTTTCTTCCTTCGTTCCTTCCTTTTCCCTTCCTTATTTCTTTCCTTCTTCCCCTCTTTCTTCCTCCCCTCCTTCCTCCCTCCCTCTCTTCCTGTTTGCTGTCCTTCCTTTACTCCCTCTCCTCCTATTCCATTCTTTCTAACTCCTTCCCTTTTCCCATTCAACACTCTTTTATTCAAATGTCAAATATGTATTGTTTGCCCCACATGGGTCAGACAGGTTACAGTCTTCTCATGAATCCCCTGCAACAGACTTCCATCCAACCGTCAGTCCACCTGCAGGCGAACAGCTCACTCAACAGCATTGTTAGGGCCTCTCGTAGTTGCAAAGGCCTTCCATCTATTTCGTCCAACTGTGTTTCCCTATGCTTCCACTGCACATCTACTCCTTTCCCCTAGCAAAATAGCACATTTAAGTTTCAGAGGAAAACGATGGTCTCAAGTGGCTGGTATTTGTCTAGGCACAGAGGGCGAACTATTTTTCACATTTGGAAAATCAGTAAGGGATTGTATTGAACTGTTAGGGAAACCTCCCTATAAAATCCTGTTCCTGCATGATTTTTTATTGAGTTTCTCAAAGAAAGAAAAAAACTTTCCTTTGTAAGCCTCACATCATTTTCTTCCTTCTCCTCTTTCCTCCGAGGATTTCCAGTGGCGTTCTGATGGGACTTGTTTCTGCTTTTCTTTGGGGGCCTGGTGAGGACGTAGACAAGGAGAGATCATTCTGAAGAGAAGGGTTGAAGCTAACTAGCTCATCAAGGGGGAAACATTATGCATTGGAAGGGGGAATGAGTCAGACTGAAAAAATGACTGCGGAGGCCAAACAAGAAGAGACGATGAGGTTGAAGCCCTCAGGTTTTCTCAGAACAGAGAGAATATAGGTAAAAGGCGACCCAAGAAGTTCCCAAGTTGGAGTGCAGCGCAGAAAGCGTGCTTAAGATTCCTCCCTTGGAGAGACGTCATTTGAAAATTTTAGGTCGGGGGATCCATTTCTTGAGATGCACTTTTTTTTTGGTCACATATATTTTTTTATTAATTAATTTATTTTTGTTACAGATGTTTCTCCTTTCCTCCCCTAGACACCCTCTTCCCACCACCCCCCCAGCATTGTTGTCTATGTCCATTGTTTACGCATACATGCATATAAGTTCTGCAGTTTATCTCATTCCCCACCTCCCCGCCCCCCTCCTCTGAGGTTTGTCAGTCTGAACCCTACTCAATTGAGGGCCCCCAATTTAAATGTAGAAGGGATTTGGGAAGATTCTTCTCTCTCAAGGGCGGCACCTTTCTCCGAGGTAGTTGCCCAGGAGAATTTCCAGAGTGAGTGGAGGACAGTTGTCTGACTGAGTGGTAACACTACCTCACCAGTTCAGCTGCACTTTTCTTGATGGGTTCCTCCTAATGAGAACGTGTGTGCTGCTGTCTGAGAAGTTTTGAATCACTGAGATAAATGATCAACAGGCGTGCGTACCTTTATGTTTCGCGTGGAGGCTGAGAGCGCAGAGCCTGCCTTTGATCTGATGGCAGAGCTCGGCTTTCTCTCCCGCCCTTGCCATGAGCCCTCTATCGAAAATCCAAGAAGAACATGTAAACGAGCCCGGCTGGTGTGGCTCAGTGGATTGGGCGTCCTCCCATGGACTGGGAGGTCTGGGTTCAATTCTCGGTCAGGGCACCTGCCTGGGTTGTGGCTCGATCCCCAGATTGATATTTCTCTCTCACATCGATGTTTCCATCTCTCTCTCCCTTCCTCTCTCTCTAAAAAATCAATAAAAGCATATTAAAAACAGAAAATGTAGATGACTAATTAGGGACTTCCTAAACAGAGAAGAGTGCTCCACACTTAAAAATTATTTTAAAAATTTGCTATGGAAAAGATGGATTTAACCGCATAACATTTAAATAAATAAGAATCTAATGATTACAATCTCTCTAGACAAACACAATTAAAGGATAAGCAACAAGCTATAAAAACATTTACAACCAGTACCATAGTCAAATATTTTGAATCCTTATATATAATATTTCATGCATAAATTGATTTGGAGAACGGTAAGATCTTATTAGACAACTGGGTAAATGATATACATTTTAAAATTACAAAATAGTTAACAAGTGTGAGGATCTTAATACGAAATGCAAATTAGAATAAGACTGAAAATTTTTTTTCTCTCCTCTCCCTTTTCTTTTTTTCCTACACATTTGTCAGTAATTAACAAAACATGCCCAGTTTCAGGGTCTGCTAGAATTTTTGTAGATGAAATCTTGAAAACTTTACCTTGTGCCGGAAAAGTCAACTCCATTATTTACCTGTTGGTGTTGAATCTGCAAATTATCTAGATAAGAAGAAAACACATTTTTGTGATAAGGGATGTTGTTGAGCCAGAGATGTGTGTCCAGCCGTATCTGCAGAGGCAAACAGTTTCTTTTTCTTCAGTTGTTAGGATCAGTATACTTGGATGCAGGGTCTAATTGTTTCTCCTTTAAACACTTGTCTGTTTCCCAAAAGCAGCAAAATCACAGACTTGTGATGTTTTTAAATTATTATTTGCTCCTTCTTTCCTACATCAGTCTCAAGTAGACAGTTTGGGGGTAATTTGTGTTTGTGCTTTGGGTTTTCATCAATGGCTGAACACTAGCTTCTCTTACTGCTCGTTGGATAGAAGCTGATGGTTTTCACTGGTGAACCCAGAACTGCCCCTTACTTTGCCATTTCTGCACAAGCACTATCCAACGGTGGCAGCATTTGTCTGGGGCTACTGCAGAGCTGAGAGCTAGAACAAACTGATCATTAACTCTTTTGGTGTCCCAGGCCCCATCCCCTATGTTTTATGCTTCAGGGTTCTTATCTAAAAAAAAAAAACCCAATAACAGTAACAATACTTACCCACTATAAAAGGACATTATTAAAAATAACCAAGTGAATTGACTGCACGGAGTTCAACAAAGAACCAAGTGCTCTAAAAGTGTTTAATAACAAAGGACTAAAGGGATAAAGAATTGTACTCTAGGGCTGCTAATCCAGCACCTTTCATAAGCATTAAATTTATTTAAGCTAAATAAAAATAGCACATGACAGGTTGCATTTGTGTGGGAAATCACAGAGAAAACAGCAAAGACATTGGAAAATTGCATTTTTTTCAGGTAATTAAAGGTCAGACTATTTAGCCAAACCATAATCCATCACAACGAGCGAGGCATTGATTACTGCTCTGGACCACGTTCCTTTTTAATTCCATTAGTGACATAAATGACAGCCTTTGAATTTGCCACTTTCTTGATACACAGTAATAAGAATGGCAAATTGCTTGAGAATCCAGAATAGCTGCGGAGATAAGCTTCTTTCTTCCTCTTTGGCACCCGAAACTACAAAGTTTTGAGCAACAATAAACATAATAGCAATCGTCTCCAATGTGTTGTAATAACAGCTCTTTGGTGATCGGAGAATGTTCAAAGTCATTCTATCTTCACTGCTCACCCACTGGTGAGCTGCAGAGTGAAACCCTCTACACACGGCTGCCGTCCCCATTTCTCCGAGACAGAAGTTGGTTTCCTCCAGGGCCCTGAAGCTAACGGTTCTGATTCAAAAGACACCCAAGTGTCCTGAAAACCGACTGAATTATATTTCTAGGGACATGCGTCGTAATGGCTGTCAGAGAGAAACACTCAGGCAGGTTATCTGGCTTCCCCATCTTCTTCAGGTGTAATGCAGTCATTCATTTTGTTAACTCTTTGTATTTAAACACAGAGACCACAAACTGAAAAATACACTCGAGTCTATTTTTTGCTCTGTTGCTCTGTTTGTGGGAGTAATTGTTTCACACTCAGTGAACCATAAATGAGCTTGTGTTGGTATAAGAACTTTTAAGAGAACAGAAGAGCATTATTCTTACTTTGTTTGTGAGGGCATGAGGGCTCTTTATATGTGCAGGACGATGTGTATTTGAATATATTTTGAATGCCAAATTCTTCACAAATAAATTCACTCTCATTCTTGTAAGGTAGTCCAGATGGGGAGATTTCCTGTTGTTGGTAATTACCTCTGTGGCACAAAACCTGTCTTGCAGAGCCATTTTAGCTTATTACCTGTGCCTTCTCCCACTCAGTTTTTTTCTAGATGGACTCCCCTCACATTTAAACCTTCACTACCCTCTGTCATTTCAGATCTGCCAGGCCTCTTAGGATGTTTCCATATTACCATTTCATCACATAAACACTTATTCAAGATCAGATGTCTACTTTCCACACAGACACCTGAGAGGTTGCGAGAACTATCACAGAACCCTTTAAATAAGAACAATTCAGTTCTCACTCCACATCTGCTCTGATTACGTTTTTTAAATGTGCATATTTGTTTTTAAATGAACACATGGGGAGAGCACTCTAAGAGGCACCCAGAACAAGAAGTAACAAATAAAGGAGGGCTCTGCAATTTTTTTCTGTAAAGGGCCAAATAGTAAATATTTTCAGCTTTTCGGTCCATACGGTCTCTTGCAAATGGTCATCTTTGCCATTGCAGCATGAGAGCACCATAGGTAATAAGAAAGTGAATGAACTGGTGTGGCTATGTTTTAATAAAACTTTACTCACAAAGTTAGGCAGTAGTGCAGATTTAGCCATAGTTCAATCTCCAACCTAAAGTGAGTTTGCCTATCAACTGGGCAGAAGATAGGAAAGCCACCAAATAGAGTAATATATTTTCTAGTAATACCCAAGCAATGCTTTTTAGTACTTTGGAGTATACTCTGTTTAAGAGGCATTGTGGAAGGCTCTCTATCCTAAATCGTTTTTAAATGCACTATTTAAATTATTTAGACAAAGTCCTTGCCTGAGCTACCTCATTCCCCAAAGAACTAGGGGAAGGAGGTTAATATATTACATATTTACAGGCACCAGGACTTTCTATGATTTTTTTTTTTTAAAGAAACTGAGGTAGTGTTAGAAAAACAAGATGGATTTCTTTATGATAATTTATGCCATTACTAGTCGGCCTGCTTTGAGGTTGACCTAGATCCTTCTTCAAATGTGGACAAACATTAATTTGCATGATTAATATCCTCTTCCCACCTCCCCAACACAGCACAAAAACTCACATAAATGCGCACGCGCGAGCACACACACGCACACACACACACACACACACACACACAATCATACACACACTAAAATACCCAATGCATTGGCATGTAAACTTTCAGGGACAGGCCAACCTTCACACTTTAGTATAATAGAGTTTGTTTGTTTTTTTTTTTCTTTGAGAAGCCATCTGCAAAGCTCAGGATAAAATTTTTTGTGTGTCTTTATTATTTTCTTTTTCAACCATTCTCATACAACTAACAGATGGGTTTCTCCTGAGACAATCAATAAGCTTGCTGTGACATGGAGTACAGAGTATCTTACTATAAACAAGATCTCAAGAAAAATATTTTATAACTAAATTAAACCTTAGTTATTGGCGTAAGGCTTTTACCATGCAGTTCACCTGGACATGTAATATTTCAAGAGCATGAAAAAGATTGCTGAGCAGTGACTGGTAACAAGTACTGCTTGGTAAACTGAGATAGTGATAAAGGGTAATTACATTCTACGCTTTAGGGCAGAAGTTGATCATTTGCAGGAGTCAGAAAGGAATTTCTCCCTCCCAGCAGAACAATATTAAGCAAGAAGCTGAGTTCAGTAAGGAGTCAGGAAGTGCTCTAAGGTCTTGCCTAAAGCATGGGACAGTCTGGTGCTACCCTGAGGATGCCCTGATGCCTTCGCATTTTCTGAGCACGCAAGCAGATGTGTATCTTGCTCTTTGTGCTGGGAGGACTGTTTAGCTGTTTCCCTGGTTTGGCTGTTCATTGGTCTTACTCAGAAGTTGGTGAAAGTGGTGATGAAATGTCCTGCATCACTCATACTCTTCGGTTTTCAACCCTGACATCAGTTATATGAAATATTATTCTCAGAACAAAGGCAGAAACTAGATAGCATTTCCCGTTATTCTTGGATAGAAAGAGAGAACAAATATTGTGCTTAACACACCAGCTTAACTGCTGGTATCCTGTTTCATTTTGAGTACATATATGTACATAGATATATTTTTCTCCCATAAAATAAATGCTAAATAGTTCTGTAGACTTAAGTCTTATCTTTAATTCTATTCACCTTAACCCAGTTTTCCTCGCCAATACCTTTGTAAAGGTAGTATTGGAGAGCAGTGGATTCATTACGTAAAATGGATGCCTTATGAGGAACTGGTAGGTTCTAGCCAGATACGACCATCCTAGGCAAGTTTTGTGTTTCACGCCCCCTGTAGCCTATTTTCCTGTAATTTATTGAAGCATCAAGTGTTTAGTACTCAGTGACCACACAGGGTCTTCTTTTAGAATTCATCTTCTAGTCCAAACCATTCCCTGCCTATTTTCCCTTGTTGAAATTCATCTGCCTGGTTTCCAGAGATCCTGTTCTCTGACAGGGGGCAATGCATGCTAACAAGATTTCTTCAGTAAAGAGAGATTAAATTAACTAAGGAAAATAAAATTCGTAGTAGCAAAATACTCAATGCCCAATCCAGTGAAATATATATATATATGTGTGTGTGTGTGTGTGTGTGTGTGTGTGTGTGTGTGTATCCAGAATGCCTCTAAGGAATAATGAAATGGTAAGAGATTTCAGTAACTTTGGAAAACCAGTGGAAAAGAAATGTCACTTATTTAATCACATGTATCAAATTCCTGCTACGCATAAGGTAGTATGGTAGGCACTGTAATATTAAGAAGAATAGAACAAGGTTCATGGTCCCACATTTTTTCACTCAAATTAGGGAGATAAATAAGCAAATAAGGAGTTTGCAGACCATGATGTTTAAACTTTTCCTGAAGTCAGTGAAGAATCACTGAAGGATTCAGCAGGGCAGTGCTGTGGTCCCGTCAGTGTGATGGCTGTTTGGCAGGATGTGTGGGTGGTGGTAGTACGGGCACTTACACTGGAGGCAGGCAGACTGTTTCATTTTTGAAATCAGCTAGCTAAGAAAAAATGAGGGTCTGACCAAGAGTGTGATGAAGAGGAAGGAGAAGATTAAAATGAATAGAGATCGACTTAGGATGTGGGAGAATAATGAATGATTGGATGTGGGTATTAAAAAAGAGAAAGGAGTTAAGATGATGAATGAATCTGTGGTCGAGGATAGTCTGCGAGAATGGTGGAGGCATTGGTGGGAAGGAAAACGCAGGAGCGACAGATTCTGAGGAAAGAGGGTGAGGTCAATTTTGAGTAGGTTGAGGGTGAGGAGCCTGTGTGAATTCTGGTGGAGATAACGACCCTAAAGGCTTTAAGGTCTGGGTGGAGCTCAAAAGCAAGGTTTGTATTGGGAAGATAGGTTTGGGAGTCATCGATGTGTAAATCCTGAGTGTTGATGAGATGGTCAAAGAAGAGCAGAGAAGGAAGAGAGATGAAGGAAGTCCTGAGGAAAAATTGTGACCCTGAGGACTGGAAAGAGCACAGACATCAGACTCACACTTGCCAGTACTGAGTCTGACATGTAGTGAGTTTTCAATAAATAATCATCAATTCCATCATTCCTTAAAGGCAGAGACTATGTCTCATTCATCTTTGTATCCCAACCTCTAGCACTGTTTCCTGCACATGGTAGATGCCCTGTAATGCACTTAGCACATGTGTGAGAGGGGCCATGGAGGGAACAATGGCCAGAGAGAGGAAAAGGGAGGAAAACAGTTTCGAGGAGGAGGGGGTCATCCCATGCCACCAAAAGGTTAAGTAAGATAAGGACTGAAAAGTGTCCATTAGCTCCGGCAATTAGTAGTTCATTGGTGACCATAGGAACAGCCATTTCAGTGCAGCAGTGGGGGGTTGCAGCCAGACTGCTGTGGGTTGTGCAGTGAGTGGCAGGTGGAAAATGGTGGCAGCGAGTGTGTCCACTGTTCCTTTGTGAAGCTGGGCGAAGGAAAGAAGACACACTGGTGGTGAGCAGTGGTTCGTGTTCTGTAAATTACATGGGATGTTGGCGTTGGAAGATGCTATCTTAGAGAGGTCACCTGGCCTCTACCTTTTATCCATAGCTAGTCTGGGAACACCCTCTTTTGTATCTTGTGTGCTCCCTACTAGTTTTTATAAAGTCTTTAGTTATAGAGACCCCCAATTTCTCCCCATCATTGTTTTTACTTCTGCCTTCCGGAGCCACAAGGCACATCAGTTCTAACTGCTCAGCGTGAATGAACCAGGAGCGAAAAGGAAAAATGGAAAGGAAAATAAGGTTGCTTTTGAAGACACACGATAGTTTTATTCCATTTTCTCTGGCTTACTTCTTGAAACGATGTAGACTGCTTTGATACACACCGTCCACCAAAGATATTCTTTCATAATCTCCAGCAAAGTCGTGATAAACTTGTGAAGTGGACACATTTCTAGGTAACATAAAATCAAACCCCAATTAAATTCTGAGGACCATTAGGAGTCCAGAAGAAAAACCACTATAAAATTGGGTTTATTGGAACTAATTTATTTAAATGAACTATCTATTAAGACAAAAGCAAAATTGTTTCATAAGCTAAATAAAACAATTATTTTCCCCTCCTCTCAACTGTTCTTTTTTTTTTTTTCATTTGAGAAGAAAAATAAATAAGTTTAAACCCAGGAAAAGTTTTGATTTTAGTACTTAAAATTTCAAAAGCATAATGGAGACAGCTGATCTGTGAACCATAGACACTTATTTAACTATTAAAATGTTAAAAATACTGGTTTATTTGACTTCATATTATATACCTTTTACCACTTTAATTTTAATAAGTGGGTAATTTATGGTACTTTTTAAAAATATGTTTTTATTGTTTTTTTTAGAGAGAAAGGAAGGAAGAGAGAGATAGAAACATCCATGTGAGAGAGAAACATTGATCGACTGCCTCCTGCACGCCCCCTACTGGGGATCGAGCCAGCAACCAGGTATGTGCCCTGCCTGGGAATAGAACCAGGACCTCTTAGTCCATGGGACGATGCTCAGTCCACTGAGCCACACCATCTGGGCAATTTATAGTATTTTTATAAATCAGAGTTTGAGGATTTTTTAAAATTTAGCTTCCATTATTTATTCACTGTCCAGGCTCATCCAAGTGAAGGTGCTTTGGTCCCTACACCTTTAGAAGCAGAAATTACAAGTCAATCCATTTCAATATGAAATAGATAAATTTTTCATGTTGAAATAAAATTAGCTTAGGATGGACTTAAGAGCAAAGTTTTAAAAAGTTGGTCTGGCCCCCAGGTAGAGAACAGACTGACGGCTGGCAGAAGGGAGGGGCGTTGTAGGGCTGGGTAGAAAGGGTGAAGGGATTAAACAACAACAACAAAAAAACCAACTCACAGACACAGACAACATGTGGTGATTATCAGACAGGAAGGGCGGTGGGGGGAGGTGGAAGAGGGTAAAAGGGGGATAAATGGTGATGGAAGGAGACTTGACTTGGGGTGGTGACAACACAGTATAATATACAGACGATATATTGAGAATTGTACACCTGAAACCTATATAATTTTATTAACTAATATCACCCCAATAAATTCAATTTAAATAAAAGTTCTGTGGGAAAAAAAATTGGTCTGGTTGTCAACATGACTTATAATGCAGTTGGTTGGCTACAGTTTTATAAAATCCAGCCTACATTGCTCTAGAAACAGGAAGATTAACATGTGGTTAAGTTCTAGCCACAACTCTTACAAGGCCCAATTTCCCAGCTCTGTTCCATTTTTCTTTTTTTCCCCCTTGCACTTGTTTGTGGCCACAAGCTGCACAGCATTAATGCACTGTTTTAATGAGACATCTCTAACACATCGGGCTAGAGGCGGCAGCCCCTTCCAGCTGCAGTGAAGGCCTGATTCACCCTGGATGGAGTCCTTTCCTGAAAGGGGGTTGAGTGCTGGGGGCCGTCCATGGGCAGCCAGTCCTCACACCACTCTCAGCCAGGCTCAGCCCCGCCCACCCTTAGCCATGGGCTTCAGAAACCTGCTCTGGTGTGGTTTGGAAACAGGATTCCTCCTGGATAGCTCACTGCCTCCCCCCACCCCCACCCTTGAACACTTTTCTTCCTGGTTTAAACTGGTCAAACCTTTTTCCCTTAACTCTTGAAGGGAAAACCAAGCCTTATCTCTTCTCAGTTGGGAAAGCAGCATTTATTGAATCTGGCCACATTTATTGAGAGATCTACCTTGCAGAGCTAAGGGCTTGAGATGAAACGGGAATGGGTTTATGCATTCACTTGACAGATATTGAGAATCATTTATGCGCCAGGGATGTGGCTGGTGTTGTGCGTGTACCAAGGCGAGAAAAACTACAGAAACGGGTCACAGCTGAGCACAGAGAACAAAACCGTTCACAACCATTAATAGGAGGCCAGTAACTACATTGAAAAGTGATGGAGTGAAGTGCTGTGGGGGTGAGAGTGTGTGCTTGGTGAGCGGGGAGCTGAGGGTGGGGAACGAGAGAAGCTTCTGGAGGAGCTGACGTTTGAGATGGTCCTTGAAGAATGCACACAGCTGTACCACCAGGGAACCGGAGGCCTGGTTTTCCAGGTTTTCTGAGAAAACAGAAACTGTGACTTCAAGCATAAGATATAAGGAGGGGAGGTGGCCAGCTGGATGTAGTAGAGTCAACATCTAAGGGTTTGGATTAGCAATTGATGTCTGAAAGGAGGTGCTCAAACGCCGTCCTTGTGTGTTCACCAACATCACTGCGAGGAAATTCTTTATGTTTAAAACCTAAGTTTTCCATCTCTTCTCATTTAATTTTCAACAGGGATAGGAAACCGGCAACCATCTCTGACCACTTAATAAACCTGTTATTTGAAAGCTGCCTATTACGATTATCCACTTAAAAAGGACGTTGTAGAACATAGAGATTGCTAATTAACAAGTTTGTCTATTTTTATTTTGAATAATAATTACATATATTTAAGGTGTAAACATGATGTGATATATATATACATATAGTGAAATGATTACTATAGTCAAGCCAATTAACACATCTCTTCACAGTCATTTTTTGTGTGTGATGAGAGTACCTAAAATCTCTTAGTCAATTTTCAGTATCCGATACAGTATTATTAACTATAGTCTTCATGCTGTACATTAGATCTCTAGACTTATTCATCCTGCATAATTTCAATTTAGTACCCTGTGACCAACATCTCCCCAACTCCCCCGCCTTCCCGCCCCTGGTGGCCACTGTTTTACTAACAAGTGTATTTAAATCGAAGACAGCACTGTGTCAGACCCTGACGAAAATGCAAAGTGAGCTGAAGTCTGTACTTCAAGACCCATCGTAGGGCAAGTACTAGGAAATGTAAAACAAAAACAACTCTAAGTGGGCATTTCGTATTTACTGCTACTGGACATGAGTGTTCTATTGCAGAGATAGGATTTCTGATTTAGAGGACCCCAAAATGCCTTCTATATTGTTCTTTATAATTGGTCTTTTAGCCCAAACATAAACCACAGCCACCAGAGGCAACATACTGCATATTAATTATTGTGGGCACAGGAGAAAGGAGACGCTCCATGGTAGATGCCATGGAGCACTGGAGTTGGTTTGCAAAGCAGGCTGTGAGATCTTAGGCTTGGAAATCTTTAAGACAGGATCGATGGTTATCTGGGTAAGTGTGATCCGCCCGGGGCAAGGCGTTCAGGGAGGTGACCCCTGCAGCTGCTTATTACACTGTGTTCCCAGGAGCCTTCCTTAGTCACAAAAGCTTCTGCTTGATTACTAAACCAAGTCCATTCTCCTGAGAACACTTTTCAACAATAGTTCCGAGACAAACTTTTGGCATGAGTCAAAATTCACGTTAGTGGTGACCTCACTTCCTTAGCAATGACCAACTTGTGTCCTGCAAAGCGGGTGAGGGAAGGAGCAGAGGAAAACTTTTATTCCGCTTCTCTCCTCTGATGGGTCTGGAGCCACCAAGGAAATCAGCAAGCCATCAGAGCACAGGGTTTGGGGCCAGTGCAAGGGTGTCATTCTCATCTCCACCACTTACATGGACTCGTGACCATATCTCCCCAAAGCTGTTGTTTCCTCCTCTGTAAAATAATTGACCCACCTACCAACAAGTTTGGGAGGGTTAGCTGACATAATAGGGTGGGTCCTAACCCAATCTGACTGCTGTTCTTATAAAAGAGAAAATCTGGACACACAAAGACACTGAGGGTTCCCAGGCAGAGAGGAAAAACCAGGTGAGAAAAGAGAAGGTGGCCTTCCGTAAGCCAAGGAGGGAGGCCTCAGAAGGAGCCAAACCTGTGGACACCCTGACCTTGGACTCCCAGCCCAGAACTGTGAGATCATATATTTCTGTTGTGTAAGCCCCCCAGTCTGTGGTATTTTGCTATGGTAGCCCCCAACAGACTGCCGCGTTGGGACACAGCCCCATCTGCTCACACGACGGCTGCTTTTACACCACAATGGCAGGGCTGGGTGTTTGCAACAGAATGTGCCTAGCTACTGAAGCCTAAACTATTTACTATCTGTTTCTGTGTCGAAAAAGTGTGCAGAGCGCTACTCTGAAGCACACCAAAAGCTACTCTAAATAAAAATTATAGGAAGGTAATATACACTTATTTCATTTTTATGCTTCTGTTCCCCAAGTTAGATGTTGATCTTTTTGGAGGACAAAAATCACATATTCTATAGGAAGGGGGAAATACTGTTCACTAGGCGTGAAAACAGCCTGAGTGTCCACTGACAGACGAGTGGATGATACATGATAGCCAAGACATGGAAACAACCTAATGTCCTTCAACCTATGATTGGATAAAGAAGATGTTGTACATATAGACAACGGAATACTACTCAGCTGTAAAAAAGATGAAATAATTGCCATTTGTGACAACATGTATGGATCTTGCGAGTATTATACAAAGTGAATAAGTCAGACATAAAAGGACAAGAACCATATAAATTCACACATATGTGGGATATAAAACAAAAAGCAATAAACAAACAAAACATACACACTCATAGAGACAGACAACAGTGTGGTGATTACTAGAGGGGAAGGGTGATGGGGGAGGATGAGGAGGGTAAAATACACAGTGATGAAGGGGACTCGACTGTGGGTTGTGAACACACAATGGAAGATGCTGTATTATAAAGTTGTACACCTGAAACTTACATAATGTTATTAACCAATGTTACCCCAGTAAGTTTAATTTAAGGAAAAAGAAAACAATGTGATACACATAATGGAATGGAATATGATTCAGTCTTTAAACAGGAGAACACCCTGCCACTTGCGACAACATGGATAGACCTTGCGGGCATTATGCTGAGTGATAGAGTCAGACCGAAGAAGGACAAATACTGTGTGATCTTTTACAAGTGAAATTTAAAAAAATAAACCAAACTCACAGAAACAGTAAGTGGAATGGTGGTTGCCCTGGAGGTGGGGATGGAGATAGGGGAAATGGGTAAATGTGGTCAAAGGATACAAAATTCCACTCATGAGATGAGTAAGTTCTGGGGCTCTAAAGTACTGCGTGGTGACTACAGTTAACCATGCTGTACTGCATTGTACATTGTATTGTGTATCTTAAATTGCTAAGAGAAAGATCTTAAAAGTTTTTTTTTTTAATCCTCACCCAAGGATACTTTTTTCCATTTTTATCTTCAGATAGTCGGGGGAAAGAGAGAGAGAGAGAGAGAAACATCGATGTGAGAGAGACACATCGACTGGTTGCCTCCTGCACTACCCCAACCAGAGACGGGGACAGACCGCAACCGAGGTACATGCCCTTGGCCCGAATCGAACCCGCGACTCTTTGGTCCGCAGGCCAATGGTCTAACCATTGAGCTAAACCGCCCAGGGCTTAAAAATTCTCATCACAAGAAAAAAAATTGTGCCCTGGCCGGTTTGGCTCAGAGGTTAGAGAGTGAGCCCGCGGACCAGAGAGTCCTGGGTTCGGTTCTTGCTAAGGTCACGTACCTTGGTTGCAGTTTGTCCCTAGCCCCGGTTGGGGTTGTGTGGATGGCAACCAGGTGATGTGTCTCTCTCACATTGATGTTTCTCTCTCTCTCTTCCTCTCTCTCTCTCCCTCCTGCTCTATCTGAAATGCAAAAATGTCCTCGGGTGAGAACAAAAAAAAAAAAAAGAAAAAAAAATTGTGACTATGTGAGGTGATGAATGTCTAAACTAACCTTATAGTGGTAATAATTTTGCAATATATACATATGTAAAATGACTGCATTGTTCACTTTAAACTTATACAATGTTATAGCTCAAGAAAGCTGATGGGGAAAAAAACATAAAATGTCAACCAGTACAGCTTCCCATTTCTCTCTATGTTTTTGCTCATTGCTTCCTTTTTTTAATATACAAAATTTTTTTATCCAAAAAAATACTGTTCACTGAGCACTTACTATATACCAGAAATTGTGTTACACACTTTGCTTTCAATTAGTCCCCACAATAACTCTGTGAGGTGGGTACCTTTCCTACCCACACTTCACAGATTAAGAAAATGAAGCTGTGTGAGATGAAGTGACTTGCCCAGGCACAGAGCTTGCAAAAGTCAGAGCTGAGAAGGAGGCCAGGTTCGTCTTCAAAGCCCATGGTCTTTTCATCGTGCTGTGCCACTTGCAATGTAGATCCGTGTGCGTATGCGTGTGTGTGTGTGTGTGTGTGTGTGTGTGTGTGCGCAGTTGAATCTCTTGCAATTTTCAGTGCATTGCTACTAACAGATACTCAGAGAATGTTTCTTGAATAGATCCCTGGTTTGGTGCTCCTCTCACACACGGCAACCCTTCTGTCCATGACAAATCTACAGTAAGCACCAACTTCTGGAGACGCAATAATTAACAGGCACCACCTTTCCTGCTCCTGCGGCATTTCTTTTTCCTTTTTTTTTTTTCTTTATTGATTTTTAGAGAGAGAAGAAGGGAGAGGGAGAGAGATGAAAACATCGATGAGAGAGAACATCGATTGGCTGCCTCCTGCATGCTCCCCACTGGGGATCGGGCCTACAACCTGGGTGTGTGCCCTGATTGGGAATCGAACTGGTGACCTCTTGGTGCATGGGTCGACGCTCAACCACTGAGCCACACAAGCCGGTCTCCTGTGGCATTTCTCAATTTAGAATTGGTTTTGTCGTTTTCAGTGGCTTCACACTGTCGGTCGCTTGCCCTGGCCTCGTCCCACACTGTCGTGGTGACAGAGGCTCGGCTCTGGGACTCAAGAACTGCGCCTGGAAGACTGGCTGGTCAGTGTCAGAGCTCTTTTCCATCATCTGAAAAACGCCTCCAAGTCCATTGCCTTTTGTCACGGCCTCCTTCTCACGACTGCGAACAGGACAGCTTGGTTCCCCCCGTTTCCCCGTCTTGCACACTCATCGTACATATATTTGAATAAGCTACGAAGTCCACCAGCTATGAAACTGAGTCTTGGGTGGAAAATGTGATCTCAACAGTCCTTGGGGGAAACACACACACACACACACACACACGCACACACACACGCACACACGCACACAGAAACCAAACTAAATCTGGCTTTCCAAAGCAATAATTTCCTTGTTCAAAGGTTAAAAAAAAAAAAAAAAGAAAAAGTTTTGTGCTTTCTAGAACTTCTCAGTATTTTCTCTGAAATCAAATTAGACGTCGTGGCCCAGCCGAACACGTCAGCTTAGTCTGGGACCGAGTGGCCAATCCCAGCACGGGGGCTGGCGGCCGTGGGCACTGAGCGCTACCCTGGGCTGTGAAACTTGTCGCCGGGACTTATCTGACCTCCAGCTGGTAAGCCGGAATTGCTCACCCTCTCGCTTCCCCACACTAATAGCACTTTTCAGAGCAGCTTAGGTTATCTCTTGGCATGCCTGAAATCTATGTCTGAGGTAAAATAGAAGTCTAATTGGGAAAAAATCAATTTTTAATGAAACAAAGTCTCCAAAAACTTGATGGCAGATGTTATTCTGCCATTCCCCGTTCACCTCTTAGCGCTCGGCCTAAGCCGCCCCCCTGAAGTAACACGTGTGTATGGGGGCCCCGTAATTTCTGGGCTCTCTGGACATGTTTGTGTAGGGAGTTCTGGAGGTGGTGCCAAATTCGCTCTGCCATATGATGGCTGTGTCCTGTGGTTTCTGTTTTTTTTTTTTTCCCCCTGTAAAATGAAGGCATTAATAGTTAAAGTCTCTTGACACACATCAATTTCTGTTTTAACCGAAAGGTGAAGAAAGCCCTTATCTATAAGTTCGTATCTATAGGTACTGCAGTGCAGATCATTTACTGCTGTAGGACATTGGATTCTGTCTCACACTAAATATAGTTTCAATATTAGCAGGCTTCCTGACTTCTGTCCCAGAATTAGTGAGTCCTGGGAGGGTGACTTTAGCCTGCGGACGCTGGACAATCAGCAGAGGCCTATAGATGGAAGCCCAGACTCGGACTCCGGGCAGGACTGTACTGCTGGGCCAGTCCAATCCCACTTTCCTGCGGGGACCACACAGACCTTAGTCTCCATCACTTTCAAAAAGGTGAACCCCTGTGGTCCTCAGGGTTCCTAGAACTGGCTGATTCCCTGCAAAGGCTCCAGAGGCCAGCTTGGTTCTCGGCATGGCCCTGCGGTGGAGAGGGTGAGGAAAGCATTTCGCTGGGCAGTGGTTTAAAAGAACAGACGGAGAAAGTGCGCTCGGCCACTTTCCAGCAGAGGTCACACCACGTGTCTTCAAAGTTCTAACCCCCTAACTACACTTAAAGTGGTTTATACTTGTTTGCCCCGGAAGAACATCCTTATGGAAAGCGATGGGACCAAGTCAAGCTATTCTGACGGAGCCACCTATGGTCACAGCACCCACGAGCGGACCATCTGGAAACGGCCCAATGTTTATCTTGTGACTAGCGTAGCAAAAGCTAGACAAAAACTGCATTTCTGAAACACGTGCTATACCATAGCTCAAAAGAGCTGCAAAAGATTTCGAAGGTGAAGTGAGGTTTTATTATGTAAATCTCCATGTCAGCCCTATGAAAAAAACAAAACAAAGGAAAACAACCGGGAGTTTGGGGAAAGATCCTTGAAAACAATTTAAGTTTACTGAGTAAATAAATAGTAGACGGTTTAAAATTCTCGGTGGGGATAATTGAGAAAGTGACTTCAAGAAATGAGAGATGGAAGAGGCTTGTTTCATACAGCCCTCCAGGCGATGTTTTCCTTGGGTTCTTTGCTTCTGGATTAAAAGGTCAAAATGACAATATCACCACTAATAAGTTATATTCTCCCAGTGTCTTCTTTTAAGCCCTTTAATAGCCCTGTGAAGAGTGGAGACATGTAGCATTCATGTTGAATGAGGCTCCTGCTGGAATCATGACCTCCTCCGGCCACCAGTGTCAGACGTGGAGACCCAAGGGTACAGATTATGATACATGGGAGAGGGGTCTTGTCCCATGATGGGTTCTGAAGGCAACTTCTCCTACTCTGGCCTGAGAGGAAGCCTATAGAGAAGTTAAATTCTTTTTGTAAAATAGCAAGGTCACGTTGCATTTTTTAAATTACATAGATGGCCCAGCTGTTGTGGCTTAGTTGGTTGAGCGTTGCCCCATGCACCAAGAAGTCATTGGTTCACTTCCTGTTCAGGGCACATGCCTGGGCTTCAGGCTCGATCCCCAGAGGGGGACGTGCAGGAGGCGGGACAGATGTCTCTCTCTCACATCAATGTTTCTATCTCTCTCTCCCTCCCCTTCCTGTCTCTCTAAAAAAAAAAAAAAAAATTACATACATGAATGGAATGCATGATGATTGGACGTGATATTATGTATTAGAACAATACATTGCTTCCTTCATTTTAACTCTTTGCTCTACAGAGTCCTTTGCCAGCGTTCCTTGGAGCTGTTTCCTGGGAGAGCAGGGAAGGATAAAGCACATAGTCCTGCTACATCCTGTCCTCCAACCTCTGGCCCTCAGGCCCAGCCACCACTTCTGGTGACCCAATAGCTTTAAGGATTTGGATGAAAGCTTTCCCATGTTGTGGTCCCTAATCTGTGACATGTCCCTAGCTCAGGACGGTGCTCTGCAGGGAACTCAGCAGGCAGGCCCATTTCCAATGGCAACTAAAGCAAAAGGAAGGTTTTACTGGCAAAACATACACAGGGTGGGGCAAAAGTAGGTTTACAGTTGTTTGTATGGAAAATAATACAATAATTCATAAACAATAACACAAGAATAAACTCTGTGTTTCCCGTCCTCACAACTGTAAACCTCCTTTTGCCCCACCCTGTATATAGGCGAGAGAAAAGTGAGCTGCGAATAAATGCTTCTAAAATGAAAGGTCCTTAGATAAGTTATTTACCTTATTATTTTTTTAAACATGTTTTTATTGATTTTTTTTAGAGAGAAAGGAAGGGAGAGAGAGATAGAAATATCAATGTGAGAGAGAAACATCAATTGGCTGCCTCCTACATGCCCCCTTCTGGGGACCGAGCCCAAAACCCAGGCATGTTCCCCGACTGGGAGTCGAACCAGGACCTCTCAGTCCATGGGATGATGTTCAGTCCACTGAACCACACTGGCTGGGCAAGTTATTCACTTTAAATGAGTGAATGTAAACAAAGCAAAATAAAAGCATTTTGGATAATTCATTTTTCCGAATCTTAGGATAAATAAGTTGTGTTAAATCACGTATACAGCCACCCACACCGCAATAATTTTTGTTTTTATTTATTTTACAGCCTGCCTTTTAACACTCTCCCCCACACCGCAATAATACCAGGAGGAAATAAAAGCAAATTCTTCGCTCTCCCATTATGGTGGCTTTGTTGCTCTTGGGTGCTTGGACTTCTGCGTATTTGCAAGGCTTGTTTTTCAACAGAGCAGTCAGGGTTTCCAAAGGAAAGACATTTCCAGTTCCAGTGCTGTGAAGGCTGAGATGGCTGACCAGTTGCTGTAAAATGGGGGGAAATACGTTGGTTATTGCAGAAGCGGTGTTTCCAGCCCATCAACACAGAAAGATTGCAGACCTTGGCAGTGACTGGATCCAGGGCGCTCGGGACATCTCCGTGTCATTTAATTATCACAAGGCCCAAGTCACTTATCCTGCTACTCTCTGAGCCTCCCCACATGGGGACTTCCTCCAGGTCCTGGCTAACGCACAGGAATCTGATGTTTAGAAAGTCACTTTCCTGTCCTTATAAACAATTCCACCATAATAACCTGGCTTCTGGCACCAGAGGTTCATTTAAATTTTGCTCAGCTTGGTTTACAATTAAGATTTAATTAGTAAACTCATTACAAAGACAGGAAATCTCCGACTTTCCCCTAATTCTCTTTAGGCCTGAGCAAGGACCCAGCCTGTCCCTTTGGCTGTAGACATGGCAGAAAGGTTTCTCTAAACGTTGTTATTTATGTGAACTTTAATTTCAAGATAAAATATTGTTCTTTCCTTTTGAAAATAGATGGAAGTTACCAAGTCACTTAGAGTTTAGGGTTTTAAGTTCTCTATTTAGAAAATATGTCCTGTGCATATTTTTAAACTTTCTAGACTCTGAGAGTCTGTTTAGATCCTCCCAACTTTTCTCAAACAGTAGAAATAGGACCTGAGGTTGGGAAGCGGGGGAGGGATTGCCAATAGGGACAAGGTGAGTAAGACGGCAGTATGATCACCACACGGTGACACTCTCAAAATACTTCATAGCGCTGGCCAGCCCACGGCTACTCATAGAACACAAAGGAAGGATGGCAGAGCTCTGCGAACCACCACAAAGTATTCACATTTTGCTAAAAAAGAGCAGCGGAAAGCATTTGCCAAAGAGCTAAGAAGAGTGAGGGGTAAAATAAATGGAACTCCACGGAGACAGGGCTTTGCAATGTTAGAAGCCCAGGACTAAAACATTTTAGCTGGTAATATTTTTATTGGACAAAAGTTAGATAAATTCATCCTGAGAAAATGAGGTCCCTGAGGGGAAATGATGGAAACTTTTGGATCAGAGCTTAAGTGTTATTGATATACTTGATGCAATGAGACTCACATTAAAACATTTACTTTGACCACACGGATGATAATTCCAGGACATTTAAAAGAGAAATTTCCTTTCTCTTTCAATTCCTCCTATTGCATTTCAGCTTGCTTCCTGCAAAAAACTGAGACCCTTCATGTGATCTTTGATCCTTAGGGAAAGTTTTATATGGCCAGATGAATGACTCCTTTTGGAAGTCTAGTCTTTTAAACTTGCTTATTAGAAGAAACCGTAAGTTGTCTCTGATTGTATACATACTTGAAGTGATGATTGAAAGATTTTTTTAAAAAGCAACTAAACTATTACGGTGGATGAAACTTTATTCTCTAGTGATTTTTCTGATCATACTATTTTTTTGTTCTAACAAAATAAGAAAATATGGATCAGAAAGGTTAAGTAATTTTACCGAGGTCACACAGCAAACTATGGGCAAGGCAGAAATAAAGTTTGTTTGTTTGTTTGTTTTAATTATGTGCAGAGCTCTGGGAAAACTCAAAGGAAAAAGTTATTAGTAGCTGTAAAAATCAAGACCCACAATACTTAATGGATGTTTCTCTTGGACAGCCTCTGACAGCTTTTATGAGGCTTTGGAATGTGTCGATAGATAGCACCATGACCCTCTGGGAAGGAGCAAACCAAAACCTTTTCTCTGGGAAGTCTCATCCAGTTTGCTCCTGGACATTTTCAGTCAAAAGAGAAAAAGCAAACTTTACTTTCAAAATAGCTCAGAAGAGTTTGGAAAACACAGGACTGCAAAGGGTATTGGTTAAATTAAAGAGAAGTGGATAACGTCATCAGATAGCATAATTGTACAGTTTCAAATCATCTGTAAGTAAAAGTAAAAGCTTCCTCGCCCTGTCTCATCTGCCCTCAGTTTGGAAGATTCGGCAATCAGTGTGGGAACACAAGACATGGACCAAAATAGCACCATTTTGGTCCTCACCTTTGAAATGCCGGGTGCCAGCTGGATGAAGGTGGGGGGGGGGGGCAGTGAAAAGGAAGAGGGAATTAGGATTTCTAAAATAACAATTGAAAAAAAGAAAGCAGAAATACAAAGGAATGTCAAACTCCCAGGAAACTTCAGCTCTGAGAAGGGTGGTAACTGGTCTCCAGAGGTCACTGTTTTCAACTGAGGTTTCATTTAATGGAAGCGCAACCATTAGAAACCGCAACAGATGTCTCTCTGAGTTGGGTAAAGAGTAGCAGAATTAAACAGAAAAAGATCTGAACCAGGGGTCCCCTAATTCCTTTGGATAAGAAATTCTACTGGGGAAGGTATATTTAACAAACATTTTTTGAAAGGGCCCTTAGCAGGCATCAGAGCCATAAGACCCAAACGCAACACATGCACACTGGCTGACTCATGTTTGGAAGATAACATCTAAAAAAAAAAAAAAAAATTATTGGGACAATGGAGGACACTTAAATATAGATTAGAGCTTAATATATTATATTATGGTATTGACTATACATCTTCTTAGGTGTGGTTATATTACTGTGGTTAAAGAGGTCATCCTTATTTTTAGATAATGCCTCTTAAAGTTGAGATGAAATGTAATGTCTGAAACAGAAAAATGTGTGAGTGTGTGTGTGTGAATTTGTGTGTATATGCACACATATTTCAGCAGTGGAAAGACTAGTGGAATCACTAGGCTTCTCAACACAGAGTTGGTTAACTCCCAGCTATTTGACATCATTAACAGATTGAATAAGAATAGCAAACACTTATACAGGCTCTTTCCTCAGTGCTTTATGTGTATGGCATTTATCTTCACATACGCCTCAAGACAGCATGAAGGGAACAAGGACAATAAATGGGTGAGAGAATCAATAACATAAAGTTCCGGTGGGGTTCAAAGGTTGTTGGAGTTGAGGTATTGGAGGGAGTAATTTGGAAAGAAAGAGAATGGTGGTTGAACGATGGAGTATTAGAAATAAAAATAATTCGGAAGGGATTTCAGTTATTGGTTTTAATATGGTCAAGAGTGTGTCTAGATGATCAGAAGAACTGAGTGTGAAAAGATCATCCATGTGGATGTTGAAATTACTAAGAATTATTACAGAAGTGTGTTATGAAGGAATCGAGGTGAGTGAGTGGAGTAGGGGGCCGGGTTGATTAGTTGAACGAAACAAAGATGGGTAATTGGTGGTAGAGTTCAACGACATAGTATTCAAATCTGTGATTCTCAGGCAGGTGGGATGGAGACTGACTTAGAAGCAGCATCTGAAGAGGGAAGCAGAAGGACATGTACCCCACCTCCAGGCCCAGAAGTACAAGTGAGTAGGCAGCAACTCGAGCAGAGCATCAGAGGAGAACCAGGTTTCTATCAGAACAGGAGTCAAAGCAAAGGTTCTGAGAAGAGTTTGATGACAAAGAGGAGTTTACAGATGGTTGAATGTAAGTACCAGAAGACAGAGTGAGAGGGTTTCCAAAGATAGGGGTGTGGGCGACAGATGGGCTTAGAGGAGGCTGTGTGTAAGCTGAACGGGAATTACAGTCTGGAAATAAGAGATGGCATGGAAGTTCTCAGCTTCCTACATGACCTGGGGTCAAGGATATGGTAAGATTAGTCCTGATGGTCCCAAGTCAGGTGGTAGAAGAGGTTGTGGGTGTGGAGGGTTCTGAGGTTTACACTAAACTACCCTGGACTCTTGTAGATGCAGACTAAGAGTCCCGGTCTTCCTCCTGGCCCAGGAGTACTCTCTTGACTCCTGCCAACAGTGCACTGTATGGGGAGTCTTTTACTATGAGCTTTCAGGTAAATGCTTGTTTTTCATCCTATGTGATTCTATGAGCTTGCCATGAGTCAGTCATTCCTTCAACCTACTCCGGGCCTGCCCAGTTTCCAAGGTCCCCCTGGGTGCTGGATGCACTGAGGGAAGAAAGTGAGCTCACCTCTGTCCAGTTCCCACCACCAGCATCTCAAATGCCCAGAGCAGGTTTTCCCACCTTTTCACTAAAAGAACTCCTGAGATGACACGTAAACCAGCTTCAACTTTTGAAAAAATTTTATCTACCAGTTAAATAAGCAGCATCTTTTGCCTCACTGAAATCCAAAGCTGAGTTATCTGACCTGACAAACTGGGTCAGGGCTAGGGCATGGGGAATCACCTTCCTCCCTTCTGTCTTCCAACTTACCTCTCAAGATTGGTTCTAGAGAGCCAAGTTCCCAGAGACAAGAGGATCTCTAAGTGGCTGAACTCTCCTGTAAGCTTTTAAAATTCATTTGTAGGGAGTGATTATTTATTTTCTCATTTTTATTATTCAAAGTAAATAAAAACTGAATGTGCAATAATGACAGCCAACAGCAAATGACTAGAAGGAATAGTAAACTAATTTGTTTAATACTGTGGTGAGCAGTTTGAGTTACATCACGTGTCTTCTTCAAAAGCAACACAACTGTTCCTAAGAGGCTCTTTGAATGATTGAATATCATCACATTTTCATTAAGATTTTGGGGATTCAAAGACCCCAGTAAATAAAAGCTCCCAACAGGAAAAAAAATCTACAGTTCTGTTGCTCAATCTATTTCAGCATCACCAAAATCGATCGCTCATTTGTACTTCCTTGAAGCCCATCATGAATTTAAATATTTAAGAAGTCTGGTTAGAGACCTAAAGATGATCCTTAGCAAGTATGGGTGCCTTTGGATAATCATGTCCTATCAGAATATTCCATTTGGAGACATTTTGGAAAAGCATTCACTCTTAATGTACAATCTCTTATTTGGAAAAAAAAAAAAAAAAACCACACAGAAAAAATATTGTCTTCATAGTACAAAAAGCACAGAATAATCTTTATGAAATTGGCTTGGCTGTGAGCATTTGAAGAAGTAATTGTCTACTTTGAGGACATAATCTCAACAGAGTGGAATACTGGCATCTCAGCAAAGGTAAAGTATGAGGTGTTTATCTTTATAGAAAGAGGGCAAAGTTAAAAACAAAATTTTTGAGCAAACTATATCCAAGACATAACAAAGTTTCCCAATAGAATATTTAAAAATCTGCTTGAAACAAAAAAAGGAGGAGTCTGTCTTGCTTACTGGCAAGTCGAAGTGGAAGCAGGCCAGTTGGTGCTATCCAGAAATGGCAATACCCAAGTCCGAACATTTCCTAAGAGTAGAATGTCATGACAACAACATACTTGGTCAATTCGTCAGCAGCTCTGAAGCCACGGAACTCTTTCGAGAGCATAAGATTTACTTCATGGGCTAGTTGCAAAAAAAAAAAAAAAAAAAATGTTTTTCAAATAAAGGACATTTGGGCTTCCTTGAATTCTACTTTTTTTTTTTTTTTTTTTTTTTTTTTTTTTTGGTAGCAGTGACTCAAGTGTGTTTAACCTTAAGTCAAACTCTTCATTTTTCAAATTGCATATGCTTGTGTCATAGAAAGCTCTGGAAAGAACTCTACCAGACCTCAAGTCCACACATGCTGAGACTCGGCCCATGAGAGCTTCCTTTGTTTTACCCCTTGGCCTATTTGCTTTATTCAGCATTTGCATTCGGGAACAGAAAGAGTCCACTTTCAACAACTGCTTCGCACCCCGGTTGTTATCAACATTGAAAACATTTTGAATGGAGTTTCTTGAAGCAGTAGAACTCTCCCACACTAATTTTTTTTTTTTTTACTTTTTTTCCCCAATTTTTATTCATTTGTTTTTGTTACAGATGTTTCTCCCACCCCCCCAGACCCCACACCAATTTTTAATAACTACACGGTCACTCAGTTCTGGCGTTCTTGTCCTTCAAAATGGAATAGGATGTGGCAGGGAGAAAAACAAACCACCGTCTGAAATAGTGCCGTGCGGGGAAAGACGCATGTCTTAAAAATGGTGAAAAACAGAATCCGTATTTTCAGGGCCTTTCCCCTTGCTGTCCCCAGGATGTGGGGGCTAACTCTCAAGAAAAACAACTCCGTGCCCGAAGTCTCACCGCGAACAATGCCTGTCCAGCAGTCTCCTGCTTACGTTTGTCTTCCTAAGTCTCTCCCGTGATAAACCTTGTTTCCTACACTGGCTGTGCCCCTCTCGCTCGTCCCAAATCCATCAGACACATTGTGGTTGGCTCCCTGTGAGCAAACAGCGCTGACAGCTTCCTTCCTCGGAGTAAACAGTGCGGATGCTCAGCCAGAGTTCAAAGGGTTTGTCACCCCAGCTCTCTTAGGTGGGCAAGTAGGGCAGCTCTGACTTCTAATTAAACTAATTTATTCCCTGCCGACATTCCTAATTTTTACTGGCAGAAAAAGACCGCATGATGGTGCAGCCAGTGGCCTGTTTTCACAGTCCCCGTTTCCATTTCTTCTCTGTGCATTGCCATAACCACACCCCTCACCCTTGTTTTGTTGGTGTTTATGAACACGGCCTTGCATGCTTAGAGAAATGGGGTGGCCCCTTTTATGCCATTTTGGGGTCAGATTTCCCTCTGCTGAACCCCGGGTAAATTACTAGGAATCTGGTCAGCAGGGTACGTTCCTTGGCGTCCCCTTCTCGCTCTCGTGGTTACCATGTGTTGGTTAGCTGAAGGAAAGATCAAGAAACGCAGGGGGTCCCCTGGCACAATGGGGCATTGAAGGTGTGTGATGTCATGCCAAGTGCTTGAGAAGGACAGATTCTGGGAAAACAATGTCCTGCCACCAGGCAAGATTCCATGACTGCCAAAATGAGGACGAGTTCTCATGTCTCCAGAAGACAAACCATTCATATTTCCTATTGTTTCCTCAGGCACTTACTTCCTTCTGTTTATTCCAGCTTGCATAAACCAATGAGTCATGTCGCTGCTTCTGAGGCCAAGCGACTTCCCTCCTGTGGGTCATTCCAGAAGGAGCCCCATCAGAGATTTGGGCGGTAGCTGGGACAGGACTTTTGTTTTGGATTTTGTTTATAGGCCGGGCTTTGTTTTATAATGTCTTATAGTGAAGTGTCTGGGGGAAAGGTTTCCAAGTGTCCTTTTTGCTTCTTTGATAGCAAACTGCTCAGAACCACCGCACCGCCTCCCCTCGCTACTGCTCGGGACTCCACGCACCCTGTTGGGGGCATCATTAGTTGATCATTAGTTTACATGCTGGGAGGGGTTTTCCTAACGCAACATCCATGATTAAAAATGGCCCTTAATCATCCTTTAGGGATGAGCTGTAAACAGCCAGGAGGGCGAGGTGTTCTTTCAGAAGCTTGCCCAGGGAGTGTGCCCCCAGGGGCCCTGAGTGTCCTGGCCCCCCTGGATGCCTCCATTCCTAAGAGGCAGCAGGTTTGAACAAAGGACCTGCTGACAGAGTGGCTAAGGAGCTCCTAGAGATAGCATTGCTGGTGTCACGCAAAGGTGAGCCGGTCGACCAACCGGCTTGGAGAGGACAGGACCCCCAGGTGTGCTAGCGCCCGCCTGCCTCACTGCTTTGAAAGCGGCAGGTGGAAGGGAATGAGAAAATGGACTTTTTATAGGCGCCGTAATATGTAAAAAACAAGAGACTTTGGGCAAGGATGAGATTTTGTTTGTTTTTAAGGGTACAAAGGATTGACCCAGGTTCCCATTTAACCCACCAATGGTAATGTAAAACTGTTAATGGCCTTGTCTCCAGATGGGATTGAGAATTCAGAAGAGGCAGGAGGAGCTAGTTCTGGCTTAGGGCCTTCCGTGTCAGTCCCTCATCCCGGCCCTTTTCTCCACACACCACCCTACCCCACTCCATCAGTATCC
Organism: Tadarida brasiliensis; assembly: GCA_030848825.1. Taxonomy (NCBI): domain Eukaryota; kingdom Metazoa; phylum Chordata; class Mammalia; order Chiroptera; family Molossidae; genus Tadarida; species Tadarida brasiliensis. The sequence continues at coordinate 91,710,105 of CM061257.1, forward strand.
AAACCCTCTTTGGGCATAGAGAGTCTGTATAGACCTCTCGGTGCATCAGCAGGAAATCGGAGGTCTAGACCAATTCCTGGCACTGACTTTGGGAAAACTATTTAACTTCTCTCTGTGGTACAATATCTTTCTCGGTGTAGCAGAAAAAACTCTGTTGGGGGGACCTGAGCGAGTTCTTGAGAGGCAGAGGTGTGCTGTTTCGGCTGGCCTGGAATGATGGGTGAGCATTAGTTAGGGGAAAGGGGGTAGGAATGAGGGAAGAGGGTGAGCAGAGGATTCCAGGCCGAGGGCACATGTGTGAAGGAACAGAAAGGAATGCTGAGTGTTCACGAGAAGAAGGAAGGCCCTTGGTGCCTAGAGCTTGGGTGGGGTGGGTGGGGTGGGGGACCAGGCAAGATTGAAGCAGACAAGGGAGACAGAAACCAGTTCAGAAGCTACTTGTATGAATATTTTAAGGATTTTTGTATTAACCCAGCAGTAAGGAGCCAATGGATTGTCTTAAACAGGGAACTGGTTAAACAATAGCTCACATGAGCTTATCCTCAACTCATTGCCATCAGAGGAGCTCGACTGAGTCATAGACCTGTGGACTTCATCGACTTAATACAACTGTTTTAGTTTGCAGGGATAAATATAATATCACTTTTTTTGTGTGTGTGCCCAAAATGAACATTCACGAAAAAAAACCCCAGAAAAGTCTATCACCATCGTTATCGTCATCACCATCATCACCATCACCATCATCACCACCACCATCATTCTTTCATTTAAAAAAAGGTAGGGGAGGGCACCTTAACAAACAAGAAAAGAAAGAAGGGACATCTCAGAAAAATGGACATTATTTAGATTTAATTATTTTGGCTTTATGAAGAAACACTATATTTTTGTTTCCATTCTTACTACTATTTTGTCTGGGACCTGTGACAGCTTTTCCACAGCCCGGCACTGGTCAGTGTCCTGGCACTTGGAAACCATCGGTGAAGGTAAGCAAAGGATGGGGAGAAACACTGGACTGATGTGGGTGACTGTGTGGGAGGGGAGGTACTATGCTGGGTTTGGGGGCAGTTAGGGAAGAAGGGAAGGATGATGGACAGGAAACCCCTAAGAATGTTTGCAACCCTGTAGATACTCAATAAATGTTAGTTGATTCTTAAGTTGAATTTGGTAACAGTAACAGCCAGTCTTTTCTAATGAACAATTTCATAACCATTGTTGAATTGATTACCACTTCAGAGATAGCTAAAAGAAGTATTATTATTCTCAAATTAGAAAATGTTAAGTTATATATATATTTCACATTATGTTTCTGTTGGACAGCGCTGGTCTAGACCGTGCTGCAAATGTTCCTTTTCTGGGATTAGGAGTGACTTTTAAGATTAACAAAAATCTTTTATAGACAAGGTAGAAACTGAGTCCCGCCAGTGGTGTCTTCAAATACTTTGACGCAATGTGAGACAGCCATCCTCGCCTCACATTTTGTCAGTGAAGTCAAAACAAAATGATTGTGTCCTAAGTGTGTACAGAACTTCTCTTGCTAGTATTTGTTGAAACAACACTGAGGAAAAGAGATAACAAGATCACAGTGTCAAAAAGCAAAATGGAAGAATTGCAAGGTCATCATTGTTTTAATGATTATGGCTGGAACTGGGGATGCTGGAAAAAGAGACAAATGAGTTCTGTCTTTCAATGTAAGAGAGTTGGTTGATACCTTTTTCTCATTAATTCTCTGTGTCCCAGATAGTGACTAGAAATTAATACATTTCTTTGGTGACCTTTGTATTTGATACATAACAAATTACTTTGCCAATTAAAAGAAGTGAAGTTGACGTATGCATTAGTCCCCCTATCTAATTTATCATGGTGTTGGCAATAAGCAATCCACCCATTTAATTATTTATTCATTAAGAAAGCTCAAGAAACTCCATATACAAGTTTCTCCTTTTACACAATATCCATTTTCAGAAACACCCCCCCCCCTCCAGTTTCCTGTGAACCTTGGGGGAGGCTGGACCTTGGGAAAACCGATGAGACCCCCACCCTCAGCTCTCAGAGCTCAGCCTTGGTCTGGGAGACTCCTCCGGGGACAGAATGGGGCTCCTTTCCTGGGGCATGGGTCCCCATGGCTGCCCCGCTGGAATGTGGCAGGGAGGTGGACGAGAAGGGGGCTCCTCCTCTGGCTGGACAGTCTCCTGCTGCCAGTGTTGCCCTCACAGCTCCTCAGCTGTCTCCTGGTCCTCCCGCCGGACCATGGGTAGTGCTGCCGGCTCTCCAGGTAGGTGGTCTGCTCGCCACCCCGAGCCTTCTCAGCCTGCTGTCGGGGAGTGTCGCCCTGCTGGCCTGTCTTCATGAGAGCGGCCCCAGCCCCCACGATGCAGTGGCCGATGGGGTTGGGAGGTCAGGCCCGGCTGATATCCCACTAACTCAAGGTGCAGAATATATATTATCTTGTTCTTTGCAACCTCGATCCCACAGTGGCGGTGTGCCTGGGCTTGGTGGATGCCGCAGAAGTAGCCGGCAGCGGTGGCCTTCAGGAAGCACCAGTCGGGGGACAGTTTCTGGCATGCTGGGATCTTGGCTCTGACACTTTGAGCGCCTACTGGAGCCTCACAATGTGGGTGTGGGAGAGCTCCAGGTTGCTGTCGCCTGGACCACCACGGTGCCGGGTGGCACGGAGGTCCCCTTGAGCTGCCTCCTTGTCATAATGAAGGGCCTTGTGCATGCTGACCTGCTCGCCTGGATCCACAGCTGCTCAGGCACCGGCTGCTGTCTCTGTGCAGGGGAGGGGCGGCCTCTGTCCCTTGGCCCTCTGCCCCCCGGGGGCTGGGCTGTGCAGGGTGACACGAATGCACGAAGCTGTAGGGCTTGCCGGGCTCACCCTGTCCCTCACTGGATGGCCCTGCACTTGGTGAGCACAGCCTCGGCCTCCGTCAGGTCAGCTTCTCGCCACGTGTGCCATAGGCAGTGCTGTCAGGGACGTCATGGTGAAGCCAGTGACCTCAAGGCAGCCATCAAGGGCTGCTGGGGCTGAAAGTCCTGCGGTCCCCAGGGTGGCCCCGGGCATGGTGCCTGGGCAGTACCTGGGGATGTCCAGGGCAGCAGTGCACTGCGGTCTCAGGTCTGAAGCACCACATCCTTCTGAAAGACCCCACCTGGGCAAAGAACTTTGCTGTGGGTGTGCGGGCGGCCCGGTAAGGGGCCAGAGGGTTAAAAAACAACTTTTTGTTGGAACTTTGAAATTCTAAAGAATTTGAACTGAAATGAACATCTTAACTTCCTTGCCAGACTCTTTATTTAAAGTAATATAGCTCATGGCCGCAAGCAGTAAGTGTTTCTAAAGGAGCGTTAGCCCACCCAGCCAAGTGCCTCCACGAGCGTCTCCTGGTCACCGTGCTGATCTGAGCAGTGTTAGTCATTCGCTTCGGTCTCTGCCAAGCCCGGGCCATTTGCAGCAGGGCCCACAGAACTCCTGCATGTTGCACCACCAGACAAGTTGTGAGCTGAAGGAGCAGTGAGTCAGATGTCACGGTGAATGTCATCCACCCACACCCTGCCACTTGAGCTAACTTCCTTGTGGTCATCTTCGTTGCTAAATCCAGTGGCTCTTTCCATTGTCTTGCTTGACCTTCCTCCTGCATTTGCCACTGTTTACCTCTCTCTTCCTTGAAACCTTTTCTCTCATCTCCGGATGCACCGTCTTGGTGTCTGTAGCCTCTCCTTCCACCTCCGACCCCCACGTGTTGCTGCTCCCCCCGTCCTAAGCTCGCTCTTCTTCTCCCAGGATCTCTTTCCGCGTGACTTTCACGAGGAGCGGACACATTGCAACTCTGCTCCTAGCTTGGCTTCCTCTCCTGAGCTCCAGATGAGGCTGTGTAACTGCCAGCTGGGTAACTGCGCTGGCATACACTCTGGGACCCCAAGTTCCAAAAGTCAAACTGAAGTCGTCTTCTTTCCATTCCTTCCTTCTGTTCCTCAACTTCTGCTCCTTCCTTGGTGCGGTCATAATCTGCCCGTTGGCCAAGTAGAAATCCAGGCGTCATTCTTCACTTCTCTATTACTTCCCACAAACATTCAGTTAGCAAGTCCTGCTAATTCCGATCCCTTCAAAATCCCTAAATTAGAAAGCAGGTCAACAGTAGCCAGAAAATACCTGAAGGAATTGACTTGCCTCATTCTCAGAGCGCTACATCATGGCATGTATTCTAATTTTTTAGTAAAACTGAGGCATTTTCGTGCAGGCATCTCGACTTTACTCTCATCCCTCACATCCCACTTCCCACCTTTAGTCTCTTCACACTGTCGTCAGAGTGTAATTTCTGGAATGGAAATCTGATTATGTTATCCCACTGTTTAAAGTCTCAGTATATTCAGGAAATAATCCACACTCCGTGACAGGCCCTTCACGAGCTGGCCAGGCCTTGCCTGCCTCTCTGGTCTTATCCAGGACCATTCAAAGTCTCCTCCCAGCTCTGGGAGTCATCTCGTGCTCGGGTGCCCATCATTCTCTTGTCTCTGTGCTTTGAACGCGCTCCCCACTTGCAGCCCCAGCTCTGGCATGAATACCTCCTGCTCTTTCTTTGAAATTCAGCTCAGGAGTCATCATCGCTGGGAGGTCGTCCCTGACTCTCTTGCCTTGAGTTAGGCGCTCCCATCTCTCCTTTGTGTTCCTCGCGGCATTCTGCATGCACACCTACCCTGGTTTTTGTTTTGATCAACGATGTATTTCTGATGACTTCAACCCAGGAACCCATTGAGACAATCCTTGTATCTTCAGTACCACCACGCAGCACAAGACACACAATGCGTGATCAGTAATGTTTGCAGAAGGCGTCAGTGGTGGCCAGCCTATGCATGTTTATAGTGCATGGAAATGGAGTAGAGAAGGGAGAAGAGATCTGAGAAAAATAATCAGATTCTCTCTTTTGCACTGATTAGATCTTTGAGAAAGGCTCTGGGTTTTATTCTGCAAAATTCCTTCAAAGCTCTGTCCAGTCTGGGTCCTACCATATCTAGAGGATAGTTAAGGGGAATCACGTGGTTTGAAGAGTCATCTCATATTACTCTGGGTGGGATGAAGGTCCAGTTATCTCTGGGGCTCGGGAAGTTCATTCTGGGCTAACTTCTGTTTCTCAGCTTTGTCCTGATATAAGCCACTTCCTCCAGGACTCGCTTGTGACCAACTTAGGACCGGGGTTTAGGAAAGCCCCGATGTAGTCCACTCTCGTTCTCTAAGAGGTCATCTAAATTCAGATCGGGTGTGTGTGCGTGTGTGTGTGTGTGTGTGTGTGTGTGTGTGTGTGTGTGTGTGTGTTTATATGGAGAGAAGGAGGAGGGTGAGAGAGAAACAGAGAGAGAGAGAGAGTCAGAGCAGGGAGAGAGAGACAGAGTCAGAGAGACAGTTAAATATGTCTTTCCATTTTCATTCTCTCCTCCAATCTATTTCTCACCTAATGAGTGCTAATTAAATGCCAGGCATTCCCTAAATGCATTTTATTATTATTCAGTATTTAATCATATTTATTATACATACTTAATCCTTACAGAAGTTTTAGACTAAGGTTTGAAATGCTGAAGTAGTTTGCTTGATCACATAGCTAGTAAATTGCAGAGCTGGATTAAAACTCAGGTCCTTATTATGTCAAACAAATCTTCCTAACTTGCATGAATTTTTAGGTTCAACTGCTTGTAAAAATCCAACTTGAAAATAATTGCTTCATGGACGCCATTTTTTTTCTTTTACCTGGAAATGGATAGTGGGCGCAATGTGTGATATGTTATCACAGAATAAATCAATGCCATGTTAGGTTTTATATCAGGAAGCTGAATGAAGCAGCCTTAAGCTGGGACTGACGGACTCTAGTCAATAAACTCTAGGAGAACAGAGATTATGTACTTTTTTATTTTATTTTATTTTTTGCTCTGAACCAAATCTGATGCACAAATATTGACTCTCAACAAGACTTTCGTGCTATTAATTTATAACTAAAATGATCTTCCCCTTTTTCTTATTCTTTTACTCTTGACAAGATGGTCTCATGGAAATTCGCTTTCGGAGGCAATACAATTTGGTCAAAAAATGGGCTTGGGTGCCCCTGCTTTGTTATCTGGGCTTGTGAGTCAGGAGAGCATAGGACCAGCCTGGGAGGGAAGTGATGGGAAAAGGAGAAGCTTGGCCCAAGGCATCTGGGGCATGTCACTTTGCGGTGACTGCAACTCTTGGGGGCAGTGACCAATGTTCCTCTGTTGTGCGCCTTTAGGCCTTTGGTTAGAGGTAAATAACTTGCTTAGGTAATGTACCCTCCAGTGTTGAAAAAGGATGGTCTAAAGACCTTCTGAATGTCTAAGCTGCTTGTTAGAGGTAAGAGGAAGATGAAAAATTGCCCCTCATCCTTGCAAATTCGTTTTGGTTTCTTTTGAATTTTGAGTGACTGGAATCTCTGACTATAAACATATTTTGTTATGTAAATGCGTCGTCAGCCCCCACCCCACGTGCCCTTCCACTCCCCTCCAAAATTCCTAAATCAGAGAGCAGGTAAACAGTAGTTAGAAAACGCCTAAAGGAATTGATTGACCTGTATTACCCTCACCCAGAGGGCTAAATCATGGTATAGGTTATAATTTTTTGAGTAAAAAATGAGGCATTTTCATGCATCAGTGTTTGGGAAAGTCTTCTTTGATTTTTGTTTGTTTGTTTGTTTCATATTTGAATCCACCCTTATTGACTAAATGCTGGATGCTTCTTTACCTGAGTGAGGCAGAGTGCTAGCTGCAGAGAAGGGGAACAAAAAGAATCACAAAGACCTCTGCCCTCCCTCCAGAGGGCTTCAGACTCCGAGGAGCCAAGCTGTTTACTCCGACAGACTGGGGGCCACTCAAAGACAGTTCTGTGTTTACGAAGCTTTGAATTCCCAGCACCTCAGGTGCTTGGCACGTGTACCGCATTTCAATATACAGTGATGATTGAATAACTGGTATACTCAGTAGGAGAGCAGTAGTCTATGCTAAATGCCAAGGGAGGGGTACAGGGAGCCTTTCTCCTGCCAAGGGCCATTTGGATATTTATAACATCGTTGGAGGGCCATACAAAATTATCAACTTAAAAATTAGCCAGCTCTATTTGGTCAGGATAATTTGGTGAAGTGCGTGATGTCAGCTGGCTGGATGTTCTCCACACTGGGAAGGAAGTAACCCATGTGGGGTAATCAGAGGCTTCCCAGAGTATTTGAGCTAGTTCTTTTAGGAGGAAAAGATAAAAAAAGAGTGATGAAGAAATGGTCCCTGGGGCTGGGAGAATGAGCTTGAGAGAGTGTATGTTGGAGAGGGGGGGATAAAAAAAATTGGAAACACCCCGAATTGTAAGTACCACTGGTTTAGGAGCATTGTAATTATTATTATTATTCTTATTCTTATTCTTCTTCTTATTATTATTATTATTTTCTGTTGAAGGTCAACAATGGAATGAGATCAATTAAACTTAACATTCCTATTTACTATTTGGAGCTGATTCTAGGTCTGATTGAACTCTAAACTCTGGTCTGATACTCTGGTTTCTCCTCAGATCATATAAATCTTTCACCTTTTAAATTCTGGTCTGAAGGGTACAGAGAACATGCATTATTTAATAAAGGTCATGGACATCACTAGAGAGAGAATACAGGGGGTCTTTGCCTTGAAGGATGATGTGTTCATTCGTTTGAAGTGTTTCACTAAGTATGTAAGCATATTCCATTCTGCTTGACTTCTTGTGTTTTTTGTTGTTGGTGTTGAGTGGTTGACTCAGTTGAAGAGCCCGTTTGGTCAAATGTCTGCAATAGGATGTGGCTATTTTTTACATCCTTATAATGTGAAACCATCTTAGGTAATATGTGTGAATTTGCAACATGGACAGAAGTCATGTGAAGGCCTAACCCATCTGTCCTTAGTGCCCAGGTAACCAACAGAGGTCACCAGGAGCACTCTGACTTTCAGAAAGCAGTGCTGGTCTCACCATCCCCCACCCCTCACCAAATAGAGAAGCTCTCTTAAGAATACAATAAAACAGAAAGATGCAAGTGACAAACTAAAATCAGACCCAAAGTAAGTCCAAAGTGAATCCCTGCTTCCAAAGAGCTTATAATTAATTGGGGATCCAACATACCTCATCTAGAGAAGGGGGAAAAAAATCCATATTTCTAATGGAGCAATGTATAAATACATACCCTCTAACAAGATGCACATGAAGTACATAATTTCTGAAGGAACACAGAGCAAAGGAGATAAGATATGTGCTTAAGGGAAACACATCCCAAACGTAAAATGACTTGAATGGATGCATTGTTGTCAATACGTTTGGAGACCAAAGGGTTCTGACTCAGAGTGGAAAATGAATAATTTTTGTATGAGTAAGGATAAGACACAGCCACAGAACCAGATAGGGCCCTGAGCTACAGGGAGGACAGGAAATAGGTTGTATTTTTTGCTCTGCATAAGCTCCTGTGCAGAAACACAGGATTTGCATGAAACTTTTCTTTTCCATTTTGTTGGCCGCCTTCAGTAATGTTAGATGAATCAGTCATGCCAACCTTTAAAAGTTAGGGAGGAAAAGATCTGAAGAGAGAACAGAGGTATTTCTGAGCTCCACTGAAGCTTGCTGGACTAGAAGAGCTTCAATGATAATATTTCTTATTTAGCTTCCTTGACATCTGCCACTGAGCTCGGAGCGTTTTATAGACACAATCTCATTAATTCTTTCAACACCCTAGTGATGCAGGTGGGGCCAGGGGTAATCTGTTATCACTTTATGGATTAGGAAATGGGACCAAGTGACTTCAGAAAATGATTATGAATGTGGGCTGTTCAGGAGAGGAATCATAGGTTTTTGAGTCTATTTCTAGAGTCTTCATGCTGAAATCTCATCTCCCTCTCATGTCTCTTTGATCAGGTGTTTGAAGCACCGAAAAGAAAGATAATAGACAAATTTTTGACAGATTATGATCTTCTTAGGGTTTCAGCGTTGGGCTTACTTCATATGTGAAGACTTGAATGGAAAATCTCTAACCTTCAAAAACCATCAATATCATTCTAAAACCCCCGTTTTCACGAACACATCTTTTTGTGAATTTCTGCATCCAGGTTTCACACTTCCACTGGAGGCCCTTTCTTTCCAGTACCATCGTTCTCTACCTTCCTGACTGTGTGGTGAGCTCCTGGGCTGCAGAGATCGTGGAATTTTTGCTTTCCGGGCTCCTAGTACCTAGCGTCGGGCCCGTCACAAGGTGAAACCACTGCACAGGCCTGAGTCAGTGTGAAGGCACTTTGCTCTTTTTATTCCATTGCAGCCAAGTCTCGGGGATATAGGTCCACAATAGGCCCTTGCCCTCTTGATTCTGTTACAGTTTAGGTGAATTTTTGGAGGCCTATACTTAAAGTTAAATTTTAAAAACTTGGAAGCTTAGGTCTCTTTCAAGATGGGTTTAATTTCTGATTTGAACAGAGATGCCCTAGGCCCCACCAAATTGGTCCTGTAATGGATATGAGTTCAGATAGGGTATCCAAGCTTTCTGGAGACCCTCACTCCGACCCCACCCCACCCCAGTCTACACCAGGCTGTCTAATTCAGTCAGCCTGCAAGCTTGCATTCTCCAGTGACCACCTGTCACTCTGGAGGCAGCTTCTCTTGGTTTTCCTGACTGTTGATGGCTAAGAGCTTTAGTCTTTTTCTGGTCTCTCTAAAGTACAGACTACAGTCATGAGAAATAAAATGAGCCTTTTTTTTTCCCATAAAATCATCAGGCAGAGAAACCCTTTTAGATGTTCTGTTCCTATGACGCATGACCCTTGGCCCAGTGAGACCTTTAGGAGCCTCCAGCCCTTGGGTCTTCCTTCTGTGTCCAGGAGAGAGCAGCTGCCCTCCGTCAAAGGGCCGTAAAGGGGTGGGGGAGGCAGGAAGAGGGAGTGGGAGGCCTGGTTCTCAGGGATTCCTCTGGGCTTTGGCCTTGGGCGGTTCCCTCTTTCCTTGTCTGTCCCTGTCCATTAAAGGACATTCTAACTCCATTTCATTTCTGGGCCAGAGATTCTGAACTTTGGGTGAGCAATAAAATTAATTTAAATAAGGAAAAAGAAATGGGACAGGGGAAGAGCTCCTTACTTTTTAATTTCTGAATACTCCCTGGGAAACTTCCAAAGCCTTAAAGAAACACCAGTGATATTAAAATGCAGAAGAAGACTTTCTTTCTCTTTTTCTTTTTCTCCACTGGGCATGCGGGATTCAAATTCCTTTCTGGAGAATGGAAAGGTTGGTTGGTTTCAGCTTGTCCCTCCAGGAAACTCAATTAAATTCTACAAGGCAGTTTTTTTTTCCCCATTTGGTCTGCAGTTTCATTTGTGGGCTTGTACTGGAGGGATTAGCCTATAGAAATAAGGGTCCTCGAAAAAACTTTTACTTCTTTTAAAGTTTAAAATGACAGACTATTTTTTTTTTTAATCTGTGATATAGCCTCCCGCCCCAGTGTATTTTTAAAATTTTTAGTTTCACTTTGAAATATACCTTTTCAACTGCATTTGTTTCCCTTGGCTACCTGTGGTTTGTACTAGTTTTGTGGCTGGGATGTCATTCTGGTCACCTTGGCAATGTGAAATATTTGCACAAAATAAAACAACCCTCTGACTTTTCTTTGCACCTTGTTGGAAAAAGATTAACTTAGTATATACCTGTCAACACCAGAAGCCCTTTCTTTTTTCCATCCTGCTATAGGGAATGAATTGTTCTGTCCAAGTATGTACTCCCTCAAAATAACAGCAATGACCTGTCTAATCGCTTTGTTTTAATCTAATCAAATGATTCCTCACCCCATCCTCTCTCCTTTTCCCTCCTCTCTCTCTCTCTCTCTCTCTCTCTCTCTCTCAGCTGTTGTTCTCATCCAACTTCAGCAAGAATTGAAATTACCGTTCTCATTTGATTCATGAGGACAGATAAAGAAAAGAGTGATTAAGAGCAGAAATTCTGGAGTCAGAATGACCTGAATTCTGGTTCTGCAACTTGCCAACTGTGTGACTTCAGACTCACTATGTAACTTCTCTGAGCCTCTATTTCTTCTATAAAACGGGGCTATAATAGGACCTATGACCAATGGAAAGGTTAAATGAGGTGCAATGTGAAGGCTTAGTCCAATGGCTGGTACGGAGTAATCATGGTCATTATTATTGTTATTTTGTTTTTTTTTATTAATTAATTTATTTTGTTACAGATATTTTTTCCTCCCCTCTCAGACATCCCCCTCCCTAGCCTGCCCCCCCCATTATTATTATTATTAATCTGAATAGCATTAGTCCCAAGAGATAACTTTCTGAAAAAGAAAGTCATGACCAACTGGGGTGGAGAAATGGTGAGTATTGATCCACTTCTTGGTGAGTCACAATGATGTTAACATAATAAAGGGTCTGAGAAGAAGAGTTCCGGAACCTGCTAATTTTATGTAATCTGGTTTTTACCCAAATTATTTGTCTGTAGAAACCTTCTTTTCTTTTCATTAATGTTCCTCGGAACACACTTGGGGAAATGCTGAACCACCCCCACTCCCAATATTACAGAGTTCGTACTAATCCTCTGTGAAATTGATTATGTAATAGATATGTAGTAGAATAATTCCACAATTTACACCAAAAAACGCATGTCAACTGGAGAAACTCAAGGGAATATGCATTGAAGACCACCTGGGAACAGGATGTGCTAACTGGTCCAAAATGCTTTAACCCTTTCTTCCTCGTAAAATTGATCAGTTTATTTTCAATTAGATATGCCTAAAGCGAATATCCAATGTTTACCCAATTTGTGCACATTGACACGACCTATTTCCCAGTCTCATACTCTGGAAAGAAAAATCTAAACTATAGAAACGAGTTGTTTTTCATGGAAGATTCAGAGGTGTTTAGACAGCCAAGGAAGCCAACAAGATGTGTGAACCTCCTTGTGCGTCCTGTGCACTGACCAGGTGAAACTGCCGGGGCATAATGGCTATTAGAATAATGGATTTATGGTCCCATGTGGGTCAAGCAGTCCGATGTGACACACAGTCTGAAAATGCAGAAACATCGTGGTGCCTTCCTGCTGTTATTAGCTTTTTAAATCCAGTTTCTTGAAGTCCATGGGATCAAGAATGAGAGTCACAGAAAGAACGGAAGTGCCTTTTTCTTTGGCTGGCAAGTGAGTTCTGCACCAGGATTCGTGAGTATGTGCTGAGGGGTGAGTGCGTGGCCGAGGAATGAGAAGAGGATCAGGGTGTGCTCCCGAAGGAGGGGCTGGGCTGCAGCGTGACTGTGTGTGTCCACTGAGAGGAGCTTTTCCAAGGGGATTCTGTCCCAGGCTCTGGCTCGGAGTCACTGAGGAGCAAAGCGCACGCTCTAGTTTTGGTGATTTAGGATTTCTGGTCCTGACTGCAATCGTTGTGTGGCATAATCTCTATGCTTACTTGAATCTATGTATTAGGTCACGTCCTGATCTTAAATTAAGGCCATGGTCACTCGGCCCGCAGGAAAGAGCCTGGAAAGCCGGTCCTGCCATTCACACGCTGTGTGGCCTTGGGTGTTGGTTTCCTTTCTTTTCTATCCTCACCCGAGGACATTTTTCTTCAGATAGAGCAGGAGGGAGAGAGGGGGGAAGAGAGAGAGAGAAACATCCATGCGAGAGAGACACATCGACTAGTAGCCACCCACACGACCCCAACTGGGGCCGGGGACAAACTGCAACCGAGGTACGAGCCCTTAGCGGGAACCGAACCCGGGACTCTCTGGTCCGCGGGCCGACGCTCTAACCGCTGAGCCAAACCGGCCAGGGCGTGGGTGTTGGTTTCTTCTCCGAGCTTCATTTTGCGTATTTATAACATGAAGGCTTGGAACAAATACACAATTTCTGTTTTCTTCTAGAACAGCAATTTTCAGCCTTTTTCATCTCAGGGCATACATAAACGAATGACTAAAAATTCTGTGGCACTCCAAAAAATATATTTTTTGCCTATCTGACCAAAAAAAAGCTATAATTTTGATTCATTCACACGGGACAGCTATTGTTGTGTTGGCTGTTGTCATTTTTTTTTTTTACAATCTAAGGGAAAAGAGGTCAGTGCCCCCGACTTAATAGTCAGGTATGGCGTGTTTTAAAAATTCTTGCGGCACACTGGCTGAAAATCACTATTCTAGAACAAAGAGGTTGGCGATGTACAGCTGAACAAGGCATTAGATTATCACTGTAGTTTCAGTCATTGTTGCTATTTAAATACTCACGGCTTTTTCTGAGGTGATGTTAAATTTCCAGTGTGGCACATGTGAATTTGGAGCTCAGAGCCCTGCCGCTAATCATGATCATTGCAACTAACTGACTGGGCGATTTTTAGCAATTTATGCCAGAAGTCACTACAGTAAATACTCCTTGTTTAATCAATAGCGCAGTTAGTAGTAAAAACGTCAACAGTTTAACAGCCCACCAGGCACTTCTTCTAAACTGCCCTGAAGGCAGACACAGCCAAACGCTATCAATTTAGGCCTTCCATCTAAATCCGAGATCTAACCCCAATCTCAGCGTTAGAACAGGGCCTGTGTTTGCTTCTGGCTGGAGGAGACAGGTGGGAGGGTGTAATCTTCTGTTGAAATGGGGCCAAATCTTGGGAGATAATATAGGAGCTTTATTTCTTTTTTCTTCTTTCCCTGTGTGATGTTCTGTTTGTTCTGCAGTCCTGCAAATAAATGCTGTAAATGAAGACTTTGTGTTTCTCCAAGGGAGGCCGAGTTTACAAACAGAATCCTTAGGACAAAACGGGGCATTCTGGAGCCTTTGTGTATGGAGGTGTGTGTGTGCCTGTGAATTCCATTTGAAGAGCACCTTGGCCCCAAGAGATGACTGCCTAAGGTGTTTGTCTCCTAATGCAAGAAGGGGGATTTCTTATCTCTGCTCTAACAGTAATGCTTGAATGAAATATTCCACCTACTGGTGCCTAAAACTTGGGTCACCTATGAGAGATGTGTTTAAAGGGCTCAAAGCTGAGCCAGAGGTAAATAAACATTTGCTTGAGGACTTACCCAACTTTAAAATAAAAATTGAGATATAATTGACCTATACCATTATATTAGTTTCTCATGTACAATGTAATGATTTGATATTTGTGTATATTGCGAAATGATCACCACAACAAGTCTAGTTAACATGCACCAGTGCCAACTTTTTTAAGCCATGTCTTGCAAGATTTTTTAAAAATATGTTTTTTATTGATTTTTTTTTAGAGAGAGAAAGGAAGGGAGAGAGAGGTAGAAACATCAATGTGAGAGAGAAACATCAATTGGCTGCCTCCTGCACGCCCCCTACTGGGGATTGAGCCAGCAACCCGGGCATGTTCCCTGACTGGGAATCGAACTGGGACCTCTCAGTCCATGGGAGGACGGTCAGTCCACTGAGCCACATGAGCTGGGCAAGATTTTAAGAAATGTATTTCCATTAGAAGAGCCAAATAGGTTAAAATGTGTCATATCCCTCAGAAAAGTTTTGGTGTAGAATAAAATAAAATAACAGTTGAGTGAATATATGAATAAAGGGATGGATGGGTGGATGGATGGATGGTTGGATGGATGAATATCTGTGGAATGAGCTCAGTCTTGCAAGGGGTGGTCCACAACCCAAATCTTGAACTGTTGATTTTGTGCTGAATCTCTTTACTGCAGCATTTGACTAATTTCTACTATATTTGCATCATTGATTATGGCATAACCTCTGACAAACCCATGGTGGTCAAAGATCACCTACTTACTTCTTCCATTCTCAAAATAATGTTTGTAAAACACAAACCAGAATGGAACAATAGAGACATGAGTGGGGCATATCTTACACCTCTCTGGCTTTCTGTGATGACCCTCCCTAGTCCTGCTCTGATTTTCTTTCATCCCTCATTAAGTCATCCAGTAAAATGTATTACAAATGTACTCAGAAGGTTTCTTTTGTACTACAAGATTCTATTACTATGATTCCAATTCTTCTCCAAACAGGAATGCTCAACTAGTCACCAGTGGAGAAGTAAAATTTCAATGGAGAGTAGAATTTATTCCACAGCTGTCTTTAAATTCTCATTTGATTTAGGAAATGACTCATGTGAGTCTTACAACATGAATGACACTGAGAAAGAAAACAAAAATCTCCTAAATGGGATTGTGTGCTCAAGATACGTACATGTTTTGAAAGAGGATCTGATCCAAATAGTAGACCAATGCTTTTGGAGGGCAGGAGTTAGACCCCATAACAGGTGCCCAGTTAATACTTTTTTTTGTATAAATAAAGGAATGATACATTTTAGATAACACCTTTCTTTGGGCTTATAACAGCTTATCTAGAGTCCCCTGCTCTCCCTAGTGCTACAGTGTAGTGGTGAAATTGGCATTATACTATATCTGAATATACAATGAAAAATTGTGAAAAGTTCTATGAAGAAGAACAGGGTACTATGAGAGAAAATAATAGGGTATGGAGAAGCAGGGATATACTTCAGATTTAGATATTCAGCAGAGGTCCCTGAACAAAAGTCACATTTTAGCTGAAGTCTCAAGAACAAGGGAGGGCAAAGCAAGGAGAGGAGAAAAGGTTATTCCAGGCATCAGAACTACTATGTAGGAAGGATGGAGATAGGAAAGAGTTTGGGGCATCTGGGAAGCTGAAAGGGAGCAAGTGTGCCTGATTTCTAGACTACAAGGGGTAGGGAGGGTTGAGATTGCAGAATAAGGTTGAAGAAATAAAGCAGAGCATCCAGGAAGAGTCTCCTGGGCCAGATAAATAAGCACAAATTTTATTCTAAGTGCACTGGGAAGTCATGGAGAGTTTTGCATTGGTGATCAACCCCACGTAATTCATATTAAAATAATTTTTAAAAAATTCCTTGGCTGCTGTGTGGATAATGAGCGAAAACAGGAGGAGGGAGACCACACAGGAAGCTCACAGAATACCTCTTCCCAGGTTTCCCATGTGAGCAATGAATGAGCTGATGGCATGATGAAGTGGCCGGAAAATTGTGATGGGGCATTGGAGGGAAGGTCTGAAGAATTGAATAGGAGTCTGGGCTCTGTGACTGATCCTTTGTAGATTCTTAGACAAATTACCTACATGTGTAACTTGACTAGAACTCAGTTTTAGAATTAAACATGTGCGTGCACACACACACACATACACACACACACACACACACACACATACACACACACCACTTCTGGGTTGCATGGAGATTAAATTGCATAGATTTATATGAAGAGATTTGTACAGTGCCTGACACTGACAGAGTAGATGCTTCTTTTCTTCATTTTCTTTAGAAGACCTTTCTCCTCTCATCCGTCTGGCAAACTTCTAGCCGTCCTTTGTAGCTTGCCCACCGCATTCCCAACGATGTCTTCTCCAATCACTGAATAGGTAGAGATGTCACTGAATCACTCCCAGAACTGGGTGTAATTGAGGAATTAAAAAAATTCATTTTGCTGATTTTTTGGGTGTTGATTTTGTAACCTAAATTGTAGTTACTAATTATAGAGCCTTGTTTAGCAATTATTGCAATAAAAAACTATTGTTAATTTATTCTTATAAATTAATGTTTATTTCTATAAACACTTTAAGTATCGGTAAATTTTGTTCATATACATGTTCTTATATCCCTGATTATTCTGAGGGAAAATTGTTTTGCTGTGTGCATTATTATTTATACATTATTATAAAGGTTTTAAACATTATTTTAAAGGTCTATAATATGATTTCTTTTTTTAAGGAAAAATGTTCTATTGTTTTTTCTCCAGAATTTGTTTAAAAGGAATGCATGGATTATGGTAATAAATAGGATCCTTGGTAGCATCAAGGAAGAGACCTAGGCATTTATAGTTTATAACTATGGCTCTTACTAGACTTTCTATTATTATCTTAGATATTGTTCAATGCCTACTTCATGTTCTATATTCTTCACATAGCCTTCTAGTTTGGTGGCTAATATTCTATGAAAGTCTGTTGTACCATAGAGTTCTGTCTGGGAATGTGGTTTCCAGTAAGAAATTGTATTTCTCAGGTGCCACTGAGGGTCATCTGACTAAGTTCTGGTCACTGGAATGTAATTGCAAGTGATGTATACCATTCCCAGGTTTAAGCCTTACAACAGTGCCCTTTCTCCTTTGAATTGGAGCACTGAGAAGCTGATAACTAGCTTTGACAATACAGATGAGACAATTACATCCAGGATTGCTGAGCAACAATGTAGAAGGAACATGGGTCCATGCAGGACCATGTACAGCCGAAGAGTTTGCCTACCTACTTTGGGCTATTATATGAGAGAGACATAAGCCTCTTTGTTATTTAAACCACTGAGTTATTGGTTCCCCTGCCCCCCAGAATAGTTAAACCTTTTATTCTATGTATATAAAAATTGGTACTTGAAGAGGAATGTTATTGTAACAAAAATCTAAAATATGTGTCATTGGCTCTGGTGGTATTATAACAGATATTATAGTCTGGAAAGATTTGTTATGACAAATTAGTCTTTTACATAAATGAATCCATGTTCTAGTCTCAATTTCCATTAATGTTTGCATCCACTGAACTCCACAGTATTTTCTGTTTGAACCTTACTTGAATTTTTGTGATTAGGCAGCATTTTAAAGGGGCACTTAGTATCCCCTGATAATAGCTTGTTACATTTCCATATTGTTTTATAGTTCACAAGGTTTTACTTTTACGTTTCTTAGTGCATTTAATTTATACAAAAGCAATAAGATGTTGGGATTCATTTATCTGGTCAACATTTATTGAATGTCTTTTTTTTTTTTTTTTTGAAATTACTTAGGAAATATTTTATTGGACAAAATTTACATTTGTTGCATATGATGAAAAGTATAGTAAAAACAATATTTTGTTAATCCATTTTAAAAAAATGTTATTTATTTTTTAGAGAGAGGACGGGAGAGAGAGAAATATCGATGTGAAAGAGAGAAACATCAATCAGCTGCCTCCTGCACACCCCCTACTGGGGATCGAGTCCATACCCCAGGCATGTGCCCTGACTGGGAACTGTACTGGAATCTCTGTCTATGGGACGACATTCAATCCACTGAGCCACAATGGCTGGGCACTAATCCATTTATTTCTGTGAAAAGTAAAGATTTATTTTCTAATGCATTAGATAATACAACTTTTTATACAGTTGTTTAACAGTTGTGTTGGTAATAAGTGTCTTGGGACATAAGGTATAAAACTGAAAACAGATCAAAAAAGCGCAGGGGGAAGACCACTACCAAAGAGTAACCTCCAAGAACTTGGCATTTTCCATGGCAAGGCAGACGCTTTGGGGTCATCACACTGTAAACGTGGTTTGATTATCTGAAGCCATTCATTAAGATACTCAACAAGACCGAATGCATCTGGGATATTGTCTCCTTCTGAAACAAATTTCAGCAGAACCGCCATTGGGATTTCTTCAGAACAGCTTTCATCATAGAGTGTTTTTGTGATACCTCCTCCAGGTATTTGGATGCAAAACTCAGAATCGTCTATTTCAGGAATGCATGGGCTTTTTTCCATTTCTTCCCAGTTAAGGCATTTTATTTGATTTTGAACACTTTTTTGCAGGGAAGGTGTAAGTAGGTACCTAAAGGGAGTACTGCAAAGCTGTAGATCATTACGGTGATATGAATGACTGCTTGAAAGAACAATAACTTTGGCACAGTTACTGCTTTTCACCCAGGAAAGCAGTTTTTCACAGAATGGCTTTGATTTATACTTCAGCATTTATACTGAGTTCTGTTGAATTTTCTTCTGATGTTGCATATGGATTGTTTCCAACCATCGGCACAAGACAATCTTATCGGTGCTTTTTCTGGTTAATGACAATGACTCGACTGCTTAAGAATGACTCTAAAACTAGTTGAGAAACTATTTATCTAGGATAAAATGTAGAGAGAATGTTCCACACAACATATGTACAACGTATCTGTAATATCCAAACACATTACGTTGCAGAGTCAACAAAGACCACAATTTGTAGACTTAGACACAAGGGTTGGTGATAGCGCCAACAAAGGTTCTATTTGGACCGCCGCCTCCAGAGACAACCTCCCCACAGTCTCAGCGAAGGTTGAAAACCATCAGGAGGGTGAAACCCGTGAGGTCGCAGACCGACTCTCCGCAGGGAACAAACATGGTCGCACTGAAGTGGGAGGAAGGAGGTAATCACCCGCCAGGGAGGAACGAGGGAAGCGGGAAAGGAAAACTCCCAAGCGTGGGTTGTCTGCGAAGTCGAGTCCTATTGAATGTCTTTATGTGTCATGCATTGGGCTGGGTTTGCAGGCAACTCTTCAGACTGAAGCTTTTATCTTGGAAGTAATTTCACTTAAGGACAAATAAGAAAGAGAAATAGGAGTCTCAGGTGAAGTATTGTTATCATGACTTTTTTTTTTTAATCTACTACCTATGAAGTAAAATTATGTACCCAAAGTTACACAGCTCATTAATGCTCTATCCATTGAATCAGTACTACTCAACTCAAACAGTAAACTATCTAAAATTTGTAAATTATAAAATGTATTTATAAGCCAATTTAGTTAACAATAACTTTTGCTTATCTATTTTCATCCATTTAGTGTAACAGTGAGGTAATGAATAAAGTCATATTGAGACTATAATTCAATCTGTCAACATTGGGTTTATTAAAGTCTTAGAGCATGGGGAAGTAAGTGTTTTTGGTGGTAAAGTGTTATAGACCAGTAAACACTTGAGTCAGACTGGAAACAGCCCCTGAGCGATAGTTGGATTACATTGCTTCTTAGAATACTTAATACAGCACTTTTTATGACTCCAAGGCTGATAGATTATTTGATTTCTTCCTAGGTCACCTTGCTAAGACAAAGAATCAGGAGCATGATGACAGGCAGTGATGGTGTTATATGACAGAGGAGGAGGAATCACCAGGGAAAAAGATGGTGTGTGGACAGGAGGAAGAAAAGAGAATGTTGGGGACCTGGGGTGGGGGGGCAGATGGGGTATAATTAAATGACTCACAGCTTGTGAAAAAAATGGGGGAAAAAGAAAGAGAGAAAACTAGTGCGACTAGGTTTAGCCAAAATAAAATGGCATGAAAAGTAGAGAATAAAATGAGAGATACTTTTGGGTCTAGGTGCTCCATTAACTATAATTTGAAAATGCAAAGACATTGAGACACTGAACTTTAAAAGACAAGGAATTTGATTTGACCCAGTGATCCCACTTCTAGGAATATACCCTAAGAAGCCTGAAACACCAATCAGAAAGAATATATGTACCCTTATGTTCATAGCAGCACTATTTACAATAGCTAAGATCTGGAAACAGCCCAGTGTCCATCCGTAGATGAGTGGATAAAAAAGCCGTGGTACATATACACAATGGAATACTATGCAGCTGTAAGAAAGAAAGATCTCTTATCCTTTCAGATGACATGGAGGGACCTGGAGAGTATTATGCTAAGCGAAACAAGCCAAGCAGAGAAAGACAAATATCACATGATCTCACTTATTTGTGGAATACAATGAACTAAACAAACTGATGAAGAAAATAGACCCAGAGACATAGAAGTAGGGTACAGACTGACCAACTTCAGAAGAGGGGGTGGCAGGGGGGAAGAGAGATAAACCACAGAACTTATATGCATGTATGCATAACCAATGGACGTAGACAACAAAGCTGGGGACAGGGTAGGGGGTGGGGATGAGGAGGAGGGTATCAATGGGGGAAAAAGGAGAAACATCTGTAATAAAAATAAATTAATAATAATAATAATAATTAATAATAATAATAATAAGATAAGGAATTTGCTCCAGAAATATTTATTGAACCTTGACTGTGTGCAAAACTCTGGAGACTGAATGGTGATGAAAAGAAAGGTTAGGTAATCACCACCTTATGGCTTATAGTTGAGATAAATGCATAGTAACCTACATATGATCTTTCTTTGCTCTCTTCCCTTGAGTGAATAGTAGCTCTGGGGAAGTGTACTGCTTTTCTCCCACCTAGGATTGGGAATAGACTCATCATTAAAGGACTAAAGGCTGGACACCATGGGGTTTTCTAGGTTTTGTTTCCAATCTCTTTCAAATCGAATTGCCTGCTGAAGAAGGTACTAGAGGGGCACCCATAACTTGGTTTGAGCCAGGGGAAATGAAGTGGTCATCTGTTTACCTCTTTCCATTCAGTACAGAAGAACTCTTTAGCATAAGCTTTTGGCTTAAGTTCTCTCTAGAAAGTGGCCTCAGATCATCAACATGGTTTCAATAGGTTTTGAAGCGTTGCTGAAATAATTCTTTTGTTTTTGCTTTAGGCTGAAGGTTTTGCACTGTAACTATACCTGCTCTTCTACATCTCTGTTTGACACTGGGTTGACCTCTGCTTACTTCATACTTGCTGAAAAGAAACATATCTAATACCATCTCCCTCTGATAAGAGCATGAGAACACAAACAGTGGAAAGACCCTTTAGAAGCGGATGACCTACTATTAGCTGTGGAAGCCACACAGCTAAAAAGGCTTGTCACGAGTAGGGACATTGCCGTATTTGGGCTCTTGGGTTTAGAATTTAGTTTGGCACAGAGTTCTAGGCTTGACTGACAACAGTTTGACATATGTGATATGTTTAATGGATAAAGTGAAATGTAATTTATTATCTTGTGATTTAGTATTAAACCACAATTTCTATGTCTATCTAGGATCAATGACCTTAACTAGATAGTTAGATCAAGTCCTTAGAAAGAGTCTTCAGGGATAACCTCAGTTCATAATTCTGTCTTCCCCTAGGAGTGACTTTCCTTCATGTATACCCCCGTCCTCCCTCCCTTAGATTAAAATAAACTCCCCAAAAGTCACAAAACACTGCTTGGTTTTTCTAGGAATGGGATTTTGGACCACCTCTGTGAGGTTAAAATACACATTGTGTGTCAGTGAAATATCAAACACCCAGAATATTTTTGGAAAGTGTTAACTGGTGATGATTTTGCTTGACTCCCATGCGCACAAGTACCATTGCCTTTAGTTGGAAAGAAAAGGAGATAAAAAGAGTTTAGAAAATGACACTTATTTTAATTTATGTAATTATTTTAATATGTATGTAATAACAATGAATTAACTGGCAAACTGACTGAGTTTAAAGACTTTTTGAAAATAGTTTTAGGTCTGCAGAGCCAAGTCTGAGGATCAGTAAATTCTTTGGAGAAAATATTGGTCAAGGAAGAAAATTAAAAATGACCGCAAATATATAGAAGGAGGCTAGAGAAATGTAGATTTCTGAAAATAGGTGAAATCCAAAATTTTCAGGAGTGAAAAACCGCCACAAGGGAAGTCTCCCAGATGTTGTCATTTCTATTCCAGACCCTCAGCCCTGTGCTGCTCTCTCAGTTTCTCCTCTCCACAGGTACACTTTTGAAGATGATCTCACCGAGGCCTATGGCTTCCATATGCTGATGACTCATCACTTTTGTCCCCAGCTTTGGGACCTTCTCTATACACCAGGCTTCTTCACCACCCTCTTATATTTCTGCCTTGATATCTAATAGGTATCTCAGAATGAACACTGTAAAAATATTTTATTGCAACTTTCTTGAAAATTTGTCCCTCACAAATCTTCTACCATTTTTCACCATTTCAGCATTTCTGTCTTTAAGGGAATTCCTACTTCTAATTCACCAGTGGTTCTGTTGGCTCATCTTTTCAAATATCCATCTATGTCTCCCAATTTTTTGTGCTGTCACTTACCCAAGTGTACTATATATCGCCTGGACTAAGGCGCTAGTCTCCCCAACATTCACTTTCTCTCTCATTCATTCCCACACAACAGGCAAACGGCTTTGAAATGGAAATCAGATTACATCATTCTTCATTGTTGAACAAACAAATGAATTTAGATCAGTCTTGTACCATCCTAAAGGCAACAAACCAAGGAATACATAAGCTCAACTAGTAAGAAATGTTAAAATCTTTTTATTTACTGAGCAGCACAGAGTCTTTGATTATCAAAGGATCTAGTGGTTCTTTTTCACTGGAGTTATGCCATGGGATAAAGACCAAGTTGCCTAAAAATGATCAGTCAAGAAGGGGGGAAAAAATCTGATTAAACAACTCTCACATTCTTTAGTTGTCTTTTACATTTTATTGGTTAATGAAAAATATATCAACTGTGGAAAACATATGTTCAGCTTTTCTCATTAATAATTAAGCCAAAATTCTTATAGGAGCATGCAGTTCATTAAATATGATGCTAAGCTAGATTTTTATTTATTTATTTATTTTTGCACAGAGAGAAGGAAACCCTACTGAGTAAAAAAACTTCACATTAGTATTTCAACCATGGTTCCCATATGACTCCACGAACAGTCAGTAGTAACCTAAACTAGGTTAAATCATTGTCAATAGTCAGTCTAGGAGTATAGCCAAAAATAAGAATTCAGTGTACATAGCTTTGGTGGAGTGGAAAGAGATTTGGACTTCAACTCAGAAAATCTGACTTCAAATGCTGGCGCCAACACTTCAAAACTGTGTGATCTTAAGCAAATTACTTGATCTCTCTGGTTCTCCTTATCTAGAAAAAAGAATAATAGCCATCTTACGTGGAATTATAGAAATTAAATAACATGATGTATGTCAATATCCTTGATAGATATTAGGCTTTCAAGTGTTATCTGAGTGATACTCTAATTGGTTTCAAAGATTCCAAGTGTTTTCAGTTGTATGAAAGTGTTTCCTAAAAATACAAATGCCAAAAGTATGTGATTCATTTCAACTACATAAAAATAGATGCCTTTTGAGTTGGATAGGATGCTTTTAGCTGCCAATGCAGAAATGCTCAATTAAAGTGATTTAAACAAGGAGGAAAAATTATCTTCTCTAATAAGAAATGCAGTGTAGGGTGGTTGCAGGTTTGGCTGGATAAATTCCTCGGGGACCCACTGTCTTTCTGTCTTTTCACTCCATGGAACTCAGTGTGAAAGCTTGCTCCTTTGGTTCTGCACTTCACAGTCCCAAGATAGCTGCTGTGACTCTGAAGATCACTGTCTACACCTAGCTGGAAGCGTGTCAGGCAGGAAGACCTCTCCTGGAAAGCTCCTATCAGACTTTCTGTTATGTCTCTTGGCCAGAGTTTCATTACAGATCTAGGACCAAGCATGCTGCTGGCAGAGGAGACTGGAATTGACACTGATGCCTTAGATTCAACATTTTCTCCCTGGGGTTGGGGAGGCGACCACTTTCCATGAGCATATGACCCCTTGATACTTTAACAAAATTAGTGTTCTGTTAGCAAGGAAGAAGGAGGTGGGGTGGGGGAGGAAATGGTTGTGGTATAGGTAACCAACAGTGTTTTTCACACCATCCTCATCTTTTTGAAAGGAGGAAGGAGTTAGTGGTTATTGCAAAACTCAGAATCAGAGGATGTCATGATGGCTATAAGGTTGGAGATTACAGTTGTATGGGTTTTATGCTCAGGCATCGACCATGTATTCTTTTTTCACTGTCATTGGATATATAGCCAAAAGGCATAATAAGCACAAGAAAACACCAATGTTAGAGAAGTAGCTCAATGACTCTTCCGGTTTTGTTGTTGTTTTTGTTTGGTTGTTGGTTTTTTAGACACATCCATTTGTCATGTGAATTTGAATGAATGGACACAAAAATTAGATCTAGGAAGGAGAGAAAATTTAATCTGAGAACAGGAACTAAAGAGGAAGTAAGTACTTAGGAAATAAATACATTAGAAGACATGATAATGAGGATTTAAATATATATATATATTTTTTCCAGAGCAACTAGAGTGGAAAAATCATGAAAAAAAGACCATCCTCTGATGTTTCCTAATACCTGGTGTTGTTTTTTTCTGCACTTCTAATATTAGCTCATTATTCTTTTAGCATTACTTCATTTTATATCTGAAGAATAGTGTTTTAATCATTGTATATGATCATGCAATGCCCCAAGCACATTGGCTGGAATATGGTTTATAAATAATATTATTGTTATTATTGTTATCTTTATCTCTTGTAAAAATACTCATTATATTAAGATTATATCTAGCCTAGAAATAGTTCAACATATGTGATTATATGTAATCAGCCTATTTTTTTCTTTTTTTTAAATGCTGTTGCTCTCACTCAACTTTGTTCTTATCGCTAAACAAACTATTGCTTATGACTTGTAAGTGACTCTGATTCGCTTTGAAGAATAATTCTTTACAGGTTTCAACAAGAGTTTGTTCCTGGTAGGACTGGGATCCAAAGAAACTCCTTGTTCCCAGTGGACATGTATTGATAGCAGGTGTAGCATTACATGGAAACTGAATTGTCAGAACTTCCACCTGAAGCCCAGAACCCTGAGTGTATCCGGAGGCTAAAACTATGATTAATAGGAAGAACTATTAGGGAGGCCTATTTTAGCTTGATCATAGAAGTAACTTTATAAATATTAGCACTGTCTGCCTCTAGATGAGGCTACACTGTGAGATATGAGATCGTCATCATTGCAGGTGTTCTAGCAAATTGTCAGGCCACTTATTTGGGATGCTATAAAGATAATTTAAATATTCTGTAGAGGGTGGTATTCAGTAGGCTCTCGTGTCATTTCCCTTTGTAAGACTATGGTTCTATGTAGGCCGAAGTGCCTTAGTTTGTCTCTGTGATTCTGTGACAATATTGACTACAGGGCTGCCCATCTCGTGTCCTGGAAGAGCAAAATGCAAGGCACTTTCTAGTCAGCACATTCTGATATATTACAAGAATAATATGATATTGATCAGTCTTAAACAAGGGGTAATAGTTGTCTGAGGTTGTAGCAGGTTGGCTTTGGGGGTTAGAGGTTCAACTTCAGGAGATCAAGGTTTACATATCTGATTCTCTATGTGGGTCAAAGCATTTCCCTCTTTGTGCGTATTAACTGAATGACAGGATATAAAATTTTGGTAAGTGGAAAGTTATGGTAGTTAAAAGTGTTATTGTTGAGCCACGGCCTGTGCCCCTTCACCTGACAGTGACCTTGCAGAAGCTGCCGTTGGTGTCAAAACTGACCAAATAGAAGTATTCACTCTCTCACAGCCCAAACCAACCAAACAAAAACCCACCGCAACAAATAAACAATAACCCCCCAACACAAAGACACCAAATCCAGGCAGACGGGCCACTGAGAGGAGTACAGCGTGGGAGGTGGCATGGCAGGGGTGTCAGAGCGTATACGGGAAGGCTGAGGCCACTTTGCCAAACTCTCTGTTGAAGGACAGAACTGTTGGTGACTTTTCAGATCAACACAAACAATAACACACAGCGGAAAGTTCACTTTCTGCTGTCAATTTTTCAAACTCTGCTCAAGTCCAGCTCCTTCCGTGAACTGTTCCTAGACCATGCCTTCACGAGATTGGAAGCTTCTCGGAGTTCCTGATGGTTTAGCATAACCATTTGGTCATGAAGTATTTGTTGTATTGGTATTAAACTCTTGTATGTCTTAGAAGCCAGCTGGCTGTAATTGTCTGGAAAAAAAAAACAACTTGTAATTTTTTGCAGTTATTTGCAATTTTTAAATTGTAAAAAGGATTTTATACACCTATACACATATATGTGTGTGTATTTTGTTTTGTTTTGTTTTAAAGTCACAGTAAATGCCTTCCATCCCTCCATATACATATATACTTTTTTAAAACCAGGACTCAACTACTCTTAATCTGAGTTTGCTCATTCCTCTGAGATATGGGCTATTAAAGCTGACAAGTCTCCGAGGTCCTAATCTCTCAGACCGCGGTCTCCCTTGCAAGGCTGGTGTTGTCGGGGCTACTCCTAGACAGACTCATGGTATACCAGATGTCCACCTTCTTTGTGGCTCTTTTTTTCCCTCAAGTCTAGCACAGAGATGACAATTGCTGAGTGCTGCTACTGAAAGTGTTTGGTGTCACGCCAGCTGTCGTTCCTGTTTTCAAGTGGAGTATAAGTGTGTAAACAAGAAGTAGCTCTGTGCCAGGCAGCACTGAAATGCCTCTTTGGCAGAGATGCCTTATGAGGAGCTGACCTTCCCAACCTGAACCCGCTGCAGACAGTTAAGGAGGCAAAGGGCTGGGTGCCAACATTCGGCAAAGGTCTTCCCCCACAGATATGCAATCACAAGTTTTCATTCCTCTCCTGCCTGATAGATAGGGACATGTGAACGGTGAACCAAAAAAAATATATATATAAAAAAGTTTCATTAGTCCAACACCATTCACGGCTTCTTGGATTTGGTTTATAATCTTTCACTTAACTGCCAGAGCGTCCGCACAGAGAAGGAGCCACAAACCATTGTCTTCTCCAGTCCCACTGCGGGACCTCTCAAGAGCCAGAGCTGCTCTTGGCAGCCTGGCTTGGCTTTGCCAGTCAGAGGCTTGTCCAAGGACGTGAGCAGCTCCAGTTCCCCTGACTGAGGCTCTGTCTGCTGTCAGAGTCTCGCCTCTGCCCATGCAGAGCAATGACATGGCCTCGGTTTCGTAATGCCAGGAAGCGAAGAGCAAGCAGCAAAGTTAGGAGAGCGTTTCCACGCAGGTCAGTGTGTTCAACGTGTCTGATAGGCCATTGGGAATTCGTTGTCACTCAAATGGATTTTTTCTCCTTTTTATCTCATTTTATTTTTGACTTCCTCCACAATTTTAAATTCAGATCATTCAATATTACCTTTTTATTTTTGAGTGAAATTAAGCTTAGAAGAGGGTTTGAGTGTTCTCTTTGAAAAGATGCTACTTTTGTCACCTAGTTCTATACTACTTTTTAGTATAATGACAAATTTTTAATTTTGTGAAGAATGACTTACGTTGATTTAACTAAGTTTGATAAATTCCTTTCCTAATTTTATCCTGTAATTATCACTTTGTTTTTAGGTAATATTGGGCCAATTCAATCTCTCAGTGGCCATTTATTAGATTTGAAAATTTAAAAGATAGTGCTATAGGCAGTCACTGGTTTAATATACCCCAAGCAAATTAATCAGCAGTTTTTAAATTTATTTGTTATTAAAATATGTAATTTTCTTAAAACAATAACATACAACATAAATATTAGCTTGCCAATTTTAATATTTAGCTAAATGTGTGCTTTATTAGATTTTCTTGTTAATCTGTTCTTTATTGTGAATTTTCCAGAAGTGTGTTCTTCTTTCCATTTTGATTCTAATTGGTTCCTATTACCTTTTTAATCCTTACCCAAGGATATGTTTAGAGAGAGGGAGAGAAAGAGAGAGAGAGAGAAACATCAGTTGGTTGCTTCCCACATGCACTCAACCAGGGATCAAAACTGCAACGTAGGTATGTGTTCTGACTGGGAATCGAACCCCCAACCTTCTGATGTACAGGACGACACTCCAACCAGCTGAGCTACCCAACCAAGGCACTTTCCATACCTTTTTAGTGAGCACTGGGCTGACCGTGTGGTGGGCATCCGACGTGTTTGTTGATGGGTTCATCAGTGAAAATCCTAGAGAGACAAGTGATGGTATTACTTAGAATGCCTGTTTTCTGCCATTAGCGATTATTTGCTAGTCGTTTTGTTTGAGCAGCTTGTGAAGGTCCTGGTATCCATGGTAGAATGACAAACAGAGGTATCTAAACACTGAAGTTTTAAAATCTTAAAAAAAAATTTTTTTTATGGGAACAAGTAGAAACTTTGATTTTTATTTCATCCTCTAGGGCAGAGTTTCTCAACCTTGGCAGAATTGCCCTTGGGCCAGGTACTTCCTGGTGGTGGAGGGCTGTCTTTGCTGTTGCAGGAATTTAGGAATTTAGAGCATTGTAGAGCTGATCTCTGGGCTTCATCACTAGATGCAAACAGCAGTTGTGACAACCAGAAATGTTTTGAGACACTGCCAAATGTCCTTTGGGTCTCAAGCTCACCCTGCCTGAGACCACTGTTCAAGAGCGAAGTCTACACCAGAATTATTTAGATGTAAAGAGCCAATGGGAAGCAGAGATTCATGCTGTCTGAATGCAATCTTTCTGATATCGGAGGACAATGCTCCCAGCCTCCATGAAGGGAAGAATGAACTGATAGAAGTGTAGTTGTGCCAACCTCCTCTCCTCAGTCTTTCTCAAGGAGACACTGTTAAGGGCCCCATGCGGAGCACCTATGTGACCTGCCTGTTGTCCAAGCTGCCTCCCCAGAGCTTCCTTCACTGTGGGAGCTCTGGCTGCTGACTGAGCAGGCTGCTTTCTCCACCCATGGCACGGAGGTTTTGTTGGGGCTCTTCTATGCCCAGCATCCTGGAGTCACTTTGTTTTGTCATGGAGATGTGGAAGAAGAACCAACAGATACAACATCAAAGCAATCAGGAGCACTTGTAATATCCTGGAGTTTTTTCCTCTGCCAAATTTGACTTTCTTCTGCTTCTCTCCGGTCCCCACATTGTATACTGGTGAGATAACAGTTGAACTCTTGGGGGAATGTTGCCATTCATCTAAGGACACTAGAACAGACCACTTCTCAGTGACCAAGTCTGATGAGCCTTGGAACTGGGGTTGGGGAGGAAGCATTAAGTTTGCAGCTGAAATTCTGAAGAGCTGCCCATCAAGAGAAGATGGGAGGAAGCTCCCCAAAGACCCAGGTCCTCCGCTATCTTGAAAGCTATATCTTCGGAGACAAGGTTGACTAACAGCTTTATTATTCTCCAAAAGAATAACAAATAAGCTTAATTCTTCACAAAATCTTCAGCAAATGCCTTTTAATCCAACACAATGGTAGTTATTTTAAGAAGGTTGGCAGAGGCCTGCGAGAGAGTTTTCTATTTTTCAGTCTGGGTTTTTCCTCATACAGAAGCACTCAGTCACAGTTAATCTTGGCTTGCACCCTGCCACAGGAACTCTGTTTAAACAGAGCTGATAGAACTGCCTTCAGCTCTTCTATTCTCTTTTCCATCTCCCCAGTTAGCCTTACAATTTAAATAACAGATTAAAATATACAGAAACGATTCATAGATACCATGTATCTTTGCTCACTGTAACTTCTGGGATTTGATTACATACCCAAGCTGTGTTTGCTAAAGGAAGAGAATGGCTTATCCAAGCACCACGTATCAGTGGAGAGAAAGAGTTCAAGAATACCTGATACTTGAATGAAAGGACCCCGAGAGAGGACACCTTGCAGAGGCTGAAGGGCCCCATTGCTCTGTGCAAAATGATCGAAGTCTCCCTTGTCCTTCAGAAGGATTGTTTTTCTATGCCACCCAAGGACAGGTCCTCTGCATACCTTAGATGGGGCATTGTCTGGTTATGACCTGTCATTTAAGACCAGAATTTCGAACCAATTCTTCCTTCGATGCTCCTGTAGCCCCCGGTTCATTCTTCCCACCTCCCAGCCACACCCCATTTCTTTTAAATAAATCTTTATTGGAAAACATGAACATGTTTTCAAGAAAAGTGAAAAAGATCATGCAGGGTTCTGGTATGCCCTTCACTGGTTTCTCCTAATGTTAACATCTCACGTTACTGTGGAACTCCCACCCGTTTGCAGAGCTCACTTTTCTTCTCACTCTGAAGGGAACAACAGAATGGCTTGGTGATGTTTGGGATAAATGCTTAGAGTATTGCCAGTTGTTTAACAATGTCCAACTGGGGTTTTCACTCGTCTTCATTTCAAGAAATTAAACTTTGTATTCAAATGTGTTCTCAGGTGGACAAACTGAGATGTACGATAGTGAATGAGTGCAAGCCACGGTCAGGGTACACCCACTCCCTCCTCCTGCTTTAGATCTGGGGAAATGTTTATGGATTAGGCCACCCCCACAGTGCAAAAATCTTGCCAACTTTCTTCAGCATGACCCTCGCCAGTTTATTTCAGGTTGCCTTCATTACGTCCAAGGTACATCACGAAGACGAGTAAAGCTTTGGTTAATGCCTGGCAAACAGACGTTATAAATAATATTGCTTTGTTGGGATCTATTTCTGGATGTGAAGTATAAATCATGAAGCCTCTAGAGAACCCCGAGGGGCAGATTAGTTTTACTAACAAAATCAAGTGATTACAAAGAATTAGAAAACACTTAACTTCTAGGGGAAGGCTTCTCTGCTATGGATAGGCCTTGGGGAGGTCATTCCTTTCTCTCTCTTCTTGAAGTTGCAGAAATAAGAGCTCAGGCAGGTGACAGAGAGTAGTCATCAAGGAAATGTCCTCTTTCACCAAATTATAGTACATTTTAGGAGAAGAATAGAGAGATTCTCAGAAAGCATGGGGTCATGACCATGTTCAATTTCAATCTGAGTCCATTGTCTGCTTCAGGCTGAGGACCTGGATGTCAGAGACGTTGTGTGGAATTTGCTAGTTTATGCACACTGTGTACAGGTGCACTGCCCCTCCCCCCTCCTTCCATCTTCCCACTCAGCCCCCACCCCCCTAAAGATCTCACTTGTGTGCCTAGAAAAATCCCTAGATGAAATACGATAACTGCTAAGGAGGAAAGATGGAATTATGAATATCTGGTGGATTCACCTTTTCTCCATAACTCCTTACTGTAGTTAATAATATGATTGTTTCTGTTAATTCCAGGTAGGCTGCTTATTAAGTTAATGGAAATCGTCTATAGAAACTAGCCATGTGGTCCCGTCATAACCCCCAAAGAAGTATAGAAAGAGTGTACTGTAGACATTTGTGCTTTTCAAAGAAAACAAAACAGAAAACCTAGTTTATACTTCCTTTCAAGGAGCTTGCCTTGAGGAATAAATTGTGAACGGAACATTTTCATTTCATATGCTATAGTAAAACCATCACACCGATCTTACACTATATGGACATCCGTGCAGAAACAAAAGTTGGTATGGTAGCTAAATTTTGCTGAACTCAAAATGAAATAGAGGATGGGATATTAACTTATGAATGAGAGCTGTTAACTGAAACGGGCAATTTAATTTTTAAAGTGGATTTTTTGCCCCCCGAAGGATCAGTTTCCAATTCCGTTCCCACTGGGTAAATGAAGGGCTACAAACTAACACTCATTTTCTATTTTAGCTTTTCATGGTTTTAGGCTTTTTCCAACGCCTGCCCTGTTTACACTTTCTGTGGCCTGTGTTCCAGCCCTCCCCAGGGCCATGCCTGCCCCTGGACGTCGTGGAGACGGACAGGCCCTTTCCTTTGGGTGGCTGAGGTTGCTGTCGCACTGCAGTTTGAATACTGGTGTTACTGGTTAGCCTGGGATAAAGTGCAAGTGTTGTAACACTAATGAAGACTCAGGTCTCAGCTTGTTCAATGGTGGGTAGTGGGGTTGCTTAACACAGCACTTCAGTTCAAAGTGAAGGCAAGAGGGAGTGGAGATCGTAGATCATAGATCACAGAGCAGATGCTAACCCAGAAATGCCAGTGCTCCTCAGTAGCAGCGTGAACTTGCAGGCACACGAATTATCGATGGAACCCACCAACATGTGTGCAGGGAAAGTGAAGCCAACAGAGCAACTGGAGGAATCCATCCAACTAATAAGAAGCTTATAACTCTTTGGCAATTTGTTTAACTTGGGAGTTATTGCTAAGTCAGAAAGGTATTGGGCCTCCGGGATTTTGGCAACGTTGCTGGGAGTCTCCTACTGTGAAAAGCAAGCCTTGCCAATGGGATTTTTTTAAATTCAGGTGTTCAGTGTTGACTTTTCAGGCCAAGACTTCTGGAGAAAGCAACATTAATCACAGTAGCATGTGGGGTTCGTGGGACTGGTGGCTGCCCAAACTCCCCCATTCAAGAATGTGCTGCTAAGATCTTCCAATCTAGATGAGCTGACTCATTCATTCATTTCCTCTCCCAGCAAATGCTTATTGAGGTCCTACCATGTGCCAGGAGCCACACCAGGTATCAGAAGACAGACCCAGCTAAAACCTCTTTTCCCAAGTCTCTGAATACACATCTTTGCATTTAAAAAAATGTTTTTAAAAATATGTTTTTATTGATTTTTTAGAGAGAGATGGATGCATCAATCGGCTGTCTCCTGCCTGCCCCCAACTGGGGATTGAGCTCGAAATCGGGGCATGTGCTCTGACTGGGAATTAAACCAGGACCTCTCAGTTCATGGGACTTCACTCAGTCCACTGAGCCATACCAGCCGGGCACACATTTTTTGCACTTAATTTTATGTTCTCATGTCCTTTTTTTCTTTTCTTAACTGCTGACTCCGGAGTTGTGATTTGAAAGAAAGGTATGGGTTAAAGCCTTACAGAGGTCAAACACACTTTCTCCAAGCTTCTTATTCTCATCTCTTCCACCATTTCCAACCACTAGCCTAGTCCTAGTGATTCTATCTCCACAACATTTTTTTTAATGTATCTTTCTTTTTCCACTGCTATTGTTTCATTCCAGAACCTTTTATGACTCTTGCATATATATGATTACAATAGCAGTCAGGTCAAAGATCTCCTTATCTCTAGTCTTTCTCTGCTCCCGATCACTTTCCATATTGCTGCCAGATTTATCTGCTGTAATGTATTAGTCCTCTCCTTAAAAGTGACACTACTTCTATTGCCTTTTGGATTAAGCATCTGTTTTCCAGAAGGCACCAAACACTGCATCCTAAACAAGCATAATCTTAATAGTCATTAAGCAGGTGGACCCTGGAATCAGAAGCACCTGGGTTAAATCCCAGCTTGGCCAGTTAAGCCCAGTCTTTTTCATCTGAAAAATGGGGACAACACCTATATTTCACTTGGGACCGAAGAGTAAAATAGGACATTTAAATTCTTGGTACACTGAGTAGGCATTTAATAAGTAATTTTTAAAATTATTTTTATTAATATTATTTATAATAATATTAATAATAAGTATTATTCTATTCCATAGCTCTGGTCTATATTTGCTTATGACTTCCCCAAATTTCTTTATTTTCCCCTGTTTGCTCACATGTTTGTTCTGAGTAGAATGCTCTTCTTTTCTTCCTGGTACCTCTCTGCCTTTTGACAGTTTTTTCAGTGAAAGCTTGTCTGCCATGAAGCCTTTTTGATTCTTCTGGAAGCAAATATGTTCCTCCCTTTAATGAACTTGTGGGCACCTCTCTCTGCTCTACACGGTGCCTGGTTTGCATTTGCATTCCCAGCTTCCCCAGCCCCCCTCTTCCTTTCCCTCTGTCAGGCTGTGCCCCCCCGACTCCCCGCGCAGACAGCGTTTTAACCCGTGTTCTTCTAGCACAGAGTCTGCAAGGAGGGCTTTGGGAGTACATCTGCTCACTGGTCACCAGGCTGACATGGACTCCCGCGGTTTGGGAGAGACTGCGTGGGGCAGCTACCCGACTTCGGGGTTCTGTCCAGCAGCTGGCTCTGAGCAGGCGTTAGTTGGTATAGCTTCCCACTCCCCTCAAAAACCTCCTGACTCCTGATGTTCCTGGTGTTCAAAATTTCTTGGATGTATCATAAAGCTACCACATTTCAGAGATGCAAGGAGGTGAGAGACATGGAAGCCTTTCACTTCAGCCTCTTTGTTCCTCCTATGAGGCTCTGCTGAGGTATCACCTTGCTTGAGAAACATTCTCTAAAACTCATCCTGGATGGAACGAACCATTGCAGCCAGTACTTCCCAGTACACACACGTCCTCCTGTTGAGCTGTGTCATCTAGTATTGCAATTGTTTTATATGTGGCTGTCCCCACAGTGGACCTTCAATTCTCTGAAGGCAAGTCAGTGAGTGGCTCATAAGTCTTTACATCTCTGGAACTGAACATGATGCCCAGTATATATAAAAGAGTCAATAAATATTGACTATGCCGAAAGGAATCCAAAAAGGTTATGTGACTGAGTTATGGCCTTGCACCTCCCATGATCTTTTTGAGGTACCAGGCTGGTTTGCCTCATCACATTTTTACAGTCCTCACTCTGTAGGTCTAAGAAAAATGCTGGTTGATAATTTGATAGTTAAGAGAGTCAGTGTTGACACTTGAGAGCATAAGAAAAAGCTCTGAGCAGGAAAAATCACTTACCTCTGGCAGAAAAAAAAAATCAAGAAAAAAAAGTGATTACCTTGATTACATTGGGAGGGAGCAAAGCCACATGAGACATCTACAGGTGTACTGACAGTTTTTCCTTCCTAAATATCAGCTCTGCGGTCCTCGAGAGGCGAGGGAACCAAGTCTCGTCGCTGTGTCCTGGAGGTAGTGGTTAGAGTCGCTTGCAGGGTTAATAAAGGCTGTTGAAGTTGAGCTTCCGTTGGTGGTTAACCCCCCGCCTTCTTTAGGCTCCCGTGAGACACCTGGCTGATCTGTGAGCTACAAATGTGTTCGAGATCATCAATGTTGGGCATGGTGTATATCCTCTGGGGTAAGCTGGTGAGTCAAGAAAAGAACCAAACTCGTGGCAAGAGGGACTTGCTCTCTTGTAGAATTTAGAACTTGGCAGTGCATGCGAATAGGGCTTGCTCCTTACTATGAACTGTTGAAGATCAACCAAGCATAGGAATTCATACTAATCAGGGTAGGAAACAGTATGTGAAGCAGAGGGGGAAAGGGGCCCCGAGCTGTAGCTACAGCATTGCCTGAGTGGGAGTAAGCCGCTGTTAGAGATGGTCCTTCTGCTAGGTGTGGGCATCGGTGAAGTGAGCGAGCTCCTTCGTGCCCAGGGCTCCTTCCTGAACTCCATGGGCCAGGCCCCGTAGAAACATGACTGCATAACTGCCTTGTGGAGAGGACTGTTTGCCCCTTTGGTCAGATGTTGCCAAATGACATTCCTAAAGGCTTCGCACGCCTCAAATGGGACAAAGTGGCTGTAAAAGCCTTTGCCAGGCTCATGACACAGTGGATTTAGAGGTAAGAAAGACCTAGATTCGAATTAATGACTTTTTTTTTTTTTCCCCAGATGAAAGACTTTGGGGGAAGTTAGTAAGGTAGAGAAGATGGGGCAGGGTGAACTCTCTGGAGCTTTCTTATCTGTGAGCTGGGTCAGTGATGCCTTCTTTGCAGGGCAGTCGTGAATAGTGCTTTAGATTAGTCAGGGTTCTCCAGACAAACAGAACCGAGAAGGAATATATGTCTATACAGAGAGATTTATTCTAAGGAATTGACTCATGGGATTGTAGGGCCCGACAGGCTGCAAAGGGAAACTTGGGCAGGGTTGCTGTGTTGCCATCGTGAGGCAGAATTCCGTCTTCTTGAGGAAACCTTAGTCTTTGCTCGTAAGCCTTTTGGTCGATTGGATGAGCACCCCCCAAAGTTTGCAGTAGAATCTGCTTTACTCAGAGTCTACTGATTGAAATGTTAATGACATAGAAGAAAAAAGAGAGACAGACACAGTGATAGAGACAGACAGAGACAGAAAGGGGTGAGAGCTCGCTGGGGTTCCTGCTCTGTGTGAGGCATATTTGATGGTTGCTTTTACATGTCAACTCGACCAGGCGATGGAGCCCCACTGCCTGGTCAAACACGAGTCAAAACTACCTTTGTCTCTCTCTCTCTTCCTCTGTCTCTTTCCCTCCCCTTCTTCTCTTGCCCACCCCCATCATATTCAATATTTCTTGTACTTATTTTGGGTTCTCTTTCTTAATGAGGATCTCTTCTTTACCCTCTTGGTTTTCTGCCTGATCACTCCCTGACTTTTCCTTTTTTGCCAGCCTCCTTCCCATCCTCCTCACCACACTCAAATCTTCTTCGAATCCTTCTAAAAATACCTTCCTAATCCTCCTTCTGCTCTCACGGTGACAGGCCCTGACTCTCTCTCTTCTGCTGCCAACTGCTCCTCCTTCTCTGTCCTGGATCTCAGTGTTGTGACAACTCCAGGGACCTGGGTGCGGTTTCATGCTGGGGAGAGTCACCCCTTCACGAGCTGGTTAACTCCCAGCCTCTGAGTGAATTCCAGTCAGACTCCCTCCTGTTGTTCTTCTTGGAAGGCTGTGGGGTGAGGACCGGGCAAGCTATGCTGCTGCGGGGCCCAGGTGCACCCGTGGGCAGCCCACGTGGCCAAGGGTGTGGCATCCTTCATGGTCACAGGACGGCACAGAGGCCACCACTGGCACTTGCAGATCGTGTGTGGGAAAGGCACCCTGAGCTGCCAAAGAGGAATGAGTTCTCAAAGAGCAGCAGCCGGCAGGTACTGCTTTCAGATCAAAAGGGACAGTCCTTCTAGATATTTGGGTGCCTCTAATCAAATTTTACATTTGCCCCAAACTACTACTGAAAATAAGGAAAGACATCTTGAACGCCTATTAGGGAAGTAGTGGTTCGAGAGCTGGCCGTGACTGGAGAAGTCTGTGAGTCCATTGAGGACAATTTTAGACAATGAATCAGAACACCTAGCTCAGAGGCACGCAGCTAGTTTTGTCAGGGCACGGACCAGAACCAGCTCTCCTGACCTTTTCCTTTTTCTGTTTTCCCATGGCCTCAGTCTTTTTTCCAATGAGAAACCAAGCCTGGTAGCCAGGGGATAATTCCACTAGGTCCCTGCAGTTCATTTCCCTTTGCAGAGATATGCACGAAAAGCGAAGTCATCTTTCCAGAGCGGCACCGTGTAGCCTGGCACCAAACGCTTCGAGCTATTCGGGAAGGACTCTCTTTTGTAGTCCCAGAAGCACCACCACTCACCAGAATACCGTCTTCTTAATGCCAGATTTCAGGGGCAAAAATATCTATTCATCTTATTACGTAGAAATGACCTCCCCCAATTTTCCAGTATAGAATTGAACAGCAATCAGTTAAAAAATAACTCTTAATAAACCCCATTGTTAGACTCCTATTTTTCCAAAATTATGTTTATGCTTTCTCCCTAGGCACCTGTCCATCGAGAATTGTCAGGACCATAATAATTTTCTCTGGAGATAAAATGCTCATTTTCTACCCCTTCCTCTGCTTGCTGGCTACCTTGTACAAGCTATCAACATCCACTCAGGGGACTGGAAGGATATCCCACCTGCAGTCAGTGTCCGGTCTCACTCTTCCCACTAACCAAAATTCCCCCCAAATCTGATAAAAGCAAGAAAACAAAAACTCCAGGACATTATTTTTGCTCAAGTGCCTTCAGACATTTTTGCTTGATTTCACCTAGGTTTGAGTAAATAACAGGTTGGCAAGGTTATTTAATCAATTAATCTATAATATTCCTGGCTCTGCTGTCTTGAATACTGTTTGTTTCCCCAGAAAGCCCAGATTTGATTTTACTTTAAAGGACTGCAAGGGAGTCATTTCTTCAGAGTATAATTTTTTCCCTATGAACACCTAATGATGACTCTGCCTGCCCTTCCCACGGAGACTGCGAGTTCAGTGTGCAGCCCACTGCTCCTTAGTGGTGCCCACCACATTCATGAAGGGAAGGACTGCCTTGTGCCTGGTTCCGTGTGCCTTCCTGTCCAGTGTGGGGCACTCGTTTCTAAGGTTCGTGAGGCAGGGTACTGTGTACACACAGTCAGGGCAGGAGAAGGTACAGGTAAAAGAATGTGACGATGGGCTTGGACTTTCCCTTTGATCTGATCACTTGCTGCAGAGAATTTCTCATTCAGATTCTTGGCCTGACCACATTCTGTTATCATCGCACATCAAGGCAATTCCAGGGAAAGAAAATTAAAAACTATCTACAGAATGGAGGGACTTTGCAGCAGAGCTCTTGCCTGGCCGGCGTGGCTCAGTGGATTGAGTATTGTCCCATGGACTGAGAAGTCCCGGATCGATTCCCCGTCAGGGCACATGCCCAGGTTGCCGGCTAGATCCCCAGTGGGGGACATGCAGGAGGCAGCCGATTGATCTTTCTCTCTCTCCAAAAAAATTAATAAAACATATTAAAAAGAAGAAGAAGAACTCTTGCTCCTCCCCTTCTCCCCTCTGCCCCACCCCACCCAATTATCTGCCGCTGAGTGACAAACTATCTCTCCAAACTTAATGACTTAATGGCTTAAAATAATTTTGTTTTATTCTTATTTCCTATGGTTCTGGATCAGCTAGGTGGTCCTCACTCAGGGACGCTCATGTGAGAGCTCCGTCCCTTGCGCTGGAGACTCCAACAGCTGGAAGTGGGGCATCTCAGATGCCTCTTTAGTGTCTCCACATGGTGTCTCCAGTGTGTTGGCTTCTGGAGAATAATTATGGTTCAGGGCTCCAAAGACGTGTGGAGAGCTAGAGCCAGAGCTAGAGTGAGATGTAGAGACAGAGATCGAGAGATCAAGATAGAGAGATAAAGAACCACGCAAGAGGCAGATGTCAGTTGCCATCTAGCCTCGGAAGTCAGGCAGCGTCTCTTCATCAAAGCTGTCGCTAGGAGGGGGGAAATACACCCCACTTCTTGATGAAGATGTGGCAGGGTTCTAAAACCCAAGTGAGATCAGAAATATTGCTGCTAATATTTTTGGAAAGTGCAATCTGCTACACACGATGTTGTTCTTGAAGAGGTTACTTGGCATCTGAGTCTCTGATTTCTACTCAGTAAAGAGACCGAGTTGGACCAGATGAGCTCTAAGAGCCTCTGTCGATCGTACATCTGGGGACCCTGTAAATGAGTCCATCCATCTGTCCCACTACACAACATAAGGCCTCTGTTCCTGACAAGTTCTCTGAAACCACATCCTGTCCAGTGGTTGCCACACAATCCTGGTCTCTTCTCAACATGTCTGATCAGAAGACAGTGCTTTCTGTGGAAATTCCTTGGGGGTCTCCTGGATGCAGAGAGCGAGGGGAGGGAAAGTGTGTTCAGGCCAGTTTCTTTAATGATGGAAGGATACAATCATATTAATCTGGCCTAACCCTGCCATTTCACAGATAAAATGGAATGCCATAGAGCGAAAGCATAGAGTTATGTCATATTAAGAGAGATGCTTAAAACAGGAGTGTATTTAAAAAGAGGCAACTATGCCCTGGCCAGTTTGGCTCAGCGGTTGGAGCGTCGGCCTGCGGACCAGAGAGTCCTGGGTTCGGTTCCCGCTAGGGGCATGTACCAAACCCCCCCCCCCCAAAATAAAATAAAATAAAAACAGGCAACTATGATGGGGAATGACTTTTAAAATCTTGTCACATGGGAAGTGGTTAAAGACATTTTAGCTTGGAAAAAAGAAGACATATGAATATCATCTTTAAATATTTTAATGTGCTTTAGATGGACAAACGATTAAATTTCTTTGAAGATTTGAACAGTGATTTGAAAACATGTCTGAAATTTGGGCTATAGATAGATTCCAGCTTTTATTTCCAATAAGTCTGTGTATGTTAGTTTTGCCTATAGTATATACTAAAAAAAGTTTTGTTAAGCAAATTATGAACTCTTTAAATATAGAAAGGGTAGGGGAAATGTCTCATATTTATTTTTCATCCCTTTCTAGAACCAAGTAATATTCTGGGCACAGACTAGATACTTAATAAATGTTGATCAATGGATACTTGTTTATTATTTGATTACTGATTGATATTTAGTGTTGATACCTTATTGTAGGTTGGAACGTACAAGACAGTGACTAAATATATAGGACTGTGGCATTAGTATACCCTGATGGATGTTTTTATCCATCCACTTCTCTCATTTGAATGAGTGAATTTGCACAGATTAATAGGAATCATACCCTTGTTGCCTCTAGCACCAGGACGCTCTTCCCAGAGGCTGTGCTCTGCTTTGGGGCATGTTGAATTTTTATAGGGCATTCTCAGCATCCATCTCAGGAAAGAATCAGGCACTCTCCAGAAGTGAGTTTGTATAAGGAAGACTTGGTCTCTCCTGAATAGTCTTGTTTATTCAATTCCCTACTCTACATGGGGCTTGAGACACTTTGGGAGGGCGTGCTAGGGGCACTGGGCTACAAATAAGTGCGACCTTAGTCCTAGCGGTGAGGCTTTAGAGAGAAACCTCCTCTACTACCAACTTCCTGGTGTGGTAACACCTGTG
This sequence comes from Tadarida brasiliensis, assembly GCA_030848825.1. NCBI lineage: Eukaryota > Metazoa > Chordata > Mammalia > Chiroptera > Molossidae > Tadarida > Tadarida brasiliensis. The sequence continues at coordinate 91,750,886 of CM061257.1, forward strand.
TTTTCACAGCCGAGAAAATGCAGCCGCCCCACATGTGGTTAACTGAATATAATCGGGACACTTTCAGCTTTCAAAACCAAGTAAGACCCCAGAATCACGATTTTATTTGACCTGTTCATCATCCTTGATTCTCCTCTGGCTGTAGGTATTTCTAGTGCTGGGAGTCAGCTCTCTGCCCAGCAGCCCTTGCCCTGAATGGCAGTGATGTTTCATTCTCCCTCAGCACAGTCCGCACTGGTCGGCAGGTGCGGGCAGTTGTGTGCCATCACGCTGGGAGGTGGGGCACCTGCTGCCCCCTAAGAACCAGAGCAGGGGAGAGCTCTGCCCGGTCCCGGGGCTCTTCTAACGCTGTGTAGGGGAAACGTTATGGACCATGGTGGCCAGTAAAGACCTTTCTTTTTCTCTTTGGACCTGGGTTTATGAAACATACACCTGCCAGTTGTGAAAAACAAAATAGTCTGAATGTGTCTCAATCAATTCATTGTCAAAGTACCTTGAAAAGATAAAGTGCTTTATCATTTTTGACATGCTCGTCATTGCCATCATCACCACCCTTCCGTACTAGTATAATGACAGCAGTATTGAGGAAGAGGTGATGAGCACCAAAGTCATTTAAACTGCCTTGGTTTTGATAAATAAACAGGTTCTCTCAAGGGACAATTGAGAAATAATATGGCCCCAGGTGATCCTGTCTATCCTTTGCCCCCAGACAGTCATTTCAGAAAATTAATTTACAAAATGGTCATTTGACAAAACTTCAAACAAAGGAGTTCTGATGTACAAGTATGTCTCACATTAGGGCTGTAGATCGAGCCCAGCTTTTATATGCAGCGATTCTGTGTATGTTAGTTTTGTCTACAATATATACTCAAAAGATTTTATTGAGTGGATTGTGTACTAAACACTGACTAGATATTTGACTTTGCTCCTTGTGCGGTGACATTAGGTGGATGTAATGGAAACTCGCACTGGGTCTCCTTAATGTGGTGACAATTACAGTGACTGAGCCATTATGTTACTTCCAATTTGCCGGCCGTGTTTTATGGGCACACAGTGGTGTATACTTTGTTGGCTGCATATTAAAACCATATTTTGTTAATTAGTGGCCTATAATAAATACATCACTCATTTTTATGGCATATGAGTCTACTTGATTCAGAAAGTTGGGCATCTGGCTCTGATTATGTCTCCTGGTAGGGCTATGGAAACTCCTCCGTTCCCCTTTCCTCACCTGTTGGGGAAGAATTAGGATGGAGACTTTACTTCTGCAGAGAAGAGGTGAAAGGGGAGATTCTGATTGTTGTAAACAGGGTTATACGGGATGAATACAGCAAGCTGCATAAATAGCCATGGCATCAGGACCCAGATAGAATTTGCAGAGCTTGAATGATTTAACACTTTTTTCTATTTGTGGAAAATATCAAAGTATATATATGCCTCTTCAAATTGTTAGTGGGATGAGACATTGTATAAATAAGTAAATACACTGTATGTCTAGCAATGTTGGGGGGAGTTATTGTTTCTCTTTAGGAAGGTCCAATTATAGCAACACATTGTATTTTATCTGCTGACTTTTTTATCCTTTGTTCAAATGCAGACTGAGGACCAGCACATCATAGATACATCTGGACAACTAAACAGGAGCTCCGAGGGTGACTTTTAGGTGTGCGTGGCCTCTATATGCCCCAGGTTACCTTTCTGCAAACTGGGTGGGGGATGATCACAGGTTGTGGGAAACAGTTCTTTCTCTGAAGCTTGTCTTCGACCTCAGAATTTAAAAATCTGTTGTTATAAGAAGAATAAGGACAGGCTATTTTCCTGACTAGGCTGGGGAGAACCTTGGGAACTCAGGTGTCCTAATACCCAGGAATCTATAATAGAGCCTATAAAGCTTCCCTCAGTCAATCAAATATCACAGAAAAATAGGACCTGTGATTGGACCACACACTGTGTAAACACAGCTCAGAGGATGCCCTCTCAAATGCGGGTGTGTGTGTGTGTGTGTGTGTGTGTGTGTGTGTGTGCTAAGTACAGTACTATATACCACACTGCTTTAACTTACAGATGCCCTTAAGCCTGATTTATGTGGCCTCAAGATGGGAGGGACAGGAATATGTTTTTATGTGTGTTTGGTCCTTTATGTAATCATGTTTTTTTTCTTGATTTTAGAGAGAGGAAGGGAGAGGGAGAGAGAGATAGAAACATCGATGAGAGAGAACATGGATTGGCTGCCTCCTGCATGCCCCCCACTGGATATTTGGCCTACAACCTGGGCATATGCCCTGACCAGGAATCGAACCAGCGACCTCTTGGTGCATCGGTCGATGCTAAACCACTGAGCCACACCGGCCAGACTATGTAATCATGGTTTGACAAATATTGATCAGGCCTTTTTGTTAGGTGTGGAAGTTCAAGAATGATTAAAAAATATATATTTTAAGTGCTTTGAATTTGGTGAAGGAAATAAAATGCACACTTAACCTGAATCCTGAATAGTGTGTGTGTGTGTGTGTGTGTGTGTGTGTGTGTGTGTGAGAGAGAGAGAGAGAGAGAGAGAGAAGGGTTGGGAGTGTAAACCAAGCCCAATGATCTCTATGTTCACAGCCTGTAGGGGGCGCTAAAGAAGCCCTAGTCCATTTCTTTGGTCTATTCATTCTCTCTATTAGATAACTATTTCATACCTCCTCTTCCATGAAACACCTTGGCTAGTGATCCTGATTCCTAAAACATTAAGAAAATAAAAACGATCATAAAAGAACTTCCTAGCGTCCCCACCAGTGTAACTATGACCCTATCAGCACCTTTTGTCTGGACAACATGGGTGAACTGTTTCTTTTTCAGCCTAAAGGCAACTTTTCTTTTATACACTAGATAGCATTCCCTCTGACCTACTCAAGAACATCACTTCAGTATCTATCTCCTGCATTATCAATTTTTTCTCTCTTTGAATCTTTCCCATTAGCATCAAAATGGCTGAAATATCTGTCTCAAAAATTTCTTTCATTGACCCCACTGTTTCCCCACATTCTTTTTTAGCAAAACTCTTCAAAAGCATCTTTTACAATCACTATTTTCATTTCTTACCATCTTATTGTTTCTTGAAACAATTCCAATCAGGATTTCCCTCCACCATTTGACCAAAATGTTTTCTCAGGATTATCAATGACCTTCGTGTGACTAAACCCAGGGAGGAGTTAATACTTACTTGATAGCCCTTGGCCCATTTTACACGGTTGGTCCTCCTTCTTGAAACATTTGCTTCATGTGGTCTAGGACGTCACGCTCATCTCCTCTTCATTGACCCAATGTTAAATATTGGAGTGTCCCTTGCCCGGCCGGTGTGGGTCAGTGGTTGAGCACGTATGCAGAGGAGTAAGGCCACCCAGTTGAGATCTCAAAAGGTCACTTTTTTGTGAGTGTGGGGGAATAATGGGCATTGGTACAGTGTGGAGGACTGGGAAAGTGGAGGCTTGGGATATGTTAGGAGATGAACACGATTGTCCAGGAAAAAATACCTTAAAGACTCGGGGTAAAGCACAGATTTAACTTTCATGTCCGGAGATATGCTGATTATACCTCTGCTTGAGGGTATCAGTTCCAATTTCAGACAAAGCATTTAGCCACTTCAAATATGAAAGCCCAGGTTTCAGCTGAATGGTGTTTGCTAAACTGCCATTTTGGTAGCTAAGTCTGGATGGTAGGGCCAAGGTCTGTGGGCAAGCTCAGTTCTTCTTACTGGGTGGTGGTAGTGGTGAGGGTGTAGCTAGTTACAGGTGCCATCTGGAGGGCCAGAGCTCCACCCGACCCCGACGTATTTTAGAATGTGTGCGGATGCCGAGTCATGGGTTACCTGGATCCTTGGGCTGATTCAGTATGGTACTTTGAATACTCTGAGAACTATGTTTAATTTCATTCTCCATGTTCCTCACTTATAACTGAGCCAATACACAGTTCTTTGGGCCGTATCCTGTCAACATCTTTTACTTCCACAACAGATTGGCATACAACTGATGTGGTCACTTGTCTGTCTCGATGACTGCCACTGACTGCCGCTGCGGAACTGACTCGTGGTGATTGCATGGACTTCTAAGATGGCTGAGACGGCTGCTGAAACATGTCCTGGCTGTTTAAAAAAAATTCAGTTAGCGTTTCCAATCTCTGAATATAAACACAGGTATATAATACATTTGAGCCCTTGATACAGGTCTACCAGGAAAAGTAAGTTTTATAAACAGTAAAGTTGCTGAGAAACTTAGAAAGTCATTCTACAGATTTCAGCCCCAAATTCTATAGAGGAAGTAAAACTTGCACCAGTAAGAAAGAGAGAAAAGAAAAAGGCAAACATGCATGGTTTAGAAGAGGATAGTTCATTCTTTTCTTAACCTGGTAAAACTGAAATTCATATCAACACATTTGAACCTAAACTATGCTTTTCCTACAATAAAATGACGACTGTGATTGCGGTGGGTTTGACATACACGTGGCCAGTTCAGCATCTTTTTCTCCTCATTTTCCTTGAATCAGTACAACACTGTCTTCTACTTTAACTTGGCCCAGTTAAAGACCACTCTTCATCTTTTTTTTCTTTCTTTTTTTGTTAATCCAGGAGTTTTTGTTTGTGTGTGTGTGTGTGTGTGTGTGTGTGTGTGTGTGTTTTGTGTGTGTGCCCCCTCCCTAACTTCCTGGTTTGGGCAGTTTTTTTCTCCCGAACCAGCAGAGGAGAAGTATCTTTAGTGGTTAAAGCTGTTGGTTACTTTGGCAGGTGACTATGTTCTTAGGGCTTCTAACCGCTTTCTCTTTCCTTGGATTAACTTCGCTTCTTTATTTTCATTCTAGCTTTGCTCGGTGAAGCTGGCGTTTCAGTCCCCATTTGTGTTGTTTTCATTGTCTTCTTTCTGTTTTCCTTTTTATTCACACGAAATATTTTATTCATAGAGGAAACAGGGAAAGCAAGATGGTGTTTCTCCCAACCCCTTCCTTCCCTTGTGCGTCTGTCTTGCCTGAAATGTTGGGAACGAAACGCAGTCCTGGACCGTGCGCTGCCTGTCAAGGGGGTTTGGAAAAGGAAAACCTACCTGTTTGCTGCTGAGCGAGCGCAGGGCTGCCCAGGAGGCACCGGCCTCAGGCAAACGTGTCCCTTGAAAATGTCCCAGCGGAGCTCAAGCCCTGGCCCCTTCACTAACCACAGTGGAAACTCGGGCGCGTCACCCCATCTCCCTGACCCTTGGTTCTCTTTCCTTCCTTTTTAAAGAATCTTTATTGTTGAAAGTATTACAGATGTTCCCCCTTCTTCCCCCATTGGTTTTCTTAACTGCAAAATGGCAATGAGAGCACCTACTCAATAACCGCTGGGAAGGGAGGTGAGCTGGCACAGCCGGTGCCCTTCCTCACGCCTGGCACGCGCTCTCGGAAATCGTCGCCGTCAGTGCCCTTCTCCAGATTTCAGTCTGTGTCTGAGAACCTCAGCGGCTTTGCTCCCCATCCCGATGGCCTTCCACATGGGTGCCTCTGACTATCATCTCTCGTTTTCCCCTCGCTGCTGTTCCGTCTTGAGGTCAGTTTCCCCCTGTCCTGTGTGTGAACCCTTCTCTCCCTGGACCTCTCCCTGTGCCACCTCTGTTCCTGACTCTGTACCCCGAGACTGGCAGACTGGGTTCCCAGCTGTGCTCATTTCCAGTGCTCTCCGCACACCATGTTCTGCCTGTTAGACTAGACTTTCTTCCAGCTCCTGGTTCCGGCTCTGCTTCCCCGGGAGCCGCTCCACCCCGGCTGACCTGTCCCATTCTAGGCCTTGGCCGCTCCCAGGCACCCCGCCGGCCGTGGGGAAAGAGCCATGTCTGAGATACGGCGTTAGCCCTCCCCTCTCTTCCCTCCTCACCTCTTTCTATAGGTACACAAAATTTACTCCTTCTCTCAATCTCTTGATTCATCACTTGGGGATTTCCCCCAAAGCACTTTAGTTACTTGCCAATCCTCTTCTAATGGACTATACATTTCATGAGGATATGGACTTTGTCTTCAACTCAATGTTCCCCTAAATACCTTAAATAGGATGGACACCAGAAATTGCAGGACCTATTTAAACCTCCCTTTCTGAGAAAAAAAAAAGAAAAAAAGTTCAAGGAGTGAGACAGCTGTGTTTCAAGGGTTGGAAAACTGGATTATAGCTTCCTTAAATGGTATCCAATGCTTGCAGATTAAAGGACGTGTCATCCCTAGTGCCTCACATCTGGTCTGACTCTTAGGGGCCCTACGTACTTCCAGTGGTGCTCTGGCATCTGAAGGAACCTCTCGGCCACCAAAGAGGTTCATGTCATTGGGCTGTACTTTTAATACCTTACCAATAACATTGCCCTTATTAAGAATATTTATCTGAAAGAGGAATTCCCAGTTATTCTTAAAATCATTACTTCCTCTACTCCTAAATCCCTTGCTCCTTCAAACAAACAAACAAACAAACAAACAAACAAACAAACAAAAAACAAAAACCTACCCCATGATTAGTTCAGTAAGTATAGAAACATGAGTTGTTTGGCAAATTGGGTTACAAAGTGCCAGGATAAAGTACTGAGTAAGTCCAGTTCAAAGCATGCATTTGGCATGTTCCTGGTTGGGCTTTGCATGATTTTCATAACTCTCCTCTTACTGTGTTGTGTTATTTGCACTGGGCTCTTGGCCTGAAGTCAGGACATAAGCTACGTTTGAGACCTGTGGCCTGTCAACAATTAATTGACTTAGATTTCAGTCATAAAGAAGAGGTGGGTGGTGATATATATCTTTTTATGTTTGTGTTAGTTCATACCAAGTCTTAATCAGTGTTTCACCTCCTTGAGGGTAGAAATGAATGACAATTATTTTAAATCCTTCACAGGGATGAGGACAATAGATAATTAGTAGAGCTAAAAATGGGAATGCCTCTAAAACTACAGAAAATGTATTTTACTGCTTTTCTCTGATACCCCAAAATTCTAATGATAGAAGTGGGGAAAAGACAAATGTCGCAGGAATTGTTACAGAGTATCAGAAAAGGGAGGGGATTAAGGTAAAGAATATAATTTAATACAAATTAAAAACACCAATTATGCTAGAATATATAGAATATATTTCTGGAAAGCTGATGACAGAGAGAGGGCTTAAAAGTTAAGAAATTAGATGGTAAAAAAGGACAGAATTAGGAGGGTTCTTCTGGAGGGGATGCTGGGTGGTCTCAACCAGGATACAAAGCCAGACACACACACTTTCTGCCTGGAGCAACTTTGGAGATTAGGCCAGCTGGAGCTAGTCAGGTGCCAGGATGTCCTCATTAGGAGAAAAGAGATTGTAGGAGATTCTCTCTTATTTCCACTTTCCCATACCCTCCAACAAAAAGTAAATCAATTCACCTTACGAGTCTGGCTTATACCTACTATTGAGTTAGGAGGTCCTGAGATCACTCCCGTTACCTGCTTTGTTGTCAGAAATGCCTTTGATGGAGCATGAAGCCTTTAAACTCCATGGTTAGGAATCAAATCAAGTATTATCTGGTTGAGGGAGTACTCTGACATTCATTCATGCTGAAGTGTAAGGAGCCAATGAGTGACTGACTGAATGAATGAACTAATATGCCTAAATAACTGGTATGTCTTTTCTATGTTGACTTCAAGTGGTTGTTAAGCCAAGGTGGAGAAAGGAGAAAAAGTGTCCACGACACTGAGGCTGGCAACAAAGCCCTGGATTGGTGTGACAGTTTTGCCTGGGGTCTGTACATGGTACTTTTCAAATGGAAGCTACATGTAGAAGGGTATTGTTGTCCAGCTGCACACACACAGAGATCTTAGCAGGAATACGTCTAGGGAACTAGAACGTGCGCGCGCGCGCACACACACACACACACACTTCTCCACTCTTTACATTATTTATGAAGCTAACTCCATGGTAGAGGGGTTTCACTTCTAAAGGATTTGTTAATTAGGGAGTTGCCAGATTTACTAACACCTTGAGCTCCCTTAACATACTGCCTTCCAAGTTTACTTCCCTACAAAGCATGTAACAACAGAGGAGCAGAGAGCCACATGACTCGGGCAACAAACAAATGTGCGCGCGCGCGCACACACACACACACACACACACACACACTTAAAGGGTCAGGTGCCTGGTGTCTCATGGATCTTTTATTAGTCATGCCATGGTGGCAGTGTGCTTTATCTTGCCGCTTCCTTTAAGCAAGCACCTTATCCCATTTGAGCCTCTGAATTCTGAACCCTTCTTGTCATTCAGGTTGACTTCTGCCTCCATTTCAGCGTTTTCTGTCATCTCATTAACATACATAATTAACCTATTAACAAACCAATCCTTCCTTTTGTACCTTTTTTTGCATCAACCACATGACCTTTTATGAATATTCTTTGCTCCAACTCATTGGGTAGAATTAATAAGTGAGATGCTGGTATGTCTTTCAATTTAGCTACTCTGGGGAGCAGACTGGTCAACTAGTCAAAGCCTTACATAGTTCAAGAGGGAACTGTTGAGATTTGTGAGCGAAAGTTAAGGACATTTTAGGTTTTTTGGTTTTTTTTTACGTTTCAGTGTCTTTATTATTCAAGAGAAAAATGTGAATGTCACAACTGCTGGTTAATTAAATCATGAAGACGAGGGAGAGTGATGAGTTTCATCTTAAGTTCCAAAGTCACCTTGAGCACCAGGCTGGGGCCTGTGGCATGGTGACAGAGCCTGGAGGAGATAAGCGTAGTTCCAGGGCTGGCAATTGCCTCCTTAATGTTGAGAAATGTTTAGTTCAAACACAAAAGTTCATCTGGGGTTACTGTTTTGAGCCACATCATCACAGAGAAATGAATCTTTAAACCGAGCTTCTATCTATTATCAGTAGTCCTCAGGCATTTTTCTTTTCTGCCCTTAGTTCACTTGGACCCACACCCTCCCATTCATTCTTTCCATGGGGGAAAATGTGCCTAGAATCCATGGAACAAGTGGTGTTCAGTTACAAGTGAAATAAGCCTTATTTTTTATTGTGTAAAGGTATTTTATTAATTCATATCACTGAAAATGATAGAGTCCTATTTTATAAACATGAATCTTGTAAGGAACAAGACTACGGAACATTGAAAAACCTTCAAGGGCATGTAATGGGAGGATGTCACTTAGATCAGATTACTTGGGTAACAGGACTATCAGAGGGGTCTTTGATATCCAGATCATGGGAACCTAAGACCATGCTGCCCAGAAGTGTTCCTTACCTGACACGTAGCTTTATGAAAACACATAATAGCTTATCAGGTCTTTAAAAAGTTCTTAATGACATTTTTTTTTTGTCTAAAATATGCAATCTGAACTTCTCTCTTTCTTATGGACTATCTCAGAAATGTTTCTTCCTGAAAAGCACCAACCAAATATAAATGTGATCATGACTAGAAACTACAAAGAATATCACTTCCTGCTGCAAGTTCGTATAGAAATACACAGTGATTTTTCCAGGTGAGTCAATGAACATGTTTGGGACATTTCCTGGGAGTATTCTAAGTAGATCTTGGTTATCAAGTTGGCAATTTTATTGTTGAGGAACTTTGATTTTAATACATAAAGAATGAGAATTCATTCCTGTAGAGATAACAGTCTTAAAATCTAGTAAGTAATGGCAAAAACTGGTAAATGAATAGAAAAATTCCAACTTCTGTTGAGATAAACTAGATGATCTGAACTGAATTCATTTTCCTGTCCCTCAGAATCTTATTTTGACCAAAAAAAAAAAAAAAAAAAAAAAGTGGAATATATAAAAACTATAAAGAAGAAAGCAAAAATCACATATAAGTTCTTCACCCAGAGATTTTAACTAACAATTATTTGATTTATTGTCTCTTAATTCTTTACCTTCTTCTATGGCTTTGAAATTTTACATTTCCATAAAAACGATGAGTTGTTAATAAAATCAACTCATCATCAGATTAATCAAATTCATGCTGCATCAAACCTTTCATTATTATTAATTTTTAATCCTCACCCGAGGATATTTTTCTATTTATCTTCAGATAGAGTAGGAGGGAGGAAGAGAGAGAGAAACATCAACATGAGAGGGGCACATCAACTGGTTGCCTCCTGCACGACCCTGACTAGGGCAGGGGACAAACCACAATTGAAATACATGCCCTTGACTAGAATCAAACCCACAACTCATTGGTCTGTGGGGCAATGCTCTAACCACTGAGCCAAACCGGCCAGGGCCAACCTCTCATTTTTGAACATGCAAGGTCGTCATGGGGAAGACCTATCTTTCCTCCTTCAGTGTCAGTCTTGACTTAAGGGTCACATTTCCACCACCAATTTTCTCAACTCTCTCCATAGTTTCATGATGGAACTATCAAATAGTACCCAATGGTCTTATGTAGAATGTAAATTACAACAACCGTAAATAGGATGATTATTGGAATAAGAACCAATATTTGTTGACTGCTAACTATGTGTCATCTTGCTTAATCCTCACACAAATTTCATAGACGAAGATAGGACCACGTAGTTTCTCTGAATTAACTGGGTACAGGGAGATGAAGAAATTTTTGCAAAGTCACATAGCCAGTAAGCAGAAAATCTGGGATTTGGATGCAAGTCATCTGACTCCAGAGTCTGTCCCCCCTCAAAAGCTATGCAAATTTAATTATTAGATATTTCAAATCCTGTATACTTAAGGGACATTCTAAGCTAGCTCTTGCAAAAACCTTTCTGCTTCCATTTGGAGAAGTGCTGGCATATCTATTTTTATGTCACCGCAGTATCTATTCTGGGCATCAATAGATTTAGCCAGTTTTATTTAATTTCAGTAAAATCTAAAATTTGTGCATGGACAAACTTTTAACCTTTTAAATTATTCTCAGTGGTTTCCCCCATGACAATCTCCTCCTTGACTGGAGAAACTCAGGACTTTTGTCCCCAAAGTGTCCCCAGAGGAAGGCACTAAGCATGTATAAAGATCCATAGCCCCTGAGCCTGGCCTCACAGATGATCCCAGTCTTGGTAATTTTTCTTGCATGAACTCTTCTAATATTTTTCCTCAGGGATAGTTTCTATTCCCGCATCTTCTTTCCATTTTACCATAGTTTTGTTTTTGTTTTGTTTTTCTTTAGTCTTTATAGAAATATGAGTTCTGATTCTTGTATGTCTAAAAGCACATAATTCTCTCTCTGGCTTATTCCACAGACATGTATTGAGCCCTCCTGCAGGCAATGAAACTGCAGAGAGAAATGAGACAGTTCCTGTCCTAAAGGAGACGCATGTCTCGTGGGAGAGAGCGAGGCAGGGACAGGAATGCCATCACAGAATAATAGGTGCTGCGATTGGACGACGCAGGTGTCAACACAGCCCAGGGGATGCACTCTCGAATGCGGGGGGTGTCGGGGAAGCTGCTCTCCGTGGGGGGAAAAGAACTCACCACATAAATTTTATTCATAACATGACTTCCACTTCTATTCTTGAAATTTTTTTTTCTCCCAAGCTCCTTAACCTCCACGACAATAGTGTGCACACAAGAAAAACGCAGAAGGGATTGAAAACCGTGCTCCAGAAAAGCAATTCAATGTTTCTTTTGAAAATAATGAAAAGAAATATATCAAACTCAGCAGAACACATTTTATTAATAGAAACGGCCGTATACAACCCTGGGTGAGTCAATATCAAAAAGAAACAAAAATCCTACAAAGATCTGACATCACAAGGAGATAATAATTTGCCCTGGCCCGCATACCCTGACAGGCCCCAGATTGGAAATGGAAACACAGACACACGGCCCGTGGGGAGCGGTCCGTGCCCTTTCATGAGACGCTGGGCTGCAGTGTGATTTCACATCGGAGGCATCGCCTGCCACGCGGGGCCGTCTCTGCTCGAGTCCTTTGCTTTCTGCAGAAACTCAGTGGAAACGGACATTCTGGACTGCTCCTTCATTTTAGAAGGAGCAGTCCAGAATGACTCCATGTAATGGTAGTGATCTGGAAAATGAATTTCAAACAAGTAATTTCTGTTTTCCCTACACATGTTCAAGCCACAGAGCGCTCAGGTCCCGTGCTTTGCGATATTTCACAGGCTCCATGGCTCTCAACTGTCTTTCACTCAAGCGGGGGAGCTATACTTTTCTCTAATGTTTCGCCTTTTATTTTGTCTGTGTTTTCAGGATGTAGCACCTTTCCAGGGCTCAGTTATTCTGGAGCACCGGCCTCTCCTGTTTCCTGTTGCTCTGGACTTCCTCGGAAGGAGCAGCCACTGAGGTTAACAAGTCACCGGATCTGTGTCAGCAGAACAAGATGTACAGAGGTGGTTCCAGGGGAGACGGGTGTCAACGCCATGGCTGTTCGTCATTCCGTCTCAGACTGAAAACGCAGCTTCTGATTTACTTGACAAGATTAGTCATCAAGTATTCAGTTCGGCTTATTTCAATGATGGTGGCTTTTGTATTTCGTGGACATTTAAGCGTAGGTAGGATTTGGGTGAGCAGAGGGGAGAGTGGAGCCATCCAAGGCTTCACTGAAGAAATAAAGGCAGAAATGTCCGTGGGAGGAGTTGGAAATGCAAGACTTGAAAAGTATGGTAAAATGGATGAATGACGTCTTGAAAGAAGAAGGTTTAGTTTAGAAGTGGTAAAAAAATAAAAGTTGTGGGAGGTTTATGAATAAAAGTGCGCTCAAGCAAGTTGAGTGTTTCCTGATGGAGAAAAGATACTGAGAGGAGAACGGAGGGAGAATATGGTGATGATGCTCAATAATTCACAGGGGGAAGAGAAGGGGGTCTTGCACAGTATAATTTGTGGAGATGCGGAGGAAAGGATGGATGCTAGACCACGTCTAACTTGATCCAGGAAAGGAGGCAAGTGACAGAAAGGGACTCCTGCATTGAGCTTGTGCAGAGAAAGACATTGTGGGGCCCCTAGGGAGACCGTGCAGTGGGCGGCCGACGTGGTGTAGAGTGAGAGGACAATTTCAGCCTTGCACCTGCTGAATATTAGGGATTGAGGGGACACCAGGCTGCTGAATAATCGGGAGCTACCAGTACAGAGGAGAAAAGGGGAGCAAAATATACAAGAGGGATCAAAAACTCCTGTTTTCCCTGAACAAGGGTTTAAGAAAAATTTTTCAAAGGTTTGATATTTCTGAGCCTAAAAGTTCTGAGTAGCGAAGAACTTCCTTACCCAAGATTCCGCGTGATCTCTGATGTACGCTCAGTCTTAGTTTATGCGGTATAATTTCACTAACTGATCTCAGAATACCTTTGACTCCGAAAGCCATGGTCAGAGATGAACTTCTCTACAATCTCAAAGGTTAACTTTAGCCTTTTGACTTTGGGGTTTGGTATTACTGAGGGCCTGACTGTAATTTTTCCACCAGTGTTTTCCTGGAAAAGAATTGCATGCATACAGTGACAAATATGGATTAGTAACCACAATAATTCTCAACCCTGGGTGCCTAGTAGAATCCCCCGGGGGTGGTATCTGGACATCAGTGTTTTGTAAAATCTCCCCAGGCAATTCTAATGTAGATGCAGTGTGGAAACCAGCAGACAAATGGAAGTGGTGACTCTGAACCTTAGCTGCGCATTGAGATCGCCTTGAGAACTTTAAAAAATATATAGATGCTCAAGTCCTGCTCCCGGAGATCCTGAGCTTTAGGAGTTTTAAAAGGATCCCAGGTGATACTGCGCAGCCAAGGTCAAGCACTGAGCAGTCCCTGGTTGTCTTAAGGCACACTTCTCAAGGCCACTATCTCAAACCTGTCCAGGAGGGCAGAACCAGGACTGCTGTTGGAGGGGGTGCTTGTTCCTTTTGCCATCGGCATAATGAATTCAATTGTCAGCTTTTGATCAGAGATTTTCTTCCTGGTAACAATGATGTAAGAGGCAGAAAAACATCACTAGAATGTTCAGATCCCAGGTTGAGTTTGCAATGTTGGCAGTTGGAAAGTTCATGTCTTAACTTGTCAAACTGAACTGATTTTGGACTAAAATCACGGAGACAAAAAAATGTCATTTACAGGTGCTTCTCGGGGTGGAAAATTCTGCCTAAAACTGTGGCAAAATGAAATGTACACATCTGCAAGTCACAGTCAGCAACTCCCGTTTACCACAGAAAAATTTAGGATCTAACAAAGATTCTCCTCCAAGATTATAGAAAGAGGGTTATACCTGGTACCGTCACACTCATTTGTTTTTCTAGTTTATGTAGATATATTATTCTCACCTCTCTAAGTCTATATGTCTTAGATTTATTAAGAGCAATAGCAATATTTATTGGTCTTAGTTGTTTTTTCTTAAATCCAGTTTTACCTGGATTTATTTAATATGTTGTAAGTCTATGAATTGATATGCTGTTAAAAGGAAACACTTCCCCCTGCCTGGAACATCCATTTATTAAAATGCTACTTCTCATTATGGTTTGCTCAAATCACAGCTTGTCTGTTGTCTTAGCTGGGGCTTCTATAACAAAATCCTATAGACTGGACGACTTAAACAACAGACATTTATTTATTGCAGTTCTGGGGGTTGGAAGTCCCCGATCAAGGTGTTGGCAGATTAAGTCCCCAGTGAGGGCTTTCTTCCTGGCTTGTAGATGGACACCCTCTCACTGTGTCCTCACACAGTGGACAGACAGAGAGAGCAAATTTTCTGGTCTCTTCTCATAAGGGCACCAATTCCATCTTGGGGACCCCCCTTCATGACCTTTTCTAAACCTAATCATCTCCCAAAGGTCTCACCTCTGAATTCTATCACATTGTGGGTTAAACTGTCAACATATGAATTTTGAGGGGACACAAACATCAGTCCCCAACATCTGTGAAATCCTTCTGCTTTCATTTTAAAGTGATCCCTCTCTCCTTGAGTCCTTACAGTTCTTCTCCGCCCCTTTCATTTTTCTCATATGGTAAACAGCCTTGTTCTTGTTTTTTTCTCAACTAGACTGGAAGGTTCTTGAGAGCAGAGGTGAAGTAGGGTCAATTTAGATATCCTCAGCAGCAAAATGCCTTCCACATAATAGATGCTCAATTAACTAGTGCTGGTTTTGCTCTATAATTTGGGGCAGGTTACCTAACCTCTCTAGGTTTAGTTTCCTTACCTGTGACATGGAGGTGATGATACCAATCTTCCAGAGCTGGGGTGAAGATTTAGAAATATAATGTGCAGGAATTGTTTAGCAAGTCTGGTACACAGGGAGCATTTGATGAGTAATTACTGACTATTGAATAAACTGAATGCAACTGATGGAGTCAGGTTATCTTCATAGAGCAGGAAAGGTGAGCAAGGCATGCTGGGCAGGGATCAGAAAGCAGAGCCTGTACCTTCAGGTGAGTGGTCAATGTAGGCCTCCATGGAAATTTCACCTGAGAAGGAACCAGAAGGAAGTGAAGGTGTAAACTGTGCAAAGACTGGGGTGGGGGTGGGGGGGCACACAGCATGTGCAAAGGTCCTGAGGTAGGAATGGGCTTGATAAACTAAAAGTATGAATTAGGGACCAATGAAAGAATGTCCGAATACTTTGTAGCTCTTGGAGCACTGTAGTGGAGAGGAAGGACCCATCGGCAGTGGGTGGTGCATAAAAACGTCCCCTATTCTATGAATTAAACATTAAGTTTTGAGAACAGGAACTTTCCCCCCAACTTCTTGTGTATGTGTGATACATTGACACTTTTCAGTGCTAACAGTGGGAGGCAGGTGCCTGTGAAAGAAATCTGACTTTAGTGACTGTCTCTGTGTTAGTGGTCAGAATGTATCTGGCTTAATTTACTTGACTCTAAGCATGTGTCTCTTCCTTGTCTCACAACACTAGGTGTATTCCTCCAGAAACTGTGTCCTAACTTGAGGATGATGGCCTCATCAAGTTCAAAACAGATGAATTTGAATCAAAAGTGTTTGAACAGTTTTACATTTTTTTCTGTGCTTTAAATAAACTCTCCTAATCCAAATGAGTTAGGTAGAACAGCTGTTACTATCTCCACTTTATAGTTGAGATAACTGGGACAGAAATTTCATGCTATTTTTCCAAGTCAATCCAAGTATGTGCTTTTACTTAGATGATTTATAAAAAGTGATTTGTATACATGACAAATATATTTAAGCTTTTGTCATGCGAGTCTATAATTTCAAGGCAAGAAAACCTTTCAAGAGTTATTTTGGCTGTTGAAAGATTGTCCCTTTGCAATTTCTTTCTTTTTTTTTTTGGATGCTGTATCAAGCTCATAGGTGAAGATGGCCTATGGTGAATTTTACACAAGTTTGAGAAAATGCTGTTGTAAAACTAGTTGTATGGCATATAGATTACTCAGAAAAACAATGTTAAAAAGTGTATAATGTTGATTTATTTTACCTGTGTCACCTACAGAGAGTTCATTGTCACAGTTCGGTGACTGTGCACTTTGAAAATAATGGTAGACCTATAATTTCAGAGCCCAACCAGAGACCATGTCAGCAATGATAGATGCGGTAGGAATTGCCACGCTAGGTAACAACCACCAAAGGGACGTTTCCTGAGAGATCGTTTGCAAAATCAACCCCCACACACCGAGCAACGACTCCTAATATCTCTGAGTTTCCCTTAGCAAGTCATTATAGTCCTGTTATCCCTAATTGTGGATCTTAGGGTATTTGGGGCTATTTTATGAAAAGCAACATATTCTGCTTATCTATATAATTTGTGTTTTTTGTGCATTCCAGTTGTATCTTTCTTTTCTTCCTCATCTTTTCCTCCTTTGCCATAGAGTGCTATTTATTTTTATTTCTGTGATGAAAGAGAGCCCCTTTCCTGTTGGCATGAATAAGGAGTATGTAGCAGGACTACGGAGGCTGTGCAGGGTGCATTAAAATGAGCCAGCACAGCAAAAGGCAAAGACAGGGAGAGAGAAACTGGCTTTCAGGTTCATCTCTGGACTCTTGAGTCAAGCTTGACTTCAGTCAGGTTTCCTCTGGGCTCTTCAGTTAGAGGCAAAAGGTCCATTGAAACAACAATGTACCCAGAGCGGCAGCAGCAAACTGTTCTTGTTTTCTCTGAAACTGGTGTTTCCCTTCCTCCAGCTTAAGCTGAGTCTGCATTGAACTTCTTACAAGTTCTAGAGGCATTCTTTTTTTTTTCTGATGCATATTTTACAAAGTCTAGCACTTTGTGGATTTTTAATTTTTTCTGCAGTTACAGTTAAAAATTATCTTTAGCCCTGGCTGGTTTGGCTTAGCGGTTAGAGCAACGGCCCAAGGACTGAAGGGTCAGGGGTTCACTTCCAGTCAAGGGCACGTACCTGGGTTATAGGTTTGATCCTCGGCCCTGGTTGGGGTCATGCAGGAGGCAACCGATCAATGTGTCTCTCTTGCATCAATGCTTCTCTCTCTCTTTCTCCCCCTCTCCTTCCCTCTCTCCCTTCCACTCTCTCTAAAAACAACAACAAAACAATGGAAAAATATCCTCAGGTGAGGATTAACAACAACAAAATATCTTTAAAAAAAACCAGTTTATCAGGGAGGAGGGTGTCAATGGGGAAAAAAGGAGAAACATCTGTAACAAAAACAAAAAAAAACAGTTTATGCTGATTCCTATATTTTTTAATGATAGAATAGAATTCATAAACTTTAGTTATTGATCATATTCTATATAAAAAAAATCCCAAAATCTAAATCAATATTTGTATTCTAATTTTATAGAGGAGGCCAGAAAATCATGTGTGTGTGTGTGTGTGTGTGTGTGTGTGTGTGTGTGTGTGTGTGTATATATATATATATATATATATGATTATCAAAATATGTTAATAGGATCACTTGGTTATACCAAGGATTAACATTCTTAAGGTGATAGTACAGTGGTATTCATCAGGCATTCTGAAATAGGCCGCGCTCATTTCTCTCTGTTCGCTTGCCAATAAGTTCCATCATTTAAACGATGTCCTAGGGCCAAACTCCCCACCTGGGGAGGAAAAGTACAGAGGTTTGATGTTGTCATTATCTCCAGGAAACTTCATCCAGAAGTTCTAAAGCCAATAATCCATTTCTCACTGCCCCTCCCTCCCCGAGCTCTTCCCCACACAGACACTCCCTGAATTAATAGGGAAAGAAAACAAGAACACCATTCAGAAGTTTAGCAATAGGAGAATATATACTTATGTGTGTAAACAAAAAAACTTGTTTATTCGACAATGTAGCTCAAGCTTTTTAAAAATGAAAATAATTCCAATATATTGTATAGCACCACCACGATCAACTTTTGCCTATGTTCAATGCAAATTTTTAATGTTTTTTTTTTCATGGAAGAAATGTAAATTTTATGTTCTGTGTTCAAAGTAAAATTATTGTAAGCCTTTTCTCATGGCAGCTGGGGAATGGGTAGGCAACACTGGAGGGTGTAAGGCTTAGCAGTTGAGAGGAGGGGGGTTAAGTTCAGAAAACCTGGGTTCATATATACACAGCTCTACAGTTGACATACTGTGTGAGCTTGGGCAAGTTACTTATTGTCTGTGTTCCTTAGTTTCTCATCTGCAAAATAAAATTCAAAAAAGTCCTTCAGTTAGAGATATGCTTAAGCTAAAACAGTTCATTGCAGACACAAAGAACCAATACCCATCATCCTCTCATAATACAGGAAATGGGGATACATTGATTGGTGAATTCAATGACGAACAATGGGAAGTTGGAGGGAGCTGCAGCTTTAAAAACATTGTTCTAGTAGATCTGTTCAAATGATCTGGAAGCACAATTTTGAATACCTACTGGTCCAAAGTAGGTACTGAACTCAATCCACCTCATGCTCTGGGATTAAAGAAAAAGTAATAATTAATTAATTTTTTATCAATGTTAAAAAGAAAGAATTATTGAGTGGATTTAATGAAATAATATAAGGCAGTTAAATACTTCCTAACTAAATGCTTTGTGAATGTTGGCTATTATATTTTGTTATATTTATATCTTTACATAAATACATTTTATTTATATAGTCTATTTATATAATAAATATAAATTTATTTTATATATTTTAATTTGCATGTTAATATAGTATTAATATTATATAGTTAAAAATATACTGGAAAATATATACTTGATAACATATTATTTAGGGCCCCAGTGTTAAAGCTTGTGCAAATGACATTCAAATCATAATCACCTACGGCCTTATCCTCCTTCGCCTTTCCATGTGCCTGGAGAAAGTGCTGGTGGATAGCTATGTTTTAACAATCAAGAGTAAAAGGTCGTCAGAGATGGTCCCTGGAAACTTGCAAGGACTCATGATAGATCCAGAGGGAAGAACGCCACCTACTGAACAGCACATTCAAAAATTTATCTTTTCATCATGAGAACTTAATGATCATAATAAACTTAATAAGATGTACCACTTTACAATCATTAATTAGTTAATCTGTGAAACATCTTTGTGAAGTAGAAAAGGGTCATTACCTCTACTATTATTACTCACAGGGTTCAAAGATAAAGCCATTGAGACTTAAGCCAGGACTACCCAACATTCAATGTTCAACTTCCTTGGATGACTCAGGGAAAATGTATCTGGTAATAAAGATTGGAATTGAGTGTTTGTGGCGAAGTCCTCAAGCACCTCGCTAGGTCTCACATTCTCTGCTTCTATCTGCCTTCGAGATCTGCAGAGCTACTAATCTCAGTTCTTACTTAGTTCTTCCAGTCAGTTATTACCAAGAAAAACAACACCATAGAACGAAAGACTTTCCTTTTTGCTGTTTGCATGGACGGTCGAAGAAATCATGGGTGTCTTCAGCGGGGTTTTGCATATGTTCATTCTCCAAGCTGCATGAAGGTGGTAGACTTCCTGTTTCTCTTTCTTGAAGGTAAAAGGAATTTGATCACTTTCCAATTTTTTTGATATTTTGCCAAATTCATGGTCACAAGTTTACTCACAATTTTTTTGTGTTTTAGATATATTCTCCTCTAATGGGTTTAATTTAGAGAATTCATCCTTGTCCTCATTCGTCTTGTCTTCACTGATGCCCTTGTATGTTGTTATAAATAAATAAGCATGTAACCCACAACATTATTGTGCTGAAATTGAGATCTCTGGGTAAAATTGATTTTATTGTACCTGACCTGACACAAACTCTGCTTACTCTGAACTATTTTAAGTACAAATTGTAAAGCAATTTTACAACATGTACCAAAATCAAAGCAGACACATTGAGAAACAGAGTATATTCAGTAAGTTCAAAATATCCTAGTTGTTTTTTCTTTTAGTCTTTTCTCAATTATTTATTCACTCAGTAAACATATATTTAAAGGCTTAGTACCAGGATATGCACCAAATATGAAAAAAACCATATAGTGATTCCAGTTTCTAAACATTTTCACAAGGGTAATCAATAGTGTGAGATGGATAGAGCACAGTAGTGGTTAAGAAGACTGGTTAGGACTCATTATATCCTAATTTCAAATCTCCACTTTGCTACTTACCAGATCTGTGGAATTGGAAAAAATGATTTTGCCTTCCTGAGCTTAAGTTTAGTCATATAAAATGGAAAGTGTAACCTCTCTGCCAATCTGTTATTAGGAGAGGTCAAATAAAATAATACAGTACATGTAACACAATTAATATACTGTTTAAAACCCTGGAGTATTAGAAAAGGCCAGCTAGATTTTTTTTTTTTTTAAATTAGGGATTCCCTTTAAATTTACTTGGAAGTAAATCTTTTAACTAGAACTGATATATGTTTAGGCCAAGAACATCAAGCCCCCTTTCTGTCTGTGATGCAGTGAATAAAATTGCCTTAAAGTGAGTCTGGGTATTTGTTTTGGATTAGCTAGGTATTTGTTTTGGAGACCTCCTAGTGGGAGAGATTGCAACCAAGCTCATCTTCCCACTAGACCTGAGGTATCTTGAAAGTAAGGGTTCTACAAAATCTTATTTGCCATATGGATTTCAGATGCTGGGTGGCTGGCATTACCAGACAAATCCAGTAAACAACTGGTATCCCTATCTCCAAACTACTGATTTCCAAGTAGCCTGTGTATTGTCTCACTGACAAGGCTGCTTCCTCATTTTTGTCCTATAAAAAGCTTAAATAGCAAGAAGCAATAGCCCTCTAGTGGAACACAGACCCACACTACAGGAATAGAGGCTCTCTGGACATTGTGTTTCTCTTTGTGGAATGACGGCAGTCAGAGGACTCACGTCTTCTCTCCTCTTGCTGACCCAGCCACACGTTTTTCTTTTCCCAATAAAGCCCATGCGCTGTGATGATGTGAAACTCATCTTCAGGTGGTTGCTCAGAAGGGACTCACCTGATACACATTGACAGCAATCCCAGGTCCACCCCATTTGGGGATTTTATCCCATTTTTCTGTCCTTTCAGGAATAATAATAATAAAGAAACTCATTCACTATTATCTTCCCACAAAAAACTATTGATTCAAAGGTGGTGAATTCTCTTGATTAAAAGAATGCAAATAATTTAGTAGATTTAGGAATGTAGGCTGTTTTTAGTTCTGTTATTCCTGTATTAATGAGATAACTTGCTTTTGCCTCACTATTCTCATGAGTGAAATAAAGAATATGATTCTGATCAAGTTCACTATTTTGTTTGGAGATGTAAATAATCAAAGCTATCATAACATATTTTTCTTGTGCTATAAAGTTAAAAACAATAATGGCACTAACTTGATGAAATATTTGTTTCGTGTGCATACATGTTTTTCTAGGTAGATAAGAGAGACAGTGGAGCATAGTTTAAAGAGGATGAGCCCTGCAACTACAGTATATGTAAGATTTGAATCCTGTTGTTGCCAGTTTCCAGCTTAATCTCTTTTTGCCTCACTTTCTTCATCTATAAAATGGGGATAAATTGAAGTGTGAGAATTAAATAAATACTATATATAAATAATGCTATGTATTATTATTATTTCTTTTTTATCCTCACCCGAGGACATTTTTGCATTTATCTTCAGATAGAGTGGGAGAGAGAGAAGGAGGAAGAGAGAGAGAGAAACATCAGTGTGAGAGAGACACATCGACTGGCTGCCGGGCCAGGGACAAACTGCAACCGAGGTACGTGTCTTTAGCGCGAACCGAACCCAGGTCTCCTGGTCTGTGGGCGGATGCTCTAACTGCTGAGCCAAACTGGCCAGGGCAATGCTATGTATTATTTAAAAATGTGAATACCTGTGGAGTTTGAATTCAAATTCCTTACTTCAAATTAGATCACCATGTCCCTTATCTTCCCTTTTTAACTTGTTATTTAACTAGTATTTAAGAAAGGTATTAATTTCTGCATATTTTGTTATTAGCTGTCAATAAAATTTCTTAGTAATTCTAATATTTTTCAATTGTTTCTCTTAGGTTTTCTAGGCAGGTAATCATCTGTTAACAATAATATGTGTGTCTTCTTATTTATTTTTCTTGTCTTATTGCAGTGTCTAAAGCTTCCATAACAGCTTAGACCACTGTAGCATCAGACATGTAGAGTAGTCTGTATTTACTGCTTCTCTCTAGCCAGAATTATGCTTTTTTTTCACTCCAGTGATGTCCAACTTAGCTGTTTGACTGCTCTGGCCAATGATATGTGAGACATTTTTAAAAAGAAGTTCTAAAAGCCAGACTTGATCTGCCATATTCTCTTTTGTCTTTTTCAAGCAGTTATCCATACTCCAATCAGAGGCTACTGCATTAGCCTAATTCCTGAAGTGAAATCATGTGGAACAGAGTTGCAGTTGACCCTTAATAAGCATGTAGCATCAGCAAGAAGCAAACCTTTGTTGTTGTAAGCCACTGAAATTTGGGAGTCATTTGTTATTGTAATATACATCCTTGATTTAATTTTTCTTCATAGCAACCTCATTTTGTTCTCCTTAGTGCCTTTTAACCAATCTTTTTCTTAAATTTCTTCCTTCTCTTCAGATTAAAACTATCCCCAAATTATAAAGCAAATGCAATATTATTCTTATTTGAGGCTAGTAGGATCACACTTGGAATATATATATATATAATTGACACAATGAGAAAACTCAGCATAACTTATTGTAAAATTAAAGTTATCTGAGCAATAAAGAAGAAAATACTCTGGCCAAAACTTATATATATATATTTTTAATTTTTATTTATTGATTGATTTTAGAGAGAGAGGAAGGGAGAGGGAGAGAGAGATAGAGAGAGATGGAAACATTGATGAGAGAGAACATTGGCTGCCTCGTGCATGTCCCCCACTGGGGTTGGGGCCCACAACCTGGGCATGTGCCCTTACCAGGAATTGAACTGGCGACCTCTTGGTGCATGGGTCAATGCTAAACCACTGAGCCACACCGCCCGGGCCCAAAACTTATATTTTTATCTAAATTAGATGAGAGAAGTTAGAGAACCATTGCAGTACACTCAAATTTCTGTTTCACTATTCAGGCATCTTCATTGTATTGCTTTTAAAGAGCTTTTAAAAAATCAGTGGTTATCTTTGGGAAGTACAATTGGGAGATTTAAAATTTTTCTTTTTTATGTTCTTGTATAATTTTCTAATTTTCTACAGTGAGTGTATACATTAATTTATAATTAGAATTTTAAAATCTTTAGAAATAGCACCAAGAAGAGTTTAGTGTAAGATAGGTAAACTGGTGAGGGTTTAGGCACAAAATCTCAACAAGGTAAAAGCAGAGAGGACAGTTAGAAAGTGATGGCAACCATACAGGTGAGAAATGGTGGGCTAAGGCAGCGGTGCAGGAACCACAGTGTGAGCAAGAATAGCGTGGCATGGATTTGATATATGCTGATGAGGTAGAGTCAAATGCGACAGAATTTAGTGATGGACTTGGGGCAATGGTGAGAGTTTAGATAGGGGGTTTAAGGGAGAAGAAAGAGTTTAAGATTACACCAATGTTTTGATTGAGGTTACTGGTGCCATCCCTAAGATAAGCAGAGATAAATGCAAAGAAGGGAAGAATAACCAGTTCACCATGGGACAATTTTAGTTTGAGATGCCTGTGGAAAATATGTAAGTCAAACTGGATAAATTCCTTCCATGTCCGATGACTTGGTAGAATTCCTATGGGTGGAATTGCTACACTTTGCATCCAACAGCACTGGAAAAAAACTGGAGTTTGCTTTAGCAGAAAATTTCTGAATATTTTTGGGATAAACTTTTCCTGTTGTCAAGCCTGTTCTGAAAAGATTAGTTTCACATCACTATAGGCTACATTGGTAGAAGCAGTATATAGACCTTTGGGCAAATTTTAATATTTCATCCTTTTATTGACCTGAAAGTAGGAAGCAGACTGAAACTCATTGGTTACTAGTTTTGGCCTCTGTGTTTTTTTTCTATGGAATTCTATGCAGATTCCATATTTTGGCCCTACAGGCATTTTCCTACTCAGGGCAGCAATCTTATTCCTCAGTTTGCAAGATCCGAGGGCATTTCAAATACTCTATCTTTAGGGGTGTGGTAGAGTTTTCAAGAGTATCAAAATAAAGTCAATTTTGGTTCATTGGAGTTTAACAATAAATTTCTGTATGGCATATATTTAAAATAAATTTCTTAGGCTTGGCTTGGTAATTATAAGGTGGGCAATTACTGATCTAAAATCTTATGCTTCAATTCAGAAATAGTAGAGAAGGCGGAGAATCAAAAATCTCTTCCTGAGTTGGTCACTTAAACTCTTTGTCTCCCAGCTCCTTTATCTACAAAAAATGAAACAGTATTTTCCCGCCCTATCTACATGACACGCTCAGTTTTGAATTTAAATGTGATTACATATGTGAAACTGTCTGAAAACTACAAAGCACTATACAAATAGCGGTAATTTTTACCATTCCTCAATTATCTCCTTATTCTTTCTCTCATTTCTGGCCTGTTTTAGTATGTACAGAAACAATTTCATGAAATGAAGAAGAACAATCTGGCTATAGGGAATAATAGAAATATATTTCTGATTTGTGTCATAATTAAATATCCAGTAAAAATCAGAGCTAAATGGGACCATAGTTTGTGAGTCTTTTCAAAGAAGAGTTTTATTTCTTATGGGATATGTTATATTATGTATATTATATAATATTAATATTTAATTACTATATAATCTCAATTCAATTTATTTTAATAATTTAATTATACAATTATGTATTGTGATTTAATATTACAGTATGCTTAATAATATATTGATGTATATTATTATACATTAATTAAATATAATATAAAGCCTTTAGGATCATCATATATAATGTCTCCATGACTTACAATTTACTGTTTTTAAAATGTAATTCTCCTACCCAGTGATAACCATTGTTATTATTTTGCTATAGAAATTTGCAGCCTTGGTCTTTTTCTAAACACATCATTATTATTCTATACATAAATAATGGATGTTTTTCCTTAAACATAATTGGGATTATATTATGTTCACTATTTTGTAATTTAAAAATATCTCCTGCAATTAATTACATTTTCCAAATTACTAGGTATGAACAATATGATTGTTAGTCATTTTGAAGTATAATTAAGTGATTACTGAATCAACTCCTAATATTGAAATTTTGGATTACTTATGATTTTTATGTAAATTTGCACTATGTATGTATTCATATATAACACATAGTTGAAATACGTACATAGGAGCATACATAGCAAATGAACCTCTTTGCAATTCAAAGCTTACTTAGAATGTTAGCATGTTAAACAAGTACGAGTTTATCTGGTTATGTTTGGCATTACAATCTTATACAGACTTTCCTACTTTCTCTCTTCACTTTTCCCTCTCATGGCTCACCTCGAACTAGGTGGCTTTGGAGAAATAGTAACTTACGCTTCAGTATTCTCATTTGTAAACTTTAGTTTGCATACACAATTATTTCCTTAGAATGCACACACATATGTTGTCAATTTGCCCACCAGGCTGTACCATTCTCAACAGCAGTGTATGGAGTCCCTATTTTCTGTTCTGTATTATTTTATTTTTCTTTACTGATTTTAGAGAGAGAGGAAGGGAGAGGGAGAGAGAGATAGAAACATCAATGAGAGAGAATATTGACTGGCTGCCTCCGGCATGACCCCCACTGGTGATTTGGCCCACAACCTGGGCATGTGCCCTGACCGGGAATCGAACTGGCGACCTCTTGGTGCATGGGTTGATGCTCAACCACTAAGCCACATCGGCCGGCCTGTTCTGTATTATTTTTAAAAATTCTTTGTCAACTTGAATTGCAAACAATAGCATAGCAATACTGTTTTAATTTTCATTTCTTTGACACAAGTTAGATGAAACATTTTTGGATCTTCAATGGAAGCTTTTGTTTTTCTTTTGTGAACTGCTTCTTAATATTATCTTAAGTTTCAGATATTATTATTATCTGAAAGTATTTTTTAATTTGAAAATTCTTTATATATTGACATCTTGAATCCATATATTCAAGTATTTTATCTTTCTGTCATTTATCCACCTTTTTTATTCATAGGGCTTTCAAACATGCAGGAATTTTACATTTTTGCATAATTTAGCCTTTTCTTTAGAGTTTCTGTTTTGCATAGATGTTTAGCCCATCCTTTCATAATCTAGGATTGCATAATTACTTACCTATATTTCTTCAGTGTTTAAAAATGTCTGTCTATTATATTTAACTAATTTAAGCCATTTTAGAATTAATATTGTTTTAAAAAGCAATATAAAGATCTAATTTTTTTCTTAGAATAATTAAGGATGACTTGTCAAATAACATCTGTCTGAATTTTTTATTGTAGAACTCTGTCCTAGCTCCATCCTGCTCAGAAATCTCCATTTAGAGGTCTGCTCTGGCCCTGGCTGGTTTGGCTCAGCGGTTGGAGCGTCGGCCTGTGGACCAAAGAGTCCTGGGTTCGGTTCTTGCTAGGGGCACGTACATATACACACACACACACACACACACACACACAATAGAGATCTATTCTGTCATCCCATCCTAATTGCCCCAACCACTCTCTATCTTTTTGCTCTGTTTTTTCCTACATCACACTTTTAGTTACCTAACATTATTCTTGATATTTTCTATACCTAACAATTTATTGTCTGTCTCGCTTATAAGAATGTAAGTTCCATGACAGCAGGTACTCTGTGTTTGTTCACTGCTGTATCTCAATGCTTTGAAAGGTCCTGCATATAAAAAGCACTTTGTATATAGTTATTGAATAAATGAATACTTAAATACAATGTAAATTTTCTGCCTTTCATTCTATTTGACCTTGTAAATACCTTCTCCCTTATACCTCATCTTTCTTCATACAATGGATCTGGTAAAACATGGAATAAATGACTCATTTACTGTCTGTGTCTCTTGAGTAGTTGAGTTCCATTGTTGTTTATTCTAGATTTCTCCCTCTCTTTTCAGTGATAGAAGTTCTGAAAGGTTATCTATTTCATTTAAATAGTGATTGAATATTCTTTTTATATAGATTGGTAAAGTAAATGACTTTAAGTAACTTTACTATTTCAGATGCTCTTAAGAAAACAAAAGGAGCAAACAGGTTGATTCTTCAATGTAGTGTTATCTTAAGAAGACCTGATCTTATTTATTTTAATTTTATTTTCCATGGGAGCTATTTGTCCTTAGAAAGAAATTGGCAGGTAATGGCACTTTTTTCTGCCCGTTCTCAGACACATAAAATCATGATAGAGGAAGAGAAGGAAATTAGTCTGACAGTCTGCAATGTTAACTGATTGCTCAGCGGGACCTAAATCTATGCTCAGTTTCTATAGGCTTTCATGGAGTGTTTTGCTATGCTGTAGGGAGTTTGCAACTGGGATTCCATTTCACTGCTGTCCCAGGCTAATTGGCTCTATATTATCGCAGAGCCACGTGGGCTCAACTGAACGACACTGGGAAAGGGTGGAGAACTTAACTTACACAATGCTGCAAAGAACTGTGCATGATTTATTAGGGGTGAGGTCTAAGAGCCAACTACACAAGCCTTTCCATTTTCTTCTAGATTAGTTGAGAATTGAATCTCCAATTCATCTTACTAATTAATGGATTTAGCTTAATTGTTATAAGTTTAGATTTTGTGCAGGAGTCCAAGGACCTTAAGGTACCCTAGGTGCCATAAATCAATCATTCACATAAGTCAATGCGACGTTTTTGAGCAGCCTGTCTTCCTGTGATGGCATGTATCTGGACCATCATCCCAAAATAAGGCGACCGAGTCGTTAGAGAAAGGGTTCATTTATTCTCTCCCGCCAAAGATCCCCTGACTGAAAGTAAAAGGTGATTGAATCACAGGGTGAATCTGTGCACACCCAAGACAATTTCTCCTGTTTTTCAAATTGTTTTAACTTCGGCGTGGCAAGCTTTCCACAATGTTCGTAAATCTTGTCCCATTTCCTCGTTGGCTCAGAGCCAAGGAAACGGAGACAAGGCTTTATTGTGAGAAGGGGTCCAGCTCTGGGTTCGGGAGCAGTGAAGTTCCATTGGATGCACGAGTTCCGGGAGCCCATGAGCACTTCCTGCTGCGGGTTTGCCCCGCCTCCTGTCCCGTGCATGCAGCCTGCAGATGTAACCTTGCAAGGCTGTGCGGGAAGCTGGGGCCCATGAGCCTCCGCGAGGTGGGCGGGGCCGGGCGCCAAGATGGCGGCGCCCATGGAGGAGTGGTGGGCCGAGGGGTCCCGAGCTGCTGCACCCTGCCGCCTTGGGAAGGAAGTATTGCAGGTTCTTTCCAAAGCAGGCTTTGAAGAGGGGAGCAAAAAGACATTGAGAAATTGGTTCTCCTCTTTCTGCCTCTTCTGCCTGTGACCACAGCCCTCTTTTCCTTCTAGGAAGAGGCTGATAATGTGGAGAGGCAGGGTTGATGAGGCACTTTTTTTCATCACTCCAAAGTAGGGGACGGGGAATGGAAAGTCTCCAGAGCTGGAGCATAGTTTTACTCTGTTATAGTTCATGGGTTACTGGGACATGTCTGACTGTCATTTGAGGCAATTTGAGGGGGAAAAAAGGGGAAAAAGTACTTTTGCATAGAGTAGATGCTTAATCCAGATTGCTTATTGAGGAACACTAGTTTACTCAGCAACCTTCGCTTGCTGGGGGCCTGAGAATGACTTATGGTAGGGAAGGTAAGTTATTAAGGTAAGTTAGAAAAAGTGATTCCGTTAATGATGCAATTAAATCAAGAAAATATATCCTATGCACTTTAGAAAATGCTAGATACATATTTTGCGTACAGTTCTACAAGTTTTAACATACACATGGATTCTTGCAACTACCACCGCAATCAGGATGCAGAACAATTTCAACATCCCCCAAATATTCCATCATGCTGACCCTTTGTAGATAGATGTACCTCCCTACCTGCAATAACTCAGTTTGGCAAAGAGCTTTTAGATATAGCCAATACCAGGAACACTATCCATAAAAGAAAAAAATTAATAAATTGGACTTCATTATAATTACTAATTTTGCTCCTTTTGAAAAACACAGTGAAGGATGAAAAGACAAGCCACAAACTGGGAGAAAACACTTGCAAATCACTGATCAGACAAAGGATGCAACGTTCAAAGTACTTAGAGAAAAAAATTGAGCCCAGCCGGTGTGGCTTAGTGGATTGATCATTGTCCCATGGACTGAGAGATCTGGGTTCCATTCCTGGTCAGGGCACATGCCTGGGTTATGGGCTCAATCCCCAGTAGGGGACATGTAGGAGGCAGCCGATTGATGTTTCTCTCTCACATTGATGTTTCTATCTGTCTAAAAAAACAACATATTTTTAAAAAAGGAATTAGCAAAAATTGAATAAGGCATGGTCTTTTTCTACAAGAAACTGGAGTTGAGTAGAGATAGAGATGAATATGTAACAAACTATTTATGAAGAAGGATGCAATTAATACCAAAGTAAGAGTGGTATCTCAACAGGGCAGCAACATTTGCAGTGGGGAGGAAGCTGTGTTCCAGCTTGTGGAATTCAGGGTGGCATTGTGCGGAAACTGGTAGGAAAGGGTGTTCCAGAGGAGGAAATCACATAAGAAAAGCCATAGAAGTGAGAAAATGCTGGGCATAAACAGGAAAATGCAGGTAGTCCACTCTGGTTAGCTCCCAGTATCACTTCTGTGCTGCTAATGGCAGGATGAGAATGAACATATACCTTCTAATATATGCATAAACCCACACTTTAATATTTCTACCTTGTAAGGCCATAGGGGGGAAAAAAGGAATGGACTCACCGCTTATGGTGAAACATAGAAAACCATTAAGGGTAATTTAAAACCAACTGAAATGTCAAGATGGTCCATTAGAAATGCAAATTCGAACTGCACTGTGATAACCACAATAAACAAAACAATGAAACCAATTAGAAGGGACTTTTGAGACTTTTAGGCTTTGATTTGTTATAAAGGCAGAGAAAAAGACCAAATTGTTTGATTTTGTTTATCTTCTCCCAAATCAATAATCTGAAAGGTTTTGAAAGGTCTTAAATGTTTTGGGTTACTTAGGCCCCTGCCAGGGGCTCATTTGTTGTAAGGCAACCTGCTGCAATTGGACCAGTCTCCACAAGCCATTTTTCTGTGTGCCATCAAGCGTGGACATACATGAAACATCAGCATCCGTAATACTTAAGTATCTTTTCAGAGTCCAGAGTGCTGACGTTACACGATGGGGCCTTAAGTATCTTTTCTACTGGGCAAAATTCCTGAAAGAACTGCTTCTTTTGCTATTGGCCAACTGTTGAGAGTAGCATATAATTAGCATATAAATGATGTTAAAAAATGAAGGAGTGTCAGAATATATACTTATGCCACTTTCATGCTTATAGATATATGTCAGGGTTAAAGGCTGCTTTTTTATTCTGTTCTGTATCTTCTTTAATAAAAATAAGATTGTGTGCATTAGAAAGTTCTGATGCATGTCATTTACATTCATCCCCCCCCCCCCCTCGCCCAGATATGTTAGTTAAATGTGATTTTAAAAAAGAATTTACATTCACATTTTTTGGAGTATATTTCTGTGTGTCTAAATATGTACATAGATTCTTTGTAACTCCAATTATAAACAGGATATAGTATAGAGCCAATATCCTCAAAAATTCCCTCATTCAGACCCGTTGTGAATAAGCCCTGACCTCTGGGTTTGGCAAAAACCATCAATAAAGGAAAAATTGGCAAGTTGGATTTCATCAAAATTTTAAAAATTTGCTCTTCTAAGAAAACAGTTAAAAGACAGAAAGTCATCCTGGCCAGTGTGGCTCAGTGGTTGAGTGTTGATTCATGCAACAAGAGGTCGCCGGTTCTATTCCCAGTCAGGGCACATGCCCAGGTTGTGGGCCAGATCCCCAGTGGGGGGCATGCAGGAGGCGGCTGATCAATGTTCTCTCTCATCGATGTTTCTATCTCTCTCTCCCTAACCCTTCCTTTCTCTCTAAAGTCAATAAAGAAAAAAAAATGTTTAAATAGAAATCACACATTAAAAAAAAAAAAACAAGCTACAGATTGAGAGAAAACATTTGCAAATCACATATTGATCAAGAAGTTACATTCAGAAATAATAACCCTCAAAACTCAACAGGAACTGAACAAACAACCCAATTAAAAAATGGGCAAAAGATTTGTGCAGAGACTTCACCAAGAAGATGGAGGGTAGGCAAATAAGTAAATGAAGAGATCATTAGTCATTAAGGACATACAAATTAAAATCTCAATGAGATACCATTAGACACCTATAAGAACCATTAAAATAAAAAATACTGACCATACCAACCAATGATCCATGTGGAGCAACTGGAACTCTCTTATATGCTGGTAATAATGCAAAATGTTTCCAATACTCTGGAAATCAGTCTGAGAGTCTCTTACACAGGTAAATATGTATATCTAATAAGACTCAACAACTTCACTTCTAGTATTTATCTTAGAGAAATGAAAATTTAGATTTACACAAAAATCTGTACATGGATGTTTATAGTGGCATTAATCACCAAAATCTGGAAACAAGTCACATGTCTTTCAAAGGGTGAATGAATAACCAAATTGTGGTACATTCATACAATGCAACACAAGAAATGACATGACTGAATCTCAAAATAATTATGCTGAGTCACAGAAGTTATATTTTATTTAGTGCTGATGAGCAATCTCTTCTTTTAAAGAATATGTCTTCTCATGCTGCATATGAAATACCTTTTTTTCTCTTTCTCTCAGGCCTCAGATTGTTTCTTCTTTCCCATCCGTGATGCTTTTATTCTGAAAATCTCATTTTAGTGGCATAACACAACCACTATTTTATCATTCACAAGGATCCTGTAGGTTACCTAGGATTTGAAGTTTTCCCTGAGGCCATTTCTTATTTTGAGGACACTTTGCTAGCTGTTACACTCCCTCCAAGTGTGTTAGCTGTTACATTTCCTCGTGAGCACAGGAGGTCCTTGAGTCACATCGTGTTGTTAATGAGATGCTACAGGAACTTAACTCTGGCTTATGTCAATTAGCTTATGGTAAAGTTGGTTTTGTTATACGTGGTTTTGCTGCAGATCCCCAAACCTTTCCATGATGTTAAATAAAGATTTAGTCTATGCATACCTTCCAAATTATAGTAAGAAACAGTAATTCATTCTTTAGTTCGCTTCTTTTACTTTCATTTTATTTTAAGGTGTTAAAAGTTATATGACACCTTCAACACTCTTTCTAAAATTCCTTGTAGCTTGTTCGTTGAGTTCGCTATGTCTTCACTTTTCTTCCAGCCCCCAGTGACAGCCTCCATGAGGCCCAGGAGGCTTTTGTCCATCACTGGACTCAAAAACCAAAGCCACAGTTTTAGATTTTGTTTCAGCAGAACCCACTTATGGAACCAAATTCTGTTCCAGTTATTGCTGTACATGAAACTGTCCTAAATTGGAAGTTACAGAACATCAACCATTTTATTATGCTCCTGTATTCTGTGGGTCAGGAATTCGAACAGGCCTGGTGAGCATGGCTTGCCCCTATTCCATATTATCATATCAGAAATGTGGTGATGGCTGGGATATGATTCTAACAATGGGAAGCTGGGGTCATCTGAAGGCTTCTATCACATATCTGGGTCGTGGGTTGGGATGACTTGAAAGCTAGTTTTATCTGAGCTACAACCAGAGCCCTTGGATGTGGCCTCTCCATGTGGCTAGGGCTTCTCACAGCATGGCAACTGGGAACATCCAGTGAGTGAGCATGCCAAGAGAAGCAGGCAGAGGTTGCGTCACTTCTTATGACTTAGCTTTGGATTGTTCCATAGTATCATCTGCTCTGTGCCATTTGAGCCATCCCTCCTCCCTCAGCCAGTCCTTCAGATTCATGGGCTAGGGACATGGATCTCGCTTCTCACTGGGAGAAGTGTCAAAGAATTAGGGATCCTGTGTGAAAACTCCGACAGTGTCCATGACCCATCTCCCATATCTGCATCTCCCCAGAGATCTGTATCTCTAGCATTGACTTTTCTCCAGAACGCTAGATGCACAACTCACATCTAATAAATATTATACTTGAATTCACTAGCACCATAAAGACAAACAGAAATGGACCCATCCAGTGTTATATTTCAGAGCATTTACCTTAAGAAGAGTACATAAATTTGTTATACACACGATGATTTAAAATACCAAAAAGGCAGTATATCCACTAGATGAGATGGCAGGTATCCATGAAAAATGATAAGTATAAAAATTATAAAGCAATGTCTTTGAAATAATCACACCATGCAAAGAAAAGGGCATCTTATGATGTGCACTTCCACAATAATTAAAAGCAAAAAAGATATACATAAAAATATAGGGAGAAAAAATATTGAGGATCATTGTGTTGGAAAAGGTGACATTATGGATGATTCATTATTCCTCTTCTCGCCCCAATTTTCCTTTTTCTTATCACATTACTTTAATAACCTAAATATGTATTTTTAAAAATCAAAATCAAAATCAAAACAAACTGTTCCAAACTAAACCTGTCATTTCATACCTCCTACTATTCTGTTGTTTGTTTTCGTTCTTTCCCTGTCTCATTTAGAGCCATTATCGCCCTCTTAGTGATCTAGGCTGGATACCTCAGTCATCATTCTGCCCTTTTCTTTTTAAATAGTCTTGAGACACAATTAACCTTCGAATACTCAGAATTCTACTTCTCCAATATCTTTGCAATGAATAATTGTTATATAATTAATGGAATAGATATAAAATTACATTTAGAATTCTATAGAACTATACTAATATATATTGAGTTCCAATCCCCACGTCACCACTGAGTGACCTAGTGCAAGTTTCCCAATCTTTCTGGACATCAGTTTGCTCATCCGAAGTGTGAGTTTAGCATACTTACCTTGGAAAGAGTTTTGTGAGAGCTAAGTTATACTAGCTATGACAATGGCTGGTACAGTGCCTAGAAGACAGTGGATACATAATAAATGGTAGTAGAACATCATTGGCTAGAACCATTTACACCACATTGTTTCCTAACACTTCCATGGGAAAAATAAACACACAAAACCACACGTACACTTAAAACAGGATGGTGCATTGAAATAAATTTTTTCTGAATGTATTCTCACTCCCTAATACAATGACGAACCGACCAACCAACCAACTAACCAACCTCAGGTGGCTGCGGAACAAGTTTACCATCAGAAATAAGATGCAGAGAAAAATCAATAGCCTTGTGGTCAATATTAATCTCCCATCAATAAAGACCCATATCTTTCACTCTTTATGGTAATTGTCCCACTGATCTGCTTAAAGTGCTTAAAGTACTTAGAGGGGCAGGCTGATAGCATCTTATCAGGGCTCTGAGCAGCGGAGTCAGAGAGCTTCTAGGAGTTGGGGCCAGTTCTCCTGAAAGTTTGATGTGACAAAGGGTCCTTGGGTTTCCCAATGGGTCTGCCTTCCCTCTCTGCTCTCCAAGGTGAGGGTAGCTGTCCTTTCTTCTTCCGAGGCCTTCAGGGTTCACTGAAACAAAGTAGGCTCGGCTCACCACTTAAGCCAGTGTTGTTAGGAATTTCATTGTATGTGCTCTGGAGGGCCTTTGACATTAAACAAATTACTTTTCTGGCAGCAAAACAGACCTCTCTTCTCCTCAGAAGTCTATTAATATGCACACTTAGAACTTATTGGCATTGAGGACTGTTGTCCCAATAGCCCAGTTTCACTTCCAATAAAAGCCCACTGTTCCCATAGAAATCTTACTGCCATCAAGTGACTTGCAGTGTTCTCCAAATTAACATTAAGTCTAGGAATTTATAGATCCACTGTCAGTGGTTAACATTGGTTCGAGATGCTCTGCAGAGTATGAAGACATGACCTGTGAGGGGTGATGTGTCCCTCCCTAGCTATTCCGTGGCTTCCCTTTCTTGTTCTGCAGCTCACCCCCACTCACACCTCCATACCAGCGTAGCACTCAGCAGGTTGTGAAGGCAGGAATCCTCTCTGAGCTTGGTGCTTCAAAAGACACACACTTATTTTTGAAGCTGACAACCTATATGAGGCATTTGTAATTGAACAATGATGACCATGACCCCAAGTTTAATACACACACACACACACACACACACACACACACACACATGCACACACATAATCATACAAGAATGTAGTGTCCAATGGGCTTGTTCATTTTCAAACTTGTCCTTCAGACGTTATATGAAATTCAGCAATGTACAGGATATGTCATTTTCTATTTGCCTATATTCTATTTCAGTTAGTCGACCACATTTTTATATTTTACCCAAGCCTTTCCAAGCGGCACATGCTGTTTGAAATCATAATGACAGACGTTACTTTGATGTTACTTTTTATTCTTAACTTAGCCATCATTCACAGCTGCTTCTGCTGCAATGGAACAAAGCACGTAAAAAGGGGAAGATATTATATAAATTAAATGTTCATTGCTCTGTAACATATCAAAAGATTGCACCATTTCTGATTTACAGTTAGGACTGGAAATTAACTTCAAAAGGCAAGAAATGGAAAAGTGGAGGCCTATTCTTTCATGGCTTATTACTGAAAAGGGAGAAGTGATGTAAGGATAATAAAAAGGTTTCTCTTCTTGAACAAAACAGGGAATATCCATTCCTCTTGCACCTCTGTGTTTATATCCATTTATAAGTTTTGGACTCATAACTATGGTGAAAAACAGGCCCTATAATGCCATCAATATTGCACCCTGGATACAATCATGAAGCAACATGAATGAGAGCTTGGAGATACATCGAGGGATCAAAGATGTCCGGCCTTTTGCTTCCAGCACAGGTAGTAATAATAGAATCATCTCTGGGCATGACACATATCAAAGAGTTTATCTGTCTAATTTGCACCTGGTTAGTGGAAAAGCGAACCTGGAACCAAGTCATCTCACTCATCAATTCTGTACTCTTCCTGGACCTGCTCTCTTACCAGCGTAAGAGGCTCATGGGAAATTGTTAATTTGGTGCCCCCAAATTTTGAGACTCTCTGGTTTCCTTGTTTATCTGAGGTCTACTTCCACACCTCACATTCCTTCCCTTCATCCCGCTGAACCACTGGCCCCCACTAGCCGGGCTGTCACGGGTACCTCTCTAAGATCTCACATTTGATGTTCCTCATCCCCAAGCACACTCCCTTTCCTGCCATTTCTCTCACGTCCCTGTACCCTCTCACTTTCTTTTTTACTTCTCAATCTTTAAGCCACTTACGTAACACCCTCATGAAAATGCCACACCCCTCCCTCTTCTTTTCCTATGCAAACTGCTTTCTCCCCTACCGACCTCCAGGACTGGCTTCAACATTTGCTGCCATCCTCATAGCTTCCATGCCCCTAGGCAGGTTTGTCGTTGTAGGGTCTTTCCTTCATTAAAAAATATTAAACTTATATTTTATGACTGTTTTGGTATAGAGATGCGTATCATCTTTTATCCTAAAATAATTTCCCCCCCTCTCTGGCCTTAAATTAAAACATTTCCCTTAACTCCTAAAAGTATTATAGGTCGTGGGCTCTGTGCCTACTCTGCCTCACCAGGATGGTACGTTGGCCTGGGGTTGAGCCCCAAGAAGGTACAGCTGATTCCATCAGTTTTGGTTCACATTGTTTACTTTTTAAAGTTGCGAAAATCTATCAAACATAGCAAATGCTAGAAAGTGTAATTAATACTGAGTTTATAGTTTAAAATAATGTGATCTTTATCAAAATATTGGGACAACTATAATGCTCTTGGTTTCTTGGTTGTAAATATCAGATTGTTCCTAAATATACATTTTCTATAATTTGAAATTCAATTACAGGAATATTTAATAAAGTACAATGCACAGCCCTGGCCGGTTTGGCTCAGCGGTTAAGAGCGTCGGCCTGTGGACCAGAGAGTCCTGGGTTCGGTTCCCGCTGAGGGCACGTACCTCGGTTGCAGTTTGTCCCCGGCCCGGTGGGGGTTGTGTGGGTGGCAACCATTCGATGTGTCTCTCTCACATCGATGTTTCTCTCTCTCTCTCTCTTCCTCCCTCTCTCCCTCCCACGCTATCTGAAGATAAATGCAAAAATGTCTTCGGATGAAAATAAAAAAAAAGGTGCAGTGCACAAAGTACTTTCTAGGTGATGAACATAGAAAGTTGAGTAAAACACTGTTCTAGCAGAAAGACAAAGGATCAATTACTGTGAAACTGGACTAAATGTAAATTCCAACAGGAAAAAAAGACCTGAGGCTTCAAGGTTTGGAGAAAACCCATCCTTTGGTACTATCACTAAAAACTGGTGAATTATGTGATATTTGCTGATTTCTGGTTTTAAAAAGTAATCATATTTATTGTAAAACAGGTACACATTTATGGCCCCCACACGTGTATAACCTCCCCCACTATCAACATCACTCACTAGAATGGTTCATTTTTTACCAAGGATGAACCTGCGTTGACACGTCATCATCACCTAGAGTCCATAGCTGACATTAGGGGTCACTTTTGGTGTTGTACATTCTATGGGTTTGGACAAATGTATAATGACATGTATTCCTCATTGTAATATACAGAGTATTTTTGCTGCCTTAAAAATCCTCTGTGCTCTGCTTATTGTCCCCCGAACTAAACCCAGCAAGCACGGATCTTATTATCGCCACAGTTTTGCCCTGTGGTACATCTTTTTAACTATGCACTGTATAGAGTGTTTTTGTTTTGCCTAATAACTTTCTACTTGATTCTGGGTAGATAAATATACATATTTTAATAATAATTTTGTCTTTTCATATATATATAATATCATTTATTGTTTGTGTACTTTTTCCTTTATTTTCTCAACCTTTCCAAAACGTATGAAGTAACAGTCAATTCAATGAGAATTCCTTCAATATTTCACTATGTTAAATAAATTTTCTTCTATTAATATATAAAATCAGAAATAGTAATTTCAATCAAATATCATTTTGGCACCTATTTATAGTGGAATATTATGTGAAAAAAAGCAGGACACAAAATAGTATAAGAAATGGCTATCTGTGTGATATGTTTTTTGGATAATTTTTCTCTTTATTTTCATTTTTTACATAATAAGTATCATGTTAAAAATAAATTGCAAGCATTTCTTGGGTTATTAAATATTATTTAAGTGAGTCCATCTTCTGTATTTATCATTATTTATTTGATTAATTATCTATTATAGAATATTTAAGTTGTTTTTTCTAATATAAATAAAGTTGTAATGAACATTTGTTAACACAAAGATTTATGCACATTACTGATTCTTTCCTTAGGACAAGTTCTCAGAATGATTTTACTAGGGAAAAAAGTATAAATCTTTTAAGGCTGATTAGATACAAAATGCTATAAATTTTAATTCCTACTAACAGTGTATAAAGATACCAACTTCATCTTTGCCAACATAGGAGTTTTTCAAAAAAAGTATTTCTTTAATTTTTTGGAAATCTAATAAATGAAAATAGTTTCTCACTATTGTTTTCTTTAGCTCTCCTTTCATTTTTAGTGAGGTTGATCATTCTTTCATAGTTAAAATATTTTTTCAAAATTGTCTAATTATATTCCTGGCTTTGCCCTTTGCTTTTATTGTTCATAAGTTTTTTTCTCTCCATCCCTCAAAAAAAAAAAAAAAAATCCAAAAACCTATTACCCCCTCTTTTCTCCTTATTGTTTTATGTTTTTACTTTTTGAATTTAATTCTGTAATTGAAAGGGTAGAATTTTGGTAGATGAACAGGGTGAAATGATAAAATAATTTTCCCGCCAAAGAAAGAGCAGAAATAAAAGGCAACATGTGCAAAGATGTTCACTATTTTGGGGAAATAATAGGCTAAATTGTATATTTAAGTAACAGCTGATATTGAGGAGTCGAGGTAAATAGAAGAGAAAGAGATCCACAGCCATTTAGCACAAGGGAAGATCTCTCTAGTGAGCTTCTGATCTGTATATCCACCCATCTATCTGTTATATCCACTTTGATGATGTTGCACATTATTTATATTAACACTCATACGCATCCTCAACATGGTCTAAACT
Source organism: Tadarida brasiliensis (assembly GCA_030848825.1). Classification (NCBI taxonomy): domain Eukaryota; kingdom Metazoa; phylum Chordata; class Mammalia; order Chiroptera; family Molossidae; genus Tadarida; species Tadarida brasiliensis. The sequence goes on from CM061257.1 coordinate 91,790,247, forward strand.
GAAAACCTGTCATCTCCCCACAAGCCTGTATTTCCTATGACAGTAACAGTGCTCCTCAACTATTCCTAGCTAAAGTCCCAATGCACCCTTGACCCTTGCCCCCCCAACCCACAAGATAAGATCCTGTCAACCCTACTTTCTCAATAGTTCCTGAAGTGTCCAGTTCTCTCCATGATGCCACTATCTCAGTTGAGGACCATTATCTTAATGCCAATGCAAATTACTTTCCTCTTTCACCCAGATTAAGGCAACAGTTTCTAACTGGGTCTCCTTGTCTTTGGTCTTGTTCTTTTCCTAGTCATATATCTCAGAGCATCTGTGGTGAATTTCTAAAATGGAAACCTTATGTTTTCAAATTCTCTAGTGGTTACCAATTTCCCTCAGGAAATAAAAGTCCCTGATGACTTTTATGGTCATCCAATCTAAGATAGCCCTTCAATTAGTCTAAATCCCATCTCCTTAGTTAATTTTCTTCATAGTATTTACTCCATTTTATATGGTGTTGTTGGTTTTTTCCTTTCTTAAAAAAAATCCTCACCTGAGGATTTGTTTTTATTGATTTTGAGAGAGAGAGAGAGAGAGAGAGAGAGAGAGAGAGAGAGAAGCATCAATGTGAGAGAGAAATATCTATCAATTGCCTCCCATAGGCACACTCCCCAGGGATTGAACCTGCAACCTAGGCATATGCCCTGACCAGGAATCAAACCCGAAACCTTTTGGTGTACAGGACAACACTTCAACCAGCTAAGCCATCCAGCCAGGGCTGTTTCCTTTGATAAAAATACAATTTTTGGCTCTCTTTACTAAAATGTAGAGTTCATGAGAGCCAAGACTAGCTTTCCTGTTCATCGCTACAGCTGATCCAAACTAAGTAGGTGCACATGAATATTTGTTAATAATACTGCTTTGAAAACACTGAACAGTGCGGGCTACTTACAGCTATTATTGTTTATTTACATTTCTGCCTTTTCTAACTCCAGGATTTCAACTCTTTCAACTGAGCTATTATTGATCTGTTAAGACTCAGCTTTAAGGTTATATCACTGGGGATCTTTTCCTGATTCTCTCCTCATCAGTCAGTGGGTTTCCATAGCAATCAGTTGTCACAGCATTGACCATCCTACTTTATGTCTATTTCTTCTTGGTTCCTGTGGTAGACAGTAAGCTACGTGAGGAGAGGATTTATGTCTTATTTATCATTGTATCCCCAGGACTTAGCAATGTGTTTGGCTTATCATAGATGCTCAACACATACTTATCTAAAAAGTAAATTATAATATATAACATTTATATTATCATTATTTATAACATTTAAATATACTGTAAAGATGTCATATTAAATATAAATATATTTATATTTAGTACATCACAAAAATGTTCATTATGAATAACTGAAACAAAAAATAGTGTAGAATTTTAAAAAGAAAATGTAAAGATAAAAAATAATTATAAATAATATTTCTAATGCAAGTGGTTAAAATAACATAAAAGGATAGACTTCAATTATCAGGAAAATTCCTTGATAATATTGGCTAACTAAGTTGTTACATAATAATTCATGTGATTACTTTTGTAATGAATCTTATATTGGCTCATTTCTCCATTGTCCCCTAAAAAGCAAGGAAACCAAACAAGGATTTCTGAAGGGAAAAAATGTCTTATCCAAGAAGTGCTTGGCTATTGGAAAGATACTTTTTTACTGCTAAAATGATATTAAAAACTGTTTTGGGCATTTTGAGATTTCATTTTTTCTGTGATTGCGCTGTAGCATTTTTCTAGGTCAGGATCTCCATTTTGGCAACTCATAGCCTAACTAACTGGTGAAATTTGGTGATTTTTAGTCAATGAACTGGATCATATTTACATTCCTTAGTTTTGTTGTTTTTAAATTCTGCTTAGTGTGGTTCAAGCGAACCTTTCTTTGGGAGGCAGGTGAGCTGCGGGTTCACCTAACTGTTGGAGTGGCTTTCCAGGTAGCATGAATTTATACACGCAGATCTACGTAACAATGAAACCAATGACACTGGGGATCAATGACATCTAACAAAAACCAATAAGGTCATCCCATAAAACTACAGCCACTGATTTGTTAGTTTTTAAAGATACATTAACCCCTCCCCAAACATCCTTCTCTGCTGTGTCCATTCATTCCTTGCCCTCTTGGAGATGTCTTCAACCATTGGCATAGGCTGAAAATCTTAGCTTACCTATAGTTTTATTGCTCAGAATAATTAATGTACCTTCTATTTCAACAAAGAAGAACACTTTTTCCCAAGAGATATTTACTTATTGACAATCTACTTATCAAGAAACAAAAATGCTACTTGTTTGTGACTCTCTATTTGATGTGAGAAGAACTATCAGGCAGAAGATAGATAAATAGGTTGATAACATCTTTTAAAATAATAATTGCCATCATCAGAGTTAACATATTTTGACAGGTTAGTATATTAAAAGCCATTAAAAAACAGCTGTTTAGCTGTAGGGAATTGCACTCTGAGGTTGAATCCAAAGATACGTGTTGGTATTTATTCAGTAATCAATCATAGAAAGAAGAGACCTCAAATTTTAGTTGGAAGTTTTTATTTTTATCCTTTTCCTTACTCCTGGTCTTTAAACCTGCTCTGAGGAGAGCTATACATGCCAGGCTAGTGCTCATCAAAAGCCAGCAATCACAGCTAAATCAGCATGCAAAATGCCACTCAACCTTGGGCCTTTATTAAAATTTGCTGGGACTCAATTTGAGATAGCGATCATTCTTATTAAAAAGCAAAATGTAAGATAGTTTTTTTATATAAATCTCTGGATGGAATGGAATTGTTAATCAGCATAGGCTGATGTGATTTCTCTGTTGCAAATCCTGCCGAGGGCTCAGAAGTGGCACATTACCATAATTCGTAGGCTAGAGCTGGCAGCTTGAAAAAGACCTGCAAGAATCTTTAAAATGCTTAAGCAAAGCTGCAAGTCACAGCAAAACAACACAGTAAGAGCTGCTACCCGGTGTTTCTCCCGTTATATAAAGAAGTTTGGGCCTTTTCCTCATCACCGACTTTTCTGGATGCCTCCCTTGTTTATGTTGCTGGGCGTTGTTTATAAACAACCTCTCAACGGAGCATTTCTGCGCTGTAAAATCCATCCATTTACCATGTGCTGGGTTCGCCATGGAGGTTGATGGAAAGAGCTTGCGTTTTTCTTTTAGGACAGAAAGTGGAGCCAATCAATTAACCACATGCACTTAATGCATTGTTTGTCTCCCCTCCTATATCCTTTCTCCTGTTTGACATCGCCCTCTGCAATTTTTGTACTCAAACAAATAGAGCAGCTTCCGAAAGATAGAGAACCCTTGTTGGGTGCGCAAATGGCCTGTTTATAGAATGCCTATTTTTCACCTCAAGAAAATATTGTTTGATTGGGGTCCCAAAACCTTAGATTGAGTGAAGTCAGAAAGTCATCTCATTTTTCCCCCGAGAGAGGATGACAGTTTCCCATGGCGTCCCCAGTGGGAGATGTCAGCATGAACGACAGTGAATGCTGGTGAGAGCACTGACCAGCACAGGCCTTCAGACTAACGGCCATCTGACAGAACTGTAAGAATTTACAAGAATTTTGCAAAACAACACACACGAAAAGCCCAAAGAGCTTGGTCAGCCAAATTGCCATCAAACGTTATGTCTGCCTAGGAGACTGGGGGTCCGAGGAAGAGAACTGCTCAGTGTCCTGGGACATGGAGGTGTCGCATGGGATGGAGGAGTGTCTTTCTCTCTGTCTTTTGGGTTATAGCTTTGAATTCAGAGGTGTTTCATTTGAACACTGAACTATAGAAAAGCCAACGGCTCAACATTTTCATCAGGAATCAATGCTAGAGGCAATGATAGGGTCCAGCTGACTTATCCTCAAGGAGCCAAAGGCTAGAACTTCTGGACTCCTGTGAGGGCAGTGGGTGAGCCTGACTAGAGACTTAGCATTTTGTAGAGTGTATTTCAATGCACGTCTATCAGTGGATGAGCACATGAGCTTTAATGAATGAATACGATTCTCTTTTCTTTCACCGTGGCTGAGTGTGTCACCCTGATTAGATCCCTCAGGTATACTCATAGCTCATGAGCCTTTGATGTAGCAGGGTGACGTCTAAAGTTAGAAAATCCGAATTAGTTCAAGTTTGAACAGACATCAGTTAAATGTGTTGGAAATTTATCAACTAGTGGTTGGGAAATCCGGTGGGCGGATTTTAATGGTAACATTAAAAACGGGAACGAAATTAGAACAAGACCCAGAAAGGAGATGGGGGCCAGATTCACAAAGCTATTCCACCTGACGGCTCCTTCTGACATCCCATCTGAATCCCTCATTAAAGCCAGAAAGCTGGAAATGGTTTGCTAGTTAAACAGGGCAATCAGATTAAACCGATGAGATGATTCACATATTTTTAAAGCCCCCAAACACATTAGGAGGACATTGTTTTAGAGCAGGGGTGCTGGGGACTTGGAGTGCACACTGCCTTCCCAACCCCCCCTCTTTCCAGTTTTCTCCTCCAAAAACCGACTTGATTGCTTAGCGTCCGCGAGCACAGCTGGGCTTCACATCCCCATTTGCAGGGGATGCTTCTTCTGAAATGCTGGTAGTATTTGTCAGCCTGGAAGTGTCTTGAGGCTGCTTCTGGGAGATACAAGGAGGAAACTGATAAGGAGAGCATCAGAAGGGCAGTTAATTGCCTCCAGTCTCTCGGTGCCCGGAATATTTAAAATCTATGGGATTAAAGGCAGATTAAAAACTGTGGAAGCAGGGGCCCAATAGCGCTGAAAGATCACAATCAGCAAGGGTAATGGCAGAGAAAAAATGAATGTGGCAAATAAAATGACAGATAGGAAATTCAGATCCGCTTCTAATGCTCGAAGTTCCATCTTGTAAGCACAATTCATCTACGTGTAAATCATTTTTTGGCTTCAAGCTTATCAGCCAATCGGTGAATTAAAAATGCTCTTTCCTTGGAGGATTAAAGAGGTTGATTGAAGTCAGTGTGAAAACTGGCTAATAAGTCTGGAAATGTCAGGAGGGGCTGTAGAAGAAGTCTGGACTTTTTTTCCTCTCTCAGTGCTATGAAACAGGAAGTCTGCAAAGCCCCGGCATTCTGTTCCTCTGAGAACAGCTTCTGCGTTTTCTGTGGGTGACAACAGTGGCAGGATGGAGTGTTAGGATTTACAGGGTGAAGGGGATGTTGACATTTAAGACACATAGTAGGAAAATATGAATGAAAACAATGGCTACTCACAGAAATCAGTTCTCCAAAGGGAGGCTATCAAAAACCCAAGGCCTATCAAGTCAGCACGAAGTGTCTGTTTTAAGTTGTAACACTGTGCTGAGAGTACTTGAATTGGGGACCATCCGTTTAATGGGAACATTGATGATTATTTGGGCTCCTGGATTAAACAGACTATACTTAAAAGTGCTGGGGGGAAATACTCTGGTACATTTCACAAAGAACCGAAATACTAGAGATGAAATAAGTATTTTCCGTATTTTGCTTCCTAAGGCAACTTTTATTTTCAAATATGTGACCATCTACTGTTTGATTCGAATTTTTCTTAGAGGTGGTGTTGGTAAGGAGGCCCCTCGCCACTGATTCTGGGCTTCAGCAAGATTTTAGCAGAGGTACTTCTCAGGAGGCTGAAGAACACCGAATACAGGTGTCCCCCTTGCATGCCAGATGCCTGCGTGAACAAGGGGACTCCCCGAGCAAGCACCAGACTGAGATAAGTGGTAGGACTCTGAGAAAAAAAATCCTTACTTTTACTTACTTTTTAAATCCCCATCTGCCGCAAGTACTGGGTGCTTTCTCTGTGAAAACCTTGTGTTGGGCAAGCTTCACATCCAAAGTCCAGAACCACCCGCCAGCATTGTAAGGCAGGTTTAGAACTCCCGGGAGATGATGTAGCGGTGATGTAGGGGGGTCGGCAACTTGCTCAAAGTGACCCTGGAAGCACAGGGGGAAACTCCAACCCAAGTCTAGTCTTGCCTTTCAGCGTACTGCGGTCTTGTCTCCTTTTGCGTTTTGGAGGATAGGTAACACACACACACACACACACACACACACACACACACACACGGCCTAATATCAAGAGGTAGTCTTAAGATACAAGACTAACTGGTGTTGATCTCAGGGCATACCTGAACTGACAGACACGTTGCCTGATTTGAAGAATCTTGGGAAAGTTACTTCAACCCGTTCTACCTTGGATTCTTAGGATGCCATCGTTAACAAGTTGCTGCTTCATGGTGTTAAGATTTTCCTGTTAACTCAGTATTATTTTAAAAATCTTAATCTCTCTTGGTACATTAACACCTTCTGTTCTGAATAACATGTACACACTGATTAGGTTGGGGGGCAGGGGAGGCTGGAAGGAGTGCCCAAGGGAACACAGCTGGATCCCGCCCCCATCCTGTCATGGCTGCCCAAATCCTCCCAAGGACTGGCTCTGTTGGGGTAGTCATGACTCTGGAGTAACTTACTGTCTTGGTTTTGATCAGTCTTACTTCTCTTTCTTATTAAATGAGTTTACTCGTATTTACATTTTTCTCTTTTCACTCTTTAATGTCCACAGAAATTCTAAGAGTTGGAAGAAGAGCCCATCAGATACTTTGATTTTGGATGTGCTCATCCGGTTGACCTGGGAAAAGTGGGTAGTAGATAGAGTTTATTTTTGCTTGTCTACACTCCCCCTGGGTAGATGTAGGGAAGTTCTTGTCTAGAACTCATGGTTCAACTCTAATCTCTGGTCCAGCGTCTCGAAATCTCTTCCAAAAGTTTTCTTTCTTAGTTCGAACACTTCCTCAGTCCTTACACATCCAATATGATAACTGACCAGTGCCAACCATGAGCAGACAAAGAGCAATGAGATCAACCAGCCTTTGGTCTAGTAACTTAATTCCTTACGTGAATCTCAACTTCAACATTTTTTTGATTAGCACTCTGATGGTTAATCTTTATTTTTATAGCAGTGTTTTATTCTGTTTTAAAGCATTATGTGTTTATTATTGAAGATTTGGAAAATCAATAAAAATATACACAGGAAACTAAGAGTCTCCCAATCCTGTGATGCAGGGATAATCAGCATTAGCATTTTTTGAGTATATACGTTTTGTTATTTATGGTCAGACAAAACTATATTTAATTTAGTTTTAGTAAACTAAAAATTCATTTGTATTCAGCATTGTTACTATTTTTTTTCATGTATGATATCAAGAGTATTTCCTTATGCCAATAAGCATTCTTCAACACTATATTTTAAAATTGTAGGTCATAATTCTATAATATGGATGAACTATATTTTATTGAACTTAATCCCTATTAATGGGCACTATTTGCTGTTTCAATTTTTTTTTGTTATTATAAAGAAAATGCAAATGATCATCTTTTACATAAAGCATCAATAAGTCTTTTACACATCTTTATGATCAAGCTAATCATATTCATTGTAAGAAATGTAGAAAATGCATGAGGGTTTCGAAAAACATTAAAATAATCAGTTTTAATTTCTATTACTGAGAGAGAGAGAGAGTCAAGAATGTTCTTCCAATCATTTTCTATAGATTGTGTGTGTGTTTACAAAACTGAGACCATTTATATAGGTGAATGTATTTATTAATTCAATAGTCCTATGAAGTAAGTACTATGATTATTCCCGCTTTACGGATGAGGAAACTGCACAGAAAGTTTAATTTAGGAAGTCACAGAGCCAAGATTCAATCACAGACTGTGGGCTTTGGACAACAGACTCAAGGTCCCAGAGCTCATGGCGTGCCTAGGGCTAGTGCCTGGGGACCAGAGCCCACAACCATGTGACTCCCTGATGACTTGGATTTCTGGGCCAATAGCTTTCTGCCTAGAAGGTTTTGGTTCCCGTTCCCTGTTCCCAAGAGGAGTGTGCCCTGTTGACTTTACCTGTCTGTGTTTCTTTCCCTCAGGGCTGTGTTCTGCTAACCTGATAAACTAATCTGTGCTAATGCAATAGTGTGCAGTCCCTCTGGGTAATTGCATATTTACAAGTTAGAGGGGTTTTCTGGAGACTTCTCCATTGCATAAATGCATGGGAAACTGGAGAAAAAGACATTGGGGGGCAGTGGATTTTTTCTCTCTCTGAAATGGCACCATTTAACTAAGTCTCTCAAAAGTTTGATCCTTAGATACACACATAGAGTATATTAACACCTAAGGCTTCCTTTACCACAGCCAATCTTGACAGCCACTCTTTGAATGGCTTCTGCATTGTTCAATTTCATTTGAATCAAAAGTGTCAAGAAATGTCCGCCATACATGTATTCACTCTATCCTTAGAGTAGAGAACATGCTTAGGAATCTTCAGAGGGTTCGAAGTTGGAAAAAGATGAAGCGGACAGTCTTACGGGCAAAATGGCTGTGACAACAAACCAAACAAGAAGCACTAGATTTTCTTAAAGAATAGAGCCTGGGAAATAAATGCTCTCTGCTCCTCTTCCTCTTCAGTGCTGGTGAAAGATTCCTAGCGGTCATTTCTGTTTGGCCATTTATAAGTATGAGTTACGTCTTGCTCAGACAAATAGGGACTATTTCTCTCCAGTGATAGATTTAGCCATTTTGCACCATAGATGAGACCGGGATGAATAAGCACTAGGAGAGATTCAAGCAGAAGGTCAGCTTTGGGAAAGATCCTGGACCTGAAAGTAAACAAGATTACAGCAAGTCTTAGTAAAAAGCTCTCCCAGCAACTAGCACTTTGCTTTACATTTACTTTTAATTATAACCTTAGTAGAAGGGAATTCTTTTGTATTTGCATCACAAAAATTTTAGGATTTTAGGAATTTTCCATTTATTTTTCTTTTTTACATTCTAGTAAGATAGCTTCTGCCATACCCCCAGGGATCAAATTCAACATTTATCTCTTTGAATCCTGGAGGGAAAAGCCTCAACATGTACTGGTTTTCTGAGAATGGGGAAATAGCATCCAAAGCACAAACTGGGCCAAACACATGTTCATGTTTGAGGCAGGCACTACATTCAGCAATTGCAAGGGGACAGCAAACTCATCCCAGTGGATATATATCTGAAAGCAAAAAAAAGATGGAAGAGGAGAGGACCTGGCCAGTTTGGCTCAGAGGTTGGAGCCTCAGCCTGCGGACTGAAGTGTCTCGGGTTTGATTGCGGTCAAGGGCGCATACCTGGGTTGCAGGTTCGATCCCTCTCCCATCATTGTCTCTCTCTCTTTCTCTTTCTCTCTCCTTCCCTCCATCTCTTCCACTCTATCTCAAAACCAATGGGAAAATATCCTAATATCCTTGGGTGAGGATAAAAAAAAAGAACAGATGGAAGAGGACCTGCCAGGACACCCTCCTAAACCTGCACTCCTCCTCGAAGTTCACACTGTTGGGGGTACCAGTTATGTCATGTAGGCAGACACCTGCTTATCTGCTACATAGGTTCAAATAAGTCCCATGTCAACCACTGTTTGGATGTCTCATCATCATAAACTCCCAAAGAAAGAGACTGTCTCTCTCATCCAAATCAGAATACCTATCACCATCCCTTCTCTCGTTCACTGAGCCTAAATAGAATATTTCAGATGCTGAGAAATCTTCCACGCGCCCCTCCCTCTCTCTGAAAGTTGCCTGCTCAATCAGATGCCCTGTGGTCCCAGGACAGGCTCTGAGGAAGGGAATTAAGCAGCTGGCTGCTCCATCGAAGTACACTGTAGGCTGTGCACCACCTGCTTGGCCTTTTTTACTTGCAAAATGGAAATCTCTCTAAGCTCTATCATCTTTGACGTTGCTGTAAAAAACCAGTTTTAGTGATAAGATGAACCAAGCAGAATGGCAGTATGGCAGATGTGGTACGGATATATTTTTGACCCCATATTTTAAAACTTTGCATGCAGTAGACATATCTAAGTAAGGCTGGGCCTTGCCTGCTAAAGGGAAGATTAATATCCAATAAATTACTTCCCAAGTCCATAGTCCTGAATTTTAGTTCTTAATGCACAATACTGTGTTGCATCATGAAAAATCAATTCATCTTTTTATTCCAAGTTTTTTTTTCTCTCTTTTTTGATCAATGTGTTTTTATTTTCACAAATGTCTCAAAGTTCCTTGCATATTACGAAATTTTAAATATATTATTAATATTTGGATTTTTTTTTTAATGAAAGTCACAGAATTCTCTTCCCTGAATATTTAAAAGTAGAATAGGGTAAAGGATTATCGTTTGAGAATTATTTTGATCCAATCCTTTCTGGAGGCAGTAGAATTAATTTGACCTTTAAATGTCTACTTTAGACCCCTGCTTCTCTAAAAACACAATCTAAGTTAGGGAGAGGAGAGTAAAATCTCTTCTAAAATGAGACATAATACATACACAGGTACTTAATTAAGAGCTATCTTAATTTTAAAAATTGTAACCAGATCAAAATTAGAGATAGTTCCTTTTCCCCTTTTCCTATGTCTTCCCGCATTTAGGGTCCAGTAATGAATATATATTACAGGGCTGGTGACAGAATATAGATTATTTTCTAATTTGAATCTTACCGTGCAATCCTAGGACATATTTTAGTCTGCCTGTCTCATTTCTTCATCTATAAAATGATAGAAAGGTTATTACTTTTCACCCTTTAAGGCAGAAAGAACTTGACTTTTGAAGTGAGCAATACCTGAATGGGGGCCTCATTTTTTCACTTTTATATCTGCTTAATATTTGGCAATTCCTTAAAACCTCAGTTTTATTTTACTCACCTGTAAAATGAAATAATCATATTTTGATCTTAGTTTTATTCTGGGGTTTAGTGAGATTATATCTGGCAAGCAGTATATGCTCAGCAAATGCCAGTTTCCTTCATCTGCTCTTGATGCTCCTGGATTGTTACATCTGACGGGATTATGATATTGCAATGGGAATGTTAACACTTCTGTGGCACTTCCCAGGTGTTAGGTTATCTTCTCAGCATTTGACATGTCTTTATTTTTATTTATTTATATTTTGGTAATCCTCACCTAAGTATATTTTTCCATTAATTTTTAGATAGAGTGGAAGGGAGGGAGAGGGAGAGTGAGAGAGAGAAAAACATCGATGTGAGAGAAATACATGGATTGGTTGTCTCCCACACGGGGCCGTGGATCGAACCTGCAACCCAGGTATGTGCCCTTGACCGTGAATCGCACCCATGACTCCTAGGTCCCCGGGCCGATGCTCTAACTGCTGAGCCAAACTGGTCAGGGCACATTTGACATATCTTATTAGCTCATTCAATCCTTATAATGACCCTATGAAATAGATGATATTATCTCGGTTTTGCAGATGAAGGAATCAAGCACAGAGAAGTTAAATGAGGTCACAAAGCTAGGAAGTAGAGAAGCTATGGGCTTGAACCCAGGCTGTCTGGTTTCTGAGGTCCCACTGTCAATCCCTCAGCTCTATGATGCCCTTAGCAAGCTTGGCCTTTCTGAACATGGGCCGGGCCGATTACAGCTGGAAGGCCTTTTGAAAAATCTTGTCCAGAGCCACCCATACTGTTTTGAACACACATAGGATTCTGGGTAAAATATGTTTGGGAAACAATTAAATCAATTGATTTGCTATGAAACTTTATCGTAATGTCTTGAACAGGCATTTGGTGTACTAAAGAGCCAAGTGTGTGTGTGTGTGTGTGTGTGTGTGTGTGTGTGTGTGAAATGTGAAATACAATAATACTCAAAACATTAGTTGACCACACACACACACAAATTAGTTGACCACATAAATCTTTTCAAGGGAAAACGTAGTAACATTTCTGAGCTGCACCGCTGAATACATGGGAGTGTAATCCAACTGTCTCCTCTTAGAGGGTGGGAAATAGATGTTCGGAGACAGGATGGGACTTGTTCAAATGGCAGAAAGTTGGTGGCAGACTCGAAATAAGACTCAGATTTCTGCCTCCAATCTAGCGCCCTTGCCTGTGCTACACCAGGTAATAATGCCCTAGAGAGAAAAAGCCCCCATGTTATTTTCCAGTGACCCTGCCTAATTCATTTAGTACACTGACTAGAACTCACATGTGGCATTACATTGTACTCTTTTAGTTTGCTAAAAGGAGACAACGTTACTCTTAAGTGCATAATTAATGTCGTCCACAATTGTTTTATTTTGCTGTTTTCTTACTTCTGGGGCTCTGAGTAGACTTCTTAAACACCAGGCATCAGCCTTAGGGCTGGGTCTTGCTGGGCTACCCAACTTTCACACGCCTGGAGATCACATCTCTAAACCGCTCTTTAGAGAAGTGGGTCACACAAATATAACAGCTTTGAAACACAATTCTAAAGTCTTTGAAATATTTTAACCCTACCAGAGATTGAAATGTTACATTTGAGTCATCTAACAAGCACAGGGTGTCACCTAACAATAAAAGGTGAATTCTGGGTAAGAGGTGGATTGATGAATGTGGGCAGTTCAAGTCTGAATGACGTGGATGGAATTAGGGTAGTGCTCAGAATTCTGTAAGTCCAAATTTCTGAGTACTAAGAAACAATGGGACTTGATTTGAATCAGTGGCCCGTTCTTCATTAAAGAAGAAAATTGTTTCAAGGGAAGATATATTGGAGCCGGCTAATTTGACAGCGTACCCCAATTCTCCATAATGATAGTGCATTTTAGCTGAGTCACCCTTAGAATGTGCTGAGGCATCCTTAATGGTTAGATGAGGTTTTGGTGACAAGCAACCCAAAGTTTAAATGTTGGAGAATCCTGTGTTGTCATTCTAATTTCAGGGGGGTAGCTACATTAAAAACTGTCAATCAGTTAAGCCTATGAAAACAGGACAAATGAAAGATGGGGATTTCTGGAGGAGAGACTCTGAATGGGAGATGAGGTTAATCCCCTGTCCTCCATTCTTCTCCCGAAATCACAGTGGGTTTACAGATGTTTCCCTGCAGCTCTAGTGGGTGGCTGGTTCGGTAACTGCCTGCAAGCAAAGGCTGTGAGCAGCCTGCTTACAATGATATATTTGATATGCAAATGAAAAGGCATAAAACGGAGCAGACTGATAAGACCAATTTCAAGTGAGGGTCACCGTGGGGGGATAAACAATGATCGAATTCATGAATTAGACTTCTGTTTCCCTTGCCTTTGTCAAAAGTAAATATTTATTAATTAAACCCAGGAAGGCTAGGGTGTTTGGATGAGCAAATTCTCACATCAAAACCCTGGATAAGAGTTCAAGAGAATCCAGGGCCAGGGGAGAAACCTGGGAAAAGAAACACGCACTGGTGTTTACGGTCTATTTTGGTATTAATCAGATAATAGTCAAGTGATTTGCTAAATCCAAGGCAAAGACTTTGTATGATAACATTTCCATTAATCAGTCTAAAATAATGTTTAGCTTTTTCTTTTTATTTGCAGGATCGATGACAGTAAATCTATAGAAAATGATAACAGGAAATTGGGAGTAATTGCCAACAGATTATAACTATTTCAGCTCACTGACTCTCATAAGAGTATGTACAAACGACACATTTGACACAGACGTGGTTAAATTGGTGAAACTACTTTCTCTGGAGATTCCTTTACTTTTACCTCTGGGGGATTAGCTTAATAAGCACCTGGTTCTGGGTTTTCAGAGTTTGTTCTCCTGTTTCCCCCAAACTTCAAACTTTTAGTAGTTTCATAGATATATCTTTCCAAAGCCAGCTCCCTGGTATACACACAGTTGGGTGATAAAGGATTTAAGTAGGATTTACATTTTCACGGGGGACTGCACACCATTTCACAATCTTCACCCTTGGCAGCCAACACCTCATTTCTTCTGCTATTGGCAGCCCCCGGCTTCTCTTCACAATCATTTTATTTTAAGTTATTTACTATTTCTTGCTGCTTATTTACAGCCGTTTCTTCTCGCATTCTTGATCACAGACAGATGGCAGGCGGGCCACCTTACTTTTCTGCTTTGATTGTTTCATCAGTGAAATGAGCATCGAATCTGTGAGTCTTCGTATGGGCTCAACATTTAGAATCATCTGAGGAAATTCTGATTTGATTGTTCTGGGGGTGGGGTCCAGGCACTGATATTTTTTTAAAAAGCTCTTAGAAGATTTTAACATACAGCTAGGGTCAAGTGCCACTGAATTTCTAAAGCCTTGCTACTCAAAGTGTAATAAATGATTCTCCAGCTCAAACAACACTTCTAAATACATTTATATGTTTATATAATATTTAAAACATTGCTTGAATTACCAATAACATTATACATTCATTCCTTGGTAACAAATTCTAAATAATGCTCAGTCCCAGATATCCCCTTTATAAAATTATTTGCTCAAGTAACCATCATTTCCCCAAGTGTCACTTTTTGCAAAGTTATAAGGTAAATTTTGTAGTTAATTCAAAATTTTTCCAGATGCTATTAGAAATTCTTTCTTTCTGTTTATTCCTCTGTGATTCTAGAGAAAAAAGGATTTGGGTGATTAAAGCCAATGAAGAAATAGTAAAATAAAGAGAGATTTGTACTCATATAAGTTTAGGGAAAAATAGTATTTGAACATTAAAGCTCTCCAGTGTGTGGAAATGCAAAAAAAAAAAAAAAAAAAAATGCGCACTTCAATGCAAGGATTTATTGTGGTCTTGGCAACCGAGAAGGAAACAGTTTTGTTTTGTTTTGAAATATGTTTTTAGGTAGAGAGAAAGGGAGAGAGAGAGAGATAGAAACATCGATGTGAGAAACATACATCAATGGGCTGCCTCCTGCACGCCCCCTACTGGGGATCCATTCCGAAATCCCGGCATGTGCCCTGACTGGGAATCGAACCGGGACCTCTCAGTCCATGTGATGATGCTCAATCAACTGAGCCATACCAGCAGGGTAAAACAGAGTTCTGTAAGTGCTAGATAGAGACAGTGGGGGACAAGGCTGAGGTATTTTATAAATGCACTTTTATATCCTCTTTCCTATACCAACTAGGACCCTTGGCGATCAGAAAGAAAGAGTACAAATGAATATTGAAAACCTGGTTTCTCTTATTACTCTTATCAGAGCTTAGTGTGATTGAGAACCAAAATTGTCACTTTTTGGTGACTCGTTGGCTAGATTTACACATAGAGGGGAGAAAGGGAGCGTTTTGGCTCAAGTCAACATCTTAACCTTGCCAGTCTTAGATGAAGTTTTGCATGGGCTCTGGGACTAGGACCCAAATGAACATTCCCTGCTAGGGAGCAGTGGTCACCTTTAAGAGAGAAGCTTCCATAAGTTAACCTAAGAGGCTTGATGGTTTGGGCCTGTGGTAGGCAAAACAAATGATACCTCACCCCCCAAGAAGATATGTTCACTTTTAAATCCTGAAACCTGTGAACGTAGCAAAAGAGTGACTATTACATTACATTGCAAAAGATGTTCATTAGGTTAAGGGTCTTGAGACGGGCGCTCTCTGTGCAATTGTGTTTCTCTTTGAGAGAGGTAGGGGAAGATGAGTTAGACCCACACAGAGAAGAAAGCAATGTGGATACAGAGACAGAGATTGGAGTGATGCAGCCACAAGCCAACGAACACCTGCAGACAACAGAAACTGAAAGAGGCAAGGAATCCATTCTCTCTTGGAGCCTCTGGAGGGGCTGTGGCCCTACAAACAGCTTGATAACCTGCTTCTGTTCTCCAGAGCTGCGAGAGAGTACATTTCTGGTATTTGTTTACCAATTGCTTTCCACTAACATACGACTACCCAGTGGTTTTAATACACAGCTCAATAATATCATCCCTACTGGGTGGATGGTGAGGCTGAGGCACAATTAAATTAAGCAACTTTGGGTCTGGGTTATGAGACTAAAGAGAGTAACCATTCAAGAAAACATATCCCAGGAAAATGGGATAAGATTACCACTTATGCGCAGCCAGTGTGCTCACTGGTTGAGCGTCGACCCAAGCACCAAGAGGTCGCCAATTCGATTCCCGGTCAGGGCACATGCCCAGGTTCTAGGCCAAATCCCCAGTGGGGGGCATGCAGGAGGCAGCCAGTCAATGTTCTCTCTCATCCATGTTTCTATCTGTCTCTCTTCCCCTCTCTCTAAAATCAATAAAGAAAAAAAAAAAAAAAGAACTCCACTTACTGGCTGGAGGGTTTATTTTCCATCATCCTCTCTCCATGTTCAGAAGATAATGTATTCTGGGTTTTGCAGGTCAATTATCAACTGTCCAGTATGTTAACTAGTCCTCTGGTTTATTGATTTTCTAGCTGACAGAGCACCACACACTGGGTGGCTTAAACAGTAGACGTGTATTCATTCTGTCACAATTCTGAAGGTGGGAAGTCCAAAATCAAGGTGTCAGCAGAGTTGGTTCCTACTGAGGCCTGTGAAGGAAAGATTTCTTCCAGGTCTTTCTCCTTGGCTTGTAGATGACTATCTTCTCCCTGTGTCTCTTTGCACTGTCTTGCTTCCATGCGTGTCTACCTCTGTGTCCAAATTTCCCCCTTTTATGAGGACACCAGTCATATGGCATTAGGACTCACCCTAATGTCCTCACTTTAACTTGATTACATCTTAAAGATACTATCTCCAAATAAGGTCACATTCTGAGGTACTGGGGGTTAGGACTTCAAGATATCTTTTTTTCTTTTTTGAGAATGGAGGGACACAATTTAATTATAACACATGGTGACTGGAGAAGACTTAGAAGAACGTCCCTGCTGATCTCCTTACTGTTTCTGCCTGTGCCTCTGATGCAGTGCCCATCGGGTTTAATCTCCCTTTTTGCTTGACCCTCAGTGGAGCTAGAGAGGGTCATCAATTCTGCACTCATGACTGGATAGACAGCTCAGAGAGCTTACCCTAAAATGACACATTAATTGCTCTTTGGAGGTCTTAGGTACTGTTTCCTTGATGATTTAAATAATTTTGGAGAAGCAGTGAAGACTGATGGTTTGGAGGGGCATCTTCTGGATATTGGAAAAGCAATATATTAATATTTTAGGAAGGTGGTGGTAGGTATCAAGCTAGAAAATCTGCCTAGTCTAGGCTTCATGTTCAATAGGAGTGGAAGACTGGCTAGAGAGAGGGGGAAAAGAGCCCATTTCAATTTGATAACCACCCCCTCCTGTCCCCCAGGACTAGAAGAAAGTAAGAATGTAGCATTCTCAGTTGTACCCTCCTGGTAATCCAAATGTTTATTGTTCATTATGCAATATTTTTCTATACGGTGCCTTGAGGTCTTTAGAGGTTTCTCAGTCTAAAGACTGAATGAATAATAATTGATTTAAAAAAATGCAAAGCTAGTCTGGAATGGAAAAGGCATTGAAACTAGAATGTGGCCAAGAAAAAACACAGGTTGGGAAAGAAAGTCTCATGCAGAGATGGAGTATGTGGTTACTCAGTGCAACCTGAGGGCTTCATTGATCAACAATATCACTCACCTTCATGGGCTGTGTTAGAATTCCCCAGTGTTCAAATGCTACATTAAAGATTCTTTTGGGTTAGCTTGGGCATAGTGAAAAGCTCATAAGCAGTAAAGAGCCAGACAGACTTGGGTTGGAATCCTGAAACTGGCATTTATTAGCCATGCGATCTTAGGGAATTTACTTAACCTCTCAAAAGGAACATTTTGGCTTACAGAAAAAGGATGTTGTGAGGATTAGATGAAACAATCTCTGTGCAAACACCTTGAGTAGTGTCTATCACACAGTGGGGTATTTGTGTATCTGTATATCTTCACTCCCCACCAAGAGGTGGTGAAAAGATTCCAGAATGTTTTAAACTACAAACATTCTAGAGGGAGTGCTATGTTAAAGACACAGATACATTAACCTTGGTCTCAAATAATCCTGAATTGCTAAATTGTTTTCCTTCTGTGTGGAAAGGGCTGGAGCAATATGAAAACATCAGAAGGTGAAGCTGGGCAGGGGTGGGAAGGTGGAAGGGGAATGCCTTGAGTATTAGAAGGGACTCATCTGGGTTAAAAAGACATGAGGAAAGGATCTTGAGACCTGGAGAAGAGCTACTTTTTTTTTAAATCCTCACCCGAGGATATTTTTCCATTTATCTTCAGATGGAATGGGAGGGAAGGAGAGAGAGAGAAAGAAGCATTGATATGAGAGAGACATATTGACTGGTTGCCTCCCACATGACCCCGACCAGGGCCAGGGACTGAACCGTAACCGAGGTACATGCCCTTGACTGGAATCGAACCCAAGACTCTTTGATCTGGTCCATGGGCCGATGCTCTAACCGCTGAGCCAAACCAGCCAGGGCATGAAAAGAGCTACTTTGATACGTGTTTTCGGGGGAACAGAATGGTGTTATTACTTAAAATCCTATATGTCATTTCTAAGTAAGCTGTTGCCTTAATTAAAAAAAAAAAAAGTATAGAGAAAAGTGAAATTATGAACTTTATTAGACGTGATGATTTGGGAAAATAAGAAATCAAGATCATTTCCCACTCAACTATAGTCGAATGAAATTTGACTGAAAAATAAGGTGCTCTAATTTGTGACTGGTTTAAATAAATGTTCAAAATGCCTAGTAGACCCCTAGAAGCAAAGGCCTGCATAGAGACTGTTTGAGTTGCTATAACAAAAATATCACACACCGAGTGACTTAAACAACAAGCATTTATTTCTCATCTGCAGAACTGTGAGAAATAAATGGAAATCCGAGGTCCAGTTGCTATCAGATTCTGTGTCTGGTGCGGACACACTCCTGGTTGAGACAGCTGTCTTCCTCTCACGTCCACACATGGCACAGGGGTGGGAGGGAGCTCTTTGGGGTCCTTTCATACAGACACGAAGCATCTCCCAACCGTCACATTCTGGGTTAGGATTTCCACATATGAAGTTTGGGTCAATGTTTATTCCTGGCTGAACAGACAGTAAATTGGCAAATTCAATCAGCTTGATCTCATCTAATTCATCCACAGTGTGGAAGCTGAGTCTCAGATTGCTGTATATCAATCATGTTAATGTACATACTAGCTTTTCTATTCTCACGGCCATGCTATTGGTTTAAGTAACAAAAAAGTAAGCCTTAATTAAGGCTTTTATGATGCAGAAATGTGATTTTTAAGCTTGATTCCTTAGATTTCAATAGAACAGATGTGTGTGAATGTGGCCTCTTCAAAGTCTGGATCTTTCCTATAAATAATCCATTTGTCTAGACAACAGAAAACGTAAAACTTTACTACTTACTCTGGGACATCACCACTATAAGCTTTTAATAATCAGCAGAGTCTGATGGCGTAAAGGTGACGAGTGAGAGACCTTGCTCCACATTGCTGATCCCTGTGGAATGTCCACTTTCAGTTTGACCAACAACCCTGTTTGACAATGAGAGGCAGCATGTGTGCCAAGGGACGTCCGAGCTGGGACTTGGCCTCCGCTGGAGATGACTGGGTGCTGAGCCTGCTCAGCAAAGCGTACAGTGCTCATTGTGGCCCTTTGTTCTGCAAGGGAAAGAAAACACACATTCTTGGAAAGAGCAGGAAAATGACGTTCCCACTTTATAGCCAGAGGGGGAAATGGAATCAAGGTCAAGTTCTCTAATGACATCATGGTAACTCCTTTCCAAATCATCTTAGTGAGTTTATACTCAGCTTTCTTCTTCGTGCCCCAAGAGGCAGTTTGAACAGGATATTTGATACGTTGCTTTTCTGAGGCAATAAGACGTCCAGATGATTCTCTTTTGGCCATAGGTGATGGGCTCCTAGGTGTTACATCTCATCACCACATTTCATTTAGGTATTTAACCAGGACTGGCTCAGTCAAAAGTATCAATTACCTGGGGGAATTTCCTAAAGCCCTTTTAGATTTCTTAATTCCAGTGTTGGCCCAGGAATAAATTTATTTATCTAGGAATGCTAAATATAGCAGCTTAGTATTAAGTGACCGACATCAGAAGCAGTTTACTTTGAGATTATCAGCTGTTTATTATAATCGGGTAAGTAATGAGAGAAACTTTAAGAAATGTCCCAAGGAAGATTTTTTTTCTTCTCTTCATACAAATCCCGTAAGACTGCTCTGCATAGCTCCATTCCCAGCGCCCCAAACATTTTCTCAGGGCAGAGTTTTAGGCAAAGATGTTCTTCTGTTGACTTAGAATCTCCAAATTTTCTTTTCTAGACTATTTCCTGTATGTGGGCCAAGTATCATATCCTTCTTTTATTCTCTTTCTACCCATATTTAAACACTGACACAAGAGTTAGGGGTAAATGACTGTCACTATTTTAAGTGTGGTCTTTCCCAGGGATATTTTGCATTTTAATAGAAAACCAAGTCTTAAGCCAAAGAAATGAAGTTTTAATGGTATAATTTCAGGAATTAACAAATGAACTGGGAGGTAAGTTTTGGCAGCTGGGCCAGCTGGCTAAAAGATGACAGTGGTTCCCAGTTGCGGTGACTATAGAGCCATTATTTTCTAGGCCAGATTTTACTTTGTCTCATTTTTCCTCTGAAAGAGTCTCAAAGTTCAGGAAATTCCAATTTAAAAAAATCATAATCAAATTAATTAAATTGCAAAGCTTTATGATAAAACTATGTTCCAGAAACAAAAGTCCTCTGTCAGATTATGTTTTCTAAGTAGGGATTCGGAAAATACAGAAATCAAGATTAATGTTTTCCTAATTATCTGCAAATTTATCGTTATGGCAGACTGAAGCTACTCACAGGTTGTATCTTTAAGGCCTGGTGCCAATTTTTCCACGAAGTCCAGCGATGTTTGAAATCCATATATTTGTTAAAAGGAAACATTCTTCCTAGTGGAAGTTAGGTATGTTCCAGTCCAAGTGTTTCATTCAGGGTCTGTC
Organism: Tadarida brasiliensis; assembly: GCA_030848825.1. Classification (NCBI taxonomy): domain Eukaryota; kingdom Metazoa; phylum Chordata; class Mammalia; order Chiroptera; family Molossidae; genus Tadarida; species Tadarida brasiliensis. Next base: position 91,811,015 of record CM061257.1, read on the forward strand.
AGGATCCATTGGCCAATGGAAACAGACACTTTTGGGAGCCTTTTGCAAATGTCAGCGTCATGGTTCACTTTAAGTGAATGCTTTCCTTCTCTTTGCTCACACTGTTTCTATTTGTGAATGGACATACACGGTGGAAAGGTGAAAAGAAGTCAATAAAAAGGCAAAAAATTATTATTATTATTGTTTTTGTTTTTTATGTATTTTGCATGGGTGGGGTGAGTGGGATGAAGAGAGGAGGGAGAAGGGAAGAGAGGGAAGGAGAGAGAGGAAGAAAGGCAGGAAGGGAGAGAAAATGAGCTAAAAAGGCAAAAAATTATTACAAGACTCATATTGCTCTAAATTTAGCATTTGTTTGGGATTAGATACCCCAGCCTTGTACCAGTGTGACTTTGGATTTTACCCAACACTCACGGACTGAAGGCCTACTATGTGTCTAGCATTCAAGTCAAATACTGAGGATAAAGAAACAAAACAAAAAATGTCTTGGCTCTCGCCCTGGCCGGTTTGGCTCAGCGGTTAGAGCGTTGGCCGCCAGACCAGAGAGTCCCAGGTTCAGTTCCTGCTAAAGGCACGTACCTCGGTTGCAGTTTGTCCCTGGCCCCGGCTGGGGTCGTGTGGGTGGCGACCAGTCGATGTGTCTCTCTCGCATTGATGTTTCTCTCTTTCTCTTCCTCCCTCTCTCCCTCCCGCTGTATCTGAAGATAAATGCAAAAAATGTCTTTGCTCTCAAGCTTATAGTCCAATGGAGGAGAGAGGGAAGGAAATAAGTACTGTAGTGTGACCCATTGACTAGATACAGGAGTCCAGGGGAGAGAAACTAGCTCCTTCTCGGGCTGAGGTGGGAGACAGTTCTCATTATGCCTTTGAGAGTCACCTTCTCCATAAGGCAGTAGGATCCAAGGAGGGCAGGGACATGTCTTCTCCTTTCTGGCACATAGTGGGTACTCAAATCACATCTATTGACTGACTGGCTAAATAAAAACTGGATGACTAAGTACATAAGTAAATGTCAGGCACAGGGATCATAGTGATGAGCGAAACTGACACAGCTCCTGCTCTCATGGACCTTAATGGGTGACCAATATTAAACAGACAAATATCTGAGGAACATTGTCATACGCCGCCTGAGAAAAGGTATATGGTACTAGGAAGGGGTAATAAGAACAGTGATTTAGTTGGGGTTCTAGATTGGGATCTCTGACTTGAGTCCCTAAATTATTCTGTGTGCATCTGTGCATTGAAAATAATTCTGGTTGTTTGGTGCCCGTACAGCTAATGGAATATTGCCTCTGTGACGTTGTTGTGTCCACCTCAAAGTCCCTTTCAAACAGTGAGAAGTCAAAGTCCTTAAAAGGGTACAGAGCTGGGAGCAAGCTTACACAGTAAAGTGCATACATTGTTCTCCTGCTCACTTGCTGTTACGGGCTTAATTGTGTGCCCTCAAATTGATATCCTGAAGTCCTAACCCCAAGTACCTCGGAATGTGCATGTATTTAGAGACAAAATCTCTAAAGAGGTAATTAAGGTAAAATGAGGTCATTAGGGTGAGCTCTAATCCTATATAACTAGTATCCTTAAGAAGAAGTGAGGACACAGAAGACACACAGACCAAGGGTTGACTGTGTGAGGACACAACAAGAAGATGGCCATCTGCAAGGTGAGGAGAGAGCTCACAATGAAACCAACCTTGCAGACAGCCTAATCATGGATTCCTCGGTTGCACAACTGTGAAAAAGTAAGCTTTTGTCGTTTAAGACACCCAGTCTGTGGTACTTTGTTATGACAGCTCTAGCAAATGAATATACTTGCTAATAAAAATCTATTTAATAAATAACTGTGTATGACAGATTTTGGACTCGGACTTTCATTTCAGTTTAGTCATGAGGTTGTGGGGTAGGAGCTAAACTTACCTACCTCAAATTTTTTTAGTGGATTTTGCCATTTACCACATAGAATTTGAAGGTAGTACACCAAAAGTGTGGCTTAGATCAGTTCACAATGATGATAAAAGAATGATGACCCATGGTGAGCTTGGAGCAGTCAGCAGACATCAGATCACAAGAGCCATGTTGAAAATGTGATTTTTCCCCCCCAAATGGAAGGCTATTTTAGCATTCTGATCAAGGAAGTGACATCATACAATTTATGCTTTATAAGATTACTCTGGTTGTTGCATGGGGAATGACTTGGATATGGTCGAGAATGAAGGCAAGAAGACAATTATGAAGCTATTGTAACAGTTCAAGAAGAAGATGATGAGATGGTGGTAGATTAGGGTAGGGTTGGAGCTGTGGAGATAGGGAACAAATTAGAAATATATTTTGGAAGCAGAACTGGTAGTTGGTAGTGAATTGAATGAGGAAGTTAAAGGAAGTAGGTGTCAGGGAAGACTTCCAGGTCTCTGGCATAAGGAATGGATGGTGAGGTTGCCATTCACTTAGATGAAGAAGACAGGCAGATGGGCATGGAGAGCAGAGTTCAGATTTGGACCTCTTCAGGTCAAAATAGTGACGAGACATCCAGATGGAGCTGTCATGCATGTGTTTGGATATGTAAATCTGAACCTTCCCAGGAGAAGATGTCAATTCAGAGAAAGCTTAAGACAAGATTTTATTTGCAGAAGTAGTGGCTAAGTGCTATTTTTTTTTTTGGTCTGCCTGGTCCCTAACTTATCTTCCTATGTTTGTAGAATTCCACTCTTTATGAACTTGATTGGGGACAGAATACCTCACAGACAAGTGTCATTAACATCATCTGCTTGGCTTTGCAGCCTCTCTTGCAGGTAGGGGTATACAGTGTAGATTCACCAACCAGTTGCGCTTGCCACTGAGTCTAGATTCAGGAGCTAGTCAAGAATGTTGAGGTTTTTCTTGGCAGTTTTTGTGGTGGCAACAAAACTGGATTTCACATGTGGTGTGCACCAGGGTTAGCAGTAACAAGATTGTAGCCACACTGAGTTCCTGGAGCAGTGGATGTGGTGGTACCAGTTATAGTGCTCAGCGCTTGGCTTCCTGCCAGAGGTTACCTGCCTTTAAGGGCCAGCTAGTCCTTTGGGATGATTTAGGGTATTTTTTCTAGTTGCATAGTTCTGAGCCTCCCAGTAATTCTGTGAGTTACTTATAACACTTAATTTGAATTATTTGTCATTCATGTCTGGGGACTATTCCTTGCAGAACCCTCACTGATTTAGATGTGGAGAAACTGGCAGGGCCTTGAACAGAAGTTGCCAGAAATGGAAGATGAAACTATGAAAGCAGGCATCACATAAACCAAATAAGGAGTGAGGGGCCAGAACTGTGAAACGTTACTGAGAAGTCAAGTAAAATGAAGACTGTTGTCCACTGGAATTCATTCATGTAGAGACAATGCATGACATTAGTGAGATAACTCTTAGTTCAACAGTAGCTGTGGAAGATGACAAGGTTATAGGGACAACCATTCTGAGAAGCAGGGAAGGAAAGGAGAGAGCGAGAGCCATAGCATGAGAAGCAGGTGAGGTCAGGGTTTTTGTATTTAAGGAGTAGAAGACATGACTGTATACTTGCACGTGGCACAAAGTCATGCTCAATAAGCACTGGTGAGTGAATGAATGACTGAAAAAATGAATGAGCTGATTAGTGAAGGAGAAATAGGAATTATATGAGAGGATGAGATTAGGAAAGATTTTCTCAGGAGAGAATACCCAAGAGTCAAGTTGCAGAGGCCAGTAGGATGTGGGTGGTTCCATACACCGACGTTGCTCACTCCCTTACTTTTCCCTGGTGCTGCATATATATTTGGTGCCCTGAACATGTTTATTATAAACCTAACAGATACAACATGCTCATAATAGAAAAAAAAATACATGAAATGATAATACAATTTTAATGTTTTCAGTGTAAACTTAGTGAAGACATTGATGCTCAAGAAGGACATGACTTCATCAAGGTCATACAGGAAGGCAGGATTCAAATTTAGGTTTATCTCCCATCAAATGCTATGTTTTCTTAAAGCTAGGGCACAGAATCCATACAGGCCGATCAACATACTCTACTACATTCCACGAGGTTGACAACTCTACGGACCATCCTCCAGAAATGCCATAAAGAGTGCCGTGGGATTCACAATCACGCCAAATCAGATCATGTACTGTGGAATCTGCAAACAGAACCTACTAGCATTTGGGGAAAAATACATGTATAAGTATGAAAACATTTTCCTCTACTTCTTCCACTGTAATTCCCTTTTGAAAGGCTTGGAGACACCTGATTGCCTCACCTCAACCCCAGTGAGAAAACTTTTCTCGAGACTCGGCAGTCTGCTGTGATGCCAAAGGCATCAGCTCATTTGCCCGGCTCCAGTGGTAACGTCTCAGCAAAGTCTGACTTTCCAGAGCTATCCTGCTCGATTCCCAGTGTGAAGGGGTGTATAGCTCCCCAAGAAAATGCTGAACCTATTTGTCAAGTCGCCTCAGTCTGCATAATAAGGACCCTTTGGGAGTGGGTGAGGGCTGGCCGTCTCGAGCATGTGCAGTGGTTGCCATTCCAAATGAAAGAACTAGTCTGTTTGTGTTTTAATTATCTCTTCTTACAAGATCTACCCAGCAGTATTGCTCCACGCGGCTTGAAAGAATTTAATTAAACAAACAAACAAAAAAGGCCCTGCTTTTGTTGTTGTCGTTACTTGCTGGAATGGAATCACACTGATTGTGCCAGTGCGTGGAGATTTTGTTTTTCTTATTCTCATGGAGAAACTGCTATTAAGACTAAGGACATACACACTCAGGAGCACAATACTTTTTTTTTTGGATTACATGGAGGGTCTCCCTCATTGCAACAGGCCAGAAGAGGGCAACTTCCAGGCAATGAGTACCCTTACTTTCCGTGGAAAACACCAGAACTCTGTAGGCTAATTGAAGCAGAATTAGATGAATAGGGAACTTGAGTGCCATTTTAGTGCTCCAGAAAGGCCACATAGAAATGACAGGCGCTATTTGTAGTAACATAAAGTATCAACTCTGGGAACAGTTTTGAGACCATCTGGTCCAGCTGTTTTAAAGGCACAAGGGTGAGACGGACCAGGAGTGGCCAAGTGAAGTTGCTCATCTAACAGTGGCATGAGGCTTAATTAAAAAATAAACACACCATTTTCTTCAAAGAGGTCTATTGTAGAAAAACTAGTCACTGTAGATAAGCAATGCATGAAGCTTCCTCAAACACTCATATCATCTAAATACCTAGAAGATCTTAATATCAGACTGTTTCTCTCTTTGTCTCACCTCCTTTATTTCTTCTCACTGTGTCGGAGCCTTGGCAGAGAGTAGATGAAAACGAAAGCTGACTCTGCTGCTCACTAGAAGTCTAGATAAGATGTTTGCTGCAGAGGAGAGGTGAAGAGAGAGTCTTGACTCTTAAGAAGCCATCCAATGTCACCCGTTTTTATTTAACACGTTCTCAGTGTTGTCAACACTCTGGATCTTTGTAGGCATAAAAATGAATGAGAAATTGTACCTGCTTCCCTTCTAGGTGCTTACAGTCTGGTTGGCTACATTAGCAAAGCATGCTGTATTTTTATAAATATTAATTCCTTTTGAGATTTTTTTTTTTAATATTTGAGAAACAAGAGATGCAGAGGTAAGACAGAAAAATTAACCTTTCTTCAGTTTCAAATTCTACATAGTAAAGGTTTGAGTGGTATTTAAAAGTCAGAAAAAAGAACAAACATTGCTCTTGGGTATTTCTCTTGGGTATTACTCACGTATTTCTTACGTAATGTTTTTCTGCATCACTCCATTGCAGATGCCAAGATATAATCATTTCTTTACTATAATAGATTTTCTTTTCTACATTGAGGAAATGTGTTTGCAAGTTACTTATTACTAAGGCTCTCACAGCTGATAAAGAAGTAGTCAATATGTTCATTTTTCTTTATCCCTCTGTTCACCAGATAGTTATTGAATATCTACAATGATTTAGGTGCTAGGTATTTAGCAGGAAACAGGACGGCAAAGCCCTGACCTCATGGAACTTATATTTTATGATCAAATCTCTACATGGTATAGAATAATGGAAAATGAATCAAATCCCAAGTATACTGTTGTCTATGCAATGTTATTTGAAGAGTGCTTTAGACACCTTTCTTAAAAATGCCTTCTCATTGCACCTGTAGAGATGACTTAAATTCCACCAGCTTTGCTCCTTTAAAAAGTACAAAACTCTTTGAGACAGACAACCATTGAAGACTTAGCAGCTCTCAGCAAATAAGGAAAAACCCAGTTGATCCTTTCTAGTCTTAGAGGTGGCTCTCGATCAATCAAGTGGGTAGTGGGTGGGTGAGTTTTGACTGGGGGATGGTATCAGGTGGCACGGAAGGTGAAAGGAGAAAGTCTCAGAGCCAGAGCCACGATTTGGGATGACAGGCTAAGGGCACAGTGTGAGGAGGGGCAGTCAGAGGGCACGGAGCATCAGAGCAGGGTGAGGGAATGTGAGGAGGAAGGCAGCAAAGATAAACTCATCCATTCACTGCTTTGTTTCAGGGTTGACCTTGACCGCCCCTCCATGCCTTTCTATCAGTTGTGTAAGCCATTGTTCTTTTCCATAGCAGGGGGTTTCGCTGCAGATCACTTAGGAGAAACCACAGCTGCCTGAGTGACCTAAAGTTATAGCTGGAAGAATAATGTCACAGACCTATTACTGCATGTGATAAAATAGCTTCTGCCGTGTTCTCGCAATAAATGTTAAAATACTGACTCATTTTGCAGTTTCCCAGAACGATCACCTTTAGATTTTTTTCTCTCTCTAATTATATAAGTTATCATCTCACCACTACATTTTTGCTCTGACTGTGGGACACAGTCTTTCGTATAAAAAGTCCGTGGATATATTTTCAACACTAGGAAGGACCATAACACGCAGCTTTAAACAAATTGAATAAACCAAACACGGATCCTCCAATGTCTAGTCCACTTTCCAAATTTGAAGCTGGGGAATTATTATTATTATTTTTTCGACAGACTGTGTACACACCTCTGGAAGCACAGGCTTATAATTGAAATGTTGACACAACCTTAAAGTATCACAGCATGAGCGGTGTTGTTCTAATAAATCTCATCCCTAATCCTTGGAGAGAACTTAAGGCAGAGATTCACTTTCTATATCAGGTTTCATTTTACTGAAAGGCTTCTGAAGATAAAGCTCATAAACTACGAAGGGACAGATACAATGTGGGCTGGAGGGTTAAAGGGCTGGAGAAAGCTCTGTAATTCTCAGAAATGGGAAACAGATGTTGTTTGACATTTTGAAGCACAGTTTCCTTCTCCTTTGCGCACTTTTCTGCGATCACGGTGTTCAAAGCAGAGATGTATTACTGTAAATGAGAATGGCTTTGCAACGAGTTTCCTGCTCAGAGAACAGAGGGACCTAATATTAAGACTAATTTTTATTTAACATAGCGTCTTTTCACGTAACGGAATCACAAATTGCGTTAGGGAACCGAATGGCTTTGGTACTATTTATCACGAAACCTCAGAAATGAACACCTCAGGAAAATGAGTAAATATAATAGGAAGAAAAACTGCCTGAGCCTGGAACTCTCGTACATATTAATTTTTGCAGCTAGGGGAACTGCCCTGACTTGCACGGACTGCTGATGACTTCTGTACAGATAAACACCTGCAGCTTCAGCTTTGCAGGTGCAAGGAAGGCTGGGGACTTGGTATTTTACGGAAAGAGGTGAGAAGAATAATGGCGATGGCAAATGCTTAGTGCAGGGCATAGAGCACTCTGGGAGGCGAGCCCCCAGATGAAAAACAGTGGGCAGAAAAAGCCCCAGGTGACCAATGGCCTCCTCCAAACGGAAGCTGTGAGTGACTGGGTGTAGGGAGGGACCGGGCTGAGGACAGCCCCTGAATGCGCAGAAAGAGCAGCGACCCAGCGAGTTTCAGGAGCCGTGGAAAGCAACCCTCTTCTCTGTCTATTTCATTTGCACCTCTGCCACCAGTCGTGGTGTCGATTCCAGCTTAATGAGAGACAGAGCATGACCGACGGGCAGGCTGGCTCTTTCGGTGGTTGGTTCGAGAGGGGCGTCGGAGCAGAGAGGAGTGGACGAGATGGACCGAACTGTGGGAGGCTTGGCAATTGCTCTGGAAGTTTCCCCGTGGCTACGGGACTCCGTATTTATGTAAAAGTGTGAATTTTCTGTCTTATAAACTGCAGTGTGTGAAACTATGCTTACTATACAACACTTAATATTTAGGGAACTAAAATAATAAAAGCAACAATATTAACAATGATCTATTTTTATTGATTTTAGAGAGAGAGAGGAAGGGAGCAGGAGAGAGAGAGAGACATCGATGTGAGACAGAAACACTGACTGGTGGTTGCCTTGGGCAACGTGGATGTGTACCCTGACTGGGGAAATCAAACCAGTGACCCTTCCGTGTAGGAGACCACACCCCAACCAACTGAGCCACACTGTGAGCAAAAACACCCCCAGAATGCTAATGACAAAAAGTAAATACAGTTGCCCCTCGCCACTATATTTGAAAAAACTATACTATATTTGAAAAAAACCACGACAGAGTGAAGTTGCCAAAGTCGAAGCGCGAAGTGGCGAGGGACGACTGTGTATAAATAAAGAATCCCACTTCGCGGAAATTCATTTATCGAGGTAGAGGCTGGAACTGATTAACCGCCATAAACGAGGGCCAACTGTATTGGTAATTGATTTTAGAGAAGTCGATTTGGATAAATTAGCAACGAATACTCAAAGTTTAAATGTTGTAGGCACACATATGCCAATAGGTATTAATTCTGAGATCATTTTTACAGTTCTCATCATTGTTTGATCGGAAGTGATCGAAATCTCTTGAAGTGGAGGGCTAATGCCCGATATAGCTTTCTTTAATCGTGGAGTCTTCTTGAGAACTTTCTTTCTTGGTTCTCCTCTATTATTATACCATCACTTTTGGCATTTGGCCCTATTGATTTCTAGGTCTTTTTTCAGTGCTGCTTTCCTGAATACACAGTGAATTCTAGACCCTGGTATTTGTTTGATAGTCTCTTGGTTCTTCAAGAACAAAGTCTTGGTGGAATGCTATATAGTGTTTGGTCAGCCTTGCCAGCCTTTTCACTGGTTATGCTCAGACACCTCTGCATGCCGAGCTTTTCTGATAGTCACCTTGAGTTCATCTATTTGAAACACTTTATTATAAAATAAAGAAATCCTTATGATAAACAAGGTACCACATAGCAGAGTCACATGCATAAACTAAAAAAGTAAAAGACACCGTTCCCTCATTTGGGCTGGCCTCCCCCAGCCAGCCCAAATCCCACTTTCCAAGGGCATTAACTTTGTATAAAACTATATTTATAATGGAAGCCAAATTTAAAACAAATGTAGGTAACACATATGATAACATGTCTCTACAGAAATAATTTTTAGTGCAATTTTACATTTATTTATTTTATAACTTTTCTGTATTGATTTTAGAGAGAGAGGAAGGGAGAGGGAGAGAGATAGAGACATTGATGAGAGAGAACATCGACTGGCTGCCCCCCACAGGCCCCCCACTGGGGATGGGGCCCACAACCTGGGCATGTGAACCCGACTGGGAATCAAACTGGCGACTTCTTGGTACATGGGTCAACGCCCAACCACTGAGCCACACTGGCCGGGCCAATCTTACAATCGTTTCACTGAAATTACAACATGTTACTACTAATGTCCTAATGCAATAATAATAATCTCATGGTTTCTCTTTCTTTATAATCTTTTTATTCCTTTGAATCCACATTCCTCCCCACGTGTGTCTTTTCAGCTTCTGCTCTTCTTAACGCACGGTAACTATTGTAGAGGCAGTAACGAGGAATTCTGCTGCGTCGTCTCCTTTACCTCTCCCAGTGCCTTGTATGTAGGTCAACACCAACGAATATTTGTTAATGATGCTAATGATATTTGTAATGAAATGCATCCTTAGTGAATATGGCAAAATATGATATATAGGAGGTTCCCATTTAAGCCAAACACACCGTAGAAACATAGGCTTATGAAAGCAAGAGGCACGTATTAAATGTTTAGAGGCTGTGTCTCAAGCAATCATGTTCTCTTGGGCCTGCTGTCAGGAGTTAAAGTGCAATGGCCATACTGTGCTCTGAGTCCAAAGCAGAGCCAACAGCACAGCAATGACATTACAATTTTCTCTAGAAAGAAAACAAAAGCCTTAGTCTTTATGGCATAAAAACATTGATGCCCTACCGAGAGCCTTGCAAAATGAGGATCTGAACCCTGCTAACGAAATGGTTTATGCCATGTCCTTTCTTCCCGCTGTTCTCCTCGTCATCAGAGTTCTGTCGGTGGCCAGGATTTTAGTTTCTGCAAGCTGGTAATGCTTACTCGGGCATTCCTGGGGGGTAACGAAAATGAAGCAATGTGGAAAACCTTACTCTCAAGCACGTCGAGAGAAGACAGAGGAGCAACTGAGATTAGGTCTAGACCCGGAAGAGAATCCAAGGATTATACCTGCAATATGGGCCAAGAAAAAACATAATAAAGAGTATGCGTTTGTATTATTGTGACTTCTTTATTAAGGTTGTGGACTATTGCCCATGCCTTTATGCGTATGTCGACATTTTGTTAGCCTGCCCCCAAATATATGATTGAATGATAAGTTTTACTCTAACCTGAGAATTGGGCGTTCTTGGTGGGAGTATATCCCTGATTATCTGCCTCTAGTCAACTTAATACTTGTTGCAATTATGGATGTGGAAAGCACACAGACTCCTGAATTGTGAGAATCAGGAGACTAGAGTTCAGGTTCCACAGTCAATCAACTGCGTGAACCTGGTCAAGTGAACTCATCTCTCTGGGTCTAGGACCATAAAATGTGAAAGGGGGGTAGGGATGAACTACAAGATTCTTGCCCACCCTAAAATTCTCGATTATTATTTCATTTTATTTATTAATTTTTTTATCCTCACCCAAGGACATTTTTGCATTTATCTTCAGATAGAGTGGGAGGGAGAGAGGGAGGAAGAGAGAGAGAGAAACATCGATATGAGAGAGACATATCGAGTGGTTGCCACCCACACGACCCCAACCGGGGCCGGGGACAAACTGCAACTGGGAACCGAATCCCGGTCTTCCTGGTCCGTGGGCCGACGCTCCAACCACTGAGCCAAACCAGCCAGGGCTCGATTATTATTTTAATGTGAGACTTTGCTCAGTACTTCCCAGCTCCTCACTGGCAATTACTGATATCCTTGCAGAGGAAGACAGTCCATCAGAGCAAGTGTTATTAAATAGCTCTTTGACTTGTCTCAGTGAGCATTGCGAAATAGTCAATACGAATTTTAGCACCTTTTATCTCTAGGCTATCTCTTCTGCCCGAAGATGTTTTGACTCAAGAAAACCTCATGTGTATTCTTTCACCTCCTGCAGGTTTTTGTTCGAATGTTACCTGCTTGTGAGTCTTTCCTATCCCTCCTATGTTAGTTGAAACCCAGCCTCAC